>OZ025292.1:422022767-424927767 GCA_964019185.1 Maratus speculifer | reverse complement strand
AATTTAGAATGTTTTGTCACCGTTTTTTTAAAAGCAAAAATTTTTACCTTATTAAGAAGAGAAAATGCTTCGATTAAACAAGTCTAATTATACAGTAAAATTGTACCGGTGGAGATAAACTAGGACTCTTAAACCTTTTTGCTGCACGTGTACGTTTTGCCCTTATCCAAGGGGTTAAGGGTGTATTTCGATTCAAACTGCTTACTTTCCGATTTATTTTTAAATTCATTTTTGCTCACATATGCATCAACCTGGAAAATTGTCCTATTCAGAAAGTACTCAAGGTGCCGTAATCGTCGATTCTTTGATAAATGCAGAAAATATTGCAGAAAATATTTGGTGTTTCTATAACCTCTTCGTGACGAGAACCTTTTACGAAATTTTGAATGTTTGTCACCGTTTTTTAAAAACAAAAATTTTTACCTTATTAAAAAGAGAAAATGCTCCGATTAAACAAGTCTAATTTTACAGTAAAATTGTACTGGTGGAGATAAACAAGGACTCTTAAACCTTTTTGCTGCACGTGTACGTTTTGCCCGTATCCAAGGGGTTAAGGGTGTATTTCGATTCAAACTGCTTACTTTCCGATTTATTTTAAAATTCATTTTTGCTCACATATGCATCAACCTGGAAAATTGTCTTATTCAGAAAGTACTCAAAGTGCCGTAATCGTCGATTCTTTGATAAATGCAGAAAATATTGCAAAAAAAGCTATCAAAAACGGGATTTTGAACCGATTTTTCCGAAGCGAGAGATCTGTGGACGAAAAAAAGGGTCATGCTGAGAAGATAATTGTTTATAAGTCAAATTCTAACGAATTGAACGTAAAATGACATCACACGGCACCTTATACGTCCCCTCAGCAAGTTTCATGTTTCTACCTTTAAAAGTCTGTCTGAAATTGTATCGGAAAATTTCGAGCTGTTGAAGGTGGAAAAGCGTTTTTTCGAATTCACTCTTAAATTATTTTCTTCGAATTTTTACATTCTAAGTAAGTACCGAATTTTAAGTTTCTGCTTCAATTTGTTTGGGAGGTAGAATTTTTAGATATGCAAACACAGACAGACGGAGGGCAGATTTTTTTTTCTAAAAATATGTTTTTTTATGGAATCTCTAAAGTCTGAAATGCATAAATCCATCACTGTTTTTTTCAATTTTTGAAACGATTACAAGACTTACTCTATACTACATATGATAGGTAAGTAATAAATAAAGTAGTCTAAAAAAATTAAATAATTGAATATACTAACAAAAACTTTTATTCAAGAAAGATTTGATTTTTTGATTTTGATTTTGATTTTTAGCCATTATAAAAATCTCTTTTTTATCTCTATAAAAATCTCTTTAAAAGAATTTTAAGTACTTTGTATAAAAATAGAAGGCTACTCAAAATTTCAGTTTTAGAAACAGCAGATTGTAAGTGAATACACCTAGATAATAGTTGAGAGAAAAGGATGCATAAAACAAATAAAAGAATTCTAGCTATAGTTTTTATATGTTTCTTTTATATTGGTCCATTTTTTTTCAAAAATCAAATATGAGTACAATGAAAGGAACAAAAAACGTTTGAAAAAGAATTATTATTCCCCGTAAGAACCTAAAGATCACAAACAAGTATCTAAATTTTTGAAAGAATTTAATAGTTTTCAGTGTTGGGATATAAAAATAGTACGAAATAACAAAAATTCTTATGGAAGTGAGCATTCTTTGCCTTTAAATAAAAATTGTAGAGAACAGAATTTTTTCGTATTTTTATTATGTTTTTAAGTGCAATAGTTCTTGTTCCAACAAAAGAATTTTTTTGGATACCTGATGATATTTCTAAAATCAATTGTAGTTACGAAGAAAGACGGCCACAATAGAAAAAATAAAAATAGTAATAAAACCTAAAAAAAAAAAAAATAATAATAATCCTTCTGTACTCTTTTCAGAGTAATTTCATTTGAAGATCTTGTTTTGATAGTTTGTTTTCGATTCTTACAAATGAAAATAGACTACAATTCAAAAATAAAATTTAGTATGTAATAAGTATTTTCTATTACATAAATTTATATTAACCTTAATTTTTAAAAGAAATAATTCCGAAAATTTTTAAATAAGTTTAATCAGAATGAATATTTCTAATACACACACACACACACACAAAATTTTTTTACTGGAATTTAATAGGCTTTGTCACTCTATTACATTCTAAATACATACCAAATTTAAAGCTTTCATCCTCTATCTCAATTTATCCGATATACAGAGTGTTTAAAATCGTGGCTTGATAATGTCATAAACTTTAAATGTTCTATTACTGAAATGCGTAAAAGAAATATCCTTATAATTCGAAAAAATATAATCATATTCACTAACAGCTTACTCTGTCGGATTAAGTGTCTCATTTCCAATTAACATAAATCTTTGAATTGAAATTTGAATGAAATATAGGGTAATTAAAAATCGAAAAGTATGGAAAATATGGTTACAAATATTTCAGAATTTCATTATATTATTGTCTTAAATTTTCATGCAAAACTTCTATTTTTTTTATTGCATTCTATAAATACATATTTAAACAAATAAATTCTAAAGTTTTCATACACCTTTTATCGGGACGAATATTTAAGAGTCCGCAAAAAGTAGTTCAGAATATTAAATAGGATTCTCTCCATTGTGCAAAGAATGTACCAAATTTCAACTCTCTATTTAAATTTGTTTGGGAGGTAGAACGTTTACAGACACACACACAGACAGACGGACGGCTTTTTTTTCTAAAAATATGTTTTTCAAAATCTTTAGTGTTTGAAATGTGTAAATTCGTCAATATTTATTTCGATTTTTAGAACGATTACAAGAGTTATCCCATACTACGTATGATGAGTAAGCAAAAAGTTAAATACGAATTGATTATTTCCAGCTGAGCGAAAAATTGCCCAGGCCGGGAATCGAACCCGGATACTTGGCTTACAAGGCCAATGCTTTACCTGTTAAGCTCTGGGCGATAGCCGGCTGGGACTTTTCGCTCAGATAACCTTGGCCTTGTAAGCCAAGTATCCGGGTTCGATTCCCGGCCTGGGCAATTTTTCGCTCAGCTGGAAATAATCAATTCGTATGATAACTTTACCAATCAGTTTGATTGTGTTAAAAATAATAGTAAAAAGTTAAATAGTTTATAAAATTTTATAATTGAAAATGCCATCGAAAACTTTTATTCAATAAGATTTGCTTTTAATGTTATTGATTTTTATTCATTATATATATATATATATACATATATATATATATACATATACAGGGTGATTCAGCTCGTCGGTGACAAACTTTAAGGATCGATAGAGCACACCTAGACGAACATTTTTGAATAGGGAATGTAGGGTCCCTGACGCGATGGTAAGGCGCTAGGCGCTTTCGAAAATTTGGGTGCCGAAATTCGAAACGTCATAAAAACTAGGGAAATGGTTAGATTTTCTTGCTTGTTGCGTCGAAATGATTCTGTTTGTTTAGACTTTCTTCAGTACCAATTTGATAAGCGTATCTCTTAAAACATGGATAGGGGGCGCTGCAGACTTTGGAGAGCTAGACAACAACTTTAAGCCCGTTATTTTGATAATTTAACACATGCTCGCCAAAGTTTATACTCTAACTTAAAGTTTGAACCCAAAAGTAGAGCCCTGCAAAAAGCGTAAGAGCCGGAATAAAATGTCAAAGTACAGGGTGGTCGAAACTCGAAGGCTCCTAAGAGATAAACAAACAGATTTCTTGACTTATGGCATGCATTTTCATGATTCTGTTTGCTGGGGCTCTCTGAAACTCAGTTGAACGGTACAAAAAGAAACATCGATAGGGGGCGCTTTGGGCAAAAAACATAATTCGTTGACATTTCGGACGCTAACTGGAAACGGGGCGCTACGATCAGTTAGAAACAAAACAAGAGAGTAATTTACTTATCATAAGAAGCTATTAAAACTGCAGTTTTTTTTTTTTAACAAACATAGCTGGTTTCAACCATGCACAATGCGCGCAATAAAATTTACATAAGGTGCTTTTTGCTGATTTATGCAAAAGATATCGTACCATATCGATATGCAAAAGATACGTAATGCGTAGACGACAACGCGAGATGACGTAGTTGTATGCGCAGACACGTCTTTTGAACGTGCGGTACCTACTTAAGCTTCGGGTTACTTGTCTGCAGATCGGTAGTAGGATGGAACGGTACACAAACTCTGAATTGGCTGACATGCATTTGACGCTGCTGGTTGTAATGGACGAGCCGCTCAGCGGTTGTACGCCGAACGTTACCCCAACAGGCAAATCCCCTGCCATGCCTTCTTCGCTCGAGTACACCAGAGGTTGTCCACAACGGGATCTTTCGACGGAGGCAGGCCTGAACGGGAGCGATCAGTGAGCACCCCCGACAACGAAGAGGCTGTGCTTAACCTGGTTGAGGACAACCCAGGTCTTAGCACGAGAGATATCGCCAGACATGTTGGCATTTCGCAAGCAACTGCGTGGCGCATCTTACGTTCCCGGAATCTGCACCCCTACCACATCCAGCGGGTGCAGTTGCTCAGAGAGCAGGATTTTGGCCCTCGAGTGGAATTCTCAAGATGGTACTTGGCGATGAGATCCAGGGATCCCCGTTTTGTAAACAGCATTTTGTTTACGGACGAGTCCACCTTCAGCCGGGAGGGAATGTGGAACGCCCACAACAGTCATGTGTGGTGTGATGAAAATCCACATGAAACCAGAAGCCGAGCAGCCCAGGAGCGTTTCTCAGTAAATGTGTGGGCCGGCATTCTGGGGGATTGCCTCATTGGCCCTTATTTGTTACCTGAACGGCTGACAGGTGGAAATTACCTGATTTTCCTGGATCAAGTGCTGCCGCAGCTTCTGGAGGAGGCGCACGTACCCGAAGGTTCGCGTCGCCAGATGTGGTTCCAGCACGATGGAGCTCCGGCCCATTACACGAACGACGTGCGTCTCCATCTAAACGCAAGGTATGGCCAGCGGTGGATCGGGCGTGGGGGTCCAGTTCACTGGCTTGCCCGATCACCAGACCTCACCTGCTTGGATTTCTTCCTTTGGGATTACCTGAAGGCCGAGGTATACCATACACCTGTCAGCAGTGCTGAAGAACTTGTGGCGCGCATTGTGGCAGCTGCAGGGCAGATCAGAGATACTCCTGGCATTGTTGGAAACACACACTCTTCAATGCGACGGAGGTGCGAAGCCTGCATCATGGCCCAAGGTCGAAATTTCGAGCATCTTCTGTAGTGTTATTTTTTGTAAATAAATTTCCAGTATCATTGATGTTTTTGGTCTAAATTTATTCAGAAGTGTTGAGCAGAGGTAGAAAATGTGTTTTCATTATTACTAACTGATCGTAGCGCCCCGTTTCCAGTTAGCGTCCGAAATGTCAACGAATTATGTTTTTTGCCCAAAGCGCCCCCTATCGATGTTTCTTTTTGTACCGTTCAACTGAGTTTCAGAGAGCCCCAGCAAACAGAATCATGAAAATGCATGCCATAAGTCAAGAAATCTGTTTGTTTATCTCTTAGGAGCCTTCGAGTTTCGACCACCCTGTACTTTGACATTTTATTCCGGCTCTTACGCTTTTTGCAGGGCTCTACTTTTGGGTTCAAACTTTAAGTTAGAGTATAAACTTTGGCGAGCATGTGTTAAATTATCAAAATAACGGGCTTAAAGTTGTTGTCTAGCTCTCTAAAGTCTGCAGCGCCCCCTATCCATGTTTTAAGAGATACGCTTATCAAATTGGTACTGAAGAAAGTCTAAACAAACAGAATCATTTCGACGCAACAAGCAAGAAAATCTAACCATTTCCCTAGTTTGTATGACGTTTCGAATTTCGGCACCCAAATTTTCGAAAGCGCCTAGCGCCTTACCATCGCGTCAGGGACCCTACATTCCCTATTCAAAAATGTTCGTCTAGGTGTGCTCTATCGATCCTTAAAGTTTGTCACCGACGAGCTGAATCACCCTGTATATATGTATATATATATATATACATATATATATGTATATATATATATACATATATGTATATATATATATATATATATATATATATATATATATATATATATATATATATATATATCATCATCATCATCAACCGTTTTCGATCCACTGCTGGATCTAGGTCTCCCCCAGATTTTTCCAATGTTTTCTGTCTAATGCTTTCGTCATCCAATTTACACCAGCCACTTTTCTAATTTCGTCTCTCCATCTTACTTGTGGTCGTCTTCTTGGTCGTTTTACATCTCTAGGATACCACTGTAGTATATTTGTGCTCCATCTATTGTCTTGTCTTCTTGCAATGTGCCCAGCCCATTTCCATTTTAGCTGCTTGATTCTTTCAAGGATGTCAAAAACTTTTGTTTGATTTCTTATCCAGGTTATCCTCTTTCTGTCTCTTCTAGTTATGCCTAGCATACATCTTTCCATGCTTCTCTGTGCTGTTTGTAATCTTTGTATCATCCGTTTTGTTAGTCTCCATGTTTCTGCTCCGTAGGTTAATGCAGGTAAAATACATTGATTAAAAACTTTTCTTTTCAAACAAAGAGGCATATTACTCTTCAGAATAATACTGTTCTTCCCGAAAGCACTCCACCCATTTCTTATTCTTCTATTGATTTCATTCATGATACTATTATCCGATGATATTTCCTGTCCTAGGTACACATAACTTTGCACTTCTTTAATCTCAGTGTTCTTGTAGACAATTTTCTTTTTTGATGTAAATGAATTAAACATCACCTTAGTCTTTTCTAAATTTATTTTTAATCCCACATTGATGCTAGCTTCTGCAAGATCTTTTAGCATAATTTCCAATTCTTCAGGACTGTTACTGAAAATTACAATGTCGTCAGCGAAGCGGAGATGACTTAAAAATTCTCCATTTATTCTAATCCCTTTGTTTTCCCAATCCAGCTTCTTGAAGATATTTTCTAAGACAGCATTAAAAAGCTTGGGTGAAATGGTGTCTCCTTGTCTTACTCCTCTTCCGAGCTTGATCTTCGCTTTTCCTTTATCTAAACGGATGGTTGCTGTTGCTTTCTTGTAAATCTTCTTTATGATATTGATGTAAGGTTTGTCTATACCAATGTCCTCCAGAGAATCTACTACTGCTGATGTGTAGACGGAATCAAAAGCTTTTTCGTAATCAATAAAGGCAAGGCAGAGAGGTAAATTATATTCTTTATGCTTTTCTATGAGTTCCCTTACTGTTTGGATATGATCCATTGTGCTGAATCCACTTCGGAATCCTGCTTGTTCTCTAGGTTGAGCCGAGTCCAGAGCTGATTCAAGTCTTGTCGTTAAAACTTTGGTGAAAATTTTATAAATCACGGACAATAAGCTGATCGGACGGTAATTTTTAATGTTTTCCTTCTCTCCTTTCTTGTAAAGTAGTATCATCACAGCATTATTCCAATCTTCTGGTACATCTGACTTTTTGAGACATTTGGAAAACAGTAAGGATAGCCTTTTTGCAAATTCTTCTCCTGCTTCTTTGATAAGGTCAATTGTAATTCCATCTTCTCCAGGGCATTTACCTTTTTTCATAAATCGAATAGCTTGTAAAACTTCATCTGTCATCACTGGGATTATCTCTTCAGTTTCTGTTAAGATTTCTCGTTGATCGTGTACGTTGATTTCCCTCTGATCTTCACATTTATATAGATCATTATAGAATTTCTCAACAATGTGTACTATTTCGTTGCTGATTTTGGTGATTGTTCCATCTGCTCTCTTCAGTGCAAAAATGCCTTTTCTTCCAACACATAACTTGCGCTTAGCTGATTTTAAACTTTTGTTATCTTCCAGAACTTTTTTAACAAGATCACAGTTAAATTTTCTAATATCTTCTGTAACGCATTTTCTTACTGTTTTACATAATTCAGCATATTCAACTCTTGATTTAGGATCATTTTTCTTCATTTTAAATTCTCTGCGTTTTTTCATCAATCTTCTTGTTTCTTCTGTGATTTTCTTTGTTTGTTTTACTTGTGCATCACCGGCTATCTTCTTAGCAATTTCTTGTAGAGTATTGGTTAGCTTCTTGTTCACTATTGTAACATCTTGCTCTTCTTCTAAAGTTGATTGAAGTACTTGGAAACGGTTTTGAAGTTCCAAATGAAATTCTTCTTTATGTTTCTGGAGGTTTATAATATCGATTGATTTCTTTGAGTGTAGCAAAAGCTTCATTCTTTCCACTTTAGTATTTAACAGCAGTTTGCATCTAACCAATCTGTGATCGCTTCCTGTATTGAAGTTATTGAGAACGCTGCAGTCCTGAATAAGATACTTTTTGTTGGTCAAGATGTAGTCGATTTCACTTGTTGAGCCATTTGCACAACGCCATGTCCATTTTCTTTGTGGCTTTTTCTTGAAAAATGAATTCATGATATACATCTGTTCACATTCTGCAAACTCAATCAATCTGTTTCCTCTTTCATCTCGCATACCATATCCATGATTTCCTACAGATAATTCACCTTTCTTCTTCTCTCCAATTCTAGCATTCCAGTCTCCCATTATTAATTTTATGTAGCAATTTCCCTTTTGATGCATTGAAGCTACTTCTTCATAAAAATCTTCAATTTCTTCATCAGAATAACTTATTGTTGGTGCATAAACTTGGGTAATTTGCAGCTTGTATCTTTTGGACACTTGTATTACTAATCTTGCAACTCTATCTGATGCACTATCATATTCTACAATGTGATTCTTCCACCTTTTATGAATCAGAAATCCTACACCACTTGTTCTTCCATCTTCTGTACCTCTGTAGTATAAAACATGTCCGCTGGCAAGATCAATCTTTTCTTCGCCTTTTCTTCTTACTTCACATAATCCTAAAATGTCCCAGTTGATCTTATCTAACTCTTCTTCAAGTTCCTGTAAACGGTTTTCAGAAGATAGGGATCGTCCATTGTACGTAGCCAAGGTCATCAACTTATGGCAGCCAAGCCGAGCCCGGTGATTCTTAGCACCCTCTGTCTTCATGTCTGTCTGATCGCTGCCGTAACCAGGAACATGCAGACTACCGGGAACTGAGGGCCGTGATTTGTTTTGTGAATTCATGGTAAAATAAGGGGGGTTGTGGCCAAATCCCTCCACGCTGGCCAAGCGGGTTGGAGGAAGCCCATCCGCGTTCGTTCCCCTTGCACTAGACAAGAGTACTAACAGGCTGTACCGATGGAAGGTGCGGATTGGACATTAAGTCTCTGCTCCCAGTCGATTCCTTTAAGTCCTCCTAGAAGGCAATTAAAGGGTCTTCTCCTGGTTGATAAGCAGAGGCTATTAAACAGCCCTATATATATATATATATATATATATATATATGTAAGAATTTTAAGTATTTTGTATAAGAATAAAAAGCTATTCAAAATTTCAATTTTAGAAACGGGAGATTGTGAGTGAATACTGCTTGATAATATTGAGAGAAAAAGAAAGTGTAAAACAAATAAAAGAATTTCAGAAAACCTTCTCCATATGTTTTCTTTGTATTGGGGCACTTTTTTCCTTATCAAATATGAGTACAATGAAAGGAACAAAAAATGTTCGAAAAAGATTTATTATTCCCAGTAAAAATCTAATATTGACAAACAAATATCTAAATTTTTGAAAGAATTTAATAGTGATTGGGATATAAATATAGTTTGAAATAACAAAAATTCTTACCGAAGTGTGCATTCTTCTCTTTTAAATAAAAATTGTAGATATATGAATTATTTTGTACTTTTATCATATTTTTAAGTTCAATAATTCTAACTTCAACAAAAGAACTTGTTGTTTACCTGATGATATTTCTAAAATCAATTGCAGTTAAAATGAAGGACTCGCACAATAGCAAAAAGAAAAAAAAAATAAAAAAACTTAACAGAAAAAAAAAAACATATATAATCTTTCAGTTCTCTTTTCAGTGAAATTTAATTTGAAGATTTTGTTTTGATAGATTGTTTTCGACTTTTATAAATGAAAACTCATTGCAATTCAAAAATAAAATTTAAACGTATTTTATGTTACATTAATTTATATTACATTTATTCTTTAAAAGAAATAATTCCGAAAATATTTATATGCGTTTCGTCAGAACGAATAATTCTGAAGTCCGAAAAAATAGTTTCAGATAACTAAGCTTACTGAAATCTAATAGGCTTTGTCACTCTATTACATTTTAAGTACACATCAATTTCCAGCTTTCATGCTCTATTTCAATTTATCCGGTAGATGGCGTGTTTAAAATCGTGACTTGATGACGTCATAAATTTTAAATGTGTTATTACTAAATTAAGTAAAAGAAGTATTGATATTACACTGTAAAACATTTGTGTAACGTTGCTCCATAAAACTGGTGGCAGCCTTGCTGCCTCCAATTTGGTGGAGTACTTTAACCGATATAATTGGTGTAATATTGCAATGTTACACCAGTAATGCATGTTTTTATTACAACATTATGTAATGAAAAATTACTCAATGAAGTGTAAATCGTTGCTGCCACCAATTTTATGGAGTAACGTTACCACAAATGTTTTACAGTGTATAAAGGCCAAACGTATCTGTGAATAACGCATACTTCATTTTGCGAACGGCAACACTTTTCCCCTGCGATTTCGGCGTTGTAATTTTTGCTCTGACAAATTTTTTATTTCTAAACTTTGTACATTTTAAAATTTTACACCGTCGTATAGAGGAAAAAATGTACTTTTAAATGCAATTTGTTTAAAAGCTCTATCTCAATTTGTGTTTAAGATATAAATTTTTTTTTATAGTTTTTAGTACCAATTTTGTAATTGTGGCAACAGGATCACTTCATTTTCTCTTAAAATTGAAAAGAAATTAAAATGCGTGTGTCAAATATATCGTCTATTATAAAATCCGGTGAATTTCAGTTTTATTTCGTTTTTATTCAACAATGATCAAATTAAGATACCATTATTTAAACATGGTGAATACAGATATGAGAAGTACGTATGTAAATTTTGAGAAGATGAAAATGATGACCGGTTTAGATTTCAAATGAAATTCTATAATCCTGACAATTAGGAATAAATTTTGTTTTTCTGTTTTTTTTTTTTTTTCATTCGCATTTATACCAAACATAAGAGCCTCAATTAATAACTTCGTCATAATAAGTGATCTTTATTATATTTTACTGATAAAATATGTAATTAAAGTTTAATGTTAATAATTTAGACAATTAAGTTTTATAGAAATAGTATTTTGTTAATTTTAGCTTAAAATAACAATTGTTTGAGAGTTAGACTGCTCAACATAAGACGTATTTTTTACTGTAACTAATTTTGTAGATTTATTATAAATGAATGAAACAGTTCCTTCTTAAACATTTTCTTTCGCCGAATTTCGACGGGTTCCACCTTGTATTTATAATTTCAAAAATGATAATCATGTTAACTAACAGTTTATTGTGTAAGAAAAAAAACATCTCATTTTCAATTAAAATATATCATTGAATTGCAATTCGAATAAAATATAGGATAATGAAAAATAGAAAAGTATGGAAAATATGATTAAAAATATCTCAGAAACTAATTGTACCATTTTCTGAAATTTTTATGTAAAATTTGTGTTTTTCCATTGTATTTTATACATACTTGTTAAAAAAAAGGAATTACAATTTTTTATGCACCTTTTATCAGAACAAATATTTCAAGAGTCTGATAAAAAATAGTTCCGGATAAACGAGGTTATTGATGCTAAATAGGCTTCTTCCATTATTTTATATTAAGTAAGTATCGAATTTCAAGTCTATACCTAAATTTATTCGAAAGATGCAGTGTTTACAGAATCACACACGACGGACAATTTTTTTATATGTTTTTTTCAGAATCTCCAGTATCTGAAATGTATAAATACGCCAATGTTATTTTCAATTTTAAAATAATAATGTATAGAATAATAATGAAGAAATAATGTATAAAATAAATAAAAGAATTTTAGCTATCTTCTCCATATGTTTCTTTTAAATTGGTACATTTTTTTCTTTATCAAATATGAATACAATAAAAGGAACAAAATACGTTCGAAAAAGAATTATTATTCCCAGTAACAATCTAAAGATGACAAACAAGTACCCAAATTTTTGAAAGAATTTAATAGTTTTCTGTGTTAGGACATAAAACTAATTTGAAATAAGGTGGTCTGGTGTAATAACGCCAGGCGGGGTAATAACGCCAAGTGCTAATATTATGCATAATTATGAAAAAATCTGGTAAATGACACCCATGTGCTCTGCGCAGAAGGGTTTTGAGTCATATAAATCGCAAAAAACAGCTTCAAGTTAATTTGTTTCATTTTTAGGTATTATTGTTTTTAGCTTAGAATGCAATTTGTCAATTTCTAAGTTTGTAGAGTTTGTATTTTTAGAATTGGGCAATCTGCATGCAATTATTCCATCTTATTTCATAGTTTTGTTTGCATGGCGTTATTACCCATATAGGTGGTTAATAACGCCAAATAGCATTGGTCAAGAATTCACGCCTTTACATTTTATGAATACATATCTGTTAAATTATTAAATTATTTTTTTTTATATAGATAGTCAATGAGTTGCTGTATCAAATCATATATTTGTTTGAAAAATACAATCTAAAACTGAGCCGTGAAAATTGGTAGAACCTTAACGTGGCGTTATTACCCCAGGGTACCTTAACAAAAATTTTTACGGAAGTGCGCATTCTTTTTTAAATAAAGTTGTAGAGATATGAATTTTTTCGTATATTATTATATTTTAAAGTTCAATAATTCTTACTTCAACGAAAGAATTTTGTTGTTTATCTGATGATATTTCTAAAATCAACTACAGTTAGGTAGAAAAATGGACAGAATAGCAAAAAGAAAAAAAGTTAATAAAACACAACAGAAAAAAGAACGTAGATTATCCTTCAGTAGTCTTTTCAGAGTAATTTAATTTGAAGATCTTGTTTTAAGAGATTGTTTTCGGCTCTTATAAATGAAAATGTACTGCAATTCAAAAATAAAATTTAAGTTACATTAATTTATATTAATTTTATTTTTTTAATAGAACTTTAATTTTAATTATAATAATTAAAATAATTTAAATTTAATTTTAATAATTTAATTTTATTTTCCAACAATTTTTATGTACGTTTCAACAGAACGAATATTTCTGAAGACCGAAAAAAAAAGTTCAGGATAATTAAACTTACTTAAATTTTAATAGGCTTTGTCACTCTATTACAGTTCAGTACATGCTAAATGTAAAGCTATGATCCTCTATCTAAGTTTATCCGGTAGATAGAGTGTTTAAAATCGTGGCTTGATGGCGTCATAAACTTTAAATGTTCTATTATTGAAATGCGTTAAAGAAATATCCTTATAATTAAAAAAATGATGTTCATATTAACTAACAGTTTATTATATCGGAATGACCGTCTGATAATTAATTAAAATATATCATTGAATTGAAATTTGAATGAAATATAGGGTAATAAAAAATCGAAAAATAAGGAGAGTATGATTACAAATATCTCAGAAACTAAATATACTGTTGTCTTAAATTTTTATGTAAAACATGTGTTCTTTTTATCGTATCTTGTATTTTCTTCTTAAAATAAACAATTTCTAAAATTTTTACATGACTTTTATCAGAATGGATGTTTTGAGAATCCGAAATTATAGATCAGGATTTACAAAAGGCTTCTTTACATTGTTACATACTAAGTATGTATGAAATTTCAAATCCTTATGTCAATTAGTTCGGGCGATAGAACGTTTACAGACAAACATACAAATAGATGGACGGTAATTTGTTTTTTAAATATGTTGTTTCTCCTAATTTCCACTGTCTGAAATGAGTAAACCCATGAATATTTTTTTCGATTTTTATAACGACTGCAAGATTTGCCCAAAATACTACGTATGGTAGATAAGTTATAAGTAAAATAGTCTACAAAATTAAATAATTGAAAATGTTAGCAAAAACTTTTTTTCTAGGAGATTGGATTTCAATGTTATCGAATTTTAGCCATTATAAAAAAAAAAAAAAAAATTAAAGAATTTTAAGTACTTCATTTTATTATTTTTTTTTCTATTGAGCCCATCTTTTTTTTTAAATTTCAATTGATTTTACAAATGTCATCTACTCAGCAAAAAAATTCATATAAGAACAGAAGGCAACTCAAAATTTCAGTTTTAGGAACAGGAGATTGTAAGGAATACAACTAGATAATACTTGAGAGAAAAGAATGTATAAAACAAATAAAAGAATTGCAGCTACCTTCTCCATATGTTTCTTTTATATTGGTACATTTTTTTCCTTATCAAATATGAGTACAATGAAAGGAACAAAAAATGTTCGAAACAGAATTATTATCCCCAGTAACAATCTAAAGATGACAAACAAATGTCTAAAATTTTGAAAGAATTTCATTGTTTTCAGTGTTGGGATATAAAAATAGTTTGATGTAATAAAAACTCTTATGGAAGTGAGCATTCTTCTCCTTTAAATGAAAATTAGATATATGAGTTTTTTTAAACTTTTATTATATTTTAAAGTGCAATAATTCTTGCTCCAACAAAAGAATTTTTTTGCTGACTAGATGATATTTGTAAAATCAATTGAAATTAAAAAAAAAAAAAAGATGGGCTCAATAGAAAAAAAAAATAATAAAATTCAACGTAAAAAACAATACATACAATCCTTCAATGCTCTTTTTGGAGTAATTTAATTTGAAGATCTTGTTTTGATAGACAGTTTTCAACTCTTATAAATGAAAATGCACTACAATTCAAAAATAAAATTTAAACTTATTTTATGTTACATCAATATACAGGGTGACCCAAAATAACGGGGACAAACGTTTTTATCGAAATTTTATTAACCAAAGAAATTTAAACAAATTTAATAATGGACAACAATAACAAATACCTTTGGCAACGACATATTCAATTGGTTTCGAAATGGCCTTCCTTGGAGGCGATACACAGTCCCAAACGCGTCTTGAAATTTTTGGCAATGGGCCGCAGGTCATCCGGCGACAATCGGTCCCACTCCCGACTCAGCGACTGCTTCAGCGACTCCAAACTTTTGTGACGTTTAGCACAGGCCCTGGCCTTCAAAATCGACCACACGCTGTAGTCCATCGGATTGAGATCCGGCGAGTAGGACGGCCATTCCGCCGACGTGATGAAACCCGGAAAATGGGTCTTGCACCACACCTGAGTCGTTTTCGCCTTATGGGCCGGAGTGGAGTCCTGTTGAAAAGTCCATTCCGCATCGCCAAAGTGCTGCTGGGCCCACGGAAGTACCACGACCTCGAGAATGTCGCGGCGGTACACGTCTTGATTGATTTTAACCCCCTGATCTACGAAAACCAGAGGTGTTTTGCCGCTGGAGCAAATCCCCCCCCCCCCAGACCATAACGGAATGCGGATTTTGGCGGTGCTCGACGATGGCGGAGGTGCTGGGAGCCTCTGCGGACCAGCTTCTGTCGTTTTGGGGATTGTGCGCCTGCTCCACGGTGAACAGCTTCTCGTCGGTGAAGAGGATGCGCTCCCATTGCCGGCCTGCGGCCCGACGCTTGAGTTGACGACATCTTTGGAGCCGCACACGCTTGTTTTCATCGGTGAGCAGTTGGACTTTTTGGAGCTTGTACGGCTTGAGGTTTAGCTCTTCTTTGGCAATTCGACGGACAGATTCTCGGCTGATTCCAGTTTCACGGGCGATTTTTCTCATGGAGACCCTCGAATTTTGCTCGACTCGCTTCTTGATGATTTTGCGGTTCCTGGATGTATTGGCGGTGCGCTTTCTTCTTCTTCCTGCAAGGTCGCCTTCATGGCCAAGCTCTTTGAAACGTTTGATGGCCTTGGACACAGTCTGCCGAGACACATTGAGCAAACGAACAATTTCACACTGACGTTTTCCTCGACGAAACAGCTCCAAAATTGCACTGCGTTTACTTGACATCCTAAAAACATAACAAAATTAAGGAGCATAAAATCGAAAATGCATACACTAGTACATAAAAACATGGAGAATCTAATAAAACAATAATGAATTGGATAGGTTACAAAACTTCCCTGTCAGGACGTGTTAAACTTTGTCCCCGTTATTTTGGGTCACCCTGTATATTACAATTATTTAAATTAAATAATTCCGGAAATTTTTATGAGCGTTTCATCAAAACGAATATTTCTGAAGTCCGAAAAAATAGTTCTAGATATCTAAGGTAACTGAAATTTAATAGACTTCGTCTCACAAATACATTCTAAATATATTCCAAACTAGCTGACCCGCCCGGCGTTGCCCGGGTGCGTGATAATAATATCAAACGAACCTGAAATTTGTGATTTTATCTCTAATTCGAAATACGTGGCCACTGACTGTGAGAAAAATCGGTTTAAAAAAATAAACAACTGAATTTAGAGTAACAAATATTTAAAACGACTTCAATGAGAAACGGAGGAGGAAATATGTGTTCAACAATTGCGCAATTTTCGCGTTAAAATGCTGATTTTATCCGTAAATATCACTGTTCAGTCACGTAACTTTTTTTTTCACCTCGAAATCCTAAGTGTAACATTTTGATTTTCAAACAAATTATATCTCTCCTAGATCCGACTATACCTTAATTAAAATCGATTATCAATGATTAGGTAAAAGGTTAATATATAGTAACGTAGTTTCAGAACCATAGAACAAAATTAAGTATATTTCAATTAAAACGTGTGTAATATTCAACCTGTGGATAAAATCCTAACACTAACCTAATTGTAATGTAATCGCAACCTATCTGTAACCTAAATGCAACTTAACCTGAGCCAAACTTAAATATATCATAAATGTAACCTAGTCGTCACCTTATCATAACTTATCAATTTTCTGACCGCAACCTAACTACAATTTACCTTAAACTAACTGTAACTTAATCATAACCTAACTATAACGTAACCGGAATTTAAATATAACGTAAGACTAACCGAAATATAATTGCAACCTATCTATAACCCAAATGTAACCTAACTGTTATCTAACTGTAGCCAAATTCTAAATTAATTAAAATTAACACTAACTATTAACTAACCATTCTAACCGCGTACGTGTTACAAAGTACTTTAGATGCACTTTTCACCACTACGGGGCGCAGTATATTTTGTACGAAAATCTGATATGGATCACAGCCACCTGCGGTCGGATATAATAAGCTTGCAATGCACGATTTGCAGAGTGCTTTAGTTTCACTTGCCATCACCAGAATAGGCATTTTTTCGTAAACGAACCTAAATCCGATCGATAATCCGATTTTCATTCTTTCCGTAGATATATTACCCAACGGGATGGGGATACAAATAGCAATTTATGAAATTTGTTGAAATTTCTATTCAGAAATAATGATAACCACCACGCAATTAAGAGTCCAATATTAAAAATTAGAATCGCCTACACTGCTGCTGCATGCTCTGTAAAATATGTTAGTTCTACTTTTCACCTCCAGGAGCTCACTAATTCCTTCATAAACCTGTATCCGAAGGAAACTCCAGTATTAAGCGAATTTGTACATATATTAGTCGAGAGGGCGGTAAAATCCAATAAGAATTTAAGAAAATTAATGAAATTATTGTTCGGAAATAACCACTACTTATAAATTAAGGATGAAATATGGTCTGTGCAAATATCCTACACAGATTCCCACTACCCGCAGCACTGTATGGCAGGTGTGCGTTAAACTCGGAACAATTTTTAGTATTTAAAAGCGAAAAAAAAAGAACAATGAAAAGATGTGTTTAAAAATAAAAAGTCATGCATCAAGTACAGATTATGAAACACTATCCAACACATTCAGAATAATGTAAAAAACTGCACCGTTTAAAAATTTAAGATATTGCGTCTCATTTCACCATGTGAAAAATATATTAAGCATTTCAAAACCAAATTTCAGCTGTTTTCATCTGCATTCGGAAAATGATCCGAAAATTTTAGAAGCCCTGAATATGTACATCGATAGGTACATATTAACCACATGCATTCCAAAATTTAATTCATTTAAGAGATACACATATTTCAATTGAAAATTCCCCTTCAGCAATATCCTCTAATGAGGAGAATGGTAGGCAAATATTTTTGTGCTGCCCTGTATATGATGTATAGAATTTATATGTAAAGTGTAATGTGGAAAAAAGTATTTACATTTAAAAGCGCATACCGAATTTTAAAACGTACTCTCCAGCAATTATTAGGCAAAGACAGTATTGTAACCCTTTCTTTTGTGTGTCCCTGTAAATTTATTTTAAAATGCTGTAAATGCTCTGTTTTAACGTAACCGTAGTTAAATTAATTGATTTATATTAGTTTGAATACATTAGAAATAGCGGAATGTCATTAAAGTACGCTCCAAACGATTTTTACCCATATATCATAATGTAATCGAACTCTTTTGAATGTCCCTGTAAATGAATCATTAGTCATACATACCAAACATGCTTTGGTGACCCTAAATAATCCTTATCAATTGCATGAAAATCCGACTATAAATATAGTAGGATTTTCATGCAATTGATATAAATCTTATTTAGGGTCAGCAAACGCGGGAGTTAGTGCGTGGACAGACGGACCGACAAACCAAATGCATAAGCACTTTTCAATTTTCTTGGAAAGTGCTAAAAAGACAGATGTTTCTTAAACTACGATAGTTTACTATAATCACTGGGTAAAAATACTCGATAACCGCTTCCAAGTCGCCAATGCTCCTTTATCTTTAGAAACATCCGAAAACAATTTATTTTCCATTTACAGTTTATTTAATATATAAAGCATTTCAAAACCGAATTTCAGCTGTTCCCATTTACATTCGGAAAATTATCCGATTTTTTTAGGAACCTTGTATATGATATAGATATTTGTAATGCAATATGCATTTCAAAATTTAATTCATTTAAGTGGTACATATATTTCTGAAAATTAGCCTTCAGCAATTTCCTCTAATAAAGAAAATGGTATGCGACTATTTTTGTGCAGCCCTGTATATCAAATATAGATTTTATATACAAAGAGTATTATGCAAAAAATTAATTAAATTTAAAAGTACATACCAAATTTTAAAACGTACTCACCAGCAATTATTACGCAAACACAGTACTGTAGCTGATTTTCTTTTGTGTGTCCCTGTAAATCAGTAAAAATGGCTATGATTTGTGTGTTTAATTTAATCGTAGTGAAAGTAGGTGATTTATAGCCGTTTCAATACATTTGAAATAGCGAGATCTCATTAAAATACTCGTCAAACAATTTTTCCGTATATACGGTAATGTAATCGATTTCTTTTGAGTGTCTCTGTAAATGAACCAATATTCGTACATATTTCATATGCAATACCAAACATGCTTTAGTGATCCTAAATAAGCTTTATCAATTGAGTATATTTACGGGATTTACAGTATGGACAGACGGACAGACAAACCGAATGCATAAGTACTTTTCAACTTCGTGATAAAAAACACTTCTGAGATTAAAAAAAAATATATATATATCATTAATATTATCGAAAATGAGAATTTAAATTATATTTAAAATGTTTTCAATATCTTATTTAATTTCAATATGAAATTTAATTATTTCTAATTTTCCAATTTCTTTATTTTAAAAGCGAACATTTATTTTAATAAATAATAATAGAACAAAGACAATTTTAAAAATTTGCTATTTCTTCTTAAAATATGCTTTAGTTGTAAATCATTTCTTTCAATTCGTCTTATAATACAAAATCCCATGGAGGATTGAGATAGGTGGAGGTGAAGTAAGGATCAAAAAAGGTTTGCATTATGGATCCATTTATCGCTCAAATTTTAATGTTCCAAACAAAAGGACGTGGAAGGAATTTTGTATTATAATACGAATTGAAAGAAATGAATTACAACTGAAGCATATTTTAAGAAGAAATAGCAAATTTTTTGAATGGTCTTTGCTCTATTATTATTTATTAAAATAAATGTTCGCTTTTAAAATAAAAGAAATTGGAAAATTAGCAATAATTAAATGTCAAATTGAAATTAAATAAGTATTGAAAACATTTGATGCGAACTAAAAATTGTATAACTAAAAGTTTCCTAATTTAATATAATTTTAAATACTTTATAACGTAGATGAAAAATGTTTATGACTTAATAATTGCATGTAAATAAATATTTAAAATATAATGATGAAAACATTCTTTTAAAATCATGTATGAAAACTTAAGTAATAAATATTAATCTAATGTATAGATTTCTGACTGCAGACGATTTTAAGATATTAACAGAAGAATGTTATATTTTCAAGCAAAACTTTAAAATAATATTCTATATTGATATTTAAAACACATATGATAAAATAATTAATAAATTCTTACCGTTGAAGCGATAAATTAGTTCTTTTTAAAAAATAATGGCAAAAATATACGGGTTTAAACCTGTTTCAATTGATAGGCGTGTCAAAGCACGTGTTTTTTATTTGGACTTAATGTTACTTAATGTAGGGTTACATTTTTAGCATCACTCCCAGAGATAATACTTCCCCTCCACCTATCTCATTCCTCCATGACAAAATCCCTTCCATGTCCTTTTGTTTGGAATATTAAAATTTGAGCAATAAATGGTTTCACATTCAAACCTTTTTTCAGACTTACTTCACCTCCACCTACCTTATTCCTCTATGGTCATCGTCTTGAAACATCAAATACTCCAATGTCATTGTTACACCGGCTTATCTGATTACTTCTGCGAAAATTTTTACACAACCAACCAACCGTAAAAGAATGAAAAAGAAAAAAAATGGGAAAAAGATGATTTTTTATGAGAGTGACCTCTCGATTTTAATTAATTACTCAGTTAATAATTGGAATTTCGAAATTCTGAGCGTCAGGTGCATCAGGAGAGATATTGGGCTACTCTCAGAAAAATTTTGAGCTTCGTACGTACCGTAGTTTTCGCTAACTATCGCAGACACACACACACACAGAGCGATTTGTTATTTTATTAATATAGATTTCAATCCTGTATTTCAATTTTTTGGTAGATAGAGTGTTTAAAATCGTGGCCTGATGACTAAACTTTAAACATTCTATTACTGAATTGCGTAAAAAATATATCCTTATAGTTCAAAAAATGATAATCATATTAACTGTTTACTGGGACGGAATAAGCGTCACGTTTTCAATTAAAATACCGTATTTACTCGTGTATAGGGCGCACACGAGTATAAGGTGCACCCCTACTTTACAAGTAAAAATGGCGATTTCTTAAAATCTCGTATATAAGGCGCACCATAAATTTGATACGCTAATAAAGAATGACCAAATGGATTACAGTTAAAAATAAGTTGAAACAAACATTACACCAGATCAGAATACAAGACGAAAATGCATTTTTAGACTTCGGGTTGCAAGAGAATGTCGGGAAACAGGAATGAGTGAAGGCAGAGAGAATTGCTAATTAGCGTTTAGATAATGTCATTAGCTCTGTTGTATAAAAAACTGCAAGGAATGAAATAAATAACAGACATACTTCAATTAAGTAAAATTTTTCGAGTTTTAATATCTTCTTTGAATAATTTCTTGTTTCATATGTATATCGTTTGACTATTTGACTATTTGATATGTCCAACAGTAAAAAATCATTCCGTGTATAAGGCGCAACTAGGAGTTTTGTCCTAATTTTTTGGAAAAAAAGTGCGCCTTATACACGAGTAAATACGGTATATCATTAAATTGAAATTTGAATGAAGTATGAGTCATGAAAAATCGAAAAGTATGAAAAATATTATTGCAAATACCTCGACAACTAATTATCTGATTATCTTATTTTTTATGCAAAATTTATGTTTTTTTTAAATTGTCTTTTATACTTACTTCTTAACCTCTTGGCGGATAAGCAATAATGTCTCTGTAATATTAAATTCTCGTCTGGAAAATTAAAAAAAAAATTTTTAAATAAGAAAAGGCAATTTTCAACATTTTGCAGCCAAAATTAAAAATATAAAATTTCGTTAAAAGTTTCTGGTGAAAATATTATTTAAACTAGGTAGTATAAAATATATGCCATCGCCTTTTAAGGTGGTAAAATATACAAATAATAATATAAATAACATTTTTACATACTTTTTATCGAAAGGAATATTTCGAAAATCCTAAAAGAAGAGTTCATGATGATCGAGATTATTATTAAATAGGGTTCTTCCCATTATTATATATTAAGTATATACCGAATTTCAAGTCTCTATCTTAATTTATTCGGGAGATAGAGCGTTACACACGCAGATAGACGGACGATAATTTGTTTTCTAAAAATATGTTTTTTTCTGAATCTCTAGAATTTGATATTTTTAAATCCGTCAATACTTTTTTCGATTTTTATAACGATTACAAGATTTACTCTATACTACGTGTGATGGGTAAGTAATAAGTAAAATAGTCTGTAAAATTACATAATTGACAATGCTATCAAAAACTTTTATTCAATAAGATTTGATTTTAATGTTATCGATTTTTAGCCACTACAAAAAATAAAAAAATAAAAAATAAAAAAAAATAAAAATAAAAATAAAATAAAAATAAAAATAAAAATAAAATAAAAAAGGAATATTCTTATACAAAGTACTTAAAAAAATAAAATTTTAAGTACTTTGTATAAGAATAGAAGTCTACTCAGAATTTCAGTTTTAGAAACAAGAGATTGTAATAACAGGTAGAAATTGTAAATACAGCTAGATAATATTTGAGAGACAAGAATGTATAAAACAAGTAAAACAATTTCAGCTATATTCTCCATATGCTTCTTTTATATTGGTGCACTTTTTTCTTATCAAATATGAGTACAATGAAAGGAACAAAAAAATGTTCGAAAAAGAATTATTATTCCCAGTAACAATCTAAAGATGACAAACAAGTATCTAAAATTTTGAAAGAATTTAATAGGCTTCAGTGTTGGGATATAAAAATAATATGAAATAACGTAAATTCTTAAGGAAGTCAACATTCTTCTTCCTTAAATAAAAATAGTTGAGATATGAATTTTTTCGTATTTTTATTTTATTTTAAAGTGCAATAATTCTTTCTCCAACAAAAGAATTTTGTTGTTTACCTGATGATATTTCTAAAATCAATTGAAGTTTAAAGGAAGGACTCGCACAATAGCAAAAAGAAAAAATAATAATAAAACCCAACCGGAAAAAGGAGATATAATCCTTTAGTGCTCTTTTTGGAGTAATTTAATTTGAAGATCTTGTTTTGATAGATTGTTTTCGACTCTTATAAGTGGAGCATATAATCACTGATTTAAAAGAAAAAAAAATGATCGCGTGTTCAGAAATCAATTTAGAAACTATACAATACAGCTGGAGAAAAAGCATTTAATAGTGAAATATCAGAAATGTTAACAACTTTAAAGAGATTAGTAAATTATAGGAATAAAAATAACCCAATAATAATACATATTCTGTCTGTTGACAGCATCCCTTTTAGGTAGATTTCGTATGAAATACTACCTATTCTAATCACACCAGTTTATCTATCTATCTATCTATCTATCTCTCTATATATATATCTCACTTTTTTATGGACACGATAACTTCTATAATTCTTCACCAATCTCCACCAAACTGGTACATAAAAACAAAGGGGATAAAATCTCGGCTAAGATCGTTAATGGGCAAAATCGGACCAAAGGGGGTCGGAATAGGGGGCGTTTTTGTGAAAACCGAAAAAACGCCATAATTTCTTAAATAAAGTAGATATCGAATCGGTTTAAAGTTTATATTACTTCTTAAAAATGGGCCAAAAGTTTATCCATGACAGATTTTTGATAAATTTAGAAGTGGGCTCAAGGGACGAAAAAAACAGGGGTTTTGAGAGAAAAAATTCATAACTTCGTCAATTTTCAAGATATCAAGTCCAACTAAATATTTTGTAAATGTTCTTAAAATCATCTAAAATTTTTGTATCTGCAAGTTTTTGATAGGACCAACTTTTACCGATGAAAAAAATTAAAAACGAAAAGAAAAAGGGCGATGAAAAAAGAGAAAAATCCATAACTCCGTTAATTTTTAAGATATCAAATCTGATTAAATTTATTTTACATCTTCTCAAAAATATCTACAACTTTTATTCTGACAAGTTTTTCATAGGACCAATTCGTATAGCAAAAAGAAATTAAACAAAAATAGAAATTGGAAAAAAAAAACCTCAAATCCAAACTGCTTATATGCTGACTCATTTTTAAATTCATTTTTGATTTTAAACGCATCCATATGGTTGATCCTCTTATTTAGAAACTGTATAAAATGACGCATTGGTCAATTTTCTGATAAAGATAGAATATATTTCAAAAAAGGCTACCAAAAAGGTATTTTGAACAGAATTTCCCAAAGTCATCGAGACTGAAAATTTAAGGAAGTATTTAAATAAGAAATTGCGTTTTTTTCTGACTCGTTTTTAAATCCATTTTTGCTCTCAAACGCATCCAGTTTACAGATCCTCTTATTTAGGAACTATATAATGTGATGCATTGGTCAGTTTTTTGATAAAGACGGAATATATTTCAAAAAAGGCTACCAAAAAGAGTATTTTGAACAGAATTTTCCGAAATCACCGTGACTGAAAATTTAATATTCAAATAAGAATATAAGAATAACGCAAATAAGAAATTGCGTTTTTTTCTGACTCGTTTTTAAATCCATTTTTGCTCTGAAACGCATCCAATTTACAGATCCTCTTATTTAGGAACTATATAATGTGATGGATGCATTGATCGGTTTTTTGATAAAGACAGAATATATTTCGAAAAAAGTTACCAAAAAGGGTATTTTGAACAGAATTTCCCGAAGTCTTCGTGATTTGAAAATTTAAGGAAGTTTTCACATAGCAAATTGCGTTTTTTATGACTCGTTTTAAAATCCATTTTCGCTCTCAAACGCATCCAATTTACAGATCCTGTTATTTAGGAAATATATTCTGTGACGAATTGGACAGTTTTTTGATAAAGATAGAATATATTTTTAAAAATGCTGTCAAAGTGAGTATTTCGCACAAAATTTTTCGAAGCAATCATGATTAAAGAATTCAGGATGTATTCAAACAACAAATCGGTTATTTTATGATTCATTTTTAAATTCAATTTTTTTCTCAAATGCATTCAGCTGACAGTTTTTTGTTATTTAGGAACTGTATAATGTACTGTTTTGGTCGATTTTTTAATAAATTCAGAATTTATTTCAAAATATGTTGTCAAAATGGGCATTTGAGCTGAAATTTTCTTAAGATGATTCTGATAAAACCAGTTTCTGCAGAAAAATGAAATTAAAAAATTTTCATAAACGGCCAAATGAAGTTATTAAGCTGGGTTTATCTCTAATCATATATATATATATATATATATATATATATATATATATATATATATATATATATATATGACGATTTCAGGAGAACTCGAATTATTTCCACTGGTTAAAAAGAAACACACAGTCATGGCAAGCGAGGGAAAAAACAAAAATAATAAATAAATGTAGAAGATCCAATAATTAGTCATGGGCTGCTGTAAATTCATTTATTAAATTCGTGATAATGAGGAAGGAAAAGCTCCTTGTTGCAAAAATTCCATCATTATTTCAGCGAGCTGTCCTCATCGAAAAAGCAACCCAAGAAATCTTCAGAAGAATCCTCCTTTCATCTCGAGACTTCCCCCTTTTAAACTCAAAAGAAAGTTCTGGAACATTCTGTAATCTCTAACCATCATTATTTTATATAAACAGAATTCTTGTCCAGCTACGAGATTATTTTAAACAGACGATAAATTTATTTTTAAAAAAAATATTATTTAACCAATTTATAATTGACTCAGAATTTTAAATATCTTAGGCAGACGATTTTTTTACATGATTAATTTTAAGAGAAAAAGAAAAGAAATGAATTTATTAATATGCAAATTATCGTTGACGGCGGAAAAATAAATAAATAGATAAAATAAAATAATGATATTTTTTAAAAGGTATGGGTTTGGAATAAATTTAATAAGACTTTCTTAAAAAGGGTTGATAAAAACATAGAAGAAATCAGTTTTATTTGGAATATTAAGAAATAAAGTTTTAATTAAGAATATTTTTAATTTAGAGCCATCTTTTTAAATTTACGCATACTGGATTAATGTTTTTTAAGGCAAATTAAGAATTTATATCGTCTGCGTAAGGATTAACAGATTAGATTTAGAAACAAGATTTTAATTTAATAATTTGAAGTAAGTACGGAATATTATTATAAGAAAATTAAGATAGTATAAAGGTTAGTTTTGGCGAAAAAATTTTAAATTTGTAATATTATCCCCCCTCCCCAAGACTTTGTATGAAATTGATAGTTAAATAAAACTACAAGTTCAGACAACAGAAATATAATAATTTAGAAAAGTTAAATTTTGGAATAAAACTGTCAAACTCAGGAAGCCAAGAGATGGAAGAAAAGAAAATTAACGCAATATAAAAAATATTAGCGATTAAAATAAAATAGTTAAGAGAAAATAATTCTGAATTAAATTTAGGTAGGAGCATTTCCCTGAAAGAAATACAATAATGTTACAACATCACTTACCATTTGTAAGTGCATAGGAGATAATACATATAATAACAGTAAATAAGTTATGAATATTAATAAGCAAGAGATAAAAATATAATAAAAACAATAAAAGTTCGTTCTCATGGAAGTTTAAATAACTACAATGACTTAATGCATAGTTTATTTTAAATAAGTCCTTTAAATGAAAAAAGTCTTTCAAGAATATATAAAAGAGTCTTTTTCAATGTCCAGTGAATACAGTCTCTTTAATTAAATATCTCCAAATCTAGTTTAATCTTTGTTTTTTTAATGTTATGTTGGATCCAACATCTTTCAGTAATATATCAATTTTTCAATAATAAATAACATCACTCTCAATATCAATAATAAATAATATAGAAAAATTTAAATAATAACAATAACAACAATAAGTAATAGTATAATAAGACTCCATATCCTAATATTTTTCAATAAGAGTATAATTAATACTAAACTTCATTATAGAAATCATAATAATAATAATAATAGTAAAACAAGAGTATAATCAAAAGAAAATATCACTATTTGTTTATTATTGATAGGGAAAAAACTGGTTGAGGATAAAAATAATTACATAGCAACTAAATAATTTTCTTATCTTCTAATAGCATAAGAAAGTATTTTTTGCTAGCCGAAAGTATAAATAAAAAAAATCATAATAATTCCAAAATCCAAATAAAATTAAATCTAACTATTTAGAAAATGGTCTCTCAACCAGTATTTCCTTACAATAATTCCTCTCTGATACTCTTTTACAAAATTGTCAAATTTGGTTATAAGTTCTCAAATGTCAAATGTAGAATAATGTTTTATCTACACATGGTTTATAAACTTCAATAATAGAATACAAATAGGAATAAAAGGTGTCATTCTTAATTGAGAAATGGAAATAAAAATAGTGTGCTTTTTTGAAAAACTTTTAATAGCTGTAGTTTTCACAATCACTGAAAATCACATATTATGTTATAGGTTTGAGTAGAATCATTAGATTTTATAACTGTTATAACATAAATATCTGCTGAATAAATAGAATAATACTAAGGTCAAATACATGAGTAAATATAGTTAGACTTAAACACCCTTAAATTTAATTTATCAACATCAATTTGAAAGCTTTTACAATCAAAGTGTTCACCTTATGCCTGCATAAGGAGCCCAATTTAACCCCAAAAACTCCCAAAAACAAGTAATATTCTTGTAGGCCTCCAAGAACATACCTGCTGATGTTGAAAATTATGGGTTTTTTATGGTAAATGGTTTTAATGGTTTAATAGTTTAATGGTATTTGGTAAATGGTTATGGTACAAGTTTTTTTTATGGTATTTTTTTATGGTTGTTTATGGTAAATTTAATCTATTGTCTTGACTTTAGTTTGATCTAGTGATTGTATCTGAGGTTTTGTTTGTTTTTTGGGTTGCTCATGAAACAGTTTAAAATCTTCGGGTGAAAAATAGGGTCTTAATTTAGAAACATGCACAATAACGGAATTCTGTCCTGTCTCATAATTAAATTTATCTATTTCATAAGTTACATCAGAAAGTTTATTTATAATTTTATATGGTCCAGAGAAAGTAGGTTCTAATTTTCGAGTGTTAGGGTATTTAAATTCTTCATAAATTACAGAGTCTTGTATTTTTAATGGGCATTTGACAAAATGTCGATCATAGAGTCTTTTACTTTTAAGGTGAAATTCCTGAGTTCGCGCTTTCGCAATTTTGAGGGCTTTGTCTACTGATGTTGTATACATTTTAATTGCCTCACACAAAACCATTACCCACCATTTAAAAAAAAAATGAATCAAAATTATCGTGAAATTGTGACTATATTTAGCTGTTAACATTAACCCGAAATTTTATCTAATAAAATAGAAATTGTAAACATCATAGTTATACCTTATTATTACAAACTTGCCCTTAATCGTGCATAGAGATATCATAATAGTCTTAATAAGTAACAGTAAATATCTTAAGAACATCATACTCCTCAATTAAATCCTTAAGAATAAAAATATTTCAATCTCCAACACATAATAATGATAATAATAATACTCATAAATAGGTAAGTAAGATTCACAGATAAATAATCAAATAAATAAACCTGACAGAGAACTATCTACAACGAATGGTAATTTATAATTATTTGTATATCCATACACAAATAATAGTCAAATATTATGAGAATTATTTTGTGAGCTACTTGGAAGAGTATCAGAGGAGTGCAACTCACTCCTAAAAATACATTCTCTTTCCCAATGAAAAGCATTACTGACACCCCTATTTGTGCATATCCTACAAGGTCTTGAAGGGTATGAATTTTGAATATAATTATTTTGACAAACTCTAGGTCTTTGAAACTGAGATTGCCTTTGGGGAATCCAATTCCTAGGTGTATTATTGGGCCTAACTGGCTGAATCCAGGGCCTAGTTGGTTGAAAAGGTTGAAAATTTTGTCTAGCTGATGGTTGATTTATTACTTGGTTTGAAACTAGTGGGGTGGAAACTTCCACGAATTGTTTGACAACCCGGTACCATTCTGTGGTACTACTAGGAGGATTTATAATAATACTGTTTTTGAATTCTGGTTTTAAACCATCAGTTAAACCTTGTAATAGTATATTTTCACTAAGATGTAATTTCCTACCAATTTCCACTTTCTTACGAAAATAAGTTTCTAAATTGTCTAAATTATCTAATTTCAGGTTTGAAAAATCAGAAAAACTCGGGATGTCTAATTGAATGAATCTTTCTATCAAAATTTTCTTAATTTGTTCATAATCCGTACAATTTAAACAGTCATTGATATAAATTTTTTGCGCTTCCCCTTTCAGATATTGCGCAATAGAATTAAATTTCCATTCTAGATTTTTCTTTTCCTTTTCACATGTTGTATCAAAATAAGTTAACCACGACAAAATGTTCATTCCAGAACTCGGGTCAAACGGTACGAACTTAGGATCTTCCATAATTTTTTGATTCTTACTCATTAGAATAAATGAAGCACTTCTATTTTCTTTATTAAATCCCGATCGTAAAATCATTCGCAATAAATTTCAAAGTTAATAATTTCTATCAATTACATATTTTTTCAAAATTACTATATCAGATCCATAACATACAATAAATAATAGAATAATAAATAAATTAGTAAATTAATAAATTAACTTCAAATTACTCTCATCAATAAAATAATAAATAAATAAATAAATAAATAATAAATACTTTCCATCAATCATAAATAGAATAGAAATAATAATCAAAATATTTAATAAAATAAACTTACAGTTCACGAAAAATCTTCAATAAAATCCATTCTTCATTAAATTCCTCATCAAATACCTTTCGCATACTCACCACTTTGAAGTTATTAATTTTCAAAAATTTGTTATTATGACCATGATTATCTTGAGTCATCAGTTACACATAAACAGCAAAAAGGTGGAATATCAGGCCTCAGGAATTCACGAGATATTTAGAAGAAATCTTTCAAACCACTCGGACAGAAAGCTGTTTAACATTAAAATCTCCTCTGTTACATTCACTCGAGGAATCAAAAGATAATGGCAATTCTTGCTTAATAACACTTTCAACCATGGCGGGAAAAATTTTCGGCGATTCATATTTTTGTCATCACTTCGTTTCAGTAGATTCATTAGATTCATTTACATAGCATTTTACTTCTTCAGTAGATTCATTTCAAAATCCGAAACAGGCACTAGCACAGGCATTACCTATCCTGTCCGACTTTTCGATTAGTTGTGACGATTTCAGGAGAACTCGAATTATTTCCACTGGTTAAAAAGAAACACACAGTCATGGCAAGCGAGGGAAAAAACAAAAATAATAAATAAATGTAGAAGATCCAATAATTAGTCATGGGCTGCTGTAAATTCATTTATTAAATTCGTGATAATGAGGAAGGAAAAGCTCCTTGTTGCAAAAATTCCATCATTATTTCAGCGAGCTGTCCTCATCGAAAAAGCAACCCAAGAAATCTTCAGAAGAATCCTCCTTTCATCTCGAGACTTCCCCCTTTTAAACTCAAAAGAAAGTTCTGGAACATTCTGTAATCTCTAACCATCATTATTTTATATAAACAGAATTCTTGTCCAGCTACGAGATTATTTTAAACAGACGATAAATTTATTTTTAAAAAAAATATTATTTAACCAATTTATAATTGACTCAGAATTTTAAATATCTTAGGCAGACGATTTTTTTACATGATTAATTTTAAGAGAAAAAGAAAAGAAATGAATTTATTAATATGCAAATTATCGTTGACGGCGGAAAAATAAATAAATAGATAAAATAAAATAATGATATTTTTTAAAAGGTATGGGTTTGGAATAAATTTAATAAGACTTTCTTAAAAAGGGTTGATAAAAACATAGAAGAAATCAGTTTTATTTGGAATATTAAGAAATAAAGTTTTAATTAAGAATATTTTTAATTTAGAGCCATCTTTTTAAATTTACGCATACTGGATTAATGTTTTTTAAGGCAAATTAAGAATTTATATCGTCTGCGTAAGGATTAACAGATTAGATTTAGAAACAAGATTTTAATTTAATAATTTGAAGTAAGTACGGAATATTATTATAAGAAAATTAAGATAGTATAAAGGTTAGTTTTGGCGAAAAAATTTTAAATTTGTAATATATATATATATTATTTTTTTTTTTGTTGAAATGAACACTTTTCGAAATCTACCTCAGCCTATAGGCCCAGCCGACAGGGATTTTTTTCTCAACTAATATGCACTGTACGACGATGTATGAGTTATTATTGGATAAGACCTTTTGCCTACATTTGACTTCGTGTACTGAATTTAACTAACATGTAACTTGCAACGATGAATGAATTAGCATTGGGTAGAATTTTTTTGACCACATTGATATTGTATATTGAATTTTCGTGATAAAAAAAATTAGTTCATTTAAAATTCCTACAAAAAAATGTAAGATAATGGAAGGGGTCGAGGCATCTATGTGAGAACCCTCCACTAAAGTCCAATGGTAATGATTTAATTTCTAATAATGAAAACATTATTTAAGGGGATAACGGGTGACATGTATGAAAAAGACTATCAAAATCAATTTGAAAGAAAAGATAAATGTAAACTCATTTTTATATTAAATAAGAAAATGTAACCACCTAGAAAAAAAAAAAGCGCCAGTTATACTGATGTCATTGAGCTCACAGTCTACCCAAACTCATTGTATATTATAATCTTATTTTAAAGAGTAATGGTCCAAGAAAAATAAATTAAGGCGGATCACTCTCACTGACGTTTTTCCTTTTATACTTAATGAATGAACCTCCAAATCTAATCATGAAGCGTTTCATGCGATTAAAGGGGCGTAAAAATTGAAGCAAATCGTATAATTCTTCATGAAAAACTCAATTTGATATTTTTCCCCACTGGAAGGATTATTACAAACAAATAGAGTATGACGCAAAAATTTTAAAGAAACACATGAAATTGAACAAACAAGAGGAAAAGTTGCAAAATATTGACCGTTGATCATTGTAGGAATCACAGAAAATGGGTTCGAATAGCCCATTGTCCTCCTCATCCGATACCCGTACAGTTTATCACCCCTGTGGGGATTGTCAAACAGCTTCCGGCACCGTTCCACTGTCAATTTCAGAACGCGGACCGCCAAAATCTCCAGATATCGTGAAACAAGCGACTCAGAATCTCAAAACCATAGATATGACTCATCCGAAAATTGAGACCAAATACTTCGTCAATTCAAAGTTACAGATGACACGTGAACTTCCAAGACATCAGTGACAGATTTGACGAACATAGTAAACTTTTGTCCCGGTTACTTGGCCGTCTTTCTTACATGCGTGTTCCTTAAATCAGCGTGTCCACTTAATTGGCATCACACTATCTTTTCATGAAGGAGATAAGTGGTCCCAGACTTTTCAGCTACATTATCCGTGTTGATCACATCCGGGTTAAGACTGCATGGTTCCGAACCTAGGTTGTTCAAGGCCGCGCTGAATATACGACACAATCTTATTGTGATTCTTGACACTGTGTGTTCTAGAGACAATGCAAATTGTGGTTCAAAATCTCCACGGTGGCGCGCCCAGCTTGTCACTCTTTTTCCAAATGGATGTGTTTCCGTGATGTTCTGTTTCTGGCTGGCAGCGTATTAATTATTGTTTTGCCAGTCAACATAGACGACCCATCGCTGACCCAGGTGTTTTGGGCCCCGGTCAAGTTGGCAGATTGTAATGCTTGGCCATCAACATTATATTGGCGTGATGCCCACATCCTATGCTCGCTTGTTTTGTCAAGCGACCTTCATAATGTAACTATTATCTAGAGACTTAATTATCAATGTATTCGACGAGGTCGCCGCAGACGGCTCCTCTTCCCAACTCATTATTCATTAATGCGGATTTAAAAATCCTCAGGATCGGTACTCTGAGGCCTTCGTATTTGACAGCGACACGGATGAAATCGTTATGAACATCATGAGAAAAATCTGATCACTTTCTGACGCACCCCCAAGCCAGGATATCCGCTCTATTGAGTTGACCGAAAAATTCCGTCCAAAAACAAATTTATGATAGACCCTTGGCAGAAAATGACCCAATAGGACAAATGAACTCTGCTGAATCTTGTACGGAGCCTTGGTTAGAATTTGTAGCAACTTAGCAAAATTGTCAACCAGAAAGCCATTGAATAAATTTAAGCCAATAAAACCCCGAGGTAGTTAAAATCTACTATTGCATAAGCTCCAAAGTTAGTTTAATGTATAATTATAAAATTCTAAACAATTCATATATTATAATGAGGCTAAGCCAACGGACGAAGAGGAGGTGTGAAAAGAAGGGGGGTGTGGAGTTGTTACTACCTCTGTACACGCATTTTTGGTGATTATTTTTTATTTCCATAGTCGATTTTCAAATGTTCATTATCGAATAGTGATTGTTTAATTTTGTGGTTAAGTGAAAAAAAAAGACTGGAACACCATGTCCACTCACATTAATTTTGCTATAATATTTTGCATTCATTTATTATATGAAACTAAATTTTACCCATTTGTTTCTGTATAAACATACTTTAAATCATGTGTTTGATAAAACTGTCGAAGAACTTCACACAAGATGCAAATGCCCAAGTTTTTTAACTCTCTGAAAATTTATATTTTTCAGCTAAAAGTCCTATTAACTTTTGTATCACTCGAGCTATTTCGATATATATATATATATATATATATATATCGAAACTGTGGCAGGAAATTTGAAAAAAAAAATTAATCTGTTGTTTCAGGTTTTTTTAAATGAAAAATGTCTGAAAAATTGTAACTGCTCTAAAATAAAAAGTCTCAATCGCAGAAGAAAACTTTTTGCCATATGTCTCGAGCATAGTCCGGTGAATATGGGCTCCGATTTTTTTTCAAGGGCAACATCCACTATTAACAATATATTTTAAATCTTCAGTTCAAACCATGACTATAAACAATATTTGAAGTAATTTTTATAGTAAGTTTTTGAATTATAAACATTCAAAGTTTTGAATTCTAATGTTAAATTACACTTTAAAAAAAATTCAAGAGGTTACTAAAAATTTCTTAGTAAATTTGTATTCCACAGAATTTTTTAGTAACCATTACAAACTTTTTTGGCAAGTGAAACAAGCATTTCTTTTGTAAACTGAACAAAAGAATTTTTTGTTTAACTAACTTAAAAAATTTTAGTATGAGCCACCAAGCAAATTTTAATAATAGCTCCAAAAATTTTTTTAATAACCATTACGTGCACCCGAAGGGCAGGAACTTCCTTTGAGCTGCACCCAGACTTCTGAAGCGGAAGATTTTCGGCAAACCGCAATAGATGGCAGCACCAAACATTCCTACCTGCTCCGACAGGATTTTCATAATCCCTTTATTAACGAACTATTACTACATACATTCGGGGCGTATTTGGCGGTGGCAAGTTTCGAACCCGGGACCTTTCAGCCTGGAGTCCTTTACTATGACCGCTATGCTATCAAGGCCACACCAACTGAGTTTTAGTAAGAGCTATTAAAAATATAAAACTACTAACTCTATTAGTTGCTAACTTTTTTCTAGTAATTCTTACAGATTTTTTTGTAACCGACTAAGATTACTAAAAATTTTTTAGTAATTACAAGGATCACTAAAGTTTTTTTAGTAGATCGACCTTTTTTTTACAGTGTACATTTTTATATCTATAATAATATCTCCTGAAATTATAATCCTAATGCGATAGTTTTTCCATCATAATCAGTCAAATAATTTCCCAGGAAACGAGTTTTAAAGCTCGTATATTTTCCATAGGATTAAACCCAATCTTGTTTTCGTCCTGTATCCTAAAGTTGCTTTTCTTCTCTTCACTTTTGAGATTTTTCAGTTGTTTACTGAAGCTTGTGAGAAGGAGGCTGTAATATACAGGCCACAGAGTACGGAACAGAGAATCAACTTTCATACACTATAATGGCAACTTGTTTAACATGGGATTACGCATAGACAGTAGCGATAAGAGCGGATGACTCTGAAACTACGATCATAACATAAGAGAGGTTGCTAATTCGGCGAAACATCGCTTCCTTGGCGACAAATGATATAGGAAAAAAGAAAAAAAATACAGCGACGGCTTGCTGCTTCTTGTTTTGAAATTTATGAAAGAATTATTTTAATATGAAATAACTTTGACGTATTCGTCTTGCAAACAATGCATGTGTCTCTTCTTAACATAACGACCTAATAATTTAAACTTGAAAATTCAAGAACAATAACAGTAATAATTAAGAATCAATATAAGCTCGGAAATCTAAGATCAAATAGCATAAGCACGTGTGCAAAGATAATCAAATCAGCATTCAGCAAGAAGTGCCAAGCCAGAATATGGTTACAGTTAAACAGAAATCACGAGGGTAAGAATCGCCAACGCGATGGTTTAGTTTTTAAGTCATCCACTGAGGGCGTTCTTTTCAAGCCGAGTTGAGGCTCTGTCTGTACTCTGTGAGACAGACTATACAAGATAGTCACAAATCTTCAGTGAAGTTCACACCAAATTAGAGCAGGCCTGCAGTCAGTAGACTTTTTCAGATATTAAGTTCCAGAATTGTTGTCAACAGGTATACAAATTTTAGGCAAGTAATAACAAGACAGGAAATTCATTCACAGATCATAATCACTTTCAAAAGTGTGAAAATATGATAGTATTCACAGTACTTTAAGAAAACGTCGTCGTTTAATAAGGTAAAGAAAACACCCAAGTAAAAACTTTAAAAATGTATAACACATTTGTGAACTAGATTTCAACAATTACCACTCAATACCAGAAATGTACTCCAATTCCTATGTGCAACTCTCTGTATGATCTATAGATTTGTACAAATGCTATATTATATGCTAAAATTTAAATGCATAAAACCGTTGAAAATACACCTTCAGTAATTTCTTACCTTGAATGTTTTTGTTCAGTCCCGTATATTTTCTACAGATTTTTATGCATGCTACATATTAAGTTGAAATTTAATTCCGGCAAAAAACACCTTTAGAACTATTGAAATCATACTTCCTGGTATTATTCTTCTTAGACAGCTTGTATCCTTTTCAATGCATAACTCCGTATATGATTTTGTTTTAATGCAATGAATATCTCTTTGTATAATAATTGTAGCTCAGCTTTAAAATGGATAAATCAAATTGAAAAAACAAATTTAAGTAATTCACGCTCATTATAAATAATGTTTAAGATTTTTTTTTTGTGTACCATTACATATGGTCTAATGAATTCATACAATATAATAGCACACAAATAATATTAAACATTTTAGTTAAACTTATAAATGTATATCATAACTGAAAGTGCACTTTTAGCAATCATCACTAATAGATGACATTTCTGATGTTGTATTGTATCCGAAGTCTTTAATGTGTCTTTGTAAATGAACAATAAATGTAATGTACGTCATATTTTACTATAATAGTTTTGTTTTAAACGTCAATAAAGTATATAAAGTTCACCTTGTTTGAAATAATGCGACATAATTGAAATACACTGTGAATAATTTTCCCTGAAATCATTACATATCTGAACTTTTTGTGTGACCCTTTAATTGAATGATAAATGCTTTGTACTCCATATTCTACTTCAGTGTGGTCCAAATATAAGTCTCTCGAGGGCCAATCAAACTTTAGGATATGACTTTGAGGGCCAGGGATATTCCAGAAGGAAAACGAATTACATATTTTAATAAAAAACATTTATTAAAATTCATATAAAGATAAATCTGTGTGATGACTGACACTGCTTTCCTAATACAAGTTTATTAATGTCCACTGTATGTTTACTAATCAAAGTCTCTTGATCGATTCCAGAGAAATAGTTGAATTTGATCTCGTTTTGATTTAATTAGTTTGAGAGCAATAAAAACACTTTCATACACACATGTACTGCCAAACAGCGATAACATTTAAAGACAGAATTTAATCTGTTAAGGCAAGTGTTTTTTAGAAATCAGTTTTCACAAATTTTCAGGGACATCACATTTATTTTGTCAGATAAAATGGATCTGCCTGAAGATCAGAAATTTCCATTTGAAGGTGAACCATCTATACACTGTAAAAAATGTCAGATGTTTCTGAATATGTAAAAATGCACTGTAATCAAAAGCGAAAATATGCAGTGACCTCTTTTAACTCACCTAAGGTTTCGAAAAACGTTCCTTTACCTTTAAAAATCCCATACAATTATTTGGTTTCGAAATTTAAAGAAGAATTTATAAAAAATAATTTTTATTAGCTGCCTGTCCATTTCGGAAACGTTTCTAAGTATCTTTTACAGTACAATAATCACTTTTCTCAAATCAAAATATCACTTTTTCGTATGCTACCAATTCTCAAGTAAACATTTTCAGTTGCATAACTGATTTTGTGCTGCAACTGTAGCAGAATAATGTCACTTTTCATATTAATGTTAATACTGTTAATACTGTATGTTTGTCTATTAAACGTGCTCTCTAAATATCAAAATGTTTTTGTATGAATTGGTAGCTTACGAAAAAGTGATATTTTGATTTGAGAAAAGTGATTATTGTACTGTAAAAGCTACTTAGAAACGTTTCCGAAATGGACGGGCAGCTAATAAAAATTAATTTTCATAAATTCTTCTTTAAATTTCGAAAACAAATAATTTTTTGGGATTTTTAAAGGTAAAGGAACGTTTTTCGAAACCTTAGGTGATTTAGAAGAGGTCACTGTATACTTTCGTTTTTGATTACAGTGCATTTTTACATATTCAGAAACATCTGACATTTTTTACAGTGTAGGCACCTTATCCACTTCATTGTCTATTGTGTTTGTTGATCAGTGCAAGTTTTATTTTTTGAGAGTCAAAATCCTGGAACTCTTTCTTAATATCTATTATTCTTTCATGAAACATACTAAAATTTGTGTTACAATTTTCACTTTTCAACTGCTTACAAGATCGGAAGTATGACATTTTATTTGGTTTCATTGCAAATTGCATTACATAAAGTTTTTTCTGAAAGACCTCAATGTCATTTAATTTCAACTATGTTCATAAAACTGAGAAATGTTTTGTTTTTTGCCTTTTAGATTAAGGTTAAAAGTATTGAGATAGGATGTTAAATATGTCAGAAAAGCAAGTTTATTTAAAAAATTCATCCCTTCCAGTTTTTCTTGAAACTGATTTCAAATGTTCTCATTTCTGAGTAAAAGCAAAAATTTTGTTCCTGAAACCAAAAAAATGTTGCAGACATTTTCTCGCACTTACAAGGAAGGTCTCCATTGGGGGCATACTCAGAATTTTTTTAAAAAAAGTACGAATTAAACTACTCATGTAGGTAATAAAGGATCAGTGAAAATTAGCGGCGGAATTACATAATTAGATATGTAAAAAAATAAAATAGTTTGGAATAATTGGCGTGAAAAGCTGAAAGCGACGCGGGATTTGGCATTTCCTCGCCAAAAGCAGAATCTGAAAATTGATTTTAATTGACTTCACTGTTAAAAATCTGCAGCATTTACTGCAACGTCACTCCACTACTTTTATAGAATATCTCTCTTCCGACCAATGAGAATGCTCCATAGCACGGTGAATTGACCGTGTCATACACTGTTAAAAACCTGCTGCATTTTGTTGCAACGCACTCCACCGCTTGTATATAATATCTCTATTCCAACCAATGAGAAAGCTCCATTTCACGTCCAAATAACCGTTTTCTATACAAGCAAAGGAGTGCGTTGCAAAAAAATGCAGCAGATTTTTAACAGTATATTTTTCAATTTAGAACAATTTTAATCAATTTAAATTGTGTTTTAAATGATAAAATATATTAATTTCATTTTTTTATAAGTACATATAAACGTATATGACAAAATTAAACTTAAAGTAAAGTAAAAATGCAAAACTAAAATTACTTAAACTAAACTTATTTAAATAAATTGAACGTAGAAAGTTTTTTCTTTAAAAAGTATTCGAAGCATAAAAACGTATTTTTCAAAATTTCGTTTTTTCGCCAACCGGAGATAAATCGCCAAATAAACGAAATTTTTATTATTTTTTTACGGACGTTATAAAGAGGTTCCGCCGAAATTTTTTTATAAACATATATAACTATATGAGAAGAACATTCTGTAATTTTGTCAGATTTTTCTGAGTATGCCCGTATGGAGACCTTCCTTGTTAGTACACTCCACAGTACAATGAAATGTCATTATACGCAGCTTCCAAATTGTCCAGGAATTCAATAAATGTTCTGTGTCTATAAGCTTTATTGCCTGCTCTTATTAAATTTAAAGTATTTATAACAGTTTTCATTGCCTCACTACTGAGCCTTATAAGTTTTACACAGAGAGCGTCCGAGTGAATAATGCAGCGGAAAAACAAACAATACATGCTTCTTTCTTTACACAGTACTACTAATCTAGTTTTTAGACTCACTATTGCTTTAGATCCATATGTTGCATTCACAAAATCTTCATATTTAGAAATGAAATTATCCGTTGTGTTGAATATGTCAATACATTTTTTGCTGGTTTCTAAGGATTTCAGTTCCAATAGTTCTTCATGAATTTCAAATTCTTAATTTATTGTTCTGACAAAGATAAATAACTAACTTATATCAGCTCTGTGCTCTCATCTAGGGCTAAAGAGTAATTTTCACATTTTTCCTAAATGTCCTTGTGAGAACTTAAAACTTCATCACCCATATAGTTAATTCTACTATTTGCTGTCTGATGAGATAAAAAAAACTTGTTCAAAATTTTTAGACATCTTATTGTCTTTAAATAAAGTAGCAATTTTTATAGAACAACTCTTAATGAGTTCAACACCTCTAAAAGACTTTTTACTTTTAGCTAGCTCTATACTTAGCTTATGAGATGTCTATCAAGCAACTGTATTTGATAGTTGCAATTCTTCGGTCTAATTAATTTCAGCTTCAAATAAATAAGAAGGTAACTTCTGGCATTTCCCTGATATAGATTTTTTTTTAAATTCAAGCAAGCTGATATAGTGTTTACTGGTGTTATATTCCTTCGAAACGTCAAGATTTGAGAACAGATAACATACTGTCATTTTCTACTATGTTAAACAACAAGGAAAATTTCCTTCCACTTCAGCTGAAATTGTCGCTTCTCATCTTCAACACACCATTTCTTAAAGTTCCGCTATTTTAGGCACTGCTCTCCTAACAACGACGGAAACAATCTCTCGAACAACTTCATTCGTCAAAATCAACCATTCGAAGTGCATTGCTTTCCAAAACCTTCCAGAAAGTCTTCCGCAGCAAGCGAACTTATCAGCAAACAATTACTAGCGACCACCCTTCACCTGGAGGCGACGAGAGCCCGCGTTTTCCACCTGCCTCCTTTGAAGCAGTACTGAATGAAAGTGAAAATCGAAGTGGCACACCACGGATTGTAATGGCTGCAGAGTGAAGCTTCAATATGTCTGTTATAAGAGAAATGAATTTCTAAGGTCCTTCTAATGTAAACTAAAAAAAAAAGTAAGAAAAATCATGCGTGAAGCATAGATTATGAAACACTTTCCAACATTTCCCGAAATCTTTAACAAAACTTTGTTATTTAGGAAAATAAAATGCTACTGTCCATAGCCAAATTTGTATTCCAATACTTTTGAACAGCCCTGTATGTGATCCGTCGGTTCATATATATATATAAACTATATAATGGGGAAATTTAGTTTAGCGAGAAAATGCTTAACTGGTTTAAATTGCTCTTTCAGCACTTGATTCTAATAGATGGAAAATACTTCAATACTTTTGTTCAGCTCTGTAATTTACCTAATACCTTTATTGTACTCCAGTATTTTGTTAAAAATTTTGTTAAAAAAATACACTTTTAAACTTCTAATAAAACTACTTAAATCACATTTCCAGAAATTATCATCTACGGGTGACCTTGTAGCTATTTCTTTGCGTGATCCTGTTTATCATTTTATCTATATTCTACAAACAATTCTTAGTAAACTGAAAGCAGTTCAACGTAAAAATGAATAACTTACTTTAAAAAAACTACCTTTAAGTTAATTACTCTCATATTCTTTACATTCTCTCTCATTTCTAATATCTTTATGAGCTCTTTTGTGTAACCCTGTGTATCAACTATACATTATATGCAAATTATATACACCATATAATTTGCAGACATTTAGTAAAACATATAAGCGCATATCATATTTGAAAATGCATTTCAACCATCTATCATCTAATCATGGATAATATACAGTACTTCGGATAAGAATATAAGATTTGAAATATTTTGTGTGTCCCTCTAAATGCTATGCACTTTATAGTATGCGTTAAATATTAAGTCTCAGCGGTGTATATTAATTTTATGATACTTGAAATCGTTTAACATTATTAAAATATGTCACAAACAATTTCCCCTTTTACTATTGTGTAATGGAATCGTTTGAGTGGCCCTGTAAATGAATAATAACTATCCTTTTGACTGCATATTTTACAGATTGTGTATTTTAGTGCATTTTGCGAATCCATGTAATTGAATAAGTTTCACAGGATGTAACATCTTTAAAATTCCTTTTAAACGATTGTTTCCGATTGGCCGTAATGTGTCGGAAAATTTTGAATATCTCTGTAAATAAACTAATCATAGTAGAAACTTCATTTTCAATAGGGTTTGTGCTAGGGTAAACATAAATAACATATAAAAATCTCATAGCAATCCGAGAATATTTACGGGAGTTAGAGCGCGGACAGGCGGCCAGACAAATCGAATGCATAACACTTTTCAACTTCGTTGGAAAGTGTTAAAAACCCAAAATAGTATTACTTAAAAATTTATGAAGGACAAATGATTATTTTAAATATTAAATTTAAACATTTTGTTTCCAATAAGAAGGGAACGACAAACAAAAACTAGTTGTATATGCTAATCCCAAAACTTTCTTCTATCTCATACGTGCATTTTAATATTTTTAAAAAAGCAGTTACTCATTTTAATGCTTTAATAATTTTAATTCAATATCATACCAACTTTGATTTTCATCTTGAATTTCTGCTTCAGTCAATTAATAGGAGTAAAAACAAATTTCCGTCTCTGCGCGAGCCGATAGACAATAGAATGATAGGCAGATTTTTTTCTTCAAATTCAGGGAGATCCTACTCGCTTTACCAAAAAATAATCATATACAAAAAATTTAGTTCAGTTCTAGAACTAACTTCATACACTTTTAGGTGGTGCAAGATTGAAAATGGCATAAAATTCGCTATTGCAGCGCCCCCTTCCGGCGGATTTTTTTCAAATTCATGGAGTACCAACTAGCCATAACCATACACGTACACAAAAAAATTGGTTCAATTCGATGCATAATTTCATTTACTTTTGGACGGTACAATATTGAAAATGGCACAAAAATCGTCATTGCAGCGCCCCCTTCTGGCGGCCTTTTTCAAATTCAGGGAGGACAAATTAGCCATAACCATACACTTACACAAAAAAATTTGGTTCAATTCGATGCATAACTTCATATACTTTTGGTCGGTACAATATTGAAAATGGCACAAACATCGCGATTGCAGCGCCCCTTCCTGCGGAATATTTCAAAACTGAAGGAGAATCTGCTTGCCACAGCCAAAACATTCACAAAGAAATTGGTTCAATTCTATGCATAACTCCATACACTTTTTGATGGTAGAATGGCGACATACATACAGACACACGGACAGACAGACATTTTGTAAAAACATGTTTTTTGGAATCTCTGAAACGTGTAAATCCGTCGAAAACCGGAAGTCAAAAAAAATGTCGTTACAATACTTTCTTCTATTGAATATAGAAGAAAGTAATGAATAGGCGTGCAGCATGTTGACCACATAGTCCTACAGAAAGCATGCCTTAACCCCTTTGAGGGGCAAGAAATATGGTCTCTGTAATATTGAATTCTCACAGGAAAAATCGTAAAATTTTGTTTTAAAATATGAAAAGGCAATTTTTCAACATTTTTTCGTCAACGTTAAAAATATAAAAGTTCGTTAAAATTTTCTGATGCGAATCTCGTTTGAGATAGGTGGGATAAAATGTATCCCACCGCCCCTCAAAGGGCGGTGTATTTGTTATACTACCTATGACAATAAAGTTCGGTGAATGAATTCAGAACGACTGATCTGACAACACTGGGGAAACAAAACGCTGCACCTGCATACAGGCAAGTGTTGACCATCTTCCCCCACCGTTGTTCAGTTGAGCGTCGTTTATGTTCTGTGTTAGACGTGCTTTACTAAATGCTTGTTTAGTGTGCTGGTTCTTAACTGAGAACAGTAAAATGAACGAACAAATGATCAGTTTAAAGTTTAGTTTTAAACTTTGCAAGATATTGAAGGAAATTCATGAGAGGTGGTTCAAATTGATCATCCCCCATACTCGCCAGATCTCAATCCTCCAGACTTCTTCCTATTTTCACGACTGAAACGCTCTTTGAAAGAGATTTGACCATATTGCTGACATCCAACGAAACGTGTCGAAGCTTTTGAACTCCATCTCAAAAGAAGGCTTCTTGCGAACTTACCAGGATATGTATAGCTAATCTCAGCGGTGTATAGTTATGAGAGATGACTATTTCGAATGATAGTACGGCAACTTTCGTTAATATTTCATCTACATTAATGTTACAGGACTATTCACCAAACTTTATTGTCAGAGGTAGTATTTGTAATAGATTTCTTATAGTTGTAATAGATTTGTTATATTTGTAATAGATTTTATCAATATATTACCATTTAGCAGTACATTGATATCATACATTTTATATTGATTATATTTGTAATAGAGTAACATCATTCAAATACGTCACAAACTGTTTCTTTTAATAGACTATAATGTAACAGAATAGGTCTATATTATCATGAACGCATATTATAAAGATTAAACATATCGTATTACGTGGTTACCATCTTGTAAAATATCTCAAAAGGAATTACACATATCATAATATTTAAAATATTGTAGCATCAATAAAATGCACTGAAACTGATTTTTTCCTTTTAGACCTTATTTTTAACGACTTACTTTTGAGTGCACCTGCAACTGAACTAAAGAAGGTACATACTTTATTAAATACTGAGCATACCATAGTTAGCCATAGTAGCTTATATGAATTAAGTATCAATCCGTGTGTACTTAAGTGTTTTAGAGCACGGGCAGATAGACAGAGAGCAAAACGAAATGCCTAAAGAATTTTCATCTATGTTCGAAAGTTGTTATAAATGTAGGAGGAGAGTACGTCGAAGTCAAAATAAGTTTTTAAATTCAATAAAGAATTTTTAAAAACATTTTTTGGCAATCTTTTAATTCCAACTGTATATATAAAAAATCCCTGTCGGCTGGGCGCATATTTCAGATGTGTATATTGCTGGGACGATTACTGTTTCTAAACCAATAGGAGACCGTCATTATCACGGTCAAGTACACGCCCACACAGTTTGATTGACAGGAACTCGTGGACAATTGATCGTGTGTGTTTATTATTTATTTGTACTCGGATTGTTTGAATTTGTACTCGGTAATTAAAAATTAAAGGTACGAAAGAATTTTTTTTTTCAAAATGACTGAATTTTATTTACTTCAATTAGAAATTATACTTCCTCTGATCCTGAAATAAATAAATAAAAAAATAAATAAAAATTAAAGTAAGAATTTTGCTTATACGGATATTTTCGCAGAATACTTTTTTTTCCCATTTGTTTAATATATATATAAATCATTTTGGAACGATATTTAGAATATTAAAAGGGTTTGAAATATTTTTTTAAATGTCTTATTTATTAATAAAAGACAGCCTCCAATAATTAAAAAAAAAAAAAAATCACCAACGAACTCTCGGCCCGCGATGGACTCGAACCCATATCCTCCGGTTTCAAGCTCGAAGCTCTAACCATTCAGCCAGTCAGCTCACTTTTATCCGCAACAGATTATCGTTATAATTAGCACCGTCAATTGTCCACGAGTTCCTGTCAATCAAACTGTGTGGGCGTGTACTTGACCGTGATAATGACGCTCTCCTATTGGTTTAGAAACAGTAATCGTCCCAGCAATATACATATCTGAAATATGCCGGCTGGGCCTATAGGCGGAGGTAGATTTCGAAGAGTGCTCATTTCAACAAGAATATATATATATATATATATATATATATATACATATATGAGATTAGAGATAAACCCAGTTTAATAACTTCATTTGGCCGTTTATGAAAATTTTTTAATTTCATTTTTCTGCAAAAACTGGTTTTATCAGAATCATCTTAAGAAAAATTCAGCTCAAATGCCCATTTTGATAACATAGTTTGAAATATATTCTGAATTTATTAAAAAATCGACCAAAACAGTACATTATACAGCTCCAAAATAACAAAAAACTGTCAGTTGAATGCATTTGAGAAAAAAATTGAATTTAAAAATGAGTCATAAAATAACCGATTTGTTGTTTGAATACATCCTTAATACTTTAATCATGATTGCTTAGGAAAATTTTGTGCGAAATACTCACTTTGACAGCATTTTTAAAAATATATTCTACCTTTATCAAAAAACTGGTCAATGCGTCACAGTATATAGTTCCTAAATAAGAGGATCTGTAAATTGGATGCGTTTGAGAGCGAAAATGGAATTTAAAACGAGTCATAAAAAACGCAATTTGCTATGTGAAAACTTCCATAAATTTTCAAATCGCGAAGACTTCGGGAAATTCTGTTGAAAATATCCTTTTTGGTAGCCTTTTTCAAAATATATTCTGTCTTTATCAAAAACCGATCAATGCATCACATTATATAGTTCCTAAGTAAGAGGATCTGTAAATTGGATGCATTTGAGAGCAAAAATGGATTTAAAAACGAGTCAGAAAAAAACGCAATTTCTTATTTGAACACTTCCTTAAATTTTCAGTCACGATGATTTCGGAAAATTCTGTACAAAATACCCTTTTTGGTAGCCTTTTTTGAAATATATTCCGTCTTTATCAAAAAACAGAGGAATGCATCACATTATATAGTTCCTAAATAAGAGGATCTGTAAGTTGGATGCGTTTGAGAACAAAAATGGATTTAAAAACGAGTCAGAAAAAAACGCAATTTCTTATTTGAATACTTCCTTCAATTGTCAGTCCCGATGACTTTGGGAAATTCTGTTCAAAATACCCTTTTTGTTAGCCTTTTTTGAAATATATTCTGTCTTTATCAGAAAATTGACCAATGCGTCACTTTATACAATTTCTATATAAGAGGATCTACCATTTGGATGCGTTTAAAATCAAAAATGAATTTAAAAATGAGTCAGAATATAGGCAGTTTGGATTTGAGGTTTTTTCTCCAACTCCTATTTTTGTGTTATTTATTTTTGCTATACGAACTGGTCCTATGAAAAACTGGTCAATATAAAAGTTGTAGATATTTTTGAGAAGATGTAAAATAAATTTAATCAGATTTGATATCTTAAAAATTGACGGAATTATGGATTTTTTTCTTTTTTCACCGCCCTTTTTCTTTTCGTTTTTAATTTTTTTCATCAGTAAATGTTGGTCCTATCAAAAACTTGTAAATACAAAAGTTTTAGATAATTTTAAGAACATTTACAAAAAATTAGATGGAGTTGATATCTTGAAAATTGGCGAAGTTATGAATTTTTTTCTTTCAAAACCCCTGTTTTTTCATCCCTTGAGCTCACTTCTAAATTTATCAAAAATCTGTCATGCATAAACTTTTGGCCCATTTTTAAGAAGTAATACATACTTTAAATCGATTCGATATATACTTTAATTAAGAAGTTATGGCGTTTTTTCGGTTTTCACAAAAACGCCCCCTATTCCGACCCCCTTGGTCCGATTTTGCCCATTAACGAACTTAGCCGAGATTTTATCCCCTTTGATTTTATGTACCAGTTTGGTGGCGATTGGTGAAGAATTATAGAAGTTATCGTGTCCATAAAAAAAGGTGAGATATATAGATAGATAGATAGATAGATAGATAGATAGATATATAAACTGGTGCGATTGCAATAGGTAGTATTTCTTACGAAATCTACCTAAAAAATGGAATAGCGCAGGAATTTTTAATATATATGCAAATGTATCTTTCAGATTTTCTTTCCTATCTGTAAAAATATTTTCAATCAATGTAGGACATTTATTTACTGATATATATTTTTAAAAATCTAAAGAAATAAATATTAGCAGCGCTCTTTTGAATGTGCATTTTCTAATTTTTAATAACTAAAAATAAAATTCAACATTAAGGTTATCAGTGGATTATATACTTTAGTTAAGAAGTTATGGCGTTTTTTCGGTTTTCACAAAAACGCCCCCTATTCCGACATCCTTGGTCCGATTTTGCCCATTAACGAACTTAGCCAAGATTTTATCCCCTTTGATTTTATGTACCAGTTTGGTGGAGATTGGTGAAGAATTATAGAAGTTATCGTGTCCATAAAAAAGGTGAGATATATATATATATATATAGATAGATAGATAGATAGATAGATATATAAACTGGTGCGATTGCAATAGGTAGTATTTCTTACGAAATCTACCTAAAAAAATGGAATAGCGCAGGAATTTTTAATATATATGCAAATGTATCTTTCAGATTTTCTTTCCTATCTGTAAAAATATTTTCAATCAATGTAGGACATTTATTTACTGATATATTTTTTTAAAAATCTAAAGAAATAAATATTAGCAGCGCTCTTTTGAATGTGCATTTTCTAATTTTTAATAACTAAAAATAAAATTCAACATTAAGGTTATCAGTGGATTATATACTTTAGTTAAGAAGTTATGGCGTTTTTTCGGTTTTCACAAAAACGCCCCCTATTCCGACCCCCTTGGTCCGATTTTGCCCATTAACGAACTTAGCCAAGATTTTATCCCCTTTGATTTTATGTACCAGTTTGGTGGCGATTGGTGAAGAATTATAGAAGTTATCGTGTCCATAAAAAAAGGTGAGATATATAGATAGATAGATAGGTAGATAGATAGATAGATAGATATATAAACTGGTGCGATTGCAATAGGTAGTATTTCTTACGAAATCAACTTAAAAAAATGGAATAGCGCAGGAATTTTTAATATATATGCAAATGTATCTTTCAGATTTTCTTTCCTATCTGTAAAAATATTTTCAATCAATGTAGGACATTTATTTACTGATATATATTTTTTAAAAATCTAAAGAAATAAATATTAGCAGCGCTCTTTTGAATGTGCATTTTCTAATTTTTAATAACTAAAAATAAAATTCAACATTAAGGTTATCAGTGGATTATACTCTTTTTATTGCATCTAAATCTGAATATTTTTTTTATTTTTTTTTTATAACACTTAAAATTTATTTCTAATAATGTTATTTTATCAGACACACATCCTAAATAATGTCAATATCAACAACAATAAGAATCAATGCTCAAAAATGTTTAAATTTATATGAATGTTAATCGATTTACACTGGAAACAGACTTTCTTTTTATACAGAAAAATGTACTTTATTCTTGAATTCATTTAAATATTTGCTTACATAATGCAGAATTAGCACAAGAAAGTAATAGAAATAAAGGGAATCATCTGCGCCAATGCATAGAATATCTTTTTTCTTTTGAAAAGTAATAAAGAAGAACGATTGTGAAAAATAGCTTATAGAGCAGAAAAAGGAATACAAAGCAAAAATGCTTTTCCAGTAAATGAAGTTTCTTGGTTCATTAGACTTACCTTTGTGAAGTAATTTTTTTAGGTATGAAAGTTTATGGAATTGATTTTTGAAAAATATAAAAAAAAATATATATTGACACATCTTTAGCTCGATCATTTATTAAAACTAGGTAAAGGTAATAGCTTCTGATTCATAATTTCTCAACTTATTTTAAAGACCACACTTTGTGCACAATGTATGTTTTGTATTTTATTTAGTAGCTGATTCAGCCAGTTCGTGATGAATGACACTTAAATAAACCTCAAATTTGCAAATTATTATGTCTTAAGCTCCATTTTGTAGATTACATATTTTTTAAATGCAAAAATCAAAAGAAAATATTGAATTGAAAGTAAATGCTATTTAATGTTTCATTTTTTTGTTTAATTATATTTTTCGAGTCCATCCTCACCAAAAGTGAGCGAAGTCCTATAAAAACACACAGGATTTTATTGATTTCGTCGAAATTTGCATAAATTTTATTTTATTAAAATTAGTTCTACCCATTCGATTGTTTGAAATTTTTTGCACTTGATAGAAATCTGGTCTATTCAGATTGAGATGAAAATGCATCTCCCTGGAGCACGAGGTCCCCTGTGTTTGTAGGTATATTTGAAAGGATTAAAATTTATATTCTTAAAACCGATTCGATTCACCATTGATTAATAGAAGATTTGAATTTTAAGAACATATTTTTTGCTTGTAGATTTTCATCTAAAATTGCGCGTGGACGGATGAAATTGCGACTTAACATTCAGGTTTTTACTGATTTCGTCGAAGTTTTTATACATTTTATTCTGTAAATAAATGGTCAAATGCGAGTACTACTTATGTTCAGAAATTACAGTTTTATGTACAATAAATACATGAATGTTACTTGTATTATAAAAGAAACCGTTTCCAAAAAATAATAAGTGTTTGTAAAAAACTATGCAGTATAGGTTTGGATAAAGCTGTTTGCTAAAAAAAGAAAAAAAAAAAAAAAAAAAAAAAAAATGAATGGACATATCATTGATATTGCAAAGTTACAACTGTATTCTGTATCTTGTTTTGTAATCTTATCTTAATTTGTTTATGATGAACTTGATTCGGTAATAATAATAAAAGTAGTGCATAATTAGACTTCTTTAGGCATTTCATTAAACATTATTCTGTGCAGTAATTATTTACAGTGCAGCTAAACTAAAATCTTTGTTTAAAGTTTAAAAATTTTCATTGTGCTTAACGTGCTTCGAAAGATATTGCAAAGTTACAACACTATTTTGGTACGATCCACGTTTTTCTAGATAAGTTTTTAATTAACTTTTAAAGACGCGAAGGGTGCATTGAGAGATCTACAAAATGTAAGCTAGCCTTGAATCTCATAGTATTTAAGTGATTAATTGAAATTAAACTAGTCTGTTTTTAATAATTTCACATTTATTGCTTTTACACTGCTACTGGGCATTGCATTACACAAATATATCATTAAAAGTATTAATCATTTTTATCTATGGTTTAAAAACCGACGGTACATAAAGTAAACACGCCCCTGTCATTATGTATGTTTAACCAGTTCATGTTTTTAAGGATTAATATCTCGGTTAATTACCGACGATTTTTTTTCGAACACCTAATAAGGCGATTGGTAGAGACGTAAAAACTAAATAGAATGGCAGTTATAAATAAAATAAAGCGTATTTTAACAAAAGTTTATTTTGACTAAAGGAAGTAATATGAAAATCCTGTTGTCCTGGTCTGCCGACAATTAAATGTGATCTAAGCCAAAAATTATTACCACTTCCGGCATACTTTTAGATGCTTATCGAAACTAGAGGATTAAAAAATGTATAGAAAATATTGCTTTTACCAAATATTGTAATATTCCCCTGAATTGTTACAATGGTCAAACACTTGGCAGACTAATTTTTTTGGTAATTATTTTCAATGTTTTGCTTGCTTACATTATCGAATTAAAAAATGTTTCAATATAAAAATTAAAAGTTTATTATGGAATATAAAGCTCTGCCAAAGTTCAGCTGTGGTTGAACTTTTGACACACTGTATGTCATTCGAAAAAGTTGCTTTTTTTTTCTTTTTTTCTTTTTGACAGCAAAGGTGATGGCCGACGTTTATCGAAGGCTGACACTGAACCCAAACTTTACATTTCGGCAGTGAAGAAAGATGTTATGGATGTTAATGTATAAATCCTATGATAATGGATGATTATAGATATGATAAATAAATATGAGGTGGAGGTAACATTTATCGCATTTCTGAACAGTACCGCAATTTCGATATAAAAACAAGACTTGTTCTATTCTTTTAGTCATGCACTTCAAAATTTTCATCTTCACACGCCTGTTTAATATAGTTTAATATTTACTACAAATATATTTTCTGATTTGAATTACAGCTATTAAGAACATTAATGTAACCGATTTTAAATACATAATACATACTGTGGCACATTTTTGGTAAACAAATCAGCAATTTTATACGCAAACAAGTATATATAAAGATAAATAATAATTGCATTTAAAATGACTGGGATTTGAAATAACTGATAGTTGTAGTGATGATAAATGTATTTTATTTAATTACGTTATTTTAAATATTTTTGTGTCGTGAATATAGTATGTATTCATTCTGGTGTATAAAAAATGTATAAAAATTCTATTCTTTTACAAGGAAAAATATTTTATTCTGATTTGAAAACAATTTACTTCCATACTGATGGCTAATCAATTGCCTTTCTGGAAAAATCGATGGCGAAGCTGTTATGGTAAGTGATTCAATCAGTTATTCGTGACATACGTCGAACTGAAATTTATATTCTATTACTTACATTTACTTTTTATATTACATTCTATTTTATATAAAGAAAATGCAAAAAATAAAATATATTCCACTATTTCTTCAAGTTTTCGAAGAAAAGCTGTTTGTTAAATGGCAAATCACGGCTTACCCCTGTGGAAAAATAATAATATTTAAAGATACCTTTTATGGATTGTAAAAATTACATTATATTTATATAGGAAAAAATGCAGTATTGACATGAAAAGTGAGTAAATTGATGTATTAAAAATATTTTAATAGAGTTCTCATCAGTTCATGCAAAAATGACAAAGATAACAAAGTAATACTTTTTTCTTTTTCGAGAACAAAACACCAAATTGGAAATATTAGACTTGCTTTACTATTTACTATGAAAAAAAGGCAATGCTATTTAGAATTTAAATGGAATTTCGGCATTTGAGCCATTTAGCTCCTCACAGATTCCCAATTATTATTTTCATATTTACAACAAAGTCATAAAATGAAAGAAAAAAGTTCTTTTATTTTAACTCTTTGTTTCACCGCTTTGCATGTTTGCAGATTTACCTAAAAGTTTGTGCAGCTTATATATATACAGTGGGCTAGACGATTTAGTTATTTCTGCTATATCCCAACACAGCAGTTAATATAAACTAGCGAGCTACGCCCGCTAGCTGGGCCACTTTTTCCAAACGAACCTCGATATTAAGCAATATATAATAAACAAAAAAATTCATTTAATAAGCAAGTCTTGGTGTTCAAATCCTCAGCACAAAAAAAGTAAATTAAAGAGCTATGGTTGTTATGCGCCCATTATCCCGTTAAAATATGTGATTTCGCACAGTGGGCGGTACGGGCCCATCGTGCGAAGCCGGCCCACCTGCGCTACGCGCCATGGTCGCCATTGTCAAGTTAAAAATATTTGGTTTTGCACAGTTGGCGCTGCGCGTCCATAATACATTTTCTCGTATTTTTTGGATCATCAGAAGCAGACTTTTACGCAGATTCTGATTATGTAATCAGTTTTTTTCTACTTTAAAAACTGTCTGCATGATGGTTTAAGAAAAAACGCCCCAAAAAAAGTTGTTAATTAAAAACTGCAAAAGACTGCTATTAAAAAAAATAAGTAATTTCATTAATATCACAAAGAACATAACTAACAAATAATTTTGACAGCTCGTTTTCCGTTTGTACTAACAGAAATTAGTATTAATCGCGTAAATCTTAGGTTACACAATATTCGTGTATGCTACCAAAAAGAAAAAGTATGAAAATGAGCTACAACGATTAATACTCACATACAGAATAAATATATGAATAGCCACACTGTAAAAAAAAATCTGTAAAGGTACTAAACATTTTCTAGGAAACTGGGATTCCAAGAACTTTTCCTGTAACGGTAACAGCAAAAATTCAAGTTTCAGAATAGATTACATGAATTTTTCTTGTTACCGTTACATGAAAAGTTCTTGGAATCCCAGTTTCCTACAAAATGTTTAGTACCTTTACAGATTTTTTTTTACAGTGCAGTTACATCTGAGATCCTCAAAATATTAATTAGCAACACTATTACCTCTTAGTGAACATATCTTGCTGTGCTTAAATAGTTGTACTTATTATATTAACTAAACAGTGTTTAATATTTTTTACCAATTACTTCTTTTTCTCTTATACATTCTTTGACAAATTGACGGGAGAAAAATAGGTTTTTGGCTGCCTCTTCTTTTAGCCAAAGGGAAAAAGTTCCTGTTCTTCACCGCAAGGTAGCGCAGTGTTCTGCCTCAGAGCTCCGTTTGAGACCTGTTTGGGAAATAAGACGTTTTCCGTTCCGATTCCCGACCGGTTTTTAATTCATAACTTTTTTTATTTTGGTCCCACGGTCTCGAAAATGCCCGAAATGACTTTCCCGGAATTTTTCGAATCGAAAGACACCTCTCGCGACTTCCAACTCGCCCGCGTTGCGAACTGTAATCGGCTTCAAGCAGACAGACAGACAGAGGCGCACGGATTTTATTAGTATAATTATGTTTAAATGCTACTTTTTATTTTATCCTACACTGAAAAAAAAAAAACTGTAAAGTTACTAAAAGATTTCTAGGAAACTGGGATTCCAAGAACTTTTTATGTAACGGCAACAGCAAAAGTGCATGTAACAGATACAGATTTGCACTGAAAATCAAAAATTCTGTAAGGTTACTAAGAATTGTTTAGGAAACTGGGATTCCAAGAATTTTTTATGTAATGGCAACAGCAAAAGTGCATGTAACAGATGCAGATTTGCACTGAAAATCAAAAATTCTGTAAGGTTACTAAGAATTGTTTAGGAAACTGGGATTCCAAGAATTTTTTATGTAACGGCAACAGCAAAAGTGCATGTAACAGATGCAGATTTGCACTGAAAATCAAAAATTCTGTAAGGTTACTAAGAATTGTTTAGGAAACTGGGATTCCAAGAATTTTTTATGTAACGGCAACAGCAAAAGTGCATGTAACAGATGCAGATTTGCACTGAAAATCAAAAATTCTGTAAGGTTACTAAGAATTGTTTAGGAAACTGGGATTCCAAGAATTTTTTATGTAACGGCAACAGCAAAAGTGCATGTAACAGATGCAGATTTGCACTGAAAATCAAAAATTCTGTAAGGTTACTAAGAATTATTTAGGAAACTGGGATTCCAAGAATTTTTTATGTAACGGCAACAGCAAAAGTGCATGTAACAGATGCAGATTTGCACTGAAAATCAAAAATTCTGTAAGGTTACTAAGAATTGTTTAGGAAACTGGGATTCCAAGAATTTTTTATGTAACGGCAACAGCAAAAGTGCATGTAACAGATGCAGATTTGCACTGAAAATCAAAAATTCTGTAAGGTTACTAAGAATTGTTTAGGAAACTGGGATTCCAAGAATTTTTTATGCAACTACAACCCATGTACAAATAAAGTTTTAGTAAGGTTACTGCAATTTTAGTAGATTCGTTTGTAAAATTACAGATTTCTGTAGCTTAACAAAAATTAATTCTGTAGATAACCATCGTTCCTTGTAAAGTGCACAGGTAAAATTTTAGTAAGCATACAGATTTCGGCAACTTTTCATCTGTAGGATCACAGATTTTCTTTTTACAGTGTACACACTGTTAAAAATTTGCAGCATTCTCCCCATTCATTCGACCGTTTTTATCGAAAATGGTTACAGAACTGTAATTAAATGCTATTTTAGTTATGTTATTGCTAATTTTATAGCTATAGTTAAATTGCGGTTTTGTAACCGTTTTTTCAAAAACGGTTGAATCACTGGACAGAAATCGGCAAAGTTTAACAGTGTAATCTAGTGTCTTCCTTTCTGCCGCTACACTGTAAAAAAAATCTGTAAAGGTACTACACTTTATCTAGGAAACTGGGATTCCAAGAACGTTTCCTGTAACGGCACCAACAAAAACTCAAGCTTTAGAATCGGTTACATGGATTTTTCCTGTTATCGTAACATGAAAAGTTCTTGGAATCCCAGTTTCCTAGAAAATGTTTGGTACCTTTACAGGTTTTTTTTTATAGTGTAGATGACTATTATGTTTGTATGGAAATATGTTTTTTTGACATAACATATAATTTTTATATATCGTTCTGTTATGTTTGTTATCTTATGTTATCTGTTGTTATGTTTTATATAAGTGATGCCGATTTCTATTTTTTTTTGTCAACTTTTAAATATTCCTATCAAGTTAATATACAGGGTGCTGCTAAATTCGTGATATAAACTTTAAACATTGGTATAAGACACTGTAACAATAATTTATTGTATCGGAATGTATGGACGCATGTGACATGTTACGGTTTCGAACCCCAGGAGGCCAATTTGGTCCTTTTTTATTTCAAAATTTCTTATTCTGTCAGAAAATTCTTATGCTATTCTTTTCTTTATTTAAGACAGATATTTCATGATTACATAATGAATAAATTCTGCTATGAAAATTACTGATGTGAAATCAAAATTTTTGAGGAAAAAAAATGCAACACTACCTGATCTGGCAATCGCAGGAAATACATGAATTTGCGTTTTTTTCTAATTCAAAAAATTCGATTTCATATCGAAAATTTTCTTAGAAGAATTTTTTTCTTATTATAATCATGAAATGTGTGTCTTAAGTAAACAAAAGAATAGATTGTAGAATAGAATGTGTAGATTTTTTGATTTGAATCAGAAATTTTGAAATAAAATGGGGTCAAATTAACGCCCTCCAGCATTTGTATCTCAACACATCATTTGCTCCCATTATTCCTATATAATGAATAATTGTTCACTGTCCTGTTGCAACCCTTAAAGTTTGTGCCATGAATTTAGTATCACCCTAATATATTATATTTAACATGTGAAGTTTTTTGTGGTCGTACACTGTAAAAAAAATCTGCAAAGATACTAAACTTTTTCTAGGAAACTGGGATTCCAAGAACTTTTCCTGTAACGGTAACAGCAAAAATTCAAGTTTCAGAATCAGTTACATGGATTTTTCCTGTTATCGTTACATGAAAAGTTCTTGGAATCTCAGTTTCCTAGAAAATGTTTAGTATCTTTACAGATTTTTCTTACAGTGTATTTTATTTACTACACTGTAAAAAAAAAATGCAAAGGTACTAAACCTTTTCTAGGAAACTGGGGTTCCAAGAAATTTTCCTGTAACGGTAACAGCAAAAATTCAAGTTTCAGAATCGATTACATGAATTTTTCCTGTTATCGTTACATGAAAAATTCTTGGAATCCCAGTTTCCTAGAAAATGTTTAGTACCTTCACAGATTTTTTTTTTACTGTGTATAAGTTAGTCTGTATTACGGAAAGAAGTAAGATCTCGTTTATTCGAACAAATAAAATACAAACACAAGCCCAAAACTTTTTTCTTCCCGAAGAACCGTCCTGTAATGGAAGTCTTTACAATGTCCCTGTAAATGAACAATGAATGCCATATACTATCATCAGTCTCTTGTGGTACATTCAAGATATATATATATATAAATTTCAGTGCGTTTGAAAATGTGAAATATTATTAAGAAATTCCTCAAAGAATTTTTCAGCAAATGCCCAATTTTGGAATTCTTTTAAGTATCCCTGTAAATTAACCGTAAATTCTACACACTTTATTTTCAGTACCGAGCATCCCCATTGTGAATATTAATAATATATATGAATTTCATGGCAATCGAACTATATTTATGCGAGCTAGAGCACAGACAGATAACAGACTAACAGACAAACACAGTTTTCACTTATTTTGAAAAATGTTAAAAATAGAAAGTTGATATTTTCGTCACTTCTTGCGAAATCTCACCAAATTAATGTACTATAAACAAAATATTTTGAAAAAACTTGAATGAAACCATACCATGAAGTTAGAAATAATTGGTATGAATATAAATAATACTTATATAATTGAATGAATGTGTAAGATAAACTTAGAGTGTTTTATTAAATTTTACTTTTACTCTTATTTATTTTTTATTAAATTCATTTATATTTTGGAGCTATGACTCCTACTGTTTACTATATTTGAAATAAAAAGTCACACAAAAATAAAAATTAAAAAAAATTAAAACTAGAAATTAAAAAAATATTGAAACTTTTAAAAACATAGTTTATTTAAAAAAAAATTAAGTAACTGTTTTTTGGGGTGCATTTGTATCTATATAAATACACAGCATCTTTGCTCAGTGTCTAGTCTGTCCACCTGTCCGCATATAACAGTACAAAAATAATCCAACCAAAAGGTTTGAAATTTAATATGCATAACCGTTGCAGAATTTTATCGAGTCATTAGAAATTTTATGAAAATCAAATCAAAACTTAAAAAAAAAGAAATTTTGTTTACTCTATTAAATACTATCATACGTAACAAATTCAAGGAAATCCCATGATGGGTAATGATTCTAGATTGCCATAGTAGTTATTCTATTAAATCCAATTCATACGTAATTAGTTTTTTATACCCCATTAAAGTTTGTGTTTTCAGAATTAAGATAAAATATTTAGTTTTCACAACTGCGAATATTATTTTAACTTTATTTTTCAAATTGATTGAGATGCTTAAAAATTCGCTGCGCTCAAAATAGTTATTTCTCTTATAAAAAAAAAAAAAAAAAAAAAAAAAATCTGAATGTATTTTTTTTTATTTCAAAAAAATACACCGGTCTAGGTTTTAAATAATTAAAAAGTGGTAAAGAATACTGCCGAGAAAATTTCCAGCAGAAGCTTTTATTTAATCATGCCTAGTGCTCTTTATTCAAAAAATGTTACGGAGATCATTTTTTTAAAATAAACATTCATACTTCTATTTTTTGTTTTATAGAGTAAATGAGGAAAACAATCTTTTAGAATATGCGAGATTTTATGTAGTTTTTGATATTTTCTGAAAAGTCGTATTTCTCCAAGGTGAACTTTTAACAAGTAAATCTGAATAAATCTTACGTGATCTCAAACTTACTTTTCCCCCTAAAATGATTCATTTTTAAACTTTAAAGATTTAAAGTATTTCATGAAATTTGAATCAAATTTCTAATATATATATATATATATATATATATATATATATATATATATATATATATATATACAGGGTGTCCCAAAAGGTCGTTTACAAACTTAACATACTGGTCTATCATATCATGATGAACAATATTAAATAGGAAACTAAGGGTCCCAAACTTCTTCCAAAGGAGATATGCGCCATTAAAGTTTAGGGTCCAAAAATTCAAATGATTATAAAAAAAACAAAAATTGGTCGATTCGTTTCCGGTTTTCACTGAAACTATTCTTTATGTCAGTATTTTCTTGAAAATAAATTATAAAGATAAATTTCAAAAATTGTCGATAGAGGGCGCTTTAGACTTTGGAGTAACGATAAACTATATTTTACCATTATTTTTTGCATCTCATTAAACTTTTTTAGAAGATTAGACATAAACTTAAATTTTGAGCTCAAAATCTAAATCGTTGGAAGTGGTTAAGTAGCGCAAACTGAATTGCGGGGGGGGGGGGGAGGTTCAAATTTCAAATGATTATGAAAAACGGAAAAATTGGTCAATTGATTTGCGATTTTCACTAAAATTATTCTTTATGTCAGTATTATCTTGAAAATAATTTATAAACATAAAATTCAAAAAATGCCGATAGAGGGCGCTTTAGACTTTGGAGTAACGTACAACTATTTCTTTCAGTTATTTTTTGCATCTCATAAATTTTTTTTAGAAGCTTAGACATAAACTTAAATTTTGAGATGAAAATCTGAATTGCTGGGAGTGATAAAGTAGCGCAAACTGAACTGTGTTCAATGGGGGTGGGGAGGTTCAAATTTCAAATGATTATAAAAAACGGAAAAATTGGTTGGTTTTCGCTAAAATTATTCTTTATATCAATATTTCCTTGAAAATAAATTTTAAAGATAAATTTAAAAAAATCCGTTAGAGGGCGCCTTAAACTTTAGAATAACCAACAATTATTTTTAACCGTTTTTTTTTTAAATTCTAATTAAATGCTTGCAAAAGTTTAGACTTAAATTTTGTGCTCAAAATCTAAATCGATAGGAGGGGTTAAGAAGCGCAATTGAACTGTGTTTAGGAGTTGAAATGTTACCTTCCCCACCCCTCGAACGCAGCTCAATTTTTGGCCGCTTAATTACTCACAACGATGCAGATTTTGAGCACAAAATTTAAGTTTGAACTTTTACAAGCATTTTATTAGATACAAAAAATAACGGTTAAAGATAGTTGTTGGTTATATAAGGCACCCTCTGGTGGAATTTGTAAAATTTATTTTCAAGAAAATATTGATATTAAGAATAGTTTTAGCGAAAACCGACCAATTTTTCCGTTTTTTATAGTCATTTGAAATTTGAACCTCCCCATCCCCATTGAACACAGTTCAGTTTGCGCTACTTAACCACTCCCAACGATTCAGATTTTTATCTCAAAATTTAAGTTTATGTCTAAGCTTCTAAAAAAATTTATGAGATGCAAGAAATAACGGAAAAAAATAGTTGTACGTTACTCCAAAGTCTAAAGCGCCCTCTATCGGTATTTTTTGAATTTTATCTTTATAAATTATTTTCAAGATAATACTGACATAATGAATAATTTTAGTTAAAATCGCAAATCAATTGACCAATTTTTCCGTTTTTTATAATCATTTGAAATTTGAACCTCCCCCCGCAATTCAGTTTGAGCTACTTAACCACTTCCAACGCTTTAGATTTTGAGCTCAAAATTTAAGTTTATGTCTAAGCTTCTAAAAAAAAAATTAATGAGATGCAAAAAATAATGGTAAAAACTAGTTTATCGTTACTCCAAAGTCTAAAGCGCCCTCTATCGACATTTTTTGAATTTTATCTTTATAATTTATTTTCAAGAAAATACTGACATTAAGAATAGTTTTCGTGAAAACCGCAAACGAATCGACCAATTTTTCTGTTTTTTATAATCATTTGAATTTTTGGACCCTAAACTTTAATGGCGCATATCTCCTTTGGAAGACGTTTGGGACCCTTAGTTTCATATTTAATATTGTTCATCATGATATGACAGACCAGCATGTTAAATTTGTAAACGACCTTTTGGGACACCCTGTATATATAAGTTTTTTTACTCTATTAAATACTATCATACGTAATAAATTCAATGAAATCACATGACAGGCAATGGTTCTAGTTTGTCATTGTAATTATTATATTAAATACAATCATACGTAAATAATTTAATTAAATTCATGAAAGTTTATAATTCTAGGTTGCCATGGTGATTAGTCTTATTTAAAATGACATATTTTATAAAAATATGCATTTTAACAATTATACATATAAATTAAATACATTGAATTACTTTTTACGATTGAAAAAGAGCGTTTCAATTAAATCATATTTAATGTTTTGAAACTACATTCATTTAATTTACATCATGAATTTAACTGCATTAAATTATTTTCAGAATTAAGACAAAAAGTTCCGTTTTCTTAGCTATGAAATTATTTTTGCACTTTATTTTTCAAATTCCTTGTGATGTTTAAAAAGTCACAGCGCTGAAAATTTTTATTTCTCTTATCAAAATAAATTCAAGCAAATAAGGTGAATCGATATTTTTTATTTAACAAAAATATACCGGTCTGAGTTTAAGTAAGTAATAAGTAAAAAGTGGTAAAGAATGCTGCCTAAAATTTTTTTAGCAAAAGTATTTATTTAATCAGGGTTAGTGTTCATCATTCAAAAAATGTTACAGAGATTATATTTTTTCTGAAACATTCATACATTTGCTTTTTGTTTTTTAACAAAAATGAAGAAACAAAACCTTTTAGATATGCGAGATTTTATGTAGTTTTTAATCTTTTGTGAAAAATCGTATATTTCTAAGTAGGATCTTACGTGATCACAAACTAACTTTTCCCTCTAAAATGATTAAGTTTTATATTTTAAAGACTTAACATTCTCAAAAACATTTTCGGTTTCTTTAAAAATACATACAAACAAAGAAATTCAATTTTACTAAACTGCATTATTTTTTATAAAAAAAAAAAAAATAAAAATAAAAAAAAAAAAAAAAAAATGTGGATGAAATTTTTTGAAAAGTGAAATAATGATTTATGGACAATGCTGCTTATGCAAGTAAGAGAATTATTTTTTAAAAAATCTATGCTTTGTTTTTTGAAAGGACCTACATAATTTCTTTTTGAAGTATGAGGGATTTTTATCGCAACAAATTATTTTATTTATTGTATTTTGTCAAAAGAATTAGAATATGGAAATGCCTCTTTCATGTATCGTGGAAATAAATAATATAATTTTAGATTCTTACGTTCTACACATTTTCTTTAAAATTTAAAAAATAACTTAAAAGACATAAGTAGTTTCTTTGGAAGTTAATTTTTTTTTTAATTTTTAGTTTCTTCTATCTTTATAAGAAGAACATATATATTTAAATGTTTCAAAATCAACATTATTTACATCAAATATACATTTTAATATAAATTAACATAAATTTTAATATGCACTTTAATTGCAAATTACTTTTTATGATTGAAATAGAATGTTTTAATAAAATTTTATTTAATGTTTGGAAATTAAATTCATTTTATTTGCATCATAAATTTAACTACATTAAATTATTTTCAGAATTAAGATAAAATGTTTAGTTTTCTCAACTACGAATATTATTTTGCACTTTATTTTTCAAATTGATTGGGATGTTTAAAAATTCTCTGCGCTCAAAATTTTTATTTCTACTATCAAAATAATTGCAAGCAAATAAGCTGAATGTATTTTTTTTTTATTTCACACAAATATTCCGGCCTGAGTTTTAAATAAATAAAAAATGGTAAAGAATGCTTCCGAGAAAAAGTTTAGAAAAATTGTTTATTTAATCATGGCTACTGCTCATAATTCAAAAAATGTTGCGGAGAATATTTTTTTAAATAAACATTCATACATATACTTTTTGTTTTTTAGAGTAAATGAGGGAAAAAAATCTTTTAGTTGTGCGAAATTTTATGTAGTTTTTAATATTTTCTAACAAGTCGTATTTTTCTAATTAGAGTATTTAATATGTAGCTGGGAATAAATGTTACGTGCTCTCAAACTTTCTTTTCCGTCTAAAATGATTCATTTTTATGCTTTAAAGATTTAAAGTATTTCATGTAAGTTGAATAAAATTTCTAAAAAAAGAACTCTATTAAATACTATCATACATACTCACCTGTCCGCATGTAACAGTACAAAAATGACCCAGCCAAAAGGTTTGACATTTAATATGCATAACCTTTGCAGAATTTTGTCGAGAAATTTTATGAAAATCAATTCAAAAACTTAAAAGGAAATAATTCTTCAGTCTATCAAATACTATCATACGTAATAAATTCAATGAAATCACATGATAGGCATTGATTCTAGATTGTCATTGTAATTATTATATTAAATCCAATCATATATAATTAATTTACTCAATTCCATGAAAATTTATAATTCTAGGTTACCACGGTTATTTCGTTTTATTTAAAATGTAGCTATATTATTTCCGTATTGCTGAAATTAATATATTTAATCGTAATGAATCTTGGATTAATGCAACTTCACATACGAGTACAGCAGCTATTGCTCCATATTCTGAAATATTTATAAAGCTAATTATACCACGAACACACATCCTGTTTGGCGTACAGTTTCTCGCATGATTCTTAATAAAACAACTTTCTTCCATAAAAACATTTTTCTTACTGTGCCAAAATTTTATAATAAAATACTTAAATTAATAAAAAATAAATATATATTTATATACTTATATGTTTCAGAATCTAGTTATGTACATTAAATATACATTTTAATATAAAATAGCATAATTTTTAATGAACATTTTAGTTACATATTTTATAAAAATATGCATTTCAACAGTTACACGTGTTAATTAAATACATTGAACTACTTTTCATGACTGAAATAGAATGTTTCAATTAAATCATATTTACACAGTAAAAAATGAACACCCAAATTGGGTTGAAAGATTTCTGGGTACAGATTTGTTCCAATTTGGAAAGTTCAGTTTGTAGCACAAAATCGTTTTAAATAAGTCTGATTTTTAATGACATTAAAACAATTAAAATATCTTAGATAGTATATACATTATACCTCAGAAATTTTGATTAATTTAATGTTAATAAAGATCTGCTCTGTTTTGAACCATTTTGGGTTATCTATTTTTGGAACAATACTCTACCATTTTGGAATCCTTACTGTACCATTTTAGGAACATTACTATACCCAGAAATCTTTCAATCCAATTTGGGTCTTCATTTTTTACTGTGTAACGGTTTGAAACTACATTCATTTAATTTACATGATGAATTTAACTGCTTTAAATTATTTTTAAAATTAAGGCAAAAAGTTCAGTTTTATGAATATTATTTTTGCACTTTATTTTTAAAATTCTTTGTGATGTTTAAAAATTCACTGCGCTGAAAAGTTTTGTTTCTCCTATCAAAACAAATGCAAGAAAATAAACAGATTGTATTATTTATTCTACGCAAATATTACGTTCTGGGTTTTAAAGAAATAAAAAGTTGTAAAGAATGCTGCCGAGCAAAATTTTGGCAAAAGTATTTATTTAATCATGACTACTGCTCTTCATTCAATAAATGCTATGGATATAATTTTTATTCTGAAACATTCATGTATCTACTTTTTGTTTTTTAGAGAATATGAGAAAAAAAATCTTTTAGCTGTGCAAGATTTTATCTAGTTTTTTATATTTTCTTATGAGTCATATTTTTTTAGGTTGAATTTTCAATAAATAACTCTGAATATATCTTACACCATCTCAAACTAACTTTTACGTCGAAAATGATTCATTTTCATACTTTAAAGACTTAAAGTATTTCAAGAAAGTTGAATCAAATATTTTAAAAAAAAGAAGTTCTTTTTTTTACTCTATTAAATACTATATTATGTAATAAATTCAACGAAATCCCATGATAGGTAATGATTCTAGATTGACATTGTAATTATTATATTAAATCCAATCATACCTAATAAATTTGTTTACACCCCAAGAAAGTTTATAATTCTCGGTTGCCATGGTGACTTCGTCTTATTTAAAATGTAGATATATTATTTTCGTATTGCTCAAATTAATATATATAATCGTAATAAAATTTGGATTAATGCAATTTTACATAATAGTACAACAGCTATTAAAACAAGATTTGAAATATTTATAAAACTAATTATAGTACGGATGCACCTCATTTACGACGTTTGGCATACAATTTCTGGCTTGTTTCTTAATAAAATGAATTCTTTCATAAAAATATATCGTAGTATGCCAAAAAGATATAATAAAACGCAAATAAGAAAAAAATTAAGTGGCGCAGAGTCTACTCAAATTACATCAAATATACATTTTAAATTTCTTTTTAAATTGATATAGAATGTATTAATTATATTATATTTAAATTTGGGAATAAAATTCATTTAATTTACGTCATATTTAATTACATTAAATTATTTTCAGAATTAATATGAAAAGTTTACTTTTCTCAGCTATGAAGATTATTTTGCACTTTCTTTTTCAAATTCATGGTGATGTTTAAAAATTCGCTGCGATTAAAATTTTTATTTCTCTTATCAAAACAAATGCGAGTAAATAAACTGAATGTATTTTTTATTTCACACAAATATTCCGGTTGGGGTTTTAAATAAATAAAAAGTACCAAGGAATGCTGCCGTAAAAAGTTTAGCAAATTACTTATTTTAATCATGGCTAGTGCTCTTCATTTAAAAAAATATTACAGAAATTATATTTTTTCTGGAACATTCATATATTTACTTTTTGTTTTTAGAGAAAATGAAGAAAAAATATCTTTTGGTTGTGCGAGATTTTATGTAGTTTTTAATATTTTGTAAAAAGTTGTACTTTTGTAAGAAGAGTTTTTAAGAAGTAACTCCGAATAAATCTCACGTGATCTCAAGCTAACCTTTCTGTCTAAAATGATTCGTTTTTATACTTAAAAAAATTAACATTCTGAAAAATGTTTTCAGTTTCTTTAAAAATACATACAAACAAGGAAATTCAATTCTACTAATCTGCATTATTTTGTATAAAAATAAATAAATAAAAAAAGATGTGGGTGAAAACTTTTCGAAAGTGAAATATTGATTAATGGACAATGCTGTTTATGTAGTTGAGTATAATAATTTTTTTTTTGAAAATCCATCCTTTGTGTTTTGAAAGGAACTACATAATTTGTTTTTGAAGTATAAGAGATTTTTATTATAAAATATTATTTTATTTATTAATCTTAATAAAAACAATGGCATTTGGAAATACCTCTTTCATGTAACGTTGAAATAGATGATATAATTTTAAGTTTTTACGCTTTGCATACTTTCTTTAAAATTTAAAACATCACTTAAAAGACAGAATTAGCTCGTTTAAAAGTTGATTTTTTTTTTCATTTTTCACTTTTTTCTACCTTCATAAGAAGATGGATTCGTTAAAATTTCCACGGATTTACAGGTTTTAAGGGTCAGGGAAACCTGAAGTGTAAAACAATTACTTTACATATTGTTTAGTAATTCTTTTACCCTTTTCCCTTTTTAAAATTATACCACTGTATAAATTCATAACTTTAATTATTATTCTGAATTTTAATCCCATTCACTTGTTGAAGGTTGTTTTTTTTAAAATTTAAGTTTGCAGTTTTCCCTAAGTGTAATTCTTTAAGCCACATCTTTTCCTCTCTTCTTTTATGTAGACGTAATAAATATTTTTTCTCTCTAGGAACAGCTTCTAGATTTTATTCTCATATCTAGGTCTTCTGTCTTTGCAGAATTAAATCAACTTTGCACCTCTACATGTTTAAAACCACATGCTGTTGTTCTGCAACGGTCGAAGCTGTTTTCATTTATAATACTTTCCTTAATAACTTTTATTTTATTTTATTAACGTTCCTTCTCTGGTATTTCTAATACCGTGTGATTTTTGGCAAGCCCCTGTACAGAATTAATTCCTTGTGGTTTATAGAACCTATGCTCTTTCTTATATCATTTGGCATTAATTATTTCAAATTTTCTCTTTGATTCCTATCATTGAGTTCTTTGTAACGCAAATCAAATGTATGCTTTTATCATCATAATTGTGACACAAGAGTTCGTCATTGGCAATAACTGCATATGTGTTTCGCTAAAACTCGATCCTACAAAAAAAAAAAAAAAAAAAAAAAAAAAAAAAAAAAAATGTATTTGTGACTTATTCTGCTCTTGTGTTTCGGAGTAAAGATGTAAAAAGAGTTAGCCTGCCTGCCATCGCCCGGCACAGTTGGTTCCTGAAATAAATGAGAAAAAAGTTTTTAATATTTTGTGAAAAGTCGTATTTTTCTAAGAAGAGTTTTTAATATTCCGAATAAATCTTACGTGATCTCAAGCTAACTTTTCCGTCTAAAATGATTCATTTTTATACTCTAAAGATTTAGCCTTCTCAAAAATGTTTTCAGTTTCTTTAAAAAATACAGAAAAACAAGGAAATTCAATCTTACTAAGCTGCATTATTTTGAATTAAAAAAAAAAAATTTGAAAAAAAGATGTGGATGGAAATTTTTTAAAAGTGAAATATTAATTAATGGACAATGCTGCGTACGTAAGTGAATAAAAGAATTATTTTTTGAAAATCTATCCTTTGTTTTTTGAAGGGAGCTACATAATATTTTTGAAATATGAGTGATTTTTACAATAACAGATTATTTTATTTATTATTTTTGTAAAAGAAACAACATATGGAAATGGCTCTTTGAATTACGTTGATATAAATGATATAATAAGGTATTTGTACCCTATATGGACAGGGCTCTCAATATGGACACCCCTAATATTTTTAAAGGTAATAATTTTGATCGAGAGATGGCTAAACATTTTCGCGAAGAAAAGCAGTTGAAAAGATAATTAAGGTTGGAAAGTGTAAAAAAGCGCGTTATTCGCCATTTAGGATTTCGAGATGTGCTGATCTTAATTACTTGTAATCTTAAATTCTTAATAGATATGATAAAATTACATTAAATGTTGAAAATTGGAGTATTTTAGAAAGCTAATAAAACATATTTTCGATTGCTAGCGCATATTTTGCTTAAAAATATTTTCCTTTTTCATTTGTTACAAGATTTAGTAAAACTACGCTCGGTTCCCAATAGGGACAGCTTATGACCCCACCGACTACAACTGTAAGAAAGAAGAAAATTCAACGTTGCCAAGCAATAAATTGAAAAGGCATCAAGTGGTAAAATCTTTGTTCAACAAGATGCCATTTGAACAATGTCCCAAAAACCTTCCTCCAAAAAACCCTTGCAGAAAAATAAAAAGAAGCCGCCCCCCCTTCCAGTAGGATATCTGTTGGCGAAATCGTAGGTACCAATGGTATGACTTCCTCAACAAAGGAGAGCTGGTACTGCTGTTTTTGTAGTATTGATGCTTTTTCAAACATGCGGCCATGCATCACATGTGGCAGATATGTTCATGAGGATTATGTGGGACTTACTGCCCATGGTGAAAAAAGTTTCTATTTGTCCATGCTGAGAGGACTGAGTAATAACAGATGTAAATTCGCAGACAGATGCAATAAAGCTAAACAAAACCAACAATATTATTTCATAATATTTACTGGTAACTGAGAGGCATGGGTATTCGAAGGGTAAAAACCGAGAATGCCCCCCCCCCTTTCTAACATGCATGTTCTGAAGGTATTTACAGTCCCTCCTCCTCTTCCGAATACTTTAAGATACATTTTTTTTAATTCCCTCTCCTCTATAATCCCTTAGAAAAGTGGCTCTTCCATACACACTGTGTAGAAAGTGAATAAGTTAATACCTGTCCATAATAGGGACATGTAGTTCCTTATATGAACACTTGTAAACATTTTTTGTTTTTATGATTTAAATTAAGCCAGAATAATTACAAGGTCTCTAATTTTTATAATGATAGCCAATAGTCCAAGGATAGTGGTCATATATTTTTGGAGTCCTATGACGTGTATACGGGGGTGAAAAAAATTCATTTTCCTTAGGGTGTCCATATAGGGTACAGGTACTATATTAGATTTTTTGGATGTTTTCTTTCAAATTTAAAACATGACTTAAATGCATGAGTAGCTCCTTTGGAAGTTTTTTTTTTCTTTTTCACCTTTTTTTTTCAATTTTTTTTTCTTTCGTCAATCTTTATAAGAAGAAGGTATTGGATTCGTTAAAATTTTCAACGGCTATAAAGATGTTCGGCGTCAGAGAGCCCGAAATACACATTTTTACAAAATGTCTGTATGTGAGTCAGTGACTCTTTCTGTCTGACTGTATGCATGTGATAAAACATTTCTGGCGCTCTACTTCAAGAGCTAATGCACGTATTTTAATAAAAAAAATTATGTTAATTTAGTACCTGATATTAATTGGTGTTCAATAATTTTTGATTTACAGAGTGGTCATAAAAAAACTTTGCCGATATATAGAGCTCTAGCGGCCAGTCCGCTCAACCGATCGAGGTGAAATTTCAGATATAGCTATTCAGAGGTATGAGCTCGAGATTCTGTGAACGGCACACGGTTACGGTTATAGTTACAGAAACTCGAAAATTTCCAATGGCAACACCCATTTTTTTCATCGCAAAATGCTCAGCGCATGCGAAAACCCTAAAGAGCGTTGGAACCGTACGTGTATCGCAAGAAACGCACATGTTATGCACGCACAAAAAAACGTTCTGGGAATCCTCCCCCCCCCCCATAGAAAAAACTCCATTGGGGCGCAAGGAGGAAATTTGCATATGACACAGAGTCAGTACACTAATCTCTGATTACAATACAGATCGGAGAAATTAAAACTTTTATTTTGATTACACATTTTCCACATGGGTGCCATCGCCATTAATTGCCTGTGATGACACCCATGTGGAAAATGTGTAATCAAAATAAAAGTTTTAGTTTCTCCGATCTGTATTGTAATCAGAGATTAGTGTACTGACTCTGTGTCATATGCAAATTTCCTCCTTGCACCCTAATCGAGTTTTTTTTATGGGGGGGAGGATTCGCAGAACGGTTTTTTGTGCGTGCATAACATGTCCGTTTCTCGCGACACACGTACGGTTCCAACGCTCTTTATGGTTTTCGCATGCGCTGAGCATTTTGCGATGAAAAAAAATGGGTGTTGCCATTGGAAATTTTCGAGTTTCTGTAACTATAACCGTAACCGTGAGCCCCATTTTGTTGCCGTTCACAGAATCTCGAGCTCATACCTCTGAATAGCTATATCTGAAATTTCACCTCGATCGGTTGAGCGGACTGGCCGCTAGAGCTCCGTATATCGGCAAAGTTTTTTTATGACCACCCTGTAAATTGCCCAAATGCTATGCTGCATTTTCTCGAAATTTTCGCAATATCTTTAACTGAAGTATTATATACGAACGCTAATCAAGCTATATAGATCTATATACGATAGTTGTATACGGATTTTATGAACCCACCTTATTTTCCATGTTTTCCGCACAATTTGTGGCTTATTTCTTAATAAAATGGCTTTCTTTCACGAAAGCATTTTATAATATGCGGAACACATGTAATAAAACACAAATTAAAAAATATATATTTAAATAGTGCAAAATCCTCTTAAGTTACATTAGATATGCATTTTGAATTACCTTTTATGATTGAAATAGAATGTTTTAATTAAATTATATTTAATGTCTGGAAACCAATTTCATTTAAATTATATTCATAATTAAGCTAAAAAGTTCAACTATGAATATTATTTTGCATTTTATTTTTCAAATTCATTGTGATGTTTAAAAATTCACTGCGCTGAAAAGTTTTATTTCTCTTATCAAAACAAATGCAAGGAAATAAACCGATTGTACACCGTTAAAACTAATGGTGACACATTGCACCTTTTAGGGGTGAAAGGCTTGTCTCACTGGTGATACCCCTAAGGGAGCCAGAATGACACCTTTAATTAGGGTGAAAAGATGGCACTCTTAATCCAGAGTGCCCAATAATAAAAAATTAGAAAATACATAAACCGACTTTCGGCCCTCGAGGGATTCAAACCCACAACGCCTGATTACAAGCTCAGCGCTCTAACCGCTCGGCCATCGAGCTCACCTTCAAAGTTTCCCTGAAATGTTCAGATGTCTTGAAATTCAAAGTTGCTTTATATAAAAAAGCTCGCCTAAAGTTAGCCATCCTAAGTTCTAAACGAAATTGGGATAGTGCATAGTGCTGATAGTCATCGTAGGGAGAAATTGCTCTAGTTGAAGGGGAAGGATACAATTCACAGAGCATGCGCAAATGACTAAGGGGTGAAAATATTCCAACGGTATGCATTTCGGGCACCTTAATTAGCCTCAATCACCCTGTGAGATATCAAAAGGCACCAAACACATTTTCAAGCCCGCGGGTGTCAAATGGTAACTCCTTTTCACTACTAGGCGCCAAATGCAACAGGTTTGTCACCTGTATGTTTAACAGTGTATGTTTTATTTTACACGAATATTCCGTTCTGGGTTTTAAATAAATAAAAAGTGCGAAAGAATGCTGCCGAGCAAAATTCTAGCAAAAGTATTTATTTAATCATGGCTACTGCTCTTTATTCAAAAGGAGTTTGTTTTTATTTTCTGAAACATTCATTCATTTTTTGTTTTTTTAGCTAAAATTAAGAAAAAAAAACATCTTTTAGATGTGCCAGATTTTATCTAGTTTTTAATATTTTGTGAAAAGTCGAACTTTTTTTAAGTAGAGTTTTTAATATGTAACTCTGAATAAATGTTATGGGATCTCAAACTAACTTTTTCCGTCTAAAATGATTCCTTTTTATACTTTAAAAATTTAAAGTATTTCATAAAAGTTGAATAAATCTCTTGAATTCCCCTGATAGGTTATGACTCTAGGTTGCAATTGTAATTATAATATTAAATCAAATCATCCGTTATTATTTTACTTATACCACATGGAAGTTTATGATTTTAAGTTAGCATGGTGATAACGTCTTATTTAAAATGCAGATATATTATTTATGTATTGCTGAAATTAATATATATAGTTGTAATGAATTTTGGATTAATGCAACTTTACATACGAGTACAGAAGCTATTGTTCCAAATTATGAAATAGTTATAAAACTAATTGTAGAACAAAAAAAAAAACCTGATTTACGACGTTTGGCGTGAAATGCCTGGCATGTTTCTTAATAAAAAACCTTTCTTCCATAAAAGCATTTTTTTTACTATGCCAAAAAGTTATAATTAAATACTTAAATAAATTTTAAAAAGTATGTATTTAAATGTTTCTGAATCTAGTTAAGTTACATCAAATATACATTTTAATAAAATTTTAATATAAATTAATTTTTAATGTGCATTTTAATTACATATTTTATAAAAAATGCATTTTAAGAGTTACACATGTTAATTAAATAAATTTAATTACTTTTATGATTGAAATAGAATGTTTAAATTAAATCATATTTAATGTTTTGAAAGTACATTCATTTAATTTATATCATTAATTTAATTACTTTAAATTGATTTCAAAATTAAGACAAAATGTTTGATTTTCTCAACTATGAATATTATTTTGCACTTTATTTTTCAAATTGATTGGGATGTTTAAAGATTCACTGCGCTGAAAATTTTTATTTCTCCTACCAAATAATTGCAAGCAAAAAAACCGAGTGAAATTTTTTATATCACAAAATTATTCGGGCCTTGGTTTTAATAAATAAAAAGTGGTAAAGAATGCTGCTGAGAAAAATTTAGTGGAAGTATTTATTTAATCATGGCTAGTGCTCTTCATTAAAAAAAAAAGTTACGGGGATTTAATTTTTTTTCTGAAGCATTCGTACATTAACTTGTTATTTTTTTTAGCAAAAATGAAGTAAAAAATCTTTTAGATAAGCGAGATTTTATGCAGTTTTTAATATTTTGTGAAAAGTCGCATTTTTCTAAGAAGAGGTTTTAATATTCCAAATAAATCTTACGCGATCTCAAACTAAATTTTCCATGTAAAATGATTCATTTTTATGGTTTAAAGATTTAACATTATCACAAATGCTTTCAGTTTATTTAAAAGTACACACAAACAAGGAAATTTAATCTTACTAAGCTGCATTATTTTGTATAAAAGTTAAAAAAAAAAAAAAAAAAAAAAAAAAAGGTTAATGAAAACTTTTTAAAAGTAAATGGACATTGCTGCTAGTAAAATAACTATTTTTTGAAAATCTTTCCTTTGTTTTTTGAAAAGAATCTTATAATTTTTACATAATTTACGTGAAATACATAATTTGTTTTTTGAAATATGTGGGATTTTCATCTTAACACATTATTTTATTTATTACTTTCTGTAAAAAGAAACAGCACATGGAAACGCCTCTTTCATGTAACGTTGAAATAAAAGATATAATTTTAGATTTTTTTTCTGTACAGTTTCTTTAAAATTTAAATCATAACTTAAAAGTTATTAGTAGCTCTTTTTGATGTTAATTTCAGTGGTTTTTTTCACTTATTACTTTCTTCTATCTTTATAAGAAATGAAAATTGAATGCTTGTATGTTGAATGAATATGCACGGTACACATTGAACGCTTTTTTTTAAATATTACTTTTATATTTATTACTTTTATATTTACTTATATATTTTTTATCAAACTAATTTACATTTTGGAGCTATTATTACTACGGTTCACCACATTTGCAAAAAAAAAAAAAAAAAAAAAAAATCACGTAAAAATAAAAATTTTAATAAAAGTTACCAAAGCTATAGAATTTTTTTTTTTTAAATTTTTTTAAAGTTTCTCAAAAATAGTACATTTTTCTTAAATTTTAAGTAACTGTTTTTTGGATGCTTTTGTAACTATATAAATATTTAGCACCTAAGATCGGCGACTGCTCAGCCCATTTTTCCGCATAAAACCAGCACAAAAACAATTCAACCAAAAGGATTAAAATTTATTATGCATAATTATTGCCGGATTTTGTCGAGTCATTACAATTCAAAATGGAATCTAAACTTAAAAATGGAAATTTTGTTTACTCTAATAAATACTATCACGCGTAATAAATTCAGTGAAATCCCATGATAGGTAGTGATTCTATATTGCCATCGAAATTATTCCAATAAATCCAATCATACGTAGTTAATTTACTTATATCCCATGAAAGTTTATGATTTTAGGTTGCCATGGTGATAACGTCTTATTTAAAATGCAGATAGATTATTTCCGTATTGCTAAAATTAATATGTATAACTGTAATGAATTTTAGATTAATACAATTTTACATACGAGTACAGAAGCTATTGCTCCAAATTCTGATGCATTTATAAAACTAATTATACCACGAATGCCCCTCATTTACGACATCTGGCGTACAATTTCTGGCTTTTGTGTTAATAAAATAACTTTCTTTCATAAAAGCATTTCATAGTTTGCCAAAACGAAATAATAAAATACAAATTAAAAAATATATATATTCAAATAGCGCAGATTCTTCTTAAGCTACCTAATATACACATTTTAAATTACTTTTTATCATTGAAATGAAATGTTTTAATTAAATTAAAAGTCTAGAAACTATTTTAAATTAATTTACAAAATAAATTTAACTACATTAAATTATTTTTAGAATCAAGATAAAAACTTTTTTTTTTTCAAATTCATTGTAATGTTCAAAAATTCACTGCGCTGAAAATTTTTATTTTCCCGATCAAAATGAACCAAAAGAAAGCAAATGAACCAAATGTATTTTTTATTTCACACAATCATTCCGGTATGGGTTTTAAATAAATAAAAATTGGTCAAGAAAGCTGCCGAGAAAAGTTTAGCAAAATATTTATTTAATCATGGCTTATGATCTTCATTCAAAAAATGTTACGAGGATGATTTTTTTTCCACTGAAACATTCGTACATTTACTTTTTATTTTTTAGAGAAAATTAGGAAAAAAAATCTTATAGTTGTGCAAGATTTTATGTAGTTTTCAATATTTTGTGAAAAATCGTTTCTTTCTTTGTAGAGTTTTCAATAAGTAACTCCGAATGAATCTTACGTTATCTCAGACTAACTTTTCAGTCTAAAATAAATCATTTTCATACTTTGAAGACTTATTATTTAAAGACTAAATATATCTTATAAAACTGGAATTAAATATTAAAAAAAGTTTTTTTTTTAAATTAAGAACTACATTATGTAATAAATTCAATGAAATCCCATGATAGGCAATGACTCTAGGTTGCCATTGTAATTATTATATTAAATGCAATTGTACAAGTAATAAATTTGTTTATACTCCATGAAAGTTTATAATTCTAGGTTATCATGGTGATTTTGTTTTATGTAAAATGTACATATATTATTTCCGTATTGCTGAAATTAATATATATAATCGTAATAAATTATGGATTAATGCAATTTTACATAAGAGTACAATAGCTATTAAAACAAGATTTGAAATATTTATAAAACTAATTATAGTACGGATGCACTACATTTACGACGTTTGGCATATTTAATTTATGGCTTGTTTCTTAATAAAATGAATTCGTACATTAAAGTATATCATAGTCAGTGTTCTCGCTGACTATTGACCAACGTTAGTAATTTGGCTAATTAAAAATAAAAAACATTCACCAAATGAAAAAAGTATTAGCCAAATAGATTCGTCGTGTATCACAAAAAAATTATCTTTAATCCTTTAATGTATAACCCCATTTTTTTCAATATGCTCTAAAATAACCTAAGTTTTTATAACCGCGACAACGAATGTTTTTTAATCTAATCAACTTTTCCGTTACAAATATATTAAAAATATGTATATTCTAAATATCTTACGTAATGAAGGAATAGAACTTTTAAACCGATTTAACTCATTAAAATGTTATGAAATAAAACTTCCTAAATTAATACAGAATTTTATCATATTACACATAATTATGTGTAATATGATAGTACACATATATGTACATACATATGATAGTACATACATATGACGTATACATATGATAGTAACACAGGACAACAAAAAAAATTTTTTTAATGGTCTGACATGTTTTAATGAATTTAAGATATTTCAACCTCCAGGAACCCGAATATGGCATCCGTTTCCATATATCAGGTAAGGTTTTGCTGTGAAGTTGAATTGAAAAAAATAAATAAATATATACTACAGAAGTGTAATTAACTGAACCGAAAAAATGTACATATGTTAACAGAAAACATGTTTAGTTAATTACATAGTTAATTAACAACTAATAGACAGGAAAACATTCGGTTAGTTCACTGTTTCGTCATTGTGCAACACTTATGGTAGGAATTTCCTCTTCATTGAGGTCCGAGCATGGACGGCAGCAGGGATGTCTCTATGGAGATTCCAACAGTAATCCGCCATCATTACTGCATCCCAGCGACCTTGGTATCTGTTCTCCATCTCCTTGATCTCCTGATGAAAATGCTCTCCCTGTTCATCATTCATGGAGCCCAGCGTGTTAGGAAAGCGATCCAAATGCGAGAATAGGTAATGCATTTTTATGCTCATGTTACATCAGAGGTTTCTGAATGCTGTTATCATATTTTTCACCAGTTCAACGTAGTTAGTGGCCTTCGTGTTGCCGAGAAAGTTTTTCACAACTAGAACAAAAGCCTTCCATGCTTCCAGTTCCACTTCACTAATATGTGTTTCGAATTGCGTATCTCTCATTAGCTGACGGATCTGTGGACCATCAAAGATGCCAGCTTTCAGCTCCTCAATGCTCAATCTGGGAAAAACCTGGCACAAGTACATGAAGCAGTCACCATTTTTGTCGAGAGCTTTGGTGAATTGCTTCATCAACCCCAGCTTAATGTGCAATGGAGAAAATATGTTCTCTCTGTTCACAAGAGGAGTGTTGATAATGTTCGCTCTGCAGGGCACCAGGTCCTCCCTAAGAGGCCAGTCCTAGATTGTGTAATGATGAGCCCTGTCCCTACTGTCCCACATGCAGATGAAACAGGGGTACTTTGTAAACCCTGATTGTTGGCCCAACAAGATGTTCACCATTTTCAAATCCACACAAATGTACCACTGATGGTCATCATAATGAATTTTCTCCAGAGCATACTTCACTGATTCATACTTCTTCAATGTAGTTGAGTGAACTAGTGGTACAGAGGCAAACTGGTTGTCATTGTCTAGCAAAACACATTTTAGTGAGCGCTTACTGCTGTCGATAAACAACCGCCAATGTTCGGGGTCGTATTTTGCCACTCTCAGCGTGTACAGCAGCCGTGCGATATCATTATAGTACACTAGGTCAATCTCTTCACAGAAATGTTGTAGGAAGTCTTCATGTCGGTTGCGGTAGAAGGTGATGCGAACACTCTCAGTGAGGCAGTTTTTTTCCTTTAATCTGGATGTCAATAGTTCGGCAGATGACTTGGCGAGGTTAAGATCGCGAACGAGATCATTTAGCTCCATTTGTGTGAACGGAACTGGAGTACTACATTCTGGAACCATATAGTCGTCGTCATCAGCAGCAACCCTGATGGGGGAGGATGATTCTTCGTCAATGTCCGGAAGTTCTTTAAACACGGGAACAGGAATGGCTTCAGAATGGGCTACAGGACGACGTGCTGACTGCAGATCTGGATATACCAGGCTACTCCGGTTGTTTCTGTTTATACCAGTCAGATCCACAGCGCAGAAGTAACAATCTGTGACATGGTTGGTAGGCTCCCTCCAGACCATAGGAATTCCAAATTTCAGAGCCGTATTCTGGCCTTTGGTCCACGCACGAAGATACTCGGTGCATTTCTTGCACACTATATGTGGTGCCCAACCTTTATCTTGGTCACCTAGTGCCATTTGGAAGTAAGCAAGTTAAGGTGCGCTTTATAAAACTGGTGATTGGCTTCCTGTTTGGTACAAGGGTGTATTCGCCACAGATATAGCAAAATACATCTGGCTTATTCCTACATGATTTTTTTTAAGACACCATTTACTTCACATAGATCCTTTAATGAAAGAAAAATCTATCATTAGTAATCCAGGGCAACGAAATACGACTTCTCGGAATGCACACACAATTACTGCAATGAAGTATAGGCATTTATCCCGGAAATCACTTAGCCTAAAATGGACATTTGCACAAAAAATTGACCTGATAGAGCGAAACCGTTTTGGGTTTTGGATTCAGGGTATGAAAATGAACATATATCAGCTGGAAAAAGTTAGACCATTTTTTGGCTGTTGACCAGTGTAATGAATCTGAAAAATCAAGTTGTTGCAGATCGTTTTTATAGATGAAGTCGATGGTAACTGCTAAATTCATTGTTCTGCAACGAGAGCTTAAGAAACTTTTAAATAGTTTCCATTCTGATAGTACGATGGAATTGAACATGATAAGCAACATACACAGCGAGGGGGGAAAAAAGACAAAAAAAAAAAAAAAAAAAAAGAAAAAATCAAAAAATGAGCACTAGCAATTTGGCGAATCTAATCGCTTGTTTACTCGCCAAATGAAAAATTTAGTCGCATTTTGGCGCTATGGCGAGCGACAGGGAGAACACTGATCATAGTATGCCAAAAAATATAATAAAATACAAAAAAAAAAAAAAATCACGTGGGGCAGAATCTACTTAAATAACATAAAATATACATTTTAAATTTCTTTTTAGATTGAAATAAAACGTTTTAATTAAATTATATTTAAATTTGGGAATCAAATTCATTTAATTTACGTCATATTTAATTACATTAAATTATTTTCAAAATTAATATAAAAAGTTTACTTTTCTCAGCTATGAAGATTATTTTGCATTTTCTTTATATTTAAAAAATCACTGCGATGATAATTTTTATTTCTCTTATCAAAACAAATGCGAGTAAATAAATGGAATGTATTTTTTATTTCACACAAATATTCCGGTTGGGGTTTGAAATAAATAAAAAGTGGCAAGGAATGCTGCCGTAAAAAGTTTAGCAAAAGTACTTATTTAAACATGGCTAGTGCTCTTCATTTAAAAAATATTACAGAGATTATATTTTTTCTGGAACATTCATACTTCTACTTTTTGTTTTTTAGCGAAAATGAAGAAAAATAATCTTTAAGTTATGCGAGATTTTATATAGTTTTTAATATTTTGTGAAAAGTCGTACTTTTCTATGAAGAGTTTTTAATAAGGAACTCTGAATAAATCTTACTTGATCTCAAACTAACTTTTCCATCTAAAATAATTAATTTTTATGCTTTAAAGATTTAACATTCTCAAGAATGTTTTCAGTTTCTTTAAAAATACGTACAAACAAGGAAATTCAATTTTGTTAATCTTCATTATTTTATATTAAAATAAACTAAAAAAAAAAATGTGTACGAAAATTTATCAGAAGTAAAATATGATTAATGGATAATGCTGCTTATGCAGGTGTATATAAGAATTATTTTTTGAAAATCTATCCTTTGTTTTTTGAAGGATACCGCATAGTGTTTTTTTAGAAATATGAGAGATTTTTTATCACAACAGATTATTTTATTTATTATTTTTTCTCAAAAGAAATAGACTATGGAAATGTCTCTTTCATGTAACATTGAAATAAACGATATAATTTTAGATTTTTATGCTTTATATATATTTTTTAAAATTTAAAACATAACTTAAAATGCATGAGTCGCTCCTTTGGAAGTTGATTTTTTTTCAGATGTGGTAATCTCAAAACTTTCTTCTATCTTATGCATGATAATACTTTCTGAAAAATGCAGCATAGCAACGCTGTTGGTTAAGTGGCTTAAACCAAAATCTAGTCAGCAGCAACTTATGTCAACTTATTATTGAATCTGAAATTTGATGAAAATCTCTTCGTTAGTTTTTGAGACAGGGCTTTTGAAAAAATTTATAAAAAATCTACATAACAGCGCTACATGTTGGGTGATGCTCACCAAAAAATAATCAGGATCATTTTTTTTATCAGCTACTAACTGAATCATAAGTTTGATGAAAATCCTTGCATTAGCTCTTGAGATGATGCACATTTATTGAGAAATCATGAAAAATGCAGCTAACAGTTTAGCAGCGCTTTCTGTAGGGCGATTTACAACAAAAACTAAACAATACTAATCTAAGTAAGGGAATAACTACATCTGAAGTTTTATAAAATTTCATGCATTAGTTCTTGACATAGAGTAATTGCGATAATCTCGAAATAGTGCATCATGATGGCGCCACCTTTAGCGCAGTTTGTACCAAAATGTAATCTGCACAATGAATAACAAGTACTAAATGTAAACTAACTAAATATAAAGTTTTATCAAAATCTATGCACTAGTTTTTGAGATGTGACAGTTGTAGAAATTGTGAATAATGCAACATAGCAGCGCCATCTGCTGAGCGATATACAAAAAAAAACTAATCAGATCTAGTTCATATCAAAGTGTAACAGAGTCTAAAGTTTTATGAAATTCCGTGCATTAGTTCTTGAGATACACCACCCATCAAATGTTTGTCACATACAGGCAGAAAGACTCACATACTTACAGATAGACATTTTGTAAAAACAAGTTTTTTAGGTTCTATGAACCCTCAAACGTGTAAATTTGTCAAAAACTAGATTTCAGAAAATTTCTTATAAAAACAGAAGAAAGTAAAAATATTTTTAAATTGCGCAGAATCTACTTAGTTACATTGAAGTTGCATTAAATATACATTATAAATTACTTTTATGATCGAAAGAGAATATTTTAATTAAATTATATTTAAAGTTTGAAAATTAAATTAATTTATTTTTTCCTTAAATTTAACTACATTAAATAATTTTTAGAATTAAGATAAAAAGTTTAGTTTTTTCAACTAGGAATATCCTATTGCATTTTTTTTTCAAATTATTGGTGATGTTTAAAATTCAATGTGCTGGAAATTTTTAGTTCTCCTATCAAAATAATTGCAAGCAAATAAACCAAGTGTTTTTTTTTTAATTTCAGACAAATATTATGGTCTAGATTTTAAATAAATGAAAAGTGATAAAGAATGCTGCCGAGAAAAGTTTTAGCAACAACATTTGTTGCTAATCATGGCTAGTGCTCTTCATTCAAAAAATGCTACACAGATTATTTTTTTCTGAAACATTCATACATCTACTTTTTGTGTTTTAGTGAAAATGAAGGACAAAAAATCTTTTAGATATGCGAGATTTTATGCAGTTTTTAATATTTTGTGATAAGTCGTATTTTTCTAAATAGATCTTTAAGTTTGTAACTTTGACTAAATCTTACATGATGTCAAAGTAACTTTTCCGTCTAAAATGACTCATCTTTATACTTCAAAGATTTAACATTATCAAAAATATTTCTAGATTCTTTAAAAATACATACAAACAAGGAAATTCAATCTTACTAAACTCTATTTTTTTTTTATAATGATTAAAAAAAAGATGTGGATGAAATTTTTTAGAACAGTGAAATATTGATTAATGGAGAATGCTAGTTATATAGGTGAGTAAAAGAGTTATTTTTTGAAAATATATTCTTTGTTTTTTGAATGAAACTGCATAACTTTTTTTTTAAATATGAGGGATTTTTATCATAACACATTATTTTATTTTTTATTCTTTATAAAAGGAAATTTTAAATGGAAATGTCGCTTTCACGTAACGTTGAAATAAATGATATAATTTCAGATTTTTACGCTTTGTATATTTTCCTTAAAATTTAAAGCACAACTTAAAAGTTTTAAGTAGCTCCTTTTGAAGCTGACTTTTATTTTTTCCCTTTTATTACTTTATTTTATCTTTATAAGAAATGAACACTGAAGTCTTACATATAGGATGTCCTGCAAGTAACACCCTGATTTCAAAATTAAATTTCTCAAAAACAAAGATCGATAGTAATATGCGGTAAACGGTTTTTTTATTAGGTAAGCTGTAAAATCTTATACAGAAATTCCAAACAGTGAATATTTTGAAAAAATCGCGTTCTGATTGCATAGAATGCTTTGATTTGACATTTTTCTTGCTTTAGATTGTTGCCAAAAAATGTGTTTTTCGTCTTAAAGTGCCATATTTCATAGTTTTTTTAAATTAAATTTTTGAAATTTCGAAATTCTAAAAATTTACTTCGAAAAATCTTTAAAATATTACACAGTAAGCTGAAAAATTATTTCTCTGCAGGCAATCTAAAACAAGAAAAATGTTAAATCAAAGCATTCTATGCAATCAGAACGCGATTTTTTCAAAATATTCTCTGTTTGAAATTTCTGTATAAGATTTTTACAGCTTACCTAATGAAAAAACCGTTTACCGCATATTACTATCGATCTTTGTTTTTGAGAAATTTAATTTTGAAATCAGGGTGCTATTTGCTGGACACCCTGTATTAAATGAATGTGTAAGATAAACACTGAATGCTTTTTTAAAATTTTACTTTTATACTTATTCATTTATTAACCTAATTAACACGGTAATCATTAACCTATGATTCCTACCATTTACTGCATTTGAAAAAAAAAATCAAAACTGTAGAATATTTAAAAAAAAAAAGATTAATATTTCTCAAAAAATAAAATGTATTTTTTTAAATGTTAACTAACTACTTTGAATGATTTTCTATCTATATAAACACATAGCAACTAAGGTCGGCTCCTGATCTGTCTGTCTGTCCGCATATAACAGCGCAAAAAAACCCAAACATAAGTTTGAAATTTAGTGCGTATAATCGTTGCAAAATTTTATCATTACAAAATTCATGAAAATCAAATCATATATATATATATTTATATATATAATTCTTTTTTTTTACTTTATTAAATATTAACATGCGTAATAAATTCAATGAAATCCCTTCATAGATAATGATTCTAGATTGCCATTGTATTTATTATATTAAATAAAATAATACGTAATTAATGTACTTATGTTCCATGAAAATTTATTAATCTAGATTGCCATCGTGATTATGTCTTATTTAAAATGTAGGTATAATATTTCCGTATAGCTGAAATTAATATATTTATAATCACAATTAATTTTCGATTAATGCAACTTTACATACAAGTACATACAAGTTCAACAGCTATTGCAAAAATTCTTAAATATTTATAAGACTATTTATATCACGAACGCACCTCATTTAAGAAGTTTGTCGTACAATTTCTGGCGTGTTTCGTAATAAAATAACTTTCTTTCATAAAATCATTTCACAGCATGCTAAAAAGATATTGTAAAACACAAATACAAAAAACATATTCAAATGGCGCAATGTCTACTTAAATTACATTAAATATATATTTTTAAATTATTTTTTATGATTGAAATAGAATGTTTTAATTAAATTAAAAGTTTGGAAACTACATTAATTTAATTTGCATCATATTTAACGACATTAAATTATTTTTAGAATTAAGATAAAAAATTCAGTTTTCTCAACTATGAAGATTATTTTGCACTTTATTTTTCAAATTTATTGTGATGTTTAAAAATTTTCTGCGCTGAAATTTTTATTATTCCTATCAAAATAAATGCAAGCAAATAAACTGAATCTATTTTTATTTCACACAAATATTCCGGTCTGGGATTTAATTTAATAAAAAAATGGTAAAGAATGTTGCCGCGAGACGTTTAGCAAAAGCATTTATTTAATCATGGCTAGTGCTCTTCAAAAATGTTACGGAATTTTTCTTTTTTTGAAACATTCATACATTTGTTTTTTTGTTTTTTAGTGAAAATGAAGAAAAAAAATCTCTTAGATATGCGAGATTTTATGTAGTTTTTAGTACACTGCTCAAAACAATTAAAGGATATTGCAGTTTTAGGTGGATTTTGTATCTGGGAAAGTCTTTAGCTGATTGATACATGGTCGACAGACATAGTAGGTCATATGAGAATAAATTACACATGTTTGACAGAAAAAATGCATTTTATTGCGCATTTGTGTACAAAAGGAAAAAAACACAATTTGTGCATATGAGAAAAAAAGAATAAAAAAAGGTGTTTTCTTCAAAGAAAATCATTTTCAGTAGGGGGTATGGTTTCCACGGGCGGCCAGCAACGTTGAACACCTTTGAGGCATGGACTCAATGAGGCTATTAATGACGAGTTGGGGTATTCTGCCCCACTCTTCCAGAAGAACTCTTTCCACTTCTTGGAGAGTTTGTGGGGGTTGTTGGCGGCCAGAAACTCGTCTTCCTAGAGCGTCCCAAACGTGCTCGATTGGATTCATGTCTGGAGAACACGCTGGCCATTCCATTCGAACGATTCCTACCTCGAAAAGGAAATCCTCCACCAGGTTTGCACGATGTGGCCTGCAGTTATCGTCCATTAAAATGAAGTTATCTCCGATTGCTGTAGCGTAAGGGACTACAATAGGTCTGAGGATCTCATCCCTATATCGGCGACTAGTCAGAGCTCCATCTCGAATGATGTAGAGGACCGTGCGCCCATCAATGGAGATGCCACCATACACCAACACTCCTCCACCGCCAAATCTGACACTTTCGTGCACGAAATCAGGATTATTCCTACTGCCACGGTCCCTCCAGATGAAAATACGCCTATTATCCGGATGCACAGAAAAACAGGACTCGTCAGAAAACAGAATATTGCTCCATTCATTTCTCCTCCAGTTGACATGCTCGGTTGCCCACTCCCTGCGGTCGCGACGATGCCCTGATGTTAATCTAACACATACCATCGGTCGGCGGGCATACAGACCTACAGCATGGAGCCGGTTTCGAACAGTCTGAGTTGAAATCGTGGTGCCTGTAGCCGAGCGAATGTGTTGTTGGAGAAGAGTAGCGTTCATGTTTCGGTGTCTCCGAGCTGTTAACGCTAAATACCGATCTTCATTGGGCGTTGTTGCCCGTCTACGACCTTGCCCTGGATTTCGGCCTGCACATCCACTCTCCAAAAAACGGTTCCAGATCCTGGAAATTACACTTTGTGACACTCCAATGGTTTGCGCTACTTCGGCTTCAGTTTGGCCTCCTTCTAACCTACCAACAATTCTCCAAGCTTCTGAATCTGTCAAATGACTTCGCTGAGACATCGTACTCATCGAAACAAAGCAATCACTGAATGACGATCATCCTTGTCTTCATTCTCTTTTATTCAGTTGAAAGTCAAATTTCATTCGCTGCCGTTGAAGCGACGTTTTTGACGTCGAACTCAAAATTTGCATACTCCACAGTTTGAAAACCAGAAAAATTTGCATTTGTGATTCTCTTCTTCTATTTTCGGCAAAAAAATTTCGTTTATATCTTTATTTTATATAAAACTTCAAATATCCTTTAATTGTTTTGAGCAGTGTATATTGTGAAAAGTCGTATTTTTCTAAGTAGAATTTTTAATAAGTTATTCTGAATAAATATTACGTGATCTCAAACTAATTTTTAGCACTTTCCATCAAATTTGAAAAGTGCTTATGTATTCGGTTTGTCTGGCCGTCTGTCCATCTGTCCGTTTGTCCACAAGGCCGTCTGTCTGTCTGTCCGCGCTGTAACTCCCGTAAATATACTCGGATTGCTATGAAATTTTTATACGTTATTGAGATTTACCCTAGCACGAACCCTATTGAAAATGAAGTATCTACAATGATTAGTTTATCTACAGAGAGAATCAAAAGTTTCCCATTACATTACGGCCTATGGGGAAAAATCGTTAATATACTCGGATTGCCATGAAATTTTAGGACGTTATTGAAATTTACCCTAGAACGAACCTATTGAAAATGAAGTATCGACCATGATTAGTTTATCTACAGAGAGAATCAAAAGCTTCCCATTACATTACGACCTATGGGGAAAATCGTTTCAAAGGAATTTTAAAGATGTTATACCCTGTCAAACATATTAAAATAGGCATTCTATAAAATATAAGCTGAAAATGTAGCTATTATTCATTTACAGGGCCACACAAAAGAATTCCATTAGATAATGGTAAAAGGGGGAATTGTGTGTGACATATTTTAAATATATTAAGCTGTTTCATGTATAATAAAATTGATATATGTCACTGAAGCTTAATATAAATTATACGCTACTGTCTTGCATAATATGAAGTACATAGCATTTACAGGGCCACACAAAAGATTTCAAATACTATATTCCTTCCGAAGTACCGTATATGTGTCCGATGATGGCTGATGGAGGGATGAAATACATTTTAATTATGATATGCGCGTTTATATTTCGCTAAATCTATGCACATTATATGGTGTGTATAAATGTTATAGTTGATATACAGGGCTACCCAAAAGAGGTCACCAACGTTACTGAATATGAGCGTAAATTATTTAAGCGTGGTTCTTAAATAAGCTATGCATTTTTACGCTGAGCTTCACTCAATTTACTGAGAGATGTTTGCAGAATATAGATAAAATGATATACAGGGCCACGCAAAGAATTCGGTACATGGACGCTTATGAATGATGATTTATGAGAATGTGATTTCAGTTGTTTTAAAAGTATTTTAGTTTACAATAAATTTTAGCCTAATGCTGACGTTTAATAAAGGTACAATGTAAACTATAGTTCTGAACAAAAGTATTCAAGTATGTTTCCATCTTATAGTATGAATTGCTGTAAAAAAAATTTCAAGTTACTGTGTATTTTCTTGTTAAACTAAATTTTCCCATTATATCAACTGACATATGAAATACAGGGCTGTTCAAAAGTACTGGAATACATATTTGGGTACATTTGGCTATACACTATTATTTCCCTAAATAATAAAGTTTTTTTAAAGATTTCATTAAATGTTGGAAAGTGCTTCATAATATATGCTTAAAGCATGATTTTTCTTACTTGTTCCATTTAAAATGATTCATTTTTAGCACTTTTCAACAAAGTTGAAAAGTGCTTATGCATTCGGTTTGTCTGTCCGTCTGTCTGTATGACCGTCTGTCTGCACTCTAACTTTCGTAAATATACTCGGATTATCATGAAATTTTTGGATGTTAATGATGTTTACCCAAGCACGAACTCTATTGAAAATGAAGATTTAGCCATGATTAGTTTATTTACAGGGACAGTCAAAAGTTTCCCATTACATTACGGCCTATGGTGAAAAACTGTTTCAAATTAATTTTAAATATATTACACACTGTCAAACATCTTAAAATTTATATGCATCTACAAAATGCACTAAAATATTCATTTTGTAAACAATTTAGCGAAAAAAAAAAGTTATTATTCATTTACAGGACCACACAAAATAATTCCAATACATAATAATAAAGGGGAGAGGGATTGTTTGAGACATATTTTAATTATGGTAAACGATTTCATATATAACCAAATTGATATATATTGCTGAGGTTTAATATGATTCATTTCATGCATATTACGTAGTGCATAGCATTTACAAGGACACACAAAAGATTTCAAATAGTATATTCTATCCGAAGTCCTGTATGTTATGGAAGATGGCCGTTAAGTGGATAAAATGCATTTTTAATTATGATATACGCTTTTAAGTTTCACTAGATGTATGCATATTATATGGTTTATAGAAATGCTAATTGTTACACAATTTAGATATAGGGGGAACTGGGGCACATTGATGCATGGGGCACATGATACTAGTGCACTTAACTACATACAAAAAGTCTTGGAATTATTCAGTAGTTTGATGAAGTGGGACGGGTGATTAATTGTTTTTGTAGGTCAAAAGTAAATTTGAGTTGTACAATTGAAATGGTATTATACAACTCTTCTAGTATTTTCAACTTAATGAATACTCTCCCTGGAAAGTACAGTTACTCTTTATCAGTTCTTCATTCTTTATTGATAGATAAATTATGAAGTATGGATTTGAGACTCATTTTCTTCAAAATGGCTGCATGGGGCACATTGATACAGTTTATGTCGGGGCACATTGATAGAACCTAAATCCTTTTCTAGTTCATTTTTTCATTTCCTTTTATTATTTGTTTTACTATACACTCCTTAATCTGACCATTTTTCTCCAAAAATTTCTAATATTAGTTGTTATTGAAGTGAAATAGCTCTAATTTCTTTACATTAGAACATTTTATAGTATTTTTGCAAACAGAAGACATACGAACTTATTTAACATCTAGTGCAAGTAGAATTAACAAAAGAAAAGGACGGCAGCCTGGAAAATCTCAGATTTATATCGATTCTCCAGAGAAAAAAGTATTTTAGACATCAGAAATGTTAAGTAAGGGAAACAAGCTGCAGAACAGCACTGGATAATTATATTATAAATAGAAATTTTAGTATAATTATCCTTTATTTTGTGTTCATAAACTGATTTATAAACAGAAAACCTGGTAATTTTTTCACATTTCCTAAGAAAGAAGATAATGCTAGGATTGAAGTGCCAGATATGACAAAGTTACCACAGCCAACAATCAATCAAGCCACAGCCAGAACATCAGGTCATTATACATTTCATTTTGATTACTTTAATATTGCTTACAAATAAATTGTGGGCGATTTGAATCTTTATAAATAAATATAAAATGGTTTGCTAACTATTTTTCTATGAAAAATATGCATTGGTGTTATTTTGTCTCCATTTTCCCAGACATATCAAAGTGTCCCATGAGGTGTATCAATCTGCCCCGGAGATGGGCCACATTGATACAAATGACTTTTTTTGATTTTTTTAAAAATTACATGCACAAATAATATATAAAACAACGATTGTACATTTTTATAACACACTATACAAGTTTTGCTAGCACCACATGGAAAAATAACGTGAAATTTCTGCTTTCTGGACACCAAAAAACTTCTTAGAAAAAAGCTGTATCAATGTGCCCCAGTTCCCCCTATAGTGTTACACAAAATATCTCGGAAATGTTACTGAATATGAGCGTAATTTACTTAAAGTTAGTTTTTAAATATCTTATGCCTTTTTACGATGAATTGCATTTAGTTTACTAAGAAATGTTTCTAGAATATAGATAAAATGATATACATGGTCACGCAAAGAACTGGATACATGGTCACCTTTGGATGATAATTTCTAGAAATTTGATTTAAGTAGTTTAAAGAGAATTTATTTTTAAACTAAACTTTAGTAAAATACTTTAGTGTATTAAAGGTACAATGTATTTTGCAGGGCTAAACAAAAGTATATTGATGTATGTTTCCATCTATTAGTATAATTTGCTGAAAGGGAAATTTCCCCCAGTTAGGCGTTTTCTTGTTAAACTAAATTTTACCATTTTAAAGTCTACATATTAACCGACAGATCAAAAATACAGGGTTTTTCAGAGATATTGGAATGTATATTTGAATATGAACAATAATACGTTTTTTCCCTTGCTAACGAAGTTTTGTTAAAGATTTCAAGAATTGTTGGAATGTGCTTCGTAATCTATGTTTAATACACGATTTTTCTTATTTGTTTTATTTGAAAGATTAACTTTCTCAAATGTAATTTCAGTTTTTTTTAAAAAATATATACAAACGAAGAAACTCAATCTTACTAAGCTGCATTATATACAGGGTGATTCTAAATTTTTTTTACAATAAAAGAGGGGTGATAGTACACATCAAGACAAACAATATTAAATAGGAGACCAAGGGTCCAAAACGTTTTCCAAAGGAGATAGCTGCCATTAAAGTTTAGGGACCAAAATTTCAAATAAACATACAAAACGGAAAAATCGGTCGATTGATTTGCGGTTTTCACTAAAATTATTCTTTATGTCAGCATTTTCTCGAAATTAAATTATAAAGATAAATTTCAAGAAATGCCGATAGAGGGCGCTTTACACTTTGGAGTAACGAACAACTATTTTTTGCATTTCATTAAATGTTTTCTTAAGCTTAGACTCAAACTTAAATTTTGAGCTCAAAATCTGAAATTGGAAGTGGTTAAGTAGCACAAACTGAACTGTGTTCAGAGGGTTCAAATTTCAAATGATTATAAAAAACGGAAAAATTGGTTCATTGATTTGCGGTTTTCACTAAAACTATTCTTTTTGTCGGTATTTTCTTAAAAATAAATTATAAAGATAATTTTCAAAAAATGCCGATAGAGGCCGCTTTAGACTTTGGAGTACAGAACAACTCTTTTTTGGCGTTATTTTTTGCATCTTATTAAATGCTTTCGTAAGCTTAGACTTAAACTTAAATTTTGAGCTGAAAATCTGAATAGTTGGAAGTAGTTAAGAAGACAAACTGAACTGTGTTCAGAGGGTTCAGATTTCAAATGATTATAAAAAACGGAAAAATTTGTCGATTCGTTTGCAGTTTTTGCTAAAACTAATTTTTAAATGAGCATTTTCTTGAAAATAAATTTTAAAGATAAATTTCACAAAATCCTGATAGAGGGCGCCTTAGACTTTGGATTAGCGTACAACTATTTTTAACTGTTATTTTTTTAATCTCATTAAATTCTTTCAAAAGCATAAACTTAAATTTTAGGCTCAAATTCTGAATCGTTAAGAGTGTTTAAGTGGCGAAAAATTGAATTGTGTTCGAGGAGGGGGGAGTGTTAAATTTCAACTCCTGAAGACACTTCAATTTGCGCTACTTAACTACTACTAATTATTCAGATTTTGAGCTCAAAATTTAAGTTTAAATCTAAGCTTACGAAAACATTTAATAAGTTTTTGCAAGCATTTAATTATAACAAAAAAATAATGGTTAAAATTAATTGTTGGTTACTCTGAAGTTTAAGGCGCCCTCTAATGAAATTTTTAAAAATTTATCTTTAAAATTTATTTTCAAGAAGATACTGACTTAAAGAATAGTTTTATTTTAAACCGCAAACGAATCGACGATTTTTTCCATTTTCTATAATTAATTTAAATTTGAACACTCCCCCCTCCTTAAACACAGTTCAGTTTGTGCTACTTAACAACTCCCTACTATTCAGATTTTGAGCTCAAAACTTAAGTTTAATTCTAAGCTTCCGAAAACATTAAATGAGATGCAAAAAAATAACGGCAAAAAATAGTTCTTCGTTACTCCAAAGTCTAAAGCGCCCTCTATCGACATTTTTTGAAATTTGTCTTTATAATTTATTTTTAAGAAAATACCGACATAAAGAATAGTTTTAGTGAAAACCGCAAATCAATGAATCAATTTTTCCTTTTTTTATAATCATTTGAAATTTGAACCCTCTGAACACAGTTCAGTTTGTGCGACTTTACCACTCCCACTTTCAGATTTTCAGCTCAAAATTTAAGTATGAGTCTAAGCTTACGAAAATATTTAATGAGATGTAAAAAATACCGGCAAAATATAGTTATTCGTTGCTCTAAAGTCTAAAGCGCCCTCTATCGGCATTTTTTAAAAATTTATCTTTATAATTTAATTTCAAGAAAATGCTGACATAAAGAATAATTTTAGTGAAAACCGCAAATCAATCGACCGATTTTTCCGTTTTTTATGTTTATTTGAAATTTTGGTCCTTAAACTTTAATGGCGGCTATCTCCTTTGGAAAACATTTGGGACCCCTGGTCTCCTATTTAATATTGTTTGTCTTCATGTATACTATCACCACTCTTTTATTGTAAAGAAATTTAGAATCACCCTGTGTGTATACATATTAGGATGGATCGAAAAGTATAGGAAATTTTTTTTTTTAGAAATCAGTATCGGCGCGGCGTACAAAAGTTGCCTTTTATGCATACTAGTTTACAGGTTTTTTTTTTTTTTTTTTATTAAAATCCATTAATATCTTCCGGTGCCCCAAACACCCCAAAAATAATTAAAAATTGAGTTTATGATTTTTTTTTATATTTTTTTGTTTATTTATTTTCTCTTAATTACTTTTGGCGCGGGGTGCAAAAGCTATCTTTTATCTATCTTAGCTTACACATTTTTTAAAAATAAAATTCATCCATATCTTCCGGTGCCCCAAGCGCCCCAAAAATAGTTTAAAATTGAAATGTTCTTGAAAAAAAATATTTTTGTTTTATTTTATTTTACTTTTTGAAATTCATTTGGCACTGGCTTGGAAAGTTGTTATTACAATACTACATAACTCTGCAATTCCCATATATTTTTTTTAATCCAAATCCATTCACATATTTGATGCGCCAATTATAATTAAAAACTGAAATTTTTACAAAAATGTATTAAGAATTATAATTTACGAAAAATACTTACAAATTTTTAAAACAGTTTAATTAATAACGTATAAGGTTATAAAAAACATTAATTTTGCAATAATAAGTGGCATATAAATTTAAAAATCAAAGCATTAAATCATAAAAATTACAAAAATAGAACTTATGTAGAGAAAAGTTTTACATCCTTCAATTTGAAAATGGACATATTTTTAAACTTTGTAATCTTTTTTGGTATCAAAGTGTTTTATATGGCTTCTTGATTTTATTCTATTCAATATAAAACCGTGTCTCTTTTCTTGCCCAGATACAGTTTCTGATGCCTCAGACACTAGTCGAACGCATCTTTCAACCGCTTGGGTATGGCATGGATATTTTGACCATTCATTCGTTTTTACAACTTTTATCATATTCTCAATTTCTTTGCAAGGCACATTCATCAAAAGAGGTGGTTCAAAACGTCCAACTGGTTGCCAGTCAATAAGTTCAAAATAATCCTTCGCTTTGAAGTTTATTTGGGGTACTTTGAAAATTCTCACTTCTGGTGATTTTCTCTTTTTATTTCTAGCATAAATTAGCTTTCGCATTGCTAAAGATCTGATATGCTCTCTTTTATCTGTGAGCATTGACAATAGCAAATTTTCAAGGTGGCAAAAAAAAAAAAAAAAAAAAAAAAAAAAAAAAAAAAAACTATTTCGTTGAATAACAGCATCTACGATCTTTTTTAAATGGGGTTCCAAATATCTAGAATATGTGATAAGTTTCCAAATATGACGCGCTCCTTCAGTTATGGATGGCTTTGTTTTGACATGAAACCATACAGGTGCATATACCTTCATATTATATGTTCTAAGAGTAATGAGATTATCAGAAGGATTTTCTGTAGCCACTTATAACCTTAAAATTCTACACGTAGTTGTTAGCCATCTTGAGTGATGAACTGGACCAGGTTTCATTAATGCCAGATCGGAACCACATTCACCACGTGATATTGCTATGCAAATACCATATAAATATTTCTGGTCATTGCTGAGAACTCTTCTATCTATGTTGTCTTCCAAATAATAAAGTATAAAAAGTTTATTTTATACATTTAATAAAATACGATAAACGATTTCTCATCCTCTCGATCTACCTTTTACGTTAGATAAATTATTCTTTAACTGTTAATTTTACTTGTATTTTTTAGCTCAAAATTTGCATGAAACTCGATTTTCGACAAATAATTAAAAGTTTTGGGGCATTGGAAGAAATTTATCAAAGTCAAAAATTATTTGGATGCATGCTAATATACTATAAAATGCATATTTTTTATCCCGCTGATAAAATAATTTAAAAGAAATAAAAAAATCAAAAATTATAAATTTTTATAAAAATTTAATTTTTTTTACCATTTTGGGGGCGTTTGGGGGCACTGGAAGATATGGATGGATTTATATATAAAAAAAAGATTGAACTGATATATATGTAAGGAAACTTTCGCAACCCGCGCCAAAAATAAATTTAAAAATATCAAAATAACTATCTAAACTACTGGGCAAAATTTTATGGGGTGATAGTACACATGAAGACAAATAATATTAAATGGGAAACTAAGGGTCCCAAACGTCTTCCGAAGGAGATAGGCGCCATCAAAGTTTAGGGTCCAAAATTTAAAATGATTATAAATAATGGAAAATTATCTCGATTCGTTCGCGGTTTTCACGAAAACTATTTTTTATGTCAGTATTGTCTTGAAAATAAATTATAAAGATAAATTTCAAAAAATGCCGATAGAGGGCGCTTTAGACTTTGGAGTAACGAACAACTGTTTTTTACCGTTACTTTTTGCATCTAATTAAATTTTTTAGAAGTTTAGACATAAACTTAAATTATCACTTCAAAATCTGTGGTTAAATAGCACAAACGGAACTGTGTTCAATGGGAGTGAGTAGGTTCAAATTTCAAATGATTATAAAAAACAGAATAATTGGTCAATTGATTTGTGGTTTACACTAAAGCTATTCTTTATGTCAGTATTGCCTTGAAAATAAATTATAAACATAAATTTCAAAAAAAATGTCGATAGATGGCACTTTAGACTTTGAAGTAACGTAAAACTATTTTTACCGTTATTTTTTGCATCTCATTAAATTTTTTAAAGCTTAGACAGAAACTTAAATTTTGTGCTGAAAATCTGAATCGTTGAGAGTGGTTAAGTAGTGCTAACTGAACTGTGTTCAATGAAATGGGAAGGTTCAAATTGCAAATGATTATACAAAACGGAAAAAATGGTCGATTCGTTTGCGGTTCTCTCTAAAACCATTCTTTATGTCAGTATTTCCTTGAAAATAAATTTTAAAGATAAATTTCAAAAAATTCCATTAGAGGGCGCCTTAAACTTTAGAGTAACCAAAAACAATTTTTAATTGTTATTTTTGTATCTAATTAAATGCTTGTAAAAGCTTAGACTTAAATTTTGAGCTTAAATTCTGAATCATTGGGAGGGGTTAAGAAACGCAAACTGAACTGTGTTCAGGAGTTGAAATGTTACCCTGCCCACCCTACAAACACAGTTCAATTTTTCGCTACTTTTAATTACTCACAACGATTCAGATTTTGAGCCCAAAATTTAAGTCTAAGCTTTTAAAACATTTATTTAGATTAAAATAAATAACGGTAAAAATAGTTGTTGGTTACTCTAAAGTTTAAGGCGCACTCTAACGGAATTTTTCGAAATTTTATCTTTAAAACTTATTTTCAAGGAAATACTGACATAAAGAATGGTTTTAGAGAAAACCGCAAACGAATTGACCATTTTTTCCATTTTTTATATACATTTGAAATTTGAACCTCCCCACCCCCATTGATCACAGTTTAGTTTGCGCTACTTAACCACTCTCAACGATTCAGATTTTCAGCTCAAAATTTAAGTTTATGTCTAAGCTTCTAAAAAAATTTAATGAGATGCAAAAAATAATGATAAAAAAATAGTTGTACGTTACTCCAAAGTCTAAAGCGCCCTCTATCGACATTTTTTGAAATTTTTCGTATAATTTATTTTTAAGACAATACTGACATAATGAATAATTTTAGTGAAAACCGCTAATGAATTGACCAATTTTTCTGTTTTTTATAATCATTTGAAATTCGAACCTACCCACTCCCATTGAACGCAGTTAAGTTTGCGCTACTTAACCACAGATTTTGAGCTGAAAATTTAAGTTTATGTGTAAACTTCTAAAAAAATTCAATGAGATGCATATATAATGTCAAAAAATAGTTGTTCGTTACTCCAAAGTCTAAAGCGCCCTCTATCGGCATTTTTTAGAAATTTATCTTTATAATTTATTTTCAAGACAATACTGACATAAAGAATAGTTTTCGTGCATACCGCAAACGAATCGACCAATTTTTCCGTTTTTAGGTGCGTTCGTAATTATATAATACGTAGCACCTATAGTGGTCGTTCAGTCCGTCCGTCTGTCCGTCCGCATATAACAACGCAAAAACTACCCAACCGAATCGTTTGAAATTTAAAATACATAATTATTACATAATTTTGTCGAGTCATTTCAAATTTTATGAGAATCGGATGGATAGATCAATTACAGGGGCAATCAAAAGTATTCCATTGCATTACGATCAATGGGAAAAAATGTTTCAAATGCATTTTAATCGTTTGAAATTTAAAATACGCAATTATTACATAATTCTGTCGAGTTATTTCAAATTTTTTGATAATCGTGTGCATAGATCAATTACAGGGGCAATCAAAAGTATTCAGTTACATTATGGTCAATGGGGAAAAAGTTTCAAGTATATTCGATACGTTTGAAATTTAAAATACATAATTATTACATAATTTTTTCGAGTTATTTCAAATTTTATGAAAATCGGATGAATAGATCAATTACAGGGGCAATCAAAAGTATTCCATTACATTACGGTCAATAAGGGAAAAAAGTTTCAAATGCATTTTAATCGTTTGAAATTTAAAATACATAATTTTTACACAGTTTTTTCGAGTTATTTCAAATTTTATGAAACTCGGATGCATAGATCAATTACAGGGGCAATCAAAAGTATTCCATTACATTACGGTCAATGGGGGAAAAAAGTTTCAAATGCATTTTAATCGTTTGAAATTTAAAATACGCAATTATTACATAATTCTGTCGAGTTATTTCAAATTTTTTGATAATCGGGTGCATAGATCAATTACAGGAGCAATCAAAAGTATTCAGTTACATTATGGTCAATGGGGAAAAAGTTTCAAGTATATTCGATACGTTTGAAATTTAAAATACATAATTATTACATAATTTTTTCGAGTATTTCAAATTTTATGAAAATCGGATGAACAGATCAATTACAGGGACAATCAAAAGTATTCCATTACATTACGGTCAATGGTAAAAAATGTTTCAAATGCATTTTAATCGTGTTATACTCATGCGAACTTAATAAAATTTATATGCAACTATAAAGTACATATTATAATATACATCTTACATAATTTGTGGTGCAAAGAACATTTATTATTGATTTACAAGGCCACACAAAAGTATTCCATTACATAATGGTATAGGGAGAACATTGTTTGATGAGCGTTTTAATTGTATTCACTATTTACAATGTTATGAGATTGATATATGAAAGTAATATTTTTAAAACTTCGTTATCGTTCGAACGCACCTAATTTGCTACGCTTCACGTGCAATTTCCAACTTGTTTATAATCATTTCAAATTTTGGACCCTAAACTTTGATGGCGCCTATCTCCTTCGGAAGACGTTTGGGACCCTTAGTTTCCCCCTTAATATTATTTTATTATTTTTCTTGATGTGTGCTATCACCCCTTAAAGTTTTGCCCAGTAGTTTAGGTACACCCTGTATATATATATATATATATATATATATATATATATATATATATAACCATTTATTGTATTACAATATATGAACGATTGAATTTAATAACTTATACCACATTGAACATGGAGGGTAAAAATAATTAAAATAAATACAAATGGAATATGTAAAACCAATATATGTATATATATAATGTGTATGAAAATTTTCTAAAGGGAAATATCGATTAATGGAGAATGCTCCTTATGCAGGTGAGTAAAAGAATTATTTTTTGAAAATCTATCTTTTGTTTTTTGAAGGGAACTACCTAATTTAAAAAAAAAAAAATGTGAGTGATTTTTATCATAACAGATTATTTTATTTATAATTTTTTCTGAAAAGATATAACATTTACATGCCTCTTTCATGAAACATAAAAAAATTATATAATTTTAAATTTTTGCGCTTTGTATATTTTCCTTAAAATTTAAAAATAACTTAAAAGGCATTACAAATCTTAAGTAATCTCAAGCTAATTTTTCCGTCTAAAATGATTCATTTTTATACTTCAAAGATTTAACATTCTCAAAAATGTTTCCAGTTTCTTTAAAAATAGATACAAACAAGGAAATTCAATCTTATTAAGTTGCATTAGTTTATATAAAAATGAATGAAAAAAAAAATAATGGGGTTGAAATTTTTTCAAAAGGGAAATATTGATTAATGGACAATGCTGGTTATGCAAGTGGGTAAACGAATTATTTTTTGAAGATCTATTCTTTGTTTTTTGAAGAAAGCTACATATATAACTTTTTTTGAAATATGAGAGATTTCATCAAAACAGTTTATTTATTTAATATTTTCTGTAAAAGAAATAGCATATGGCAATGCCTCTTTCATGTAATGTTGAAATAAATGATTTATATTTTTACGCGTTGTATATTTTTCTTAAAGTTTAAAACATAAGTTAAAAGTTACGTGTAGTTCCTTTTAAAATTGATTTCTTTTTTTCTTTTCTTTTCTTTTTTTTTTGCACTTTTTCTTTCTTTTATCTTTATAAGAAATGATCCTTGAATGCTTATATACTGAATGAATGTGCAAGATAAACATTGGATGCTTTTTTAAAAATTTTATTTTTATATTTATTTTTTATTAAACTATTTAACATTTTAGAGCTATGATTCCTACCATTAACCGCATTTGAAAAAAAACCCATTATAATAAAAAATATGAAAAAAAAAAAAAATCAAAACTGTCGAAAACTTTTAAAACAATTCTTTAAAATTTCTCAAAAACTAGTATATTCTTTTCAAATTTTAAGTAACTGCTTTTATGGGTGCTTTTGCATCGATGTAAATACGTAGCATTCATGATCGTCGCCTGGTCTGCTTATCTTTTCGCATATAACAGAGCAAAAATAATCTAACTAAAAGGTTTGAAATTTAATATGCATAATATTTGCAGAATTTTGGCGAGTCATTAGAAATAAAAAATCGAACCAAAACTTAAAAAAAAAAGAAATTTTGTTTACTCTACTAAATATTATCATACGTAATAAATGCAATAAAATCCCATGATAGGTAATAATTCTAGATTGCTATAATAATTATTCTATTAAATTCATGCATGCGTAATTAATTTAATTTTGCCCCATGGAAGTTAATGATTATAGTTTGCCATGGTGATTACGTGTTATTTGAAATGTAGATATGTTATTTCCGTATAGCTGAAATCAATATATATAACCTTAATAAATTTTGGATTAATGCAACTTTACACAAGAGTGCACAACTGAAATATTTATAAAACTTATCGGGTATAAACTTGAGGTACGAACTCACCTTATTTACCGCGTTTGGTGTTTCATTTCTTGCTTGTTACTTACCCATCATACAAAATATAAATGAAATCTTGCCATCGTTTTGAAAATCGATTTTTTTTTTTTTTTTTGACGAATTTCTACGTTTCTGACACTGGAGATTCCGAAAAACATATTTTTAGAAAAAAAATTGCCGTCAGTCTGTCTGTCAGTTCGTCTGTCATCTATTTGTAAACGAAATTAAGATAGAGACTTGAAATTTGGTGAGTGCTTAATACGTAATAATGGGAAGGAGCCTTTTAAATATCAGTAACCTCAATTATCCGAAGCTATTATTTTTCGGACACCGGAATTATTTGTTCTAATGAACTCTCTTAAAACGAAAAAGCTGAAATAACTCAAGTTGAGCTGAAATCCACTCTTTTCCCATGTTGAAAGGAACCTTCTCAAGAAGAGCTGAAACAACTCAAGTGAATGAGTTGTTTTTAATCAATTCATGATTGAGTGATCTCTATTTTACTCATACTTGAGTGAAATCAAATCAATAAAGGTTAAATCCAGTAGTACTTGAGTGATTTGTAATCAAGTCATACTTGAGTGAAATGAAGTCATTTAAGACTGAATCTCGTAGCACTTGAGCGATTTGTAACCAAATCATACTTGAGTGAAATGAAGTCTTTAGGATTAAATCGAGTAGCACTTGAGTTAGCTGCAACCAACTCGTATTTGAGTGAAGTGAAATAATTTAAGGCAAATCCAGTAACACTTGAGCGATTTGTTATCAATTCAAGTTGGAGTGAAATGTTGTCATTTTTGATTTAATCCAGTAGCACTTAGGCGATTTGTAACCAATTCATACATGAATGAAATCAACTCATTTAAGAGTTAATCCAAAACTCCTTGAATTTGTAGAATTGAATAAATTCATTCTTAAGAAAAGCAAAATTGCTTAAAATCACAAAAATCTTCAAGTGATTTCTAAATCGTCTAAATAAAATCACATCATTTAAAGCTAAATTCAGTAATCCTCGATTATTTTTTATCAATGAAATTCAATATAACATGGAATTATTGCCACATTTTCAAGTGTTGCAATTAAATTCTCATTTCCAGGGCTGGGGAAATCCATCATTGTACTCGCCACTGGCGAGTAAATTTTCCTTCAGGGCGAGTGAAGTTTTAAGTTATTTTTTCAAACTTCAAACTGTAAAGATGCCAGAATCTGTATTTATTTATTGATTTTTATTAGTTCCCTATATTTTGAAACTTTTGTAATATAAATATTATACTAAATTCTACGCTATAATACTAATATTTTTTCTCTTGTATATATTTCTTATTTTTATCGAACAAAAATATGAAAATGCATTGTAGTAATAATAATTAACTGTTTCTTCAGTTGTTTAAATTTTGTCTTAACTATTTTCAACTGTATATTGTATTTTGCTGGCTGGTAAAATAAATCCCTGGCTGGTGAAAATTTTCGAAAATTTCCCGCCCCTGCTCATTTTGGATTTAAACTTCTGTTTATTGACATTACAAAGGTGTATATATATATATATATATATATATATATATATAGAGAGAGAGAGAGAGAGAGAGAGAGAGAGAGATTGGAAAACTGTAACATGGATTCTCCAATATTTCTTTCAAGTCTTTAATTAACAAGACTTAAAACATTCTAATTTATATGACTGAAAGTTCTCTAATGAATCATAAAAACATTTTTTTTTCTTTCTATTTCAATGAAACTGTTTCCTATGTCAATTTAGGGGAAAAGGCAATTGAATCGTTATACAAAATTAAATAGAGCTTACATGAATTTTTTATTATTCTGTCAAATCAGAAATTTTTAACATCAGTATTTTCTTTTGTTAAATTTAAAAGTACATATATTCATTAAATTAAAAATACTGGTGATCTTAAAATTGCAAATTTGAAAACACTTATTCATGCAAACTGCCTAAATTTGCATAACTGTACAACAGCACCCAAACAACATTAAACAGAATATCAGCTTCTGATGCTGTGGTGCTAATGGGATTTTTCCTTTCTTTTCTTGGTCAATTTCAAGTTTACATATTTTCCAATGATACTTATAGCTTCAGATATGCTTATATACAATTTTAATTTTTTCATTAGCTTCTGATTTAATTGTAAATAACAATTATTTTTTTATTAAAAATTTACGATTTCAATCAAATAAACCAATCTTAGGCATCTTACTAAAAAAATATTGAAAAAATAAACTTGATATCAGCCCAACGACTCAACTTCAGCATCACAATGTCAGAAGCTGACTTAAGACTTCCCCTTAAGAGTTTAGATAATCCTATGCAGAAGTTATTTTCAAATATCTTGTTTGGATTTTAAAATGTTTACCTTTTTTTGGAGGGGGGGGGGGTACATAGAATATTTGAGGATGATCTGTAAGTCGGTTAGTTTTAACTTTTGCAATTTTTTTTATATTAATACGAGTTTCAGAACCAGTTTTGAAAAAGAAAGTATTAAAAAACATAAAACCTAAATTAAAAAAAGTATCCCCCCCCCCCACACACATGGCCAGCGCAGGGTTTAAATAAATGAAATTGAAAATATTTTAAATGGATAAACATCAACCCATGATACCTTGTTGTAATTATTCCTCGATTTAAATCGCAATCAAAATCTTATATTTCTTAAACTGACTAAATTAAAAAAAATATTTTAATTGTTTAGTTTGAAATCTGAAATGGCTTTGAAATCTTAGATAAAATAATTGTTACCCATAGCATTTATATAAGCACATTGCAATTGGGAAATGTGGAGGAATGCCATTAAAAAACTTGTATAGCTAAAATTTTGATTATGGACAATTATTTTATTGTATGAAGAACCTTCTACTAAATATTTTAGTACAAAAGTTAAATGCAGAAATAACTGAGAAATGGATTTATTGACCATGTGCAATTATTCTTTATATCATTTAAAACATTTGTTAAAACTTGAATTTATATTCAAGAATAACTTATTTCTTCTTAATTAATCTTTTAATTTTTGATTTTATTCAATGTTTCTTAAATCAACTAACTTTTAAATAAATATAAAAGCATAAGACTGCAGCATTTTATGTCAAAAGTTAGAGCCAAATGTGCAATTTAGAATGTTGCAAGAAAGAAAAAAAACTAAGTTTATTTAACAACAAAAACATTTTATTTAGCAAGAACAAAATAAACCTAACATTAATTGATAACAATTCTTTCCAACATCAGATAAACAAGTTTCAATAACATCTTTAACAGGACCTTTATAAATATAACAGTCCATTTGCATTAAACATTAAATACATAAAGAGCATATTGTAATCTGTCCAATGGTTTGTCCAACTTTTAAAATCTTAGGCAAAATAGACACTTTGTTGAAGATTCTTGAGATTAAATAAGATTGTTGAATTTGACTCCTCACAGTAGAATTTTACTCCTCCATGAAATCACCATCTTCCTGTGTTAAAAGAAAATATTGAAATTAAGTTAAATAGCAATAAATATAATGTTAATGAATGATTATGAACATATTAAAATATTTTGCAGATTTCCGATTAAATGTTTTATAAAATTTCCCATCCATAGTCTAAACAAAAAATGAATCATACACTAAAAATTTTAGCTTTATAAATATTACACTACTGAAAATTCAGCCAATCATGAATAAAATGGAAATAGAATAAATAAATCCTGTGCGATTACACTTATCCGCTAGTTTAAATCATGGTGTTACTTCTGATACAATCTTAAAATAAATCACCATTTTTAAAACAAATTTTAAATGAAAGTTCTTAAAGCAACATTATAAAATATTGTTGAAAATTCACCTTTGTTGCTACTTTCAAAATGTATCAGCGCTGGCAAATACCCAATTAATACAGGTTTTTGTGGATTTTTAGTTGTTTTTCTATATATTTGCATATTTATATAATACAAGATAGAACCTACAACAATTAGACCAGGGTTGGCACGGTTTAAACCAATTGGTTTTAACTACGGTTTAAACAACTGTTTATTCCTTTTGATTTAAACAACAGTTTAGTTTAAACCAACTGGTTTTTTCCTTAAAAAAAGAAAAAAAAATTGTTTTTTTTCAGAAGAAATCTAATGACATTTTCTCTTTTTCTTAATAATTTATGTATGTCAGATTATTGAATATAAATAACTTCTATTTTTAACACTTTATATCAGCAATAAGCATTGGATGTAGCAGGTTTAGATCATTTTTTGGGTATAGGATTAAAATCAGTCTGCATTGGTGAATATATTTATTTATCTTTAGAAAAACTTCGAACATGTGAATTGATCTAATATAAAATAGATTAAAAATATTCAATATTCAATAGAAAATATCTTAATTTTTTGAAAACTGCAGATTATTTAACGCAATAACATAACACAATCTATAAGATTTCAAGCTGTAAAAGAAATCCCCAATCTTAATTGGGGAGGTTATCTTAAGCAATAAAATCAAAATATGAAGTCGAATAAGAGAGTTTTCAAAGATTGGATGCTACTTATAGCATTTTAATAATAGTGATTTTTTCCCCCCATGTTAGTTATCTGCTGAATCTATGACCAAAAATGTTGACTTCAAATTGTCATTCAAGAAACAAAATCTCAAGAAGTATTTGAAATTTATTATTTGGATAGCTATGGAGAAGAATATTTTATTTATCAGACTACTTTCAAATGTTTATTATTAGTAATTAAAAGATTAGTTATAAAGATTTTCAGAGTATCAATGCTTCACTGTATACAGCACTTTATTCTTAGAACATAAGACAGTTTGCTAATCCTGTTTAAATTAAATTTTAATTTCTTTTATTTTTTACATAAATTCATTGTAAATATTTAATTTAAATCATTCTAAAATGAAGTTACAGTTTATAATCCAATGTCTATTTTTATCAGTAAATATGTATGTATATTTAATAAGAAAGGATGTTTAAAAAAAAAAAAAATAGAATTATAATAAAGACCCCTGATTTCTTTAAAGGGGGTGGATTATGAATGTTTGTCGATTTATATTTTATGGATTTGCAGTAAATATTTAGCTCGCATAAAAAGAGGGGGAGGACTTTCAATTAAAAAAATAATAATAATAAAGACTATTGAAATGTAAGGAATTTTTAAATACTTTTAAGTTCTGTATGAACCCTGGAAAACTTTACAAGTATTTAAATTATAATTAAATATAAATAAAGCTTATTGCTTTTTATGCACTTATTGACAGATGTGAAAATTTCGATACAAAGTAAAATATATGACGAAAAATCTATTTCAGCAAAACAATAGATATTGGAGATTAAGTTATTTTTCGTGAAGTTAACTGAAAGAAACAGAATCGCAGAATGATTTTTGAGACCCACTCTTATGAACTGTTAATATGTGCCAAACTAGGCTATTCACAAGCACCTTACATTCCCACTAGAGTTAAATTGACAAATTATTAACATTTCTCAATTTTAGAAGAATTTATTTATCAAAATTACTCATTCATAATATAGGCTAGACCATTAAAATTTAAATAAATGAAGAAAAGTTATTTGCCTAGAAAGTTGGAACTGGGACTTTACTTTTAAAATCTATAAACAGTGGTTTCGGCTGCAGAGGGCAAACAAAATGTCAAGAACTTATTTATTTTTTTCGAAATAATAATAAAATACAACTAGTGAAAAGTTGTGACGTTTACATCTGCCCCAGTTCCAAGTTTTAAATATATGTGAACAGGAAGTGAATGAAAAAAATAAGATGACTGTCACATACAAACATAATTATTAATTAAATAAATAAAAGTAAAACCACTTACATCTCTTAGGTTTTCACTAGAACCGACCTTGTTGACGGCAATGTACCACTTACAGGAGCACCTCAATTAGATTCTGGAACACTTCATTTCAAATAGATCTACACAATAAGTAATGAGTAGAACTTGTTATCAGCCAGGCTGACTTGGTCAGTCTGTAAAAAATGCAGTATTATACATACAGGGTGTTTCAAAAAATATATATACGATTTACTAATAATTGGTATATACTTTTAATTTCCTTTATTATACATATTTTTTCAAATAATTCTTTTTTTTTCTTTTTTTTCAGAAACGGGAAAATTTGCATAACAGACAGAGGGAAAAAAAGTTACCAGTCTTGCAAAACAACAATGTTAGTGGTGCGATTGAGTTTTTGGTGGTCTTATACCAGCAGTCCACTAAAAATTTCGAACGCTGTATACAGTCGCAGGGGGAAAAAAAGTAAACACTCCGAACTCTACAGTAAGAATCTTAAAAGAAAGTTACTAGTACCAAACAATAGGAAATTAACTATTTTTAAATAATGTACATAAATCTTTTAGTAGGCCAACCTGCAAATCAAAACCAGTCCAAAATTTGTTTTTTAATGGCAACACCCAATTTTCACAAGATATAATCTTGGTACAAATTATGCCTAAAAACGAAATGTCATTTGGATAATAAGTTTTTGAATCGAACACTAAAACTTTGAGCTTCTAATGTTAATTCATATTTTCATACTGCTATAATTATCTCCTGAAATTATAATTGTGAATATTATTTTTTGTGGGGTTATAGTACTAATACTAATATCAAAACATAAATGTATTATTGAAAAAAAAATATATGAATTGCGCAACCTACAATCTTATTGATTAATTTATATTTATTATGTCCTGCCTTATGTAAATCCAAAACTTCAATTTTTTCTTTCAAATAGTTTTTAAAGTTATTCTTAAAACGTACAAAATGCTGGTTTAAAGGGCTACCTATGATGAGCACAATTTGAATTTTTTTTTTTTTTTTTTTTTTTTTTACTCATGTTATTAAAGCATTTGGGCTGGGATTACAGCGCCTCACTTAAGATAAATTTAGAATGTAAAGAAAGCTTAAAACTAAATTCAGTGCCTCGTGATCACACATCAACTTGAATACTTCTTACATTTATGTGCTGTGCAAATTATCAAAAGAGATCATGATATTGCTAAGGGGCAGTGCATCTTAACATTACCAATTTAGGGGAAGGCAATGATATCACAAGACATTTCTGAAAGGAAAGGGATTTGCTTCGATAGTTATTTTAGATTTACCAAACTTTTCTTTTTTTTAGTAACATTTTATAACATCTAAATAGTCTTACATTTATTACGATTATATTTTTTGTGAAAATACTATTATTGAAGTTATTAAAAGTTTATAAAATCATTTCATTCCAAAATTTGAAATTCTCCCACCGTTTCACATTCACCTACCATATAATTCATTGTTAAAGAAATCAGAAACATAATATTTGGGAAATGATACTTGTATTTACCAGTATAGTAAGTAAAAATAAATATATTTGTCTACGTTTTGTTAATAAATTCTCATTTAAACCTACCTGAAAGCAAGTGCAAGAAAACAATATTACTTTTAAAACAATTTTTATGTAACAATGTAGCTAAATACTTTTAAATATTAAACAAATTATAATAATACAGACCATGCATGCAATAATTTTGCTCAATAGCAATGTAAAGCATTGCCAAACAAAACAGTAACAAAGTACACACATGTTCAAACGTTAAGAATGCAAGAGTCTTAGAAATGTGTTTATATACACACTATAATTTTTTTCCTTATATGCAGCAACAGGTAGATCAAAATACAAGAGGACTTTGTTTTTCGTGTTTATATAGGGTTTTCCATCCCTCAACAATATTAGCAAAATTGAGAAATAGGAGTACACTAAAAAATAAACACTTCTAACCAGCCTGAACATCTATAAACCAGTGTGTTTTCACTAAGACACTGAATAATGGAAATTCAGTATTTTGATAAATTTCTATAAATACAGATGTAATAATTGCATAACTTAATTCTTCAAAACTTTTATACTACAAGGCTGTTAAATGAACTAAGTATTTACATTATAAGACAATTTTTACTTCGCTTGATACACCATTTTATTTCAAGGTTGTTATGTACGGTACGTATGAGTACTAACATTAATTGTTTATTAAAAAAAAGAGAAGAGAAATATATTAAAAGGATAGCATAATGTAAATAAAATACTTTCATAGTACTTACTTCGTAAAATATCGGCTTCTTTAGCAAATAATCTTGAGGAAACCACGAACTTTTAAGATGCACCGAAAATCCAGCGTGCAGTGCATTCGGAAGTCGTCCATCTTGGATTTTGCAAGGTCAGGTCGACAGCAGCGCCAGCGGTGGATGAAAATAACGCGGGAATGATCGGTTTTCGTCTCGAGTTCACTTGCTTAGTTTCCGATCTCAATGAGTACATTAGAAATAGAAGAAAGCAAGTCAAGAAGAGTGGACCACTTAAAAATCAGCTCATTCACGATCTAGTAAATTAGAACTCTTTCTTGAGCAGCCAAATCCACTCTTTCGTTTTAAGAGAGAAAGGTACATAAAAAATTTCGTAATTTTTTATTTTAGGGAATGAGCGTAAAAGGCAATAAAAAGCATAAATTTTGCATAAAGAATGAAGTTTTTGGGATAATTAGCTGCCGAGATATTTGTAATCATGTTTCCCTTACTCTTCGATTTTTTATGAAGCTGTATTTCATTCAAATTTCAATTCAAATATAGATTTCAATTGGAAATGAAACACTTTATCTGACGAAGTAAACTGTTAGTTAACGTGCTTATTATTTTTGAATTATAAGAATGTTTCTCTTATGCAATTCGGTACTACTTAATTATCCGGACGACCAAAAAATATGTCACATTCACTTGACATGAAACGCGTTATATCGATTGTAACGACATCAAGCGACCTTTAATTAGACGTTATACTTGTATTTTTATTAATTTTTCACTAATTTATTTGTTTTTTCATAAAAGTTATGCCAATTTTTATAATTTACGAGTATTGGGACAGATTGATTGGTATAACTGATTTATAGAATTGGCTGAAATGGATCGACGACATAATTAAATAATACCTGCAATTCAGTAATAGAGCATTACTATGCATTAAAAATGTTTAAATATAAGTTAAAATTTTATTTTGATATTGCGATGAATTTTACGAACAGTTTATGCATATCTTATATTCATATTACAATTTCTTCGTATCAATGATGGGTAAGTATTATGGTGGCTCCCAAAGACTAGTTTCTGAATAAAATAACTCTTTCATAAAGTTATTTCATAGTATGCCAAAAAGGTACAAGGAAACACACATTAAAATATATTTAAATGTGTATATTTAAATATATATTTTTTTGCAGTGTATTGCAGTGTCTATTTAAATTACATCAAATATAGATTTTTATTTACTTTTTATGAATGTAATAAGATAAAAATTTTAGTTTTCTCAACTATGAATGTTATTCTGCATTTTATTTTTCAAATTGATTGTGGTGTTAAAGAATTCTCTGCACTGAAAAGTTTTATTTCTCCTTAAAAAATAAATGTTAGAAAATAAACCAAGTGTATTTTTTATAATCACACCAATATTCTGCTCTGGGTTTTAAATAAATAAAAAGTGGTAAAGAATTCTGCCGAGCAAAATTCTAGCGAAGGTATTTATTTAATCATGGCTGCTGCTCTTTAATCAAAAGAAGATTATTTTTATTTTCTGAAACATTCATACATTTACTTTTTGATTTTTAGTGAAAATTAAGAAAAAAAAATCTTTTAGTTATGCGAGATTTTATGTAATTTTCAATATGTTGTGAAAAGTCGTATTTTTTTAAATAGAGTTTTTTTATAAGTAACACTGAATAAATCTTACGTGATCTCAAACTAACTTTTTTGCCTAAAATGATTCATTTTTATGCTTTAAAGATTTAAAATTCTCAAAAATGTTTTCAATTTCTTTAAAAACACGTAAAAATAAGGAAATTAAATCTTGCTAAGCAATTTTGTATAAAAATAAATAAATAAAAAAATGCGGATGAATTTTTTTTCAAAAGTGAAATATTCATTAATGGACAATGCTGCTTATGCAGCTGAGTGAAAGAATTATTTTTTTGAAAATCTATCCTTTGTTTTTTGAAGGGGGACCACATATATGTTTTAGGTAGATTTCGTAAGAAATACTACCTATTGCAATCGCACTAGTTTATCTATCTATCTATCTATCTATCTATCTATCTATCTATCTATCTATATATATATATATATATCTCACTTTTTTATGGACACGATAACTTCTATAATTCTCCACCAATCTCCACCAAACTCGTACATAAAATCAAAGGGGATAAAATCTCGGCTAAGTTCGTTAATGGGCAAAATTGGACCAAGGGGGTCGAAATAGGGGGCGTTTTTGTGAAAACAGAAAGAAGCCCATAACTTCTTAATGAAAATAGATATCGAATCAGTTTAAAGTTTATATTACTTCTAAATAACGGGCCAAAAGTTTATGCATGACAGATTTTTGATTAAGTTAAAAATGGGCTCAAGGGGCGAAAAAAATAGGGTTTTTGGGAGAAAAAAATCATAACATTGTCAATTCTCAATATATCCAATCCATCTAAATTCTCAAAATTATGTAAAACTTTTGTATTTGCAAGTTTTTGATAGGACTAACTCTTACCGATAAAAAAATTAAAAACGAAAATAAAAATGGCTTTCGAAAAAGAAAAAAATCCATAACTTTGTCAATTCTTAAACTATCAAATCCAATTAAATTTATTTTACATCTTCTCAATAATATCTACAACTTTTATGTTGACAAATTTTTCATAGGATCAATTCTTATAGCAAAAATAAATTAAACAAATATTGGAGTTGGAGAAAAAACCTCTAATCCAAACTGCTTACATTCTGAATCGTTTTATAAATTCATTTTTTATTTTAAACGCATCCAAATGGCAGATCCTCTTATTTAGGATCTATATTATGCGAAACATTGGCCAGATTTTTGATAAAGACAGAATATATTTCAAAAAAGGCTGCCAAAAAGGGTATTTTGAACAGAATTTGCCGAAGTGACAGTGATAGGAAATTTGAAGAAGTATTCAAATAACAAATTGCGTTTTTCTTGACTCATTTTTAAATCCATTTTTATTCTCAAACGCACCCAATTTACAAGTCCTTTTAGTTTGGAACTGTATAATGTGACGCGTTGGTCAATTGTTTGATAAAAACAGAATATATTTCAATAAAGGCTGCCAAAAAGGGTATTTTGAACAGAATTTCGAGAAGTTGTGATTGAAAATTTAAGGAAGCAGTGAAATAACAAACTGCGTTTTTTCTGACTAATTTTTTAAATTCAGTTTTGCTCTCAAACGCATCCAATTGACAGGTTGTCTTATATAGGAGCTGTATAATGTCCTGTATTGGTCAGTTTTTTGATACAGGCTGAATATATTTTTTAAAATGCTGTCGAATTGGGCACTTCGCGCAAAATTTCCCGATGCTATCATGATTAAGAATTGAGGTTATATTCATAATTGGTTATTTTATAACTCATTTTTAAATTTAATTTTGCTCTCTAACGCATTCAGTTGGCAGTCTTTTGTTATTTAGGAACTATATAATCTGCCGTATTAGTTGATTTTTTTTTAATAAAGTCAGAATTATTTCAAAATAGGTTGTCAAAATGGGCATTTGATCCGAATTTAGCTTAAGATGATTCTGATAAAACCAGTCCTTACAGAAAAATGAAATTAAAAAATTTTCAAAAGAGGACAAATAAAGTTGTCAAACGGGGTTTATCTGTAATCAAATTTATTTTTTTGTTGATGAAATGAGCACTCTTCGAAATCTATCTCCGCCTATAGGCCAAGCCGACAGGGATTTTTTGAAATATGAGATATTTTTATCTTAACAGGTTTTTTTTTTATGAACATGATATTATTTTTTGTAAAAACAAATGTTATATGGAAAATGTTTGTTTAGTGTAACATTGAAATAAATGATATAATTTTAGATTTTTACGCTTTTATATAATTTTAGATTTTTAAGTTAAAAAAACACTTTTTGATATCGAGATTTTATGTAGTTTTTAATATTTTGTAAAAAGTTGTATTTTTCTAAATAGAGTTTTTAATAAGCAATCGTGAATAAATCTTACGTGATCTTAAACAAAGTTTTCTATCTAAAATGATTCCTTTTTATAATTTATAGATTTAACAATCTCAAAAATATTTCCAGTTTCCTTAAAAATGCGTACAAACAAGGAAATTCAATCTCGTTAATCTTCATTATTTTGTGTAAAAATGAAAAAAAAAAAATGCGCATGAAATTTTTTAGGACAGTGAAATATTGATTAATGGACAATGCTGCTTTTGCAAGTGAGTGGAAGAAAAAGAACTATTTTTTGAAAATTTATCTTTTGTTTTTTGAAAGGAACCACGCAGTTCTTTTTAATGTGACTTTTATCATAACAGATTATTTAATTATTTTTTTTTTGTAAAAAGAAATAGCATATGACAATGCCTCTTTCATGTAACCTTTAAGAAAACGATATAATTTTAGATTTTTACGCTTTACATATTTTCTTTAAAATTTAAAACATTACCTAAAAAGCATAAGTAGCTCCTTTAGAAGTTTTTTTTTACTTTTTACTCTTGTTTACCTTTATAAGAAGAAAGCATTAGATTCAATAAAATTTTCAACGGATTTACTAGCTTTAGGGGTCATGGAACCCAAAATACATATTTTTACAAATGTTAATTGTGAGTCTATGACTCTGTCTGACTATATGTATATGACATAATTTTTTTGGCGCTGTATCGCAATAGCTGCTGCGCGGAATTAGATAAAATTTTTTGTTCATTTAGTACTGATGTAGATTGGTGTTAATTAGTTTTTTTTTTTTTGTAAATCAACCAAATTCTACGTAGCATTTTTTTTACGATTTCCGTAATATCTCCATGTGAAGAACTACACAGTAAAAAAAAAAAAAAAAAAAAAAAAAAAAAAAAAATCAAGAGGTTACTAAAAATTTCTTAGTAAATTTGTATTCCACAGAATTTTTTAGTAACCATTACAAATTTTTTTTCTGCAAGTGAAACAAACATATTTCTTTTGTAAACTGAACAAAAGATTTTTTTGTATAACTAACTTAAAACTTTTTAGTATGAGCCACCAATCAAATTTTAGTAATAGCTTGAAAATTATTTTTAGTAACCATTACGTGTACCCGAAGGGCAGGAGTTTCCTTCGAGCTGCATCCAGTGGGTAAAAAGAGTAACTTCTGAAACGGAAGATTTTCGGTCAAGCCGTAATAGATGGCAGCACCAAACTTTGCTACCTACTCTCTTTTGACATGTTTCTAAAGGGGAGGGAAAGTTCAGAGATCATTACCCATAGTAACTACTACGACAGGATTTTCATAATCCCTTTATTTACATTCGGTGTATATTTGGCGGCTGTCAGCATCGAACCCAGGTACTTTCAGCCTGGAGTTCGGTGCTATGACCACTAGGCTATCAGGGCCACACCAAGTGAGTTTTAGTAATAACTATTAAAAATGTAAAACTATTAACTCTATTCGTTGCTAGCTTTTTTCTAGTAATTCTTACAGATTCCTTGTAACTGAGTAAGATTTAAATTATTTAAATTAAAAATTTTTTAGTAATTACAGGGATTACTAAAATTTTTTTAGTAAATCGACCCTTTTTTTGCAGTGTACATGTGAAAAACTACATGCTTTACAACTTTTATAAAGTTACTTTCCATTTTAAGATCAATGTTTCCAGTAGTCTACAAAACTGATAAATAGGTATTGCTGCTTATTTTACTGTTGCTTTCTGTTTTTACAAAGCAGTTTCAGAGGAGAAGTGTCGAATGACTATACACAATACTTCTTGAATCGTACAAAGATTCTACTGTTTATTTCAAATCATTCCAGGAATTCTTTATAAACCGTTTAATTTTTATTAAAAGATAATTATTGTTAATATAGTGCATTCAAACAGAAAAATAAGACCTTTTAGATAACAAGCATATCGAAGAAATATTTTGAGTAGACATAGAAATGTATATTGCATTTAAGGATAAAAGGGGTCGATCCTAAATACACTGTAAAAAAAAAATTCAAGAGGTTACTAAAAATTTCTTAGTAAATTTGTATTCCACAGACTTTTTTAGTAACCATTACAAAGTTTTTTTTTTGCAAGTGAAACAAGCATTTCTTTTGTAAACTCAACAAAACAATTTTTTGTATAACTAACTTAAAAATTTTTAGTATGAGCCACCAAGCAAATTTTAGTAATAGCTCTAAAATTATTTTTAATAACCATGACGTGCGCCCGAAGGTCTGGAGCTTTCTTCGAGCTGCATCTAGACTTCTGAAGCGGAAGATTTTCAGCAAAACTGCAATAGATGGCAGCACCAAACATTCCTACCAGCTCCGAATGGATTTTCATAATCCCTTTATTAACGAGACACTACATACATTCGGGGCGTATTTGGCGGTGGCAAGTTTCGAACCCGGGACCTTTTAGCCTGGAGTCCGTTACTATAACCACTATGCTATCAAGGCCACACCAACTGCGTTTTAGTAAGAGCTATTAAAAATATAGAACTATTAACTCTATTCGTTGCTAACTTTTTTCTAGTAATTGTTACAGATTTTCTAGTAACCGACTAAGATTACTAAAATTTTTTTAGTAATTACAAAGATCACTAAAGTTTTTTTAGTAGATCGACCCTTTTTTTTACAGTGTACGCACCCAGATATATAATAAATCTTTCAAATCATTATTTGCTTTTACGATAACTAAAACATAAAAATATAGAAAAACCTTAAACATCACATTACACAAACAGAAAAAAATGAAGTGGACGTATAATCCAAATGGAATAAAAAGGAATAAACTAAAGTAGAATAAATTGATAACGAAGATCCAAGCATGACATTTATGCACACGCATGTAATATATACACATTTATGAATCTAAAATGACACAGAATTTAATGACAGTTTGAAGGTATTTTGAAAATTCATTTATAGTTTTTAAAAATAATACTTGATATTTTTTTTCTTTCAGTAAATATGAAAAATATTCAATTTATGTTTTATAATTGCTTGCAAATTTATAAAAGAAAAACTAAGAATCTTTATTATTTGAGGCCAAAATCAACAAAGAGTGTAAACCTCGTCTTTTGATGAAAGTATCTTTTAAAACACAAACAAGATTTTCTTTCATAAAGATAATGTTCTAAAAGGATCCTATAACCTCTACAAAATAAAAATATTTTTCTCATTGCTAATTGTAACTTTCTTTCAGTGGTAGAAAACATAATAATGCATTAAAAAATTGTAAAAACATCTGCTACTCTTTTATTTGCTTTTGCTCACTAAAATAAACTCCTCTGCTCAAAAATGTCAGTTTAATTTATAACATACACGTGTGTAATATTTCGTTTTCTAACTTCTAAACAATAATGTAGATAGCACGGCTCATTTATTTTTGGATTAAAAGATACACATGAACTCTCTTTCAGTTTTATCTTCCTAGTTGTTAATCTCTTTGTCTAGTGTCACACGTATCCCGCTACTTCTTTTGTCATGCTGCTTTTCCATTATCCAGAATATTCTTCACGGTTGGTTCCGACTGCATTTGATGTATATTTCCGTCTCACGTCCTATTGTTTCTTCAAGTATTGTATTTTATGGCTTTTTCATGTTTCAGTGAAGTTTTCTTTTTTGTTAAGTATGCATGAGATAACAATATAAGTCTTTCTCTTAAAGAAGAAGAGTAAAATGAATGATTCAAATATATTGATCTTTTAATGTCTAACTTTTAAGTTGAGTTTTCCAAAATTAAAAAAATAATAATAATATAACATTTTATAACAACTATTTGAAAAATTAAGCTCTAATAAATTTCACATGATAGATTCAAATTAAATGACGAAAGTTTACCTGATTTAAGTTTACTAGATTCACATCCGAGTTTATCCAATGCAATTGGTCAGATAATGGTTCAACAATAACAAGTTCGACGTAGCTGCGGTCGCATCTAAGCCCCGACTTCATCCTTTTCGTCCCCAATGCAATGAACATTCTCTCTAAACCTGTCGGCTTCAACTTTATTTCCCTTCCTCCTTACAAACCAGGCGTTTTCCACAGACCCGGTCACTCGTGACGCTGGCCAGTACCTCATAGCTTGGATTACGCTAGAGACCGCAACGAGAGAATAACGGTCAAGGGACCACGGACGTGAATTATGGTAAAAAAAAGAAAAATGCGGACATCCAAAAACCACTCTAAAAAAAAGGAACAACCATTTTCCAAATGGTTAATAAACGGTGTTTTATACAATTATAAAATTAGTCAATGGAATGTTATGACTACATAAATGACATAAGGTAAAGTATTTTTGACATTATCTCAATAAAAACCATTTTTACATGTTTTTTTGTAAATACTTAAACCTTTAATGCATGAATTTTTTCAGATCTTGTTCAGAAAACACATACGAGTCTATCTTTATTAAATATCTGCTTGAAAAATAGTGAAAAAGCTAATTCATGTTGTTTTTGTACACAATGTCATACTATTGCTCCTGAATTGCATAAAAAAAAAGAAAAAAATCTCGAAAAATGATAATACACTTATTTACACGTGTTTACACAGCGCAATAACAAAGATATAATAATTTCTGAAATGCTTTTAGTAGTTAAGTAGAAGAATGAATAATATCTAAAGATAGAGAATGAATGCTAGTTCAGCACATTGCAAGCAGTATTAACAAAAATTGTTATAAGCTCACCAGAATAACAAATCAGAACACTAAAGTATTTTTGGACCTTAAATGAATGTTGTAAAGCATAAGTAACACCTAACTTATCACCAAAAAACCAGTACAGAGCGTCAAATGTTAATATAACTCTTGAGTTATACTAGGCATTTAAGAGTTAATCACTATCGGTTATTATTTAATAAGCATTTTTTCAATAATTTATTGTTCAAATTCATAAGTTTGTTCATTAAATGGATTGCATATATAGTGTATTCTGATAGGTAATGGTTCTAGGCTGCCATGGTGATTAAATCCTGTTTAATGAGTCATACTATTTGGATATTATTGAATTTAATATACACTGTACATTATAGAGAGTGATTCATGATGATAAAAACGACAGTCAACCTATATCCTTAAATATTGCCCCTAAACGTATGCTTCCAATTGCAAAATCAAAAATTGCTAAGTTTCATAGATTTGCTTTATAATATCACTTCTGCATTCAATTTGCTTCCCATTTAGACTTTTACATTTGATGATTTCCAATAAAGTTATTTTTACAAGAACACACAATTTTATGGTGAATCGTGAACACTTTACAACTTTTATATTTAATTTTCCACTCATATTTTATGTCATTTTTGAGATGGCCGAACGTCTGCTTTGTTTCTCGCTAGGTGGCACTATAAGCGAATTTATAACATAGCACATAGCCTCTTCACTGTAGATAAACTCAATGCTTGCATGTAAAGTTGTTGTCTTTCGGAAGTTATTGATGATGAAATTGAGTTTACTGTGCACTCTGCATTGTAAAAAAATTAAATAATAAAAAAACGGACGATTTAACGGAAGTATTACTGATAATCTAGACGCCAGTACTATTTACTGTTTTTTAACGGAAAAATTCCGAAAAATATTTCGTTTTTTTCGAGTTTTTCAAAAAAAATTACGGAATTTTTTCCGATAAAAAACAGTAAATAGTACTGGCGTCTAGATTACCAGTAATACTTCTATAAAATCGTCCGTTTTTTTACAGTGTGTATAAATATAAAATAACACTATATCACATAAATAACAAATTGTAAATCTATATAAACATGGCCAACTGGAACTATATGGCCCATCTATTTGAGATTAATGTATAAAGCCTCCCGCCAGGGGACTCTGATACTGTGCACAAGTTATCCTGACCAATCGTGCAAATCCTGAACCGAAACAATGACCATGTGCACAGAACAGAAATCACCTTATACCCTGTTCTCACTGGGATAGTTGAGTCATTTAAATTTTTTAAAGCGGGGTACCCGGAATTAGGCTTCACCTGTTCGCACTTGCTAAATATTTTAAGTGACTTAACTTGGCCAAACTGACATCTGAGCATGCGCATAAGTTCTGAAATTTGTAACTGCACATTTCAATTAAAAAATTTATTTCGTCATGCTCCTAATTTATTTTTCGGGAGGAAATAACAGGTTCAACATTTTCCATTTTTGACCTTTGATTACAAAAAAACCCCACATACACACGCGTTAAGCAATTGGGGTGAACAAATAACAATTTGAAATAATTTATAATTATTTGTAGGACTCAACTCCAGTAATTTAATAATCAGAATTAAATATTTTAAAATTCAGAAATAATAATTAAATATTCAGAAGGCATATTTCCACTCAACCCATAGTTAAGATAGCAAGCTCACTTAAGCAAGTTTCAGAAACTTGCTCAAGCAAGAATCTTGATTCCGGGTACGACCTCTTCGAAAAACTTCAAGTTAAGTGACTTAACTTTCTCAGTGCGAACAGGGTATAACTCAGTGGTAATTTGGACAGCGTTTACGCCACGTGGCCCAATGAAATGGTTTAGAGTTTGAAGATGAATCCAGCTTCAATTTTTCGGCGATTTTTAGCGAAATGCGCAGGCTGTTATATATCTAGTTGGCCATGATATAAGTAACTAAATATTATAATGCAATGTTTTAAATACTTTAATTGTTCAATCCCTATTAAAAAATTCACTACCTTTTTTGCTTTGAAGTAAACAAACAAAAAATTTCTTCTTTGTACATTAAAAGCTTCTGCAGATATTAAATGGAATTCAAAGAGAAATATCTACATGGAAAACAAAAGCAAAATATTTTAACCTACGATCAAATTTACTGAGCTTCGATAACAGACGTAAATCACGAAAGTACTTTGATTAAATACCGAGATTGATTGCTTATTTAAATGTAAATTAGATACATTTTTACTTTGTTTATTCTAGAAACATTGTGGCAAATTCTAAGTAAAAGAAGTTCAAAAATCTTCTGTTAAATAAAATGACCCTAATTTATTTTCTTAAATAACAAAGAATCATTTATATTCGAAATATTAAATATTCATGATACAGAAAGTGAAATATGGCTCGCAATATTAGTTTCTATTTATGAATAACTCGAAATTGACTTCCACTAAACAATATATATTTCCCCAAAGAGCAAACGGAAAATGAAACTCATATAAATTATCAATTTTTTCTTTTACTACTGGGAGTAATTAATTCCATTGGTTTTCAAAGTTACGTTTAAGCATTTCGCGTATGTTTGCTTTTTTGTTTATGCAGACACTAGAGACGAATTCAATAGTAAACTGCTACTTATAAATAGTAATTTTTCTAATAAGAGTATCAATGAAAAAATAATTTTTTTTTAAATAAAAAAAAATAGTGTCATAATGTAATGTTTTTAATTTTCCACGAGCAGTAGAGTAAACATGCATATTTCCATATTATATAAAAATTTTTGTTATTAGAAATAACCTTACTATTATTCGCATATTCATTGGTATAAAAAATATATCTCTTATAATTTGAGAAAGTTTTATGTAAGGAAAATACCCAGTTCCTTAACAGTTTAACGACCTTTACGCTATGAGCTTTAGAATTTTTTTTCATAAAAATTTATTTTAAGGTTGTTTGTTCTCTTTATATTAGCAATTTTTAGCTTAGCTTCACTTAGAATGTATTTATCGATGAATAATCAATTTCTAAAGACCAGTAGGGATACAATAGTTCAATATTTTGTCAATTTCAGTACATATCTGCTAAAATGTGCGGAGATAGCAAGTTTCTTTCTCTTTGAAGTTAACATTTTACCATATGAATGCTAAATGTAAAGTTACCGGTAAAGTGAAACTATTGAGTTTTCATTGTAGTTTTGTAGTCAACAGTCTTATATGGCGTGAAGTTTACATGGTTCTAAGTAATATATATTATATTCACATTGCAGAATCAAAATAATCATATAAAGCGCCTATTTATTTATGTTTTGAATTTGTTTTCCGTTTACATTACTTTATGTGTGAAATAAGCTTATGTTACTATATAAGTAATTTTGCCAATATTAGTCTTATTTAATAGGTTATTTTTTTCAATCTGGTCACTTTTGACCGTTAATAGTTCCGGATAATAAATATTTACTAAATATCAAAAAGTAAAAATAATCACTGTTCTCCGTAATGTCATGAAATCATAATGTTTAGTTTTAATTTATCTTCCAGGAAAATATTTAGTTTTAAAATGAATTAAAATTCTTCAATCAAAAAGAAATTCTGCTTAATATTGAAATATTTTTCTCCAAGTTTCATAACAAATACTGAAATAAATTTTTCTTGCTTTAATTAAAAAAATTAAAAAAAAATTGTATACTCCAAACTTACATCCTGCATTTTATTATAAACAAAATAAAGTAAATCTAATTTACATTTAAATAGATAATTAATCATGGCGCTAAGCTTCAGCTGACTTTCCAAAAATACAGGAAGTTCGTGAAATTCCACTGCGAAATAGAATGGCACTTAATAAGTTTTGAGGCAAATATTTGCTATTAAAACAAATTTATTGTTTCTTGTTCTAGTTATTGCTTAAAACATGGAAAAAATCATTTTTAGTGAACATTCATTTTTAAGAAGGTTCTCTTTTAATAATGGAAATGCACGCTCTCTTATTTCAACGTTTATTAATAATAATTGTTATTAGTTTTTAATATTTATTATTTCGCTAGCAATCTTCGCCCGCTACGCTGGTCTGTTTCTCAAGGAATCTTGTATCACGCGAAATATAGCTAGTAAAGATTAAAAAAAAAAATAACTTAGTACATAATCAGACATTTATAATTTTTGTCTTATTCGTATACTCTAACATTAGCCTGTTCAAAGTCGATGTTGACGACATAATAGACAAAATAGCTCCAAAGTGACTGAAGTATTTATGTTTAACTACTTTTTTAGTAGCTGTGTTATCTTGAATTTCCCGCTTCTGCCTAAACCTGCTGCTGAGATATGGCGAAATATCCTTAACGTTCGATCATTCCATTAAACCCGCTTTGGTGGAAATTTCTAAAATAGATAAATTATATGTTTCAGTTAATTTTAGTAGGTTAGGTAACCTCGTATTTATGCCTGTATCTTAAATTTCTGCAGAGGAATGTTGAAATGGCCTAAATTTTCGCACTTCTTGCTAATTCTTTTGGACGCGAGATATTTCTAAAATCGCTGGAATAAATGTTTAACAACTTTTTAATAGGGTTGTTATCTTGAATTTCACGCTTCTATTTAAAACTGCTGCTAGTATATGGCTAGTGATTCTCGAAAATTTTCAAATCGTAAAAATCGCCATCATGAAAACACAATCGATAAACTTGTGGATTATTTTCGAGAATCTACAATCAAGATGTCCTACAATTTATCATTAAAATATTTTTTTTTTTACTTGCTTATAAATGACTTTAGTAAATACATGGCAACTAATAACGGATTGAATTAAAAAACAACACACCGAGCAAAGATTAAAAGGGAGCCACAATAGCCGAAAAGTCATGTGACGGTATAAAATAATATCGTGTAAAAAAATATGGTTTAAAATAATATGATGTAAAATAATATGGTATTAAATATAACTTTTGCAAAAAAATGAAAAGGCGCAAGTACGTATACTAAAAAGATAAGGAAGTTTAGGCATCAAAAATTAGAATTATTCGACAATTAGCGATAAAGTGTCCAAAAACAGAAGAAAAATTAAAGACACACCTGATGGTAAAAAAAAGGAATTAAATGTATGGTAAATGGGATCAACATTTTTTATTGATTGTTTTACGTCACCGAAATCAGTTCGATAATTTTCCCATTATTAGAAATCCTACTGATGGAAAATGATAACTGAGCTTATGAATGCTAACCCCGAGCGAGGCAAATTGGGTGAAAGAGCACGTTAAGTGCATAACATGAATAAGTAGTCACATGGCTTTCCAACAGTATTGCCCCCCCCCCCCCCCCTAATACATCCCATGAAGAGTGTAGGCCAAATTTAGAAAATTGCTCCCAAAATTCCAACTATCACGCCTGCCGGTATAAAACCTTCCTTACTTTTTGGAGTTTTCATAATATAGGCTGAACAGTAATATTTATCAGAGGGTCCAGTAAAAAAATAGATCTGTAATGATAAAACTCTACAATTTCAAAAGAATTCGAAAACCCTCCCCTGCGATGAGGAAGGGGATTGGGGTGCGAGAAGAAAAGTTCAAAATATAAAAGAGTGGTCCGTGGGCTTTCCGATAATATGACACATGACAGGTCCAAAAAAAGTTTGGTCTTTTTTTATCCCCACTTTAACTTCCCCTGGTGGTGGAAATTTTAAAATCGTTAAAATCCGTCTTTAATTATTTTTTAATAGATTTATTTTCTGCCGTTTCACGCTTCTACTTAAAACGATTGTTGAGGTGTGTCAAATGTTCAAAATTGTTCGACCCCCCCCCCTCCCTGTTAACCATCACAGGGGGAAAATTTCCAAAATCGCTGAAATATATGTTTAATTATTTTTTCTGCTGCTCGGCGGTTTAACTGCTCGACGGTTAACGAACACTTTTGTAAGAGATTTTTATGTTCAGGTAATGAACACACATTCATTCAGTACTTATAACTAACTCAGTATAAAGAAGCAATGTGTGTTTCAAATCTGCCGAGCTATATTTAATTACATATATTGTGAAGTTAGGGAAATTTTAACAGTTGTATACGCATGGCTCGAATAAATTTATGGTCCAAGACTGGTTCTTTTACCCTCTCCCATTATAAAACTACTTTTGACCAAAATTGTAAATTTAGAAAAAGGGGAAAATATCACATTAAATTTAAAATGTTTCAACTTTATAAATAATATTTGAAACAGGCGATAAAAGATTCAATGAAATGTTCAATACCAAAATTCTTTTAAAAAATATGGACGGGTAAAAAAGCAAAGAGGAAATAAAATAATATTTATTTTAAACACTAGTCTTTTAATTTTTGAAACATGAGGCAATTTTTACTTTTTTCATGGTAAATTACAAGTTAAGTTCGATTTGAGACAATCAAATAAAAAATAAATTCCCATGAAAAGAAGAGTATTCCGGGAATTCAAAGAGATAAAATAAATACAAAATTATTGTCGAATCAAAAATAAATTAAAGAAATATTAAAACATCTAACTAAAAGTCCCACACTAATGCTTCATGAAATGATATCATTTTGTTGAAATAAAAGGTTTGAAGCTATTACTTATCTCTTTTCCTAGTCAGAAATATTTTCGAAAGAAACTCTGATAACGGAAATTATAAAAAACATTTATAAATATATATTGATTTCCTGCGCTAACAATCAGTTTTCAGTTTAGAAGTCCGTAACATTTTATTAGTAAATTCTTTTAAAGATATGTAATTCATTTGTTTTCCACAAAATGTGTTAAAGTTGTTTTTTGAAATAATTTGTTAATGAACCTAATAAATGTACATTTATGAAATGTGATTGTGCGAATACATGTGATTTGTAAAGGCAGCACATACTTTGATTACATATTTCACATATCGAAAAAAAAAATATAATGATAAAACATAGAAGTGAAATAATAAATTCTTTCAAACGATATAGATATTTTTAAACTTTGAAAAAATATTTATATATTTGATTGTTTTTTATGATAAAGAAAAATATTTTTACCAATTCAAAAACATAGAAAATTTACACTGTAAAAAATTGTTTCTGTAACATTACAGAAGATTTACGGGTAATCCCTTATCTTAAGTCTTATGTAAAATTACAGAGATTATAAAAAGCGAGAATCGTCACTATATCTGATAAGATGATTTTTCCCTTTCTAAATTATTCTAAGTTAAAAAAAAATCAATAAACTAAATTTTTTTCTTCAATATTTCTAATGAAAATGAGAAAGGATTTTTAAAGTGTGTGTTTTGAATTGCAATATTTAACAAAGATAAACATTCCTTTAATTAAAGAAATGTAAATCCCTACAGGGAATTAGATATAAGATAAGAGGAATGTGCGTAAAATGATGACCGAGAAACTCAATCGAATGCAATTAATTGAGAATTAGTGTAAATTTACAGAGAGTTAATCTTTTTTCTGTGTTTTTTCAGAAATTTTGAACAGTGTAGCCCAAGCCTGCACAAAAATAAAACATATTCCCTAAAAGTATGTTTGCCATGATTATCAGTATTTCATTTCGATTATATGTTGTAACTAGTCTGATGTGGCAATCCCAAAACTTTTTTCTATCTTATGCATGTTAATACTTGCACTCCTATGCTTAAAAATGCTGCATAGGAGCGCATTTGGTTAGGTGGATTTGGATTAAACCAAAATCTAATAAGCAACAACTTATGTCAACTTGTAACTTAATCTGAAGCTTGATGAAAATCCGTGCATTAGTTTTTGATGTAGAGCTATTGCAAAATCTTTAAAAAAAGCTGCATAATAGCACCACATATTGGGTGATATAGACCAAAAACTAATCAGGATATATTTTTTTTTTATCAGGTACTAACTGAATCTGAAGTTTGATAAAAATCCATGCATTAGATTTGGAGATACTTTATTGTATAATCATAAAAATGTAGCATAGCAGCACCATATATATGGCGATTTACACTCAGAACTAACAACACTAATCTACATCAGTGACTAACTGAATCTAAAGTTTTAGATAATTTAGTGCATTAGTTTTTGAGGTAGAGCTATTGCGATAATCACAAATAATGCATCATGGCAGCACCATCGATTGAGCGATTTGCACGAATATGTAATCAGTACAATGTTATATCAAGTACTAATTAAATCTTAAGTTTTATGAGATTCCATACACTAGTTCTTGTGATAGGGTTATTGTGGAAATTGCGAATAACGGAGAATAGCAGTGCCATTTATTGAGCAATATACACCAAAAACTAATGAGATCTATTTGATATCAAGGTCTAACAGAATCTAAAGTTTTGTGAGGTTCCGTGCATTAGTTCTTCAGATAGAGCGCTCACAAATTTTTTGTCACATGGAGACAAACAGACTTATAGACTCACGGACAAACATTTTGTAAAAAAACTTGTTTTTCGGGTTCTCTGACCTCTAAAACAATCCTTCAAAAACCAGATTTCGAAAATTTTCACGCAATCACGAATTATATTTTCACGATTTCTTCTTGTAAAGATATAATAAATTAATTTACAATATTATTCCAACTCAATTAGCCCTTTATCTACCGAAGGTACTAATAAGTAACATTAAAATTACTTACTATAAAATTCTTTTAATACGTCGATTAGTTGTAATACTCTTTAGAATGAGTTACAGATACATTACTTTACTGTTCCAAAAGCATTATGAGTTATACAAAACAAAAATATTTTTAAAAGGTTGATTTCTTTTGCCTTTGTATCTTTACAGATTTCTTGGCACTGAGGGAGGGGAATGGGCATTTTACAATTCGGAAATATTTCTATATTTATATATTAAGAACATCATATTTGTACATTTTATAATTCTACATAATATTAAGAAAACAATTTCAAATAAAAGATTTGAGTGGGGTGATAAGTATTGCACGATATTCCTGTAAATTTAAATTTAATTAATCCTTGTAATTTCTTCAATCCTTCTAAAATCCTTCCAAAATTTATCAAATGGTTATGGAAATCTTTTAATTTAGTTTAAACAATTTACGTAAAATGCTTTAGAATGTAAAATTTTCATGAATTCATAATTCAGTTGATAAAGGGTTAACAACAATATTTTTAGAATACATTTCTAGATAGCCATTCTTTTGCAACATCTTAAGAACACAATCACAACACAAAAAACGTTTTGCATATTAAGTTTTCTAATTCACAATACATTAATGTGCAGCAAAAAATTTGGTGACAAAAAGTATTCTAAAATGTGTTTATTTTTGTGTGTTGAGAATTTTTAGAGTATTATTGATCCCAAGGTAGAATTTTATAATTCCGATAATAATAATAATAATAATAATAATAATAATATGCATATATTTTGGATATAATGTGCAGGAGCTGTAGTTGATAAAATGACTCTTACTAGGAAACTGCAAGAAATGTTAGTCACCGATTTTGACGAAAGTGGTTTCGTTCGAAAGATTTCATCGTGAGTACTATAAAACTCAAAGGAACTACCCGTCGGAAATGAGTCGTTTTTGAGATATCCGACAATTTATGCACGCAGCTAAAAGAACCGCAAAAAATTTTACTCTCGACTTTGACGAATGTGGTATCCTTGAAAATATATCATCTTGAGGATTAAAAGACTCAATGCAATTACCCTTCCGAAATGAGCCTTTTTCGAAGTATGTGACGATTTTTATAGCGTTTTGACTAATGACTTTTGATTTCTTTTTCAATATTTATTATCAATAACAGCAAAAATAAATAACCTCTGTGGCATAAATTGTCACATATCTGAAAAGCGGCTCATTTCTAGTGGCGAGTTCTACATAAATTTTTATTTTTAACAACGAGATTTTCCCAAAGATGTCACTTTCGTCAAAATCGAGACTATTTTTTTTCGATTGCCTAATAAGTATGTACTAATTGTGTGAAATAAATTGTCAGACATCTCGAAAACTTTGACATCGTTTACGACGAGTAGTTCCATTGAGTTTTTTACTCCCCACAATGATATCTTTTTAACGAAACTACTTTCGTCAAAATTCATACAAAGATTTTTTGCGGTTCACCAGCAAATGTGCACTAATTATGTGACATAAATTATCGAATATCTTGAAAGTGGCTCATTTTCGTCGGGAAGTTCCATTGAGTTTTTCACTTCTCACAATAAGATCTTTCCAACGGTACAACTTTCATCAAAATCGGTGACTCACACTTCTTGAAGTTCCCTAGTTATAACAATGTATTCCATTAAACTTGTTTTGTTTCTAAAAAACGCTTAGATTTAGACGGTTTCTGATATTTTAATATTTCAGATTCCTAAAGAAATGTGTAAATAAAACAAGTTTGAATAGAAAATGTAACCTAGATAAGAAGAAAAAAACAAACGAAAGCTTATTTTAAACAAGTTTTCAATTTATTTATTATTTTTTCAAACTTTATTTCATATAAAGGATTCTAAAAAACTTTCAAAGCCAAAATTATTTAAATTTTTTTTTAAAAAGGAAAAAGACTAATATTTATTCTATTAGAAATGTATTTTTCCAAAAGTTGTTCTCTCTCTAAATTGCTAGTAAACTATTTACTAGTAATAAAATCATTCTAAAAAATCTTTGCACACTATATTCTAGCAACAGAACATTAATAGACCACTGTTATTGCAGTTTTATATTAACATGAAATATTACTCTCACATTGGGACAAAATATGATTTCACATTTGAGAAAAATGTTCCAGTATTAGAAGGAAGTACTTCATAACATCATTGTCAATATTTATTATACTGTAGCATAAGTACTGAGCTACTATCTTACGAAGGTAATCGAGGATGTATTTTTGAGTTTTGCGTGTGAACGATTCCTCCTGATTGTAATATTTATGCGAGCCACTACAATGCCGTTCCATTTATTTTTCCAAAGAGTGCGTAATCACCGAAAATCTGATTTTAAATTTTATTTTGTGAAACGCTAATCCAATTTGATTTATGTTGTTGTCGTCTACACTGTAAAAAAAATCTGTAACCTTAGTAATCTAAATTAACCGAAATCTCTTATGCTTACTAAAATTTTATGTGTACACTGTACAAGAAAATGATGTCAATCTACAAAACTTGTAAGCAAAACTAAAACCATTTGTAACTTTACAAAAGAATTTACTAAAATTTTGATAACTTTACTTAAATTTTATCTATAATGCTCGTTATCGTCACTTAAAAAGTTCTTGGAATACGATTTCCCAAAAAAATTCTTAGTAACCTTAAAATTTGTTTGATTCAAAGTGCAAATCTGTATCTGTTACATGAATTTTTATTGTTGCCGTTACGTAAAAAGTTCTTGGAATACAATTCTACTAGAAAAAATTTTGTAATTCTCCCAATTTTTTTTTACAGTGTACCCAGTAAAAAAACACGACAGTTGATGCTAGTTCTAGCAGATTTTGTCGCATCTTATCCTGAGTGAAAATGAAGACGATATTTGGGGGTCGCCGAACCGCCTTCGTGTTGCTAATCAGCTGCTAGTCCAATTTTCGACTGAGTTTTGACCGAATTCTGTTCCCCAGCATGGTAACGTGCTGCAACTTGGTATTTTAAATAAAAGAATACTGGCATCCGTAAAGTTCCCCCTTAGTGCTAATGCAGCGTTTTGTAAGTAATATTGTGTAGTGACATTTCTATAGTTAGTCTATAATGATAGTTATCGTGTCTTCTGAGACAGCCAGCTCTGACTACACTGTAAAAAAAATTCAAGAGGTTACTAAAAATTCTTTAGTAAATTTGTATTCCACAGTATTTTTTAGTAACCATTACAAACTTTTTTTTTGCAAGTGAAACAAGCATTTCTTTTGTAAACTGAACAAAATAATTTTTTGTATAACTAACTTAAAAATTTTTAGTATGAGCCACCAAGAAAATTTTAGTAATAGCTCCAAAATTGTTTTTAATAACCTTTACGTGCGCCCGAAGGACAGGAGCTGCATCCAAACTTCTGAAGCGATAGATTTTCGGCAAAACCGCAATAGATGGCAGCACCAAAAATGCTACCTGCTCTGACAGGATTTTGATAATCCCTTTATTAACGAGTACGTACACTACATACAATCGGGACGTATTTGACGGCGTCGAACCCGGGACCGCTTAGCCTGGAATCCGTTACTATAACCACTATGCTATCAAGGCCACACCAAGTGAGTTTTAGTAATAGCTATTAAAAATGTAAAACTATTAACTCTATCCATTGCTAACTTTTTTCTAGTAATTCTTACAGATTTTCTAGTAACCGACTAAGATTGATAAAAATTTTTTAGTAATTACAAGGATCACTAAAGTTTTTTTAGTAGATCGACCCTTTTTTTTTACAGTGTACAGCATTTTTAGTGATCTGAGGTGAACTTTTCCCGAATAGCCACTTTATTGCTAGTTATAACACTAATTCAGATACTAATAAGTGTTTAAATTTAGTGATTTTCTTTAGCACAGCATTCTGTCACTCGATGTTTAGTGTTGAAGCTTATAATTGGATTATGTATATTTAATGCGGTCGATGTACTGACAAGTGACATTATTATTGCTTTTAATAAACTATAATTGCTTTTTATTTTCTGTTTATTGATAATTTCTTGCTTAAAGAGCCCAAAGGATTCGGTACATTTTTAACCGATATTTCGTCAGAGTTTAATTGCAAATACAGTCGAGTCTCTATATAACGAAATCCACCGTTCCAGTAAAAAATTCGTTATATAGAGAAATTCGATGTATAGAGAATGATGTTAAAAATCGTATTCAATGTGTGAAATTTGAAAAAATATTATTTTTGATCTTTTGAATTAATAATTTGAAATGTTTAAAAGTAAATAACCTAACATTTTATTTCTTAACTATTTAAGCTGTTTCAAAAAAGAGAACAGACATTTATTTGAAAGCTTAATGAAAATCAAATAAGGAAGACTTGCATTAATTTCAGACGAAGAAATCTGCAATTTTTTGTTGTTTTGATTTTAAAATTGTTACGCTCTAAAAAAAATGCTCAAATTTGAGCAAGGAATGAAAAATTGTAGTTAACATTTTCCTCCATTTGAAAGCCTCTCTTATGTGTCTCTCATTGATTCCTCTCTTACATATGCATCAATCCAATTGCCTTTGTTTTGAGAAGGATGTGGAAAGATGTGTGGGAGATGGGATGAATGCGTTGGATTTAAAGAACAAGGAGAGGAGTAATATAAAAAAAAAACTCAGCACTGACGATAAATCAAAAATAAGTGATGGAAAATTGATTCCATATGATTTCGAAGCCTTTTAAAACTGAGTAAATTAAGACCAATTTATGAAAAAATTCGTTATATGGAGATCGATATTTTGTTATATAGAGAGTGTTTTTAATGTAATCATGCGAAAAAGGAACCGTTCCAACTAAAAATTCGTTATATAGAGAAATTCGATGTATGGAGTTTCGTTATAGAGAGACTCGGCTGTATTTCCATTTTAAAGCCTTCACATGTCTAGTAATGCAGTCTATTTCAAATACATGATTTCTTACTGCATGTACAAGCGTCTTGGAGAAATAGGTTATTCAAATACGAATCAAGATCTCACAGCAATATAGAGTCGAAAACGAAATTCAATCTTTCCTATTTGGTGGAAATTTATTGAAAAATTTTCAGTTACTTTAATTTAGATTTTATGGAATGTATTTGGAATTTCGTTTAATAAAAATTTCGCCAAACTGGTGAGATCTATTGCCGAATCGAATCTTCCACTAAGAGAACAGCTACCAGAAATAATTTATCTGGTGTTTTACAATATCAGATTTTCTATTTATGCCATTGTATATTTCGGTAATAATAATATCGGTGAAAAAAAAAAGATGTTTTTAGTACTTTTTTGATCGCCATATTACCACAGAGAAAAAAGAAAATATTCATGCAGTTGGAAAGTATGCTTTCTTTCAATTTATGTTATAAAACATTAGATTAAATATAAAGTATGTTTAAAAATAGAAATTGAAACAAAGTAAATATCATTCCACTTAAGTATCATATTTCGATTCTTTGGTTTTAATTGTGCTGTAGGATATTAAATCGGAATTGATTCGGTAAAGTACTTTAAAAAAGATGCAGATGTAAATTTTGAAACGCTTAATGTTAAATTAATTTTGAAATGTTGTAGTACAATGTGAATGATTTTTTAAGCACGAATAAAAAAATATAATTGGCAGATTGAGCTGTAATTTTGTATTTACTTACTTAAAGCTTATAGATAACGATTTTCGTTAACAGTTGCATTATGCAAAATATGTATTTTTTTCAAATATTAAATTAAAAGTAATATAAGCTATGAAATAGATATTCGGAAAAAAAGTAACGTAATCTATTAAAAACAGAACAAAAATTGCTTTCAAGACGTTTTAAATATGATAATTTAAAATTACAGATTATCCCACTAAATATTTTACAATTTATACTTAAAAAATATACCAGCATTGCAATTCATTTGAAAGAATTAAAAACACATTCAACTTAATGTGGTTCAAAAATATCATTAGCCTATTTTTAAAACGATACTTCACTAGTCCAGTTCTATCTTGAAATTCAAAATTCTCTAAAGAATCCACATATGGTATCAAATTTGGTGTTCGTATTGAAAATTTCAACAAAATAGTAAAATTCTAACATGGTTTAGGCAATTAAAAATTATTTTTAAACATTATTAAAAAAGACATTATTGTAAACAGACAATTTTCATTTTGGTCATTTAGGTAATTTGGCGATTAAAATTTATCTAATGTATCCTTTTTTACCTTTTTACATCGAATGAACAACGACAACAACAACAACAAAAAATAAGTAAAAAAAAAAAATTATATTAAATAATAAATGAAAAAGTGAGGCACTTTTTCTATTTAATAAAAATATTTATGCATTAGATAGTCGCAAAGCATACAAATAACAAAAAGCAGAAGCTGTTTGAGCTTCTTTGAAGATAAATAGTATCATTAACTAACAAACTTCCCACTTTCCAAAGAAGGATATTTAAAAAACTGACCACATTGCTGTCACATTTTTCATACCTCTCTAAGAATATTACGTGAAATAGTTTCCCAGGAAACAAAACTTTTTTTACACTGCATGGAGCATTTGCGTCACCGTGAAAAATGAAATTCGAAGCACACACTTACGAAAAGAATTTAGCAACACTTATTTTTTCGAATAATGACACTTTATGAGAGTTAGATGTTCTCTAGCGTCATCATTAACAGCAAAAAAAAACAGCCGAAAAATGCAAATTTGCATTATTTTTAGAAAAAAGTATGTGAGGTATTTCATACATAAATAATAATATAAGAAACAGATAACAGAGTAAATGAATGTATTTAAAATGAAAGTTTAAAAACTATTTAAGAGAAAGTACGCTCAGCTTGAATAAAATCCAAACTCATTCCAATAATGAAATGGTAAATATTGTTTCAAAATGTTAATGGCAGCTTTAATCAATTTTTAATCTTCTACGTGAATATTCCAAATCGGGAATAATGAAAATGAAACAAATCGTCACGAAAGTTACGTAACGTAACGCATAAGAACTTCAACAGAAATGGATTTCTAAAAGTTTCTAAGTATGTGAACACAAGATATCGACTCATTCTACGAAGACGTTTAACAGTTATGCTTGTATATACTGTAAGAAAATCTTTAAATCTAATAATATAAAGTTACCAAAATCTGTTTTGCTCACTAAAATATTTTATTTGTACAATTTACAAAAAAAAAAAAAAAAAAAAAAAAAAAAAAAAAGGATATTAATTTATAAAACAAAGCAACTGAAATCTATAGCTTTACAAAAGAATCTACTAAATTTATGGTAATTCTTGGAATACAATGTTAATTTCTCATACATATTCTATCAGCGTATTTGCGTACCGTGACATGTCACCAACTCCGTTCTGCCAGCGAGATTTGTTGGCTGTTTTGTTTAAAAAACATGTCTTGCTTTGTCGCACTTAAGTATGTATATATATTTGTCTCTGTGTCATTGTAAATAAATAGTTATTGTCGAGCTGATTCTGTTAACTCTGTCTAACCGACAAACCAACAATGGTTATGGGTACCAGAGACGATACTTCACTGCGCTGTAAATAGTAGTAATAATTTTTTTTATTCGAACTTTCGAACTGTGAGTTCTTAAGCCTAAAATGGAACTAAGAACCATACGCCCTATTCATTAATTGTACAGATTTATGGCTGCAAGATATTCTGTTTAACCATGTCTCATGTTAGGACAGTTGAAAAGCTCGGTAAAGATGATTTTGGTAGTTGAAAGCTTCAAATCGAAGCTGCATTAGTAAAAAGTGATCATTGTGATTATGTAACCGGCAAAGAAGAGAAATCGGTTGAAAGTACTACAGATGAAAAGAAATGACTCTAGGCTGATCAAAGCTCTTGCCATAAATCCTAGTGAGTTATTTCACATTAAGCTTTGTGTGACTTCAAATTCTACATGGAATAAATTGAAAGACGTGTATGAATCGAGAGGACCTTCAAAGAAGGCAACCGAAACAAATAAAATCAAATAAATCGATAAAACAATAAAATCAATAAATCTAATAATTCAAATAAATCGAAAAACAGACTAATGTTAGGGATTCACATACAAAATTTTTTATCAAGGATTTATATCTGGGATGTGTAGAATGTTTAGAGTTGAATTAAGAAAATAAATAAATCAAAAAACAGACTGATGTTAGGGATTTACATGCAGAATTTATTATGAAGGATTTCTGTTAAAGCAGCTTCTATTTCGAAAGATTTCGGCATATTAAAAATTAAGTTGGGAAAACTGAAATATGTACTGGTCGAGTTTGCTTGACTACACCTTGATCAACGGGGATCCGAAAAGTACAATAAATACAAGAATTACGTATTTTTGGCCGCAGTATCCGAATTTGCAACAAAAATAAAGTTATCACTCACGATTTAAAATTTGGACTCTCCTGACATTTAGGAACTGGGTTGCGAAGGTCAAATTTGGTATCACTGAGTAGCTTTTTTTTTAAAAAAAATATTTAACACGTATTTTTTCGTTTTTAATCTGATATGTACTTCTGGAGTTGTTTAACCGTTTCCAAATTTTTCGGACATCTTGTATATATTTAAATAGCAAATAACGCCTTTGTGAAGAAATGTTTAAGGATAAAAAATCAATGGTTATAAATGCATAAATAATGAAAGAAAAGGTAGCAAACAGCTATTTCGAATCTACTATCGAGATTTTTCCTCAGTACAAAATACTCAGTGAGCTCAGTTTTGCTTTTTCTAGCTCGCTGAGAATTTTGCTGATAGTAGACTCGAAACAGCTGTTTGCTACCTTTTCTTACATTATTTGTGCATTTATAATCGTTGGTTTTCTATCTTTAAATCTTGTATATATGTAGATTATCATGGAAGGGTATTCTAAAATCTCCCCACGACAATACAATAATAAAAAGTTAATACTATGTTCGAATAAAACAAAATTAAATGTGTTCAGAAAAAAAATTAACGCTTTTGCTACTAAAGTGTTTTTAGCATTGCACATTTTTTTGGAAAATTCTGAGTTAAAGTCATTATTTAAAAGTATGCTTTGGAAGTTAAAATACTGATGGCTAATTAAAATCTTTGCATAAATATTTCTTGAATTTTTATATTATATTTAACAATGAGCCAATCCATAAAATAGAAAATAAACAGAGAAATAAGTCAAAAAATAAATAAATAAACGATAGAAGAATAAAAGAGGATGTAAGAGCAAATGGTTCTTAAATGAATATCATTTGCAAGTATTTGCGTAATGCGCTGCGATAGTAGATAAAACATATTCTAGTGTTACAATATTGCTGCATAAAGTACTTTTAGAAGATAAAAAGCCAGGAAAATATGTTTAAGCAAATATCTCCCTTTTTCCCGGTAATGCTTGGAAAATAACTTCTCGCAATCCTATGACTGTTATTTGTTCTGTGAAAAACCTTTAACAGATGCTGCATCATTCTTTAAATGATTTTTAAATTGCTTATCTTTCAGAAGAAGCAAATGAAATTATACCTTTTTTAATAACTGGATGGTACAATATTGTTTAGAAGATGATCATTGCAAATTTCAGTTGTTTGTTTTCATCTTTTTTTCGAGATTTTAAATTCTATTATTGACTTTTGAAATGGAGACATGTTATTTTTAAATTAATGGTTAAAATAATCTTCGAAAATTTCATTCTAAGTAAATAATTTAAGCTCATAGCGGAAAGAAATCGAAAGGAACTGACTTTAGGGATGTAAATACAGAAAATATTATGAAGGATTTATACACTATATTGCCATTGATTATGGGACACTTGCGATTTTAGACATTTTACTAAATATTTAGGAAAATACATGAGGAATCATCTCGAAACTCTTAGTGTATAAATATAATAGTATACGTCATACATCTCCGTGAAGATTTTTTACCGAAACTCCGTAGAAGACCGTCAACAAATTAAAAAAGAATGAATATCTTTTGAATAACCCTGTCAAAACTAATGTAGCAAAAGCGCTCAAACTCTAGACTATGAATGAATGACTTATTGCAATACACTGTGTTCATTTTTATGCAAATAGCATGCATACTCGCAGAGTAATTAAGGTTTTTATAAAAATGGCCCCAAATTTTTTCAAGTTTTTCCCTATAATTTTCAGAGTTCTTAATATAAAATAATATTTTTTTCAGAAAATATGACAAACAGCATTGCACACAGTACCCTGTAATCAGAATTAAAAAATAATAAAAATTGTATGAAAAATGAGTAGGTTTACTAAAATTTTTTTTACTGCGCATGCGTCGAAGATATCAAAATTTCATTTGCATATTATGTTAGCTAAATGTATAGAGCAACTTTTGTAAAAGTCTCAAAATTATAGCTTGAAAATTCTGAAAGTAATCGTCTATAGAAAAAGGACAAAATCCGTTGTTTCCAAAATTAAGCAAAAAATGAGGGATTTTATCCAAAAATAGTCGTAACATCCCGTATTGTGTATTCTATATTGACACTAATCAATGAATATATGGATACAACCCCTCTTGTTTTTGCTTCATTTTGAGAATAACGGATTTTCAAGTTATTCACTTGACGATTATTTTCAGAATTTTCAAGTTATGATTTTGTGACTTTCACAAAAGTTGCTCTATACATTTAACTAACATAATATGCAAATGAAATTTTGATATTGTTGACGCATGCGCAGTAAAAAATTATTTAGTAAACCAACTCATTTTGTATACAATTTTCATTATTTTTTAATTCTGATTACAGGGTACTGTGTGCAATGTTGTTTGTCATATTTTCTGAAAAAAATATTATTTTATATTAAGAACTCTGAAAATTATAAGGAAAAAACTTGGAAAAATTTGGGACCATTTTTATAAAAACTTTAATTACTCTGCGAGTATGCATGCTATTTGCATAAAAATGAACACAGTGTATTACAATAAGGCATTCAATCATAGTCTAGAGTTTGAGCGCTTTTACTACATTAGTTTTGACAGGATTATTCAAAAGATATTCATTCTTTTTTAATTTGTTGGCGGTCCCCTATGAAGTTTCGGTAAAAAATCTTCACGGAGATGTATGACGTATACTATTATATTTATACACTAAGAGTTTCGAGATGATTCTTCATGTATTTTTCAAGATATTTAGTAAAATGTCTAAAATCGCAAGTGTCCCATAATCAATGGCAATATAGTGTATATGCTATGTCTAGAATTTTTAAGGCTGAATTTAATAAAAGATATAAATTGGAAAAGGGATAATATTAGAGATTCAAATGTAGAATTAATTTCGCAAGATTTATATTTGCTATGTGTAGAATGCTTAGAGTTGACTTAAAAATAGAAATAAATCGAAAAAGAGACAGATGATAGGATTTCAGATGCAGAATGGAATATGAACGATTTATCTCTCCTATTTGTAGCATGTTTGGAGTTGAATTAAAAAAAGAAATAAATCGAAAAACAGACTGATGTTACGGATTTACATGTAGAATTTATTACGAAAGATTTATCTCTTCTGTGTGTAGAACACTGAGAAAAAAATATACCGCCTTCACCTAGAATGAATAGTTACTCACTTTCTGAATACCTAAACTAGAATTACAGATCGCTGAACTATGCGAATAGGTTAAACAACTATGCTGAATAAACAAAATGACCTGGCATTTCTAGTCTCTTGTTTTCTAAGTAAAGAGACGATATTAAATCATTTCAGTTACAAGAAATTATAGCTTGTTTTCGGGAATGGTTTCATAAACTAGAATTATCGCTACTAAATCAAACCTCTTGCGATCTCCTCAATTTGGAGGAATTTGTAAATAAATTTGACAACGAAAAAACAGAAAAACGCTCTTGAATTCTAGTAGGAGACTCTAGAACTTGCTAACAAATAAAACTAGAATTTATAAGGATGACATGGAACTATTTTTTCTAGAGCTACAATTTAGATTCTATATGCCGGAACTAAATTTTTTTCTCAGTGAGTGTTTAGAGTTGAATTAAGAAAAGAAATTAAACGAAAAACAGACCGATGTTAGGTATGCGCCTCCAGAAATTATTATGAAGAATTTATCTCATTGAGTTCATTTAAAGAGGCACTCAAAGGAATCTCATTACATTACGTCATATGGGGCAAAATCGTTTGCAGGGTATTTTAATGAGCTTACTCTAGTTTACTAAAATTGATATAAATAACGGAATTTCACTATAACATGTTTACAATAGAATGAGGCATTCACAGTATTAGACGTTTCTTCAAAGGGACATACCGTATAAATTGGCTCCAGTACAGTTTTTACGAAATAATTCTTATTTCTTACACGTTTTTTGTGTGAAGAATGCTGTGTAAATATAAAATTTAGCAATTTTTTAAAGCATTATCGTGAAGAAATCCATATCTTGTCCTGGTTGGCGCGATTGGCGAAGGAATCCAAAATGGCGCCAGAAAGCTATTTTAGCATCTCATAAAAATTTGCAAGATGGCGGAAAAACATGACCAGTTAAGTATTTATAAACATACGTATATTTAATAAATGTTACATTTAGTAAAAATGTCACATGTTATCAAAACAAATACGATGTTTATACAAATATATTTTTACTATGTACATATATTTATGTATAATATGTAATAATATGTAGAGATATACATTTAAAAATTCATGAATATTCACCAAAAAATGAATATGATATATTTTTCTATATTTCATATATTTATAATGTAATTCAAATTAAAACAAAAGATATAAATTTTTCCGATAAAAATATGCTAAATGCAAAAAATACATAAAAATATATGGTTAAGTCCATTCCACTAGTAAAAAAATCCCCGTCGGCTGGGCCTATAGGCGGAGGTAGATTTCGAAGAGTGCTCATTTCAACAACAAATATATATGTATATATATATGATTAGAGATATATATATATACATATATATTAGTTAAATAACTTCATTTGGCCGTTTATGAAACATTTTTAATTTCATTTTTCTGCAAAAACTGGTTTTATCAGAATCATCTTAAGAAAAATTCAGCTCAAATGCCCATTTTGACAACATATTTTGAAATAGATTCTAAATGTATTAAAAAATCGACCAAAACAGTACATTATACAGTTCCTGTCAGTTGAATGCATTTGAGAAAAAAATTGATTTTAAAAATGAGTCATAAAATAACCGATTTGTTGTTTGAATACATCCTTAATTCTTTAATCATGATTTCTTCGGAAAATTTTGTGCGAAATACTCACTTTGACAGCATTTTTAAAAATATATTCTATCTTTATCAAAAAACTAGCCAATGCGTCACAGTATATAGTTCTTAAATAAGAGGATCTGTAAATTGCATGCGTTTGAGAGCGAAAATGGATTTTAAAACGAGTCATAAAAAACGAAATTTCCTATGTCAAAACTTTCTTAAATTTTCAAATCACGAAAAATTCGGAAAATTCTGTTCAAAATACCCTTTTTGGTAGCCTTTTTTGAAATATATTCTGCCTTTATCAAAAAACTGACCAATGCATCACATTATATAGTTCTTAAATAAGAGGATCTGTAAATTGGATGCGTTTGAGAACAAAAATGGATTTAAAAACGAGTCAGAAAAAAACGCAATTTCTTATTTGAATACTTACTTCAGTTTTCAGTCCCGATGACTTTCGGAAATTCTGTTCAAAAGACCCTTTTTGATAGCCTTTTTTGAAATATATTCTGTCTATAAGACTATATAAGAAGTTTGGATTTGAGGTTTTTCTCCAACTCTTATTTTTGTTTAATTTCTTTTTGCTATACCAATTGGTCCTATGAAAAACTTGTCAATATAAAAGTTGTAGATATTTTTGAGAAGATGTAAAATAAATTTAATCAGATTTGATATCTTAAAAATTGACGGAGTTATGGATTTTTCTCTTTTTTCAGCGCCCTTTTTCTTTTCGTTTTTAATTTTTTTCATCGGTAAAAGTTGGTCCTATCAAAAACTTGTAAATACAAAAGTTTTAGATAATTTTAAGAACATTTACAAAAAATTTAGTTGGACTTGATATCTTAAAAATTGACGAAGTTATGATTTTTTTCTCTCAAAATCCCTGTTTTTTTCGCCCCTTGAGCCCACTTTTAAATTTATCAAAAATCTGTCATGCATGTACTTTTGGCCCATTTTTAAGAAGTAATATAAACTTTAATCCGATTCGATATCTACTTTAATTAAGAAGTTATGGTGTTTTTTCGGTTTTCACAAAAACGCCCCCTATTCCGACCCCCTTGGTCCGATTTTGCCCATTAACGCACTTAGCCAAGATTACATAAAATCAAAGTACATAAAATCAAAGGGGTTACGCTTTGATTTTATGTACAAGTTTGGTAGAGATTGGTGAAGAATTATAGAAGTTATCGTGTCCATAAAAAAGTGATATATATATATATATATATATATATAGATAGATAGATAGATATATAAACTGGTGCGATTGCAAAAGGTAGTATTTCTTACGAAATCTACCTAAAAGTCAACAAGAAAGAGTAAAGATGACAACGGCAAGGCATCGATTCATTTAATACCTAAAAACGCTCGCCAAAAAAACAGAACAGGATATAGTACTCTTCCCGCATTATCCATTTGTACAAAAAAATCAACATTAAAAATATAAATATTAATCCACACATAGATGTCAACTTTCTCTTTTATTTTCTATTATATAAAAATAGAAAAATTTACCTAATTTTTCAATAGATTTTCTGCGATTAGAAAAAAGCAAATTTCTTTTATTTATGAACAGCAATAAAAAACAAAACAAAAGTTATTAGTTAGCAGTCTTACTTACATCGTTACAAAATACATACAACATGTATAAGTGCAAACTGTTTCGAAATGATAACTCTAAATTAGAAAGTTTGTATGAGAATTTTTAAAACACTTCTGTTAGCATAAGGTATAGCATAAATATATACTTTATGCACAACTATTAAAAAGATCTACACTTAATAATGAGAAATTTTTTAACATATAGAGATTAAATCTCCTAAATGCTTTTAATGCTAATCGATATTCTAAAAACATGAGATGCAAACTGCTAGTTCATAATGCCAATGAAATCAATGAGATTTTTTAGAAGAAAAAAAAAAAGCATGCATTAAGGAATTTTAATGCATTTTCGAAGAAGCATATAACCATCATAACTAAGAAACAAATACTTAAGTGAAATCCATTTAAATTCAATCCATTAAAAAATGTTAATTCATTACAATGAAAAAAAAATAACACATTATACATTACTTTAAAAAAATATATATTATTCGCTTCAAAAACAAGGAAAAAATTATGAATGTTTTTGCTCTATGTTATTTAAATTAATGTTACTTTGCTTTTATTACTTTAAAACGGTTTTTTGCATATATTGATATGTTAATAAATAAAATGTGAAACAAAACTCATTCAAAGAAATTATAAAAATTTTTACAGTCATCAACATACGTATTATTTAATTTAAGAAATAAGAAAAGTTTTTCATTCCCTTTATTTGCAAATACTTTTATTATAATAATCGCAGTATTATAAGAGTAAAATGGGTTGCAGACGCATTAAATTTTTGTTTGATTCTCTCATAAGATATAATTCCTCCAAGAAGAGGAATGTTCCTAAAAATGCTTAGGCTTTGTTGGCCTAAGTGTTTTAGATACTAGATGTACTTGTGCGATAAAAAAATATTTAGGAATACTCTGAAAAAAAAAATTAAAATCGTCATTTATTGAAACAAAACAAAAAATAAATGAGCATATTATACTTGTATGCTTATTTTATTAGAAAAAATGTGGAATAGTTTTTCTTTTAGAGCATAATGATTAGTATTATAATTTCTTTCTAACTCGGGCTCTCGAAAAACATAGTATTAGACGAAGAAACTTTTTACAGGCCATTCCATGAGAAACGGACAAAATGTTAAATACGTACTTATATAAATAATAATCCTAGGATGTATGATGGATTTAACAAAAATCTGTATATTCATATTGGCATAGTTGTTTTAATTTGCGGATACAATAGCATTGATAAAACAGCAGTATTATGTAGAAAACTGTTCCATGCATCATATCGTATGGCCTTTCATATTAGGGGCGATAAAATGAAAAGGTACGAAACTCTCTAACTACCAAACCGATTGAAATGTGAATATGCCCCTTTATTATAAAGTAGTAAGGCATCGAGAGATATGATTAGAGTATCCGGTGTAGTTGTGAGCATGCGTGGTTACCCGTGCATGAAGGGGGAGTAAAGCAAACAACAAGTGAGTTCCGTCCAACTGACGCAACACTGCCTGTGAAAACACCATGACTTTCCCATTGCAAAATCCGATGATTAAAGGGCAGTGAAATGCTATTAGATTTCTCACTGTATCAGACTTTGATCAGACATCTTGCTACTTTTTAATCTTTCGATTTTGCAATGGGAAAGTCGTGGTGTCTTCACAGGCACTGCTGCGTCAGTTGGTCGGAACTCACTTGTTGTGTGCTTTACTCCCCCATTATGCACGGGCAACCACGCATGCTCACAACTACACCGGATACTCCAATCGCATCTCTCGATGTATCACTACTTTATTCAAAAGGGGCATATTTGGATTTCAATCGGTTTGGTAGTTAGAGAGTTTCGTACCTTTTCATTTGATCGCCCCCAGTAGATTTAAAAATCTCCACAATTTAAACCCTAAAGCTTAGTAAGCTACCAATTTTAGGTAGATTTCGTATGAAATACTACATATTGCGGTCGCTCCTATGTTGAAATTTCCGAAAAAGTTTTGCAGATCTACGTCGACCATGACCTCGAGACCTTAAAATTACCACCAGTAAAAAAATTATATATCTATATATCTATATTTATCTATCTATCTCTATATAACCCTTTTTTCTGGATACGATAACTTCTATAATTCTACTCCAATCTCCTCCAAACTGATATATAAAATCAAGGGACATAAAATCTCTATCAACTTCTGTCGGACGTTCCCTCTCAGCCCGCACAACTTTGAAAGTCCGTAGTAGTTATAGCTGCCACCACCGATATTATTAGGTGATATCGGTCACCCACTGTGAAGATTGTGTAAATGAACACCAACACTGTCAATTAACTAAATTAAACGTTTATTTATACTCTATGTACACAATATAACACACTATATACAATTAAAACTCGGATATAGGTGATCCGGTTCAACATTAAATTACATATAGTAAAAAGTTGGCTGTGTACTGTTCAAATTACACATTCTCCCCCTCATTCTACATACGCTAGTTTAACTCTACCGGAGATCAATTCCGAATCACTCGACACATGGGTTCTCAGACTACGCTATTCGACCCGGAGCACTCTATACAAGGACCTCTGTCCACCACTGCTCTCCAGGTACTCTCTCTGAACTCTCACTGACTATCTCCATCCAAAAAACTGCTCTCCTCCATTCCTGCACTTCCCCAATGGAAACCCCCCTATTCGTGGAAATCCTTTATTTCCCTTCTTCAATAGATGTCCCAGAAGGTCAAACACTCCCCTCTGTCATCTTCTTCTTTCATCTCCCTGCACCGGTGCATGTTCACATATTCACCCCCGCTTTAGACAAAGAAAGAATATCACCTTGAAATTTCAGTACACAGCCAATACAATACATAAGATATTAAGATAATAAATAACATAAATTCCAATTCTACAGCAGATGTTTTCTCAGAACCTGACACCCCCACCTTAGCGGAAAATATGCCTTTCATGCCTTTCCCCAAACATACAGTAATATCACAGAAGAGTTTAATAGTCTCTTTGCAGGTTTCTCCATTATGCTTATTACATAGGTATTTCTAGGTGTCTGAACATTATCTACTGACATCTCTACTAAACCTTGTACTAATATTATTATTACATAGACACTATACATATTAATACACCATTATAAACACAAAATTTAAATATAATTACACATACACAAAAAAAAAAATTAAATCCGTGATGACATCCCTTTAAGGTTGTCCACAATTTGGTCATTGATGCTGATGGGCTAGTAACTGGTTGTTCTTCCCAGCTCTTCCTGTGTAGCCTAGAAATTGCATCAGCATTCAAATGTTGCGCTCCTGGACGATGAGAAATACTCAGGTTCCAGCGTTGCAAGGCAAGAGCATATCTAGTGAGTTTGGAGGACCTTGGGGTTGTTTCAGTGAGAAATTTTAACGGATTATGATCTGTAATGATCTCAATTTGAGATCCATAGGTCCAATTTTTAAACTTTCGCAACCGAAGAGAACACTCCAAGCCTCTTTCTCTATACTCGACCAAGCACGCTGAGCCCCTGACAATTTCTGACTGGCAAAAGCAATTGGTTTAAACTGACCCTTTTCATCTTTTTGAGTAAGACAACATCCTACTGCCAGGTCGGAAGCATCGGCATGAAGCTGATATTCCCGGCCTACGGTAGGTATAAGCCAAACTCGTCACTTTACATAATTCATCTTTAAGGGTATTAAATGCTTCTTCTACCCTTTCATCCCATGGTACGGTATTTTTAACCTTCTTTTTAGTTAATTCGGTTAAAGGCATAGCTCTTTCGGCATAATTTGGAATATAAGATCGGTAAAATCCTATTAACTCCAAAACAGATCTAACTTCCTTTTTAGTTTTTGGTCTCTTTAAATCCCTTATTGCTTCTATTTTCTCCTCATCAGGTGCATGCGTTCCATCTCCAATTACATGACCTAAAAACTTAGTCAATTTCTCTCCAAATTTACATTTATCCAGCGTAATCGTAAAATTTCTATTTTTAAGTTCTTCAATGACAGCCCTATCATGTTCACAATGCTCTTCCCAGGTCTCGGAGAAGATGATGACGTCACCAATATATGCTTCCGCATACCTCCGATGACCTTGAAGAACTTCATTCATATCTTTCTGGAACGTAGCAGCCGCCCCTGATAATCCAAAAGGCATAGTAGGCCACTGATAAGTTCCGTTATGCGTTGTAAAAGCTGTCAAATGTTTACACTCCTCAGATATTTTAATCTGCCAATAACCAATAAATCAATCGAAGATAAATATTTAGCTGCCCCTGCGGTATACATGATTTCTTGCGAATCTTTCTTCGCAAATATTGGGACCTGCGTTACTGAATTTAAAGCTCTATAATCTATACAGAGTCTAACCGTTGCGTCTTTTTTCGCCACGCAAACAATTGAATGACTAATTTCAGCATTGGACACTTCGATTAGATTTAATTCTAATAACTCCAGAATCTGCCTATCTACTTCCTCTTTATAAGCTACCGGTACACTACATAACTTTGGCTTTTTCCTTGCCACACCCAGTTTCAGATCAATACGATGTTCCCCTACTTCCGCTGGTCGTACAGGACCAAATAAACACCTCTTTATTCTCCCTCAAAATGGATTTTATATCTTTGACTTGAATATTAGATAACCCTTTTATTTCGAACCTCTCTATGTCTCGTTCTATTTCTTGTTCCCGGTTCAAAATAGGAATTTCCCCAACTTCTCCAAATTCCTCATCCCCTTCGAAAACAATATTAACTATATTACATTTAGCAATAAATTATCTTATTTTATTTTGGTGCACATGTTTCCTGCTCCCATCGGCTAACTCAACTATAAACGAGTGCTGGTTTCGTTTTTCGTCGATAGTTGCCGGCCCTTGCCACCTTGAATATAATTTATTAGTTGAATCGGGGATTAATAGTAGTACTTTATCGCCTACTTCAAACGTTTTTTCTTTTGACCTTAAGTTATAATGATACGCCATTCTATTTTGTTGCACCTCGGACGATAATTTAGCCTCAGCCGCCGCTCTTTCTAAGCGTCCCTAAGATTATTCAAATACTCATGAATCGGCATAGTATCTAACTGTGCCCCCTTATTTTCTTCTGCCCAGGATGACTTGAGGATTGATAAAGAACCTTCCGGCGCTCTACCATATAATAACTGGAAAGATGCGATTCTCGTCGTAGAATTTGGGACTTCCCTATACGCCCGTAATATAAATGGTATTTGTTCATGCCATCTTTTCCCTTCTTCCCTAATAGTTTGATGTAAAATACGTTTAAGAGTCTGATTAAAACGTTCCAGAAGACCGTTAGACTGAGGATACTGTGGGGTCGAAAATCGTGGACTAGCGCCTAACCTTTTCTCAAATTCTTTCGTTAAGTCGGCAGTGAAATTGGTTCCATTATCACAGGCGATTATATTTAAAATTCCTGTCCTCATAAATATTTGAAGCAATGCATCACACGTGGTTTTAGCAGTTAAACTTTTTCTGGGGGTTGCATCCGCCCATCTGGTATGTTGATCAATTAAAGTTAGTATATACTGATGCCCTTGCGAACTTTTAGGATCAATAGTTCCAATTAAATCAACATTAACTACCTGACACGGAAGTTCTGGCCGCGATACTGGGGAAATAGGAGCTCTATCATTCACTTTAACCCATCTAGTCAATTGGCACTCTAAACATGACTCACAAAATTGTTTAGTTTCTTTCGCCATCCCCTCCCAATAAAACGAATACCTGATTCTCTGCAACGTTTTCTTGGCCGCATGATGCCCCCCCAAATACCGAAGTATTTGCTAATTTTAGGATTTCTTCCCATCTTACCTTGGGTACTACTAATTGCGCTATAGTTTCGCGTAACAATTTCTCTTTATGATACAATAAGCCATTTACAATATAAAATCCCCTTTATCTATTTTAGCTAATTCCCAAGCTCTCTCTAACTCTTTATATTCCAATTGGGATTTCTTAAATATATCCGAATTGCTTACAATAGCTTTATTATCGTTCTCCACTTCCGTTTTTTCTGTATTCTGACTTTGCAAATTTTCCGATCACGGTTCTAGTGCGTAAACATTACAGTTATAGTTACTCACATCTTCCTTTTCACTCGAGTTATCAATAATAATTTTTGAACATTCTAATTCTTGGGACTCTATCAATGGCTCCTCGTGGTTGACCCCTGACAACTCATTAATCACCTTGGGATGTAAAATTACCTGCTCATTAATATTATCGGTCACTGGGCAAAGTATTTCCTGATGAATTATATTAGTTTGTCCGAATTGCGAAATAGCTAACGGTAATTTAACCAACGGTGATTTAACTGCTTCACCAAATAATCCTTGTAAATAAATACTACCCGCTCCCTTTAATTTCTCTTCATGTACCAAATCTTTATGAATAACACTAATTTCACATCCAGAATCAACCAATCCCTTTGCTTTTTGCCCATTTACACTAACTTCAATTTTCTCAAGTATATTTAATATCTCACCAATAACATTAGTTATCTGTTTGGCCCTTGCCGATATTCTCGCCACAGTAGCTCCATTAGGTAACTCTTTGTTTCCTTTTACAACAATTTTATGTACACCCGCTTTCGGATCTCGCCCTTTATTACCATTATTATTTCCCTCATTATCCACTTTATTAGAAAAACGTTGGTAATGACCTCGCAAACCACATTTAAAGCATTTAGGAGCAGAAGCATCACTTGGCTTCTTAAAATCTATTTTACTATCCAAAAAAGAATTAGTCTCATTACTCCCGTTTTGCCTCCAATTACAACTAACTTTGCTATCCTCCCTCAGTCTCATTTTTTCATTGTTTACATACCTATCTTTACCTTTAAAACTTTTATACTTAACCGCATAAGACTTGTTTTAATGGTCAAAATAATGGTCACATTCTTTAACAATTTTAGAAGCTTCTAACTATTTACTCCACTGAGTTAACCCAATATACGATGCAGTTTCCTCATCTAACGTACTTAATAGCTTATCAGTAACTATTAACTGATTGACCTTTTCATATGAGTCAGCCCCTCTAATCTTACAATAATTTTCCCACGTTGCTATTAAACGCGATACAAATAATACATGAGTTTCATTCTGGTTTCTTCTAGCATTCTTAAAATATTCCAAAGACGCCTTCGGTGTCGGCTCATGTTCCCTTAGAACTAATTCCTTTAATTCCTCATAATTCTCCATTTGTTCCCTAGTGGTATAAATTAACAAATTATCCGCCTTATCTCCTAACATATTTAGTAGAATTTTGGCCTGCTGATTTTCCGGTACATTTTTAGTTTTGAATGCCCTTTCTAAACTGTTGAAAAATAAATTCCATCCCTCAGTCCCTTCTGGTACTTTGATAGACAGAGTTTTAACACTTTTGATCAATTTTTCAATGTTACTTTCATTACTAGATTCCCTAGACCCATTAAAATTATTTGCCGATCCTTGAACCCTTAGCCTCTTCATTTCTAATTAATGTTCCATCCTTAATTTTTCAATCCTCCCTTCTCTTTCTAACCTGTCCTGTATTTCTAACTTTTCACGTTCTAATTTTTCCTGTTTTCTAACTTTTCGCGTTCTAATTTTTCCTGTTTTTCTAATTTTTCGCGTTCTATTTTTTCCTGTTTTTCTTCGCGCTCTAATCGTTCTGCAACAATAGCGTCAGATAATTCCTTAATAATCCCCTCGTCATACCCATCACAGTCCATAATCTTATTCTTAAGCTGAATTCTGGTATCCTCTTCCGCGAATTCAGCACCCAATTCTTCGGCTATCATCTGAAGATCAACCTTTTTTAGTTTCAATAAGAAAGCCATACCTTCTCCGATTGTTATCAGCACCCTACAGTACAATAATATTTAAACCTACCAAATTAATATTTCTAAATTTCTAACTTCGTACAGTCATACCTCCACTTATTATACTAATTAATACCCTTCATCTAATCGATGTATTACCTTTCTAATTAACCTACCGTATAATCTAATTTTCCTTAACCATTGATATCACACAATTTACTTCCAATAAAACAAAAGGTAAAACAGTAATTTCGATTTGATTACTATGCAATACACAATTAGATAATAACATGCAATTTACATAATAATACTGATACGTTAAAACTGAATAAAAGTATTGATGTCAATAGAAACATCCACACAAAGAAAAATTGTATAACATACACATATAAATTTCCATAATTATCCTCACTAAAATATCTCCAAATTTAATACTGGTCCTCACACTTAAAACAAATATACTCAAGGTCTTCACTTTTATTTTTTCTCACTGTGGCCCTCTTTTGAGCCTTTTTTTTCTGTGGGCCTTTTTTTCTACTACTTCTAGCCAATTAAAATTCTAAGCAAATGTTCATTGCTCGTTTGTTATCAAATCTTCAAAGTTAAACAATACTGCTTCTTTTAAATAATACTTTAATAATAATTTAACTTTAATAAATTTAATTATTCCTTCTAACTACTATTAATACAATGCATTAATTTTGTTTACTACCATTATTAGAAAAAAAAAGAAAATCAATATTAGCTCAAATTATTATGACCTTTTCTTAAAACAACAGAAAATATGGTAATTAATACTTCCTACCTATCTGAACACAATTATTTAATTGCACATAAGTTATCTAGACAATTTACTTAAATTACTTTTAATTATACAACAACAAAAATTGGTTCGAGTTGTCAGCAGAAGGAAATGAACAAAACACTTTACCTTATACTTTATCTGCTGGGGTACTTTTCTATTCACAGGCAGTTCCACGATTTAGCGATAATATGGCACAAACAATAATTCTGTTGTCTGTAATAACTCTAGGGTACAACACATTGGTTCAGTTCTCTCTAATGATGACGAAACACAACACTATAGTTCGGTTCGCTGTACCGATGTAGGGCACACTAACACGGTACTTCTGCTCGACGCTTGAATTTTATCCCTCTAAAATTCGCTCGACGATCCGGCATTACTACGCAAGAATTCCACTGGATGCTCAGCCGTTAACAACTGTAACACGGCTCGCTGGTACTGGTCTCAGACGATTCTATCCCGACGCTGCCATCAATTTGTCGGACGTTCCCTCTCAGCCCGCACAACTTTGAAGAAAGTCCGTAGTAGTTATAGCTGCCACCACCGATATTATTAGGTGATATCGGTCACCCACTGTGAGGATTGTGTAAATGAACCCCAACGCCGTCAATTAACTAAATTAACAGTTTATTTATACTTTATGTATATAATATAATACACTATATACAGTTAAAACTCGGATATAGGTAATCCGGTTCAACATTAAATTAAATACAGTAAAAAGTTGGCTGTGTACTGTTCAAATTACACCTTCTCCCCCTCACTCTACATACGCTAGTTTAACTCTACCGGAGATCAATTCCGAATATCCCGACACATGGGTTCTCAGACTACGCTATTCGACCCGGAGCACTCTATACAAGGACCTCTGTCCACCACTGCTCTCCAGGTACTCTCTCTGAACTCTCACTGACTATCTCCATCCAAAAAACTGCTCTCCTCCATTCCTGCACTTCCCCAATGGAAACCCCCCTATTCGTGGAAATCCTTTATTTCCCTTCTTCAATAGACGTCCCAGAAGATCAGACACTCCCCTCTGTCATCTTCTTCTTTCATCTCCCTGCACCTGTGCATGTTCACATATTCACCCCCGCTTTAGACAAAGAAAGAATGTCACCTTGAAATTTCAGTACACAGCCCATACAATACATAAGATATTAAGATAACAAATAACATAAATTCCAATTCTACAGCAGATGTTTTCTCAGAACCTGACAACTTCTTTAATGGGCATAATCGGATCAATTGGGTGGAAATAGGGTGGGGTTTTGTGAAAACCGAAAAAACGCCATAACTTCTTAAAACGGATATCGAATCAGTTAAAAGTTTATATTGCTTCTAAAAAATGGGCAAAAAGTTTATGCATGACAGATTTTTAATAAAGTTAAGGGGCGAAAAAACAGGGTTTTTGGGAGAAAAAAACCATAACTTCACCAATTCTCAAGATATCAAACCCAACTAAATTTTTTATAAATGTACTCAAAATCATCTAAAACTTTTGTAGTTACATGTTTTTGATTGGACTATTTCTTACCGATAAAAAAAAACTAAAAACGAAAACAAAAAGGGGGTTGAAAAAAGACAAAAATACATAACTTCGTCGATACTTGAATTATCAAATCTAATTAAATTTATTTTGCATCTTCTCAATAATATCTACTTTTACATTGACAAGTTTTAAATAGGACAAATTCTTATAGCAAAAATAAATTAAACAGAAGAAGAGTTGAAGCAAAAACCTCAAATCCAAACTGCTTATATTCTGACTCATTTTTAAATTTATTTTTGATTTTAAACGCATTTAAATGGCCAATCCTCTTATTTAGGAACTATATAATATGAAGTTTAGACAGTTTTTTGATAAAGGAAGAATATATTTCAAAAAAGGCTGCCAAAAAGGGTATTTTGAACAGAATTTCCCGAAGTGATCGTGATTGAAAAATCGAGGAAGTATTGAAATAATAAATTCCGTTGTTTCTGACTCATATTTAAATTTGGCCCCACCAGTGGCCGAGAGGTTCAGACCTCTCAACTGGTAGACGGCAGGTGCTGGGTTCGAACCCAATCGCGGCTGTCGGCCTAACCGTTCGGAGTTTTCGTGGTTTTCTTCGAACCTTGCGTAAATACGGGTTAGGTTCCCTTAGAAAGACCCCCACGAAGGGCACTCCCCCTTGGTCCTATATCCCATTAGCGTAGATAATCGGACGACAAAAGTACACATACACATATTTAAATTCAGTTTTGCTCTCAAATGCATCCAATTGACAGGTTCTTTTATTTATGAACTGTAGAATACGCCGTATTGGTCAGTTTTTTGATAAAGGGTGGATATATTTAAAAAAAAAAGTTGTCAAAGTGGGCACTTCGCACAAAATTTCCCGAAGCGATCATGAAAGATGATTAAAGAATTGAGGATGTATTCAAATAACAAATTGATTATTGTATGACTCATTTTTAATTCTATTTTGTTCTCAAACGCATTCAATTGATAGTTTTTTATTATTTTGCAATTATATAATTTGCTGTATTGGTTGATTTTTTAATAAAGTCAGAATATATTTCAAAATATGTTGTCAAAATAGGCATTTGAGCCGAATTTCGCTTAAGATGATTCTGATAAAACAGAATCTTACAGAAGAATGAAATTAAAATTTTTTCAAAAGCAGCCAAATAAAGTTGTTAAGCTTGGTTTATCTCTGATCATATTTTATCTTTTGTTGTTGAAATGAGCACTCTTCAAAATCTACCTCCGTCTATAGGCCAAGATGAGAGGGATTTTCAATAATAAATAAATAATAAATATAACGGATCATAAAATTATCTGCATTTTAAATTCTAGACCTAAGTAATCTGTCCATTTCAAGGTTATTCCATGAAAAACTGCCAAAATATGCTATATACGACACTTGCATAAATTACACCGTTTTAAATATATTGAAATTTGTATCTAACACTTAGAACACAGTAAAATTTAGTGTGCATGTAATTTATCGTTAATCTACACGGAATCACAAAAGTATTTTATTGCAATACTATCTATGAAGAATAATTAATTGAAACGTTTTTCAGTTGTGATAACCGTTTTAAAATTTAACAATTTTTTGCACATTATTTAATGTCTATAAATTCTATAGATCATATGCAGAGCTACGAAAAAGATTTCAAGTGCATTTCCTTTTATTGATTAAATTGCTGAATGGGAAATCTGAATTGCGTTACAAGCTTAACTGAATTACATTTTACCATACTATGTAATACCATGCCCAACAGAAACGTAAGTAATGTGCTATACATACATAGGAATTTATGGATCTCATTGTATCATTTTGTGGATATGCAGAAAAAAAAATTCCAATATTTTTCGGACTATTCATGGTAATTTCAGAAATGGGTTTTAAAATTCGTGATATTAATCTAAATTGTTTACTTTAATATCTTTCTCCTGAATAGAATATAAAGTTTTCTTGGAGTATTTTGAATATATTTGAATGTGTAAAAAATGTTTCAAAATCAATGATGGACACATGATTTCGAATCCTTGCTTGTTTTATATAGGGTATTTAACTGTGTCATGTCTCATTTCATAGATTATTATTTTTAATCTGGTCAACTATGACACCTTTTAAATCATGAATTATTAGATTTTGCTGCATAATAAAAACTCCAAATACTCAATATTATAGTAATATCATAAAAATTCTGAGTTTGTAATTTTTTTAGACCCTTTGAGAAATGTTTATTCTTAAACTGAATTAACATTTGATTATAGCAACGTCCGCTGATACCTTTGTGACATTTAGACCAAATTTTCATAAACAATTTTAACTATATTTTATTATAAAATATAATTAAGATAAAAATTGCTATAACGAGAGAAAAATTAATGTACTCCAGTAACTTTAAATCTATCTAATTTGTAACAAAAAGTATACTGCTTTTCTGTATAATGAATCAAATTTTGTAACTCTTGGGACCAGAGTGTCATATTTAAACAGTAATATAATCATTAATTTCCATAGAGCTCTTAATAAATTTTTCAATAAGATAACCTGTACTTTTATTATCAAAAGAGAAAATACTTTTCTTTGAAACGAATTTTCTATTTTTCAATAAATAAAAACTATCAGAAATATTTAACTTATTTTAGTGGCATGTTTTTACACCAAAATTCATGAAAAGTTGCTCTGCTACACCATGAGCCTAATATCACGATATATTATCAATTTAAATGCATGCAAATTTGCTTCCTTTGATTTTGTTTATTGTAAAATATAGGATATAATTTCAAATTATTTAAAAATATTATACTGAATAAATAGATTAAAAAAAAGCTTACTTCAAAATTGTTTTCGAAGAATATATAGAAGTTGTTGAAAATAATTTGAGTAATAATAAGTTTTTATTTTGAATAAGGGAACATCCATTCGTTACTTTTATAACATGGAGCAGTTTTTCATAAATAATTTCAGTTACTTTACCTTTCTAAAAATTTCAAATCATTTCCAAAAATTTTGTTTTTTGTTTGGGACTAGGGTGTCACAAGAGTATTTTTTTTTTACTTATTACTTATATGTTAAGAGCGTAGAATAAAAGTGATATTTTATTGGTCAGATCAATTTTCATCTTAATTGCATTTTGTAATAAAATAATTGGAATTGTTTATGAAAAACTGCTTCAATTGTTACAAGAATAACGAATAGATGTTCCATTATTCAAAATAAAAACTTATTATTCTTCATTTTTTTTTTTAAATAAATTCTAAATTTTTCGAAAACAATCTTCAAATAAGCTTTTTATTAAAAATCTATTTATTCAGTATAATAGTTTTACATATTTGAAAATCACATCCCATATTTTACAGCAAACAAAATCAAAGAAAGCTAATTTGCATTTATATAGATAATCAATCATGGTGTTAAGCTCATGCTGACTTCGCAACAATAGAAGGAATTCACGAATTTTCCATTGTGGAGCAGAACGACTTTTGACAAGGTTTGATGTAAACACTTACGACTAAAACTAGTTTAATATTTGCGATAGTTTTTATTTATTAAAAAATAGAAATTTCGTTTTAAAGGAAAGTATTTTCTCTTTTGATAATAAAAGGGCAGGATATCCTTTTTAAAAATTTATTAAGAGTTATATAAAAAGTAATGATTATGTTATTTTTTTTTCAAATTATAATATAAATTTTCTTTTCATTACACTGTAAAAAAATTCAAGAGGTTACTAAATATTTCTTAGTAAATTTGTATTGTTTTTTAGTAACCATTACAAACTTTTTTTTTGCAAGTGAAACAAGCATTTCTTTTGTAAACTGAACAAAAGAATTTTTTGTATAACTAACTTAAAAATTTTTAGTATGAGCCACAAAGCAAATTTTAGTATTAGCTCCAAAATTACTTTTAATAACCATTAAAAGTAATTTTTTAATGGTGCAACCGAAGCGGAGGAGCTTCCTTCGGACTTCTGAAGCGGAAGGTTTTCAGCAAAACAGCAATAGATGGCAGCACTACACATTCTTAACTGCTCCGACAGGATTTTCTTAATCCCTTTAATAACGAAACACTACAGACATTCGGTGTGTATTTGGCTGTGGTAAGTTTCGAACCCGGGACCTTTTAGCCTGGAGTCCGTTACTATAACCACTATGCTATCAAGGCCACACTAACTGAGTTTTAGTAATAGCTATTAAAAATACAAAACTATTAACTCTCTTCGTTGCTAACTTTTTTCTAGTAATTCTTACAGATTTTCTAGTAACCGACTAAGATTACTAAATTTTTTTAGTAATTACAAGGATCACTAAAGTTTTTTTAGTAGATCGACCCTTTTTTTTTTACAGTGTAGTTTTTATTTATTAAAAAAAATAGAAATTTCGTTTTAAAGGAAAGTATTTTCTCTTTTGATAATAAAAGGGCAGGATATCCTTTTTAAAAATTTATTAAGAGTTATATAAAAAGTAATGATTATGCTATTTTTTTTTCAAATTATAATATAAATTTTCTTTTCATTACAGGGCCAAACAAGAAATAATTTGCCCGCTTGAGTGGGTTGTAGAATGTTTTTATTGGTCTAGATGTGTTTTATTGTTTCTAGAATGTATTTTATATTTAAATGAGATCAAATTTGAACTACAGATAACACTAGTTTACAAAATTAAACTTTTTGTCTGTTGCCGCAAATTCTGTGGTTGATAAAGCTCACTTATGACTTGTTTTTGTCAAATCTAACAGTAAAATTTTTTGAGCAGCTCGAATTGCTTTGTTTTTTATTTTTATCATTCTAGCATATATATTAATCGATAACAGGCGTATTTTACTGTGTTAAGATTAGTTTCTCAAGTTTTTGCGTCATGAGTAGTTCAAAGAGACGTTGTTTAAACAATCCAGATCATTTTTGCTATATATACGGAGAATATGTGTTTAATAATTGCAGAAAAGTTATATCAGAGTTAGTGAAAAATACCTATTTTGAGTACTTTGAGATGCTCTTGGATAAAAATGAGAAGTCTTGGGCTCCCAATTGTATTTGTAAATCGTGTATGGAATATTTAAGATTATGGAAAATGGGTAAAAAAAGTGCCTTGAAATTTGGAACACCGACTGTTTGGCGAAAACCACGAAATAATCTCGAAGACTGTTACTTTTGTAGCGGGAACGTAAACGGTTTAAACAGTAAATCTCGAGTTAAATGGCAGTACCCAAGTACTAGTTGTGTTCAACGTCCAGTGCAGCGTTCACCTGACTCTTCAGAGCCTAAAAATATATCTGAACAAGACATTGAATGACCATGCTCATCACAAAATGATTCTGATTTTGAAGGAATGTCAAATGAGCCTAAATGCTTTTTTAAAATGAGATAGATGATCTTGTAAGAGATTTAAATCTTTCAAAACAAACTTCAGAATTGTTAGCATCAATACTAAAAGAAAAAAATTGCTTTCCTCAGATATTAAAATAAGTTTTTATCGCGAAAGAGATACAGAAAATCTGAAAATTATATTGAACTTGTAGAAGACCTTCTGCTACAATTTAAAAATATGGGGTGCAATTTGAGCATAAAACTCCACTTCATCCATAGTCTCCTGGACAGGTTTCCGGAAAAATGAGGAGTTATGAGCGAAGAGCAGAGAGATCGTATGCATCAGAACTTACGCGTCATGGAAGAACGCTATCAGGGTTTCTAGGATACGAATATGATGTTTGTTGGTCTCTGATACGTCATTTTCCAAAGTCTACACACCGGAGAAGAGCTTTAAAACGAAGTCTTTAAGAAATCAATGATTAATTATTTTTTTAATAAAGTTTTTCTTAGTAAATACATGTTTTTTCTGTTTAATACCTACATAGCTGAAACTCAGAAACTAGAGCTGATTAAAATATTCTAATTATATTTTTGAAAATAGCATATCATATGTAGTCAGCAACGGCTAAAATTTTTTCGGCAACAGATGTACTGTAAACTAGTGTAATTCAAATGATGTGCTTGGCATTTATTAAAATAATTACAAAAATTAAAAATACAAAATTCGCCGATAGGGGCACTGTAATACATATAAAGGTTTCCCCCAGTAGCCAAACAATATTGGGACAGTATCGGCTACATCTTGGAGCAATAACGGCACACAGTAAAAAAAAAAATACCCAAATTGGGTTGAAAGATTTTTGGGTACAGAATTGTTCCAATTTGGAAAGTTCAGTTTGTAGCACAAAATCGTTTTAAATAAGTCTGATTTTTAATGACATTAAAACAATTAAAATATTTTAGATAGTATATACATTATACCTCAGAAATTTTGATTAATTTAATGTTAATAAAGATCTGCTCTGTTTTGAACCATTTTGGGTTACATATTTTGGGAACAATACTCTACCATTTTGGAATCCTTACTCTACCATTTCAGGAAAATTACTATACCCAGAAATCTTTCAACCCAATTTGGGTCTTCAATTTTTACAGTGCACATTGGCGCAATACTGGCATGAAATATTGTTCAAATATTAGGGTGTTTACATTTTTCCTTTATTTAGCCAATATTTGTTCATTGGAAATATTGCCAATAAAACTCCAATATTGGTAAAATATTGGGGTTTCATTGGAAATATTTCCAACGTAATGCCAACATTTGTACAATATTGGGAATTCATTGGAAATATTTCCAATGTAATGCTAACATTTGTACAATATTGGGTATTCATTGGAAATATTTCCAATGAAATGCCAATATATAATCAATATTGGCGTTTTTTAGCAATATCTTCAATAAATGAAATACTGGCGCATCGTTGGACCAATACTGGTTTGCCACTAGGGTTATTTCGCTTTATAAATAACATTAAAATAGTAAAACTGGTTAAAAAAAAGAAGGTCATCGTAAGGTTTTTCGTACAATGGAATACGGCATATCCATAATTGCACTGTTAAAAATAAATCTGTGAATTCCAGGTGAAACTACCGGCAGCAAAATAGCCGAACTTTCACCGTTTCGCTAGTAGATTTTCCGTTGTGGGAAATACAAGAAGGGAAAACTCCGGTTTAAGAATCAGTAACTTTCTATTACAAAGTTTGATTTTAATAGTAATAAATTATTACAATTTTTAAAATTGATATATCGATTAATCTTCAAAGAATTCGAAATCACCGATGGATTTGAAGCTGCTATGTTATTTTACTTAATTATTATTTTGTATAATTTAGTTCACGCCGTCCCCAGGATCGAACTCGGGACCTTCAGATTGCGGAACAAATCCTTACGAACTGAGCCACAGTTGCTGACGATGAGTAGTACAAAGTATGTCTTTTATGAGTTAGTGGGAAAATCTGTTGTGCTTTTTAAACATTTCCTTTCAATTATATTCCTTTGAATGTTTGTAAACGGTTTGTTTTATTTTATTTTAGACATGCATAATACTTATTATTTTTTTAAATCAATTTTAATTTTTTAAATAGTTTAAATAAAAAAAATCACTGTTTAAAACCAGTTTTTTTTTTGAATAAAAATTTTTTTACTAACAATTTTTTACAAAAAAAAAAAAAAAAAAAAAAAAAAAAAAATATATATATATATATATAGAAATTTTTTTTGAAATTGTCGTACACTATTTCTTTCTTTCTTTCTTTATTTTTTGGCAAATAAATTAAAAGATTTTTTAATAAGAAATAAGAGAAAAATAAATAGAAAAAAATGTAATTTAAAAGGAATTTTTTATGTTTTCATTATTCCATGGCGCCAATGGGACTCGAACCCATAGTCTGCGCTCGCAGGCGATTACCAGTGTGGTGACTTGACCACTCGGCCATGGAAATCCCCACAGTACGGAATGTCTCCGGTTTTTTTGTTTTTATTTCCATCCGTTTCGTTATTTTCAGAAAATATGGTGGTGTATTGGTGTATTTTTGTCGTCCGATTATCTGCGCTAGGGATATAGGACCAGGGAGGATATGCCCTTCGTGGGGGTCTTTCTAAGGGAACCTAACCCGTATTTACGCAAGGTTCGAGAAAATATGGTGGAATTTTGTGATTTGTAACGGAAAATACCTTTTGTTGTTAAAAGGGAGCTTTTCTGTGAAATTCAGGAAAAAAAAAAAAAAGTTCGTGAATTTCAGAATTTGTTTAACAGTGAGGGGAAACCTCTGGGTTGGTTGGTTGATTTTTGTCGTCCGATTATCTACGCTAATGGGATATAGGACCAGGGGTAGTGCCCTCCGTGGGGGTCTTTCTAAGGGAACCTAACCCGTATTTACGCAAGGTTCGAAGAAAACCACGGAAAACTCCGAACGGTTAGGCCGACAGCCGCGATTGGGTTCGAACCCAGCACCTGCCGTCTACCAGTTGAGAGGTCCGAACCTCTCGGCCACTGGTGGGGCTGAAAACCTCTGGGACATTCACTACTGTCATGCAGAGATTGATTGCCAAAATGTATCAAGCTTCCTGAAGCGAAAAGTTTATTTCTAGCAGTCTCGCAATGGTATATTTAGTATGTAACGTATAACAGATATATTACATGGTATATTTTATATGCAATGTATAATATATATACACTGTTAAAAATAAATCTGTGAATTCCAGGTGAAACTACCGGCAGCAATGTAGCCGAACTTTTACCTTTCCATTAGTAGATTTTCCGTTGTGGGAAATACAAGAAGGAAAAACTCCGGTGTAAGAATCGGTAACTTTCCGTTACAAAGTTTGATTTATAATAGTAATAATTTAATATAATTTTTAAAAATGATTTACCGATTAATCTTCAAAGAATTCGAAATCAACGAGGGATTTTAAGCTGCTATGTTATTTTACTTAATTGTTATTTTAGTTCACGCTGTCCTCAGGACCGAACTCGGGACCTTCAGATTGCGTAACAAATTCTTACGAACTGAGCCAAAGTTGATGATGCTTAACGGTACAAAGTATGTCTTTTATGAGTTAGTGGGAAAATCTGTTGTGTTATTTAAAGATTTCCTTTCAAATATATTCCTTAGAATGTTTGTAAACGGATTATTTTAGACTGATGCATAATACTTATTATTTTTTAAAATCATTTTTAATTTTTTAAATAGTTTAAATTAAAAAAAATCACTGTTTGAAATCACTGATTTTTTTAATAAAAATTTTTTATTAAAAATTTTTTTACAATATATATATATATATATATATATAGAGAGAGAGAGAGAGAGAGAGACTTTCTTTTCTGAAATTGTCGTACACTATTTATTTCTTTATTAATTTATTTTTCAGCTAATAAATTAAAAGATTTTTAATAAAAAAAAGAGAAAAATAAACAGAAAAATGTAATTTAAAACGAATTTTTATGTTTGATTATGGCGCCAATGGGACTCGAATCCACAATCTGCGCTCTCAGGCGATTAGCGGTGTGGTGCCTTGACCACTCGGCCATGGAGCTCCCCACACCGCGGAGTGTCTCCGTTTTTTGTTTTTATTTCCATCCGTTTCGTTTTTTTCAGGAAATATGATGGAACTAGCGAGCTACGCCCGCTAGCTGGGCCACTTTTTCCAAACGAACCTCGGTATTAAGCAGTATATAATAAGCAAAAAAATTCATTAAATAAGCAAGTCTTGGTGTTCGAATCCTCAAGCACAAAAAAAAAGTAAATTAAAGAGCCATGGTTCCGTTAAAAATATGTGATTTCGTATTGTGGGCCACGTGCACTTGAAAAAAAAAGATTGTGGATCGGAACTATGGTCGCTTCGCGCTCATAGTCCCGTTAAAAATATTTGGTTTTGCACGGTGGGCACTACGCGCCCTTAAGACATTTTTTCGTATTTTTTAGTTCATCAGAAGCAGATTTTTACGGAGATTCTGAATATGTAATCAGTTTTTTTCTACTTTAAAAACTGTCTGCATGATGGTTTAAAAAAAAAAAAAAAAAAAAAAAAAAAAAAAAACGCAATTAGCGCCGGTAGAAAAAGCGGTTTTCGGCTGTTTCTTCTTTTAGCCAAAGGGGGAAAGTTCAGGTTCTTCACCGCAAGGTAGCGCAGTGTTCTGCCTCGGAGCTCCGTTTGAGCGCCGTTGGGATTTGAGACATTTTTCGTTCCGATTCCCAAGGGGTTTTTACTTCATAACTTTTTTAATTTTGGTCCCACGGTCTCGAAAATGCCCGAAATGACTTCCCCGGAATATTTCCAATCGAAAGAAACCTCTCGCGACTTCCAACTCGCCCGCGTTGCGAACTGTAATCGGCTTCAAGCAGACAGACAGAGGCGCATGGATTTTATTAGTGTAGATAACTTTGTGATTTGTAACGGAAAACACCCTTTAGTTGTTAAAAGGGAGCTTTTCTGTGAAATTCAGGAAAAAAATGTTCGTGAATTTCAGAATTTTTTTAACAGTGTATATTACATGGTATGTAATATATAATTGATACTTCCTTCCCCCTATTCCCAATGACGGCATTTTTTAAACAAATGAAGACTTATAATAAATCTATTCAAGTTTACCTATAAAACTTGTGTTTTATGTATTGGTGAGAAATACAAATTTTCGAGACGCTCTAAGCATCTCTAAGAAAAGCGTTAAAAGTACATTTTAGTATCAATTATTTTTATTTAAAATTTGATGCAATTATTTAAGAATGAAGTTTTTAATCGCTAGGGTAATATATACACTGTTAAAAATAAATCTGTGAATTCCAGGTGAAACTACCGGCAGCAATGTAGCCGAACTTTTACCGTTCCGTTAGTAGATTTTCCGTTGTGGGAAATACAAGAAGGGAAAACTCCGGTGTAAGAATCAGTAACTTTCCGTTTCAAAGTTTGATTTATAATAGTAATAATTTAACATAATTTTTAAAAAGTGGTTTACCGATTAATCTTCAAAGAATTCGAAATTCCCGAGGGATTTTAAGCTGCTATGTTAATTTACTTAATTGTTATTTTGGATAATTTAGTTCACGCCGTCCTCAGGATCGAACTCGGGACCTTCAGATTGCGGAACAAATTCTTACGAACTGAGCCAAAGTTGCTGATGCTAAACGGCACAAAGTAAGTCTTTTATGAGTTAGTGGGAAAATCGGTTGTGCTTTTTAAAGATTTCCTTTCAAATATATTCCTTAGAATGTTTGTAAACGGATTATTTTAGACTGATGTATAATACTTATTATTTTTTTAAATCATTTAAAAAATTTTAAATAGTTTAAATTTAAAAAAATCACTGTTTAAAACCACTGTTTTTTTTTTTGAATAAAAATTTTTTTACTAACAATTTTTTTACAATATATATATATATATATACGTATATATATAGAGAGAGAGAGACATTTTTTTTTAAATTGTCGTACACTATTTATTTCTTTCTTTATTTATTTTTCGGCTAATAAATTAAAAGATTTTTAATAAGATAAAAAGAGAAAAATAAACAGAAAAAATGTAATTTAAAAGAATTTTTTTACGTCTCATTATTCCATGGCGCCAATGGGACTCGAACCCACAATCTGCTCTCGCAGGCAATTAGCGGTGTGGTGCCTTGACCACTCGGCCATGGAGCTCCCACACATCGGAGTGTCTCCTTTTTTTGTTTTTATTTCCATCCGTTTCGTTATTTTCAGGAAATATGATGGAATTTTGTGATTTGTAACGGAAAATTCCCTATTCTTGTTAAAAGGGAGCTTTCCTGTGAAATTCAGGAAAAAAATGTTCGTGAATTTCAGAATTTTTTTAACAGTGTAGTTTGGAAATATAACGTTATTAATAATTGCAGTTCACAAACTTGCTCTGACAGCAAGACTAGTGAAGCAGTGACGATCATTAATCAACTTCTAATTTTTGTAAATACGTTGAAATGAATTTTTGTTATGTTTAAAATCTTCAATTTGTTTATTTTATATTATTAATTATCAAGTATACGGCCAATTAATGTTTGTATTGTTCTAACATTTCTAATTAATTAATAGTAAAATTTCAATTCCTTTACGCTTAAGACTACCAGCTAAAATCAAATTCAAATAAATTTTCCAGAACTTTATATTATAAATGTTAAATAATAACTTTCGTTTATGTTATCTTTAAAACTTTAACCATATGATATGTTATCATCAATTTAGCAATTTGTAGCAATATTTTGGGACATGTAATGCTCTATGTACCCAATTTTTATAGGAATTCGTTTTATTCCCAGCAGGTTTTTTGTTATAACAAACTATGCTATATAATTAAAAAATAATATTTTAACGATGAGACATACAAAATAATAAATTATCAGATATTTCTTTTTTTTAAAGAACATTTTTGTCATTTGTACTTTTACTTGTATATAGAAAAATTTTAATTTATATGCAACAATAAACTTTAAAATTCTTTCGTGATATCTGCATAATAAACAATCATATACTAAATATGAAGCCTTTCCAATATAAAATCTTTAACCATAACTTTTGAAAACTAATGAAATCAATAATTCCCTGTTGAAAGAGAAAAAAAAATTGATGATTTATACGAGTTTCATTTTCCGTTTGCTCTTCAGGGAATTATATATTGTTAAAAGGAATCAATTTTTAGTTTTTCATAAATAGAAACTAATATGCTGAGCCATAATTAATTTTCTCTAGCATGAATATTTAATATTTCCTATACAAATGACTCTTTGTTATTTAAGAAAATTATTGAGGTCATTTAATACGACGGAAGAATTGGGGCTTTTTTCTTATATTTTTTGTTACACTGTTCTTTGAACAAAGAAACTAAATTACGTTTATTTTCATGTAAATAAGCAATCAATTTGGGCGTTAAATAAAAGTTTGTTTTGAGATTTCGAAGCTAAGCAAGCTTTATTATGAACTAAAATGCATTATTTTTCATTTTCGGGGCTTTTTATTTTGCATTCATATTGAATGTTTACAGTAGCATGTAAAGTACAAAAAGAACCTATTGTGTCAAATCAATTAAAAAATTAATGAGGTTTTAACAGTATTAAAAAATTTTACAAAAAATTTCTTTATAAGTTAAACTTTTTTATACTTTTTAAACAATTTCTTACAAGTGTAACATAATATGCTGATGCTAAATTCAGATATGTATATTTTATTTACCCTAACCAGTTTATTATTTTATATCTGCAAATTTTTTTTAACCTTATCAATATTTTAAAGGACCTTTGTGGCCGTGCGTAACAATGATTTTCCACATGATTTTGTTGTTGGAAGCAATTGACTATTATGTTTTGCTTTTACTGATTTTCGCTTAATCTTTTGGTTTTCTCTCCTCTCACATTATCTTTTCTCTCCAGTCATGGTCCATTCTGGAGTTACCTAAAACATATTAAACACTCTTGCATGAACTTCGGTGAGTGGGTCTTTTTGGTCTCCAGATCATTATCATTTCTTCTGCACATTCACAGATGTTTGGCATCTTAAGTACCTAAATCCCTGCCCAGATACTTGGCTCAAAAATATTTTATCCCGCCCAAAACTACTCAGCAATTTGGCTGAAAATTTTAGCTTCTTGATGAACCTGTCCAATCTTATCTCCTAATGCCCCTGCATCTGCATTCTTGGTTTGCCCATCGTCGCATTATAAGGTACCCTGGGGTAATAACGCCACGTTAAGGTTCTACCAATTTTCACGGCTCAGTTTTAGATTGTATTTTTCAAACAAATATAGGATCTGATACAGCAACTCATTGACTATCTATAGAAAAAAAATAATTTAACAGATATGAATATATAAAATGTAATGGCGTGATTTCTTGACCAATGCTATTTGGCGTTATTACCCACCTATATGGGTAATAACGCCATGCAAACAAATCTATGAAATAAGTTGGAATAATTGCATGTAGCTTGCTCAATTCTAAAAATTCTAACTCTCAGCTCTAGAAATTGACAAATTGCATTCTAAGCTATTGAAAATGTTCAATTTTTTGTGAAAGTGTAAGAAAAATAAACGTGTGTGTGTGTGGGGGGGGGGGGGAGGATGAGACAAAAGAATATCAGACTGTAAGCTTCTTTTTGCTTAAAAAGGACCGCTTAAATAGAATTATTAGAAATATTGCACAGTTTTAACTGTGTTTATTTGAATCAGTATTTAGGATGGAGCTCGGCCACTGTAGGGAATCATCCGGGGTATTAATGCCAAGGATTGGCGTTATTACCCCGTTACAGTTATTGCGCTGTACATTTTAAATTACAAATTATCTCGAGAAGCTATCCAAAATCTTCAACAACATTTTGAAAGTCCATGAAATGTACTAGAAATTCATGTAATTAACAAAGTATTTCCGGATAAAAAAAATAGTCTTCACATCACAAAACGTATCTCGCAAATTTTAGATCAAGCGTTATTTTTAGCTGCTTGTAAAAACAATAACACCTAAAAATGAAACAAATTAACTTGAAGCTGTTTTTTGCGATTTATATGACTCAAAACCCTTCTGCGCAGAGCACATGGGTGTCATTTACCAGATTATTTCATAATTATGCAAAATATTAGCACTTGGCGTTATTACCCCGTCTGGCGTTATTACCCCAGGGTACCTTAGTATTTTTTTAGCTTCTGAGAATCCTATCGCAGTTTGTCGCCAAAGAACACGAACGAAGGAAAGGCTAAAATTTTAAAGACTTATAAATAAATTCTATATTTAAATTAATAATCATAATAAAAAACATTTTTAGGATGATCATAACAAGTCTTATATTACGTACGCCATGCATTAAACATTAATATTCCTAAACCAATGATAAAAACAGCAGTTTATAGATATATATTTGAACTGTTTGAAATAAGCATTTTTATTTAACGGAGTTGATCAGATTGACTTCTCAACGCCTCATATTACGTATGATATCGATTAAACATTGATATTCCTGGACCCATCATAAAAAAAATAAAATGAAATTTCAGTTTTACAATTTTCGGAATTGTCAATCTTTAAACTTCTAAATATCGCACATTTAAAATTTTTACACCGTTGCATAAGAGAAAAAAATGCACTTTTAAATGAAATCATTTGGAATCTTTATTACAATTTGTTTCCAAATTATTATTATTATTTTAAAGTTTTTATTACTTTTTTTTCATCGTGGCATAAGAAGTATTCCATTTTTGAACATTAAATATGGACCAATCAGAAAACGAATTAAAAAAAGTAAATTGCGAAATTCAACCAATAAAAAGATTCAGATATAGTTCAGATTTCCCCTTTCCCTACCGAAGACAACCCGCTGAGAAGCACCCGCTGTGGGAAATTATATAACTAAAACTTTGATAAGGATTCGTTTTATGTTTTCAATACCCCTTGTAATAATTAAGGAATACATCAGATTCATTTTTTTTTTACCACGACTGTAGTGCCTCCACTGAGAAATTAGCGTAAAAATTTTAAATAAATATATTTCTTTGTTTATATTTTTTAAATTTTAAGACCAAGATTTTGCTTCAAGCCACTGGTGAGAAATTGCATACTTAAACTTCTAAAATAGGTTACTTAATACTTTTTCATATGTGAATGGCACTCCAAGTTATAATTACATAATACTGATTTTGCACTATTTTCAAATAATTTTCTTTTGATTTTGCGCCCCCAGGTAAAAACAAGTTGGAAATTGCACGTGAAGCGTAGCAAATGAGGTGCGTTCGTACGATAACGAAGTTTTAAAATATTCAGATCTTGCGTAGAGCGTACTTTGGACACAGTATAGTGGTCGAAATCTTTGTGTTCCTGTAAATATGCAGGGAGTAATTTTTATTATACTTCATTAACGTATATCTTATTCACAAAATGTGAAGTAGTTTAATATAATTAAAGCACGCCCCAAACAATGTTTCCCCGTATAACATTATTTAGTGGAATACATTTGTGTGGCCCGGTAATTTAATAATAAATATTCTTTGCATCACATATTGTACAAAATGTATTTTTTAGTACATATTTCATAGATTCATGTCAATTCTATTATGTTCAAATGAGTGTAACCCATTAAAATGCATTTGAAACTTTTTCCCCATTGACCCTAATGTAACGGAATCCCTTTGATTGTCCCTGTAATCGATCTATGCATCCGATTTTCATAATATTTGAAATGACTCGACCAAATTATGTAATAATTATGTATTTTAAATTTCAAACGATTAAAATGCATTTGAAACTTTTTTCCCCATTGACCGTAATGTAACGGAATCCTTTTGATTGTCCCAGTCATTGATCTATGCATCCGATTTTCATAAAATTTGAAGTGACTCGACAAAATTATGTAATAATTATGTATTTTAAATTTCAAACGATTCGGTTGGGTAGTTTTTGCGTTGTTATATGCGGACGGACGGACTGAGCGACAACAATAGGTGCTACGTATTTACATAATTACGAACGCACCTAAAAAAGGACAACTCATTAAAAAAAAAATCTTTCTCGTTTTTTAAAAGATTTTTATAATACGCTTCTGCCACATCAATTTGATGTTTCAAAAAAAAAAAAAAAATTAACGTGATATTTCTTTTACACTGGTGCGTCACTGGTGGAAAATTGAATAATTAAAGTTTTAAGTTTTTTTCATGCAGCAAGTATATTCCAATTTAAAATTACACAATGTAGTTAAAATCAACTTTAAAAAAAAGTTTATAACGTCTTCTACTGAGAAATTTACTAAAGGTATTTAAATTAAAGTGTTTATTTTATATTAAAATGTATAAAAAATATGTTTGTTTTATATTTCAATCTATAGCGAAGCTCAAAATAGCTCTGATGAAACATAACTTTCTACATTATCTATTGCTGTCATTTGGTGGGTTTTGTTTTGTTTTGTTTATGTCGGCCAATTATCTACGTTTGGGATACAGTCCCTAATGGGTGGGATGCCCTCCGTGGGGATCTTTCTAAGGGAGCCTAACCCGTATTTACGCAAGGTTCGAAGAAAACCACGGAAAACACCGAACGGTTTGGCCGACGGTCGCGATTGAGTTCGAACCCAGCACTTACCGTCTACGAGTTTCGAGGTCAGAACCTCGCGGCCACTGGTGGGGCATCATTTGGTGGGAATTATGGTATCTAAATTTAAATAAAATTGATTTTTTAAATTTAGTGCACGAAGAAATTTACAACGATTACATTCAATTTAAACTCATTTTATAATGAAAACAAAATTTAAACTACGATTATAGAAATGAAAAAATTATCTTTTCATTAATGACGCTTAACTATCAATTAAATTATTTCATGAGCATTTTAAATGCAAGGTATATACAATTAATATAAATTAAAATAAATTGCAATATTGTATTATAACATTCATGTACCATGCATTTGAAAAATAGCATCAGTTCGAATAAGAAAACAGTACAGATTTTTATTACCCATGATACTCAAAAATGTTTCAGAAAAATTATTTCAAATATTGAAACGTTCACATTGTTTATCTGGGTGCAAATCAAGAATTTGTTAAAAATTGGAAGTAAAATCCGTGGAAGGAATTCATTTCGATATCAGACCAAATAAATTTTAGCATCTCAATCGAAAGTATACGCACAGTAACAGTATAAAGATTTTAACAGTGCAAGAATTATTGCTCGGAAAACTATTGCCTATAAAGCCGTCCGTAAAGATCCGTGAATCCCTCAAGAAAATAGCAAGCTATGTACATGGACAATATTCCTCAAAACTACAATAACATTTCATAATACTTTTACACAATAAATGACGACGCTACTGTTTTATAAATTGATTTTGTGCCATTTTTTTTTTAAATTGGTAATGTACATATTGTATAAATAAAACGATGTTTGTTTCTCTGAATGCTGAGCAAGTTTTTAAGTGATCCTAAACTGTCGGAAAGTAGTTGTATTAATGTAAGTGAGTTATGTTATTTTATTTATGAATTTACTATATATTTATGCATGAAAAATATAAATACACGACATAAAAATGTATACTGAAATGAACTGCTTGGCTTTCATTATACTTTAAAATTTTACATTTCCTTCACAAATCTATCAAAAAAGAGAAGAACTTTTGTATATTGCAATTTTTTACGCAAATTTCCTACTTTTTTAATAAATTGTCAAACTTGTTAAGGGATTTTAGTCCGCTTGTAATTTTATTTCCTCCCAATTAATTTTCAAATGAATTAGTATGCAATAAAAAAAATTGATCCATTTAATGCACAAATACTTATTATGAAAATTATTTTGCATTAAGCACTAATGATGCTTTGACGACCTAAGAGGAGCAAGATCGTCTGATGAGAGGTCCAACTTGTTTTTTTTTATGCACTACTCCGGGATCTTCCAGGTGCAGGGACTTTTAGGCAGAAGCCCAGTCATTTGAATTTTGAAAATTGACTTTCAAGCAGGATGGACTCATAAATTACGAAAAAATGTTTGCCTGATTTTTCCATGACTATCTTTATCAGATTTCTCTGATTTCCCTTATTAACAAACATATATGGTATTTTTTAATGTATACTGCTTCCTTATACAATACATTTATCCAGATTGCTAATGTATCTCATTTGGGAGGAAAAAAACACATAAAAAATGCATAATTGCGTCCTATTGTTGTCCTTTTTTTAGGGGGGGGATGAATCAGTGTTATTGATAAGGCGAAAATGCAAATATTTTCGCATGTTAACAATTGCCTTGATTTCAAAATATTTTTACGAATCAGCCGATTTTTCCAAATTGATAAATTCTTCGGTTGTTTCTTGATTTTCGAAAGGGGGTAGCGGGTTAAGGGGGGGTCTGGCGGCCCCCACCGAATCTGGTAAAATCGTTCCAAAAATCTTGAAGAGGGTCGACAAACAAGCAGTATAAGCTTTTTACCGACATTGCAACTCCAAATGAAAACACAGTAATGGCGAAAAATATGATGTTTTGTGATTTTTATTTTTTTCAACCAGTTTAATTTATTTTTAAATGGTTTAAACGCAATTAAAAATTTGTTTTGGATGTGTGAAAGGCCCCTGAATTTTTTCAGATTTTTTGGTCAAGTAAAAACATGTGAATTTTAGGTTTAAATGCGAAAAAATCGTGAAAAATGCGTCATTTTCAAGATTCAACCCTCTAATTTTTAGGGTTGTTTTCATTTTTCCGAGAGGTGCTGTATAGTATAGATAGCGGCAATCGTCCTCTTTCGAATGCAGGCAACTGGACTCAATTTGGTCAATTTTGGTGAGCGGGGCGATTTTTTGAAAAAAAACTCGAATTTTCAACTTTCGGTAAATTACGGCGCGTACTTGGTATAATGCGTCTTTGCTATAAAAAATACATCTCTATAGGGGTTTTTGAGGTCGCTGATCACGAATTGGATGTCAAAATATTTTTTTGACAACAAATTCACCCATAAGTTTTATTAACACAGGTTTGATAATGTAAAAAATATCATTGAATCACAGCATTTAAACAATTTTAATATCGTGTTCAATTAATATAATCAATGAAACTAAATTTTCTGGTATAAATCATATTTTATTCAAGCTTACGTAATAGTCACACAGTAATATAAAATAGCATAATACTTTTTTTCAGAGCTAAGTTAACAATTTTACAGTTTTAATCCTCGTCACTATCTTCTTCAATAACAGGTTCAACGCTTTGAACAGAGAAATGATATGTGAGAATCTGTGCTGGACGAATAATTCGCGACAAATATCTCGCATGCCCTAAGAAGTAAATGATAGTGGCCACATGTGCACAACAACCGACAGTTCTGAGGCCATTCGCACAATCGCATACGTATTCTTCTATACCACTTCTTCCAATAGCTTTAGGAACGTATCTTACGTAACACCTGTACTTTTTCCGACTTATATGCCTCGATTGAACTTCGCATTTCAAAACTGATTTATCTTCCAACAAGTAATGCATATTAAGAACTGATGATATTATGACGACGCCACAGCGCTATGGCGCGTGCGCAGTATTATGACTTCGGGTTGGGCCTAATGCCTCGAGTCGTGGGGGCCTAGTAGTGTAGTCTTTTACCAGATGGCGGTTCAGTCAACTCATTTGCATTTCAAATTACCATTATCAATGCAGTTAAAATTCATATTATGTTATCGGTAATTATTATATTTTAGACTAAATAAAATAACGATGAAAATTCAACGATACATAATTTTTTTAAAATTAATGTTAATATTATAAATAATATTATTAATACTATTAATATTACTATTAATATTATTAATTAACTTTTTCTGGAATAAAAACTAAAAAACAGTTAATTGAGAGAAATTTAAAAAAATCTTTCATTAATATTTTTACATTATCAAACCTGTGTTAATAAATATTTATGGGTGAATTTGTTGTCAAAAAAAATTTTTGACATCAAATTCGTGATCAGCGACCTCAAAAACCCCTATAGAGATGTATTTTTTATAGCAAAGACGCATTATACCAAGTACGCGCCGTAATTTACCGAAAGTTGAAAATTCGAGTTTTTTTTCAAAAAATCGCCCCGCTCACCAAAATTGACCAAATTGAGTCCAGTTGCCTGCATTCGAAAGAAGACGATTGCCGCTATCTATACTATACAGCACCCCTCGGGAAAATGAAAACAACCCTAAAAATTAGAGGGTTGAATCTTGGAAATGACGCGTTTTTCACGATTTTTTCGCATTTAAACCAAAAATTCACATGTTTTTACTTGACCAAAAAATCTGAAAAAATTCAGGGGACTTCCACACATCCAAAACAAATTTTTAATTGCGTTTAAACCATTTTAAAAAAATTAAACTGGTTGAAAAAAATAAAAATCACAAAAAATCATATTTTTCGCCATTACTGTGTTTTCGTTTGGGGTTGTAATGTCGGTAAAAAGCTTATACGGCTTGTTTTTCGACCCTCTTCAAGATTTTTGAAACGATTTTACCAGATTCGGTGGGGGCCGCCAGACCCCCCTTAACCCGCTACCCCCTTTGTAGCCATACTTTCAAGCATCAGTTCTACAGTTTTATTATTTATTTATTTTTATTTTTTTTTTACTTTATATTTTTTTGCGAAAAATGGCAATTTAAACTGAGGATCAATAACAAATGCTGATAAAATAGCAAAAATTTTCGCTGATAAAATAGCGAAAAATTTTCTTCGATTTCAGTTTGAATAATATCCTACTTGCCTTGTTTTCCATTTTCACAAATATGAATCCCTTTTTCAATTCATTTTTTAATACCCCTTTCATTTTACTGGGTTGATTGATTGATTTTTGACGTCCGATTATCTGCGCTAGGGATATAGGACCAGGGGGGAATGCCCTTCGTGGGGATCTTTCTAAGGGAACCTAACCCGTATTTACGCAAGGTTCGAAGAAAACCACGAAAACTCCGAACGGTTAGGCCGACAGCCGCGATTGGGTTCGAACCCAGCACCTGCCGTCTACCAGTTGAGAGGTCCGAACCTCTCGGCCACTGGTGGGGCCTCATTTTACTGGGACTGTGTTTTTCCAAAAAATGTAGTTATGACTTTATTGATAATATTACTTCAAATATGAACTATTTCATTTGAGATCATCAATGTTACTATAAAACTCAATGGCAACAGCAATTTCATCACAGTCCAGCCAGAAGAGGAAGGCACATATCTTTTATACTAGCAACTGTCCTGCTTTGTTTGGTTTCGCGAAGCATTATTTTCGAAGTATTATTAATATTTGAAAGCAACCATATTTTTTATATTATTTTTGAATGTTTATTAATCAAAAACGCTATTTTATGTTTTGGCGCATTTTAATTTTAGAAATGTAAATTCAGGTAAATTTAGTAAAAATTTTTACTAAAATTTAAACTAAGAATTTTCTCGGAATTTTTTATTTTTGACATAAGTCTGGTATAAAAAATATTTTCGAAGCAAAATTTTACAAAATATTAATTAATTTTATTTGTTTACAATTCTTTTGTTGCCACTTTACAAAAAAAAAATATAATATTTTTTAAATACATAAGTATCGTCTGTGTTAATAATTTCCCACAATAATAATAAATCGTGTATTTGAATTTTTAACACAGAAAAATTACTTTTCTAATTGAATGTAAATAATTGAATTTTCACAAACTTTAATTCATTAAAATATGCTGTAATTTTCATAAAAAAGGTATTTTAAAATTTTCATAAAAGAAATCGTGAAGCTATTATATGATGAAAAGGAAAAAAAAAAGTCTAAATAGGCGCAATTTCCAACATATCTTATTACAGTATTCTATTAAAATGTATATTTTCCTCTCAAATAACAAAACATTTTTAATATAAGAAAGTTTAATGTTCTTTTACGGTTTGAAGTAAAAAATCTGTTATTTTCAATAGTTAAAATATTTCGTCTTCTCAAACTGCGTATATATAGGTTTTTTTCCTTAATTAAATAATAATAATAAATAAAGAATACTGCCCAGTTAAACTGAAGGCATTGAGCTCACAGGCTACAAATACTAATTGCACATTAAAGCTTTATATTTTCAAGGGTTAATTCCGTTCGAAAAAAAAAAAAATTAAGAAGGGGAAACAGCTCTCCCCTTTTCTCTTTTTTTATACTTAATCATTGAACCTCCTATACTACCAAAGACATGCTTTATCATATAAAAAATCTATATCCAAAATTCAGAGCAAATTAGATAATTCTTAATAAAAACCCATTTAGCATTTATATAATTTAAAAAGAGTTATCCCCCTCTTTTATACTTAACCATTAAACTTCCAAAACTATTCAGAGATTTGAACGAAATCTGACAATTCTGCTTGAAAAACCCATTTATATAAATTAAGGGGGGGGGACATTTGAACCCCTGTTCCCCTTATTTATACTTATTCAATGAACACCTAATAACAGTCACGGAATCGCCTCATCAGAATGATCCTAATCAAAATTTTGAACGAAAATTAATTTTGCATGAAAATCCCATTTATATCAACTAACGGGGGGGGGGGGCATTAGAGCCCCTGTTCCCCTTATTTATACTTATTCAATGAACACCTAATAACAGTCACCGAATCGCCTCATCAGAATGATCCTAATCTAAATTTTGAACGAAAACTTAATTCTGCATGAAAATCCCATTTATATCAACTAACGGGGGGGGGCATTAGAACCCCTGTTCCCCCTATTTATACTTATTCAATGAACACCTAATAACAGTCACGGAATCGCCTCATCAGAATGATCCTAATCTAAATTTTGAACGAAAACTTAATTCTGCATTAAAATCCCATTTATATCAACTAACGGGGGTGGGGGGGCATTAGAACCCCTGTTCCCCCTATTTATACTTATTCAATGAACAACTAATAACAGTCACTGAATCGCCTCATCAGAATGATCCTAATCTAAATTTTGAACGAAAACTTAATTCTGCATGAAAATCCCATTTATATCAACTAACGGGGGGGGGGGCATTAGAACCCCTGTTCCCCCTACTTATACTTATTCAATGAACACCTAATAACAGTCACGGAATCGCCTCATCAGAATGATCCTAATCTAAATTTTGAAAACTTAATTCTGCATGAAAATCCCATTTTTATCAACTAACAGGGGGGGGGGGCATTAGAACCCCTGTTCCCCCTATTTATACTTAATCAATGAACACCTAATAACAGTCACGGAATCGCCTCATCAGAATGATCCTAATCTAAATTTTGAAAACTTAATTCTGCATGAAAATCCCATCTATATCAACTAACGGGGGGCATGAGCCCCCCGTTCCCCCTCTTATACATATCGAATGAACTCCAAAAACTAATCAGGGAAGCGCCTTGTCAGGATATACCTACATACAAAATTTCAAGTGGATCGGATATTTTTATCATGAGTTATCGCGTTACGTACATACGAACATACATACAGAACGGACGGGCACATAAGCTCTCAGGCTATGATAGCCTGTGAGCTAAAAAGAAAAATTTTGATGCAATGATAATATTTCACGCAATCATTTATGAATTTATTAATTTTTACTGACTTGATTTTTATTTACTGCAAGAAATACGCAAGTTTTATTATTCAAAATAGATAAGAAAAAAAGTTTTATCTTTAATTTTGTTATTAAATGTAACTTTAACTATATATTTATATATCTACCAATCATACCAGGTATTATAATAGTTTTAAAAAATGGGGTCATTTCTACGCATTTTTTAAAAAAACCTTATTATTTTTTTTAATGTAGTCCATAAATATACAGTATAACTCTGAATGTTTTAATAAATTTATATACACTCTTCAATCATAAAACTATTATTCCGTATAATTTTTATAAAAAAAGTAATCTTAAATACCATTTCGTTAAAAAACATACATCGTATGGAATATTTAAAATTTTAAAAATGATGATGATTCTTCCAATAGTTCAAAATAAAAATATATTAATTTGCACATAAAAATTCATCTTTCAACTCGAAGGCATTGTTTTGTGGGACGGTTAAAAAAAAAAAAAAAAAAAAAAAAAAGCTTGTAGAAACAACCGCATTTTAAAAAACTATTCTAGTCCTGGTATGATTGGAGATACATAAATATATAAGAAGGGGGGGAGGATTGTACTTTGTGCTTATATATAACTAAATAAATAACGACTTATTTTATTTTGCGATGTGACTTTCTTCGTTTACATTTTACACTTTTAGCACTGATGATGGGACTTAAGAAGTCCCGAAACATGTATGCTTTTAACATCTTTTAACATCTTTTATTTTATATTATTTGTGCTCTTGAACGTTGTTTATTTATTTAGTTACATAAATATATAGTTTCATTATTGTTTACAAAAATGAATCCGTATAATGGTAAAACATATTCACTAAAATAATAAAAAATCATTTGATAAGAAAATCATATTGTCAAAAACTACAGATATTATATTTCTGTCAATTCCAAAAATATTTCTTTCCTTAGTTAAACTTAAAATATAGTTTTTGAGATATTTTGGCAGAATAATGAAAATAAATTATATTTATTGAATTAATCATGATTCTATCTACAATTACTAACTCCATGATTTATTTTTTCTTCCAAAAATATATATTAACTTTTTATATTATATTATTTTTATATTACATTTTTAATATTAATATTAATTTTTTTATTGCAAAAACGCGTCCGTAGTGAAAAAACTTGTAAAAAGAATTTGTTACAAAGTAATTGTTTATTAAGGTTATTTTGTAATAGAAAAAAAAAGTGCAAATCTACAGAAAATAATTTATTTTTATGTTTAAAAATAACATAATCAAGTCAAATTATTGAACAGTTTTTTTTTTTTTTTTTTGTAAGTGTACGACAAAATTTAATTTGTGAAGTCTAGTAGAAGTTATCTTTGCTCGACCTAATAACATCTACACACACACACATACAATCAAAACAAAAAACTTATTCAATTTAAAATCCATTTAAAAACTGTGGCCGAAGCCAGGATTCTCGTATTTTTTAAAGGGGTGTCATCATCAATGGTTTTGGAAATCTAAAGATACTTTTACAAGAAGCTAATTACTTAAAAATTGTATAAAAATTCAAAAATAATTTAAAAATGCATTACATAGAGATCTTTTGTTATCGCATTGTTTGATTATTTTTATTTTAGCAATTAGTTGAGTTTAATTGTTTTAAAATTTCAGGGATAAATTAAAACCGTCAAAATATATTCTTTTTTTTTTTCTTTGTTATCACAATTTTTAAAGTTTTAAGCAAGAAATTAAAGAATCAATATTTTCGAAACATTCATTTATTTCTCCTCAAGATTAAGCTCATGCATATTTTAATAAAAAGAAAACGGCGATGAAACTTGAAAAGGCCATAAAATAGAATACTCAAGGAAACAATAACATATAAGTGGGGAATATACATGAAATTTAGCTGGAACCACCCATGAAGAATATCTTGAATAATGACAAGCAAGATGACAAAAGGAGAAGAGCGATGTGTGAGACGCCAGACAAAGAGATTACCAAAGAGGAAGCTGAAATTGAAAGAGGATTGTTATATCTTAAACTCCAAAAATAAATGAAGCATGCTATCTACGTTATTGTTCAAATATTAAAAAATGAAATATTATAAACGTGTCTATTTTGAATCAATTGGAAATTTGAGTGGAAGAGACATTTTATTTGAGAGTAAAGAATAATAAAGGAATAGCAGACTTCTTGCATTATTTTTTGAAAATGTATTGTATAGTCTATGTATCTGAATTTAAGTTACAGTAGGCACTGAAAGGTTTATATCTAATTCGTGGTTTATGATAGAATACGCATAGAACATTGCCTTTCTAAAAAAAATGTGATTCATTTTCTGAAATAAATTTTTGAAAAAATGATGGTTTGCACTCTTTGTAAGTTTTGCCTCAAATAATAATTTTCTAATTTTTACTTTTTAAGTTAATTTACAAAAAGTTGAATATTTTCCAGTACTAAAAAAAATCAAAAACGTAAGTACTTCCCTGAAATTTCTTCAAATTATTGTAAAAATTCTACACTAAGCTGCCAATTATTTTTCTTTATTATAAAGTAACTTTTATTGACTCCCCCCAAAAGAAAATGGATTCTTTAAAAAATACTGTCGTCATTCTAAATTTAGTGTAAAATGTTTTCACATAGTTCAGATGGATCATACAGTGACAAAGGTGGCATTCCATATCACGTGTGAGTCAGCTTTCACATATTTCTGTTGTTTTAGGAATGTTATTATAGCTTCAAATTAAAACAATTATGTTGATGCTAAAATCTAGTTTTTTTCTTATTTTTAAAACTTCACAGCAAAGCTGAAAAGCGTTTATGACTTTGGTTTGTCAATCGTCTATCCGCACTCTAACTCACGTTACTATACTCGGATTGCTCTGAAATTTTTGAATGTTATTAACGTTAACCATAGCACGAAACCTATTTCACCAAACGTTTGTAGCATGTTTAGTACATTTAGAGGACAGTCAAAAGTTTTCCGCTATATTACGGCGAATGGAAAAAAAGAAGCGTTCCAAATGAACTTCAAAGATGTTACATCTTTTAAACATAATAAAATCCATATGCATTTATGATATGCACTAAAATAAACATTATGTAGAATATGCGGTGCAATTAATAGTTATTATCCATCTACAGGGACACACACAAAATGATTCCAATGCATATATGTACAATGGAAAACTGTTTGTGGCGTATTTTAATTCTGATAAACTATTTCATGATCATATAATGAAACAATTGTATGTCGGTGAGACTTATTATATGTTATTTCATACATAATACGCAGTGCATAGCATTTACAGGGCTACGAAAAACATTTCAGATGTATACTCTATCCTAAGTACTGTATAATAGCGATGATGTCAGGAATTGTATTTTTTAATTATGATATGCTCTTTTAAGATTAAGGTTTTTATGCAAATTACAGGGTATGTGTAAATGCTATAACTGATACATAAGACTACATAAAAATTAATCATAGTTACTAAATATCAGCGTAAAGTACTTAAAGATGGTTTTAAATTGTATCACGAATTGTCAAGAGAACGCCATTTAGTTTACTAAGAAATGTTTTGCGAATATAGGTATAATGATATACAAGACCACGCAAAGAACTGGGTATACGACCGTCTTAGATGATTTATTCTGAAAATGTGATTTCAGCAGTTTTAAAAGCGTTTCCGTTTGAATTAAATTTTAGTTAAACGGTGGATTGTAATAAAATTAATAAGTAAATTATAGGGCTGAATTAAAATATTTAAGTATGTTTCTATCTATTAGTATAAATATCTGAAACAGGAATTACAAAGTGTTAAACATTTTTTTGCTAAACTAAATTTTCCCATTATATGGTATGTATATCAAACTACAGATCAAATACATCACTGTTCAAAAGAGATGGAATTCATATTTGGTTATGGAATGTGACTGCTGAAATTAAACTTTTAATTGATTTTTCTGATTTTTAAAATGTTTATTTAGTTATCTCATCTACGTTATTTACCCGAATAACAGTTTTTTTTAAAGATTTCCGGAGATGTAGGAAAGAGTTTCATACTCTATGCTTAACGCGCGATTTTTCTTTCTTGTTAATGTATAGTTTATCATTTCAAAACTTATAATTCAATCCATATAGATTGAATTATAAGTATAAGAATGAATAAGAATGTATAATATGTAAATGTATAATGTATAATATGTAAATGTATAATGTATAATATTGAATTATAAGCATAAGAATGTATAAGTTGCGCGCAGGATATTTTGTCAGTTTTTCATGGAATGACCCAAACCTGGCAGATTACTTATGTCTAGGATTTTACTAGGATTTTAAATGTGAATTTTTTTGTATTTTATTGTTTATTTATTATTAACCCGCGAGTAGTCGCGACTTTTTCCACAACGTCATTAGTCGCGCTCGGTCTTTTCGCCGCTGGCCCCTCGCATACCAAATATGTAAAATAAGAAATATTTTTCACCTAATATATGAAGATAACATTTCAATGAATATATAAATTTGCAGTTTTCTTAAATCATGCATTTTATTCATGAGATATGGAGTAATTCGAAAAAGTAAAAATGAACTGACATTAGTAATTGCTACGTAGACTTTTTCGCCAATTTCAACTTTGTTTCTAAAAATGTACCTGAAAGAAAAACAGAGGTGTCCTGTTACTTCACTAAGGTGTTCGAAAAACCTTCAAAGTCAACTACATGGTAGATCTCCGTTGTATTTGTAATCTGATACAAGTTAGGAGAAGATAAGTTATACGGGCGGCGAAAAGACCGACACGCGACTACTGACGGGTTAAAATATGTCAGCTTACTAAGTCCTAGCGTTTAAAACCTGAAGATTTGTAAATCTATTAAGTATAACAGAGGGAACAGATTTTCTGCATATCGCTGTAGTTTTAAAAATGCATATAATTATAATATTATAATATACATATAATATGCAGTTATTTTGATAATTTTAATGCATTATTTATAATTTAAGTTGAAAGATATCGGTATATATGTAAACGATACATGCTGGTCATTTTGTCCGTTTTTAATGAAATGCCCCACTGCCCTATTTGTAGATGAACTTTCTATTTCACATATTTAATTTTTGGAGTTATTTTTAATCAAATAGAAACGACTGATTATTCGTCAACGCACTTGTTCCTAGATTGAAAAAGATTCGATTGCCATTGATATAAAACCTTTCTTTGTACGAATTTAATATCTCGAAAAAGAGTGTGCAAATATATAATCACATATGTTTATAGATTTATCCAAATTATTAAATTATCAATTAAAAATCCTATAACCATTTTTCAATTTGAGTTTTATCATTCTGGTAACATTATCGTCTACTCCATGTGCTCCTTTAAGCCCCAAACACATTTGACCACATCTTGAAGTTCAGCGTTGGCTCGTTTATTGTGGCGGCGCGGTATTTTTGATCTTAATGAGTTTTGCAGGAAAGGGATGGTTGTCCGTCAAGTAGGGGGGATTGCTTATCTCTCGATTTTTTTTTTTTTTAAATTCACCTCGTTTCTATTATGAAGAAACCGCAAATAGATCCTATACAAAAGACTTCCCCACTTTTTCCAAGAATTCAGTTGTAGGGAAGAGTATTGCAATCTGAACGGAGCTTTAAGGTCCACGCACATAGCACTAACTTTTTGCGCTATCTTTGATCTTTCGTGTCGGCGCTTTGATCTAAAAATGCTTTTTCAGTGCACTGAATCTGAACTTCAAGAGAGGAATCTAACACGAAATCAGTTGACATTTTTACGACTGAAGATGGGGTAGATAAAAGTTACCCTCCCTTTGTCAATTTGGTAGGGTCAGTCCCTCAAAAATCATTTTTAGAGGTTTCACCCTTGTTCCGTTCGGAAACAGAGATTGATTGATTGCTCTTTTAGTGTAATAAAAACTAGTGCTGTTCGCTCGCAGCCTTAAGGTAACACCGCATTCCGCATTTTTGTGAGCCCTACGCTTTATATTTCAGTTCATATGTTATGTCCCCTTTTATACACATGTTTACTTTGGCTGACAAAAATACTCAGCGATTAGTATGTCAGTTAATATTTCATGATTGGGAACCGATTTATTTTTTTTTCCTGTACTGATATGGATTCCGGACTTATAAAAAGAAAAAAAAAATAAACATATGCAAAACAAAGGAAAAATATTTCCTGTAGTTATTTTTTGTAATAAATTCCTATCCATCTAGAATCCTTGAAAATAAAGAATGATAGTCCATACTGTGCTTGTATATAATCGCACTAAAAGATTTCATTTATTTCAACATTTTAGTTTATTTCTTAACGCAATGTTAACGAACTTAAAAACTTTTTTTAAACTTTAAAAAAAAATAGTACATGTAATCTTATGAATGTGGCAAATAACATTTGTGCACCTTAAAAGATTCTATTCGAAATTTTTAGATAAATATAAATTTAGATTAAAAAAAAAAAAAAGAACTTGAAAGGAAAAGAGCAAGGGAAAAAAAAATAATACCACGAAAGAAATTTCAGAAAGCTACACATACCGTAAAAATTTTATTTTGAATTCTTAAATAATTCCACACGCAAAAAATATCTTAAATTATATAATTTACTTCAAAGTTACATGAAAAAGGATGTTTCCATTTGTAATATTTTTTGACAAAAAATAAAGACGAAATAAAAAAAAATTTGCTATGCATGAAATCACTCACATTTCAAAGATAATTTTTTTTGTTTCTTAAAAGGAGAAGAAACAGTAAAAAAAAAAATAATAATGCATTAACTTATCTGCTTAAGCCACACTTTCGCTATTCAAAAATTCGCATTCTCTATTTTGTGCAGTTTTAGTCTTATACTATATAATGGAGTTTTTCTAACATGAAAATAACATTTAATTTCCTTGTTTGCATGCATTTTAAAACAAAATAAAATTATTTTGAGAATTCTAAATGTTTTATGCATAAAAATGTATCTTTTTAAATGGAAATGTTAGTTAAATGCCATGTAAGATTTATTCACAGTTACTTATTAACCCGTTAATGCAGGTTTTTATATTTTGATCAAGAAAAAGAGATATTTGAATCTCATTTTCATTAATTATTCTCTAGAAAAATAGCAGAAAAGTTATCTTTGTTTCTGTTGGATATAATGTGATAATTTCACTCTTGAATTACACACACAAAAAAAAAAAAAAAAAAAAAAAAAAAAAAAAAAAAAAAAAAAAAAATGTTCAAAGAACCATAATTTTAAATTATATTCTTTTGTGTTTATCACAATAATAATTATGCCACAAAATAATTTTAATAATAATTTAATAGTTTACAATTAATGATTACTAAAAATAGAGCAAAATACTGGTTCAGCGTATAGCTTATAGTCAATACTCTTTTTGAAAAGCAATTAAAAGATAAGAAGAACTGGGGCACATTGATACACCCCCCTCTACTGCTTCTAGGTCATTACAGGAAGTTTCACAACAGCTCCAAAAGATTATGCTAATGTACACAACTACATCCAGAACATCTTGGGATTATACAGTAGTTTGATGAAATAGGACCGGTGATTTATTTTTTTATAGGTTAAAAAAATTGCGTTGTACAATTGCAATGGTATTATACAACAGTTCCAGTATTTTCAACCCAAAAGAATGCTCGCCTTGGTAAGTAATGCTATTGTTTATCAGTTCATCATTCTTTATTGTTGGGTAAATTATGAAGTGTTGGATTTGAGACTCGTATTATTCAAAATGGCTGCATGGGGCACATTGATACAGTCTATGTCGGAGCATATTAATGCGTATCAATGTGCCTCATACCTACTCAATCTTTTTCTAGTTTATTTTTTTATTACCTTTTATCATTTTTTTTTTACCATACATGCTTTAATCCAACTATTTCCTGCCAAAAAATTCTAATATTAGGTTTTATTGAAGTGAAATAGCTCAAACTTTTTTTATTAGAAAATTTTATAGTATTTTTGCAAACAGAAGACGTACGAACACCCCCAACAGCTATTGGTTGTAGAAATAACAAAAGGAAAGGGCGGCGGCCTGGCAAATCTCGAATTTCTATCGATTCTCCCGAGAAAAATGTATTTTCGACATGAGAAATGGTAAATAAGAGAAACAAGCTGCAGCAAAGCAGAGGATAATTATAATATAAAGAGAATTTTTAATATAATTATCCTCCATTTTCTATTTATAAATTGGTTTATAAACAGAAAACCTGGTAAATTTTTCATTTCTCACAAGAAAGAAGTTTAATGCAGAGGTTGAAATGCCAGATATGACAATGTTACCACTGATAACAACCAAACAAGGAACAATTAGAACATCAGGTCAGTATACATTTAATTTTGATTGTTTTAATATTGCTTACAAATAAATTGTGGATGTTTTGAATTTCTATAAATAAATATAAAGTAGTTTGCTAACTCATTTTCTATGAAAAATATTCATTGGTGTTATTTTTCCTCCATTTTTCCAAACGTATCAAAGTGCCCCATGAGGTGTATCAATCTGCCCCGGGGGATGAGGCACTTTGATAATGACTTTTTTAGATTTTTTTTTAATTACATGCAAAACTACTATATAAAACAATGATTTTACATTTTAATAACACACTACACAAGTTTTGTTGACACCACATGGAAAAATAACTTGAAATTTCTATTTTCTGGGCACTAAAAAAATTTTAGAAAAAAAACCGTATCAATGTGCCCCAGTACCACCTATATACATTTTATGTTGATATTGTTTTCGTATGTTTTATTTTTTACTTGACTATGAATTAGAAACTTTTTCAATTTATTACAGTCACCGCAAAAAAAATCTTGACATTTGAGATTTTAGACGTTTTGTTGAATATCTAGAAATATACATGAGGAATTATTCTGAAACTTCAGGTGTGTAAACAATATAGCACAGGTCATATATTTTCGTGAAATTTTTTTGCCGAAGTCCCATAGGGGACCGTCAAAAAATTGAAAAAGAATGAATATCTTTTGGATGACCCTGTCAAAACTAATGTAGCAAAAGCATTCCAACTGCAGATTATCATTAAGTGACTTATTGTAATTATGTGTGTTCATTTTTATGTGGATAGCATGTATACCCGTAGAGAAATTAAGGTTTTTATAAAAACAGTCCCAATTTTTTTCAAGATTTTTGCTTATTATTTGCAGAGTTCTTAATATAAAATAAAGTTTTTTCCTGAACTTATGACAAACAATATTATAAATAGTACCCTGCAACCAGAATTTAAAAAAAATAATAATTGTATGAATAATGAACAGGTTTACTAAATAAATTTTCATTGCGCATGCGTAAAAGTTATGCAAATTTTGTTTGCATATTGTGTTAGCTAAAGGTATGGAGCAACTTTTGTAAAAGTCTCAGAATCGCAGCTTAAAAATGCTGAAAATTATCGCGGATGGAATCTGATGAAAATCCGTTGTTTCGAAAAAGACGCAAAAAGATAAGGGGTTGTATCCAAATATAGTAGTGAGCGCGATAGTATGTACTACATAATATTGCGCGCACTACTATATTTGGATACAACCCCTTATCTTTTTGCGTCTTTTTGGAAATAACGGATTTTCATCAGATTCCATCCGCGATAATTTTCAGCATTTTTAAGCTGCGATTCTGAGACTTTTACAAAAGTTGCTCCATACCTTTAGCTAACACAATATGTAATCAAAATTTGCATAACTTTTACGCATGCGCAATGAAAATTTATTTAGTAAACCTGTTCATTATTCATACAATTATTATTTTTTTTAAATTCTGGTTGCAGGGTATTATTTATAATATTGTTTGTCATAAGTTCAGGAAAAAACTTTATTTTATATTAAGAACTCTGCAAATAATAAGCAAAAATCTTGAAAAAAATTGGGACTGTTTTTATAAAAACCTTAATTTCTCTACGGGTATACATGCTATCCGCATAAAAATGAACACACATAATTACAATAAGTCACTTAATGATAATCTGCAGTTGGAATGCTTTTGCTACATTAGTTTTGACAGGGTCATCCAAAAGATATTCATTCTTTTTCAATTTTTTGACGGTCCCCTATGGGACTTCGGCAAAAAAATTTCACGAAAATATATGACCTGTGCTATATTGTTTACACACCTGAAGTTTCAGAATAATTCCTCATGTATATTTCTAGATATTCAACAAAACGTCTAAAATCTCAAATGTCAAGATTTTTTTTGCGGTGACTGTAGTATCACGGACTGTGATATAATATTTTGAAACAGTTAGAAAAAATAAAAAAAATACTTAGTTTTTATTTCAGTTTGAAATATTATAACTTATTTCATTTTAAGTGACCAAATTCTACTTTTTTTCTAGAATTCATTTTTTATTGTTAATATTTTCATGCAGATTTATGCATTGTGCAAGCAGCTTACTTTCGATGACATGAGGGAATTTTGCAGTGTACTCTATTTTTTGTAATTCCGTTATAGAATGCAAAATATATAAAAATAGATATATAGAAAATGAAATCTAAATTTCTATTGGATGTATGTCAAGAATAACTGATTGAATCATTTACTGAAATGATTTCGCAACCGATTTTGACAAAAAAGCAATGCATCGACCATTATTGTAAGAAGCGAGTCATATTTTATGTATATATATCAGCCTAACATATCTTTTTCTTTTTTGATGTAGAGGAAAACGTTTATGCAAATTTTTCAAATTTGATTTTAATGGAATAAAATGTATTTAAATTCCAATCACTTTATATTTACGTATTGTTTATCCTTACATTTATTATTTAAGTATAACATTGCTGATTTATCCATAAATATAGAACAATGTTATATATTCACTGTTATATATATATATATATATCTATATATATATACAGGGTGGTTCAGAGCAGTGTTCTCACTGACATTTGACCAACGTTAGCAATTTGGCTAATTAAAAGTAAAAAACATTCGCCAAATGAAAAAAGTATTAGCAAATTAGATTCGACGTGTAGCACAAATATATATATGTATATATATATATATATATATCTTTAACCTTTAATATACACTTTTTTTAAGTTTTTATAACTGCGACAACGATTGTTATTAATTTAATTCAACTTGTTCCATGTAGGCAGACGATACCGTGCTACCTAAATTAAAATGTCAGTGTTGAGAAACTGAAGAGAAGTGAAGTGTTTTTTCTGTTTTTATTCTAAAGTTGTGTTTGAGATAAGTGCAGACGATAACGCAGCAGTGAGCTGCGAGTGAGTGTTATTCCTTTAATAAAGTGTTTTTTAAAGAACCAGTGCATATGGAATAATTTGTGTAGTGTGTGCATTTAATAATTAACATGGACCGCCGAGCCGTAAGGTGAAAATAATTATTTATGAGAGTGAAAAATCATGGAATTTGAACGATGTGCTGATGTGATATTAAGAGTTCTATTATAGATCTGTCAACGTTCAACATGAGAATCTTCGAATAATATCGTGCTCGAACAAGTGAAATATTGTGTTTAAGATGATCAATTTAAGAATTATAATGAGTCTTCCTCGGAATTTCGCAGCGATTTGAGTGAGGTAAGAGCAATTTTTTAGTTTATTTTGATTTAATTATGTCTGTTATTGATAATCTAAATAAACACGAGCTTAAGCTTGTAGTTGAGGAATTGGGTTTAACTGCTCCTGAAAGTAGTAAAATTATTGATTTAAGAAATATTATAGAGAATAGTGAATATTACTCAAATGAGCAGTTATTAAAAAGCATCGTTAATTCGGTTGTTGAGGAGTATAAATCACGAACAGAAACTGAGAAAACAAAATTAGAATTAGAAAAAATTAAATTAGCGCAATTAGAAAAAGAGTTAGAATTAGCAAATATTCGTAAAGAACCATCCCAAAATTCGGAATTTGAAAAAATTAAACTAGCTCAGTTAGAGAAAGAATTAGAAATAGCCAAATTGCGTAAAGAATCTCAGGAAAATTTGCCGTCTGTAACAAAAAAATCGGAAACGGGAATAGGGAACAATAACTTGGAAAGTTTTATTAAAAGTATTAAAACTTTAACTATTCCTTTACTAACGAGAGCTGAGTGATTTAATCTTTTTTTTTCAATCTCTTGAGAAAGCGTTTCGAACTAAAAATGTACCTGAAGAGTTTATGGCCGAAATTCTGTTAAATATTCTCGGCGAAAAAGCGAGCAATTTAATGATCTATTTATCAGAGGAAGAGTTGATTAGTTATGATAAATTGAAAAATATAGTGTTAAGGGAATTTCAACCTATTGCACAAGAATGTTTAAACAATTTCAAGAGTGCACAAAAATTACCGTCGGAAAGTTACGTTCAATTTGCAGCTAGGCTGAGTTCAATTTTTCAGTATTACTGTAATTTGCGTGAGGTAAATGATTTTAAATCATTATGCGATCTGATTGTTTCAGATAAAATTTTCAGTTCTTTAGATCGCGAATTAATGAATCATATCGCAATTAAACAATCAGAGTCATATTTTAAACCACAGCAACTAGGAAGAGAATGCGATATTTTTTTGTCGATTAAAAATAAATCTAAAGGTGAATCAAATGTGTATTCGAGAAACACGATAAATGAAAATAAACGTATAGCGACAAATAAATTTCAAAATCGGCCTCAAAGGAGCGGTTCAAATATATTTTTTTCGGAAACAAAAAATGTCAAATGTGTCTTGTGTAAATCTAATGAATATCACGGTTTACATTCTTGTCCGCAATTCAAAAAACTGTCCATTAAAGATAGAGTAGAAGTTGTGAAATTAAATAAAGCATGTTTCAAATGTTTAAATTATAATTGTTGCGCACAGAAATGTAAGTCTAAAAATTGTGCTAGATGTAAACTACCGCATTCTGAACTAATACACTTTCCTAGAGAATAAAAGGAATTAAATAATCAAAATAAAAATGTTGGTCATGTGTTTCAATCGGCTTCAGGAATAAAAAATTCACAACCCGAGGAAATCCTTTCCTACCCTCCGAGTCAGACTGTCGCCTCTAGTTTTGTGAAAAATAAAACAAAATCCGTTTTATTAAGTACGGCGCGTATCCTCATTAAAGATAAGTTCTCGGAATGGCAGGAAGTTAGATGCTTACTAGATGTCGGTTCACAAGCATGTTTGATTACTTCACAGTGTGCTAATCGATTGCAGCTTAGAATTAATAAAACGAGTACTTTAATTTCATGTTTGGATGACACTTCTATGACAATAAAAGGCTGCGTAAATACAAAAATCGCGAATAGAGATAAAAGTTTTGAAAGAGAATTGACTATGCTAGTAGTAAGGAAAATTACAGATTTAATTCCGCAACAAGTGGTTAACATAAATGTTGAAGTACCAGATTTAACTATATTAGCAGATTATAGATTTAATTTCCCTGATAAAATTGATATGTTGTTGGGGGCAGAAATATTTTATGAGTTATTAAGACCGGGACAAATAAATTCTCAGAATTCAAATTTACTTTTGCAAAATACCGTATTTGGGTATGTGGCTAGTGGATGCAAAGAGCAGGAAAGTGATGTAAAAGTTTATTGTGGGCTAATTCGGGAGGAAGATTTAAACCAAACATTAAAAAAATTTTGGGAAGTTGAAAACGTCGAAGTAGAGTTATCAAAAAGTAAGGAATTTGAGATATGTGAGCAACATTTTGCGCGTACGCATTGGAGAAATGAGGAAGGGAGATACGTGGTGAAAATGCCTTTAAAGGAAAATCCTTCGTGTTTAGGCCAATCTAGGGAGCTTGCTCTTAAAAAACTTAAATCGCTGTGGACTCGCTTATCAAAAGATAAGAAATACTTCAAATTGTATAAAGATTTTTTAAATGAATATGAAATGTTGGGGCATATGAAACAGATTAAAGAAGTGAAAGAACCTGACGTGGTGTATTATGCTCCACATCATGGTATTTTCAGACCAGAGAAGTCCACCACAAAACTGAGAGTTGTATTTAACTGTTCTGCCACAACAACAAATGGCACATCACTTAATTCATTGCAATATAATGGCGGTGTTATTCAGAATGATTTATTCACGATAATGGTTAGTTTTCGAGAGCATACTTATGCACTGACTGCGGATATTCAAATGATGTATCGAATGATCAATATTGATCCTAGTCAGCACGCATTGCAGAGAATTTTGTGGAACGATAATTTCGAGGAAGAGCCTAAAATTTTTGAACTACAGACCGTTACATACGGTACGGTTAGTGCGCCTTATTTAGCAATGAAAACTCTCAACCAGCTATCGATTGATGAAGGAGATAATTATCCGATGGCAGCATCGGTTCTTCGAGAAAATATTTACATGGATGATATTTTGTGCAGTGCACCTACGCTTGAAGAAGCCAAAGAGTTGCAGAGGCAGCTCATAGCGATTATGCATAAAGCATGTATGAGACTCCATAAGTGGTGTACAAGTGATAAAAATCTTTCGCTGACTTATGAAGAAGGGTACAAATTTGAAAATGAAATTGAAACTAAAACGTTAGGGGTTTCGTGGAACCCAAGAGATGATTGTTTCACTTTTCGAGTTAAGGTGGAATTGAGCAATTCCTACAGAAAGCGAGAAGTATTGTCAACAATCGCGAGACTATTTGATCCTCTGGGACTTCTTGGTCCAGTTATATTTAAAGCCAAAATACTAATGCAAAAATTGTGGAGAATCAATATTGATTGGGATGACGAGCTTCCTGAATCAGAGTTTCATGAGTGGCATCAATTTCTTATGTCATTTAAATGTGTAAATAATATAAAAATTTGTAGGCGGATTATAATTGAAAACCCAGAAATTATAGAAATACACGGGTTTGCTGACGCCTCAGAACGTTGCTATGGGGCAGCAGTTCATTGCAAATCCAGTGATTCCTCAGGAAATGTGATGGTGAATTTAATCGCTAGCAAGTCGCGAGTTTCACCGATAAAGAGTCTAACTATTCCAAGATTGGAGTTATGTGCAGCAGTGTTGCTAACCAAACTGGTAAACAGAGTATTATCATCCATGAAAGTAATAGTGACTAATGTTTTTCTTTGGTCAGATTCAATGATTGTGCTAGCATGGATTCAAAAAGAACCTATCGACCTCAAGCAATTTGTTCAAAATCGAGTGGCTAACATACAAGAAAACTCTAGTGCTGAACAGTGGCATCATATTTGCTCAGAAGAAAATCCTGCTGACAAACTTTCCAGAGGTATGGATCCTGACAAACTTGCAAACTGTGAATTGTGGTGGAAGGGACCTTCATTTCTTCAGAACAGTGATTATCCTCAACGTACAATAACCATTCCAGAAACAAATGATGAGTTCAATAAAGAGCTCAAATTTAATGTTAAATCCTCGAATGAATTTAATGTTATAAGTTGTAATATCACCGAGAATTGTTTTGTATATAACTTGATTAATCTTAGTAATAATTATTTAACGATTGTGCGTATTCTTAGTTATATTTTCAGATTTGTGATGAATACAAGAAACCCTCTTTATAAGTGTAATGGACCCTTGAGTACGTCAGAATTGGAGCTTGCAGAGAGACATTTAGTTAAATAAATACAAAATAATGAATTCAGTGAAGACATACATAGTCTTCAGACTAAAGGATCGGTAAGTCTGAGTAGCAAGTTAAAAGGCCTCAACCCTTACTTAGATGAATTTCGAATTTTAAGGGTTGGTGGCAGGTTAAATAAGAGTAATTTAAATTTTTCAAAAAAGCACCCGGCGATTTTACCAAAGAGTAATAAATTTACTGTAATTGTTATAAATTATTATCATAAGAAATATTTGCATGTTGGTGCGTCAACTTTACTATCCTTAGTGAGAAATAAATTTTGGCCAATAAATGGTCGTACAATGTGTCGAAAGGTGGTTCACCAGTGCATTCCATGTTTTAAAGCTAAACCAGTTATTGCAAATCAATTGATGGGCGATTTGCCCAGGGATAGAGTCCAATTAGACTAATGTTTTAATATTTCGGGTGTTGATCTGTGTGGGCCATTTATGATCAAAATTGGTTATGCACGTAGGACCATCTTACAAAAAATTTATGTCTGTATTTTTGTTTGTTTTGTATTTAAGGCTATACACATAGAAATTATTTCAGATTTAACTTCCGAATCATTTGTTGCGGCACTGAAAAGATTCATAGCACGCAGAGGTAAATGTGCCAAATTGTATTCTGATAATGCAAAAAATTTTATTGGGGCAGATAAAACACTTAGGGTCTTTTATGAATTAGTAAGAAAACCTGATGAGAAATTAGCAGCATATTTGTCTAGTGAAGGCATTGAGTGTAAATTTATTCCCCCCAGATCACCCAATTTCGGGGGTCTTTGGGAGGCCGCAATAAAATCCTTTAAATTTCATTTTAAGAGAATTGTGGGAGGTGCTAATCTCACTTATGAGGAATTTCTTACAGTAGTGATACAAATAGAGGGAATATTAAATTCGAGGCCTTTGAGTCCATTATCAGATGACGCAGATGATTTTGGAGTCCTAACTCCAGCTCATTTTCTTATAAACAGACCATTAAATGTCATTATTGAGCCTGATTTAACCAATATAAAAGAAAATCGCCTCAAAAAATGGCAAAGAATAACTAAAATTGTACAACTTTTTTGGCGCAAATGGCATCATAATTATTTAAGTGAATTACAAGAGAGGGGTAAGTGGAGATTTGAAAAGAATAATGTAAAAATAGGAGATCTAGTGTTGTTAGTAGAGGAAAATATATCAAGCAAAAAGTGGCCTTTAGGCAGAATTATTGAAGTATATTACGATAACGATAAGAAAATTCGCGTTGTTCAGGTAAAAACTCAGAATGGAATTTTTAAAAGATCGATTAGTAAAATATGTATTTTACCTATGCCTGAAACCCATAGTACTTAACAAAAATGTATATATATATATGTGTGAGTGATATATTGTTTTTTTTTTTCAATTTTATATTTAAGTAACATATATAGTGACTTTTTGTATTTATTTGTGTAATTAGTGTACTTAGTAAAAAAAAGAGTTATTATTGAATGTGAAACATGTCAATGGGGGCCAGTATGTTCCACGTAGGCAGACGATACCGTGCTACCTAAATTAAAATGTCAGTGTTGAGAAACTGAAGAGAAGTGAAGTGTTTTTTCTGTTTTTATTCTAAAGTTGTGTTTGAGATAAGTGCAGACGATAACGCAGCAGTGAGCTGCGAGTGAGTGTTATTCCTTTAATAAAGAGTTTTTTAAAGAACCAGTGCATATGGAATAATTTGTGTAGTGTGTGCATTTAATAATTAACACAACAATTTGCTATTTATATTAAAAATATGTATCTATGCATATGTATGAAAAGAGAAAAGAAAGAGCAAAAATTGAACACTAGCAATTTGGCGAATCTAATCGCTTGTTTATTCGCCAAATGAAGAATTTAGTCGCAATTTGGCGCAAAGGCGAGCGACGACAGCGAGAACACTGGTTCAGATCTATATGTAAAAAATATAAAGACAGGATATCAATAAGCAGATTTATCATAGGAATGTGGATTGAGAAATGCAGTGTTGATGTAATAAAAGGGCGTTGTTGAATGCTGCGAATGAACGCTCTTCGGTGGTTTGAATCATCACTTCCCGCACGGATTGCAAGAAACACTTTTTATCACACCAAAGAAGAGTCTGTTGACATGCATTTCATGCACGAGATTGCTCAAAGAAATCATATTGAACGATTCACGGGTAGGATTCTGCCAGATCCCCGAACATATAAATTGTTTCATTAAGAGTTGTGTGTGAGTGGATTGTTTTAATGCTTCTAGGTATGATAAGTGAATTGTAAGATATCGCTAACCCCTGCAGTAAAAAAGCAGTATTACGTACAATAGGGGCTACTGTTTCGACAAGATGAAAAGGTGTTGGAGTGCACAATGTGTGAACCATTGCCTTGCTTAGCCCAAGACATATAACGCATGTTGGCAAACTCCACATTGGTGTAACGATGCATGATGAGCAAAATTAATGAGGGAAGCACTGTTGAAGCCTGCGAAGCTCTTTCATACACTGAAACTAACAGCACACTTTACTGCTTCAACGCTGCATTTCTGCACTCACTTTCCAAACAAAAGCTATTTATTTATATCCACGCTATCTCCCTTTATATTTTTAACACATAATTCTGAAATATCCTGTATATTTAAATAAAACAATTAATGTTGTTTTGATGCTGTTACCTGTGCTGTTGCTTGTTTAGGCAAAAAAAAAAGGTTTCGATTGTATAAATTGATTGCGTGAGACGCTGTTTTCGGATGAAAGTAAATTCAGTCATTTTTGATAAACGCCGTTAGTTTTGTTCAAACAGTTAAGAAATGTTTGTGTTGCATTCAGGTGTTTGAAACCCACACTTATATCAAAAGTTGCAGATATCTGTTTGATTTAGAAAAAAGTTAAAACCCGAGAACACAATCTACGCATTTAGCACACACAGAAACTTTACATAGGGACCTGTTTAATTCTAAAATTAAAAATTTCAATTGGTTTAAAAAAAAAAAATAAAATTATGCACAATAGATTTTTTTAGACAAGTGTTACAATTCGAATAATATGAAATCTATTTATTGACTGATTTTATGAAATAAGGTAGAATGCAAATATTTGAATTAATTTCGAAGTGTATTCAAGATCAAAGCTAAGTTTTTGAGCTGTAACCTGATTAACATTTATGAATTTTTGAAATATTTTGGAAACGTGATTAAGTATGATTTATTTCAATCGAAAAAAAAAGCTAAATTTTGCGAACACAGTTTTGAGGTCCAGGAAATTTGATATTCAAGTTCTTCCAGGCATAATCATTAGTTACTGTAAATGGAGTGAATTCTTACCTGAAATTCTTTATTCGCAAAAGTAGAAACACTGATACAATATTACGATTTCTGTCCAATCAATGACCGACAAGTTAAGCTCTTGCAGCGGGTAGAGCGGTAGATCGCATCTGTGGTTTTAAATGATCAAAGTTTTCCGCTGTTTTCTTGTAATCTTGAGTAGATTTGCATAAATAAGGCTTAGGTTTCCTTTCCCCATAAAGTGCATTCTCCTTCGACCTGCTTCAGAAAACCAGCCTGCAACGTCTAAGTCAGAATTGCACTGATGTTATAAGTCAAATGTTCATTAATGGACAGTCATCTCGTTTGCTATGTCTTATACTTTTTGGACTTTGTTTGTGGCGTATTTAAATTACATGGTTGTATGTTTACTTTAACTTCAGAGAGATGTTTAGAATTCGATAGCGGATCAAACTGTCTTTAAGACAAATCCAGTATTATGGTAAACATGAAAAACAAAATTACGATTTTGCATCCAAACAGAAATAAGTATCAGTTGTGAGGCGAAATATACGGAATCTAATTCTTATTTCGTAAAAAAAAACAAATAAAATTTTTAGTATATTTTGAAAATAACCTTTTCAATACCTTCGCAATAATCTTTACCATACTATTATAATCCTACCCATACTAATCAGGGTTGGAAAACAACCAGGTTTTTTCAACCCCCCCCCCCAAAAAAAAACGGTTTTTTTGGTTTAACCCGGGTTTTCTTAAAACATCCGTTCTTATTATATACATGCATATTTACTGATAAAAACAGACATTATTGGTTTATAAGCAGTGTAGCTTCATTTAAAATAAATTAAATTTAATAATTAAACTGAATTTATGTTGAAAATTGAAAAAAATCATTTTTCAATTTAAACAGTTTTAGCTAACAGCCTTATGTTGAAAGTTTTAATTGTTCATCACAGTGAACCATTGATGCCCTGTAAACCTTTATAAACAATTATTTGATTACTAATAATAAACATTTGGATGTAGTTTGATAAATATTCTTTTCTACATTTATTCAAATAATAAATTACAAATACTTCTTAGGATTTTTTCTTTCTGAGTGACAATTTGAAGTTAACATCTTTAGTCGTTAGATTCAGCAGATAGCAGAGGGAAAAAATTATTATTAAAATGCTACAACTAGCAACCAGTCTTTGCTTTTAATTCTTCAAGATAATCTCCCAAAAGAGAAATTTCTTTTACAGTTTGTGCAAAATCTTAAAAGATCATTGTGTTACATTATTAATTGCATTAAATAATCTGCATTATTTAAAAAAATTAAAATATTTTATACTAAATATTGAATCTATTTTATCTTCGATCAATTCACGTGTTTAAAATTTTTTCTTTAGAGCAATAGATATGTTCACCAATGCATACTGATTTTAATCCTATGCATAAAAAAATGACGTAAACCTAATATATCTAATGCTTATTGCTGAAATAAAGTGTTAAAAGTAGAAATTATTTATATTCAATAATCTGAAACTTGTAAATTATAAAGAAAGAAAATGTCATTAGATTTCTTCTAAAAAATGACTTGCTCTTTTTTTTTTCTAAGGAAAAAAAAAAAAAAAAAAAAAACAATTGGTGTAATCCTATGCATAAAAAAAGACCTAAACCCACTATATATAATACTCATTACTGAAATGAAGTGTTAAAAGTAGAAATTATTTATGTTCAATAATCTGAAACATGTAAATTATAAAGAAAAAAAAGAAAATTTCATTAGATTTCCTCTAAAAAAACAATTGGTTTTTTTGGGAAAAAACATTTGGTTTAAACCGTGGTTTAAACCATGGTTAAAACCAATTAGTTTAAACCGTGCTAACCTTGATACTAGTAGCAAATTCTTGTAGACTTTTTATGCAATTATTATAATCCAAAGTTGGTCTCCCCGTTTATGAAATATATGTCTGAAAAATTTTGTCACATTTCATCCTTAAAATGAAATCTTTAACTACGACCTTTTTATGCGTAAAATGTCTTCACCATGCTGTTGATACATCCTCAATTTTTCAGACGTGTATATATCATACCAATAATCGCATAAAAATGGATGTATCTATGAATTTATATAGTTTAGTTAATTTATTCTAAAACGATTTATATATAAGTGACTTAAAGAAAACTAGAGCATCTGAAATGTGCTTATCGATTTACCGAATTATTATTTTCTTTTTTCTTTACTCTAAAAGATTTTTTAAATTTAATATATATATATTTATTTTCGATTAACAACACCAAAGAGTACTTCAAAAGTATCTACATTATATATAAACAAAGTTTTGAAATTTATTAAAAATAATACTGGGAATTTCATTTTGAAAAATTAGCCAGTGACAAATACTAAATTGTTTATATTGTACTAAATGCAAATAGGTTAATATTCTCTCGTAATACGGTTTGTGCACGAAGATGATAGATTTTTTTAAAACAAATATATGCTAGAGAATTATTTTCAAAGCCACAGTAAATGAGTAAGTTGAGATACAAATTTCAAACAAATTACATTATAAAGTATTATTTTATATGCGAAGGTGTAAAAAAATGTACGCTGTTTAGAAGTATAAGAAATTGCATTAGCAAAAATAATAAAACCAAAATTAAATCTCTTACTATTGCAAGACTCCAAATGGTGTCAGCGGTACGTTCGGACATAGTTATCCGTATTTACACTGTATTGCTCCGTATTGCTGTTAAAATTGCAACATCATGAAAGAAAAGAAATACAAAAAAGATATTTCTGTATTCAAATTATCGTTGATCCGACCTAGAGATGTGCAAGTCATATGTCCAATGGCTGCCTAAATTGTAAGTTATAAGATGCCTATATCGAATGCAAGCAGATGAGAGCGTTCTCCTTGAAGCCACATGACACATATACAGCCATCAAAATATTGCACCCAGAATCGGGACTCTTCAGAAAAGACAACATTGTACCAGTTTCTGTCACCATCTTTGTCGTTCGGCATAGCAAAGTCGCCGTCACTCTCTTTTTTGCATTGTCATCAAAAACAGCAGTAATGGCTGCCATCACAGTCCATGCTGCTGCAAACGTCGACGCACAAAAGAGCAGAAACTGGGCATGCTGCAAACATGTCCATAAAAGCGGTGGAGTGACGATGCAGCAAAATAGTCATATTTTTTATTGTGTACACATTCCATACTCACATGAAAGTGGTTGCACTGTAAAAAATATGACTATTTTGCAGCATCGTCTCTCACCGCTTTTACAGAAAACGACTACTACAAGCTATCGTGGAGCATTCTCAGTGGCCAAAAGAGTGATATTCTATAAAAGTGGGGGAATGACGATGCAGCAAAATAGTCATATTTTTTACAGTGTGGATGTGGACCATTATGATGAGCAATATCATGGAATAATAATACATACTCTCGACAGCCAACTATCCTGCATCTGTCGAATGGAGGATATTCCAAATCTGCGTTCGAGGCTGTAAAAAGTCACGTGGTAGCGGTAATTTACACAAAGAACTTCTGACTGGTAAGAAGTAAGGCAGATACTGCTTTCGCCATAACCTGTTCCATTGGCTGGTGGGGATTTACATTGCGTCTAATGGAGCTTTCTCTTCTTTACACTAGAAGTTTTTGCCTTAACCACGTGATCATAACGTAGATAGAATATCCTCCCTTTCAACACTTACTGGCTAGCATTTCTTCTGATTATTCGAGCCACATCACAATATCTTGATCAAACGCAGATTTTACAAATCGCTTTCAGAATGAGAAATCCACTACCCAACTTTTCTTTTATGCAGCGCTGCAGATGTTTTTAATCCCGCCTGCGGTCCTAAATGAGCTGAAAAAATAATCATTTACATATTCCAACCATTTCTTACTTCGGATGTGATTTTGATGTTCGTCAGATCATTTATTCCTGGTGTTACAATTTTAAGTGACAGCTGTGTACAATACAGATTTTATATTAACTTGTATAACGCAGGAAATTCTGTATTTACTAGTTTGTTTTAAAACTACAGATTCGGTTAATTGCGAACAGATAATTAACTGACTAGGTCATAAGAAATTTTAAACGTAGCAATACATAATTTCGACACGCTTCGAAAATGTAAGAATAATATATTAGAAAAAACATTGCTGCTGTCACAGTAATTTTCAAGATTCCCAACGTATCATTTGATATCAACAATCACATTTTATTACAACCAAAATAAAAATAAGAAGAATAAATGTAAAATTTAGAACAAAATCTTTTATAATAAGTATGTCAAAATAAAAATTACAGAAGATGAAGTTACAATATGATGAGATATTACAATTTCTAATATTATCCTTCTCTTTTATTTTTTTTTATAAATAGATATAAAATATTTGTTTTTTCAAACTTCTTGCATATGATATAAAAATAAGACATGGCGTTTGTGAGTAGATTCGATTTACTGAGGGGGGGATATTACTCGTAGATTTTACCGAGTAAATTATATTTAAATACTTTTTTAAAGAAAAATAATTGGAATGGTAAATAAAAATAATACTAAAGTTCATTTTATTTTGTATAAACTAATTTTTTATGATGCATAGTAAGGCAGACTTATGTTTATTTTACATGTTGCCACAGATTCTGTATTTATATAGAATATCTAAAATTATAATTATGAAAAAAATATATACCGAGTTTTAAAAGGATTTACCAGAATATGTAAATAATTAATTAAAAATAATGAAAATTGCATAAGGTTATAAATGACAACAATGTTATAGTGATGATGTAAAAGGTCTTATCTCAGTTATGTAGGCAAGTGTATTTATATTTTCTATAAAAAGTAAGCTAAAATATTTATTTCTGACAAATTATATAGTTAAATAAAATTAAGGGGAATGAGTTCAAAGTTAGAGTTACACACATTTAGGCGCAGAAATTTCCTTGTTTAATAGTTTGCGAAGTGATTCCGACTATAGATTTTTCAAGATTTTTTTTCGACATGTTTGTAATTAATTATATAAAATTAAATTGTAATTACGTTGTAGATAACTACAATTTCAAACTTTCTCAGTTATACTTAGAGCTTATCCTATTTCTAATGTTTAGATTCTTTAAATTAAAAAATTGCATTTTACTATTTTTCATGATAATGCTCTATGTCTGATTTCACAAAATTCCACTTATTTATAAATAATTCTGTAGTTTCAAGTTGATTTTTATAGGTTTCATAATTTAAAAAGTTCTACACTTATTTAATGAGCTTTTTAGACAATGAATGATTTTTATAACTTTTTATTTTATATTTTTAAAATAAATCTTACTTTTTCTTTTGACCTATGTTTATATTTTTTAACCTTCACTTTAAATATTTTCCACCTGTATTTTATGGTATTTAAATTTTCTTTCAAACAGGGCATCATTTTAAAACTTAAAATCCTCATTATACATTTATACTCATTATAGACTTACAGAGTCGAAAACAATCTATCAATATGAGATCTTTGAACTAAATTAATTTCAAATGGAGTTGCGGAAGTTTGTATATGTTCTTTTTTCTTTTTTTTTGCGCCAATCTTTCTTTGAGCTGCAATATATTTTAGAAGTATCATCATACGAAATTCTTTTGTAAGAGTAAGAATCTTTTTGCATTAAAATTAAATAAAATGTAATAAAACTTTGAAAAGATACATAACTCTATCTTTTTTATGTAAGAGAGGAGAATGGTCAACTGCATATGATTTGTTTTTACATCTTACAACTGAAAACTGTTAAGTTAAATTATTTGAAAAAAAATTTAAATACATGTTTGCCATCTTCTGATTGCTACTAGAAAATAAAAAAAATTTCGAAACTTTTTTCAAATTTTATTTTATTGATATATAAGAGGAAAGAAAAGATAAAAGACATTTGTAAATTTGAAACATTTTTTCTTAAAATTTAGTTTTATACATTCTTTTCTTTCTTATTGAGTATCATCTTGTTGCACTCAATTACAAACTTCTTTTTTTTTAAAAAGAAAATTTTATATTTTTTTCTGAACATATTCAAAATAATCTCAACTCTTTTCAGAAACGTTAGAGTTCCCGGTTATAGTCCTCATTAAAATTATTCCACTATAAATATTTAACAAATCATTTACAGTAGATTATGGAAATTTAGTTTTCTATGTAAAAAATAGCGCATGAATAACGTTTAGAAACTCACCCTTTTCTCTAGATATTATTATGTTAGCGAACGAGTAAAAGGTAAGGGGAAGATTTTTCGTTCTTTGTGACTTGGAAATAATTTTAAGGTGAAGGATCTGTATATTTTAATCTTGTGTACTCCGACTGTATTTTTTAGTACCATTAAAATAATTTGTTATAAAATTCTTTTGCTTCATCGATTTTTTTTATGCATTATAACATAAGTTACAGATATTTCACTTCATTTTATTTAAGTAACGTTATCAACTGAACAAAAAAAAATATATTTTTATAATTTTTTTTTTTTTAATTTCCAACTTTCAGCTTTTTAGAGCGTACTGGAAAAAATCCAGGTAATAATCTTATCAGGTGTCAATCTCAATCAGGTGGTATTCCAGATAGTAATCTTACATCTCTACCATAAGATAATTAGTATTGCATTTAAACATTTATTAATTCTATAAAATGCTAAATAAATAAATAAATAAAATATTTGAGTGAAGTTATAAATTTTGCACAAAATATCTACAAATACAAATTTTATTAATCAGTTTTTATTATAAAAATCCATCTAAAATTTATTAAATTATTGTATAAATCTTCTGATGTATGAAAAATACTTTAGATGATGAAATTCTCATGAACTCATAACTTGGTCGACGCGCGATCTAAATTTTGGTAGGTAAATTCTGTTGCCGCTATCAAAATTACGTCAGCATTACCCAGGAATACGTTTGTACTTTAAATTGTAAAGTGTTTTGAGGTAATAATACCAAGGTAGGTAATAACACAAAGTGCTATATCACGCGTAATTATGAAGAAATTCGAGAAATGGTACGTACGGTTTCTGCACACAAGTACTCTGAGTTAATTGGAATTAAAGCAACCGCTAAAAAAAATTTGTTCCATTTGAATACTTGCTTAAGAATTGCGGAAGAAACACGTAAGATTCAACGACCAATCTAAAATTTGGGAGGTAAGCTCTGTGAATTGAAGATTATATATTTATTAGAAAATACTTTGTTTATTACATAAATATTTTAAAGCGCATTTCATGTACCGGGTGTCCCAAAAATGACTGATGGATTTTAAAATTCAATAACTTGCAAACGGTGACAGATATTTAAAAATTTTTTGCAGGAGGGTTATGTATAATGTCAGGAGTTTTTTTTACCGTAATTTTTTATTTTAGTTCGCATCTCAAACAATAGGTGGCGCTGACGGCGATTGAAAGCCAGGTCGACGCTTCACTCAGAATTGATCACCTGGCCTTCAATCGCCGTCAGCGCCACCTATTGTTTGAGATGCGAACTAAAATAAAAAATTACGGTAAAAAAAAACTCCTGACATTATACATAACCCTCCTGCAAAATTTTTTTAAATAGCTGTCACCGTTTGCAAATTACTGAATTTTATAATCCATCAGTCATTTTTGGGACACCCGCCGGTACTTTCAAAATGTTTTGAGAGATTTTTGATGTGTTCGCGAAGTAACTGGTAATTTAAAATATACCGCGTAAAACCTATGACGGTTTGACCTATAACCAGTTGATTCTTTTCATTGGCGGAATTACGTTTATTATTTTATTATTTTATTTTATGCACGAGAGACCATTATTATTTTTGTTGAAAACTAAAGAGAAATGTGTATATGCTTATAATCCAAGAGCCGACTGCACAGAACCTTATGTCATCGAGCACAAGCAGAATACCTTTATTTTCTGGAAGACTAGTAATCGGGGGAACCTAATGATCCATGTCTGCCGGAAGTAAAGTGGTGCATAAGCCAAAAATCAGTACCACTAGTGGTTACTCGTAGGTTTAAACATTGTACCATATGACCAATTATGTTACCATAGAGAGGGAAGGGTTACCATCGCCAACAATGGCCAAGTTTGTCGCCAACTTGGCGATATATCGCCAAATTTGGCGACCAAAATTAGTCTCCAAAAGTGACGCCAACTTGGCGATATCTCTAATATTTCGCAAAGCTGCCATAGACATTCACTGAAAATAATAAACAAGTTTGCTTCATGACAGAGACAAAGTAACAAAAACTAATATTAGTAAAGAAATGGAGCTTAATAAGACTATTTACATTATTTTACAGTACAAACACTAACTATTTACAAAATTCGTAACAATACTTTTGATTGTAAGACAAATGCAATGCTAAACCTACGAGTCAACCACTAGTGGTATTAATTTTTAGCTTATGCACCACTTCTCTTCCGGCAGACATGGATCATTAGATTTCCCTATTACTACTCTTCCATAAAATAAAGTATTTTTTCCTTGTGCTCAATAACATACGGTTTTGTGCTGTCGGTTCTTGCACTATTAGTGCAGCTAATTTTTACATGTCAGAAGAATAAAATGTCAAATGATTATTGCCACATCCTGATATCGCAATTAATTGTAAGTAAAAGCAATTAGTCAATTTCTAGAGCTATAGATTTTTTATCTTTACAATTGAGCAATTTACATTGCATTATTCGATCTTATTTTATTGTGTTGTTAGCCAATCTTAACTGGTCAAGGAATCACGCCACTACATTTTACGAAGCGTATTTGCCTAAATATTCTTTCTTGTATATATAGTCAATAAGTTGTCGTATAAAATCCTAGTTTTTGCTTAAAATAAATTAAAATAAATAAATAAATTTACATTTTAATATTTTAATGAAAAAAATTATGTTACTTGAAAGAAGTGTAACAAAAAAAAAAAAAAAAAAAAAAAAAAAAACATTGACATGTTTCAGATCCATCTAATAAGATCCACAATCATAATAAAAATAAAAAATAAAATTCAAATCGTTTCATGGTCAATACAAAAGACACCTCGACAATGAGATATAAACAACAAAAACCTCGCTCTCTATAGCAAGAAATTAAAATAGACCATGATCTAAAAATAATTTTTAACTTGGTTTATTCCATTTAAGCTGTCACGAGTAATTTATTCATTGATTCTAACCATAACTTAGGAATAATAAAAGAAATGGTATCATTGCAAATAACTACAAAATTTTTACGGGTATAAATTTCAATGGACTCTCTTATAATATACTTACGACAACAATTTTATATGAAACATAATTCGCTTTCACTAAATCGTATTTTTATTCCCTCATTTAAATATGTTCTAGATAAGACAGTGTTAGTATGTCCAAATTTAATATCGGATTCAAGTTCACCTTTTCTAATTCCAGGCTTTTCCCCAGTCATGCCTATATAATAATTTAAGTCACCTTTTTCTGTAATATAAGGTATTTCATAGACTCCTGCAAGGTCATCATATCCTATAGGGTTCACTTGCTTATTAAGTAAACACTTTAATTTTAGTCAGTTAAATAAATTTAACTAAACCATGTAAATTGAAAGAGTCTTAATTTGGTATTATTACACCAGCGCATCTCAAATTTGAAGAAAATGTTATGCTAGTCGCATAAAAAGATACTACCGCAGACGAAAAAGAGAATTTCTGAAGGAAAAAAAACATGTATAATTCTACATGAAGTACAATCATTTGATGCAATTCAATCTTCTTGCACTAATAGTACAGGTAGTCGACGTGATATCACAAATTATCACAAAATATGCGTGACTTTCAGTATTACCGTTTTTTCAGAAACCCACTATGAAATCACTATGAAGTGAAAGCGACCGACCCTATTTTTGAGTCAACTGCACCTGTTTACAAAACTGAATATATAGAATTCACAGTGACGTCACAATGACACATTCTCTATGTCATTTGACGGCAACATGGAAAGTAAGAGATTCATTTTGGTCTAATTACTTTCATATTTTGATCGGTTATAAATCACGGTGAAATGAAATTCTAGAAGTTTCGAAGTTTTTACCAAGTATGTCTAGAGTGTTATTTGTAAGAATGTCAAAGGAAAATTCAATCGATTTTTAAATCTCGAAAGTTACTTTCCTTCTTAAGAATTCTCTATATTATGCAAAAAATATCTTCCAGCCTCAAAAGAAAAAAAAAATTCAAAAAATCACAAAACAAATCAGAGATATTAAAAAAATAATAAGATTAATGTGTTAATTTATTGCTTAATGAAAAGCAATAGATTCTGGCATTGACAAGAAAATACATGATTGATGATACACATAGGGAAAGTATTAACTCTCTTATGGAGAAAAATTATTAATGGAATACCAATTTTTTTATGACTTTCTGCGAATCCACTTGTGTATATTAAAGAAATAAAAATGTTTGCAATAAATACGGTTTAAATGTAAAATCTTCAATTAATTTATTAAATTTTTTTTTAAATATAGTAAAAAAAAACGACAATATCATATTTTCCCCAGAGCGAATAATGAAAAAAAAAACAAAAAAAGAATCCTTTTTAATTTTCATGTAAGATTTACTGACATATACTTAATACATTTCTGATAATTACATTTCATTCTAAAATTCAACATTTAGATAAATTTTTGTGTGTATAAATAAATTAAAATGCGAAGTAGTTGGCATACAAGTTTTCTTATCCTACGTTTTTGAAGATAAAATGTTAATGAGATTAATTTCACACGCATTTTTTTTATTCATGTTGAATATCTTGTACATAAGCACATTTGACAATTTTATAAAAATGTGCAGCATTCTTTATGTAAAGTTTATGTTTTCATATAAATGAAAAACGTACAGCAAAATCTGTCTAAAGCGGAATCGATCGGGACCGAGAAAAATTTCCGTACTAGACAATATTCCACCTCAGACAAATTTTATTATTTGTCTACGGATTAGCAGGGACTTGATAATCTTTCTGAGTTAGCCAGATTTCCGTCTTAATCAAAGCCTGTCTTACAAAGAGTTTACAGTGCTTTTTTTCTCATCGGTTTAAACATCCAATACTACATTTGAATTTTATATTTATATGGAATTAAGACTAAATGCTGTACACTGTAACATATTTCTCAAATACGCTTTTGTAAATACATGAAATATGTGTATACGATGATGATTAGACTGAAATCCACAGAAAATATTCCTTTTAGAAATTCTCCCGTTGCGGTTTGCTACAAACTTATGTAATTAGTATCATTATAAAATTACATTATACTTTTCATTACATGTTGTATTTTGATAAGCAATCGTAATATTGAAAAACTGGAAAGGATAAAAAAAAAGATGATGCATTCTTTAGGATTTCATATTTAATAAAAAATAACTAATTCGATAACTGAAATTTAGAACATGTTTCTGATACGAAAAGATTTTTTCTCAAATAAATGTGCACAGTTGTTTTAATGCAAATAAAGTAAACACCAATTATGACAGAATTATCTCAGATTTTAAGCTTTAAAGCTTATACATATTATATGTTTAATAATTCATAAGCATCTTTTCATCCCAAAAGATGCATATTGCGAAAAAAAATTTCTTTTTTTAATAAGCTTTTTGAGGGCATATGGTTAGATCGTCATTTGAATTAATTCATTCACTCCGCAAAATTTAAACTCATATAAATTAATAGGAACTTGTTTAGTAAGTTATTTTAACTAAATATTTTTCAAAATTTAAGCACACTTTTTATTTTTCCTTTAATATCCAGTAACGATTTCTGTAGTTTATTATTATTTTTTGATTATTTATTTAGAAAATAATTCAACTCAAATGATTATTACTTTAATGTTCGAAATTCTAAACGATCAGTAAAATAAAGTTCATCGTGTAAATATTTGAAACACAACATTTTTATTAATATCGCATTCTTAGGATCTTAATTTATCTTTTTTTAATGAAAAAATGCTGCTATGCTGATAGATAAATGATATATGTGAATATACTAATATTTTATTTGCATATATTCATCGTCACGCACACCAATCATGCATTCTTGCTCCAATTTGGGAATATTGGCGATTGCGGAAGCTTTGAAAATATTTGTGGCTAAACACAAAACCTCTTATCAATTTTGCTTACATTTTAATGATTGTTTGCATGTTTTATTTTCTACACTTAATTAATATGCCGTCTAGATCTAAGTGACTTATAAAGGGAAAAGGAAAAAAAAACTATGTATAGTGTTTTTCTTAAGCCTGCAAACAAACGCTTAGCTTAACAAATATCTGCATATGGAGCGAGCTGTAATGTTCCAAGAGTATTTTGCGTTGTTTTTCTTTAAATTTCGTGGCTTTCATCTAACCAAAATTGCTAAACAGATCAAGTCATATCATTTAAAGTTATTTTTAAACTTGTAGTAGGAACTGTTATTCATTTAATATCGATATATATTTAACATCTTATTTCACATGTATACATAAATATATACGAAATAAAAACATTTACTGCATGAATTAAATAAAACGCATTTACTTTCTCGCGTATAAGAGTTTCTTGAAATGTCAACTCTAAACATATAAATCTAGTTATTATTTATTTAAGAAATACAACTTCATATGACGTGATATTAAGAGTTTATTCATTACCAACATTTATTCGCTATCAAACATAATCAGGATAAAAATCAACATAAAGGGCAAAAATGTAATGTATTAATGCTGATACAAAATTTATGATACATTTATGCGTTTAAAAATGTAATCTAACCTATTTTATGAAGAGCAGACAAACATATTTAATGTTAGATGCAATATTTACCAGAAACAGATTTTGTTTTAATCTACAAATTTAAGTATCGCTCCTTTTATACATACAACCTATATATACACATCTTCTATATGTACTTCTCATTAATTATGCAGTCAGATACTTGTTTCAGTATTTTGTTTTCATTTACTTTTATAGGCATTAATATGTTTCATATACTTCCTGTAAAAACCTACTGCAGATGAAAATGTTCACATATTTACTTTGATATGTCTGCAACAATCTATTAAGCATGTGTCTAATAAAGAAAAACAGAAAGATCAAAGTTAATGAAAGTTATTTATTTTGTTGAGGTGCTATTTTTAGTCAATAAATCACAATTTTTGATGCCAGAATCTCAATGCTTTTACAATTTTTATCTAAAAAGGAACATTGAATGAAGTTGAGATATAAAGGAATCCGTAATATCAAAAGGTAATTTAATCAAGAAGGAAGTTTCTTTTTTCTATTTTCAAAATATTTAAGCAGACGTCATGCTTCTTCACCCCAGCTAAAAATAAGGGATAGAATAACGTATGTCAATCAAAAGCAAATTTCATAGATATTTGTATAATATATAATTTATCTATTAGAAGAATTTTTAATAAATAAAACTGTTAAATTCGTTCTGGATAAATATTTCTATTCGAGATGCTTCGAAATAATTTATTAATCTATTAATTTATTTTAGCATCGTAACAAAAAATGTATCAATACTATTTTTTTTTAATTTTTGTAAAATTTAATTTAAAAGAGATATTTCATAACCTAATGAAACTTTTGCAGTTATTAAAAGAGAATTTCATATCAAGATTTTCAAATTTTACATCTGTATAGTTTCTAAACTATTCATAAAAAAAGTTTTTATTTTTATTTTTAAAAGTCTTTAAAAAATCTAATTATTATTAAAAATACGTCGAATTTTTTTTTAACCTATTGGTTTATTTTAGCGTCATAATAAAATATGTATTAAAAATATTTCTTTTTTAAATATTTGTAAATTTTAATTTAAAGGCGATTTCTTATAATTTAATTTAATGTTATTTTTATTGTTTGGTTGCAACTATACAAAAAAAAAAAAAAAAAAAAAAAAAAAAAAATTGAAAAATTCAACCAGGAGCTCCAAATTATACATCTGTATAATTTTTAAGCTGCTTCCTAAAAAAAATATATTTTTAACATTTAAAAATAAAATTCTGTAAGAGCAGATATGGCTTGTACACCACATCCACTCATATAAATTTTATTTTAACATTTTATTCTTATTTATTATACATAATTAAATTTTATCCAAATGCTTATATATGCTTCAATTCACCGGTTTGATGATATGGTGCAAAAACTACACAAACTTTTCTCCGAATAATTGTACTTTAAAGTGTAAAAAATTCAACTCCTAAAGTACTTGAGCGATTTCGATAAAATATTTTTCGATGGTGGAATATAAATACAAAATCATAAGTGTTAATCAGTTAGTAAAATCTTTTTTTAGTTTCAGGAAAAAAATTCTGAAAAAAGAAAAAAAAGTGTCATTTTTTTAAAGTAAAAATTTTAATCGCTGAAACAAATTATCTGCTAAAAGTTTTATGAATAATTCAATAAATATGGAATTCAAATCTCGTCAAATTCAGTTAAATCTCTCAGGTAGTTTCCGATGAAAGGGATCTTAAAACTGGCATATTTCCCATGAAATTGCCCCCACTCTTGTCTTCCTTTAAATAATCTAAAAATGATGTCAAAGTTAAATGTTCGTATTGAAAGTTTTAAGTATGTTAGACTTTCAAACTAAAAATTAATACTTGTTTGTTATACAGAAATTAAAACTAATTGAATGTAGCAATTTCAAAACTTTCTTCTATCTCTTTCATGTTAAAACTTCAAAATTCATTACCGCAGTCACAAAATGAAATGGCAATCTGTGGTCATCGTTAAGATCTGAAGCCACGAAATTCCGTACATCAGATTTTGAAATAGGACTACTGCAGCTTTTGGGGAAAATGCAACATAAAAGTGCCACCTGTTGGAAGGTTTATACCAAAATGAAACAGCAATAATATTTATCAAGTTATAACTGAATCTGAAGTTTGATGAAAATTCGTGAAATAGTTGTTGAGATAGAGCTATTCTAGGAATTGGGAAAAATTCAACATAGCAGTGCCACCAGTTGGCAAACTGACAAAAAAGTGCTAGCAGAACTAGTTTATATCACAGATTTACTGAATCTTAAATTTGATGGATATCCATGCTTTAATAATTGAGATAGAGCTGTTGCGTGAATCGTAAAAATGCAGCATAGAAGCACCACCTGTTGAGCGATTTACGCCAACATTTAAACATCACTAATTCATGTCAAGTACTAATTGAGTTTGTCGTTTGAAGGAAATCCGTGCATTAATTATTAGGATTGAGCTGTTGAGTAGATCGTAAAAAATGCAGTATAGAAGCGCCATCTGTTGAGAAATTTAAGCCAAAATATAAATAATATTAATTCATGTCAAAGACAAACTGAATTAGAAGTTTGACGGAAATCCATGCATTAGTTACTGAGATAGAGCTATTGAGTAAATCATAAGAAAGGCAGCATAACAGCGCTACCTGTTGAGCGATTTACAACGAAATGCAAATAACCTCAAATCATGTCGGTGACTAACCGAATCAGAAGTTTGATGGAAATACGTGTGTTATTTTTTGAAATAGAGCTGCTGTGTAAATCGTAAAGAATTCAGCATAGCAACGTCACCTGTTGAGTAATTTACACCAAAATGTAAACAATATCAATTTATGTCAAGGACTAACTGAATATGAAGTCTGATGGAAACCAATGTATTACTGAGATATAGTTATTGAAAAAATTGTAAAAAATGCTTCATTTCAGCGCCGCCTATTCAGAGATTTACACTCTAACACTAATCAGCATCAATGTTTTTTAAGGACTACCTAATTATAAATATTTATGAAATTCTGTGCATTAGTTTTTGAGATACGTCATCCACAAGTTTTATTTTACATACAGACAGACAGAATCACAGACTCACAATTTGTAAAAACATGGTTTTTGGAATATCTGACGCCTAAAGCCTATAAATCCGTCAAAAACAGAAATTCAAAATTTTTCACGAATCCAATATTTTCTTCTTCTAAAAACAGAAGAAAGTAAAAAGACATGATTTCCAGCCGAATAAGCATTTTCATTTTTCTCTGCCACAATTTCGGCGATTAAAATGTGTCGGGTATAATTTTTCATTCGCACCGAATGTATGAAAGAAGAAACTAATTTCTAAAAAACTTAAATCCTAAAAGAAAAAGCGTGGCGTTGTGCAAGTTTAATGAAAATATTTATGCATTAGATAATCACAAAGTATAAAAATAAGATAAACCAGTGACAGTTTTAGTTACTGTGAAAACAAATAGAATCATTAGCTAAATAAACGTCCCACTACTCTGAAGAATTATCTTAAAAAACTTCACTACACTGCAGTCACAATTTTCTTACCTTTGTAAGAATATTACGTGAAATAGTTTCCCTGGGAAACAAAATTTTCTTCCAGTGCATGAAACATTTTCGTCACCATGGAAAATGAAATTCTAAGCACACGCAAAAAGAATTCAATTAGAATTATTTTTCACATAATGACTCGTTTATGTGTGAGTTTCATCATTAATAGCAAAAAAAAAAAAAAAAAAAAAAAAAAAAAAAAACCCAGCGAACAAACGTAGATTTGCTTTATTTTACGAGAAGAAAGAATTTGAGATACTTCATGCATTAAAAAATGATAATAAAATTAAGAAATGTTAAAAAGAAAAAAAAAACATTTATTCTACTAAGAATGTATTTGTTAAAAATATAAAAACATTGCTCAATGGTGCACAAAATCAAGAACTTTAATAAGAACTTGTACAATAAAATAAAATAAAATAAAATATCAACGTTTTGGGTCGTCTTCGGAACATATGATCTTGAAATGACTAAAAGCTTGCTTCCTGGTCGAAAGATAATATCATGAAGGCAATATACCAGACAAGATCACATTTTCCCGAAGACGGCCTGAAACGTTGATATTTTATTTTATTTTATTTTATTGTACAAGTTCTTATTAAAGTTCTTGATTTTGTGCACCATCGAGCAATGTTTTGTATTTTTAACAAATACATTCTTAGTAGTTAAATTTTATGGTGCAGTTGTCCAGTATATGTTTATTAATATTTATTTTTTTATTTTTCTACCTTTAAAGAGTTTTAACCCTTTGAAGTCTAAGCCCGAGTGTCACTAGGGTTGTCGTTTTCGGTGAAATAAACTAAGCCCAAGAGTTTCTAGCGATCAACTTTCTGAGCTGTAAAAATACATATTATATACAATTACTGTTTTTTGATATGTTAAATGGGAACCTTTCATTTAAGACAACTAGAAGACTCTGTCCCCTATGAGCTGCGCTCGTCAACCCCGTCCCACCTGTAAAAATCAATTAATTCGATTGCCTTTAAAAAAGATACGGAAAATCAAATTATAATATGGGGAAAAAAAGCGTAGCGATCGCCCTATAAACAGTTAATAACTCTTTTCCGTTTTACGGAGGGAGGGGGGGGGTTAAGGCGGGATGAGCTGGTTTTAATAGCTGTTTTCGTGTTTGATTAAATAAGACTATTTGAACATTTCGGAATCATCAACCAATATAAAATGAACTTAGTGAACAAAGTCCAAACGTTCCGCTCATTTTTAACAATGCTGTAAGGTAATAGATTTAAATAAGTGATTCACAAATGTAATATTTTAATCTGATGTAATTTTTACCAAACTTTTTTTTCTTTTTTTAATATTCACTTGAAAATATTTTTAACATTAGAAAAAAAAATATTATTTGCACTGCCTTATTTTGATTTTTAAATCTGATGTGATTTTTCTCCATTTTCGACTTTTAACGCATATTAATGATTTTATTATTTTACAATATTCTTTCTCTTTTAAAATTAATGTGTAAATGTAATTTTTATGCTGTAATTTTCGATATTTTCCTGCTTTTAATAGGTATTGTGCATTTGATTTTAATATGAAAGTTTTTTCTATTTATAATAGTCACATACCAATAAATTTTTAATTTGAGGGAGCTATTGTTCTCTGCACTATTTAAATTGTTGGCAACAATCAAAAATAATTTCTTTTTCTTAATTTGTAAAAGATATCGTTAAAGTGCTGAAAATATGAATATAAAATGGAAATAAATCTTCAAAAAATTATTCATATATATATAAAAATAAATGCAGTCTGCACACTGGGAACTTTTAATGTATAAAATGATCTAAAACTGATTAAATTCCTATCTATAGTTTTTGCTCCTATAAAACTTTTTTAATGGATCGATTTTGATCTATTTTAACATTAAATATCTTTTAAAATAATTATTTTATTTAAAAACTGTTTACATCAGCTGCTTGTCATGCATTTTTCTATGATACCACCAACTGTCATATTTTTGTCTGCAATAACTCTCTTAATATTAATGGTGAAAAATTCCCCTTTACCAAAAATTCATTGTCGGCGGCGGTGACGGCATTAGTTATTTTTTTAGAATAGAGAGAAAGTTTCATGCAGAATAAGTAGTAGTTCTTATTAGAATTCTTGTGGTGTTGCTGTTTGAAATGTGAAATGTACCACATACAAGCATACAAGATTTTTTTTAGTGCAAAACATTCCTTACATAGGATGTAGCGACCATTAAGTTACGAAGTATTTAGTATTAAAATTTCTAACTTTTTTATAAATTCCTTATGCATTAGAACCTAGAATAAATACTTAGGGTTCGCGACTAGTTTGCACTGAGCGTATCTTCCATTACGACTCTTGCGTCTTTAACACTTAATTAAAAACCTATCTGGAAAAACACGCCGCGGAATAATGCGGCTTTGCAAATTTGAAAGTTTGTTACGACGCAAGCTCCTTTTGCACAATGCCAAGTTTAAACTTTGAAGAAGGTTTTATGTGAGCTACGCTGTAAAAAGAAAAGATTATTATTACGTTGAATTTGATTTTATGAAATGCCAAATGAAATTTAAATATGCACTAACTTCTATTCTTTGTATCGAGTTCAGTTTCTTGTAAATATATAAGGATAAGATATAAAAAAAGAGTTATACAGAAGTAAAATTTGATATTATTTAGGCTTCATATCTTGTTGAAGTTTTATGGTATACCCATTCACACTTTTCTAGTGCATATATCTGTAACCTATGTTACTTAGTTTCTTACAAAGTATTACTATTTTTTCAGGAACGATCTTCTTTATTAATACAGTTAACTCTTTCGCGAGGAGAGCACTTTGTTTAACTTTTAATCTTTAACCACTAGTTTTTTTTAACCACTGATAACTTTGTGTAGTTGAATCGCGAAAAGACTCCAAATGAATAAAGTGAACTTTACAATAAAAATAACTGGTGGGAATAATGAAGGATTTTTAGGATTTTAACCGGGTAAGTCTCCATCAACCTGAAGCGCGAGTTCAGCGCTGAACTCTCCGTTGAATGTAAATTCTAATTCACCGTCAACTCAACCTGCCGAATTCTGAGAAGAAACCGAAACAAAAGTTGAGTTACTCAACCTTGATATGGAACAGAGGTTGTTCGACCGCGCATGCTCAGTCCAAGCAAAGATGGCGGCTGTTTTGAATCGAACATTGGGTGGATTTTTTTCACAGAGATCTTTTTGTAACTCACTAGGTAAACAAAATGTTAATTACAAAAGATGTTATAAAAGAATGAGTTGCTTTAAATTTTTGAGGATTTTTTTTTACCTCTATTAACGAAAAGTATATTGATTTGTGATGAGTCTCTAGGCTTTGAAGGTTTGAGTTTGCCTAGCAATTTTGATATCAGGTAGCGCCATTGTTGAATATGAACAGAAAGAAAGTCTCGATATGAAAAATTTCGGTTATATAATTTAAATTTTTTAAAAATAACAATAAAAAAGCAAAGCAGTTTTTTTCTCACATTTAAGTTTCAGCTTTTTTACTTAATTAAAGCATGCAATCGTAAAAGCAAGAATTTTATGACCACAAAATAATAAGCCGTTGAACTTAATTTTCGTTGAAAAATAAATAAACTAGCTCGTTAGTTTCTTTTATTCTAATTAATATTGCTAGCCTGGTTAGAAAATCGTTTATTACATTTAATTATTAAAGAAAAAATATAATTTTTTAAATCAAGTAACTTTTATGAAAAAATGATACTGTAACGCAAAATCTTGTAAAAATAAAAATCTTATAACTGTATTGGTATTTCTAATCTTTGAATCTAATTTTGTGAACAAACAAAACTACCAAATCACAACGTAATTCGAAATTTATCGATCTAAAAATTAAACACATGTATGTATTTCAAATCTTGGTTTTGCTTCGCAATTAAAAATTGGTGGTACGCGACGATCGAACTCATGAATGCGATAAGTATGTCATGTGATACCTTTGGCCAATCAGATACATCATGACCATCACATTTAAACCTAAAGTTCACTAAGCCAAGGTTAACTAATCTCGGCTGTAAAGTTAGCGATGAATTTCAAATATTAACCGGTGGTTAGAATTGCTAACCTGAGGTTTCTCAACTGTGAGTTGAATCGCGAGTTGAAGGTTGATCGAGATTTGCCCGGTGAGTGGTACATATATACAAATCCTCGTTTCGAAGGGGTTTATTGCAGGGAGCCTTTGAGTGCGAATACTACTCACACTTGAATTTTTTTTTTGTGTAAAGAATGTTATGTAAATTTAATTTTTAGCAATATTTTTTATAATTATTTATAAGAGCGAGGAAAAATGAGCGATTGCAAAATTAAATATTGATTTAACTGCCAACTTTCACTCTTGTATCTCATCAATATTTTAATTGAAAAACATAGTCTATTTATTTCTAGATTTTCTGCGATAAATAAAATCTAATTTCTCTTATTCCTGAATAGTAGTAAGAAAAGGTTAAAAATTAGCATCCATGCACACACTAATACAAAATATATACAGCATATTTGAATGCAAAATATTTTGGAACGATATCTCTAAATTAGATTGTTTTGTAAGAACATTTTTAAAACTGTCAGCATAAGGTATTCTAAAAAATAAAAAAAATAAAATAAGTGCAACTAATAAAAAACTATTCACTTTTTGATGAGAAATATTTTATCATGTAGAGTAGAATGTAAATCTTTTAAATGCTTTATTGCTAATGGATATTCTAAAAACTTTAGATGCAAATTGTTAAATTTATAATGCCAGTGAAATCAATGAGATATTTAAGAAAAAAGGTAAAATAGAAAAGTGACAGAAGGAATTTAATGCTCTTTGAAGAAACATACAACTATCATAACTATCAAACGAGTACTTAAATGAAATGCATTTAAACTTAATCCACCAAAAATATTAATTCAGTACAACGGAAAAAATGACACATTAAGCATTACTGTTTATTTAAATATAATTCGTTTCAAAAAGAGGGAAAAAAATTACAAAAGTTTTTTCTATACTATTATTTAAAGTAATGGCCCTTTGCTTTTATTATTTGAAAGCTTTTATACCCACATTTTTATATCAGTAAATAAAACGAGAAACAGGACTCTTGCAAATGTATACATATAAACACTTTTATAGTCATTAGTCTATGAATTATTTATAATTTAACAAATAAGAAAAGTTTTCCACTCCCTGATTAGTATTTTTATTCGCAAATATTTCTACCTTTTTTATAATAATATTATGTACTCTTACAAGAAAAAAAATTGGTTGTAGACAGACGAATATTTTATTGACTCTAGCATACACTGTTAAAACTAATGGTGGCACATTGCACCTTTTAAGGGTGAAAGACTTGTCTCACTGGTGACACCCCTAAAGGAGCCAAAATTGCACCTTTAATTGGGGTGAAAAGATGGCACCCTTAATCCAGAGTGCCGAATAATAAAAAATTAAAAAATATACAAACCGACTTTTGGCCTCGTTGGATTCGAACCCACAACGTCTGATTACAATCTCAGCGCTCTAACCACTCGACCATCAAGCTCACCTTCAAACCCTCCCTGAACTCAAAGGTTGCTTTATATAATAAAGCTCGCCAAAAGTTAGCCGAGTGAAGTTCTAAACGAAATCGGGATAGCGTATAGCGGGGATAGTCATCATAGGAAAAAATTGCTGTGTTGATCCACCAGTGATAGCGAGTTGAAGAGCAAAGATACATGTAACAGAGCATGTGCAAATGAGTAAGGGGTGAAAATTGTTCAACGGTATGCATTGCCCGGCACCCTAATTAACGTGAAACACTCAATGGCACCCCAAACACATTTTCAAGCCCTCGGGTGTCAAATAGTAACACCTTTTCACCCCTAGGCGCCAAATGCAACCAGTTTGTCACCTTTATTTTTAACAGTGTAAGATATAATTTTGTTAGAAATAGAAATATGATTAAAATTACTTCGGCTTTAAAGTATTCTTGAAGTGTTTAGACACAACTGATTTGAATAATACACAATACCCCGAAGAACATTATTCAGAATGGTCATTTATGAACACACACAAATAGCATCAAGCAGCACTTTCGTGGTCCTAACGGTACATTTCATAAAAAAAGGAAATAAACGAGGCTAATTCAATAATTATTTCCCTAGTGTAAATGAAATATTTGTACTGCGATGGCTGATGTAAAATAGCGAAGCCTAATGTGACAAATGCCTCCATGCTCACTTTAAGAGCCGTAGCTTCTATATTAACATATTTTCGGAGAATACACTGTAAAAAAAAATTCAAGAGGTTACTAAAAATTTCTTAGTAAATTTGTATTCCACATAATTTTTTGGTAACCATTACAAACTTTTTTTTTGCAAGTGAAACAAGCATTTCTTTTGTAAGCTGAACAAAAGAATTTTTGATATAACTAACTTAAAAATTTTTAGTATGAGCCACCAAGCAAATTTTAATAATAGCTCCAAAATTATTTTTAATAACCATTACGTGCGCTCGAAGGGCAGGAGCTTCCTTCGAGCTGTATCCAGACTTCTGAAGCGGAAGATTTTCGGCAAAACCGCAATAGATGGCAGCACCAAACATTCCTACCTGCTCCGACAAGATTTTCATAATCCCTTTGTTAACGAGACACTACATACATTCGGTGCGTATTTGGCGGTGGCAAGTTTCGAACCCGGGACCTTTTAACCTGGAGTCCGTTACTATAACCACTATGCTATCAAGGCCACACCAACTGAGTTTTAGTAAGAGCTATTAAAAATATAAAACTATTAACTCTTTTCGTTGCTAACTTTTTTCTAGTAATTCTTACAGATTTTTTTGTAACCGACTAAGATTACTAAAAATTTTTTAGAAATTACAAGGATCACCAAAGTTTTTTTAGTAGATCGACCCTTTTTTTTTAACAGTGTAGTGTGAAAGGGGAAGGGTGGGGGTGAAAGGTTGATCTGGAGCTCATGGAGCTAAATGTGCGACAGCGGATGGGACATGGCCACTGTCGTTTGGTCTCGGGATCATAGAGACGTAGACATTATCACGTTTCATTCACTGCCACAAATCTAGCCCCATAAGCTTCAAAGTAACCTTTTAACCTCATCTTCCTCCGTTTAAAAACCCTTTAGAAACAGATCTTTAAAACTTTTCCTCTCCGTCCAAAAATCTGTAAATTACAGATTTTTGGCAGCGTACAGATCTGTAAATTACTGATATTTAGCCTACAGGCATTTAAAAGATTAGGCTTTGGTTATCCACATCAACCATAGCAGTACAAATATTTTATTTCATCAGGGACAATAGTTATTGAATCAACCATGTATTTGATTTTAAAAAGTTTTCAGAAGGCCATTTCCATATTATCCATTTTTTCTACTATTTTAAATTGCCACACCCTAAACTCGAAAAGATTTTCAAAATAAAATAAATAAAACAATTAAATATAAGAGTTTTTTTATATGGGATATTTTAACTGTGTAATATATCAATTTATGGGTATCTGTATTTAATACGGTCGATTTAGGCCCTTTATTAATCCTTAACTATCAAAATTTGCTGAATAATAGGAACTGCAAACATTCAATGATTATCAGTAACATCATAAAAACTCAAACTTCTCTTTAATATATTTTACCATTTAAAAATAATTTAAATTAAAGTGATTTAAAGTTTGATTATTCAAAATGAAATATTTGTTACTATTTATTTAACTTTTAAGATATTCCACATTCTTCAAAAACAGTCTTCAAATAAACTTTTTTAAAAATATATTAATTCTATGTAACAGTTTCAAAATTATATCACATATTTTACAATAAACATATCGTATATTTTACAGAAGTCATAGAAAGTTAATTTGCATTTAAATTGATAATCAATCATGAGGTGTTAAGCTTATGCTGACTTTTCAACAAAACAAAAAATTCATAAATTTCCATTTTGAAGCAAAACAACTTTTCATAAGATTTGATGCAAATATTTAACACTAAACTAAGTTAAATATTTGTGATTTTCTTTATTGATTGAAAAAAAGAAATTTGGTGTTTAGAGGAAACTATTTTTAGGTATCTTCTCGTTTCATACTAAAGGTTCAGGTATTTTTAAATTTATTAAGATTTATAGTAAAAGTAATGACAAGATTAATAAAGAATAGAATATTACAGTTTATAATATACATTTTGTTTAAAAAATACAAAACTTACTCTTTTATTTGTGATATAATTTTTCAGTTTATTCTGCAACATTACATGTAATATACTTTATTGAATGAGCAGTCATGTGAGGTAATTATTGCTGTGTGTTTACTGTTTCAAAAGTGAAAATCCCTTCTGTTTAGAAGAACTTCGTTATTCAAATATTAGGACAAGGTTCATACGCATTAAGGAAATCAGGGAATTTTAAATGTTTTGGCACAAGAAACTTCCTAAAATACTCATAGCTATAACTGAAGAAAAAATTTGTTTTTATTAACCTTCCTAGCCTGTTCAAATTTTACTCAGTCTTGATAAAAACATTTCACACCAGAATTGTTATTTTAAACATTTTAATATATTTAATTGAGTTATCCCTCTAAACTTTTTATTTAACTTTCTTAATAAAAAAAGTTCTGATACGAAACATATAAAACAAATAATAGTTATGGGTCGATTAGACCCATTCAGGGTAGGAAGGTTAAATAAAATAAATATTACTTCACAAATGGTCTGCTAAAAGTTCCCTGAAAGTCCCTGAAGCGTACAAATTCTATATGAAGTGACTTTATTCGTTATGGAAAAAAAAAACAGTTTATAATTGATAGTATGGAAACTAGCGGCAACAATTATTTTTAATAGTATTCAGATGTTTGTAATTTCAGTTGTAATTTACATTGCATTTTTTTCATTATGTATCTTGATTTTGCAATGGAAACATCAATATTATACACTATCGAAAAGAATGATATTGTGTGGAAATGTAATAAATTATTGATATCTGTAAAATATTTTATAATTAATACTGTTTAATACATACGCATCGTTGAACAATGAAATTTACTAAGCCTATTGTAGGATTAAAAGCGATTACGTAACAAGCATAAGCAATTCAAAGAAAAGTTAAAGTAGAACTGAGCAATTTTAAAAGTACAGTTCAACCTCAATTATCCGAGCTAACTGGGATCGGTAGTATATCGGATCTCTGAAATCTCGGATACTAGAACTTCTATATGAAAAGTTGCAGTGCTCGGAATTTAACATTTCTTTGAATAAAAAACAATAGAATGTTTCTAAACGATAAATAAAAACATGTGAAGTTATATATTTAACAGCTCAACAAATTAAAAAATAAATGCTTCACACAGTCGCTAGTCATGTAGTTAGGGGAATTCGATTATCTGATAATACTTTATACCTGGTGATAAATAGGGTCACATGACCGCTGGAAACAAAATCAGGCTTCGTCATTGGCTTGGTTAACAGAAACCTCGATTAATCAGAGGTTATACTCTACCTGTTTAAAGCTTCAGAATTTCTCACATATTAACCAAGATTCCGTTAGAGCAAACATTTTGGCAGGAATGTTGATACAATATGATTGTAAGTAAAAACTTACGTTCTTAAGCTTATATTAAACTTTTTCTATAATTTTTAGGAAGCTTTTTCTATAAAATTTTTCGCTTGCATTTCAACATTTTAACGTTTTTTTTTGCATTCGGTACTTGAGGCCCTAAAATCTAAAGCGTATTGATGATATAGATTATAGGTTAATTATAGATAGATATCGATTATAGGTTTCATTTATACCAATGCAAAATCCAGTATGTAAAAATCGGATTTTTTTTTCATATTAGCTTCAATGGGGTATGTTGGTGTACATAGGCTATTACATTGTCACAAATGCTAATGTGATATTCATAAAAATAAATGTTGGTAAGTTTTGACATCAAATTTGCAATCAGAATGCCGAAAAAGCAGAATGGTCACTTAAAAAGAAATGTATTGAAGATTTGTAAATGAAAAACATTCTATTTATTCAATTTTGTATTCACTTTTTATATAACAAGATAAGTTTAATGTAGTCATCAGTACACGGAAAAATTATCCTTAAAAAGATCTTGACTTTGGAAATTGCATTAAAATTTTAGAATTATTTACGATAGCTTGACAATATAATTACAAATTGACTGAATTCTGAGAATGAAAATTCGGCGAATTTACGAAATCAGTGGCTTAACTTTTTGCAATCACATGTCCAGTCTGACTAGGCATAATCTTTCCTTGCAAATCTCGATTTTGGCACCATAGTAAAGAAAAATATAGTATGCGTTACTTAATTAGAGCATTTTTAATTAAAAAGTGGTACTGAACGAATAAAATTTGTGTAAGAGACATTGGAGTTGAAATACTTTTATTCGATCGGGAGGCGGCAGTGTTGAAAATCACCTCAATGAGTTCGTGGCTGGAATTTTAGAATTAGTTAAAACTCGATTCGCATATTATAAAGCTATCCGTCTTCCGAATCGTATCTTGGTGGAAAACACCTGGAAACCCGATTTTAACGATTTATTCATACGTTGTCATTGATTTTCCTGCACCCGATCCCCCATGTTTTCGTCCGTTTGGACACAGGCTAACACAATAGAAAAAGTACGAGTCAACCGTGGAAAAAAGGTTGTCAGTGTTTTCCACCAAACTACGACTGGGTAGTCCGAGTGTGTTTTAATATATCAATCGAGTTTTAACCAATTCTGGAATTTCAGCCTTAAACTCAATGAGGTGATAGTCTCCTCTGCCGCTTCCCGTCTATAATCAAAGATGAGTAGTCATATAACAGATTTTTTCGCCTTATCTAACCAGACAATCTTCTGCCAAGAAAACTTAACGAAATTAGGCTTTAATGTGTGACGTGGCTACGTCACTGGTAGTTATCTTTTTGTCATCATTGTGAAATTGACCATTTGTGACATCATATGGTGTCAGATTGACTGGTCATTAGGGCGGAGCGTAAAAGTTTTTTTTTTCGAAATTCTTTTCGCCCTAGCGCGGAAAAGTTGTGAAGTGGTATCAGTAATATACTCACAAAAATTCAAAACAATCAATAAATATCTTCCGGTTTGACTTTTGGGTCAAAATATACAATTTTAGCCAAAAATGTTATCATTTTTCCCATTTCAGTGATATTTTTAATTTTCAATTTTGTCTTCGCCCTAGTGCAGAAAAACTGAAAAAGTACATAAGGAACACAAGTGCAAAACATTAGAGTAATTAAAAAATATCTTCCGGTTCCATTTTGGGTTCTAAATATGGAAATGTCGAAAATGATACAAATTTTCACATTTTAGTCTTTTTTTTTTTCGATATTCTATTGCCACTGGTATGGAAATGTTCGAAGAATATGCAAGAAACATAAGTAAAAACTTTAGAATAATAAATAAATATCTTCTGGTTTCCCTTTCGGAGTCTAAAAATGTCAAAGTAACCAAAAAAAAAATGTAAAATTTCACATCTCAGGAATTTTTTTTTTCTTATCAATTTTTTCTTCTCGCTAGAGCGGAAAGTATGGAAAATCATATGAAAAACATAGCAGTAGAGGTTATTGATACCCTTGCCCTATGTAATCGCAGCCAGATTCTTCTATAAGTGTCAAGTGACTCAAGCCCTTTTTGTTGATGGAGCGTACCTCAACATTCCTCTGAATTAAAGTTTGATATTTTTGTATCTTTTTGTATATCTTTTCAAGGCATTGGTGGATATAAAACTCTAATCTTGGACTTCGCATTTCAGGTGATATTTATTTCTTTCTCTTCTTGTGTTTTGCCAGTTTATAACATTGGACATGTCGTCATGTGTCACAACTCCTAAGTCTTCAAGAAGTGCGCCTGTTACTGATACTGCAACTCGGTCGGACACTCCCATTGTGTCTTAAGTTCTGTCTAGGGCAGGGCAACGGTTTGTTCGTGATATACTTATAGTATTTATATTCGATTGCAATGACACAAAAGGTTTATCACTGAGAACGTGATGTTCATCAACAAGACTAAAAGATTTAAATAACTATAAGTCTTCGATGAAGCTGTAGTGATTGTTTTTTCCCTTTATACCGTTTTCTGAAACTTTCTTGTTCTGTTCCGAACCTGCTCGTTCATTTACTAAGTTTCCGTGTTGTGGGCCGTGTTTCTGAAAGTATCAATTGGGACTATCGACAATTTCCTTGAAGTTCTTTGATCCTCAAGAAAATGTCTTCCAATTCTGTAAATCTTATATCACGTGTGTCTTTACATCCTTCCAAAGATGTACACTTGCAAGAAAATTTTTCAAACAGACGTTTTTTTACCTTCCAATAGGAAAATTTTCAATTTTGACTTCGTCTGTTCTTTAGTGTCAAACTTCTTTATACTCTTGCATTTATCATTATATGAACCAATCATTTCGACTATTCTTTGCGTAGAAACCGTTGGAACTGAGGTAGCCTGCCAAATTGCTTCAGCCATTTCAGCCCATAATCCGCTATCATCCCAAATGTGGACCCGATTTTTAATTATATTTCGATACATTCATCACCAAGGAAAAAGCACATTATGCCTTCATAAGTCGGTAGAATGTCAGTTCTTAATTCTGTAGGATCCTAAAAAATGAGATGAGACAAATCCCGTGTACTCCGCTTTAATTGTGATATTTCTGTATAATATTTTCCATGCACACTGTTAGTTCAACACAATATTAAAAATTAAAACTTTGTAAACACTTTCAGATGTATTGTTTTTCAATAAAATATAGAAGCTAAAATTTAATATCCTCATTACGAACCTTTCACTAGCAGAGTAAAACCAATCATAACACTACAATAAACGAACAGAAAGCTGACTTATTAAGAGGAATTTCCCTAAGGTTGCTTTTAATTCGATTGTTATACGATTTTTGTGTATATTAATGCCATATATTTGCCAGTTTAAATAATAAATACCAAACCAGAAGATATTTATTAATTACTTTGGATTTTTACACTTATGTTTGTCATATGATTTTCCGAATTTTCCGCGCAAACGAGAAGAGAAAATTGATAAGACAAAAATCCCTGAAAAGAGAAAATTAATGTAACTTTTGGCGACTTTGACATTTTTAGATGACGAAAGGGAAACCGGAAGATATTTATTGATTATTCTAAAGTTTTTCCCCGTTGTTTCTATTATATTTTCCTGACTTTTCCGTTCTAACGAGAATAGAAAATCTAAAACTAACATAATCACTAAAATGTGAAAAATTGCATCCTTTTCGATAAATTTTCCATATTTAAACTCCAAAGTAGAACCGGAAGATATTTTTTATTTACTTTAATATTTTGGACTTATGTTCCTTATGTACACTATCAACATTTTCCGCTCTAGGGCGAAGAAAAAATCGGAAATTAAAAATATTGCTGAAATGTGAAAATTTACAAAATTTTCGGCTAAAATTGCATATTTCAACCCAAAAGTGGAGCCGGAAGATATTTATTGATAGATGTGAAATTTTGTGGGTATCTCAGTGATACTACTCCACAATTTTTCCACGCTAGGGAGAAAAGAATATCGAAAAAAAGTTTTTTACGCTCCGCCCTACTGGTCATGCTATTAGGGCTGTATAGCTGGGTTTTGTCCGAGAAAGTACTAAGTGGTATAAACAACTTTTAAGGGAAAAGCTATAGAATAAATACTTAATAATACTAAAATTAAATTTCTTTAATTTCATTGAAAATGGCATGTTGTAATAATAAAATGTTAAGGTTGTTCGCAAATACAAAAAGGCAACTTTATGACATAAATTTTAGTGTTTTAATTTACTTTTACTCGGGAATGCACGAAACTAGCAGGAGTTGGCATTCAAAAACAATCTAATTGAATTCGTTTTCTCGTTTTTTTTTTGTAAACACAATAGATTTTTTTCAGAAAATAGTGCAAAGTGATCGTTTTTAACCGGATCTTCCATACGAGAGAAAAAAACCCTATCTAACTGGGTTGGAAAAGACGTTGTCAAGTGACAAAAGAACTTGTAACTAAATAGCTAAATTATTGATCAAAAAATGAAATAATGGAATAGATTCCTAATCGCTTCCATAGTCAGATTTTCCAATGTCATATCTTTGTGTTAAAAAATGAATTTGTAAATGAAGTCAAAACTTTTTCGCTTGTTGAGCAGAGCAGAGATTAAGTACTCCATAATAATAATAATTAGGATATTTTACTGGTTATGCTAAACAGAAATACCAACATGTGTAATTGTTTTATATACATCATTTTTTATTATGAGATTTTAACGAAATAAGACATTTGATATTAAATATTTCTAAGCAGAAAGCAAATGGACATTTTTTAAAATGTTTTTTAAAAATTTTAAATACCTTTCATATATTTATTTGTATTTTGTTTATATAATTTTACGATGACATTTTTTATTTTAACTGTGTATTCTATTGGTAGAAAAATGCATTTGTATTCTTTATGTAGTACCAAAGACCCTGCACATGCTTGGAAGAACACTATATTTCCAGACACTTTTTTATTGTGAAATTTATGTGAAAATCTACAAGAATTCAATGAGAAACAACATGAGATAATGAAAATGTACTACATTCCCATCCAGTGGCAAGTTGCAAGAAGCGGAAAGGAGCGTTTTTATTCGTTTATCCTAGTGTAGATAATCGGACGACAAAAAATACACAATACACCACACCTTATTCGTTTATCGGATTTTTCTTCACTTTTTGAAAAAGATACGAATAAAACTATAGCACTGTTACAATGATGTATTTATTGTCATATTTATTTGAAAAATTATTACGACTGGTCAATGGAAGTTGTCGAGTATACATTTAGAAGTTACACAGCCAACAGAATATAGCAGTCAGCTGAGGTTGATTTGGATCACGTTTACTTGGAATTTTATAATTGATCTGTAACTTCAGGCAGAGCAGTTGGTCATCTTTGATTTATACTTCCTGATTAATTTCCACGTTGTAATTAATCTGAGGGTACGAAGTAAAATTTAATTAAAATTAAGTAAAACTAGATTCGTAAATTAAATCAGTTTAAGTAAGTGCACAATATAGTACTCGATACAGTACCATACAGTTGACGTCACCCCCTTCCCCCCGGCTCACACACCATAACCGATAACAACGTTATTTAGACATAAGAGCACTTGAAATACATTTGTTCAAATTTGATTAAAAAGCTTATGTATTTTATCTATTGGTGAAAATCATATGGACACGCAATTTTCTAATGATATCTATTAAAAGTATATTTTAAGGTTAAATGCTTTTATTCACAGATTTAAGTAATTATTTAAGACTGACATTTTGAATAACTACAATAATGTGTTACCTGAAAGTTAATGTTATTAATGAATGCGATTCATGAACTTGCTCTTAATAGCAAGGATGACGAAGTGATGGTGTTTATTAATGAACTTGTAAATTTTCAAATACTTTGTGCATAATTTTTTATTATTGAATATTTAATAAGTGATTTATCATTTGCTAACTAAGTGTAGAAATAACAGAGTGAAAAGTGTCCAAGCCGGCAAACGAAACTGGAACCCTTGGAATAGCGCTCTAAGTTTTCTACCATTTAAACTTGTAACGGTTGGATGCTCGTGCTGGGAGTTAAGTGCAGACATACTCAGAAATTAAGATAAAAACACAGTTTATTAAAAACGATAAGGGCTCAAGGGGAGTGGAGCAAGTCTGTAAATTTCACAACTGAGAATACTACTAAAAGATTAAACTCATACTCACAGCTCCGGAACTAGCTGAATCAGGGCCCTTCTGGTTACTTCTCACTATCTTTCCGCTAAGCTGCTAGATAAAATCTAATTAGACAGCCCGTGGCTGTGTTTATTTCTTTATTCACTTTCAGATAATCAACACAATTACTATTAAATTTCTTACCACCGGCCAACTTCTCTAGTCGAATTCTCAAACTCTTTATCAATTCACTGGAGGCTCGATGCTACTTGATACTACTCTTCTCTGGATCAATCAACGCCGCTAGTCACACTCTGCTAAACACCAGCGGGCAATCGCCGCTAGAGACACACTTCGCTGTCTAATGTCGCTCGATACGCTCTGCTGGCTATCGCCAGAGACACTCACTGCTAGCTGGCTAATGCAGCCAGAGACACTCCGCTCACACTCAAACTCCAAGCTTTTATATGTTGCAATCTGAGATACTTCAAATTTACATATTATACTAACCGCGAGCCTAACTGCAGAATCCGAAAGAGACACACACGCTCTAGAAAATTAAAGTAAAAGAGAAGATAGATGTCGCTTTCACGCTTACACATGTTAAATTATTGACGTCACGATCTCAGAAATACTAGAGTGCCTTTATGACAAAGGTCACTCCCTCACAAACTACGAGGGCGATGCCCAGCTTGTTAGTTCTCACTCACATTTTGTTGGTAAGGTTGCAACTACAGCAAAAGTTGTAATAGTCTTAATGCGCACACTTAAGATAAGACGCAAACAAACCCAGCTTTGGTGAATACATATACAATTTTTAATTTTCAGCAGTGTAATTATGCTTCAAATTATTGAATATTCATATATTAAATATTCAGTAATTTCAAGCATAATTACACCGCTGAAGTTTAAAATTTTTTTGTTATGTTTACCTTTAAAATCTCCTGTTTTTTGCATTACTTATTAATTATTAAATAAACGATTAATTATTGCTTACACTATGGTAATATTTTTAACTAATTCAAAATAAATTCTTAATTCCTAATAAATTAAGTCTTACAACGAAAATTAAACAACTTTTTTTTAGTAAAAATATTAAAAAGTTATATTAACTATAGTCACTAAAACTTTAACCAGAGGATATGTGATCATAAGTTTAGCAATTTATAATACTAGGAAAAATTTTTAGGACTACACAACATTATAAGTAGGTTTTATAGGATTACATTTTATTCCCAGCAGGTTATTTGTTATAACAAAAGGTGTTATGTAATTAAAAAACATTCTGTTAATGTTGGCAAACATAAATTATTAAATCACAAGCAATTTCTTTTTTTAAACAATATTTTTGCAATTGGTATTCTTATTTAGGAAATTTTCAGCTTATATCCATCAATAAACTTTCAAATTCTTACTGCGTTTCTGCATAAAAAAGCAATCATGAAGGATTTCTAATATAAAATCCTTAACCATAACTTTGAAACTAATGAAATCAATTATTCCCTGAAGTAGAAGAAAAACTTCATATGATTTATACGAGTTTCATTTTCTGTTTCCTCTCCGGGGAATTATGCATTGTTAAAGGGAATCTATTTTTAGTTTTTCATAAATAGAAACTAATATGCTGAGCCATAATTCATTTTCTAAACCATGAATATTTAATATTTCCCTTACCAGTGGCTCTTTGTTATTTAAGAAAATTATTGAGGTCATTTAATTCATTGGAAGATTTAAGACTTTTTTCGTAGACTTTGTTTACAATGTTCTTTGAAAAAAGAAAACAAATTGCGTATATTTACATTTAAATAAACAATCAACAAATAAAACTTGTAATTTTTTTGTGCTTAATAATTTTTTTTTTTAATTTTTGAAGCTTGAGAGGTTTGTTTCAGGATTTAAATTATTTTATTTCATTTTTTGTTCATGTATTTTAAATTTATTGAATGCTTGTAGAAGCATTTTAAACGCAAAAAACTTTTCTTGTACGTTTGTGAAATGACTTTGTAAGGAAAAAAAAAAATAAAGTTTTTTTTTTAAAGCTAAAAAACTAAGCTAAACTCCTTATAACTTAAATTTACTCATATTTATTTTTACAATTTCTGATGTATGTAACATAATTAGTTGGCAGTAAATTTATATATGTGCATATACCTATCTAATATAAGATATCTCTGGGTAATATCGTCAAATGATTATATTACACTTAATTAGGAAGGAATCTAGAAGATGACACCTATGGTTTTCTGCACAGAAGTACCCTGAGTCATCTTATTTACAAAAAACCGTTAAAAGTAATTTCTTTCATTTGTTGACTATGTAGCTGGAATGAATCAACGCCCGATCTACAATTTGCAAGGTACGTTCTGTGATATGAAGTTTTTACATTAATTGGGAAATACTTTGTTTATTATATTAGTTATTAGATTATTTCCTATACTTTCCGAATGTTGTAGATAATCTTAGATGTATTTATGAGATAGTTTGTAGTTTATCATACACTTCGCAATAACTATACCTGGATAATAACGCCATTCTCGCATTGAGACTTTATAATGATTTATTCTTTTCAATACTGGAACTACATCCGTAAAGGATTTATTATTTTATTTTATGCACAAGAGAGCATTGTTGAAAATCAAATATGATAAGGCGAAATTTCCATGTCCTAAGTGTCAATTTTTTCATATCAGAAGCTTAAAATATCAAATGATTATTACTGCATTCTGATACCGCAATTAATGGTAAGTAAGAGAAATTTGTCAATTTCTAGAACTGCAGAGTTTGTACCTTTAGGACTGGACAATTTACATCCCATTATCCCATCTCATTTAACAGTTTTGTTTGCATGGCCTTATTACTCACCTAAGTGAGTGACAATGCCACTTAGGTGGGCAATAATACCAAACATCGTTGGTTCAGAAAACACGCCACTGAATTTTATGAATATATAATTACTAAAATGTTGTTTCTTGCGTACATAGTAAATATGTTGCTACATTAAATCCTATATTTATTTGAAAGAAAATCTAAAACGAAGCTGATAAAATTGTAGAAACTTATTGTGGCTTTATTACCCCAGGACAGCTTATATTATAAAGAACATACACGTCCTGTTCGCACGAAATGCTAATATAATTTGAAATTTGTATTACTTGACAATTATATTTCTCTTACCTGCAATTTTTAAAACTTTTAAACACTTCACATTTTCAACTTTTACACAGTTGAATAGAGGCAAAAAATGTTCTTACAAATGAAATTTATTTCAAATCTGCATTACAGTTGCCTGGAAAACTATATCGGAATGTACTCTTTTTTTTAGTTTTAGACATTTAAATTTACTCCTATCGCATGCAAATGATTATGAAAAATAAACTTTTGTGCACTTAATATACACTGGTGTCCAAAATTTAAGCATAATTGGTAATTAAGTAATTATTTTTAAGTAATGAAAGAAATATGAATCGGAATGTGCTGAAACTCCAGGTGTGTAAACAAAATAGTACGCGTCAAATATTTTCGCGAAGAGTTTTCCCCGAAATTGAACAGGGGACCGTCAACAAATTGAAAAAGAACGAAGATCTTTTGGATAACCCTGTCAAAACTAATGTAGCAAAAGCGTTCAAGCTGCACATTATGATTAATTGGCTTATTGTAATGTACTGTGTTAATTTTTACAAGGATAGCATGTATACTCGTAGAGAAATTAAGGTTTTTATAAAAACAGTCCTAAGTTTTTTGCTTATAATTTGCAGAGTTCTTAATATAAAATAGTGTTCTTTTTTGAAAAAATGACAAACATCATTGTACACTATACTCTGTCATCAGAATTAAAAAATAATAAAAATTGTATGACAAATGAGTATGTTTAGTAAATAATTTTTCATTGCGCATGCGTCAACGATATCAAAATGTCATTTGCATATTGTGTTAGCTAAATGTGTAGAGCAACTTCTGTAAAAGTTTCAAACACATAGCTTGAAAATTCTGAAAATGGGAGCCTATAGAATCAACTCAAAATCCGTTATTCCTAAAGGAAGCAAAAAAATCAGGGGTTTTACCTAAATATAGTTGTGCGTGCAATATTGTGTAGGCAATAAACAGTGGAATATGGATACAGCCCCTCATCTTTTTGCTTCATTTAGGGAATAAAGGATTTTGATCTCATTCTATCAACGATAATTTTCAGAATTTTTAAGCTATGTTTGAGACTTTCACAAAAGTTGCTCTATACATTTAACTAATATAATATGCAAATGAAATTTTAATAGCGTTCACGCATGCGCAGTAAAAAATTATTTAGTAAACCTGCTCATTTGTCATACAATTTTTATTATTTTTTAATTCTGATGACAGGGTATAGTATACAATGATGTTTGTCATTTTTTCAAAAAAGAACACTATTTTATATTAAGAACTCAGCAAATTATAAGCAAAAAACTTAGGACTGTTTTTATAAAAACCTTAATTTCTCTACGAGTATACATGCTATCCTTGTAAAAATTAACACAGTACATTACAATAAGCCAATTAATCATAATGTGCAGTTTGAACGCTTTTGCTACATAAGTTTTGACAGTGTTATCCAAAAGATCTTCGTTTTTTTTCAATTTGTTGACGGCCCCTAGTTCGATTTCGGGGAAAACTCTTCGCGAAAACATGTGACGCGCACTATTTTGTTTACACACCTGGAGTTTCAGCACATTCCGATTCATAGTTCTTTCATTACTTAAAAATAATTTCTTAATTACCAATTATGCTTAAATTTTGGACACCAGTGTATTTAGTTTAACATTTTTTTCCAGCTGATATTATATAGCAAAGTAAAATTTCATTAAAAAACCAAATAAATACATATTTTGTATAAAACAAGAATTTAAACATGTAATTAACTACGTGCTTCACTGAAATCATCGGAATTAAAAAGGACCGCTGGCTGTAAGTAACAAAACGTTTTGCGATTTTTTTCGGCTATTTACTTCTATGGAAGTATCGCTTTTAGTAAATTTCCGAATTGTATTTAAATGAAAAATTGACACTTTTCAAGCAAAAGTATTTTCTGGCTAGTAAGCAATCTAAAATAAGGAATATTAAAAAAAGCAGTTTTCCTTATAATCTGTAGGGTTTTCCTTATAATCTGTAACACAGGATTTGCGAGTTGTAACATCCAGTACATATTTAATCCTAGTAAAACGACTGATTAGATGCCCGTAAGACATGGTGACGTCACTGCAACGTGGTTGTGAAGTCACATTGTGACTTTGTGACCATCGATTGTCGATGTGACGTCACGTGACGTCGATGTGAAGTCACAGTGACTAAAATGTGAAGTCGTTATGGCCGTTTTAGAGCTTTTTTGTGACGTCACAGTGTGACCAATTTGTGAAAAGTGTGCCATTTGTGACTACTTTGACATTAACATTGTGACGAACTGTGAAAATTTTTTAGAAAGTCACATCTTAATCACAATGTGACATCACTGAGTGGTGGCATTTTCGTCACAGATGTGATGTGACGTAAGTGACTCACAGTGACGTCATTGTGTCGTCACTGTGACCATGCATGCTGTGAGGGTTTATATGCTCAATACAGTACGTTAAATATGTTGTTACATTCACATACATCATGTTGTTTCATAAAGAGGATTCACATAGATGTTTTAGCTGTTGTATAGGACAAAAGAATAAGATTGCAGTATAGTTTAATGAGATAATTATCCAAAATGCATTTTAGTGTGATTATGTAGTTTGAAATTCCACAAAATTTGTGTATTTTACTAAGACATACTGCATACTCTCATTGAAAAATAAGTATTTAACATTTCTAGTTTTTTGACAGGGTAATACAAAGCAATACAGATCCATTATCGCATATAACTGCTGGAGCAGCTTTTTTCTCTGACGTTTGTTTAAGTTAGAATGCGTCATGTATTTCTATGTATATAACTATTTCTTCAACCAACTTTTCTAATATGTTATATAGCTCACTTACAACGTACGAATGTCATACAAATTCTCAGAAAAAGCTTTCGTAATTATCAAGTGTAAATATTGATAAACGTATTCTCGTTAGTTTTCTTTTTACGCTGCTAGCGCCTCTGTCACGAAATCGCATAATTAAAATTTTAAATTGTATTTTAGTTTTGTATTCTTGTTTTCTGGTATGATATTATGCTGATGTTAAAAAAGAAGAATATAGATACATTGAAATTTTCTTTTGTGCGTATAGTGCAATATTTCGACAAATGAGCTTACTAGGTTTAAATAAATGTAATATCTTATGTTTTTTTATTATAAATCTGAAAATGCATCTAATTTGCTTCTAATACGTCAAGTTTGTATTTTTATAAAAATTTTAACACGATAGATATTTTTTGACACTGGTATCGTGGAAATTCCCTTGGTGGGAAATTGCAGCAATAAAACTTTAAAAAGGAATATTTTTATGTTTTCTCAAAAACATAAAAACGTAAAAATATTTCAAAATTGCATAAAAAGTAAAAGATACTTTTTATTATCGCACTCTTTAATTGTTTTCATTTTATTAATTAGTTTACAATCCTTATTTTAAGATTTCAAGGGACAAATAAAAGTCATCAAATAATATTACATATTTATTTGCAATCAAAATAGCTCAACTTTTAATCTAGAAATGAAAAGATCAATATTTTCGAAAAATTCCTTTTACTCCTCCGCAAGAATAAGTGTTATCATCTCATGCATATTTAACAGAAACAAAACTGCAATGAAATTTGAAAAGGCCATAAAATAGAATACTGCAGGAAACAATAACACGTGAATGAGAAATATACATCAAATAAAGTCGGAACCACCCACGAAGAATATCTTGGATAATGGAAAGGCCGGATGACAAAAGGAAGTAGAAGGATGTGTGAGACACTAGACAAAGAGATTAACAAAGAGGAAGATGAAATTGAAAGAAGATTGTTATATCTTTTACCTTAAAAATAAATGAGGCATGGCATCTACGTTATTGTTCAGATATTAAATAATGAAATATTATGAATGTATCTGTTATGATTCCATTGAAAATTTGAGTGGAAGATTTCGTTTTAGAGTAGCAAGAGCTAATAAAGAAGTGGCGGATTTTTTGGAATTCGGAAAATATTTTTTATAGTTTTGTCAATAACACAATTTTTTCAAATTTTTTCCGTATGCATTTATTTATGCAGTGTTACCAGTAGTATGCACAAGATGACATTACTTTCTGGGAAAAGTCTGTTAAGCCTGCAATTATCGGGAACATTCTCACTCATAGACTTTCTCCGGATTTTTAAGATTGTTATTATGATTAGTCTTGGTTTAGAAATGTGACACGTCTCACGTAAATATAATAAAATTTTTCTATTGTTTATGTTTGACTATTTTAAATATGACTGAATTTTTTTCCATTTACGGCGGGTAATGCATTTTAATAAATTCATTGCTTTAATATTTTCTTTCTCTTTTAATATTCACATGTAAACATATTTTTATGACACAATTTTCAATTTTTTTTCTCTCTTGACTAGAACGTTTTTTTCTATTCGTGACAGTTGCGTGTAAATAATTTTTCAATTTGAAGGAAATTTTATTCTTTAATGATTTGGTAACAATTTTAAACAGTAATCTTTTTTAAAGTATGTAAAACAGTCTGTATAAATGTTGAAAATCGAAATAAATCCTCCAAAAAGGAGTCAAATTAAGGAAATTATTGCGGTCTGCGCACCAAGAAGTTCTAATGTAAAAAATGATCTAAAGGAGTTTAAATTCCTATCTGTATTTTTTGCTGCTGTAAAACATACTTAATGAAACATTTTTGTGTCCAAATTTAGTATTTAATATCTTTTTAAATGATTATTTGATTCAAAAGCTGTCTATATCGACGTATTTATCAGATATTTATCTATAACACTGCTTTTTTTTAAATTTTTGTGTGCAGTAGTTTTCTTAATATTAATGAATAAAGTCCTCCGGTCACAAAAAATCCAATGTCAGCGACAATGACAGCGTAAATTACTTTTTTGAGAAGAGTAAGTAACTTCAATTTTCGTTGATTTAAACTTTCGAACATAAGGAAGGCTTTCTTACAAACTACAGTCAGGTATGCCAATTTTTTCGTCATTAAATTGCAAAGCTTTTTATGGATTCTATTCCATTATTAAATTTTTCTCTGCCAATTTTCAGGGAAAAAAACCCCTCAAGAACTATATTTAATTATTATGAAACTTATTTTGTATTAAGTGCTGGAGATACCTGTGTAGGAAGTTAATTAATTAAATATTGTTTTAAAAATGAAAAAATAGTTAAAAAATGCTTAATATAAAATATACTTTTTACTATTGCCCTTTTCAATTGATTCCATATTAACAAATAGTTTAGATGTATTACTTTAAGATTTCAGAGGACACGTACAAAACATCAAATAACATTATTTATTTATTTGAAATTGAAATAGTTCAACTTTTAAGCTGGAAGTAAAAGATCGATATTTACGCAACGTTCATTTTACTCTTCCTTAAAAAAAAAAAAGCCTTATATTGCTTTCCTATGTATATTTAACAAACACAAAATTGCAATGAAACTTGAAAAGGCCATAAAATAGAATATTTCAGAAAACAATAACATCTGAATGAGAAATACAGCTCATATTCAAAATATTAGAATAATTGAGAAAAAGTAATAAGAAAAAATTATTTGTCATTTATTTATTTTTTATACTAAGTAAATGCAATTAAATTTCTTATAAATTAAATCTGGAATGTTTAGATAAGATTTTAACATTTATAAAATATAAAATACAGCACAATAAATTAGGTATACAGATTCCTTAAACACACCAGAATATTAGAATAAAATTTAGATTGGTTCAAAATATTAGAATATTTTATTTTACGCAACAATATTACCTTATGAATATGAAGTAAACGGTAGTTAATATTTTGTAGCATCCCCTTTAGCTTTCATAACAGCGTACAATCGATTTTGCATACTATATACAAGGTGTTTACAAACATTTCTATCAATATTAGCCCAAATAGACTTTATACGTGCCACTAACTCAGTTTTACTTGAAGGAGGATTTTCTTGAAGTTTTTTCTTCATTATACACCATAAGTTTTCGATGGGATTAAGATCTGGTGAATTTGGTGGCCAAGGAAGTACCTTAATGTTGCGTTGGCGGAACCAATTCTTAGTTGACACCGAGGTATGCGGGGACGCTAAATCTTGTTGAAAGATGAAATCATCTTCAAATAAATCTTCTGATGATGGAATCATGTAATATTCTAAAATTTCTTGATATATCAGAGAGTTAACCTTTTCGTAGACGATGCATAACTTTCTAGGTCCTTCTGCACTCATACAACCCCAAACCATGACACTAGCAGCAAATTTTACGGAACGTTTGAGGCATTCTTTATCAAATGCTTCTTGCTTCATTCTCCAAACTCGAATACCTTGATTACCATATGAAACACAAAACATACTTTCATCACTAAATAATATATTTTTCCAATCTTCATTGCTCCATAAACGTCTTGATTTACACCAATTCAATCTTATACGCTTTTGTTTTGCAGTCATGAGAGGTTTTGTTTTCGGTACACGAGATTCAAATTTAAATTTATAGAGACGTCTTAATGTTGTCGATGTAGAAACTTCAACTCCTTCTTCTTTCCATTTTCGGTGCAAGAATCGCACACTTTTAAAACGGTTTTTCTTAACTATACGCTTCAGTTTCCTGTCATCTCTAGCAGATGTTTTTGGTTTTCGGCCACCATTTCGGCGATTATTTTGAAATTTTCCAATTTTTGAATATTGTGTTAGTATTTTACTAACGCTCGATTGCGAACAATGTAAATAATTTGCTATAAAACATTGATTTTTAATGTGCCGATACAAATCAACCATACGAAGTTTAGTAGATTCAGGAATATCACTCACACGGCCCATTTTAAGACGAAAAAGAAACAAACTGCAAAAAAGAATACTGATTTTAAATAAAATAGTCTGAATTTAATAAATGATGCCACCAGTTAAGAATTGGTAATAATTAAAGGAGAATTAATGTGAAATATTCTAATATTTTGAACCACTTGAATAAATATTCTAATATTTTGACTTTTCAAAATAATTTTTTTTGCAATTAATCTTTTCAAAAATGATATTAAATTTAAGATAACAAGTAAGTTTAATCAACAATAAGTTCTTAATAAAAATATCGTTTGCATATTTTCATTAAAAGACAATTAATTACCAAACGATATTTTCAATTTCTAAAAAAAATGTAATTATTCTAATATTTTGAATATGAGCTGTATATATCAAATATAGTCGGAACCACCCATGAATAATATCGTGGATAATGGAAAGGCCGGATGACAAAAAGAATAGAGGGATATGTGAGCCGCTAGACAAAGAGATTAACGAAGAGTGAGATGAAACTGAAAGAGGATTGTTATATCTTTCACTCTAAAAATAAATGAGGCATGGTATCTGCATTAGTTTTCAGATATTAAATAATGAAATATTAAGAACATGTCTGTTATGAGTCAATCGAAAACTTGAGTGGAAGATTTCGTTTTAGAGAAGCAAGAGCTAATAAAGAAGTGCCGGTCTTTATGTAATATATATTTTTATTTTATGGTTTGTGCATCTGAAAGTGTGTTAAAATCAGCATTGAAATGATTATTTCTACTTTGTAGTGTGCTACATTACGCTTATAGAACATTAGGCTTTTTTCAATTAACTTTTTTTTTTGTTGAATTTCAGACAAAGAGTTGTTTTTTTTTTGTTCTTATAAATTTTGCCGCAAATAATAATTTGTGTAAGTTTTACTTTTAAAATTATCAAAAAAAATAAATAATCTTTAAAAGAAATCTAAAATATAAGTGAAGTTGCCCAAGAACTTTTGGGCATCCATTTGGGCCCATTTGTGGAGCTATTTACGACAAAATAGCTCCACAAATGGGCCCAAATTTCATGTCAAGGCCAAATCGAAACTGAAATTTGATGAAAATTTCTGCATTCGTTCTCGAGATAAAGATTTTGCAGAAATTTTTAAAAATGCACCATAGAATTTTCCCCTATTGTGCGATTTACTCCAAAACTTAAAAAAATAAAAAATAAAATCAGTATATATCAAAAACTAAATGAATCGGAGTTTGCGGAAACTCCGTGCATTAATTTCTGAAGGTAGAGCTATTAAGGAAATTACAAAAAAGCATAGCAGCGCCATCTGCAGAGTTATTCACTCCAAAATATAAAAAACGACATTTCATTTCAAGAACATACGAATCTTATTTTTCATGAAAATTCGTGCATTAGTTCTGGGAATTGAGGGATTGCGGAATATTTAAATAATGCTGCATTCACTGCCACCTATCGAGCGATTTACAATAAAACATAAACAAACATCAATTCATGTCAAGAAATAACTGAATTTGACGTTTGAGGAAATTCCGTGCATTAAGTCTGGATATAAAACTATTGCGGAAATCGAACAAAAAACAGCTTGGCACTACTACCTCTCGAGCAATTTACGCCAAAAAGTAATTGTACCAATTTATTTGAGACTACCTGAATGTAAATTATTAAATTCTATGCATTACTTCTTGAGATAAAACGCCCAAAACATTTATGTCGGATCTAGACAGACGGTCAAACAAAGTCACAGACTCACGGATACACATTTTGTAAAATCATGTGTTTCGTTTTCTCTGAACCTTAACACATGTAAATCCGTCGGAAACCGGAATTCGAAAATTTTCACAAATTCAATACTTTCTTCTTGTAGAGACAGAAAAAGGTTCATATTGACAAATATCACTTTCCTTTTAAATTCAGTACAAGGTAACACCAGGAGAGATCGCATATCATGAGATTTGACAGGGAGGAGTAAAAAAGGAACCGCGGCGTGCGGTTCCTTTTTACTCCTAGTACTCCTAGAGGGTAGTTGTACAGCAGGATTTACTTCTAGAGGGTAGTTGTACAGCAGCATTAGTGCAGAGACTACTTGATGAATGTGGACATTGATTGTTCCGATCGTATTGGATAAAGTATTGCTATTTTGTTCTGTTTTACCAAAGTAAGTTCTTGAATTTTTCATAATTGTTCGTCAGAAATTTATAGCATTTAATAGGACAATAATTTTGAACGTAAACTATTTATTATAAGCTACTAACGTGAACTAATGATGCAAACGCCAAAAATATATTTTACACGTGGCCATATTTAAATAAAAGATACGCAGCGTATTTTTTCCTACGAAAACAGGAGAGTTTGCGCATCTGCTACTTAGGAATGATGGTGCATTACCCCTTAGTTTAGGAGCTAGTTTCCGTGTTAGAAGCGACTATCCTGTTTATAAGTAAAATAGCATGAATTACAAATTAGGTGTAAAACATATGAATGAATCAATTTAAAATATTTTCGGAAAAAGACATAATTATCGGAACTGAATATGGAATGAGATGCAAATATTATAATATCTTGAAAAATGCTGCATTTTAGCAATTACATCAAAATCTAAAGAACATGAATCTACATCAGGAACTAGCTGAATTTGAAGTTCTATAAAAATCTGTGTATTAGTTCTTGAGATAGAGATAGTGTGAAAAGTGTGAACAATGCTGTATAGCAGCGCCACTTGTTAAGCGATATACACCGAAAACTAATGAAATCCAGTTTATATCATGGTCAAACCGAATCTAAAGTTTTGAGAAAATTTATGTCTTAGTTTTTGAGATAGAGCGACCATATTTTTTTTGTCACATATAGACTCACAAAATGGCAGACAGACATTTTCTAAAAACTTTCAAATCGTGTTCAGGACTTTCTGAAACGTATAAATCTCTCAAAAAGTGGAAATCAAATTTTTTTACGATACGGGTTTTTCACGATTTTTACATACTTTCTTCTTATATAGATAGTAGAGAGTAAAAACATACAGACAAAACATGGACTTCGAATGACACGCAAAAGATCTGAGTAGCAAACGGAACATATAGAATGGTTGTATGCGCGCATCTAAAACAAAGCTTCCCGTTTTATGATATTTTTACAAACAATTTGAGGCTATTTTAGATCTGTTTGAATTATACATTCACTATTAAACACCGAAAGTTCAGTAAACAAGACTTTTTTTTTTTTTTTCTTTTTTTTTTTTTTTTTTTATTTGATTTCAAACTAAACTTATCCTTTGATTCCAAACATGTATAATTCATGGTTTTTACTGAAGATTTTAACTTGAAATATATATTTGTGGCAGACAAAATAATACATTAAAAAGTATACATCTTTAACAACAAAAAATATAAATAAAATAAAATAAAACATATAAATAAATAAAAGAAATGATACAGAATTGAAATTCGTGATATTTTTCATAGCGTTTAACTTGAAATAGAAATTTATGGGAGAAGAAATCCTTCATTAAAAGTACGCAATTTTAGCGGCAAGTAATTTAATTTTCTTTTAAAAATAAAAATGCCTTAATTTTAAGTTGTAAATATCAGGATTATTATTGCATAAGCTCATAAATAAAAATATTAATTTTTTCAAACAATGAAGACAAGAATTCTTTTTGTCAATTAAAATTTCAAAATTCATTATGCATAATTAACTTAAAATACACATTCTTTTAATAGATATTACAACTAAAAGAGCATTTTTCACTAGCAATATGTACTTTCATATAATTTACGATAAATATGGTATTTAATATTCTCTCACAGAAAAAATCTCACTTTTGTTAATACAGATAATTTATTATTATTATTATTATTATTATTATAACTGAATTTCATAGTATCATTTAAAAATTATGTTTAGTTATCTAGTAAGATATTTGTAATTACTGACAAAAAAGTAAAATTTAAATAGATATAAAAGTTGGTTTCCACATTTGAATTTATTTATGAAATGCAGACCGAAATATTTTTTTCAATGATGAGTTGCATAATAATATTTTTTTGGGGTCTGGAAATTTTAGGAAAGTATTTTCATAATTATAATTGATGAGTTTTTGATAATTTTGAAAAACTTTTACAATTACACTGATAAACAAGGTTTCTGTTTCTAAGTATGTGGTGACTTTTATATTTTAGTTGGTGCTGTGAAAGAATATGCATTTAAAAAATTTCCATCACCCACAAATTAAAACAATTCAAAATCTTGAAAAATCTAAATTTTGTAGTAATTATTGAACACACATACCTTATGAAATTTATCATTTGGTATTTTAGTAATGACAAACTTTTAAATAAACTCTTATAAAGCTTAAAATTAATATTTAAAACACTTAAAGTATGCATTGTTTATAAAGTTTCAGTAAAATATAGAAGAATTTTTGTAAAAAGAAATGATATTAATAAGAACTTTCATACTTTATGTAGCGGTAAATGTCTTATCTGTGTCTGCTCTCTTACAGGCCATTGTTATACTGACAATTTAAAGCAGACATTAAGCCACTTACATCATTACAATAGCATAAATTATCTTTTCTTGAAAAAAAAAATGTCGAATATTTCTTATGTTAATCTCGATAAATAGATATCTTTGTATTGTTTTTAGGAGATTCCAACCTTGCAATCTTGATCCACGTAATTCTGAGTTTTTCTTTGATAAATTTAAGTCGCTCAAAAAATAATTTAATTATTTTTGAGTAATTAGTTGTGGTTCTTCATTTATTCCAGGAGATATCAGATGTAGAGAAAGTTTGTTTCAACAATTTCCATTTCTACTGCTGCATCGTCATATGTAAAATTCTCTGGAGGTTTCGGTATTTGTAAATCATCATTAGGTAATGCTGGTCACATTGCTGAATCTAAGTTCGGGTACTTAATTTTATGTTTACTTCTTGCAGAGAATCCTTTAATTTTTGTAATGCATTAGTAGAAGTCAGTTATATGATCCTTCGGCATGCGCCATATCATGGGTATAGAAAGGACATACACTTTTTTGTACCTTTCATCCACGCCCGGAGGTTTGTAGCACATTGTGTACAACAAGAATGAGGTGCCCATTTCTTATCTTGTTCACCTACTTTATATCCAAAGTACATATGATAGGCAGTCTTTATAAAGGCGTGAAAGCGCATCGATGCTTCTTGAAAGTAAGCTCCCACACACATAGCAAAAGGAATCGGGTTCATTAACGCATACTCTAGACATTTTTCATATATTTTAGAGTAAAATAGAATAATTATAATCAAAATTTAAGTCAAAAGTCTTACAGAAAAAAGAAATAGCAGTACACTCGCCCCGAAAGATAAGTTTCTACTGTCACGGATTTGCGCTAAAGCCAAATACTATGAAGGTGGCTAGTGCTGTCTTTTCTAGGTAGCTAACATAAATTTTATTAAACAGACACCTGTTTTTACTCTCTTGCTGTATTGTCTATCGTTCTAATAAGAAAAAGAATGTTTTTGTGAATCAAACGCATGTAAGATAATAATGTAGTATAATTATAATGCCTATACGATGCCTACATGCTGTGAAACGTATAAATGAAATTTCACAAAATTGGAGGGTGATAGAAAATTTTTACAAACATATTCTTTTTCAGCAGCTTGAATTCAATAAGAAAAACCCAATGTATATAGAGAAACAGAAAATTCGTTAAAATTTGTTTATCAGTGTTATTTTCTGGGGGTATTAATTGACTTCTATCACCCAACATAAAATATTTACGCATTTGATTCGGGCAGTCTAATTCTAAAATTTTTGTCTTCGACTAATGTGTTAATGCACTCTAAACATTTTAAATTATGTAAAACTTCATATTTAATGTAACTAATTATAAAAGTCAATACAGACATGAGGTCATTTTTATCTCAATTTTTTCACTGTTGTTAAACACACTTCAAAAGAAATCCAATATGTTCAATTCTTAAATTTCATCAGCAGTTGTATTAAAAAATAATTGAAATTGTTCATTTTGCTGTTAGTATAAGATAATTAAACTTAAAAATTTTAAATTTTTTTCTGCTTCCATAACTTTTATATAGTAAATGAATTTTTCCATTTATTTAAAAGATTTAAAGGATACGATATATTTCCTATACTCATGTGATGATGTTGTCCAAGGCGAGCTTCTAAACTATCGATCTGTTTATATATATATATATATATATATAATTATATTTATGTATAATAAAAGATATCCATTAAATAATTTTTATTTCGTTTATCCTTATGCATAAGAACTCAGTATAATTTATGTTTTAAAATTGTTTTCGATTTATGCAAACTGAATTGTAAATAGAAATTCTAGACTCAAAATAGGACAAAAACTCTTTCTTATTACTCTTATCTATTAGATGATTCTAAATGTTTACTTCCGTACTTCAAAATAAAACTTTGCAATTCACATCACATAAATGACCACGTAATAATGGCATAGATTTGTTTAATTCATTTTAAATAATGAGGTAAAAGGAAATACTCATTGACTTAGGTTAATCCTTTATTCACATATTAATCCTTTTAAAATGCTCATTAAAAAAAAAAATCCGTATAACAGAATATGTAATAGATTCAAATTATATAACTACATACACAATATTAATGGTGGTTGCTTCAGCCCGAACATAAGCCAAAATTTCATTCAAAGTAAAGTGGTCAGTGAAATGAAAAAGTCAGATTTCGTGTATGACTTATTTCTCCTGCTTGGGATCTTGAATCAGGTCCGTAAGAGAAGAAAATTGTTTCGCGACGGCCCCGCTCTAACACTTTAACGGTTAGACGATCCTTTTTCTATAAAATAACAAGTTAAATCATATAATCTAATAATTTTACACCATTTAACGGACTTGGCCAGTTATTTTAAGAAATAACTAGGTATTTAATGAAAAAATGGAATATACACTTTTATGGTACACAAACTGTGTTTTTGATAATGATATTTTAAAGAAATAAGGCTTTTCATATTAAATATCACTAAGCAGAAAGCAGACGGGTTTTTTAAGGGTTCTAAATAGCATATATAAATTTAACTGTGTATTTTTTGTATAATTTTACAGTAAGATTTTTTTATTTTAATTGTGTATCCTATTGGTAGAAGAACATATTTGAAAATTCATTTTGTTTTCATGGTATCAAAGACCTGTACATGCTTGGAAGAATGCTATGAAGGTAGCAAAAGTTTGGAAAATAATATCTGTAATCGTTCCTCGTATTTTCCTACGCTTCTCAAAAAAGATGAATAAAACAGAAGTATTACAATGATGATATACTTATTGCCTTTTTCTTTGAAAAATCCTTGTGTTTGGTAAATGTGGATTGTCGAGTGTATCCTTAGAAGATATACAGCCAAGAGGATATAGCAAACAGCCGAGGTTGATTTGGATCACGTTCAACTCGGATTTTTATAATTTATCTATAACTTTTGGCAGAAGAGTTGGTCACATTTGATTCATATTTCCTAATTAATATCAATGTTGTAATTGGTCTCAGGGTCTGAAGTAAAATTTAATTAAACTTAAGTAAAACTAGATTCGTAAATTAAATCAGTTTAAGTAAGTGCTGCAATCGTGTATTCGAAACAGGACCATATAGTTGATGTCCCCCCCCCCCCATCTCCCCACATAACATTCCATACATCGACGTTATTTAAATATAGGGACACTTTAAATAAATTTGCTCAAATAAGTTTTGAAAACTTGCGTATTTTATCTGTTGATGATAATTATATGCACATACATTTTTCTGAGGATCTCTACTAAAAGTATTAAAATTGCATTTTAGTGCTAATTATTTTTATTCACAGCTTTATATAATTATTTAAGACTGAAATTTTGAAAGAATACAATGATGTTTAATTTGAAATTTAATGTTATTAATGACTGCGATTTATGAAATTGCTTTTATAGCAAGATTAACGAAGTGATGATGTTTTTTAATGAATGTGCAATTTTTAAAAATACTTTGAAAATAATTTTTTGTTCTATTTAACTTTAATTTTTTTGCGTTATGTATTTATAATTAAATATAGTATTACTTATTGTTTACTCTATTGTAATATTTTTAACTAATCGAAAATAAATTCTTAATTCCTATTAAATAAGGGCTTACACCGAAAATCAAACAATATTTTTTAATATAAATATTAAATGTTATATTAACTGATTGCAAAAACTTTATTCAAAGGATATGTTATCATAAACTTATCAATTTATAGTACTGGGAAAATGTTTTGGGTTTACGTAACATTGTAAGTAGCTAATGTTATAGGAGTTTATTTTCAGCAGGTTATTCGTTAGAACAAAGGTATTGCATAATTTAAAAATATCCTGCTAATGGTGAGAAATCTAAATAATCAGATATTTCTTTTTAAAACAATACTTTTTAATTGGTATTCTTATTTAGGAAATTTTCAATTTATATGCAACAATAAACATTCAAATTCTTATCGGATTTCTGCATAAAAAAAGCAATCAGGTACATAATGCAATCATGAAGAATTTCTAATATAAAATCCTTAACCATAACTTTGAAAACTAATGAAATGAATTAAACCCTGAAGTAGAAGAAAAAACTTCATATGATTTATATGAGTTTCATTTTCTGTTTCCTCTCCGGGGAATTATGCATTGTTAAAGGAAATCCATTTTTAGTTTTTCATAAATAGAAACTAATAAGCTGAGTCATAATTCATTTTCTTCAGCATGAATATTTAATATTTCCCATACCAATTACTCTTTGCTACTTAAGAAAATTATTGAGGTCATTTAATTCAATGGAAGATTTAAGACTTTTTTTCGTAGACTTTTTTTTACAATGTTCTTTGAACAAAAAAAACAAATCGCGTATATTTTGCATTTAAGTAAACAACCAATAAATAAATTGTAATTATTTTTTGTGCTGAATCAAAATTTGTTTTGAGTTTTTGAGGCTTTAGAAGTTTGCTTCAGGATTTAAATTATTTTTCTTCATTTTTTGTACAGATCTTTTAAATTTATTTAATATTTATAGAAGTATTTTAAAAGCAAATACCTCTTCTTGTAAATTTTTAAAATGACTTTGTAAGGAAAAGAAAATAAAAAAAAAGATTTTTTTTAAAGAAAAAATACTTGTATAATCTCTCCGCTCCTTGGATCCACATATGTGGACCTCCGTTTTGTCCCATTTTATTAATGATACCTAAACATAATTACAATTTTGACATTTTAATGATATGTTTCGAAGTCTAAGATTCGAACTAATGCAAATATCATAAAAATCTCTCCGAAGTTAAATGGAATAAGAAATAATTCAGTAATAATTAATAATACTGCATTAATACTCAGTAGTGAAGAGGTTATGAAGCTAATTACTTAAATATTGTTTTAAAATTGTGTAAAAAAAATACAAAATATAAAATATAAAAGATATTTTTTAATTGGTTCAGTTTTAACAATTAGTTTAGATTCATTATTTTAAAATTTCAGTTGACAAATAGAAACCATCAAATAAAATTATTTATTTATTTGCAATCAAAGCAGTTCAACTTTTAAGCTAGAAACCTAAAGATCAATATTTTGGAAACGTTCATTTTACTCTTAGATAGGAAAAAGCCTTGAATTGTTATCTCATGCATGTTTAACAAAAACAAACTACAATGAAAGATGAAAAGGCCATAAAACAGAACATTTCAGGAAACAGTAACATGTGAATGAGAAATATCCATGAAATGTAGCTGGAATCACCCATGAAGAATATCGTGGATAATGGAAAGGCCGGATGACAATAGGAAGTAGAGGGATATGTGAGACGCTAGACAAAGAGATTAACTAAGAGATATATGAAATGGAAAGAGGATTGTTATATCTTTCACTTAAAAAAATAAATGAAGCATGGCATCTATGTTATTGTTCAGATATTAAATAATGAAGTATTCTGAACGTATCTGCTATGAATCAATTGAAAATTTTAGTAGAAAATTTCATTTTAGAGTAGCAAGAGCTAATTGTGAAGTGGCAGAGTTTAACATTATTTTTTGAAAATGTTTTTTATGATCTCAGCATCTGAATATGAGTTAAAATTTATATTGAAATGATTATTTCTACTTTTTAGCGTGTTACATTATACTTATTGAACATTACGTTTTTGAAATAAAAGTGATTAAATTTTTTTTATTGAATTTCCAGCAAATACGTGTTTTTTTTATTTTTATAAATTTTGACTCAAAAAATAATTTGTAGAATTTGTACTTTTTAAATAAATTCAAAATAATAATCAGAAATATTTCCAGCTTTAAAAAAAATCCCCAAAAAAGTAAGACGACCCAAAATTTTTTTGAATTTAATGTAAAATTACTGCAGCACCTACTGCCAACTATATTGATTTATTGTAAATTATCTTTTATTTTAAAACAAGAACAACAATAACAAAAAAGTGTTGTTTTGAAAAATATCAGTTTCATTCTAAACTCAGTGCAAGGTAAAGCCAGGAGAGATGCCCACAAACTGATTTGACCGGAAGCAGTAAAGAATGCAGGCAGCGGCTCCAGGTTGTTGTATAGCAGTATTAGTGCAGGGTTTACTAGATGAATGTTGACATTGATTGCTCCGATCGTCTAGCATTAAGTATTGCCATTTTGTTTTGTTTTTCCAAAGTAAGTTTATGAGTTTTCATAACTGTTTGTCAGAAATTTATAGAATTCAATCGTATAAAAATTTTGAACTAAAACGATTTATTATGAACTACTAACCTAGATTAAGGATGCAAACATAAAAAATTCATTTTACAACATGAGTTGCAAATTACGTGTTAAACAAATTAATAAATCAATCTTAAAATAATTTTTTAAAAAGATATAGTTTTCGAAACATAATATAGCAGTAGATTAATTTTCAAAAATAAAATACTTTTGCAGATAAAAATGCTGTTAATAAATTAATAATGCAGCTTTTATTAGATTATTTTTACATAAATATTTTTTATTAATAATTTCACAATATATTTGTTAATAAATGAATTAAATGTTTATAGTTATTTTAATTTATGAACAAATTTTTCTTATAAACAATTACTTTTTTTTGTTGCGTGAAAAAAACGCATGTTGAAATTTTTAGTATATTTTTCAAGTCACAATACAAAATATTTACAGAAAGAAACCAAAGAAAGAATCATGTTCCGAAAAAAAATGTTGTGTCAACCGTAGAGGCAATACAAAATAACTCACTTAAAGTGTGTGTGGAAAGCAGAAAATTTAGTATTTCGGAATCCATCTTGAGAAGTGAGCTGAAGAAAAATGACTTTGAGACGTGAACAATAGTTCAGAATCGTAAACAGCTACAGAAGTGGTGAAGCAATTAACTGTTCATATGCATAAATTTAAAGCAGTTAGATTTGAACCAACACAAAGTGATGTAAGATTATTATCATGCAATTTCGCCGAAGTACTAAGCAAACTAGTTAGATGTGACAATAGCAATATTTTTTTCTATCTTATGCATGTTAATTCTTCCAGAAAAACGAAGCATAGCAGTGCCACCGGTTAGATGGTTTGAACCAAAATGAAGTCAACAGCAACATACGTCAACTTATAACTGAATCTGAAGTTTGATAAAAATCCGTGCATTAGTTTTTGAGATAGAGCTATTGAATAAAAAAAATCTGCATAGCAGCGCCAGATGTAGGGCGATTTGTACTAATCAAGATCAATTTTTTATCAGGTGCAAACTGAATCTGAAGTTTGATGAAAGCACATGCATTAGTCCTTGAGATACGTTTAGTGCGAAATTGTAAAAAATGCAGTGCTATCTGTAGGGCGGTTTACACCAAAAACTAAACAATACTAATCTATATGAGAGACTAACTGAATCAAAAGTTTGAGAAAATGTTGTTCATTAGTTCTTGAGAAAGAACTATTGCGATAATCACGAATAATGCACAATTGCAGCGCTACCTGATAAGCGATTTGCAACAAAAGGTTACCAGCATCATGGTATATCAAGTACTAACTAAATATAAAGTTTTATGAAAATCCATGCTGTAGTTCTTGAGATATGGATGTTGTGGAAATTGTAAATAATGCAGCATAATAGCTCCACGTTTTGAGCGAAATACCCTAAAAACTAATCAGATCAATTTTATGCTAAGGTCTCACAGAATCTAAAGTTTTGTAATGTTCCGTGCATTAGTTCTTGAAATATAGCTATTGGGATAATCACAAATAATAATACATCAGGATAGCACCACCTGGCCCCACCACTGGCCTAGAGGTTCTGACCTCCAAACTAATAGACGGAAAGTGCTGGGTTCGAACACAATCGCGACCGTCGACCTAACCGTTCGGAGTTTTCTATGGTTTTCTTCGAACCTTGGATTTTCTTGCGTAAATACGGGTTAGGAACCTTTATAAAGACCCCACGGAGGGCTCCCCACCCTTAGGGTTTATATCCCACAGTGTAGATAATTGGCCGACATTCATACAAACAAAGACAGCACCACCTGCCGAGAGATTTGCACCAAAACGTATCCAGCACTATGTTATATCAAGTACTAACTCAATCTTAAGTTTTATAAAAATCTGATCACTAGTTCTTGAGATATGGCTATTGTGGAAATAGTAGATATTGAAGCATATCACCAAAAGCTAATCAGGTTAGTTAATATCAAAATCTATTAACTAGATCATTCATTTATTATCAAGTACTCGAAGCTAGGTTCTTTCAACGCATTTCAACTTTATTGTTTATTTATTTATTTATTTTCAATGAGGAAGGGGATCGAGGCATACTTCAAAAGGCGTATTTGATTTTTTTGGGATTTCGTTTTTTTACGAGATTCGTGTGTTAAAATGTTTTTTTTAGTTTTTAATCTGTGTATTTAAAATTTACTGTTTGTTACAATTTATATACATAGATTTTGTATGTATGTATGCAAAAATTAGGTGTCGCTTTATATAGTAGACGTTAATATGGGCATCAATTAAAATTTTGTGAAATAATATGCTGGCTGGTTGATTTTTTTCAAGGAAAAAATGGATTCTTATTTGAAAAGATATACAAAAATCAAGAAACATATTTTTCGTATATTCCTCTTTTCTAATGAATTCGATATTGTTGTACAATCCATAAAAAAAATATAAAATGTCAATCAACTACTATGCTAAAAATTACGATAAAAAAGGTGACTTTTTTATTTTAGATTTTTGTTTATTTCTGAACGTAACGTTAAAAGAAACTTTCAACAAAAATGTATGCAATATTATTAATGTAATTAAGGAAAGGTTATAGATTTCGAGCGACGAATTTCTACATAATAAAAGTTTAGATTTTCCAAAAATATAATTCGAGCACGAAAGGAAAAAGAGAAGAAAAAGATAAAAAGGAGAATAAGAAACAATTTTTAAAAGATAAACTTACCTTTAAAGATTTATTTTATTTTCTAAAACAGTTCTCCATGCGTAAAAAAGAACTTAAGTTGCATAATTCACTTCAAAGTTACATGAAAAAAAAGATGTTTCTATATGGAATATGTTTTGACAAAAACTACAAATAAAATAATTCTACCATGCATGAAATCACTCATATTTCAAAGATTTTTTTGCATTGTTTCTTTTTTATTTTTCAAACTTACTTACTAAAGCCGTAAGTGCGCACTACTTTTGAAAAATTCTCATTCTCACTTTTGTACAGTTTTATTTTTATACTGAATGATGAATATAATATTAATTTTCCCTGTTTGTATGCATTTTAAAACAAACGGAAAACTATTTTGAGAATATTACATGTTTTAAGCATAAAAAGGAATATTTTTAGATGGAAAGTTTAGTTTGAGACTATGAAGGATTTATTCAGAATTTCTTACTAATACCTTTCTCTCCGTATAATCTTAACTTTTCCGTATAATCTACCTTTAATACCTGATTTTATATTTTATTCCAAATATATTAAATTTGTGTCTATTTTTGTTAATTATACACTAAAACATAGCGAAAAATTTTGTTTAAGTTTCTGTTGGACAAAATGCTTCAATGTCTCTGCAAAGTTACATAACCAAAAGTGCTAAAGAATGACAATTTTTTATTATATACTTAAAAAGATTTTTACAGCGCAAAATAACTGTTCAACAACATAATAATCTGTATTATGCTTTTAATAGTTTATAGAATTCATAATTATCATATTATAAAGAGAAAAGAAAAACAGCCGTCAAGGATATTTTAAGCTGTACAAACAAAGAAAAGTAGAGTTCACTATTTCAAATGCAGGTTATCGTACGTATCATACGTTAAAAAATAATAGAAAACGCCAAATGGTTAAAAAAAGATCACGGAGCTCCCGAGTTATACTATGTTTTCAAAGGTTTAAAAACTATTTAAAAAAACATTTTCGAAATGTTAAAAAATTTATAGGGGAGAGTGGGGATGAATGTGACAGGGGATGAATAGGACAACAGTAATTTATATATGTTCTCCAAATATAAATTATTTGATAATTTACCTCACTGATGGCAGTACTGAGGTCATTCAACAGACATAGTTTCAAAGCAATATCCAAAACAGAAGATTAGCTATTGTACAAAGTGTATTTTTCAAGAACCAAAGTAAGTTTTTCTGTTTAAACTTTTTAGTATTTAATTGACAATTAACCTTCTCAAAACCTTATAATTTTTTTAATGTTAAAATTATATAATCATATGATGCAAATGAATAATATTGATAGTGCTTACTAAGCCTAATCACTGTTTTATATAACCATGTGACTATGGGGATGAATGGGATAGTGTTTATGAATGGGACTGTACCATTCATCCCCAGGGCTATTCCATAATAAATAAAATTACATTTTGTCATTACCTAGAAACCAGATGTTAAGAGGAGAAAACGAGGCCACTGTCGTGTCCTAACCGATACCCCAGAAAAAATATTTGGGAGAGGAAATTGTAAAAAAAGCAGAAACCAAGAAAAATGATTTGCCTGCCTTCAAGAAATATTTTTAGTAAAGGTATGGACAGTAATGATGAATCTGACAATTTATCACTTCCTGATCAAAATGAAAGGGATTTGAACATGATTTCAAGTGATATGGACCACCAAGTAAGCAGCTTGGACAATATAATAGAAGACGACTTTCGCCTAACAAAGATATGTGGAAAAAAATATTTATCATTATGTTGCTAGGGTTTTGAAGACCAATAATGATAACCTTTAAGTACAATTCTTGAGAAAAAAAAGATAACAATTCCTTATTTCATCATACCAATTCGCCAGAAATTTATTTTGTTAATCTGGAGGATATTGTTATGAAACTACCAAAGCCTAGACCTCTGGGAACTGCCAGAATCAAAGAACTGTTGTCATTTGATATTAGCTTCAGTCAATATATAGTAAAATAAAATGTATCACTCAGTTTTCAAAAAAAAAATATTTTTAGAATAAGTTTTTTTTACTTGTCCCATTCATCCCCAAAATTGTTTAATTCCTCCCCACCATGGGGATGAATGGGACAGTATGCATGCTTGTTAAAAAAATCATTAAAAATTTAAAAAACAATAGTTTATTGAAATTAGTATGTCAATAAGTTGCTAAATGCTGAAGTATTCTTTAAGTAATATTTTTTAAATTAACAATTGTATACAGCTTAAGTTATTAGTAAAAATGCAAAAATTGTCCCATTCATCCCCACTCTCCCCTACAATCTTGCATAAAACCCTTTTCTTTCGGTGATGCAGTAAAACAGAAAGTAAGTGTATAAATGTTGCACTATTATAATCTATATTTTAGTCCCTCAAAAAGTTTGAAGTCACCACAAAATTCGTTCCGAACATGATCTATAAAATTATATTTTTATGAATTACTAAATAGTTTAATGCAATTACTTGAAAATACTTTAAAATTATATATCTAGTATGATTTTTTATCTTTTATGTTGAAAAGTAAATATATATAGCCAATTACATTTGTCGTATATATTTATTTTTATTTAAATTTCAAAATTTTTCGATTTACGAAACAATAATGTGAATATTCTAAATTAAGACAGAACTGTTACCAAAGTCGAAGTGTGTTAGTACAGTTTCAGGTAAATCAGGTTACTCATCCTGATGCAGGAGTTCTATAAGATCCTTCATAAAAAATCTATTTCAAGTCGATATGAAACAGGGTGCACTCCAACCTCATGCTTTAATCTTCACACGAGGGCCAGTATCTGTCCGAGTTCGCATGTATTTTTAGACGGTACTAGCTTCCCAATGTGAGTGGGATTTATATTTAGCTCCATTTTTTTTTCTTTTACCGCCATTTTTTTTTTTTTTTTTTTTTTTTACAAAAAGAATACAAAAACGATCCCCCAGTAGCCAAATAATATTGGACCAATATTGGCTACACCTTGGAGCAATATTGGTACAGTGGCACAATATTAACATGAAATATTGTTCCATTAGAGGGATTTTACATTTTGCTCTTATTTAGCCAATATTTGCAGCCAGTATTATGCCAATTTTGGGGTTTCATTGGAAATTTTTCAAATAAAACGCCAATATTGGTTAAATATTGTAATTTCATTGGAAATATTTCCGATGATACGCCAACATTTGTACAATATTGGCGTTTTATTGGCAATATTTCCAATGAAACCCCAATATTGGCTTAATACTGGCTGCAAATATTGGTTAAATAAGGGCAAATTGTAAACATCCCAATATTGGTGCAATATTGAAGTTTTATTGGCAATATTTCCAGTGAATGAAATATTGGCGCAACGTTGAACCAATATTGGTTTGCTACTAGGGTCTGTTTATCTGAGTTCTGATTGCGGTACCACTCCAACTATATCGGAAAAATTTATGCTAAAGACATCATTTTACTTAATGACAAAGTCTTTTTTATTTCCAGTTGACTTCAATCCTTTTACAAATATTATTGTTTCTTTAATTTCTTGAACTACACACAAATACACATATTTTTCTGTATTTCTTTCTCCTCCGATTATTGAGACAAAAATAAATCGTCCCTGTTTCACTTCAGATTTTTCTGGGATATACTAGTGAGCCACCTGGCCCACGATTGGAACAAATTGAAATTTAATGACCCAGAAGTGGGCAACCCCCAAACTTAATAATACGATAGTTTTATAAAATGTAAGCATAAAGGAATAAAGTATTCATTTATAGAGCGTATTAGAAATGTGACATTTTAATATAAACTAAAATATACTTAAAAAGTAAAAAATATTGAATGAAAACTTACCTCTTAAGAGCGTACACTAGTCACGCGGTAAAAGCTGAGCGCTAATGTAAAGTCTATGGGGGCGTTCTTTTCTAATATCTCGTTTAAATTTTAATATTTTGACATGATTTTTTTTGCATAGGATAGCTTAGGACAATCTACAACCGGCCTAGTTTTTACTTTTTCGACTTTGCTCATATATTTTTTATATTATGATAGTTTCAATTTCAGAACCGGTTTAAACCGGTTTTGAAAGTTAAAATATTTTTTTTTTAAATCTAAAACCAAAATTGAAAAAATAAAAACTAAGCCGGTTGTGGATCGTCCTCAACTATCTTATGCAAAAAAATCATGTCAAAATATTAAAATTTGAACGAGATATTAGAAAAGAACGCTCCCATAGACTTAACATTATCATCCGGGTCTTTTTGTGTACTTTTTCTGTGACTATTGTGGGCTCTTAAGGAAGGCAATAAGAATGGGCAACAAAATCCTTGTATTTTAAGACTGGAAGAAAAATACCCTTCCAGCTCAAAGACTACAAGAATACAGAAGTTGTCCCTTTGTCTAATAACAGATAAGTGTTCCAGCCTATCAGCAGTTAGTTTGTTATTTGACAGGAGTCACTAGAAAACTTGTTTTTCAACTTTGAAAACTGGTGGCTCACTACTGGTACATGGCCCGGTACTGGTACACTTACATTATGTAATGTAAAAATCGCATAACTGCAAAACGTGAATCGTTTAAGCTCATCAAAGCCAACTAAGAGTCAGAAAATTAAACTGATTCCATGAAGCCCATAAAGAGACAAAAACATACAGCAGAGTGCAAAATTACAAGAACAATAAAAAAATCAGTTTGCGTTTGCTATGAAATTGCGTAAGCCTTTGTATTAAAATTAAATACAAGATATTCCAGTTTATATTGAAATAATCTTTTAGAAAAATTGTATATTTACTTTTAATCATTTTTAAGATACATATTTTTTCTAAATTTATGCAGGGGCAAAATTATAAGAACGCAGTCGATATTTCAAAAATCAACCAAATGTGATTGGCGTATATTTTTGTGCATTTTTTAAAAATGCATTTAAAACAGTTTCTGAGCACATTCGTTTAAATCGAAAATTATTTGGATTATAGGGTGAATCAAAATACATTGTGACTTCGAAAGAGGGCAAATTTAAGCTTATAACAACATCGGAATGTGATTTCGAAGAATTGCTGATGAAATAAAACTTTTAAAAAGTGTCATTTTTCATTTCTTACAGAATCCAACTATTTATGTTACTACAAAATTTATAGGGTGAGCAAAAATCCTTTTTAAACGATCCGAAAAGTTGATTATTCAGACGGTACCATGGAAAATAATGAGAGCAAAGAAATTTGGAATGCAGATAAAGACGCCAGCATCAGTATTGATCATACGAAGAACAAATAATATGTTGGTAGTCCTTTATAATGTAAAACCACGTCGATGTTCGCGTTTAACATCCGGAAGTTAAAAAATTCACTTTTGTTTGTAGAGAAATAACTGAAGCAGCAAAAGAATTGGTTTAAAATTATCTTCAGTGCTGAAAAAAAGTTTAACTTAGCTATTATGGATGTTATTCGTTCATATTTATATGACCTTCAAAATGAACAAGACATATTTCCCATGCGTTACTTAATTTTAGGTTTATTAATCGTTTGGGCTACTTTGTCCTCGTTAGGCAAGCTTATAATTACTTTTGTAGATAAACAAAATAGATATACCTTTATTCTCCTTTTAGAATGCCATTTATTGAACCTCAGTTAAAAAATTACTGACTTTTACAAATTTTTCAAGAAGATAATGCCTAAATTCACACAGAAAAAAGACACAAAAATGTGGTTTGAAAATAAATAAGACTATTATGATTGATAGTTTGATTGGCTAGCCAATGGTCCAAATCTAAATCTCATGAAAATCGTTTGGAGCAAAATATAAATAAATATCGTCAAATCGTGCAGTATAATTCTAAGGCAGAATTAAGATATGAAATTTGAAAGTTATGACGGGTTTTGTCATCTCAACAAATTCAAAACTATGCAAACTCTAAGCTACAATGTTGCATTGAAATTATTAAACATAAAAAAGCCCAATTGATATGTAATATTTCTATAATTTAGAAAAATCTGTTTTGTTCTTATCATTTTGCTTTCAGTGCATATCGATTAAAAATTTAACGTGATGTATTATATTTATAACAGCTGTTTTAGAATGTTTTATTTTTTGTTTATTATTGAGTATTTAGTATGATACAATAAATTTATATGGTTTATACACTATATGAACAGAGGTGACCGGATACTTGCGATTTTAGACATTTTGTTAATTTTCTAGAAATATACATGATTAATATTTCTGATACTTCAGGTGTGTAAGCATTATAATACAAATTAGATATTACTATGAAGATTGTCTTCCCGAAACTCTACAGGCGACAATCAACAAATTGAAAAAGAACGAATATATTTTGGATAACCCTGTCAAAACTCATGAAAGGAAATTTTTCAAATTATATATTATGATTTTTGGGCTTTTTGTAACAAACTGTGTTCATATTTGTGTGGATAGCATGCATACCGTAGAGAAAACAAGATTTTTATTTTAAAAAAATACCAAATTTTTCCATTTTTTTTCTTATAATTTGCAGTTTTTAATATAAAAAATGTTCTTTCCAGACAAAATGACCAAGAACATTGTACATAGTATCTTGTAATCGGAATTAAAAAATAAGAAAAATGAGCAGGTTTACTAAATATTTTTTCATTGCGCATGCGTAAAAGCTATCAAAATTTCATTTTCATATTGTGTTAGCTAAACATGTAGAGAAACTTTTGTTAAAGTCTCAAAAACATAGCTTGAATATAATTCTGAAAGCGATCGTCCACAGAATATGCTCAAAATCGGTTGTTCCCAAAATGAAGCAAAAAAATGAGGTGTTGTAGCCAAATATGGTTTTATCCAAATACACAATGATACGTGTCATATTGTGTATTCTATATCGACACTAATCTATGGATATATGGATACAGCGCCTCATTCATATATCCATGTTTTTATGTACAGTAACTTGAATGACATTTATGAAGTTTTAGGATATATTGTGGGCCTAATTAAATATGAGTTGTTCCATTGTTTTCAATTAATGAGTTGTTAAATTACGGCCACTTTATACCGGGTGTCCCAAAAATGACTGATGGATTTTAAAATTCAATAACTTGTAAACGGTGACAGCTATTTAAAAAATTTTTGCAGGAGGGTTATGTATAATGTTAGGAGTTTGTTTACCGTAATTTTTTATTTTAGTTTCAATTTCAAACAATAGGTGGCGCTGATGGCGATTGAAGGTCAGGTGATCGATGTTGAGTGAAGCGTCGACCTGACCTTCAATCGCCGTCAGCGCCACCTATTGTTTGACATTCGAACTGCAATAAAAAATTACGGTAAAACAAACTCCTGACATTATACATAACCCTCCTGCAAAAATTTTTTAAATAGCTGTCACCGTTTACAAGTTATTGAATTTTAAAATCCATCAGTCATTTTTGGGACACCCGGTATGTGGATCGTTTTTACAGTGTTCATGATGAGTCAGGAAAGGTTCAGGAACCTACAATTCGTACTAGTAATTGCATAAAAAATCATGTATTCGCAACATCACGAGATTTTATATTTTAGTTACTTTATTCTGAAACATTTTACATAAAAGTGAATTTTAGGAACAAGAGAATTGGGACATTTTAAATGTGCTTCAAGAGCAAAGAATCAGCTTTCTTTCTCCGAACTCTAATTGATTTTTACATTATAAATTTCTTTTAGATTGACCATAAACAATATTTTATATCAAAAATTAATAATGCATGCAAATAAATTTTTGAAATTTAATAAAAGTTACATTACTAATTTTGTTAAGGAAAATGAATCAGAGACAAATTCTGAACTGGTTATTTTTTTCTCGGGTAAAAATGGGTTAATATTATTGGCGAGATATAGATTGTTCAAGAAAGTGATAGATTTAAAACAAATATACTTGTAGATTATTTTAAAAACTACAATAAATGACGAAGTTGCGTTACAGTTTTCAAACAAATTGCATTTGAAAGTACTTTTTGTTTTTATAGATGGTGTAAAATTAAAAATGATCATTGTTTAGCATAAAATTGCATGAATGAAAATTTCAAAACCAAAATGAAATCCGTGGTTGTTACCAAATTGAAAATAACGTCAGCGATATGAAAGGACATGTTTGTCCTTACACTGTAAAACATTTGTGTTACGTTACTCCATAAAATTGGTGGCAGCTACGACTTCCATTTTACAGAGTAAATTTTCACTTATATAATGGTGTAATTTAAACATATATTACTGGCGTATCTTCGCAATGTTACACCAGTTATATCGATTAAAGTACTCCACAAAATTGGAGGCAGCAAGGCTGCCACCAATTTTATGGAGTAACGTTACACAAATGTTTTACAGTGTACTATATAGTTGTATGATGTCGTGCGTGATGCTCGAATTTAATTATTTATTAATTGTATTTTAACCAGAAGTTAATTTAATTGCTTGCAGCTAAGCACCTGCGTAACTTATAAGACTCTTCATTTAATCTTTATATGTTTCGAAAGTGAAAACATAATATATTACGAAAGCATTAAATTTCTAACAGTGATTCTCACGTTATTTTTCACTAGTCATTTGACATAGTAGTGATGTTTTAATATAATAAAAATAAAACATAAAGTATAAAATGTAAAATATAGAAAAAAAAAATCTTTCATAAGAAATGCATCAAAATAAAAGTTATAAAATAATATAAAGCATTGCAGTTTCAATTTTTTCCTCATTTACCTCATTTTATAAATAAATATAAAATGTCTATTTATTTCAAGCTTGTTGTACATGATACAAAAGATATGAATGATTCTTATGAATTATTTAAGGAATTGGAGGATGAAACTTTATTAACTGAGGTGTTAAATATTATTCCCATATAGAGAAAGTCATGTTTAAATTATTTTTTAAAGGAATGAAAAATGAAAATGGATTAAAAAGTAGTTCTAAAGAATATTATTATTTTTTTTTCATACGAATTTAATATTTCCAGCGGAGCGAAAAATGGACCAGGCTGGGAATCGAACCCAGATACTTGGCTTACAAGGCCAATGCTTTACCTGTTAAGTTACCTGGGCGATAGCCAGCTAGGATTTTTCGCTCAGATAACCTTATTGGTCATACTTGTAAGCCAAGTATCTGGGTTCTATTCCCAGCCTGGTCAATTTTTCGCTCAGCTGGAAATATTAAATTCGTATGATTACTTTACCAATCAGTTAGATTGTGTTGAAAATAGTAGTATTATTTTATTTACCTACTAAAACTTATTATATTATGCATAGTAAACTAGAATTATTCACTAATTTCATATTTTGCTACAGATTATTTATGTATATATGCATAAACATAACTGTATAATTTTGTATACATGAATTTTAGAAATATTTAGTAGAATTTGAAAATAAATAAATAAATACAGATGTTATAAAATCACAATAAGTACTAAATTATGAGAGCTTTGTTATTATCATATTGTAAAAAAAATACTGTACTTAAATTATGTTGACTTGTGTTTTAGTATTTATAATTTCCGAAAGCTTTAAGCTCGAAAATGTATTTACGATAAATTATATAATACAATAATATTGAATTGAATTATTCAAAGCAGCAGTATCTGAACGTTATACATACCATGTACCTACTTATGATAAGAATTCTCTATTTTTTTTTAATTTTATTTTATGTGGCACATAATTGTTTGAAATGGTGCATTATATCTTAAGAATAAATTTCAAAAACTCGCGAAATATATAAAATATTTAAAGAAGAAAAATGACAAACATGTAATGTATTTCATAATACAAATGCATATAAAAATATAAATATTCAAAATTGTTTAAAGTAGGCGTTTCACTTCTTGTTTGTTAATATTACCTAATAATTTAGACAGCTTTAAAAATTAAAAACAAATCATTGTAAATTTAAGTACTTGTGTAATAAAAAAATCTATTTTTGTTCTTTGAAGACGGAAGTACTTTTTTATATTTCAGGGAAATAATCACTCTTAATGACTAACGCGCGTATTCAGAGCAAACGTCCGTAAAGTTGTGGAAGCTGTTCTGCAAACGGGAGGGTTTGCGGTTGAGAGGGGGAAGGAATTCAAATACCCGATTCTTGGCAAACATCTTTCACCTTCCGCGATTGATGACGTCGCGTACGACTGTGGAGCAAGATAATCGATTTTTAATCGAATGCTAGCATGTTTTAACCAATGAAAATACATCATTTTTTAAAGGGACAAAATATAATGTTTTGAATAATTGTTCATGCGCGCTATGCTGTCTTATTAGTAACTCATCAGGCCTGTCTTTTAGAATTCGGACTAGCTGACCAGTTGAAGAATGTTTTTTTTTAAATGTTAATTTTAAAAATAGTTAAAATCCAAGAATTATTTAAACAACAAGTTCATATTGCATATTAATATTTAAATTGCTCAGGACATTCCCCCGGACAAATGAGTTCCCTCACGGAAGATTGAGATTTTGTGTTTTCAATGGTAAAAAAGTGCAGCCCTCGCCCCCCCCCCCTCCCAGAGACACAGATTTCCTTCCAGCAGAAAAATGTGTAGAACCACCAGGACTTAGCTGATCAGTTGAAAAAGAATATTTCGTTTAAATGTTAGATTTAAAAATATTTAAAATTCGAGGATTATTTTAATAACAATCTCACATTGCATGTTAATATTATTGTTCTAGCCCATTCTCTCGAATGTATCACCTATTTTTTTATAAACAAAAAATATAATAATTTAAAATTATGGAACAACGGTAATATTTTACTTGAGTTTTAAAGTATCAGCTTTTCTATGATATTTTTCACAGAATTAAATATATTAAAAAAAATAAAGAAAGAAAAGATTAATACATTATAGTAATAATAAATTAATATATTGGAATTTCCAAAAGAGAATCAGGCACAGTGTTGATTTCAGAGCATGGAATCCCTCACCCCTACCGCGAAGATTTGAGATTTTGTATTTTCAATGGTAAAGGAGAGCAATCACCTCCCCCCCCCTGAGGACGGGGTGTGGCCATTTCCCCGGATGATTTGAGATTTTATGTTTTCAATGGTAAAAAAAAGTGTGATTTCTCTCGCCCCCCCCCCCCCTCCGGACCCACAGAAATCCCTCTTTGCAAAAAATGCCTAGAATTCGAACTTAATTGATCAGCTAATGAATATTTCTTTTAAATGTTAAATTTCAAAATATTTAAAACCCGAGGATTGTTTTGATAACAATCTAATGTTGCATATGAATATTTTTATTGCTCTATCCTATTCCCTTGAATGTCTCATCTATTTTCGTATCAACTAAAAATATATTAATTTAAAGTTATTGTTAATTTCAAATTCGGTATTTCAGTAGAAAAATATTCTTAAAATAATAATATAAAAATTTCCTACCTTTCTCGAGGGTTCTTGAGGGATGCACGGTGGTCCGAATCTAAATTCTTGGCCGTCTTCAAAGACAAAAAATCCACATCAAAAATAAGAGACAAAACGTAAACACACAAAAAAGAAAAGTTGATTATTTACACACGCACGCACAGATATTACATGTTTCTTGATCATTATTCTTAATCTGACTACATCGAAATCTGAAAGGTACAAAAAGAACATTAATAAAAAAGATCGTAAAAATAACCAATGAGCGTTTAGTTTGCACAAGAAAGAAAAATAAATAAAAAAAAGAATGTTCTGAAAATGAGCGGCTGCTGGTGCCAGAATGTCTTCGTGAAGAGTGTTTTCACACTCCCCACCTTGAGTTCATTAGGGGACAGAACTCAATCACTGCAGTTGGAGTATTTCGGGCGGCCGTACAATTCGACCATGGCGAGTAGTCAAACGCTTCTGCAGTACTGTATCACTTTGATTATCGGCGATTTCATTCACCTCCAAAGAACAAAGTTTCTTAATGGGACGAATTAGCATTCCAGTTGCAGTCTTCAACTTTACTACGCGCACAACGCCATCTTGACTGGGTATAAGTTCCACAACTCTGCCAAGAGGCCAGTTTATTCGGCTAGAATTTTCCGTCCATATCAGGACAACATCTCCTACACACAAAGATCTTGATTTTTTCCCACTGAAGTCCGAACATTTTAATGTGCCGAGGTATTCGCTTCTAAATCTTGATTTTAAATCGTTTCTAATTTTAATTCTATAATGGTATCGTTTATTCATTTCTTTGTGGTCTAGAAATTCCAATTCAGGCATACCTATTTTAGTATTTTCCTGTAAGAACATTGAAGGAGTTATAACTTGAAGATCTTCATTATTATCTGTAACATGCGTCAAGGGGCGGGCATTTATAATACTTTCACAATCGCAGATAACGGTATGTAGTTCTTCAAAATTTAAAGACGACTTGCCCAATACCCTTCTCAAGATTCGTTTCAGGATTCCAACAAGCCTCTCCCAAAATCCACCCCACCAAGGTGCAGAAGGTGGAATAAATTTCCAATCTATACGTGAAAACGCAGTAACCGCTTTTACTTTTTCATAGTCAATAGTTTTCAATAAATTGTGGCAGCCAGTAAAATTTGTGCCGTTATCTGAATATATTATTGCAGGACGACCTCGTCTAGAAATAAAGCGTTTCAGTCCTAAGATAAAACTTTCGGTTGAAAGAGCTGTCAATAGCTCGAAATGCACAGCTCTAAAAACTGCAAACGTGACTATCAAAATCCAGACTTTAGATTCTTTTTTCAAATAAAGAGGCCCGCACAGATCTAATCCTATTATTTCGAAAATCGCGGCTTCTCTGACACGATCAAGAGGTAAGACACTTTCTACTACATCAGGTGGTTTTGCTGAGTGTCTTTTACAAATGATACATTTGCCGATTACCTTTTTGATTGTTTTCCGACTCTTCAGTACCCAGTAATTTTCTCGTAACGCAGTCATTAGCAGGGGTACGCCACAATGACCGAATTCTAAATGTTTCGAAAATATAATCTGTTCTACGACGTAATGATTTGAAGGGAGTAAGATAGGTAATCTAAAATTAAAATCATCTTCTCGTTGAAATATCTTCGTTTTTACGCGTATGATTCCTTCCGAATCTGTAAAAATATCCAGGGATTTCAGTCTTTGATTATGTTCATTCACAAAGGATTCTTTTTGCACAAGTTTTAATAATACTGTTTCTGCTGCTTTTAATTCGTTGTGTGTTAATTGACCGAATATTCTGTCGGTACTACCCCTTTTCGAATTTTGGTAAAATCGCAAAATCCAACCAGTAACTCGCAAAATTTTATTGTAAGAAGAATAGCGATTATAAAATGGTGCCTCATCACTCTCTACATTAGGAGCGGTCACAATAGTTTTTCTTTTTTCAGAATTCACTATATCCATATTAGGAAAAATATTAGTACTAGGCCAATTTTCCTTTGATTCTGAAAGCCATGATGGCCCTAACCACCACTGAGATTTAATAAGGGATTTTGCACAACAACCGCGTGACGGTAAATCTGCTGGATTCATATGTCCAGGTACGAAATTCCATGAAGTGTTGGGGGTAAGCTTTCGAATTTCTCTAACTCTATTTTCTACAAATGTAGCCCAAGGACCTTCCCGTTTTATCCAGTATAACACGTCCATTGAATCTGACCAATAGAAAGTATCAACATTTTCTAATTTCAAATCGTTTTTAATACTATTAGACAATCTAGCTCCAATACAACAGGCCAATAACTCAAGGCGTGGAATGGAAATGTCCTTTAGAGGAGCTACTCTAGAACGAGCCTGAATAAGTTGACAAGTTACACGATTTTCTACTTCATTTCTTAGATAAATGCATGTAGCGTAAGAAAATTTACTAGCGTCACAGAAAATATGTAAAGATAAGTTTCCCTCTTTTAGAGATAAGTTAGACAATCTTCGCGGGATCTCAAGATTTCCCAAATCATTAATTTCCTTAGTCCATTTTCTAAATTCCTTAACTATCTCATCGGGCAGTTTGGAGTTCCATGACGCCTTTATTTTCCAGCATTTCTGTAAAAGTAATTTTGGAATTAAGGTCACGGGGCAAGTGAAACCGATGGGATCGAATATTTTATGAGTTAAGGACAAAATTGTTCTTTTAGTGATGCACTCATTTTCCAATTTAAAATTCCGAAAATCACACGATAATGTATCGCTCTTGGTGTCCCACATTAAACCAAGTAAGGGAATTTTATCCTCATCCGCATCACTCAAATGACCCTTTTCATTAAAGCCTAATCCAATTTCTTCGCACCGATTATGACACCAACCACGAAGATCAAATTGTGCCGAAGCTAAGAGTTTCCGTGCTTCATTGCGAAAATATTCTAACTCTTCTAACGATTCTACACTAGCTACACAGTTATCTACATAGAAAGATTCTTTAAGTTTTATAGCAACATCTTTAATGTTCTCAGGTGCTTCATCTAAGTGACGTGTTAGAGTAGCGGCCAAAAGGAAGGGGCTACAACTGATCCCAAAGACAACCCGACAATGTCTATAAATTTCAAGGTTTTCTGAATTCCCATCTCTCCACCAGAAAAAACGTAAATAATCTCTATCCTTTTCATTCAGTGATATCTGTAAAAAAGCTTTACGAATATCTGCTACAATACCTATCTTTCCCACTCTAAATCGATTTAGAACAGAAGGAATTAGTTCAATTAAATTAGGTCCCTTCTCTATACAATCATTTATGGAAACAGAACCCTTAACATGTGCTGATCCATCAAATACTGGCCTAATTTTGGTCGTAGAATTAGGTTTTATTACAGCTCTATGAGGGAGATAATGGACTTTGGTGTTAAGTTTTTCCTCTTCTTTCACTCTTTCAATAATCCCTTCCGTTTCCCACTCATTTAAAACTGCTTCGTAATCTTTCAACAAACCGCAATTTTGGAGATTCTTAATATTATTTTGCAGGCGTTTTATCGCTAAATCTTTATTACTTGGAATGGGAGGATGGTCACTTAACCAGGGAAGACAAACTTTGTACCTACCATGAGTTTCGCGTCTTACGGTTTCTTTAAAGTGCTCCAAAACTAATTTCTGGACTTCTTCCTTAGTTTGTTTTTCCGCCGGATCTACTATGCCTAAAGAATCTAAATTCCACAAATCTGTAATTTTGGCATCGTTTACATATAATGAAAGGACCAAAAGAGAACTATCCCTTTCATTTCCGCCAATTTTGCCCATAGTAGTCCAACCCAGTTTTGTTTGCATCGCAACCAAACCACAAGATAAATTTTCTATTTTACCTGTAAACAGTTCTCCCACAACATCTGCTCCCAAAAGTACATGTATTTCATTTAAATTTCTTTCATATAAACAATTTTTACCTTCAGGGCAGATATCGCTCAAAAATATATTTTTTCCTTTTAATTCCGCAATACAACGAATGTCTCTAATTTTGGGTACATTAGCACAAATTTTTTCTTGTTCCATTACCTCAATTTTTATCTTTTTACCTCCCCTTAAACCCCTTAAATTAACAGAATAACAGTTATGATCTACCGTTGTTTCGGTACCTCCAAACAACCCGTGAGTAATTCTGACCTTTCTTAAACTTTTTAATTCCATCTTATTGGCTACGAACTTTGAAATATACGACTTAGAAGACGCCGTATCTAACAATGCGCGTACTATATATTCACAACCATTATTTCTAACATAAACATATAAAGTTTGTAAATAAACTTCTTTCGGCAAGTTTTCATTCGCAAAAAGGGCAGTATCCGACACTTCGGTCTGTTGTTTAGGTTTTTCCCTTTTTACGTTTCTATAACAAAACAACGTGTTATGACTCCCGCTGCAAATCCGGCATTTTATATTTTTTTTGCAAAAACGCGATAAATGTTTTTTCATTTCTAAGGACTTAAAACATGCTCCCTTTTTCATTAGAATGTTCTTAATTTCATCAATAGATAACTCATTAATTCTATCGCAATCAACCGATGAGTGATGAAATGATTCACAAAAAACGCAGTTTATTACGTTTAAATTCTCTTTTTTGTTCGTTGACACTAAATCATTAGCTGTGGGATAATTTTTTTGTTTATTGTTATTTCGAAACGAATTAAAGTTTTTCTTTTCAGGAGGAATAAACATTTTCCTTTCTTCGTGAATTGGGTTTATTACTAGATTAGCCTTTTCTCTAGCTTTTAAACAAGTAGATAAGAAATTCATCAATTCTTCAATTTCATAAAATCCTTTTTCATTATCGGACTTGTTAAGTTCTATTAACGAATCTTTCGGAATTGTTTTCAAAATGGTTGTACATAATACACTTGAAATGCTGTTTAAATCTGTTCCTAAGCTTTGCAAACTTCTCAGTTCTACTGATAATTTATCAAAATATTGTCGGAAAGCATATATATCATTCGAAGTTCTCAATGGCTTGATAGCTAAAAGATTACTAATATGATTGGGTATTAATAATTGTTTATTAGCAAACCTACTTTTCAGCAATTCTATAGCCGCATCGTAATTTTTTCCGGACACAGGAAAACCTTCTATTGTGTTTAAAGCGGTCGATCTTAATTGCGATCTTAAATAATTAAATTTATCAACTTTATTTAACGACTTATTATCATGAATGGCCGATTCAAAACTGCTCCAAAAGGAAAGCCATTCATTTATATTTCCATCAAATATTGGTATATGCAATTTCGGTAGCTTAACTTTTACACAATTATCCACTTTTTCATTAAATGTACTATCTGAAAATTGTTCTTTGTTACTTTCTTGTTTTGATTTTAAATTTAAAACTCCGGCATTTAATTCTCTAATTTTCTGATTTGCGCGTGACTTCCATAATATTACATTTTCGCTATACTTTTCAGCGGCTTCTAATTCTTTCTCTAAATCATCGGGATTGACTAATAATTCAATTGAATTATCTGTTGTCTTAAGTAACTTAAATTTGTCGGTCAATGTTTCAACATGTTCTTGCAGTTCTTCGATAGACACATCGTCTGATTTTATGGAAGTTTCGATTTTATTTAGAATTTTCGTAACAGCCGATCGAAAAATAGTTCTTCTTTTTTTAAGTGTTTCTAAACTTTCAGCCATTTTTTTCTCTTTTTTTCTACTTAATTAGTTTATTTCGAAATTCAAATTCTTAATTGTTTCAAAATATATTACCACCGTACATCCCGCGACAGGGATGCCATGTTAATTTCAAATTCGGTATTTCAGTAGAAAAATATTCTTAAAATAATAATATAAAAATTTCCTACCTTTCTCGAGGGTTCTTGAGGGATGCACGGTGGTCCGAATCTAAATTCTTGGCCGTCTTCAAAGACAAAAAATCCACATCAAAAATAAGAGACAAAACGTAAACACACAAAAAAGAAAAGTTGATTATTTACACACGCGCGCACAGATATTACATGTTTCTTGATCATTATTCTTAATCTGACTACATCGAAATCTGAAAGGTACAAAAGAACATTAATAAAAAAGATCGTAAAAATAACCAATGAGCGTTTAGTCTGCACAAGAAAGAAAAATAAATAAAAAAAAAGAATGTTCTGAAAATGAGCGGCTGCTGGTGCCAGAATGTCTTCGTGAAGAGTGTTTTCACAGTTATGGAACAGTGGTAACATTTTACATTAGTTTTAAAGTCTCAACTTTTCTATCATGATATTTTTTCACAGAATTAAATACATTAAAAAATAAAGAAAGAAAAGTTAGTGCATTGTGGTAGTAATAGATTAATATATTGGAACTTCCAAAAAAGGCACAGAGCCGTAAAATGCCTTAGCTAGAGCTTCTGAAGCAAGGAACATAACACACGCTAGATAAGCATATACTTTGTTAAATAAAATATTTAAAAAATATTTTAAAAATTATAAAATTGAGGTCCCATAAATAATTAATAAAGGTGCTATAATAGCTGCAGTTTTAATGTTGGTATGTATGTATAATATAGCCAGTTTTGTATATATATTTTGCATTTTCAAATTTTTATAATTAATTTTTGCATTTTTCCATATGAATTTTAGGCATGCGATTTCATTTTAATTGTGCATATATGTATATGTATATTGTCCAACTAATGGTGGATGTATGTGTAGTTGTGAGGGGTGGGGGTGCAGCATGAAAAAATTAACTCAAAAGTTTAAAAACTGATGAAACACTTCATGTGGGGGGGGGATTGCCATGATAAATACGTGATATTTAAAAATCAACACAAAGAAAAGCTGAAATATTTAGAGAAATTTCATCTTGCACTTATTTTAAAGCTTAATATTAGGACTTTTTTCAATGCCAAAGAGAGAGAATGCAAAATAATAGTAGCAGAGTGTGTTACTGTTATTCCTGTTTTCACATTCTTTTTATTTTATTTATATAGAAGTTGCTCATTTGTAAAGTTTTAAAACAGCTCAAGTTTATTACAGCTCATTTATTTTGTTGCTTTTTCTCATTCAGCATACTAGAATATTTTGTAATTAGCTGTGTTATAAAAGTTTTTCACACTAATTATTGTTACTATTTTTCATATATACTTTTTTAAACTGGATTTTATAACAAGAATAATTTATATAAGCTCATGTCCAAACAACATCTACTACACAATTCTACTCTTCCAAAAGACACACTCCAGTTTAATCAATTTAACATTCTTGACATATTCAAAGACTTATTAGCTGTGCAAACTGACTTTTTATAGCATAATATTTTAATATAATTAAAAAAAATAAATATTATTGGAACTATTTTTTATTTTTGTTGCACAGTTCATATCATATTGTTAATTTTATAACAAATTAAGAGAAACACTAAAAATGAAAAAAAAAAAGTTCTTTTGTGCTATGTGTAGGGTTTTTAAACATTAAATTTTTTATTACCAACTTAATTAATGTCTTTATCAATATATTTAGCAATCTTGGAAAACTCAGAACTTTAAACAAGCTATTTATGCTAGTGAAAAAATTGGGAAACATTTCTCAAACTCAAACTCAAAAAAAAAAAAAAAAAAAAAAAAAAAAAAAAAAAAAAAAAAAAAAAAAATCTGCTATATAATACTTCATTTGCATTGATTGACAAAATTTATACTAAATTAAAATTTGATAATTTCTTGTATGCATTAATATATTTGAGAAGTGTATTATACAGAAAACAGAAGGATATATATTTTTTAAAAAAGGCCAACATGTGCAAGAAAAATAAATACAAATTAAGATATTAATGTTATTTAATCCGAAATATTGGAGTCATTTTACTTAAAATCTTAGATTTGTTAGCAAACATCATTAAATAACTTTCAGGTAATTGGATTTTTTTTCAGCTTGAAAATAATACATATTTTGTTACCTGCAAACTGTTTATTATCACTTTACTATAACTATTGTTTTGTCTTACATGTAATATAAAGAAATTTATCTCCCCCCCCCCACACACACACATTCCCTTAAACAAAATAAGTAATATTTGACCTAAATGAATTAAATTATTTCGCATAATCAATATCCAGTCATACATTCTTACATACTCTCAGCCAGTTACTATGTGAAATGCTTTCAGTGTATTATTAACATGTTGTATTATTATATCAGCAGAAGGAAAGAAAATCAAGATATTTATAAATATTATAATTTCAAGAATTCTGATTTATTTATTTTTTCAAAATTCATATTATGTTATCAGAATATATTTTGCATTTTTCCATTGCTGGATTGTAGATAAACTTTAAAAAAGAAAATCTCGATAATAAATAGTATTTAATTAATAAAAGTAACTTAAACTATTTTCTTTATTAACTTTCCTTTCCAAATTATTAACTTTTCAAAGTTTATTTCTTATGTGTGCATTTAAAATTTATTGCAAAGTTAACATTAAATGCTAAACAAATTAATACGTTACATGTTATCAAAAATCAACTATTCATGAATCATAGAGATACTCTAGTTGCTTACTGTAGAAAATAAATATAATTTTTAAAAACAACAATTCATGCATTAGCTTATTTATTATTTTTATGTATCACCGAATCTTATTATTAGGGATTAATAGCGAAAAAAAAAAAAGAAAATTTCATTCTTAAATTTTGAGAAACTATAAATAATTTCATAAAAAGTAAACAAACATTTTTTAATAGACGCGACAGCATTTCACTTTTACAAGATAAAATTCGAAACTGTCAACATCAAATTCCTAATGTTATATCTTATCTTGGTAACATAAATTACAAAATAAACGTTTTATAGCAGTACTAAAAAAATATTAAGAAATTATTCATAATAATACAACATATCAAAAAGTAACATTACACTGAAAAGCATTTCACATACCTGTATTTCAAATGAATGAATATCCTTATCTTCATTAAAAGTTCTGTTAATATGTGTTATAATGTCTGTTTTATAAATTATATACATTATGAGTTTATTTGCTGTACACAGTTTACTGTGACAGCATTTTTAGAGTAAAAACAAAGGAAAAACAACCAGCACTTTGCACGCTGCTGTGTGATCCGCCATTTTGTTTACGAAAGGCTTACGACAACAAAATTCTCGCCGCAAAATACAGATCACCTGACACCGTCAGTTACGATGGTGAAACCTTTCGCACGTTTGCCTAGAATCGCGTTTCTGACTGTCGGCCGCAAATTTGTGGAAGGGAGGGAGTTACGAGAAGAAAGTGTTTGACAAGAATAGGCCCGTAAAGCCTCTTTTATAGGACTTAGCGAATCTTTTTTAGAACTTTTCCTCACTGTTTACGGAACGTTTTGTACATGTTCTTAAGGCGACCGATTATCTTCATTAAGGCCCCTGTCCTCGGTCCTCGCTCGAGGAAACGCTTGCGAGCTAATGCTAGTCCTATGGGGAAGCATTTTTCTAATTACTCTTTCGCATATCGACATTTTTGAATATTTTTTTGCATTGGATAGCTGAGGTGCATACCTACAGCGCACCTTTTTTACTTTTTCGATTTTGGTTGCAGGTATTTTTTTACAAAGTTAGTTTCACTTTCAAAACCGGTTTCGAAACTGAAAATGTTTAAAAAAAATATATCTGCAACAAAAATCGAAAAAGTAAAAAAGGTGCGCTGTCGGCATACTCCTCAGCTATCCAATGAAAAAAAAAAAAATCAAAAATGTCAAAATGCGAAAGAGTTATTAGAAAAATGCTTCCCCATAGGAATAGCATTAGCTCGCGAGCGTTTCCTCGAGCGAGGACAGGGGCCTTAAGAATGTAGGACGGAGAGGAAAATTCCCTCCGTGGGGGGGGGGGTCTTTCTAGGGGAAACAAGCCTGTAGTTATGCAAGGATAACCAAGGCTAGAAGAAAACCACGGAAAACTTCGACAGATTAGGTCAACGAGCGCGATTATGTCCGATCCTCGCACCTCCCGTCTACCAGCTTTAAGACTTAGCAGTAATCCAACAGCGTTTCAATAAATAGAATGAAGAACATTTTTACATATGTAAAAGCAATGTTTTTCAATTGCTAATTAATATGAATATCAAACTATTTTTAATTTTTAATATTGTATCTTTTAATTGTTATCAATAGTTTTATGAAACAGCACTATTAAAAATTAATTTTAAGTATAGACAAATGTTTGTTCAAATTTAAAAATTAAGATACAAGTGCACAGTTTTTGCTTTTGTAGATTAAAACACGTAATCTGTATAAATAACTATTACACGTTGAATATAGTATTTAGATAAATAAAAAAAAAGATTTTGAAACATTAGTGTTATTGAAAGTATTAATATAACATCAGAGATATGTATGTTTTTACAATTTTAAAACTACGATTTTTTTAAAAAACTCTACGATTAATGTCAAAATCTAAACTAATGTGCCCAGAAAATTAAAAATAGTACTTTGCAGCTGAAAGAAAAAAAATTTCGCCGCTTGTTTTATAAGTTCTTAATTTTTAGTTGTTGAATATATTATTATTATTACGATATAACGAACTCTATCCGTTTTCAAAATGTCTCTCTCCTACATTCATGTAATTGTCTTTTACTGTGTACAGTTGTTAAAAATATTTCTGAAATTCAAAAAATGAAGGTGCCATTATCTCTTAAGTTGTTACTCTGTATGACTGCATTTACGAATCTGAATGAAATTTCCTATGCAATGACACTGATTATTAAAAATCTGTTTGTGACGATAATGTGCCGAAAGATATCATTATCTTCATTCGAGTTGGAAATAAAAGTTTTTCCATCAAAATATCTGCAGACAACTTGAAAACATTTTCAACCTTTACAGAATAATAATCATAATAATAATGCTGAATTTCCAAATGAGCCAAAAAAGTCCGGGCCAAGTTTCGAGCCAGAGATGCTTTGACTGGAGCCACCATTCATTTAGCTACTGACCCATCCTTTCACTTATTTTGAAGCTTACAATTGATATGATTTATTTACCAATTCAATAATGGTGTTAAAAAATAATCTAATATTTCACTTTACAAAAGCGTTTATGTGTCACTCTTACTTATGTGCTTCTCCCATGTCTTATGTAATAAATTATTATTTTCAGAGTACGCGAGAAAGATTTCAAGCTCGACCTTACATTCGAAGAAATCTAGCGATGGCCGTCATTTTAGAATAAGACAATGGAACTAACGTAAGTCAACAACAATAATTAGAAGGTTGATAGGGCATTCTATCTTTTTCTCAATGCGAGATGTTCGTACACTGTAAAAATAAATTTGTGAAGGTACTAAACATTTTCTAGGAAACTGGGATTCCAAGAACTTTTCATGTAACGATAACAGGAAAAATTCATGTAAACGATTCTGAAACTTGAATTTTTGCTGTTACCGTTACAGGAAAAGTTCTTGGAATCCCAGTTTCCAAGAAAAAGTTTAGTACCTTTGCAGATTTTTTTTTACAGTGTAATAAAACTCATAATACACTGCGTGTTCTGTTGCGCAAGGTAATGCTCAAGAATCGAAAAAAAATTGCAGGATAATTTAAAAAAATCGATGACGAAAGATACCACAAAATCATTAATTTCTAAATTCACAGCTAAGGAGTTTGTGGTACTGTTTTTTTTCGGCAGAACTTTTTTTGAGCCTTGTATAGTCATTTGTCGTGAGTCCGTTCTCGCTATCAGATTGTGCTACAGAATATGTTATTATCAATTTAATTATGACTATCTTGAATTCTGGCTGGGGATAAGTATAGTATTTAAAATAGTAAACTCGCATATTTTTAAGTGCTGATAAAAAAAGAAAAGATTACTTTAAAAACTTCTGCTTCTTAGTTTTTTAAGTTTCATAAAGTATGCAATTAGTTAAAATAATTTCAATAATAGTTTGTCTTTTAAACATCCAAATATTCATCATTGAAAATAGTACATCTTAGAACCAGAGTCGGTGAAATTTCTGATTGGATTAATATAATTACAACTTAATTGTATGTAATTGATTTACATAAATTCAGGCAACGAAATGTTGTTATAGAATACGATGAAATTCTGGCTACAGCGCTGAAATGATTTTTTTAATTACCGCATGTAATTTTAATTATAATAAATTTAAACAATTATATTTTAACTGCATTGTAGATAACAGTAATAACAAATTTGGCTCAATTCTGTTGGAACTTATCTTTTTTTGCATTGTTTGGATTCCTTAAATTTGAAAACTTTTTTACATTTTTTCATAATTGTGATGTTTTTCTATCTACATAATCATTGCATTTACAGCTATATTTTATAGTTCCAAATTGATTTTATAGACTTTTCAAAATTTAGCAACTATTTTTAAATAAAAATTTTCGCCTTTTTATAGGTTAAATTAAATGTATCTAATAAATGTATGTAATGTATCTAAGAAGATTTATTTCACAGTTTTTTAACAAATTTTATTTGGTCCTCCGATTATTAAACTTTCACTTTAAATATTTCCAGCTGAATTTTATAGATTTTAAATTGCCTTATAAGAATGCGATCATTTTAAAACTTAAAATATTAACTATCCGCTAGACTTACATAGTCGAAAACAATCTATCAATATAAGATTTTCGAAATAAATTATTCTAAAAATGAGTATCGAACGTTTATATATCTTGTCTTTCTCGTATAATTTTGTTATTTTGTGCTCCTTCGACAATATTTTTCTGAGCTGAAATTTATTTTAGAAGTATCATCAAACGGAATTCTTTTGCAAGAGTAAAAATCATTACATTTTAAAATTAAATAAAATGTAATAAAACTTTGAAAAGGTAATATCTCAACCTTTTGTTATTTAAAAAAAGAATGTTCAGTTATATAAGACTTTCTTTTATATCTTACCACTGAAAGCGATTAAATTATATTCTTTGAATATTTTAAAATACTTGTTTGCCATTTTTTGAAGGCTACTATGGAATAATAATTTTTTTAGATTTCTTTAAATTTAATTTTATTTATGTATTATTATAGATATGTGAGGAAAGGCAACACAAAAGATATTTCCAAAGTTGAAAACTAATTTTTTTAATATTAGTTTAATGCATTCTTTTGCCTCAAGTATTATCTTGCTGCATTCAATTACAATTGCTTTTTTGCAAAAGAAAATTTTAAGTAGTTTTCTATTCTTATTCAAAATATTTTTAAAATTTTTTATGATATTTATTTCTTATTCAAAATATTTTAAACTCATTTTATGATCGTTATTCTTGACTAGAAATTGCCTTTTTAAAAAAAATATTTTGCTATGAGTTAAAGTTCTGCTTTATATTCTCAATTATTTAACGACTTCAACTTACTTTGCTTATTTCAGGTTATTCCATAATTGATATTTAACAGTTAAGGCAGATTAAAGAAAATTCAGTTTTTTATGTAAAACAATTTGCGTAAATATAAGTTAGCAACTCGCCATCTTGTCTGAAAATTATTATGTAAACGAACGAGCAAAAAAGTACTGGGAAGAATTTTTTTATACATATGAGATGTTTTTTGTGACTTAGAATTAAATATAAGTTGAAGGACCAATTCACTTTGATCCTTTATACAACCGCGGTACTTTAAAATTACATTAAAACAACTTGTTATGAAATCAATTTAATTACATCTGGACGAAAAAGGAAGCCGAAATTTTGATCTCCATGGCAACCGCTAACAAAGACCAAGACAAGAGTGATTTTATTTTATCGTTTGCCGGTTGCGAAGTTTTTATTTGGGAAAATGGTTTTTGGCATCAGATAGATGCTTAATTCTGTTGATAACATGATTCGATTTGATATTCTTTCTGTTAAAAAATGTAACATTTTTAAATCAATCAACTGTTAAGTCTACGTAGTACGAAAAATGCAGATTTCATTCGATTTAATTCTATTTACTGTTCTGTTCTAATTCGCAATATTCTTTATTCAACGAAAGATTCTCGTTTTTGATGGATCCGTGATTCTGTTGACGAAATCATTCTATTCTAGTCGGCTTGGAAAAACCTTATTCTATCGTACTGACAAAATCCGAAGTTTTATTCGTGAAAGAAGTTTATTATGGTTTTGAAAAGTCAAGTTATTTTGTCAAAATCTCATTCATGATTTTCGACAGAACAAAGTCGTATTCTTATGAGCCTGCCAGAAAGTCAAATAAGAAGTGCATTAGTTAAATTATTCGGAATGGAAATTCTTGATTCATCAGTGTTTTTTCATCTGTCTTGATGTATGTCAACGAAATAAATATTTGTGTTTTTTATAAGATATCAAGCCGTTTCCTTCCAGTTTATTGTTTTTATTGGGAGTTGGGGTAAGTAAATTTCATTCATTTTAATATTCTAGTTATCTTATTCGGTTTAATTAAAATTCTGTCATTCATGTTTTTAAAGTCGAAATGCGTAACTCTAAAATTTTATTCTTATTCGCACATTTTATAACCCATTCTTAATTCTGTTCTCCAACATCGTTTTTTACTAGTAATACACATTAAATTAGATTACGGATACTTTACTTTATCTTATATCAGTAGCATTATTGATTGAAGAAAATAAAAATATTTTTAAAAGTATGATTTAATTTTCATTTGCGTTTTTTTCAGCATTCTTGTATTTGAAAGTTTGGGGATGAAAAGTTTTAGTTCGGAATTATTTCTTTATTTGTATGTTAATAATATTATATTTGTACATTTAAAAATTCTATAAAATTCTAAAATATGAGTTTAAAAAATACTTGATTAAAGTTATGGCATAAAATCCCCGTAAATACAAATTTAATAAATTAATAGCCAGAATCCTTCAAACTGTATTATAGTGGGTTGCCAAATTACTAGTTGCACGTCCTAAACTTTACATTGCAAAGAACATGAAACTTTGTTTTGTTGTTGTTTAGTGCTGGATTGTTAAAATTACTTTCATTATATACGGATTGTATACTTATGGGTTTATAAATAAAAATAAACTTTCATCCACAAAGTGGAATTTATTGTGGAAAAAATCCTCACGGGTGTTCTAAGAGAAATCCCTTATTATTTCGTTGAATTTTCCTTTACAAATTGTAATCGTCTTGACCGTCTATGTTTACATATTTTATTTTCCTTTTAATTACACATTGTGATGCCAGATCATAATCACCCCCCCCCTCGAAATTATTGTATAAATCTTCTAATGTAATTTAAAATACTTTCGAAAAATGGTTTAAAATATGAAATTTTAATGAATTCATAATTTGAAACATAAAGGGTTAAAATTTTCTAAACAAAACTGGCTGAGAAAAAAATAAAATAAAATTGAATTATGCCTTTATCATTACTTTACCACTTATTATTAGTGATGAACGGTAAAAACCGTACTTGAGAAACTTAAATATAAGAAGCTGCATACACCTTGCTGTCAAAAGTAACTCAAACACGTTTTACTATGACAAAACTACATAAGTGCTTTATTAAAAATAAATTTATTTGTGATTCCGTTAAGCCAAAATAATCACGAAAGGACAAAAATGTTTCAAGGAAAAATGAATATATCTATTACTAATTTAAACAAGAAAAAATACTCTTTAAAGTGAAATTTTTTTGATGGAATAGATTAATATATATAAACTGAATTTAGAAACTTTCATTCTTTCTTTTTTATTTCTTAATGAGTAAAAAATAAATAATGTAAAATTTTGAAGGGAAAAACCCAACATTTCTATCGCTTGTTTAAAAATGAATTAAAGCTGATAAAACCTTTATAATATTTGATATTATAGATAAAAGTGTATATTTTTAATCTAGAAAATTTTAATCTTGCTTATAGTTTATTTTTGCATTAAGAATATATTATATTAGAGAAGAAAAAAGTGATTCATTTTAACAAAAAGTTAAATATTAATCCTATATAAAAACAGATGGCCTGAAATTTTTCAATTTGTAAAGCAAATTGAACCGATTCGGAAAAGAAGAACTCATGAAATGTTACAAATATTATCTTTTTGAACCGAATTTTGTTATGTTATGAATCAAAAGGCAATCTTTACGTTTTTGTGCATATGATGATTTTATGAATCTTTATGTCTTTGCAATATTGTTAGTGGATCACGTATCCTTTATTTAATTTTTTGCGCATACATAAAACGAAAAATTATGATGTTATATTTTTTTAAGTCTAAAAGTCTTTTTGAAAACGAAGGAAATAAATGGCAATTTTCAAACTTAGAAAATTCAAACTACATATTTAATACAATACATATCATCATTTCCATTGATGATTTTGAATTACTTTGGTTTTCATAACGTGTTTAATTCTCTCGAAATTCACAATTTTTCAATGTTTACTATTAATTTAAGATTAATCTTGCTTCAGATTATTATTACTCAATAAACATGAAGGTATTATTTACAGGTGGCAACAACATAAAAAATAAATTTCTGTTAAATAGTTTCCCAGACCTAATATTTCAAACTTCAAACTTTGGACGATTGGACACATTTTTTCGAAAAATTCAATAATCAGAATGTTTTTAGAAAACTTAACACAAAGAAAGAATACTTGTAACGATGTACTACCCTACAATATTATTAAGATCTGGTATAGAATATTTATTATATATTTAACGATTTTGAAAAATAATTATCATTCCCTTCCTCCCGTTTACTCCCCTTTCCTTTGATGTAGATTCGTCTACGGCTAAATTAAACCCAGATCTTTCACGAACTTTCAAAATTCTGACTTTTCCTTCTGATGACTGTTGTTGATTACAGTTGAAAGCTCTCGAGATTTTTTAACATCTTTTGCCGTTCTTTTATCTTCTAAAGATCTTATATGTATTTTAGCACCTTTTAAGTAAATTAAATTTCATATTTCATATTCTTTAGCAATCAAGGTGAATATGACGATAAATAATTATTGTTTAAGCTACATTTTATAATATTTGTGTTTTGTACATAAAAAGGTATTAAAGTTACATGTTTAATTCCTCTCTTATTGACTCTATATATAAATTTGAAAGAATTATTCGTTAGTGGCTTTTTATTACCAAAAAAAAATATTTTTAATAATTCATTTAATTAAAAACTATAATCAAAGCATGCGTTGCGTTCTTAAGAAAAGATTACATTATAAATTTATGCATTTATTATTGATATCGGAAAATCACTTTAAATAAAAAAAAGTAAACTTTTTCATTATTGATTTCAAGATAGATTTTTAGAACTCATACATTTGTTTATTTATTTATTTTTGGAGAGTGGGGATGGGGAAGGAAACTACACTTGGAATAATGACTGTTAGCACAAAATAGACTCACTTTTCTTTCAAACAAATTAAGTTTTGATGCAAGTCTATTCCATTATCTATTAATAAAAATATGAAAATAAAATTATTTTTAACCGAAACTATGTTTAAAAACAGAAGAGGGGAAATCAATTTAGATTTAAAATATTTTTTTTAATTTGAAATTGGTTTTTGAAACAGCAGATAAAACTTTATTGAAAAGTTTAAAGCCAAATAAATTCCTTTCCAAGTTAGAACTTTTGAAGTTTAAAAAAGAAAAAGAAAAAAAACCCCTCTCTAATTCAAAACGAAGCGTTGTAATTTTCCAAATATGAGATAGTCGTTACACTTTTCTTTTTAAGTTCCAAGTTGGAAATTTCTATGTTAGCAAAATAAATAAACAAACGATTAATTCTCATGAAAAGAAGAATTTTACGCGAATTAAAAGAAAAAAAATTACAAAATTTTTGTTAAATAAATAAAATAAATAAATAAATAAATTTACTAATATGCAACTAAAAGCCAAAACTTTATGTTTTAAAAAGTAAATCAATTTTGTTGAGATAAGTTTATCGAAATAAATAACTCATTACCAGAAATGTTTTGGAAGCATTTCTGTGAGAAAAATTTGGGAAAAACAGTTATAAAAAGTTTCGACACACACTCTCAATTTCTAAATGCGTAACATTTTACTGAGTAATGCTTTAAAGAATATTATTTCTTTTTTCTTCACAAAAATGCCAAAATTATTGTTCACTAAGTAAAAGAAAAGAAAAGAAAAGAAAAGAAAAGAAAGACTTAAATGTGAATACTAACACTAGTAAGTCTTGATTACGTCTATTAATAACTATATCGTAATATTAATAATAAGGTATCCTGGGGTAATAACACCACGTTAAGGTTCTACCAATTTTCAAGGCTTAGTTTTAGATTGTATTTTTCAAACAAAAATGGGATTTGAGGCAGCAACTCATTTCCTATCAACATATAAAAATAATTTAACAAATATGTGATCATAAAATGTAATGGCATGATTTCTTGACCAATGCTAATTGGTGTTATTACCCACCTATATGGGTAATAACGCCATGCAAACAATACAATAAAATAAGACGGCATAATCCTATGTAGATTGCCCAATTTTGAAAATACAAATTCTACCACCCTAGAAATTGACTAATTGCACTCTAAACGATAGAAAATGTTAATTTTTTTGTGAAAGTATAAGAAAAAGAAGGAGGGGGAGAGGCAAAAGAATATCAGACACTGAGCTTATTTTTGCTTAAAAAGGACCTCCTATATATATTTATTAGAAACATCGCACGTTTTTATTTGTAATTAGCTAAATCAGCATTATGTTTCCATGTATGCATTTTATGTAATAGAATGCATATATGGAATGCCAAGGAAAGGCATTACCCCGGTATACTTGTTGCACAGTACATTTTAAACTACAAACTATCTTGCGAATATATCCAAAATCTTCTACAACATTTTGAAGGTACATCAAAGGCACTAAAATTTTATAAAATAAACAAAGTATTTCCTGATAAATACATAGTCTTCACATCACAGAATTTTCCTCGCAAATTTTAGATCAAGCGTTAATTTTAGTATCTTCTAAAAACGATGAGACTTACAAATGGAACGAATTAACTTTAAGCTGTTGTTTGTGTTTCATATAACTCAGAGTCCTTCTAAGCAGATCCCACAGGTGCCATTTACCTAATTATTTCATAATTATGCGTAATATCAGCACTTGGCATTATTACCCAACCTGGCGTTATTACACCAGAACACCTTATATATTTTACAACGAAAAAGTAAGAATTTTGTTTGTTTGTTTATTGAACAACATACATCTGACTTGTGTGCTCGACATGAAGCCCGCTTATAAGCCATCGTCAATATACAGGGACAAGATAGCACACATGGAAATATTACAATACAAGAGAAGTACAACCAGGAGCTCCACACAAAGCGTGTGTACAATGGAGCCAGTGGGATTCGAACCCACAACCTCTCGATTAGCGGCGTGATGTCTTAACCACTCATCCACGGAGGCCCAAGTAAGAATTTATATTATAGATAAATATTTTGCTTATAAGACGTTGTTGTATTAATAAAAACATTAAAAATACAATAAAATTTTTATTTACATGTTTCAACTCTTTTTATGACTCGATAATTGGTGCAAGATGACTCGATTAAAAAGAGTTGAAACATGCAAATAAAAATTTTTAATGTATTTTTACATGTATTAATACAACAAATGTATTAATACAACAACGTCTTATAAGCAAAATATTTATTTATAACATAAATTCTTACATTTTTTCTTGTGGAATATATATTATTAATATTACGATAAAGATAGACTTTTATAATTTACGAAAATGAAACACAACTTCTTTCGAATCAGTCAAGATTCAGAAGAAAAAAAATCCTTTTATTTTAGAAACCTCACAAAAGAATTTGCCTTTCAAATTTAAAGAAAAAATTATAAAAATAATTTTTTATTTTATACCCGTAGTCTTTAAAAATGTTTCCTAAGAGATTTTACAGTTCTGTGATCCCAGAAAACCAGCTTTTATGATGCTGTGTTCGCAAGTAAATATTGTCATGTTCAGCAAATATGTTTAACAACACCAACACCAACATTAACATTAAAATAAACATTTTTCTGTTACAAGTGCGGGCGCAATTTTAATTAGGCAGCCAAAAATGTTTAGTTGAGGTCTGATAGCATCCAAAAAAACGATTTTTCGTGTAGATTGAACTGATTAATTCATTTTAAAAGTTACTCGAAAACGTTTTCGAAAATTACGGGCAGCTAACAAAAAAATCTGTATATATATAAAATAAGAGATGTTTGTCTGCCTGCCTGACTGCGGATAACGCCGAAATTATGACACCCAGGTCTCTGAAATTTTTGTTATGTGTGGATGCTAACACCGGAAAATGCACTTCGCACTTTTTAAATTTCACTTCGAATTTTTTAAATTAAAACTTACTGGGTAAGAGTATATTTGCAGCTTTCCATCAATCTACGGCAACGAAACAGCCAGTTTAGAGACTTTTTGCAGCTAGCCACCAATCTGCGTCAACTAAGCAGCTAGCCAATGAGAACAGGTAGTAAATATAGTATTTTTACCGCCGTTTACCGCACGTCGCGCACATGCTCAGAAGATTTTGCATGGAATAGGTCTCATTGAAAAAAGGAATTTTCAAATAATTCAATTATTGCATTATGTTTATGATTTAAAACAAAAATGCATTTCATTGCTGAATGCTAGCAACAAATTGCGCTCGCATTTGTTAATTTATCCTGTTTTGATGATTTCATTTTTCCGGATTGATTGACAATCGATCTTCAAAATCCATTCATAGTACCATCCAAAAAAATGTAGTAAATTAGGTAATTATTTTTTTAATGTTTTTTAAGAGTTTGTTGAGATGTGGAACGCACGTTGCGCGCGTGCTCAGAAAATTTTGTATAGAGTAGGTCTCATTGGAGAAAGAAATTTTAAAATAATTTAAATATTTCATTATTTTTGTGGTTCAAAACAGCAAAAATCAACGACTATATTTATTTATCCTCCCAAGACATGGTTTTCGTAAGAGAAATACCTACCTGTGTTCACCCAGATAAAATTAAAAATATTCTACAATTAAAAATATTCTCCAGATAAAATGTTTTTTTTCTATTTTAGTATGAATGGAGGTTTTAAATATTCGCAATTTGTTTTAAAACATCTATTGTCCCGGGCAATGCCAGGCGGATCGGCTAGTATTTTTATAAATTCTTTATAAGTATTTCAAATTTCGGAAACAAAATGTTTTCGAGCTTTAAAATGAACGGCTTCCGCAATATTGAGGGATTTGAAAAGATTATTGAATATTTTCGTTCATAATTACAGTAAATTTTCCTAGCTTAAAAAGCATTTGTCTTTTTTACAGTGTTGAGCTTAAAAAGTGCACTCAGCCTACAAAAAGAAAAAGAAAATGTGGGGTAAGTGTGTGTGGAGATGGGGAAAATTTAAGTATTAGTACTTATATGTAATCTATTTTTATCATGTCGTTGTAGATAAGATATACATGACATTAAGGAGATAGACTAGCTAGTTTCACATATTAGTTATCATATTACTCAAAATGAGCATTTTTTATTGAAAAAAAAAGAAATATTATTTCAAAATGTGGAAATTGAAAAGGCAACCAAACAAAGCTTGTGTTTTTACAAAAGGCAAAACATCATTCCCTAAAAAGTATATGTATCATGAATATCAATAAAACATTTCGATTAAAATAAATAACTTCTTTATAATTGATTCAAGACTGAATTTTATAATTCTGATATTGACAATTATTTTATGTGTACCGGGCAGTTGGGGTCGGCATTTGATATTACGATTCTGAAGACAAAATATTTTTTGAGTCATTTTTACTAAACATAATTAAATCTAGAGATACTTTAATTTGTTGACATGTTGAAAAAAAGCTATGCGGTATTATTATAAGAATTAAAAAACTGTACTACATTTCATCAGACATGCATGAAGAAAAAACAACATACATATATTAACAATTAAATGATGCAAATGTTTCGTGCTAAGTTTAGCTGATCATCAATGTAATGACATTCAAATGACCAGAAAACTATATATCATCTTCACATTTAATAATTACTGACAGTTAAAATCTAAGATAGTATAAAGAACCGTATCAAAGCAATGCTATGTATTTAGGTGGAATTGTACAGGACTCATTAAACGATGAAATTTGCTTATGAGTGAACCAACTTTCAAGAAAAAACTCTTCTCTTAAACATAGTGCTACTTGATCATACAACAGTCATATATGAGAAAGCCGAGCTATGGTCAGTATCCAAAGAATGCTATATAAATTTAGGTTGAAAACTTCCAGATTTGTAGGTGCATTTATAGTCGACGAATAGCCTAATGGAGCATGTACGACATGTTTTGGACATTGTTGATCTTGATAATTTTGTCTTGCATATCATTGTTTAATTTTTGAAGAAAAATTTTATAGCCAAATTAATGGAACAGCTATGGAATTCCCGATTTTTGTTCGGATAGCTGAAATAGTAACAGAGATCACTAAGTATAAAATAATATCCGTTTGAGCTGCAAGGTCTGTTTTTGGAAGATATTATGTCGAAGCATGAGGATTTAAACGAAATTCTATAGACTGCAAACTCTATTTGCCAGCAGTCCAATTCACTGTCGAAATTGAGACTGATCGCAAATTAACTTTTCTCAATAATATGTTGGAAAGATAAGAGAATATTAATTTTCAGGAAATTTTTACATCTGTATACTAAAATTACGATTCTGGGATGTACCTAAACTTTGAATCCGTGAACCCACACTCCCATAAAATCGCAGTTATTAGAACTTTAATTCACAGGGCTAAAAGTTAATGTAATACTGATGCAGCCTTCTATTTAATGGAAAAAAAATTGCCGACTTAATAAGAAATGGCTATCCTTTAAGATGGTTAAAACGGAATTTTTTCTTTGCATCGCATGTTATCCTCTGTAATTCATAATTTTTCCACTAATTACGTATCTCTAACGTACTTCAAATATATTTCTGAAAAAAATTCTCGTATTTTGAAATTTTATAATATCAATATAACATTCAACCCACAAAATGTTTTGAAAAATTTGCTTTGTAAGTTCAACCCTTTTTCTACCGACGGTACTTATAAGTACCATAAAAATTACTTATTATAAAATTCTTTTAATACGTCAATTAGTTGTAATACTCTTTAGAATGAGTTACAGATACATTACTTTATTTTTTTCCAAAAGCGTTATTGGTTACACAAAACAAAAATATCTTTAAAAGGAGGATTTCTTTTGCCTTTGTATCTTTTCAGCTCTCTTGGCACTGAGGGATTTTTCAATTCGGAAATATTTCTATATTTATATATTAAGAACATCATATTTGCACATTTTATAATTTTACAAAATGCTAAGGAAACAATTTATAATAAAAGATTTGAGTGGGGTTATAAATATTGCACAAAAATCCTGTAAATTCAAATTTAATTAATCCTTCTAAATTCTTCAATCCTTCTAAGATCCTTCAAAAATTTATTAAACGATTATGTGAATCTTTTAATTTGTTTTAACAATTTACGTAAAATGGATGTAAAATTACAATGTAAAATTTTTATGAATTCATAATGCGGTAGATAAAAGGGTAAAGCCCCTTACATAGAATCAGTTCATTTTATAGTATCCCTTGTAAAAATCGATAGTCGGTATGTATTTGCAAAAATGCTTGTACATGGCAAATTCGCTTTGCCAAGAATAAACGTGCCTATATATCTGGAAGCCTTCATTCTAAACTAGTACAATATGCTTTGGACACCTATTATAGTCTGGATTTCGCAAGTATATCAATTATCAGATCATGTTGCAATAATGTTAAAAGTACAGTTTTTTTTAAAAGTTTGATTCACTCGTAATAAAATTTCGCCGATTGTTGAACCTTACACAGTTCCACCTGAATACTGATATGATACTGACATGATATGCTGCTTTCTGGCCATTTGAATATTATTGCACTGATGAGTGTCTAAAATATAGCTCGAAGCTTTTGCATTTTTAATCGTACATATAATTATGTAATTTTTTATTTGTATGTCTGATAATGTGTAGTGCATATTTTTTAATTTTTAAGTTTTCTACATCAGATATTGAAGAATGTTTAGTTATTTTATTATTTTAATAGTTTATTATCATTGGATTACAATGGGAGTTTATGGAATTTTTGGCTAAATATTGGAAATAGATTTAGTTGTTGCGTTATTTCACCAAATTGGCGACAAACCTAGTGATATTTGGTGACAGAACCGGGTCGCTAACCCGATGATGACCCCTCCTGCAGTTTCTCGGTATCTATGTAGATTTTCATTGGTCCAATTCCAAATCATTACTTTTCATATATATATAGAAGGTTAGTAATGCTGTATTACTGAATTTCGGGTACTACTTGATTATCCTATCGACTAATTTTAAATATGTTGTATAAATTGCATGTTTTTTTCTACATGTTATAAAAAAAATTGAGTTTTGTAAAATCAGCGTTTTTACTTATTTAACATTATGTTATTCGTTTACTGAACCCGCAAATATAATTTCTGTCGATAATAAACAACAGATTAGTAAATTCTTTCAAATTACATATTTAGTTTAAAAAAATACATACTAAAAAAATCAATTGTTTTTTTATTGGAAAAAAAGAAATAGTATTCCAAAATGTGGAAATTGAAAAGGCAACCAAACAAAGCTTGTGTTTTTGCAAAAGGCAACCACATTCCCTAAAAAGTATATGTATCATGAATATCAATAAAACATTTCGAATAAAACAACTTCTTTATAATTGATTCAAGACTGAATTTTATAATTCTGATATTAACAATTATTTTATGTGCAACATTTGGGGTCGGCATTTGATATTGCGATTCTGAAGACAAAATATTTTTTTGACTCATTTTTAAATCTAGAGATACTTTAATTCCAAAACCCAAATAAAGAAAGGTACTGAAAAAAAGGCAAAAATCATAGCCTATATTTTAAAATTAAATTTTAAAACAACAAATAAATTTCAATAATAGAAATGTCCAAGGCCAAAATTCCTTTAAAAACGTTAAAATTTGAGAAGGATTAATATTTATATTAACAAATAAATTTTCTGTTTTTAAAACATGAGGTACCTCTTCCTGTTCTTTTTGTACATTTTTATGCAGTAAACACGATTCGAAACAAATTAATAAATAAATAAGTAATAAGCATTTAATTATTACAAGAGTTTCTCTTGCTTCCAAAAACTATTTCCAAAATCCAAGACATAAAATAAATACAAAATTACTACCAAATGGAAAACAAATTAAAGGAATAATAAAATAAACAACTAAAAGCAAAGACTTTCTGTTTTATGAATGAAAACAGTTTGATTCAGATAAGTGCTTTAAAATTATCCACTATCTCATTTCCTTGTTCGAAACATTTTCGGTAATATCTCGGGGCGTAAAGCGATAAATAAACCTCGAGAAAAAATTTAATTTCCTGTGCTTACAAGCAGTTCCCAATAAGGGCGAGCGTAACTTTTTAATATTACGAAATGTTTTAAAAGTATATAGTTTTTACTTTACACTAGTTACTTTTAAAAATATTTTTCCTAACGATTCCATATAGTTAAAAATTTGATTTATTTATTATTGATTAACTTAAAAATCATTCTTAAAAAATTATGCACACCGTACTTTAGTAGCAAAAGTTTAATGTTGAATGTGGTTTTTATTTTCTTCATCATGGCTAGATTAAGCAATAACAGGAAAAATTGACATGGAATTTTGCATAAACATAGAGTTATTTACATTTAGGTAAAAAAAAAAAAAAAAAAAAAAAAAAAAAAAAACAATGCTAGACAAGAATTTTTTACCATTTCATTATGGATTTTTCTGCTGCAAAATCAAAACTTTTGTAATATTGTAATCCGATTTAAAATGTTTCCACTTTAAAACCACTGATTTTATAAGGTGGCGTTTTATTGCAAACATTTTCAATGAAAGCAATATTGGTGTTTCAGTGAATGTAAACTCGATGCATACAACATTAGATCTGAAGTGTCTAATAAAATAGATATTGGTTTGCTACCATGATAATAAATAAAAATAACATCTTACACACAAACACAGAATATTTCAGATAACTAAAATCATTTTAAATCCACACAAAAAATGATTAAAAATCGATGTTTCCAGATCAATATCAGAAATCCTCATCAATACACAGAAAGCGGATTTAAAATTCGGCAACAAACAATTTTTACAAAAAATCTGTAATTAATCGGTTAAAGTAAAGGTTAAAAATTAAATAATTAATAAAAGAAAGTAGGGTTGATTCGGGTAAGTGGATCATTTCCTTGATACTAAAACACATAGGAGTTATTTCACACTTATTTGCATTGATCATAACAAATTTAATCACACTGGTGAATTTTATCTTTGAGCTTTGTTGTAGTTATTATTCAGTCCAGAGAACTAATATAAAATAGATTTCTTGAACAATTTTTTCAAGATTTTAATTTACATTTTCTAAAGACGTGTTTTGAAATTAATTTTCATTATATTTTAATGTTTATTAAATTGTTGTATAAAATTTATCCTAAAATGCGTACTGCAATCTGGGTTTTTTGAGAAACAGTGTTCAACAAAAGATGTGTTTTAGAACAGGGGTACCACTTATGCCGTAATTTTAGCCAACCAGGGATAAGGGGGCTCTATATTATCTAAATTGAAGTAAAGTATATTTTAATAAATTTCTGCACTAAATAAATTTAAATAAATTTCTGCATTATGGCTTAAATAAGTTGTCTTTTCTATTATGGCTACAGCAATTATCGTTTTGTTTATTTTGTCAAATTGAATGTTGAAAGGAGTGTAGGGCGGGGATAACCTTAAAAAATCTAAGCTTGACCGTAACGGCTTAACTCTATAAGCCGTAATGTTCTCTAACTAAAAGTGTAGAGAACTTAGAAACTCATTTTTCATTTTTGAAATAAAACATAATTATGAAGACGTAGAAGGAATTAATAGTTTATATTAAGAAAAAAAATGCTAAAGCTGGCGACTATGTGTCTGTGTGTGTGAACTTGCATACAAAAGAAACCGTAAAATAATATTGAGGCTGCGACGAGAGACAATAATTATATCACGTTACTCCTTTTTTCCAAAGAAAAGATTAAATACGTTGTAAACTCAAATATGCAAAATTATCAAAATTTTTATACGAAACTGAGATTTCTAGAACATTTTATGAAATGACAGCAACAAATACTGATGTAATATGAATTTTTGCTGTTGCCGTTACATAAAAGTTTCCAGGAATCCCAGTTTCCTAGAAAAGTTTTAATAACCTTGCAGGTTTTTTTTAAGTGATCAAATAGCTTTAGAAGTTGATTCAAATGAAAAAATAGTTGCTACATTTGCATGAAAAGATACGAGATGCTGATACTTTTTATTGGTCATTTTAGGCTGATACTTTTTTTTTGCACCAGCAGGTAAGAATTATTTTATTGAGGATATAATAATAATGCTTTTTCCCTCAACTAATTTTAGACGCTGCCATTTATTTTTTCCAACTACCTTTTCAACATTTGAATGTTTGCTAATATGCCAACATTAATGGTAATCAACCTTATTAGTTTCTTCAACACTGTTATACATGTTAAACTAAAAAATATTCATTTAGACATTGAATTAAGTTCATAAACGTACTTGTTTTGTTTTTCATTCTTTATTATTATGTGTCATACTGTTCTTAATGTGAGTATTTTATCTCGTAGATGAATACAGTTACAATAAAATATTTCATACTGAAAATTTCTATATTACTATACTTCATTATTCTATACTTTATCACATAACACCCTGAATTTAAGTAACCTTTAAATTTAAATAAAGAATAGTGGACCTGACACCTACCTGGATTTTTTTTAAAAGAAAATCAATTAAAAAAATAATAAAAACATTTTTAGAACCTAATAATAAACTTATAGACCGGGAGGTGGCAGCACAGGCAATCAACATATCGGTTCATGGATGAAAATTTAGGATTAGATAATTTTCGATTTGCACATTAAAACGCAGTCGGTCTGCCAAGTCATATCTTGTAGGAAAATACCTAAAAACCGAATTTTAGCGGTTAACTCATAGGTTTACCATTATGTTTTCCTGCCCCGAATCCTCCATGTTTATATACTTTTGAGTGCAGGAAGTTTTAATTTCAAAAGCGGTTCCAAAAGAAGAAACAATTTTAAAAATATCTGAAACTAAAATGAAAAAAAGTAAAAACTAGCTCGATTGCAGATTGTCCTGAGCTATCCTATGCAAAAAATCATTTATAAATATTAAAGTCAGATAAGATACCTGGAAATGATGACCTGATAGAATTAATATTAGTGTTCGCATTTTTACCTATGTTTAGTGTGGACTTCTAAATGAGGCAATAGATAACTAAATCACACTATGTTTTCATCTGATCCATCAAAAGCCAAAGAGAAATTCATTATTTTATTTTATAAGTTTACATAATTTATTTTTTCGTAAATAATTCCATCTACAAACAAAAATTTAGCCATGTCCATAAAGAATGAATACTTGTGTAGAATAATTTGTAAAATTAGTGTTTACTATTTTTCGGAGTTTTCTTGCATGTTATGTACGGTTTTTGTTGTTGTTTTGTATAAAAGTTGTTCTTATTCCCCCCCCCCCCCCGAGGCTAAAATTTAATTGGTGCTTTATACTTGATTAAGTATGTTAGTTAACTTATATAATCTAAATTCTATTTTCCAAAAGTTAACAGTAATTTAAATATTATATCGGGTATCTGTGAAAATATAGGAAGGGCTTATGCAGTAACATAGAGAAACCGCTGCTCTAAACAATACGGCACAATCTGGTTAAAAAAAAGACAGGCTTTAATTAGTTTTGTGTATTCTTAGAGGAAAACTAAAATCCATTTAAGAATGTTCTGGTATCTGTTAAAGTCTTTACAAAGAGAAAATAAGAAATGTCGAATTCTAGGAAGTTATTTTTTATGTGCTGCAGGAAAAAAAGAAGATATTTACTAAGTACATCTTCCTAGTTTTCTATCTACTAAAAGTACTTCATACAGAATACTGTAATTAAATATTTTATATCTACTATTGCAACGAATTAAGCAAATACTTGTACAAAAAATATCCCTTTAAGAACATTTACTCTGCCATATGTTTTCCTACTGAGTCTTTTTTTTTACTTATTTATATATTTGTTATATTATGGAAGGATTGATGTTAGTTATTTCACGTGTTACGGATATCTAGGTTTAAGTATAATAAATATTTATATTAGAAAAAGAGCTTAAAATAATCACTGTTAGGAAAGAAATTACAAAAACGTTCAACTATTAAGAACAATTTAATATTCATAAACAATTTTACAATTTTTTCCTTTTAATGTATGTTTGAATACAATTTGTATTTATATTAGAAGCCAAAACTTAAAGTAATCCGTGTTAGAAAAGAATTTAGAGCTAGTCAGATGTGGCAATTCCAAAATTTTTTTTATTTTCTGCATGTTAATACTTTTTGAAAAAACACCTCGTCACCAGTTAAGTAATTTAGAAAAAAAATCTATGTCACCTTATAACTGAATCTTAAATTTGAAGATAATCCATACATTAGTTTTTGCGATAGAGCTATTGCAAAATCTTTAAAAACATCTGCACAAGAGTGCCACATGTTGGGTGATGTACACCAAAAACTAATCAGGGTCAATTTTCAGGAGTAACATAATTTGAAATTTGACGAAAATCTATGCATTAGTTCTTGAGATACATTTATTGCAAAATCGTAAAAAATACATAATAGCAGTGCCATATGTCGGTCGATTTACATCAAAGACTAATCAACATTAATCTATATCAGGAACTAACTGAGTCTGAAAATTTTGAAAATTTCGTGCATTAGATTTTGAAATTGAGCTATTACAAGAGTTACGAATAATGCAACATGGCAGCTTCACTTGTTGAGTGATTTGCCCCAAAACGTAATCAGCACCAAGTAATTTCAAGTAATAATTGATTGTATGTGACTGTAATTGTCTGTATGTGACAGACAGACACTCATCGACTCACAGGGAGACTTTTTGTAAGAACATGTTTTTCAGGTTATCTGACCCTTAAATGCGGAAGCAGGACGTTTCGGTCCCGCCATTTCGGTCCCGCCGTTTCGGTCCCGCCGTTTCGGTCCCGAGACATTTCGGTCCCGAGACGTTTCGGTCCCAAGACATTTCGGTCCCGAGACGTTTCGGTCCCAAGACATTTCGGTCCCTGGCCATTTCGGTCCCGAGACGTTTCGGTCCCGAGACATTTCGGTCCATGGTCATTTCGGTCCCGAGACATTTCGGTCCCTTCTCCAGCAAGCTGAAATTTTGTGCACGGGAAATATCTGACATAATTTTATAAGGAACATTTTAGAGTGTTGAATTCAGGGGCAGGTCATTTCCCCCGGAGCTATCAATTCCCCCCCCCCGGAAAATTTGAAATTTTGTGTTTTCAGTGGTAAAAAAGTGTAATCCCCCCCCGGAGCTACAGAAGTCCCTCCCGGATAAAAGTGTCGGAATTCAACACTGGTTTTTTAACTGAAAGTCGCATAAAATTTTAGTGTAATGCGATTAATTAGAAGTAACAAGTACCCCAAAACTTGATCAATTATTCAGAAATCGATGGAGATTTCTGAAAAAAATTCACAGATGAATGGCATTTTTTAAAATTGCCAGAATGTTTTGAATTCTTGAACGAGGAAACGGGGAAGTTAACTTGGAAACTGATAACTAAATTTATAAAATAACCCAATTAACTTATGATATTAACACACCCCATAATAATTGTAAAATTTTAACTTCTGAGATGCATGTTTCCTCTCTAGGGAGACAAAGGCTTTTAAATTGCCAGGAGAAAACAAAGAGTTATTGTTATATGGAACTTATATTCTGACACTTAGCATATTATAGGATTTCATCGCTGAAGCCAATTTTCAGAATTATAAGTGTTTCATTATTTTGCACCCCCGCCACTATTTTACCCCCTGTGCCAAAATTATCATTGAATCCTCTTTTTGTTTATGGCATTTTTTATATATTGTTTTTGGTTACTAGCATTTATTTTCCTTAAACTTTTCCGTTTTTAAATTAAGAAAAGAGTTTCCAGATTTTAACACGTGGAGGAAGTTAGCATTGCAATTATTTTATTACATAAATATATGACACGAGCAGAAATAATTATTAAAATAATTTGTAACCTAAAGATTTTTTTTTTTTTTTTTTTACATTTTAGAAAAATGAATTACATCTTGAATTATTAGCAATTATTTTTTCATGACAACAGTTCTTTTTTTATTGTTATTATTACAATCTAGAATGTTTATTATATTGACGCTTCCCTGTTTTTATTAATGTTTTCCAAAATAACGGCAACAGCAAAAAAATTATATTACCATACTTTTATGCATATATAACATTTATACAACACATCTGTTAAATTTTCTAAAACCAGCTTAAGGAAACTAATTAAAAAATTATTAATGTAGTGCGTATTGAAATTTGTCATTTCATTTAAAGCTGATATTATTATTTAAAATAATTATTTTTAACATTAAAATATAAAAACCCTCATAAAAAATATGAAAAAAAAAGCTTTCTGTCAAAGTAAGTTAAATTAAAAAAGGTAAGTTAAAATATTATGTCTAGGTGGTAAATATCTTATCTAACAATCTTATTTAGTTATGTTATAAGTTTTGAATATTTCAATGTCATTCATAAGCTGTAATAATAAGGATAAAAAATATTCCATTCTACTTTTTATACTGGTTTAATTGATACTAAAAGCGTTTGAAATGAAGATAACAGCAAGAGGAATAAAAAACACCGAGAAATGCTGTTCTTTTCAAAACATTCATATTTCTTCTAAAAAATGCCAGCGATTATGTGGGAGGTCCGTCCGCATTTGAACTCCAGAGTATAAAGGGCATTGTAAAGAATAAGGGTTTCATCTGACAAGTGTATAAAGATCAACATGCGTAGAATAAAGCTAACTAACTAGCTCTTCTAGCTATCTTCTATAAAGATGACTATTTGTTCAGATGGGCGTTGACAATTGATTGACATGTAGAATTTTTGCTTAAAAGAGGTTAATCGTAGTACTTAGCTGATACTTATATGCATACATTTCCAATTTTATAGGAACACCAACATAAAAAAAAGTGTTTAAAAATTCTCAGCACACGGTTTTGATTTGTTATTTACTTAATGTTATACATTATTTTATAAAATGATTAACATCCTCTTAGAAAATTTGAAAGCATTAATAATTATGTTGTTAAATTAAAAAATTCTCAAAAGTTAAATTATTTTTATCAAACATATTTATTAATAAGGATTCAAAATTATTTTAACTATTAATTGTTTAAGTGACTTATTTATCAATTACTTGTTTAAAGTCTAGTACAAGAACTATATAGAAGTTATAGCAAAAATGAAAAAACATATTTTTTAAATTTCAGCTACTATAATGTTATTAACTTCATTAGGATGTATAAAAATGATAAGGATTCTCAAAATAAATATGTTATTTATTCATTTATTGGTTAATTTATCATATTTTTCTTACTCTTTAAATATAATAATTAATATATGATTGATTTTTGCGAACTGTAAACTATAAGATTGTTTCAAAAAATTTAAATCTGCATCTGGATAATAATGTTACCTAAACCTGTTAAGAAATATTTTTACGCATTGTTACAGTGTTGCATTATTATGTTTAATTAATTATTACGTTACGTTACTAATTGATTTTTCAAAATAATAATAATAATAATAGTAATTTCCTTTTTTGAAATAAATAACAATTTTTGAATAATAACTTATGGTGATGAATAATTGCTATAAATTAAATCTCAAAACAGTTAGTGATTTTAAAAGGAAAATAAAATTAATATTTTATTAAATTTATGTATTTTTAATTTAATGAATCTTTATATAATTAAATTGATAAAATTATTAATATGCATTTCGAATTTTACTTTACATAAACTCAATAAATAATCTGTTTTATATTCAATTTATCATTATGTTTTGTAGTAGTTATAAACTGAAGCTTGTCGTTTACCTGTTTATTTATTTTATATTTAAAGTTACTGAAATTTAAAACCATTTATTCAATTAATAATAAAATTAAAATAAACATTGTCAATTTTTTTCTGTGAAAGTGGGAGCGAAAAGATAATGGAAATAAATAAATAAACGATAAATTAAAAAGACTTAGTTTTGTCAGTTAAAAATCGAAAATAAAATTATTTAAAATAATAGTTACATTATTATATAAAATTAAAAAATAATCATTTTATTACAAAGAAATAGGCCCACTTTCAATAAAATTTACTCACAAAAATTGTCTTCATAAAGTAAGAAAACTGTTAAAAAAAAAAAAAAAAAAAAAAAAAAATGCAACCAATAATTATTACACAAAAAAAGGTCGTTGGAGCATTTTTATTTTTTTAACAAAATTTTTTTATAGCACACCTAGTTACGAAATCACTAATTTACAGAGTCTAAGAAAGTGTGCGAAAACAATCAATAAAAATAAAAGTTAATCAATAAAAATAATAGTTTATAGTATAGATAAAATACCTAATACAAAAAATATATGATAAATCTTAAAATATTTATTCTGTTAAATAATAATAATAAAGACTGTGTAAAATTATATAACATTGTTTAATCCAATTTACAACTCGCTGTGATTTTATTATCACGAGTTACAATAGATTAAACTTATTGGACTATTATATTCAGCTTTGTATAAAATTTGAGAGAAGGGGGGGGGCAGGAGAATAAAAATATTAAAAAAGGTCCGAACAATGTTGAGCTTACAACGTTTAGTGGGCCTTCATCAATCAGAAACCAAGTTATAAAGTGGCCGGTAAAGAAATAGCAATGGACCGAAATGGCAAGAGACCAAAATGATTAAGGACCAAAATGGCCAGGGACCGAAATGGCAAGGGACCGAAATGTCTTGGGACCGAAATGTCCAGGGACCGAAATGCCCAGGGACCGAAATGTCTCGGGACCGAAATGTATCGGGACCGAAATGTCCAGGGACCGAAATGTCCAGGGACCGAAATGTCTCGTGACCGAAATGTCCAGGGACCGAAACGGCGGGACCGAAATGTCGTGTACCCCTTAAATGCGTAAATCCATCGAAAACCGGATTCCGAATACTTTCATGAATCCAATATTATCTTCTTGGAAAGATAGAAGAAACGAAAAACATTCTGCAGGAAACAATAATTTATTGTTCAAATATTAATATTTAAATTATTTTTAATTTTATTAATTTTTGGTTTTAACTTTTCTTTGTATATTCCTTGTAAGAATATTGAAATTCCCTCAAAAAATAAAATTAAAAGTTTATTGCAGATTTTTCTTTTAAGAAAGTGATTTTTGAAACGCAGAGCGTCAATATGAGAAACGAAAAATTTATTATTATATTACGTTCTAACTAATCTTGTATTTCTAATAAATTATAATGTCCGTTTATATTTATACAATGTAGAGTATATTTTACTAAATATCCTTGAACAGATTCGGCGAAATGAAGTTCCCAAATGTTATATTTTAGTCTAGTTGCTCTCTGGAGCCCCTAAAATATCAAAACCACATCGACATACAGACGTTACAGTCAAATTATTCGCTGATAAATGGATTTATTGCAACAAGTTAGCAATTAGAACACATTTAGGAAGCAAAAATAAGAATAAACACGATTTTTATTACTTGAAAGAAATCACCGGAAATTTCACCAAATTTAACTGCATATTTTAAGTATTTATCTGAAGGAAACAAAATAAGATTAGTACGAATCACAAACCGTCATATGTTTTTAGACAAAAGCTTAACAAATTTTAATAAGATGGTGCAGACAATTACAGTATGTTCCCAAATTTTCTAGTACCTTAAAAGATATCAAAGAGGAATATAATTTTCTATCGGATTCATATTGTATCAAGACTTGGGAAATCGCAAAAATCGATTGTTTGGAAATAACAAAGTAAGAATAGTTAGACGAAGAATATTAAAAGTTGCAAAAGTTTAGCACCTTAAAATTTAAACAGCACTCTTCTTCCTTTCAGGAATGGCATGTTATTTCTACTTTTCATACTTGTCTTTCTATATTCCTTACTTAAGGATGATGATCTTCTAAAGATTTTTTGGATAAAACAATTCGAGAATAAAATTTGCAGATAAACTACTATAGTGAAAGTTTTTTTTAGCTTACCATAGAAAATTAAGTAACGAGCAATGCATTACAAAAATAACAAAATTTAAAAACAACTTATCATACAAAATCATCAATTTGTCAATTTTCAGTGCCGTCAGAGAGTTTTCGAGTTGTCGGTATTGTTCTCGTTGTTTCATGTGCACCATAAAAAGGCAACATCTATTGTTTAACATGCATCAAGCCATACATCAACTGAATAGAAGCTATTTCTCTCTATAACATCGTTTAAAATATTTAAAAAATAACAAAAGCCGTTTATGATATTTGGACTACATTCCTAGCTGATTAGCTAATGTGGAACTTAGATTTTTTTGCTAAACATTCGAAGTCCTCTCAACATTCTCTGCTATTAAAGTTTTATTTACGACATCCTGTCGCCTGCAGTAAAATGGCAAGGTGTAACGGGTCCATGGATTAATTAAAGCTGCCCTTAGAGCACACAATCACATAGACTACACTGTAAAAAAAGTGTCGATCTACTAAAAAAACTTTAGTGATCCTTGTAATTACTAAAAAAAATTTTAATAATCTTAGTTGGTTACAAGAAAATCTGTAAGAATTACTAGAAAGAAGTTAGCAACGAATAGTTAATAGTTTTATATTTTTAATAGCTATTACTAAAACTCACTTGGTGTGGCCTTGATAGCACAGTGGTTATAGTAACGGACTCCAGGCCAAAAGGTCCCGGGTTCGATACTGGCCTACGCCCCGAATGTATGTAGTGTAAGTGCTCGTTAATAAAGGAATTATGAAAATTCTGTCGGAGCAGGTAGGAATGTTTGGTGCTGCCATCTATTGCGGTTTTCCTAAAATCTTCTGTTTCAGAAGTCTGGATGCAGCTCGAAGGAAGCTCCTGCCCTTCGGGCGCATGTGATGGTTATTAAAAATAATTTTGGAGCTATTACTAAAATTTGCTTGGTGGCTCATACTAAAAATTTTTAAGTTAGTTATACAAAAAATTCTTTTGTTCAGTTTACAAAAGAAATGTTTGTTTCACTTGCAAAAAAAAAAAGTTTGTAATGGTTACTAAAAAATTCTATGGAATACAAATTTACTAAAAAATTTTTAGTAACTTCTTGATTTTTTTTTACAGTGTACTGTGAAACATTACCAAAAGTTCAAATGCATCACGGGAGAGAAATTCAACCAGAGACTTCCAACACCATAATATAAAATGTTTATGTGGATAAACTTCGCCCGTCAGAGAGATTCCATGTAGTCCATATTGATATCGTTTATCCATTTGCAGCATCAAATCGCAACATTTATTGTTTAACCAACATAGACAGATACGTCAACTAGAGGAAATATTCCATTGAATAACATTATTTCAAATAAAAACAAAAAGTAAAACAAGCTATTCATGGTATTCAGAATATATTTATAGCTGATTAGCGATCGTAGAGCTCAGTTTTGTACTAAAACCGTTCAAGATCTCTTGACATCCCGTCACCTTCAGCAAAATGGCAAGCTGTAACAGTTCCACAGATTAATTAAAACTGCTTTAAACACGTAATCACACGGAATTCAATGAAACGTTACTTAAAATTTCTTATGGGTCGCGAGAGAGCAATTTGACAAGATAATTCTTATACCATAGTAAAAATGATTTATGTGGTTTATGGCCCTTTAAATGTGCAATTCAGAGATTTTAAGCATAACTTGGAAAGTACTTGGAAGAAAAATTAGAAATTTTTGATTTTGCACTAAGCAATACATAATAAACATAAATCTAACTAAAAACTTATAGGTTTCAATTCATTTTTTTCGAATATTATTTCATAACTTATAAATCATATTATAGAATTTTAAAATTAAGAAATACAACGTATATATGGTTCGTTTTTTTAGTATTCCAGCCACAAAAATAATATTCATATTAGGATAACAATTTCAGAAGGTATTAAAAAATATATATAAAAATGTAACCCAACATTTTAAACTCTAAATTTTGAAAGTTTAATAATTCAAAAGCTTAGTATGCAACTAATATAAGATGTCATTTCTAAGCATAGTTTGAATTAAAGATTTAAAATAGCTTGTCGAAATTGGGTATTGCCATGAAAAAAAATGAGGTGATTTTGATTTGTAGAAGGCGTCCTTAGAAATTTGTTTATACATCATTTGAAAGGAGACAAAATGTCGAATCATTTATCACTAATATCTTTCTTCAACGATTATTTATTGCAGAATTAGTTGGAGATGTTTACTTTTTTTAACGACAGTTTATAAAACGAAATTGCAACACTTCCATACATATAGTATATGAAAATTTTTAGATGGCAAAAAAAGCAATATATTATAAGAAGTGAAACTGATGATAGTTTTAAAGACAAAAAGTGTAAACAAAGATTTTATTAATGACATTCAATGACTAATTAGTATCATTAATAACAAAAATGTCAACAAATTTTTCACTCTCTCATTGCATCATAATACATTAAGCAGAGAACAAAATACATTAAGTATAGCTGTCGTTTTAAAGTTTCCGGCAAATGGTTGAATTTTTTTTTCACCGATGATTATTGTTAAAATTGTTTTTATTTACATTCTACTTATTTTTTGGCTTCGTAGTATTATGGATCTTTAATGAATTATTATAAGAAAAAATTAAGTTTCACAAATGCAATTTTTTTAATAAGTAGAATGATAATAATCCTTAATTTACATTAATGATGTTTGTTCCTTTAAAAAAATTTAACTTCGTTGTATTTTACTCTAATCACTTAGCGCATAAGTAAAACTAATATACTCCATTAATTAAAAAAGGAATTTTTTTTCGGAAACGAAAAGTGAAAGTAAGGAATATTTTTATTTATTATTTAAATATATTTTAGATTAATTGTAAAATCTTTCATTTAACATTGCCATGGTATCGCAAAATTTATTTAATGCTTATGTTACACTGTAAAAAATTTTTGTAAAATTCCAGTAGATGTACCGTAAATTTCACGGTACTTCTACCATTTTCACTCTTTACGGTATGAATACCGTATTTCTAAGGTATATTAAGTGTAAAAAACAGTTTTTTGTACTGTTTCGATTAAAAACGGTATTTACACAGTAAAATTATTATTTTTCCGTAAAAACTCGGTATTTATACCGTAAAATAATTATTTTTCAATAAAAAAAACGACATTGTAAAAATTTTCGTAGCATTTCAATAGATGTACCTAAATTTTACGGTACGTCTACTGTTATCATTCTTTACTGTATGAGTACCGTATTTCTAAGATATATTAGGCATTAAAAAAACCATTTTCTGTGCTATTTCGATTATAAACAGTATTTATACCATAAAATGACCAATTTCTGTGCTATTTCAATTATAAACGGTATTTATACCATAAAATGATTGTTTTTCAGTAAAAAGGCGATATTTATACTGAAAAAAATTATATTTCAGTAAGGGAAAATATGGTATCCTCGCCTCGGTGTACGGCATTTTCTCAAGCGATAATCTTGTTGTTGCTAGGTAAATGCGCGCAGATCTGAGGAGATGGGGGGGGGGGAGTGCAGCTATTAACTTGTTTTGGAGTCCAAAAATCTCAAAGGGTCCCAACTCCTGCAATACACACTGTTTATTATGATTTTTATAGATACCATAATGTAACAATAAAAAAAGAGAAAGGACTGTATTTACTTTTGTTAAATAGTATTAAAGAAGAATAGATAATTATTAGAATTTATAATTATTATCTTTAACTACAAGAAAATAAATAATGTAATTTACGAAAGATGACTAAAGTAGTCTACAAAGTAGACGAGGCTTTATTAAAGATTCACATGCATTTTATGTGTCTTGCGTGTCTGTGTAAGGGGGGGGGACTGATTCTGGGCCCGTCACGGTTCTCGACGGCCTGAATAGATGTTGTCTTTCTAGTGGGAACTTTTAATCTATCATACTGAATGATGTCAAATCCATCCTTAATTTTTATTGGAGAATTATACAATTCATAGAAGTGAAATTCTAAGATTTTAAACTAGTTTAATTAATCACTTATTCATAGTCATGCAATTGGAATTGTAATATTATGTACGATTGAATATATATACCAGTGATATTCTTATATGTTAAAAGAGTTTGTTCAACTTTGTGTATGCTCTTTGTGTTTCATTCAGTTGGATCCTCATACCGGACGTGCAGGACAAAGAAGTATGTAACATTTTAACTATTTTTAATTGAAAGTAACTATTATGCATGTATTTTTATTACATTTTTAACTTGCATTAGTTCTTAATAAACTTCTTCTTTACTGTTATATATTTGTCTTATTAATTTATTTTGGGTTTAAAAATTATGACATTAATAATTAATATTTTTTTAGGTATGACAAATAACAAATTTTTCAGCTAAAAATTATTTGAAATTAAAAGTTCTTTAAAAAAGAATCTATTAATACAATGTGAAAAATTTCCGTGGTGGAATTTCAAAGTGGAGTCTATTCATGAAGTAAAATAAAGAGAAGCACCGACATATGGTACTGCTTATTTTTTGAAAACTCCAAGCTGGGCAACACGAAGCGTTTTACCTTTTTCTTTTTCCTTATTCAGCGACACACTAGTAACACGCATGTTCACGTTCTCTACAATTCTAATGTATCGAACGTCGCCTCTCTCAAATAATGAAGATCGGCGGCTAGTAAGTTGTCTGTTAAAAAAAAAAAAATGATATGGTATAACGTATCGTGTGTGCTCAGATGGTGAAATTTTGGGGCCTATAAAGACCCATCCCCCGCGAATCCCCACGTTCAAAATTTAGACAAAATTATCATAAAACTAGAAAAAAATACATTCTTATCAGAAAAAAATAATAAAATACCAAACAGTCAGTTGGCTTAGATTTACGCTTAAACCACCGGTAAAACTGCAAACATCGGTCCTCTTTCCTCTACCAACCTCATAAATAACTAAAATTCAAAAATTTTTTTCGCTTACGTTGTTAGAATTTTATCGAACTCAGACCCCAATCTCGATGAGCTCAGGAATTTCGTAATTAACAATTCTGTTGATCTAATCCTTAAAAAGGTGGTGAAGTTCAAAAACTCTAAAAACCGCAAATCAAAATTTTAGAACCTATCTCACTCGACGCTCTTTCGCCATACGGCTCAGTATTGAATTCAGACACTTTACTCCGGGAGGGACTTCTGTGGCTCCGGGGGTGGGGGAATGAAACCTTTTCCCCCAGTGAAAACACAAGAACTCTATTTTTCCGGGGGGAGGGGACATTTCATTGCACTGGGGGGGGGGTTCCCTGTGGGGCACCCCATTAATTCAACACTGATAAGGCAAGACTGTTATTTTTGTTAAAAGAAAGGTCTCTCATTCGGTAACTCAATCTCTCCCCTCCAAATTTTGGAAAATTAAACACTAAAAACCATTTAGACAGTTTAAGTTAATTCACAGTCTCATCCATATGTCTTCAAACCTTGGACAATCCCCCCTCCCCCGATCTCTCTTCAGTCCGGCTTGGATAAATTATTCAGACTAGATGTTGAATGATATTTTCAGGTTACTTCAGTGGTCATCAGTGGAATTTTGATGCAAACACTACCACTGATGTTTTTAAAAGAAATAGTCGATGCCTCCTACCCGATTCAGTATGATCCATCGGATGGATCGACCTTGCTCAGTTAAAGATGTCTGTAAAATAATGATTCCCTATTCCCTGATTTTGCACTCACTTTACCATATTTCAAGTAAATTATAGAAACGCGGTTAATGTTAAACGCGGTATAACGTTATTTACTTTTTGGTAATTTTGGACCCTTTCCCTCCCTTTAAATATCATACGTTACTTCCATCAAACTCCCTGGCCCGGTAATGATATCATTATCAAAGTGTAAAAATTTTTTTTAGAATTTAGTTCTTTTGTTTTGATTAACATACAAAACGGGTTAAATTTATTTTTCGCAAACTTTATTGATTCAATTGAAGATAATTTAATAAAATATCGCCTTATTCAAATAAAAATAGTTAACAAAATAAAAAAAAGATAATGTACTATTTTGAACAAAATACCACGTTACAGAGAAAAAGAGATAATTATAATTGGGTCAAAAATGATATCGATATCAAAAGGCAAATCCCCCCCCCCCTTCCCCTAGAAATATCTTACGATATCATGTGTCAGACCTTCCCTCCCCCCTAAAAGAATAATGTTATATATGCACAGCACCTAATAAAAAAAGTTAATATATCATTCTTGTTTCTAGTAAAACCATCGTAAATATTGACTGAGCAAAACATTTTCTTTGAAAATGTCTGATTATAGGCAAGATAATACAGAGCATGAAAGTTTGCTTTCGGCCGAAGTAATGGTGTCAAATTTTCGAGGCAAAAGCCTTCTTTACGGGTAGCAGGATAAGTTTCGTATTTACCAACCAACCAACAAATCTAATGGCGTCAGTTTGTTGATTTCGGGCAATGAAGAACTTGAGATCCAGTCATTCATATTTAAGTAAGTTAATCGGCTGTATTTCTTGTTTTCCTTTAACTTACATAATTAGATAACTAATTTGAACTATACATGTTTTAAATTGTTTTTTTCTTAAAACTATGTTATTCATTTCTTTGGCTAAGTTATATAAAAATTGGAAAATAAATTACTTTGTTTTTGAAATGTGCGTGTTGGATTAAATTGCGTTAAAAATAGCAAACTGACATCTATAAAATTTTGAATATTTTCTGTTCAATATTTCAACTATTTCCTTTTAAATTTAATCATTTTTACTAGAATATTTGCGTAATATTAGTAATTTACATTTATCTTATTCAAAAGAAGGAATTCGACTTATTTCATTCCTCCTTTTGCTAGACTGTCCCACGCCCCTCCGCTATTGTTTTTATGTTAAACTATTTATATAAACAACAGTGCTGCTTTTAAGTTTAGTTAAAATTATGGATAATGTATAATATTAGGTTTTCTAAAGATGGGAACTATTACAGCTACAGGTAAACAAGTCATTAATATACAGCAAATATTAAAATTATAGTAAGCAAATTTATTTTTTAAAAAACAATTTTTATACAAATCTAAGTTTATGCTGAAAAGCAACTTTTTTCAACTGAAGATTTGGTTGTCATTGCTCCATCTCAGTGGCTTAGCTAGGATAGGTGATACCCAGAGCGGATGTAAATTGTGTTACCGCCAGCCACCATGGTGTCACCCCCCCACACCGATCCGTTATATTTTTTCATTTACAATTGTACGCTATTATAACAAATGGCCATATCATTTCTCATTTACCTTTTGCTCTGCATTGAGAAAAAAAAAACAGAAGGGCGAATTTTTACTTAACCCATATTCCGCTTAAATCAATGTGGTGTCTGTATGTCGAAGAAAATTCTTTCTTTTAAAGTTTGCTTTTGTTATCCACTCGTTGGATACATTAGATTTTTGTTCTCTGGTGCAAATATCTTATTTAAACACACCAGTCTGCATAAAATTTCAACTTCTTTTAGAAAAGAAAATTAACTCTATTTCGTCGTACGCTAGAAATTTAATTTTATTTCAGAATTTTTTTCCCAATGGTGTCAGATTATACATATTTATTTTCAAATAAATATTGGGTGACACCCGGGTTGGACCGCCCCCCCCCTGCCCCCCACTAACTACGCCACTGCCTCCATCTAGTATTGTGATTGATGTTTAGAATAATACGTAATGAGGAAAAATTTCTGTCCCATTCTATCCCATTCTCCATTACTAACTAATATTGTAATAAATATTAGTACTATTTATTACTAATATTAGAACTAGTACTAACTAATATATCCCGTACTTGAATAACATTAATTAATTAAAGTTTGAAAACATAGTATATTAACACACGAAAAAAATCATAAAAACCTGATTTAAATAAAAAGAATCTGATTTAAACAAAGATATACATATATATTTTTTAAACTATGATTGTTTTGCTCCTTAGTTGCTATTTAAAAGCATGCATGTTCATGCATATTCCATTCATAATACTAATTTTAAAAATAGTGAGAAAATGGTGTTTATATTAAGACTTTTTTTGGTTTTAAATGTTTATAAAAAAAAGACTTGTGCATTGATTGCTCTTAACCCGGGAGAACACGCCCTTACCCAGTGTTTGAATGGTTTTAACTTTGTCACCAATAAAATCAAAATATAACAACTACTTTTTTTAGACGGAAACAATTCATACAAATTTTGTGATAAAATAAGTTGAAGATTACTTTAAAAAAATTAGTGGCTACAATTGTAAAAACCATACGCACTCAGGGTCTTTTAGGCCCTGCGCGCGTCCTTCCGAGTTAAAATTAGAGTCATCGTCCTGTTTAATTTTATAGAACACAGTAAAAAGAGGGGGGTGAGGAAATTAAGTCAATGTAAATCAATAAACCAGTTGATATGGCCCTTTTAAAATTCAGCTGGCATATTTGCAAGTCTGATTAAAAAAATTCACTGGCAACTCATATCTATGTGTTATTACAGTATTTATGTTTTCACTAGTGAGATACTGGGTTATTTATTAAATTTTAAGTTAATTAAATGTCATTAAAACTAGTGTTTGATTAAATAGTCGATTCGGTATTTTGTGATTCCGCATGTTATACGATTATAAGTGTCATTAAACTAATTAAAAATAATTAAAAATGTGTAGCCTATAATTCAAATATTTCGCTGAATAAATGCGAATTACGGCGTTTCTGCATCTCCCCCCCCTCCTCTCTAGAAAAAGAAAAGCACCCAGTTATTTCTGGAGTGATACTTTTTAGCTCACAGGCTATCATAGCCTGAGAGCTTATGTGCCCGTCGGTTCTGTATGTTCGTTCGTGCGTAACGCGATAACTCGTGATAAAAATATCCGATTCACTTGAAATTTTGTATGTAGGTATATCCTGACAAGGCGCTTCCCTGATTAGTTTTTGGAGTTCATTCGATATGTATAAGAGGGGGAACGGGGGGCTCATGACCCTCCCCTTAGTTGATATAAATGGGATTTTCATGCAGAATTAAGTGTTCGTTCAAAATTTAGATTAGGATCATTCTGATGAGGCAATTCCGTGACTGTTATTAGGTGTTCATTGAATAAGTATAAATAGGGGGAACAGGGGTTCTAATGCCCCCATCCCTTAATTTATATAAATGAGTTTTTCAACCAGAATTTTCAGATTTCGTTCAAATCTCTGAATAGTTTTGGAAGTTTAATGGTTAAGTATAAAAGAGGGGGATAACTCCTTTTTAAATTATATAAATGCTAAATGGGTTTTTATTAAGAATTATCTCGTTTGCTCTGAATTTTGGATATAGATTTTTTATATGATAAAGCATGTCTTTGATAGTATAGGAGAGCTGTTTCCCCTTCTTAATATTTTTTTCGAACGGAATTAACCCTTGAAAATATAAGGGTTTAATGTACAATTAGTATTTGTAGCCTGTGAGCTCAATGCCATCAGTTTAACTGGGCAGTATTCTTTATTTTAATTTTTTGTCTTTTTTGCACACAGAGTTTATTGAATCGGATTTAAGTCTTTGTGTTAAAAATTTACTTTCTGGTGTTTTTTTTTTTTTTTTAAATTTGGATGGTAAAAATAATGATGAAATGTCTGATTTTGTGAAAGAGCCTATTATTCAATGAATTTTTTTTTTTTTTTAAATAGGCCCAAATTTCGCTTTGATTGTGCCTGATTACGTATAAGTTTACATTCAAAATTTACAGTTTTACATATTTAGATTTTAGACCATTGGTGTAAAAATCTAGGCACCAGCGGGGGGCAATCACTCACCACGGAGTAAAATTTAATAGCATTCTAGCAAGAAATTTATACAAATTATTAGATGATACAAGTCGAAAAAAAATTAGTAGTGAGAGCATAGGAGCAACTGGCGCAAAGACTTTTGCACCCCTGTCTTAAAACAAAGAGGTGTACCTACCAATCCATATTTTATCACATGTTCTCAAAATTAGAAGTTTTACGGGAAGTGTAAATTATAATTATCATCTATTTGAGATCTTCGAAATCAGCCTGCGTAATTTTTGTGATAAAATATTAATAACAGTAAAAATCATTGATTTACAGTATAACTATTTAGTTTCTTACACGTCAAAACCTTGTGTGATTTCTTTGTTTTTCAAATTGATTACTTAGAGAATTATAAGAATATAGTTATTATATTTTCGGGGTTTTTTTTAAACATTTACTTTTTGATATTGAGTAATTTTAATATGACGGAAAAGCTAGGGGTCTTCCTCTGGTATTTTATTTATTTATTTATTTTCGTAGTCATTATCGTCCAAACTCGTCAAAAATTTTTGGAATTAAAACAAGTTTTCACAGTTTTTGACAAGCAATCTAGAAAAAATATTGATATATATTAATAAAATGGCTGGTATTAAGACTTTTTTTCATTTAGTATATTTAAATCGTTAAGAAATAATATATGTTTATTTTCAATAACAGAAAAATTGGAATGGAGAAGGAATATGGCTACCCAATTTCAATTTTGAAGTATAATGGAGGAGTAGACTTGGAACTAACCCTTGGAACTTGGATACCCAGTACCAAAAAAAATTCTCGATTGTCTGCGGCAGATACTACAGAGGCAGAAAATAATCCATAGGTAAAATGTTTTGCAATTGCAGCGTTAATTAAACATTTACTTTTAACGATTTTACGCGTTTTATTCAGTTCTGTTAATAACTAACTCACATTTTTGCATTCAGTAATAAAGTGTTAAATATAACTTAAAACAAAAGAAATGTTTGATGAAAAAATAATCTACAAAGAAGAAAAGAAAATCTGTAACACCCGTCTCCATTCTTTACCTTTCTGCTATAAGGCTTGCAATATGAATAGTGATTGCAAAAAATAGTGGATATGACTGAGTATCAGCATTTTTTATTGCACAGTCTTGATCATAGTTTCTTATTTTAATTTTTGAAAAACAAATAAAATCAAACACAAAGTCGATATTTGATTTTTTTTTTAAATCAAAGGCTTGATACATTTCTTGTAATATTTCAAACCCATAATGGTAATAATAATATAATGACTATTAGTTATTACTAATAGCATAATTTTATTTGTAGGTACATTTAACTCACACATAATCTAGCTAAAATAGCGTCTCAGTGTTATCATTGTTAAACGCATGCTTTTTACTTATTTCTAGTTAGAATTTTTTTTAAACTTTTTAACCTCTCTTCCATTCTCCAAATAAACAGAGTTTTTTAATTGACTTCTTTTTCATACCCTGCCCTTCATTATAATTACAGATTCACTGTCGCGAGATGCCACACGCGGCTAATTTTATGCTGCGACCTGTAACTTTCGGTGCTTAAGGGGGTGCGGGAAACAAAAATATTCAAATTTTATTAAACAGTTTTATTACATTAAAAATTCTGCTTAAAATTACGTTTGAAACCTTGTTTCTATTTTAACTGTAACAAGAAACATTATTTTTTTCTTTTTGGTTTCTTTTTAAAATCTAGTTTTCAAAGCAATCGTTCTCATAAAAATGACTTTCTGTGAAAATGCTTTTTTTCTTCATGAGTTTTTTTACTATTTCTTGTATTTAAATTACTTTAACCCAATAGCGGTTTTAAAAAATCTTGTTTAAATTTGGAACAAATCTTTTTCAATTGTTTTATATTAATTTTGCTTCAGCAAATTAAAAAAAAAATATATTTAATTTTAAAAATATGATTTTAAAAAATTACATTTTTTTTAAATTTTTTACTTTAAATATTTTTTAATTTTATTCAAATTAATGCTTTTAAAATTCCTAAATCAGAATTAAAGCTTATATATTTCTGTTTATATAAATGAAAAGAAATTCTACAAATAATATTTCGAGTTATAACGATTTTAAATTACCCCACTTTTTAATTACTATTAAATTAAAAAAAAAAATTATGAGAAATTATGTCACGTGCTTTTGTTTCAAAATGATATGGTAAACAATCAGAAAAAATTTCAAAATTTTAACTGAATAAATAACAATTACTTGATAATCTGTGCATTGTTGAGAGAATGTATTAAATTAAGGATTTCATTTCCGACAATTCCATTTTTGTTTAAACACATAGCCTACACTAGGCTACGCTCACTACTAGGCCACACTCACTAAGTAATTTTCAATCTAAATATTAATTCTATGGTATTGTTATTTACAGACCTCTTCCCCCCCCCCTTTTAATATTTTTAAATGATTTTTTTTCACACAGGGTGCAGTACGTAAATTTTATTGTGCATTTCTACTTTTTTAATTGCTTGTTACAGTTTTAGGTAGCTTTCATTAGAAAAAGTTAAAAGCTATCTATATTGCAACCGTCCGGAGAAAAGCACTTCCGGAAAATTTTGGTATATTTTCATCGATCATGACCCCCAGACCCCAAAACCACCCTCCGTTCAAATGTTGACACACACATATATATATATATATATAGGGTGTATCTAAACTATTGGGCAAAACTTTAAGAGGTGATAGTACACATCAAGACAAACAATATTGAACAGGAATATAAGGGACCCAAACGTCTTCCGAAGGAGATAGGTGCCATTAAAGTTTAGGAACTAAAATTTCAAATAAGCATAAAAAACGGAAAAAATTGTCGATTGATTTGCGGTTTTCACTAAAACTACTCTTTGTGTCAGTATTTTCTTTAGAATAAGTTGTAAAGATAAATTTCAAAAAATGCCAATAGAGCGCGCTTTAGACTTTGGAATAACAAACAATTATTTTTTGCCGTTATTTTTGCATCTCATTAAATGTTTTCGGAAGCTTAGACTTAAACTTAAATTTTGAGCTCAAAATCTGAATAGTTTTGAGTGCTTAAGTAGCGCAAACTGAACTGTGTTTAGAGGTTCAAATTTCAAATGACTATAAAAAACGGTAAAATATGTCGTTTCGTTTGTGGTTTTTGCTAAAACTACTCTTTAAATCAGTCTTTTCTTTAAAAAAAATTATAAAGATAAATTTCAAAAAATGCCGATAGAGGGTGCTTTAGACTTTTGAGCAACGAACAAGTAATTTTTGCGGTTATTTTTTGCATCTCATTAAATTTTTTTAAAAGCTTAGACATAAACTTGAATTTTGAGCACAAAATCTGAATCCCCGGGAGTGGTTAAGTAGCGCAAACTGAACTGAGTTGAAGTGGAAGGCAAGTTCAAATTTCAAATGATTATTAAAAAAAGAAAAAATTGGTTGATTCGTTAGCGGTTTTCCTTTAGAGAAAACCGCAAGCAATTTTCTTCAGTATTTCCGTGAGTATTTTCTTAAAAATAAATTTAAAAAAATTTCGTTAGAGGGCGCTTTGAACTTAAGAGTAACCAACAGCTATGTTTGACCGTTATTTTTTGTATCTAATTAAATGCAAAAGCTTAGACTTAAATTTTTTTTATTAATTAACATGAACTTAATTAGCTTCCCTTCATAAATAACAGTAACAATAAAATAATAAAGTCTGTCCTACCTTGGTTGATTGATAACCGAACGGCGTGATTTATCCAATTTTATAAATATCAGGCAGAAATAATAAAATCCACTGAAGCTGAGCACAGTCCTTTTGAAAAACTGTAATTTTTCTTTTCACTCTACATTAAAAAGGATATTAAACAAAAGTTAGAAAAATACAGTTATATTTTACAGAGAACAATTTTTACGTGTTTACATTTACAAATAAAATAGAAGACTGACAAAGAATTGAACTTTAGCACTGACGAAACATCGATTGCATCACAACCTTGAAATACATAATTATAGGAAAAACAGTCATTATTATTGCGAAATATCTCGATTACAAATTGAAAATTAAAGTACTTGATTAAATGAAATAAGATAAATGTTTGTAGTTTCAGAAAATCATCATAAATCTATCACCCCTGCTTGATTTCTGAAGCTAATATAGTCATTAAGTTTAATTGGCTTCGATGTTTAAGGAAATCAGCCTTAGGTAAGGGCTTAGTAAAGATGTCAGCAGTCATGTCCTTGCTTGGGCAATATTCCACGTCTATAATTCCTTTATTTCGAAGATCCCTTATACTGTGAAATTTTATATCCACGTGTTTGGTTTTCGAATGATATCTTTCATTTTGTGTCATCTTAATGCAGGATTGATTGTCTTCGAAAATTGTTATTGGCAAAGTTTGATTTAACTCTAGATCCTTTAAAAGATTAATTATCCACGTTGTTTCTTGGGCAGCACTGGCAACTGATACATATTCAGCTTCAGCTGAGGATAGAGCAACTGAATTTTGTTTCTTTGTTTTCCAAGAAATAGCTGTATTTCCTAGCTTACATAAATTTCCGCTAGTTGATTTTCTATCATATTTATCTCCTGCCCAGTCTGAATCCGCATATGTTCTTAGGATTGGTTTATTTTTATTGCAAATAATTAATTTTATGTCTTTTGTAGTTTTTAAATATTTTATAACCTTTTTTACTGCATTCCAATCTTTTTCTCTCGGTTTTTCATTTCGTCGACTAAGAATACTAACAGCCGCTGAAATATCTGGCCTACTGATAGTAGCTATATATAACAATGCCCCAATTGCCTGCCTATATTTGCTGTTGTTTGGAAGTAATTTTTCTTCATCAATTGTGTTTAAATAACCTGGTTCCATCGGAGTATCACAGGGTTTTGCCTCACTTAGATCGAATTTTTCAACTAGTTCTTTGATTTTGTTTCTTTGATCGAGAAAAAAATTTCCTTCTTTATTTCTGCCCAAATAATAATTTACAGTTCCTAAATTCTTTACTTCAAATTCTTTTCTAAGTTGAGTTATGGTCTCGTCTATTTCTTTAGTATCCCCTGAAATTAACATGTCATCCACATAGATGATGATATAAGTAGTACCGTTTTGTGTTTTTCGCATGAAAAGACATGGATCGGCAGTGCTTTGCACAAAATCTATTTTTTCCAAACTTTCACTTATTTTAATATTCCATGCCCTTGCGGCTTGTTTTAAGCCATAAATTGCTTTTCTTAGTTTACAAACTTTATTTTCTTGTCCCGGTACAACGTACCCTTCTGGCTGAGACATGTAAACGTCTTCTTCTAAATTTCCGTGAAGAAATGCTGTTTTTATATCAAGATGGTTTACAACTAAATTTTTGTATACCGCACAGGCTAAAAATGCCCTCAATGTTGTATATGATACTACTGGTGCAAAAGTTTCGTAGTAATCGGTTCCAAATTTTTGAGAAAAACCCTTAGCGACTAAACGTGCTTTGTATTTATCAATTTCACCATTTGAATTATATTTTAATGAAAATACCCATTTGCAATTTATCACTTTTACGCCAGGTGGAGGATTAACTAGATCCCATGTTTTGTTTTTTCTTAAAGAAGCAATTTCTTCCTTAGTTGCTTCATACCAATTGTTTTTATCATAGGGATTATCAATTAATTCAATATTCTTCCATTCTGATGGTTCTAATATTTTATTTTCTGTTGAAAAATATGCAAATCGATCAGGTGGAACACCCCTATTTGATCTTTGTGATCTTCTAGGTTGATTTATTTCAATATCTTCATTACTTGTTTCATTGTTTTCCTGCATATTTATAACAATTTCAGAAGATTTCCCCCCTGCTATTTCGGGTTGTTTTTGAACGTTGATGTCGCTTGTTATCTCAAAGCTTTGTACCCTTTGGTTTGAATTAGAGTTTTCAATAAATTTTACTGTTCGTGCGCGTATTACTTTATTATTTCCAATATAAATTCTATAACCTTTTGATCTATTGTCGTAACCGACAAAGGTTCCTTCAATTGCTTTGTTATCGAGCTTGTTCCTTTGGGATTTATCAAGATAAGCGTAAGCTTTGCAGCCAAATGTTTTTATATTTCTCAAATCCGGGATTTTATTTGTCCACAACTGGTATGGTGTTAAGTTGTGTGATTTTGTTGGTAGTCTATTTAGCAAATACACCGCTGTATTTAAAGCTTCGCCCCAAAATTTCTGAGGTAGATTAGCTTCCGATAATAGGCAACGTGTCATTTCAACTAATGTCCTGTTCTTCCTCTCAGAAACACCGTTTTGAGATGGAGAATATGGTACTGTTAATTGATGATGAATACCTGTTTCGGATAGAAAATTTTCTACTTCATCGCTAATGTATTCTCCGCCGTTATCTGTGCGGAATTCTTTGATCGTGTACCCGAATTTGTTTTTAGTAAAGGCTACGTATTCCTTTAATTTCTCAATTACTTCGCTTTTCTTTGATAAAAGATATATCATCGTAAATCTACTGAAGTCATCGGTAAATGTGAGAAAAAATTTCTTTCCTCCTATGCTTTCTGTTGGCATCGGCCCACAGATATCTGAATGTACCAGGTCTAGGATCTTCTGAGCTCTGTTTGTTGCTTGTTTTGGATACGGTGCATCTGTTAATTTACATTTTATGCAACTTTCACAAATTATATCGTGTTTACACTCTTTTATTTCTATTCCTGTTGCTAAATTTTTAGATGTTAGTTGCTTAATGGAATTTATGTTCCTGTGTCCAAGTCTTTTATGCCAAAGCTCAATGCAGTTTTTATTCTTGCATTGATGAGCTAGATTTGCATAGTTATCTTGTTTAGGTTTATACAGATCTATTTCATACAAATTATTTTCAATTTTTCCTTCTAAGAATGTTTTCCCATTTTGGGTTAATTTACATGTTTTGTTTTCAAATGTGAGCTTACAACCATGTTTAACAGCTTTGCTAACGGACATTAGATTTGATTGTAAGTCCGGCACATACAAAACATCCTTCAAAGTTATGTCGTTATTTTTTGTTTGTAATTTTATAGTCCCTGTACCTTGAGACTCGAGAGTTTTCCCGTTAGCTATCGTGACAGCATTTTTATTATTTGTGTTAATGTCAACGAATAAATTTATATCATTACACAAGTGTGAGCTGCTCCCTGAGTCAATAATCCAGGTAGATTTATAATCATTTTGTGCGAGAAAAGATATTTCCTTTCCTTCGCTATTATTTTTCAGAGTCTGTGTATTTCTTTCTATTTTTGTTTCCGGAGTAACTTTATTTACTTCAAAACATAACGACGAATTTTGTTTATTTTTATCATTTGTTTGGTTTTTAGAATTTTTATTCTTAAGAAACCAACAATTTTGTTTCACATGGTTTTTTCGTTTACAGTACGTACAAAAAAGATTTTGTTCGCGCTTTGGAAATGGTTTTTGATTAAATTTTATAGTTTTGTATGCATTTTCATTTGACGAATTGGAGCTATCTTGTCTCCTTTGAAATTCGTCAGTTAATTTCCCTTTAATAAAATTAGAATTTAATTCCTCCTCAGATTTAGATTCTAACGCAGTAATAAGAGTGTCGTAACTCGGTGGGAGAGAGCATAACATGAGTGCTGATAGATGAGAATCTTTTATCTCTTCACCTATTGCCTTCAATTTATCAGCGGTTTCTAAGATCTTTACAATATGATCATTCATGTTGCCGTTTTCGGCAAGTTTCATGCTGTATAATTTACGCAATAAATATAATTTACTTGATAAATTAGTGCGTTCATGTATTCCTTTTAAAACTAGCCAAGTAGCTTTAGCTGTTGTTTCATTTTTTTACGTAAATCAATTGCGAGTCTTCTAATGTTAAATTAATCGTAGCTCTAGCTTTATTATCTTTCCTGGTCCACTCATTATTTAATGGAGTTGGTGGATCGTCAGTTATATGACTAAATAAATCTTCCTTCATAAGAAGCATTTGGAGTTTAAAACTCCATATTGCATAGTTATTTGAGTTTAGTTTTTCTATACTAAAACTTTCTTTTGAAGAAGAAGCCATATTCTTTATTTTTCTTTCTGCCTTAATTCAACTTTTATAACTTTTACTTTTACTAATTTTCAACTTTATTTTAATTATTTTCAACTATAGTTTAATGTAATTCAATTTTGTTGTTGTTCCTTAGAAGAGAGCAACATTGCTAAAAGTTCAGTTTTTGTCTTTCTCATAATCTTTTATTAATTAACTTGAACTTAATTAGCTTCCCTTCATAAATAACAGTAACAATAAAATAATAAAGTCTGTCCTACCTTGGTTGATTGATAACCGAACGGCGTGATTTATCCAATTTTATAAATATCAGGCAGAAATAATAAAATCCACTGAAGCTGAGCACAGTCCTTTTGAAAAACTATAATTTTTCTTTTCACTCTACATTAAAAAGGATATTAAACAAAAGTTAGAAAAATACAGTTAAATTTTACAGAGAACAATTTTTACGTGTTTACATTTACAAATAAAATAGAAGACTGACAAAGAATTGAACTTTAGCACTGACGAAACATCGATTGCATCACAACCTTGAAATACATAATTATAGGAAAAACAGTCATTATTATTGCGAAATATCTCGATTACAAATTGAAAATGAAAGTACTTGATTAAATGAAATAAGATAAATGTTTGTAGTTTCAGAAAATCATCATAAATCTATCAATTTTGAGCTCGAATTCTGAATCATTGGGAGGGGTTAAGAAGCGCAAATTGAACTGTGTTCAGGAGTTGAAATTTACCCCCCCCCCCCCACCTCAAACACAGTTCATTTTTGCAGTACCTAATTACTCCCAACGATTCAGAATTTGAGCTCAAAATTTAAGTCTAAGATTTTGCATTTAATTAGATACAAAAATTAACGGTTCAAAATAGCTGTTGGTTACTCTTAAGTTTAAAGCGACTTCTAACAAAATTTTTTGAAAGTTATTTTAAAAATTTATTTTCAAATAAACATTTACATATTACATACACATTGACATAAAGAATAGTTTTAGCGAAAACCGCAAACGGATCGACCAATTTTTCCTTTTTTTATAATCATTTGAAATTTGAACCTGCCCCTCCCCTTGAACTCAGCTCAGTTTGCGCTACTTAACCACTCCCAGTGATTCACATTTTGGGCTCAAAATTCAAGTTTATGTCTAAGCTTCTAAAAAAATTAATGAGATGCAAAAAATAACCGCAAAAAATAGTTGTTCGTTACTCCAAAGTCTAAAGCGCCCTCTATCGACATTTTTTAAAATTTATCTTTCTAATTTATTTTCGAGGAAATACTAATTTTAAGAGTAGTTTTAGCGAAAACCGCAAACGAATCGACCAATTTTTCCGTTTTTTATAATCATTTGATATTCGACCTCTAAACACAGTTCAGTTTGCGCTACTTAACCACTCGCAACTATTCATATTTTGAGCTCAAAATTTAAGTTTAAGTCTAAGCTTCCGAAAACATTTAATGAGATGCGAAAAATAACGGCAAAAAATAATTGTTCGTTACTCCAAAGTCTAAAGCGCCGCCTATCGGCCTTTTTTGAAATTTATCTTTACAATTTATTTTGATGAAAATACTAACAAAAAGAATAGTTTTAGTGAAAACCGCAAATAAATCGACAAATTTTTCCGTTTTTTATGTTTATTTGAAATTTTGGACCCTAAACTTTAATGGCGCCTATCTCTTTCGGAAGACATTTGGGACCCTTAGTTTCCCGTTCATTATTGTTTGTCTTGATGTGTACTATCACCCCTTAAAGTTTTGCCCAATAGTTTCGATACACCCTGTGTCATCATCATCATCATCAACCGTTTTCGATCCACTGCTGGATGTAGGTCTCCCCCAGATTTTTCCAATGTTTTCTGTCTAATGCTTTCGTCATCCAATTTACACCAGCCACTTTTCTACATCTTACTTGTGGTCGTCTTCTTGGTCGTTTTACATCTCTAGGGTACCACTGTAGTATATTTGTGCTCCATCTATTGTCTTGTCTTCTTGCAATGTGTCCAGCCCATTTCCATTTTAGCTGCTTGATTCTTTCAAGGATGTCAAAAACTTTTGTTTGATTTCTTATCCAGGTTATCCTCTTTCTGTCTCTTCTAGTTATGCCTAGCATACATCTTTCCATGCTTCTCTGTGCTGTTTGTAATCTTTGTATCATCCGTTTTGTTAGTGTCCATGTTTCTGCTCCGTAGGTTAATGCAGGTAAAATACATTGATTAAAAACTTTTCTTTTCAAAACAAAGAGGCATATTACTCTTCAGAATAATACTGTTCTTCCCGAAAGCACTCCACCCATTTCTTATTCTTCTATTGATTTCATTCATGATACTATTATCTGATGATATTTCCTGTCCTAGGTACACATAACTTTGCACTTCTTTAATCTCAGTGTTCTTGTAGACAATTTTCTTTTTTGATGTAAATGAATTAAACATCACCTTAGTCTTTTCTAAATTTATTTTTAATCCCACATTGATGCTAGCTTCTGCAAGATCTTTTAGCATAATTTCCAATTCTTCAGGACTGTTACTGAAAATTACAATGTCGTCAGCGAAGCGGAGATGACTTAAAAATTCTCCATTTATTCTAATCCCTTTGTTTTCCCAATCCAGCTTCTTGAAGATATTTTCTAAGACAGCATTAAAAAGCTTGGGTGAAATGGTGTCTCCTTGTCTTACTCCTCTTCCGAGCTTGATCTTCGCTTTTCCTTTATCTAAACGGATGGTTGCTGTTGCTTTCTTGTAAATCTTCTTTATGATATTGATGTAAGGTTTGTCTATACCAATGTCCTCCAGAGAATCTACTACTGCTGATGTGTAGACGGAATCAAAAGCTTTTTCGTAATCAATAAAGGCAAGGCAGAGAGGTAAATTATATTCTTTATGCTTTTCTATGAGTTCCCTTACTGTTTGGATATGATCCATTGTGCTGAATCCACTTCGGAATCCTGCTTGTTCTCTAGGTTGAGCCGAGTCCAGAACTGATTCAAGTCTTGTCGTTAAAACTTTGGTGAAAATTTTATAAATCACGGACAATAAGCTGATCGGACGGTAATTTTTAATGTTTTCCTTCTCTCCTTTCTTGTAAAGTAGTATCATCACAGCATTATTCCAATCTTCTGGTACATCTGAGTTTTTGAGACATTTGGAAAATAGTAAAGATAGCCTTTTTGCAAATTCTTCTCCTGCTTCTTTGATAAGGTCAATTGTAATTCCATCTTCTCCAGGGCATTTACCTTTTTTCATAAATCTAATAGCTTGTAAAACTTCATCTGTCATCACTGGGATTATCTCTTCAGTTTCTGTTAAGATTTCTCGTTGATCGTGTACGTTGATATCCCTCTGATCTTCACATTTATATAGATCATTATAGAATTTCTCAACAATGTGTACTATTTCGTTGCTGATTTTGGTGATTGTTCCATCTGCTCTCTTCAGTGCAAAAATGCCTTTTCTTCCAACACATAACTTGCGCTTAGCTGATTTTAAACTTTTGTTATCTTCCAGAACTTTTTTAACAAGGTCACAGTTAAATTTTCTGATATCTTCTGTAACGCATTTTCTTACTGTTTTACATAATTCAGCATATTCAACTCTTGATTTAGGATCATTTTTCTTCATTTTAAATTCTCTGCGTTTTTTCATTAATCTTCTTGTTTCTTCTGTTATTTTCTTTGTTTGTTTTACTTGTGCATCACCGGCTATCTTCTTAGCAATTTCTTGTAGAGTATTGGTTAGCTTCTTGTTCACTATTGTAACATCTTGCTCTTCTTCTAAAGTTGATTGAAGTACTTGGAAACGGTTTTGAAGTTCCAAATGAAATTCTTCTTTATGTTTCTGGAGGTTTATAATATCGATTGATTTCTTTGAGTGTAGCAAAAGCTTCATTCATTCCACTTTAGTATTTAACAGCAGTTTGCATCTAACCAATCTGTGATCGCTTCCTGTATTGAAGTTATTGAGAACGCTGCAGTCCTGAATAAGATACTTTTCATTGGTCAAGATGTAGTCGATTTCACTTGTTGAGCCATTTGCACAACGCCATGTCCATTTTCTTTGTGGCTTTTTCTTGAAAAATGAATTCATGATATACATCTGTTCACATTCTGCAAACTCAATCAATCTGTTTCCTCTTTCATCTCGCATACCATATCCATGATTTCCTACAGATAATTCACCTTTCTTCTTCTCTCCAATTCTAGCATTCCAATCTCCCATTATTAATTTTATGTAGCAATTTCCCTTTTGATGCATTGAAGCTATTTCTTCATAAAAATCTTCAATTTCTTCATCAGAATAACTTATTGTTGGTGCATAAACTTGGGTAATTTGCAGCTTGTATCTTTTGGACACTTGTATTACTAATCTTGCAACTCTATCTGATGCACTATCATATTCTACAATGTGATTCTTCCACCTTTTATGAATCAGAAATCCTACACCACTTGTTCTTCCATCTTCTGTACCTCTGTAGTATAAAACATGTCCGCTGGAAATATCAATCTTTTCTTCGCCTTTTCTTCTTACTTCACATAATCCTAAAATGTCCCAGTTGATCTTATCTAACTCTTCTTCAAGTTCCTGTAAACGGTTTTCAGAAGATAGGGATCGTCCATTGTACGTAGCCAAGGTCATCAACTTATGGCAGCCAAGCCGAGCCCGGTGATTCTTAGCACCCTCTGTCTTCATGTCTGTCTGATCGCTGCCGTAACCAGGAACATGCAGACTACCGGGAACTGAGGGCCGTGATTTGTTTTGTGAATTCATGGTAAAATAAGGGGGGTTGTGGCCAAATCCCTCCACGCTGGCCAAGCGGGTTGGAGGAAGCCCATCCGCGTTCGTTCCCCTTGCACTAGACAAGAGTACTAACAGGCTGTACCGATGGAAGGTGCGGATTGGACATTAAGTCTCTGCTCCCAGTCGATTCCTTTAAGTCCTCCTAGAAGGCAATTAAAGGGTCTTCTCCTGGTTGATAAGCAGAGGCTATTAAACAGCCCACACCCTGTATATATATATATATATATATATGATTTTTGTCACGCTGTAACTATCGTTTTTATGAACCGATTTGAATGAAACTTGGTATGTACATAGTACATAGAAATGGCTCGACCGAGTTCGTTGGGCAGCATCAGATGCCATCTTGTTTCAAAATGGTGTCCATTTAAGTTTATCAAAAATCTTTTAAATGTATAATGATGTACCAAGAAAAATTTAGAAATTGAGGAAATATTCTTTCTAAGGTGTTTGATATTAATAATGAATCCCGGAGTATTTTATGCTTTGTCTTTACCTTAAAAAGCGCGTGAGATATAGCAGTTTGGATTTTTAATGTGGATGACATTTTTTTTTTATCAAGTTGCTCACTACAGCACTCGTATATATTAATCGATTTCGATGTGAGTGTGCGCTTGTACATGAATTAAGATTTCGACCAAGCTCATTGGATTGTTTTATCCATTATATTGTTTTAAAATGGCATATACTTCATGATATCGTGGAATTTGGAGACCCTATAAATCGCTTAAAATAAAACCAGCTTCAATAAAAGATGACTAATTTATAAAAATTCCCATTAATATTCAGTATTGCCAAAAACGAGTATTCAATCTTATATAATCGGACTCCACTAATTTGAGCTTCGTATGTTTGAATAACATAACTTAATTAAAAATAAATAAATAAATAAATAAGTTATATCAAAGCTACATTTTCCTCCCGGCACTGCCGGAAGGACTTTTTTATGTGCAGATGCTTCTACTTTGAAAGCAGTTCTGAAAATAAAACTATTTTCGCCTTAAGAAATGGTTACAAAAGTTGAAAAAGTACAAACACACAACAATATATATCAATTTAAAATTTCACATCCAAAAAAAAAAAAAAAAAAAAAAAAAAAAAAAAAGTAAAAAGTAAAAATAAAAATACTAAAATACAAGTTAGAAAATTCTAAGAAATTTTCCCGTGAATTTAACATTAAATATTGGCATTTAGCCACGGGACTGGTGTAGGTTTTTAAGAGTCATGGGAAGTACCACACTAGTCATGGGAAGAAACGAACACACTAATGTAAATTCTATGGGAGCGTTATTTTATAATATTTAACATGGATATAAATATTGTTTAGTAATTTCTGTGTAGGATAACTGAGGGCGATGTACCTGCGGTAGTTTTTTAATTTTTAGATCTTAGTTTTAGACTTTTTTTTTAGTTTTCCTTCATTTACAGAACTGGTTTGGAAATTGAAACTACCCAAATATATATAAAAAGTCTATAACTAAAATAGGAAAATGAAAAGTAGCCCAGTAGATCATCTATTGTATGTAGGGGAAGATGGGGATACTTGAGCCATTTTTTTAATTTTAATTTTTTTAATTTTTTTATATTTTTTTAGAATAAAATAAAATATTGAAAATGAAAATTTGATATTTTTCCTTCAACTAAAAACCACTTTCAATAAGTTTTGAACTATTTTTCTATGTATAATAAATGTTTATTTTTTGTTTTACTTCTTGGCTCAAGTATCCCCATGGCGGGGATACTTGAGCCATAGTGAAGGGATACTTGAGCCACTACGGAAAAATACCTACAAAAGTAATTTTTTCGCTTTATTTTTTTAACATTTTACAGAATGATAAATTATGAAAAGTAAAGTCTTTCAAACCCAATTGAGAAAACAAAGCTAGTAATACGATCATTTTTTGTCGTTAAAACTGGTTGTCGAAGGATAATTTGAACTTGAGCTGTAACGACGGTAGAAACATCCTCAGTTCAGAGCCATTTAAATTTGGAATCTGCAATTCTTCGGGCAAATTTCATTTTCAAAATATTAAGCACATATCCAACAAATATTTTTACAGTTTTCTTTCTGGCATATTTTATTAGTAACCAACCATCAACAGAAGGTTTTCTTTCACATCATCACCATCATTGACAGAATTTTCCTCTTATGATATTGTCGAACTCATGCTTTTAGTTTAGTAGCTGTCGGAATTTAAGCCAGATGTATCATTCTACTATTTCAAACACTTTTTTGATTTCACAGGAAAAGATTTTGTCTTCCTCTTTGGCTCCATGTAGGTAAGTTTGAACTGGGATTTTTGTTGCTTTTCTTGTTTTTGTGCGCTCTTTCTACCAATTTTTCTTCAATTTTCTTAGTTAAAAAAAAAAAAAGTTACAGCAACAGAGGTTACGATTTCAATATAAAATACTAATCTTAATATGTTATATTAAAAAATAAATATTTTAATATGTTGGACCTAACTAATTAAAGTATTAGATATTATAGCCTGTAAAACCGTTTTAAAAAGTTATTTTCATTTAATGAAAGTCAAATTGAAAACTATGTTTACATTTATCTAGACAGGCTATTTTGTTAGTCAAATCGAAAAATAAAATAGACATTTTCATTTAAAAAATATACATTTTTAAACATTTTTAGGTCGTTATTTTTTTAAGAAAAAATAATAAAATGAAAAATTATTCTCCCTTTTCTCCAGAAAAATATCTATTAGTGAATATAAGGATGGAATTTTATTTTTTGTTTGTTTCACCCATGTTTAATTTCTAGTGGGGATGGTTAAGGCATGGCTCAAGTATCCCCACTCTCATTGGCTCAAGTATCCCCACTATCACTATTTTTGTTTCCCAGAGTTTTACTAAATGAAGCATGCAACAATTAGAACTATTTTAGACTCAAAATACAATTGAAATTATGCTTATTGAATGTATGTATATAGTTGCAACTTTAAACAAAACTTTGATTACAAAAAAACAAAAAAACCATGCACCCAAATATTTACTTCTGATAGCGAAAAGACAACTATTAATCACTGTACTTTCAAAATGGTACCAAGATGTGTGATTTCTTTTTTACATGTTCAGAACTATAAATATGTTATCATATTGGCAGTTTTAGAAAGAAAAATTAACAAACTGTAGAAATAATAGGGGTGGCTCAAGTATCCCCTATGCTCAAGTATCCCCACTCTCCCCTATATATGTATGTATATTTATATATTAAAATCAAAGCGAGAAAATTGAAAATAACGCTCCCATAGGATTAATATTAGCATTCTTGTTCCTTCTTGTGAATATTGAAATAACCTCTTAAGGTGATTTTGTGAAACCATTTCTACAAATTACTTTTGTATTTTTTTCGATAATATATTTTAATGCTTATACCCATGTTGAATGAATCTTTTTCTTTAAGGTACTTGATGTTGGTCAACCCTGTGTGTGGTACAAACTACAAATAATCAATTGGCGGATAATCAAAATGCAGCAAGTGGGCAAAACTATTGGAATTTTTATATAAATGTAAATGACACAATGTGTAGAAGAAAATAAATTGTGTACATAAATATTATAACAATGCATCATGATACAGTGTATTAATGTAATTTAATCGTTATAATAAATATCTTTTTATATTTTAATTGCTTGTTTTAAATATGTCTGAATCATAATGATATTCATTTATTTTGTAAATGTTCTAAAATATTTATATTTGTAATTTTAATATGATTCTCAAAGCCTCTCCTTAACAATGCAATGTTTTAATACAATTTTAAACTTATTTTTAAGCATGAATGTATAAATTTAATCTTGACTATTTAAATATTTGGAAGGAAAATACATTTTTCATTTTTTATTAACTTTTTTCGCGTTATAGGCAATTTTGCCCACGACAACTAGTTTTTACTTTTCTTGATCTGTAGGGAGAATTAAAGTTTGTTATTAAGATTATAAGCTATAAATTACATATCAATATAGAATAATATAATAGCACATTTCCATTAAAAAAAAATTAAAAAGTGGTGATTTGCTAGACAGTGACATTCTTAAACTTTTAAATGAATGTAAGAAATTTTAGATTTGTATGTTGAGAAAATAAAAATAAAAATCCCAATTTCCAAGTAAGTAACAAGAATATTAATGTATATGTATAATTTTGACCACTTTTATTAATTTTACTTTATTTTTTGAAAGTGTATGTGATTTGTATTCTCTTCACGCCCTTCTGATCCTTTAGTTTTTATAATTATGTCTGTGAAACAACAAAAGAAGTGTGAAATAATTTTTCGGCAGTCAGTACTCTTGAATTATTTGTTAATATTTAATAAAATTTAATAAATTGTTACTATTTAATAAAAATAATATAAGATCAATTAATTATTTTCAGTTTTAATAATTTATAGAAATGTAAGAAAGTAATTTAATATTAGCATTTGATTTTATCAGAGATCATCTCACATTATCATAGCGGTCACAAATGTAAACACTTTTTTGTGATTTTTATTTTTAATTCTCTAAGTGCATACTACTTTTACAGCATCTTTATACCTCTATTTTAAAATAATAATTTTCGCTGTATATTTAAATCTGAAATGTGACAGCAGTAACTATTTTAAAATAGTGGTATAAAAAATGAATGTAGAAAAGGTGTAGTAATTGGCAGCTATGTAAGTATAATTCAAATTCATTGTTTTTAGTTACATTTTACCATAATTTTTTTTTGAACAATTGTACGTAATGACAAAAAACAAAAAGAAAAAAATTATTTCTTAAGAAATACAGAAAATTTAATATTTATGAAAAATAATATATATATATATATGCATTGTTTTTTACCAGCATGCATATCATTCCACAACTTGATGATCTACAAATGGTTTTATTAAAATTTTTATCAAAATATTTAAATGTATCCTCACATATCTAATATTTCTCGCCAAAATAAGTTTTTATAATAAGAGTGAGACTTGTGCTTACCATGTATATTCGTCGATTCTGATTACAGAATAACACACAAGAATATCCCATGTTTGACAGGATAATATAAAACAAAAAAGGACTGTAAATAGAAACTTGTTTGTTTTAAAATATGCAATGGGTATGACAAGAGTTTAAAATGACTATGTTTTAGAAATGATGCTTGGTAAGTGTTATCCATTATAAGCAATATAAATTTCTAGACAATATCTGAAATATATCATCCCCTAACTGTCTTGTGGAAGCGGCTACCTCTGCTTGAGACAATCTTGAGACAAGACCTACATTCATTCTCACCTCAAGAGAGTAGAAGTAGCAATTCTCCCACAAGACGATGCGTTCGTGATGATAGATTCCAGACATCGTCTTGAAATCTATATTGCTCGCAATGGAAGACACTTTCCAGAAGTCATTCCTGAAAAATAGTCATTTTAAACTCTCGTCATATCTATTCTATATTTTTAACAAATAAGTTTCTCATTAGAGTCGTTTTTGTTTTTTTAAACCTGTCAAATGTGGGAGGGTTTTTTTGGATCATCCTGTATTTTTACGGTATATATACCGTATATTTCATTTACGGTACACATACTGATTACAAATGTTTTTACGGTACATATACCGCACATTTAATTTACGGTATATATGTTGTATAAATATTTTTTACGGTACATATGTCGAACATTTAATTTACGGTATCTGTGCTGTAAAAATATTTTTTACGGTACATATACCTTACATTTAATTTACGGTATATATGCTGTAACGATATTTTTTAAGGTACATGTACTTTAAATACTTTACGGTACATATACCGTCCAGTTAAATTACGGTACATATACTTTAAATATTTTACGGTACATATACCACAAAATATTTAAATTTATGTTCAGTTAAATTACGGTACATGTACTTTAAGTATTTTACGGTATATATACCGTCCAGTAAAATTACGGTAAAAGGAAGTGTCACAAAGTTGACGGTATAACCACCGTGATTCGAGACCAAAATTTTTTACAGTGTACATAACTTTAAAAATTTTTAGGACATCTTAGGGTTTTTAAGGAAAGACAAAACTGTGTGCAATCCTATGGGAAGTATGGGATCTTTAAGACCCGTTTCCTCGGAAACTACCTGTCGGATTTTGATGATATTTTGAATCCACATTAACTGGATTATGGTCAAGATCTTCGGCGGAATTTTTTTTTTTTGAGATTAAAACTTTTTATATTAGAACAACGGAAATTGTTTAGAAATTAAGCTTCTGAAACTACCTATTTTTTCTTAATTGCCTGACAAATATCGTATTTTATTGGATTATTTACTTATAAGGGTTTAGTTCAATTCGTATGGTCGCTGATCTTTTAAAAAACTGCAGCGGTTTTTATCGTTTTAAATGCAGTTTTTGACGAAATATTGCTATAAAGATTGTAAGTTAAATATAAAAATTGCAAATAGGATAGTGCCCCACCAGTGGCCGAGAGGTTCGGACCTCTCAACTGGTAGACGGCAGGTGCTGGGTTCGAACCCAATCGCGGCTGTCGGCCTAACCGTTCGGAGTTTTCCGTGGTTTTCTTCGAACCTTGCGTAAATACGGGTTAAGTTCCCTTAGAAAGACCCCCACGGAGGGCACTCCCCCTGGTCCTATATCCCATTAGCGTAGATAATCGGACGACAAAAATCAACCAACCAACCAGCAAATAGGATAATGGATAATTTCCAGGAAGCGAATTCCTAAATATAATGGCGCTGTCATTTATGCAAGGAATGATTAATTTTCTATTGAAACATTTTTTTTGTTAATTTAAAGATAAAATTTTTGAAAAGATATTAAACGTAACCCTCTGTGCAATCTGTGAGCACATTTATCCACTTGTATTTATTTATACTGTACTGCGAAAAACAGTTTTATTGCAATCGCTCGAGTACTTTAGAAGTTTTTTTTTTTTTCTAGCTGAAAAGTACATTTTCCCAGAAATCTGAAAAACTTAGGCATTTCTAGCTGAAAAGTAAATTTTCCCAGAAATCTGAAAAACTTAGGCATTTCTAGCAGAAAAGTACATTTTCCCAGAAATCTGAAAAACTTAGGCATTTCTAGCTGAAAAGTACATTTTCCCAGAAATCTGAAAAACTTAGGCATTTCTAACATGTGTAATGTTATTACACTATTTTATCAAACGTATGATTTAAAAAATATAAGAACTTGGATAAAATTTAATTCGGTACTACTTGGTTATCCCGTCGACCAATAAACCATCGTCAAATTATAAGATTAAATGCCAATAATGGATGATCGTGAATGTCACATTCAATGATAGTAAATAGGGATACATGTGTTTAGAACGTCATTAAGTGATTTTTGTTTCGACTTTTTATTTGTATTTTTATTAATATTCTACTAATTAATTGTTTTAAGGTTATTTAAAATAAAAATTATATCAATATGTATAATTTGGCTATTAGTTTGGCGATTTATATAATTTGGCGAAATTGGTCGAAGGGATAACCAAGTAGTACCTTTAATTCATATGGATATAAGTTTCATATAATTTAGCTCAAAGACTCATATATAAATTTAGTTCAGTTTTGTTTCACACAATATCTTACCTATATTCAGAGATCCACTATCATATGAAAATTCTCACTTCCTCCCCAATAATTGACAATTAAATTTTTTCACTTTTTTAGGTTTCCGAAAATCGTTTTAAGTAGGTATTGAACGATTTGTTTGGGTATGTATAGGTATGAGTAAATACGATAGGACTAAAACTATTTTACTTACCCATCATACGTAGTATAGGGTAAGTCTTGCAATCGTTTTGAACATCGAATAATTTTTTTGACGGATTTACACGTTTTAGATAGTGGAGATTCCGAAAAACATATTTTTAGAAAAAAAAATTTGCCGTCCGTCTGTCTGTCTGTCTGTAAACGCTCTATCTCCCGAATGAATTGAGATAGAAACTTGAAATTTTGTATGTAGATAGTATTTAAGAATGGGACGAACCCTATTTAATATCAGCAACCTCGATTATTCGGAACTATTTTTTTCGGACTCTCGAAAAATTTGTTCTGATGAAAGGTATATAAAAATTTTCGAATTTTTTTGTTCTAAGGAATGGACGTAAAAGGCAATAAAATAGCACATATTTTGCATATAGAACGAAGTCAATCGGATTATTAGTTGCCGAGATATTTGTAATCCTGTTTTCCACATTCTTCGATTTTTCATGACCCTGTATTTCATTCAAATTTCAATTCAGAGATATATTTTAATTGGAAATGAGACGCTTAATCCGATGCAGTTAATTGTTAGTTAATAGAGTTATTATTTTGGGAGTTATAAGGATGTTTCTTTTACGCACTTCGGTACTACTTGAGTAGTTTGGCGTTTTATATAATTTGTCGAAATTGGTACATCAGCAGTTCTTTAATAGAGCATTACTTTGTATATTAACAATATTTAAATTTTGTTTATGAATTGCAATGCATTGTATAAATAGTTTCACGTGTTTTATTTTCATATACATATGCATGATGGGTAAGTATTACGGTGGGCCCCAATGACTAGTTTTTAAATTAAGGTTGCTTGTCACTCAGCTTCTGAATTTTCTACTGTAATAGTAAATCGGTACTACTTCGTTATCCCGTCGACCAGAAAATTTTCGCCAAACTATAAGATTAAATGTCAACAAGTTGGAAATTTCACGTGAAGCGTAGCAAATGAGGTGCGTTCGTACTATAACGAAGTTTTAAAATATTCGGATCTTGCTGATATAGTAGAGCGTACTCCGGATACAGTATAGTGGTCGAAATCTTTGTGTTCCTGTAAATATGCAGGGAGTAAATTTTATTATACTTCATTAACGCATATCTTATTCATAAAATGTGAAATAGTTTAATATAATTAAAACACGTCCCAAACAATGTTTCCCGCCGTATAACATTATTTAGTGGAATACATTTGTGTGGCCCTGTAATTTAATAATAAATATTCTTTGCATCACAGATTGTGCAAAATGTATTTTTACTACATATTTCATAGATTCATGTCAATTCTATTATGTGCAAATGAGTGTAATACCATTAAAATGCATTTGAAACTTTTTTCCCCATTGACCGTAGTGTAACGGAATACTTTTGATTGTCCCTGTAATTGATCTATGCATCCGATTTTCATAACATTTGAAATGACTCGACAAAATTATGTAATAAATATACGTTTTAAATTTAAAACGATTAAAATGCATTTGAAACTTTTTTCCCCATTGACCGTAATGTAACGGAATCCTTTTGATTGGCCCTGTAATTGATCTATCAATCCGATTTTCATAAAATTTGAAATGACTCGACAAAATTATGTAATAATTATGTATTTTAAATTTCAAACGATTCGGTTGGGTAGTTTTTGCGTTGTTATATGCGGACAGACAAACGGACAGACAGACAGACGGATGGACTGAGAGACAACAATAGGTGCTACGTATTTACATAATTACGAACGCACCTAATAGTGGATGATCTTGAATGTCACATTCAAGGACATTAAATACGATACACGTACTTAAAACATCAAGTGATTTTTATTTCAACTTTTGATTTGTATCTTTATTAATAGCCTACTAATTATTTGTTTTTTCATTATTTAAAATAAAATTACGTCAATATGTTTAATTTGGCGAAATTGGTCGACGGGATAACCAAATAGTACTGTTAAATCTATGAGAATTTAATGCTTTCTTATATTAAAAATATTTCCTCAGAAAATGAATATTTTTAGCTTTTTTCTCCGTTTTCTTTTTAAAGGATGTCATTTTTTTCGTAGTTTTCTGTACATTTTTAAAATTTATGTTTAATTTTATATGAAGTGCAAAAGTTTTCCTCACAGCTCGTCGATTTTTAAAATGTAAAAAAATAAATTAGCATAGATTTTAGAAATATTTTTGCAACTATGAAAAAGGTGCCATTCCTCAAAAAGAAAACAATGAAAAAAATTTAAAAACATTGATTTCCTGGAATGATATTTTGAATATAAGGGTGCATCAAAAGCCTATAGAATTAACATTACCAAAAGGGATTCTGAAGTTGAAGACTAGCATCCTTAAACAAACATTTGATAAATATGTAACAGGTCAATGTCGCAAGAAAGATTCAAAGAAATAGATGAATGGCTTTGGTATCAAAAAATTTTTTTAGCCATTTTTCAACATTCTCTGACAATATAAAAGAAAATGTGAAATTCATCTCGCAATTAAATTACTCTTATTTCTCACATTCATCTAATGTCGATACAACAAATATGGTTCGACAGAAAATGACCCAATAGTAAAATTCTTTTATTTTTCTTATTTACTCGTGGTAAATTTTTATATATTTATTTATTTATTTTTGTAAGATAAAAATATTTTAATAACCAAAACCTTATAGAATTACATGTTTTAATTTTGTTAAAAAAAGATGAACGTTTAACATTTTTTAATAAATTTTTAAATGTCCATTTAATAAATTTAAAAAATACATTAAAATAATTGAAAACAATGATTAATATATTCTAAATTATTTAAATAATTCAGGCTCTTTTGATCAAATTAAGAGAATTTTAAAATTCAGTTTAAGCGAAAATCAGAAGAACATTTCACATCAAGAAAATTTTAATTCGTCGATTGTCTTTCAGTTTTGAACTTTGAGTCACTATTTCATTTTCTCCAGGTCAGAATTATTTTTTTCTTGTCTCTCCCAATCAGTCAGATTTTCACATTTTTTTTTTAATTTTTTAAAATTCAGTTAATATTTCCAATGATCTTTGGTCATTTCTTATCTCTTTTTAATTGTCTTACTCTTGCATTTCTTTCCCTCTTTTTTTCTTGTGTTTTTCTATATATATAGTTTTTTAATGCATAAAAATCATTTTATTACTTTTGTTTTTCTTGTGCTTTCTCTTTTAGTTTTTTCCCTTGCATTTTTCTTTTCTGTTAATTTTTCTTTCGTTTTGGCAGCATTTACCTTTTCTGCATCTGCGTTTCTGTGATTGGTGTATTTTTTTTTTACAGCTATCGGTATCTGTCACATTTTTCGTAGGCTCATTTCTATGCCTTTTCTGTTAGTTTGTGATCTTATCCATTTTCGGACCCGTGTTTACATCTGCTTTTGAAAGGCTGTTGAGATTTCCATCTCGAATTGTGTACGGCGTACACTGTTAAAAATCTTGTCCTAGTTTGAACCAAATTTTGGTGCTCAATAGCTGCCAGTGTAAGATGGTGAAATTCTTGAACCAATATTTGGAGCTCTTTTTGAAGCATAGTTCCAATAGTTGGAACGAAGTTGAATCAGGAAGCTCCAAGTATTGGTAGGACCATCTTATCACCATCGTATGGGGCAGCTACTGAGAACCAAATTTTGGTTCAAACTGGTTCAAAAATTTTAACAAAGTTTAATTTTTATAATTGTGATTTATCACCAGTTTTTTTTTGCTGCTTCACCTATACTAAAGTGGTCCATTTTAGAAAAAAATTTGTTGCAATTCTTGTACACCTACATTTTATTGCTGTCAGGACTATACGTATTTGATGACAATTTTGGTTGTGAATCTGGTTATGTAAGGTAAGGAAGCTATACGAGTACAATTTATGCAAAATTTATTTCAAAGAGCATAAACGGCATATTTTGTGTCATATACACTGTAAGAAACGAACGATTTTACAAATATTGTACTGCTAATAGTAAAGACAGTACAAATTACTGCTTTTTTAATGGGGAATTTCTAATATATTATAGGATAATTTTCTAGAATTTGCTGGAATTTTTCCGTTAAAAACAATGAATTGTACATACCAATACAAGCACTGTAAAATCTTCCGATTTTTTACAGTGTAGTTTTTCGGTTACTTCTAAATCAACTTATATTTGAATGCAAAGTATTCTACAGCAGGGTACAAAATCATAAAAACTACACAAAACAAGCAAAATCGGGTGTTTTTCTTTTGCAGCTGCGCAAATCTTTGGTTTAAAATAAATGTCCAAAAGTTAAATTTTAAAAGAAAGTTGTTCATCTATTTTTCAATCTATTATAAAATATGTATTTTGTTCATTTACTCTGGAACAAAATGATAAGACCACAGGAAATATTTCAGAACTGCGACTCGGTATAAATAAATGCTTTCGGGTATTATTTAGTAAGGAATTTAAAACAATTTGAGAGAATACGTTTTATTCGCAAATGTTTTTTACAATGGGTAAAGAATTTTTTTTCTAACAAGGAAGGTCTCCATACGGGCATACCCCTAAAAATTTGAAAAAAATACAGAATGTTCTTCTCGCGTGGATATATACATTTCTGAAAAAAATTTCGGCGGAACCTCCATTCAGTATCCTTAAAAAATAATGAAAATTTCGTTATTTGGCGATTTATCGTCTGTTGGCGATGGAATGTAATTTTAAAAAATACTTTATGTCAAATACACTTAAAAAAAAAGTTTCATGTTGAACTTCTTTTAATAAATTTAAATTAAATATCTTTAGTTTTGTAATTTTTAGTTTGTTTTAAGTATAATTCTGTTATATCGATATTTATCTGTATTTATATTCAAATTTAATCATCAAAATTTGATATTTAAAACGAAATTCATAATTTAAATTAATTAAATTTGTTTAAAGCTGAAAGTCCAATTGAGAATTGTCGATTAGATTTTGTTGCTATGGAAACTTCTGGCTTTTGTTTTTGAAAACACTTAAATATATGAAGGTAATTTTTCTCAAAATGATTTATTTTTTATCTATGAAAACATTTTTTCCAGCAATTAATTAAATAATTACTTCAGTGAGTAAGATATATATGTAATACCATATGTATACATATATGTATATAATTTATTAAAGTCCCTCATTGTTTATGTTTAAATTCATTAAATACCATTTACACGCATTCTAAATATCCAATAGTTTTGAGTTGCATTATAATCGTTTGCTTTTGGCAAGGAAAAGGACTGATCGCCAAATCGAGTGACTCTTTCGTCTTTTTACCCCAAATACTCGAAAATATTTTATGTTTTTACATTCTTTCTAATGTGATTCTGCCGCTAATTTTGACTGATCCTTTATTACATACATAAGTACTTTAATCAGTATTTTTTTCATTAAATTCTGAGTATGCCCAGTATGGAGACCTTTCTTGTAAGTTTGGAAGTGGCCAAATTCTAGCTGATAACAATGCTGGAATAATCTCTGATAAAATTAAACTTTCAAAGAGTGTCATTTTTAAAAACTTTTGCTTAATTCTATTACTTATGGTACCGCAAAATCTGTAGGAATCTTAAATTCTTTCAAATTGATACGAAAGTTTGAATTTTCAAAACAAAAGAAAGATAGCAATTGTTGTATTTGGTAAATGGATGGAAACGCTTTTTTGTTTCGTTCCATCTAAGAGGCCAGAAGTATAGTGGGAATAAATACATCGTGTTGAATGCGGGCCAGCAAAACACCCACAAAGACATGACAAAAAAATATCTTGATTGCACTTCACTAAGATTTCTTAATAATAAAAATAAATCAAAAACTTGAGAAAAATGAAATAAAATAGAAAGATGTTACCTGTAACTTGAAGATTGAAGACTGAGACAAAATGAAGAATAAGCACTGGAGACGATATTAAAATTTAAAGAATGAACTTTATTTATTTATTTTATTTTTATGAAAAAAAATGAAGATATGATTGCTTTTCTTATAACTTTTTTTTATGAATCACTTGGTAAATGAGATCTATCTTAATATTATAGATCATACAAAACATATGTGACATCTTCATCATAAAAAGGAACATTGAATTTAGATGAGCACTCTCTCTCCTTGTGGGGATGCCGTCACAATGAGATTACTTTTTTTAAAAATCTTCAAAATCGAAAAAATTCTTTTTTTTTGCGAGAACAATATTCTAGCATAGCTCCATACGATACTTTCGAATAAAATACCTGATTCTATTAGCTACAACTCCACGAAAGAGGGAGCGGTCGTCTAATAGTCAATAATATTGATAAGTATAAATAAGACAATACATTTTTCTTCATAAAGTTTTCAAGAAATAATCTTCGTAAAAAAAATAAAATGGCAAACAAAATTTGAAGAACCGTAGTTAAAACTGACAAACCACCAGAAGGATTAGGTCGTGGCGGTAGAGGTGCCTTGCTCACTCCCAAACAGTCAACTGACTACCGGCCGTCTCTGAGGGCAGGGCAAAGAGAAAGGGTTGCTGTAACATCGCAACTCGCCAAGTTGGCAAAGTTAGAATGGGCGAAGCGAGAGGGAAAAGCCAAGCTACGTACAAATAGATGGGGAAATATGAATTTAATAGCATAAATATGATAGTATTTTTAAAGAAGCAAAGCCAAAAAGGTGCCAGGAATTTAACTGCTTAAATCACGTCATCAGTAGAATTTAATTTCATAGGCCAAGGGGAGGGGTTATTTTAACGGAAGTAACCGCCTCAGAGAATTTTGGCGAACCTTCTAGAAGAATTTAAACCGGAAGGAATGAATTCGAAAAACATTTTACCGTTTTAGAATATTCGAAATATTACGTACGGAAGAAATATTTACAGGAGAAGGCATCAAAAGAGACGAAATCGAAATAATATTTAAAATGAGAACATTAATGAAAAAATGAATGATGGCTAATAAAATAGTTGATACAATTAAATTAAAATAAAATATGGCAGGGGTTTACGAGTAACCACCACATAAGACGCCAGTGTGAGTATGGACTATAAGAATAGCACCAGGAAGACCGAGAAATTCTCAATATATAAAAACACACCCGTGTCTGTTTTAACATCTGACCTTAAAAATTGCAGCATTCAGTTTGCAAAGAAACTTCTGAAATAACAAAAGAATAAGTCTAAATTCATTTTAGTGCTGAAAAGAAATTTAATTTCGATGATTCAAATGTTTACATTCATAAACATGACATTTGAAAAAAAAAAGGACGTAATTTTTCATGTGTAAATTCAGTAGAGGCTCCCTAATAATCGGTGCCTTTTCCCTCAGCAGGTAATGTTTGAATTATTTTTCTAGAAGGATGCTATATTATATTTTCTTATATTTACATGTTATAATGCCATCTGTTGAACTAGAGTGAAAACTTTGCGGTGTTACTAATTACATTTTTCAACCAGGAACTGCCGCCATATCCTCTTCAAAAGACATAAAAAAGTATTTTAAAGATAATTAAAAAAGATGAAAATTCCTATACTTAATTAGGTAGAAAATATTCAGGACTAAAATTTCTTGAGAACACTTGAAACTTACAATGCGCAATATTTATCGGAAAAATGATCAAATAGGGCATTATAAATTGAAAACAGAGTTCAAATCTGCGATTAATGAGTAAAGCCATGTTTTATGATCTCTATAAGTTCAAAAACTTTAAACTCTATGCCACAAAGCCGCAATCAAATTATTAAACACAAAAGAAGCATGTATGGAATGTAATATTTCAATAATTTAGAAAAATATATTCCGTTCTTAACATTTTGCTCCTATTCCATAAACAGTGAAAGTACAATTTATTATCCTTATAAAATGTATATTTTTGGGGATCAAAAGATTAGAAACGATTATTTGATTAACTAAGTAATAAAAATAATTGTGTATATATTGTATATATGTATAATATATTTTACGATGTTATTTTTATTTTTATTTTTATATTTCGTATTTAGATTTTATAAAATCAATAAATATGATTTATATGTGGTTCAACATAATTATTTTTATTACTTAGTTAATCAAATAATCGTTTCTAATCTTTTGATCCCCAATGTATAAACTCTTCGGAAAGTCGAGTGGTGTCATTCGAGATGTTTATCTCTATAAAGTATTTTTAGAATAATGAATAAGAGAAAGTACCACCTGAATGTATGCTTAGTATGGTAAAATAATTTTTCAAGAAGAACAGATACCTAATAAGTGATTTATCATGTTGCTAACTCAACAGAGAACCAACAAAGGGTAAAATGCCCAAGTCAGGAATCGACTCCGGAACCTTTCGAACAGCGCTCCAAATATTCTACCATTTAAGATACGAGGACGATGCCTTGCTTGTGGTATCTCTCTCTCACATACGTTACACACGTCTCTCACATCGTCTCACGTAGTCTGTAATCGTAGTCCAAGATGGAGTCGTCTACATGAGCGCACACACCAGCTGCATAGGTAAAACACAAGCAAGCCCAGGCCCCGTGAACACGTGCATAATTTTCATTAATTTTTCAATTAATTTTCAGCAGTGAAATTACGCTTGTAATTATTGAATAGTTAATAAGTGGTTTATTGCAATACTTATTAAGAATGGAGAATCAACACTAAATTAATCTATGATGCTTTGGAAAGCACACTGTGATTTACTGACTCCTTTCTTCAGCAAATTGTTTCTAATAGTCCAAGAACCGACTGCTAAAAACTCTAAGTAATAGAGCACTTGAAAAAAATCCTTTATTTTATGGATGCGTAGTAAAAGAGGAATCTAATGATCCATATCTGCTGGAATCGAAATGGTGCATAAGCCAAAAATAGATACCACTAGTGGTTGACTCACGGGATTAGCACTGTGTTTTCTTGCACCCAGTTTTCCGTGTTTTCATATTTTTGATTGTACAGCAAACACAATGCTAAACCTACGAATCAACCACTAGTGATATCAATTTTGGCTGTTTTTCAAACATACTTCTCTTGAAAAGTCAGCCACAAAATAGCTCAAGTTGAGCTGAAATCCACTCATCTCAATGTTGAAAGGCAGCTTCTCAAAAAAGAGTTGAAATAACTCGAGTTTTAATCAATTTAATCAAGTTGAGCTATTTAAATAACAAATTTAGATCAAGAAGATTTAATGGTTTGAAAAACAAATATTTTATGATCGAAAAAATTACAGCCCTTTCATGAGAATCAGCTCTTTCGTTTTAAGAGTGTATGTTTCAGTAATAGTGTTTTAAAAAGCATTATCTACATATGCATAGAAAAACTCAATTTAAAAAAAATCAAATGTTAAAATGCATATGCCTGCCAAACTGAACGCCTTTTTTGTGCAATTAATTTTGATAGTAAAACCTACCTTGTCTATTAAGCGATTTTGGGTGATTAAAAACTTTTTTTTCATTAGTTTAAGAATAGTGGTAGGAAAATAGGTTAAAAGTACCTTTACATACATGAATAAGAAATATATACAACGTTAATGGCTGAAAACTGTTCTGAAACGATGACTCTAAAAGTGTTTTGAGATTAGCTTTAAAAGCCTTTCAATAGTATAAGGTCTTGGAAAAAAATAAATAAAATGAAACTAGCAAAACATTATGCATTTTTAAATGAGAATTTTTTTATGTGCAGAATGTAAATCTCTTAAATGCTTTTAATGCTAATGGATATTCTAAATACATCACATGCAAAATAAAGTTCTTAGTACCCATGAAACCAATGAGATTTTTCAGACTAAAAAATTCGAAAGAGAAAAATACGATAACAGAAACAATTTTAATGCATTTTTTAAAAAGCCTATAGCCATCATAAATATCAAGAATGTACTTAAACGAAAACCATTTAAATTCAATCTATCAATAATTGTTAATTCAATACAATGAAAAAAAAATGGCATTTTAAGCAATTCTGTTTTATTAAGTATCTTCCATTTCTAAAAGAGGGGGAAAATTATGAAGGTTTTTTTTTTCTATATTGTTATTTAAATTAATGGCATTTTATTTCTTTTATTTTAAATCTGTTTATCATATATTGCTATGTTAAAGAATAAAATGATAAAGACAACTCTTTCAATGAAAATATAAACACTTTTACTGTCATTAGAATATGTAATAGTTTATATAAGAGATGTTTTTTCCCTCTCTAGAGACTATATTTCTACTAGTAAATACTTTTACCTTTATTATAATGATACAGAACATTATGAACAGTGATGTTGAAACGTTAATTTTTTTTTTGTTTTACCATAAGAGATCTTTGGAAAGAAAAATGTTTTTAAAATAATTTGCTTAAAGTGTTTAGATTCGGATGCTTTAAATAATGCTCTATAAAAAATGGTTTTGAGTTATTTAAAGGGCATTCTTAGACACGTCATTTATAAAATAATATAAGTAAAATAATAACAGATCATTTCATTGTTGAGTACAAAATTTGTAAAAATATTACGAAACTTTAGAACGCAATGATCAGCATTATAAACCTTTCTAGCATTTATTTTCTACATAAATATTATTAGGGCCCAAAAAATCCTTGCGTATTAAAATACTTGTTTTTAAGAACTGGAAAAATGAACTTTAACAACAATGATATCTTTTACTGTAAATAATTCTCTTAATTATGAAAATTCCTCAGAAAAGGATAATTTCTATTGCGAATTATTATTATTATTATTATTATTATTTAAATACAAAAAAAAAAAAAAAAAATATATATATATATACACAACATTTAACGCTTTTATCCGGGCAGCATTAAAGTCACACATAAATAAATCGTTCTTGCTTTTTTCTATTTACTCATAATAAAAAATAATAATGAAAAATATGAAATGTATTACATTATACCGTTTCAGGCGCTTTTTAAAATGGTCTAACATCAATATGGATGAAAACATTACCAAGGAGACTTTTCTTTATGTCTTTCGAGGTCTGTTTAAAAGGGCATAGCAATGATATAAAAGATAAAGTTACCAAGGAGACTTTTTTTGTGTCTTTCAAATGCTGTTTAAAATAGAATAAAATCGACGTTAATGAAAAGTTACTAAACAGACTTTTCTGTGTGTGTGTTAAAACATTGTTATTTTTTATTGGATTTACCTTAGTATTGAGAATAAGATATCAGAATACGGAAGATATTAGTGTTCTAGTTATTGTGAAGCATCGTGAACTACTAAAATCCGTATATGCTTGTATATTTTAGTCTATGAGTGCCGGTAACACTATCTTTTCCGGTCTTTCGTAAATCAGAGAGATCCGATAGTGTTATTATGCCAATTCCTTAAGAAATATGTCCTTATATATATGAAAAATTAATTAAAATCCTCATCGAACTCTAATAAAAAAGTTATATTAGTAAAATTATATTTGTAATTATATTTGTAATTGTTTTCAAGTATACTTTGCGAAAACGTGTGTTGTTCAAGCTCACAGAGCTCGCACATGGGAGACGAGTATTAGTTTAGTATGTAATAATTTTAAATTGCAGTCGACTAATGTAAAAAAAAAATCGGAACATATGCAAATAACTGTTGTTCTTGGCAACCTCATGGTAGTTTTTGTTAAAAATTAAGAAATATTTATTATTTAAAAAGAGTTATTTAAAAATGTATTCTTAATTTCTATTTGTTCTTCTGTGTAGAACTGATATCCACAGAAGCTTGGATTTACTTAAAAAAGACATGAGTATAGCCGTTTCCTTTATGGATTTTAAGGTACTTTTTGTTTTAAAAAAATATGAATCCGTACTATTTCAAAAAATATTAATTTTGCTCTATTGTATTACTTTTTATATTTTCAACATGAACTATTTCTCAGAAATTAAAGTTTAATGTATTTATGTGTTAAATAGAACGACAATCATTAAAAGCCTCCTTTGAGACATTAAATCGAAAAGTCCACAGTTCACCTAGTCTGTTCTCCCGAAGACATTAGAGTGTCAATCCTAGTTTAATTTGAAAAGATTTTAGTTTTAAAATATAAAATCATGCACTTTTGGGAATAGCTTGTTAATAGGGCTTTGCAATTGGGTACTTCTACACACCGGTGGAGGTGTAGCACAATTCGATATACGTTGCCGAAGTCAATGGGGACACCAAAGCTACGTATGGAAATTCAAAAAGATTTTCGTAAAAAAAAAAAAAAAAAAAAAAAAAAAATCAAAATGAAAATAATTCAAAATTTGTTTGAAAAAATGGACCAAAATAGCAGACGAAAGAAGCGAGCATGAATAAAACTTTGATTCAATGTAATTTAGTCACTGGGGTCTTATAAATCTCCTCAGTAAATTTTCAAGAGGAACTCTGAAAGTAACATTAATAATTTTGTGCCTTATGAAATGTAAATCAGCATTTATTTCTATATGATTTAAACATATATTTTAACCTTTTTAAAAACCGCAAACATTCTGCTGCATTGTACGTGTTGTTTATGGATGTTTCGACAACTGACGATAATGAGTGTTCAAGAAGCTGTAAATACCTAAAGATTTAATTTAAAAATAATTTATGTATGCAACTTCTTAATTAATAAATATTTATTTTATTCGCTAAAAACAAGTTTTTTTTGCGAATAATTATTTGTTTAATAATTACAGTTAGTTTAAAAAATAATTAATTAATAATCTAAAACATCATCATAAATTTTCATCATTTATAAAAGAAACATGGACTTTCTCTAAAAAAGCAAGGTGTTATTATCATAGCGTAGCCCAAATTATAATTTTCGTAATTTTTAATTTTTTTAAGTATTGAAAATAATTTTCATGATCTAATATTGACATTGTTCGACAGTACAACTTAAAATTATAACCATGATACTTCACTGCTGTTTTTTATTTCCATCTATCTTGACTGAAAACTTTTCATGGATTTATCCGTTTTAAGGGTCAGAAATTCAAAATAAATAAAAGCTTCCACAGAATGTCTGTCTGTCCGTCCTTATGTTCGTAAGTCGCCATTGTACCATCGAAAAATATATGAATTTATGCACCGAACTGAACCAAATTTTTTGTATATGTATTTGGCTGTGTCACGAAAGTCTCCGTTTAGTTTAGAAATTTTCTCCCAGAAGAGGGCATTGTAATAGTATTTTTTGTACCATTTTAATCATTGTATCATCGAAAAGTGTATGAAGCTATGTACAAAATTGAACCAAATTTTTTTGTGAATATTTTTGGCTGTGCACAGTTGGTCCTCCCTGAATTTGAAAAAATCCTTGTCAGCAGGGCCTGTAGGCGGAGGTAGATTTCGAAGAGTGCTCTTTTCAACAATATATATATATATATATATATATATATATATATATATATATATATATATATATATATATATATATATATATATATATATATATACACTATATTGCCATTGATTATGGGACACTTGCGATTTTAGACATTTTACTAAATATCTAGAAAAATGCATTAGGAATCATCTCGAAACTCTTAGTGTATAAATATAATAGTATACGTCATACATCTCCGTGAAGATTTTTTACCGAAACTCCATAGGGGACCGTCCCCAAATTAAAAAAGAATGAATATCTTTTGAATAACCCTGTCAAAACTAATGTAGCAAAAGCGCTCAAACTCTAGATTATGATTAAATGCCTTATTGTAATACACTGTGTTCATATTTATGCAAATAGCATGCATACTCGCAGAGTAATTAAGGTTTTTATAAAAATGGCCCCAAATTTTTCTAAGTTTTTCCCTTATAATTTTCAGAGTTCTTAATATAAAATAATATTTTTTTCAGAAAATATGACAAATAACATTGCACACAGTACCCTGTAATCAGAATTAAAAAATAATAAAAATTGTATGAAAAATGAGTAGGTTTACTAAATAATTTTTTACTGCGCATGCGTCAAAGATATCAAAATTTCATTTGCATATTATGTTAGCTAAATGTATAGAGCAACTTTTGTAAAAGTCTCAAAATTATAGCTTGAAAATTCTGAAAGTAATCGTCTATAGAAAAAGGACAAAATCCGTTGTTTCCAAAATGAAGCATAAAAATGAGGGATTTAATCCAAAAGTAGTCGTAACATCCAGTATTGTGTATTCTATATTGACACTAATCAATGAATATATGGATACAACCCCTCTTGTTTTTGCTTCATTTTGAGAATAACGGATTTTCAACTTATTCAATTGACGATTATTTTCAGAATTTTCAAGTTATGATTTTGTGACTTTCACAAAAGTTGCTCTATACATTTAGCTAACATAATATACAAATGAAATTTTGATATCGTTGACGCATGCGCAGTAAAAAATTATTTAGTAAACCAACTCATTTTGCATACAATTTTCATTATTTTTTAATTCTGATTACAGGGTACTGTGTGCAATGTTGTTTGTCATATTTTCAGAAAAAAATATTATTTTATATTAAGAACTCTGAAAATTATAAGGGAAAAACGTGGAAAAATTTGGGACCATTTTTATAAAAACTTTAATTACTCTGCGAGTATGCATGCTATTTGCATAAAAATGAACACAGTGTATTACAATAAGGCATTCAATCATAATCTAGAGTTTGAGCGCTTTTACTACATTAGTTTTGACAGGGTTATTCAAAAGATATTCATTCTTTTTTAATTTGTTGACAGTCCCCTATGGAGTTTCGGTAAAAAATCTTCACGGAGATGTATGACGTATAGTATTATATTTATACACTAAGCGTTTCGAGATGATTCCTAATGTATTTTTCTAGATATTTAGTAAAATGTCTAAAATCGCAAGTGTCCCATAATCAATGGCAGTATAGTGTATATATATATATATATATATATATGATTAGAGATAAACCCAGTTTAATAACTTCATTTGGCCGTTTATGAAAAATTTTTAATTTCATTTTTCTCTAAAAACTGGTTTTATCAGAATCATCTTCAGAAAAATTCAGCTCAAATGCCCGTTTTGACAAAATATTTTGAAATAAATTCTGAATTTATTAAAAAATCGACAAAAATAGTACATTATACAGTTCCTAAATAACAAAAAATCGTCAGTTGAATGCATTTGAGAAAAAAATTGAATTTAAAAATGAGTCATAAAATAACCGATTTGTTGTTTGAATACATCCTTAATTCTTTAATCATGATTGTTTCGGAAAAGTTTGTGCGAAATACTCACTTTGACAGCATTTTTAAAAATATATTCTATCTTTATCAAAAAAATTGGCCACAGTATATAGTTCCTAAATAAGAGGATGTGTAAATTGGATGCGTTTGAGAGCGAAAATGGATTTTAAAACGAGTCATAAAAAACGCAATTTGCCATGTAAAACCTTCCTTAAATTTTCAAATCGCAAGGACTTCGGGAAATTCTGTTCAAAATACCCTTTTTGGTAGCCTTTTTCGAAATATATTCTGTCTTTATCAAAAAACCGATAAATGCATCACATTATATAGTTCCTAAATAAGAGGATCTGTAAATTGGATGCGTTTGAGAGCAAAAATGGATTTGAAAACGAGTCAGACAAAAAAACCGCAATTTCTTATTTGAACACTTCCTTAAATTTTCAGTCACGATGATTTCGGAAAATTCTGTTCAAAATACCCTTTTTGGTAGCCTTTTTCGAAATATATTCTGTCTTTATCAAAAAACCGATAAATGCATCACATTATATAGTTCCTAAATAAGAGGATCTGTAAATTGGATGCGTTTGAGAGCAAAAATGGATTTAAAAACGAGTCAGAAAAAAACGCAATTTCTTATTTGAACACTTCCTTAAATTTTCAGTCACCATGATTTCGGAAAATTCTGTTCAAAATACCCTTTTTGGTAGCCTTTTTTGAAATATATTCCGTCTTTATCAGAAAATTAACCAATGCGTCACTTTATACAGTTTCTAAATAAGAGGATCTGCCATTTGGATGAGTTTAAAATCAAAAATGAATTTAGAAATGAGTCAGAATGTAAGCAGTTTGGATTTGAGGTTTTTTCTCCAACTCCAATTTTTGTTTAATTTCTTTTTGCTATAGGAATTGATCCTATGAAAAACTTGTCAACATAAAAGTTGTAGATATTTTTGAGAAAATGTAAAATAAATTTAATGAGATTTGATATCTTAAAAATTGACGGAGTTATGGATTTTTCTCTTTTTTGCAGCGCCCTTTTTCTTTTCGTTTTTAATTTTTTTCATCGGTAAAATTTGGTCCTATCAAAAGCTTGTAAATACAAAAGTTTTAGATAATTTTAAGAACATTTACAAAAAATTTAGTTGGACTTGATATCTTGAAAATTGACGAAGTTATGATTTTTTTTCTCTCAAAATCCCCGTTTTTTTCGCCCCTTGAGCCCACTTCTAAATATATCAAAAATCTGTCATGCATATACTTTTGGCCCATTTTTAAGAAGTAATGTAAACTTTAAACCGATTCGATATCTACTTTAAGGGGTCTCAGGAGTCTTACTTTTTACCTGGTAGTGCGATTTAGCAACATATATATTTGATTTTTTTCTCAGTCCCTATTAAACTTAAATCCATAAAACTTTTTATATAGACAACGTAATATCTCTTCTATTTAAAATAATTTTTTTAACATTCTATATTGAATTTTTATTGTATATTTTTTATATTTAATTTTGATTTAAAATTTAAATTGTTCTTTGACTGCGCGCAACATTTCTCAAAAAATAATAAAGCAATTTGTATGAAACTTGGTAAATATCTTCATTTTAATTTTAAGAACAACTTATACCTCAAATTTAGAATTTTAATTATATTGATTATTGATAATTGGCAATTTTTTTAACAAAAAATGTTTTTTTTTTCATTTTTTAAATTTTTTTTTCAAATTTAATCGAAATTTTAAATAAATAAATGCATAAATTGCTTTAAAATGAGGTATAAGTTCAAGATACATTAATTTTACACCATTATCAACTTTTTTAGCGGTTCTTGAACTAATAATTTTGCTAGAATCCTGCGCGCAATGGATACAACTCTAATATTTTTTATCAAAATTAAACATTAAAAAAATAAAATAGAATTTCAATGTAGAATATTAAAAAAATTATTTTTAATAGAAGAGATATTAAGGTGTCTATATTAAAAATTTTATGCATTTATGTTTCATAGGGACTGAGAAAAAAAATCAAATATGACATGTTGCAAGTTGCACTACCAAGTAAAAGGTAAGACTCCTGAGACCCCTTAATTAAGAAGTTATGGCGTTTTTTCGGTTTTCACAAAAAAGCCCCCTATTCCGACCCCCTTGGTCCGATTTTGCCCATTAACGAACTTAGCCGAGATTTTAACCCCTTTGATTTTATGTAGCAGTTTGGTGGAGATTGGTGAAGAATTATAGAAGTTATCGTGTCCATAAAAAAGTGATATATATATATATACCGGGTGTCCAGTAAATGACTGACCCATTTTAAAATTAAATAACAAAAAAACGGTTTGAGATAAAAATGCGCGGTTTGCGGTATTGTTATTAGAATATCAATAAATTTTTAATATGCACTTCCTTCAAATAGTTCTAATTTCGACCAAAAGATGGCGCTGGCGGCATCAGACTGCAGAAATACCGCCTGTTTTCTTGTTCTCAAGCTGATGATCTTTCCGGCTCATTTTCCCGAGTCGAATCTGAGTCGAAATGTTGAATCGACTCTCCACTCAACTGCAGAAATAGGGTTTGTTGATTGGAACGAGATTTAAAATAATATTTAAGATTGAACTGGGTCTATTGTAACAATCTATGTCTATTGTAGCCTCTTCAGACTAATATCACGGAGGAACTACAAAAACTAGTTTAAAATTACTGTAAAACATCTCCAAAGATGTGTCAATCTATGAATAAATATTTATGACAAGCAAACGTTTGTTAAAGAATCCTAGAAATATTTTTAACAATTCTAGAAAAATTTAAATTAATTTAGTGTTTCAAAATTCTCTTCGGAATATGTCATTTTAACCGCTTAACTGATACTCTTTTTACGTATATATAAAAATATATTTATGTAAACATGATTTATTATCTTTTTTAAATTATGTATTAAAAAAAACGTTGAATTTATTTTTCAATATTAATATTTATAAAATTGAACTAAAATAAGTAGACATTCAGTTTTATCTAAAATATCTATGGCCCCACCAGTGGATGATAGATTCTGACGTCTCAACTGGTAGACGGCAGTGCTGGGTTCGAACCCAATCGCGTCTGTCGGCATAACCGTTCGGAATTTTCCGTGGTTTTCTTCGAACCTTGGATTGTCTTGTGTAAATACGGGTTAGGTGCCCTTAGAAAGACACGCACGCAATGCATCCCACCCCTTTCTGACCTATATCCCACGTGTACATAATCGGACGACATTAAATAAACCAAACCAAACTAAAATATCTATAGGCAATTTTATGGCAAAACATTTTTACGGAAACTTTTTACTGAAATAAAGTTTCATCTCTTTTTCTTCTAGTTTTTTTTTTAATATTGCATGAGAAAATACAAAATCTGTGAGATGCACAAAATGCAATACAAAATCTGTTGAAAACATTTCAGAAGCCAATGCAGTATCCACTGTCCCGATCCTTTCTTTCATTTACTGTCTCCCGATTCTACATTTTTCTTCTGTTGGATTCGATGAGTTGAAATACGAATCGGTTTTAAAAGCCTAGATTACAACTTTTGAACCTATATTTGTGTAATGCAATACCGAATAACAGTAAAAAAAGCAATAAACATCAAATTGATGCTCTTAACAGAATGTCAAGTTTAAATTTTGAGGGATTTGCGTCATCTACACAGTAAATAGAAGAGGTTATTACAATGCTGATTTAAACGCCACTTGAGACGTCAGAACCTATCGCCCACTGGTGAGGCCATAGATATTTTAGATAAAACTGAATGTCTACATATTTTAGTTAAATTTTATAAATATAAATATTGGAAAAATAAATTGAATATTGGTATCTTTTTATACATAATTTTAAAAAGATAAAAAATAATATTTTTAAAATATTTCTTATTTTAAATCAGATACAGGAGATATTTTCAGAATATTTTTTCTAGTTCTTTTCCTCATACCGGGGGAAATACGAGATTACATATTTCCCTCCTATATGGGGGGGGGAAATATACTTCAGGTTCTATGATGTTTTTTGTAATGAAGTTTTGAAGAGGGATGACTTACAGGCTATAAAAAAAGGTACGTCTTTATTTTTTCTTTTTAAATATCCTTCCATTTTAGCGTAGGTACGTTTCCTGTCGTGGGTGGGTGGGGGGAGGCGAGGTGTGTGCAAAAGACATCTTAAAATCTCTCACGGCTTTCGTAATAAAATTTTTGGATACGTTAAATGACAAAATATGAATATAAAGTAAGGACGAATTCGGTTTTCAGAAAAATTAAGAATATTTTGTTTTAGGAAGGTTTTTCCCTTAGCAGTTGGTTTTGTAGGTTTCTTTCTACTTCGGGATCAATAAATTTTTATGTTTAAGACAGGATTTGTTGTAGACGAATTCCTTTATAGTAAGATTTAGAAAATTTTAATGTGCCAATTTATAAGTTTTCTTAGACAGGAGACTTGGTAACGCTATTTGCATACCATTGTTTTAAAATTTTAACTGATTTGCCCGTACAACGTACCGGCAAATATAGTTTGCTTGTTCCATCACTTAAAGCTTTCTGACACTACTGAAAATTTTAAATGCAATTTCATAGTATTTAATAGAAGAAATATTTAAATTAAATATTACGATTATTTTAGCTTTAAAAAAGCGGCGTTTATCATATTTTTTCATTTTATTGTATGTAAAAAAGCGTATCAGTTAAGCGGTTAAAATAACATATTCCGAAGATAATTCTGAAACACTAAAGAACGTCCTTTAAATTAATTTAAAATTTTCTAGAATTCTTAAAAATATTTCTACGTTTCTTTAATAAATGTTTTCTTGTCATAAATATTTATTCATAAATTAATACACCGTTGGAGATGTTTTACAGTAATTTTAAACTAGTTTTTATAGTTTCCCATGATATTTGTCTGAGGAGGCTACAATAGACATAGGTTGTTACAATAGGCCTAGTTCAATCTTAAATGTTATTTTAAATCTCGTTTCAATCAACAAATCCTATTTCTGCAGTTGAGTGGAGAGTCGATTCAACATTTCGACTCAGATTCGACTCGGGAAAATGAGCCGGAAAGATCATCAGCTTGAGAACAAGAAAACAGGCGGTATTTCTGCAGTCTGATGCCGCCAGCGCCATCTTTTGGCCGAAATTGGAGCTATTTGAAGGAAGTGCGTATTAAAAATTTATTGATATTCTAATAACAATGCCGCAAACCGCGCATTTTTATCTCAAACCGTTTTTTTTGTTATTTAATTATTAAATGGGTCAGTCATTTACTGGACACCCGGTATATATATATATATATATATATATAAACTGGTGCGATTGCAATAGGTAGTATTTTATATGAAAGCTACCTAAAAAAATTCCACCTGAAAGGGGCGCTGTAATATCGATGCCTGTACTTTTTTTAGGTAGATTTTGTATGAAATACTACCTATTGCAATCGCACCAGTTTATTAGGTAGATTTTGTATGAAATACTACCTATTGCAATCGCACCAGTTTATCTATCTATCTATCTATCTATCTATCTATATATCTCACTTTTTTATGGACACGATAACTTCTATAATTCTTCACCAATCTCCACCAAACTGCTACATAAAATCAAAGGGGTTAAAATCTCGGCTAAGTTCGTTAATGGGCAAAATCGGACCAAGGGGGTCGGAATAGCGGGCGTTTTGTGAAAACCGAAAAAACGCCATAACTTCTTAATTAAAGTAGATATCGAATCGGTTTAAAGTTTATATTACTTCTTAAAAATGGGCCAAAAGTTTATGCATGACAGATTTTTGATAAATCTGGAAGTGGGCTCAAGAGGCGAAAAAAACAGGGGTTTTGAGAGAAAAAATTTCATAACTTCGTGAATTTTCAAGATATCAAGCCCAACTAAATTTTTTGTAAATGTTCTTAAAATTATCTATAACTTTTGTTCTTACAAGTTTTTGATAGGACCAACATTTACCGATGAAAAAAATTAAAAACGGAAAGAAAAAGGGCGGTGAAAAAAGAGAAAAATCCATAACTCCGTCAATTTTTAAGATATCAAATCTGATTAAATTTATTTTACATCTTCCCAAAAATATCTACAACTTTTATACTGACAAGTTTTTCATAGACCAATTCGTATAGCAAAAAGAAATTAAACAACAATAGGAGTTGGAGAAAAAACCTCAAATCCAAACTGCTTATATTCTGACTCATTTTTAAATTCATTTTTGATTTTAAACGCATCCAAATGGTAGATCCTCTTATTTAGGAACTATATAATGTGATGCATTGGTCAGTTTTTTGATAAAGACGGAATATATTTCAAAAAAGGCTACCAAAAAGGGTATTTTGAACAGAATTTTCCGAAATCATGGTGACTGAAAATTTAAGGAAGTGTTCAAATAAGAAATTGCGTTTTTTTCTGACTCGTTTTTAAATCCATTTTTGCTCTCAAACGCATCCAATTTACAGATCCTCTTATTTAGGAACTTTATAATATGATGCATTGATCGATTTTTTGATAAAGACAGAATACATTTTGAAAAAGGCTACCAAAAAGGGAATTTTGAACAGAATTTCCCGAAGTCTTCGCGATTTGAAAATTTAAGGAAGTTTTCAGATAGCAAATTGCGTTTTTTATGACTCGTTTTAAAATCCATTTTCGCTCTCAAACGCATCAAATTTACAGATCCTCTTATTTAGGAACTATGTACTGTGACTCATTGGCCAGTTTTTTGATAAAGATAGAATATATTTTTAAAAATGCTGTCAAAGTGAGTATTTCGCACAAAATTTTTCGAAGCAATCATGACTAAAGAATTAAGGATATATTCAAACAACAAATCGGTTATTTTATGACTTATTTCTAAATTCAATTTTTTTCTCAAATGCATTCAACTGACAGTTTTTTGTCATTTAGGAACTGTATAATGTACTGTTTTGGTCGATTTTTTAATAAATTCAGAATTTATTTCAAAATATGTTGTAAAAATGGGCATTTGAGCTGAATTTTTCTTAAGATGATTCTGATAAAACCAGTTTTTGGAGAAAAATGAAATTAAAAATTTTTCGTAAACGGCCAAATGAAGTTATTAAACTGGTTTTACCTCTAATCATATATATATATATATATATATATATATATATATATATTATTATTTTTTTTTATTTATTTTTTTTTTTTAATGAGCACTCTTCGAAATCTACCTCCGCCTATAGGCCCAGCCGACAGGGATTTTTTTATTTTGCCTTGGAAAAGTATATGAAGTTGGGAATTGAATTGAACAAAATTATTTGAGTATAATTTTGGCTATAGCCAGCAGGTCCTCCCAGAATTTGAAAGAAATCTAATGGAAGGGGGTGCTGTATTAAAGGTTTTTGTGCCCCTTTCATTATTGAATGATCGAAAAACTCATGAGGTTATACATAGAATGAACCAATTTTTTTTAATGCATATTTTTTTCACTTCCAACAGCTCCTTGTTTGATTAGAAAATATTCCGCTGGAAGGCGGGTGCTGTTATAGTGATGTCTGAGTCATTTTCATTATGGAAACATTACACTAGAAAAGGGTTCTGTAATAATGATCGTCCATCGGCATCTCGTACAGCGATGCGAACACGCGTCTTGCTCATCCAGTTATTCGTAAAAAGTTGATATGTAAGAAAATAATGGAAAACTATTGTTTTTAATAAAAATTATGATCTAGATTAACTCTTTTTTTCATAGATCATAATATTTGAAAAAAGTAGTTTCATATGTTAAAACTGCAATATTATTAGTTCCGTATTGTACCAACTTTGAATTTCATCTTAAATTAAGTCAATCTTAAGTTTAGTCAATTATTTTTAGTCCATTTGTATATTTGTACCTAATTTTTTGAAATATTTGATGCATGAAATAGTAGATGGTTTTGATTGGCATATTCAACTAGCCTTATCTTTATTGCAACATTTCAATCCGCTGAATGTGGCACGCCTGCTCAAGTTTCCCGTATAGTCATGATCAGTCATGCCATCTTAAATAATACAATTTAATACCAAAATATTATAAGTTTTTTGTATTAATTTATTTTGTGTGAATATATTTCGTTTAAGGGTTATTTTAAGCACAAAATTAATATTATTTTTTTAATAAGATATCTTGACTATGTCATGTCGCATTTTATACGTTATTTTTCAATTAGGTCTGTTTTCACATTTAATAAAGCCATAGGTATGAGACGTTATTGAATATAAACGGCAAACCGTTATTATTCTCAATAACATAATAAAATATCAAAGATTTCTATTTTAACTTCTGGCCCCACCAGTGGCCGAGAGGGTCCGACCTCTCAACTGGTAGACGGCAGGTGCTGGGTTCGAACCCAATCGCGGCCGTCGGCCTAACCGTTCAGAGTTTTCGTGGTTTTCTTCGAACCTTGCGTAAATACGGGTTAGGTTCCCTTAGAAAGACCCCCACGAAGGGCATCCCTCCCCCGGGCCTATATCCCTAGCGCAGATAATCGGCCGTCACAAAAATACACATATACACATATACTATTTTAACTTCTTGAAAAAACCTACTAATAAAATAAATTAAAGTTTATTTATACCGAAATAAAATACTTCTTTCTATTTAAATTATTTTCCACATATATCACATTCTTCAATAAGACTCTTGAAATAAACTTCTGGCATTTTGATCTAATATTTTTTTTTTTTTCAAAATAATGGTTTTGTATATTTCAAAATTATTTACTATGTTTTACAATAAAGAAAGTGAAAGGAAGGTAATTTGCATTTAAATAGATAATCAATCACGGTGCTAAGCTTGTGCTGACTTCCCAACAATACAAGAAGTTCATGAATTTCCACTGTTTATCTGACAACGTTTCATAACATTTGATTCAAATATTTGCCACTAAAATAAATTTCATATCTTTAGTTAATTTTATTGCTTGGAAAATAGCAAGTTCGTTTTTGAAGAAAATCAGTTTTGGAAAATTTCTCTCGTGATAGTATAAATTTAGTTTCTTTTAGATAACCTTTTCGAGTCTGGTGTACATGTACAATAGTACAATAGTACGTCTTTTAATGGAATATTGTTTTGTTTTAAGAAATACTTTTACTGCTATTTATATGTTGTAATGTTAGTATATGTTTATGCATTTACTATATGACATGACATAATAACAATAATTATTTGTTTAATTCTCTTTGCGCCATTTGCAATTCTTTTATCTTAAACATATATTTTTCTTTTTAAATTTAAAATAAAAGTTATTTTCCTGAAAGAATCTTTTGTAGTAAAGTGCAAAAAAGCACTAGAAAGTTTCAATGTAAGTCAAATCTTATTGCAATGCAAAATTTCCTTAACATCTCCTAAAATTCTTTCTTAGCCTATTGTCTTATGAATATGATTAGATTAGTACGCAAAACAATAACATTCGTTTTTTTTTTCAGACAATAAAATATTCGTTATACACTAACTAACTCATTTGGATAGCTAAAGTTATTAAAGTAAAAGTACTTTCTTTTCTAAAAATTAAAAAAAAAAATCAGACTCGAATGGATTAAATAAAACTTATGTTTTTTTTAAGAAAAAGTAGAATTTTGTTATAAATTTTTCTCATGATTTCTTGATATGCTGGAATTATAAAAAGTTTCTTCATACGTATGTTTCCCATAACAATGCAGCGTTTGGATATATTTAGAACATTTTATTAATTAATAAATTACATTGAAGTTATTTTTCTGTTAGGCGATAACAGGTAACACATCGACAAAAATTATTTATGACTAGCAGTTCCGCTCGGCGTTGCAAGGGGGCTTAATAACCATGATGCGTAAAAAACTATTATTTTGACAAAAATGAAAAAAATCGATTTTAAAAGCACAAAAAATTGAAAAATCGTTAAAAATTCATGAAATAAATATAAACATTAATAATGTAAAAGAAAAATCCTTTTTATTCACAAAGATAAATGAAAATGATTGATTTGTAAAATCGGATTGAATTAAGTTTTAAACAATAAGTCAGTAAAGTTTAAATCTTTATAGTAACCCAAATTTATGTTATTGATGATAATTTTTGTGAAATAATATTAAAAAATATAAAAATTCTTGAAATTTCTCATTTCTTTTGGTCATTACCATGTGTGCGAAAAGACATGCTAATGAATACCATGGTAAAGACATTTTTAATGTTTAACCTCATTATAGGCTAAATTTTAGCAATTAAAGGCTTACAGTACATTTACTTTGAAAATAGTCCTAGAGGACTATATAATTCAATTAAAACAGTTAATAATTTGTATTATTATATTTTAGTAAAATGAAACATGGTAATGACACATAAAAAACACATTGTTGTCAGTTTTTGAATATCAAAATGAATCAAAATGAAACAGTATCAAAGCTATAAATATCAAAATGAAACAGAGCATACCTACTGCAAAAAATTTAGATACCACAGCTTGTAAGAACACGTGCTACACTACAATATAGCAACTAAAAGTGTACTGTGGCGCCCATTAGTGATGAGCTATGAAAGAAAATACTTTGCATTATGGTAATGACCGTCTATTCCAGGGACAAAGTTTAATTAAAGTAAGAAAAAAAAATGTTTTGAAGCTAAAATGCTAGTTTTATTATAAGTATAGAGATTAAAAAAATATTTATTGTTGTTGTTTTTGCTCAAAGGCTTTCCAACACTTCAAAGTGTATTTTTGAATTATTAAATTTGAAGTTAAGGACATGCCATGGTAATGACATTTGCAACTTTTTATTATTTTTTAATATTAAAATTATTATTTTCCCATGCTTAAACTGTTGCACAATTTAGTTTTTTATCTATTTTTAAAAATAAAATTAAAACATTCATGATAGACTCATTAATTTTTCTTTTTTTTTTTGTCAAGGAGATAAAATTTCCCTTTATCTGAGAATGACCCATTTCTTCTCTTTCTATCAAAATAATAACACTTTATATTAAAACGAAAAGATATTATTTTAAGATTATTGCTTCTTTTTTAAAGATATGTACATATGTGAGCTTTTCGTGCTCTTCCGTGCAGACCAGCTCCGGGTAAACAGCGCAAGTGCAGATTCTGAGATCCAATGGAATTCAAGAGACATTCTTGTCCAGATTCAAATCGATTCACGCATATGCGTTCTCTCCTTTTCCTCTTTGTAATTGTTTTGAATTACATTTCTAAGGTATTTTCTTAACTTATTGTTGTTTGTTATTCTGAATTCTTGTGATTCTGTTTTTAATTTTTCTTTTGATTTACTTTCTTATATTTACTGTATTCTTTATATTTTTCGCCGATTTAACCTTGCCAGTGGGTTATCTTGGTATGGAATGTTATGATGCTAAGTACAGTTCATTTTTTCTTAAAATATAGGTTTTCCCACATTCGTATTAAAAAAACTTAGAATCATTTAAAGAAATTCATTAATTTTTATTGTTTCACTATTGGTTTGTTACATAATTATCAGTTCATAAACGATATACATACAGAAGAAATTTACAATTTATTTCCTATGAATAATTCACGTATTTTATGTTTTTTTTTTTCTTCTGCAATCAAAAAAGAAAATCGAAAGAATGCTAAAAAATGGTAGTAGAGTATCACCGGGCGTGTTAACCACTTAACCGTCTGCCCGAGATAAGTCGTGGGTAAAAGCACTATTTCCTCATAACCTTCGCCGGTAAGTGGCTAAATATTTAAATAGGGCCGTTACTATTTTCTGTCGAGCATATAAAATAGTTACAAATGGTTGCCCACTCTGCTGTCTGCAAAATTGGTCTGCAGTCAGTACTAAGGTAAGTAAGACAGCAATGTAAAGGTCTAGCCGGATAAGAATAGCGAAATGATTTTCCACGGCCGATGTTTGAAATAACACGTGGGGTAATAATGTTAGCTATAAGAATACAATATATAGTAGGGTGGAGCGAAAAAAATCTTTTTTTGAAAATCAAAAACGGGTAGGTGCCAAAAGTTGCCTTTATACTAGTACATCAATTGCGTGAAATTTTGCCGCTGAAAAAAAATGTCTTGAGTCTGCGCTTTTGCTCCAAAAATCGAAATTTTGGGTAAAATTTGTCATATTTTGACATTTTTTCAAAAAAAACAAACAATTCCTACAGAGCTGGTTAGTATTTAAAAGTGTTGCTTAGAACTTTATATTTATCTGCTTAATATATTTAAACTATAAAACAATATGTTTATTCCCTATAGCTGGAGCAAAACAGGCAACTTTTAGTAAGAAAACAGCATTACCACTCTATTGGGTTATACAACGAATTGTTGTTTTTAATACAGATCTTGTTTTCAAAACTACCTTGGACATGCGTCGTGGAGGTGGCTATATTTCCTATAACACCCGGCCCAACTATTCGATCATCTTAGTACAGTGTTTCATTTATACATTGATTTGTGATTTTCTTTATAAAAATTTGGCATGTTTTCGATTCTTCCACCTTGTTCATCTGTTCTTTGCATCCACATGCTGCTGTAACTATCTTCAGGTATATTTTTACAGTTTATACAAAAAAATGACAAGCAGAGTAATGCACGGGAATCTATTAAAGGGATCTATTCGGCCATCTATTATATTTATCAAACTTACATTCAGTTGATGAATAGTGATTGGAAGTTCTGTTATCACAACATTTTTTCAGTCAATTGTATTTTTTTTTACGTAATGATTTGCTTCAAAGATGATTTCAAATATTTTAACTATAAGTATGCCATCATTTATTTTACTTTTGCATTTTTTATATGTTGAGAAGCGAGCTGTTTAATGTGATGGTGATCGTCAGTGAGAATTGCAATGAAAATTTGTTCTCCATGTGTAAAGCAACCGCTGTTGTAAATAACTTTTTTTTGCATTAGTTTATGCCGTTTTCTAAGTGTTTTCGTATCCAGGTAATTTCCTATTAACTTTTAGATCCTCTTTTTATGAGTGGACAACATTTGATGGTGAAATGTCCTGGGCATAAACATATAATGCATAGTACTTTATGAGGGAATGTACGGATTCTAATCGACTATAAGTGCTCATTTAAAATTAGGAGAACTTTATTTGTCACTGTGAACCATTTTGCATGGGGTAAGCTTAGAATTGTGTATAATATTGAATCATTCGCTACTTCAACTCCAGTGCATTTCCTCTGTGCCAATTATTAGAGAAGTCGATATAAAACGTTCTAAGCTACATGGATTCACTGGATCAATAAGGAAAATCTTTGTCTACGTACTATTCACTTCCTATTGCAATTTTCTTTTTATAAAATAGAGAATAATTTTGAAAAATTATTTTCTCAAATTGAGTAAAAGATACTCAGAACAGACTAGAAATTTCTGTCAGAGATTGCAAAGCTAATTCATAAGGAAAGCTATTTCTCAGAAAGAATGGGAAATAGGAGTTTAGAAAACATCTCACACAAAAGACAGCTCATAAAGTTCATAAAATTTTCCGCTTTATATAAGCACAGATTGGCAATCAGCGTCTATATGTTCACTCACAAAATGTATAATCCAAGTTTATACCGCGGGATGTTTTATACCAAATGTACTACACACCTAAGTAATAGATCTAAAATCTTATTAGAAATTACTAGACTATGGAACAACACAGGAAACGACATAAAGCATACTAAAACTTCTTTAGAAATGTTGTTTTACACGCAAATTTTGCTTGCAATCCTTTGTGACGATCGCCATAATATTAAGCAGCCAGCTTCTCAAAATATATTCAATGTAATAAGTACAGTAAATGATGACAACTAAAAATTGAATTCATGCAATCAATTTTTAGGAAAATCATTATATATAAAATGTAATTGATTGAAAAAATGCTGTGATATCAGAACTTCCAATCAATGTATTAATTGCATGAAAATTTAATGAAGGTAATAGACTGCAGAATAGGTTCAATTAAGAACATACCCAATACATTACTCAGCTTCTCTTCTGTTATACATGGTATAAAAATATACGTGCAGCAGGTCACACCAGCAATCCAAATCATCCAAAGTCAGTGAATACAAAGAAGAGATAAATTACTTTGATATATAGAAAACTTATACTCGTATTCGGGAAAAAAGTAACAATTCAATACATAAATAAAACACTGGGGGCTAGATGATTGGGTGGTTGAGACGGGTGGGATAATGCAACCACCTCTATGAGTTATATACACAGTGGTTTTGAAAGCAGCTAGGTAAGAAATGCATTTAAAAGAACATTTCGTTGTATGCTCCAATAGAGAGGTTAACGCTGATTTTTCACAAAAAGTTGTCAGATTTGCTCTAATTATACAGACTACAGATATTGTTTTATAGTTTAAATATGTTAAGCAGATAAATATAAAGGTCTAAGCAACACTTTTAAATACTAACCAGCTCTGTAGGAATTTTTTAATTTTTTTGAAAAAATGTCAAAAAATGAAGAATTTTACTCAAAATTTCGATTTTTGGAGCAAAAGCGCAGACTCAAGCCATTTTTTTTCAGCGGTAAAATTTCACACAGTTGATGTACTAGTATAAAGGCAACTTTTGGCACCTACCCGTTTTTGATTTTCAAAAAAAATTTTTTTTTCTCTCCACCCTAATATATAGGGTTTTAGCTCCTGACCTTGAACTGTTCTTAAAATAATAGAAGAAGTTTGAGCCGGCGATGCGTTACTGTTTTTGAAATAGATTTTTCTCAAAACAAAAAACCAATTATTGTTGAAAATATAAGTTCACATTATATATTTTTTCATGTTTTCACACTAATTTTAACTTTCAAAATAAAAAAAAAAATATTTTATATAAATATATAAATATTTTAATTTTAATTTTACACTAACCAAAAAATTGGAGAATAGCGTGACGATAGGGGCTGTAAATACAAAAGGTTATTATTTTTTAGGCAATCTGGAGCCATCTCCCAAAATTTCAATATTACGTGTTGCCATTCCTCGACCCCTTCTCCGCCTAATAATAACCTTATCAGTGTATAAACATACATGTTTTTTTTACTTTTTTATATATGTTTTCAATGTTTTTCAATCATTGGTTTTAATAATAAACGTGTATTATCATAAAAATAAGAAAATAGACTAAAGTAATTAATATAACAGGTGTAAGGAAAAGGGTACCAAAAATAAATTTTGGTTTGATTAAAAATGATAACGATAGCAAATGACAAACCCACTTCTTCATACAGATATCTTCAAACATTAAGTGCCAGTTCTCTCATCACTTTAAAGTGATGCGTTTTATATGAACACTGTACAGCCCCATAGCATTCTTAGGTATGAAAACAATGATAGACATGGTAGACATATGTTACCATTGTGTTTGTCCGTTCTGCATATTGTTACGCGAGATGGATGAGCAGTACGCAAAAATAACAGAACGTTTAAAAACACTGAACAAATCTACATGAAAGCCGCATGTATTTAAACAATGTCTTATTTTAGTGAATTACGCATCCTGCCCGTGTGGAAATGTCAAAAATTGATCAATGCAATAATTGCAATGTATTTCAGTCATTTAGGAACAGGGGACGTTAAGAATATTTTTGTAAGTTGCTAGCATTATTTTTGTTATAACTTAAAAATCGCATCTTCGATTCTAACAAAAGTTTTATTTTCAAAAGTACATACTTTGAGCATCATTTTCTACTTTTTTAGTTGGTGTAAAAACAAAATAAATAATTAATATATTCTTAAAAACTATTCTGTTTATTTTTGTATACTGAAATTTGTGCAAAAAATGTGAGAAAAAAAGATAATATGAAGTAATATATCCTTCAATAAATGATGTTGGTTTTATTTTTTTCAAACTTTATCCTTTTTGAAATTTATTGAAAAATAATAGCACATTAGCATACTTTCTCGTTTATCTACAGTTCAAGGTCAAGAGCTAAAAACACTCTATATTGTATTCGAATAATGAGCGTTATTACCGCACGTGTTATGCCAAATACCGGCCATTGGGGCCATTTCGCTATGCTTATTCGACTAGACTCTTTAGATAATTACATTAGGAATAGATTTTAAAGATAAGGTAATGTTCTATGTAGCTGATTTTTATAGAAAACCATTTTATTATTTTTTATAATAAATCCTGTTATATAATTTGAAAGAAAAATGATATTATTATTGTGAAATATAAAGTCATATTCAATAAAAATCTTGCGTGGAAAACTACAATCATTAAAATCCAATGTTTGAACACACAATAATTAAAATCACTTAACAGACGTATAATGTTTCGCGAGTACCAGGACTCGCTTCTTTAGTGTTCAGGTGGTAAAATGTTTAAAATAAGTTTTTTGATTTAGGGTGTTTCAAGTTTAAGGTTTTTTTTTTTTTTTTTTTTTACATTTTACCGTTTGAACACTGAGGAAGCGAATCCTGATGTTTGCGAAACGTATACGCCTGTTAAGTGTGTAACGGTTGGGTGCTCGTACTGGGAGTTAAATGCAGACATAACTCAGGAATTAAGATAAAAACCGTTTATTTAAAAACGATAAGGGATCAAGGACAGTGGAGCAGTTCTTAATTTAATAACTGGTAACAATGCTAAAAAAATAAATTCATACTCACAGCTCTGGAACTAGCTCAATCGGGGCACCTCAGATTACTTCTCAGCTATCTTTCGGCTAAGCTGCCAGATGAAATCTTATTAGACAGCCCGTGGCTGTATATATTTCTTTATTAACTTTGAGATAATCAACGTAATTACTATTAAATTTCTTACCACCGGCCAACTTCTCGAGTCGAATTCCCAAACTCCTTATCAACTCACTGGAGGCTCGCTAACACTCGATATCGCTTGCTCTGGATCAATCAACGCAGCTAGACACACTCTGCTCGACACCAGCGGGCAATCGCCGCTAGAGACACTCCTTAGCTGGCTAATATCGCTAGACACACTCTGCTGGCTAACGTCGCCAGAGACACTCTGCTAGCTGGCTACTGTTGCCAGAGACACACCACACACACTCAAACTCCAAGCTTTTATATGCTGCAAACTGAGATACTTCAAATTTACATATTACTACTAACCGCGACCTAACTGTAGAATCCGAAAGAGACACACACGCTCTAGAAAATTAAAGTAAAAGAGAGGATAGATGTCGCTTTCACGCTTACACTGTTAAAAATAAAGGTGACAAACCGGTGCCATTTGGGACCCGGAGGTGAAAAGGCGGTGCCATTTGGAACCCTAGGGTGTCATAGGAGCTTGAATATGCGGTTGGGGTGACGACAGATCTGTTACTGGATGATGGGAGCTAAATAAGGTGCCATGCACTTCGTAACCACCTCATCGGGTGACTGGCAACTTGCGCATGCGCTATGACGCGTGTCTTTCTGCTTTCGGTGTCGGCAAGAAAAGTTTACGGGTGTGAGCAAATCAAAACATGTGTGTAAATTGGCGATATTAATTGAGAACTAACCACTGAGCTACAATGAAACAACGAGGACTTAACGATCCGATTTGAGCGACCAGTGAACAGGGCAAAGTCTGATTAAAGGTAAGATTTAACTTTATTTTATTTTATTTTATTGTTACGTTAATTTATCGTACATCCCTATAAGTAATGTCATAAAAAAACAGTAAATTAGATTTTTTTGTTAGTATGATTGATTGTTAAGTTTATTATGTGAAGCTACAAGCTACACTCTCACCAAAATACCCGCTTGCTAATGTTAAACCTATGAGGTAGTTATTTTACAATTTCTCGTTTACATGTCAATATGTTTAAATGATTTATCGAGGCCTTAGCTACCGAGGAGCAATTGGAGCAAACTGCTCTAGGCACGGGAATCCTAAGGGCGCACAGTTAGAAAGAGCGAAATGAAAGATTGTAAAAATATTTACATATTTTTTCATTCCAAATCAGTTATTGTAGACGAATCTTGTTGCAATCGGAATATTCTATGACCATTTTACCTTGTGTTTAAAATCAACTGTTTAGATTTAACCCTTAACTGCTGTTAGTGGTCTCAGACACCGTGAGTTTTTCAAGTTTCACAGTTTAACTTGTAATTTTTAGTTTAACTATAGATACTGGTCAATTTTTTTTAGTTTGGAGTCTTATTACTACCTCTAAATACTTTTGAATAGTTGAATTTGATTTATAATAATCTTGTACATAAAGTTTAATACATTAATAGTATTCTGAGAATTAATGTAACATTTTATTCATCTTCAGATTAAATGGTCTGACAGACAGCTCACAGTAGTTATGTAACAATTTTTGTCAGAGCAGTTAAGGTTAAAATATCTTTTTCCGTCTATATACAGTTAAAAGCAATTAATTTTATTCGCGAAGTTTTAATTTTAACCTTTACACGGGATCTCGGACAGCATCTGGCCGGCTTTGCATATATTGTCGGATAGATGCTATCCGAACCCCTCCTGTAAAGGCTAATTCACACCATATTGCAGCCTCGCGTAATTTCTCTAATATTGTTTCAGTATACCTGATTTGTCTTTATTTGAGAGGGGGGGGGGTAACTTTTTCATTTAAGACAATTGAATACTTGCAAATCTTAAAGTAATCAAAACTTATTTACAGGGTTTTCATTATTAATATTTTCCTTATTAACCACCATTATTTCCAAAATAATCTTCATAATAAGATTAGATCGGGAGGCGGTAGCACGGACAATCATTTAATCTCATTTAAGGACAAAAATCACGGATAAAACCTCGATTTGCATATTAAAACGTTATTAGTCAGCCAAGTCATACCTTGGTGGGAAATGCCTAAAAACCCGAATTTAGCGGTATCTTGGGTTTACCATTACGTTTTCTTACTCCTAATTCTTCATATTTTCATTCTTTTAATTTCATTTTCTTTCAAGAGGTGAGAAAATGTTAGAGTATTGAATTGAATAAACCTTATGATCTGATTATCGGCTATGCAGATTTACACCCATTTTTTTTTCGAAAGTATTCTTTCGCATTAAACCTTATTTAGTAGCAGAATTTTATGGTTAAATAAAATAAAATATTTTTTTTTTCAATAATAGTAATTTAAGTTTGATTAGACCGCAATCAGTCCCGCCCCCCTCCCTTTCTCAATCATCAACATCATCCGATATGACAAATTTGTAGTCATGAACATTCAAATTATAAAAGGAAAACAATCTGTATTTACTCCACTGAACTTTTAGAATAGTTTACAGAAATAGTGTGTGTTCAAAAAATATAACAATGAATAAAAACTTATATCGTAATTTTACACAAATGTGAAAATTTTCCGCAGATGATGAAGATCTCGTGTTTTAAAGGCGATTTTTGCACTGTCATTTATAAATCTTAAACATTTTTCTAATGACATAATTTTTAACAATTTTTAATTCCACGCGTTCTGAAACAAGACCAATAAACAGGATTGGCTTTTTACCGGTAAAAACCTGGGGAGAAGGTGGTAAAAACCTAAGGATATACAATAAACTGTTAGCCCTTAAACTGTATTTTAATACTATTGATAAAAATTCTATTTTCATGTAATTGGTGTATTAATATATAATATCTATATAGGGGAGAGTGGGGTGGTGTGGAACTTTTTTTTACAAAAGTAAGAATTTTATATATATATATATATATATATATATATATATATATATATATATATATATATATATATATATATATATACAAAAAGAAAAAAATCAATTTATAGCATGCAAGGTAAAACACTTTTTAATCCCCCTGAACAATATAGAAACATAACGTGCAAATACTATTTTATTTTAAAAAGAAAGTAAGTTTCAAAATGTGTCTCATATCTCCTCATTAAGAGTTATGGGACAGCAATAATAAAAAAAAAGCTATAAGGCACAAAATAACCTATAGTGTCGGTAAAATAAACAATCAAACAAAGGTTGTAAGTTGATAATGTATATGCCACAATATAAGCTTCCAGTATCTTCATGACTGGAATGAAAATTCAGGATTCTCTGTCATAGGTGTCATTAAGGCCCCACTCTAGGCTCAAAATGTAAAGATGATAATGTAAAAGTTTGTAGGAGCGTTCTTTTGAAATACCTAACTCAAATTTTAATATTTTTACATGATTCTTTTGAACAAGACAGCTGAGGATGATCCATAACCGGCCTAGTTTTTATTTTTTCGATTTTGCTTTTATATTTTTTGTTTAACGATAGTTTAAATTTCAGAACCGGTTTAAACCAATTTCTTAAGTTAAAGTAATTTTAAAAAAAATCTGAAACCAAAACTGAAAAAGTAAAAACTACGCCGGTTGCGGATCGCCCTCAGTAATCTTGTACAAAACAATCACGTAAAAATATTAAAATTTCGGCGAAATATTTGAAAAGAACGCCCCATAGACTTTGCATTATCATCCGGGTCTTTTTCTGTGCCTAGCGTTGCGCCTTAAAAAATTATCAATTTATTTACATTTTGAAGTATGAATGCATATATTATCAATGTTATAATTAATATATTATCCTCTAAAAAATTTGCATATTAGCAATTCGCATTATTATTAATTAAAAAAAGGAACTGGGCGCGTCCCATTCATCCCTTTTCTGGCATGTCCCATTCCTCGCCACTTCCTTGTTTGTGTTAAACTTCTTGTTCAAACAAAAATGCTGCTTTAGGCTTAGTTTAAATTATGAATAAAATACAGTATAATGTTCCATAAATAGGGAAACAATTACATTTATACATAAACAAGCCTTTAATATATTGAGAGCAAATAAATCAAATTTAAATTGGATTTTTGAAATATTTTTTTCTTTCATACATTTGCAAGTCTATGTATATCAATTTTTTTTTTTTTTTTGTAAACTGAAGAATGGATTATCATCGCTTCATCTTGTATGCGATCGATGAAATGTTTAGAATAATGCACAAAGAGAAAAACCTACAGTCCCATTCCACCCGACTTTCCCCCATATAGCAAAAGGGGAAATAAAGAATTAGCCAGTTCCCTAAAGCTCCTGATATACACTATATGGCCAGAGATGACCGTCCACTTGCGATTTTAGACATTTTGTTAAATATCTAGAAAAATGTATGAGGAATTATCCTGAAAATCTTAGTGCATAAATATAATACACTACCTGGCCATTGATTATCGTCCACTTGCGATTTTAGACATTTTGCAAAATATCTAGAAAAATACATGAGAAATCCTGAAACTCTCAGTGTATAAACAATGTAGTACAGGTCATCAATTTCCGTGAAGATTTTTTCCAGAAACTTCATAGGGGACCGCCAACAAATTAAAAAATGTATGGCTATCTTTTGGATAAACCTGTCAAAACGAATGCATCAAAAGCGCTCAAACTGTAGATTGTGATTAAGTGGCCTATTGTTATAAACTGTGTTCATTTTTATGTCGATAGCATGTATACTCGTAGAGAAATGAAGGTTTTTATAAAAATACTCCCAAATTTTTCCGAGATTTTTGCTTATAATTTGCAGAGTTCTTAATATAAAATAATATTTTCTGAAAATGAGACAAACAACATTGCACATAATACCCTGTAATCAGAATTAAAAAATAATAAAAACTGTATGAAAAATGAGTAGGTTTACTAAATAATTTTTCACTGCGAATGCGTGAACGATATCAAAACTTCATTTGCATATTATGTTAGCTAAATGTATAGAGCAACTTTTGTGAAAGTTGCAAAATCATAGCTTGAAAATTCTGAAAATAATCGTCAATAGAATCACTTAAAAATCCGTTATTTCCAAAATGAAGCATAAAATAAGGGTTGTATCCATATATTCATTGATTAGTGTCAATATAGAATACACAATACGGAACTTACTAGTACATTTGGATACAATCCCTCATTTTTTTTTTGCTTCAGTTTGGGAACAATGGATTTTCAACTTATTATATTGACGATTATTTTTAGAATTTTCATGCTATGATTTTGCGACTTTCACAAAAGTTGCTCTATAAATTTAGCTTACATATATGCAAATGAAATTTTAATATCGTTGACGCATGCGCAGTGAAAAATTATTTGGTAAACCTACTCATCTTTCATACAATTTTTATTATTTTTTAATTTTGATTACAGGGTATTATGTGCAATGTTGTTTGTCAGATTTTCAGAAAATATCATTATTTTATATCAAGAACTCTGCAAATTATAAGCAAAAATCTTGGGGAAATTTGGGAGTATTTTTATAAAAACCTTAATTTCTCTACAAGAATACATGCTATCGACATAAAAATGAACACAGTTTATAATAATAATCCACTTAATCACAATTTACGGTTTGAGCGCTTCTGTTGCATTAGTTTTGACAGGGTTATCCAAACGATATTCATTATTTTTTAATTTGTTGACGGTCTCCTATAAGGTTTCTGGAAAAAATCTTCACGGAAATATATGACCTGTACTATTATGTGTATACACTGAGAGTTTCAGGATAATTCCTCATGTATTTTTCTAGGTATTTAACAAAATGTCTAAAATCTCAAGTGGACGATAATCAATGGCCAGGTAGTGTAGTACAAGTCATATATTTCCCTGAAGGTTTTATTCCGAAACTCCAATAGGGGACCGTCAACAAATTAAAAAAGAATGAATACCTTTTGGATATCTTTTGGATAACCCTGTCAAAACTAATATAGCATTTTTATGTCGATAGCATGTGTACTCGTAGAAAAATTAAGGTTTTCTACGAATCCGAAAAACAGTCTCAAATTTACCCAAGATTTTTGCTTATAATTTGAAGAGTTCTTAATGTAAAGTAAAATTCTTTTCAGAAAATGTGACAAACAACATTGCACACAATATCCTGTAATCAGAATTAAAAAATAATAAAAATTGTTCGAATATTGAGTAGGTTTACTAAATAATTTTTCACTGCGCATGCGTCAAAGATATCAAAATTTCATTTGCATATTATGTTAGCCAAATGTATAGAGCAACTTTTGTGAAAATCGCAAAATCACATCTTGAACATTTTAAAAATAATCGTCAATAGAATACGTTGAAAATTCGTTATTCCCAAAATGAAGGAAAAACACGAGGGGTTGTATCCATATATTCATTGATTAGTGTCAATATAGGATACATAATAGGAGCGTACTAATAAATTTGAATAAAATTCCTCATTTTTATTATTATTATTACTGGTATGGAATACTTGTACATGTTAGGGACATTCGTTGCTAATCTGGAATAGACACTTTGTTGCAAGATATGTTTTGTAAATATGGTTAATAATGTAAAACATTTGTAACTCTTAATGATAATACAGGAAAAGAATATCTGAATGACAAGTATGAGTTGGTCATGTCATTTTCTCGTGCTGTCCGAAAATAGGCAATAAAGAGGAAAGTGCCCAGTTAAACTGATGGCATTGAGCTCGCAGGCTATACATACAACTGTATATTATACTCTTATTTCAAAGAATAATGCCCTTCCAAAAATAAAAGAAATCAACTGTAAGTTATTGGACAGTGGATTAACTGCCATCCCTCTTTATACTTAACCATTGAGCCCCTAAAACTAATCAGGGAAGTGCCTTATCAGAGTGAACCTATTAATAAAATTTGAAGAAAAAATGATAATTCTGCATATTTATATAAATTAAGGAGGGTAGCACTCTCTTCTCCCCCCCCCCCTTCATATTTAACCAATGAACCTCCAATGCTAATCAGTGAAGAACCTTATCAGAATGAAACTACATATAAAATTTGAAGCAAATCGGATATTTATATAAAGAGTTATCACGTTACGTACAGAACCTGTGGGCACATTAGCTGTCAGGCTTTGATAGCCTTGTGAGCTATAATTTAAATTTTATTTAAATTTTATTCTTTCTTTTTTTGTTTATCTACCATTTTTGCTGTACTTTGATGATACATTTTAATTGGACTGTCTTCTTGTGTGTTTTCCTTAATGTGTTATTATTATTATTTCAGATAGTGAACTTACACTTATAGTACTTACATTACCATCCTTGATACAAGAAAAGTTTCCGACTCTTTATCATGAAGAAGGTGCAGAAATTTCTGTGTTTTTACCTGTTACTGTGCTCCGCAACTCAAGCAACTTGTTAAATTACTCATGCTATGTATTAATTTTATATAAACAGTTAATTACAAAAACTGATAATTTTATAAGCTTAGTTACTTTGTGGTATGCATTATTTTGGTTGTTTAACGTTAACTATAGCAAAAGCCAATTTAAATTTTTATCATTTTTATTAGATACTTATGTCTTCAAAATTTGCTCAGTGGCATCAGTTCCACATAGTGTTACGTCTTTGTTTAATAATATTTAATACATTCTTGGTGTTTACAATAAAAAGATTATTTGAACTAAAAGGTTGTTTTTTTAATTCAGTGTTTTATTCCTTTCATTATAATTACCCTTTGGATTAAAATTTCAGATGCAATAAGTCAAAATACAAAAACAATTTGGCAGAAAGTGTTTTGATGTGGATACAGCACTAGAAATCAGCAGTCGTTAGTCGTCAAATGAAACTAAATTATAGAAAAATTATTCCTAGTCGTCAAATCTTGATAGCTAGCTTTCTTTAATTTATTTTAGCAAATACTTTCATTTGTATTTTAGCATACATCCCCCCTCAGTACCATGACATCAGCACGTGTCTTAAGAATTTTCAACCTGTCAATAACCTCTAAGTTAACTTCGCTTTCACCAATGACTAATAAAACTGTTCCTTGGATATTACACTCTTGTAAACAAGATTTTCTTTTATTATGAGATATTTCTGCATCCTTATATGTTCCTAAAATAAGAAACTGTATTAAAATTGTTTTAAAATTTTTGTATTCCCTTTCTCAAACAAACAAAAAAAATATGTGTGATTTGGAAATGTTTTAAATGCCACACCATAATTGGCAACCAAAGATTCATTTATTTGCTAACTTTTTACTTTCTGATGTACTGTTACTCTCAGATTTTTTAAAAATTAGCTTATCTCTAGTTATATCTATAGCTCATATTTTCTCTCTGTGGACATATTTGCTTGATTATCTGTTTTGTATGCATATTAGCTTTATAAAAAGAATAAGTTTTTCCAGAATCCAAATATTGTAGTTTAATCAGTTTTCATACTTATGGAAAGTCAGTTTTTATTTTGTTTAGTAAGAAAAAGGTGTTTAATATATAAAGTTTCCTCCCCACTTCCCTTCAATACATTAAAATTAAATATGCAATGCAATATTATTACTATTAACATGGCTGTGAAAAGAAATAAGAAAATATGAAATGCAGTTGGCACATCGAAAAAAAATTGTAGGCATTATTTTGACACCTTACATACAGTTCTTAATTTCTAATCCTGTGTGGATATATGCTATAAAATATGGATTTGCATAAGTTCACTATAAAGGTAAGTTCTACATATATTGTAAAAATGATTTTTTTTTTTACTCAATTTCATCTGTGATTTTACCACAACCATAAAATGAACTTATTTTCTATAACTCATTTCATAGCTTGATGGCTAACTTTCTGAAAGAATTTTAAAGAATATGAAGTATTCTTACTAATTTAAAAGTTACACAACATTTATTACATATTCTTTTCTAATTTGTGTTTTACATTTTTTTAATTAGATACAGCAGGGTAGCTGAAAAAATATGTGTGCGTTGTTTGACATTGATATTTCACAACTAAAATCTGAGAAATGCCTATTTTAAAATTTTGTAGCATTTCTTCTATTATATGAAAATCTTAATCCTCCGAAAAGTTCACAACAGTTAAAATGATCAGCAACTAATATGTTTAACGAAGTGTTCGCCTCATGGAAGCAAAATAATTTCAATGGAACTTCCAGCAGTATTGGGGCCTTCACATGGAGCAAAAACAACATTGACCTTCAACACCCATCTGCGTGGATATTTAATAACAGGTGTATTGCCTTCGAACAATCAGATCTTAACTCACTTGACTTCTGTAGAAAAGCTAGAAATAGAAAATCCCCAGTTTGCATTGTATGTGATGCGAAATTATCAAGGCATAGAATGATTTAAATCAGAATTATCTGCAGCGGACTGTCAATTCTGTGATCTTTCGTTTTCAAACTTGTGTAAAAAATAAATATCAAGCCAGTGAACAATTTGTTAAAATATTGTTATTTCTTTTATTTTTTTTATTATTAAATTATGGCATATATTTTACAGGATATAACATTTTTCTGTGTCCCCATACTTTTCAGTTGCCCTGTATATAAAATAATGAAAATACATGTCAAGCAATATAGTATGTGTCAAAAAAGATGGTTACGAATTACTTCTGAAACTATAAGAAAATTATAAAAATATTCATATGAAGATAGATAATTCAATTTGTACTTTCTCTTATTTTGGAGTCAAAAAACATAAAATTTTTATAATGTTCCTGCATCTAAAAATGCCCAGTCACAAAAATAGTTACTGGCCCTTTCTTAAACATACCCAAAAATTTTGATCCAAACATATGAGTTAGAGACAGTCAAAATCATTATTTATTTCATTTTACAAAAACTTCAAAACATAAAATTGAAAATCAGGCTTCAAATTGCATGGCAAAGTCACAATATTTGCCTCTAACTCAGTGATTTTTAGAGGCAGAAAAGAGGTGTAGAGGTTCTGTAAATTTTTCGATTTATTCTAACAAAACCTTTTGGGTATGACTAACAATGCAATAGTGATGACTTATGATTGGTGATTTTGAAATGCAAAGACTATATAAAATATTAAAATTTTGGATTTTTCTTAAAATACTCTCCATGTAAATGAAAGTACAATTTGAATTCTCTGCCTTTCTATGATTATTTTTGTAGTTCATATTATCCCTCTCTGAGTTACAAAAATATGCTACAATTTTTCTTTGGACACCTGATAATGAGTTTAAAAATATAATATTCCATAAATCTAAAAGAAAAAAAAAGGCTCAAAATATAGACTGATCATGATAATTTTCTCTGCAGAATTCAATTTAAAAATGGGTAAACACTTTGTATTTCATGATTCAAACCAATACAATTTCTTGACAAGCAGGGGGGGAGGGGGGTTGCAACTGTGGGCCATAGATTGTGAGTGCTATTTCTTGTAGGATGCCACAGGGCACACTGGGTTATGCGTTTCATCCGTTCACCCTCTGGGGCACCCTGGATAAGTGGTATCATTATTCTCCCCTGAGATGCCATTCTTTCAACCCTTAAGGTACCCTGGATGAGGGGTGCCATTACCCTCCCCTCAGATGCAATCCTTTCACCCTCTGGGGCACCCTGGATAAGGGGTGCCATTACTCTCCCCTGAGGCGCCATATTTTCACCCCCTGGGGCACCCAGGATAAGGGGTGAGATTATTCTCCCCTGTGGTGCCATCGTTTCACCCTCTCGAACACTGTGGATAAGGAGTGCCATTATTCTTCCCTGAGGTGCCGTCCTTTCACCCCCTGAAACACCCTGGATTAGGGGTGCCATCCTTTCACCCTAGTTAAGGGTGCCATTTTAGCTCCTCTAGGGGTGTCACCAGTGAGACAAGCCTTTCACCCCTAAAAGGTGCAATGTGTCACCATTAGTTTTAACAGTGTACACATGTTAAATTATTGACGTCACGATCTCAGAAATACTAGAGTGCCTTTATTACAAAGGTCACTCCCTCACAAGTGATTTTAATTATTGTGCGTTCAAACGTTGGATTTTAATGATTATAAAGTCATATGTTATCAGGTGTTTCCTAGCACCCTGACCGTCGAGCAAAAGGACAAAATTGTAATTTTTTTTCTGCTATTTATTTTAAATGTTATTAAAAGAGGTATTTTCTATCATGGTAAAGTTTTTCTGTTATGTATATGCTTATAAGCTTTGAAAGTATCAATCACAATTTAATTTTTTAAAACTGGATTATATTTGTAGAATTACATTAATTTAAATAAAGCTTCAACTTCAGTGAAACTTGCAGCCTAGTGAACGGATACATCCGTTGCAGTGGAAAAGTTAAAAAATATATATACATGTTTGGTCATTAGAATTCTTATTAAGAAATTTTTCAATTTATATGCAAAAAAAAAAAAACATGCAATTTCTTTCCGCTTAACTACATGGAAAAGAAATTATGTACTAAATGCAAATAATTTCTAATACAAAATCCCTAAATATAATTTTGTAAACTATTGAAATTAATTTTTCCTCTTTGTAGTAGAAAAACTTGATGATTTATACGAGTTTCATTTCCCGTTTGCTCTCAGGGGAATTTACAATGTAAAAGGGAAATTATTTTTAGTTTTTCTTAAATAGAAACTAATATGCTTATTCATAATCCATTTTCTTTAGTATAAATATTTAATATTTCGTATATAAATGACTCTTTGTTATTTAAGAAATCATCGAGGTCATTTTATTCAACAGAAGATTTAGGGTTTTATTTAAAGATATTTTTATATAATGTTCCTCGAACAATGAAAATGAATTGAGTGTAATTTACATTTGAATTAACAATCAATTTTAGTCTTTAATCAAAGCTTGTTTTTATCTTTCGAGAGTCGTCGAAGTTTAACAAATTCGATTTTGGATTAAAACAGTTTCTCTATGAATTTTTCATACGTATCGTTGAAATTCATCATTTATTATAGAATTTAGAGCACAAAGAACCCCCCCCTTTTTTTGGTATCTGTTAAATAACTCTTTAAGAGAAAATAAATGAATTAATTATTTTTTAATAAGTTAAAAATAAGGTGTCTTAGGGGTAATAACAATAGGATTGTAATAAGACCAAGTGCTAATATTACGCGTAATTCTAAATGAATCTAGGAAATCACAACTTCCGGACCTGTAAAGAAGGGTTCCGAATCATCAGAATCACAAACACTGATAAAAGTTAATTTGTTCCGTTTATAAATCTTACCGCTGGAAAAAAAACAACGAAAGATTGAACAATCTATGTAAAATTTACGAAGTAAGTTCTGTGATCTGAAAACTACATATACCCCTTGCACGTGACGTCACATGCTTCACCTGGCGCCTTAACATAAGGCAAATTGGTGTTTTCACATTTGTAAACGTAGTGATTTGTGCTTCATTTTTTAAGTACATTTTTTTAATGTAAGAATAAGAAAAATCAAAATTAAACAGAAAGACCGCGCGTGCTTTAAACGGCAAACGGGGAGTTATCGTGTTTTGTTTGGGCTCCAGATATGCACCAGATTAGAGTTTCAGCTGTTGCTGTAACGTCATTGCAATGGGTCTATATTTATTATCAAACTAGAAGACCCGGCAAACGTTGTTTTGCCATATAAATTATTTCGAGAGATTATTTTATTAGAAAAAATAACTGTAACTTATTGTAAGTGTGTGAGGATGTGATAAATGAGTGGAAGAGGCATAGAGCGCTGTGAACGATGACGAAATATAAAAATAACAAAACACTAAATATTTATATTTTTAATTCATTAAAATTTATTCTATATATATAATTATGTACTCGCTAATTATGATAATTTTACTAAAAACTATATCAATTCCTTAACGCAATAGAGTGTACAATATTTTTAGTCATCCCATCTTTAGTTAATACAAACAAATTGAATCGAGAAATTGCCCAATCGAGAGCATCCCACGTATAACTGCCCGTGTGAAAAACAGGTGTGCTCAAATCTAATCCACAAACAGACATCGTTTGGCTTGAGATTTATTGATAGTCATTGCAAATGCCAATCTAATTGGAAACTGAAAACGTTTGAATTGAATTGGCTCATCTGTCGGTATAATAGGGATTCTTGGTAGCAATATATTTTCACCTCGGAATTTGCCATTTAAAGTGACGACTTCGGCAATATTATACATTAATTTTTTAATAGCTAATCGCGTGCCATTGCACAGCCGTGGTGGGTTTAAATTGCGAAGTAAAATTATCGGCGATCCAATCTTCAATTATAAATTATGCGGTGGCGTGCCTGATAAATCTAATTTGTTTAAAAACTCTGCTGAAAAGCTTCAGTAGCATCGCAAACTCAATCGATTTATTTGTATGTCACCAAGTTCCATGGAAACAACTGTTGTATCTTGAGATTCAATTCATTGATGTCCACATTTTTTTGCTGTTAAAATTGCTCTTTCTGCCAGCCACTCATGATTAATGTATTGTGTCGGGAAATATCTGGTCAATGAGAGTATCTTGCGAATGAATGGTTGGGCAGAAATCGATCGGTAATTTTATGCATCGAGTTTCAACTACAGTAACTTTTCCATCGCCGATATCTAACACTTGTTTTGAGAATGTTTCAGCTGATGGATCTTGAAGTATTTGAACGCGCATATTTACACACAGGTTTATTTTTAAACATTACGCCACAGTGACGATGATTTTAAGCAGGCAGGCGTTGATTTCATCAACATACGTTGAACGTAGAATAACTGGAAGTGTTTGTCTAAAATCGCCTGAAAGCAGTAATAGAGTGCCGCCAAATAGTTTGTCGCTGTTTTTAAGATTATTCAATATCCTGTTCAACGCTTCAAGTGAATGTTTGTGTGCCATAGTGCATTCATCCCAGATAATAATTTTACATTGTTTTAGAACTGTGGCCATGGACGATTGTTTTTTTTATGTTGCACACTGCATCTGAATTATTTTGAATATTTAGTGGCAGCTTAAATACTGATGAGTTGTTCTGCTTCCATTCAATAAAGCTGCCGCAATGCCAGACTATGCAATGGCCAATACGATGTCATTATTCGATAGTATTTCGGCGAGAATTAGCGAAATAAGGAATGTTTTGTTAGTTTCCCCTGATGCATAAAAAAACTTGCCTTGCCGAAACTGCGAGCATAATGAGATGGTTTTTTATTCCTCACTCACAGAGGGACAGTGCGAGAAACAATCTCTGCCTTTTCTATAGTATTATATGGTAGTTAATGATTCATCTTAGTGCTCATTAAATCAGATGCACTTCGATTTGGTGTTGCATACGGAAAGAACTGGGTGATAAGTTGGCAATGATAATGCAATGATCATTAATAGCAATCAACGATTCATTGTACATAGCGTCGTTGAATGTAATCGTTAGATCGCTGATGCAAATATCATCAGTTATTGAATCTTCGTGATTCCTTATCCCTAGCACCAATTACCACATTTGAAGGAGCTATTTGAATATCGGGCTCATTCTCGAATGAATCAGATGTAAATGATTCAATGCATCTTTTGGCGTTGTTGATGCTCTGCGTCTGTTAACTATGAAACGGCGTGATTGATTTTCTTATAATCTTTGTTAATTTCGTGCAGCTCGTGCATGTTTTTATACTGCATGACGCAACTGCATCATGCTCACACGCGCAATAGTATTATATTGCAGGATTTTTTCTTATGTTCTTTGGGCTCTTGTATTCCGCATGTCTGCAGCTTTATGTGTTTGACGGCCCAAAAAAGCCCCTTTGCGTCTTGTTGGCATTGTTCACTGTACTAAACATACATAAATAGAAAAAACTGAAATGATGAAAAACAGTATAGTAATAATGTATTTATTATTTGATTGCACATATATACACATACATGTAAATATACACATACACATACATATATACAATATTTAATATTATTTAGTGTATTTTATTTTGTTAATTTATTTACCTTTCACAATATTTCTATTTTAAAATGATTCTCACTAAACGTTGTACGCACTTTAATATTTTTGTTATAGTATCGTTTAATAATAAACAAATTAATAAACAAAAAAAAATGTAATTTATCAAATTACAACGATTATTTGGAAAATTTTATTTTCAAAGACTAAAATTTTAGACTTAAAAAAAATTCTATATTTAAAAAAATAACATTAATAAACATCATTTTTCTGATGATCAAAACGTGGTTTTCGTAATAGTTATATTATAATGCGAGAAAAATTGTGTGTGTCTGTGTGTGTATGTAAATTTTATCTCAAAAATGGCTCTAACAATTTTCGCAAAAATTTGGATTTTACCATTTTTGGGAACGAGAAAACCATTGGGCTAGGTCATATGTTCGAGAAAATTCGATTATTGGGTCATTTTGGGTCACGATCAAGCTATTTATATCTAGAGAACGGCTGGATCGATTTTAAGGAAATTTTGTATCCAATGGTTTTTTGGCACGAGAAAACTATTCGACTGGGTCACATGTTCGAAAAATGTCGATTAGTGGGTCATTTTTGGGTCATTATGGGTCAAGCCATTTTTATCTAAAAAACGGCTCTAACGATTTTGACCAAATTTTATATTTTATCGTTTTGAATTACAAGAAGACCATTGGGTTAGGTAACACGTTCGAGAAAATTCGGTTAGTGGGTCATTTTTGGGGTCATTGTGGGTCATGCTATATTTATCTAAAGATTTTCTCACGCAATTTTGACTAAAAGTTGCATTCTATGGTTTTCGGGCACGAGAAAAACACTGGGCTAAGTTACATGTTCGAGAAAAAATTTTAATGGGTCATATGGAGTCATTAAGTGTCTGGGTCAAGCTATTTATATTTAAAGAACTGCATGATCGATTATAACGAAATTTTGTATGTAACAGTGTTTTGACATGAGGAAACTAATGGGCTAACATGCGCTAGTTTACATGTTCGAGAAAAAATTTAATGGGTCATATTGGGTCATAAGTGTCTGGGTCAAACTATTTATATTTAAAGAACGGCGTGATCGATTTTAACGAAATTTTGTATGTAACAGTTTTTTGACATGAAAAAACTAATAGACTCACATGTTTGAGAGATTTTGACTATAAGGATCATTTGTGAGTCATGGTGGGTCATAATGGATCATGTCAAGCTATATCTAAAGAACGGGTGGATCGATTTTAACGAAATTTTGGGTATATCATTTTTTTGACACGAGAAAATCATTGAGCTAGGTTACACGTTCGAGAAATTTCGATTAATGGGTCATAAAGGGTCATAAAGGATCTGGGTCAAGCTGTTTATATTTAAAGAATGGCTAGATCATTTTTAACGAAATTTTGTATGTAACAATTTTTAGACACGAGAAAACTAATGGACTAAGTCACATGTTCGAGAGATTTCGATTATAAGGGTCATTTGTGGGTCATTGATGGGTCATGCTAATTTTATGTAGAAAATGGCTCTGATCATTTTGACTGTATTTTGTATTATGATGTTTTTGGGCAAGAGAAAACCATTGGACCAGGACACATGCTCGCGAAAATTCGATTAATGGGTCATTTTGGATCATAATGGGTTAGGGTTATTCTAATTATTATATAACAACGATTCAATAAATTTTACCTAAATTTTGTAACGAAACGTCTTTTGTCACGAGAAGACTAGGGCAGAGTTGCAAGTTAAACAAAATTATATTAGTGGGCCATTTCGCTTTATTGATGAATGCTGTCAAGCTAATTTTACCTAAGAAATGGCTTAAACGATTTTGATTCAATTTTATATTCTTCTGTTTTTGATAACCTGAAGACCATTGAGCTAAGTCACATGTTTGATCAAGTTTGAATAGTGGGTCATTTTGGGTAATACGGGTCAGAGTCATGAGAAAATGGCAACAACCAAGAAATTGGCAATATTTGACAAAATATTGGCAACATTTGGCCGAAAAATTGATTATTAAGATTACGAAAGCCACAACACGTATTTGGTGCCAAATGAAAGAATGTCTCCGAATTTGGCTATATCTGGCAAAAAATATTGTCTCTCAGAATGTGAAGAATTTTTTTATGCATTTTTAATAGGATTCGAGATTTATGATTAAATTAACCAGAGTCGAGCTAAAAAAGTGATTTGTATCGATGTCCTTTCGTTGAAGATTTTAAAATAAAGTAAAATTTATGAACACGTGCATACAAACATAGTTTTCTTACTGATTGTTTTTATAATAACATGTTTTACAGTAATAATAGAAAGTGAATGATACAGTGAAAATACTACATCGAGTTTAATATAAAGTTAAATTTGACCGAGCTTAGCTCGGTCACCCCTGCTGGTATATATTTAATTACTTTCTATTATTTAAAAAAAATAATAAAAGTAAAAAAGGTTAATTAATAATTATGGAGCAAAACAATTTATATAATTTTAAAGAAGAGAATGGAAGTAAATAAACGTCGTATTAATAAATAACTAATTGTAATCGGGTTACCATGTCAGGCAAAATAATGCCAATTTAGATTCCATTAGTTACCTCTGTGCATATATGATATCTGTACTAACAAAACTTTCAACAATGTAGTAAATATGCCATTTGGCTGTATTCAATTATCGAAGATAGTTCCAAAATCTTTTTGAATATTAGCTAACACAGAGATAAAATGAAAAAAATCGAAGAAGAAATGACTAATTGTAAAAGGTTTGTAATTTTTTTTTCAACAGTTAATTTTTATTTTAAAATGTTGAATTTTTCAATAATAATAGCACATAATTGCATAAATTTCCTTTGATTGCATATATTTCCTTGATAAGTTAGTAAATTTTAAAACTGTAATTTTTCTTTTGAGTGGAATTGACGAAATGGCGCAAGAAAAATTAAAAAAATAACAAAAAATATTTGCTTAAAAAAAGCTTTATATTCGTTGATCGCATTCTTCAAAATTATGGCGAAAAACTTTTGAAAAAGTATGATATTATGTTGCTATATGGTTGGCAAAAAATCGCACAAAAGCAAAAATTTCAATATTTGATTCTAGTTTTTAAAATATTAACTCATATCTTATAATTTACAATTGAATATTAAAATATACTCCAAAAGTTATCTTCACTTTAAAAAACAACATTATGGCGACTATCAAAAACCTAATTTCAGACACATGTATTTTATCTTCATTTTCTTTGGCGACAAAAGCAAAATAAAAATCGCAAAGAAACATATAGAGATCTGCTTTTTTTCTGCTAAAGTTATATGATACTGAAATTTGATAAAAAAGAAAAAGAAAATAATAAAAATAAAAATAATTATCATTCAAAATTTATTTAATCAAATTTTCACGTTCATTTTTTTATTCTAATGGAAGGGATAAATCGCCAAATGCAGTATCAAATTTTAATTTTTCACATTAAGTTATTTTTTAAGTATTAAAAATATTTCTTTCATTTTTAAGATATATTTTTTGGTGCCACATTGCTTCAGCATCGCGTTTTTTGAAGCTTACTTAAGTAATAAAGATATTGCTAAAAATTAACAAATATTACATCATATAATAACAAATCGATATTTTTTAAATCTAGAGGACTTGGCCTTTGGCGAGAGAAAGAAATTTGACAGTATAATTTTTGGAAGCATTTTCTATGTTTCAATATTTATCCAAAGTTATTTAATATAAAAAAGACGTTTATCTATTTTTATATACAAATATAAATAAATTGGGTATAAAAAACAATAATGACATCGATAAATTATATTTATACGTGTAAATTCTTATAAAACAAGTTAACAATTTGTAAGCTTTCATGTATCTGTTTGTATCATTTGTCAACAAATCGCAACTTTCTGAAACCCGAATTGCTCACCAAACGTCTCGCCAATTGCGCAAAATGTCCTTTATATTGAAAAAATATGAATAAATCCAACATTTAAATCATCATATTCAACATTTTTCAAATTTTTGAAAGTTAGAAAATAATTGTGCAGAAAATTTTATTTTTCATGTCTTTATTTTACTGGAATTCGGGAAATATTTCTTATAGTTTTGTCAATAACACAATAATTTTCATTTTTCTTATGCATTTGTTTGTGGAGTATTACCACTTTCGGTACAAAGTCAATGAATAAGTTGGCAATTATCCGGACATTTTCACCCATAGACTTTCTCCTGATTCCCAAGTCTGTTATTACATAAAGATTTTTTTAAATTTACATAACATTTTTTAACTTTTAAAAGCTAAAAGTTTGACTATGAGAAAGACAATTCTACAAATTGTTATACAGTTTGTAATTTTGAAACTGGAAGAAAAATTTCCAGGCCCGTATTCGAACTAGTGTTATTTTCAAATAAAGTCCAGAAATCCTGGGTTAGAATCCATGCCTGAAAGTTTTTCACGCAGTTAGAAAATTAACTCTCATATGATTTATTTACCAATTAGTATGATTGTGTTAAAATAAATCTAGTAAGGGAAGACTGGGAATAGCTTGACCCATGTTTTTACAAACATATTTTTAATTTTAAATATGTAACTTGGATAAAAATTCCTTGTATTTAAGGATGATTTATTTTGCTTTAAGCTCTAAATAACATGAATAGAGCTCTGTTTACTTGGATATAGTGTTTGAAAAATATAAAATATATTGTTATCAATATAGTAAAAAAAAATATGAAACATGTTAAATTACTGTTTTGTTATTTTTAAATTCCAAAGTGAAAAATTACAACTGTCAAATGACATTATTTTTTTTATTTGCATTTGTAATAGCATACAGTTTAAGCTATAAATTAAAAGATCATTATTTTCGAAACATGTATTATACTACACTTTAAGATAAAGTCTTATATGTTACATCATGCATATTTAACAAAAAGAAAACGGCAATGAAACTTGAAAAGATCGTGAAATAAAATACTTAAGTAAACAATAACATGTGAGTGGAAAATATGCATCAACTGTAGTCGAAACCACCCATGAAGAATATCTTGGACAATGAAAAGCCAGGATAACAATAGAAGTAGAGGGACGTGTGAGACACTAGACAAATAAAAGAGATTAACAAAGATGATGATGAAACTGAAAGGAGATGGTTATATCTTTTACTCAAAAAAAAATAAATGAGGCAAGAACATTATTGTTCAGATATTAAAAAATGAAATGCTATTGATGTGTCTGTTATGAATGAAATGGAAATTTTTGTAGAATATTTTCTTTTTGAGAGAGAACGTTAATAATGGAGTAGAGGATTTGCATTACTTTTTTGAAAATGTATTCTATGATCTCTACAGAATTCTATTAAAAATTAGCATTGCAATGACTGTTTCTATTTTGTAGGTTCTTAAGAACGCATATAGTAATTGCCTTTTTGAAAGAAAAATAATTACATTTTGAAAGGAATATTTGAAAAAAAGTGATTGTTTGCAATCCTTATAATTTTTACGACGAATAGCGTTTTTCTGATTTTTACTTTGTAATTTATTTCAAAGAATATCTTGAATATTTTTCACTCTTAAAAGTAATCAAAGTTGTAAATCAGACTCCAATGAGATTCTCGCAATTCTTCTAAAATTTCTACATCGTCTGATGTCAATTCTTTTTGTTTATTGTAAATAATCTTTCATTAGAAAAAAAAAAAAATGAAAAAAAATCATTTGTTGTTTCACTGAATATAAACTTCTTGCTAAATTTAGCAATTTTTTCAGACATGTTAAATTGATGATTCAGGAACCTTGATTTATTAATCTGTCATATTCTCATTTTGAATAAACTTTTTTTTATAATTTTTAATCAATGAAAGCACATGATTTTTTGTAAACTTGCTCTTATTGTAAAACAAAACATTTAAGATTTGTTTACCATTAAGGAAAATCTTCGCTTCTTACAAATTTCAAATATTTAAATACATTTGTCTTTATATTCCCGAAAAAAATTTAGTCACCTTTTCAAAACTGATACAATTAAAATTTTACATCTTTTACATTTCACCAAATATTATATTTCTAAAAAGTAATGAAAGGACTGTTATAATAATTATAAAATTCAGTTTTGTAAAATAATTAATCTTTTCTCTATTGATTTTAATTATAAGTGTCTAGTCTTGTACTTAAATTTTTATTAAACAACGAGATCAATTTCGGCTGAAGCTATCAATTGTAACACATGACAAGAAATATTTTATTAAAATCATTAAAACAAATACATGCACATATTAGCAAAATTGATAACAAACACTACATATAATATTTACTAAATGTTCGACATATAAGTATTAAATCAATTTAAAATACAGAAACATTTGATTTTAAAGATATATTCAACTTACAAGAAGAGAACCAACCTTGGCAATTACCGATTTTGTTTATTTATATATATGTTGTAGGATAGAGTGCTATTAGTCTCATGTTCAATGGAATTTCTTACCTAACTCCTTACTTCTCGACAAGGAAGGTGGGGGGGGGGTGTCTAGCATTATAACACAACTTAAATCTTATTTTGTATCAAAATTTCTGTGTTGGTCACACATAGCACGGCTCGTGTGACGTTTGATCGTTGTTTGTGAGCTTGGATTCGAAACCAGAATATGTTGCATTCGGTTATATTTTTATGTTAAAATATATACAGGGTGGTCATAGAAAAACTTTGCTAATATGTGCAGTTCTAGCGGCCCGTCCGTTCATCCGATCAAAGTAAAATTTAAGATATAGCTATTCAGAGGTATGAGCTCGAGATTCTGTGAACGGCAACAAAATGGCGCTCACGGTTACGGTTATAGTTACATGAACTCTAAAATTTCCAATGGCAACACCCAATTTTTTTCATCGCAAAATGCTCAGCGCATGCGAAAACCCTAATGAGCGTTGGAACGGTATGGTTATTGCAATAAACGGACGCGTTATGCTCGCACAAAATCAGCTCTACGAACGGCCCCAAAAAACACGACCAGGGCCATGAAGAAATATTGAATATGACAGAGACAAAATTCCAATCACGAAACATCGATTGCCAGATAGTCAGCTTAGAATACGGATAAAAAATAGGGTAGGAATGTTAGTTCTTTAGTCGGAGTTGACAGATGCCAGTAAAATGACTTCGTTCGTGATGAGTTGGTAAAACTATTATCAAAATGAGATGAATGCTGCGAAAACCTGGCGCGTTTACCGTCGAAACCATCGCTAAATACGTTGCCTATGCATTTCACAAGCTCGTCGTGATTTAGTAATGAAATTCAAAGAAAGTGGCTGCGCCTGTGATAGTCCACGATCCGGACGACCAACTGTTCCTGAGGATATTGTTATGAAAGTGCATCACATAGTGACCAGAGGACGCATGAAAACTATAAAAGGTGCATCTCGTGTATTTGATATACCAAAATCAATGGTCTTAAAGTTACTGCGCTCTGTAATACGCATGTTTCTTTACCGGTACCAGCACGCCCAGTTGTTCGAAGTGAGAGATCATCAACAACATATAGACTTTGTTAATGAATTTCTTATCGAATATGATAGAGATAACGATTGACTTCTTCGCATATTATGAACGGACGAAGCACATTTCACCTTAACTGGTAACGTCAATGGTCTCCGCGATCCCCCGACCTCATTCCTATGGATTTCAGGTTCTGAGGATATCTAAAATCTAGAATGTACATGTGCAATCCGCAAACTTTGCCGGATTTGAAAGATTCTATCAAACGTGAGATTGCAAACATCCCTCATGCGATGTAACGTTCGACTGAATTTCCATAGTCGCCAAAAAGCAATGTGTAATTGCCTATGATGGCACCCATGTGGAAATGTGTAATCAAAATAAAAGCTTTCTCCGATCTGTGTTGTAATCAGAGATTAGTGTACTGACTCTGTGTCATATCCAAATTTACTCCTTGCGCCCCAATCGTGTTTTTTAAAAGGGGGGGGGATTCGCAGAACAGTTTTTGTGCGTGCATAACGTGTCCGTTTCTGCCTACACATGTACGGTTCCAACGCACTTTAGGGTTTTCGCATGCGCTGAACATTTTTCGATGAAAAAAATGGGTGTTGCTATTGGAAAATTTCGAGTTTCTGTAACTATAACCGTAACCGTGAACGCCATTTTGTTGCCGTTCAGAGAATCTCGAGATCATACCTCTGAATAGCTATATCTGAAATTTCACCTCGATCGGTTGAACGGACTGGCCGCTAGAGCTCCATATACCGGCAAAATTTTTTATGACCACCCTGTATATGTATATTTAATCAGTGTTTCGTTGTTTTTAGTTTCCACATTGCACATTTTAAAACTGCCAAAAAAGCCATTATTTATTTATTTGCATTTGTAAAGCTGAATTTTTAAGTTATAAAATAAAAGATCAATATTTTTGATACATTTATTATATTTCTCCTTAAGATAAATTCTTATATGTTATCGCATGCATATTTGGAGGCAATGAAATTTAAAAACACCATAAAATAAAATTCTTAAGTAAACAATAACATGGGAGTGGAAAATATGCATCAATTGTCGCCGGACCACCCATGAAGAATATCTTGGAGAATGAAAAGCCGGGATGACAATAGATGTAGATGCATGTGTGAGACACTAAAAAAAGAGATTAACAAAGAAAGAGATGCAACTGAAAGGAGACGGTTATGCTAAAAAAATAAATGAGGTATGGTATCTATATTATTGTTCATACATTGAATGAAATATAATACACGTGTCTGTTATGGATGAAATCTAAATTTGAGTAAGATATTTACTTTTTGTGAGAGAGCATTAATAATAGAGTAAGTGACTTTTTGCATTATTTTTTGAAAATGTACTTTTGTGGTCTCTATAGCTGAATTTGAGTTAAAATTAAGATTAAAATGTTTATTTCGATTTTATAGATTGTTGAGGAGTTTGTATAGTAATTACCATTTTGAAAGAAAAATATTTTAAATTTTGGAAAGAATGTTTTAAAAAAGAGACTGTTTGCACTCCTTATAAATTTTGTCTAAATAGCGATTTTTCTAATTTTTACTTTGTAAGTTATTTCAAATTCCATGTATTCAATAATGTCTTATTTTGTATTAAGCACTAAACAACCTGTATAGGGATCCAATTAGTTGGAAATTTTATGAAAAATATATAAAAAATATTTTTATTGGAATATGAAAAAAAAAAATAGTATATTAAATCAGTGTTTCGTTGTTTTTAGTAAAAAATTACAACAGCCAAATAACATTATTTATTTATTTGCATTTGTAATAGCTGAACATTTAAGCTATAAATTAAACGATCAATATTTTTTAAACATGTCTTACACTCCTCTTTAAGAGTGTCTTATATGTTATCTCATGCAAATTTGACAAAAAGAAAACGGCAATGAAACTTGAAAAGAACCACAAAATAAAATACTTAAAGAAAGAATAACATGTGAGTGGAAAATATGCAACTGTAGTCGGAACCACCCATGAAGAATGGGTGGTTCCATTCCATGGATAATGAAAAGCCAGGATGACAATAGCAGTAGAAGAATGTGTAATACACTAAACAAAGAGAATAACAAAGAAGAAGAAGAAATTGAAAGGGGGTAGTTATATCTTTTGCTCAAAAAGAAAAAAAAGGAGGCATGGTATCTATATTATTGTTTAGCTATTAAATATATATATATTTGTCTGTCCAAGATAAGAAAAACCCTGAGTAGGTTTCCTGCTTTCGAAGGTTCCAAAACTTGTAGGGAGGGAACTTCATCCATAGGACAAAAAAGACTGCTTATTTGCGGAATGCTTGGTTGAATGGGAGAAAAGGAAACACCAGACTTCCCTAATATAAAGTCGACTGACCAGTTACCTTGGCAACAGAACGGACCTGAGACCGGTTCTAGAGTCTTTCTTAAAGGAGCCAGACAGTATACAAAATTAGCATTGAAATATTTATTTCTATTTTGTAGATTATTAAGGACACGCATGCTAATTACCTTTTTGAAAGACTTCTCTGAGATATTTTGCAGTTATTGAAAAATTTTTGCTCTTGCTAAATTTTTCATTTATTGTAAATAATATTAACTTGAAAAAAAAAATCAATGGCTTTTCTTACAAAAATGAAGTTTGTGCTAAATTTAATATATTTTTTAAACAGTTCAAATTGATGGTTCAGGAATCTTGATTTATTAATCTATAATTTTTTCATTTTGTATATGAAATGTTCAGATTTTTTTTATCAATAGAAATAAATGAATTCTTTATAAGCTTGTTCTTGCTACAAAACAAAACATTTAAGATTTATTTAACATTAAGAAGAAAGTTCATTCCTTATAAATTTCAATTATTTAAATACATATGTCTTTATATTGCTCTAAAAAATTTAGTCATTAGTTGCAAAACCTATTACCACGTGAAAATATGAAAATGTTCATATTATTTATTATTTAAAAAAATAAATATGTTTATTTGCATTCGTAATAACTGAAATTTTAAGTTATAAATTAAAAGATCAATGACAATAGAAGTAGAAAGATGTGTGAGACACCAAACAAAAAGATTAAAAAAGAAGTAGATGAGTCTGAAAGGGGATAATAGTATGTATTTTTTAAAAATGTTAGATAAATTTGATATAATTTTTAAATTATTTATACGTATGAATTTGATATAATGTATATAAATGATATAAGAATTTATATCATTTATAATATTTGACCCCCGCTATATCTCCAGAAACAAAGAGTGTTGTGTAAAATTATTAGAAATTGAGATTAAGGGGCCCCTGTCTTACAACATATTGAAAAATAATGAAAATCTGTGATAATCAGGGATGTTCCTCTCTTTGTTAGATTTTTAGATATGCATACCATCACCAATTCATTATTTAAAATGTAATAATATGTGTTTTTGTAGATGTGTACGCACATATCTTTAAACCCTCAATAATTTCATTATATATAACACCATTTTGAAAGATTGCATCATTATCTGCAGCCTTGAAGCTCTTCAAACTTAATTTCAGAATTAATTTTACTTAATTATGGATATATAATATATTTATTAATAGCAGAATTCTTCCATATAGATATGTTAATTGCATAAATTTATTTTATACTGGCGACTTTTATCCATCTTATCTTAACGTAAAATACTCAAACTATTTCAAATTAACACAAAATCTTCGAATTAATATTTCCATTCACCTTTTGAACATAAAAATATGAAAAACAATCATTTCTTAATAATTCTCATTTATGACAAACGGGATGATTTACAATTAGAGTTAATTATTTTATAGATTTCAAATTATCACATTGCAGAAATAAAAAATAAAAATATTTTATGCCTCTCATTTCATAAATAAGAACAATGTGATGATTTAAACTATGCTTTTCTTAAAATATCATCTAAATTCTAACATACAATTAGTACATCTATGTCCTTTATTTATTAGAAGAAGGGTAGAAGATCGAGTATGAAGAATGAGAAATGAAGTAAGGGCATAATTAATTTATTGTGTAATAACTATTTAATAAAAATATTTTAAAATAGGAAATATTTGCCATTAAAATATACGTAAAAAATAAATAAAGTCGAGTCTCTCTATAACGAAACTCCATCCAGCGAATTTCTCTATTTAACGAATTTTTTGTAGGAACGGTCATTTTTTTTCATGATTACATTAAAAATAATCTCCATATATCTCCAGTTAACGATTTTATTTTCAAAAATGTTCTTTTATATGTTTAGAAAACGCTTCAAATTATTTGTAGAATAACTTTTTTTTTGTTGATTTCTGGTTCATATTTCATACCTACATTCCTCTACCTTATTAATTATGTCCAAAAAAAGACGTTCAACCCCCTCCCCCATCCCAAGAAAAACATCCTTTTTGGACTTCGTTTTAGCCAAGATGATAATGCGTTCTTGGAAAATATTAAAACATTTGCTTGCTACTGGAGGGATTTGCAATTACCAGAAAGTATTCTAAAAGATAAAAAACTATTCCATTGTCGTTTTGAATATGTTGTTTGTTTCTTTGTTTGGATAGTAAGGCAGGAATAAGGAAGGTATTAGGGGGGCAATTGCAGAAAAGGTTGTTTTTTTCAGCATGTTTTTATCTACCGAAACTAACTCTCATTACTTTTAGAGTTTAAAGTGGATGTTTGTTGTTTGTGGTGACTCGTAGCATATTTTGTAATGAGAGATCATTTTGAACGAAGAATTGTGACTAAATGTTGGTGTTATCTGCTACTGAACCTGCATAAAATCACTTCTAGGAAAAGCATAACTCTCTCTGATAAAATAATTTTTTTTTTAAATAATCAATAAAACACCGAAAAATAAGGAAGTGTTGAAAATGTTTGAGATTCTGGAAAAATTCAATTAAATACTTCAAAAACTTAATTAAACACCTCGAAAACAATTCTGTTTCATAATTTAAACATTAAATGAAAACATTTTTGCCGTTCTTTATTCAACGAATTTTTTCTATATAACAAATTTTTGGACTGAACGATGGATTTCGATGTATAGAGACTCGAATGTACTGAGAAAAAAAATGCTAGAGTACACAGGATGGGTATTGTTTTTTGGTATTTTTATATACAAATGTTTATTAATATTTACAAAATTATATAAAAATTTTTTTATTGTGCGCAACATGTTAACATTATGTTATAATCATTCAAACTTAATCCAAAAAGTTAACAATATTTTCTGCAGTTAGTTACATAGTAGAAGAAGTTTTATGTAACAATTGCTCGATTCCTGCATATGACGAATGATGAGAAATGTAGGGCATCCGATGGAAGTTAATGAATGGAATACAAAGACACTATTTTTAATTTGTTGAGCACAGCATCGACAATTTCAAAACCAGTTCACAATCATGTCTTATTACAACAAGCAATGAGGCTTATCTTTTCTGATTTCCTCTTAATTATAGAAAATATCCACCGTGGGGACGAGAGACCAGTATACGTGCCGTATACGTTCCTCAGAATTCTTCATTATTCTCAACAGTAGATTTTTATGGTAAATTTTGCCTTATTTAATGCGCTGAACAGTAGAGCAGTTTTGAGGGGTTACCTAGTTGTTGACAACTTCATACCAGTCTATTTAATTGAGCAATCTTATGTTGTAAAGAATCATTGGGAGAATGTATGAATGAAAACTACTTAATTTAAAAAAATAAAAATTTTAAAACTACAAATTTTACAATTAATAGAATAAATTAAGGTTATGATTAAGATAATAACTTAAGTCTATTAAAATAAAGAAAAAATATTAGTTAATGGTATAACAGTAATTATAAAACTACTATAAATTGGTGATGCTAGTACGTATTTAAAGAGACCTCTTACTTTCCAGAAGTCTATTTAGTCGCATTTTCTCGATTCAATTAGACAAAAATTTCCGTCTTTAAAAACCGGTAATAAAAAATAAAAAATTCGATAAAAGATGCTCGTTCCGAAGTCGTTAGTAAAAGCCACGTGCAGAAACATCAGTCGTGTTTCACGTTCCTTCAATTTACTGCATTCGTTAAATAAAGTTTAACACTTTACATACTTTAGTAGTATATTCGTCAATAAACTACTAAAGTCAATAATAAGTCGCTTAGTTTATTCGTCAATAAACTAAGCGATTTTATATTCAAAAATTTTAAACATTAGCAAAGGATTATTAAACAATAGGGGTAAACAAAAAATGACCACTCTTACTCACTAGGCCTCAAATCTTTGTATAAAAATGTGAATTCAATTTTAAAATTTTAATTTATTTTCAGGCACAGTATTAAAAAAAACTTTGATATAAGATTTAATACAGTATTATGAATGTAATTAAGGAGTAAATCTTGAGAGAGAAATTTCTACACAAATTTATACTTATTATAAATAAACAATTTAAGTAAGAAAGGAGAAAAAAAAGAAAAAACAATTTATTAGAAAGCTATGTTTTAGTATATAGTTTAAATACCTAAGAAAAATATCCTAAGCTCAAAAAATCTTATATAATTTAATTCAATGTTACATCAAAAAGGACATTTCCATATAAAATTTTCTTCCGCTAAAAATAAAACTAATTTTGTCATGCATGGAAACACTCATACCTGAAAAGTTTTTTTTACACAGTTCTTTAAAAAAAGAAATCAAAATTTCAAAAATGTATTTAACTTACCTGCTTAAGCATTGCTATGGAGTCTTTTGTTTTTGAAAAAAAAATCATTCTCAGTTTTATGAAATTTTATTTTTATACTGGATTATTCCGTTTTCTAAGATGAAAATTATGTTGAATTTCCTTATTTGTATGCATTTTAAAAGAAGCTGAAAATTATTTTAAAAATTCTAAATGTTTTATGCATGAAAACGAATCTTTTTAGATGAAAAGGTAGTTGCATATGACGTAAGATTTATACAAAGTTACGGATTACAAAACTTCTTTTAGAAAAAATATATCTTTTCACAAAAATGTAAAAATTACATAAAATCTCGGATACCTAACATTCCTTTTCTCCAGTTCTAAAGAAAAATAAAAATACTGAACATTTTCGAAAATAATTAATTTTTACTCCTATATAAAACTGATTTCAAAGGAATGTTTCTCACTTTTACGTTGCTGTATTCCACATTAGTGTGACGCGCAAGTCCAATTACACCGATTACTTCAATATCGTACTTTTAAACATTTATCTATATTTTAATGCAATTATGAAAGAAAAAAACACACAATTTAGCTAAGATTTTTGTCAGAGGGATTAGTCTGAGTGATATTGCTGAGATCACAGATTTAACTTATGACAAATAAAATGAGATGCTGTCTTTGATTGGCATATTGCGATAAACTGAAATCATGAAAATGATCAAATTGAATCATACGAGGGAGAGACTAGAAATAAGTTACACCTGGTGACTGGGGACAGAGGTGTTTATGAAAGATAAAAAATATAATGAAACATTAAACATAAGTTGTAACTTTATTTTTATGTTGTAAATTTACTTTTTTACATAAATGCCAGGAGAGTTGAGACATTTGCTATACTTCTTCATAAGTTTCAAAAAGACCCTCGGGAAAAAAAAAATCAGGGCTTTGCATACGAAAGAAGCGTTGAACTGCTTGTTTGATTTCGACATTACTTCCAAAGCTGTAGTCAAAAATTACTTTAGTTTATAGTGGCTGTGCACACCCATCTGTAAAGGTGTTCGTTCATAGGCCCAGGTGAATTACCAAAAAGAAGCACACACAAAAAACTCCGAAAAGAGAGTTACATTTTACGACGAGACATTTATTTAGTCAGAGATAACAGATTGTAGGTTCCCCATAAGGGGGGGAATTCTCAGAGCTCTAGTGAGCTACATGTTGTCTGCATGAAGGCAATCAGTGGAGTGACGATACAACGTCACAGCCCTTATCGCCAAAAGGCATCAGAAGTCTTTCATACAAAGAATTTTGGCGACCTTTGATAAACCACACGTTCAGTATCAGTGACTACATTTGCGGTCTGGGAACCCAAGGATTATTTTCACATCTGCGAATATTTTATAGGGTTACAGAAATATCTTAAGCCTGGGAAATAGACAAGGGCAAAGCAGGCCGTTAGTTAAATTGGAGTTTTGCTGACCACAATTATATTACCCAGATGCGCAATTGAACAGAAAGAAAGCACAGTCAGGATAAACAGAGATAAAAGTATTTCTAGTTTTAAGCATTAATTGTGAGAATGAAAACAGGGTGTGGAAGGCAGATGTTAATAAAATGTAACGGATAAAAGATTATGATGAACAAAGCCCAGAGCTTTCTTTATTTTGTTAATAAGTGCGGTATCTATGGGCAGATGTTTTTCCAGACACAACAGAAAATTTGTGAGAAAGGAAGTTCTCTTATTAATTTTCTACAGAGAGCTCCAAAAGATGAAAAGCTGAAACTTCTAATAGTGGGAGGATGAAAGCTAGAACTTAACTATTAAATGTAGGATTAATTTAACTAATGGGCTTAATAGTGAAAAGGGAAACTAAAATAAAACAAAGAATTTATTAAAGGGAAATAATTATTGCATTTATGAAGGGGAAAAGATATGTAGCGATAATCTCCGCTACACCATCCAGATCTCGATCTGTCCAACACTTGTTGATTCTACTCTTTGGAAATCTATGGACCACATGTGATGTCGAAACAAAAGATGCTGAGATAGTTCCACCGATTCAGTGAAGAGCATCATCAAATATTGGACAGACGAGACCTGGATGAAAGCGCATGGCTACTATTGACAAAAGCAGTTTTTGACTACAGCTTTGCAAGCAGTGTCGAAATCACACAAGCGGTTCAAGGCTTCCTTCGTTTGCAAAGCCGTTATTTTTTTCCTAGAGGTCTTTTTGAAGTTTATAAAGGGATATGAAAAATGTCTCAACTTACTTGGTACTTATGCAGAAAAATAAACTTCCGACCTATGTTTAATGTTTCATTATATGTTTTATCTTTTACACATACCATTGTCCACAGTCACCAGGAGAAACTTATTTTCAGAATCTCTCTCGTCGAATTACTAAATCTTGTACATTAATTTATATAAACTGTTTAAAAAAATGGGAATTTAAACTATGTAAAACTACCATGCATAGGTATAAGGTTGGAAGAACGCAATAGATTAAAACTAACACAGAAAATAAAATAGTAAACCGTCTTTTAATGTAATTTTAACTTTTTGAAATAATGCCAAGAGAACAGACAGTCCTCACCGATTTGAATAACTCTAAATGACAAAAAAAAAAAGAATGCTTGAAAAGAATTGGATATATTTTATGTAGCGTGCCCTCTCCAAAATAATTAATACTGTTTTATATCTATTTTTCCACGCCTACAATGAGGTTGTTTACAAGTGGTAAGAATTCCCTCTTCAAAAAGTGTTATAGTATGGATGTCACGAATACATCAATAGTGGCATGAAATGCGTTGTTAGAGTGCGTTGCAGATATAGTCGATCGGATTTAAATGAGGAGTTCATGCTGGTCACTACATACGCTGTATTGCTTTGTTTTAAAATGTATTATGCTCAATTTAAGTTATATTTAACCTTCATTACCAAACAAACTCGGAAATGACTGCAACATAAGGTATGGCACGAGATCTGAATGCGTCGTCTGCATAATCTTTGAGCTGCCAAAGTGACATTTGATGTAATTTACTAAAATTTATATATTTGTTTGGCAAATCCTGGAAGTTAAAATGCGTTCATGTGAACTCAAATTTGGAATTTCACCAAAAGAATTTAATATATAAAAAATCTGCTAATGACAAATTAGAATCTGGTGCTATGATAAAAATATCTAGAATAATGAAATTGGTAAAACAAATGTGATATCAATTTCAAATTTGCAGTTCCCTTTGCAAGGGCCTTGGCACGAGAGAGAGAAAAGCCTCGAAAAGAACACTTTAACCCACTTTTACACAACGTACTCACTATTTCTTACAGACATTTATTCAATATTTACACAAACTAATATTTAAGGCTAGGTAGGAATCTAACCGTTTTGTTGCATTTGAAATGCAAGTTTTGTGGATGAAATGTTGCAATATTAAATATTTAAAATTTCTATGCCAAATAATTCCAAATTAATGGTAATTTAGAACACCTTGCGTTGTTTTAATTTTTTTATTTTTTAGTTATCATTTTTAGAGGTCATTTAATATTTTAAAAGTAACCCTAAATAAAATTTCAAGCTTTTAGACTCAGAAGTAACACATAAATAGAAATTTTTTGAAAGGTTTTTGTTCCTGCACTGTTTTATGTTGCGATATTTTTAGACATTGTTCCATTGGAGATTTTAGTTCTTAAAATTTAGAAGCATGTCAATTTTCATATTTATATACTTAGCAATTCCATTTACTTTTTTAGACAGTCTTCATTTACATCTTTGTCTGATTTATTTAGAATTTCGAATTTTATAGAATTCGTTTTAAAACGAGTGTTTACACCTTATAAGTTACTGCTATTCGACTTATTGCTATTCGCTTTCGAAAGTTCTTGTTTCTAACTCAATCTGTATTACAGACATCACAGATACCAAATAAATCGTGATTAAGAAACTTTCTAGAACGTTTTACGTGTGTTTCTCAAATTAAACTTTCGAACCTTTTTAGAAATTGTTCATAACGAGTATTCACCATCTAAAAGTAATCTACACGCCATATTATAAATTTCTAACTCAAACAGTGTCACAGAATCACAATTTTAGAACGTTTTTGCTCCTGCACCTCATTAGATACATGGCAATATGGCACCTATTCAGACGCAAGTGACAAATCGCCAACTATCTCTCTTTCTGCCCTTTTCATAATGCAAACTTTTATTGAAAATACATAAGTTTTGCCTTTTAATTACGGGCTTGGACTGGCAGCCACTTCATATACATTCATCCATAATTTACAAAAAAAAAAAAAAAAAAAAAAAATACGGATTGAATTCTTGATAAATTAAAAGTTCTTGTGAGGAGTGGGTTAAACTCAGCAATTGGTCGCATAAATTGGACCACTGGTCTCCTAAATTTAAATTAACAATATTAGGATGTTTCAATCAGTAGGCAATACAACTAAGTTTATTAGAAGCTAAGATTTCGATTAATGAAACAATCAAGCAAAACAACAAAATGAAATATAATTAAACCAAATGTCTGAAAAAAGAATAACTATTTAAAATCGCAGTGTATATTTAAAATATGAATCAGATTTACAAGTAATTAAGAGTAGAAAGTATGGAATTAGTAGTCCGTTAGTTGAATATCATGCAAGTAGTGGTGATGTTCTTACACATGAATTTGTTTTTTTTATGCCAGCGTATAGAACGTGGAGCCAAAATGGCAATTTGATCACTGAATCATTTCTTCTATTTTATTTTTCTGACAAATTAGGCAAAACCAATCATCGCTATTTAGATTTTCGTTTTTAGATTCTGAATCATCTGAGCTTTTTTTTTTTCAACGAAAGTTTCCTTAGTTTATGTCTATTGTTCTTCTCTTCTATCACTTTCTTTCTGATTGAATCATACTTTTTTTTAATCATACATTTTTAATTGCTTTTGTACTTTGAGAGTTTTCATTTGCATTTCATTTCAAGATTTACTTATGTGAGAAAAATAGTAACACAGCTAATTTTTGACTTCCTCTGTACTTGGACTTAGCCTATTTTTGCAAGGAAGATAACATATCTAATGATATTTTGGTTTTTAAGGGATTTTTGTAGCTGCAGCTTTGTTTTCATTGAATCTGTTTATAATTTACTCTTTTCTTTTCGAATCCCCTATCTTTGACAAAATTTGTCGCCACTAATGTTTTTGTTTTCGACAGTTTGTCTGTACCGTTATCTTTCTTTCTTTTTTCCTCTCCCACTTTTAGTATGTTTTATAATTACTGAATCTGATTTCGAAATATTACTAGAATCAGAATCAACGGATATATATACAGTACCTATCTTTTCATCAGTAATAAGTGCAGAAACAGCTGAAAAAGCACGACTTTTAAAAACTTGCCTGCTAGGAGGTCAAATGGCCAGTTTCTTTTAAAGCTTTGAAGGCTGTTTTACCTGTTGTTCCTCTGTTATGAGTGGTAGATTTCAAAATTAATAAACTTATACCTCGTTCAATTTAAGCACCTCAAGTTGGTGCACTATTTTTTAAAAAATTGATAGTCTTATACTATGAATAAAACAAAAAAAATTTTTTTTTGAAAAATATGCGCAATCAACACATGAATTTAAATATGTGTGTGAAAACATAAGAACTAACTTTAGTTTTAAAGAGTTCTATTCCGTTGAGTAGGAAAAAATGTGATCAAACAGCTAATTTTAGGGTTTTTTTTAACTATCCGAAAACACAGCACGTGGAAGGTAAATGCTGTATCAATCGAATCATAATTGACGTTATTCTGATAAGTGGGATTAAAAGTAGAGGGACCCTGTTTCTGTAATTAACGGCAGAATTGCAGCGGTCTATTTAAAGAGGCGGTCCGAATTTGGCTACTGTCCCCTAAATCTGTTTCGATGTGTAATTATATATGTATTTTTTAGAGTTTAAAAATAGAAAAAAATTGGTATTATTGGCAATGGTTTATGTGGTTATTTCTTGAAAAATAAAAGAAGATTTTTTAGTGCAATAAAATATTTTGTCTTTAAGAATTTTCCGTAGATGGAACTATAGGAATTGAAATATCTTAAATAAATGAAAAGCCATGTTCAAATTTAGATAAAAGTTTAGTTGCAGTTGATACCACCAAAAGCTAACTCTGTCAGCGTTTCCAAAGACATAAAGTTAGCAATCAAACAAAAAAAATCAATTAAAAAAGCAAGATATCTGGATGGATGCACGAGATATCGTGATGAATGGAGTTTTTCACAGACGAAAATAAAAGATTGTCTTTTGCATTTACATTAGACATTTTTGTCAACATAAAACCAATTAAGACAGAATAGTAGACATTGCGCACTTCACTTTTTACAGAACTTTGTTTTACATATTTCATCTAATTGCGTTGCAGAAAGTGTTTTCTTTTCAGACTGACCTCAACTTTTCCTCTTTTGAATCCTCAACTTTTTCTCCAGACTCACTCCACCGCTCGCATACTAGACAATTTAGCTATACATAGTATGATTCATAAGTTCGGGTAAAAGTTCTAAAAAATATTTTTACTGAATAGTTCACAGCACCGATGTATGTCCACCTTCTAAGAAGTCCCCTTGGGCGACGATACACTTTTGTCAGCGTTCCTATAACTTCTTAAAGTATCGAGGAAGCCATTTTTCGCAACCTCCTATAAGGCTTCATGCGGTGTTGTTTTCACCGCATCTCATGACTAAGAACGGCGTCCTTGTAAATGTTTTTTCATTGATGGGAACAGATAAAAGTCACACGGGGCAATGTCCAGTTTATAGGGGGATGTAGAAGCACACTAGTGCGAGTTTTGCAAATAATTGTTTTAACCGTTGATAACGACGTGCTTGTGCCACTGGTACTTTCTCAAGCAGAAAGTATCAGTGTCCGGCCTCAGCAAAGGTTGTCCAATGCGTTTATCGTCTTCGATGGATTTTCGGTCTTGTTTAAAAGGACGATGCCATTCATAAATCATCATGGTATATTGATCATACACCTATCTTAGCATTTTCAAAGTCTCCATTCGTGTTTTACCGAATCGTTGGCAGCATTTAATGCTGCAAATCTGTTCAAGAAAAGCCATCTTTCTTACGTCGTAGAGCAGAGATAAATAACTTTCAGAAGATAACAGTTGTACAAGCTTTTCAGAAATGGACTAAACCAACATGAGCAAGTAGAGGACTGGGAGAATACATTTCAGGTGGATTTACTTTCGGCATTTGCTTTCGTTGTCAAAAATGGATGCTTACCCCGAATTTTAGAATCGTATTACGTGTATGGAGTATCTTCATTTATTAGAATAGAGATATTCTATAAAAACGAACGAATGATTATGCAGTTACAGCAGCGGATTTTTAACAGTGTATGGACAATAGTTTTAAAAGATTTGTTTTTAAAGAATAAAATACAAATCTTCGTTCATTAGAACTATTTCTCACAAATATCAGTTGCTCAAATGCCTTAAATTTTAAGGAATTTTGCAAATGTAACTGACTTTAGGTGTACCTGTTATACTGCAGAATTTCTAGATTAAAATAATACATTTCATAATTTTATGTAATTTATAATAATAAAAAAAGTTGTATTTTACATCTTAAACAGAGATGTTCATGAAACATTCTAAAAACTATATAACATATAGGAGATATGACACATACAACCGCTCTTTAAATAGTTATTTCCTAAGAATGAAGCACTTGCTTACGTAATAAATAAATAAAAATAAAGTATGAAAAATACTATGCACATAATAGAATTCTTAAAAATATTCAGAATTACAGTTTAGAAATCAGAAGTTAATACCTTTTCCAGCTTATATTTTATAGGTGATCTAGTACCTAATTTGGCACTATTTTTGTTTTATTTCAGACTTTTTAAAAATTGATCCAATGTTCTTTTATGTCTATGTCATTGGATTCCGAAAGAAAAATGTTATGAACCTAAAAATTTCATTTGCTGGAAATGCATTTAAAGTTTGGTAACTTTTTACTGTTCTCTAAGTTATCTTTTCACAATTGCTTTCTATATTAATTTAAAAAGAAAAAAAAATATTTACATCGTTGACTCAGATTACTCTTATATTTTCATTGTTTCCTAATGGATTTATTTTTTATATTCTTTATATAAATATATAAAAGAATGTAAGATGAGGCATATTTTTCCATCCATAAATAATATATTTTTTCGCTAAAATTTACTGAATATCAAAATATTTTTAAACAAATTTAAATATTGTATCTTTTATTTATTGCCTACTGTTTGATGAAATAGCAATATAATAAATTAGTTTTAAAGTAATGAGATTAAATCTTTAGATTTTAAGCATTATAAATACCTTCATTCCCTGAAAGTTAAGTTTAATTTTTATTTAATGAAAATTAAAAAATGAGTTTCAAAAGCGCACCTTTTTATCTTTTTGTACTTTAAAATGCTTAATCTGATAAAATCACTCTCAAAGTTATTACAACATTAAGATTTAAAAAAAAAAACATGAAACAAAAATTCTGTGTGAAACGTAGATTATTAAATAATTTACAACAGTTCTTGAATACTTTAACAATACATAGCCATTTAATTAGGAAAAGAAGATATTTGAATTAATATTTTAGAAAACGCAAAATAAAATTTGTATACCGTATTTTAACAGGTACTACCCACTCAATGTAGACAAATGCAACAAAGTTATGCAGACAAATATTATACAAAATAAACGGTAGGTGGAAATAAAGATACGCACTGGCTGATTTAATATAAAGCAACATTTCTACATCCTATATTGCTAGATAGTAATTTGGTTTAAAATTCTGTGTTTAAATAGAAAGAAAGAAATACTCCGCAAGAAAATAAGGTAAGTTTCAGTCTTCGAATTTCGGTGTAATATTTGAATTTCACCACATTATTTTGACGAGAATCCCTCAAATTTTCACAATTCCAAAAATTCTCTGAAGAATTGAAAGCCTTTAGCTTCGTAATGTCTGCATATAACCAAGTAAGCAAAACACTGCAGAATGAGGTAAAAGCATGTGTCTGTCTCAGGGCAAAGATGTATGCACAAATTTAAAATGCGGTGCTTTGTCCCATCGTTTTACTTAGACGCAAAACTTTTCGCAAATATCATGTGGAGAGCTTTGCTTTTATTTTTTATCAGTTAGCATTGTATGAAGTTAAATAGCTACTTAACTAGTATAAGCCAGTTAGGAAGCTTTTCCCTTTTCTAGTTCTGTTTCTAAAATAGAATGTAGGTCGTGAAAACTTTTGTTTTTAGTCTTAACCCTTAATTACTGTTAGTGATCAGACAGACCGCTGCTATATGCATTTTTCACAGTTTAGTATCTAATTATCAGTTGAATCATTGATGGTAGTTTAATTTTGTTTCGTTTGGAAACTTAATACTATTGCTAGAGACCTCTGAATAAGATAATTTTAATCATAATAGGGCTTCAAACAATGTTTAGAAGAGAAACAATATCTCATATGAGTCAATCGGACTTTTTCTTCCATCTAGAATCAAACTGTCTGTGTGACCGCTCCCAGTATTTATGCAAGAATTTTTAAAAGTAGTCAAGGATTAACTGAAGTTTGCAATCTCCCATATGAATGTTTTCTTCATTTTTTTCATAATTTATTTTTCAGTCTAACTGTCGTTACTAAGGCATTTAACTGTAGATTTTAGTTTAACTGCAGATATTAATTTCATTAGGAGTCTAGCACTAAAATTAAAGAATAGGTTAATTTTAATTATAGTAGTCCTGTACTTAATATTTAGCATAGAAACAGGTTTTCCCATCAACGGCTTTTGCACTACCTATTCATTTTACTGGAAATAAGACAAAATCCCACAGAAATTGGACAAAAATACGCATTGCATGGTTTTGCCCCAACACTGCTAATATTATTTCAGCCAGTGGGATAAAGACACACAAAGCAATTTTGTAATCTAAATTTTTCCAGAAATTATTATTTGGCAGATTAATGGTTAATTGTAAAACTTGCCTAATGTTCTAATATAACTTTTTGACAAATCGTTACATAAGTTTAGATCAATGATTCGTTAAAAACCAAAATTTATGAAATTGCGCATTTTTGTCTATCTCTTCCTATATGACTATGAGTTAGTTAACGTACTTCAAAAAATGTGACTTATTTTTTTTATCGCATGCACATTTAATGAAAGAAATAGTCACTTTAAAGAGTACTGTAAGGTGCTTTAAAGAGTTCTGAAAATAAGGATATAAAAAGAAAAAAGTTACCGATTTTTTGAACTTAACAATTTTCAACTTCTTTAACATCCTTTATTATCCCAAAATCTATTGCATTCTTTAAAACAATTCAAAATAATTCACAGTGACATTCTAAAATGTAATGAGATTAAACATCAAATAAAAGTCTTAATGGAAAACAAGAAATACCGGCATTGACAATAAAATATATGATTGATGACACATAAAATTTTTCTTTCTTACGTGAAACAATGAAAAAGAAAATTATTTGTTAGCCACTAGGGTACCTGATAAAGAATGTTTACAGTAAATGATGTTTAAATATTTAATTCTGGATTAATGTATAAAGTAAAAAAAATCGACTATATGAGATTTCATGCAATAATAATAATAATAATAATAATAATAATAATAATAATAATAATAAATATTTAAAATCTACATGTAAGTGTAAGTGGGATAATACATCTCAATCAATGAGTATCATTTTAAATTGTACTGTCGTGCATATACCTGCGTTGAAATGTAAAATAGTTGACCTATTTATTTCGCTTGTCTGTATTCTAACAAGAGATTCCAAGAAAACTTTTACATGCCCCATTTTCTTTCATATTTTTTAATATTTTGTATAGAAAATAGATTTAAGGTAACGCAAGTGGGAAAAGTACACAATATCCTTATATTAGTTTTGTTATTTTCATAAATATGGGAATCATTTTTTTTGTTGTCAATTTAAATGCTTCTTACTGCTTTTGAATTCTACCTACATATAGAATTGAGTAAAAATATTTTACATTGCGAAAACTTTTCTCAAATATCGAAGCTGCAACTGCATGAAATATGATTTCTTATAGGAAGATATTACTGAAATCTACAGAAAATGATTTTTTTTCCAGATACTCTCACTCTGGTTTTTGCATTTCATTCAGACATATATTATTCATGTCAGTGAAGATTAAAATCATAAATTTCATTAGATGTCGCATTTTGGCAACCAGTCGTAATATTCAAAACCTGGAAAGATAAATAAAACGTGTTTATCATTTTATATTTTATATTTCATACTAAATAAATATAAGCATGCATATATATATATATAAAATAACATATGTATCGAAATTTGGAAAAGATATTCCTTATCCTATTTATTACACAAATCTTTACAAATAAATGAATAAAAAATATTTTAATGACAGTAAAATAAACAATTATTATGACAAAGTTACGGGATATATTATGCTCAATATAGATTATGTATCAGATATTTTTCATAATTAAAAAGCATCCCTCTGCTTCAAAAGAACCACATAGTAACGTTTCTTGGTTTTTAGCACTTTCCAACAGAGTTGAAAAGTTCTTATGCATTCAGTTTGTCTGTCCGTCTGTCCGCGCTCTAACTCCCGTAAATATACTCGGATTACTAGCAAATTTTTATACGTTATTGATGTTTACCCAGCACGAACCCTACTGAAAATGAAATATCTACCATGGTTAGTTTATCTACAGAGAGAATCAAAAGTTTCCCATTACATTATGGCCCATGGGGAAAAATCGTTAATATACTCGGATTGTCATGAAATTTTAGGACGTTATTGACGTTTACCCTAGCACAAACCTTATTGAAAATGAAGTTTCTACCATGAATAGTTTTTCTACAGGGCGAATCAAAAATTTCCCATTACATTACGGCCTATGGGGAAAAATCGTTAATATACTCGGATTGCCATGAAATTTTAGGACGTTATTGACGTTTACCCTAGTACAAACCTTATTGAAAATGAAGTTTCTACCATGAATAGTTTTTCTACAGGGCGAATCAAAAGTTTCCCATTACATTACGGCCTATGGGGGAAAATCGTTAATATACTCGGATTGCCATGAAATTTTAGGACGTTATTGACGTTTACCCTAGCACGAACCTTATTGAAAATGAAGTTTCTACCATGATTAGTTTATCTACAGGGCGAATCAAGAGTTTCCCATTACATTACGGCCCATGGGGAAAACTCGTTTCAAAGGAATTTTAACGAATGATATACCCTGTCAAACATATTAAAATATGCATTCTATAAAATATAAGGTGAAAATGTAGCTATTATTCATTTACAGGGCACCACACAAAAGAATTCCATTAGATAATGGTAAAAGGGGGAATTGTGTGTGACATATTTTAAATATATTAAGCTTTTTCATGCATAATAAAATTGATATATGTCACTGAAGCTTAATATAAGTTATACGCTACTGTCTTGCATAATATGAAGTACATAGCATTTACAGGGCGACACAAAAGATTTCAAATAGTATATTCTTTCCGAAGTACCGTATATGTGTCCGATGATGGCTGATGGAGGGATGAAATGCATTTTAATTATGATATGTGCGTTTATATTTCGCTAAATATATGCACATTATATGGTGTTTATAAATGTTATGGTTGATATAGAGGGCTACCCAAAAGAGCTTACCAACGTTACTGAATATGAGCGTAAATTATTTAAACGTGGTTCTTAAATAAGCTATACATTTTTACGCTGAGCTTCATTCAATTTACTGAGAAATATTTGAAGAATATAGATAAAAGAATATATAGGGCCACGCAAAGTATTCGGTACATGGACGCCTATGAATGATTATTTATGAGAATGTGATTTCAGTTGTTTTAAAATTGTTTTAGTTTACAATAAATTTTAGCCTAATGCTGACATGTAATAAAGGTACAATGTAAACTACAGGGATGAACAAAAGTATTCAAGTATGTTTCCATCTAATAGTATGAATTGCTGAAAAAGAAATGTCAAGCTACTGGGTATTTTCTTGTTAAACTAAATTTTCCCATTATATCAACTGACATATGAAATACAGGGCTATTCAAAAGTACTGGAATACATATTTGGGTATATTTGGCTATACACTATTATTTACCTAAATAACAAAGTTTTGTTAACGATTTTATTAAGTGTTGGAAAGTGCTTTCATAATCTATGCTTAACACATGATTTTTCATACTTGTTTTTATTCAACCTAATATATGAAGGCGTAGGTTCGGTATACCTGCGTCTAATTAAAAAGGAAGATGTTTAATAAATTATTTTAACAAAACATGTTTTTAAAAATTATAAGCAAAATTTCATTCTGTAGTAATATTGCTTTCTGTCTTTTTTTATTCTTTAAAAGTAAATAATTTACCTTCTAATTTACCTTCACCCGTAAGGCATGGTGACGTCACTGCGACGTCGTTGTGAAGTCACATTGCGACTTTGTGACCATCAATTGTCGATGTCACGTCACGTGACGTCGATGTGAAGTCACAGTGATTAAAATGTGAAGTCGTTATGGCCGTTTTAGTGCTTGTTTGTGACGTCACATTGTGACCACTTTGTGAAGTCACGGTCTAACATATTTGTGAAAAGTGTGTCATTTGTGACTACCTTGACATTAACATTGTGACGAAACTGTGACAAAAGCGGCGATATTTAAATTGCCAGAAACATTTTTTAAAGTAAATAACATATTTGTAATTTTCTAAAAAATTTTCTGAAAGTCACATCTCAGTCACAATGTGACGTCACTGAGTGGTGGCATTTTGGTCATAGATGTGATGTGACCAAAGTGACTCACAGTAACGTCATTGTGACGTCACTGTGACCATGCATGCTATGAGGGACGGGTACTTTTCTAAGGGATAAACAAGAGCTTTTAAGAACGTACACTAGTCACGCGGTAAAAGCCGAGCGCTAATGTAAAGTCTATGGGGACGTTCTTTTCAAATACCTCGCTCAAATTTTAATATTTTTGCATGATTTTTTTGCACAAGATAGCTGAGGACAATCCACAACCGGCCTAGTTTTTACTTTTTCGATTTTGCTTATATATTTTTTATATTACGATAGTTTCAATTTCAGAACCGGTTTAAACCGACAAATTTTACAATTATTAATATTATCTGAAAACGAAGAAAAGTAGGCGATTGTTCATGTGTAATAAATTTCTTCTTTTTAAGGGCAGGAGTGTAGTTATGTAATTGATATGTATAAAGCAGCGTGAGCTAGATTCGATGGATTTTGACACTTTTATCCCAAAGTAATAATTAGTAGTAGTAAATATTAGTAAAAATTAGTAGTAAATATTAGTTATAGTAAAAGTATGGATTTGAGTACCGTCAAGTTTCAACTTGACGTCTGGAACCTGTGTTTCTATTTTAGTTGTTTTAAAAAAGAATCTATGACTGTGAATTCCACCAGAGACGTGAGAATTTTAGCTTCTTATTTCTGAATAGAAAGATGTCGGAAGAAATCTATAGAGTTTATTTACATTTTATGTTCGTTAAAGATTTATCAAACGAACAATTAATATTGACACACTTAAAGTTTTACTATACATGTATTCACAGAAATACACTACTCAGATTTACTGTATGAATTAAATAAAATACAATTTGATACTTACAAGTAAAATTTTTGCAAAAAAAAAAAAAAAGGTTCTAAGCATATAAATCTAGTTGTAATTTATTTAACAAATAAATATACATCGCTGCGATTTCTATTATGCTCATATATATTGACTGATTTGTTATCCATAGTTATTCGATATTAAATATATAAAGATACAATATTTGGTATGTATATTTGAATTCTAGGTATGCTCTTAACTTTACTTTATGAAGTACATAGACAAATTTTGCTCATGCTTCTGCAACTCAGTCTGTTACAGTAAACTAAATAAGTTATGCAAATCGAAAAAACAAATTTCTGTTAAATGTACAATTTATATCTAATACTGAAATTCACATTAATAAATACATAAACTAGTTAATTATGACGCCACATCGAAAAAAGTTTTTAAATTTTTATTTAAAGGCTAAAATAATTCAAAATTGACGTATATATGAAACATTTCGAAGTTAACCTTTTAAATTTAATAATTCCAGAGTACTAAAGAAATTCGAAAATAAAATTCAATTTAATATTTCCTTCTCTTGGTAGTTACCTTCTCATTGACCTTGTCTTTTCCCCAAATTTTATTAAAACGTTGCTTTATCAGTTGGAAATATGTCTTACTTTATTGGTAAAAGATGAAGAAATGTGCACGATTTAGAATCATTGCAAAAAAAAAAAAAAATTGCAGTTCTAAATATTCTTTGCATTTAATTTGATTTCTTGTTTTTATAGTTCTATTTGAGCCAAATGGATATAACTTTATATTGATTAATAATTTTTATAAATCCCCAGACCATAATCACTACTCTAGCTTTTAAAATAATTTTGGTTGTTGTTTGAATTTAGTTTAAATTAGTATTAATTTTGTTAAAATTCATCATTTAGATTATAAAAAGAGTGTAATAATGCATTAAAAATATAAATGGTAAGTAAACTGGAAATTCGTAATTCTGAGGATTGCAACGTCAAACCAAAACAAGAATCACTCCGATATCCAAAATGTCATATTCAGATGATGCTAACAAATGTCGAGGATCAAGTTATGCAACTCTTAACGTAAAACTTACAGAAAATTTCAAACATCAAAGCGAATTCTAAACAACTTCAACGGAATCATCTTTTTTGAAGACTTTAAGTAAAATATTCGTATGTTGTATGATTTTTTTCCAGTAGGTTTATTTTGCAGAATTCATTTTCATAGTTTGAAATTTCAATATGTTTGGCTTTATTTACTAAAATATGTCTAGAAATTATCAAATTGATCTGTACACTAAAAAAAAAAAAATCTGCAATTCTACCGATGTAACGTTATTGAAATATCTATGCTCAATATATTTTTTTGTACACCGTATAAAAAAGGGGACGTTTACAAATTAATTTTTGTAAAGCTGCAAAAATCTGTAACATTAGAAAACAATCTACAAAAATTACACTATTCTTACTAATATTTTTTCTGTAATCCTGGCTGCAGTTACATAAATGGTCTAGGTACCCAGATTCTTTAAACATTCTTAGCAACCTTTGCGATTTTTTGAATTAAAGTGCAATTATGTATCTCTTACATGACTTTTTTTTTATTACTGTTATATAAAAAGTTTAAAAATCAAAATTTCTTAGAAAAAATTTCGAAACTTTACAGAAATTTTATTAAAGTGTTATTATTTTGAATTTTCAAATTCAGTTTTAAACAAAATTGATATAAACGGGTAAAAATTTAAAATTGAAACTTCATACGAAAATACTATGATTGCTTAGGTTCGAACCACTATTCAAATCCATAACAGCACGATTAATAAGCAATAGATTGGGAAATCAATCTAATTAGACTTTCTTAAACGAAAAAAAAATTTGCAAAATTGTATTTTCTAATATTGTGGATTATTCGCGCTATATGTTCAGTGAAAAGTACACATTTGAGTATAAATTTATGAAACATTGTAAGGTTTTTTTTTCTACGAAAAATTTGACGGGAATCTATTCTTAATTCTCTCTTAAATCTGTGCTTAGTCTGCCATTTAGTCTTTAGAGAAGGTTGTGGGGTAAATATTTTAAAGCAAGCGAAGAAAAATTATAATCTACATATTTAGCATTTATGCTGATATTGAAAGACATAATGAAAGTATATAACAGCATAATAAGATAAAAATAATTTTTTATCAAAAAGATACTGAAGCTTATGGATTAAAAAAAAATTTTTCTTTTTTTACCTTTTCCCATTTTTTCCCTTTCTTTGCCACAGTATTTATTTTCAAGAGGATATTAATAACTGCAGTGAAGCATAATTTCTATATATAGTATTCTATTTCACATTCATTCTGTTTTGAAAAATTAAATATTAAACCATATATAATCATGTTAAACATTTGCATTCATTATTACATCTTTAAAATTATGAACTGAATTTAATTTAAAATAAATATGGATTAAGTTTATTTTTCGTGACAAACTCAAGAAACCGTTAGTAAAATTACATAAAAAGAATTTTGGCACTTTGAAAGCATTTTGCATATTTAAAATACACATTTTAGCTTTTAATTATTTTAATTAGTATTTTTTAAAGTTTATTTACAGAAATAAATTGAAAATGTATTTTTAAATAAGTCATTTTGAATGAAGAGCAAATAATTCATGCAAGAATTATATCTGTATAACAAAATTATTCATTAAGCATACGCTTTCAAAACTATTCAGAAAAGAAAAATTGTTTATGCGTCAAAAGAATGTAAATTGATTTTCACAAAATATTTTAACATATTAATTCCGAGTAAAATAAGACCGCATGAATAAATAAATTAATTATGCACTCAATTTTTTTCTATTATGTAAAGTGAATATATAATTTGGGAATAGGATAAAGAAGGAGGAGTAAACTCATTTTAAATAAGAAAATTAAATCATCTCTTACCCAAAATACTCTCGCATAAAACTTTTAGCAGACATTTTTAATGTGATCACGTCATTAATCATAGTCTTATGTAATTTTGAATGAATAATACTCTACTTACTGTCTCAATTAATCATTCGTGTTAAGGTGTCCTTGTTATTTAAATAATAATGTGAAGTAAGCAAATTAATTTTGGAGATGTACAAAATGTACAAAACTAAACAAGTTGGAAATTGCACGTGAAGCTTAGCAAATGAGATGCGTTCGTACGATAAAGAAGTTTTAAAGATATTCAGGTCTTGCTATTAAAGTAGGCAGTACTTCGGCTACAGTATAGTGGTCGAAATCTTTTCTGTGTTCCTTTAAATAATAACGGCAGTAACTTTTATTACACCTCCGAAACATATATCATATTCATAAAATATGAAATAGTTTAATATAAATAAAACACGCCCCAAACAATGTTTTCCCGTATAACATTATGTAGTGGAATACTTTTGTGTGGCCCTGTAATTTAATAATATATATTCTTTGCATAACAGACTGTATAGAATGTATATTTTAGTATATATATATATATATATATATATATACTTCATAGGTTCATCTCAATTTTATTATGTTCGAATGAGTGTAACACCATTAAAATGCATTTGAAACTTTTTACCCCATTGACCGTAATGTAGCGGAATACTTTTGATTGTCCGTGTAATTGATACATGCATACGATTTTCATAAAATCTGAAATGATTCGACAAAATTATGTAATAATTATATATTTTAAATTTTAAACTATTAAAATGCATTTGAAACTTTTTCCCCATTGACCGTAATGTAACGGAATTTTTGATTGTCTCTGAAATTGATCTATTCATCCGATTTTCATAAAATTTGAAATGATTCGACAAAATTATGTAATAATTATGCCTTTTAAATTGCAAACGATTCGATTGGACAGTTTTTGCGTTGCTATATGCGGACTGACGGACGGACGGACGTACTGAACGACAACTATAGCTGCTACGTATTTACTTAATTACGAACTCACCTAAAAAGAAACACGTTTCAAAACAAAGCAGATATCCTCTACATATGTAACTACAAATAATTTCAAGTGCCGTATGCGTTGATGTAAGAGCAGATATTATGTATAAGTCGAGCTTTTTTTTGAGAGGAAAAAAATGAATAGAATGAGAAATTCGCGTATAATTCAAACCTCCTATATCGATAGAAAAAAATTTAAAACTCGCATAGATCGGCTTCCTTTCGTTTATTTTAATGTTGCCAGAGAATTTTTATAATTTTTCTTTGGGAAATTGGAATAGGAATTAAAATGAAGTAAGTAAATTAATTTTAGAGATATGTAAAAATATACAGAATGAACAAAGTGACATGTTTTGTTATCAAGTTGATACTTCTTACATATTTAACTAAAAATAATTATGATGGACACATACAGTTGTATAAAAGTAGACATTGTGTATAAGTCGACGTTCTTATTTTGGGAGGCAAAAATCGGACAGAATAAGAAAAGAAATTCGGGTATAAGTCAAACCCTTTATTTTGAGAGGAAAAATCGAAAACTCTCATATACATCGTAAAAATAATCTGTAATCCTACAGATGTAAAGTTGCCGAAATCTGTATGTGCGCTCGAACTCCAATCCTTGGCCAGTTTTCTGCAATTTAAGCTATCTTAAGATAACCAACGTGCATATTTCGCTCTGATAACTTCATTGATAATAGCATCTGGTCTTCCAAGTAGACAGTTCACCGGAATAAACTGCTGGTGAAGGAAATCCATATAAACTATGAGTAATTAGATAAACTATTATTATTTTTTTAACACAGTCATATTGATCGGTAATGTTATGATATGAATTCATTTTTTTTCAATTTTATTACTCTATCCATCATCAATAGTGGAGAAGCCGATGACGAAATGATGGATAGTTTTACTAAAGTTTGATTAAAAAATTCACTTCGTTGGGTATTCCAGTTACAGAACAATCACTTATCTTCAGATATTTAAACCTTATAACGCAATCAGGTGCATAGCAAACTGGTATTTTGCGCTGTTGTATTGGGATTTTTGTGACAATTCCTTAATAATATCGATATACATTTTAAACCATAGTGCTCCTAGAATAATTCATGTCCGTTGCTAATTTTGACCATACATTTAATTACGGGTTATTTTTAATATAATTGTTTTTAAGTTAAAAAATTATTTAAAGACATATTTTAGTGATTTTAGAAATCTCCCTCCTTGAGGGTATGGAAGGGAGGATAAAAAATTAAAGAGCATTTCGCCATATCTCAGCAGCAGTTTCAGGTAGAAGAGGGAAATTCCACATATAAACCTACTGAAATAAGTTAAACAGAAGTACTTCAGTGATTTTAGACATGTTTTGTTTATTATATCGTCAAGATCCACTTAGAATAATCCAAATAGATAATGAAAGATTTAAGCAAGAGTTAACAATTTTGGATATTTGATTAGACATTAAGTTAAAGGGGTTTTTCTTCATCTTTGCAAAATGAATTTTGTTTGAATCAAGATTTTTTTCTTGAAATCGATCAATGTTGTGGGCAAAGATTGCTAGTGTCATGTAAAATAAGAAATATTTTCTGGAATTTAAATTAGTATAGGGAATTAAAACTGGGATTTTTCGTAAATAGAATATAGGTCAAAAACTCTTTTTCCATAAATTTTATAATTTTTTTTAACTTTTAGAACGATTTTTTAGATTGTTTATTGAATACATCAAAAAGTATTTTTAGAATAAAAACATCAAGCACATTAGAAAACAGCGTTTTTATAATTATTAAAAATGTTACTTTCCTATTAGTAATCTGCCAGAACTTCATAACCGAGAAATTACCAAAGATTTTACAACTTGCTGCAGCTTGTATGTATCTGATCATTTCCGTGGTTTAAGCACAAATTTTAATTACATGACTATTAAATTTGTGTTTTGCTTATAATATATTATATTATGTATTAATGAAATTTTAATTTCGTTGTAAAACTTTAACCGAAAACAAATGCTGAACTATTTTTATTATTTAAAAACAAATCGTCATGACATCTGACACGAATTGACTGTTTTTTTCCTTTTTCTTTTTCTTTTTTTTTTTAAATGGCTCTTTCTATCTGTTTGTGTATCTGTCTGTATGTGACCTAAATTTTATGTGCAATTTCTAAAGAAATAAAGAACATAATTTCTTTAAACTAAAGATTCAATCAGACGTTGACATACATTGGTTCTGATAAGGTTTTTATGTAAATCGTCCAAGAGACAGAATATTGCTGCTATTTTGTATTTTTTTCTTTTATAATATAATCTGTATATTCTACAAATAGCTGATATAGCTCATTCATAATAAACTCTGCGTACGAATTCCTACATCAATTTGTACTATCTTTTCGCTTTCGGTCAAAATTGTTTAACTAAACAAATAAACTGCCAAATCTATTTTAATTAACTGCTTACAAGTAGCACTTCTAAGTTTTAAAAGTCAGTAATCAATTTAAAAACTCGAGAAGGGAATGAAAACAAATAACAAAAATTTGCATTGTTCATCCTCTGAACCATCAAGTTATATAAAAAAATGTATAATTTCTTTTGTTTATGTTTAAAGAAAAGCGATCTAAAATCCATTTAAATAATGTTCCGGGTTCTTTTACAGTTTTTTTCAGAGAGTTAATAAGAGCGGTCGGATTGCAGGAAATTATTTTCTATGCATTACCGGCAAAAAGATTATGTTTGCTTATGTACATTTTCTTAGCTTTTTATCTTCTAAAAATACTTTATGTCGCAGTATTGTATCATTAAGATATGTTTTATGTTCTATTACAGTGCATTATTTGCAAATTATATCCATTTAAGGATATTTTCAATCACATCCTTTTTATCTTTTTTCTTTCGTTCTCTATTTTCTCATTTCTTTATCTGTTTGTTATGTTATTTATTTATCCAATTTATTGCTGGAAATAATATGGAATACAAGAAGTATTTAAGAAAATTTTAAATATATAATTCGTATTTTTATTGGAAGGAGAGTTTTAAACAATGGCTTTGCCACAGACTTTACAAAAAAGTTCTCCAAGCTAAAAATACTTTCGTTACATTATATGTTACGAATGATTTTCAAAATACCTTCATTTTTTTTATTCGCATTTTACTTTTAACTTCTTTTTTTGCACAATCGTGGAAAACCCCTCTTTTCCGCCCGCATATTTCAAAAAGTAAAGCATCGGCTTGGCAGTCCAAAGTATCCAGGTTCGAACCCTGGCATGGACATTTTTTAATCGGTTATAATAAACCTCAACTATGTTACTCCAATCTTGATGAAGTTTAAATAACTTTTAAAGCGATAGTGGACATTCAAAATCACGAAATTTGACAAAGAAATAGATTTTTTTTCTTTTCGAGACTTATAAAATTAGATGCAAAAAGCATTTTTCAATTTTGAAGCTTCTTGGTAGGGGTGTAAGCTTTTATATTTGTAAAAACTGGATATATTTATTCAGTTTGTTTTACTTAAAATGTTATTTTTTTCAAAATTGAAAATTTTGTGAAATTGAAGATTTCAAAACTTTGAAACGTTCCACGAGCATTCCTAATTATCATATTCTTTTAAAACTTATACTTTATATTTTTTGGTCAATAAGAAATAAATGCTGGAATAAAAAAATACATTACAGGAATATTTTGATTTTGAAACTTATGGGATCATGCAAATATATAACTCCTTTTTTGGAAAAATGTAGCATAATTACCAAAGTATTTTTTTCTTACTTATATATTCAGTGAACTTTTATAATCCATGCCAACTTTCACTGTAATATATAAAAACTATCTCACAAATAAATGTTGTCGTATTTTCTGCAAAAGAAACATGCATGGACATTTACAACTTTTCATTATTTTAAAATTTAAAAATTGAATAATTCAAAGACTTTTTGTTACTATTTTATCAGTAAATTTTGAATATATCTGTTTGAACTTGCCTTTAACACACTTGCCAATATTGAAATGAATCAATTGAAAATAGAGGAATATTAGTTTTTACCTGCCGCGGTATCTTTAATTTATTTAGTGAAATTTCTCTCTAAACACCTTTTACGTACTTCATTTGGCGAAAAATGATGAAAATTTAGATTATATATTTTTTTACTTACATTATACTTTATTATCCTAAGTACATTCGGATGAAGTTTCGTAAAAATATGAGCATTATAAATACATTTTTAGCGATTTTGATACACAGTTGTCCCTTTAAATATCACAATGAAATTCAATTAAAATAATTTTTTCTCAGTTTACGCTTTTTCGACGAACAGGCATATTCAAAATGATAAAATTTTTATGTAGACGGTGATTAAAAAAAAAACGTTGGTGAAATGATATGACAAATCAAACATACAACAAGGATAAAAAATCACGTAGGGACATAGGGTCACAAATACTTTTTGAGTCTTAAATACAGGGTGTTTCATTCTAGCTTCACCCGGTTAGATAGCAATAATTTCGAGGAAAATAAAAGTATTGTAAAGAAAATGCAAAGATACGTATCTTATTTTGTGTGAATTGTGATAACGTTACGAAAAGATCTGAAAAAACGCATTACTCAAGCAATCGATGATACCGTTGGTAAATTGATTATTACAGTCCAAAATCTGCGGTGTCAAATGCATGTTGCTGGCACGCATAATGCAAACTTCGACCACTTTTGTTTGGTGTTATCACATTTAAAACAAAGGTGAGGATATCTGTTAAATATTTTATTATAATATACTTCAGTTTTCTGAAACTTATCACCGTCAACCCAAATTGAGTTAGGATGTAACACCCTGTATTTGTGACTCAATAAATGGTTTGAGGGCTTATGTTTCTATGAGATTTTTTATCCTTGTCGTATGCCTGATTTCTCATATCAGTTTGTCAACGTTTCTTTGAATTACCCTGTATATTATTCATTTGACACGGGTTTTTTTTTTGTTGTTTCCTATGGTTTATTTGATAAAACTAAGTATTGGATTTACAATAAAGTAAGAAGATTTTGTTTTTACACATAAAAATGTAAAACAATTCAGTTTTTACTGTAATTTTTACGCATTTCTAGATTTTTTTTTCTGTCAAATTGATTATCTTATGACAAATCCAATATTTAATAGTTTCAATAGTTAGTAGCTGTATAACTTTAAATATTGGATTCTATATTTCAAATCCAATATTTAAAGTTATACAGCACAGTTCAGCGAAAAGTTTTAAAGAAATTAACTTAAAATGTTCAAAACTGTACAAAAATATGTATTTTAAAATTTTCTTAATAAAACAAAAATCAATTTTGTTTTATTTTACCACGAAAAAGCGAATAATTTCTTGATTGAATAATTTTACTTCATTGGGTCCTTTATTTATTATGCCAAAAATGTACCACTAAATACTTAAATTTAAAAAAAAATTAAAGGTTACCGAATATTCTTAAAAGAAAAAAAAACTTTCTACATTCATTAACTTGGTTACCTGATTTTTTTTCTTTATTCATGAAATATTGTAAGTACCTTCTTTTTTTAGAGTATAATGCATTTTCAGTAGTTTCTTGTTTCGACTGATGAAACTAGAAAACATCCAACGATCATAAAGTGTCATCATTTAAAAAATTATTCCAACTAAATATTTTTTTATAAATGTGTGCTTTGAATTTCATTTTTCATGGTGACAAAAATGCTCCATGTAGTGAAAAACAGTTTTTTTTCTGAGAAAAAGCTATTTCATGTGTTACATGGTTAGAAAATATGAAAAAAAATGTAAAATGGCTGTTTTTTAGATCATTCTTTAGAGTAGTGGAAAGTTTTGTGAATTCATCATTCTATTTATTAGAAGTTTATACTATCCCTACTTTATCCTTTTTTTAGGTAGCTTTCATTACAAAAAGTAAAAAGCTACCTATTGCAGCCGTCCGGAGGAAAGCACTTCCGGAAAGTTTTGGTATATTTTCACCGATGATGACCCCCAGACCTCAAAACCACCCTCCGTTCAAATGTTGACATATATATATATATATATAACCATATATATATATATATATCTGATTTTTGTCATGCGATAACTAACGTATTTATGAACCGATTTGAATGAAACTTGGTATGTACATAGTACATACAAATGTCTCGACCGAGATCGTTGGCCAGCATTATCTGCCATTTTGTTTCAAAATGGCGGCCATTTTAAATTTTTAAAAAAAATTAAAATTTAAAATGAAATGCGAAAAAATTAAAAGTTAAAAAATAATTTTCTTTTACGTGTTAGAACCTAAAACAACGATTCCAGAACACTTTTTATTTTGTCTGTATCTTAAAAAATGATTGAGTTATAGCACTTTGAATTTTTATTATGGCTGACATTTTGAAACGATCTGATTTTTGTCACGTGATAACACGCGTATTTATGAATCGATTTGGATGTAACTTCGTGTGTACATAGTATATACTGAGGCCTGAATTGAGTTCGATACTCAGTTCTATCCGCCATTTTATTACAAAATGGCGGCCATTTCAAAAATTTTTATAAATTTTAAAATTTAAAATTAGGTACAAGAAAGTGAGAAATTGAAAAAGATTTTTCTTTTATGCATTTGACCTTGATACAAAGATTCCAGAGTATTTTTTGTTTCGTCTGTATTTTAAAAAATGGCTGAGTTCTCGCATATATATATTAATCGATTTCAATATGAGTGCGCAGGTGCACCTGAATTAAGATTTCGACCCAGTTCATAATCAGGTTCTACTAATTTGAGCTTAGTATTTTTGAATAATATAACTTAATTTAAAATAAATAAATAAATTTATAAGTATATGAAAGCTACCTCTTCCTCCCGGCACTGCCGGAAGGACTATTATACTTTGGAACTGTCTAATGCATACATATTTTCATATAAAACACGTATAACTTTGTTTTTTATATAACAATTAAGTTTTTTCTTTGTGTTTTATTTTTTAAAATCTTTATTATGTTATTTTTTCTTGTTATATCTTTAAGCTAATTAATTACATATTATTCCTTATTATATCTTTTTTATTTATCTTTAAAGAATCCAAAACTACTCCTACTTTAGCGTTTTTTTAAATCTTAGTGACTATCGAAATCTTACATGCTTTTATTTGAAAGACACAACGCTTCGCTTTTTTAGGTAATATTTAATTTTATTGTGGGGATTCTTTTTATCTGTTTTATTATTCTTTATAAATATTTATTATTATACCGTTTTATTTTGCTTTACATTTTACTGTTTAAAAAATACGAAAAATATAGTTTTCACACATACTTTTAGTTTCATTTTGTGTTTTTTGTGCCATTAAATTAAATTTCATTTGACAAATAATTCTGAAATTTAAAAGTTTTAATTGCTCATTTATTGTTATTGTTTCATTTCCAATTCTTCAAATAATGTATTAGCATCATTTGTTTTCTTTTTAAATTTCCTGCACGTCAAGTTTGTGAGATAAAAAAATACTTCTTTAGTTTTTAGATTCTGCTTTAACGTTTAAAAAAAATAAAAGTGAAGGAAAATACAGGAAGTGTCTTATCTCATTTGGCAACTTTCATTTTGATCCAGTTCTTATGAAAATTTCTTCTCTTTATTTCGGTCTTTTTTGTTGTTTACTTTGTTTTTGCGGTATTAAGGTGTCACAAAGAATTTTTTGAGATGGGAAGTGTGAGACTTGCTATCTTGAAAAATATTTGCAAGAAATATATGTATAGCAAATTGTATGATGAAACACATTGCATTTTAACTTTCTGAACAATTTTAAGTTGAGGAATTTTATTAATTAAAAATATATTCAATCGTAAGTTGAATTAAAAAAATACCAGTAATACAGTTATAAGCATAGCACTAATTAATATTAAATAATGTTACGCTAGCTGATTGAATAGTTTGATTCTGATATAAGGCTCATCTTGTTATAGATTTCTTTGAATAGTAAATATATTTTTTTGTTTTATTTGCAATATTATGTTCAAAAGCGATTTGAATTTATTTATTTATATGGGGGCTCTGAAGTTACACTTAATAAATTTAAAATGCTTCACCCTTAAAAATTTAATGATTGATCAATCAGTTAATATCGTCAAAAATAACAGACTGCTGAAATTATTCGGTTTCTTTTATTTCACTATAGATTTAAATAAAACCGAATAAACTATTATTTTAAAAGAATCAAACTGGTTGGCAAAGTTATCATACGAATTGAATTTTAAACCATTCAAATAAAATGACAAGTTCGGGGATCGCACCCAGGTCCCTTTTTTTTTCTATTGAGCTGTCTACATGACAGACCAAATGTTACAACCAGCATGGTTATCTGAGAGAAATATGCTTGCCAATTGTCATCTCAGCCAGCTTGAATCTGAAGCTTTATCATCGTAAGGCAAGGTTTTGGGATTCCGGGCTGCACATTTTTTCGCCCAACTAGAAATATTCAATTTGTATGACAATCGAATGTTATTTTATTTAAAGAACGGAAATACAGGTCTGAGTACACCTTTTAACCCTCCCATGCATAAATTATTTTGCATTATTTTGCATTATTGACTAAAAATCATTTTTTGAGATAAATGAAAACTCATTATAAAATAATTTTATTATTGCACTATATGCTAGCTATTACCTGTCAACAAATCCTACCTCTACAAATCAATGCTCAAAAATTTTTTGCTTAATAATGCAATAATTATCTGTCCTCATATGAAGCCCGTATGCATGAGAGGGTTAAAATATTGTTATACAGTTTTAAAAGTACAAATATGATAGTTTCATCAATATTAAATACGCAAGTTATACATATTGCTATTCCTATGTAAATCCAACAAAGTGAAAAACGCCCAAGCCGGAAATTGAACCCAGCTCCTTCAAATGACACATCAATGCTCCGTCCCAGAGCAATTATAACGATATCCAACCTGGAACCTCCCACTCGCACATGTCGGTAACACTAAAACCGCAGCACAAGATGAAGAGCCTTTTCCTCAACTCACGCGCTCCCTTTTCATCAACGATATCGAGTTCATATCGAATTAGCACAATCTTATACTTTGGCATGGAAATGATGGTGTGGAATTTCTAAACGTGGAGTATAAAAAAAGACGAACGTTTCTTAACCTACGAAAATGCATAATAATCATGAACGTAAATATGTAATGGCTTCTACCGTGTCACCCAAGATTCCGAAAAGTGTTCTTTTATCATTAAAAACCTATAAAAACATTTATTTTTAGATTAAAAATAATATATAAAAACTCAATATGTCAAAAATAATTTTAATTAAATCATTTTCGGAAACGTTTTCTAGTTACTTTTACAATGCATTAAGCAATTCTCTATACCCGGAAAGTCGGTTTTTCAGATTCCATCAATTTTCAAGGAAACATTTGCGGCTACGTAGCTGAAATTGTGCCGGCAGTCATGAGATAATAACGTTATTTTCATATAAATATTAATGTTGTTAATTTTGTATGTTTGAGTGTTAAACATAATTGTTGAATATCAAAATATTTACACTGTTGGCATCCAAAAAAAGTTATTCCGATTTGAGAAAACTGATTATTATACTATAAAATCTACTCAGATGCGTTTCCAAAATGGCGGTTAATTATAACTTTTTATTATAAATTATTTTTTAAATTTCGTAAATAAATAGTTTTCTAAGTCCTTTAAAAGTAATAAACGCTATTCACATTCACCACTGACTCGAACGAGCTCATTGTACATTTTCTTTCTTGGTTAAAGTACATTTTATTTACCCATCATACATAGTATAGGGTACAGCTTGCAAACGTTTTTAAAATCGAAAAAATGACGATTTTTCACATTTCAGCCTCTGAAGATTCTGAAAAACAAATTTTTAGAAAAAAAATTTGTCATCCGTCTGTCTGTGAGAGAGTATGTCTGTTCGTCAGTCTGTAAGTTCTAAACACTCTATCTCCCGAACAAATTGAGATAGAGACTTGATATTTAGTGTGTATTTAGTATGTAATAATGGGAAGAAATCCATTAGATATAAGCAATGTGGATTAAGTGGCACTATGTTTTTCGGACTCTCGAAATATTCGTTCTGATGAAAGGTACATAAAAACTTTCGATTTTTTATTTTATTTTAAGGAGTGGTTGCAAAAGAGAATAAAAAATATATAAATTTTGCATAAAAATGAAATTGATCGGATTATTAGCCACCTAGATATTTGTATTCTTATTTTCCGCACTCTTCGATTTTTCATGACCCTATATTTCATTCAAATTTCAATTCAATTATATTTTTAACTAGAAATTAGGCACATCATTCGCAGTAATCTGTTAGTAAATAAGTTTATCATTTTTGTAGTTATAAGGATGTTTCGTTTACTGCATGATTAATTCACCGACCGGAAAATTATCACCAATTTACTAAATGTGACATTCACTTGACATTAAAATCTTTGCATATGTTTTTATGTCATCAAGCGAATTTGACGCTTAATTTGTATTTTTATAAACCTTTTACTAATTTATTTGTTCTTTCGTTTTTTGGGCGATTTTGTTAGCTTAGAGATTGGATTGGTAAGTTTGGTGAGTTATATAATTAGCCGAAATGGGTTGACGGAATAATTAAATAATAACCGCAAATGAGAAATAGAGTATTACTTTTAATATTCCCTCAGACAGTCTTGCAAAAGGGCAAAATTGTAATGTTGTTTTCTCAGCATTTCGTTTTAATTGCTAAAAAAATATGATTCTTTCAAAATTATAGAAAAATCTTATTTACGAACTAGCGGCCTTCGCCCGCTACGCTGGTCGGTTTATCTAAAGAAATCTTGAAGAAGTAGTTAGATAAGGTTCAGACATACATTAAAAAAAAAAAAAAGCAAGTCGATCATTCAAAAAACGTTGGGAAATATCAAATATTTACTGTAATTTTTTAAGAAAAACAAAGTTTCGAAAAAAAAAAAATTAAATCGAAAAAAAAATTACACTGACATATTAATGCAAGGAAATTTTCCCAGAGAGAAAATTCGCCTTGAATACAATATTTCAAATTCTTTTAATTGCTTATAGGCGTTAATGCCAACATAGTGAAAAAAAATTCCATGCTGGGAATCGAACCCGGGCCATCAGTATGGCGCACTGACGTTCTACCGACTAAACCACATGGAACGACAGCCAGCTTGAAACTTTCTCATACTTAAGTAGACTGGCGAAAACATAACGATAGCGCGTTTTAAAATCGCACAGTGACATCTATTGTATTTTATATGTACTAAAAAACGTTATGTACTAAAAAACGTGAGCAGCGCACCTAATAGTTTCTTTTGTTTCTTTTTGTTACTTTTTTGTCTGTTGTCCGATTTTGTTGAAACAAAGCCTATACACTGCCCGGGAGTGTGCATTCTTCATTAGTGAAAACCGCATAAAAATCCATTCAGTAGTTACGAAGATAACCTCGAACAAACAGACAGACAGACAGACAGACAAAAAATTCAAAAAATTTTTTTTTGTGTTTCATTGGTTTTCTTTTATCGCCCTGACTCCATTTTTGTCAATTATCTTCAATGTACAGACACACCGGGTCCTACTGTTTTATTATATGTATAGATATGAATGTTATCCTTGAATTTGTTAATCATTGCACAATGTATTAAAAATCCATTAAATCAACTGAGTTATATCATTTTAATTATTGCTTGCATTGCAGTGAAACCTGGAGCTTAGGGAGCGTGTATAGACGGGCTTGTCAGTGAGAGGGTTAAAATAACTTAAATATACGTTTAAATTATTTTGGAATTGCAATGCATTTTACAAATACTTTATATATGTTTTATTTTCATATTTTATATTATGCGATGTGTAAGTATTACGGTGGTCCAAACGGCTGGTTTGGTAATTGAGAAACATGTGTCGTTTTTTAGGTGCGTTCGTAATTATGTAAATACGTAGCACCTATTGTTGTCGCTCAGTCCGTCCGTCCGTCTGTTCGCATATAACAACGAAAAAAGTACCCAACCGAATCGTTTGAAATTTAAAATACATAATTATAACATAAATTTGTCGAGTCATTTCAAATTTTATGAAAATCGGATGGATAGATCAATTACAGGGACATTCAAAAGGATTCCGTTACATTACGGTCAATAGGGAAAAAATTTTAAATGCATTTTAATCGTTTGAAATTTAAAACATATAATTATTGCGTAATTTTGTCGAGTCATTTCAAATGTTATGAAAATCGGATGCATAGATCAATTACAGGGACAATCAAAATGATTCTGTGACATTACGGTCAATGGGGAAAAAGTTTCAAATGCATTTTAATGATGTTACACTCATTCGAACATAATAGAATTGGCATGAATCTATGAAATATATACTAAAATATGCATTCTGTACAATCTGTGATGCAAAGAATTTTTATTATTAAATTACAGGGCCACACAAAAGTATTGCACTATATAATGCTATACGGGGAAACATGGTTTGGTACGTGTTTTAATTATATTCAACTATTTCACATTTTATGAATAAGATATACGTTGCTGAGGTGTAATAAAAATTACTTCCTGCATATTTACAGAAATGTAAAGATTTCGACTACTATACTGTATCCGGAGTACGCTCTACTATATCAGCAAGATCTGAATATTTTTAAAACTTTGTTATCGTACGAACGCACCTCATTTGCTACATTCACGCGCAATTTCGAACTTGTTTTTTATAGAGTATGGTTATTAGAATTAGATATCGTGAGCATGACAAAGTAAAATATAAAATTTCAAACTGTGATATTTTTCTATAGAAATTCCTCTTCTTTACTTATAAAGAAAAATTAAATCATAAATTATTCCACGTTACATTTAATTATTTGAAATATTTGAAGTGTTAATCAGCAGTTTCTTTTGAAGAAAAATTAAAAAATATTCTCGAAACTCGTTTTGTAATAAAACACTACGCTCCTCTGGATTACGAACTGGTTGTAAGAACAGGAAATTTAAAGCTGTTGAAAAAAGTTATGTACAGTTTACTCTCAGAGGTATTTTTCGCAATATTTCTGGCTAGGAAATGAGATAGGGGATAGATTTAAAAGCCTTATTTCAGAATATTTTTTTAAAACCTAATGAAATAGAAATTTGGTCTTTTCGTTCTTATAGTTTATTATTTCCTTATCTATTTTTGATTTGACAAAAATTTCGCATTTACTTTATCTCTTGAATTGTAGAAATATTTTAAAAACTGAGAAAAATTCTTCGTTTTAAGAGAAATGATTTTTTTTCAGAATGATTTTATCATTTTGGAATATACACAGAAAGTAGTTAAAAGTATCTCACTATTGAGTACTAGCTGTTACCTGTGACGTCATTCAAGTAGCATTAAAAAATAAACGATTTAACTAAACAAAACGTTTCATTAACAATAATTTAAAAGATATATAATTAAAATACATTTTATCCCATTTTATAGGAGGCAATATAGTTGGTTCTTACTTATAGGGATTTAAAAAAATGTTAGGCTGTGCCAGATAATAAGAGCAATTGCTAAAATGAAACGACAATTACTTATACTACACAACTATTATAAAGCACTCCATGTTCCACAGAAATCATGTAGTTGTACATTTAAGAATTTCATATCAAAGAAAGAAAATTAATGTTTTAAACTTAGATAATAAAAAAATACCCAACACTTTCAAAATACGTAATTTTGCCATCCCATTCATTTGTGAAGCTATTTATGATCTATATATGTGTAAATATTATAAATAGAATGCTAAAATATAGTTTAGTCAGAAAAAAATAACGAAAATTAAAATTCAAATTTAGCAATTTCTAATAATAGACAGAAATGTGCCTTAATTGTTTTGTACGGCCTTGTATATTACTTGCAGATTTTTATACGGGCCTCAAAATTAGCTTAAATTATTAAAGCAAAAACCCGATTAAAATTATGGAATCCACATTTCTTGGAATTCTTATTTCACAAATGACCATGTATCCAATTTTTTGTACAGTCCGGTATATGATTTTATTTAAATTTTACATATATGTCTTATTATAATAAATAAATGTAAACTTAAAAATGCATAATTCAAATTAAAACCATCTTAAGGAGACAGTGGACCTTTTATTTGAGTAAAATTGTCCATAGCAAAATTTTCGCAAAAATGTCTATTTCTGTGGTATAATAATGCTAAAACAGTTTTTTCTTGTAAAAATATCATTTATGAAGGTTTTAAGATGAAAATAATAAAGGTAAGTGTATTTATTTACTTTAAATCTGTTTTTCTCAAAACTAATTTTTCAGCGTTTTTAGATTTTTGAAATGTTCCTTGCGACGAAATTTTTGAGCAATATTTATGAAATTAATAAGAAAGTTTCCTGACATTGTTTAAAAAGATATTGTGCAAGCTTTTTAAAATTCGTTTTCATTAAGATAGTCAAATTTGATTTTTTAATTATTAAAAGGCAAAATTTTGATGAAAATCGATATAGAATTTAGAAAAAAAATCTGTAAAATAGCAACTAATCAAGATATTGAAAACATCATACACAAATAATGAAGTTTTAAATGATAAAAACGCAAAAGCAAGAAAATATTTCAAAAATTAAGACACGAGGAGCATTTTAAAAATTCGTTTAAAAATTTAAATATTTAAAAAAAATTAAAAATTATAATAAGATTGGAAATTTTTTTGCAGTTGTGCTATATACTTTTAATAAAATGTATGCATGCACAAAATTTCATATTGTTGTGAGGAAAATTAAAAAAGAAAAATTTAAACGTCCACCGTCCCCTTAATCAATTCGCGCTCATTCTCAGTACTGTTTACGAATTCTCGAGTGTGTAGTCCTTTGTTCACGGCTGATATTCCAGAATCAGTTAAAACTCGATTCCTATATTAAAACACAATTGGCCAGCCAAGTCATTATCTTGGTGGAAACACCTGAAAACCCTATTTTAGCGGTTGACCTCTAGGTTTAACATTGCGCTTTCTTGGATTCAGTCCTCCATGATTTTGTAACTTTGTGTGGAAGAAATCACAAGGGTAAATCTACGAGTCAGTCACTGAAATCGTGACTCAGTGATTTGATGAATTTTCAGATGTTTTTCACCAGGAAATGACTTGTCAGATGAACTGAATGCGACTCGAATATTAACTAATTTAAAATCGATTATTAACTAATATTAGCCGTGAACTCTATAGAGTGATTGTTTGTGCTGCTGCTACGTGATCTATTTAAAAAAAAGTAGATTGCCAGGATGAAGCAGATGATATAAGTTAAACGAATTAAAAATATAACAATATTAACATACAGTTCTATTCTGTAACAAAAATATTAAAACAAGAATAGAAAATAAATGAAAACATATCATGACGTTACGAACATGAGTTAATTGTTCGAAAAATTAACTGTAAAGATAGACATTAGAAGGTTAAAAGTATTTGGCAGTTTATTCAGTTTGTCAATATCTATTCTTAGAAAGATATAGGATATAAAGTACAATAGAAAAATAAAATAAAAGAATAAGATCAAAATATTTGCAATTAATGTATTTTCTAAGTGTGCACTTATTTATTTTTTCAAAAGATAAGGTATTGTATAAGTTATCTTTTGTAAAGATTTTCTAAATTTTTGTGCTGTAAAAAATATTATATTGAATATTTTAACTATATCTTGTTTATTTTGAAATCTTTTTTTTTAATCCCAAAAAATATTAATAGGGGTTGACTGAAAAAGGTAATTATTCCCAAAAACCTCATAAAATACAAAATTTTGTTTTCATTTAACATTTTGGAAAATGTCTATTGTTTAAAATGCATTACATTTTATTTATTCAAAAGAAATTTCTCATTATTATTTAAATTATTTTCTACATATTTCATATTAAATCCCGAAATAAACGTTCGTTTCATTAATCTAGTAATTCAAAATAATAGTTTTTCATGCTCTAAAATTATGTCCTATATTTTGATATAAACAAAATAAAAGGAAACTAATTTACATTTAAATAGATAATCAATCATCATGCTAAGCTTGTGCTGACTTCCCAACAATGCAAGAAATTCACCAAATTCTGTTCTGAAGTAAAATGATTTTGCATAAGTTTTGAAGCAAACATATGGCATTAAAATAAATTTAATATTTGAAGTTAAATATATGCTTGCAAAATAAAACAGTTGGATTTTACAAGATTTTAATATGGTTGGTTGGATATGGTTGGATATTTATTTTTTGATATGGTTGCTTTACTTAAAAAATTATGAAATATAATACAAAAAACTATGATTGTAACAATTTTTAATACCTTGTAATATTTATTTTTTCATTTTTCACCAACTCATCATATATTTTCATATAAGTGAACTTGTTATTCTGATTGTAGTATTATATACGTATATTATGTGATACATTTTATTTTAAATATAACAATATGATGTAGCCATTATGGTCTATCTATAACTGTGAAAGTGCAAGTTTTTATTCTTACAGGACATTCATTTTTAGATATTTTATCAAATTTTACTTTATCTGCTATGAAAAAGAAATAGCAGTTTTGAAATTATTCTGAGTTTTATGAATTACATTACAGAAAATAAACACTACAATCTTTAATAAAATTTCCGTAATATTTGTATTTTTATAGCAATTCTTTTTCCCTTTTTAGAAATGTATCATAATTAAAACACTGTTAAGTAATGGTATTAAAACAACATTATAATATATTTGTAACATATATATATATTATATATATTATATTATAAATATATATATTACTTTTGCCATGGTATAAGTTGCCACAAAAATCAGAAAAGAAAGAGCAATATTTTATTTAAAAGTATGTTAAAAAATTACGTAAGGTATTATCTACAATTAGTTTTAATAATGATTAATATTTTTATTTTTACTTGTGAAGTAATTCATTTTTCATTTTTTGTTCTATATAATTATTTTTTAATTTCACCAACCTTTACAGGAAGAAGTATTTATTGGTAAAAAATTTTAAATTCAGGTTTTTGACAGATTAACACGTTTTATGGGTTAGAAATTCCAAAAAACATGCTGTTTCAAAATGTCTGCTGGCGAGTCTGTCTTTCTGTACATGACAGTAAATTTTGTGGGCATATTGTCTCAAGAACTGATGCAAAGGATTTAATAAAATCTATTTTCTGGCAGTTCTTGATATATATTGGTGCTGAGATATTTTTGATGGAAATAACTCAATAGGTGGCGCTACTATGCTGCTTTTTTATGATTTCCGAAACAGTTCTATCTCAAGAACTACTGCAAGGATTTTCACCAAGCTTCAGATTATGTTATTACAGGTAGCGCTGCTAAAAGTACTTGAATAAAAAAATATTTCTCATTTTTATTACATAAATAATTAAATAGGAAAATTTTAAACCTACTCATCTCTTCCATATAAAGTTTAGTCTAGCGTAAGTTATGCATGGTCATTAACAATAATTATGCATTTTTTTGTATTCAAATACAACAGTTTTTTTTAATCTATATTTATTTTTTTTTCGTTTTCATAATCACGAAACATTTTTAAATGCTGAATTGTGATTTCATGCTAAATAAAATTTCAGGCATTTTTATATCCATAAATGGACAAATAGGTTATTACTAAAGTTACAAAAAAAATACTAAAAACAAAACGGAATGGGTACCATTTGTGAAAAATATGTATTAAAATTTGTATTTGCGTAGTGCAACGCATTGGCATTTTATATTTTAGCATATTGTGCATTGATTGAAACAAGTAACTGATGAATATTTCACTGAATGCGTGAAACAAGTATTAATTAGTTTTCTATTATTTTTTATAGGAAATTTTATTTGATTATCGAGTAAATCACTTCTGGTGCAACTCGCTAAAGCATATGTTCCAGAACAAAGAATATAAAGTAGTAGTAAACATTAAGAGAATTTCCAATTATTAACATGTCAGAATTTAAAATGAACTCCAACTCTACAAGTGTAAAAAGAGAAATATATTCCTGGGGAAAAAGTATTATGATATTTTTAACACTTTGGAAAAATCATACTGGTATTCCATAGCTCAAAATTTAACAAAATGTTGTTAAAATTTTTGAAAGGATTTGAAATAACTTTTGATTCTTCCACATAGCTTAAATCATAAGATGGTCAAACATCCTTCCAACGTTATGAAATGCAGTTAAACAGTAGCTCCACACACTGGAATAAAGTTTCACTGTCCTCTGGCTCAAGTAATTGCAACAACAACATATGGTTCAAACTAGCAGAAAAATTTTAACATTCAAACTTGTACAACTCTAAAAGCATCATGATCATCATATAATCTAAAGATTTTGTATATTTCTGTGCAGTAAAAAGTATTGTATTGAATATTTTAACCATATCTTGTTTATTTTACACTCTTTTTTTTTTTTTATCCCGCGAATGTATGGCGATAAAAAGGCAACTATTATGGCCGTTATTATTGATATGTGTAGGTGAAGCCATACATTGTAATAATATCCATATAATTGTAAAGGCAAAATAACACATTGTGCGGTTATTTGCAAATAAATAAGAAACCGATTATTGTCATTTGACAGATGAGGCATCATGTGCCCAAACTAAAAATCATACAGTGTTTGACTTCAAAAATCACCTTTTGCTCACTGTTTTGACAGCTACAATTTTTTTTTACCATTATTATACTATCGATAATGGATACATTATTTGTACAGCGCTTGTTGAGTTTAATTCAACAAAGTAGGAAATGAAGTAAATACATTCTAAGTAAACAATCCTTGAAAAAATTAATAATAACGTTTGCTAGTTTTCTTCGTGCAATATCAATTCGTAGGAATTGGACAACTTATAAATTATTAATACAGCCTTATATATAAGTGATTTTGAAATAAACAAGAAATTAATAATAATATATTAACATTAAATAATAACTAACATATACGGTAACTTAATGTTAGATTTTTTATTGCACAATAAGCCGGATAACGCGGTTTTCATAAACGCAGGCACTGTTGAGAAAAGCCGCTCAGTTTTAAGTAAGTGTGTTCTCTACTGATGCTTTATTTTCGTTTGTGTTACCTTTTATTTCTTTTTAAGTGATATATTTTTATCGTTTTTGTCGTATTAACATTTCCGATAAGTGTCCAAAATCTTTTAAGGAACTTTTTTATTTGCTTACGCGATGACAAATAAATACTTTGACGGAAATAAAAGACCATAACTTTCAACTAGAGGCAAAACAAGCAGTTTTATTCACTATTTGAAGGATAAGAAAATTCAGTACAAGAGATAATAAATATTATTTTTAATGGCTTCCTCCTGCGGCGATGCAGCGATCAATCGTTTCTGGAATTTTCGTCAAAATAGAAACATGAATAAAATAATTTCATGGAACATAAATAATGAATTTAATGTAGGAACAATAAGGATATGCAGTGGCAGCAAAAAAAAAAAAAAAAAAAAAAAAAAAAAAAAAAAAAAAAATCTTGACACTTACGATTTTAGACGTTTTGTTAAATATCTAGAAATATACATAAGGAATTATTCTGAAACTCCAAGTGTGTAAACAAAATAGTACACATCATATATTTTCGCGAAGAGTTTTCCTCAAAATCTAACAGGGGACAGTCAACAAATTGAAAAAAAACGAAGATCTTTTGGATAACCCTGTCAAAACTAATTAAGCAAAAAAGTTCAAAATGTATATTACGATTGAGTGAGTTATTGTAATGAATTGTGTTCATTTTTGTAAATATAACTTGTAAACTCGTAGAAAAATTAAGGTTTTATAAAAACGGTTCCAAATTTTTCCAAGTTTTTTGCTTATAATTTGCAGAGTTCTTCATAAAACACAATGTTCTTTTCAGAAAATATGACAGTCAACATTGTTCATAACACCCCGTAATCAGAATTAAAAAATTGTAAAAATTCTATGACAAATGAGTAGGTTTACTAAATAATTTTTTCTGCGCATGCGTCAACGTTATTAAAATTTCATTTGCATATTATGTTAGTTAAATTTATAGAGTAACTTCTGTGAAAGTCTCAAAAACATAGCATGGAAATTCTGAAAATTATCGTCGATAGAATAAAATATAAATCCGTTATTCCCAAAATAAAGCAAAAAGATAAGGAGCTGTATCCAAATATAGTAGTATATGCAATATAAAGTAGGCACTAATCAAGAAAATATGGATATAGCCCCTCATCTTTAATAAAGTTGCCGTAAATAAAGCATTCGCAAAAACAAAATTTTCTATATTTTCTATAAAATTTAAAAAATGAAATATGTTTTTAAATCCTACATAAAGGTAGGAGAGAGGTGGGGCACGTTTGAACATTTTTTCAGAAAATCCATACATTTCGTAATTGAATTATATTTATTGCGCTTTAAATATTACATAATAAAAACAATGCATTTCTTCATCATATGAACTAGAAATCAAAAGTTTTCCAAATAAATATTTTGTGGGCATTTTAAAAGCTGAAAGATTCCTATTCAAATCTACCCCATGTACTGATAACTTTGAACAAGTTAGGGACACTTTTAAACAAACGAACAAAATATGAAAATATTGAGAGTTTTCATAAAAAGCTGCTTATTTTTCTCAAATATCAAGTTAAAAGAATAAAACTAAATAACTCCATTACATTAAAATTGTTATTCTTTTATTATTTAACAAAACTTAAATCCATCAAAGTTAATAACAAAACTCGTTGTTGAAAAAACACAGAGTGTCCCTACAGTTGTATTTGGTTGTGAAAACTTCTTTACAATATCCTTGAAATACACCAATGAGATATCTGATGCTTCTGGAAAATTAAAAATTTATCATTCACTCTTTTTATGAAGAAACCTGATATAAGATTTCGTTTTATTCGTTACGAAAACCAAAAATATTCTTTGGAAAGAGTAAAGTTTTACACAAACCTGCTAAATCATGATTCATTACTGTTTATTCGGTATTTGCAATTATCCAATAAATGACTGCCAACATCAATTTAGATTTGAAACTTCCCATCAATGATACATCCGCAGGTTTCAATCTATGTGTGTAGTAAGGAGAATTGTTAGCAGTATAAGTCCGTTATTTTTGATATTCTTAATTAACCTCTTTTCACATAAAAAAATCAGAAAAAATAATATTTAGATACATCAACAACTCTTTACTTTGTAGTTTTAAATGTTCGCTTTAAATGTTTTCAATTACTTTTTATCACCAGTTTATTAGGGAATTTTTCGCTGTTCAATGGTACCCCAACTTTTCTGTTCAAAGGTGCCCCATCACATTACAACGATTTATTGAATTCGGCTAACTGATTTGAATAAAATAAAGCTTTTAAACTAAAGCTAATATCTTTATTTCAGTATTGAACAATAAGGTAACAAGGAACAAAAGTTTTATGAATACAAAGGAACAAAAGTTTTATGGATACAAAACTGTAAACAGAAGACTTACAACTTTATTTTTAAGTTTTGATTCAAGAGGGAGAAAAATACATACCTTGCTTAGACAATATTATTCATAAAAAATGGCGCAGCTTTGAAACTTATTGCTTTGAAGCAGAAGCCATGTATTGCCATAAGCATTTTTAAAAAATAATTTATTTCAAGGGAAATATTCAGAGTGTTCAAAGGTACCCCCAGTTCAAACGTGTCTGCCTCTCTCGTATACGCAATAAACTGGTGATAAATAAAAATTGAAAACATTTCACCCTTTCCGGCTCAGCGTTGCCGGGTAGGCAACACCTAAAGTTCCCCCTGTTTAGAGGCACAAAAACTCTGTGAATATTTCAAAAACTACCCTAATGGCTACTTTAAATCTCTCTTATGGGTTCTAGATGGCAGCATCACAAAAATCAAATTCTACGGTTTTTAAATAATAGGTAAAATATTTTACTCTAATATGCGCTTCATAACAGAGCCCTTCTCACTGCGCTTATCAATGCTCTACTTACATGGTGTTATCACTTCGGCAACACCTGCATAATTAAAATGGTTTGTGCAATCTTTACAAAATTATACCTGTGTATTCCTCTAGGCCTAAATAGATTGCCTATCTTTTTTCTTTAAATTCCAACTTTAAAAAGTAACGCGCCGGAAAGGGTTAAAGAGAATATTTAAAACTACGAAGTAAAGAGTTGTTGACGTATTTAAATATGATTATTTCTGAATTTTTTTATGTGAAAAGAGGTTAATTAACAATATCAAAGGACACGGCTAAATCTAAATTGTTGTTGCCATTCATTTATTTGATAAATGCAAATCCTGGATACACAGTAATGATTCATGATTTAGCAGGTTTGTGTAAAACTTTACTCATTTCAAAGAATATTTTTTATTTTCGTAACGGATAAAACAGAATTTAGTATCAGGTTTCTTCATAAAAAGGGTGAATGAAAAATTTTAATTTTCCAGAAGCATCAGCTATATTGGTGTATTTCAAAAATATTGTAAAAAAGTTTTCACAACCAAACACAACTGGAGGGTCACTGATTTTTTTTTCAACATTGAGTTTTGTTATTAACTTTGATGGATTTAAGTTTGGTTAAATAATACAAAAATAGCAATTTCAATGCAATCTAGTAATTTAATTTTATTCATTTAAGTTTATGTTTGTAAAACATAAGCAGCTTTAAAAAAAAACCTCTTAATAGTTTCATATTTTGTTCGTTTATTCAAAGGTGCCCTTACTTGTTTAAAGTTACCCCACATGGGGCAGGTTTGAACAGAAATCGTTCAGCTTTTAAAATCCTCACAACTTATTTGATGTACTTGAAAAACTTTTTAATTTTTTGTTCATTGATGAAAAATGCATTGTTTTTATTATGTGATAATTAAAACGCAATAAATATAATTCAAGTAAACAATATGTACTGATTTTCTGAAAAAAATGTTCAAATGTGCTTCCCTCTCCCCTATTCAACAAGTTTAGAAGGGCAGGCAATGTGGTTGGTGATTTTTCTGGAAATATGGGATGCAACCGATTAGTCATTAAACCTGAAAAGCCAAGATTTTGAGTTATTTAAAATTCTTGGTGAGAGCAAAATTGATGTTGACTGCGTGTAGTTTACCGATGAGCCCATTATCATTTAGGAGAATTTATAATTAAACATACTGGTGAAAATAGGACAAACGAACCCATAATGTGCCTTGTCCACTGACCTTAGCAATACTTGCAGTTTGCGGTGGACTGTCTAGTAAAAAGTTCATTAGGTTTTTTTTCTTAAAGGAAATGATTAAAACATTAATATATATTGAAAATTTACAGCAACTTGTTGCCACACTTGAAGAGTATACACTAGAGCATTCATGGGATTTATTGCCACATGCTCCAGTGCATTCGTGGTTTTTGCAGTTAAACCACACTGTAATGTTGTGATTGAGATCTTACCACATCAATAACCTATTCAATTTCCTCAATGATTAGCGAGTGACATGCATTGATATCTATTAAATAAAATAATACACAACACTTATTGTAATTTAGAAAATATTAAATTTATTTCAGTTTCAATTGAACGTAAATGAGCTTCTTGATTTATATGTATTTACTTACAGGGTGTTCAGCAAAAACACCCTGATTTCAAAATTAAATTTCTCAAAAACAAAGATCAATAGAATTATGCAGTAAACGGTTTGTTTATCAGGTAAGCTGTAAAAATCTTATACAAAAGTTTCGAACGGTAAATATTTTGAAAAGATTGTGTTTTGATTGCAAAGAATGCTTTGATTTGACATTTTTCTTGCTTTAGATTGCTGCTAGAGAATGTGTTTTTTGGTTTACAGTGCCATATATTTAATAGTTTTTTGAAATTTCGAAATTCTAAAAATTTACTTCGAAAAATCTTTAAAATATTGCACTGTAAGCTGAAAAATTATTTCTCTGCAGGCAATCTAAAACAAGAAAAATGTCAAATCAAAGCATTCTATGCAATCAAGAACGCAATTTTTTCAAAATATTCATTGTTTGAAATTTCTGTATAAGATTTTTACAGCTAACCTAATGAAAAAGCCGTTTACCGCATATTACTATCGATCTTTGTTTTTGAGAAATTTAATTTTGAAATCAGGGTGTTATTTGTTGGATACCCTGTATGTAGGTATTTTATTATTTTTCACGAAGATAATTGAAAGAAACAGAATGGAGAAGTTATGAACTGTGCATGTATGTCCCAACTAAACTGTTAACATGTGCTACACTTTCCCACAAGAGTTAAAATGACAAATCAATAACCTTTCTCAAATTTAGAAGATTTTTTTTAAAAATATTTAATAGTATACATAGTATATGTTTAAAGATTAAAAAAAAAAAAAAAAACAGTAAATAAATAAAGTTATTCTCTTAGCAAGTTGGAACTCAGATTTTACTTTTGAGATCAATAAATAGTGTTTTGGCTGTTGAAGAAAATCAAAGTGACAAAGATCTTCAAAATTTTTTTTATCATATGTCTACAGGTGCTACCATCTTTGAAATTTTTGTGAAATAAAAATCATATGGTAACTATTGAATATGGCAACGTTCACATCTGAGCATGTTTGCATGTGCCCCAGTCTCTTCTATATTAGTTGTATCCAATCCGAGCATATTTACCACAGTTAGAACACAGACAGATGGCATACAGACATAACAAATTCATAACTAATTTTATGTTCGCTGGAAAGTGATAAAAAGGAACAAAGGACGCAACATTGCACGGGATATGTTGATGAATACATTTTCATTAATTCTGTTTTTAATGGTAGTAGATTCTTGAATGAATATACATAGAGGAAACGAAAACATTGTTGAAATTTTAAACATGACTTTGTGCTAAGTGCGCTTCCAAAAAAATGTAGCAAAGTTGAAAGCTTGCTTTGGTCCGTTCCGCAAATTTTCTGATAGGTTTTCATTGATCATTGACCTCATTGATTTTTAAAGACAGAGCTGGCATATTGAGATTGACACTAGTTTTAATTTAATCTAGAAAGCTCAAAGTAATTAATCGACTAGATATAATTAAATTAATCTATTATTAACAATTACTTGTTAAGTCCTTTGATAAAGCTATTGGACATAGCATTCCTCAAATACATACTATTTTTATCCAGATTGCAAAAACAGGAACATAGAATACGCTTCTTGTGTCTATATACAAGGCCAAATCGTCCGTGGTATTAAGGTTAATATTTTGGCTAATAACCGACAATGATTTGTAAAAATGATTATCAGCAATTTTTTTTTCTTCCTTAACAATAGGTATCTGTAGAACCCGCTAAGTAAAATTTGTAAGTAACGGAAAAATTCATTTTTCTCAAAAACTGCGTGACCTAGGGTAATCGCTATAATTGTCTTTCAAGGTTAAAATACACTTCCAAAACCATCATTATTTGTTTCACAATTTTAGTTTCAGTCGATTCGGAAAAGTAATGGGGGGCAAACATATTTTTGCATTAAATTTTCGACGATATTGGAAAAATTTAATAATTAAAATTAATTTTGGCTTTACGAGAACTTTGAGGGTGATTGGCGCAGGTTGGTTTTGATCTGAGGACCTCGTGATCAGGAAGAGAGTTCGTTAACCGTTGAGCAAAAGGCCAAGCTTGTTACTAGCATGTAGAACTCGCTTTATACTGATCGAGATCGTTACAGAGTATGCCCCCAGTGAGAAAGACGTATTACTGACGTCTGACGAGCGATATGCACTCGTGAATGAATGCTGTCGTACGCATTGTGTGATGCGAGGACAGGCTTTGCGTTGAGAGATTTTGTTTGGTGCTGCCATCTGTTGATAATGAGGTGAGTTGATAGTTGTGCGCTGGAAGTTGATGATGAGAGAGAGAGAGAGAGAGAGAGTTGCGTGCGTGTCCAGGGTCACCAATGAGGGAAATTGGCGCCGGTTGGTTTTGATCTGAGGACCTCGTGATCAGGAAGCGAGTGCGTTAACCGTTGAGCAGAAGGCCCAGCCTGTTACTCGCAGATAGTAATTCGCTTTATACTGATCGAGATCGTTACAACTTTCAGACATATCTCATATGATTTAAAAAAGCATTTTATATTGAAATTACTTAATTAGCCCCGAAACATTTTATCTGAATATATTTCTGCATCGTTAAATATAATGATATATATAAATAGGTGGGTTAATAGATATTCTCTTTCCTTACTTCTGCCAAATTTGAATTTTCTACGTTTATAGTTTACGATAAAAGCAGGTGTGGTATACGGACAGACAGAAATGCGAGTGATCTTGGAATGATTCTGTTCTTATTTTTTAAGAGCAGAATCCTAACAGTGGATTACATGTTACACAGCAATAAAGATTAGAACAAAATCTCATCTAAATTTTATCGTCATGTACGTCAATACATTATAGAAGAAAGACATTTAATATATTTAATACTTTTTAAAGTCAATAAAAGAAATTAAGGAATGTTCTACAAATAACAGTTTGTACTTATCATTAATTTTAAAAATTATATTTTAGAAATTAAAATATATGCATGGTTCTAAAATTTAAAGCTGCAAAATAACGTTTCAAAATCGACAGCTACAAACCTTATACTTTAGTCAATAACGTGTTTCTAGGAAATGATAAACGTCTAGACGTGGTTTGAGCTATAATAATGTGGAACTATACTTGGAACAATTTAGTATACGTTGTGTGAAATAAATTTTCCTTAGATGTTCATTTTTTAATATTTTATGCCTTGTTCTTGAAGATGTGAAAGCGCAGATCCTTTATGAACTATTTTTCGAATTAAAATTATTATTCGAACTAAAATTATTACTTGTTTAACAAAATTCTTCATGATAAGAGGAATTTTCATACAATCTGCTCTTACAAACGGCCATTTATTATATTTTCTCATCAAATTAAAAAATATGTCAAACTTTTTGGCACAGTTATCATGTTACCAAATTAATTAGCAACTAATTAAAAAATCGATCTATTTAATACAAAAACTCTTTTATTAAGATAATTAAAAATAATGATTAAAAAGACATTTCTCTGTATTAAGTCCCTGGTGTACAGGAATAGTGCACCAAGTATTTAAATATTGTTTAACAAATCATTTATCTTTACACAAAATAAAAAACAATCGTCAAAACTTACGTTATACTTCTACAAAACTTATAATATAACGTCAAATTAACAACTGTCAAATAATTGCGAAGTCTAATTGCCAAAAAAATGTCCTTTATATATTTTCAATAAAAATAGCTGAGCGCTCAACGTAGACATTAAAAGATCAATATTTTCAAAACATTAATTTATTGCTTTTTAAGATAAACCCTCACATTATTATCTCATGCATATTCAACGAAAATAAAATTGCAATGAAATATTTAAAGACCATAAAATACAACAAAAACATGAGAATGGAAAATATACATCAAATGTAGTCGGAACCACCCATGAAGAATTCTTGAATAAAGTAAAGGCTGGAAGACAAAAGAAGTAGAAGGATGTGTGAGACACTAGACAAAGAGTTTAACAAAGAGGATGATGAAATTGAAAGAGGACAGTTTTATCTTTTACTTCAAAAGTAAATGAGGCATGGCATCTACATTATTGTTAAGATATTGAAAAATGAAATATTATGCAAGTGTCTGTTATCAATTAGATAGAAACTTGAGAGAAATATTTTGGAGAGCAAAAGCTAATAAGAGAGTGTTCGCTTTATCATTTTTATGAAAATGACACATTTGAGCTTCAACATTTGAATGAGAATTAAAATTTACATTAAAAATATTGTTTTGTTTAGTAGGATGCTATATGATGCGTACAGAACAATACTTTTGGGAAAAAAATTAATTAAAATGCTTGAACGCATTTTGAACAATAGAATAGCGTACCCGATTTTTTTCTCTTTGCGTGTCTTCAGAGAAGTTTAGTGTAATACAGAGATATCATATATATTATATCAGATAAATTCGATTGAATGATTTGCCTTTTTAAAAAGATACTGCTAAATTCATTTCGATGGAACTCGCGCTATGAGATAATTTCCAGGGAGGTTTTAGTATATAACATATCGTTAAGTTAGTCCCAAGTTGCTTCGTTAGAGAGTTAAGTAGGGAAATTATGTAATCATTTGACCCCGCTTTTATAAAAATTTTAATAAACGGTTTTTGATGGGACTTACATTCTCAGTTTGATAATCTTTCAAACATACTTTTAATATTTAGGTCAAAATGGCGAAGATTGACCGTACCAAAGGCTTGATGGATTTTTCAGTTTTCATACTTAAACGAATTTCAGAGTTCTGTCAATAAGTCGCAATTAAAGCTAATAAAATGCTCAAGCAATAGTCCTTATTTCATACCGATAATTGAAACAGGTATAGAAACTAATTTGTGAAGTATTTTAAATCTAAAAAATATATTTTTTAGAAACATTTTGTAAGATTTCCTCAGGTAAAATATATCACAGAAATTTAAGTATATAGGCTTTAAGTTATGGAAAAATTGTGAGATTTCATTCCAGGCATAAAAATTATACAAAAAATTAAGTCACAAATAATCATGTACTATAATTTAAAGAAAGGCTGTGTCGGGAGGCATGACCCAATCAATGTGAGGGATGGTTTATCAGAGGGTCGAAGATATCTTAATTAAGTCTTTTTGGAAATCTTTTTATAACACACTGTATAAAATGAAGGAATAATGGTTATATTTCTAAATTAATGTACATTTTTTCATTAAAGCTACAGTAAAATGGTATGGCAAAAAATGTTTAAAATTGTTTAAAGGAGAATGTAAAAATTTGCTATAAAAGAAAGAAAATATTAATAAAATATAGATTGCTAAGTTTATAAATATTTTATTTCATTTAAATAGTATCGATAGCAGAAAAATAGAAAGAACTCAAAAGACTAAAAATGATATTTTTAGCCAAAAAAAAGGAAAAAAATGAAAAAAAAAATGCTAGAAAAGCAAACGTCAACGATAAAATTTTTCCCCCATGAGAAAATGAAACATCCCATTTGAATTTCGGAAGGGCAAAAAAAAAAAAAAAAAAAAAAAAAAAAAAAAAAAAAAGCATATTCCATTTTTTCATAGGGAAAAATCATAAAAAGGGGAAAGAGAAATTCGATTTTTTATTTTCTTATATTTAATGGAAATAATCGCATGATTTCGTTCATCTAATATTCTAATTATTGCATTTATCTTTATGACCGTGTACTGCCATTGTTTTATCTTTGCGATCTCATTTTATTAAGCCATTATTGCTTAATTTCGTATTTCCGATATAAATTCATTTTATTAAGAAGTTATTGAGAGACAGACTATCATACTTTAAAATTAATTAATGCTATAAATTACCAATGAAGAATAAATTTATAATAATTAACATTTCAAACATCACTAAATTTTTATAAACTAAGGTAGGAATTTTAATGATACAGAATATATTAATTCGTTATAATTTTTAGTCGTGCTTTTGCTTCAAATATATATAAATGAAGTGTCGGATCTATTTAATCGAATGAGAAATTAGTAATATAATTTATACTAATTATAATACTAACCATGTATAATATTGTACTACGTATTCATAATTTACAGCAGAAATATAAAGAATAAATAATTAGAAAAAGTTATGTTACAAGATAGTTTAATCTTATCATTCGTGAAAGATTATTAAAACCTCATTATGTTTGAAATGCATTTTCATTGATATAGTGAATATTAACTCGTTATTGTGGTTAATAATATTTTCTGTACTACTAACATTTTTGAGGAATCTATAATCTAAAAATATATTTTACGCGCATATTTTTTTTAAACAGAAAAGCATTTAAAACAAGCTTCAATTCATTGATTATCTAAAATAAAGTGTGATCTAAATTACATATAAGCCGGCATGAAATTTTACGAAATGCAATTATTTGATTTCAGAAATCAAATATTAACACATTTGTTCTATTTATTTTCTTTTATAAACGATTGAGCTTGATATTTGATAGTATTTTTCTTTCATTCCATATTTTTCTGAAAGAAAATTCTTAAACTTTTGTATCGATGAAATGGAATTTCTAAAGCAAAATCTAATGAACTTGAAAACTTCATTTACTGGAAAACCGTTCTAGGTTTGCGTTCCCATTTTCTTTTCTATTTTTTGGCAATCGCTTTTCTATATTAGTTTTCGAAAGGAAATAAAAAAAGATATTTTATGTGTATCATTGGTACAGATGATTCCTATTTTTTTGTGTGTGTTTATTTTTGTATATATAAAGAGATTATTTTTCATTCCTTATGAACATACATTTTATCATAGTTTTTTAGTGTTATCTGACGATATATTATTGAACAATTTTAATTATCGCATAATGTAATATTTGTCACAATTTTTGTTATAAATTAAAACTATTATTAATGGTTTTTAATTATAGCGCAGTCAAATATTCAGGTTTAAGTGCAATATAATAACAAAAGATAAAAGTATAAAAAAAATTCCAATTTCCAATTTTAAAGCCATAAATCTGTTTTATAGCTATAAATCTACAGCTTCTAAAAAGCAATAGTTAAATTAAAGAGAACTAAAAAAATTCAAAACTTTAAAGATTTTCTAGACTAGGATTTCATTCCTTTTGCATTAATATTTGCACTGAAGTTAGTATGCACTCGAAGAAAACAATACTGAAATACAGTATTTAAGTGTACCAGCCACATACATTATATGCTAAAAGACATTTTCACGATTCAGATAAAGTTTTTACAATCGTTAAAAGTGTCTATTTAAAACGCGCGACGGCTTGTCTGTTGAGCTCCATTTCGTCATTCGCTACATGTCCGCTTCAGAAGTCTTTGAAACAACATCTTACACTGTTAAAAATAATGGTGACAAACCGATTGCATTTAGCGCCCAGGGGTGAAAAGGGGTTACCATTTAACACCCGCGGGCTTGAAAATGTGTTTGGGGTGCCATTGGATCTCTCACTGGGTGTTTCACGCTTATTAGGGTGCCGCGCAATGCATACCGTTAGAAGATTTTCACCACATAGTCATTAGCGCATGCTCTGTGACATATATACCAGGGCGAAAGCTAAGGGGGCGCTTTGGGTGGCTCAGCCTCCCCTAAAACATTTTGACCCCTCTGGAAAAGAATCCAAGGTCACTCAATAAATTTCTGTTCCGAAAATTCAAATGAAATACTGTTCAAAAATCTAATTTAGTTTTGTGACCTTTTCACAGTTTTGCAGAGTTACTAAATTGTATCTAAAATAAGTGTTTCAACACTCCCTCATCCTGTGTGTGCATATGAAACTAACATGATGATTAATTTTGCACCAGTTATATACTCAAAACTTTCATCACTGCTTTTCTTAGCATAAAATGAAGTTATTATAACAGTTTAATAAGAAACAGACTACCTACAATGTGAATAAGCAATAATTTATATTTCTGCGCCAGAGAGAGAGAAAAAAAATATGAGCCCCTCCCCTCTTAATGTTCATTCCTAGCTACGGCCCTGATGCATCCTTGTCCTTCAACACGCTGTCACTAGTGGATCAACATAGCAATTTATTCCTACGATGACTCTCGCCACTATACGCTATCCCAATTTCGTTTTGAACTTCGGATGGCTAACTTTTGGCGAGCTTTTTTATAAGCAACCTTTGAATTTTAGGACATTTGAACATTTCAGGGATACTTTGAAGGTGAGCTTGATGGCCGAGCAGTTAGAACGCTGACCTTGTAATCAGACGTTATGGGTTCGATTCCTTCGAGGGCCAAAAGTCGGTTTGTATGTTTTTAATTTTTTTATTATTGGGCACTCTGGATTAAGGGTGCCATCTTTTCACTCTAATTAACCTATTAACGCCCAGCGTCCTCGTTTGAGGACGGTTACAAAAACAGCAAGAAAGCGGTTTTCCCACCAGTAAAGAGGAAGAAAAATGTATACCTTATTTCACGAGACAGAATCCTTGATAAATTTAGATAAAAGTTAATTTGCTTTTAAAAGTGGTGGGAAATACAAAATTTAAATTTTAGCGAAGAAAATAATTCGGGCGTTAATGGGTTAAAGGTGCCATTCTGGCTCCTTTAGGGGTGTCATCAGTGAGACAAGCCTCTCACCCTTAAAAGGTGCAATGTGTCACCATTAGTTTTAACAGTATACGCGTATTTAAAGCTGCAAAATAACATTACAAAATCTGCAGCTACAAACCTTATACTTTAGTCAAAAACGTGTTTCTAGGAAATAATAAACGTCTGGATGTGGTTTGAGCTATAATAATGTGGAACTATACTTGGAACAATTTAGTATACATTGTGTGAAATAAATTTTCCTTAGATGTTCATTTTTTAACTTTTTATGCTTTGCTCTTGAAGATGTGAAAGCGTAGACCCTCTATGAACTATTTTTGAAATTAAAATTATTATTTCTTTTACAAAATTCTTCATGATAAGAGGAATTTTCTTACAATCTGCTCTTACAAATGGCTATTTATTATATTTTCTCATCAAATTTCAAAATATGTCAAACTTTTTAGCACAGTTAACATGTTATCAAATTATGTCTAATAAATCCAGTCGTCTATAATTTCTAACGAGTCTTTCAGGCTTTTAGATGATGGTACTTGAAATATCGCCATTTTTTTCTTTTTATCAAAACTAACAAACGCTTTTCGGTTTTAGATGATGGACATCGTAATATCACCATTTTTTTCTTTTATCAGAACTAACAAACGCTTTCCGGTTTTTAGATGATAGACTTCGTAATATCGCCATTTTTTTCTTTTTATCAAAATTAACAAATGTTCTCTGTTCGATGGTCGCCATTTCAAATTTTGATGAAGGAGAGAAGCATGCTTGCTGTTGAAACGGATTACACCATTTTATATTAGTGACATGCTTTTTTTCGAAATGGATGTTGGTTTGAGAATTATCATCTTATAAGCAAAAACTACAAATTTTTTGTAATAGTAAGAGTTATTGCGGTTGAAAATTAAGTAAAATGGAATATAAATACGAAAAATACATTTCTAAACCATTTTTTAAGAAAAAAAATATTTATTACTTTACTGAAATCTACACAAAACAAAATATTTTTTAAAATTATGAGATACATTTTTGTTACTTTTGGATTGTTATTAAAGAGTAATAAACCTCTTAAATTTTTCTTTTATGCATTTCTATATATTATGTTGGTAGGGGTGAAACCGAAGTAATAAATAAATGAAAAGTACAGAGAAAAAACTTAAATTCTTCAGATTTTTTATGCATTTTTCTCTCTATTTATCTATCTCTTTATCTCTTTCTTTTTATTATTTTGTTTAGTTTATTATATTCTATTTAGTTAGAATTTTCTTCTTTATAAAAATGGAATTTCAAGCTGTGTATATGTTATCATCAAAAGTATCTTAAATACGTTTAGGAAAGTTTCATAATATCTGCAAATCGAGTTTATTGAAGGATTTCTCAACATATTTTAAAATGTTCTAAGTTCTTAATGTTCAGTTAAATTGGCTTATTTTAGCATTATGCAATTGCACCTGAATGCTTGTTCTATGGTACTCGCAAATTAAAATGAAGAAAACAAATGAATAAACCGGTTCTACAATTTTATTGTCAAAACACTCCTATCGTCAATACTTTAAAAAAAATTTCATAAAGTGTTTCTATTAAATATAAATTTTGAAATATGAAAAGTGTTATTCACTTTTCTTGTTCATTGTTGAATAGCAATTATATTAATGGATATTTTTATGCTTTATGTTTACATTGTCCTTCATTATTTGTTAAATTTTGCATTAAATTAAACTAATTATTAAATAAAATGCAGCTGTATAAAATATTTTTATGCTATTGTTGTTTTCAAACACTGAAAATATTCTTCTTAGTGTACTATTTTATATATCAATCCTGAGATTTTACTTCTATGTTACAAAGAATGAAAACATTTTACAATGTAAAAAATTGTCTCTAGAACCACACCAACTAAAATATGAAATATGATTTCTCATATGAAAATATTCGTAAAATCTTCAGAAATTTCACTTTCTTACACAGAATTCCAATCTATTTTACATTTCTTTCAAACACATATTGTTCATGTCAATATAGATTAAAATCATAAATTTCCTTACGTGACAGCCTTTTGTAAATTTAAAAAACTGGGAAATAAAATAAAATTTGCTCTGCATATTAAAATTTCTTATTCGATGGAATAGACAAACATATTTGATAATTGAAAATCAAATACCTTTTTGCCTACTCACTTTGTATTGCAGAAAATCTTTTCCAAATGCATTGCAAATTCGTGAAAATATTTTGTAGCAATAACTGAAGTTAATAATTAATACTTCTAACTAAAATCATTTTCGAATGTGTTGTGCCAAATAAAAAGATTGTGCTAAAAAGTGTTGTTAAAAATTATAAGCAAAAAATAACATTTGAAAACAAATTTCAAAGCAGTCATTTTTTATTTTGTGTAATTTTAAAACCTCCATGTAGAAAAAGGTTTGAAAGTGATTTACATGCGTTACTTTTAGTGTTCTAATCTGTGTGGTATTTATAGCGTCTTATTCATTTCATGACAAAGTGTTTTGTAGCCCAACCCTATTATAAAAAACATATTTTTATCAACACTATTTCGAAACAATTAAAAACGCTATTTTTTGAAACACATTTCTAGGTAGCAACATTTTGCACTATATTAAGAACACATTGGTAGATAGCAACACTTTTACGACAATCAGAGCACAAAAAAATGTATTGTGTCTAAAGTTTTTCCAATTAATAACAAGTTTGTGCGTTTTTAATTTGGTGACAAAAAGTGTTAAAAAATGCGTTTTTTTTTTTTTTTTTTTTTTTTTTTTTTTTTTTTTTTTTGTTTGTTTGCGTTTGAAAATTTGCAATGTTGATGCATGTATGTATTTTTTATGAAATATAACGCATACTTATAAAAGCTGACTTTTGGTAGACATTTCACTTTTTTACTACTTGCAGAGGTAATAATTAAAGGTTCATATTTTGTTGTCGAATTTCCTACAAATGCATTTTAGCAAATAATTTAATACGAATTCAAAATGATTCTCTTGATCTCACGAGATTAGAACATACATCACTTTACACAGTATTTTTACTTTCTTCTATCTTCAATAGAGGAAAGTATTGTAATCGAAATTTTTTCGACTATCGGTTTTCGACGGATTTACAGGTTTTAGGGGTCAGAGATTCCAAAAAACATGTTTTTACAAAATGTCTGTCTGTGTGTGAGTCTGTAGCGTGTCTGTGTGTGTCCGTATGTCGCCATTCTACCATCAAAAAGTGTATGAAGTTTTGCATAGAATTGAAACAAATTTTTTGTGAATGTTTTTGGCTGTGGAAAGCAGGTCCTCCTTCAGTTTTTAAATATTCCACCTGAAGAGGCGCTACAATCGCGATGTTTGTGCCATTTTCAATATTGTGTGTATTTTGTGTTGTGTGTATATTTGTATTGTGTATTTATGTATATGAAGTTTTGCATCGAATTGAACCAAATATTTTGTGTAAGTGTATGGCTGGTTGATCCTCCCTGAATTTGAAAAAAAAAATCAGCTGGAAGGAGGCGCTGCAATAGCGAATTGTATGCCATTTTCAATAATGCACCACCTACAAGTGTATGAAGTTAGTTCTAGAACTGAACTAAATTTTTTGTATATGATTATTTTTTGTAAGGCAAGTAGGTACTCTCTGAATTTGAATTACAAAAATCTGCCTAACATTCTATTGTGTATCGGCTCGTGCAGGGACGTTATTCGTTTTGACTCCGAATTATTGACTAAAGCAGAAATTTTAGATGAAAATCAAAGTTGCTATGGTATTGAATTAAAATTATTAAAACATTAAAATGAGTAACTATTTTTTAAAAATATTAAAATGTACGTATGGTATAGAAGAAAGTTTTGGGATTGGCACATCCAACTAGTTTAATTTTCAAAGGTTAGTTTCATATAAATGAAAAATTTTGTCCTTTGGTAAATTATTTAAAGCTAAATTATGGAAAGCATTTCCGCGCTGTTCACTGGAAAACAGGTTGCGCAATGTATTTAATTATACACAGAAATTTATTTATAACTGTAAACAAAGATCAGTGTACCGGATAGATTTATATTCAAAGATTCAAAATTAAGTTCCCTGTTAGGAAACACTTAGGTGAGAAATTTCCTTCCTTGGAAGCTTAACTTATTTAAGTATGTTTAACATTTTCACGCTCCTGATCACACATGTGTACGTTTAACTTTTTCTAATTACTATTAGTAATAAAGTGAATAAAAATCTGGTATTCATGTATTCACTAAAGAATTCTCCAATAAGAAAAGTACTGTTTGACTCTGAAATTTTGTCTGAAATTTTACTGTTTGACTTCACCAGTAATGTTATTTCCGACGTACCTACTGTTATAGATAAAAAAAAAGGCCTAAAGTATTTTTTCGATAGCCAATGTTGTTGTACTATTTGAACAATTCGTTAGTATTTTATGAAAATAATATGAGATTATTAATTATATTAATTTATAATATGTGTTAGAAATGTAAGAAATAACATATAATTTTCAATTAATTAAATATATGTGTTTAACGAAGCTTAACGTACTTAAGTCTGCTTATCATCTTCATTTCCTTATCTCATATGTGGACGATTAGCATTTTATAATTACTATCAGAAATAAAGAGATAAATAATGTGATTTTCATGAGACAAGATCAAAAATCCTGTCTCGTGTTTTGCCGCATAATTGTGTAAGGAACTATCCCATCACTAAGACGTGAAGAATATTGCATCTTGTGCTGCAGTTGCATTCTTACCAACATATGTGACTGTGAGATGTTAAGCTCGCTAGCGTCTTCGTAGCTCAAATGGTACAGCACTTGGAGCGCTATTCTAAGTGCTTTGGGTTAGATTTCTGACTTGGACATTTTTCACTGCGTTGTTTCTAAGTTTGGTTTGCAATGTAATAAATCATGTGCTAAACATAATAAAAAATAAGTTTATTGTGAAGTTTTTTTTTTTTTTACAAGAAAGCATTTCTCTAATAAATTATTTGGACAAATTTATACAAACAAATAAACAAATTTGGACTTTATTAATTTTTGTAAATTTTTTTTGCTAATACAATTTCTTTCTTACTTTTGAAATTCCTATTAATGTAAAATGAATAAATCATAAGTAATAAGTCATTTTTTTCGCCCTCCTCAAGGAAAAAAAAAACAAAAACAAAAAAAAAAACGTCCTTGAAGTGGTTATGATGACCGTTCCTTTCGTTCCACGAGAACGTTTGGAAATTACCACAGCAAATAATATGGTTAAAAAACGGAAAAACCTTTATTAGTAATATTCAAGTTTTCTTTCGACTGTATTTTTCCTAGTAGATAGCCCGATTTCTTACTAAAATGGCTAAAAATTACATCTGAAGACTATTCAAACTGTTAATCGGAAACACTACTTGGAGAAACTGGTGACATAATCTTTACGGCAGAGCTCAAAAACTGCTAGTTAAAGGTAGTGCAGATACAAGATACGCAAATACTGAAATTTTTATAAAATTTAAAGATATATATATATATTCTTTTAATTTTATATTCATATGTATACAATTTAGTAAACAGTTTTATTTGTATATGTAAACCAAACTGGCATAAAAAATATTGAGTATGTTAATTGATAAGGAATGCCTAAAGGACATTTTGAAAAATTCTTCATTAAACTTATTTTTTCCCCAAAGTTCCTTCCTTATTTTTCCCTCCCAATTTTTAAAATTTTTTGTGAAATATGCATTCTATAACTCATATGATCTGTTTTTGAATAGTATTTAAGGTCCAATTAAAAAATGATTTTTAAGTCCCTTGTCCCCTTAAATTACAAAAAGGTACTATAAGGGCGAACAGAAATATACTGTAACTTCTTTCGATCCTTTGTTTTTAGAAACCTTACAAAATAATTTATCCTTGAAATTTAAAAAAGAATTTATAAAAAATCTTTTTTTATCAGCTGTCCATAGTCTTAAAAAACATTTCCGAGTGCTTTTACACTGCATTAATCAGTTTTCCTCACCCAAAAAACGGTTTCTGACATAAGATGCTTTACAGATCTCAAGTAAATATTTTGATATTTAGCAGACATGTTTAACTAGGAAATATGCAGAACTCACAGCATTAACATTAACATTACAATTAACATTTTTCCATTGCATTCACAATTTCAGTTATGCAGATGAAAACGTTTAGTTTGGATCATATAGCATACGGAAAAACGATTTCCAGTGTAGAGTGAATTGATTAACACATTGTAAAAAACTACTCAAAAGGACGTTTCTAAAAATTACAAGCATCTAATAAAAAAATTCATTTTGAAAGAATTCTTTAATTTTCAAAAAATAACTGTTTTCTGAGAATTCTAAAGACAAAAGAACGCGTTTTGAAATTTTGGATGACTTAAAAGCGGTTAAAAATTACAAAACGATTAAAAAATTGTTGATCAAGTGTTTTATCAAAAATACATATTTAAACATCTAAATTGTCATGCAACTAGACTTAAAGCTTAGCCCAGAGAGCTAATGTCTTCATTTGGTCTCGCTCGCAGATTTATTGCTATCACGTACCCATATACAGCTGACTTTTCCAGCGCCCGGCGGCGGAATGTTAAACGGGGTCGGTCAAGTTGTTGACAAACTTCATAAAACAAATACTCGAATGGCATAGGTCAAGTTCAGGCTTGTTACTATGGTTTAAGGACAGAGAGCCAACGAATATAAATGCACAAATAAAGTATGAGAAGGTAGCAAATAGCTATTTCGAATCTACTAACGAGATTCTTCATCAGTGCAAAACTCAGCGAGCTAAAAGTAGCAAAACTGAGCGAAGATACAGAGAGACGCAGGCTTATATACCCGCTATGGGAACAATCCCGCCTAAAGGAAAACAACCAATGAGAAGAAACTGATGAAGAATCTCGTTAGTAGATTCGAAATAGCTATTTGCTACCTTCTCATACTTTATTTGTGCATTTATATTCGTTGGCTCTCTATCCTTAAACATTTGTGCACAAAGGCTTTTTTTGCTATTTTAATTGTTACTATGGCTTAGACTATCCTATAATTTATCGATCTTTAAATGTCTAGCAACAGTTACAATTACTGAAAATTGTCTGGCAATAGTGCACTTGACTTTAGAATAAATACCATCTCATTAAACATGTTTAAAAACTACCTTTAACGTAGACAAAAAGTATTTTTTGGCATTTTTAGTACATGTTAGCTTCCAAATGACCCAAGTTAGCTAATATTCATACATTCTTACCTGCTGTAGTAAAAATAAAGAGAAATAAAATTAGGTTTGATAATGTTTTAGGTGGCTCTGGGTTCTGGATCTAATGCGTTTTTTTGCGAAATTTAAAAGAAAGACACATCCTATTACCACGCACGCTATTATTTGAAATATTACGGTTTCACACAAAATATCAAAATGCACTGGTTTGGTAGAGTGTGAAAGGGTATTTTATGTTTATTTTTTTCTTGGATATTTTACTACTGCAATATATATTAGTATTTATACTCTGTACAGTACTAGTATTTATGTCTATGTCTTAGTATTTATATTATATTTGTACCTACACTTTGAATATAGGCATTTTATTTGGAAAAAAGAAGCAAAACGTAATTATACTTTTACAATTAATGGCACCTTCCATTCCAATATATGAAAAATATTATAAAAAAGTCATATTTAATGTGAAATATTTGTCTATAGAATACTTAACGAATTTTACAATATTTAAAAGCAAAATTAAAATTGCATTATTACTTTAAATTTGCACAAGTATTTTATACTGTTTTAAAACAATTTTTCAAATTTTAAGAATTTTAATTTAAAATTTAGTTTTTTATTTCTGGAAACAAATTCTCGCTTCATTCATAGGCCTTTAATTTGATCCTTATCGTGCATTTATAAAGTTATAAAATCATATTCTGAAATTTACTGCATGAATTAAATGTGCTCTATGAAAATATCAGTTTTTGAAAAGTATGAACCACATAAGCAAAAATGGAAAATCTTTTATTTGTGAAAGTCTATAAAACATTTATGAATATGAAAGAAAACCAATGTTCTATTTTATGAAGCAGTGACATGTACATTTCATGTTATTATATTGTGTTTCCTAAAATAACTTTTTATTTACAAATTTAATTATAGTTTCTATTAAATATGTAACTCGCTGATACTTGCGTTTCTGTTTTCCACTGACTTCGTTCACAAGAATATTCACGCATACAAAGAAATTCTATTTGAAGACGAAAATGTTCATCCGTTAATTTTAGTTGCATTGTAACAGTTTGTTATGCCTGTAATAAAGAAATATCAAAGATCAACGTTATTAAAAGATATGTATTTTGTTGAGAAGCTATCTATTAATAACTGAATAATATTTTTGAGTAACGAAATTCAATGACATTTGAGATTCCAAATAAAAACTATCGGTGAATAAAGCAGAGATGTAAAAGAATTTAATTTCTGTGATGTTATCACATTATACATTTATTCGTTTCAAGCATTTGTCTGCTATGAAACTTATAAAAAAATCCTCAAAGGAAAAAATTTTGCCTTTATTAATGCTGATATTTGTTGATATATATTGACTGATAATGCTGACATTGCAATTAGTTTGAAAAATCACATACCTTAGATTTTTTTAACTAGAGAAACACAGAAATATATATTTCATTTTCGCAGAAATGTTTCACTGGATGCATTTTTTTTAGTCTGCAGATTTAATTATAGCTTCTATGAAATGTGCAAGTCGTTGATACTCGATTCAATTACTTATATATTTTTGAATCAGGCATCTTAATGCATTAAAAAAAATCTACATATATGGAAATTTTTCTTGCGTTAACTTTGATGCGTAAGCAGTATATATGTATCTGTAACAAAATGTAATGCATGTAAGATGGAAATAATTAGCAATATTATTTTCAGTGTTGTTGTAACTTCATAAAACGTAGGATATTTTTGCAATAGATTATATTTTATATTCATTTAGCTTTGAAGTTATTTAAAAGATCATAACTTGATTTTAACATCAAATAAGATTTGAACACATTTTCATTTAATTCCCTTTCTCGCCCGTGGGATATCCTGTATTTTTGTAAGAATGCTTGAAAATTCCTATATTTTTAAATAGCAGTTTGATGCTATAATATCTTCAACATCCCTTCTTTGAATATACGTTTAAAAATGTATTCGGATTAAAATGTATTTGTCTTGATCCATTTTAACATAATTTCTAGAAACGGAAAAATCCGGGATAGCCGGTTAAAGGGATACACGCACACACATACAGAGAGAGAGAGAGAGTTGCCTATTTCAGAGGGCTCTGAACTGTGGTCTATTGGTCTAAATGAGATCAAATTTGAACAACAGATAACTCAAAAGACGCACTTGACATTTTTAAGAAAGAAATTACAAAAACAAAAATACAAGGCGCTCTCATACATTTAAACACCTTTAATATGCTTTAAAAATGTGAAATAATAAAAAAATAAAGTTAATACTGTTCAATATGTTTCCCTTCATTTTCAACAGGCATTAGTTACTTCTCTGCACATCTTACCCACATTCCAAGAAAAGAGTTAAAGGTAAAATTACTCTACCAGAACCAATAGAACTCCGTTTTAGATGTAAAAGACTTAGTATGAAGCCGTATGAAGCAGATAGGTAGATTTGGATGTCCATTGTCTCTATTTGCATTAAAATGGATGATAAGGAAATTTGGAATAATTCAAAATATTTACATTCTTCAATCAGGGCCGTAGCTAAGGAGGCGCTATGGGCGGCTCAGCCCCCCCTGAAATATTTTTAGACCCCCCTGGAGAAAGTTCCAAGGTCACTAAATGTTACGAAAATTCAAATGAAATACTATTCAAAAATCTAGTTTAGTTTTGAGACCCTTTCACAGTTTTGCAGAGTTACTAAATTGTATCTAAAATGCGTGTTTCAACACTCCCTCATCCTATTTGTACCTATGAAGCTAACAGGATGTTTAATTTTGCACCAGTTATACACTCAAAAATTTCCCCATCCTATACTTTTCTTAGCATAAATGAAGTTATTACAACAGTTTAATGAGAAACATAGTACCTACAATGTGAATATGCACTAATTTATCTTTCTGCATTAGAGGGAGAACAAAAAAATATGAGCCCCCCCTATATTCCCTTGAGCACCCCCCCCCCTATATTCCCCTGAGCCCCCCTGTCGTACACTTCTAGCTACGGCCCTGTCTTCAACATAGAGGAAAAAAGTAAATCCAACGTTCTAGCATCGCAAATGTGGCTACCGCAGCCAAAGCAATCAGTGTCATCATGGTAATGAGAGTATGACATCCCGACATTCCCGAGTATTGTATAAGCAATATTCCACTGTTCGGCGGATTTTGAATTTTTACTGGTCAGTTCCACTCTTTTCATATTATTTATTATATATAAAGCGAATTAAATATTTTGTGTCTTTGACAGCGCTAGTTATCGTGGATTTTTGTATTTTTGTTTTTGCAATTTCTTTCTAATAAATGTCAACCGCATAATTTGAATTATCCTTAGTTCAACTTTAATTTGGTTTTGACAAATATAAAATATTTCAGAGTCCTCTAAAATGGGCAACTTACTTTCTGCTAACTCTGTATATAAAAATATATAAAATTAATAAGGCATTTAAATATAGATAGTTATATATAATTACCATGTGGCTCAGCCGCCTGCGAACCACCGTTTAGATTTTACAGCCTCTAAAACCATAACAATGTGCACTGTTTAAAAAATATTACCAGATTTTTGAAGATTGAATGATATCAATATAATGGCGACTACCTTCTGTAATCGGGTTACCATACTTTTCTATGTGAAAGTGATTTTTTTCAGTTACATTGGTCTCAACCATCGCTGTCTTAATAATTTCTGGCTTTGTTCACAACTAATAAGTAAGATTAATTCTATGATTTGAAATCAGCGTGTATAAAATGGTTTGGTTGAAAACTCGCTATCTTTTTGCCTTATTAGAACGCTAGTAATATTATTCATCCATTAAACTCGCAAACAAAGTGCGTTTCTTTGCGAATAGCTTTCAGAACCACGTTACGCTTACATTTTATGTTGTGATCGAGTTTCACATATTTTCAGGAACAGGTTTAGCTTACTCATTAATTCTTTTATCTATTTAATACACGATCATGCATACCTTCTGGATATTTTTACAATGTATATTTATTATAATTAATACAAAAAAATCACAATTTTATAATATATACTTATCGAATGTAATTTCTACAAAAAAAATCGAAATTTTTTGGGCTTACATTTACCTGTACTTATGATTCATCAAGTGCTATAAGATATTTAAAAAAATTGCTACTCTCACTATTTTTATATCATATCAAGTAACTTTTAAATTTTCGGGAATGAAAATCGATTTAAATGTATTTTTTTATATAAGGTACTTTTTTTATATATGATATAAGTTTCACTATTAAAAGAGAACAATTATTTTTTCCTCCTTTTAATATTCACGGGTACATACAACCTTTAGTTTTAACAGTGTACATTATTTAATTTAAAGGTGTTTGGGAATATCCTTTAGCTTTAAAAATGCGATCTAATAGTCACCAATATAAGTTTTTTTCGCGTGATAATTTAATTATTTCTGTCCTTTTAAATGCAACAGTATTTAATATTTAGACATTTTACATAAATTGCAAACAAAATTGACTGTATTCTTCCATTCGGCTCGAGGCTATAAAAATCGCAAATTTACTAAAATACACAAATTTGTGAAGTCACGCGAATATTATTTATTGTATTCACCGCATGTAAATGATTGCACAAAAATTCCGTTTTCACTTAAAAAACTATCGGTAATTTAACATGTATTTCCAGCTAATAATCCATGAGAAAATGAATTCTATTCCCCCGATCTATTCTATGCTATAAAGTTCGCTATTTTACTAATTCTGACGCCACAGGATTCCTGTTCACTATAACCTTTAAATTCCTTTCGTGTGCAATAATTTTATTACTTTAAAGTTTTCGTATTTTTCTTAATGTTACGCGTTAAGATTTTGATGTACTTTTTTCCATTTTCAGTTTTCAACACATAATCATTAAATTCGTATTTTGAAAATTTCCTTCTGTTTTTAATAATTTTATTTTCCAATTTCACCATAACAACAATATAAAAGCCAAGAATCCCATTCCTCTTTTTTCCCCTTATAAAAATAGTTCTTTTTTTCCCATGTGGGTGGAAATTGTATTGAGTTATTAGGTGACAATCTATATTTGATTTTTAAAAGGAATCGATTCTTGGTGATATAATGTGAAAAAAGTTTTTATTTTCTGAAATTTTCCTGAAAACAAGGTTCGCACACTCCTTGGAATTTCCAAGGACTCTGGCACCACTATTAAAAATAAGAAAATTTATATTTAATTTTTAAACCATAACATTCGCAATCCCCCCCTTCATTTACAGATTTTACAATATTTTTCTGCAGTGAAACACATTGAAAATATTCTTAAAATTTAGTGGTAGAACTGTGCGAACCCTGGGAAAAACATAGTTTAATCACAAAATTGTCTTCACTATCGATTGAAATAAAATATAATTTCAATTACACATTGAAAAATCAAAAAAGTATAATAATCACTATGTTTTTCCCTTCATCTCTTTTTTCGGCAAAAATGGAGTCATTGAGTTGCCACCATTATAGGAATTAAAATAAATTTCGAAACAAAAAAAAATATTATTTCGTAAACTAATTCAAATTTTAAAATTCTATTAATAGTTTTGAGATATGCGGATCAATATACATTTTTGATGTTAATTTCACCGCACAATGTTACATATTTAAGAGAAATTGCTGTAAAACAAAACCAGTCATTTAACCATTCATTTCATAAATTTGTTTCATTGTGATTATGCATATAAAGGATATATATCCTTTATATGACCCCAGAACCCAAGGGGTATAAGGGACAAAATTGAAAAATTATATAATAATTATTATTAATATTATTAATATTATTATTATTAATATTATTATTAATATTATTATTAATTAATTATTAATTAATTATTATTTAATTAATTATTTTATTTAATTAATATTATTTATTATTATTATTATTATTATTATTATTATTTAATATTATTATTAATTAATTATTATTATTAATATTATTATTATTATTAATATTATTATTAATATTATTATTATTAATATTTTCTTATTATTTGCTGAGTTATAGAAATAAACCCCTTTTTTCGAAAAACAAACAATATTGATTATTTATACATTTAAAGAAAATTGTACTCTATTTTTTTAACAGTTATTGAAATGAGAGTTCAAAGATTAGAATGCAACAAGCAGTTGTTTTCTATTTCAATTTAGTCACTTGTTATTGATGTTCCAATTTAACATCAATTGTCTTTAAACTCAATTTACTCCAAATCGACATTTTGTCACTTGTACCCCTTGGCTTCTGAGGTCGTCATATATAATAAATAATACAATAAAATAATAAGTAATAAATAATTACATAAAATATAAAAATTCCATTTCTTAACATTTTTCATACATATTAATACAGTTTGCACATTCATGTTATTTTTAATATCCAACAAAGATTCTGTCTTTAAATCCAGTTTTCGGGCTCGAAATATTTGTCACTGCAACATTTTATTCTGCGACCCTTAAAATAATATAAGCCTTTGTTGTTCGAATTAATTCTAGAATATACAAGCAATATGTTGAAAAGCAAAATGTTCTTATAATAAATATTTATATACCTAAATAATGTAAATTAAATTTCACAAAAATGAAAACACCAATGCTACGTTTACTGAAAATTAGATTTTATGTTATTAAGTTAATATTTGTATCTATCCAGTAGATTATAAATTTCCAATTTTTCTTCTCGTAATTATTTTATAAATTTCATTTACAGAAGGCGCAGCAATTTAAATTAGTATCTTTGAATAAAATATTGAGAAACAAAGAATGCAAAGTACAAATATTTATTTTGCAGATTAAATTACATCTTAAACATACATATTCAAAATCTTTTAAAAAACATATGTGTTTATTTTCTAGGTGAAAATAAATTGATTTTACCAAGATTTTTTGAAATATCATTTCTCTTTAAAATAATACTACACAAATAAATAAATTCATTATACATTCAAAATATTTTTTTCACCTTTTTGTTTCACACAAGTGAATATATTGTTCAAAAATATGATAAAAATGGACACACATTTTGAGTGCAAAAAATAAAAAATCAGCCATATAAACTACATTTGCATAAAACTTTTAGAAAATGTTTGTAATGTCAACATATCATTAATAATATTCTGCTCTGATTTTAAATAAATAATACTCTTCTCTTAGTTGCAATTAATAATCCGCGCAAAATTATCTTTGCTAAACAAATATTTAAGTAAAATAACTAAATTACGTTTCTGAATGTACGAAATTAACAGTCTTGGTGTCAAAACTTGATAACTATGGTAAAGAATTCATAAATATTGGCTGAAAAGTAATAAAAGTATCAGTAGGCTCTTAATAACATTTAATTTTAATATTGTATTTTCTTTAAATAACAACTACATATAAAATGAATAAAGACTTTAAATGGTTTATTAGTATAACCCGTAAATTAACCTCAAAAATACTCAACTACACTCAATTGTTTTTGTACAAAAAATGATAAATAATTGAATTATTTAAAATAAAAATGGATATATTCAAGTAAAGCGCCAGGTAAAAGTTATTTTTGAAATCCTCTTTCTTCTTGAAACTGCAATTTCAATCCTTAAAAAATCGTTTAAACTAATTAGTTTGAGCAATATATTTATCTATATAGTATACAAATGAATGTATCGGGCAGATGTATAAAGCCGATAACGGATTAGAAATGTATACTATTACAAGTAAAGGCGTACCAGTTATTTGTATGTCGACTATATGTTTTCTATAAGAAGAAAGAGTATGTTTTATCTTGTTTTCATATAATTCAGATTCTGATGAAGCGTAGCCCTAAATCAATATATCTTAAACTAAGATTTAATGTTTCTCACAAAGTCTATAATCAATATTTATACGAAATGGTGTAACTTGTTTGTAATGTTTAAGAAATATGATGGGATATATGCAGAAGGCGCTGTTTCGGAATTTTGTTGCAACTGCCTAATACTTCAATGTAATAATTTCATTTATTTACAATCAATGTATTTAAGACATAGGATGACACAAACATTCCTCTACTCGACTAAAGTAATATATCCTTTAACACCCAAAACAAAACTTACACTCACTTCGATTTTAGACTACGAAAATGTGGTGACCATGAATTTCTACCAGATGGGCAAACTGTTAACGGCCATTTATGCATCTGTAGTTTTCAAAAAGACTGAGGGAAGCAATCCAAAGAAAACGTCCCGCCAAATGGGAAGGAGGATGTTCACTGCATTTCTAAATTTCTACATCCCATACATCGATTATTGTGCAACATAACTATCAGAAAAGAAAATTCCAATCCTTCACCAGCCTTCCTACTAATTATAACACCATCGGATTTCTGACATTAGTCCAAGATCAAAATGACTTCAAAGGAATTCTTTTAACATCGTAACCGGCATAAACACCAATGCGACGGCCTAATTTGGAAAGTTACCAAAGCATAATTTTATCGTTGTTTCCAACTGGGGAAACATGCAGAACTTTAACGAAATTATTATCATAATCTTTTTTTTCATTTACTACCATGATTAAATGAATAATTTTTAGCCTTTGACGAGCATCCAGTCCCATTTCATTATATGACGTTGATAGATCTACTTTTCTAGAATTAACGAAAGATGAATTTTTTCTCCTTTAAGTAACAACCGTTGTTGTATGAGACGTTCTTCTGGAGTTAACTGTTTTAATTAAGTAATTAAAGATTACAATGAAATAATAATTAATATATTTTCTGTCAAATTTATACCCTATATGGCCAAAGGATACTGGCCACTTGCGATTTTATATATTTTGTTAAGTATGTAGAAAGATACATGAGGAATGTTTATGAAATTTCTGCTGTGTAAACACAATAGAGCAAGTCATATATTACCGCAAATATTTCTTCCCAAAACTCCATGGGAGACCGTCAACAAATTGAAAAATAACAAATATATTTTACATAACCCGGTCAAAACTAATGTAGCAAAAACGTCCAATCTGTAGATAATTATAAATTGGCTTGTTGTGATAAAATGTGTTCATTTTTATGTGGACTGCTAGCATACCCGTACACTGTAAAAAAAATGCCGATACTTTACACCAAAAATGGTGGCAACTGAGTTGACCTCAAAAGTAGTATTACAAATAACCACCTGTAACTTGGTGTAATAAACCACCAGCAAGCGAGTGGTGTAAACAAATACCACTTTGAGTGGCAACTTAGTTGCCACCATCCTTGGTGTAAAGTTACTCTACCACGTATTTAGTATATTTTAAGAGCAAAGTAAAAAATTATTCAAAGATTACGTTTTAAATTCAATACAGTTATAATTTAAAATATAACGTGCATTTTAAACATATAACTAGTTGGAAACCATCGAAACTTTCTATTTATTTATAGATACTTTCACAGCAAAATGAAAAATAGTTTAAAGATTACATTTTAAAGTTAATATAGCCATAATTTAAAATAAATAGTTTGATGCAAACATGCTGCGAAGCTTCCTTTTAGTTGAGACAATTTATTATAAGAAACATTTTAAACATATTACTAGTTGGTAAACAACGATGTTTCCTAGAACAATTAAGATTTTAAAAAATCCCAAGTTTTTTGCTTATAATTTGCAGAGTTCTTAATGCAAAATAGAAAAAAAAGTTTCTTTTAGAATATATGACAAGCAGTATTCTACGCAAAACCCTGTAATCAGAATTAAAAAATAATGAAAGTTGTAACAAAAATGAGCAGGTTAACTAAATAATATTTCACTGCGCATGCGTCATTGTTATCAAATTTCATTTGCATATTGTGTTAGCTAAATCTATAGAAAAACTTTTGTTAGTCTCAAAAACACAGCTTCAAAATTCTGAAAGTAATCGTTGATAGAATAAACTCAAAATCCGTTGTTTCCAAAATGAAGCAAAAAAAAAAAAAAAGGTTGTATCCAGATATAATAGTGCGTCGTGCCATATTCTGTATTCTGCATTGACACTAATCAATGGATATATGGATGCAGTCTCTCATATTTTTGCTTCATTTTGCGAATAACGTATTTTGAGTTCATTGTACCGACAACCACTTTCAGAATTTTCAAGCTATATTTTTGAGACTTTCACAAAAGTCGCTCTATACGTTTATCTAACACAATATACAAATGAAATTTTGATAGCGTTGGTGCATGCGCAGTGAAAAGGAGGTGGTTATCAATTCCACGCATATGTATTTTTTATCTATATTCACCGATTAATCCGAAACTATACAACCGATTAATTTGCTTTTAGTGTTAAATGAAAGAGCCTGCTTTCAAATTGGTACCACTTCCGTTTCATCGAAATCGGTCCAATAGTTTTTTAGCAACTAAGCAGAAACTAATAAAATTAATGATTTCTCAGAAATTAACTTTCATTGGTGTAAACGTTTTCCAAATCATAAGCATAAAACTGCATATTTATCTGTATCAGCGCCAATGTCTCAGAACAAAAAAAAAAAAAAAAAAAAAAAAAAAAAAAAAAAAAACTCTTAGACACTTGGATGTGTGTCTATTGGAAAGTTATATGTAACTTGACCGGCATCTATTTCAAAAAATCAAATTAATGAACATAACTACAATAATACATATGATAAGTATTATGCTCTTAATTTAATTTCTTATTACTATTGGGTAAAAAAAAAATATTTTTCACTTTACAGTTGTTTTTGACGCCGGTTTTATTTTTGGCAGAAAAGTTTATTACCTTCCTCTTTTAATAAAAAATATATTTAAATTAATAAAAAAATTAATGAATAAATTGATTTAAAAAGTGCATTACTACTACTCCAGAGATCAAATTGCTTTGCAATTTTTATGTACTGCAATTATATATAAGATAAGTTAGGTTTATTTTTAGAAAATCAAACTAATTCTAGCTGGAAATCTAAAATGATTCCGATATTAAGAAAGAATGTATTTCAAGTGATCCTTTGTGGTTAATGAAAAATCCAACATATATCAGTATAAAGCACCGTAAGAGAGATTTGGTGTTTCAAGATTGAAACAAAAAAAAAAATTATGAAAGAACAATGTGAAAATGTAATAACTTGAAATACTTTCGATGAGATTTGAAATTGACTTTTGTAAAAATTTAATGGAGAAAATTAGCTTTTTTGAAAAAATGATAAAGAAAAAAAAAGTCAATTTTTATTAAAACTAATATTTTTTAAAAATAAAATTAGGTAAGTATAGAACGATTTTGTCAAATTTGTTAATTATTTTATAATTAAAATGAATCAATATATTTTATTAAATAAAAATATATTTTATTAAATAATTTTTTTTCTTATTATGAACTTAGTGAACGCGGTTTGGTAATGAATGCGGGTTTCTAATACAAAGATAAATTATTTTTTATAATTTACGTTTAGTTATTTAACACCATGTTTGTTAAAACTTGAAAATTTATACGAAACTAATTGAACGAAAAATTTCTAATAATGACATCTTCTATCACAAGACCTATGAATCATGGAAAGTTATACGTCTTTGAAATAAGATATTGTCTTGTTTTTATCTTGTTTCTATATAAATTTGTCTTCGCCAATTTGCAGATTGAAAAAAATCTTTTCAAAACATTTTTTTATTGTCTCTCTATATAAAATACACTAACCATCGTTATAATCTAAAATTCGTCCTTTCTATTGATTTCTTAAATTGTTCCCTTTTTCTTCAGTTTTATTTTTTCTCAGTTTTATAATAATAATAATAATTATTATTATTATTTGCAGAAAAACATTTCATTAGTCATATTTTCATTCAAACTTGTTTTTGGGCTTCATTTATTAAGAAAAAATGCATGAATGTTTTCCAGAGTATGATAATTGAACTTCTGTGGTATGAATTTGGCCACTATAATCTCTGTCTTTGATCAGGAACAAACCAAAGAATGGAATGACACTTAACAATACAATCTCCCATGATTGTACTAGACCAAAAAGTAGAATTTGTTCCTCGGAAACAAAAGAAATTTCGATAAAGCTATTAAGTCAAGGTTCGCACAATCCTTGGAATTTCCAAGGACTCTGGCACCACTGTTAAAAATAAGAAAATTTACATTTAAATTTTAAACCAAAATATTCGCAATCCCCACCTTTATTCACAGATTTTACGATATTTTTCTGCAGTGAAACACTTCGAAAATATTCTTAAAATTTAGTGGTAGAACTGTGCGAGCCCTGTTAAGGTAACATTTATTTTTTCTCTGATTACCTACAAATATTAATGTAGGAAAAGTTGCAGTGTGTTAAGGTACCCGCACACGTTAACATGTTATTTTTAGTTATTTTTGAATTTTTCTTTTGAAATACATTTTTTATAATGACTTTTAAATTAAAAATTTTTAAATATATATAGTATATAGATTTTAGAAATTATTCAAAAATAATTTCTTAAGAGAAAAATTGGCAAACGTATGTCAAAAATTGAAATTTCCGCAAAATGTAATACAAAAAAAAAAAAAAAAAAAAAAAAAAAGGGACAAAAAAAAACCAAAAAACCAAAAAAAAACAATATATTGACATTTTTTACATTGAATAATAAACAGAATAACTTTTTTTAAAACTTAGACTACACACATTATAATCGCGTCTCTATCTCAGATGATATAGCAGCTAAAGTTTAAAATGCTAATGTATTGAAAAATTCGCAAAATTTTCCTGTTAGCCAAACAATATTGGGTCAATATTGGTTACATCTTGGGGCAATATTGGCACATTGGCGCAATACTGGCATGCAATATAGCTCCAATATTGGGATGTTTTCATTTTGTCCTTATTTAGCCGATATTTGCAGCCAATATTATGGCAATATTGGGGTTTCATTAGAAATATTGCCAATAAAACGCCAATTTTGGTTAAACAGTGTTTTTATTGAAAATATTTCCAATGTAACATCAAAATTTTTACAATATTGGGAATTCATTGGAAATATTTCCAATGTAACGCCAACATCTATACACTATTTTGAATTCACTGGAAATATTTTCAGTAAAATGTCAATATATAATCAATATTGGCGTTTTATTAGCAATATTTCCAATAAATGATATATTGGCGCAACGATTGACCAATATTGCTTTGCTACTTGGGTTGTCTCAATTTTGTCATTTGTACCAGTGTAATAATAAAACTATTAAATATAATTACAGGAGTGTTTTCTGTTCGCTTAAAAGACATTTGTAAAAAAAGTGCAGAAAATTTCGTAGCATCTCATGCGTAATTTTTTGTTATAGAATGCTTTGCATACCGTAAGAATTGGAAAAACTTCATTTTTAGCAAATTCTAATAATAAATTTAAAACACAATTCAAAAGCTGATGATAGCTGTAATTTTGAACGGCTGTAACACCGTTCTATTTTTGATGCAGACAGAAATTAAGCAGATTTCGATAGATAAAAGATTCAATTTTAATAATTGCAAAAATGAAAAATCGATATTTTGATCAAAAACTACGTTTTAAAGGTAATCGCATACCTTAAACTGATAAATATAATTAATTTAATCCCATTTAATTGAAAAATTAAGCGTTACAGTCATTTAAAATTCTAGTTGTGTACATATGGCGTAAATTATGAAATTTAATTGAGTATTTTTTTTTTTTTTATCCCTTTCCCATTATTAGATCTGTATACAGATTTTAAATATTTTTTTTTTTATAAAAATAAAAGAAAGCCGTGCAGAAAGGGTTTAAAGACATAAATAATCTAGACTATTTTATTTATTTATTTATTGATATATCTGTACTTCCATGACACGAATCAACTTTAAAGAGAAATCGCTAAATTATTAAATAATAGTATTGTTATATTAACATAAATTGTATATTTTGGGAAGAGTTCCTGTCCCAGTTGGCACGAATGGCGAAGGAATCCAAAATTGAGCCAATAGACCATTTTAGCATCTTACCATGTTTTTCAAGATGACGGAAGAATGTGTTTTTGAATATTTATAAACATATATTTTTAATTGAAAACATTTTATAGATGTATTAGTTTTACGAGTATTATATATGTAATTATATATATAGATATACATGTATACATATATAGGCATATAAATAAATACACACTTATATGTATTTTTTATAATCTTATGTATTTTATATTTTACATATATATTATGTATGTGAACTAAAACATAACCTTATATTATAAACGGTAATTTTTTATACCTCTTAAAACATATACAAAGCACCACAAATATATATTTACATAACATTACATTTACGAAAAAAAAAATCCTTGAAAAACCTCCGAAAATTATAAATAAAAGAAATATTGAAAAAAATATTTATAAGACTAGTGTTCAAGTGTTACTTATCCAGGAAAAGCATTCATGTAATTAAAAAAATCAATTCCAAATGCTGAAGATTAACAACTACATTAAAATATTTATCGCGAAAAAAAAGCTCACCATAACAACGAGAATATGATATGAAACATTTCGCTACATTTTTCTAACTGGTTTAGAAGACTAAAATTTTTAATCAAGGATATAGAGATAGGTCACGTCAAGATAAAAGAAAATTATTGTTAAAAACATTTGTTCCGTTTTAAACAACGAAAAAGCAAATTTTATTTCTAAAAATCCTGATTATATATATTCGAACAGCAAAAAATGGCCAGAATTCGCAATTTGCGGCCAATTTGCTCATTGTTTCATTGTGTGTTTATCTGTGAAAACCGATTAAGTGAAAAACCAGAAATTTCTAAATAGTCACCAATTGTGAAATCGGCTCATCTATTGAAATACGATTCTTCTTGAAGGATTTTCTTATCATGTGAAAAATTCTTCTAACAAAATGATTTATACGCTAATTTGAGGAAAGGGGATTGCTCAGTTATGGTAGATTTTTCATTAATTCTGTAATAGCCTATGAGAAATATGGGAGTGGAGACGCGTTTACACTAAAAAGTAATGAAGCAAGAAAAAAAAAATTATTTCACCATGAAAAATCTTTTAATAATTCGTAATTACGTATATCTAGGGACTTACGTATATCTTACTGACTAGGGAGTTTTCCTAATTATGTTTTCTTATTCGAATTAGATATTATCAACTGATCAAAAAATTGCCCAGGCCGGGAATCTAACCCAGATATTTGGCTTACAAGATCAATTCTTTACCGTTTAAAATAACTGAGCACGGGAACCGGTGGGCACTTTTCCCTCAAATAATCTTATTGGACATAACATCTGGTCTGTCATTTAGACAGCTCAACAGAATAGACCGCAGGTAAAGAAACTCTATATAACGATGGGCCAATTACTTAAACGGCCATATATCTGTTAATTTTGCAGATATTAAGATGCATTTTTATGAATATTATTATGCATTTTTTTTTCAGATCTGAATAAAAATAAAAATATTAAATGGATTTTTTTCCTACGGCGCCTAACAAAAATTTTATTTTCGTATTTTTTCAAATAGACCCCCCTTGGAGTATCAATTTACTTCATCATATTTTGCACATCTTTTATGAAAGTTTGCAATTGTACGTATGGTTTGGAGAATTAGCCTATTTTTCCATAGTTATGAATTACAGTGTATAACCTGAAAATCTGTGTTTTAGACTTGCCAAACAAATCCGTTTGAATCACATAAGCACAATACACAAATTATAGAGAAAACATCTATTTTTGCTGGTTATTTCACTTCATTAAAACTTAAATTTTTGAAAGAAGCGAATTATTCTGTTATGTTATTATTATTATGTTATTATTAGATAACATTTATAGTAAGAAAAATGAATACTCCGTACGCGATACAACTGAAAGCAAATTTCTAGTATATTGTTATTTTCTTTTCATAAATGGCAATATTAAAAATGTTGCCTAAAATAAATATCATACAAAATAAATATCACAGTCAAATAAATATCAGTTACCTAAAATAAATATTATACAAAATAAATATCAGTTAACTGAAATAAATATCATATAAAATAAATAACAGTTACCCAAAATAAATTTCAGTTACCTAAAATAAATATCATACAAAATAAATATCAGTTACCCAAAATAATTATCATAAAAAATAAATATCAGTTAAAACACTATTAACTGAACATTTACAACATATGAAATCCGAAGATTTCTAAACACATTCTTTTAAAAAACGAATTTTATGTCATGTGACAAGCACAACACAAATTACTACATCCTCGAAACTTTTATCAGAAGTAATAATACATTACATCATTAGAATGAAGCAAAAAAATTCGTCAAATGAAATAAATTTCTAAACATGAATTGTAATAGTATCTCATGATGCATACAACTTATAATAATTACCTAACAATGCGTATATTAGCTTTGTAAAGCATTTGATTCTCATTTATGGTCATTAGAATATCAAAATATGCAAAACAGTTCTAAAATTATGTAAACAAAATACAACTAGTTTAAATAACGACGCTATAAAAAAATCTTCGTACTTTTCTCTTTTTTTTGAAACAAATGGTAATAAAAAAAGTTTGCTTAAAACATCATTTTTGTTCATGATAATAAATTATAATTCTTTGATGGATTGGGTTTAAATGTGTTTTAGTCACATATTTTTTACTATTTATGATGGTTATGTGTTTTATGAAAGTCCCGTTAGAATTCTTTCTGTTTCTCTAATTGTTATTTTCTTAAAAAATACATTCATTTTACTGTGCATTAAACACTTAACGTTTAACATTAGTATTTTCAAAATATCCATTAGCATTAAAAGCATTTAAGATTCTCTCGGTATTTTATTAATAATATTTTTTTTTTACAATTTAAAAAACAAATTTAGAATCTTATGTGCCACTAGAATACTTTTCTAAAGCTGTCATAAGTATAAGTAAGTTTATACCATGCTTTTAATACAATTTTCATTCATGAATTATACTTTCTAATACATCTATAACCTCTAGCCTAAAAAAATAAAAGAGTATTGCGGAGAAAATTTTCTAAAACTATATAAAATAATCACGCAAAAAAAAGCAAGAATAAGAAAATATTGTACATGTGGGAAGGAGTATGGGTATACCCCTTAGAAATTTCAAAAAAGATCTGATGATTTACTGACAATTTATTACGTATCTGAAATTTCACTAGTGTTTTGCTACCAGAAAAAAAATCTATTTCTTTCGAAGTTTTGAAGAAAGCAATTTCGGCGACATTATACTAGAAGATTTAGACTGAAGATGGACCACAAAACTTCGATTCTCTGACTGATGAAGATAGTTGGTACGCAATATACCAATACATCAATCCCATTTTTACTTCTGCTAGCCATTTGGACGATCCTAGCGTTATGTTTCGATGACGATTTGCTTTGCAGTTGCAAAGTATGACCCCAGCGTTTAGAGTGACTATTTTTTAGCAAAAATTGGAACAGATCTAGCAAAAGTTACTGTTTAAGAAAAAGAATGATGCTCACAATGTCTCTGCATTAGCTGATGCAATGTAAAATTAATTATATGTATTTTGCATACGTTTAAGCATATATAAAATTATAAACGCATTTTACACAAAATGATTTTTTTCAAACTAGGTAGATACAGAACACCAAAACTACTAAATCGAATTATCTACGGTTTATTTAATTAAATGGAACATAAAATAATTGAACTTGGATCATTCTAAGCCATTTGTAAAGAAAAATAAAATTTTTAGAAGCATGACAAAATGCAAAAAAGAGAACATTAAAATAGATTTTTTTTACAAATAGCAGTCTGTTGAAATTCAACGTTTAGGTTCGATGTGCTTGAAGCTCCAGACAATCTTATCTATTAATACTATCCTTAATAATGTAAGGGCAGATCCAGCCCTCTATGTATGAAGGGTGAGGGGGTCACATCTCTTAATAAGCAATTTTTATGTTGAAGGGTGTTATCGTAATGTTATTAAATGTTATCCAAAATGACAAATTTTTTGATCATTTCAGGAAATTGTTCATTCATTCGTAATTTCAAAAAAAAAATGCATTAATATTCGTAAAAATATAAACTTTTCACACCAATGCGATAAATCAATGAGAAATTGAGCATTTTAAGGCAGGTTTAGGACTTGACATTTACAGAAATGCCGTTATGAAGAAGAAATTGGCTATCGAAGCCTGAAATTCAATTTAAAACTTCACATTTTGCGAAAATTTCCCGAAAGATTCTTTGCTTTTTCTGAAAAGTGGAAAATGCTAATCAATCAGTTTTTTATGAATTAGTGTACTTGAAACTGTCTTGTATCTCGGATTAAAAATGACTTTATGGATGTGTTAGAAATGACCTATATTGAATTTAAATAGAGCTTTAAAAAACCAAAAAGATTCTAACTACTGAGCAAAGGGAAAATTTGAAAGAATTTATTATATATTTCATTTTTTAAAAGTCCTATAAAAATTTCCATCGTCATGATTCCCGTGACCTACCCCTGGGATCCGCCACTGTATTGATTGCAGATATCTCTAAGAGAGTATCGTATTTCACACTTTCGAAAATATACAGCGCTCACGCTAGTACATTCATACACGCAACCTGAGCTATACTTTCCATTTTTAATTGTATATTTTTAATCATCTTCACATAATAGTAAATAAATTGCAACATGCTCGGAGAATAAAACATTCATTTGTATACAAAAAATGCTTAAACACCATTTTTTTACCTTTTCTATTGAAACCGTTCATTCAGCATAATCAATACTGATTAAGGGACAGTTTTTAAGATATTCTGAATAGGGCAAGATCCAAAGAAATGGTTCTTTGGATATCATAAAACGAATAACTTTCAACTTGAATATAATTGTACTTATCTTAAAATAATCTTAATATTATTTTTATCCATAATCTCATTTTATAATTATTTTTATAATGACTGATAATTATATATAGCTGATTATTACTATCGACTAGCCATATAGCATTGTGATACTATGACAACATGACGGTATCTTCGTATTATATCTTTGTGATCATCATGTGACATGGATGTGAAATGACTATTTTTTAACAAATCCTGCGTTTTTACTCAGTGAATTGTTTGTGAAGTTACTTTGCGACAAATTTCTGCCACATTCGTAATATTTAAGCATCCAGTCAAATGACCAGATATTATCCCACAAGAACCGATCTTAATGGGCTTCGGGTTGTTCTTGTAGGGACGCTTCCGATTCTGCAATGAATTGGGTGACTAGAGTTTACTGAAACTAGGCCTGACTTTAATGCAATGGCTGATTTGTCTACTTCTTTTGTCTTTGTAAATGATATATGAACAGTATATGATATATGAGTACATAATATGGTGAACAAAATATGGTAATATACAGGGTGTCCAGTAAATGACCGACCCATTTTGAAAATAAATAACAGAAAAAAAACCGGTTTGAGATAAAAATGTGCAGATTGCAGCATTCTTATCAGAAAATCAATAAATTTTTACTTATTCACGTTCTTAAAATAGTTCGAATTTTGGCCAACAGATGGGGCTGATGGCGGCATTAGGCTGTTGAAATTCAGACATTACTTTAGTTTTCATACGCATGAGCTTTTTTCTCATTTCGCAGAGTCGAATTTCAGTCGACATGTTAAACCGATACTCCACTCACCTGCAGAAATTGTTTGTTGGATGGAAAGGGATTTAAAATAATATTTATGACTGAATAACCGCCTATTATACCTAATAAAAACCAACAAAATATTTATTGACTTTTCACACATTTACCATAAGTAAATTCTACTCAAAATATGTTTTTGTAACCGATTAATTCATTCTCTTTTTACGTACAATAAATTGAAAATATGGGATAAACACCGCTTTTTTAACTTAAAAAAATCTTAATCTAAACATTTCTTCCATTAAATAGTATGAAATCGTATTTAAAAAATTAGTGGTGTTAAAAAGCTTTAAGTTATGGATCATGCAAACTCTTCTTGCCTACGTCGTACAGTGAAATCAGTTAAGTGGTTAAAACAGTGGAACGAAAATAGCGTTGGGGTAACTTCCCTCTCTAAAAAATACCGGGCAGTGACTTACAAATTGGCACATAAAAATATAATAAAACTTAGAAAGAAGGAATCCGTTTATAACAAATCTTGTTTTAAACGTAAAAAAATATTGATTTCGATGGAGAAAGTAGCATACAAAACCAGCTGCTAGGACGGAAACCTGCCTAAAACGAAATATTGCTCATTTTTCCGAAAACCGAATTCATCCTATATTATATTTATATTTTGGCATTTAACGCATCTGAAAATTTTATTACGAAAGCTACGAGAGATTATAAGATGACTTTTACATGCACGTTTCCCGTCCCTCTACCCCCCCCCCCCAACTAAAAACATATCTACGCTGAAATGGAAGGATGTTTAAAAAGAAAAAAAAAAGCATTGTACCTGTTTTATACCCTGCGAGTTATCCCTTTTCAGAATTTCATTACTAAGAGCATCATAGATCCTGAAATGTATTTTTCGTCCCCCCCCCCCCCTGTATTCTTAATGACCCTTATTCTTCATGAACAAGATAAGAGAAAAAAATTCTAAAAATTCCTCTTGCATCGTATTTGAAATAAAAAACATTATTTTTTTTAAAAAACTTTTTAACAATTATGTATGAAAAACACTAATGTAATATTTACATTTATGAATTTGATCCAAAATAACTGGACCTTTGATGATTCTATGATGATTCAGGGTCTATTATGCTTTCTGTGATGAATTTTTAAAAAGCCGTGACTCGCTGTATATAAAACAGGTAAGTCGCTTTTTTTTCTTTTTAAGCATCCTTTCATTTCAGCGTAGATGAGCTTGCAATCAGGAAAAGAAGAGGGAAGGGTTGTGTGTAAAAAGCATCTTAAAATTTGTCGTGGCTTTCGTAATAACATTTTCAGGTATGTTAAATGTCAAAATATGAATATTACGTAGGGATGAATTCGGTTTGCGGAAAAATGAAAATATTTCGTTTTAGACAGATGTCTGTCTTAGCAGGTAGTTTTGCATGTTACTTTCTTCTTCCTGATCAATAGATTTTTGTGTTTAAGACAAGATTTGTTATAGACGAAATATAGACAAACCTTTATTCTAAGGTTTAATATATTTTTATGCGCCGATTTATAAATCACTGCCCCGCTTTTATTTTTGACAGGGAACTTGTGACCAATATTTGCGTACTACTATTTTAACTTCTGATTTCACTACATGTCGTATAGGCAAGAAGAGTTTGCTTGATCCATCTCTTAAAATTCTTTAACATCACTAATTTTTTAGTGCAATTCCATGCTGTAATGGATGAAATGTTTAGATTAAATATTCAGATTTTTTTAACTTAAAAAATGGTGTTTATGTTATGTTTTCAATTTATTGTACGTAAAAAGAGATACAGTTAACTGGTTACAAAAACAGTTTTTGAATACAGTTTACTTATGATAAATGTGTAAAAAGTAAATGAATTTATTTTTTTCGTTTTTAATAAGTAAATAGACAATATTCAATCATAAATATTTTTTTAAATCTCTTTCCATCCAACAAACTATTTCTGCAGGTGAGTGGAATGTCAATTTAACATGTCAACTGAGATTCGACTTTGCGAAATCAGCCGAAAAGCTCATGCGTATGAAAACTACAGTAATGCCTGAATTTCGACAGCCCGTCGCCGCCGTCAGCGCCATCTGTTGGCCGAATTTTGAACTATTTAAGAAAGTGTATACCTAAAAAATTATTGATTTTCTAATAACAATGCAGCAAACCGCGCATTGTTATCTCGAACCGCTTTTTTTGTTGTTTATTTTCAAAATGGATCAGTCATTTACCGGACACTCTGTTTGAACAGTATATGATATGAACAGTATTCTTATCCAACAAAACTCAGTCTATTATTTTTGTTATTATTATAAAAATATTAAGGTACTATTTTTTGTAATTTGTAAAAAAGTATCATACAGAAATGTTATCGGCATGTGCAGTATATTCTGTCTGTTTTTATTGTTTTGTTTGATCGTCATGAAAAAAAAACCTTATTTTATCTTAATATCCAGCATATACACAAGTCTGTCCATCATCTATCTGGTAAATCTATGTACATAAATACCTTAGACCAGCTAACTCCAATCCGATTCTGTTTGATTTGTTTAAAATTTCCCGTATTGCATGATTGAGTTTTGTTTTTCATGGTTTATGTGGTGGGAAAGATGCTTTTTCGGAGCAATTAACTTAATTCCACCAACTTAAAAACAAACCGATATATTAATATTTGTACAATAATCTTGACTGTTTTTGTGAAGAGAAGTTTATAAAGCAGTTGGTTCTTATTTACATTGATCCTAAATCGGACTTCACCAGTCTAACAGCTGAGATTTCCACAGTAGAGGAGATAAGGTTTTCTCTGTTCCACTCATAAGGATGTTCCAATCATAGTTTGGAGTTATCGGACATATTTTGATATCAATCGAGAATGGTTCCGGAGAAAAATAAAAATATTCAGGGTCTTGTCTGAATTTCTTTTTATTAAATGAGATGTTTTAATTGTAGATAAGGTATGTTTCCTGTTGCTTTTTCCATATTAATTCCAATGGTGTTTGACTCCTGGAAGATAATATTCTTTTTGGAGGGGTTCTGTAAGAATTCGTGCAAAATCATCCAGTAATAATGTAGTTCCTAGTGAAAACAATTATGAGCAAGTCTAGTTTCTCCATAGAGCTAACTATAAGATCATAAGAACAAAAAATTATCAAGCGCATATGTGCAGATACAAAATACTTCATACAATATTTTATTTTACAGTGTGATTCCGAACATTATTACTTTTGGTTGACTTCCTAATTATCCTTCTGATCAAATCGCCATTGATAACTATCAAGTCAAAAAATTCTTCAAAATCCCGAAGTTTCAGAAAACTCTGGCATGTACATCTTTAAATATTCGTCAAAAACGACGAATGTATTTTATAGTATATAGTAATTTCAAGAAATAAAAAGGGCGTTTTTTTATCTGAAAATTAAAAAATCTGTCATGCAGCTTTTCATTTTAATAAAAAGCTATAACAAAATATTCGAAAAACATAATATAAAATTTTATAATATCGACTACTGACACCCTTAAAATTTTGTAATATTTCTTTTGCTATATTTTTTGATCGCCTAGTATAATATATATAATCTTAATGGATTTTTTATTACTTTAAAAATAATTCTCACGAGTGTAAGTAAATGATTAAAGAAATATTGAGACAGAAATATTTGCAAAATCAGTACATTTGTTAATTTCTGAAATGTAAAAAAGTAATAAATATGATTATTAGAATTATGTAAACTTAAAAAATTAAAATAAGATAAAACAAGGCTAAAAATGGCTTTTTAATGGCTTATGATGCAGGTTGGTAATGGGAAAGTGCTACAAAATATTTTTTTTCTTCTAACAGTCATAATACATTAGATATAAAGGAAAAACATTAACCATATATCTTTTAAAATATCATACATTTTAGAAATGAATCATTTTTTCCCCTGTTACCTGGAAAAAAAAAACTTTGTCATGTTGAGTTATCAAAGTGTTTTTTTTTCTCATTACAGCAAGTCGGTAAAATGCAATTTTAATGCACTTTCGAAACAAAATAGTATTTTTAATTTTTAACAAGCGATTTTTTTAATAGGACATATTTTTTAAATTACAAATATGATGGCTTGTTTTAGAAAAAATTACCATGAAATATTTTTTCACTTTTATCACTTTATATATAAAAATTTAGTACGACCCTTTGATTAAGGAAATTTCGTTGATTATCGTATGCAATAAAAATTTGTGTATGGAAAGGTGGAATCAAATGAATTTTTTGTGTTCTCGGTTAAAATATCTTTTAAATGTATAAGTCTTAAACATATCACTATGCAAGTAATACAAAATCGTATAAGAAAGATTCACGATTTTTTTCTTAATGTGACAAAATATTTTCAGTATTTCTTTAATGAATTGAATCTCATATTTTACAAGAACCGTGAGTATATTCTATTCTTTATATGTGTATTTCTTACTCACATGTTATTTACTGTATAAGGTATTTCTTGCTTATATTCTGAGATCCAGAATTATGTAAAATTTCTTCATCTTTGTTTTAACAGTTTCTGTCATCCCAAGATAATTATTTTAGGTAAATACATTGAGCAACTTATGCAAAATTACCAAAAATATAGCTTGAAATTTTTGAAAGTGATCGTCTATAGAATAAGCAAACCCGTTATTCCCAAAATGAAACAAAAAGATAAGGAGATGTATCCATATCCATTAATTAGAGCATTATGGCACGCTCTACTGAATTTGGGTACAACCACTTATTTTTTTTGCTTCCTTTTGGAAAAAAGTGATTTTGAGCTTATTCTGTTGACGATTACTTTCAGAATTATCATGCTATGTTTTTAAGATGTTCACAAAAATTGATCTATACATTTAGCTAACACAATATGCAAACTAAATTTAGTAAACACGTAGAAAAAATATTTAGTAAACACGCTCATTTTTCATACATTTTTAAAATTTTTTAAATTCTGATTACATGATATTGTGTACAATACTGTTTGTCATATATTCAGAAAAGAACATTATTTTAGATTAAAAACTCTGAAAATTATAAGAAAAAAACTTGAAAAATTTTGGGACTGTTTTTATAAAAACCTTAATTTTCTGACGAGCACACATGATATCCACATAAAATTTATTATAACGTATTATAATAAGCCACTTAATATTAATCTACAGTTTGAGCGCATTTGCTATTAGTTTTGACAGGGTTATCGAAAGGATTTTATTTCTTTCAATCCAATTTATTGACGGTTCTGTGTGGAACTTCGGGAAAAAATCTACAAGGAAATGTATGGCCTGTACTATTACATTTACATTTACACTTAGAATTTAAGGATAATTCTTTATGTATTTTTTCTAAATATTTAAGAAAATGTCTAAAATCGCAAGTGGCCAGTCATCTTTGGCTATATACTGCAGCAGCTACTGTTTTGAAATTGAGCATAGATGTATCTAAAACATTATATTTGGATATCTCACATCAACCATCGCAGTACAAATATTTCAGATACACCAGGCACAAAAATTATTGAACCTCCCTCGTATATGCGTATTTTTCGTATTAAACAAATAACTGTGTAAATAACATATAACAAAAAATATGCATAGTGCAATTTTTTGCATAATGCACATTTATTCGTGTAATTCTAGAAGATTGAGCAAAAAATGCGTAAGAATGTTACACAAATATAAGAGTACTTTAGCACAATTTGCACAATAATGTGTGTATTTCTGAAATGATCAGGTAACTTTTACACTCTTAGTATTATTATCAAATTACGAATAAAATGTGTCTTTCAAACTTACTCGAAAAGTGTGAATTTTTAAAATTTACACGCCTTTTTAAGCATATAAAAAACCGTTTTTGTATCGGTATGCCTGTTTTTCTGAGAAAAATTTCCCATTTATCTTTTAGTGAGTAGTTTATTATTTCTGTTTGCCCCTAGTTTTAAAAAAGGTCATGTTTCTTAAAATATGTTCATAGTTTTACAAAAGTTCAAAGGTGTTCTAAAGATATTTATGAAACTTACATTGAGTCCGCTATTCTAGAGGCATAGTGAACACCATTCTTTTTCTAAAACAGTAAATTTTGCTAGCTCTGCTTCCATTATTGCTCCAAAAGTTTCACTCGGGATGCTGGTGTCATACTTTGCAACGCCAAAACAAATAGTCATCGGAAAATAAAACTAGGATTGTTCAAATGGCATCCTGAATGGCAAATGCGATTGGTGTATTAGTCTATTGGTGTATTGCTTACCAGCTGCCTTCACTTGCGGCAATATCGACGCATTGCGGTTCATCCTTAGTCCAAATTTGATGGTAAAAAGACTCCCAGATTGCTTTTTGGAAATCTTCTAATGAAGTGGAGTTTCTTCTGCTAGCAAGACCTTACAAGGAAGGTCTAAATACTGGGCACATTCAGAATATGTTTAAAAAAATGCGAGTGGTACTACTTACGTATGCAATAAGGGATCAGTTAAATTTATCGGCGGAAATCCAGTAGAAATTCTGTAAAAAATAAAATATTTTCAAATATTTGACGGAAAATATGAAAGTGTCATGCTGTTTGGCTAGCAGAATTTTTCCTCGCCAAATGCAAGCGATTTTAAAGCATCTAAAAATTGGTTGTTAATTGTCGTTCAAAATCCTTCATTACTCCCACCAGTTATTTTTTATTGTTAACTTTACCTTATTTAATAGGAGCATTTTTGCGATTCATTTAGAAAGAATTTTCTGTTTTAAAAGAACCCGTGAAAAAGCATTAAAAATTAAGCAAACGACACTTGTCGCGAAGAAGTTGAGGAATATCCGGCATAAAAGCGTATTTTTTGAAATACTATTTCATCGCAAACCGGTGATAAATCGTTAATATAATATTTTTTTCTTTTTAATATTTTTTTTTTCTTTTTAACGCGTTACTCTATCGATGTTCTGCCGAAATTTATTTTATAAACAAATATATCCATATGAGAAGAACATTTAGTAATAGTTTCAGACTTTTCTGAGTATGCCCGCATGGAGACTTTCCTTGTTAGTAAAATGTCAGATTGAAAGAAGTTGTCAGTAATTCGGCAGATCTTTCTGAGCATTTCCACACAATGAGTGCATTTACTTTTCCCCTGCTCCTAATATGTTCTTATTTTTTATTTTCGAGCATATATTTCATGAGCAGATTATTTCCATGTCACGTCTTTGTTCATTAGACTAAAGGCCAGACACCTGAAAAATGCTTAACTTAGCCTGTTTTCTGCCAGAAAATAGGTAAAACGACAATAATATGACATACTCATATAATTTATTAGAAAATATAATACATGGATGAAAATTGCATTATATCCATGGTGCAAGTTTATTTATGATTTTAACATAAGCTTTAAAAAAGCATTATAATGATACACAGGGTTTTAAATATATTTTTGAAATAGTAAAAGAAATAATAATAATAAAAACATAGAATCTCTTAAATGCTTTTATTGCTAATGGATATTTTGAAAGTATCTAATGCTAAGCGTTAAATTTTCATTCCACATTTAAATGAATGTGTTTTTTGAGAAAATAACAATTAGAGAAACGGAAACAATTCTAATGAGAGTTTCATAAAACACATAACAATCATAAATAGTAAAAAATATCCGACTAAAACACATTTAAACCCAATCCATCAAAGAATTTTAATTTATTATCATGAAGAAAAATGATGTTTTAAGCATGCTTTTTTAAAAAACTACTATACTTTTTTTTCTTCAGGGAAAACTATGAAGTTTTTTTTTAGTACGTCATTATTTAACTTAATGGCATTTTGCTTATATTATTTTAAAGCTATTTTGCATATTTTGATATTCTATTGACTAGATATGAGAACCGAATGCTTTACAATGAAACTATACGCATTGTTACTGTCATTACATAAGTTTTATACATCATGAGATCCTAATACATTCCATGTTTAGAAACTTCTTTCATTAGACGAATTTTTTTGTTTCATTTTAATAATATAAAATATTATTACTTCATTGAACAATTCTGCGGATGCAGTAATTTATTTTGTGCTTCTCACATAAGATCAAAATCGTTTTTAGAGGAATGTAGTTAAAATGCATCGGATTTGATAAGTTGTAAATGTTCAGTTAATAGCCCTTTAAACAATGCATTATGGCATTTATTTATCTTGCCATTTATGGAAAGAAAATAATAATACAATAGAAATTTTCTTTCGATTGTGTTACCTGACGGGGAATTCATGTCTCTTATTGAACGTTGTTATTGAATGTTCCGGTTGTTTCCTTTGAATGATAACATGAGGGAAACAGTAGCTTTTTTCAAACATTCAAAGTTTTTAATGAAACAGAATGAACTAGTAAAAATACAGTTTTCTTAATTAGATTTTAATTTTACTTAAGAAAGGTGTTATAATAAAAATAAAAGACATTGATATGTTTCAGAACCGTCAAATAAGTTCCATAATCATAATATAAATAAAATAAAATAAAATAAAATTTCAAAATATTTTCACGATTTTGAAATTTTATTTTATTTATATTATGATTATGGAACTTATTTGACGGTTCCGAAACATGTCAATGTCTTTTATTTTTATTATAACACCTTTTTTAAGTAAAATTAAAATTTTATTAAAATGTTTATATAAAAAGTAAATGTTTTAAAATCTGATGATTTAAAAATCAATTGGATTTAATTAATTTTTATTACAGTTTTCTTGTTATAATTTACGTTTTATATTTATGTGATTTAAAGAAAGTTGTTTGGCCAGTATATAAAACACGGTTTTTCAGCTTATACAATGTTTATGTTTTACAATAATTTATTATACATTAATAATTTTAAAAAAAGATAAAAAATAGTTATATTTTCTCTGTAAATATATCTTAGGAAAGATTCTTCAGAGATTTTTATTTCTAAAAATTTAATGAGTTAAAGAATTTTATTTATTTTATCAACGTCTATGCAAGCAGATATTCTGGATAAAATTTTTACTTCGCAGAAATTCTCCATTCTGGATTAAAAAAATAATAAAAAAAAGAAAATGAAAGAAAACAAAGAAGTAATTTTTTGCAAGAATATTTTGCAAGAAAGATTTATTTAATCATGGCTAGCTCTTTTCATTCAAAAGTGCTACTTGGCGTTGATTTTTTCAAGATCAGTCATACATTTTCGTTTGTTTTTCTTCGCTAAAAAATATATTATATTCACATATGAATATTTAGTGAAAAGAAGTGTTTTTCAACGATACATTCTTTGATAAATAAAGCTGAATAAATTTTATCTTTCTTCGAACTAAGTTTTCCGTCGAAAAATTTCTTTACTGTTATGAGTTTAAAATTTTCGAAAAACATCTCTAAGTTTTCCGTCGAAAAAAAGATTCTTCTTTATTGTTATGAGTTTAAAATTTCCAAAAAACATATTTGTTTCTTTAAAATTGAATATAAACAAAGATGTCCTATATTATTTTCTTCTCAGAAAAAAACAAACAAACCTGGAGATAATCTTTAAGGCACCAAAAATATATAAAAATTAGATTTTTTATTAATGCCTGACGTAACTGATATAAGTAGATTAAAATTTTTGTACTGGGGAAAAACGTCAAGTTTTCTCTTTTCCCTTTTTTATATATTAAAGAAAAATATCCATTTGAATCCAAGCAATATCAAGGAAAACATATTTTTATTTACATGTTGCTTATTAAGAAAAAGGAAATAAATAATAATAATAATAAACGAAATTCGACGCAAAAAAAAATATAATTACTAAATGGTGTGAAAAAATGCTGCAAAATTTGAAAACAATACAAACATTAGATTAAATTTAAGAAAGTCAACATTTTGTTCTTCGTCTGAGGTCTTTATCAAGTAAACAACTTTGTACTGCTTCCAAACAGATTCAGATTGAGATTCAGCCAAGTGGGGAGCTGAACTAGCCCCAACCAGAAATGTTTATTAAAAAAAAAATAGAGGACTATTATACAGTAATAAAATAAAGGCATATAACAATAAGTAATTGAGATAATGAAATAAGCATAGGTAACAATAGTAAAATAGACGAGCTGAGTGCTTTACAGACGTATAACACGTAATTTTTCCTAAACAGTAACACGAATTTAAAGTAAAAATTTGTTTGATTAGTTCCATAACTCATCATCAATACCATATAAAAGGTCCGTGGAGGCATTTGGAAATGTCCTTGATTGTTTTCAACCAGTGTTCTGCAGTTTATGATTTTTTTAAATAGTGCTGGTTGTTTTCAAATTATTTTGAACCATGAAGGAAAGCCTTATCGTTCTGGAGATTCTGAGGTGGTATAGGGATGTTTGTGTGGATTCCGTTACGTAGTGCAGAGAGGTTCCTCGTTTTCCACACGAACACGAATGATGCTTATGTAAGACATTTTCAAAATCTCTTATCTTGTAAAAAAGAAAAAAATGTTAAAAATGAGAAATGAGTAAAAGAAATAGCAAAAAAATATTAAACTTGAAGTTCTGATGTCAGCTATTTTGACCCCACAAGGCAAACATAAACGATCTCTTTTATTTAGAAGTGACTGTGCATCTTTGATGCATGAGGGCTTATTATCTCTGAGAACTTACTACTATTTCCAATTGTGAAAATAGAATAAAATTGAATGGACTGATGCGATATGTTTTCGTGGAAAATATGGAAGATGTTAAGTGGATCAATGAAGATGAAGTTGATCATTGTTGCATCCGAAAAGAAAACGATGAAGATAATCGAGTAAACCTGGAAGCCAATATCATAACAGATATGGAACAAATGGCTTGAGAAGCCGTGGTCAGCATCGGAATAGATATGGGCATGTTCAAATTAAAATTTTGCAAATGCCTAAGCTCTTCTAAAATTGTGATTTAAGAATTTTTTTAAATAGAATTGTAAGAAAACTAAACAAGTATTTTTTAAATTAAATTATTACTGTGAAAAAAGTTGGGGGGGTGTAATTTGCTTACGTAATTATTAAGGGGGATTCGCGATTTGCTTATGTTTGCTGACAAGGGCAAGGGGGGGAGTCAAAACTGCAAAAAACATGCTTACGTAATATTTGAACAGCCCTTTTTAAGGCATACAAAAATATTGACACTGAATAACTCATCATAAATATAACAATGATGCAACACTTAACAAAATAAAAATGATGTGTAACACGTCAAAAATAAGCACATTCAAAAGTAGGCCTACATACTCAAAAGTTCAGCTTTATAGCTTTGTCTTTTTTTTAACGTATTTATAAGTGGCATAATGTTTTACTTTTATATATTATTATTTATATTGCATCTATTTATATTGTATCACTTAATTGTATCAATCATCCGCCGTTAACAATAGATTGCCCGTAGCTAATTGCATGTAATGGTACTATAACTCCTATACAGAAAAAAAATAAAGTAAAATACATAGTAGGCCTTATATTGGGATGGTATACGATCCAAATGGTGACCTCTAGTTTATATTCATAGCGTCAAGGGCTATAACTCTCGTGTTGTTCATTCACAGTAAGGCTTATGTGGCACCTTCATAGGAAAATCGTTGTAATTTTCAGTAGGTCTACTTGCTAATTAGGTTATAAACCGCTTAAGAAAAGTTTTGTGCTAACAACATAACAATAATCATTTTCCAATAAAACACCGGGGCAACCAACGTTAACCCACCGGGCCAACGTGCTCATCGTAAGTGAGCCAATTTGCCCCCTCGCCATATTTAAAATACCTTCGCTGTTCCATACATATCTTAACAACACTTAATATTTATTGTTACATGAAAAGAATCGTTATAAATTGAACGTTCAAAATATTACTCACCTTTGTTCTATTGAAGTATCTCTTGAGAGCATTAAAACTTTCTGTACACTAACGAAAATTTGCTTCGAGAATGACGAAAGTGAAAAATCAAGGTTATTCTTAGTTTGCTTTTGTTAACAGAACTGAAACTCGTGGAAGGGTAGGGGAACAGGTTTTCTAACATGTTTCTGGATTTGTGGCAATTTCTGGTGACTGGTTTGAGAATTAAAGCAAACTGGTTAACCTATCACCATGACCAACGTGCTCCGGTCTCCCTTAAATCTCCAGCTTTTTCACTATCATGTAACAACTGAAATTGTAGAGTGTTTAGATTTAGAATTAATGTAAGAACGATAAAATTGAAAGCGATAGAGCTGTTCAATGCCACCATCGTTATACAAATCTAAAACTTGTAATTGTGTTATGGTTGCCGTTCAAAAGTAGAGTACTATTTTTTAACAACAACAGAAAATTCCACAATTAAAGAAATAGGACTTGTCAATAAAAAGGAACTGTTAGATGAATTTACAATAAACCTATAAAAAATATTCAAATAAAATAAAAGCCTCACAGGAAGTTTCTTTTTTTACTGTAAAACCCTTGTTTATTAATTTTAATTTTCTTGAAATTCTTTACTCTTCTGATTTTTTTATTGTAAAAATTTAAATATCTTACCTAAAACTTATTTTTTTAAACGGGAGAGAACATATAATCAAGATAAAATATTCAATAAAATATCCAATTATAATCTTTACAATCCAGAATAGAAAAATCAGTGTAAACTACATTAATTTGACATCATCGGATCATTTTTTCTCTCGACATGTGTTGGTAAAAATACATTTTAAAACTAAATATACAGCCACTATCACACGAAAAAAATTTTCACAAGCGTTTTGTAACCGTATTTTCATGGTTAAAAAGCATGTGTTAAAGTAAAAGCATATTTTCTTTTTCAATGTACGGAAAAAACGCATCAATAAAATTAAAATGCCTGAAGGTTAAAAAAAAAAAAACCGAATACGCAATATTGTCTTAACGCCAGAGTAATTGTGAATTTTTATTTACTTGTCAAAATGAAGTACACATGCAAAAATATTTTTTTATTGAAATTTAACTCGCAAATAAAAAAAAAATCTTTTAAAATGCACGTGTTTTAATGTTTTTCATTATTTTCCTTTTCTCTGCAACAATATAATTGCTACTATTTTGAAGAAATTTCATGAAACAGCATTTAAAAGTAAAAATGAACATAAAAATGAAAATAAATTAAGAAATAGATAGAATGGGCACGTATACATGTAAACAGATTTCGTTAAAAAATAATTATCGAAATAGGTCCTGTAGAAAGCTCAGAGCTAAAGTTTAAAAAAGGACTTTCTTTTTTAATAAAGAGATGTTAATAGATTTTTGTTGTTATTTTAAGCTTAGGATTTTTTTAAACTTTAATTTAGCACAAAATAATGAAATATTTATTCTAAAATGCTGATTTTTTTTTTTTTTTTTTTTTTTTTTTTTTTTTTTTTTTGCTGTTACTGTCTTATAAACACGATATAAATTACAATAAAAATATTATAGTGCAATTGTACATCCCGAAGTTACATCAGTGGTACTGCACCTAAAATTTAGAGAAAATTATATTTTAGTATCTATGATTTATAATTAGATTTTGTGTCTTTCAATATCTTTGGAAAAAGCGGGATATCTATCTATCAATTTATTTATCTGCCAAAGTACCCATATATCTGAAATAGGATTTAAAAATATATAAATGTACTTTTACCATCATCTTTTATTCAAGGCAGTAGTATAGGCTGTAGGGATATACATACCATAAAACTGAGATTTTAAATCTTTATTTGCCTTTTGTATCGCAACAAATAAAAACTAAATGTGAAATTTGTTATTTTGAGAGAAATAACCATTACAATAGTTTAAAAAATTTCGCATGTATTAAGGTGGGTATTAGAGCGTAGGATTTATGATCGAATAATAAAACTGTCAACGTATATACTCTATTTAACATTAACATGCGGAAATGCATTTTACTATGAATTCGTTAAGAAATATCTCGAACTTGAATTTAGTTCCTAAAGAATCACGTTTTTTATCCCCAAAAAGTTTCACTGTCATCTTTAAAAATAGCTTTTTAGATTGAGGTATTCTATCTACTTACTTAGTCTTAAAATGTTTCGATAGAAAAAAATACAAATCAAACAAACTAAAAAAAAGGTTCAATACTTTAAAAGAAAATTATTACAAAATTCTGTGGGAATAAAATCTTAATATATTTATTTGACAACGACTAAACGACTAAAGCTTTCAAATAAATTGTTTTAACAGTAATAAATAAAAATAAAAAAAGATCGCAAGATCACTTAACGTTTGGTCTCTTGTTCAACGTCATTTATATCGCATATCCATTATTCGTTAGATGTAAATTGTATATCCTTATTCATCTTGTTTTTGTAGCTTGGTTTCTGTAACAAGTTATTCTATAGAGTGATGTGTAATATCGGTTAACTGTGTAGAATGCTAATAATTTTACTATAAAGAAAGAAAAAATAGTTTCTAGGATACAAATATATATGGAGCATAAAATTAGAGCACTATGATGCGTGTTTTAACACAACAATATTTCGTGGTAATTGATTTATATCTGTAAAAGCAAATTCAGTGATAATACATTAAAAAAATCACATTAATTATTATGGGCAGACAAACGTATTATTTTTTCACCATAATGATATTGAAACCATAGTATATGCAGAGTAAAAGTAAAAAGCAAAAGTAAAAAAAAATCAGGGCATCCGTTCAAAAGTTATATGTTGACATTTATACAAAAACATATGTAATTGTTTCAGCACTCGTGGTTATAAAGTTTCAGGAGAGAGACCGTACATCTGTGCTGTGGAATCACTGGTACATGCATTGTTATGTGATGGAAAAACACACAGCATGCATGGTTAAAAACTCTTTCTTGATACGGTGATGACGACGCATAACACAAGAAAGAAAAGATGCAAACAAGGTGAAAAAACAGGTCTTTTATTTTTAGTACAGCAAAAAGTTAAGAAATAAGAACAAAAAAAGATACACCGATTGTCATTAAATGTGTTGTCTGAAATTAAGACATCAGACATCGGGAGGCATGATATCTCCGACTTACGAAAGATTTAATTTTCTGAAAATACGGGGCGTGTCCCTGATTTCCTCAGCAACTGCAGCGGTACATGCAACAAGAAATATTATGCCTTATCTTACATTCTTGTAATACAATATTGTGTCAAAGCACAGTTGTTATCGTGCACACGAATTTTAAACATGGAATATTTTATAAATTAAATACAAAATTAGTTCGATAAAAATTTACTAAAAGGTGTTTAACATGATGTTAATTATGTAAAATACAAAGATTTTACATTTAAAGCTCTGGTATTTTTATTACTCTCGTATTCATCATCATGGTTTGAAGTAAGAAGCAAAACGGATAATTGAGTTCTTTCAGGTCAAAATCTAGATAAAAATGTTCCAAAATGGAATGTAGGTAATCTGTTAAGCCACAAATCCCATAAGAATGTTTGAAAAGGGAGCTTAGTTGGCTTATATAATTAAGAATATAATAAACACCTTATATCAACAAATTTATGTAGAATTCTAGAAATAATTCTGTAAAAAATTTTTCACGTCTGACACACCTTTTAGTTTAGTGTTTACAAAATTAATTCTGTATTTAATAAATGCGTTCTATTAATTCTAAGGTGAATGTTTGGATTCACCAATGTTTCTTATTTGTTTCCCAAATTAGTTTAATGTAATATTTTTTTCAAGAATATATATTTTTTCAAAATTTTCATATTTAAATAATATCTCTCGTGTCTAAATATTTTCTTCAATTTGCTTCTTCGGAAAAGTAGAAAGAAAATAAACGAGACTGTTAAAAAAACTAATTTCCGAAACATTTTTGGAAGAAGAGTACTAACCAAGATTAAAGAAATATTTATGTGTATATATTTTAGATTTGGAAGTTATTTTAACACTTTTTCATTTTTTTAATCTTACTGACGCATTATCTCTATCACATAAGAAAAAAACACATACATTTTATTTGTATTGTTCCATTTTTGTAGAAAGAGAAAATGTACATTAAATTATTAAGTAGTAAACTAAATTTGAAAAACACATTTTAGGACTATTTACATTAGAAATTAACTTTTATAAGCTTTTAACAATATGAACCAAATAGAATATTACACTTTGTGGTTTAGGAAAAAATGTATTTTTACTATTTGTGTTACGGAAATGCAAAAGACAATTTCTATTTTTAATACTTTCACAAAAATGTTGAAATGGTGAAAATATTTGCTATCGTTGTTCTTTGAATTTTTAGTATTTTACAAAAAAGACATTATTTATTTTTTTTCAAAAAAGACATTTATTATTATTTTGCACAAACGCATAAGCTTCATTAATGACAATTATTTAAAAATATATATATATCAAATAATTATATAATTACTGTGTGGTATGTTTGATCTCGGCAAATTTATTTGAATTATTTCAAAACAGTTGAATAAATTTTGAAATTTGGCATGCTAAATGTTCTGTATGTTAAGCAAATCAAAAGCAATTATGAAAATTAAACCCTTAAAGAATGAACATAAAAAATCTGTACCGACTCAGCTTACGAGAACAGGTAGATTTCAAAATTGAACAGTAATTTCATCAGCAAAAACTAAATGGAAGTTAGCGATAAACTCATTTTTACAGTTTTATCTGGCCGCTTTTCACTGGTTTTTAATTTCCATTTTCTATAACCGATGATAATATTTGAATCATGTTATTATAATAATATTTTTTTAAACCCTATGTTTTATTTATTTATTTATGTAGTTGTAAAGATTAGTCCTATTAAAAACTTATCAATGTAAATGTTAATACTAAAAAATATATATTAAATTTAAGCCGATTTGTTGTCTTGTGAATTGACGAAGTTATGAAATTTTTTTATGAATATTCTTCTCTGGCCTCATTTTTATTTTTATATTATTTATTTATTTATTTTTGTAGTTGTTGTAAGAATTGGTTATATCGAAAACTTATCAATATACAAGTTGTAGATATTATCAAAACAATTTATCATATAGTTAATTGGATTTTACATCTTTTTACATGACAAAATGTTTTTAATTGACCTTTCTAAAATCAGTTTTGAATTTTTACTTCTCTATTCAATTATCCTAATTTTTACTTCATTTTTGTTGATAATTTTTTGTGGTATCATAATCGATTTTATTTGATGAGATGGTAATTTTTACAAAAAGATTGACTATATATGTGTATACACTCACTCATATGTATTCAGAGAATTAAATAAAATTTTGAACAGTAGTGGTTTTGTATTAAAGAGGTCATAATAGGCATAGATCTGTATTTTTTTTAGAAATTCTTTTATAGAGAATTATGTAATAGGTACTATTCTTTATGAAATTTATAAAAAAAAAACAAGTTAAACAAAACCTTCCAAAGAAGACGTGTTTAAGCGACTTAAAACTTCTGTTTGTGGTCCTTATTTGTATGAGTATTGCATATATGTCACTTTGTCCTGATCAACCTCTGCAGTGGTTTTGTGGATCTGAATGCAATTTTTATACAAAATTTTACAGAAAAATATAAACTAAAATAATTCATCATATTATTTTTTAAATTTATCTTTCAAGCCTTCCTTGCAATATTAACAAATATACGCTTGTCTTATGTGTTTTAAATATGAGTGATAATTTTTTTTTCTTTCAGCGTTTAGATTAAATAGGACATTTTCTATCTAATCAATGCTAAAATCTTGTATACCTTAAATCTGCAATGATTCTAATTTCTTCATATTCGATAAATCACTGGCAACGATATTTTCACATTTGAACGATTAGTGCACCTAGACTAGCTTTAGTCTTGCAGTATTAGAAAATACAGCTGTAGATGTATCAGCAAGCAATTGCCTGGAGTGTTACTAGGAAGCCAATTTCCACAATTTTTTTTCATTTTAGACTATTTTTTTAAAGGTTATATAAATATGAAAGCTATGGCACATGAAAGATAAAATTTTATTAGCCTAAAAAATTGTATCCAAACACTAGCGGGATGAGAAATTCGAGTTTTTAAAAAATAAGGCAATAAAAATATACATGTAATAAAAATGTGTTTGTTTGCGAAGATTTTAAACGAATTTGTGAACAATGAGCACTTAGAGGACATTTATATGCAAGATGAAGATGACATATAAAAAATAACAGTTCGAGAGTATTGGACAAAGTATTGACACATCTGCTATTATCTACGTAAAATTAATGCTTGTTAACTTGCCTCACTCGTGTAATAGAAATCTTGGAGAGTATTCCGAACTTCTGGAATGCGAGTTGCAAAACACTGTAAAAATTTTGAAACTTTTGCTGCATCGTCACTCCACCAATTTTAAAGAATATCTCTATTTTGACCAATCAGAATGCTTCTTAATAGAGTGAAGAAATCGTTATCAATAAATGCAATGGAGTGATGATACAGCAAAAGTTTCAAATTTTTAACAGCGGAGTTTGAACAAAAACTTCCTATTTGAGCATTTTTTATGTGGATATATCACCACTCTTTATATATGTACTCAAGTGGCAATAATCATAGTTAATTTGAATATGCTGATCAAAAAGAATACTTGTTATAATATGGCAACTAGCCCTTATAAATAAATAAAAAAGCTAGGTATAAGCAACAACAATAGTTTAACCTTACGTGGGGCAAGCGTTCGATAATGTTACAAAGCGGTTATACTGATTCTGGAAATTTTGCTTCCAAAAGCTAATATTCATTTAGTTATAGTAGTCATAATAATCATAACAGTTCATATAGTCATAATAATTAGTTCATAAAGTTTGGACTTCTGTATATGTGTTCAGTTTCGTTCACTCTATCAGACAGTAACTTTAAAAATATTGTTTTAATGTCTAAATATATATATATGTAAATATTTAACTTTTCTTTATTTGCGGGTCCAGTTTCCCCATTTTTATGGGGCGACTGTACCAGGAGGGTGTGTGGTCTACACACCTTTGTGTCTTTTAATATAGTGTATCAGATCCTGTTTGAAAACGTATGAACAACATGAAAAATTAATCAGACACATCTGTGTAAATAATGTTAAAAAAATACATAAGTCAGATCATGTAAATTATACATCAACTAAAGAGCGTTTTCAGAGAATGCTTAGTTGTCAAGGTGTCTAAAAGAAGTACTAAATGTGAAACTATTAAGTTTATTTATACCAAAAGCATAGTAATTAAGTGAGTATTACTGAGTGTACTTTAGGTTTCGTAATAAGTGGTAAAGTTACATGGGTATTTTAGGAAAAGTGGAACAAGTTAATTGTATGAACAAATGTCTATTGAAGTACATAAAAAACTCAGTCTCTTTTTTATTTTCTCCAATTGAAGTGCGATATGTCCAATAAATCTTTCGAGAATGTAACAATATTTTTTATATCAAAAAGCAATATTTTATATTGGTTTCGATAACTTTCTAACAATTTTAGTTTATGTTATGGAAACTTCTTCATTTGCATTTTAAAATTTCAAAATTTGGCTGTCTAACTTAAGAAATTTAATTTAATATACTTTTTAAAAATTTTATTATGTAATTAAAAAATATTATATAATTTTCTTTATTGTAAAAAAAAAATGCCGAAATTAGTTTACCATAGTAAGAGAAACTCAAGAACTCATTTATAACTATTGGGGAAACTATTATGGTCCGGTTATTCCTAATGCTTATCCCAGTTACCCCATTCTTGAAGATTTAATGGGGTGAATGGGACACAGGCGTTACATTTCAAACATGAAATTAATATGTATAGATACCTAACAATACTAATGCAGTTATTTGTCAAACTTTTTAAAAAATGATTGCTTAATAAAAGTATTTACAGTATTTTCATAAAAAGCCGACGAAGTTCAACAAAACCGACGGTTTTTTAAATTATTTAAATTATTTTTTATTTAGAAACCGAAATGTTTAACAATCTATCACAGCAAAGACAAACTTATGATGCATTTGACATACGTTGTTTTAATACGTACACATTACAGGACCATAAGTTAAAACTTAAAATGCGTCAACGTTTTTTCATAAATTAGCCTATGGTTCATTTACTTCGTGGGTCCAGTTGCCCCAGCTAGACTTATATTAAATTGCAAGAAAGGCGTTTATAGAGATTCAGTCATTTGAAATCGGGATGATTTATTAATTTAAAAATGCCTTTTTTGCACAATGATATTGGAATTGTAATCTAATTTTAGCGGCATGAAAATTATATGAAAATATTAGACATTAATCGACTTAACAGTTCGCATCACACAATCAGTCATTTAAAGAAAAAAAAAAGAGTTAAAATATTAATATTTTTATTACGTTGATTTTTTTGTCTGACAATCAGTGTTCCATATATCTCAGAAAAAAAAAAGTTTATTTTATAAATACATCCGTTAAATAATATTTTGAAATGTGAAATTTGTATTTCTTTCTTTAAAAAGAGTAGAGGTTTAAACAAACTGAAGGATAAGACAATATTTTATTCTTTACAAAGAATTGTACATCCAAGAAGTTTTTGAACGCAATGAAAAAGTGGAGGGAACTTCATAAGAAAGTATCAAAGGAGACATTATTGCTTTAAGCTTGAAGTTAATGAAACTTTTCGATTTAACAATGTAAAAGTAAAAAAGGGAACAGTAAAAATGATCTACATGAATCTTTTTTAGAAAGATAATAAAAAATTCTATTTCGTGAAATGTCTTGAGATGAAAAAATATATAATTCGAGGGAGTTAAAGAAATAGCCCTAAAAATCTATTTCAATTATTTCTATGTACTGATCTTTTATTTTAATGAAATTAAAATGAATGCATGCAAATTAGTAATATCAATTATTTAGTTAGTCTAACATTTAGGCTTTCACTTTTTATTAGACGAAATCAACTATACTTATTTTTATTTTGATCGTTTTATAATAATAATAATAGAAAATTTCAAGTAGTTGCATTATTAGTTTGAATTAATATACTCTTTTAATAGTTTATAATATCATACGAATTGAATATTTCCAACTGAGCGAAAAATTGCCCAGGCCAGGAATCGAACCCAGATACTTCGCTTACAAGGCCAATGATTTACCTGTTAAGCTAACTGGGTAACAGCCGGCTGGGATTTTTCGCTCAGATAACCTTATTGGTCACAACATCTGGTCTGTCATTTAGTTTATAATACTTTAAGAAATTACTATATTCATGTTTCCTTAGATATTCCCATAAGGTTTACATATGTTACGTTGTATGAAATTCTTGACAAAATAGTGAAACGTTGTAGTTAGATGCACTTAGTTCATAGAATACTGGCAAATGTTGACAGGCCGTATTATCTTTGAAAATTGACAAATCCAGTCAAATTACATGACTTTATTAGTAATCATAACTGAGATCGGCTAACTATAGTTGAAAACGCAAGTATTTATTTGCATTTAGATTTTTATTCGATAGTTAGGGCGTTAATATGGCGAGATAATAGGTGAAGTAGGTAGTTTCTCCAGGAAAAACTGAACCAATCACATTCGAATTTTTTTTTTCCTCCAAACCATAAAAATGAAAGACAATTCCAACATAATGAGAAAATTTGAAAAGTCTACTGTGTAATGTGCGAATAGCTACACATTGTCATAGGGTCTTAAAGTAAAATTAAAATTCTACATGCCGTCCAAACAGCAAATAAAAATTTTTTAAGCACTGGAAACAAGACTGAAATATAGCTCATGTACGTTGGTTTTGTCCGCAAAAACTTATGAACACAGATTCAAGAGTAAACTTCTAAACGACCAACGAAACTCAGGAATGGATCTCATCGCCGAATATGGGCGGGCAAAATAATTGGAAAAGTAAGAAGGGAGCGAAAAATGTAATGAGTTCCTTGTCGATCGACGGAATTATTTTTATCTAATAAGGTCGCGAATTCATGTGGTACCCTATACTAAATTTAATAAAAATTTAAAAAAAAGGAATTAAGAAAATATATATCAAGTATCTCAAAATATAAAAAGAATTAGTGGTTTTTTAAGAAGAGTGTTGCTTTAAATAGATTAAGGTTTTCAGAAAAATAAATAAGATGCTGCATTCATAAAAATTTATGAAGGAATTCGAATAAGATAATGATCAATATAAATGATTTAAACTTAAGAAGTTAAATTGGAATAAACCCATGAAACCTTGAAAGATGTCCGTCGTAAAATATTTAATAGATCTAAAGCAAAGATATTTAAATGTTTATCGAAACAATTTATTATATTTCAGGGAAAAACGATGCATTTTTGAGATTAACACTTTAAATAGACTGTGTGTTCCTTTTTTCATTGGTTCATTCCTAATTAAAACAATCGTTAGTTTTAGAGGTAACTGGCAGAAGACGTCTCTCATAACCCCAAAATATTCATTAAGGAACAAGTGGAATTTTCTATTTCTTTTATCATATGTTTCGAGAAATATGGATTGCAGTTTATTGTAAAACATTACTATTCACACAATGTAAAATATTTTAGGAATGGAAATTTCAGTCTTAGTGTACGATATCTGAGTATGAGCGAGCAGTATCTTAACGAGCAGTTTTCCAAAATAGTTCCTGGTTAATTTTTGACCAATTTCTATATGCAGAAAAAAAAATTCTGAAGATATACATAACTCAAAATACTTTAAATGTACATGATAAATGGTGCTATACCGTCTTGATTATCGTTGATTAATATGCAAATATATAAATATTATTATAAGCGCTAGCTGGCAAGAAAAAATTCATTGTATAACAAGGATGCCAGTTTGGATTTAATGTGAAAAAAAAAAAGATATTTTTTGAATTATTTTCGGAAATTCTGACAAAAGAATTTTTACTTTTAGCTATCCCAAACTGTCAATCATTAAATAACAAAAAGGGGCATCATAGAGATTTTGTGGTGTGAATGCGAAAATTTGGAATAAAAAAGAGAGAGAGAGAGAGAGAGACTTGGACATGTACAAACTTTATATGCCAGTCATTTAATATTAATAAAGAAGATTAATAATTCCTGATTGCTTTATGATAGCTTGTGAGGAAATAAATAACATTTTAATGCATCGTAAAAATATGCTGTGTGATAGACAAAACATGAAGAATAACATTTTATAAAATGCTCATGTCGTTTTTAATTTTCTTTGGTTTAGACGATTGCAGATATTCTTTTAAGCACGGAATATTTAATGTGCAGAAAATTTTGCGGGAAAATACTAACCAATGTTAATAACATGTCAGTTCTTATATTTTCACTGTGATCAGTCATGTTTTGGAAATTTGAGAGGACAGTTCTCTCTCAGCCGGTCAAAAATTCTAGAAAAATAATATTAGCAAATTCTGATCAAATGTGAGATTTTACTTCTGTCAGAATAAATGTTGATGTTTCGGAAAATTATAAGAACAGTTCATCAACTGGCCAAAAATGCTAGAAAAGGCTAGCTCAGGAAAGGCTAGCTCATGTTAATAAAATGCCATGTATTTTTTTCCTTCAGAATAAATGTTGATGTTTCGGAAGTTTCAAGGGACAAATCTCCTTCAGCCGGTCAAAAATGCTAGAAAAAGAATACTAATACATTCTAATGAAATGTGAGATTTTATTTCTGTCAGACTGAATACTGATGTTTCTTAGAATTATAAGGACAGTTATTATAAGGACTAACGGGACTTTTGAAGTAATTGAAACTCGGAATAATGTTTTTTTCAAATCAATCTAAGATTGTGCCAACATGGTGGAATAGTGCGATATTGCTGAAAATATATGTGGGTATATGGAAATTTTATGGCCATAAATAGTCATACATGATAAGCAACATTGTGGATAGAGTTTTGGAATTTAATAATGTATCCATTAAGGGGTCAGGTACCCTTTGAAGATTAAAAAAATCGATTTTTCAAAAAGTACCTATGATTCTTTAGAAACATTTAAAAACTGACTGCATACAAAAATTTGCATTAGAAGAAAAGTTATGTCTAAAACACTTCGAGCTTAACTACATGATCAATGGTGATTTATTCTTTAAAGTCAATATCCTCAAAAGAGTGATTTTTATTATTGCGAGTACGATTTCTGAAAAACGGTTGCCTAGAATTTCTAAAAACTTTTTACTGAATATATGAAACGTATAGAAACACAAAATGACCTATTATTATGTTTCTCAAGTTAAAAGTTTTGAATTCACCGCTATTTTTTTATATACAAAATCACGATATTTCGAATTTTTTTAAATATTTTTTTTTCTCTGGATCTAAAAGTTTTATTCTTTTCATTGCAGGTCATTTTGAAAACACATTATATCTGTCCATTCTATAAAAAAAAAATCTTGGTTTATTTTAGCCATTCAAACTTGATAAACCATGCTCGCAATGCGTGCAAAAACAATTCTTTCGCAGAAAATGTAATATCTCTAAAAATAAATAAAAAAATTATATTTATATACTTTTTTCAACAACTTTAATTGGTAAATTAAACTTTTACTAATGTATGTTTTCAGTTATATAATTAAAAGTCAATTAGATATAGAGTGACTGTGATTTTTACAGAGGTCACATTTTCACGTATTTTATTACATCTGACCTCTTGAGAGCAAGGGACCAAATGTATAGCAGGCAATTAAGATTTTTAAATTTTACGGGTAACCTGTAACGTAATTTTACTGTACTTTTCACAGATAAAAAATCAATCAAATCTCATTTTTTCCTTCTTGAACAATCACATTGTAGCGTTCACAGTCGTTTTACAATTTTTTTTATTACTAAATTCGTTTTCTTTAGGGCACTGCTTATGTACATGAACAAGTGGTAATTGGGGAGTTCTCTTATCCTTTTATTCCTTCCTTGTATATTGACAAAAAAAAACCTTTCGCTTTATTTTATATATTAAGTAGAATTAATTTTAAGTTTGGCATCAATTTAAATTTTATACATTATAGATTATATTATTCTAAGCACAAGCAAAGAATACAGTGTTGAATTTTGGTGATTTTTTAAATATCTACTTTCTGTGAATATCTTAAACATTCACATAAATGTAAATGCGCAAAATATAAAAAATAAAAATCTCATAGAAAAAAATAACACCTTGAAAAATGAAAATTCCGAGATAATTTTTTTTATCGGTGATGTCGGAATTTAATATTCAAGAAAAATATTTCTTTTGTTTCATATTCCTTTGAAAGTACTTCCCATAAACTTTCATATTTAGAAAAATTACTTTTACTGGAAAATCTAATTAATCAGAAAACTGTATGCATTGGGAAAACACCTGTGGTTTGCGTATTATTTTTAGACTGATAAATTCTTTTATTGAAATCTCTAGTCATCCTACTTTAGATTCCTATATATATATTTTTTTGCGTATTATTGGTACAAACGATATTTTTTTCAGTGTTATCTAATATTAATCGCAAAATGTGATTTTAAATTTAAGTATAAATGTAATCTCTATCATCTCATTAATTTAATTTATATGTATTTAATGCATTTTTCCCCGTCTATTTCTATCATGTTTATAAAAATTAGCAACTTGTGTTTTGGAGCTAATGTTTACTTCTTATTAATAATTAAATTCAGTGGTTTATTATAAACTACAAAATCATAAAATTTTAAGAGGTAACCAATCACACTCTCAGAAATGGATACTCAAGATTTCAGGAAATTTTCTTCGCTTTCGTTTCCTGGGAAATGCTCCGAGCGAATATTTCGCCAGAAAGACTAAATTAGTTTCTTTGCTGATTTGACGATACAAATTTCTTAAAAAGTTTCGTCAAAACAGCGTTGGTGATGCCATCTATCGAAAAATTTAGAATCACCCGTAATTGTAATTTTTGTCAGAAGGGAAAAAAAGCGTCATCAGAAGGATTCGAACTAACAACCTTCGGTACGGCAGTCCGTTGTCTTACCTATCACCCACAAAGACCTCAAACACATCTGTTTCTAAAGGCAAATAATGGATTCTACTGCGTGTTTATAGTTTTATAAAGTAGTTTGTAATTTTATCGATGTTGTTATATAAGTTGTTATATAAGTTTTAATAAATAAGGCTTATTTGTTGTTATGGTTTTTCTTATGGTTAACGAATATTTATAATATGTCTTTGTTAATATATTTATTAGAGAAATTTTCTTTGCTCAATGAATGATTAAAATATGGTCTGGTTAATTTGTTGCACGGAAATAACGAATTTTTAAGTGCATATTGAAAAGTTTTTTATATGCTATAAGATAATTTATAAGATAAGGCTGAGATTTTAACACAACTGTTTATAAAAGGGAGAGAAATGAATTATGTATATTTTAATTTGATTAAAAGGAGATTATATTTCTTGAATTAAAAAGATCTTAAAATTTTGAAATGTAAGTAACCAATTTTTCTTTTTGAACGATTTCGCATAACACAACAAATTTATTCTTTTCGAAATAAACCATAACGAATATCAACAACAACAATAAATAAATAAATAAATAAATAAATAAATAAACAAATAAACATTCCTAAAAACTTTAACAGCTAAAAAATTAACTAATGCAGGAGCAATAAATGCTTATATTTCATAACTTTCTGAAAAGCGCTAAAAAGTAAAGTTTTAAGATAAATTATTACAGGACTGACATAAACAACCAAATATCTGCTTGCTAAAATAGCAAGATTTGTGGAAATTCAGCAGTGCGCCGTTTGAGAGACTGATTACAGCAACTGTTTCTTTAAAGTGCATTGAATCTGGCCATGATTGAGATAACAGTTTCGTCAAATATTTGAGGGTTTACGTTTCGTTAAAAGTCACATGATTTTGATACAAAATAATCGTCAAAAACGACGAAATATAGCCCAGGGATTGCTGTATCGTCAAAAATGAGAGTTTTATTTCTGAGAGTGCAAGTAAATCCGCACGGTTTTCATCACACATAAAAACGACAAATCTCTTAACAGTAGAATGTACGGATCTGGACATTTTGACTAATGCCATATGAATTAACTTCGGTTCAAATCAGAAATTTTATCATAAAATAATTTCAATAAATATTCTAAGAAGAAGAATGTTAAATAAAAAGGTTAAACTGTTTTAAATAAAATTTTGGTCCAAAATATTGTTATAAATTTTGAAAAAAATTCTCAGTTTTTCAAGTGTTAAATACTTATTTTAGCAATCGATATAATCACCATTGATCTCAAGAGCCATGTTCCCAAAAATTATAAAGCTCTTTTTATAAAATTATTTTTTTAGAATCGATAAAATTATGTGACAACTGTTTTGACCGTGTCTCAGTTTCGGAATTGTTATTCCTTCAGTAGCTATCTATATTCAAAAACAGATAGTAGGCGGATGGTACGACGTCCAGGGTTTAAGATGGGAGGGTCAAAATATACCAGTCCAGTGTTTTATTCACACCCCTGGTCGCGTTCGTTGCATGACGGATTGCATTATAAAGAACTCAGGAGCGCGGGATCCTTTTACAGCGAAGCAGGTGAAACCTGTCACAAATGTGATGAGCATACGTCAGCTGTGTGTTTTTTCTGTTTACTAATAGTCTAAAGTGAACCACACCAACGATGATCCATATAACGGAAAATATTAGGGTTTTTTTTTATGAATGTCTGGTTTCGCAGCCAATGAAACGGACCGAAAATTTGACCTATGGTTTATTATTTTCCTGCTATCATGTATGACTGAATTTTCGTCACATGTCAATATTTGGATCCTAGAATGAGGCGTTGTTGCTGTGACACAAGAATGACAGAAAGATGTTCGACCCTCAGAGCTTGTTTCTCTTAGAATGAGCATCAAGAGCTAACTTGTTCAGCTTCAAAGTCATTTCAAGTTTATCGAGATGCAATTGAATGAATTTGACATTGAATTTTGAATTTCAAACTTGAAGTATACTTGATATATGATAGCTCTTGGTAGGTTTGGTGAAGATTCTGTTTGATCCTACTAAAGCTAGACTTTGTCCAGGGACATGGACTCCAAACACGGGGCTTATCTTCGAGGCTCTCTTATATAAATAAAAATTGTCTGAACCAGTCTTGAGTGGTTCGTTCACTAACCGAATTCCTCCTAAATGAGGAGCATATATTATTTGAAGCCAATGCAGCATTGATTACAAATTTGAATTCATAAAGCAAAATAAGCGTCAAAGTGTGTTTTGCCAACGACATATTCTTTCAAAGATTTCACTTCCGACAAAACTGGTAGAGAAACATGTGATGCGCCAAACAACGCTTAACACTCTCACTGCAAAAGCTGAGATAGTGCATCTGTTCACAGATGCTAAAGTCATATCTGCGGCATTATGCTTTTAAATTGTTTTAAATTGGTAAATTGAAATAAATGATTCATATCAGTATGCTAAGTGCATTATTCATGTGTGCCAAGCACCTAAACAATGCATGTGCTTTCTATGGTAATATCCGTAATCAGCAATTTGGATAAGGATATCAATAACGAGTTATATCGTAGCTGGCAAGGAAACCAAGTTTAACAACTGCGAATATTCTCGTATTTGGCAGTGAACGTGTTAACTAAAACAGGATTCAAGTTGTATCACATGAGTAGGTATGTCATAAGAATCCCTTTGAGTGCAGCTACGCGATTAAAGTAATTGTTCTCAAAAACTGTTCGAACTTTTTAAATTACCTGATACTATGAGTAAGCTTTCAAATTACAATTTGCTTAGTTTGTAAATAATAAGTGTTTAGCTATATAACAGACTCTCATGTATCAGTGAAATCTTGTACAAAATCTTGATTTATTTCTTTTCGTTGATCCATTTTTAGAAATACAAAGATTTTTCTTTGACCTTACATTCTCTGAAGGAATTTACTTTTCAGTTATGAAACTAAAGTTATCTACAAGCTAGGCCTTGTGCATACATTCAAAGATTACAAATGTAGTACAATTCCAGTGCATTAAGGCAACCAAATATACTGAGATACTTGTAGAATACAATAAGAACGAATGTACCAGGAAATTCATTTTCTTCACCAGTTTTTTTTAAGTGTTTATGACAATAATTAGTCATCTATCATCATATTATATTTTTCATAACACTGTATATAAATCATTTTTCTAAAACTTTCAAATTGTGAATAGATAAAGATGTGATATTATTGAAATAATGATTGTGTGAGTTTAAATTAAATTTCTACTAAATAAAATTACGGAAAAAAAAGAAATTGAACAGCTGGCGTTGAGGAAATGTAAATGATAAGCCTTACAGTCCATAATATAAAAAGTGTGTTTTTTAAATTAACTTTGAAATGCATATTACACAATGCATATACACAATTTCATTGTGTTTGAAATTCTGTAACATCATTAAAACCCAAACATTTTTCCAGACCGGTGTACATTTCATTGTTTTTACCAAACATACGTTGTAAATCTTAATAACGTATGGGAATTCCATGAAAATCCGAGTTAGATTACACCAGATACACTGTAAAAAAATTCAAGAGGTTACTAAAAATTTTTTAGTAAATTTGTATTCCACAGAATTTTTTAGTAACCATTACAAACTTTTTTTTGCAAGTGAAACAAGCATTTCTTTTGTAAACTGAACCAAAGAATTTTTTGTATAACTAACTTAAAAATCTTTAGTATGAGCCACCAAGCAAATTTTAGTAATAGCTTCAAAATTATTTTTAGTAACCATTACGCGGGCTCGAAGGGCAGGAGCTTCCTTCGAGCTGCATCCAGACTTCTGGAGCGGAAGATTTTCGGCAAAACCGCAATAGATGGCAGCACCAAACATTGCTACTGCTCCGTCAGGATATTCATAATCCCTTTATTAACGAGTACTTACAGTGTATACATTCGGGGCGTATTTGGCAGTGGCCAGTATCTAACCCGGCAACTTTTAGCCTGGAGTCCGTTACTATAACCACTATGCTATCACGACCACACCAAGTGAGTTTTAGTAAAAGCTATTAAAAATATAAAATTATTAACTATATTCGTTGCTAACTTTTTTCTAGTAATTCTTACAGATTTTCTTGCAACCGACTAAGATTACTAAAAATTTTTTAGTAATTACAAGGATCACTAAAGTTTTTTTAGTACATCGGCACTTTTTTTTTACAGTGTACACAAAAAGTTGGCGAAGTAAATGAAATTCATAAACATTTTTTTAATATGTTGGAAATTGTTGTAAAGCCATTTCAGCTATTGCCTCAATAAATAAGAAAATATCAGAAATCTTTAGTGCAGAGTTGGGTCTAAACATTATATTAACAGCATACATGCCAACCTCCGGCTTTTTTATATTAAACAATTTTATTTCGAACCAGAAATTTATTTAAGTAACGAAATTAAGTAAAATTTGAAATAACTGTACCATTTAATATAAGACGCATTTACTTAAACTAATTTACTGGTTTAAAGTGTGTTTTATTAATTTTTGTAAAAACTGAGGTTGGCACCTATGTAACAGCTTTGTGTCGATTTACATTGGAATTCGTAAATATACTAAATGATATGTAAAAATTTAGTTCAGTTCGGGCATATCTCAGTTAAAACTTCTCCTTCAACAATATCAGTTAATATAAGGAAATATATTCGAATTTATTTGTGAAACCCGGTATATACGATAGAATTTGTATACGCTAACTGATATTTAAAAATTACTTACATTTAAAAATGTACACCACAACTGATATCGCACTTCCAATAATTTGCAACAGTCCTGATCGACAATATAAAACGAATTGGTTTGCTAGTTCTTGTAAATGCATGGTAAATGAAGTACACACCATTTTTTATACTAAATTTTAGTACATGTACGTTTCGTATATCATTGTAATTATGTTTGAAATAATATAATCTCATTAAAATGCTTTGCAAAATGATTACTTATTATCTGTAATGTAAAAGAATATTTTCGATTATGTTTTTAACTGAACTATGCGTGCTATCTATTTCGTTTTCTATAGATTCTATTCCAAGATAAAGCTAAAAAATGTACACTTTTTAGGAAACTAAGCGATTTTTCAGATTTGGTTAAATATCTCCAGAACTACAGGACAGACTTTAATGACATTAGTTACGCGAATAAGAGCATAGATTGATATAATGCGATAAAAATAAACATTCAATAGTTACAATATGCAATTAAACTTATGTTTTTAAAATCGAATATCAACAATTATCTTAATAGGCGGGAAAATATGGGAATTCTTTTGTGCAGCCATTAATTTAATCATTAAAATAAGATTTTTGTATCGATTTATTTTGAGATTTGTATGTATACTAAACAGTAAGCAAAAATTTTAATCTGTTCGTAAGTAGTTCAGTTTAGTTCAACGTGTAAGAATTATCCCCGTTCGAAGGTATAAAACAGATCTAACAAATTTGAATCAAAAAATGTGTTAATTGGGTATATGATTCAGTCTTACAGCTATACTGTTCTCACAACACTATATCATACTGGAAATCAGGCAGTTTATTGGTCTTGTTTTTGTAACTGTTTATGGTGTTCAGTTAGTCTCACACCTTTAGTAGTGCTGCTTTCAAGCACTGCTTGGCTCTAAGAAATCCGTCACGATAATGTATCCTCTTCCCATAAATTCGTTGACCCGATAAACTCTATCTGTGTGACAGGTTTTAGACCATGAAAATGACTATTAAAATAATCCAACTGGATATCTTGAGAGGGCAGCATAGCGTTTCAAGATATCCCATTTAAACAACAAACCATTCATAGAGCCTTTTCCAATTATAGGGAGAGATGTATGCCCATCCAAAATTATGCCTAACCCCTGCTGAAATAGTGGTAATTATCTTCAAAATTGTAAAGCACGTAGGGGATCCCAAATGTTTTTCTAGATGAAAGTGCGTAAAGAATTTGTTTGAATAGATAATCATCAGTGAATAGGATGATCTACCATTGATCCCTGTTCTCTAAAAAATGAATGTTTAAATGGATTTAACAGTAAGTCAGAAAATAAGCAGTTTGTTATTTTGAATACTTTCTCAATTTTTCCATCACGATCGTTTCGGGAAATTCTGTCCCAAATGTCCAATTTGACATTTAAAAAAATATATATATTATGCTTTCCTGAAAAAACTGGCAAATGCGTCACATTATATTTTTCCTAAATAAGAGAACCTGCCAATTGGATGTGTTTGAGAGCAAAATGAATTTAAAAATGAGTCAGAATATACCTTATAAAAATTAATTTTTATTAGCTTCCCGTTCTTTTCGGAAAGTTTCTAAGTAGCTTTTACAATACAATAATCACTTTTCTCAGATTAAAATTTCACTTTTTCGGATTCTATCAATTGTCAAGTTGACATTTTCAGCTGCATAACGGATTTTGTGCATGCAATTGTATCAAAATAATGTTAATTTTCATATTAATGTTAATATTGTTAAAATTGTATGTTTATCTATTAAACATGTTCTCTGAATATAAATTTTTTTCGTATCAATTGGCAGCATCCGAAAAAGTGATATTTTGATTTGATAAAAGTGATTATTGTACTGTAAAAGCTACTTAGAGACGTTTCCGAAAAGGACGGGTAGCTAATAAAAATTAATTTTTATAAATTCTTATTTAAATTTCGAAAACAAATAGTTTTCTGTGGTTTTTAAAGGTAAAGGAACGGTTTTTGAAACCTTAGGTGAGTTAGAAGAGCTTACTGCATATTTTCGTTTTTGATTACAGTGCATTTTTATATATTCAGAAACATCTGAAATTTTTTATAGTGTATCATTTTAATTCATATCATTTTAATATATTATTTTAGTGTCTTTTTAATGGTTTTTTTTAGTGTTAGCTTCTATCTTGTATTGATTGAAAAAATATTTAAAAGTCAAGATAAAAGATACCGTCATTTTGTCTTGGTCAGTGCAACAAAAGAAACGTTTTTATATAAGTAAAAAAAATAAATTGCAAAAGTTATTACCATCGAATCATTTATAAATCTGAAAAAACGGTTTAATTATTCGTTACTTTAAAATGGCAATTTTTTAAATAGCGAGTGCATTTTAAGTATGAATTTTTTAAATGTATATCAACTCATTCCATTTTAAAAACAGAGCAATAAAACAGTGTAAAAATCTAATACATGTCTCTCATTAAAATTAACAGAATTACACAAATTTTAAAGATAGAACTTTAGTATTTTAAGAGACAGTTCATTAAAATTTGAGTAATGACAATTCTTAGTCTTGGAAGAAAATTTAATTTGAACGTGACTAAATAAAAAAGAAACTTTTTTTTGCTACAAGAAAGAAGTTTTTACAAAAGATTTTTACAATTTAATGAAAAAGTGAAACAATGGAAGAAGACAGCAATGCTATAGTAAGGTATTAGAAAATCTTTTATTGTTTTAAAGTAGAAATTAATGAAACGTATAACATAAAAGATATTTAAAAATACTGACACAAAAAAGAGACAAATTACATTTTGAATAAATACATCCTCGTTTATAAATTCTTTATGTAATTTAAACTAATAGACTGCTTAGAGATAAAATAATATTAAATATTTCTATGTTTAATGAATATATTTTGGCAGAACCTTTTTGTCGTTAATTTTCATTTATTGCTTTTATTTTCTAGTTTAATTTTATTCACGTTCAAATGTAAAAGTTAATTAAATTTTTAAAAATTTTAATTATTGTTTATTTTGGAAATGTTTATCAAACAAACATTGATTGTTTCTGTAGATGATCATTGTTTTCACGGTAAATATATAAATATAGGTATTTATTTTTACAATATTTTATTAGAAGTTTATATTTTTAAAATTTAAATTAATGATGTTTGCTGAGTGATGTGCATAAAATATAGCATACAATTGAAGTATTTGTTACTAAACAAATGTCAATAACGATTGCATATTATACTATTTACATTTAAAAAAATAAGATTAGTTAAAAAGAAACAAATTATTTTTTTCAAAATAATTTCAAAATAATAAATAAACAGTGATTTACGATTAATTTTATTGTTACGATTTTAAACTCATAAATGATAGAAATAATAATTATAATTCATATAACTATTAAATTCAAAAAGGATATTATAAAAACGAATCTTTTAAATTAAATTAAAAAGATTTTATTAAAAAAATAATAATTCCTTTATACACTTTTATGTGAAACGAACATTATGGCTATCTCAAAATATTTTGAGCTGATAAAACATTAATATAAAAATGTTAGAAGCATACAGTTGCTCAAAATATTTCAATGAGCTCATGAAGGAAAATTAAAAATTTCAAAGTGAAGCAAATTGAAAAATTTAATATTATCCTATGTAATAATTGACATTGATCTATCACTATATCAGTTATATTTATAAAAAGAAAATGTTTCTTAAAATTAGTACAAAATTAATTCAAAGAAAATGTATTAAAATTGCTTACAGGTGCATACTCGGGCAATATAATATAAATTTATTGCCATATTTTTGGTATATTGTAGAATAAAGTATCATTACATGGTTTATTTTCTCGTGCAATGATTTCGATAGATTCTCTTATTTTACCTTGAACTGAACCTTGAATATATTGAACCTTGCAATAACCCAGTTCAAGGTAAAATAAGAGACTCTATCGAAATCATTGCACGAGAAAATAAACCATGTAATGATAATTTATCCTACAATATACCAAAAATATGGCATAACATCATAAAATCTTAAAAATCTTAAAATTTTTATTTCGTTGCAATATTTTAATTTTTACTCACGTGTAAGTGGCAACATTTTTTAATTTTTAATTCATTTAGATTTTAATTTATTAGAAATATTATCTCTCGATCAAGATGCAAACTTAGTCCATCCGTTATCGTATTTTCCTGAAGACGCCCGCAGAAGACGGCGCGAAACGTTGATAGTTTTATTTTATTTTAATTGTACAAATGTATATTAAAATTCTTGTTTTGTGCACCACTGAGCAATGTGTTGTATTTTAATAAATACATTCTTATTAGTTATTAGGCACAAAATATTTTACTAACCCATAATACGTAATATAGGGCAATTGTTGCAATTGTTTTGAAAATAAAAAAATAACGGATTTATACATTTTAGACACTGAAGATTCCGAAAAATGCCTTTTTAGGGGGGAGGGGGAAATTGACGTCTGTCAGTTTGTGTGTCTTTAAACACTCTATCTGCCGAAGAAATTGCGATAGAGACATGAAATTTGATGAATACTTCATATGTAATTATAAAAAAAATCCTAATGAATATCAATAACCTCGATTATCCGAAACTGTTTTTTCGGAGCCGTGAAATATTCGTTTTGATTTTCCGTTCTGAAAATTAAAAAAAAAATAGTATAAATAATGATGTTGGTATAAATAATGAAGTCGATTGGATAATTAGTTATCGAAACATTTGTAATCTTATTTTTCACACTCTGCGATATTTCATGACGCTGTATTACATTCAAAGTTCATTTCAAAGAAATATTCTAATTGGAAATAAGAAGTTTAATCCGACGGCAAAGCATCAAACTGTAAGTTAATATAGTTATCATTTTTGGAGTTACAAACATGCTCCTTTGAAGCAATTCTTTAGTACTTTATTATCCCGTCGACCAAAAAACTATTGAAAAACAATCCTTTTAAATGCCAATAATTTCTTATTATAAATATTACATTCACTTGACAGTAAATACTTTACAAGTGATTATTACGTGATCATGTAATTTTAATTTGATATTTTTATTAAACTTTTAATAATTTTTTTTTCTTTATTTAAAATAAAATTTATGGAATTTGTATAATTTACGAGTAGTTTTGCTATTTATATAATTTGTATAAATTGGACATCGAAATAGTAGTCTATTACTTACACTTCCATAATAGAGCATTACTCTGTATTTAAACTATTTAAACGCACGTTTAAATTTTATTTTGGAATTTCAATACATTTTATAAATATTTTGCACTGGTTTTATTTTCATATTTTACATTGTGCATATCCATGATGGTATCCATGGTAGCACCAACGACTAATTTTTTTTTTTCGATGGTGCGTAAAGCGACACGAAAAATTAAAAATATGATGTGCCATGGAGTAAGGAAAATCAGTGAGGATAACAATAACATGAGATAACAATACAGCGAGATCCTATTCGCGTTTGAAATGAAATAGACGCCCTCTCGCGGACAAAGTCTGAAACGAAATAGAACTGATACCGTGAGCATCTTCCGCTGAAATCAGTGTTTAAAAGGTCGATAAATAAATAAACAGTTCTATAATAAATAAATAAATAAACAGTTCTATAACGCATGCAACGTTAAGTTCTTTGTATTAAAATTATCTAAAATCAAAATTTTATGCACAAAGTTTAGATCTATAATACAAAAAAGTACATTTGACTTACTCATGGCAAAATAACATGCACAGCATGGAACAAACAGCAAGCACTACGTAAACAAACGATTATCAGGTCTATACAACGCCACCTTTCGGTCATTACAAACGCGAATAAGTGTGATACCATCTTTAAAAGTCACCTCGAATGTAATATTAGATACAACAAAGTAAAAAAAAAATCATTAATGCTTCGTAAAACCAACCCAAAAATTAAAAAAAAACAAACAATGCACCATAAAAGAGGAAAGTGAGTGTAGAAAAAATAACAACATAGTAATGGGACAAGAAACGAGATAAGAATATATCAAGATATTGACATTTTAATACTCTATTTAAATGTCACCTTGTATGTAACACAAGTTACAAATAGGCCAAAAAATATTTTCCGAAATATTTAGTAAAATCCCACTAAGAATTAAAAGTATTATGCCCCCTAGAGAATCAAAAACCAATCAAGAAAATATTATTGTGACATAAGAATACAGCAAAGTCGCACACTCTTAAAACGAAAGAGTGGATTTGGCTTCTCAGGAAAGAGTTGTAATTTATTGAATCTTGAATTAGTTATTTTTAAATGCTTTACTCATCAGGATTTTTAAATAAGTCATCTTGATTTAAATTGTTTAAAAACAACTCTATTACTTTAGTTGTTTCAACTCTTTATGAGAAGCTGCCTTTCAAAACGTGAGATGAGCGAATTTTGGCTGAACTTGAGTTATTTCTGTGCTGACATTTTAAGAGAGTATAAATTTTATACACTTTTTAAATGTCATCTCCATATAACATCAATCACACTTAACACAAACATGAAATTTCCTCCCAAATGATGAGTAAAAACACTCCGATAGTTAGAAATATTAAGTATCACAGAATAAGGGAAATAAATAGAAAAAAATACAGCAATACCTTGTTAAGTTGATAATCCCTTGAAATATCATTCATCGTCAGAATCACACCCACACACACAAAAAGAAAAAAAAACTGAGCGTTAGGAAATTCTAATATACCGTGATTCAAAACATATGAAACCTTTTTAAATATCACTTTCTAATTATACGTTTACTGTTATTTTTTCTACAAACAATATTTGAAAAATGATAGAAGGAAGAGAAATGAATTCATTAATGATTGAAGGAGAGCTACAGTATTTTTTAAAGAAAATGTAACAACACATAAAATCACTTTTGACATATAATAAACTATACATAGTTTTCCCTTAGTTTTCCAAAAAATATGTAATTTTATAAATATTAAATTTTAAAATTAAGTCAATAGAATTAAAAAAAATATATTTTTTGACAGTTTATTTACAAAATGTTTCTTTTATTTGCTGTATTGTTGTATATTCAAAAATATTTTTTTCAAATAATAATTGTCAAAATGGAAAAATTTTGAACAGACGCTTTCTAGAATATTTTACGTTTTGTGGATTTTTTTTAACAATGAAGAGTATTATAAAAGAAAACTACCTGTATAATTTTGAAATTAAATTTATTTCAATTAGAAAATAAATACGGTAGCTTCGGCAAAAGGACTACTCGTTACGGAATCTCATTTCACAAATTAAAACTTTATTTCCATTATCTTTCTTAGTAATACATTAGGTAAATGGGTTACTTTTATCTTTTAAATTCAAAACTAATCACATGAATACTTCAGCTTACAAAGACAATTTGTCTTGGAATCACATTTCTTATTTAAAATCCTTTTTTTCAATCGATTATTTTCTTTATTCATTCTTATGTGGTGTTACTTGGCAGACGCAGTAGAATTAACAATGCTTATTATCAGCGTAAACTAGGATTTCTAGTAAACTCACGTGAATTGAGTGACCATCAAGGATGAGCAGTACTTGGTGGAATTCTTTCAAAGTTGTGTTCCTAGAGCCATTTATTGAAAAACTTGAAAGAAATTAAAGGAGATTTTGTTTTCAAATGAAATTTTAATCGTGGGGGAAAATTCTTTGAAAAATATTGTGTAAGAACTAAAGGAAAAATCAAGCGGTTTGTGTTAATACCAACAATTAACACATTTTTTCCTATTTCAGAAGTCAAAGAATAGGTATCATCAACCCCTTTGGCAAATATTACTTTGCCGCATTATTTAACTAACGTCTAGTGTCATCCATGTTAAAGATATTTTCCTTTTTTGTGAAGAATTCATTTTCCCCATAACTTCCATCTCACATATTTTCCATTCTTAAACACTGTGCGATATATAGAAAGTATTTTTGCCTGCCGAATTATTCATTACTTATTTTTATATAAAAACGAATTTAAAGAACTGTAACAGAATTTGTCGCTATTGAACATATGTTTAACCCCTAAGTATTTTGCAAATATATGTGCAGTATGAACTATAGTTGCCAGTTATGAACTATAGTTATATCTTTGTGAAATAATGTTTTTTAATCGTTAGTATGTTAAGTAGAAGCTGATTTTTCGCTTTTAGTATATTGTACAGTGTGACATCTGAAAGAATTTTGCATATTGTGTGATATCTAACATTGTATGGTGAATCTCCATTATTTATACTAATTACATGGCAATCCGAATACGTCTTTGCAAGTTAGAATACGACCATGTAGACGGATGGACAAATTCAATTCATAAACATTTTTAATGTATGTTGGAATGCTCTGGATTTCATATTTATATCGCTACATTGTACATGCTATAACGGTTAAAGTTTTTCTATCCATTGGTTAAAATCGAAAAAAATTCCATTAGATAGCTTTTGAAATTAGTCGGAACATACACTACACATCGACCCTTATAGGGCCTCTTGCTTTATCGTGTGTGTGATTGTAATGGTCAGTAATAGATAAAAGCACGTTACGCACAGAATCAATTATTTGTTTTAATCGAAAACAATCAGCTAAAATTTTTGTCAAATAAACAACTATAGAACTATAATTACCATTGTTTGTTTTCAAGTGGATAATAAAAATACAGTAAAATTTAAAAGAGTAAACCAAAAATAACGATGTTATCGCATGTCTTTAACCTCTCACATAACAACATTGTGATGAATTAATTCTACAATAAGTAACAGAATAACATCAAGATTTCTGAGGTACATTTAAATAAAAAATACTTTAGCAAGAACAAATGAAGTCTAGTAAATGTCATGCGGCGCTGTAATTTAAAAAACCTTTTTTTCCTTCGAAGTTTATATAATGAACAAAAGATGAGAAAAAAGATATTGCATGTTCCAGAAAAGGGAAATTGAATTCAGATGTACGGTAAAGAAATTTAAGAAATGGTTTGTTCCCATACTTTCATCTCTATTGAAATATATAGTAGATACACGCTGGAATAGGACAATTTTTAGAAAATAATATCTTACTCAATATAATCTTCTCAGTTTTAAATATAATTCAGATATATATGGGTTATTTGAAACTAAAAAAATAATATTTTTCCGTCTTTTGAAACTTAATTTCTGGGCGATTTAAAGGCTATTTGTTTCTCCCACATTTGCTAGAGTAGTGGGATATTCATGCAAATTGCATGGAAAGTATTAGGAATCTGCAATTTAGCTGGTATAATACATTCATAGATCTAAGTTAAATGTAAAAAAAAAAAAATTCTACTATTTTTTAATATGTGATATAAAAAAAATTAGCTTCAACATAAAAAAAATGGTTTTAACCCGTATCGAGATCTAAAGATAAATTTCCTCGGCAAATAAATAAGCAGAATGCTAAATTCATCTTTAAAATGATAAACATAAAATTACACTATGTGCAAACTACTTAAAAGATGACAAAAGTATTTAAAAGATCTAAAATTACTTTAATTCTTAGTACTTTCAATTCTAAAGACAGCTTTCATCGTTGAATACAAATATATCGTTATTAACATTTTATTGAAATAAGACTTTTATCGGCTATACAAGTCTGTTTTCCCACTTAGAAGTTTTAACCTACAGGGGCCGCGTAAAAATTTAGTTTTCAAACTTTTTCAAATAGACCCCCCCCCCCCCAATGGAGTTGCAAATTATGTCATCATATTTCGCACTGTTATTTATGAAACTTTGCAATTGGATGTATAGGTCTAGGGGCTATTAAGGAATTAGCCTACTGTTTCAATAATTATGACTCATCCTGTATAAACGCATACACATAATCATATAGGAATCGATATTTGAATGATGGATGGTTTAGACGTCTCAGAGGGGGAGGAGGTAGATGGTGAGTGTTGTTTACAAAATGAAATTATCCCGAATTTTTCCGTAATTGCTTTTCCCGGGGTGGCCGCAATAGATGGGTCTCATTCTTTCTAGTGGGATCAACGTAAAACATTTATTCTTGAGGATATCATTTTAGAAGAAAAATTTGAAGCAAAGAATTTTTTTTAAAATTTAACTGTGCATTTATTACATAATAAACATTAGAAAATTTATTAAAATTACCAAAAATTTACCAAAAGTTTAAATTAAATATATGTATCTGTTTAAAAACACATGAGAAAGAAATGGAATGTGTGCGAGAATATTTTCCTTTCCTGTTTGGCACTTTTCCATACAAGTTTCTACGTATTTTATATGTTACTGAAATATTAAGCTATATTCTCAATTTCAAGCATATGTAAGATGTCCATGCGGAAATAATTTAATTATGTTGAAAAATTCATTACTTCGTCTTAGGAATGTAATATGAATCAAAATAAAATTGAAAACACACTTTAATATTTACTTTTGATCAGTTAACATTTTAAGGTATAAAATTTTTTCATCAGGCAACTGTAAAAATTGTCATACGCATGAAGCTATAGTAATATGTGTATCGTGATTTTCTGTAGAAATGAAAATAGGTCGAAGATTGTGAAAAAAATAAAAATAAAACTAATACTTTTTTCCAAACCCAACTTGCAAATATTTGTATTGCAGATTTTGTATTATGTTAACTGCAGGTGTAAATAATAACAAAATTGTAATTTAATAAATTACAACGACTATTTTGAAAATTATATTTTCAAAGACTCAAATTTGAAAGACTTATAAATAAGTTCTATATTTAAATTAATAATAATACAATGGTTCATTTATTCATACAATAGTATAGTATTGCCTACAGTACATATCTTTTCACTGAGTATTGTTTTGTCTTAAAAGTTACCTTTATTTCTCTACATATACAGTAATAGTAGTAAACGCCTATGCATTTATTATTATGATTTAATTTATTTTTTGACATTTAATAATATTAACAAAAATATGCTTAAATCTTTTTGCTCCGCTGATGATTTTTTCCTTTTAAACGTATGCTTCACACTTTAAATTTAAAATATACTTAAAAAAAGTACATTTTATGTTGTACATTTCCCAATTTTCAATCCTTTACTTCTCAACTCCACATACTGATTCTACTGGGTGAGTGCAAAAGTTCATTCGGAGTTTGAAAGTGAAAGTCTCACAGTGATTAGGCGAACAAAGTTCTTTATTCAATCAATAATATATGCTCCATCGTTTTCTATACTCTATTTTCAACATTCTGTCAGTATTTGGGTGCCCTGAGCATAAAAACTCGGCAGATTAGATTCAAAGAAAGAAAACGCGACGTTTTTCAAGGCATCCAAAGAGTCAAGTTTTTTTCCTTTTAAATGATTTTGCAATGACCAGAACGAGTGATAATCAGATGGTGCGATGTCAGGAGAATGTGGTGGATGAATTAGGACATCCAATTTCAGGCTGTTCAGTTTGCGCAGCGTTTGCCTTGAATTGTCTGATCTGGCGTTCTCATGATAAAAACCAACGCCCTTGTGATTTCACAAAATTGGACGCTTCTGTTTGATTTCTCGATTCAGATTGGTTAATTGACGACAGTACTTGTCCGAATTAATCGTTTGTTAAGGGGGGGAGCAACTTAAAATAAATTATGCCCTTGCAATCCCACCAAACATAGAACATCATCTTCATCGGATGCAAACTGGCCTTTGCCATTTCACCACCATGCGCACCTGCTTGTTTCCTTGTGTGTTTGCGCTGAACATTGTTGTAAAGGAACCATTTCTCATCGCCCGTGACTAATCGATCTAAAAACAGCTCGTTTTTGAGCCACCCGAATAAAGAAACGGCAGCAGAAATTCGCTCGATTTCGTTTCTCTCGGTCAGCAAATGGGCACCCATTTATCGAGTTTCAAATCGTATCCTATGTTTTTTAAACGCCGAAAAGTGATTGATAGGTCAACGTTAAGCATTGTAGCCACTTCTTATGTAAAAATTCCGGAGTAATCTGAACTAAAGTACACACAACATCGTCATCAATGTGTGATGGCCCACGTGAGCGTGGCTCGTTTTCAAAATTAAACTCTCCGTGGCAAAATTTCGCAAGCCACTTTCCCACAGTTCGTTTAGCTGGTGCTTGAACTTTGTAAATTTCTTGAATGTTTTTACGGCTGCTGCAACGATTATTCTCTTCCGAAACTTGTAAAGCATAACATGCCGTAAATGCACCTTGTCGGTATTCATTTTGAAAGTAAACTTTCTCGAAGCAGTTTGAATCTACACAAATTATTTTGTTTGAAATGAAAGCTGCACACGTCATCTTTTTAGTGATCTATCTTACATAGATGGCAGGATTAATAACAACACTTTACGCCGCTTCTAACACCATCTATTGCACCTCTGCACGAACTTTTGCACTCACCCAATATTAATTAAAATACAACTAAATATTTAATATGTTTAAAAAATTCATAATTGAAATGCAGGTAAGGTAGTGTTGTTTTGTGTAAAATTATATGTATAGAAAAAGTATAAATAAGGAAGGAGAAGTGTTCTATTCTGTATGTAATCTCTATCGTTATTTTACTTGTTAAATAAATTATGTCTGGATGTAATTCATAGAAACAATAACGTATATGCATTTCATATTTCACTTTTTAAAGCAATTCATTTATATAAACTTTTTTTTCAATATAATCCTCGATCATATTTCAAATTTTAATAGCATGTTTTAAAAATTTTATAACTAAATAAAAAGTAATAAATTAAGTTTTCTTTTATCATTAATAATTTACTTTCATCTAAAATACTTTTTTTATATAATTAATAAGGTTATTCGAATGATATTAAATTAAAATACTTTTTATCCATTGCAATATATATATATATATCCGAAAGAGTGCTGTAACACACTAAAATATAATTGAATTTTCTTAAAACGTATTATTGAATTCCTCTGTCAGTAAACATTCTCATATAGGCAGACGGCAGTTTTCTTTAAAACTTATATATGTCGATGAAAATTAAAAAAATATATATATTATATTCTCAATTTTAACAGCAAGGTACACTATATAAAAAAAATTGAACCGCAAATAAAATGTAATATGATTTTTTTTTTTTGACTTTTATATTTTTGAAACAAAATACTCAAGAAAATTATTTTCTTCCGTGATAGCGTTTCTAAACAAGCTATTTTGAAAAGTAACTTTTATTTTTTATGAATGTTTTGAACGGAAAAAATGTTTTTTAGAAAGGATATATATATATATATATATATATATATATATTAGGGTGGATCGAAATTTTTTTTTTCACTGTGTCAAAACCTACCTATGCGGAAAAGATGTTCTCTTGGATGGAGATTAAGGGAAAAATAATTAAAAAAATTAATTTTAAATTTTAATACTGCCACAATGAGGTTGAATTTCGAAAAAAAGTGAAAAAAGACCTAATTTTGGATAGATTATTTTTTATTCAAAATAATAGTTTAAAAAGTTATCCAAAACCTACCTATGCGTAAAAGATGTTATATTATATGCTGAGTATGAGAAAAATAATTAAAAAAATTAATTTCAAAATTTAAATCTACCGCAATGTGGCTCAAATTTATGTATTTGAACGTTTTTACGGTAAAAAATCAACTTTTGTTTTGTAAAATAAAATATGAATTTTAGACATTTTTAACATTTATTACAATGAGGGGATATTTAATTGATTACAAGATAAAAACTTTAGTTTCTTATTTAACAGCTTCATTAGTATTAAATCAAGAAAAATCGTCAACATTTCAATTGGCGATAATGACGTTCGGTATTGAAAATCGACATGAGATTTTGTAATTCAATTCAATTTTTATAAAACTGTCTCTTATGTATGGTCCATACACAGCATAAATACTTCCGTGACTCTTTTGATTATTAATTTTGTAGAATGAGAGTTGCGCGAATAGATATTATTGATAGTAGATGTTATTGCCACTGAAATGATTGCTGGAATTACATATTGCTTCTGAAATCATGTCGTTACTAAATCCGCCAGTTAGTGGAGGTTCGACACATTTTCCTATTTAATTAAATCTATGAAATCCGTCGCAAAAGATCAAAAAGCTGGTAAATGGAAAATATAGATAGTTTTTATGTGATGATTAGGATTACAGCAGACCGTTTGATTTCACTCGCGCGTTTTTATAATTCATATACTGACATAAATGAAAATACAAAAAGCTTCTAACACGCTGCCAATAATCTTTCTATTTCACCAGTGAAACATTTGTGCCCAGCCGCGGTTCCATCCACGCTGCAAAAAAATGACATAGTGGAACTTCATTGGTGTGTAACTAGCACAAAAAGCATTGCAGTGGACGCTTGAAGATTAGTCCCATATTTCGAATAACACATCCTTTAACATCTATGTTAACAGATATTACATCACAACCGATAGCAACCAACTTTGTTACATGTATATTATTGTTAACACATGACAAAAAATGTACGTCGTGTTTTCAAATTGTTTGGTACTCTACCGGAATTTATAAATATGTGGCCGATGTATTCGGAACCCAGTTCTTTTTTCAAGCTCAAGTCTGCTTCTATTATGATTTTTCTTCTGTTGTTTTCTAGTGATGCAGTCAATCTTTACACCCATAAAAGTTTAAAGAAAATGGCCATGGTCATAATCTTTTACAAATGACTAAAGAGAATGACTAAAACGATGGAGTGGTCTTTGGTTTGTTTTGTCATGCCGATTTTTTTTCTGTCAGTAGCATTCGACTCATAGTTTTGTGAGGTAATGCCCACGTCTTGAAGTGCACCAGACACGATGGCAGCACCTGCTTGGTCGGAAGTACCCAAACTGTCCAATATTCTGATGATGTGACACCTAGCTCGGCAGTATTTTGGCTTTTCAATGATAGCTGATGATGTAGAAAAGTGAGTTTGTTCTCAATACGTCGGTTTAGTTTACACTCAATATTCATATTCATATTCAAATCTATTGAATTGAAAAAAAATAGGCAGTATTTTCGGAAATGGTCCAAAAGGCTGTAGTAGCTTTCAGTATCTTATTTTGTTTTACAGGAATTAAGAAGAGCACAATATTTGTCGTTAAACAGTTTAATTTTCCTTAAAAGGCTGCTATGGTAAGTTATTGAGATTGAATCTCATTTACAGGTCACTAGTAACTTATTAGCAACTCCTTCTCACTGGCATGAAATAAATAGATGTTGACCGATTCCTTTCTTCGGTTATCCTTTAAATACCAATATGTAAATTTTATAACTTTTTGTATTAGGGAGCATATTTACTGGCATATCAAAGCTAGACCCAAATAGGGTGTAATTCATATCTCTCTCTCTTTTTTATTTTTTTTAACAACGCCATGGTACAGTAATATTCAAGGTACACTAAGCTACACAATAAACAAGCAGACAAATTCTAACTGAAAAAACTGGAACTGCCAGTTTTTCGAAACTTTAAATTGCTTGCAGGAGTATTAAATTTCGAAATTAGTTTTATTTATTTATTTATTTTTACTTAATATCCATGCAATATAATATTTCTTACGCAAAGGCAGGTTTTGATTGATATTAAACTGTTTATTTTGCGTCAAAATTAAATCTAACCAAATTTAGATCTTTTTTCGTTTTTTCAATATTTTATCGAATTTTCAACTTTTTTGTGGCAGTATTAAATTTTGAATTTATTACTTACTAGTTGGAAATTGCACGTGAAGCGTAGCAAATGAGGTGCATTCATACGATAACGAAGTTTTAAAAATATTCAGATATTGCCCTTATAGTAGACAGTACTTCGTATATAGTATAGTGATCGAAATCTTTTTTTTATTCCTCTAAATATACAGGAAAAAACTTTTATTACACCTCATCAACGTATATCATATCCATAAAATGTGAAATAGTTTAATATAATTAACACACGCCCCAAACCATGTTTACCCATATAGCATTATATAGTGGGATACTTTTGTGAGGCCCTGTAATTTAATAATAAATATTCTTTGCATCACAGATTGTACAGAATGTATATTTTAATATATACATGTATATACCTCCTAGGTTCATGTATTCTATTATATTCGAATGAGTGTAACACTATTAAAATGCATTTGAAACATTTTCCCCCATTGACCGCAATGTAACGGAATACTTTTGATTGTCTCTGTAACTGATCTATGCATCCAATTTTCATAAAATTTGAAATGACTCAACAAAATTATGTAATAACTAGCTGTTACCCGTGACGTCGTTCACGTAGCATTAAAAAAAAAGATAAATGTTTTAATTAAACAAAACGGTTCATTAACAATAATTTAAAAAATATATAACATTTATCTTATAGAGGCTATGCAGTAGTGTGTGTTAGATAATATGAACAGTCGCGAAAATGAAATTGTAACCACTTATACTGTAGAACAACTGTAACGCACCCCAATTGTACAGAAATCATGTTGTAGTGCATTTCAGAATTCCATATCAAAGAAAGAAAAATCATGTGTTAAACCTAGGTAATAAAAAAAATATCCAACATTTCCATAATGCATAACTTCACCGGGACATTCTTTTCTGCAGCTGTGCATTATGATCTGTGTGTTTGCCAATATTCTAAATACAATGTTAAAATTTTCTTAGTGAGAAAAAGTATAACGAAGATTAAAATTCACCTTTAGCAATTTCTAATTATAGACAGAAACTTACTTGAATTCTTTTTTACAGTCCTGTATATTACGTGCAAATATGTATACGATCGCATATTTAGCTTAAATTATTCAAGCAAAAAACCCGATTCAAATTATTGAATTCATATTTCCGGGAATCGCTATTGCACTGGTGACCAATCCAGTTTATTGTATAGTCCGATACATGATTTATTTAAATTCTACAAACATCTCTTATTATATCAAATGTAGCTGAACTTCAGGATGCATTAGTTTTCGAAATACATACGATAATTGAAAAAGCTCTTCAGCAATCTTTTCTAATAGACCATACTTTGGATACAATATCAGAGATCTGGACACAGGTCCAAAATATTTTATGCGTCTCTGTAAATGAACAACAAATGTGATGCAAATGATACTTATTGTAATAAATTTCAGTATTTATCATTGTATTGATTATCTCAGTATATTAATTTCATCATGTTTGAAATAGCGCAACGCAATTAAAATACGCCGGGAATATTTTTTTCTCCGTAGACTTTTATATTACCGAACATTTTTCTGTAATCTTGTAAGTGAATGTTAAATCTTTTCGCCCCATTTTCTACAGAAATCCTATTTTAGTGCACTTCAGAACCTAATATCAATTTCAATATTATTAAAATAACTTTAATAAAATAACATTATTAAAATACGGTGCAAATGGTTTTTCTTCACAGACCATAATATATTGAAATACTTTTGAGCTCCCTGTACGCACACTATAAGTACTACATTTAACATATTCGATAGTAACCATGTTCTTCTAAACCTTAAAAATGCATGTAAATTTCATTACATTTAAAATTATGTAACATTATCAAAATACACCACAAATGATTTTTTCGCCTTAGACCATAATGTAAAGTTTCCTTTTGAGTGCTCCTGTGATTCAGCTATAATTGCTACCTGGTCCATTTTCAATGATGCATATGCTATGGTAAATCTCAATAACGTATGTTATTTTCGTATGAATTCCACTATATTTACCCAAGTTGAAAAACGGACAGACAGACGGCAGACCTCAGGCACTCGGCATCCGGTAGACAGACAGGTTGAAGTCGTAAACACTTTTAGACCATGTTAGAAAGTGTCAAAAAGCGGGTAGTTTCCGTAAAACGAAAAAAAACAGTGTTAGGAAAAATATACTACAAAACTGTGTTTTAGGTGGCATTTTTGTATAATTTGTACATATATGCTCTACATACCATAAAAATTTATAGAAATTTATTATAAAAAACATTCTTAAAAGTGACAACATATGCCAATATGCCAAATTGAGCACATTATACCAAATTGAGATATTGACTGAGGGAATGTATTTTCTCACAATTACATTAAATCTTTAGATTTTAAGCCCGAAAGTGCATTTTTAAAGTGATATTTTTTATATTTTCAGAATTGAACAATTTTCAGAATTAACACACAAGAATTTTTTTTTTTTTTGATTAGTTGAGCTTTTCTTACTTTCTAAAAATGATAAAAAGTTTTTTCATTGATCATTACGTCATTTACGATATGTATAAATTATTAATATTTTCTAGTCATTAATTATTTAACCTTTAAAAAAACTTATTTCATTTTAAAATTAAATATTAACAACGCTCAGACAATAAACTTAATTTTCTTTATATAATAACTTTTGATATCATAATTCAATATCATTTCATTGCAACATCAGAGATATTTATTTTATTTTCAATATGTGACGTCACAGTCGTCTCTTTTTAGCACTTACTCAAAATTACATTGTGTTATTAAAAATGAAAACTTGAAAACTTATACTTTGTTTCATATATGACGTTACATTGATATTTTTAAAATTCTTAATGGAAAGTATTCCTCCGACGTCACAATTGGTAAAAAGTTGAATTTTATAGCCTCGAACCGAAAGAAAGAAAAAGGTTCATTTTGATTACGGATTAATATCTGGAAAAACTACTAAAATATTTATATTCTTGTAAACTTTGAAGTTATATTATTGTAATGTCTTCTAAGTGTAAAAGAAATTTTACATAATCGTTTGCGTGATATAAGAAGAAAAATAGTATTCCTCTGACGTCACAATTCGTGAAATTGCGGTTTTTAATCTCGAACCGAAAAACAGAATAGGGTCTATTTATTTATTTCATTTTATTTTATCACGTGAAAATCTTTCAGTTGAAAATTAATTACAGAAGAGAAATTATTATTCCGGTTTTTTATTTTTTGGCAACGAAAAAAGAAAGATAATTAAATATTATGGAAAATTTTTCAATTTATTCTGTACTAGCAGGCTATGCCCGCTTCGCTGGTCCATATTTCCAAACAAACCTTGACTCAAAAAAAAAAAAAAAAAAAAAAAAAAAAAAAAATGATGATTTAAAAATTTTATTTTAAAGCAGTATAGACCACCCTGGAATGTTCTTCCGTATTGCTGAAAATCATGCCAACGCCATTGCGATATTGTACTATTGTAAGTCTTGGCGAAAATTTGGGCAATTAAGCACCATCTATTTTATTTTATCATTTATAGTAGAGTTTCGTATGAACATGAGACCGTTATGACAACAGGAATCAAAATGTTCTCGAGTCATCACATTATTACATTAGAGGGCATTGCAATGATTAGTGAGATTGATTATCAAACTCTATTAACTTTCGGATTGTACATTATCATTTCTTAGCTCTTAAAATCTCGACATCTGAACTTGCACTATGTGTAGTTCTGGTAGCCTACATACAATGTCATTTCATGTTGCATTTTTTAATAAACGTCCTCTTCTAGTAGGTCTACTGTAGTTTCCTATTTACCTTAATCTGTTCGAGCAAGAATACATAGAGTAAAAAATGCAAAGAATTATTGACAGATAAAGAAAAGTTTTTGTTTGTTTGTATTTATGACTGCCATTTATCTACACGTGGGATATAGGCCCTAAGGAAAGGATGCCCTCCGTGGGGGTGGCAGACGAAGAAGGTTGTTTCACTTATATATTTAGTAGAAAAATGAAGCATAAAAAGTATGTTTTAAAGCTGTATTATTTGAATAACATTAAAATTACATCAGTTTCACTGCCTCTTCCTTTTATAAAACAGTTGCTAACATGTAGTCGTTAAATCAGAATAATCTTGATGACTAAATTTTGTAGAAAAATAAGTCTTTAGTTTGCATCTAATAAAATCTTTCTACCTTCTGTAATCGATTCCATTATGATTTTTAGTGTCAAACATTAGAAGTGCTAGAAACGATATTGTTACAAATGTACCAGACTTATTTCATGTTTGTCCTCAAATAAATGTGAAATTTACGATCACCCATTATTGGCATTTAATGTTATAGCTTGACGATAGTTTTTTGTTCGACTACTTGATTATTCCGTCGATCAATTTCGCCAAATTATACAAATGGACATAATTTTTATTTTAAATAATCAAAGAATCAATAAATTACTAAAATGTTAATAGAAATACAAATAAACATCGAATTAAAATTGGTTGATGAAGTAACAATTACGTATAACAAATTTAATGTCAAATGGTCGATGGGATTATAAAGTATTACCAAATTATATAAACAAATTGTATAAACAATAATATTGCCAATAATATGTAGGGCAGGTGTCATCTACGGATCCCGTTGGCGCGATTGCAGCAAATTGAGATTTTATGCCTCACGTGGTAATCCGGTAATAGTTGATTATTTTTGAGTAAATTATTTCATTATTTTTCTTTTCTCTTTTAAAATTATATAAATTGTTTTGTTCCATAATTATTTATTGACTTAGTTTATTATTATTATTTCCTTTTTAAAATAATAGAAAATAAATAAGAGTAATATAAATGTAATTGGTATTTGAAAACGCAGTGTTTTCCAAATTGGCATCATAAAAAAAAATCACGCCAAGGTGATGCGTGTATAAAAGTGGAAAAATGTTTGCAATAATATAAACAAAAAAAAAAAAACGAAAACAAATAATTAAAAATTCGCCATTTCGATAGTTTTTTAAAATAACATCAAGGTTAATTCTCCTGTCGGGCAGCAATAGTACATTTTCTTTTCTTCGTCTGTTTCATAATAAAAAAACATAAATTTAATAACTTCTAATTAAATAATCTGACTAATTTCCTGTAATCGGATTTATGATCTAAAAGATCGATAATTATATGATCGATAATTTTTGACTAATTTGGCGGAAAAATCGTTTTCGAATACCAGTTTCATATATATATTTAAATTATTTTCTATTATTTAAAAAATAACAACAATTAGTATTTAAATAATAAGTATAGAACAAAACAGTTTACATAATTTTAAAGAAGAGAAAGGAAATAAAAAAACATTTTATTAATAATTAAATAACAATAGTCGGGTTGCCATGCCAGACAAAATAACATTAATTTAGTGTCCATTAGTTACCTCGGTGTGTATATGATATCTGTGCAAACAAAACTTCCGATAATATAATAAATGACGTCATATTTATTTTCCTTTGAATTTTTTTTATTTTAACTAGCATACCCAGCCCGCTTCGCCGGGCTTAATTTGAAGGTTTATTTAATAATTTATGTGTATGGTACGCTTCCCGGACCATCGGCACTCCACGTGCGTCGGGTGAGCGTCAGAACAAACTTTCAGCATATACATATGGGTGGTTGTACTTGAATGCACAGACCTGCGCGTTTTTTTCTATCTTGCTTTTATACCTCTGGACCGAGTTGGCGCATTGCCAAGATTTGCTTCCTCTGGACCGAGTTGGCGCATTGCCAAGATTTGCTTTCCCCTGTGCCTCAATTAATTAATTAATTAATTATCCTCGGAATTCCTTTTATTTATAGAGATTTTTCACGTGGATACTGTTCAACTAAAAATTAATTGCCGAGGAGAAATTATTTTCCATATTTTGATTTTTTTGGCAACGGGAAAGAAAATGGTTATTTTTTATCGGAAAAATTTTAATTGATTCTGTATGAAAAATAATGAAATTTTGAATTATTAAGGAAAATATTTGAATAAATCAATTAAAAATTAGCCTATGTTCACCGGAAATAGTGTAGCTTTCCAACGGTGAAAGAATTTTTCAAAACCGTCAAGTAGTTTCGGAGCCAATTCAATTCAAACAAACAAACAATCAAATCTTTCCTCTTTATAATATTAGTATAGATGAGAAATAGTGAAATATTGAATTATTAAGAAAAATATTTGAATAAAATAAATAAAAATTAGCCTATGTTCATTTCAGGCCAATAATTTACCTATATACAAAAATTCAAAGACATTAATCCATCCGTTTTGAAGCCAAGTTCATTCCAATTTTCGGACACACTTTCACATTTATAATATATATAAGGATTATTGTTTTTTACTTAACCTCCATACGATATAACATCTTTTCCGCATTGTTGGATTAAAAAAAAAATATTAAAGTAATTAGTTTTTGACAAAAATAACCTAACCAAAATTCGGCCTTTTTTCAAATTTTTTCGAAATTTCAACCCTTTTGTGGCAGTATTAAATTTTAAAATTAATTTTTTTTTATTATTTTTCCGTTAATCTCCATACAATAGAACATCTTTTCCGCATAGGTAGATTTTGATTAATGGTAATTTTTTTTTCACCATAGACAATCGATCCACCCTAATATATATATATATATATATATATATATATATATATATATATATATATATATATATTAATATATATATATATATTAATTATAATAAAATGTAAACAGGACTCTTTTTTTAAAATTCTTAACGCACTTGATATGTTTAATATCTGATATCTTTTCTTAAAAAAATTAAAGAAAATATGCAGTTAGTTTTTTTTTCTTTCGAATTATTTATACGTTTTTCTTTTCAAAACTTCGCAAATTTTGTTAAATGAAAAAGAACGTATTTTTTAGATGTAAGATTTATAAATAAAAAATAACTATTTGAAATATCGTAAATAATATCAAAAACAGTGTTAATATTTACAGAATTAATATCAGTAATAGCACAACTATGAAACAGAATGATAATTTTATGTTTAAGGGGGTAGTAAGGTTTTTTTTTTTTTTTTTTTTTTTTTTTTTTTTTTTTTTTCATTTTTTTTCATTATTTTATATTAATGTACAACATCTTAAGATTATTCTGTGAAAATTTGAAAGCAATTGAAGTAAAACTGACGGAGATATACACTTGTAAGGCTCCGCCCTCCTATTTCGACAAAAGCGTCTGTGAAACTTTAAACGTGTTTTTCTAACACTTCGCTTTTTCGAAGCCGGTGAACTCTGTAGTTCAAAATCTACTGAACCGATCTTTTTTAAATTTTACACACTCTTTCTTTATATAAATTACGAGATAACGCTGTCGAGTTTTTTTCTTTTTTTTAATTTTAACTTACTTTTAAAAAACAAAATATTAGATTTTTTTGATGAAAAATCAGTATTTTGACTTCCGAGCCTTGTAAAAAATATAAAAATCAATAATTAAAAAAAAAACTCGACTGCGTTCCCTGAGGAAACTTATCAACTAATTAAATCAATTTGGTTTTTTAATTTCAATTGATCCAGTCATGAGTTATGCGGTTCACCGCGAATCAACTTTTTTTTGGGACGTCTTCGAAGATTCGCTGTCATCGGCTCATTTTTTAATATTTCTTAATGAAAATTTCACAGAATACTCTTTAAATGACATATAATTATACTATAATTATACAAATAAATAAATATTAATTGTATCCTTACAAAAAATGATAGAAAATATGCTTTTTTTCCCTCGAATTAACCTTACTACCCCCTTAAAGAAGTATATTTTAAAGGAATACAATTAAATGCATATTTATAGTCTACTATAAAAGTATGTCAGACATTGTAAATAAAGTAAATCAGTACTGTAATTACCTGTATATATATTCAGATCTTGGTGTAGTAGTTCTACTGTTATGGAAAAAATGCATTAATACAAATTTTTTTAATGTATTCTAAATGAGGATAAAATATGTCTTCACCTTAAATATGACATGGTCACAATGGCAACAATTTAGAATCATTATCTATCCTGAAATATTATTAAAATAATTATGTTAGATTGAATAAAAAAACTTCAATTAATATCTTTCTATGTTTTGATTCCATTTTTGTAACATTTTGTCGAAAATGTGTGTAAGGTAAAATAAAATGTAGATTTTGCTGCATGTTTTGAGACTTTCCACCTGTGAAACGAAGTGAAATCATTTCTATCTTTTGACTTAACCCTCTGATTATGTGACAAAATGTGAGCTTCGGAATGAAGCAAAAGCATAATTGTGTTCTATAAATTAAACGTGGGAGAGATTCTGATAATAACTAAAAATATGATGTGAAGAGTAAAAATAGAAAGTCTTTTCAAGGTATTTGATGCTGAATGATTTAAATAAATATTACTAGAAAGAGAATGATCCGGGCTATAAAACAATCCAGATGGATGTAGATATGGTGCATTGGCGCCGGAAAGTAAGCTGTTTCATTATTTTTAGTGAAAAAAATTATTCTTAATAAATAAAGAAAAGTATAAAAAAACTTGATGATTAATGAAAAAGAAAATGTTGTTTGTTTTCAAAACAACTCTCATTCATTTTCTTATTGAAAATGAAAAGAAATGATCAATTAAATTATGTGATAAGAAAGAAAATTTGTATGATATAATGTATAAAAATTGTAATTTTGATTTCTTCTTATTTCTGAATATTTCTTATTTCTGCATAAACATGAATGATTAGCTTAAAAAAGAAAGAGATATTTTAAGTACAGAGGTAACTAAGTAAGTATCTATATTATCCCGCGAGTAGTCGCGACTTTTTTCACAACGTCATTAGTCGCGCTCTGTCTTTTCGCCACTGGCCCCCCGCATACCAAATATGTAAAATAAGAAATATTTTTCACCTAATATACGAAAATACCATTACAACGCAAATATAAATTTGCATTTTTCTTAAATTATGCATTTTATTCATGAGATCTGGAGTAATTGGAAAAAGTAAAAATGAACTTGCATTAGTGACTTTTACGTAGACGTTTTTGCCAATTTAAACTTTGTTTCTAAAAACCTACCTGAAAGAAAAACAGAGGTGTCCTGTTACTTCACTAAGGTGCTCGAGAAAGCTTCAAAGTCAGCTACGTGGTAGATCGCCGCTGTATTTGTAATGTGATATAAGTTAGGAGAACATAAGTTATACGGGCGGCGAAAAGACCGACACGCGACTACTGACGGGTTATAAAGGCCAAACGTATCGGTGCGTAACGCATACGTCATTTTGTGAATGGCAACACTTTCGTATACATTTCGGTTTTGCAATTTTTTGTACTACGAATTTTATACTTCTAAATATCGCACATTTTCAATTTTCACACCGTCGTATTGAGAAAAAAATGTACTTTTAAATGCAATTTGTTTCAAAACTGTATCTCAACTTAAATTTTTATATTTTTTAGTACGAATTTTGTAATTGTGGCAACAGAAATACGCCTTTTTCTCTTAAAATTGATAAAAACTGAGATGAAACTATCATGTCAAAAGAAATTGTCTGTTATAATATCAGATGAATTTTGATTTTATTGCGTTTTTATTCATCAATTAAATGCTTTTTAGTTTATTGCAATATTGCAAACTCAATTTACGACTAATACAACACTTTCTGTTTACAAAAATGTATTTTAAATAATATTCGAGTGACTTCACCGCATTTATTCAGTTCGTATCGGAAGGCTAAATGAGTGCAATTTTATTTATCCGTGTGTATGTAATGATATTTTAAATTTTGAAAGAAAAAATACAAATGCATGATTTCTGATAAAACATGGAGCTTTCACATGGGAATTCTCGCTCTAATTTTTTAACAAAAAACGTTTAGAGAAATCCGATAAAAATGAGTTTAATGTTTTGGAACTTTTGCGATATTTAAAAAACGAAATTGAGTGTCGGAAATCTTCTCTTATGCTAAATGATTTTAAAGATAAGGTACGCTGGGGTAATAACGCCAGGCGGGGTAATAACGCCAAGTGCTTATATTTTGCATAATTATGAAATAATCAGGTAAATGACACCCATGTGCTCTGCGCAGAAGGGTTTTGAGTTATATAAATCGCAAAATACAGCTTCAAGTTAATTTGTTTCATTTTTAGGTCTTATTGTTTTTACAAACAACTAAAATTAACACTTGATCTAAAATTTTCGAGATACGTTTTGTATATGTGAAGACTATCTTTTTATCCGGAAATACTTTGTTAATTACATAAATTTGTAGTGCATTTCATGTACTTTTAAAATGTTGTTGAAGATTTTGGATATCTTCTCGAGATAATTTGTAATTTAAAATGTACTGCGCAATAATTATACCGGGGTAATAACGCCAGTCCTTGACATTATTGCCCCGGTTGATTCCCTACAGTGGCCGAGCTACATCCTAAATACTGATTCAAATAAACACAGTTAAAACTGTGCAATGTTTCAAATATTTCTATTCAAACGGTCCTTTTTAAGCAAAAAGAATCTCACGGTCTGATATTCATTTGCCTCATCCCCCCCTCCCACACCACACCTTTATATTTCTTACACTTTCACAAAAATTGAACATTTTCAATAACTTAGAATGCAATTTGTCAATTTCTAATTTTGTAGAGTTTGTATTTTTAGAATTGGGCTATCTACATGCAATTATTCCATCTTATTTCATAGTTTTGTTTGCATGGCGTTATTACCCATATAGGTGGGTAATAACGCCAAATAGCATGGGTCAAGAAAAAACGCCATTACATTTTATGAATACATATCTGTTAAATTATTTTATTTTATATAGATAGTCAATGAGTTGCTGTATCAAATCCTACATTTGTTTGAAAAATACAGTCTAAAACTAAGCCGTGAAAATTGGTAGAACCTTAACGTGGCGTTATTACCCCAGGGTACCTTACTAAACGAAAGTATAGTAGAAAGTTTCTGCGAGAAGCAAAGTAGTGAAAATTATTTCAAGGGTTCAAAATCTGTGCGAGCTCTGAATGCACAGATTTTATCCTGTATATTTTGTTCTGCTCCACATGACTTATTCAAATGTAGTCTGCGCCCGCAGGAAAAATTCAAGATATTGAAAAATTATCATCGTTGTTAAAACAATGTTGTTAACATTTTTTCCCAACAGAAAAAAAATGTAGAAGTAAGTTATCTTGTTTTAAGTTTAAAATTCAGTATCAAAAAGGTTCTATTTGCACAAAAAACAGCAGAGGGTAAATACTGCTCGAGATGATAAAATAAGCAATACAAAATAAAATTCTGAATCTCATAATTATGGATTTGAGGAGACAGTGAACATAAACAATTCTAGTTCCAAAATTGTTAGTTCTGTCTCACTTGTAATAATAACATGAAGTGTTCTAAAAATATTTATTTACAAACATGCAAAGTTTTTGCAAGTTCGAATTTTAATACAAAATTAATTAGAATACTTCTCGATAATGGAAGTCAGCGGTCAATCGTTACTATAGATTTGGTGGAAGGTTTGAATTTAAAGCCAGTAGGTGAGGAGATTTTATCAGTTTATTCTTTCGGTATGCAGATCGCGATAGAAAGGGTATATCCAATAACAGAGGTCGAAATTAAAAGATTAGATCAATCTTTCAGAGCTAAAGTCTGAGTGCTTGCTGTTCCTAAGATATAGGGTGCCGAGATGTACGAACCATCTGCATAAATTAGAGAATTTATGAGCGATAAAAAATGGAAATAGCGGATGCTTGTTAAGGAAAAGATTTAATAAATGTTGAAATACTAATTGCATCAGACCTGTTTGGGGAATATATTTTGAACGAACGTTTATCCATTAATAAAGATTCAGGAACTGTAAAAACAGTTTTTGATTGTGTAATTATGGGACAGGAATTGAGAAATGGAAACAGTTGTTCTCAAAATATTGCAGGGATATAAAAAGGCGGCTGAGATAAATTCTTTAAGAATGTCATTTTAGGAAATTGATTCTGTTGGTATTTCGGACGAGAGTGACGGATTATTTCAAAAGGATAAATTGTTAATGGAATATATTGAGAGGAATTTCAGTACAAACATAACTGTTACATAACTATTCTTACTTGGGATTGAAGTCCAAGTGAAATTAATAATAATTTTCGCATTGCTATAAAGCGGTTCGATAATTTGAAAGAAAAATTGAACAGAAATATAGCAATATGCGTTCAATATAAGAAAGTTATCGATGAGCAGTTGCGTGAGTGAATAGTAGAAGAATGTAGAAATGATGCGCTATTGTCTGCATACTATATGGCACATAAGGCTTTTTTTAGACCAAATAAAGAAACTACATGCATGGGGATAGCTTTTTATGCGTCCTCAAAGGAAAATCATGCAAAAATTTCAATGATGTTCTAATATCAGATCCAAATTTAAATCCTTATTTGTTAGACATGATGTTTAAGTTCCGAACATATGAAGCTGCTTTTACTTCCAACATTGAGAAAGCATACTTAATGATGGAAACAGCGAAGGGAGATAGATATTACTTAAAATTATTTGGTTTAATAATGATGTCTCTAAATCATTTAAGATGAAGAATATGACAGGTCTACCATTTAGAATTCGGTGTAATGCTTTTGTCTTAGTATCCACAATTAATGCACACGTTAAAGAAAAGAATTTTATCCTGAGGTTTTTTTATGTTAAATAACTCCATGTATGTTGATGATCTGTATTCGGCAGCAGATACAGAAGAAAATGCTTCTAAATTTTCATCCATTGCTAGTATTATTTTTAAGGACGCTAATATGAACTTACGCAAATTTAATTAAAATTCAAAAGAGTTAAAAGAATTGTGGAAGCAAAACGTTATGTTAGATAACGCATCTGAGTGGTCTATGTTATTGGGACTGGAATGGGATACTAATGAAGACATTATAAAAATATATTCATTAGAATTACAAAATAATCCAACCAACAATATTTTGACTACTAAAAGGTCAGTCCTGCGTACTACGTCCAAATTTACGATCCCGCTATATATAGCCTCCGTTATAACCAGATTAAGCTGTTAATGCAAAAAAATATGGCTAAAAGAGCTAGAATGGGACGAAGAACTTGCAGATCTAGATATTTAATTTAAAAATTGGTAAGAGGAAGTTCAAGAATTGAAAAACATATCAATAGATAGAAGGTATTTTATGGGATGTACAAATACAACAGATGTAACTGTGTATATTTTTTGCGATACTAGTGACAGAGCATATGGAACAGTTGCATACTTTAGATATAAGAATACAAACGTAAAAGCGAAAAGTTCTCTTATAATGTAGAAATCACGTGTTGCTCCTCCTAAAAATCTAACATTGCCACGTCTGAAGTTGTTTTGAGCTGTTATAGCAGTGAGAATTTATAAGTGTTTAAATGAAATATTCCATGACTATTGTAATAATAAATGTTTTTGGACAGACAAAAAAATTGTTTTAAGTTGGATCAAAAGTTCAGCAAAAGACTGGAAATCATTGGTTTGTAATAGAGTCACAGAAATAGAAAAATTATCTAATCCGAAAAATTGGAATCATTGCGCAGGTAACGATAACTCAACCGATTTATTAACAAGAGGTTTTAAATTGAGATTTTGAAGTGATAATACATTATGGTGGTTTGTACCACCTTGGTTTGCAAATTCCACAGAATGGCCTGTATAATCGAAAAATGTTTCAGGTAATGTCAACATGTTAGAAAGACGGAAAATATTCTAATTATTAATTGCATTACTGGGAATAATGAGTCGATGATGCTTTTAGAAAATATCAGTAGTATGCTAAAACTATTTTGAATAATTGCATGGTTAAACGCTTTAAAAAGAAAATTACAAAATTACCCGTGGACGATGGTCCCTTATTTGCTGATGAAATCCAATATTCAGAAATATTATGCATGAAGTCAATCCAGAAACAGTTTTTTAAATAAGATATTGACTCACTTAAATCAAAGAGTCTAGCTTCGCAAACAGTCTAGCAAACTATCGTTAGCACCATTTCTTGATGAAAATAATATATTAAAAATGAAGAGAAGACTAAACGAGAGAAACTATACTTGCGGAGAAAAGCATTCAATTCTCTTTCCAAAGGACTCTCGATTTACAGAACTGTTAATGTAGCTCGAGCACAGCAAAATGCATCATGGTGGGGTTGCTTCTTTTTATGAAAATTTCGTCGAAATTATTGGATTCCCAAAGGGAGGCAAGCTGCAAAAAAGTCCATCAACAAATCAAAATATGATGCGAAACCATATCAAAAATATGAAAAATATGAAGCGATATCAAAAATATGATGCGAAAGAAATGATGGCGCAACTTCCTAGATATCGTATAACATCTGTATTTTCTGGCTGTAGTGTAGACTTTATCGGTCCTGTTTACGCAAAAAATGGGGATAACACGGACAAGGCCTACATAGCTCTCTTCCCTTTGCTGTCACTCGTGCTGTTTACCTGGAATTAGTCGCAGATTTATCAACTAAGAAGTTTATTTTGGCACTGAGGCGTTTCCTTAGCCGAAGAGGAAACTATTGTCTATTCTACACAGACAATGCCAAGACGTTTAAATGTGCTAATAAAGAAATTCAATATTTCTTTGACATACTTAAGCACCAGGATTTCCGAGATTTTATATCTTCTGAAGGAATAACATGGAAGCTCATAATTGAACTTGCCCATGGTTGGGAGGTTTCTATGAGAGAGTGATGAAAAGTATTAAGGACCACTTAAGAAAAAATTTTTGGAAAGTTTTTTCTGACTTTTCAAGAGCTTAATGACTGTGCTTGTTGAGGTAGAAAATGTTATTAACCACAGGCCTCTAACGTACGTTTAAGATGACTACGCTGAAAGTGAACCACTAACACCAGCACATTTCTTACTCGTTGGACGCAAGGTAAAGTACCCTTTTAATTTTAACGAACTATTTAATACCTCTGTAACTAGGAGTAGTTTAATTAAAAGGAGAGTGTATCAAGCAAAATGTTTGAGTCTTCATTTGGGAGAAATGAAGACTGAGTATTTACTTGCAACTAAAAGCTTGCGTTCTTTCGGAACTTCCAATGCTCAGGAAGACTTAAAAATTGATGCCATTGTTGTAAATGAAAGTATGATTTAAATCAAAGTTCTTATGGAACTTAGGACGAATTATTGAGGTCAATAGAGATCGCGATGGACTAGTCTTGAACGAGAAACTTTAGGAAGTTATGGTGACAATTTCACCAATTGAATACATTGAGATGCATTTAAACTATGTGACAACTAGTGTTACAAGGTCGAGTGTCAGAAAAAATAGGAGAAGGAGAGAAAAAATGGAATCTCGTTCTGACATAGTAATACATCAAACCCAATAAAATCGGATCACACGTCTGACGGAATAGTGTTTCAAAAGTTAAAATTTTATTTTTCCTGCCATATAATTATACCTGTTCAAACAAAACCTTGTTTAAAACCAATTTTTTCCTGTGAATTGCGATTTCGTTTAAACGAGTTATTTTTAAAGAATTACATATTTAAAAATATTTTTATAGTAATTAAAATATGTAGCATAAAGTGATTTTCCTTATTTTAAAATAATTTTATTTATCTTAACAACTATTTCAATCTAAAACAAAATGCGTCAGGGCTCTCATATTTTAGTTAACCTTCCCTTATTTGGGGAGTCTGGAGCCATTATTTTCTCATGATTTAAATCTATCTTTTATTAAGTTTTAATAATTTACTCTTAATTAGCAACTTTTTTTTCATAACTCATTTTATAGCAAATATAATAATATATAAAACTTTATACTAGGTTCAATATGAATTTTTAACCTTCCCTAACCTTCCCTATAATTTATTATATTAAATAAAAATATTTCCTTTCTTTTTAAGGGAAAATGTCATCAAAGAAATCGTAGTTACAAATTAATCCACGTTCAAGATTTCTCAGGGTATAATTAATTGTGATATGTACAAGCCGAAATAAATCCGGTAATGAGGAAAGGGGTTAAATTTCAACAACATTTGCTCCTTTTCTATATCAAATAACTAAGATATTTATTTATCATATTAATCAATTTCTCGATTAATTTCAGCAATGAAATTACGCCTGAAATTTTAGATACGTGAATATTCATACTTCTACTAAGCGTAATACCAACTCACTGAAAAATGTCCAGCTTAAATGGTAGAGCACTTGGAGCGCTATTCCAAGGGTTCCGGGTTCGATTCCCGGCTTGGACATTTTTCACTGAGTTGGTATTACGCTTAGTAGAAGTATAAATATTCACGTAACTAAGATATGTCGTAATATTTTCCATTTAATTTAACATTGTATATCATAGCTTTAGTATAGAAAATATCATAATCAGCAGAAGGCAAAAATATTCTTAAGTAGTTTTAAAAATACATTTATTATATTATTATGAAACAAGTATTCGGAAATGCAGTGTAACATTTTACTGAATAAATTAAATTAAACATAAAGATTAATTCATTAAAATCATTTTCTCGATATACTATTTTAAATATAAGTGTATTTACCAAAAATATGCTAGTAAACATTTCTGTGATTAATTAATATGTTACTTTCAATATACTATCAGAATTGGTCTCATTCGAGATGAAAAAAAATAAATTTATGTATATATATATTAATCTATGAAAGCTCATAATTATTTGATAGTTATAACGTACTTATTTTGTAAAGAGATTACCTAACTATTCATTTTGATCAAGCAAATGAACCGAATATTTCATATTTTTGAAATAAATGTACCTCTGAAAGGAAAATCTTTATTTACAAATTCAATTTTCGTTTCTGCTAAACAAGCAGCTCTTTGAAGTTCATTTAGTTAATTTTCAGTTACTTTGTTAACTAAAATAAAGTGTTCCGATTTATAAATCAGAAAAATATTTAAAAGATGAATATTTACGTCTGGTAAATAAGACATTTGTTTAATATTTTGCTATGCTTGTGTGCAGATAAAGACATATGAAAGTGCAAAATTAATTAAATATGTTTATTTCTTGAGATTGCTAAAATGTGCAAAATGAAACATTAAAAGAAAAAAAAACCACTATACGTTGATATGTTTCAGCGCTTAACATTATTTATGAGTCCGACACTTATTCGTCCATATAGATGTGGAATTCATTCAAACTTTCACACACATTTTTCCTTTTATGATTTAATTAAAGGGTTTATTTACTATAAAGATATTTCTAAACAAACTAAATATCTTTACATATACCCTGTCTGTTAAAGCGAAAGTTGTTGTTTAAGTAAACAAATAAGAGTATGAATAACGCATTCCGAAACTAATTTCTTCAATTAAATATACTCACCAATTTTATCAATAGTCGAATAGAAATATTTTTTGTGTGCAGGTCGTTATGTGATCTGTAGAATTGTATGGATACTACGTTATATGTAGAAAAAGTTAATTAAATTGAATTAGCTGCAAAATCGATATTTTGTATTTCGTAATTTCTGTCACTAAACGGAAATATACTTTGATAAAAGTTTATTAAATCCATTAAATTTTTAAATAACAAGATTTTAAGAACTTTTAATTTTATATAAACATTTTACTAAAAAATTTATATTACTTGAGATAAATGTTACAAAAATAATTAAAAACAAATTATATTGACATTAATGAAATCAATTTGATTAACGGCATAAGATAATGTTTAATATGAAATTGCTGTTGTAAGTCCGTTTTAAGAGATTCCTTTGAAATTTTTACGCGAAAAAGTTTTATTTGCAATGATACTGATTCTTTTATTAACCCCAAATTATGGTTAGAGTTAAGGAATAAATTCCTTGTGAAAGCTTGAATGGCATGAACCAAGTTTCAAAATAATTTTAGATCATGGTCTATTTTTAATTAATCATTTTTTTTACAATAGAAACCGTGGTTTTTATTTACATATCTTTGTCGCTAATCATTTCTATTGACCGTGAGTCGACAAGTATTATTATTTTTATTCTGATTATGGTTTTTATCAGATTGGAACCGAAGCTTGCCTATGTTGTTTGTTTTTAATTTTTTGTAACACCTTACTCAAGTAATATAAATTGTTTAGTAAAATGGAAATATTCTTGAGTTTTTTTTCCAGTCCTTTATATTTTTTTAGTTATCACAATAAGCTATATTCTATAATAATAATAATAATAATAACAATAATAATAAAATTTTAAAATCTAGAAAACGCACTCACAGCAATTGTTGTTCAGTGGTATTAATGTAACTAATACTTTGTGTGTCCCAATAAAAGAACGTTACATTAATGACACACGAGATTCTACTGCTAGTGCCTTGTAGTAAACATCAGATATATACATAAATTTAAGCATTTTAAATGTAGTGTAATATCATTAAAATATAACCTGGACGATTATATTCCATAGCCCGTAATGTAATGGAATTCTTTTGAATATTGCTGTAAACGAACCTTAAAGATTGTACATTTCATTTTCAATAGCGCAAATGCCATTGTAAACCACAATAATATATATATTTATTGCATTGCAATCCGATTATATTTAAGATAGTTAGAGAAAGCAGAGGTGGAATATATTTGAATAAAATTACAATTATCTTTTAAATAATTATCCACAAAGTTAACGTGTGCATCAAAAAACTCACACAAAAACATTTCGTTATTATAAAAACTTAGCTATTTCTTTTTCGGAGAATATTTATCATCTGTGTAATAATAGTACAAGGAAAGTCTCCCTACTGGTATATTTGGAATATTTTTTTAAAAAATGTAATAAAGGATCAGTCAAATTTAGAGACGGAATTACTGTCGATCATCTGTAAAATTATAAAATACTTTTGAAGATTTGGCGACAAAGGACAAAAGCATCAAGTATTTTGGCCAGCAGCAATTTTCCTTGCCAAAAGCTAACGATTTCAATCTAGCTAAAAATTACATGGTTGAATACATATAAAATGCAAAATAGTGCTTATATGACCGTCTGTGATTGATAATCTTCAGAAGCGGGATTGTATTAGTTTTAAACGTGTTTAACTCTCCTTTAAGTTTTAGCTAATTAGTGAATATATATGAAGGTAGCTGATAAAACACGGGATTGTACAAAAGCATTACAGTATGCTGTTGTTTGTCGGTATAAATTGCTGAAAATGACGTCGATTTGAGAAATCGGTCTATCTGTCCTTTTGGTCGAACTCAATAAAGTTAATACGGTTGAATTGCTTTTTAATTGATAAATGTTATTGAGATTTACTGTGTCACATTCGGTATAAAAATAAAGTATGTAACATTACAGGTTCTTTACAGATACATTCTAAAATATTCTATTACATTATGGTATATGCGGAAAAGTAATTATATAAATAGGTAGCGCTTATATATAAGCGCTACCTATTTATATAATTACTTTAGTCGTCGTGGCCCATCCATTTCTTTGTCCATGTGTCCGCATATAACAGCGCAAAAGCTACGAAATCAAATTATTTGAAATTAAATATACAGAATGGTTGCAGAGTGTTGTATAATAATTTAAAATTTAATGAAAATTGAGTCAAAACATAATAAAAGTCTTCTTTATTCTGTTAAATCCTATCATAAGTAATAAGTCAAAGATATTCCATGATAGGTACTGATTCTAGATTGCTAAGCGGAATACGCAACATTGAAGAGGGAGTAATATTATATTCTTATTATTGAATTTTATACAAATAAAGTGGTAATAATTTTTGTATTAATCCATTTCTGCATAAGAATACAACAGCTATTACACCAATATCTGAATATTTTTAAAACTTCGTCTGTGAACGTACAGTGGCGGTCAAAAGTTTCCGGCCAGTTAGTTTCTTCGATTTATTTACCAAAAGGTTTCAGAAAATAAGAAGCACAATTGCTTCGAAAGTTAGGAATATGTGAATGACCTCTGACCACGTGATCAATTTGATTGGATATTGAAGATGCTTCATGCAAAGGGATAAAATTCGAAGTTCGCGTGTGCAAAAGTTTCCGGCCACATATCATTCTTTAGTTTTTCTATCGGTAAACTGTTTTTAGGTTGTGTTTACGAAGGAATCAACGTGTATAGCACAGTCTGAATTCAAAATTGAAAAGTTCAATAATTATTGTTCATAAATGAGTGATTAGTTTGTCGCTAAAAGGCCAATCTTCTCTAGATATTGTGGCAAAGTTATCAATCGGTTAAATCGATCGTTAAAATATTTAAAAATTATATAAAGATGACCGTAGCCTTCAGGAATTTCGGAGGTCCGGGAAATCCCGGAAAATTACTATTCCTGTGGACAGAATTATAACGAGAAAAACAATTGATAATCCGCATAAAAATTCCGCTGCAATATACTGCGATTTACGGAATGAAAATATTGCTAAAATAAGTCCGTATACCATATCAACATGCTGACGTGAATCATAACTTTATGGAAGGGTCTGTGTTAAAATTTTTTCAGAGTTAAAAAAAAAATGCAAACGTACCCGACTGGCGTTTTCCAAAAAACACAAAGTCTGGTCAAGTGACAACTGGAAAAGTTCTATTTTTCCATCAATCGAATTCGAAACAGTTTTGGAAGTGATGGCAGACACAATGTCCGATGACCTTACATCAAAAGATATGATTCGACCTATGCTATTCCTACAATGAAACATGACGGAGGACACATTATGTCGTGGGAAGTATTTTCTTGAAAAAGTGTTGGTCCATTATTTGAAATCCACAGCCAGATGGATACAATGTATAAGGATATCTTGAAAGAGTATTTTCTGTCTTATTAGAGAAAAAAATTGGTTGCAACTATTTTTCTTAACATGATAACGACATAAATAATGTTTGCAAACCTCGGTAAGCAATGGTTTTCGCACAAAAAAATTCGCTTTTGAAATGATCAGCCCAAGCGCCCAACATGAATCCAATAGAAAATTTTTAATAAGAAATTGACAAAAGTCTGCGGAACTGTAAACATTCCAACCCAGCTGAAATTTCGCCAAAATTGCAAGAAATGTGGGAAAAACGTACCATAGACGATCTTTAACTGTTGATTATATGAAGGGCATGTTGCTGAGTGACAGTACTTATTACTAAAACTAATAAAATAGTAATACGATAAAATACTAATTGTAAATGTTGTTGATCAGTGTAATTTTCTATTATAATACCACTTTTTTAAAAACTTGTGAAGGTGGCCGGAAACTTTTGAGAACATGCGTTTTTCTTTATACATAATTCTGTCAGTTAAATTTATTGATATTTACATGTTCTTCTATAAGTAAGTTCCTAACTATTATGTCAATAAAATGTATAAATATCACTTTGATATTTCTCTCCATATGGGTATATTTATAAATTAACTGAAAAATTTTTCTTGGCCGGAAACTTTTGACCGCTACTGTACCTCACTGAATACGTTTCACGTGCACTTTCCGACTTATTTTACTTTTGCCGAGATAAATCAAACCAATTTTTTGACGTTGAATTAAATGCCATGGTTATTTGTATTATTTATTTATTTTTTTTGGGGGGGGGGGGGCCCAGGTCGAAATTCATGCTGGTATTTGTTTGCTAGACAAGCATTACTTGCTATATCCCAGCAAGTAAAATAGCACATACTACCATTACATATTTGCTGGTACTAGCAGTATTACCAGCATGTCATGGTGTGTTTTGGCCCACTTTGCTGCTTGGCCAGCATACATAATCCAGTATGTGTTGCTTGAATATGTAGCTGGCCTAGCAGCAATAAAGACCATCACTTGCTAGTATTTTCTGCTAGTCTAGCAATATTTTTCTACCATCATTTGCTTTAAATTCTTACTTTTCTAGCATCAGTTGCTAGTTAAAAAAATGCAGATGCTGCCATCTATTGACAACAGTGGAAGCGTCTATGGATATTGGGTGAAGAAACTGCATCGGACTTTTTCACCCCTGAGGGTTGAACTGACTATCTGTGGTTTAGGAGACGAGCGCTCTACTTTCCTTGCCAGCGGGGACCTGTCAATAGACGCCTGTAACTGCTAGTGATTGTTGACGAAGCTAATTCTACTATGCGCTATTATTTTTACAAGGTTTAAAGTGAATTTATCGATGCAACTATTTCTTCAAATTTTCAATGAATAAAATTAATTTATTTCTAGTTTTTTTAAAATAAATAATGGGTAATTAGAATATTATTACATTAATATAAATCAAGAAATAAATACTTATGAAATGTATTTTTGATAGAATAAATTTCAGGTAAATACTGTTTAAGATGGGGGTTTTAAAAACTATAATGCATAGTGGAAAGAGAGGAGGAATCAATTATACATATTTTTAAATCGATTGTTATAAACATAATTCTTAAATGAAAAATTGCTTCTTGAATATTGAATTTTAAATGACTAAATTTTGTTTTTTACCGATTTTGAAAAACACATTTATTATTTTTTAGTAACTTAAGTTAATTAACACTAGCAAAATTGAAAGCTAATAATTTTTGGGTGGACGAAGGAAGTTTTGTATTTAAGTTGTATTAGCCCGAGGAGAAGATCTAAAGCCTCTTGATTTTGAAATTTTAAAAACATATTTTTCCTTTATTTTAATAAACACATAAAATTTTACTTTTGAAGTAACTTAAAAGAACTAAATACTATGAGAAAGTGACGGTGATTTTCTTTCATTTCATGAAGGGAGGGCAATAAAAATCAATTGTTATTATTTTTTGTTAAGTTTGTGTGTTAAAGCATTATCTTAACGAGTTCAAAAGGCAGTATTTTATTCACATGGTGGTACATAGCTATTTTTCTCCTTACCCAGCTTTTTTAAATTTAGTAAAAAAAATTTTATTTTCATCCTATTCTTAAAAAAATAATAAATTTATAATTTTCATGTAAGTTAAAATAATTCAACACTAAGAAAAATATGAGTTAAAAGATCAGTTAAAATGTCAGTTAATTTTCCGTTAGGAGAGGAGAAGACTTACTATTATAAATCCGCTATGATAATAAATTCTTTGTTCTGTTGTTTTCATCTTCTTCTTCTTCTTCTTCTTTTTTTTTTTTTTTGTTTATAAGTTAAAAATTTATCTCAAGTCGGTAATTAAAGGTAATCATGAATTTAAGTGGTGATAACAATCCATCTCCAGTATTTTTAATTTTGATAAACGAATATGCACTTATATTATGCAAACAATGTGACCAGTTTCTGAAACATAAAATATGCTTTGATATGAAAGCTTAAAAATTTCAGGTAGTTTTCAGAAAAAAATATGCTTTTGCAATATTTAAAAATATTTACTCTTTATGAATTTATTGTATACAATCCCCCATTTTTGCAAAATTGTGCAGAATATTGCTTATAAAGTTATATTCTGTTATTCTAGCAGAAATTCATAACCAACAAATAATTTTTTGCTGCTATTCTTGTTTAGTGAATTAGAAAATTTTATTGGCACATGGTGCGTTATGCTGTTTTCCTAGCATGTCATTTTAGCAAGCATCAAAAAGCATGTAATGCTGAGGCATATAATATTCCTACCTCTCCATGCTTTGGAAGAAGGTTAAAAAGAAAACAAGCATAAAAAGCTTATACATAGCGTGTCATGCTATTTCTCCCTAAACCCGCTACATAGCATACTATGCTGGCAAAATAAAAATCATAATATAGCATGTTAAAGTACCTAACTGTGCATGCTTGGAAATAGCTTAAATAACAAATAAGCAAAATATACTCGTACATAGCTTGTCATGCTATTTCTCCCAAAACTTGCTGCATAGAATATTATGCTGGAAAGCATAAAATAGTACATTATAGCATATTAAGGTACCTAACTCTTCTTGCTTTGGAAATAGCTTAAATAGCACATAAGTAAAAGATGCTTGTACATAGCTTGTCATGCTATTTCTCCCTAAACTTGCTACATAGCATATTATGCTGGAAAGCATAAAATAGCATATTATAGCATGTTAAGGTACCTACCTCTGCATGCTTTGGAAAAAGCTTAATCAGCAAATAAGCATAAGATGCTTGTACATAGCTTGCCATGCTATTGCTGTGTAAGCTAGCCATATAGCATGTGATGCTGGCTAGCAATTTAAAGCAAATAATAGCAGGGATATCTAGCAGACAAAGCAAAATATAGCAATAACTAGCATATTTTTGTTGCTGGTACTAGCATGAATTTTGACCTGGGGGGGGGGTTCTTTTTTTAAGAAAAAGTGAAGGTTATGAATATGAAATGTTTCCGTTTTGAATGAAAGTTACGTATTTTAAATAAAGTGGGTGAAATAATTACATTTTAAATGAAATAAATGATGCACTATGGAACGCGATAAAACAGTATTAGATTGGCGATTTACCACTCGCGCCGACAAACAGAAAAGTACCGATTTCTTGATTTCTCATCAGAATCTTGACGGATTGAGTCAGTAAAACAAACTTTTAACAAATCTAACATGGTACATGTTTAGGCATACATTTAAAAAAAAAAAAACAAATTGGTCGTCGGGTGCGGCTAGATGGATAATAATCCAAACGAGTTTTGCAGAGAAACAAAATAAAAGTAATTTAAAATTTCAAGATTTATAGTTTTTAAGAAGAACCTTTTACTTCAGAGATTAGAGAGTTACATACACGCGTTCATTGAAACTTGATTAATCGAACTGTAGTTCTAGTCTTTAAAAAGCTAATTTCAAAGCTGACAAAATGAAACCGTTTTTACTGGTATAATAAATGCATTTGAAGTGATCTTTCTAGGTTAATGTGAAAAAGAATAGAGTTTGAAAGAACGTATCAAAAAAGATCTTTATTGTTTTAAGGTTGAAATTATTGACATTTTTCGTAAAAGAGTAGGAAAAGATAAATAATTCGAAATATCGAATGAAAAAAGAAATTAACTTTCGTAGAAAAATTATTGAAGCAAATTACTTTTACAAAAATATAACAAAACTAATAAAAAGTTATGTATTTTAAAGATTGAAGAATGTTAATCTGAAAAAAAAATCAAAACAGTTTTATAAGTATAATCGCAGATTCAAATTAATAGATTTTTTTTTCTGTTTTGTACTAAACATTTATAATTGTTTTACATACAAACGCATTCGAATAAAGAAAATTAACATTTATTTTCTTATTTATTAATTAATTTAAGTAACAACCTAATCATCTCAATAAAGGACATCATAAAAATCCAATTGGTATTTAAAAATAAAATGACGAGATTGGATAAAATTTTAAAATTAATGCTTTGTACGATAACAAATCTATTACAGGAAATGAAAATGACTTACAAGTTTAACAGATTAATTTGTTTAACGATTTTATAAAAAGTTTTTTTTTTTCAATCAAATATTGAATTCAGTAAAATATAAATATCTAAAAATATTAATTTTTTATGTCTTTAAAAAGTAAATATGCGCACAAATAAATATATATATATATATACTAGCGGACCCGACAGACGTTGTTCTGTCACCGACAAACGTTGTCCTTCTTTGCACCGACTCCAGAAAATCAAATACATGTACGTAAATATAGTAATACGCACGATAAACACTACGCTTTTAATTTAATTTCTTATTACAATTATGTAAGGAAATTATTTTTCACTCTTCAGTATTTTTCGAAGTCGGTTCAATTTTTGACAGAAAAGTTTATTTTTCTTTTTTTAGTTAAAAAATAACGATTTTCTGAAGTCGGTTAATCAAAAGTATTATACAGGAAATATTATTGTAAAGAATACACGTTTGTCAGGAGTGGGGTTCGAACACGCGATCTCTTTCTTCAAGGAGCAGAGCTTAAATATGGCGTCTTAGACCGTTCGGACATTCCGTCCGCACTCTATTCATTGAACTTATTCAACACTTTTAATTAGCGAAAAATCACTAACTATTAGTTTTTGCCTTATTACTAAAAAAGTACTGAATCAAATTCGATGGAATGTGAATCTAAACCATTCTCGAATCCACTGGAACACACACACAACATTTCATTAAAATCGGACCAGTCGTTTAGGAGGAGTTCAGTGACATACACACACACAGAAGATTTATATATATAAAGATATATATATATATACAGGGTGGCGAAATTCAACTCCCGCTACTCATAGGGTCACGGAGATCGTTGCTCTAGTCTGAAAATAAAAATATTGGGGTAACAGACAGTTCCGATGCTGCACTCAAGATTTCCAAAAAAAAAAAAAAAAAAAAAAAAAAAAAAAAGAGTTTAAAAAATTACTTCTGGATGGTGCTAAGTGTTTGAAGAGCTGAGATTTTGAAAAAATGAATGACAAGTGACGTTACATAAAAGGGGCATAATAATGACAACAACGGAGTTAAATTAGCAATTTATTGTAACAAAAACATCTCTCTAAATGACATTACAAAAATGTAAATCAGTACTTTAATATATGTCCGATCTGCAAACCATGTTATTCGATAATGCATTCTATTCTGAAAATCACGGGGAGACATCACACATGCGTCAACATGCACGTTCTTAATATGGTGTTGCCTTTCAAACGTTGCTTTTCAAAAATCTCCATAACCAGAAGTCGCAAGCAATGAGATCAGACGATCACGGAGATTAAGACATAGTTACCGAGATCTGTATCATGTCACAACACCGTTTTGCCTTTACAAAACAGGTGGTAAGTGCTTGAGAGGTCACTTTTTCAAAGAAAAAAATGATCCGATAACGAATGCAGCAGTCACCCTGCACCATATAGTCATTTTCTCAATACGTATGAGTTTATTGGGCATGAAGAGAGATTGGCGCCGGTTGGGTTTGATCTGAGAACCTCTGATCAGGAAGCGAGTGCTTTAACCGTTGAGCAAAAGGCCAAGCCAGTTACTCTCAGGTAGTAACTCGCTTTATACTGATCGAGATCGTTACAGAGTATGCCCCCAGTGAGAAAGACGTATTACTGACGTCTGACGAGCGATATGCACTCGTGAATGAATGCTGTCGTACGCATATTGTGATGCGAGGACAGGCTTTGCGTTGAGAGAGATTGTTTTTTTTTTTTTGGTGCTGCCATCTGTTGATGATGAGGTGAGTTGATTGTTGTGCGCTGGAAGTTGATGATGAGAGAGTTGCGTGCGTGTCCAGGGTCACCAATGAAGAAAGATTGGCGCCGGTTGGGTTTGATCTGAGAACCTCTGATCAGGAAGCGAGTGCTTTAACCGTTGAGCAAAAGGCCAAGCCAGTTACTCTCAGGTAGTAACTCGCTTTATACTGATCGAGATCGTTACAGGCATCTCGTATTTCTCTAGCGGTATTTCTCTTTTCCAAATACGACAATTTATGGGTATTCACCAGTCCTGTAAGATGGAGCTGCATTTCTTTCGCCCACAGAATGTTCCATGGCCAGGAATCATCAACCACCATTCCAACTAGAAATTATAGCGCGAATGTTTTGTGAGTGCTCGGGTCGTGCCGTTCTTAAAAGTTCATGATATATCGCATGATATATCGGACAGTGGAGTAGGGAATATCAAGTGTACGTGAAATCATTGGCGCTTTGAGAGACCCGTGAAGCGATCAGTGCTTGCCTCCACGAACACTGTAGCAATATCTTCAAGAATGGTGGTGGTGACCCTTTTTCTTACTTTTCATGACAAAACACCTAGGTGTTCACCTGAATTTCCCCAACATTTGTACAGGGCATTGTTTTTTTTTTTTTTTTTGAGATGGTGAAACTCTCATTGCTGCGGCTGCATTCTAACCGCTGCGGTGGTTCAGTTAGACTAGCAGTGCTCTCTGTAGCAACGTTCGCATTCTGTAATGTTCATATGGTAGGAACTACTTTTTCCATTTATCGTGCATGACATTTTTCATATATTGCTTCAACGTTTTTCTTGAGCCATCTGGTAGCGATTTTTTTTAAACTACTTTTTTTATTTCGGAAATGTCAAGCGCATCCATTAAAGTGATTGTTGTTCAGATAATTTTATCTGCGGACTAGTAGAATGGTTTCAAGAGCACTTTGGGTAGCGAAAGTTTAATTATCAAAACCCTTTATACACACATACACATACACACACACACACACACACACACACACACACACACACACATATATATATATATATATATAAAGAAAGAGAATGATATATATATATACAGATATATTGAACTACCCGGCTTCACGAAAATTAACATTGAGACCTTCCAAGTAATTTAAATAAAAGTGCGATATCATAAAAATAAGACTATTACAATCACAATACACCATGCCTTCTTGCCCGTAGGTGTTAAAAAGACAATTATAAAACATAACGTTACTTTTATGAAATCATAGTAAATAGTTGTTCTTTATAAACGAGCATTCTGGTATTCTTCGCGTATGCAGAATTATATTATTGTAACGCTATTAACTACTTTAAGCGATAAATCGATGGCGCTGTATCTGATGTACTATACGATGGCTTCTTCTACTGCCGGTCTTCCGTATATATGTGTAATAATGTATTGATAGAAATGGTTGTAAGAATATGTTTAATTTTTTTTGTAAGTAATATAATATAATTTACAATCTTGTAGATACAGTTTATTAACAACAAGAAAAAAACATATATGTTTTTAATTATTTTTTATGAGTTAATCAATTAAGGTAATGCTGTCAAATATCTGTAATTAAATCCATTGAACAACGAGAATTCGAACGAGGCTTCACAATTTGTAACACGATAATGCACCATTTTCCCGATAATATGGGGCAAAATACAAAAGAACAACCAAATTGCGTACACTCTAGTGGGATTATATTTGTAGTCGGATTGTTTAAGAGTAAAAAAAAAATTATTTTGTGCATATGAAATGCAATTTCAGAGGAGAAAATGACCCCCTCACGAAAGAAAACAGGCATATTATTATGTAATTTTAATAAATTTTTTGACATTTTTTCAGCAGTGGAACATCACCCGACATTATTACATTTTCTTGATTGAGAAAACGTGGATTATCACAATGATAACTAAGCGTAAACCAACAGAGTGAAAGATGTCCAATCAAGGAATCCAATACGGGTTCTTTAACCTCTACAGGCCTTTTTACTCAAATGTGTACCCTCCATTCTTTTCCTCATGCCAGTTAAACTGTTCGATTTTTTTTCCATTTTTACTTTACATCTAAAAAGGTGAATGCATTTTGCTTTAAAACAAAAACATTAAATGCCAGCACTGATGAATATTACCTCATAAAATAAATATTCTTTTCATCCTAGTCTCGAAAATACCTTCAAGACATTGTGGTCAAGAAAGTAAGAAATATTCATAATTATTTAACTTGAGGGAGACCCGTAAGAATTTTTATTATTGATTTTTAAGTAATGAATTTTGGTGCACTATTTAAGAATCTTCTTGTAAGGAATAATTAGCAAAAAAAATCACTTTTTATTAAAAAGTATATTTTTTATGGGGATTTTTATGATTTTTTTTGTCGAAAGATACACTTTTTAAAATAACTACTCCTCATTCAATTTTCAATATCGGTATTACTAAAATTTCTTAAATAGTGTTATAGTATATAGAAAAGAACTAAGGAGAGATATTTTTAATTTTCTATTTTAATTGGCTAAGAAAAAAAATAAATAAAAATACGCATGGTAAATTTCCTTAAATTCGTTATAATTTTCATGTTTAACAATTTATGTAAAATTTTCAGAAATAGTTAAAAAATATATCTCTCCTTACTTTTATTGCAAATTTTTTTAAGATTCTAAAAACATAAACACTTTGTTTCTAAATCATTTTACCACTGAGTCTTAGTACTTTGAACTTAGGCAAAATATGAAAAAAGTCATTTTCAGGAAAACACGTTTTAAATGGCCGCTAGTCCTTTAAACTCTGTAGTGAGTACAATTTAAAAAGCTCATTTTCTACCTGTTCCAAGTGTCCCCGGGTTCTGAAATTTTGCATGGATATTCGCAAATATGTATTTTATCGTTTTCTGAGAAAAAGAAAATTGAATTTTTTGATGATTTTTGGCCGAAAATGGGATACGGGTCTCCCTTAAATGTTTTGCAATAAAAAATTTTGAGGATTTGCTGATGATTTGTTTAAAGACCTTACTTTTGTTATTGCGTAAATATATATTACTGATAGTTAAACTGATGTTTTATGGGGATTAGTACTTTTACATCCATATTTGTAAACCTAAATTACCAGTCCCCTAAAGTACCGATTTCCTAAAAATGACTCTTTCTGTCGCCTATGGTGTCATTTCGATTATGTAAAATATATATTTGTAGAGTTATTTTATGCTCTGGTCTGAAGAGGTTAAATAACACTCCATTACTTTACCAGTTGAAGTAGGATAACGATAATCAGAATAGCATCCCTCATTGTCATAATTTAATAATGCTGAAAAAGAAGCCCAAGACGGAAAAGTTTTCACAAGAATAAAACCTTGCGATAAACATGCGATACAAATAAGGCAGACTTTCAGAGAACACATATATTAACCAATTTCAATTAATTTTTTCATTCAACTTTAGACGTATAATTACTGCTGTAGTTATCGAAATTAAATATACGAATTATGAAAATGATATATAAATGTAAAATAAAAAGAATGAAAAATGGCCAAGTCGAAACGCGATAATTCACGTATTGAGCATTTTTGAATTTTAATTTCCTTATGCATATAGTCTAATGAAAGAATTTCAACCATAATTAAAACCTTTGTATGTAAGTGCTGGTTTATTTTTTATATTTTGAGATTCCCCAAATCTGCTTTAATTATCTTTAAACTGTTTTTAAGTCATACAGGCTGCAATATACTATTCATAGCCGACCTTTAAGTTCTCAACTTTTTGTAGTAGACATATAGCTCAAATTACAAAAACGTTTCAAAAGATGAAAATATTTTTGTTGTGACGCTGTTTAAAGCAAAAAATCAACTTTTTATATGATCTCCCAATCTCCGTAGTTATAGTTAATAAAAGTTTACGCATATCTTATCAAATGTGACACGAAAAGTTTGACTTTCTAATTACAAAAATTGTCGCAATTATTAAATTTTATGTTTGAGATTTGCGGATATGATTTTTCTTTCATTGAGGGATTAGTTCAAAATGTATTAAGTGGTGGGGGGGGGGGAGTCTCTTTAAACGCCTCAAAATTAGTCATATTTCATTATTTTTTTAAAGGCGATGAAAAATATGATCATTTTGAAACTTAACATAACTTTATTACATCTTTGTAAAGTACAAAATTTTCTATCCTTTTTTTAGAAAATGGCGGCTAAGTATAATTTTTCTTCGGACGTCTTAGACGTGATTCCCAAAAGTGCTGCAATCGTTACTCTTATTCAATTGATCTAAGAATTTCTATTTAATTTTTGTACTGCAATGCATCCCATCTTTTAATAAATAAAACAAAGACAATTAATAACTCAGTCCAATCGTAATGATGATCACATGTCTTAGATAGCTTTAGAAAAAAATATATTTAAATTTAGTCTGAGATTAATTGTTTTTTAATAATTTGCTGCTTTAATCTTATATGTTACACCTGAAAGAATATTTAATCGCTATTTTAACAGTTTTATCAATTGACAATATTTTATACACTGGGATGGATCTGGTATCTAGAATCTAAATTGTGATCTCTAGATAAAGTAATTCCACGCCATCCCTAAAATGCTTGTGCACTTTGCTAAAGCGTTCTAGAGTCTTCTACTATAATTCAAGAGCTTTTCCCTTTGTTCTCATTATCAAAATCATTTAAAAATCTCTGCAAATAGATGCGAACACAAGAGGTTAGTTTTTGTAACTTTAATTCTAGTTTATAAAATAGTATCCAAAATCAAGCGTTAATTTTACGCTACTGAAACGAATCAATATCGTTTTGTCACTTATAAAACAAGAGACAGGAAATTCTAGATCATTTCGTCTATTCAGCTTAGTTGTTTACGCTATTCCCATAGTTCAGGAAGCTATATTTATAGTTTATAAATTCAGGAAGTGACTATTCATTCTAGGTAAAATGGAACATATTTCTTTTCAGTCTAGGATATTATTTTTGTTCATACTATTATACGTTACATTAAGAAATAAAGATAAAAATCTTTCCTTTTGCAATTGGTTAGTTCATTACATTAATTCTTTTTTTTTTGTTTGTTTAAACTGGTTTCTAGCATTGTAGTAATTTATACGACTATCATGTTATTGTAAAAAGAAAAAAAAAATACTAAACATTCAACTACAGTTGTGCAAGTGAATTGTTATGCATCAAAATGCTTACTGTGTAAACTTACAGGACTTCACATTTCGGAGAATTTTATTTATTTTTAATAAATAAAAATCTATGCTCTATAAAATATCACACATGGATTTAAAATGTAAAAATGACAACGATGAATCAAAATATGAAATAAACGTATATGTGTAACAAAAATAAGACTTCAGAAGACGGACAATGAAAATTTAAGAAAGTAATAAATAATAAATATTAAACAAATAAGCAAATTAATTAATTTTCAGGACAGTTTTCTTTTTTTCAGAAAAAGACTGAAAGTTTAAATTTTAAATAAGTTTTCTAAATTTACTTATAAATATCTAATTTGCTTTTTTTCTTAAATTATTTTTTACTCACTTAAAATTAATAAAAAAAAAAAAAAAATGTTTTTTTTTTTTTTTTTTTTTTTTTTCAGGAAAATTTTTTAAATTAGTGAAAAAAAAAGTGATTTAATTTAGTGTGATAGCATACTTTAAAATTGCTAATAAAATCTTTTTTTCTCTCTTTTAATATTAAAAAGCCTAACCCCCAGCACATTTAAAAGTACTATTTAAAACCTCGAATGGCATTTTCTTTAGAGGCATATTTTTGTCTCTTTCCTGTTAAAAAATGTTAAGACACTTTTCTAATTTAGATACAGATTAGATATTTTTTATAATCTTTAAAATTGTAAATGGGGTAATTTGCGCATAAAATTAGCTTTCAAAATTTTAGTTACTTACAAAAAAAAAAAAAAAAAAAAAAAAAAAAAAAAAAAAAAAAACTGTTCGATCCGATTCGAAAAAGATCTGTTAGAATTTATTATTTTTAAATAATCATATTTGTAAATAAATACAGTAAATGTTATGTTAGAAAAATTAGTATATACTTAAAAATCCATGCGCACTATTGTGTAATGCTCAAAGGAAAATCTTTAAAAAATGGGCAATATATATATATAAGGTGGTCTGGTGTAATAACGCCAGGCGGGGTAATAACGCCAAGTGCTAATATTTTGCATAATTATGAAATAATCTGGTAAATGACACCCATGTGCTCTGCGCAGAAATGTTTTGAGTCATATAAATCACACAAAAACAGCTTCAAGTTAATTTGTTTCATTTTTAGGTCTTATTGTTTTTACAAGCAACTAAAATTAACGCTTGATCTTAAATTTGCGAGATACGTTTTGTGATATGAAGACTGTTTTTTTTATCCGGAAATATTTTGTTAATTACATAAATTTGTAGTACATTTCATGGATTTTCAAAATGTTGTTGAAGATTTTGGATATCTTCTCGAGATAATTTGTAATTTAAAATGTACAGCGCAATAACTATAACGGGGTAATAACGCCAATCCTTGGCATTAATACCCCGGTTGATTCCCTACAGTGGCTGAGCTACATCCTAAATACTGATTCAAATAAACACAGTTAAAACTGTGAAATGTTTCTAATAATTCTATTTAAGCGGTCCTTTTTAAGCAAAAAGAAGCTCACGGTCTGATATTTTTTTTGCCTCATCCCCCCCCCTCACCCCACCTTTATTTTTCTTACACTTTCACAAAAAATTGAACATTTTCAATAGCTTAGAATGCAATTTGTCAATTTCTAAGTTTGTAGAGTTTGTATTTTTAGAATTGGGCAATCTACATGCAATTATTCCATCTTATTTCACAGTTTTGTTTGCATGGCGTTATTACCCATATAGGTGGGTAATAACGCCGAATAGCATTAGTCAATAAATCACGCCATTACATTTTATGAATACATATCTGTTAAAAAATTTTTTATATAGATAGTCAATGAGTTGCTGTATCGAATCATATATTTGTTTGAAAAATACAAACTAAAACTGAGCCGTGAAAATTGGTAGAACCTTAACGTGGCGTTATTACCCCAGGGTACCTTATATATATATTTAATTTAAATAGCAAAGATTTAAGAAAAATCAAATTTTTATGAACTAAAAAAATTAAGTTTTTATTCAATTACTGTTTTTTTTTTTTTTAAATACAATTTTAGATGAACATTGAAATGCAATGAATTCTCCATTGGAGCCATATTAAAAAAAAATAAACACTATTAAGGAAAAGGTAAACTATCCCCTTAAACAACTATGCAAACGTAGAAATAAAATAAAGAAATTATAAAAAATTAATTTTTTTTTTTACTTTTGCAAAATAATAATAATAATAATAATAATAATAATAATGATAATAATAATGATAATAATAATAATAATAATAAATAAATAAAATTATAAATAAATAAATAAATAAAAAATGAAAAAACAATCTGTAAATAAAGATTTTATAAATAATGTTAATTATATTAGGTAAATGAAATTAAGATTTTATCCTTTTAATTTTATAGCTTTTAAAATAAAGGCTTTTCTCAGTAATTTTTTTCAGTAATCTTTTTCCCGGTAATTTTTTTTCCTTCCAGAATTCCTGAGCAAAAAAGTTATTTTCTTACACACACACACAAAAAAAGATATTTTATGAAACATTTTTTTTAGTTATTTTATATTTATGCAAGCAATATTTTGATATTCTCATTATTTCTTTAAAATTAAAAAAAAAAGAAGATCTTTATAAGAAACCTAATTTGATTTTAAACATATCATTAGCGACGTCTTTATTTGATTCGCTTGCTATCATTCTGAAGAATATTTAACAGCTTTAAAATGCCTTAGCATTATATTTAATTTATATAGAAATTATTTTTATAATTTGCTTAAATATTTACCTTGATTTACTTTATGTTCAAATTAAATAAACAAAATAAGCAAAAAAAAACCTTAAAAACAAATTCTTTTGCTTATATGTGCTTGTTATTTAATATATTTTTATATTCTCAAAAAAAGATTATTAATTTGATAGAAAATCTATGAAAATACGCAGAATATTATCGAGTAAGCATTGATTTTTGTTTTTTTAATAATATATATATATATATATATATATATATATATACTTTTATAATATCCATATATTCTGAATATCCAAAGTTATTCAGACAATACCATTAAATAAACCAACGAAACCAGAATGAAAGGTAAATGGATAAAAAGGACAGCAGAAGGCTTTTTTATTAAACTACTCATCAGGGGTGCATGGTTTAACAAAAAAGCAAAGACATCCAACCAGTTTCTGTTATGAGTCGTACTAAAAGCTAAGAATTCAACTCACAATGCACCCGACTGGCTGGAAGCTATTTACTATTACAAATTAATAAAAATATACTCATTGAAGAAAATAAAAACAATATGACAAAATAACAATAATATAATATTCTTTGAAAAAAAGCATATATGTACTAAAATATCTACCATACCTGAATCCTAGCATGATTTGTAGTTCAAGTGAATCTACAGTAGATATAAATTACATGTGACTTTGTAACAGTAAAAGTTATGGTCAAAGTATAGGTCATAAAATTAAAATTGTAACAATAATTATAAAATATAAAATTCATATTACATTTAGAAAAAAAATAAATGCTACTGTTCAAAATATTATATTTTTAAACAATTATTAATATTACTATATCAATTATTTAACAAGAATATGTTACTTCAACTTCTAGTACAAAAAATGTTTTAGTGTTGCCATCTATATGATTAATATATTAATTAAATTATATACTTATGGTGCTGCTATCTATTATTGAAAAATATAATTGGAATAAAAATAAATTATTTAATAGCTAAGAATTTCCAAGAATAAATTTTATCCTAATATTTTACAAATAATTTCTTTAAGACAAATACAATAGACAACCATATCTTATCTCCATAACTCTTGATCATTAGTTTTTATTTCGTTAAATGAAAATTAATTTTTTAATGTATGTATTTTATAAATATATTATGTATTAGTAAACTAACAAATGGCTCTATCTGTGTGTGTTCGATGGTTAGCAAAATGTACGACACGTTCGAGGCCTTAATGTTTTGTGAAGATAGTGCAAGGCATCTCAAAATCCTGAGCTTCAGAATTTTCTAATCTACTGAAATAAAGAATTTAATGGCTTAGTATTTTAAATTTATTGTAAATAACATTTTTGGTAAAAGTTACCGATTTTCCCAGTAATGAAGATTTATTATTAATTTTTAGTAGCAATTTAGTAAATAATAATTGAAATGAAATACATTTATCTTTTGAAAATTAAAGTCTGTACAAACGTGTTTTGAAAACATAGAGCATATTTAACTGGATAAAAACCATGTTCTTTATCTTTTTTATGTATTTCTGAAAAAAAGAAATACTTTTCATAAACAAGTCGTTGGGGGCCACCGTAATACTTATCCATCATGGATATGGATATGTAACAAATGAAAATAAAACATGTGCAATCTATTTATAAAATGCATTGCAGTTCCAAAATAAATTTTAAACATATATTTAAATAATATTTACATATAATAATGTTCTATTACGGAATTGACGGTACTATTTGATTACCCAGTCGATTTATTTTGAATTAAAAATTGTCGAAATAAAAATCCCTTTATGATGTAACTAACCCGTCTAACATGTTTAATGTCAAGTGAATTTTACATTTACGATAAGCTATTATTGGCATTTAATCTTATAGTTCGGTCACAGTTTTTTTTTTGGTCGACGTGATAATCAAGTAATACCGTAATTACATAAAAGTAAGATCCTAATAACTCCAAAAATAATAATCATATTAATTAACAGTTTACTGCGTCATATTAAGCGTCTTATATCCATTTAAAATATATCTTTGAATTGAAATTGAATGAAGTATAGGGTCATGAAAAATTGATTAATGTGGAACACAAGATACACATTTCTCGGCAACTAATAATCTGATTTTCGTTTTTTATTTAAAATTTATGTTTTTTGTTGTCTAATACACCCATTCTTTAAAAAAAAAATATCGAAAATTTTAATGTACATTTCATCAGAACGAATATTTCGAGAGTCCGAAAAAATAGTTCCGGGTAATCGAGGATACTGATATTAAATAAGATATACTGATATTAATGAAAGAATACTTGGTACTACTAGGTTATCCCGTCGACCGAATATCTATCGCAAAATATGAGATTTAATGCCAATAATGGATGATCGTGAATGTCATATTTAATGACATTAAATACGATACACGTTTTTAAAATGCCATTAAGTGATTTTTATTTCGGCTTTTTATTTGTATTTTAATTAATATTCTACCAATTATATATTTCTTTCGTTATTTGAAATAAAAATTATGTCAACATGCATAGTTTGACAATGAGTTTGGCGATTTGTACAATTTGGCGAAATTGGTCGACGGGATAACACAGTAGTACCGAATACTTTTATAAAAATATTCTCTGATGAAGAACCTGGTTTAAGGCTTGAAAATATTGAGATATTTTAAATATAATTAACTATTAACATCTCGTTTTGCTTATTTTATTCTCCTTTTAAGTAAAACTAAACATTTGAAAGTTCACATTATGTACACTTAGAATTAATTGCTATGTTGATAAAGATTAAGAAAATATGCTTGTGTAAAATTTGAATCTTTTATAAAACAAGTTGGATATACCAATCGCAAAACTTTCTTCTATCTCACGTGTACATTTTAATTTTTCAAAGTTTAGTTACACGTGTTAATGCGTTAATATTATTAACTCAATGCTAGACCAATTATGATTTTCATCTTAAATTTCTCCTTCAGTCAATTAATCGGCGTAAAAACGAGTTTCTGTATCTGCACGAGCCGATGACTAGTAGAACGATAGACAATTTTCTTTTCTAATTCAGGAAGGATCTACTCGCCATATCCAAAAGAAATCATATACAAAAAAATAGTTCAGTTCTATGCATATCTTCAAATACTTTTTAATTGTAAAATAATTAAAATGGCACAGAAATCACGATTATAGTGTCTCCTTTAAGCCGATTTTTTTCAAATTCAGGGAGCGTCTGCTGACCATATCCAAACACTTATACAAAAAAAAAAAAAAAAAAAAAAAAATACATTCAATTCTATGAATAACTTCATACACTTTTTTGTGGTAAAATATTGAAAAAGGCTCCAAAAATTGCTATTGCAGCACCCCTTCCGGCTGTTTTTTCAGGAAGGACCGGCTAGCCATTGCCATACACTTGCACAAAAAATTGATTCAATTCGATGCATTACGTCATACACTTTTATTCGGTACAATATTGAATATGGCACAAAAATATTATTGCAGCACCCCTTTGCGTCGGAATATTTCAAAATTGAAGGAGAACCTGCTTGCTACAGCCAGAAACATTCACAAAAAAAAATTGATCAATTCTATGCATATCTTCATACACTGTTTGATGATAGACTGGTGACATATGGACACACATATACACAGACACACGTACAGACAGACATTTTGTAAAACCATGTTTTTTGGAATCTCTGACCGAGTGTGCGACCGTCAAAACCGAAACATGTAAATCCGTCGAAAACCGGAAGTAAAAAAAATTCGAAAACAATACTTTCTTCTATTGAAGACAGAAGAAAATAAAAATAAATTAACATGTGGAATTGAGACTATTTATAAAAAAACCCTTTTTATTAGCATTTTAAAACAATAATAATGGAACTTTTAATTACATTGAATCTGAAGTATTTATAAACCGCATTTTCTAGTGCATTAAATTTTATTTTCTATGTTAAATAAACAAATTATTGCCTGAATTAAAATATTGAATATATTAATTGATTTTTTCTTTAAAAAAGTAAAATTATTAATGTGTCTGAAGAAGAAGTAAGGATAAACACTGCCTATGTTACATAATACAAATGCTAATGGCCGACATAGCAGTTTTTTAAGTCCAAGTTTCGTTTCAAACTTGTTCATAAAAATATGATAATGAGTCAGAAGAGAACGCAGAAAATCCCCATTAATTCAAATAATGATGTAACGAAATGCTTCTACTTTTTTTTAACATATCTGATCCTTTTTTGGCAAAGATATGGTTTAATTTCACTTTACTTTTTATTTATTTTTTATCATAATGAATTTAATATTTTTAAGGTATTGGATTAAAAATTAATTACTTTCTTCTATCTTTACAAGAAGAAAGTATTGGATTCATGAAAATTTTCGACTTCCGGTTTTCGACGGATTTATACGTTTTAGAAGGTCCTGAACACGTTTTGACTATTTTTAGAAAATGTCTGTCTGTGAGTCTGTCTGTCTGTATGTGACAAAAAATTTGTGGGCGCTCTATCTCAAGAACTAATGCTCGAAATTTAATAAAATTTTATATTCAGTTAGACCTTGATATGAATTAGTGCCTATTGGTTTTTGGTGAAAATTGGCCTGCAGGTGGCGCTGCTATACTACGTTTTTCATGATTTTCAAGATTGCTATATCTCAAGAACTAATGCACAGAATTTCACCAAACTTCAGATTCTGTGACCCCTTGATGTACATAGACGCTGATTAAGTTTTGGTGTAAATTGGCCAGCAGGTGGCGCTGCTATGCCACGTTTTTCATGTTTTTCATGATAGCTATATCTCAAAAACTAATGCACAGAATTTCACCAAACTTCAGATTCCGCGATACCTTGAGATACATAGCCGCTGATAAGGTTTTGGTGTGAACTGCCCTATAGGTGGCGCTGCTATGCTACATTTTGCACGATTTTTGCGATTGCTATATCTCAAGAAGTAATGCAGAGAACTTCATCAAATTTTAGATTCTGTTACACTAGAATATATAACATAATTAGACGCTGATTACATTTTGGTATTAACCTTGCAACAGGTGGTGCAGCTATGCTGCATTTTGCACGATTTTTCCGATAGCAAACAACAACCAAATCTCAACAACCAAAGCACAGAATTTCATAAAACTTCAGATTTTGTTACAAAATGATGTATAACATAATTACACGATGATTATGTTTTGTTATAAATCCTTCAACTGATCGTGCTGCTGTGCTATAATTTACACGTTTTTTAAAAAAAAAAAAACTAGCTATATCTCAAGAACTAATGCACAGAATTTCATCAAACTTCAGATTCTTTTACATCATAACATAATTAGATTTTTTTTTTTTACATTTTGGCATAAATTTTCCAAGATATGGTGTTGCTGTGCTACGTTTTGCAAATTTTTTCTTATAATTATATCTCAAGAACTAATGGACGAAATTCCATCAAATTTCAGATTCTGTTAGGTCTTGACATCAATAGATGCTTATTAGGTTTTAGTACAAATTACCCAAGATGAGGCACAACTAAGCTCCTTTTCTCAGAATATTAATTAAATTTTGCGTTTTAGGCTTTTCGGATACCAGAATCTCATTAGGCTAGGTCAAATGTTCGAGGAAATTCGATAGTGGGTAACTTTGGGGTCACCACGTTTTTTTTTTTTTTTTTTTTTTTTTTTTTTTTTTTTTTTTTTTTTTTTTTAATATATATATATATATTAAAATGTACTTATGAGATAGAAGAAAGTTTCGGGATTGACACATCCAACTAGTTTTTTTTTGGTCATATATTTGCCAGTTAGGATTTTTATTTTGTAATAAAAAGTGATATAAACTTTTGTTGAAATTCTCTAAAACGTCTGTTTTGTTTTACTGTGTTGTAAATTGTGTTTCGTTTTTTATTTGCAATTATTAGCAGCAATAGATCATTTTTAAAGACATAAATACTGACAAAAAAAACTTAAACATATGGAAAAACAATGCGTTCAGTGTAGATAATGAAACACTTTCCAACACGTTCAGAATAACTGACTTGTAACTTTATAAACCATTAGTTTTAATTTCTAAAAGGTGTACATTAAAAATTTAATATATTGTTACGAATTTTGTAAATAGTTAGTGTTTGTACTGTAAAATAATGTAAACAATCTTATTAAGCTCCATTTCTTTACTAATATTAGTTTTTGTTACATTGTCTCTGTTATCAAGGAAACTTGTCTATTATTTTCAGTGAATGTCTATGGCAGCTTTGCGAAATATTAGCGATATCGCCAAGTTGGCGTCACTTTTGGCGACTAATTTTGGTCGCCAAGTTTGGCGATATATCGCCAAGTTGGCGACAAACTTGGCGATTGTTGGCGATGGTAACCCTTCCCTCTTAATGGTAACCCCCCCTCCTTAGATATACTGATACATTGAATGTTGTTCCGTGGTTCTCCAGTTTTTTCTAGAAGGTTGTAGAAACTTCGGCGCATGCTACGAGCCTATATTAGAAGAGAAGCGATGCGAGCTGTGGTTATTTTTTTTTACCAGTCAGTCATTGAGTGAACAAGGCGTAAGCAAGTTTGCTTGAGTTTCATCTATGTTGTTTTGAATGTTATTAAGTGTTGAGACGTTGTATAGAGAGTCTCTGGGGTCTAAAGCTGTAATTGTACGATAGATTTGAGCAGTTATTTTTAAATATCCAGTAATATTTGTGAGTTTCGAAGACTCTGTTGTTCTGAAGTCTGCAAATAAATTATTTTCTACTTTTCTAAGAGCAAGAGTTTGAAGTTGTCTAACCATAAGATCAAAAGAACCCTATATACGCCGCAACAATATATTTGAGTACGTGAAACACTGAACGATAGCATTTCATTCAAGAGTTGAGATGAGATGAGATAGTACCCGAAATCCCAAGACCGGCAGGGCTATGTTTCTATGTCTTCGCGTTCGAATGCGCTTGGGCTCTAAAAAATTCAAATAACTTTAATTTTCTTGAAAATTAACTATTTCATTTTAATTTAATTTATGGCTATTTTGATTTGAATGAAGGTACAACAGAAATCACACATTTTTTCTGCATTATATTTACGATATTTTCAGAGTCTCGCCGGTCTTCACGGGACTATCTACAGGGTTATTACAAATGAATCATCGGGTTTGATACATTACTGCGTGCAAACTAAGAAACATATATGTTTCCAAGGCAACTCAGACGAGAGGGCATTACTTACAATTTTAGGCTGCGTATGTGTCATGTGTGTCTGATTACCATGGTTGCTGCGCGAACGTTATATTCAAAATGGCGACTTGACAGCAGAAAACGTTTTGTGTACTAATATTTTGAAAGTGTGAATCCCTTATAACCGTTCTGAAAGCATTCCGGAAGGCCTACCAATGCAACCCAACAAAGCATTCTGCGCTGATATCGACAGTTTGAAGAAAACTGTTGTTTATGTAAAGGCAAAAGTTCCGGCAAACCAAGCGTTACTGGAGAAACAGTGAACTGACAAGGAAGGTCTCCATTGGGGGCATACTCAGAATTTTTTGAAAAAAATACGAATTAAACTACTCATGTAGGTAATAAAGGATAAGTGAAAATTAGCGGCGGAATTACATTATTAGATATGTAAAAAAATAAAATAGTTTGGAATAATTGGCGTGAAAAACTGAAAGCGACACGGGATTTGGCGAGCAGTGCATTTCCTCGCCAAAAGCAGACGATTTTAACGAATCTGAAAATTGATTTTAATTGACTTCACTGTTAAAAATCTGCAGCATTTACTGCAACGTCACTCCACTACTTTTATAGAATATCTCTCTTCTGACCAATGAGAATGCTCCATAGCACGGTGAATTGACCGTGTCATACACTGTTAAAAATCTGCTGCATTTTGTTGCAACGCACTCCACCGCTTGTATATAATGTCTCTATTCCAACTAATGAGAAAGCTCCATTTCACGGCCAAGTAACCGTTTTCTATTCAAGCAAGGGAATGCGTTGCAACAAAATGCAGCAGATTTTTAACAGTGTATTTTTCAATTTGAAATAATTTTAATCAATTTAAATTGTGTTTTAAATGATAAAATATATTAATTTCGTTTTGTTATAAGTACATATAAACGTATATGATAAAATTACACTTAAAGTAAAATAAAAATGCAAAACTAAAATTACTTAAACTAAACTTATTTAAATAAATTGAACATAGAAAGTCTTTTCTTTAAAAAGCATTCGAAGCGTAAAAGCATATTTTTCAAAATTTCGTTTTTTCGCCAACCGGAGATAAATCGCCAAGTAAACGAAATTTTTATTATTTTTTTACGGACGTTGTAAGGAGGTTCCGCCGAAATTCTTTTTATAAACATATATAACTATATGAGAAGAACATTCTGTAATTTTTTCAGATTTTTCTGAGTATGCCCGTATGGAGACCTTCCTTGTGAGTTAGAGTTTCATCGTAATCCCAAGAAAATGTACTAACGACGAATTGAAATTGAAAGACTGCAATCGCGACCATGGACGTCAAACGTGGATACTTTCGGTTTATTTTCATGTATAACTCATTGTTGTAACCTAATAAAGTTCCGAAATAAACGCTTCGGAACCCGATGATTCTTTTGAAATAACCCTGTATTTTAATAGCATCATTATATTACTTTTGTATAGTAACGTTAATTATTCATATTGTTGTAGCGTATATAGGGTTCTTTTGATCTTATGGTTAGACAACTTCAAACTCTTGTCTTTTAGAAAAGTAGAAAATAATTTATTTGCAGATCTTCAGCACAACAGAGTCTTCGAAACTCACAAATATTACTAGATATTCAAAAATAATTGTTCAAATCTATCGTACAAGCGCAGATATAGGTTCCAGAGACTCTTTATACAATGTCTTAACACTAAATCACATTCAAAACAACGTAAATAAAGCTCAAGCAAACTTGCTTAAACAATCGTAGCTCACTCAATGACTGACTGATAAATAATAACAACAACAGCTCGCATTGCACTCTTTATATAGGCTCGTAGTATGCGCCGGAAATTTCTACAACCTTCTAGAAAAATCCAGAAACCAAGGAAAAACATTCAATGTATCAGAAACCTAAAGGGGGGGTTACCATGGAGAGGGAAGGGTTACCATCGCCAACAATCGCCAAATTTGTCGCCAACTTGGCGATATATCGCCAAATTTGGCGACCAAAATTAGTCTCCAAAAGTGACGCCAACTTGGCGATATCTCTAATATTTCGCAAAGCTGCCATAGACAGTCACTGAAAATAATAGGCAAGTTTGCTTGATAACAGAGACAATGTAACTAAAACTAATATTAGTAAAGAAATGGAGCTTAATAAGATTATTTACATTATTTTACAGTACAAACACTAACTATTTACAAAATTCGTAATAATATTTTAGAGATCTAATGCGAAATAAACATTTTCTTTTGTTTTTAGTCAACCAGAAGCTTAACGTTTGTGAATTTTCAGTGTTTTTTGTGTTCAAATTGTAATCGCTCTTTTTATGAAAAAATAACCTTAGCAATTCAACTTCATCACGAAGATTGCTCTTACAGCTTGTTCTGCTCTTTATTTTCATTTTTCTTAATATAAATATAAGTAGCATGCATTGTTATTAAAATTGAAAGTAATCAAGCAGTGTTTCCTTTTTTTCCCCTATAAAAACTTCGAATCTGCGATTTAACAGTGTCATATTTTTAATTTAAGCTGATTTGTATGGACACGAGAATTACGAGAAAATGTTTAGGGAAGGAATTGATTATAATATGAGATGTACATCTTTTACAGGAAATAGAAAAACGTCGTGCGATACTTCGTCATACAAATAGTAATTTCCCTAAATATAATGTTAGTTGTTCTCAAAATTTCTTTTAAAATTCTATGCTAATTTTCTACTCTATTCTTCGTTTTCCCCTTTTTTTTCCGACATTACTGCAAAATACTGAATCACTCTGTACAGTTTAAATTAATTCTAATTAAGATTTACTGACTCAGAGTCATGGTTATAATTTGAAAAAAGAATCGATAATTATAACCTAATTAATGAATTGTAATGATAGTGGTAATACACATTAGTTACTATTATTCAGCATTTTTTTTTGTTTTTGTTGTTGCTCCTGTTATACGTTGGTGCTATGTTCAGATCTATCGAATTTAGCCCGTAATCAGGAAATATAATTTAAATCAAACACTACCAATGCGTGAAACACATTTGTAGCTCTAATTGAATATAAAAATTTAACTAAAATCTTTTTTCTATTATGTTGTAAATGTGGTGCGAATGTAAAAGAATTGTGAAAAAAGTGTTGATAAAAATTACAAGAGGAGAAAATGTGTCTTCTAAACGTAGCTCAAGACATCTATTTTTAAAATTTTGTAATTTTGAAGGCGTTTTGTAGAAAATTTTTTGAAAGGCTTTTACATGCGTTGTTCTATACCGTTCTAAATTGTTTTGTGTTTACAATGTTTTGTTAATTTTGTGATAGTTTTAAAAATAATATTGTACAGCACAGCATTATTTTAAAAACTATTTTCACCAACATTATTTTAATACAATTAACAACACTACTCTCTTAAAAAGTCAGGCACAAAATAGCTCAAGTTGAGCTGAAATTCACTCATCTCAATGTTGAAAGGCAGCTTCTCAAAAAAGAGTTGAAATAACTCGAGTTTTAACCAATTTAAATGAAGTTGAGCTATTTAAATAACCAATTTAGATCAAGAAGATTTAATCGTTTGAAAAACAACTCTTTTATGATCGAAAAAATTACAGCTCTTTCATGAGAAGCCAAATCAGATCTTTTAAGAGTGTATTTTTAGCCCTTTGAGCGTCTTGCAAATGGATAAAATTGTAATGTAATTTTCACTGCATTTTTATTTCAAATGCTCAAAAATATGATTCTTTCAACATTATGAGAAAAACTTAATTACAAATATGAATGTAATCTTTGAGAGTATTAATCATTTTAAAATGTATCAAAAATTCATGAAATCTATAAAATTAAATGTTCGATATATTGCAGTGAAAACTGGAGTTTAAGGAACGGAATATTCCAAACACTTCTTTCTAGTGAGCAAAACACAAATTTCTAGTGAGCAACACTTTTGCAACATATTAGGAACACAATCATCACACAAAAATAGTTTCGCAACACATTATTGTGTTATAAATTAGGAGAAAAAAGGTTAGGGGAGTTAGGGGGGAAAAAGTTTGTCATTTTATAAAATTGATACATGTTGCAGAAGTTTACTAAAATTTACAAAAAAAGCATATAGTATTTACAGGGACACACAAAAGATTTCGAACACTTATATTGAATCCGAAATACTTTATACTGTTACCCCAATATCTAAATATTTTTAAAACTTCGCTGCAATACGATTTATTTATTCATTTATTTATTTATTTATTTTACAATTACAAGTTACAGATCAAAAAGCTTTTAAAATGTAGTTGAATCTGAAACTTAGATTATACAAAATAAAGTGTAATCTAAATTTTATATAAATCGATATACAATTTTAACAAATGCAATTATTCCGAATTCAGAAATTGAAATATTAACACATTTCTTTTCTTTTTTCTTCATTCTTTTATCAATGATTTTTGAGTTTATCTGACGTTATTTTTCTTTTTCTCCTACTACTCTGAAAAAAAAATTCCTCCAACTCTTGTATCTATAAAACAGAATTCCCAGATGCAATGAACCTGAAAGATTCATTTATTGGAAAACCATTTTGAGTTTTTTTTCCTTTTTTCTGTTCTATTTTTTGGCTATATGTTTTCTATAGTTGTTTCACAAAAATGCAAATATACATACATATGTACATATAATGTATATATATTCTATGTATATACATATAATGTGTATCGTTCACAAAGATAATTTCTTTATTTGCATTATTTCCTCTAATTTTGTTTGTGTGTGTGTGCACATAAATACACAAACTGAATGTTGTATTAAACAAGTTTTTTTCCCCTGCATTAAGAACAAGCTTTTGCATTTACAGTGTTACGTGTCGTACAATAACATATTTTCAACATTTATTTTTTGCAAATTTTCTCTTTTTATTTAATAATTGGCATCATTAGAAATTGATGTTTAATATTGCAATCAGATATTCAGATTAAAAACAATATTAAAAGGAAAATTTTTATTTAAAAAAAATATATATATACTATTTTCAACTTTAAACTTACAAATTTGCTCATGTATTTATAAATCTGGAGCTGAAAACTGAGAGAGATAGAGAAAAGCCTAAAATGTATTTTTAATTTACTATAACTGTATAAAGATCGAAAGGAATTTTCCCACCCACTTATTATTTGGTATTTGCTGAAAAAATTTAATGTGCCTTGTAGTCTTTGTTATACGTCTTGTTTAGTGTTTATAAACATTTTAGTATACACATATTGTTCTACCTTGCTTATAGTGCGTCCCAAAATTTATAAACAACAGTTTTTTTTTACAATTGAAAAAAGGGAGCAGAAAATTCAAAACCAATTTACAGTTATAAATAATATTAAGAAAATAATAATACTGTGAAAAATATAATATTACACAATCACAGACTTTGAGTTAGAAATTAAAATTTAAATTTTACCGTCCCAAAAGTTTATAGGCAACTCATATTCTTTTCATGAATGTCCTAATTTTTAATTCCCATTTCTTAATCGCTACAAAAATTTTATCAAGCATACTCAAGACAATTTTCTGAAGAAATTCTATGCTTTAAAAAAATTCAATTTCATTCAATTTGCAGCTTTAGATAAGTGATGTCCATTTGTATAAACGTCTCTGGTCCATGTTTTCCACAGGTTTGGTATTGGATTAAGGTCAGGACGTGTGAAAGGCCAGTCCATAACAGTTACTTGGTTTTGACTAAACACATTGCAATTTGGAGTTAGAAACACGAATGAGCAATTGACTTGTTGGTATATCCATTTGTTTCCATCAAGCAACTTACCTGATATATGTAGCTATACTTAAAATGTTTTCTGGCGGTAATATCCGAAACATTGACGATCTTTCAAAATAGCAATTTCAATTGTTCTATGATAAGAAAAAAGCTCCATTTAAGATGAAGGACACCCTTGCCCTCCTTGTTGTCTGCTGAAAAAAGTTAATTTTTCCTTGCTGTTATCGTGTCAGTAATCCGGCTAACCATTAAGGCCATCTAAATAAATTTTCGTTTTCATCAATGAAAAAGACAATAAGCTTTTCATCTATTATTTTCAACACAATCTAACTGATTGGTAAAGTAATCATACGAATTGAATATTTTCCAGCTGAGCGAAAAATTGACCAAGCTGGGAACCGAACCCAGATACTCTGCTTACAACGCCAATGCTTTACCTGTTAAGCTACCTGGGCGATAGCCAGCTGGGATTTTTCGCTCAGATAACCTTACTGGTTATGACATCTGGACTGTCATTTAGACAGCTCAACAGAATAGACCGCAGGTAATGGAACTCCATAAGACGATGAGTACGTAGATCTACGTACCCAGAAAATACGTACGTACCGAACGTACATAGAAAATAAGTACGATAAATAAATATTTCAATTATTTTTATATAAATGTGAAATACATACAACATAAAGAATATATTTTTTTTAATTTAAAGGTACTTTATTGTCAATTTTTAAGTTTTATTAGGTGAACAACGAAAATTTAATTTCCCTGTATTTAAATTAGTTAAAATGTTGCAATATCTAAAGCATATATACAGACAAGAAAACTTTCAGTTTTTATCACATATTTTTTTTAACTTTTAAAAATTAATATATCTCAGGCATGTAAAATAAAATCTCCTGTTTTAAAATAAAATATTTTAAGATGAAGTTTTTATAAAAAGCACATAAAACACTTTTTAGAAACTATAGTTGCGAAACTCCAACCTTTATGAATTCAAATCTTTATTAAAATTTCTTAAACTATGATTTGGAAATATTTTTATTCCTGCATTTTTCTTACATGGATATGATTATAAAAATCTTCACACAAGATTTACAATTCATTAATATAGTTTTGTCAATACATGTTGTTTAGAAATCCATTTTTCTAAAAATATTTTTCTGTGAATTTAAACTTGAAATGTTTGACATGTGACTTCTTTTTCTTATTACTTGCATTTAATGAAAAATACTTAAGCATTTTTGCTCATTATTTTCAAATTATATTTCTTTGCGATTTAAATTTTGTGTTAAATAATATATATATATAAACAAAAGTTGTGAAACGTCGTTATCTACGTATATATATGCATAAAATCTATTGTATAATAAAACATATTTAACTAAATAATGCCTGATTGTTCAGTTGAATGGATACTTTGAAATGGATTTTAACAAACAGAACATTTTACTTATAGAATAAACACTGAATTTGCAGCTGAGCCGATAGATTTAAATTCAGACAATTAAGCAAAAATTACTATTTTTTATTTACAGTATTATCAGGTGTTACTAATATGTCTTGAGGTAATACGAAACAAAATAAAAAAATACACTATATTGCCATTGATTATGGGACATTTGCATTTTAGACATTTTACTAAATATCTAGAAAAATACATGAGGGATCATCACGAAACTCTTAGTGTATAAATATAATAGTATAAGTCATACATCTCCGTGAAGATTTTTTCCCGAAACTCCAAAGGGGGCCGCCAACAAATTAAAAAAGAATGAATATCTTTTGAAAACCCTGTCAAAACTAATGTAGCAAAAGAGCTCAAACTCTAGATTGTAATTGAATGCCTTATTGTAATAAGCCTTGTTCATTTTTATGCAAATAGCATGCATACTCGCAGAGTAATTAAGGTTTTTATAAAAATGATCCCAAATTTTTCCAAGTTTTTTCCTTATAATTTTCAGAGTTCTTAATATAAAATATTATTTTTTTCAGAAAATATGAAAAAAAACATTGCACACAGTACCCTGTAATCAGAATTAAAAAATAATGAAAATTGTATTAAAAATGAGTTGGTTTACTAAATAATTTTTTACTGCGCATGCGTCAACGATATGAAAATTTCATTTGCATATTATGTTAGCTAAATGTATAGAGCAACTTTTGTGAAAGTCACAAAATCATAACTTCAAAATTCTGACAATAATCGTCAATTGAATAAGTCGAAAATCCGTTATTCTCAAAATGAAGCAAAAACAAGAGGGGTTGTATCCATATATTCATTGATTAGTGTCAATATAGAATACACAATATGGGATGTACTACTGCATTTGGATAAAATCCCTCATTTTTTTTGCTTCATTTTGGAAACAACGGATTTTGTCCTTTTTCTATAGACGATTACTTTCAGAATTTTCAAGCTATGATTTTGAGACTTTTACAAAAGTTGCTCTATGCATTTAGCTAACATAATATGCAAATGAAATTTTGATATCTTTGACGCATGCGCAGTAAAAAATTATATAGTAAACCTACTCATTTTTCACACAATTTTCATTATTTTTTAATTCTGATTACAGGGTACTGTGTGAATGTTGTTTGTCATATTTTCTGAAAAAAAATATTATTTTATATTAAGAACTCTGAAAATTATAATGGAAAAACTTGGAAAAATTTGGGACCATTTTTATAAAAACCTTAATTACTCTGCGAGTGTGCATGCTATTTGCATAAAAATGAACACAGTGTATTACAATAAGGCATTCAATCATAATCTAGTGTTTGAGCGCTTTTGCTACATTAGTTTTGATAGGGTTATTCAAAAGATATTCATTCTTTTTTAATTTGTTGACGGTCCCCTATGGCGTTTCGGTAAAAAGTCTTCACGGAGATGTATGAGGTATACTATTATATTTATACACTAAGAGTTTCGAGATGATTCCTCATGTAATTTTCTAGATATTTAGTAAAATGTCTAAAATCGCAAGTGTCCCATAATCAATGGCAATATAGTGTATATCTCTATAATTTAATCTAAGAATTTGTGTTTTGTTGAAGTTGCAATAAGTCAAAGAAAAAAATGACGAATAAAAACGATTTTTGTTTTATTTTACTCTTACGTTACACATATAACGGGATGATATCCGCCTTAAGAGGTTACAGAACACAACGTGTTGTTGAAAGTTGTATTAGTATATTTATAACGGAAGACGTCAATATCTTTTGTATATTTACCATATTTTTGAGATTTTCTATTAGAAACGTCAAAAATCATTTTTATGTAAAAATAACAATTACGAATAAAGTTTACAAATTTAATAAAACAGGACATCCGTGATTAGCTATGCATCAGTGTTTAATAGGAAAGAACTTGTGTAAAAATTTCACCATACATAACAGCCGTTTTATGTGACGAATCCTTTTTTCTTTCATTATTGACTTTTCTATCGCCTACGAAAAAAATCGTTTTAAAATACTACTTATTCTCTGAATGGTTCTACGAAACAATCCTTATTATCTAACCAAACGCAGGCATAATCTTTTCGTGTTGTCATTCTCGATCACAAAGCAATATCTTATTTTTATGGATTGAATTTTGAGGTTCTGCTTAGTAAAAACGTACTCCTCTCCTCCGCCCAATTTTATTCGTTCTCCCATTTCTAAAATTATTAACATATGCAATAAATTATCTGAAAGATTCAATCAAACCACTTTATCATATTTCCTAATTTTTTTCGTGCCTCTTTTCACTCCCCCTTTCGAAATGTTTTATCATGTGTTATGAACTATCTTAATGTTTTACTCAAATCACCTTGTTAGATTTCCAAATTAAAAAAAAAATCGCATTCAATTAGTTCCACATTCTACTACGAGAAAGCACTCTATTCTGATCAAAAGTGTATCTGAACGAAACTCCGTTAAACTCATTACCAATAGATATATAACCCGAGAGAGAGGTGGCAGTCTTAAGCAAATATTTAAGATATTTAATGGAATTACTATTCGAAAATTGAGTTAATTAAACTTTTGAGTTAAAACTTTAGGTAGAGTTAAACTTTGTAAACTTAGATAAAAGTAAAGTTTTTGTTAAACACTTGGAAGTTTCCAGTAGAAAAACTTTGGTTTACTCTTCACTTTTAAAATTCAAAATTGCAAAAATTTAGCTCTAAAAATCGTTAAAATATGGTACTAAACGCCGAAAACCTCGTTTTTGCCAAACAATCTACAACAATAACAACAACAACAACAAAAATGTGACATCAAGTACCCTTTGCAATTCAGAACACAGTCTTTTCAAAATATTCACCGTCCGAAACGTCTGTAAAACATTTTTACAGATTATCTCATAAACAAACCGTTTACCTCTTAATTCTATCGATCTTTGTTTTTGAGAAATTCAATTTTGAAATCAGAGTCTGATTTGCTGGACACTCTGCATATATCCAAGCATTTATAAATTCATGAAGTTATATCATGACATATATTGCATGAATCAATTTACTTCAACTGGAAAATCAGTATCCTAAACCACTGGTTCTAATTTAGAAATCCAGATATTATTGTTTATAAAAGTACGCGTCTGTGTAATGTTTTAATTTTTAACATATTCTAACAATGAGTGTTTTTGAAAAGCGTTTAAAAAGTGTTTGCCAATACGGCTTAACATCTGCCCACGCTATCTGTACATCTGTCTGTTAGTTTTGTAGAATTATTAGTTTATTACTGAGGCACTCAAAATAATTCTTTAACAATATGATATATGGTGCACTGTTAAAAAATCTGAAATTCACGAATATATTTTTACTGAATTTCACAAAAATAGTCCCTTTTCACGACGAAAGAGCATTTTCCGTTAAAAATCAGACAACTTCACCATCTTTCCTGAAAATAACGAAACGGATACAATATGAATGAAAAAACGGAGACAGTCCGTCTCCGTGACCGAGTGGTCAAGGAATCATTCCGCTAATTGCCTGCGAGTGTAGATTGTGTGTTCGAATTCCACAGGCGCCATGAAATAATGAAGACATAAAAAATCCATTTTGAACTACAATTTTCTGTTATTTCTTATTAAAAAATCTATTAAATAATTAGCCCACCCACCCACCTCCAAAAAATAAATAGTGTTCGACAATTTAAAAAAATGTCTATAACATTATTTGCGTAAAAAATGAATAATCGCGTAAATTTTTTTTTTTCATTCATTCATTCATTGAAAAAAAAAAAAAAAAAACAGCGATTTTTATTAATTTCAACTAGTTAAAAAAATTAAGATTGATTTTAAACGATAATAGGTATTATGCATTGGTCTAAAATAAAATAAAAAAAAACTGTTTACGAATATTCTGACGAATATATTTGAAAAAAAATCTAAAAAAAAAAAAAAAAGATTCTCCCACTAATTATAAAAGACATACTTTGTACATGTGGCATCTACAGATTTGGCTCAGTCAGTAAGGACTTATTCTGCTGTGAAAAGGTTTTGAGTTCGATCTCAGGACGGCTTGAAGTAAGTTATACACACATATATATATACATAGAGAGATAGTGAGATAGCAGCTTATAATCATTCGGAATATTCGAATTGATTAAAGATTTATTGATTCATTAATTTAAAAAATTAAATGAAATTATTATCATTAAAAATCAATCCTTGTAAATGAAAGTTACATCTTCTTCAAACGAAATTTTTCTTTCTTTTATTTCCCAAAATGGATAATCTACTAACGGAATGGTAAATGTCTGGCAACTTTGCTGCCAGTAATTTTACCGTGAATTCACTGATTTCTTTTAACAGTGTGAACAATCGTTTGCAGAAAATTTTAATTACCTTACATTATTTTGAGTGTGTTGAAATTGACATAAATAACTAAATTTCTCTACAAGATGGCCACTATAGAATAATACAATATTGGCATTCGTCCTTTACTTACAGGGATACACAAAGAAATCTATTACAATTTTTTTCTAGCAATAATTGCTGGAAATGCGTTTTTAACTTCGGTAAGCGCTTTTAAATTTTAACTAATTATTTGCTTGTTACCCTATGTATGCACATTTGACACCTTGTGTACAGAGCTGTACAGAAGAATTCACGCACCATTCTTCTTATTAGAGGAAATTATTGAGCGGAAAGTTTCAACTGAGGTATCTATTTCCTAACTGAAATAAATTTTTCATGTGTGTAATTAATAAATACAAATCTATATGTCATATGCTCAAAGTATTCATATATTTTTTTGATTGTAGATGTGAACAACTTAATTTGGATTTTCAATTGAATTATGTGTTCCAGTATGGTTGAATTAGATATCCCATCGCATCTTTTAATATGGCGACGTTTTGTTACATTATTCGCAATGTGTTGGAAAGTGTTTTATAATTTATTTCCGATGCATTATATTTCTTTCTTGTTTATATTTCATTTTGTTGTCAGAATTTATTCATTATGAACCTCATCAGGCATGGAGATTTCAAAAGTTTTATCTATTAAGACTGATACAACATTCATGTAATTCAGATATAAAGTTCCATTTTATGGAAACTGAATTGAATATTTCATATTATTAGAAAATGTCTTCAAAAGCAAAGTTTTATCTACAAATATTTTAATTACAGCTAGTATTAAATATTCTGATTCATGCCTGTTTTGCTATTTCCCATTGACTTCGTTTACTGGCATAAGCCATCCGTATAAACTTACAAGGAAAATCTGCCTGAAGACGAAATTTTTCTTCTGTTAAAATTAATACATTTGTAAAAGTTTGTTATGCATGTATTTAATAAAGAAACATCAAAGATCAACGTTAATTAAACATATGCATATCATCGAGATGCTATTTATTAATAACTAAATCAGAATTCTGATAGAAGAAACTGAATAGTATTAGAGTTTCTAATCATAAACAGCCATCGAAAGAAGCAGCGATGTGAAAGAATCACATTTTTGTGATGTCATCACATTTATATTTAATTCCTTATTCCCATTTATTCACTATCAAATGCATAAGAAATGAAAAACTAAAAGACAAATTTTTACATATTAATGCTGATATGACAATGTCAGATTTTTATTTGTTTGGAAGATCACTGATGAAAATGAATTCTACATGTTAGAAGAAATGCTTTTTCACAAAACAATTTTTTTCATTAATCTATAAAGTTAATTACAACTCTTACTAAATATATGTGGCTCATTGATGAGGTTTTGTATTTAAAGTTTAATTGTATGAATTGCATTTAGCCGCGCTAATTGCAGATTAACAATAAGACAAGAAAATTTACCGTAGACGAAATTTTCATGGATTACTTTTGATATTCATGTTATAGTTTGTCATGACTATAAACAACAAAGAAATCTGAAAGAGAAGAAAATAATAATATTTGATTTGCTCAGATAACCTCCGTATATAACATTGTTTTTAAATATGGTGGCTTAATTTCAGTATCGTAACAGCTTCTAAACAAAATTGATCGCTGAATGACGCTGAAAAGTTATATATTATTTTGTTGCAACTATAATGTTACATGATTAGGTATGATGACTGGACTTAACTCATTAAAATACATTAAAGCACAAATAAATAATATTTTTAGAACTGCATCTTTTATTCAATGAAAACACGATAAGCAGCGAACTCTCTGATCGCCATTCTTTACTAACAAACAATCATTTTTCTTTCTCTACCCAGTTCACTTCAAATTTAAACCAAAGGGAGTTCACAATGCCCTCTTATTGGAATATTGCTCAATTTCCAACAATAAACAGTAACAACTATTCTTATTTTATTTTACATCTGCGATTTTTGTAAGTAGAAGTTCGGTTCTCGTATCTCAATAAAAGAATTTAAATGAAATCAAAGATCTTAAGCTAATGAGAAATAAACCAGACAATTTATTATTAGTGGATATTAATATATGTAAAGCAGGAGACTTGATTTTCAAGGAATTTTACTCTCAAATTCTCTTACTTTTAAAATTTGAACTCGCTCGCAATTTTTCCTTTAAAACAATTCAGAAGAAAGTTTTTTTCTAACCAAGCAATACGTAGAAATCAATTTTTATTTTTGAACAGATTTAAATAGACCTGGCAAAGACGAAAGTAAGTGGTCTTTCCCTTTTAGGATCCGCTATGAATCACAATGCCTTTTAAAAGATCTTAATAAAGCCGACTGGAATGGATATCCTTGCTATACATATCGGTTTCCCTGATCCTAACAAGTCCTCTCAAACATTCAAAACATAGTTTTTCACATACAAATCATTTTTTTTAAATTCGTGCATATTTTTTAATTAGTTTCACATCTCACTCTATGTGTCACTCTAGTAATTTATTCCCCATATTTCTAAAATTATACCACTATAACATTTTTTGCATTGGTTTTCGAATATTGACAATATTTTGAAAACAAAATATATTTTCAAATACTAATTATTAATATATCAATTAAAACATGAATAGTACAAATACTTAAATATAATTTTAAATAAGTCAATATTTATATGTAAAACAGTTTGTAAATTTTTAATTTTTCCTTAATTTTAATTATTTTGCAAGTTTTATTTACAAAAGACGCAGATATATAAATTAGTGATTTGGTTAAAAGTAATTATTAAGCAAAAAACAAATAATTCACGAAATACAAATATTTAGTTTGCTTACTCTTTAAACATATACATTTAAGACCTTATAGTAAACTAAACTATTCATGTGTCAGAAAAAAATGCATTTTCACGAAATAATTTAAAATGTCAGTTCTTTGTAAATTAAAAACGCATAATAAATTAATTAATTATACACGAAAATGCTGTTTTTTTCTTATTTGAGTGGCTTAATTGTTCTAAAATATCATAAAGGAATAAAAGAGAGTACACCCATTTTAGATGTTATAATCATCTGTTATATGAAGTATATTTGCATAAAACATTTAGACGATGCTTGTGATCATATCATTATTCATATCTTCCTCTTATTTTGAATAAATGGCGGTCTTATTTTAATAGAGCGATAAATAAACATGCAAAAGTATTCTTGTTATTTAAAAATTAAAGCAAAATAATTAAATTAATATTCTGATCAAATTGTACCATGGCTGTGAAAAATGGAAATATCTTTTAAGGATTCTAAAAGAAGAAATTATCAGAAAAGAATATAAGTACAGATTAAATAAAAATACCATCTACTTTTAATATTTTAAATTTTTTTACAGATCCCTTATTGCAAAATGAAGAAACAATTTAAGTGTTTCGATAGTTATTACCAAGGGGACCTCAAAAAGAAGCTCCAGCCAATTGTATTAACGTTGGATTAAAATTGAATAAATTGCTATATACAGAATCATACTTTAGCAAAAGTTATGTTTAAAATCATCTCTGGAGATTTGTCTAAAAATATCTCAATTTTATACTCCGAAAAATCAAAGTTTAGATTAATTAGCTTGTGCATTAAATGATCTCATAGAGCATGTAAATGAATGTCCTGGATGACATACAAAGGGCACAATGCATTATAACTATGTACTAGAGAAAAATAATTTCATAATTTCTTACACGCCGACATTGTGTGTGTTATAAGGAGAAAAGTTGTTTGATCTTATTATGACAAAATTCTGTTTTGATTTTGTGATAACTCAAAATTATTTTAGCTAAAACTAGGCTTTAGTACCACTCAGAAACAACATACTTAGCACGCATAAGAAATGTAGAAATAATTATACTACTTAAGAAGTACAAAACGCGTTATTTAATACTATACCTAAAAATTTGGACATTACAAGGTAAAGGTAACTTAAATAATGCAATATTACCTATAGCACTATTCGAAACATGCTGTTTAACGCATAATGAAAGAAAAGGTGCATCTACGTTCTAAATAAAGAGAATTTTCAGATTTTTTCGATTATTACCAGAACTACTGAACTGATTGTAAATAAATTAGGAATGAATATAACTGTAAACAATGCAACAAAAGTAAATATTCAGCAATTATAAGGTTCATGAAAAATCGTGCATCAAAATATCATCAGCTTCGGAAGTTATATAAAAGAGCTTACAATATCTAAACAAAGTAAGGATTAATACCACGGGAAAGAGGCAATGTTTTTTTTATAAAGCTATAACGCTATCGTAACATGAACTCACACTGGATTTCAGACAGTTTATGAGTCTGTGTGCATATGACAATTAGTCTCACATTTTTCACAACGCTGTTTTCAGGCTCTAGTTGGTTGTGGGAGTTGGAAATCGAATTCCAATTTACCTCCTCAGAGATGTCGAGACATACTCTATATACATTACGTCTGAAGATAAGCAAGGCTAATCTGTCAAAAAAATAATCTAATTTTTCAGAAATTCCTTGACTAAATGAGCTCTGTCTAGTCGCTAATTGCAGTCAAATAAAATGAAATCAGGACCAGCTGCATTAATGATAAGACAAATAATGATAAGCCCATCCATAATGAAGCCTCCAAAAGTCATAAAATGTCTTTGATATCATAGTGGACTTTTTATCGAAAGTTGCAAGGTAGACAGCTGAGCCCTGTTGTTCTTCAGGCGAAAGTACATCGAGAATTTGTATCTAGGCTAAACAGAATGTCATTAGTGAATAGAATCATTTCCGCTTTGACGTTTGAAAGAAAGTAGAAGAAGCAAAGGATATCATGAGAAAAGTCTTACTTTCAGAAGCAATTAAAAAAAATTATATATTTTCCTTCATTTTTTAAAAATTTTAATGCAAAACTGTCCTAACATATTTGTAATAGTTATGTAACTACTCCGAGAACTGAATTTGGCATGAAACTCCCGCCTAGAATTTCGCAAGGAGCGATACTGACTGTGTGTCCTGAATCCAGGCTGTCTCTTCTATGTTGGCCAGACGGCGCTGAGATATGAGACTGATGGAAACGAAAAGAAAAAGTAGAGAGTGGGAAAAGTGGGACAGTGACTTTTGTCTTTCAGCAGGGTTTTCAGTTTTTTAATTGTTGTTGTATTTATTGTATGTGTGTGAAGTTTTATTTGTGAAATTTTAGAGTTTATCTGCTAATTTGGTATGGTGAAATTAAAAAAAAATGATAATTTTGAAAATGACTTATCATTATACTGCCGACACTGGAACCTGGTAAGGGGCTGAAATCATTACAGCCTATTAAGTTTGGAGGTCTCACCGAGATTTGGATTTGGAAAATGGTAACGAGAACAAATGTGGTATGACAAGTATGTTTTTAAATTCCTTACAGCGTGCCCTGTTGTTTTAAGCGTATAGTTAAGTATTGGTGTTGTTCATTTTGATTAAAATCCTTGCTTGATTGGTTTGTTTTAATTTATATAGCAGCCTCAATATCCAGTTTTGTATTTTATACTTTTGATTATCATAAAATGTGTAAATATGAAAAAAAATGTTTAAAATCAAGCTGGTTTAATAAGAATAGTTGGTGACTAGAATTAAATTATATTAAATCGATTTAATGGTTGAGAAATAAAGTTAAACTGATTTTAAAAGGTGTAGTGTGATTTGTATTCAAAAATATGGTGGTTAAAACCAGATTGATTTATTGATTAAATGAAGTCAAACTGATTTCGGGTTTAATATTTTTCGCATCGAAAAATATACTTTCAAAACTAAACTGGTTTATGGATTAGATAAAGTCAAACTGACTTCCGGTTTAATGTATTTTGTATTGCGAAAGACAGTGTTTTAAACTGGTTTATTGATTAAAAGAAGTCAAACTGATTTCAGGTTTAATGCGTTTCGCGTCGAAAAATGTGTTTTTCAAACCAAACTTGTTTATTGATTAGGTGAAGTCAAACTGATTTCAGGTGTGGTACGTTTTGTATTGCGAATAATGGTGTTTAAAACCAAACTGGTTTATTAAATAAATAACGGCAAACTGGTTTCAGGTTTATTAAATTTCGTATCGAAACATATCATGTTTGAAACCAAACTGGTTTGGTCAAAGTTGTGAGTTTTCAGAAATTGAAAATTATATTAAAAGTTTATCAAATTGGTGTATTATTTCTGTTGAATTGAAAATAATGGTACATTGATGTTTTAAACTGGTGGGTTTTTTTAAATATTTAATGATATTTACTTGCATAAACTGTATAAAAATAGTATTTATATACATGTTTTAAAGTTATTGTGAAAAATGCTTGTTTGAAGTTTTGAATAAACAGGCTGATAGTGCACTGATCCAATTTTGATTAGTTTGTTGGGTGTCCGTGATTTTGATAGACTGTTGAGTTACCCATCAGCGTGTTTTACTTGAAATTGAAAACGGCTTTCCTTGGAAGAGTAGATTTGAGAATCGTTGCAATGGAGTTGGGAGAGGAAGTTAATGATAATATGAAGATCATTTACTTGTATAAATTAATTACGAAGAGTGTTCGTTATGCCGAAGAATTTGTAAGGTATATGCTTTTGACTGTGATAGATGAGAGAATAAGTCGGGAGAAAGATTCCGAGAGAAAAAAGACGGATGAGAGAAGGTTTATACTAGAGAAACTGAGAATGGAAGTGAATGAGAGGGAGAGAAAGGTGAATTTTCAGGTGGTTACTGATTATAGAGATGAAATCTTATTGGACCCTGTGTGGTTCTTTAAAAAGGTTCCTGGGAAAGGAAAGAATGTATAATATAAAACATCACTTTAAAATATCAATATATTTTTAAACGCTTGAATGATCAATAAAAAAATACAAAAAACCTTATAGTTTTACATGTTTCATTGCTCTTACGGCAACTTTTTCAAAAACAAATAAATGATAAAAAGAAAATTTTCGAAGTAAACAGAAAAACATAAATCCCGTGAACATGAGCACAGAAAAGTAAAACTGCAAATAAAAATGAATAAAAATAATTGTGAACGTGAAAAATTACAAATTATTGTCTTAAAAACCTTTGAAGCATTTTCTTCCAAATTTTAGGTAGCTCCATGAAGACAAATTCATTGCAAACATTATTTCTACGTATGAAGATTTCTATTGATTCTCTTATGATTGATGGAAAATATGATCTAGAAGGGTATATTATTCTGCTATTTTTAAAATCTATTTGTAATGGTTCTTTGCTATATAATCTTAAGAGAGCTGTAGTATTCCTATTGTATTTGATGCCTGGTATATGTTCTTTAATCCTAGTTCTGAGTTTTCTACTTGTTTCACCAATGTAATATTGTTTTGTTCCATCTTGTTTTGTGAATGGCATTTCATTATACTCCAGATATTTGATGTGTTTCTATTGGATCAATTTTCCTACATATTGCGTTTTTTAATTTAACCGACGGTTTTGCAACTATGGATACATTATATTTATTGAGTTTATATTTCAAACGTTCGAAAAATCTAGGAAAATATTTTTTGGCTCAAAGAAGAATTTGCCTCCATGGAGCTACTTAAAATTTGGAAGGAAATGCTTCAAACATTTTTTAAGACAATAATTTTTAATTTTTCACGTACATAATTATTTTTATTCATTTTTATTCCCAGTTTTACTTTTCTATGCTCATGTTCACTTGATTTATGTTTTTCTGTTTATTTTGAAAAATTTCTTTTTATCATTTATTTGTTTTTGAAAAAGTTGCCGTAAGAAGTTGCCGTAAATATGTAAAACTATAAGGTTTTTTGTTACTTTTTATTGATCACTCAAGCATTTAAAAATAAATTGATAGGAAAAAATGTATTAAATATTGTTGATATTGATAAAGTAGTAGAGGAAGTGTCATATCGAGGGAATTTTGTCGAGCCTTGTGTGTTTGTTAAAAGAGATTCCTGAGAAGAGATAAACAATATTAATCATTGATGATGTTGATCGAGTAGAAGAGGGAGTGGAGAGTAATACTGATGAAACTTTCTGCCGCAATACGAGATCTTTGGGCTTTGAAATACCGACTAAGAAATTAAGTAATTCTCTTGAAAAAGAAATCGTGGATATTATAGACGTAATCGAAGTGTTTGAACTTTCTGAACTTTAAATTGCGAAGAGAGGAGACATAAAATTGATAAAAGATGAAAATAGAGTTTAATGATAAGTTAAACTTAAAACTGAATTATGGAAATGATGAGAAAGTCACTGAACAGGATGAAGAATTTTTTCTAATGTCAAAAGAAAAAATCTGGGAGATGTATCTGAATTTAATAATGAAAGTACGTTTGAAGGTAATCTTGAACATTTTCAGGTTGATATTGATGAATGCTATAGAGATAATGAAATGGACTCTATTATAACAAGTAATTTGAAAGCTGAAGATAGTTTGGAGACTATAGATGAGGTTCAAGAGGGAGACAATGTTGAGAATTTATGTGAAAATTTTCAGTTTTTGGCTGATAATAAGACTGAAAGTACGATGGAGAAGACAGAAAGTACGGATATCAAGCAAAACTCAGTTGCACTTGATTTAGTTAGGAGGGAATTTAAAGAGAAAGATGAAATTGATCTGGAACTTGATTGGTTAATTGAAAGATGTGAATAAACGGAAAAATTGTCCGAAAGGAGAACCGAAGCTGTTCATGTTTTGTTCAAATAGAGAGTTGGCAGAAAATGGAGCCATAGTTTTGATAACAGAAAGTGTTTCAAAGAGTTTGGCGAGAAGATGGAGAGAACTGTAGAATGTAAACCAGGAAGAAATTGAAAAGTGAAAAATCACAAGAAGATAAAAAAATCTAACAATGCCGACACTTTATCACGGCACCCATACTTTTATTAGTAGCTATTAAGTTTTATAGATTTTGTGCAGTTTTATTAATGATAATAGTTGTTTGCAGAAAATGTACGTTTTATGTTATTTATTGTTTTATAATAACACAGATTTTTTTTCTGATTATTTGATCTGGTAGTCCATAATTTGATTAATATGTATTGATTTTTTTTAGATTTATAATTGTGAAAAAAAGTATATTTCAGTTCAGTTTAAAAACAGAAAGATGTGCATTGTTTAATATTTACTATTGTATAATGTTAAGTTTTACAGAAAAAAGAAATATAGGAAGATTTTCTGTTAATTGTAATAGTATTTATGGTAAATTACATTGGTTAGAATATTTAGTTTAAGTAAGAAAAAAATAGACATCTTTATTTTATAGAAAATTAATGCTATGTAAATTAAATCATGAATTTATATTGTGTCTGGTATAATGCGGGGTGTTATATTACCAAGTATTCAAAAATTGTAGAAATTTAATAGTTACAGCAGTTGGTCAGGGCGGCACAATGCTGTTATGAGTTGGAGGAAGATGTGCCTGTGATATTTTGCAAGTAATTCTGGACACTATAGATTGGAAGGTAGCACTTGGCGTTCATTGGACTTGTCATATTATTGCTTCTTTATTTAGGACCCAGTCTGGACATGACCAAAATTTGGAGGGGGAGGAGTCTGTAACGACTCTGAGAACTGAATTTGGCATGAAACTCCCGCCTAGAATTTCGCAAAAAGCGATAATGTCTGTGTGTCCTGAATCTATGCTGTCTCTTCTATGTTGGATAGGCATATTCACAGTATCCCCAAAGAAACTCTTCGAGAGGGTTGAATTCTGATAGGGATTGGCCGACGCGTTTTCACGTAACTTGGCGATAATTATACTTGGCGAGCGATAGATGCTTCCGTCGAGGAGTTTGATTTCCTTCCGAACCGAGTACAAAGTAGCTTTTCTCTTGCATCATTGCATTGGATTGAACGTGTCTTACTGAAAGCTGTACTCTTTAAAAGTTTTTAAACACAAATTTTTACTTTGTACTCGGCTCCGAAGGAAATCAAACTCGATGTAAGCGTCTATCGCTACGCCAAGTATAATTATCGCCAAGTTACGTGAAAACGCGTCGGCCAATCCCTATCAGAATTCAACCCTCCCGAAGAGTTTCTTTGCGGATACGGTGAATATGCGTTGGCTAGACGGCGCTGAGATACGAGACTGATGGAAACGAAAAGAAAAAGTAGTGAGTGGGAGAAGTGGGACAGTGACTTTTGTCTTTCAGCAGGGTTTTCAGATTTTTAATTGTTGTTGTATTTATTGTATGTGTGTGAAGTTTTATTTGTGAAATTTTAGAGTATATCTGCTAATTTGGTATGGTAAATAAAAAAATGATAATCGTGAAAATGACTTATCATTATGCTGCCGACACTGGAACCTGGAAAAGAGCTGAAATCATTACCGTTAAATATATTATCGCCTATTAAAAAAAAATAAAGCATCCCTCATCAATTTCTTAATTTATTTCTGCTATTACAATAAAAATGGTTAAACAAAATATTGTATGCAGAATAAATAACAGGAAATAAATATTGTATTAAACATATATTGATGCATTTATGCATGATACATAAAGCCAAAAATTATGCTTGCATCTGAAACTAGCAATTCTACGAAATATATTTACTTAAATAATCATAAATATTTTTCAATTTCAATTGTATAATACTTTTTTTTTTACTTTTTGTTTCATTTTAGAAATGAAACTAATTTCAGCATTACGATAAATACTTCAAGTGATCCTCTGAGGCTAAGGAGAAATGTAACAAATTTCAGATTAAATTATTAAAAGAATTTATTCTTTCAAGGTAGAAATTAATGAAATTCCTGGGATAATTTAAATAGAAAGCTAAATAACTGGAAATAGTTTATTTGTAATCTACATTTCACTTTTATAAAAAAAAAATTAATGAAGAAAATTACAATCCTTGGAAATAAAGTAAACGAATAAAAATGTAACTTTATGCAAGATGTTTCTAAACTGTATGCCAGATATGTAAAGGCAGGTAGAAGAGACCAGATTTAGAAGATTTTGTGTAGGAATGTGGGAGCGAAAATGCATTGTTGAGTTAATAGAGGGCGCTGTCTGTTATGTGCGGGGAGAAAAGCACTTTGCTGGCATGAATCGCCAATTCCATCACGAATTTCCATTCATTGCATGAATGAGGAGCCTGAGGAATTTCGACATGTATTTCAAGTATGAGGGTTTCGCTGGGAAATAGATTGGCTGCTCAAAGTGAAATCAAAGTGAAAGCCAAAAAGTGTGCAATTCCAGTCTCAAAGCCCTTTACGTTATCTGACTTGAATATTTTTGAATTAATTTATGTTTTCTATTGAAAGTGAAACAAGCTTAAAATATTCTGTGCATGCATTTTCTATAGCTATTTTAATATTTTTAATTTTTTAGATCCTAGTAGGGATGGGCGATAACGTGAAGTTTTTATCGATTTTCTTGATTGTATGAACATTCCGATAACTTTCGATTGTGTAAAATTTTTCTCGATTATTCCACTTTGCATTAGATCTTATACCATACAGAATTCGATTTTATCAAGAGTCGTCTGCAAGTGAATGAGTCGGTGTTAATAAAGACGCGACGGATTCACTCGTTAGTGAGCACCTCCTTTGCATTGGTTCCTCTAATTTATACGCAATCTTGTAATATGAAATCTCGAACTGGGTCTTCGTTGTATACGGCATCATATACCAAATGCGATGTACACGCACAGCAAAACCTTGTAAACAAAAAAAGAAAAATAATTGAACCGAACGAACCTCTGACCGGATCCTCGGGGGTGCGAAAGGGGCATAGGATCTGCATAATATGAAAAAGTGGGCGTACTGCAACCCAACTATATGTCACATGAAGAGTATTGGCAAAAATTAGAAAAATGTCCCTGAGAGGGCAAAGTGGAGTGAGGCTCGCCGAAGTTGTATAACACCAAAAAGTGGTCAAAAATTTTTCCAACCACATGCCACCTGAGAGGTTTGGTCTTAATTTGCATAAATCCCTCTCCTAGAATGCAAGGGAAAGGGAGGTGCATAACCTGAACTTGTGGTCACAGACCTTTCTAATGATATAGCACATGAAGTGTCTAGGCTAAATTTATAAAAGTGTCCCCCGTGGTGGTCAAAGTGCGTTGAAGGGTTGCGGAAGGTGCATAACATGAGAAATAGTCACAGCCGTTTCAAACAATGTATCACATGAGGGGGTCTCGGCTAAATTTCGAAAACTGCCCCCAAGGTAGCGAAGTGGAGAAAAATATATAAGATCGAGGTACATAAGATCAACAGGTAGTCAAAGTCTAAACTACAACTTCCTGCTTTTCTAAATTCCCTATATTATAAATATCATTTACTGGAAGTTCCGTAAAAAATAAAATAAAAATAAAAACTGGCATTTCAGGAGTGCCGACAGAAGTGAAAAGATGAACAGTTACGTGTGTTTTTTTTTTAATCGTCAAGAAATATTTTATTGTGCAGAAAATACAAGGACAAAATACCTGTGGTAAATTAACGCCTACACATGAGCAGAGGTCAGAGTACCAGTAGTGGTGAACAATATTTATATGGCAAAGATGTCTTACACACACTATATTGGCACGATATATTTTAGATACCGATTTGGTGAAATCCTCGAAGAAATTTGAGAAATTTAAATTTGAACCCATTGTGGGTCCGCAATGTGACCAAGACTGATGGGAGAAATTTTTTTATTCTAGATTTGTATTGTATGAAGCATAAGCTTTCAATACACATATTACATCAAAAAATCAGAAAATACATCAAAATTGTTTTGTCCTGTCATGTGATAAATCATAGGAAAATTTTCGTACTATTCTTTCGTATTACGAACTTTTCTCATCCTGGAGTTGAATTTATGGAGGGAGGGGAAGAGGAGCGAGTAATGGGTGATTTTTTTTAAATCGTAGCTATTTCGACAATAAATATCATTTTAGATGTGTTTTTTGATGGAGTTCTCCTGTAAATATTATTTAAAAAATATAACAATTTTAAAGAGGGAGCTACGTTATTTCCGGGTGCATTCTGTGAATAAAAAATGAACTCCCGGGTGAGGAGTAAACTGTAACCTTTTTTTGGACACTGTGATGTGATATATCCTTAGAAAGTTTTCACACCATTCTTTCATATTATGAACCTTTCTTCTCTCTTTTCCAATTTGGCCATGTTGTATAGGCACTTTTCAATCGTTTTTGAAATTGCAGAATTTTTATCATTCAGGTCGGATTTCTTTTACGAAGACTTCCAATATATAATTTATAATATGTGAAAATGTCAACGAGACAAGAGGGGAAGGGTATATTCCAGAAAGTTTTCAATTCTAGGTGGTTTACTTTTCTGTCTTTCGCTGAGATCCATCCCTCTTGTGATAGATCATTGAAAATTTCCGTGACTTATCTTTTATTTTATATTAGAGTCTCATAATCCTACGAGCTACGCTCGTCAACTCTCGCTAGGACAGCAGAAACTCTAAAAGCACACTAATTTGATCGGCTTTTAAAAGACTGTAATTTCCTTTTAAAATGTGGTGATCTCAGTATAAATTTTGTAAATAGTATCTTTCTGATAAGGCGCTTACCTGATTAGGTTTGGCGGTTTACTAATTAATTATAAAGCGAAGACTGAACGAAAGCTGATCCTCCCTTAATTTAGATAACAGCGTTTTTCACGCAGAATTATCCGATTTGCTTCAAATCTTGTAAATAGATTCATTCTGATGAGGTGCTTCCTTGATTAATTTTTGATTTTGGAGTTTCATTAAGTATAAAAGAAGGTACGGAGAGCTGATCCCCCCCCCCTTTTAATTTAGATAAATATTTTTTTCAAGCATAATTATCCGATTTACTTACATTTTGGTACATTAGTTTATTTTAATCATGCGTTTCCATTATCAGTTTTTATGTTAAGTATAAAGGAGGGGAATGGGGGGATAATTCGCCGCCTTAATTTGGATAAACGGTTTTATTGTCGATATTTTATTTTTCGAAGGGCATTTATTTAAAAAAATAAGAGTATATTATACAATGAATGTGAACAACCTGTTAGCTCATTGCCATTAGTTTATTTGGGCACTTTATCTTTTATTTTCTTCTTCAATGGTTTGATTCTTTTACCATTCTGAAATTCTTCTAGTCCTTTCTTACATCAAGTTAACTTTCATCTTTGCTCTACATTATTGTCAATTTGAAGTTTAATGCCCCCCTTTAGTGGGAAAGGGGCTTCTACCTTCTCCAGAACCATCATCTAATACAACGTCGGAAAGACTTGGAAGATTAAAATTATTCGAAATACCGAAAATAAGGTCCATTGACGTTTTATTTTAGTTATAAAATTTTCCTTCTTAGTGGTTTTATATGTCTGGTTATCTTTCTATATTTCGATAACATCCTTTGTTTTTTATAAATGGAGAAATTTCACAGTATTTGGCACACTTTAAACAATTAGGGAACTTTAACTTGTATGAAACATTTTTCCTTTATCGAAAAAGGGTAAATGCTATTCGATTCAAGCTAATGCGCCTAAAATACAAAAAAATGAGTCGTGAATGTGTCAGGAAGTAGCTATTTTGGATTTTGATACAGAATTAACGAGTCACGTTGGAATCGCTAGGCAATGGAGTGCTACAGTGTTAGTTTCCGTAATAACAGTTTTCGCGTTAGACAGGTTTCCTATCACCAAGTACATTTGTCTAATTATCCCTACAGTTTTCCATAAAGCTGTCTTGTTTTCGATCAATAGGGGAATAGCACAACATTTAACATTTAGGAAAACTTTAAATTGTATCAAAATTTTGGATTTATCGAAAAAGTGAAAAGGCTATTCGATGTAAAGAAAATGTAAATTTGTAAATCAGCTATTCAATGTAAAGAAATCAGATAAAAATATTGAAATGAAAATAAGAGATCTCTATAAATTTGTTTTATAGGATTAGAATTCGTGAGCGTGTCTTTTCGCTTCATTGAAGTAACCCCATATACTTAAAACTGAAGCAAACAATTGCGACAGCAGAATTATCGAGCAAGCCCTACCATTATCATGAAGTTTTCTGCCAGAATAAGAACTAAGAATAGCAACAATTGCTTTTAGCTTCTCTGTGTTACAATCGATTGTACAACCTCGATTATAGATTCTAGGAAATAATCGATGACTGTATCGATTGTGATTTTTTACGATGACAATTTTTCTCGATTGTTGAATTCTTGAGAATCGCCCATCACTTGATCACAATATGTAAGATCTTACCTCCGTGACGTGTCACACATGCAATGTTATTAAGGAAAATGTTTAATTACTTATTTACTTGAGAAAAAGGTTAAATAATTATAATTTTAGCAACTACTAGCTCAAGAGCAAGTTAACTTAGTTTACTTTAATTACTTTTATGTGTTTTTGGGTATGGAAAGGATGCTACACAATAAATTCTCATCTCCATGCACCAAACACTAATTCGGATTTTCATGTTAATAAATCGCACAATAATCATCAGATTTTGTTTTCCATGATCGCCCATAACTTGATCACAATATGTAAGATCTTACCTCCGTGACGTGTCACACATGCAATGTTATAAAGGAAAATGTTTAATTACTTATTTACTTGAGAAAAAGGTTAAATAATTATAATTTTAGCAACTACTAGCTCAAGAGCAAGTTAACTTAGTTTACTTTAATTACTTTTATGTGTTTTTGGGTATGGAAAGGATGCTACACAATAAATTCTCATCTCCATGCACCAAACACTAATTCGGATTTTCATGTTAATAAATCGCACAATAATCATCAGATTTTGTTTTCCATGATATTAAAGTTAGCCAGTGTGTTTTCTGTTATTGAATTATGAATAAAAAATTTGTTTTCTTACTCACATGTTATATGTTGTTAAGAATAGCAAAGAAAGTTATTGCAATTTCCTACATGGTTATTGGAATTTCTTCTCCTTGAACTGTAATTCAACGTGACGAAATGAACACTAAAATATATGCTTACACATTGCTTATGTAATTACATAAACAAATGTTTATTTCAGGAATATTTTTTCTCAAAGAAATAAATACGTAGATTACTATTTTAAGCTTATTTCTCAGCTCCGTGATAATCACAATTTTGAAAATAAAATAACGGAAAAAATTGCTTATCAGGAATTTAGAATGACTGTATTTTAAAAAAGGTAGTTTCAAAAATTTAAAAGAGACAAATTGAGTAACATTTTAAAGATGCGAGATTTGAAGCAGCTGCACATGAGAGATGATTTTTTAAAATTTAATTCAAAATGAAATCATTTTGTATTCTTATATAGAAATGAATATTAGCTATATATCTAATAGAATAATTTTTTGTGTCTTCTTTCACTAAACAAACACAACGTTAACATGAAGTTCAATCCCACCCCCCTCTTAATGACGCAATTATAAAACTGCGTTTCTGAAAAAAAAATGTAGCTGGGCCAATTTCTCTACGAGAAAAAATGTATACATTTTGGAAAATAACCAATTTATCTCAGAATATAATTAAAAATACTTTAGAATTTGCATATGGAAAAATTAAAAATTAGATTCATCAAGAAAAAAAATACCACAAACTTACACATTAAGCATTATTCGTTAATATATAAATTCTATATTAGAGGCAAAATGTTATTTATAGAACTTTTACATTTATTACAATGGATGAAATAAAAATTATGTTAGTTTCCATTTTCGATACCTAAAGCTTTGCGCGTAACATAAGCAACGGATTTTTTTCAATTTAATGATTGTATTAATTTATATCAAGCATTAAGAATTTTCGGTTAAAAAAAATACGGCATGAAGATTTTATTTTTCAGAAAAGATAACTAACCCCACTAATGTAACATAAAAAGTGTCAGTGTTTTTTAAATACTTTGCATTTTTAGAGATAAAACATTTCCTATTTTTTTTAATGTTCATTAAAATTCCATTTTATGGATGCACCATTAAGTGAGTAGAAGATAAACAGAAGTAATTTAAAATGTTAATCACATGGAAAAAATAACATCATTTTCACTATAGAAGGATATGATATTTTAAAAAACAAGATATGCTAAATATTTTTTTCTATGCAATGAATTACCAAGCAATGATTGAAAGAATTAAACAAAATGTTTTGTACTCCTTTTTTTAAATTCTTGATGATTATCATTAATCGTATGCAATTACAAATTATATTTTCCCGTAGTGGCTACATATTTTGCTTTGATTATTTAAACTATCTATAATGTGTTACCTTTTAATCTCTTTCAGAATTTTTTGACAAATACTAATATTGGAAATACACGATTTTTAAATGTTTTACTTATATTCATTAAAAGTGGTTTTAAGTAATACAGAGCACATTTGGATTATGTGTTATTATATGCGACAAAAAAAATTAGAAATGTTAACTTTGTCTGTATTCGATATTCAAAATAGTATATATTTTGCTAGATAACTTCGTCTTGCCAATTTTCAAATATTAAAAATAACTGCATTCATCTTTAATATATATAAAATATACTTCATGTCACATGATAAGACAACAAAAGTACAAATGTTTCTTTAAAAATAACTAAACTACATAAAGTTATTGCATTTATTGAATATATGATTTAATAATAAACATTCACCAACTTTTGCTAAGATATATATAATACCCTGCGTTTTTTTCAAGGCGTTTTTTTAAGTTTTTTTAAAGACCCTATTCCTAATAATGTTAAGATTACATTAATATTATATTATGCCTCTGTTTGCTAATGAACATGTTATAGAAATAAGTTTATTAAAGATATAAAGCATTTTAACATTCTTAAATAAATCATATATTAGTTGCATGGGTGTGAATACAACTGATTATTCTGCTGATAAGAACACATTTAATTTTAAACACAGATAAAAGGGAGCTAATGATATTTATGTTGTAGTAATCCGAAATTCTCACGATGTTAGTTTTCGGTTAGAGAAAAAACGCAGTACAATTTGTTGCTATACAAATAAAAGAAACAATTTCTCAAAGATTTATATTCGCACGACTAATGGAAATATAATGTTTTTTCTTTTAAAGATCATATTTCATGATAATAAATATAAATTTTTATACATCAAAATGTTATATTTAAAAAAATTATAAACATAAAAAGGTTTTTCAAAGTATAGGCACAGAATGCGCTTGATTTATTTAGTTTCTGGTGAAAGAGGTTGTTGTTTAAATTTTATTAGAGACAAAAAATTCAAGCATCAAACTTATTTTTATTTTCAAATATAAACATTCCATTCAAGTAAAATTACGCGAATACATTTTTTAATTTTAAATTGCATTATATAAAATGGTATAGTATTTTTACAAAATTAATGAATTGAAATTAATTTCTTCGCATTGAATAGGACCAGTTACATTATTACATCAGATAACTCTAAGTTGAGACTGAATAACGGTCTTAGAATAACAAAATTGCTAGAAGTTTCCCGATGTAGAGGGACTTAAGCAAAAAGCTGTTTTTCCAGTATTTTTACATGGTTACAGAGTTAAATTAGTTGTTGGGAGTCATCGGAAAACTTGCCAATCATGGATATGCATGATATTAAATTTAAAAATAAAACATGTGTAAACAATTTATAAAATGCATTGCAGTTCGAAAATAAAATTTAAACTTTTTTTTATGTTACTATCATTATTTAACAGAAATATTTCAGAAAAATTTTATATACGTTTCATAAGAACTAATATTTCAAAAGTCTGAAAGAATAATTCTCGATATCTAAGGTTACTGAATTGCAATAAGCCTTGTTGCATTGTTACATCCTAAGCATATGCCGAATTTCAACCCTCTATCTCAATCTGTTCGATAAATAGAGTGATTAAAATCATGGCTTGATAAAGTCATAAGCTTAAAATGTTCCATTATTGAAGTGCTTAAAAGCAGTAACTTTATAACACCAAAAATGTCAATTATATTAACTAACAGCTTACGACGTCGAATTAAGCATTTAATTTACGATCAAAATATATCTTTCAATTAAATTATGAATGAAATACAGGATCATGGAACACTAAAGAGCCTGGAAAATACGATTAAAATTATTTCGGAAAATAATTATGCAATGGTTTATGATGGGTGTAAAATCCCCACATCACTCAAACCAGACAATTCTGTAAAGAAAACTAACTATTCGAAATAAATTATAGAAAAAAAAGGAACAGAGGACAGTTGATGGACAGCTCAGACAAGAAATTTATAGCGGCAATAAGACTGTGAAATTTATAGCGGCAATAAGACTGTGACGGACGGCCATAAATAAAATGACAAAACAGAGACACTTTCACTAAGAGTGTATTTACAACAGGGCAAAAGGCGAAATCTCCGTGTGGGGTAATAATTATCAACCACATAGACATTCTGACGACTAGGCCGTTACAAGCCCCTAGAAAATTAAAATTAGGGGGTGTTCAAGTTAATAGTCAATTTAAGGACAGCCAATAACAGGGGACCGCCTTAAAATAAGCACAAATGAAATAACACGAGAATGGAAGAGGAAAAAAATATGTTAAAAAGAAAACTGTGAATGGTCGAAGGATATTCGACTACAGAATAATTATTATACATTTTTACTTCTTGAGTTTTTTTTTGATATAATATAACAGTCAGTCAGTCAGTCAGTCTACCAAGTGTGCTCGAGTGAGATGTGCCAATATGAGTAACGAAAATGTGCCGGACTTCTCCTCATCTGACCGGATATACATTTGCCTATAGTGTCAGCAACTTTAGAAAAGGTATGCTTTTTACCGACTTGTTTCCCCTTATTTTGCCCACAACTATAGAGTATGATAGAACAATCCAATAATGGTGAAACACTTGCACGCCAATTGTCCCGAAGGTTAATTCATTATGGTGATGATAACTAATGAATTTATGAAAGCAATTTCAATGTTGAAAATATCGTGCTACAAAGCATAAAATGTATTTATGCAGTAATGCCAACAGCTATAAAAAAATGAATAGATTTTGATTTGATTATTTTGTATCTTTGTAATTTATTTATGTGCATGTATATATTTAGTATATTATGTGTGTTCTGTGTTGTACAAATAAATGTTTTTGTTTTATAAATGACAAAGCATGGTAATGATTTATGGAGTATGTGTCGAAATTACTCTAGGTGCATGCTGATCAACGTTTCATAAGGATCTGATAACATCGAAATAACACAACGCATAAATTAATCTAAATTTTTTTGGATGAGAATATTTTATTTTTGTGAGAAATTTTAATTGGAAGTATTTTGTAAGGAATGTTATCATTTTTATTAGGATTATTATTATTATTCCTTAAGCTGCAGAAAATATTCTTTTCCCTGATCAGATCCTAGAAACATAATACGATCACTAACAGATTTAATCATAATTATTATAAAATAAAAAAATTGGTTGATCAAATTGATGCACAATTTTGGGGAGAGAAATCTCGGAGAAGAATCAAAGGTAATAAGGAAGTAATATAATTATCACAAATTATTTTAGGTATGTAAAAATCTCTCCATCAGTTTATGTTTTTAATTGTCTTTTATATTCACGCCTTAAAATAAAGAATTTCGAAAAATATAATATATACTTTATATCAGAATGAATACTTCGAGAGTTCCGGATAATCGAGGTTACTGATATTCAATAGGCATCTTTCCATTGTTTTAAGTATTGTTAAGTATTGTGCCAAATTTTAAGTCTCTGTCTCAATTTCTTCGGTCGATAGAGCATTTACAGACTCTCACACAGACAGATGGACGGCAAAATATTTTTTTTTCTAAATTTTTTTTTTCGGAATCTCCAGTGTGAACCGTGTAAATTCGCCATTTTTTTCGATTTTCAAAACGTTTATACGATTTATCCTTTACGATATATGATGGGTAATTAAAAAATAACAGAAGTCATACACTTATTCCTTGAATTTTGATGAGAGCCCTTTCTACCCAATTGCATTAAATAATAGAATTTTAATTGTGGCTTATTTCTTTTATATTCTTATAATTATTTCGTTTTTTTTACATTCTTATTATTTCGTTCCTGCCATTGAGGAATAAAGTAGGACTTTCTTATGCAACTGTTTATGTTTTTAAATATTAAAAAGAAAAAAACCTTTGTAATTCTATTTTTTTATTAACACTTAAATATATATTTCTTAAGTATTGTTTTTTAGCTTAAAAACATGTATTTTGCAGTAAATGAGTTCCAAAATTAACAGCTATGTTCCGTTAATCTGTTACTAAAATAAATATATAAATAAATAAATCTTTGACTTATGTATAAAATAATCCACATCTCTATTTAAAATAATATTTAGAATTTAAAAAATCCCTGTCGGCTGGGCCTATAGGCGGAGGTAGATTTCAAAGAGTGCTCATTTCATCTTAAGAAAATCTTCTTAATCATCTTAAGAAAAATTCAGCTGAAATGCCCATTATGACAACATATTTTGAAATAGATTCTAAATTTATTGAAAAATCGATCAAAACAGTACATAATACAGTTCCTAAATAACAAAAAACTGTCAGTTGAAAACATTTGAGAAAAAAATTGAATTTAAAAATGAGTCATAAAATAACCGATTTGTTGTTTGAATACATCCTTAATACTTTAATCATGATTGCTTCGGAAAATTTTGTGCGAAATACTCACTTTAACAGCATTTTAAAAAATATATTCTATCTTTATCAAAAAACTGGCCAATGCGTCACAGTATACAGTTCCTAAATAAGAGGATCTGTAAATTGGATGCGTTTGAGAGCGAAAATGGATTTTAAAACGAGTCATAAAAAACGCAATTTGCTATGTGAAAACTTCCTTAAATCTTCAAATCGCGAAGACTTCGGGAAATTCTGTTCAAAATACCCTTTTTGGTAGCCTTTTTTGAAATATATTCCGTCTTTATCAAAAAACTGACCAGTGCATCACATTATATAGTTCTTAAATAAGAGGATCTGTAAATTAGATGCCTTTGCGAACAAAAATGGATTTAAAAACGAGTCAGAAAAAAACGCAATTTCTTATTTGAATACTTCCTTCAATTTTCCGTCCCGATGACTTTCGGAAATTCTGTTCAAAATACCCTTTTTGGTAGCCTTTTTTATTCTGTCTTTATCAGAAAATTGACCAGTGCGTCACTTTATACAGTTTCTAAATAAGAGGATCTACCATTTGGATGCGTTTAAAATCAAAAATGAATTTAAAAATGAGTCAGAATATAAGCCGTTTGGATTTGAGGGTTTTTTCTCCAACTCCTATTTTTGTTTAATTTCTTTTTGCTATACGAATTGGTCCTATGAAAAACTTGTCAATATAAAAGTTGTAGATATTTTTGAGAAGATGTAAAATAAATTTAATCAGATTTGATATCTTAAAAATTGACGGAGTTATGGATTTTTCTCTTTTTTCAGCGCCCTTTTTCTTTTCGATTTTAATTTTTTTCATCAGTAAAAGTTGGTCCTATCAAAAACTTGTAATTACAAAAGTTTTAGATAATTTTAAGAACATTTATAAAAAATTTAGTTGTACTTTATATCTTGAAAATTGACGAAGTTATGAATGTTTTTCTCTCAAAATCCCTGTTTTTTTCGCCCCTTGAGTCCACTTCTAAATTTATCAAAAATCTGTCATGTATATACTTTTGGCCCATTTTTAAGAAGTAATATAAACTTTAAACCGATTCGATATCTACTTTAATTAAGAAGTTATGGCGTTTTTTCGGTTTTCACAAAAACGCCCCCTATTCCGAACCCTTGGTCCGATTTTGCCCATTAACGAACTCAGCCAAGATTTTATCCCCATTGATTTTATGTACCAGTTTGGTAGAGATTGGTGAAGAATTATAGAAGTTATCGTGTCCATAAAAAGGTGATATATATATATATGTATATATATATATATATATAAACTGGTGCGATTGCAATAGGTAGTATTTCTTACGAAATCTACCTAAAAATGGGGATTTTTTCCAAATTTTACTACGTCTATCTTTCAAATTTGATGTTATTTTTAACAATAAACCGATCTGCAGCGTAACAAATAAATAAATAAGACAGAAAATGAAAGAACAGATGTAAAATATTAAAAAAGAAGAGAAAGAAAATGGCTCTTAAATGGATATCATTTGCAAGTATTTGCGTAATGCACTGTAATAGTAGATAAAATATTTCCTAATGACACAATACTGCTGAATAAAATATTTTTAGAAGATAAAAAGCCAGGAAAATATACAGAAGCAAATGTCGGCATTTTCCCGGTAATGCATAGAAAATAACTTCCTGCAATCCAACGCCTCTTATTTTCTGTTTGAGAGTAAAAGAAACAAACTGATGCCGGAACATCTTTAAATGGATTTTAGATCGTTTTTTCTAAGCATAAGCAACGGAAATTACAGGCTGTTTTTAAAACCGTATGATACTATATTGTCTAGTTGAGAAAAACGCAACATTTATTTATTTATTTTCTTTCTTTTCGTGAGTTTTGTAATTGCTGCATTGATTTCTTTTAATAAGGTACCCTGGTGTAATAACGCCAGGCGGAGTAATAACGCCAACTGCTTATATTTTGCATAATTATGAAATTATCAGGTAAATGACACCCATGTGCTCTGCGCAGAAGGGTTTTGAGTCATATAAATTGCAAAAAACAGTTTCAAGTTAATTTGTTTCACTTTTAGGTCTTATTGTTTTTACAAACAACTAAAATTAACGCTTGATCTAAAATTTGCGAGATACGTTTTGTGACGTGAAGACTATCTTTTTATCCGGAAATACTTTGTTAATTACATAAATTTGTAGTGCATTTCGTGTACTTTTAAAATGTTGTTAAAGATTTTGGATATCTTCTCGAGATAATTTGTAATTTAAAATGTACTGCGCAATAACTATAACGGGGTAATAACGCCAATCCTTGGCATTAATACCCCGGTTGATTCCCTACAGTGGCCGAACTACATCCTAAATACTGATTCAAATAAACACAGTTAAAACTGTGCAATGTTTCTCATATTTCTATTTAAGCGGTCCTTTTTAAGCAAAAAGAAGCTCACGGTCTGATATTCTTTTGCCTCATCCCCCCCCCCCTCCCACACCACACCTTTATTTTTCTCACAATTTCACAAAAATTTGAACATTTTCAATAGCTTAGAATGCAATTTGTCAATTTCCAAGTTTGTAGAATTTGTATTTTTAGAATTGGGCTATCTACATGCAATTATTCCATTTTATTTCATAGTTTTGTTTGCATGGCGTTATTACCCATATAGGTGGGTAATAATGCCAAATAGCATTGGTCAAGAAAAAACGCCATTACATTTTATGAATACATATTTGTTAAATTATTTTATTTTATATAGATAGTCAATGAGTTGCTGTATCATATCCTATATTTGTTTGAAAAATACAATCTAAAACTAAGCCGTGAAAATTGATAGAACCTTAACGTGGCGTTATTAACCCAGGGTACCTTATGTAATTTTTTTACATACATATTTCTAAAGCACACATTTCTAAAAAATTTTTTCATGTAAGGTAAAAATCCCTGAAATTGGTATGAAATTGTATATGTTAATGCAAAACTATTGTGATTAAATTCACTTATACTCTGTCTTGAAGTCCTGTTAAGCTTTTTATGTAATTTAAAAACTAAATATTCTCCCAGCCTTGAATGCTGAAGACGTTACAAAAATTTATTATAAATGTAATTTACATAACTTACTTATTGGCCTTTTTTATTCAGTATTTTCAGTACTTAAGAAAACTATACGGATATTTTTATCAGGTCTAGGATGTGTTTTGATCTCTATAGCTGATTTCCAATCTTAAAGGAAAAAACCTTCATTTTTTTATTATAACGAAACCATCTATCTTAATATTAGGCTCTTCTTTAAATCAATTCATTCCCTGATGTTGGGTCGAAAGGTGTGCATTGTTTTATCTTTTCCAAAAGTGTTGCATCATTTGCAATATAAATTGTAAAGGATCAATATTGATACAGGTACCGCAGTCATACCAATTGCTAGAACAAAAGAGTGGAATAAGAGGAGTACTAATTTACAAATGACCAGGGGTTAGGACTTAGAGAATCAGAATTAGAAGATTATGAGAATCAGAACTTACAAAACAAAGTGGTCTAGAATTTTAAGAGGCTTCAATTTGAGGTAAGAGAGTTAAAAGTTTATCAAATATTAAAACTAAATTTTGCTATCTTCTTGATTCGGTTGATAGCCAAAAGAGAACAATTGATAAAACTGCCCAACATTTAAATTTACCGATGACTAGGTCAGTTTCTAGAAACAGTTTTTACCGAAAGTACAGCAGGACAGCAATCAATTCTACTATAAGCAAGTATACTGTTTTTAAAGGGAAACTTTTCTTGTTTCATTTAATATTCTAACTGATACGTCCAAATATTTTTATATGTCATCCCATGTCACATGGAGACAACGTTTCTACACATTTCTACTGTTAACAATTAAATCAAACATAATGTAAAAATCGAGAGGTTTTTGTTATTTTTAATAAATAATTTATGTTTCAACAATTTATAAGTGAATAGATATTGATGTTTATATAAGCGTCATGTGCGGGACATGACATTTTGTCCGGCTCTTATGGAATGGACATGATAAAGATTTTAATAAAGTTGAAAACATCAACATATTTTTCTAATAAAGTTGAAAACATCACTTCGCCTAATTAAGGATGTAAGATATGATAATACTGGTCATTTGACAGAGTGAATACAGCACTGACAAGGTGAGCAAGGTACAACAAAGGTGTAAATTAGGGGGATGTAACTTTAGAATAACATCTTTTTGTGAAAAATGCAACGTCTATTTATACTTCCATGGTGACAGGAATTACTTCAAAACTTTTCATGCCAAATGAAAGAATATACCAATAAATAAAATTTTTATTTTATTTATTTATTTATTTTTAAATTTTTGCACGGTTTTTCCTGTTTAAAAGTGTAAATAGAGTGTCAACTATTACGAATTATATAATGCTAATTGCATATTTTTAAATATATCTTTTACATTTTTTATATATCTTTCAAAATTTTGATTTGAAATTTACTACATTTATCTTTTTTAGCATATTGCACTAATAGTAGAATATCCGTAAATGACAAATTGTTCTTCGAAAGGCCACTGTACTGTTAATAGTACATAATGTAATTCCTTAAATAACTATAATATTATTAAAAAAACTTAATTTTTGCCTTTCAGAACAATACTTTTTCATGTTTAAATAATAAAAAAAAAAATTTTGGAACGGAAAAAGAAATTCAGACCCGAAAGAGTTAAATGAAAATGATCAATGTATGTTCCATTCGAATTTCGTGAAGCAAAATTTTTCAAACATTTTTCTTTATTGTTTTTAATTACTTCAAGGAATTATTTTCTATTTCTCAGAACTTTTTTACATAATCTGTCTTAATATTTGCATATTGGGTTTATTTTCTGAAAATGAGTAAGTATTTTCCGTATCAATCACGCGTTATCTAAATTTACTGCAAAAAGAAGTCCTGGTTTTCCAATGTTTTTCTCATCTAATTATAGATAATGATAGTAGCAATCCAAATAACAAATTCTATTGGTACTAGGTCATTCCACTTAGGGTCAGCTAATGTTGTGTTCTTTAAATGTGGGAATGAGATAATATCATATGGTACAACAGGTTGATTACTCGTTATCTTTTTTAAATAATAAAGAATATCGAATCGTGTGTTTTTTTAAATATAAATTTACTGCAAAGAGAAGTCCTGGTTTTCCAATCTTTTTCTCCTCTAATTATAGATAATGATAGTAACAAAAAAAAAATAACAAAATCTATTGGTCCTAGGTCATTCCACTAAGGATCAGCTAAAGTTATGTTCTTCAAATGAGGGAATGAGATAATATCGTATGACACAACAGATTTATCATTCGTTATCTCTTTTAAATTATAAAGAGTATCAAATCGTGTTTTTTTTTAATCAAAATCTGGAGAAAATTCTAATCTTACAACACCATGTGTCTCTTCCTAGTATCCCGATCCTTAACATTTATCATATTTGACATGCTATCATATTAAATTTTGTTTGAAATTTGATCTGAAATTTAGCTGATTTTTTAATCCCCAATAACTGTATCGCACGCTCATTTATAAAATTATTGGTAATATGAACATAAATAATGCAATGCAATAATTTACTCTGTCCATACTTATATTTCACATTAGTCAGCTCAGTTGTAAATATGCCATATGATTTTGATATTATTTCGCCAAGGCAAGAATATTTTGACATATATACATTATTTGATTATTCAGGCGAACAATCTCACTATTTTTATTCAAGGATTGAGATGTTACAACGTATTTTATATCTGGATAGTTTATATTGTGGCTTTCATAATGCAGTAAGCAATTTTGATTCTTAAATTTACATTTCGAACAAAAACTTTTTGACTGACAACTGAGTAATTTTGTTCTGTAGATAAATACACAAAACAGACATTTTTATTGTTTACAAATTGCGTTCTTTCGCAAACAGATAACTTTACAAACTCACTGCATTTAAATATTTTAAGAGTATATGAAGGACAATATTTATACTCAATATTATTTATAGAATCGGTCATTGAAGTTAATTTTTAACCGACTTCAAGAAAGGAGTGGAGGTTATCAATTCAACGCGTATGTATGTTTTTTTACGTATGTTCACCGATTACTCCAAAACTGTGCAACTGATTTCTGTTATTTTTGTTTTAAATGAAAGAGAATGCTTTCGAATTGCTACTACTTCCGTTTCAATAAAATTGGTTCAGTACTTTTTCAGTAATTAGGCAAAAACTAATAAAAATTTAGGGATTTTTCGTTAATTAAAAGTATTGAATAAGTTCGATGAACGTAGTGCAGACAGAATGGCCGAGTGGTCTAAGGCGCCAAATTTAAGCTCTGGTTCTCGAAAGAAGTGGTGGGTTCGAACCCCACTCCTGATGTATATGTATAAAATAACCTTTTCCGTATTATAATTTTTAGATATATATATTTTACAAATTAAATACTAATTATGCTATTAAGAATATTTTGTATTTAACCATTAGCACAGAGTATCAGAGATCTTTTTATCAGTGAAAAGTACTAAAATAATAGACTTTTTCTTAATGTATGTTCATCGATTACACCGAAGCTATTCAACCGATTAAACTTGTGTTTGTGTTAAATGAAAGAGGTTACTCTCGAATTGATTAAAGACTTGTTTAGTAATTAGGTAAAAGTTAATAAAATTAATGATTTCTCGCAAATTAAATGTAACAAGGACGTTGAATAAGTTCGCTGAGCAGAATACAGTCAGGATGGCAGAGCGGTCTAAGGCGCCTGATTTAAGCTCTGGTTCTCGAATGAAAGCATGGGTTCGAACACCACTCCTGACATACGTGTGTGCAATAGTTTTTTTTTCTGTATTATAACTTTTATACGTATGTTTTACAAATTAAATACTAATAATTATTAACCGACTTCGAAAAAAGAGGAGGAGGTTAACAGTTTGACGCGTATGCATTTTTTTTTATATATGTTTACCGAGATTACTGCAAAACTATCCATCAGATTTATATGGATTTTGATTTATTAAAAGAGGTTTATCTCGAATTGGTATTAATTCCGTTTAATCAAAATTGGTTCAGTACTTTTTTAGTAACTAAGCAAAAACTAATAAAATTAGTGATTTCTCGCAAATTAATATTGATTGTTGTAACCGTTTTTTCAATCATAAGCTAATATAAAAAAAACTAAAAGGTGAAAAATAAACTTTTTTACCAAAAATAGAACCAACTTCTAAAACTACTGCGAAGTAAAAAATGTTTTTTTTTTTTTTTTTTTTTACAGAACAGTTAATAAGAAATTAAAGAAAGAGTATTGTATTTACTATGCGTTTTGTTAGATTTATGTACATTAAATTGATTTTTGGTGTCAGTGCCAGCCAACCCAAGTTAAATGTAATTATTCACTATTAGAAACTTAATTTTAACTTTGAACTTGGCTTCACTGGCACAGATTTCAAAAAATCAATTCAATGTACATAAATCTAACAAAACGCATGGTAAATACAATGCTCTTTGTTTAATTTCTTATTAACTATTCTGTAAAAAAATTATTTTTTACTTTGCAGTAGTTTTAGAAGTCAGTTCTATTTTTGGTAAAAAACGTTTATGGATAGTTTTTTTATATAATTACTATTTCCGTTAGCAGATTACAATGAAAGAGCAGGAAATTTATTAATAGAAGAAATGCTGGAAGTTTTTAATTTTTAAACTAACGTTTCCGCTATAGTTTAATATTAGAATACAGTTTCTGCAAATTTATAAATCCACAAAGTGTCTGAAAAGCAACATACTTTCTGATCCAAGATTTCAAAAAGAACGAATACATTCATTTGTCATATCCATCCAACTGACTATTGTTGCTGGTGAATTACTTTGCACGAATGAAAAATGTAATAATTTTCTAGTATTGCTATAAATTAATTCAAGATAATTTGAGCACCTTTCAGATAGCAATTCCCGTGCTACATTGTATTTCAAGTCTTCAATGTTGTATAAAGATATTTGAATGAAGCAGTAGACTGTATGTTTTACTTTTTATACGCTTTAATTTTGATTTTCATGCACAAAATATCTGCTTAGGGATCACAATAAATACTTGACGAGATGTACAAACTCAAACGTTATAAAAGAAAAAATAAGCCACAGTGTCTCAGAGCTGAGAAAAAAAAAAAGGAGTATGTGTTACATTTACCCATACGCAGGGGGAAAAGGGCCAGAATAAACAACTTTCACTTTAGCACAATTGAAATATATGGAACTAAAAATTATACAAAAACTAAACACATAAAATTAATTATATTTTTAAATTTATATTTAAACCGCGTGTTTTATCTATTGTTAGTAAGTAAGGTCTCGGTTTTTTCTGTTTGATTTAGATACTCATATCAGCTACTGCCATTCTGGATAAAAGAAATATAGTTCAAAAGATTTCAATTGTTTATTTGCTTATCCATATCTACGTTTATTTCGAATTAGTATAAATCCACTCATCATAATAAATGGAACTGACCCCTATTTCTGCTGTTCAATCTAAATTTTCTGTACATTATTATTTATGTCTCAATTCCGGGCATTTAAGAAGTATTTTTTATCACAGTGTCTACACAGAAAAAGGGAAAGTAATAGTGACATTACATCTGAATATAAAAATTTAGGTAATGTACTGTATGCATAAAACCTAAATTATATGCAAGTCTCAGGTACATTTTTACATTTAAAATGAGCCTTTCAAAAAACCTTCTAACGGAACAATGAACTTTAAACGTTTAAGTGCAAGTAGTAAAAATGGATATTTTTTAAGGAAACTTTAAAAATTGCAGTCTTCTAAATGCTTTTATTGCTAATGCATATTTTGAGAGTTTCTAATGCTAAGCGTAAATTTTATAATACCCATTGAAATCGACGTAGTTTTTAGAAAAAAAAGCAATTAAAGAGAAATGAAGAAACATAAAGAATTCTAATTACACTTTATGAAACACATAAACAACAATAAATGACTGACAAATATGCATATAAAACACAGAAAAATTCAATACAACAAAGAATTTTAATTTATTACAATGGACAAAAATATGAGTTTTTGTATACCTATTTTTCAAAATTATCATTCACTTCGAAAAGAGAGAAAAATATTAAAGTTATTTACTACATTGTTATTTAAATTAATGCTATTTCGCTTACATAATTTTAGAGCTGTTTGAATATTTCTAATAAGCAAAAATGAGAAACGAAACTTTTGCACATAAAATATAACAATTGTTCCAGTCATTAGCATATGCATTAAGTATCATGAGATATTGTTGCATTCCGTGTTTAGAAATTTATTTCATTTCGCGAATTGTTTAGCGACATTTTAATGATAAACTTTGTTATCACTACAGCGAAAAGTTTTACTCATGCATTACTTTTTCGTTCTTTGACGCATGAGAAAAAAAATCATTTACTAAAGGAATGTAAGGTGGTCTGGGGTAATAACGCCGGGCGGGGTAATAACGCCAAGTGCTAATATTTTGCATAATTATGAAATAATCTGGTAAATGACACCCATGTGCTCTGCGCAGAAGAGTTTTGAGTCATATAAATCGCAAAAAACAGCTTCAAGTTAATTTGTTTATTTTTAGGTCTTATTGTTTTTACAAGCAACTAAAATTAATGCTTGATCTAAAATTTGCGAGATATGTTTTGTGATGTGAAGACTATTTTTTTTTATCCGGATATACTTTGTTAATTACATAAATTTGTAGTACATTTCATGGACTTTCAGAATATTGTTGAAGATTTTGGATATCTTCTCGAGATAATTTGTAATTTAAAATGTACAGCGCCATAACTATAACGGGGTAATAACGCCAATCCTTGGCATTAATACCCCGGTTGATTCCCTACAGTGACTGAGATACATCCTAAATACTGATTCAAATAAACACAGTTAAAACTGTGCAATGTTTCTAATAATTCTATTTAAGCGGTCCTTTTTAAGCAAAAAGAAGCTCACGGTCTGATATTCTTTTGCCTCATACTCCCCCCCATACCACAATTTTATTTTTCTTACACTTTCACAAAAAATTGAATATTTTCAATAGCTTAGAATGCAATTTGTCAATTTCCAAGTTTCTAGAGTTTGTATTTTTAGAATTGGGCAATCTACATGCAATTATTCCATATTATTTAATAGTTTTGTTTGCATGGCGTTATTACCCATATAGGTGGGTAATAACGCCAAATAGCATTGGTCAAGAAATCACGCCATTACATTTTATGAATACATATCTGTTAAATTATTTTTTTTATATAGATAGTCAATGAGTTGCTGTATCGAATCATATATTTGTTTGAAAAATACAAACTAAAACTGAGCCGTGAAAATTGGTAGAACCTTAACGTGGCGTTATTACCCGAGGGTACCTTAGTTAAGAATTTTTCTTCTTTAGTATGTTTTAAATGCTCAGCTAAGAGTTCTTTAAATAATGCCTTATAAAAATTACTTCTGATAAACTTGAACTACACATGTAATCTCGTTATTAGTGGATATGAATAATTAAAATATGAAATAATAATTTTATTTAAGTGCGTGTCCACTGCATTTATTTTTTCAACCCTATCCTCTTCAGTTCCAAAGTTTTATTTATCTATATTTTTTATTTTATATTATGAACTATTATTAACAATTTGATAACTAAAAAAGATTGAAAAGCGAAAAAATAATATTCATTTTTAGGCTTCCGTGTTTAAAAACTAAAAACGGAACCATTATAATATCACTCCATGTCTGTCTGCCACAGATATCTTAACGTGAACTATGAAACGTGAAAAGTTCAAATTGGTGGAAGTAAAAAAGACTGTTGACAAAGCTAGACTAATTTAAATAGAATTAACCTACACTCTCAGAAATAAAACTCTCACTTTTGACGATACAGCAATCCCTGGGCTATATTTCGTCGTTTTTGACGATCATTTTGTACCAAAATCACATGACTTTTAAAGAAACGTAAACCCTCAAATATTTGACGAAACTGTTGTCTCAATCATGGCCAGATTCAATGCACTTTAAAGAAACCGTTGTGGTAAGTCGTTTGTCAAAAGACGCACTACTCTATTTCCGCAATTCTTGCGATTTTAGCAAGTAGATATTTGGTTGTTTATATTTTAGAACAGTACTTTTTAGCGCTTTTCAAAAAATACTGAAATATGGAAAGTTATTATTTCCAAAATAGTTATTGTTTTAGCTGTTAACATTTTTAGGAATGTTTACTTATTTATTGTTGCTGTTGATATTCGTTATGGTTTAATTAGAAAAGAGCTAATTTGCTGCGTTAAGCAAAATCGTTCAAAAAGAAAATTTGGTCACTTACATTTCAAAATTCTAGATCTCTTTTCCATCCAAAAAAAATATTCTTTTTTCAATCAAATGAAAATGTACATAATTCATCCCTCTCCCTTTTATAAAGAGTAGTGTTAAAATCTTAGCTTTATCTTATAAATTATCTTATAGCATATAAAAACTTCCCAATAAGCACTTTAAAATTCTTTATTTTCGTGCAACATATTAACCAGACCATATTTTAATTATCATTCAGCAAAGAAAATTTCTTTGATAAATTATATTAATTAAGACAGATTATAATTATTCGTTAACCATAAAAAAACCACAACAATAAATTAGCCTTATTTATTAAAACGTAAAAGATATATAACAACATGGATAAAATTGCAAACTACTTTATAAAAATATAAACACGCAGTCGAATCCATTATGTGCCTTTAGAAAGAAGCTTCTTCGAGGTCCCTGCAGCGTAATGGCTAAGACAGCGGACTGTTATGCCGAAGATTGTTAGTTCGAATCCCCTCGATGGCGCTTTTTTTTCCCTCTGTGGAAAATTACGGGTACTTCTAAATTTTTCGATAGATGGCATCACCAGCGCTGTTTTGACGAAACTTTTTAAGAAATTAGTATCGTCAAATAAGCAAAGAAACTAATTTCGTCTTTCTGACGAAATATTCGCTCGGAGCATTTCCCAGGAAATGGTTTCGTCAAAAACGAAGAAAATATCGTGAAATTTGAGTATCCATTTCTGAGAGTGTATTAACTCTGAAATTATTTTCTTCGTTAGAATTTAAATTTTAAATGTTCCACTACGTTTTAAAAAAGAGTATTTTAATGTTATTTTATCAAGCAATTTGTCTTGCAATTTGTGAAAAAGAGTGTATAATTATCTTCATATATATAGCTTTGAAAGATTATTTCTTACCACTAAATGTAGTGATAAAAATATGCCACTGAGTTTTAATGGGTTAATGAGATAAATACTATGGGATTCACGAGTAGTTTGCATTGAGTGCGCGACAAAATGTTCTGTAAATTTTTTTGAAACAAGCAGTATAATCTAAAAGCAGTATAAATTTAACACACAAAATATTCACTCAGAAATCACAATACACATTTAATAAGATCCACAAACTCAACTGTTATAAAAGAGAAAATCAACAACAATATCTCAGGGCAGAGGGAAAAATAGAGTACGTGTTACATTTATCCCTACGCAGAAGGAAAAGCGATAGTATTTTGCACAATTAAAATACATGGAATTAAGAATTCTTCATGCAATTTAAAAACTAACTACACCAAACTAATATTTTAAACTTAAACCCCATTTTCAAATTATTGTCAGTAAGTAAGGTTTTAGTATTTTTCTGTCTGATGTACATATTCTCATGAGCTACTTCCTCATTCGATAAAAGAAATACAGTCCAAAAGATTTCAATTATTATTTGACTATCCAGATCTAAGTTTATTTTGAAATAATGCAAATCTGTTCATTATCAAATGAATTCTGCAACCTATTGCTGTTAATAATACTCAATCAACAGTTTTTGTGCATTATTCTTTATGTCTGAATTCCAGACATTTAGAAAGTGTTGATCACAGACTTTTTGTAGAAAGTAAAAAGGAAAAACATAGTGATTTTAAATCTAAACATAAAATATTTGAAAATGTACTGTATGGATCAAAACTAAATTATAACCATGTCTTAGATATACATTTATGCATTTAAAACCAGCCTTTAAAAAGCTGGGGGCAATGGGGCAATGAATATGTATTTAAGTGCAAGTAGTAAAAATGGTTATTTTAAGGGACTTTAAAAAATGTAGTCTTCTAAATACTTTTTATTTTTAATGGATATTTTGAAAGTATCTGATGCTAAGCGGTTGGGTTTATAATGTCCATTGAAATCAACATTTTTTTTTTAGAAAAAAAGGGAATTAAAGAGAAACAAACAAACAGAAAGAATTCTAATGACACTTTAAGAAATACATAACAACAGTAAATTTTTAACACATATTCATAGAAAGCACATTTAACTCCAATCCATCAAAGAATTTTAATTTATTACCATGGACAAAAATATGGCTTTAGGCATGTGTGAAAACACTGATAAACAAGGTTTCTGTTTCTAAATAAATATGTGGTGACTTTTATATTTCAGGCGGTGCTGTGAAAGAATATGCCATTAAAAAGTTTCCATCACCCACAGATTTTTAAAAAATTCAAAATCTTGAAAATCTGAATTTTGTATTATTTATTAAATACACATACCTTAAGAAATTTATTATTTGGTATTTTAGTAATGACAAACTTTGAAATAAACACTTATAAATTTTAAAATTAATATTTAAAACACTGAAAGTATGCATTGTTTATAAAGTTTCAGAAAAATATAGAAGAATTTTTGTAAAAAGAAATTATATTAATAAGAATTCATACTTTATTAAATGGTAAATGTATTATCTGTGGATGCTCTGTTATAGGCCATTGTTTCGAGTTACATTGAAAATTTGAAGCCACTTATATTATTACAATAGCATAAATCATATGTTCTTGAAAAAAAATGTCGAATATTTCTTATGTGAATTTCGATAAATAGATATCTTTCTCCGCCATGTTGTTTTTCAGGAGATTCCAACCTTTCAATCTTGATCCAAGTAATTCTGAATTTTTCTTTGATAAATTTAAGTCTCTCACAAAATCATTTAATTTTTTTTTGAGTAATTAGGTGTGGTTCTTCATTTATGCCAGGAGAATAGTTTATATCAGATGTAGAGGAAGTTTCAGTTTCATCAATTTAACATATGCATTAAGTATCATTAAATATTGCTGCTTTCCTTCTTAAGAAATTTATTTTATTTCACGAATTGTTTTGATACATTTTAATGATATATTTTTTTATTATTACAGCGAAATTTTTTCTGATGCATTATTTCTTCGTTCTTTGCAGCATGAGAAAAATTTCGTTTACTAGAGGAATGTGGTTAAGAATTTTTTGTTTTCTTTAATATGTTTTAAATATTCAGTTAAAAGTGCTTTATATAATGCATTACGAAAATTACTTTTAAAAAATTCGAATTACATACTTAATCTCGTCATTAATGGATATGCATAACTAAAATATGAAATGATAATTTGACTGTAGTATATAAATTACAAGTTCATTAACTTCTTCAACAGTATCCTCTGCAGATTTCAGAGTCACTTTTTGTATATTTTTTAATTTAAATTGTGAACTTATATTAACAATATGATAACTTAGAAAAGTTGAGAAGCGGAAAAAATATTTTTTGTAGATAAAATTTGGCGATGCAGAAGGTCTCATTGAGTAATTTTTTTCAACAATTTGTTAGGTTTATTTTATTTTTATTTTTTTGCATTGCAAAAACATAGAAAAATATAAAATAAATATATATGTCAGAGTTTTTACTTCTAATGTGCTCTACAAATTGTTTTTTAACACAGCCTAAAATTATTTGCGTTTTTCTTTCTGTATATTTCGTAAATTTTTGTTGCAAGCCATTTTATATAACTATTTTATGTAATAATTTTTACACTTGATAAAAATTTTAAATATATGCATACTTTCGAATGCATTGGGTCTGAAGAGGCTACGCCTTTACTTCGAAATTTTGATTTTGAATGCCAACAGCTAAAAATCGTATCTAAAACTGTTGACTTTAGAGAATGGTTCCGTTATTTTGATTTGTTATTCTTTAATGTGCAAGCTGATAAACTATAGTTTTTCCTGGTAGTTTATCATGTGATTCGAGTTGCTTTTACGATATAAAATAAGGCATTTCAACTAAGTTAGATCGATTTATAAAGCTAGTCTTGCTTTAAGAAACAATCTAAAGAATTTCTCTGGAAGAATTTGTATTTTTGCACTGTGATACTGTTATCATAATGAGTCTATTCAACAAAATCTTGATGTTATTCTTTTTGGTGAAAAGGATTTTGATTTTAATACTTATTTTCTTTCCTAAACCTCCGTGTTTACTTAATATTGAAATACTGTTATGAAAATTTTATGTGTAAAGTTAGTGACTTTACACTAACTTTTAAAGTTCGTGAAATAACATTATTTCCAACCACCGTTTAAGTTTCTAAATTTAATTACTGAAATAGGAGTTGACAAAGATTAGATATTTAGGAGTGATAATCCTCTTTTAGATTTAGAATTTATAGAAAAGTTTTTTTCACTCCCATTCTTCCCTTGCATTTATATGTGAGTCCAATTAAACTGTTATTTGTTAACATACTCCTATCTCGTTGTGCTTATGTAGAACATAAATATATATGGCTTCAAGGGAACTATCAGAAATGTACTTACCATAAAAGTTTTAAAATTATACAATTTTTACAGTATAACAATTAATGTAATTAAATTTCAGCAACGAAATATCTACTTAGTAATAAAAAGTCAACCTACAAATGAAATAAAAAATGTACTGACATTTATTTCCTATTCAAAATTTTTAAGAAGAAAGGTTTTACAGATTATTTCTTAAGAAAATCCGAAAATTATCTAGAAACATACCCGAATCAAACATTTTCGTGAATAAGAGCATTATTTGCAAACAAATTTAAATAATTTTATATCACTGTACATAAATTGTCATTTACATTAATAAACATCTCTTGTGCGCCATAAATGAAGTAAATAATTACAGAGCAAAAAAAAAATATCATTTTGTAGAGTTTAATAGCATGTGATATTTCAATATCGATAAAACATAGAATCATTTTTATACCAAAATATTTAATTCGATATAAGTACATCGATTTACTCATTTTTGAATGTTTTATTTTTTTCAATATAATGAAAATATCTTATATAGTAAATTTATTCTTAAAATTTCAATTAAGACATAAATGAAGTCTTTGGTTCTCAAAGCATAAAAAGGAAAAAATTTCTGAGAGAAAAAAAAATGAATTTTGGAGTAATAGATTTGGAACTTATAGAATTTTGATCTAATCTAAATGTTATATATTTTTGTGTTATTTTTACTAAAAAATTGAAACATATAAATATATTTCAGGTATGAAATGCAAGAAAATTCATAAAAAATATGAATAAAAAATTAAATAGTGAGAAACGTGGGGCCAAGGATGTCATGTGAACTTTACGATGCTCTTCTGCGATCTGTCTTAATTTTTGTTCTTCAACGGTAAGCGTATTTTCATTTTTAGATTCAAACATATTTAATTTGAGTAACATGTTTTTCATTTTTCAATACTTTTTTTTTTTCTCAGTGTTGAATTTTACTTACCCATCATACGTAGTATAGGGTAAGTCTTGCAATCGTTTTGAAAATCGAAAAACTTTTTTTGACGAATTTAAACGTTTCAGATATTAGAGATTCCGAAAAACATATTTTTAGAAAAAAAAATTGCCGTCCGTCCGTCTGTGTGTCTGTCTGTCTGTCTGTGTGTCTATAACCGCTCTATCTCCCGAAAAAATTGAGATAGAGACTTGAAATTTTGTATGTACTTAGTATGTAAGAATGGGACGAAGCCTATTTAATATGAGTAACCTCGATTATCCGGAACTATTTTTTTCGGACTCTCGAAAAATTCGTTCTGATGAAAGTAATACAAAAATTTTCGAATTGTTTTATTTTAAGAGGTGGACGTAAAAGGCAATAAAATAACACAAATTTTGCATAAAGAACGAAGTCGATCGGATTATTAGTTGTCGAGATATGAGTAATCCTGTTTTTCACATTCTTCGATTTTTCATGACCCTGTATTTCATTCAAATTTCAATTCAAAGATATATTTTAATTGGAAATGAGATGTTTAATCCGACGCAGTAAATTGTTAGTTAATATGAATATTGTTTTTGGAGTTATAAGGATGTTTCTTTTACGCAATCCAGTACTACTTGAGTATTTTGGCGTTTTGTAGAAATTGGCTCATCAGCAATTTATTAATAGAGCATTACTGTGTATATTAAAACTATTTAAATATGCGTTTAAATATTATTTTGGAATTGCGATGCATTTTATAAATAGTTTACATGCGACTTATTTTCATATTTTATAGTATGCATATCCATGATGGGTAAGTATTACGGTGGCCTCCAACGACTAGTTTATTTTTTTATTCATTGAATCTTTCTTTCGTACTATACGTATGTTAGTATCTGGGATTATTGTGAAACATATCAATTAAAATTTAGATGCCTTGCAACATTAGTTGCTGTTCTAATTGCATTTTTGTGTAACACTGAAATTGATCATATTGAATAATATGTATATATTTTTCATGAGATATATATTTTTTTTTATTTCAGCTTACTTTGAAATTTGTATTGTTCTTTAAACACTATGAAACATTGGAAATATACACATGTAATGCATTTCTATGGTTTTATGGCCGTGCAGCTGAAACAAATGATACTGATGAAAGTGTAAAATACTTAAGGGATTCACAAAAAAGGGGGGTAGATAAATATTTTAAGAAAACAGATAACCAATAAAGTAATAATAAAACAACTAACTCCAATTGTGAAAAACAAATTCTTTACTTAGACAAATATTCGATAGACATCCATACAATAAATACAGTAAACCTAACTGGAGTGAAAAATTAACTAGTGTCAGGAACTCAGTAATTCCGGTTGGGTTTAATGTATTTATTGTATGTATGTTTGCATTATATTTGTATATATTTTTTAAAAATGAATACAGACATTATACTTATGTGTATGAGCGATTTTAATATTTGTATTTGATTTAAAAGAAATTTTTTGAATATTAAAGTAAGTTTTCTTCAGAAATCTTAATTGGAAATTGCCTTTTTTATAAACATATTTAAAATAATTTTAGTATTGATAAAATGGAAGATACTTTAACGAAAAAAAATTTTATGAGTATTTTTTTTAATTAAAAAATAGAATTTTTATTACTATTATAATCAGTTTCATAATTTAATATTTAACTCGTGAAAACGATTTTATTCTAATTTTAGCTCTGTTCATTATCAGGATAAACAAACTCAAGAGGAATTAAACAGAAATAAAAGAAAAAATTAAAAAAAATAACATTATGATCTTCTCAAAATATATGTATTTTAGCACGATTATTTAAATTTACCATAATAAAAGATAGGAATTAAATAAATTCGTTAGAAATATGCTATTCAGAATACTATATAAATCGAAATTTTAAAAATAAAATATCTATAGATTCATTATATAAGTTGAATAAAGATTTTTAGCTTTATGCACATCGCAATTTCCACTACATGGCCAAAGATGACCGTCCACTGTCCGTGTAAAAATAATAAAACAGGTCATACATTTCCGTGAAGCTTTTTTCCCGAAACTCCATAGGAGACCGTCAACAAATTAAAAAAGACACTTGTTGACACTCCCTTATAGAGTCTCGGAAAAAAAGCTTCACGGAAATGTATGACCTGTACTATTATGTTTACGCACTTAAAGTTTCGGAATAATCCTTCATGTATTTTTTGAGATATTTAGCAAAATGCCTAAAATTGCAAGTAGAGGGTCATCTTTGGCCATGTAGTGTAGTACACTGGAGTCCAAAAGTTAAGCATAATTGGTAATTAAGTAATTATTTTTAAGTAATGAAAGAAATATGAATCGGAATGTGCTGAAACTCCAGGTGTGTAAACAAAATAATACGCGTCACATATTTTCGCGAAGAGTTTTCCCCGAAATCGAACAGGAGACCGTGAAAAAATTGAAAAAGAACGAAGATCTTTTGGATAACCCTGTCAAAACTAATATAGCAAAAGCGTTCAAACTGCACATTATGATTAATTGGATTATTATAGTGTACTGTTTTAATTTTTACAAGGATAGACTCGTAGAGAAATTAAGGTTTTTATAAAAACTGTCCTAAGTTTTTTGCTTATAATTTGCAGAGTTCTTAATATAAAATAATGTTCTTTTTCGAAAAAAATGACAAACATCATTGTACACAATACCCTGTCATCAGAATTAAAAAATAATAAAAATTGTATGACAAATGAGCAGGTTTACTAAATATTTTTTTACTGAGCATGCGTCAACGCTATTAAAATTTCATTTGCATATTATGTTAGCTAAATGTATAGAGCAACTTTTGTGAAAGTCTCAAAAACATAGCTTAAAAATTCTGAAAATTATCGTTGATAGAATGAGATCAAAATCCTTTATTCCCTAAATGAAGCAAAAAGATGAGGGGCTGTATCCATATTCCATTGTTTAGTGCCTACACAATATTGCACGTACAACTATATTTGGATAAAACCCCAGATTTTTTATATATCTTATCTCTTTTATATATTTTTTATGTATCTTATTTTTTATATATCTTATATATCAGATCTTATAGTCGAAATCTCTCAAACATGTGAGTCTATTAGTTTTCTCATGTCAAAAAACTGCTTCCCTTAGGAATAACGGATTTTGAGTTGATTCTATAGGCGACCATTTTCAGAATTTTCAAGCTATGTTTTTGAAACTTTTACAGAAGTTGCTCTATACATTTAGCTAACACAATATGCAAATGACATTTTGATATCGTTGACGCATGCGCACTGAAAAATTATTTACTAAACATACTCATTTTTCATACAATTTTTATTATTTTTAAATTCTGATGACGGGGTATTGTGTACAATGATGTTTGTCATATTTTCAGAAAAGAACATTATTTTATAATAAGAACTCTGCAAATTATAAGCAAAAATCTTGGAAAAATTTAAGACTGTTTTTATAAAAACCTTAATTTCTCTACGAGTGTACATGCTATCCTTATAAAAATAAACACAGTGCATTACAATAAGCCAATTAATCATAATGTGCAGTTTGAAAACTTTTGCTATATTAGTTTTGACAGGGTTATCCAAAAGATCTTCGTTCTTTTTCAATTTGTTGACGGTCTTCTGTTTGATTTCGGGGAAAACTCTTCGTGAAAATATTTGACGCGTACTATTTTGTTTACACACCTGGAGTTTCACCACATTTCGATTTATATTTCTTTCATTACTTAAAAATAATTACTTAATTACCAGTTATGCTTAACTTTTGGACACCAGTGTATTTCTCTAAATTAATTGAATTCATATAAATTTCAAAGCTACGTACAATTTCATTTCTAGACACTCTTTTTTCACATCTTATGTCTTATTTCAGAGCTAATTTTGAAGAAGAAAAAAAAACCTTAATTTCTTTTACTTTTTTTTATTTCCTTGCATCTTGCTTTAATTCCAATTTATCAAATAACTCATTAGTATCATTCAACTTTTTTACTTGTAAGAAAAATAAACTGCTTCATTAATTTTTATATTTGTATTAGCTTTAAGAAAAATAAAGTGAAGAAAAACATTAGAAAGTGTCTTATCTCATTCAGTCAAGTGTCTTATCTCTTTTTGATACAGTTCTTATGAAAGTTTCTTGTCTGCGTTTTAGCTTTTTTTTGTTATTCGTTTTTCTTTTTGTGGTATTAAAGTGTCACGTAGAATCTGTGGGGATATGTTGGTAAACAGTGACATTTGCCATTGAAAGAATATTTTGCACTAAAGATGTTTTTTTATTTCAAAAATATGTCAGACACAGCGAACTGTAGGATTAAACAAAGTTACATTTTTATATTCTAGAAAATTTTAATCCAGTTTTAGTTTCAGAAAAACATTTGGATAAAAAAATGTCATTCAACCACGGAATTTATTTAAATTAAAAAAAAATATGTTTTTACTTTTAAAAAATTACGTCATTATTAGATAATAATTAGTTATTTAACTTATCTTCATTTTCTGGAAATAGATATCCATAAACTAAATTATTAATTTCTGACAATAGGAAATAGTTCGGTTGTGCATTATTTTGATAGTTTGTTTCCAGATTGGAAGGTTTAGCAGCTTTTTGAAATTTCTCTTTGTATTTTAAATTGCCGTGTTACGATAATTAAATTAATTCAAGTACCTCACAAAAATTTTCTTATTGACAACATTTTGTTGTAGTAAAAAACAATTTTATGTAGCGAGCGAATATATTCAACAAGTAGAAAACTAAGCGTATTTATGACATACCATAAAATATAAACCTTTTGAAACCAGTGACATTGCTGTTTTCAAATATATTTCATTTTAATTAATTGTTCGATAACGAAATAAAATTTTACGGTTAGAAATATCGAAAGGGATTTGTTAGTTTCAACATACCAAATTACATCTTTGTATTTGGGTCATTCCAAAAATAAAGCATCCTTTGATGTCCCGACCCTTTGTATTGCTATATTTTCTAAAATTTTGTTTCAAAATTAAATTTAAATATTGGAAAAGATATTTTAAAGATATTTTTCTTTAATGCGATTTTTAAATTTGAGATAAATTCCATTTATTGTTATTCAAATAACTTTCTTAATAATTGTGTCCTGTAAAAAGCCATGTCCCAAGAACAATTTTTGATTTTTAAACCCTGTTTTTTTTACTATATGTATCGTTTAAATTATCTTTCACGATATTTTTTGTGTCTTTGTAGCCTTTATATTATCCCTATATACTTTAAATCTTTTTTGCAAATCTTTTTTTTCGATTTATAAGAAAAATTCGTGTGTTTCTTAATTTTTGTCCCCTGTGTTACCGCCACATTTTTCTTAATATTAAAATAAGAATTTGCAACCTAAATGTTGTTAACAGTTGTCATTCATGTACTTTTAGAGTTAGCATTCATCCTAGGTAGTCATTTTCTTCATTTGTTAAATTTTGAAGAATATTATCTAAGTAAAGATGATTTTTGAAGGTGGGTGTGTTTTTTGTGTATATCCTGTGTTACTACTGATTTATTTCGACTAATTATTAATTTCCTAGTTTGTTGGCATTTAAATTGTAAGTCTTAGTTTAAAAAATATTCCATCTAACTTTACATTGTTTCTATGAAAATTGTAATACATAGGTGACAATTTATTTCATTTTGTCTCCTGTGTTACTAGTCCCCTGTGTTACCATGATATTGGTAACCATGCTGTTAAGGAACAAAAAACCCAAGTTTAAAAATTAAATGCAACAGAATATCCTGTATTTTAATGCATTTGTTGGTCTATATCAGAAATACATTTTTAATTAATACATAAGTACACTTTTTAGAGTGTTAAATTTTTTATGTTCAATTAGGATGTCCCTTTTGTTACATTATTGTCCTTTGTGTTACTGACATTTCCTTTATCAGAACAAAAGAAAAAACTTTCTTATGAATCAGTTTTATAATATGTACTGGCTAATATGTATAAATATGTTTTACTATAATTTTATTATATTAGAGTAATTTTTACCAAGTTATATAAAGTTTTATACAGGGAGAATACAAAAAAGGGTAACACGGGGGACATAATATGCCTATATCATGAAAAAACATATACATAAACAAAAAAACTGTATGGCACTGAAAAAGAGAATTTATATCAAAGTGTTAATATTGTAAAAGCAATTCTCTATTTTAATAAGAAAAAATGAGAAGATTATTTAAAATACGGTAACACAGGGGACATTTTTCAGCCAATGTGTCTGTGCTTCTAAGTGTAGTGATAAATATTTTTTAAAAAGTGTGCTGCTGATATTCAATTTCTACTCTTGAGTTTGTATACAACCCTCTCAAAGATATTTTTATTTCATTTTAAATAAAAAAAAAATTGAAAAAAGATTTCTCAAAAGGGACCTTTATTTTTGGAATGACTTATTTAAGTGTTGAAAGTAAAAAAAATGTCTATCAGAATACAGAAAATCATAAAAACGCATTAAAGTGCTCTACAGATTACTTGGTACGATAACAGTTTTATAACAGTTTAATAAACGTTTATGAAAAAAAATATATATATATATATACATACGCTTCTTGATTAAACTTTGGTTGCCTTGAGATTAAGAAGAGGGAGATTGGACTTACAGGTGGTCGTTTAAAACAGCATTAATTCAACTCATTGTTTTTGTCACTGTTTTAATTAACTTTATTCACTGTTTTCGAATAACAAAATGCATGATTTTTTTATTACCAGAGCACTATATCGTATTCATGCTACCTTCACGCACTCGAAAAAAAAAATAGAACCAGAAGAACAATGAAACTAGTTGGAATTGCAAATCTCAAAACTTTCTTTCATCTTAATTCGTGTTCTTTCACGTGCATTTTAATATTTCAAAATTTAGTTCCGCATGTTAGTGAGTTAATATTATTAATTCAACACTGTACCAACCATGATTTTCCATCTTAAATTTCTGATTCAGTTAAGTAATCGGAGTAAAAATGAGTTCCCATGTCTGCACCAGCCGATGTACAATAGAGCGAAAGACAGATTGTTTCCAAATTCAGGAAGAATTTACACGCCGAACCCAAAAATAATCATATACAAAAATGTAGTTAAATTCTATGCATAAATTCAAACGCTTTTTCATGGTAAAATAATAAAAATGGCACAGACATCGCGATTATAGCGCCTCTTTCAGGCGAATTATTTTCGAATTCATTGAGAGTTTGCTGACCATAGCCAAACACTTATACTTCCTGATACTTATAAAATTCATTATGTGAAACCAGTTAGTTGTCTTGAAATCAAAATTTCTGTTGTTAGTCGTTTTTCAAAGTATTTTGATTGTGATTTTAAGAAAGTAGAAATCATTCTAAAAAAAGCTAATAGAAAACATAATTCTCAAAGTACCAATATTAATCAATTCAGAATCGTTTGTTTTTGTCGACGACGGCCAATTATCAACACATGAAATACGCGCCTTAATGGGATGTGATGCCCTCTGTGGTGGTTTTCTAACAGACGCTAATCCGTATTTACGTAAGGAAATCCAAGGTTCGAAAAAAAAAGAAAAAAAAGAAAAAAAACTGAAAACTTTGAATGATTAGGAGAATGTCGCAAGTGAATTTCAACCCAGCACCTGTCGTCTCTTAAAATCGAGAAAAGAACCTCACGACCAATCGTGGGGCCAATTGAGAATCGGAGATTATCTACTTGTAAATTTCTATATTAAACACTTTCTAGGTATTGAAGAAGAAATTCCAATAAATTAACTTAAAATAAATGTGATGAATCCTTGCCACTGAGGTTGCCATTGACCATTTTGTGCTGACTCAATATGGTGTAAAATAGATGCGATAGAGAAAAAGATTTCAATGCCACAGCCAATTAATTTCATGAGTTCTTTTAAATTTTCAGAAGACGTTATGTAAATAGGTGTTCACAAACTACGTTAAGTACCATTGTTGTCTTTGTATGTTTTTCTCTTTATATAGTGTAATATCATTACACTGTCGATATTACGTCAGTTGCGCATATAAATGTTTTTGTATGTCCATTATTGTCTTTGTATAGTGTTATGTCAGTTACACTATCAATGTTACGTCAGTTACGCATATAAATGCAATTTTCCTTTTTTGTTAATGTATATATATACTTATATATATATATATATATATAATTTGTCAGTCATTCTTGATTTTAAAACATGCAATATACTATTTTTAATCTGTATAATTTCGATAATTTTTACACTTCAATGAATGCAGAAAATATCTTTGTTTGTTTCTGTTTTATGCTACATCAATTAAAGAGTTTTGAAGAGCAATTTAATTGACTTAAACAGAGATTGAAAAAAAATCTCTAAATATTTTGGTATTGATTCTTAATAAGAAAAAATTCCCAATACAAATTATATTTTAATATTATAAAACGGCTCTATATTTATTTATTTATTTATTTATTTATTTATTTATTTTTACATTTATTATTCAAAATTAATGCTACAAGAAAAAAAATATTGTTTTAAATATCATACAATTTTTACTATGTAAATTATTCAGCGTTTATTCTAATAGAAAAATGAGGAGAAATTTACTTTTAGAAATCCACATATATATTAGCAGTTATATATATAAATATCATTCACTGCCTGTCTTATAATCAATTGCATTTCAAGCAAAATCGAAGGAAAAATTGACAGTAAGTGATTCCGTCACTCATTCATGAAACAACGTCATTTAAAAGTCAGATACCTTTTCCTTATTTCTACGTTTTACAGTATATAAGAGAAATTCGAACAAGATAAAATATTAAAATAATCTATTATATAATGATATACTTGAAATATTCTGTTTTTATGATTTTAGTTTTTCTTACATAATTTTTAAACCACAGAAAAGATTCTAAGCATAAAAATGTAAAATAATTGGAGATACTTTAAAAGTAACTTACTTTAACAATGATCTGTGCTTACTAAATATTATTAAATGAAGTATTTAAAATAAACTGTTTGTCTAAAAGGAATATGATTTTTATTTTTCTATGCAATAATAAAACATAGAAACGATTACACACACAGAAAATATAAAATAATACACAATAAATTTAAAAACAATTTATGTTTTTATTTATCTGTTCAGTCTAATTTTTTATTTTCAGCATAATTATAATATGACAAAAATGTTTTATTTTATTTGGAGAACACGTGGAATTAAAATCGTTACGATAATTGGAATATTTGCAACTCATAGAAACTCCAGTAATTATTTAAATGCCACAGCTAAACTTAGTCAGATTTATTTCCCCTTAATTGGTGCAGATTTTCAAAACAAGGCAAAATTTGGCACTTTTCGGTTAGATGGGCACCAGTGTTTTATATATATGTGTCAATATGCTGTTTATATACATACATATGTACATGTATAATAAATCTGTATTTATATAGATCTATATATATGTACGTATGTAAAAATAACACAAACATCCGGCTAACTGGAAAGTACCCAAAATTTTTGCATAAGCCATGAGAAAGACATCATTTTTGTTTCATAGATAGAAAGCCCAAAGTAAACTTTTATTTAAAAAAAAAAGAAATTATTTCATTTGCCTTTTTGTGTACAGTCTTTTTCGTGAAGTCACAAAAATTTGAAAAAATAACCATAAATCTCAACTTTGGCTGACTTTTTTTATCCTAAATATTACAAATAATTTTTTTAAATACATTTTTATTAAAATTTGCATTTGCTTGCACAGTGCAAAATTTGCATGCACAGTGATAATTTTAAGAGATGATTCATGTTTTAGATCTAGAGAAACAATTTTTTCAACATGGAATTGCATTCTGAAAATACAGACTCAGAAATGTGCGATTTGAGAAAACGCAAAAATTGGACCTCCCATATTTCACAAACTATGAGGACTGGGAAGGAAAATTTTCTGATAGAATCATTTCATGTTAGAATTAGTGTGTACACAAAGTTTCGTCAAAATTCCTATCGGTCGGTTTACAAATCGTGTAAAAATTGTTTTAATTGACATGGAATGACCCTATGTGACCTAGAATGATCCTGTAGTTTTCCTGCAACGTTTAAATTAACGTATACTACCTTTTTTTCATATTTTTTATTTCATTAGATTCAGAAATTAATGGGGGGGGGGGGTAACAGCATATTTTTGCTCTACATTTTCGATGCTATTTCTAAAAATATATAACCTAAAATCGAAAGAAATGTGTTTTTGATGTCGGCGTTAAAAAGAACAAATACCGGTTAAACTTTTTACCTCATATACAAAGAAAATATAATTTTTTTTCAAAGTAACTTAATTACCTCTATATTTTCCCTAACCATTTTCTTTTAATCTTTAAAAATTTATAAATATCTATGTCAATAGACTTTATTACTTCCCGAATTTGAAATTTCCATGCTCAATATCTTAATGATTGTGACAAACAGAGAGACAGACACAGGAGTGATCTTATAATGGTTCCGTTTTCACTTTTTATGTACGGAAACCTAAAAAAATATATAAAAAATAATTTTCTCAATAAAATTTGGTATTTTATTTATATCATTTCATGAAATTTAATGAAAAACATACATAATTTTCAAGATAAAGAAACATATTTTACAATTTGAAAATTAATATAGGAAATTAATATATTTCCACTGCAAATATATATTCTAACTACTTCATAAAATATTTTTATCAATTAAGAATTTAATGTACTGATATATTTTATTTGTACTGTCAATTTCTATGGAAATAGATTAACTGAATGCAAGTTTAACTAAAAAAAAATCGACATTTTATTTTATTTTTATTTATTTATTTTTATTTATTTATTTTTATTTATTTATTTTTTTAAAGCAAAGAAGTAATTTTTTGAAAAAAAAAAGAGTTATAAAATTATAGCTAGTACTTTTCGTAGAAATATGTTACTTGGTGTAAACTTTTTCAGGAACAGTTACGGATTTCCTTTTGGTTTTTTAGCTAAGAAAACAAAAAAATGTTAAAAATACTTGAGGATTTATACAAATATGAATATTTAGGAAAAAGAAATATTTTTCAAAGATGTATTCTTTAATAAGTAAAAGTGAATATGTTTTATGTAATTTCGAACTAAATGTATTGTCTAAAAACATTTCCTTTTTCTATTATACGCTCAAAGTTCTCAAAAAATTTCACAATCATTAAAATTGAATACAAGCAATGGAATCCAATGTTATTTTCATCTTAGAAAAAGCGTGCAGCACGAGATAAATAAAATTTTTCAGGATGCCGAAAAATGTATCAAAAAAGATGCTTTATTAATACTTAGCGCTGCTATATAAATGGATTGAGAATTTTGTTAGAGCCAAAATATAATTTTTTTTTCTGAAAGTTAAAAAGAAAAATCCTATATATACAAAAAATATGAAGCAGAGCATTTTTTTAATTCTTTAGGAAATGTAAAAAAAATTGCAAAACACCAAAGATATATATATACATCTATACTAATATTATAAAGAGAAAAGTTTCGATTGTTTGAATGTTTGAATTGAATAGTCTAAGAAACTACTTGACGGATTTGAAAAATTTGTTCACCGTTGGAAAGTTACACTATTTCCGGTGAACATAGGCTATATTATTAAAAAAAAATTAGAGATCATTACTAAAATGATAATAATGTAACCCAAGGTGTGGAAAAATGACCTTAAAAAATTCTTACAGCGCATGCGCTGCAAATATTATTGATTATAATCTATATACATAAAAGAAAATCGTGTTAGTTACACCATTTATAACTCAAGAAAGGATGAATCGATTTTTATGAAATTCTGTATGTAGGTATCTGACACCTTAGATTAACATTTAGGCTACTTTTTATCAGACTAACTGAAAGGACGGTTATGTTTTTAGTAGTTGAATTTAATGGGATGAAGTGGTATTGACAATTTGCGTTGTCAGTAATGGCACAGGACTGGGCGCCTTGCTCTACCTGAAGCAAAACGAGGGCTTGCCGCTAGTATATATATATTGTTGTTTTGAGCTAAGTTGTTTTTGTTTATTTACTACGAATTGCAACTGAAAAAAGTAGAATTCTTTTTTCTAGAAACTTATTTTATTTTATTATTTTTGTTTCGAGAATTAATACGATAGAATTTATCATTAAGTAAATATTAGTATTTTATGTGAACATTCCGAAGTTACATCTTTAATATCATAAGTATTTTTTTAATCATATAATAATTTCTATTAGTATTTGCTTCATTTTGTGCCTATGAATTCATATACATGTATCCATGTTTGCGACTAAATCTAACGTAGAAGTTAAAAAAAAATGCATACATATATTTTGACATTAAACTATGTTCAAGGCATTAGTTGAATGTGCAAGTATATAAATGCTTCTTAAATGATTTACTGGAGATCTTTTGCATTGTAAGCTCTCGGAGCATAAACATAAGTACGAGGGAATGAAGTTCTTCGAAAGTAATGGTTCTAGAATTTCCTTGAAGTTATCGTCAGACCTCAATTTCTGTACATTATTTTTTATGACACAATAATTGTTCATCTCTAAGTAACCATCCTTTGCTTCGTACAATATGCAAGACATATATCGTTTAGCATTTGATCTGTATAAGCGGACTTGCGTAGAATTTGTTGTCGAGAAAGCGTCAAATGTTTGCAAACTTTGCTATTTTCAGCTTCCCATTCCGTCATATGCTGGTAACTTTTATTCCCACATCCGTTGAAACATATATCTTACATCTAAGTCCTCTAGCTCGATTGCTTCTTCTGATTTGTGCTGTTCGAATATTTGATGATAATACCGTTGTTTGAATGTTGGCTTATATGTCCGTCTATCTTTTCCAAGTTCACAACATTCTGATGCGTATCCAACAATATGTGATTGAGGTAAATACTCATAATTCGTGGCATTATTGATCTTCGAATTACTTTTTTCTTCCAATTCCGAAAAACTTTTGTCAGTACTGTACGATGGAATTGCATTGTAATTTTATCATCATTTTCAGAAATTATTTTGCTATCAGAATCAAAACTGTCTTTTTATAAAAACTATGATTATCATCAGAATTGTAATCTGATATCATTTTAAATAATTCGTGCGTCTGATTATCTGTAAAAATATGCTGTAGAATAAAAATAATAAAAAAATTTATTGCAGAAATAAACTAAATAAACCGTATGTTTTATTTTCATTCGGAAACCAAACAATACACCGCAAAGCATGGGAAACAATGTTTACAACTCACCACAAATCGGCTACAACTGACAGTAAATCTCTGATTTAATTTGATTTCACGGAGTAGAACGTAACATCAATATTTTGTCCAATCAGGTAACAGCCAGCCATAAAGTATATCCTTTTCTGCAACCCTGATTTTAGAAATAACTTTCTTCTACAGCTGCTGTTACTCGCATTGGCACGTTCTAGACTAAAATAAACGATGTGTTACATTGAACCCCATGATCTGTCTAGGTATGGCAGATTGAAATATGGCAGATTGATTGCACATGTAGATAATGACACAATGCGTAAGAAATGTATTCACTTAGAAATAAAAAGTCACAAAACCACATATAAGCATTATAAAAAATTCATCTTATAAGAAATTATAAAAGTACCATTCGAAAATCAGAAATTACAAGAATACTATTCGCTTATAAGAAGTTACAAGACCATAATAAAAAATCATTTTTAGTATGCATAAATTTGCGATCTAGGGGTCAAAATGACATTGTTGTCTTTTCCAGATTTTCCAGTTTATACGTATAAGTCAATAAAATATACAGATTGCAGACATATGTGGAAGTCACGAAAAAATATCCATTTATTTAGTCTTGGTCAGTGCAATGACATAAATGTTTTATATATAATTAAAAAGAAACTAAATGAAAAAAAAGGTTAACATTGATAAATTCCCCCCCCCCCCCATTCATTCTGAAAATACGGTTTAATAATTCATTTTTTCAAAAGATAATTTTAGAAATTTTAACTAATGTCTTGTGATGATTTCCTTTCTCTTTTAAGTATCTTTTTTATAGTATTACAACTCAATTCATTCTGTATACAGAACAATAAAACTGATTAAAAATTTAATACATGTCTTTCATTAAAATTAAATTGAAAAGTCGCAGTTACACAAAATTTTAAAGGCAAAATTTTAGTATTTCATGAGACAGTTCATTAAAATCTGAATAATGACAACTTTTAGTCTTGGAGAAAATTTCAATTCCAAGTTAAAAATAAAAACTACTTTTTTTTTTTTTTTTTTTTTTTTTTTTTTTTTTTTTTTTTTTTTTACAAGGAAGGAGTTTTAAAAGAGATTTTCAGAATTTAATGAAAAAATGAAACAATGCACGGGGAAATCAATGCAATAATAAAGTATGAGAAAAATATTTATAGTTTTAAATAAAGAAATTAATGAAACTTACAACATAAAATATGTTTAAAAAGAAAATAAATTAAAAAAATTTTACAAGACAAATTAAATTTCAAATAAATATAGAAGAGTAATTCCTCTTTTATATTTTCTAGATAGAATCTTGCCCAATGGAATGGTTAAATAAAAAATAAAATAAAATGTTCGAAGCTTAAAGGATAAATTCATCAAAACATTTTTGATTTTTATTCTCCTTTGTTGCTTTTTAGTCTGTTTTTAAAATCATTCATATACAAAGGAAAAAGATAATTAAGTTTTTAGCAATTTTTAATTAACGTTTTTTTCGGTGATATTTGTTAAACAAAGAAAGTATTTCAATAGATGGTCGCTCGTTTTTACGATAAATAAGAAAGCATAGCTAATTGTTATTATAATAATCATTACAAGATAATATTTTTTTATCTAAATATAAGTTATTGAATGGCTAAAATACGAGTATATAAAGAATGTCTTAAAACAGGGGTATTAGTTTGAAACAAACATCAATCCAGTTTTAATTTTTTTTCTAAAGTTTTGTTTAAAAGTAATTGTTGAAAAGAAATTAAACTAAATACATTCTACAAAACAAAACAGCTACGTAACGTAAACAGTATTTTAGATTTAATATTGAAAGGAAGAATAGATAGAATAATATGAAGAAAATAATTTTAATTGAAATAGTTATTCAATCCTAATAAGTTATTATAAAAACGAATAAATTAAAAAAAATTCCAACATATTTCTTTCTCAAAACTCTTTAGAAATTACATTCCTTAAATTCCCCTTTATATCCTCACTTGAAAAGAAAACTGATGAGTACCTAAAACTAATTTCGAGCTAAACAAAAATGGAAAAGGTTAAAAACATACAGAAATGCAACAATACCTCGTAGAACGCATGAAATTTTAATGTAAAATTTTAAAAAATGTAACTTAACAAATTACGACTGTTTGGAAAGCGATATTTTCAAAGACAGTCAATATTCATCAGTCCAAACTGTTGCTTATCCTTATATATATATATATATATATATATATATATATATATATATAAACTATAATTTTGAAAATTAACAGCGACTACTTGGAAATTGATAATTTCACTCACTAAAATTTTAAAGATTTATAAATGAACTCTATATTTAAATTAATAATAATAATAAGAATCGTTTTTAGGATGATAATAACGAATCATATACTATGTACGCCGTGCATTAAATACGCTGCTCAAAACAATTAAAGGATATTTGAAGTTTTATATAAAATAAAGATATAAATGAAATTTTTTTGCCGAAAATAGAAGAAGAGAATCACAAATGCAAATTTTTCTGGTTTTCAAACTGTGGAGTATGCAAATTTTGAGTTCGACGTCAAAAACGTCGCTACAGCGGCAGCGAATGAAATTTGACTTACAACTGGATAAAAGAGAATGAAGACAAGGATGATCGGCATTCAGTGATTGCTTTGTTTCGATGAGTACGATGTCTCAGCGATGTCATTTGACAGATTCAGAAGCTTGGAGAATTATTGGTAGGTTAGAAGAGGGCCAAACTCAAGCCGAAGTAGTGCAAGCCATTGGAGTGTCACAAAGTGTCATTTCCAGGATCTGGAACCGTTTTTTGGAGAGTGGATGTGCAGGCCGATAACCAGGGCAAGGTCGTAGACGGGCAACAACGCCCAATGAAGATCGGTATTTAGCGTTAACAGCTCGGAGACACCAAAACATGAACGCTACTCTTCTCCAACAACACCTTCGCTCGGCTACAGGCACCACGATTTCAACTCAGACTGTCCTAAACCGGCTCCATGTTGTAGGTCTGTATGCTCGCCGACCGATGGTATGTGTTAGATTAACATCAAGGCATCGTCGCGACCGCAGCCAGTGGGCAACCGAGCATGTCAATTGGGGAAGAAATGAATGGAGCAATATTCTGTTTTCTGACGAGTCCCGTTTTTCTGTGCATCTGGATAATAGGCGTATTTTCATCTGGAGGGACCGTGGCAGTAGGAATAATCCTGCATTCGTGCACGAAAGTGTCAGATTTGGTGGTGGAGGAGTGTTAGTGTAATATATTGAAGCATTTCGAAAATTTAAACTATGGCCGAAATCCCAAGAGTGTTTGGCAATAGAAGATTTTAACATTTCTTGATTAATTAGATAACGAGAGTGTTCTTATAAATTGATCACATAAAAAGGTTTGTTTGTTTGTATGTATGTTGGCCGATTATCTACGCTATGGGATATAGGCCCTAAGGGGTGGGATGCCCTCCGTGGGGGTCTTTCTAAGGGAACCTAACCCGTATTTACGCAAGGCTCGGAGAAAACCACGGAAAACTCCGAACGGTTAGGCCGACGGTCGCGATTGGGTTCGAACCCAGCACCTACCGTCTACCAGTTTGAGGTCAGAACCTCTCGGCCACTGGTGGGGCCACATAAAAAGGATTTTCATTCATTTGTATTTGACAAAAATCAGTTGTATATTTGGAAAAAAGCTAATATAATAGGAATCTTTTTCTTCTGGTATTTTTTAACAAAGCTATAAGAAAATTCATTTAAAGATTCTCTTTAAAATGTATCGTTTAAAACTGGCGTAATTTGCACCAAAGTAATATTTCTCTTTTTTTTCTTTGAAAATGCCTTTGTTGTTAGAAAAAGAATATTATTACTATCGCTCCTTTAAAATTGGTAACAATAATTAATATAAATCATCTTGGAATATGAAATGAATATCCGGTGTAAATGCGTTCTTAAAATTATGCTGTTAGGCCACTTCAAATAAGACGTAATTTTTCCCATTTATTCCTGTAAACGCGCATAAATGAAAATTACTATTATAAAAGTTTCTTTCACCTTTAATTTTCACGTTTAAATATTACTTTTTTAACGTAACTTTCGATATTTTAGTGTTTTTAACACATAACCATTTATTTCTTATTTTATTTATTAATCTTTATCCCTTTAGCAGTCAATGCGATTATTTTTAAACATGGAGATTTACAATATAGATAATGTAAAAAAAAGAATTTATTCTGTAACCAATATAGAAATAATAAACAAATAAATATACTTTTGCTGTCAACCCTTTACATAATCATAATTGTTTCGAGGACTGGTAATGTGCGATATTTCAGCGAATACAGGAATAGATATTTTTATGCAGAAGACAGGTTAAAATACATTAAATAGTTCAAATTAGATAATTCTTCGAAATGTTCTATCAAATATATATTTGATAAATATTTTTTTCAATTATCAAACTTTTTTAGAGATAAAAATATGGCACTGCAAAATCAAGTATTAGCTTCTGTTAATTGTTTCATGGATGCTTGAATTGTTAGGCTTCAAGATATTTTTACATAAACTTCGCTAAAATAATTTAATGATATTTATAAATAATATACCTGATATACTGTGTTATTCTCCCACAAAATCTTGCACATCATATTCAAATTTCCCCGAAATTATATTTCATATTTCACCATTTTTCGAACATTAATATAATTCTTTGTTTTAATATTTCATAAGATATAGTATCTGGCTTTTATAAAATTTATCATACTTTGTAATTGGCATAATCGTGATAAAAATACAATAAACTACTTTTATTAACCAAAACCAAAATGAAAATAATTATAAATTTCCTTAAAATATATAAATATACAAGTGTATATGTCAACATATTTTATGAAGAGTAACGTAAAAATTCAGCATAGGATAAAAAAAGAAAAATATATATTATCTGATAGCATGACTTGCTTCAGTCTGTTATATCACTACAAATAAATTGTGACACACAAGCTTCACAGAAATACAAAAGTAGCAGCGTAATTTCTAAGGTATACTTCAAAAAAAAAAAAAAAACTTTAGAGCAGAGTAAAATGAAATCCATTAAATGAGATACGAGATTGTAATTTTGATACTTTTATTTTCAACCTATGTTTCTATTAGAAAAAAGGGAAAAGTATTAAAAAAATATTGTATTTTTTCCTCAAACTCTCTATAATGAAGAAAATATGAGAGAAACGGTAATATATTTTTTTACAATCGAGAATTGGAATTCATATTAAAAAAATGAAGATTTAAAAATTGACTTTCTTCTAGACATATATTTCAAGTAAAATATGTAGCAGAAGTAAAGTCCAGAAAGGGACTATCCCTTTTTTACTCTATATTTTCTTCTAAATTGCTTAAAACTAAAGATCGAACACATAATTTATTACTCAAGTACTGTGAAAATAGCTAGACGTACACACATGTACGTACTCGGACATCACATAAACAGCGTATGAAATCAACATCTCCGTCTTTCGACGTGCAATATTATAATTAATACATTCCGACACGGTTAAGACGGTCGTTTTTATTACGTCATGTTACTTACTACTAGAATTTCTTTTAGTCCCGTGAATATTGCCCATAAGAACGAAGATAAGAACTTCATGTACAATACTGGAACGGTTATTAAATGATCCCGCTTACTTCATCAGACTTCAGGGTCTATTTATGTACTTTTTACTGTTAGTTATGAATTAATATTAACAATCTGATGACTAAGAAAGATTCCATAGCGAAAAGAATTATTATTATTATTATTATTATTATTATTTTACATAAACGTTTATTTTACTTGGGAACTCCAAAAGCACATTATTTGACAATTTCTAATGATTTTTTAAAACTTAATTTTACTTTTTTGCATGAAAGCATTAAAATTCTTGAAATAATTGTATATTTAATAATGAATTTGTACTAATGAACTCTTGAAATCGCATCTTAAATCCCAGTAAAATTATTTACATTTTATCATTTTTGCAAATTTCGCACGTTTCTGCTGCAAGACATTTCTTATACTTTCCAACAAAGTTCAAAAGTGTTTATGCTTTCGGTTTGTCTGTCCGTGTGTCCGTGCTCTTATTCTTGTCAATATATTCGGATTGCCATGAAATCTTTGGAAGTTATTTACGTTAATCCTATCACGAATCCTACTGAAAATGAAGTTTCTTACATGATTAGTTTATTCACATGGACAGTCAGAAATTTCCCGCTACATGTCCGCCTAAGGAAAAAAAATGTTTCAAATGAATTTTATTGATGTTACACATTGCCAAATATTCTAAAATTTATATGCATATATAGAGTGCACTAAAATATGCCTTCTGGACAATGTATAGGGAAAAGAGTAGTTATTTTTCTTTCACGGGTCCACACAAAATAATTCCTTTACGTAGTAGTAAAAGGAAGGAATTATTTGCGATATATTTCAATTATATTAACCTACTGCATGTATAATAAATTTGATATACACTGCTGAGGCTTAATATAATTTATTTGACTTATAATAAGAAGAACATAGCATTTACAGGCACACACAAAACACTTCAAATAGTATATTCTATCTTAAGTATTTATTTTTAATTATGATATGCACTTTTAAGTTTTCCTAAATGTATGCATATTACTTGGTGTGTACAAATTGGGCTACAAAAAAGAGTTCGTAAAGGTTACTGAAAATGAGCGTAATTAACTTAAAGATAGTTTTAAAATAAGCTATGCATTTTTACGCTGAACTGCCTTGAGTTTACTAAGAAACGTTTCAAAAATAAAGAGAAAAATATAAACAGGGTCATGCGAAGAATTGGATACACGATCGCGTCTGGATGATAAATTCTCAAAATATGATTTTAGTAGTTTTAAGAGTGTTTTAATTTGAACTAAATTTTAGCTAAATACTGGTGTGTAATAAAGGTACTAGGTAAATTACAGTCCTGAAAAAAGTATTCAAGTAAGTTTCCATTTATTAGAATAAATTGCTCAAAGAGAAATTTCAACCTGTTATGCATTTTCTAGCTAAACTAAATCTTGCCACGGTATAGTATATATTCATATAAAAACTGACAGATCAAATAGAGGGTTGTTCAAAAATATAGAAATACATATTTTGATACAGATAGTAATAGCTTATTTCCAATAAATAATTAAGTTTTGTTAAAGATTTCAGAAAATATGGAAGGTGTTTCATAATCTATGCTTAACGCATGATTTTTCTTGCATTTTATATAACAGGTAACTCGTTAAAAAGGGGTATAACTAACAAATTGCTATTTTCTGTAGTTCTGCTATATTTCCGTTCCAGTCACACCAATTTAACTTTTATATACGTGAAAAAATATACATAAAAATATGTATCCTATAGAATACATCAGGTCTGAAGATGGTAATATGAGATACACATTTGGTCCCCTAAGTGAAAAATCTCACCAAGGATGTAAATTCATAGACCAAAGCATGAAATATAATTTTTTCTTTGTATTACTCATACAGTACATTTTTTTTAAAAATTCAAATACCTACTACGATTTTTGATTAGTAATAACGACTTTTTTACTCACAGTAAGGTAATTATAACTATTCAGAAACACTGGTATATATTTGAAATTAAAAACAACTCTCAAGCAACACTAACTAGGAACCTCCTGGTTCTTCCAATGCGAAAAGCTAGGCTCCGGAGATTGCACAACAACATCTACGACAGAAGACTCTGCTTGTACAGTTTTCCATAGTATGTTACAGCATCAATGGTTTAAGCCATGCAAGATCACAAGTTGAATATGTTTAAAAATTAGTTTGTATTGCATGCAAAATAAAAAATTAGTGATTTATTTTTCTCAGATTAGAATTCATCAGTCTGAGTATTGGTTGTGAAAAATATACAGACATGTTATTACAAGTTATAAAAATTGAGAACCATTTTTTAATTAAATTTAAATATAAATTTAAGTTGTCATTACTTTTAATACTTTTAATTAGATAAGACGTTAGTGTCGCTTTTATAAATATATCTTTTTTTCCTATATTTCGATTATTATATCCTCACATGAATTATACAATTCAAGACATTTTAATGAATGGTCTGATTCTTTGTGTATATTGCGTATTTCTTGTATATTTTACAAAGCTAAGGAAAGAAAATAATGTTTGGTTATAGTTTAATAAATTGCACACTGAAATCTGTTTTATGGTTTTGAGGAAAAGTCTGTAAATGCTAATTAGATAGAAACTTTTTGAAAATCACAATCATAGTGACATTTCAAAATGTAAAGTGTTATGTATAGATGCATTTAAATATATTTTTACTTTCTTCTGTCTTTAGAAGAATAAAGTAAAGGATGCTTCAAAATTTACGAAATTCGGATTTATTCGCTTTTACATAATTAAGGAGGGGGGTGTCAGAGACTCCGGAAAACCCGGTCCGCCTATTTGTAAATGGAGACAAAAATGTTGTGGGCGCTCTATCTCACTAATGCACGGAATTACACAAAAGTTTGCATTCTCCCAGACTTTGATATAAACTAAATCTGGTTGGGTTTTGGTATATGTTGCTTAGGTGGCTCTGCTATGCTGCATTATTCAGAATAGCCATATTTCAAGAACTAGTGCATGGATTTTCACAAAATTTTACATTTAGTTAGTATTTGATATAACATGGTGTTGATTATGTTTTGATGTATATCGCTGTGCAGGCGGCACTACCAAGAGGCATTGTTCCTGATCATCGCAATAGCTCAATCTTATGATCTAATGCATTAAATTATCTAAAACTTCCGATTTAGTTAGCCCCTGATGTAGATTAGTGTTGTTCAGTTTTTGGTGCAAATCACTCTACGGATGGTGTTGCTATTTTTCACGATTTCTAACTAATGCATGGGTTTTCATCAAACTTTAGGTCATGTTAGTACCTGATGAAAAATTTATTCTGATAAGTTTTTGGTGTATATCACCCAAAATGTAGCTGTGTTATGCAGATTTTTTTTTCTTCAGATTTTGCAATAGTTTTATCTTAAAAACCAGTGTACATATTTTCATGAAACTTCAGTTTCATTAATAAGTTGACATAAATTGTTTCTGACTAGATTTTGGTTTAAACCACCTGACCGATGGTGCTGCAATGCCTTTTTTTTCAGGAAGTATTAACTTCTATAAAATAGAAAATTGTTTTGGGATTGTCACGGCTGGCTGGATTTAATTTAGTACTTACTTACGCTTTTCTCCCTTTAACAGGATTAAATATATTTTTGCTCTCAATATCGGTGTTGTAAACATACACAGATGCGGCATTTTTATATAGTTGTGACATAGGAAACAAAACTTTGAATTAATTTATTTAAAGTTATTAAAAATTTTACATACCATAGAGAAATTCTTTATTTAAATTAAATGGCTTATCAAATTTAAAATGTTACAACAATAAACTGAAAACAAAATTCATAAGACATATAATGATATATTAATAATTATCAAAAAACTCGACCACATACCTAGATAAAGTAACAACTATCATTCTGTAATCATCCAACTCATGGATAAAAAGGCACACAGGAAAAAATTTCCGTTATGAATATTTACCTAATTTATTCATATAATATTTCTCATTGTTCAATAACAACAATGGAGAGAGAAACAAAGGTAATTAAAAATTTAATAAATTATTCTCCTTAAATGCAACAAATTCTTCTTACATCAGAGACAAAAGTGTTTTATATATGTATTCATTAAAATTTGATTAATGGAAATTTTGTTTTAGTTTTTAAACAAGTAAGTTCCCCCAACCTAACAGAATGAAACAGTTTTTATATTTTGGATGAATGTACTTTAAGTGATCTTTGCAGGCTAATGTAAAAAGAAATTTAGTGGAAAATAAAGTACCAAAGGAGTTCTTTATTGTTTTAAGTTTGAAATTAATGAAATATTTGGGAGAAAAATAGGAAAAGATAAATAACACGACATAAAATAGATGAAAAACGAAATTAACTTGTGTGAAAATTTAACGAAGAAAATTACTTTCACAAAAATGTAACGAAACCGAGAGAAAATTTCGTAATTTAAACAAAGAATGAAAAAGGTACAAACTGGAAAACAAAAATTAAAACAATTTTACATGCTTAATTGTTTTATTAAATTTATTGATTTTTTCCTCTTTGTGTTTAACTTTTATCACTGTTTTAAATTTAAAAGCTTGCTCAATAAAGATTACTTATTTTTACTTTGTAACATAATAAATAATTAATATAACAATATAATTTAATAAATGCACCTTAACACAGCAGTTTCAATTAACACAAAAAAAATAAAAAAATGAGATATTAAAAAATATATTACCCCTATACAATGAAAAAACTATTGCAGGAAAATGCAATGTTTTACAGATTTTTAGGAATTAATTAGATTTGTAAACTTTTATAAACTTAAAAAAAAATTATTAAATCTGTGAAATATAGGTATTTTTCATATTTTTACTAATTAAAAAAATTCTCACTTCCCGCAAATATGCTTACTAGAAAATCGTTGCCAAGCTTATATCTTTTAACACCTGACACAAACAATTATGCACGTTTTCCTAAATAAAAAGAAAAACATTTTCCTCTTTTTCTATAATTTAATGTTGATCTTGTATTACATGGTTTCTCCTTTGATATACCCTGATATGAGATATTTTGTTTTATGTTTTTTCAATTAAGTATGATCATAATAATTTAAGTCACAAAACATTTCACTTCTATAAAAATTCTTTTAGTCCGAAAGGTTTAAACATATCCCATTTACTGCTAATGTGGAGCTTTATAAACTACTGGCAAACCCCACGGTTTTGCTCGTGTAATATATAGATGAAATGTTCCAACTGATATTTGTACGTCTGATTTTTTATTAGAAGTAAAAATATATTTAGGAAAAATTCAAAAATTTCCACTGAAGCCACGGTTTGACTAAATTTCCTTGTTACATTGCACTGTAAAAAAAAAATTCAAGAGGTTACTAAAAATTTTTTATTAAATTTGTATTCCACAGAATTTTTTAGTAACCATTACAAACTCTTTTTTTGCAAGCGAAACAAGCATTTCTTTTGTAAACTGAACAAAAGAATTTTTTGTATAACTAACTTAAAAATTTTTAATATGAGCCACCAAGCAAATTTTAGTAATAGCTCCAAAATTATTTTTAATAACCATTACGTGGGCTCGAAGGGCAGGAGCTTCCTTCGAGCTGCATCCAGACTTCTAGAGAGGAAGATTTTCGGCAAAAACGCTATAGATGGCAACACCAAACATTGCTACTGCTCCATCAGGATATTCATAATCCCTTTATTAACGAGTACTTACACTGCATGCGTATTTGGCAGTGGCCAGTATCGAACCCGGGACCTTTTAGCCTGGAGTCCGTTACTATAACCACTATGCTATCAAGGTCACACCAAGTGAGTTTTAGTAATACCTATTAAAAATATAAAATTTTTAACTCTATTCGTTGCTAACTTTTTTCTAGCAATTCTTACAGATTTTCTTGTAACCGACTAAGATTACTAAAAATTTTTTAGTAATTACAAGGATCACTAAAGTTTTTTTAGTAGATCAACACTTTTTTTTTACAGTGTGCGTTATCCTAAAATGAGAGTGAAAATAATAATATCTAAAGTTAATTCTAAGTAAATGACAAATATTTTGAATGTTTTTTGCTCAATCCATGAATTTGTTTCATTATTCATATTGGAGTATTTAATTTTTTTTAAATAATCTTCTTCGAATTCATTTTCATCTTAAAATTAACCACCATGCCAAAACCGAAGTTTTTTTTTCTAACGATTTACCATCTCTCGAGGTATAGTGGCTCTAACATAAACTGCCTAAGTTGTAAAAGGGATTGTCACCATTAAGTTGTCAACGTTAATTTCGAAATCGATTTGGTATTCCCCGATATTCTATGGAAACGTAATTTAGAAATTTTTTTTTGACAGGCTTTTTTAGAAGTTTGTTATTCCTGCTTACTCCAAGTAGTAGTGGCACCGGTAAGTAATATGGACCATGTAGTATCAGAGAGTGTCACCATTGATTCGTAACCATTACTTTTATAATTTATATTTTATAAGTAATTCACATGCAAATCTCATGTTTCAAGGCCTTCAATAACAGTAAAATCGTATTTTTAGAACTTTTTTACTGATGTAAAAAGGTCATTCATGTGAGCCACCACACCATGTGAACCATGGGGTTGCCACCATGTGAATGCCACCCTTTGTGTTTGTGGCATTCACATAAGATACAATCTATGTTTGATTCGGTACGAACACCATCATTTTGGTACCATTATTTTTGAATTCGGTTTGGTAGTTCCTCAGATGAGCCCCTACAAATAAACAAACTTTACCTCTTTATAATATAGGTATAGATTACACAATCGATGTATTGACGGTAACGGATCAGCTTTATCTATCTCTAAATCATTGAATTAAATTTTTTGTATTGTTTTCGTGTTTCGTATCTCGATTAAACATTTATTTTTTGCTATACATGCCGTATACATTACATATTGCCAAAATTACTTGGAATAGCTTGAGAAAAACTCAGAGGCCATTTGGAGATACCGATAACATATGAGACATTCAACTGAAATACATCTTGTCCACTCTAAAAAATGGATAATTCTTATTCTTGAACTGCTTAAAAACAAATGGAATATAGGAATTTTCATTTTCTTAGTCTAATTATTCACCGAAAAAGTAGAGCTAAAAGATTATGGTGCTAAAATATTGGGGGATCTAAAACGTTATGGTGCTGGAAGTTTTTAAAATAACATAGTCTAAACACTGTGGAAGTGTATATAGTTTCTTGCCTTTTATTTAATGTGTTTTTTATTATTTGGTTCAGTTTTCGAAAATTCAATTTTTGGACATTTTTTGTCGTATGAACCATATACCTACGAAAGTTCCTCACATATACTTATGTACTTGGTCAGGTCCCAAAAACTTATATTTTACAACTTATATATTATACACTTTCATGTTACTTATACACTTATTTATATATTATGCACTTATATTCATACAACTTATATATTACTAGCATCTGTCAGGCCGAAGCACAGAGTCTCATAAACCTAAAGCATAATATCTTAAAATAAGAAAAGTATTATTTTCATGATTACTGTTTATTAGTATAAAAATAATTTTCGAATAATAGCCGTCGAATCATCGTTTTCAAGTATTTATTTAAAATGTCAGTTGCCTCAGGAAATGTCAAAATATGAAATTTGTTGCCAAGTGCTCCCATACTTCAAATTTGGCTAAGTCTTTCCTTATCGAAAAGTGATTCAATGAGAACTTTCTCTAAACGACAACTTTATTAAAAGTGACATAAGTTGCTTTATGTGACATCACCTCTAGACTAATGTCCATAGTGTTGATAGAAATTAACTCTAATACTTTTGCAGAGTTGCAGCAAGTGCAACGGTTAAAGGTAATTAAATTTGTAATCATGAGGCTTTTACTTCTTCTCAATATTTACAAATAGGTTTGACAAGGAAAAATCTTGCAGATACAAATAGTGCATGATAATCACCCAAATGAACGATTTTAGCTAGGAATATAGTGAAGGGTATAATACCATATACCTTCTAAATTTTTTAAAAGATCACCACATGCCTTCTGTTCCTGAAAAAATTATATATGCACTCTAGGATATACCCTCTTTATTGAAGGTATACCTTTTGCTTAGAGTGTACATCCTCTGTTTTCTTTACGAATGCAACAGTTATTATAGCCTATGGGAATCCTAGGGTTTTAAATCTTGGGACACAGATAATAAATATCTTTTACCCTACTTAGTGAATCATTTACCAATACTCACTCCGTCCACATATTGGTATGTAACATAACTCTACATCCAACTGCTCATAAATGCCCCGCCTGAAGTCCAGACACGTGGTCATCTTCACAACATCTTTCAAATTATTGTGGTCTACTAATATTCATGTCACTGACAGTTTTGATTTAAGATCTTCTTGATTATATACTTTAGCTTGCTTCTTTTTGCGAATAATATATATGACATCTTGAAGCCATTCAAGTTCAGCTGGATGCAGTATTGCTTAGTTCGTTGCATAAGGAATGAGTAGTACTTTGAAACTTCACCCACACAAAGTGACGTGCCTTTCGAAATTTTGTTTGCTTATCGTCGCTTTGTCTCAATGAGTTTAATACATTTTTGTGACACATTTTTCGAAAACCCCAAGCATTGTTTATCCACGAAGAGACAAAATGTCTTTTATAAAATGTCTCTTATAGAGACGAGTGACTTTTACGGGATGTAATTGCCTAATATCTTCAAGGATTTATACAAATAAGCCTCTAAAAAGTCTGAGTACTATCTGCTTTATATACCCTGCATCTTTGTTGAAATTTAGCTATGAGGTGGTATCCAATCACTGAAAATTTTCCATTAATGAACACTGGATCTCATTTCTGCTGAGCTTCATATTTTTTTATGGCTGACTTTTTAAATCAGCGGAAAATCTAAAACACGTTGATATTTTAAATGCAGAGTGACTTGCCTTACCTTGTAGCACCTGTTAGTGCCAAAAGAATGAAAGCTTCTGATCCTAACTACTCAATGGATGTTTTACTAATTTCTTTGGTTGAAGTACATTTTTCAGATCATGCTTTTCCAATAACACAAGGCAACCTAGAAAAATTTGTAACTTTTGTTTGCAAAGAAAAAAACTACTTTAACTAGCATGATTGAAATATTTAGTGCAAATCTGTAAACCTGTGTGGGAATTATCATAATTTTCGTACAACTTGATTTTCAGTTCTTCAGAAAATTTTAAGGTAAAAATAAACCACTGCATAAGAAACTGTATGGTAAAGAATAACCACCGAAAATATAGGTGTAACTGCAATTTTTTCAATGTATTTTTATTTTTATTTTATTTTATTTTATATTTTGAAGCAAAGCAAAATTGGATCTGAATCATGGAGATAGCATAAAAATGATTCAAAGCCCCTTCAAAGCCCCTCGTCTGGCAGAGCTCTCACTTATTTAATATGTTATCAGGGAAAGGTTTCAACACATATGTAATGTACAAATATAATTAGTCTACTATACTCCCCTATCAAATTTGATAGTTTTATTTATCAAAATTCTTGCTATAATCGTTACTTTGTAAATACTCGGAAAGCATTTAGATTATTAGTGACTTTTCTACCTTGAATTACACTGAATAACTTTTTATATCTCAATTGGCTTCCTTTTATCCTGATTTTCACAGCTTCTCTATATAAAATTTCTTATATAAATGAATATTTTTAAAATGTAGACTAAATCTAGGCAGCAGATTAAAAAAAAGAAATCATGGATTGACTTATAAGTGTCAGTGAAAGTATTTCTCACAAATTATCTTTCCTTGTTTTAACTATTTTTCCAATCATAAGCATAAAACTATATATTCATATACATTAGCGTCAATTATCTTGACATTTGGCAAAATACCATTCAGTTTGTGAACAAAAAAAAGCGGGCTTAAATGAAATTAATTTGATTATGGCTGACTAACTTTACAATTTTTCAGTGAAATTCATTACTGTTAAATATTCTCTAAAGCGATTCTCACACATGTCATATACGCACCACGTTGGCGTTCCCCCCCCCCCCCCTGTAAATTGGCGAAAACTTTGTTTTTGAGTATTTCTATAAATGTTAATATTTAAGATTTATTGTGATATTTATATTTATTATTACATTTATTATTAGGTTTATTCATTATAACAAATTATTTATTGTTTGAACTGTTGTTTCTTTTTTTAAAATATAATATTTTTTTTTATTTCTTTTACTATAATTCGTATCATGCAGCTCATATGGAATTTGTTGGTATGTGGCTGATACGCAAAATGGTAGACCGTATTTGATTTTTTTCATTTTTCTTAATTTCAAATTTAAACTAATTTCCTCAATTTGGAAGGTTACGGAGAATGAAAAAAACTTGGAAAAAAAGGATATAAGTTATGTAAGTAGAAATTAATTCAATATTTGTTGAATGAAAATAATTTAATTGTAACAGATTGATTAAAATATACGCGTTTTTAATGCATGACGTCATTTTTAACAAAACATTTTTAAGCTTATTCTGAATCTTTATGAGAAACGGCCTCAATAAACAAACCTTATTAGTTTTCGTTTCCTTGCAACAATGGAAGTAATTTAATTGCCAAAATAAAAAAAAAAAATCAAAGAATTGTTTTTTAATTTAAATTTAAAAATAGAAATATACATATAAAAAAAGCTACTGCGGGAAAATCTACAAGAAACATCTTGCTTTAAAAAATCCCCACTTATTAAAATTGATTCAGAAGAAAGCTTAGGGCAGATAATAACAAAAAACCAGCCTTGTCTTTCCAATTTACAGATTTAAACTCGCAATGTTATCGTGTAATGAAAAGTGTAATTTTTGCAGGGTAGTCGGAGCTGTGCTCCGATAGTAAAAGCATTTTAGAACAATCTATTACATACATACATATATATATTTATATATATGTTATTTTAATGCATTTTTCTTTGGATTTTCCACATGCGATTTCACTTTAATTATATACAGTGTCGGTCAAAAGTTTCCGGCCAGCAAAAATTTTTCTCTTTATTTGTAAGTATACCCATATGAAGAGCAATATCAAAGTGATAATTATACATTTTATTGACATAATAGTTAGGAACTTACTTATAGAAGAATGCGTAAATATCAATAAATTTAATTGAAAAATTTAAGTATAAATGAAAACGCATGTTCTCAAAAGTTTCCGGCCACCTTCATACGTTTGTAAAAAAGTGGTATTGTAATTGAAAATTACAGTGATGAACAACATTTACAATTAGTATTTTATCGTATTACTATTTTATTGGTTTTAATAAGCACTGCGGCGCCGCAATGTGACATTCATACAATCAACAGTTAAAGATCGTGAATGGTATGTTTTTTACACATTTCTTGCAATTTTGGAGAAATTTCGTCTAAGTTGAATATTTATAGTTCCGCAGACTTTTGCCAGCTTCTTTCCAAAGATTTTCTATTAGATTCATTTTCGGCGTTCGGGCTGACAATTTTAAAAACGAATTTTTTTGTGTGAAAACCATTGCTTATTGAGGCTTGCATACATTATTTATGTCGTTATCATGTTAAGAAAAGTAGTTGCGATCAAATTTTTTTCTCTAATAAGGCAAAAAATGGTCTTCCTGATATCTTTATACATTGTATCATTCACTTGGCTGTGGATTTCAAATAACAGACCAACACTTTTTGAAGAAAATACTCCCCACGGCATAACGTGTCGTTCGCCATGCTTCATTGCAGAAATAACGTAGGTCGAATGATATCTTTTGTTGTTAGGTCATCGGACGTTGTGTCTGCCATCACTTCCAAAACTGTTTTGAATTCGATTAATGGAAAAATAGAACTTTTGTCCAGTTTTCACTTTACCAGACTTTGTGTTCCTTGGAAAATGCTAGTAGGGTACGTCGGTATTTTTTTTACCTCTGAAAATTTCTTAACACCGACTCTTTCATAAAGTTTTGTATCACGTCGGCATCAAAATACTGTAGACAAACTTATTCCAGCAATTTTTTCATTTTGTAAATCTCAGTATATTGCAACGGAATTTTCATGCGGATTATCAATGGTTTTTCTCCTGATAATTCTGTCCACAGGAATAGTAATTTTTCGGGGTCTCCCGGAACTCTGAAAGTCCTGAAAGCCATGGCCATATAATTTTTAAATATGATTTACAGTCGATTTCACTGATCGATAACTTAGCCGCAATATCTCAGGAAGATTGGGGCCCCACCAGTGGCCGAGAGGTTCGGACCTCTCAACTGGTAGACGGCAGGTGCTGGGTTCGAACCCAATCGCGGCTGTCGGCCTAACCGTTCGGAGTTTTCGTGGTTTTCTTCGAACCTTGCGTAAATACGGGTTAGGTTCCCTTAGAAAGACCCCCACGAAGGGCGTTCCCCCCTGGTCCTATATCCCTAGCGCAGATAATTGGACGTCAAAAATCAATCAATCAATCAATCAATCTCAGGAAGATTGGTCTTTTAGCCACAAACTAATCACTCATTTATGAACAATAATTGTTGAACTTTTCAAATTTGAATTCAAATATGCTATACACGTTGATTCATTTATAAACGCAACCAAAAAAAAAAAAAAAAAAAAAAAAAAACACTTTACGGACAGAAAAAAAACTAAAGAATGATAAGTGGCCGGAAGCTTTTTAGAACATGCGTTTTCTTTTTACTTAATTTTGTCAATTAAATTTATTGGTATTTACACGTTCTTCTATAAGTAAGTTCTTAACTAATATGTCAATAAAATGTATAAGTATCACTTTGAGATTCCTCTTCATATGGGTATATTTACAAATCAACAGAAATTTTTTTGCAGGCCGGAAACTTTTGACCGCCACTGTATATATATATATAGTTATTGTTTGGTTTTGTACGAAAGTTTACTGTAGTAAACAGTGAAAATATATGTTTTATAAAATTGTAAAAAGCAATAAAACGTTTTCTTATAAATTGAAAAAAACAATTACATAAGCAAATTCTTTTTAATAATGTTTTTAATATTATTATTATTATTATTATTTTACAATTTACGTTATTAAGATTTTTTTTTCTCTGAAATTCATTTTAAAAAATGAAATAATAGTCAAATTTTTAATTAAGTACTTTAAATTTCATTTTAAATGATTAAGTCCACCCATTTTTATTGTTTTTTAAAATCACAGTATTATCTTTTTCTATTCTTTTTCTGTAAAATACCTTATCTGTAAGCCTATTCAGAGTTATAAATGAGATTGAATAAACTTCTTTAATAGTGCTGCGGGAATAGCGTAGCAGCAAATTTCATAATTCTTATCTTTCCATAGTAAGAATGTTTCTGTTAACTATTACATGTATAATATTTATAATGCATTATTTCTGTGTGTAGTTATATTTTATTAAATAGGTAGATAAGCTTTTGTTGATAAAAACATTTAAGAACAATTATTTATTTTCAGTTAATTACGAAGTCTTTTGAAATTAAATACACTTGAGATGAAAATGAATTCTTTGCTTTTTGTTGCTAATCAGAAAAATAGTTCTTAAAATATAATTTGGATAACATAAATTTACAAAAATTATTCGTGGATAAAAACAAATTTACTAGTAATGTAATGTAAATAGCTATGTACTATGTAATTTAGCACAGGTAGAAAATTTGTGATGCGATTAAAGAGCAAAATCAACTTGTTAAATTTGTTAATAAAAATAACAGAGATACATTTAAAGTTGCATTTTCACAAGGTTGTAAATAAGTAAAACTAGCCTGATTGACATGATATTTCTTGTACATGAAAGTAAAGAGGATTTGTTTTGTGAAAGAAAAAAAAAAGAATCTGAAAAATTGACCGCACCGCACTGAAAAATTGACAGCATTATGCCCTCTATGAGCTACGATTGTCAAACCCCGTTCAGACACTACAAACTTTAAAATATGCTAATTTGATCGGTTTTTAAAAAACTGCAAAAATTTTGTTCATATATTATATACATTAAATGGCAGACTTTTTTGTAAACAAATTTCCATTACTTTGATTGAAGAATTTCAACCTTTCGCTGGGCGCGCAAGTTTTAATCACATGAGCAGGAGCGCGTTGTACAACAGGAGGAAAACATTCAATTATTGCAGTTTTGTTTTAATTTTACAAATAATTTAACATACAAATATCATATAAGTTTTCTCTGATCACGATTTCTGAAAGTATTCTGCAATACACTTAAATTAATTTGTTAAACACATTAAAGCTGGCACGAATTCCGTTTTAAAGAAAAAAGAAAGCTAATATTGTACTTTTTACAATGACGCGCCCGCCAAAAGCTTAATGCCTAATCAGCGGTTAAATATCTACTAAATATTTACATGTTATATTAAACAATATTAGTTAAACAGTGATATACACAGAGTCTTTGATCCGCGGTATAAAAAAATGTAATATTTAAATCTAAAGCAATTTTCACTAAATTTTTCTTTCTCTTTTCATTATTCATGTAAAATTTTAATGAAATTTGGTACAAACATTAGTTGGTAAGATGGCAAATAGTCCTTTAACAGTTAGAATGAGCACACACTATCATGTGTAAGACTCATCAGCATCAGAAGGTATAGAACTGAGTTTACAATCTTGTACCAATATTGTGATTATAGAGAATATGATTCACCCTTACATTTATTAAGCTCTCAAAACGTGAATTCAGATTGAAAATCAGACAGCATCTGAGTGCACATGAAAATTAGTCTCACTCGTCCAACATAGATTATTTCAGATTCGTGATGTTTTAGGGAGGTGGAAAGCGAGCTCAAATTGTCCTTTCTAAATGACCCAAGCTTGATCTAAAGACTTAAGGTAAGTAGACCTGTCTGAATAATCTATCAGGCGGTTATTCCCACTTTGAAGAAATTCGTCGGCCAGATGAGCTCTCTCTTGGTGTGCAATGTATTCCATTAAAAGGAAATCGGTGCTAATTACATTCATGAAAATGCGTAAATAGGGTACTTAGATGTCAATGCTTCATCTCACATAAGTCATATAACGTTTGCCAAACACAAGGAGGAACCTGGATGCATATCCATCATGACACCTATAAATGTTATAAAACCTCCGCTTCAACAGTAATCAGAAGTCAGAAAACAAATAGAAAAATCCTGTTTTCTTCAGACGACTGTAGTCTATAAATAGTGTTTAGATTGAATCAAGACTGATAAGTTAGGTGGATCCCATCCCCTTAGTGATTCTTGGTGAAAAGTCGATAATTTCACCATCAATTTTAATGGGTTCTCTTTTGTGAAAAAGTGAGAGGAATGCAAGCGGCATGTCTTATTGCGTTGAATCCTCGAACAGACAATCTTCTGCACGAGAATCTAGGCTTCTTGTAGTTGCTTAAATATCAGGACAGAGCTGCAAAATTGCACTCAGGTTTATGGCTCTTGGTCGACATTTCCCATGTGATTTATCTCTACGGATCCAATGTTTTTAAACTGTTTCTATACAGTGGAACAGGGGGTAAAATTGAAGTCTTTGAGATCTCTCTTGACACTGTCCTACTTCAAGTCTCTCCGTAATTTGCCATCTCATTCCAACTGAGGTGATTACTCATTTTGACTGTTTCTTTTTTAATTTCTCCGCATGTTGCAAATATGCTTCGTATGTGTCGGCGAGGTGTGCGTCAGACAAAACACAAAAATTGCTACGCTCATTTATAAAATTTGTTCCTTTATCCAATCTGTTCATACACACTTAAACAATAGAACATTCGTCACTAAACACTTGCGTGTTTGTTTAAAAGCAAGATTAGTTTTATAATTTTCATGAAATTTGACAAAATATGTAAATTTTATATATTTTTTCACACGAATGCATTTAAATAGCAATGAAAAATATCGATATTTTGACTACGATACTCATATGCGGTGTACATTTTTTCGACATTTGATCGACATTTGATCGATTTTTTCGACAGCTTTTCTGAGAATAGTTATGTTAGATAAGTTAATATTTTGAGCATGGAATCGACCTTAAAAAGCTCTTTATACATACATATATTTTTTAAATAATAAAGTGATTACGTTCTTCCTGAAAACAAACATTTGTCGAGAAACTATTTGAATTGATTTAAATTTGATTAATGTAACTCTAATTTTAGATCATTTAAAAAGTTTTTTCACATGGTCGGAAAAGTACTATCATTACTACTTGCATGATTTTCGACTAAACCTCATTAGTGAAATCAAAAGTTAGAAAATAACTCCGATTGCTCTTTTCCATCGTCTAAATTTATGCAAATAAAAAAAATTGTCAAAAATACCATTGCACATTCACGTGGCATAAAATTCCAATAGTCTAAGTGGATATAAAATTTACCATTTTTGTCTTAGAAATACAGGAAATTAATTCGTAGACTTTTGAAACGTTGCCTTGTATCATTATTTATGTGCTCCATTCATTTCTGTATTTCAGTGTTTCGCAGCTTAATAAAACTTATGCAAACAACCTTTGTGCGTACCATATAAGATTATTTCGTTATATTCTGTTTTACTTGATTTACTACGTGCTGTTTTACTACGTACAACGTAGACAAATGAAAAAGAAATTTTCCGGTGACATTATGTCATGAGTGACTGACTGAATCACTTACTGTAACGACTTTGCCATTGATTTCTCCTGAAACGCAATTGATTGGGAATGAGACAGAATGTGAATGACATTTTAATATAGAAACGGACTACACATTATCTCAGTTTTTTAAAAATAAAGCGCTTTTTACATTTTCTTCTGATTGAAAGCTGAATCGTTTGCATAGTTAAAATTGTCTAATAAAATAGAAAAATAATTTTTATTGCTATAGTGTTTAATTAGGACATGCTATGAAAAAAATAAAGAGAAAGTTCTATTTAATTAATTATTAAAAAAAGCAAGAAAATTATATCTAACTAAATCATTTTTCTCTTATCTACATCATAACCCATAAAAACCTTTATTCATCAAAAAAAAAAAAAAAAAAAAAAAAAAAAAAAAAGATTTATAAAAACGTATTTTAATCTCTTCTGACTTGCCCACGAATCCAAAAAAGCAATCTTATACGTTCAGATTTTGAGTAAAAATACATGTCTTAAATTCAAAGACGTATTTTTGAAACAAAGTTAATTTTTTTGCCTGTAATTTTCAAAAACATTTCGGAGTAATTTTTACAACATTTTATTCCGTTCTATCAACCTTTATCAATAAATGTGAAGGGAAATCCGAAAATAATTTTTCTCTGACAACTGTAGACAGATGTGTATATGAAAGACAAAACATGTAATGAAACATTAAAGATAAGACAGTGTTTTACTTTTCTAAATAAGTTCTAAGGGAGTTGAGACATTAGTCATACCAATTTATGAGATTCAAAAAGCAACGCTCTGCATCATTTTCCCCCGAAATATATCAAGAGAAAGAAATTTTGAATTCGTGTTAAAAAGTAGAAGAGTGCTCGGTTGTCTGCTATGAATGGAAACATGGGGTATCGGTAGCAAAAATCCATAACCCCGTGTGGTAGTTTACGGGCCGATGTTATGTCGAAACAAACGATGTGCAGATGGTACAGCCAATTCATTGCGGGGCGTCAGCAAATGTTGCAGAACGAGTTTTGTACTAAAAGTCATTGGAAACAAAAACAACAGCTAAAAATAATATATTTTTTTTAATGGTTAGACCTTTTCGCTAGAATAAGCATGTAAGAAACAAGCTTGATCGAAAATTTCATAGATAAGTTTATGATTTGAAATTTATTAGGAAATCCTTCATTTTTATCACTTAAATTTGTATTATAGCTGATGGACTTTCAACATGTTGTAGGAGATTTTGAATATGTTTGTTTGATATCTTGTAGTTAAAAGTATAATGCGCCAAATATATACTGGCATAATAACGATTTATACTGGTGTTATTGCCCCGGTCGATTATTTTCAGCGGTTGAAATGGAAGAAACCATTATTGTTATTATTGAAAACAAAACAGAATAGAGAAAATTTAGTATGTTCTAAGTGCTGCTAATATTTCATGTCAGAAATATACGACATCAAATGATTATTACTATATCCTGATATAGCAAAAATGGTAAGTAAAGGCAATTCTTCAATTTCTATGGCTATAGAATTTGTATCTTTAAAATTCGACAAAATACATGACATTATTAGATTTTATTTTATAGTATTGTCTGCATGCCAAGTAGAACTGGTCAAGAAATCCCGCTATTGCATTTTATAAATAAATATCTGCTAAAATATTTTTTTGTTATATATCATCAATAACTTACCGCATCAAATCCTATATTTGTTTGAAAAAAGTGTAAAATTAAGCCATGAAAGTTGGCAGAACGCTAATGTGGCGTTATTAAGGACACCTTATATAAACATTGCAATTTTGCGAGTCATTTAAAACTTTTATAAAATTAACGCTTTCCAAGAATTTCTGATATTTTAATATAGTGTAAAATGACGTGTAAGGGACGTGTTGTTCATATATTATTTTAAAAACGCATACCATAGCTGAAAGTTCCAATTTAGGGAATTACAACTGTCATCCAAAGGCGGAAATTCTTATTTACAGCTCCGTATATGATCAATGACTATGTATATTATAATACATACCATGCTAAAATTAAGATCGGTAAGTAAATGCATAGTACAGTTATAAATTCCCTTCAGTATTTTCTCTCAATAAATGGACCTGCACTCGATATTATTCGTTTTGCTTTGTATATTCTCTTCAAAATTAATACACATCAATTAAAACGTAAAGTATTACTTTATTCTAAAAACGCTTACCACAACGGAAAATACATTTCCATCAATTATTGTAAACAGACAGTTCAATTATTGAATTTTTTGTGTGAGTCCCTGAAAGAAAACGATGACTGAATGAACAACATCTTCTACTGTGAGCCTGTATTTGTGCACTCTTTGATGCCTACGAATCTTGATATGTTTAAGGCATCGGAACTTGAATAAAGTAAACTACAAGCATTTTTTTTCTGTATGCAGAATAATGTTGCGGAATTCTCCTAAGTCCGTCTGTAAATGCACTACTCTGTAAAAAAAATTCTGTAAAGGTACTAAACATTTTCTAAGAAACTGGGATTCCAAGAACTTTTCATGTAACGATAACAGGAAAAATTCATGTAACCGATTCTGAAACTTGAATTTTTGCTGTTACCTTTACATGAAAAGTTCTTGGAATCCCAGTTTCTTAGAAAAAGTTTAGTACCTTTACAGAATTTTGTTTACAGTGTATAAGTTCTGTACACTTTATTTAAAAAAAGGAACATAATATAATAAAATCCACGAAGAAATCCATTAAATTGCATGAAAATCCGATCACATTTAAGAATTAGTGCTCGGAAATACAGACAGACATTACACAGACAAATGACAGACAGAAAGACAGTCGCCATATAGACAGAGAAACCCAAATCATAAACACTTGCAACTATGTTAAAATATTTTAATACACGAGTGGCATAAAAATTCATTGGGGTTAAATTACAGCTTGCAGGAAACACGATTGCATCCGTGAATCCCGCATCGATTGCGTGTTACAACTTCCAAGAATTGAGCATAAAATGCACGTTGTTTAGTTACATTCGTTCTAAAATGATATTTTAAACTATTTCTATGTACTAAATATTTGCAATTTATAAACATTTTAGACGTTATTTCTCCTTTTTTGAACATCACAAAGTGATGAAATTTTGTTCATTGTATTCTTTTCTAAATTCAACTTCATAAGTTATGTAAATGCAGAAAAAAGATAACTTTCATTTGAATTAACGTCTGCATATAATACAGTCTGTTTTCCGGTTACTATCAGCTAACCAAAGTAACAGTTAATAGCTTTTTTAAATTGAAAAACAAATGTTTAAAAGTTATTTTAATTAACAACTTAAAAATCTCTGCAGTTTAAAAGTCATAGTTGAATTAACAAAACGCCAAAAAAGAAGAAAATTAAGAACGGAAAGCTGCATTGTGCATCTTTTAAACAATATTTCCAGTTTTTAAAAAAGCGAATAATTTCCTATGTTTTTGTTTAAAGAAAAAAAGATCTCAAATCCATTTAACGAATGTTCCGGCATCTGTTAAAGTTTTTTCAGACAGCGAACAACAGACATTGGATTCCACAAAGTTATTTTTGATGCATTGCAGAAAAAAAGAAGGTATTTACTTATGCATATTTTCTGGCTTTTTATCTTCTGAAAATACTTTATTCCACAGTGTTGTATCATTAAAGTATGTTTTATCTAGCATACTAGTGCATTATGCAGATACTTGCAAATGATATCCATTTAAGAATCATTTACATTCTTTCTCTCTCTTTTTCACTTTTACTTCGCTTTTTATTTACTTATGTATGTGCTATTCTCTAAACTGTGCGTTGTTATGGATGATATAATATACTCAAGATAAGAATATCTAGCTTTAAATATAATTAATACAATTTTAAATCAAAGTATTATTTTGAAATATTCAAATTTAAGGGAGAACACAAAAAAAAAAAAAAAAATGTTTGAATTAAATGAAGTTACGAAAGGTTTTTCTCGATATTATTACTTTCTTCTATCTTCAATAGAAGAAAGTATTGTAATAGAAATTTTTCGACTTCCGTTTTCGACGGATTTACACGTTTTAGGGGTCAGAGATTCCTAAAAACATATTTTTACAAAATGTCTGTCTGTCCGTGTGTCTCTGTGTCTGTATGTCGCCATTCTACCATCAAAAAGTGTATGAAGTTATGGATAAAATTGAACCAAATTTTTGTGAATGTTTTTGGCTGTAGCAAGCAGGTCCTCCTTCAGTTTTGAAATATTCCGCCGGAAGAGGGCGCTGCAATCGCGATTTATGTGCCATTTTCAATATTGTACCAACCAAAAGTACATGAAGTTATGCATCGAATTGCACGAAATTTTTTTGTGTATGGCTATGGCTAGTTTGATCCCCCTGAATCTGAAAAAAAATCCGCCGGAAGGGGGCGCTGCAATAGCGAATATTATGCCATTTTCAATATTGCATCACTTAAAAGTGTGAAGTTAGTTCTAGAATTGAATTAAATCTTTTGTATATGATTATTTTTTGGTAAGGCAAGTAAGTCCCCCTGAATTAAAAAAAAAATCTGCCTATCATTCTGTTGTCCATCGGCTCGTGCAGAGACGGAAATTCGTTTTTACTCCGATTAATTGATTGATGCAGAAATTTAAGATGAAAATCAAAGTTGGTATGGTATTGAATTAAAATTATTAAAGCATTAAAATGAGTAACTATTTTTTTAAACGTTACAATGTACGTATGAGATAAAAGAAAGTTTTGGGATTGGCACATCCAACTAGTTATTTTTATTTTTGTCCACATATTCATTTACCATTTCATCATATTTAGGAAAATCTAACTGAGCTATTAAGCGTTTTTGAGAAACATACACATCAATTCATTTGAAATAAATTAACAAATATCATGACATACAGATATTTGAATTGATTTTCATCATGTAAAAAGTATTATTATTTTTTTAAAGTTCTTTCATAAAATACTAATATTTTTAAATGAGTTTCAATTATTTTTACAAAAGCAACATTTATTATACCAACTTTAAAATTACCAAAAAATTTGTGAAAAAATTTCTGGAATTTTATGGCGTATTTTCACCTGTCTGATTAAAAAAAAATAGAATTTTGCAAAGTATATCATTTAATGAGTAAACTTTTACGAAATTGCTTCATAAATAAATAAAGTGTAATATTGGTTAATGAACTATCATATTTACGAACAGATAGTTTAAAGAACTAATACGAGAGAAATTCCTGGGTTCGGATAACGAACACATAATGGTTTAACAATCATGCCAAAATGCACATAGAAATGCTGTGTTTAAGATTTTCCGAGCTGTATTATTTAAATGCATCTGTTTTCGACATAGAGAACATTTTAAAGGCTACATACGTATGGACTAATTAACTCATGGGATACTGAGGGCTCTTTTTAGTGCCTCAAATTATTACTATTATTTTGTATTTTGGGTCCCTTTTTAACCCGCGAGTAGTCGCGACTTTTTTCGCAACGTCATTAGTCGCGGTCGGTCTTTTCGCCCCTGGCCCTCCGCAGACCAAATATGTAAAATAAGAAATATTTTTATCTAATATACGAAAATAACATTTCAATGAAGATATAAAATTGCACTTTTTTTTTAATTATGCATTTTATTCATGAGATCTGGAGTAATTCGAAAAAGTAAAAATGAATCGACATTAGTGATACGTAAACTTTTTCGCCAAGTTCAACATTGTTTCTAAAAATACACCTGAAAGAAAAACAGAGGTTTCCTGTTACTTCACTAAGGTGGTCGAGAAACCTTCAAAGTCAGCTACATGGTAGATCTCCGTTGTATTTGTAATGTGATATAAGTTAAGAGAAGATAAGTTATATGGGCGGCGAAAAGACCGACACGCGACTACTGACGGGTTAAAGAAATATTTTTAATTGCAAATTAATTATTTTCACTGAAATTTAATTCACAAATTATTAACAAGGTTTAGGCTTCCCTTCGACTAATACGGTATTTTAAGGATCAAAGGTATTTTTATAGAGGACAAAATGACAATTTGATATAATTTAATACCGTAGGCAATAAATACATTCTTATAAATGTTTACAAAGATCGTGTCTTTTATTTTTTGTAAAAGCGTCCACGACGTGTTTAAAAAAACATGTACAATGCCTAAAAATATTATTAGATCATATCAAATAAAGATAATAAGTTGAAACTGGTATTAATCAATCGAAGTAATAAAAAAACTTCTCTTAAAAAACCGTGAAATATACGAAAATGCGCAAGACCTTGTTACAAAAACTGAATCTTTCATCATCAGGAGCAAAGAAAACGTGCGTCTACTATGAATATAGCGGCACAACTATATTTTATGGTGTTTTAAAAGAAGTTTATTCACTTCCATATCAAATAAGTACAGCCGTGGAAAAAAATAGAAAACATAACTACTAATTCTTCAGCAAATTACTGTACAGTAAAGTTACTGGTACCAAACGACAGGAAATAGTCTTCTTTTAAATGATGGGCATAAAATGTGTTTAGAAATACATATTAAATCAAAATCACATCTAAATTAGTTGATAAATACGAGAGTTACAACACGGCAAGAATGAGATACATTTATCTCTCTCTATACATACATATACAGTCGAACCTCTATATAACGAAACTCCATACATCGAATTTCTCCATATAACGAATTTTTAGTAAGAACGGTCCCCTTTTCGCATGATTACATTAAAAACAGACTCTATATAGTGAAATATCTATCTCCATATAACGAATTGTTTCATAAATTGATCTTAATTTATTCAGTTTTAAAAAAGCTTCGAAATCATATGGAATCAATTTTCCATCACTTATTTTTGATTTATCGTTCAGTGGAGAGGTTTTTTTTATAAATATTACTTCTCTCCTTATTCTTTAAATCTAACAAGTTCATCCCACCTCCTACACACCTTTCAACATCCTTCTCAAAACACAGTCAATTGAATTGTTACTCATATAAGAGAGGAATCAATGAGAGCACATAAGAGAGACCTTCAAATGGAGGAAAATATCAACTACAATTTTTCATTCCTTGCTAAAATTTGAGAATTTTTTTTTGAGAGCGTAACAATTGTAATTTTAAAATCAAAACAACAAAAAATTACAGATTTCTTCCTCTGAAATTTATGTAAGTCTTCCTCATTTGATTTTCATTAAGCTTTCAAATAAATGTCTTTTCTCTTTTTTGAAACTGCTTAAATAAGTGAGAAATAAAATGTTAGGTTAATATATACTTTTAAACATTTCAAATTCTTAATTAAAAAGATCAAAAATAATATTTGTTCAAAATTTACACATTAAATACTACTTTAAACATCATACTCTATACATCGAATTTCTCTATATAACGAATTTTTTTACTGGAACGATGGATTTCGTTATATAGAGGCTCGACTGTATCATCATTTGAAAGTAGGAAGAGGTGGTTTGAGGATCTGAGAATTTAAGGTTGGTTGTGTTTGTTACAGCCAATCATCAACAAGAGGGATATAGGCCCTAAGGGGATTTGCCTTCCATGGTTGTCTTTCTAAGGGAACCTAACCCGTATTTACGCAAGGAAATCCCATATTCAAAGAAAACAACGGATAACTCCGAACGATTAGACCGACGAGTGAAATAGGGTTTGTACTCAGCATCTCCTGTCAGCCAGAACCTCTCACCACCTAGTGAGGCTTTATAATTCCTGACTGTTGAATATGTGCTTATATTTAGCGGAATTATTTTCTTTTAGAAAACTTCAATAAGTAACTTTTTATATTTTGTTACGAAAGTTACCTCATAATGAACGTGTTTTTTACTTTATATGAAATTTTTCCGAATTCCTTTTATAGTGGAATCTTTAAAGAATTGAAGTGCAACCAAGTCGGTTTATTTCCTTTGAAAAAATCATTGTTTATATCAAAGGATTGGAGACTATTTAATCGGTGATGCTTGTGAAAAATTTTTTGTTGTTTATTGTTGCTTAGGTATCGTTTTCTGCAATACCTTATGAAAACAATGACACACCACTTGGACATAATCGTCGACTAATTAAAAACAGAAAAGCAAGTTGGTTTGCTCATGTGTCAGAAACAATGTGCCACATAAGTTAAGACAATTGTCAATGTCCTTAACGACATTAGATCACAGCAAATCAACAAAGAGAAATTTCGGCTCATCATCTTCATGCTGTTTTTTTTTGTGGAAAATGAAACGCAGATCAAAATTCTATCCTGTTTGACGGGAATACTAGTAATATTGTAAAATGATCAGAGTGAAATTGTAGAAGAAAGTCGGATAAAACCGGGCTTCTAATGTGTTTTCTTTTTGTTATTGTGCACTATGTGAACAAAACAATCGAAATTTGTATTGAAACGATAAATTGATTTCTTAGGAAGAAAAAAGTGTTCATTCAGCCACGAACAACAGAAGTTGAGATCACTTTTTTCAGAAGTGAGCAATGGAAATGGAAAAAATAATTAAAAGCACATGGTAATTTTGCAATAATACTATTTATAAAAGGAAAATTGAGATATTATACTTATAGAATGTGAATCTATATCAAATCTACATAAAATAAAAATGAGTTAAGTTATACTTTAAGAGTTAAAAATGTTAGGCGCAAAAATCACAAATGAAAGTTTGATCGTGTTCATTTGTATTGCTGCACTTTCTGCAATATCCATCTCTCCTTATTAACCGACTTCAAGGAGGAGGTTATGATTTCGACCTGTATGTATTTGTTGTTCACGCATAACTTTCGTAAATATGAACCGATTTTGATAATTCTTTTTTTGTTTTAAAGCGTATGGGGCCCATGTGGTCCCATTCAAATTTCATAAAAATCTGTTGATTAGAACTTTTAAAAAAATTAAAACATTAAAATTCAATATCTTTTCGAAGCAATCGACCAATTAGAAACGTTCATTTTTCATGTTTTTAAGTTACACTTACATAGACACACGATCTTTTCAAAGTGTGAAATCCTAACTGGACAAGGTTCACATTTATTAACAGTGTACACTGTAAAGAAATTGACCCTTTTGCTGCATAATCACTCCCCCGTTTTTATAGAATATCTCTCTCTTGACCCATGAGAATTCTCCACGATAGGCTGAAGTAATCGTTTTCTATAAAAGCGGTGGATTGACGATGCAGCAAAAGGGCCAAATTTTTTACAATGTACACTGTAAAAATTTTGATCCTTTTGTTGTATCTTCACTCCCCCGCTTTTATAGAATATCTCTCCTTTGACCCATGAGAATGCTCCGTGATACATTGTTAAAAATTTGACCCATTTGCTGCAGCGTCACACCACAGCTTTTATAGAATATGTCTTTTATGACCAATAAGAATGCTAAATAACACAGTAAAGTAATCGTTTTCTATAAAAGCGGTGGACTGATGATGCAGCAAAAGGCTCAAAGTTTTTGTAGTGTAATGGGGACAAAAGCGTCTGTAAAAGAAATATTTGGGAATAAAATGCTGTCACTCTCTTATAGAGGCAGCCAGGTATAGGTAATGAGTTTCAGATTCCTCCTCGAATACGCCACCGCTCATTTCCGATTACAGTGTCACTGTAAAAAATATGACCCTTTTGCTGCATCGTCACTCCCCTGCTTTTGTAGAATATCTCTCTTTTGACCCATGAGAATGCTTCGTAATTGGGTGAAGTAATCGTTTTCTATAAAAGCAATAGAGTGATGATACAGCAAAAGTGTCAAATTTTTTACAGTGTAGGATTCCTCGATATGAATATGACGACACATGTAGCACAGCATATAATTGGTTGAAACGATTCTGACCAAAAGGAGTCACCAAGGATCTTGTTGAGCGGGCAATTTTCGTCAATCTTGTTAACTTCTCATACGAGTACAATCGAATTCTTCCAGGAAATCATCATCAAATTCCATAATAAAAAATGCCTGGCAATGCAATGCACTGTTAAAAATTTGCAACTTTTGCTGCATCGTCACTCCATCGCTTTTATAGAATATCCTTATTTTTATCAATGAGAATTCTTCATAATGCATGTAACTAATCGTTCTCTATATAAGCGGTGAAGTGATAATACACTTTTTAAAATCTGCTGCATTTTGTTGCAACGCACTCCACCGCTTGTATATAATGTCTCTACTGCGACCTATGAGAATGCTCCTTAATACAGTAATAAGTAACCGTTTTCTATACAAGCGCTTGAGTGCATAGCAAAAAAATGCAGCAGATTTTTAACAGTGTACAGCAAAAGTTTCAAATTTTTAACAGTGTAGTTGGGACAAAAGCGTCTGTAAAAGCAATATTTGGGAATCAAATGCTGTCACTCTCTTATAGAGACAGCCAGGTATTGGTTATGAGTTTCAGATTCCTCGTCGAATCGCCACTGCTCATTTCCGATGCCATTACTGCCTGTATAGGTATTAGATTGTTGCTGTTTATCGATTGAAGCATAGTGCGATTTTTGCTAAAATCTTTCTTTTTACTTTTTCTGAGTGAAGGGGGAGTACTTTTGACTGACTACACTAGAAAAGCATTTTACTATACATTAATATATGAAGTCATTTTGCTGCGTGCTCATATATGGAAGCACTATGTCGCGCTCTTATGTGTAAGGAACTTTACTTGATGGATTGTCACCTTTTGATACCCACTTTCGATGACCGTAGGATTCGATACAGACTAAGATTTCATAAATGCGGTAGCTTTTCGAAGTGGAAGATCTCGTCTGAAAAAGTTACCATACAAAGAAATTCTTAAGATTCACAACGATACTAACCGATATTGTAAGTGGTTTCAGAAAAGTTGACAACCAAACAGTGACAAGTAAACTGAATACATCAGAACTTAGCAAAGTGCGTACATTAGTAATGCATTGCAAAGAGCTATCGTGTGCCAGTACACATAATTATGTATTACGGTATGCATAACTAAAAAGTAGGAAATAAAATAAGCTTTTTAAGAAAAAAATATCAACCGACTTCAAAAAAGCGCTAAAAAGAATTAAATAATTCTTTAAAATTCTCTAATGACAAAACGTTATCCAATAAGCACACATCGGATATCAAGTACCGGCATAAAAAACGGTTAAATTTAATATGTATAATTTAATATCCACCAAACATAGATTTTAGAGATAATATTATTTTACAAGAGATGAATTGACATATTTATGATTTATTTTATGAATATATACATATAAAAAGTAATGAATTACTTTTTGAAGTTGGTGCCAAACTATTTGATGTATATTAAGAATTGTAGCTAAATTATGCCTAGTACCATAATTAAAATGGGGATAATCATTATCGATTGTGATTGTTTGGCACCAACTTCAAAAAGTAATTCATTACTTTTTATATGTATATATTCATAAAATAAATCATAAATATGTCAATTCATCTCTTGTAAAATAATATTATCTCTAAAATCTATGTTTGGTGGATATTAAATTATACATATTAAATTTAACCGTTTTTTATGCCGGTACTTGATATCCGATGTGTGCTTATTGGATAACGTTTTGTCATTAGAGAATTTTAAAGAATTATTTAATTCTTTTTAGCGCTTTTTTGAAGTCGGTTGATATTTTTTTCTTAAAAAGCTTATTTTATTTTTAGATTGCTCATGTAAGCCGTTTAAAAAGATGCATGCTTCACTTTCATATTTTTTCTCGTTTAATGTCAAGGGATTTTTCCTGAGGTCTTTTCTTTTTCATATCAGTTTTTCTCCTTTTCTTTTCTGTCATCATGGATTCAGGGTTAAGTTCCACTTGACTTATTTTTCCATCTTTTCTTTTTCTTCTTGTTCGAGTTCTAATTTTTAGGGGATTGAAAAAAGGATAGATGTTGCAACAGAAAGGACTAAAAACAATCTTCTATATAACAATTTAATTTAAATAAAATTTTTTGTATAGGTTTTAAATATTTATAGATCATCAAACAATACATAAACAAGTTAATTATATTTCAATCACGCAAAGAAATGAGTTGTCCAAAACCGGAAACTTCCCTGTTATGTCCGACCACGCCATTTTGATGAAATGTTATTCTAGCGTTTTTCAGATAACTCCTAGATACCAATACAAAACGTTAAAATAACGAGTAAATAATAGACTATCATACGTTATACTTACCTAATCTTAATCCTTATGTATTTAGGATTGCTAAAGTAATATTGCAGACGTCGAATCTTTAACATCTTCACGTGAAATCTTTAAAAAATTACCACTGTGAAATGAGTTCGTCTACACAACTTCCGGTTACTGAGATCTGGCATGCCTAAAATTAATTCATAAAGTTTCGGCTTGATACAGCTGCAAATAATGCCATGAAGCCTGGTTCCTTGTTTTATCCACCTACACGATTTTATCCAACTTTCCCCTAAGTATAACTCAAGTATATTTTCACAGTCTGTTTTTGATGACAACTACTAGATATGAATAATACAAAATGTGGATTTATCATGTATGTAATTTGTTATTTAAATATCTTAGCTGCCTTTTTTTTTTCTTTGCAATATTTAATAAAAATTTATGTATAAAGTTCGTTACTCAAACCTTTTAATTTATTAACTCCATCGTGATAAAAGACGGGATCAATGCTCAAAGGGATTTAAAAACCGAAACACATTAAAACATTTTTTCTAAATAGATATCACAATCCGTATATATTCAAATAAACATCTCAAGATAAAAAATGTAATGTTTAAATAAGGTAGAGAAATTTAAAATGTATACATCTATAATAGAATGAAAACAGAAAATATTTTTTTTACTGCAATCTGATAGATGATAAGCATAAAAACATTTTAAAAAAATCTCCCTTTTTTAAAATTCTATTTGTCTGCATCATAATTCAATAAGCAGAAAAAATATGTACCTGGCTTGAAAATGCAGCATGCTTCCCAGTAGTTTTTTTTTTTTTTTTAAGAAATTAAATCCCATGATTATTCACAAAACTACTTTAATCTGGCTCTCATCTTTTAATGGTGTCTCAGTATTGTAGAATTTTCATGAACGATGAAAGAAATGCATATTTTAAAATCCATAAGTGCACATCATTTAACAGAAAATGTTATATTTTTTATATTAAGTGAGGTTTTTGATCTTTTTTGCTTAAAAAAATCTATGTGCCTCATTTTTTATTCATGCAGATCAGTATAAATATGATTAAATCGAATAAAAAACCATTTGTTAAAAAATATTTGGTATCGTTTGCCATAAACTTTTTCCCATTGACAAAGAAAATTAAATCAAATTATTTTCTTTCACAATGAATAGGAGAAAATTTTTTTCATCAGGATAAAGCATATTCTATATTGGAGTAGTACAGATGAAGTTTATTCTAACACAGTGAAAAATCTACAGAACAGGGTTCGAGGCAAAGGTACCCATATCAGATTAATTTATAAAGCCATTTGGTCAACCAGTAAATTAATTATATCATTTGAAAATTATCCAAGTGGGTGAAAAAAGTCCGGGGTCAGGATTCGAACCAGGGATGTTTTGCCTGAAGTAGCCAATGCTCTCCACACTGAGCCATCCTGGACGTATACTGGAGGACTATTTTACCCAAGTAACCTTAACGATTACAGAATCTGCAACGTTTTTATTCAGCTCAACAGAATAAATCGAAGTTTAAGGCCCCTGTCCTCGCTCGAGGAAACGCTCGCGAGCTAATGCTATTCCTATGGGGAAGCATTTTTCTAATAACTTTTTCGCATTTTGACAGTTAAAAATAATTTTTTTTTGCATTGGATAGCTGAGGTGCATGCCAACAGCGCTCCTGTTTTACTTTTTCGATTTTGGTTGCAGATATTTTTTTTTAAAAAGGCACTTTTAGTTTCGAAACCGGTTTTGAAAGTGAAACTAACTTTGTAAAAAATAGCTGCAACCAAAATCGAAAAAGTAAAAAAGGTGCGCAGTCGGCATGCACCTCAGCTATCCAAAGCAAAAAAAAAAAAAAAAAAAAAAAAAAAAAAAAAAAAATTTAAAAATGTCAAAAAGCGAAAGAGATATTAGAAAAATGCTTCCCCATAGGAATAGCATTAGCTCGCGAGCGTTTCCCCGAGCGAGGACAGGGGCCTTAATATATGAAACTGCAGAAAACGCTGTAGTTTCTGTGACCGTTCAGGTTACTTGGGTGAAACAATCTTCCAATATTCGTCCGGGATGTCTCAATTGGTAGAGCATTGGCAGCTTCAATCAATACATCCTTGGTTCGAATCCTGACTGACCCGGACATTTTTCACCCACTTCGAAAATTTACAACTTATATAAAGATTCCTAAGTTCGATTACTGTTTTTTTTTTCTTTGTTAAAATAAACCTTTTACTGAGTGACTCCAACCTCAAATGTGATTTGACGTGTTGAAAAAAAATCCTTCAATTCTTAATTATGACTTAATACAAGGGGTGGAGCATATAGGACGAATTTTATTGTTCATACCTGTATGATTTATGAATAATTTGCAAGTGACATTGATATAATGTATGCAATAGAAATATAACGTGAAATATATTTATTAAATATACTGGTAAGAAGAAAACAAATAAGTTATATATGCTTCGACCCCTGCCAAATACCATAATATGCAGGACATTTCCGTGTTATAACACACTTTCATCATAATGCATACATTAGGGTAGAATGAAAAAGGCCATTTTTTACGCGACAAATGTTGCTGTTCAGCAAAAAAGTCACTGTAAAAAAATTCCAGCTCAAGAACTAACTATTTGTTTATATATATATATTTAATTAATTAATTTTAACGCTTACAATAGCTCTATTTTCTATTAAAAAAATCTAATTGTTAAAATGAAAAACGGAAACATTTTTTCTGGAATAAATCTTCAGTTTTGGATTGCAAATGGGGGCCAAAGTGTTCAAGTTTAGTCTTAAACTTCGGAAGTTCCTTTCGTGATTTGATTCTGCTGCATAAGTCACTATCCTTGTTTAATATTATTTTAGAAATAAATAAATTAATAAATAAATTATTTTTTTGATAAAAAAGTATTAAAATATTTAAAAAAAATGAATTACAAATAATTGTTTGAGGTCTGGAACTTCAAGATGGCATCATTTTGAGCTTAAAATTGGAGGCAATGTGTTCCAGGCACGATTTAATAACTCCGACAATGTGAATTTCGAGATTTTTTTTCACTCCATTCTAATGTGCATGCTATAGTTATAATTCGGATAAATGAAACTAGTGCTGCAATTTCCAGCGTATAATAATTCGCATGAATAAACCACAGCCACTTTCTCAACCTCGATTTTAATTTTGCATACTTAACTTTCCAGTCGATTTTTTTTTCAATTTTGAGAAGAAAATTTCTTTTAAATTAATAATATTAATAGTAACCATACGGATATATATACTGAAGGTTAATGAAATGACATTGTGTGATATATAAGGAATGTAGTTAGTTTGGGTGCTATTAAATTGATAGGCTAAGGAAGCATTTCAAGACTCATTTCTAAAATATCGTATTACAGCAGGATTTGACATATATCACAACTTTCTTATATTTTTGACTTTTTAACTGCACTGTAAAAAAAAATCTGTAAAGGTACTAAACATTTTCTAGGAAACTGGGATCCCAAGAACTTTTCATGTAACGATAACAGGAAAAATCCATGTAACCGATTCTAAAACTTGAGTTTTTGTTGTTACCGTTACAGGAAAAGTTCTTGGAATCCCAGTTTCCTAGATAAAGTGTAGTACCTTTACAGATTTTTTTTTACAGTGTGGGTATCGTGATTAAAAAACGTAGCATCACAAATTAAAGAAACTGACAGATTCTGATATAAATTTTGAAAGGAGAAAGTTTCAAGAATTATATAACAGTGTACCAAAATCCATTATCGAGTGCGATTTCTACTTTTTCAGGTGCACAATTAGAAAAAAAAGCTTATCCAGTTTACTTCTTAAGTCTGTCATTAAACTCATCATCGTGCGTACACTGTAAAAAAAAATCTGCAAAGGTACTAAACCTTTTCTAGGAAACTGGGATTCCAAGAATTTTTCCTGTAACGGTAACAACAAAAATTCAAGTTTCAGTATCGATTACATGAATTTTTCCTGTTATCGTGACATGAAAAGTTCTTGGAATCCCAGTTTCCTAGAAAATGTTTAGTACCTTCACAGATTTTTTTTTACAGTGTAATTACTAATTTTTTTATCCCGATATTATCATAAATTATAGGAATGCGATACATTATATCACATTTAGCTCAGTAAACTGAATTACATTTCAATGTCTGATAATAATCAGCAAGTTCTATTTTTAAAAATTAAAATTAATAAATAGTCATTAGAAAAAATAGTCAATAAGGTGTTAAACCAATATGAAACGTTGAAAATCTTTTAATATTTTCTGTTATTTTTAATTTTTGCATAGCTTCGTGTCTCTGAAAAGAGCTATGAAAAGTTTTTATGAAATAATAATCAATAGAATTATCACAGATAAAATTATACAGATTCTATTAAGCGCCACTAAATGAAACATTTAAGGCATTTCTTTCAAAGAGAAATTTCCTTTATCCTTTAAATTTCCTTTTTCCTGATAGCTTATATTGCTTAATACCACTAGAGTAATTTTACTTAATTTAAGATAAGACTGGGATGAATACTACGAGAAACACCCGATCTTTAAGACCCATTTTCTCAGAAAGTACCCGACCGATTTTGATGAAGTTTAAAATCCATTTTCATTGGATTATGCTCAAAATTTATAGACGACTGTTTTTTTATACATACATAAATTTTTCTTTTTTTACAAAATAGCAATTTTTCAGAAATTTTTCATTTTTTAAAATGGTTATTTTTTTTTTTTTTTTCAAAAAAAAAAAAAAAATTAACTGTCAGCCATACATAATTTTATATTTAAACTATACCACAAAATTATTTTTTTTCGATATTGCTAAAGCACTTTAGTTTTTAAAGAGTTTTTTAGCTGAAAAGTACAATTTTTCACAGAGTTAAAAAGTTTTAAAAATTCTCACTACACTCTTAAATATTTGAAATTTTTGCTGCAACGTCATTCGACCGCTTTTATAGAATATCTCTATTTTGAACAATGAGAATTATCTATTATACAGTAAAATAACCGTTTTCTATAAAAACAGTGGAGTGACGATACAGCAAAAGTTTCAAATTTTTAACAGTGTAGTGTAGAGTTCTTGCCCAGTTTTATCACATATGTGCATTACAGTATATACAGGATGCCCAGCAAATAAGACCCTGATTCCAAAATTAATTTTCAAAAAAACAAAGATCGACAGAATTATGCAGAAAAGAGTTTGTTTATTTGGTACGTTGTAAAAATATTATGCAGAATTTTTTAACGGCGAATATTTTGGAATTGTTTGTTTTCTGATAGTAAAGAATGCTTAATTTGACATTTTTCTTGCTTTAAATTGCTTACAGAAAACGAGTTTGCCACAGTCGCCATAGTTTTCACGAATCGTACAATGCCGTATTTTAAAGATTTTTGGAACTAAATTTTTAGTATTTCTGAAATTACAAAAACTTAAAAATCGTTAAAATATGGCACTGGTCACCGAAAATCACTGCATGTAATCTAAGAAAGGAAAAATGTGAAAGTCAAACAGTCTTTGCTATCACAAAATAATTTTTTCAAAAGATTCACCGTTCGAAACTTCTGCATAACATTTTTACAACTTATCTAATAAACAAACAAATCAAGTTATGTCGAGTAATATTAAAGAATATTTTTAGAGAAGTTACAGTTTCATGTATTCAAAAGAGCTCTGTTACTTTAAAAAAGGGTTTCTTTTTTTCAAATAGAATTAAAAGACAAAAAGAGATTGAAAAAAATAATATTTTGTTACAAAACTTTACTCAATATAATTAAACTACATCGATACTGAAAAAGAAAATGGAAATTCAAAATAAGATCACTTTAATCAGCGAAATATCTTTATGATAAATCTTCATTTCTGTAACAATACTGTTTCTCTAACCCCAATGACATTGATATATTGCCGATGCTCATTTAATAAAACTGCGCTGATTAGATTTTTCATTACTCAAACTTTCACCGACCTAATCATAGCAATATTTAAATTATTGCTACACGTGTTAGTACTTCAATGCTATTTTTTTCAAAATTGCTCCAACTCTAAATATTATTTCGAAATTCTGCTGTTAACACCAGAAAGACAGCAAGGGGATAATTTGACCCCTACTAAGTGAATATATTTTGGTTCCAACCATAAATTTCTTTCTAAAATATGTTTATAGGTAACAAAAGAAAAAATGGTAAATTAAGTAACTTAAACAGTTTTAAATAAACATTATGGTGTTAAAAAAGTTTCATAAAATTTGTATAAAACTTACCGTTTTTCTACTGTTAAAACGAGAAATTCAATAAATATTTAAATAATAATCAATAATTTTCTGTATTCTGTTGCAAGCCAATTTTTTCTGAATCAATAGGTTAGCTGGTGATTCAGATACACAAGCAGCCAGATTTATGACACTATAATAAAAAAAAATTATGTAATTTTACTCCATAAAATTGGTGGATCTGCTGCCTCGAATTTTATGGAGTAATTTTTTTCACTTATATAATGATGTAATTTAAACATATATTGCTGGTATAACATTACAATGCTACGCCGGTTATATCGTTAAAGTAGGGAGAACTGGGGTACATTGATACACCCCCTGTACAGCACACAGGGTCATTACAGGAAGTTTCACAATAGCTCCAAAAGGTGATACTAGTGAAATTAACTACATACAGAAAGTTTTGGAATGATTCAATAGTTTGATGAAATGGGATGGGTAATTAATTGTTTTTGAAGGTCAAAAGTAAATTTGAGTTGTACCATTAAAATGGTATTATACAACTGTTCCAGCATTTTCAACCAAAAAGAATACCCTCCCTGGCAAGTAAAGCTACTCTTTATCAGTTCCTTATTCTTTATTGTTAGATAAATTATGAGGTGTTGGATTTGCGACTCATTTTATTCAAAATGGCTGTATGGGGCACATTGATACAGTCTTTGTCGGGGCACATTGATACAATCTAAATCCTTTTCTAGTTCACTTTTTCATTACCTTTAATTTTTATTTTACCATACACTCCTTAATTCAACCATTTTTTGTCAAAAATTTCTACTATTAGTTTTTATTGAAGTGAAATAGCTCTAATTTCTTTATATTAGAACATTTTATAGCATTTTTGCAAACAGAAGACGTACAAACTTACACAATATCTAGTGCTAGTAGAACTAACAAAATAAATGAACGGCAGCCTGGCAAATCTCAAATTTACATCGATTCTCCAGAGAAAAAAATATTATCGACATGAGAAATGTTAAGTAAGAGAAACAAGCTGCAGAACAGTACAGGATAATTATATTATAAACATAATTTTTAATACAATTAACCTTTATTTTCTGTTTGTAAACCGATTTATAAACAGAAAATCTGGTAATTCTTTCACCTTTCCTAAGAAAGAAGATAATTCTGGGGTTAAAGTGACAGATATGACAAAGTTATCACAGCCAACAAACAGACAAGGAACAGCCAGAACATCAGGTCATTATACTTTTCATTTTGATTGCTTTAATATTGCTTACAAATAAATTGTATGCGATTTTAATGTCTATAAATATATATAAAATGGTTTGCTCACTATTTTTCTTTGAAAAATATGCATTGGTGCTATTTTGTCTTCATTTTTCCCAGACGTGTCAAAGAGTATCAATCTGCCCCGGGGATGGGGCCCATTGATACAAATTACTTTTTTTTTATTTTTTTAAGATTACATGCAAAAATAATATATAAAACAACGATTGTATATTTTTGTAACACACTACATAGGTTTTGCTGATACCACATACAAAAATACCTTGAAATTTGTGCTTTCTAGACACCAAAATGTGTTTTTGAAAATAGCTGTATCAATGTCCCCTAGTTCCCCCTACTCCGTAATATTGGAGGCAGCAAGGTTGCCACCAATTTAATTGAGTAATGTCTCACAAATGTTTTACAGTGGATATAGAACTAACAAGGAAGGTCTCCATTGGGGGCATACTCAGAATTATTTGAAAAAAATACGAATTAAACTACTCATGTAGGTAATAAAGGATCAGTGAAAATTAGCGGCGGAATTACATTATTAGATATGTAAAAAAAATAAAATAGTTTGGAATAATTGGCGTGAAAAGCTGAAAGCGACGCGGGATTTGGCGAGCAGTGCATTTCCTCGCCAAAAGCATACGATTTTAACGAATCTGAAAATTGATTTTAATTGACTTCACTGTTAAAAATCTGCAGCATTTACTGCAACGTCACTTCACTACTTTTATAGAATATCTCTCTTCTGACCAATGAGAATGCTCCATAGCACGGTGAATTGACCGTGTCATACACTGTTAAAAATCTGCTGCATTTTGTTGCAACGCACTCCACTGCTTGTATATAATATCTCTATTCCAACCAATGAGTAAGCTCCTTTTCACGGCCAAGTAACCGTTTTCTATACAAGCAAGGGAGTGCGTTGCAACAAAATGCAGCAGATTTTTAACAGTGTATTTTTCAATTTGGAACAATTTTAATCAATTTAAATTGGGTTTTAAATGATAAAATATATTAATTTCATTTTGTTATAAGTACATATAAACGTATATGAGAAAATTACACTTAAAGTAAAGTAAAAATGCAAAACTAAAATTACTTAAATTAAACTTATTTAAATAAATTGAACATAGAAAGTTTTTTCTTTAAAAAGTAACCGAAGCGTAAAAGCGTATTTTTCAAAATTTCGTTTTTTCGCCAACCGGAGATAAATCGCCAAATAAACGAAATTTTTATTATTTTTTTACGGACGTTATAAGGAGGTTCCGCCGAATTTTTTTTATAAACATATATAACTATATGAGAAGAACATTCTGTAATTTTTTCAGATTTTTCTGAGTATGCCTGTATGGAGACCTTCCTTGTAAGAAAAATTATGAAAAGAGAACATACGAGGCATGTTTTTTAAGTAAGTACCGTTGTGGAATTAAAAAAAGATGTGCAAAGATATCGCAATATTTTTATTTTTACATGAAAGCCTGTACCTTAATCTACTTTTCTAAATAATTTCCGTGATTATTGAGGCACTTGTCATAACGTGGCACCAGTTTTTGAATACCCTCCTCATAAATTTCCGCCGCTTGACTTTTTAACCACTGTATCAGAAATGTTTTGACTTCGTTATCGTCTTGAAGACGCTGATTACCCAGGTGTTTCTTCAAGTGCAGGAACAAATGGTAGTCGCTGGGCGCCAGATCAGGTCTGTATGGAGGATGATCTAGAGTTTCCCATTTAAAAGATTTGATGAGATCTTTGGTCAGATTAGCCACATGTGGACGGGCATTGTCATGCAGCAAAACGATACCCTTACTCAACTTGCCACGTTTTTTGTTCTGGGTTGCACGACGCAGATTGTTCAATGTCTCACAATAAGACGCTGCATTGATTGTCTCATTACGAGGCAGAAACTCCTCTAGCAATACTCCTTTTTTGTCCCAAAAAACTGTGCACATGATTTTCCGGGCAGAAATTGTTTGCTTAAAATTCACTTTTTTGGTTGATGATGAATGTCGCCATTCCATGGATTGTTGTTTCTATTCTGGTGTGACGTAGGCCACCCATGTTTCGTCACCAGTAACAATTTGGTCTAAAAAATCTTCACCTTCATTGTGGTACCGCTCAAGGAAAGTCAATGCACTGTCTAAACGTTTGGTTTTGTGCAAATCCGTCAGCATTTTTGGAACCCAACGTGAACACAATTTTCGGTAATTCAAGTTCTCGGTCACAATGCGATACAAAACACTACGAGAATATTGAGGAAAGTAGTCGCACAATGATGAAATTGTAAAGCGTCTATTTTCTCTCACCTTTTCGTCCACTTTCTGCGCCAAATCTTCATTAACGACCGAAGGATGCCCACTACGTTCTTCATCATGCACATTTGTGCGGCCATCTTTAAATGCTCTCACCCATTCCTTACCATTCCAAGACTCATAATGTTTTGTCCGTAAACTTCACAGATCTCACGATGAATATCGATCGGTTTTACGCCTTTAGCACTAAGAAATCGTATAACAGCCCGTACTTCACAATCAGCGGGACTCACGATTGTCGGAGGCATATGAAACACTCAGTAAACAACGTATACAATGAAGAATCAGACTGTAATGGCGTCAGTGCGTAGACAAGAGATGTAGGTAACCAGCGCGCATGCGCGGAACGCCAACCGTAGCTCTGTGGCGGCGGAATCGCAAAACGGTACTTACTTAAAAAACATGCCTCGTAAATAGATTTTATAGTGTCACCTACCAGGGAATATTTCATCCTAAACTGTGCTTGATCTCTATACCCTAAAATAGACATTAGAAGCTTGATTCAATTTTATGGATAACTTCGTACACATATTAAAGATAGAATAATGAAAATAACACAATAAATAGCTTTAGGTGGCATTTCCGTAAATTCAAGTAGGAACCGATCTCCATAAACCAAAACTGCACATACAAAATATAATTCAAATCTGCTTATAAATTCATGCACAGACTATGTATAACAGTCACTATGTATAATTGAAGGTGATAAAACAATAATTAAAATTGCATTAATATCATTATTACAACATCCCCTCCGCAGTTGTTCGGTACAAGCAGAACGTTACAGAATATTTCAAATTTCAAGTAAGACCTGCTGCTCAGAACCAAAAGCGTATATTTAATAACAATGAGATTCGATTGTATACATTAGTTTTCGATGATACTAAGAGGGCAGACACACTTTCATAGAGGTGAACAAAAATTTTTCAAATCAGAACGGAGATTGGAATTTCGGGATCTCTAAGTAATAAAATATACGAATACGTTGATAAAAGGTAGTAAAAAAATCCGATTTGAATACTTTCGTCTTTAGATAGACTAGAGCAGGGCTGTCCAACCTTTCACTAAGCAGGGGCGCATTTCAGTTCTTTGAAAACAATGAAGGGCGCCAGTATTAACAGGACTCAAAATGCTAAGAAAATTATCTCACAATATTAATAGTGATACACATATAATATAAATGCACCTCGCAGCAGATGAATAAGTTTCCTATGGATCTGAAGCTCCATGTAAAAAAGAAAAAAACCCTTCAAAATAGTTGCAAGTCGGAGTATTTTTATTTAATTGCATATTTAATTTCATAGAGCCAAAATATTGAAACCCACCTATTATTTAAATAAAATGGTAATCCGAGAAATTGTTTTTTTTTTCGGGGGAGGGAGGAGGGATGCAAAAAAAAAAAAAAAAAAAAAAAAAAAAAAAAAAAAAAACCTCCTTGATTTATCTTGAAGGTGCAAATTTGTGTTATGAATAGTACAGAAACAAAGACAGGCATGATTCTGTAATCAATACGTGGGTGGTTCCAAAGAGATATTCTGGAAGAGTTTTCATTGATAGAAATCCTTTTGCACGATTTTATACAGTTTAAAAAATAAATAAAATGGTTAAAATTACTTAAAATTTCCAAAATATGGGGGAGAAAATGACAGTCCTTTAAGAGTCTAATGAAGCATCTACTGGGTCAGGGTAAGGGAAATAACATCAATAATAATAACCAAAAAAAAAAAAACTGAACTTTTATGCAAAGAAAGGAGGTATGGACACTTATTTTTCTACACATTACTTCTTAACATATTTTTTAAAGTTAATGCCAACTTTTACCCATACCTATCGTTTTAATTACTACAATATATAAAGAATAACTATAAAATAATAAAGAAACGAAATAATACATAAGTATTTTTTATGCATTTTTTTTATTTTTGAAGCGTAAAACACATTTGCAGAATTTTTTTAAACATCTCTTAAGAAAATATAAAGGATTTTAAATAAAACACATTTTAAAAGGAATTTTTATTTAAAAAAATGCTAGTAACAGGAAACCTTCAAAAGGGCGCCAAGAAAACATGCAAAGGGCACCATGGTGCCCGCGGGCGCCGCGTTGGAGAGCCCTGGACTAGAGTAAAGATAATAAAGGTTTTTGATCCAATTTGTATCAATGATTCGTATATTTTCCAATGCGTTTTTAATCATCATTTTATTATTTTATTATTTTTATATTTTATGTTATTCTACTTTATTTAATAGTATTTATTTTATTTTAGTGATAAAGTAATCGTACCATTTAAAGTCTCGTTCGTAATAAAGACGTCGTAAATATCGTTCGTAATGTAAGTATATTTATAAAATACAAAATTCTTCTAATATTCTGATTAAAAAAATAAAGAAAAAGAAACATTCTCATTTAAAACGATAGCATTGAGTCTATATGCTATCCACAATAATTATATACTAGTAAATCTGCAGATCAGGAGCCCCAACGTCAGCTCTTCTAATGACTGCTTTTTACCACACTTTGAGTATAATTTAACTTTATACAAACAGCAATCAAAAGTTTTCAAATTACATAAATCTGTATGATAAATGAATAAATAACTCAAAAATCACTCATCGAACTTATCAAATGAAGTTCCTTCTTACTATAACGAAGTTTAAAATATATTCAGATCTAGGTGTAAGAGTTGCTGCACTCCTATGCAAAAATATATGGATAAAAAATTTATAACGATTTTATACATTAAATTCAGTTACACAGATATGATATCAGTTATACGGATAATATTACTACTTCTTAATTGGGGCATAATCACCATAGCAACCTGGAATCAATATCATTCATGGGATATGATTGAATTATTTAAAAATGATAGGATTTGATAGATTGGAGAAAACTTTTATTAAGTTGTGATTGGATTTTCATAAAATTAGAAATGATGCAACAAAATTTTTCATCGATTTTATATATTTAATTTCAAATCATTCAGCTTGGTAGTTTTTGCGCTATTATATGTGGACAGACCGACAAACAGATGGATGGACCAGGTAACGACTATGGGTGCTGCAAAGTTGAAAAATTATGATATTTGCCCATGAACAATAATGTAATAAAATTGTTTTAGTGTCTCAGCAAATAAACTACAAGCTTTACGCACTTTATTTTCTCTCTCAAAATACTCTCTCTGTAAATCTCAATAAAATATATCAATTACAGATCAATCCAACGATATCAAAGCAAGTTCGGAAAGACAAAAAGACGACAAGATGGACAGACAAACATAATTCACAAACTAATTTTAACTTCTTGTAATGCTTTAAAAACCAATGACAGATTTAAATTTCACTTTCAAGAAATTATAATTGGAATCATACTTGAATACTCTTATACAGCCTTGTATTTTACCCACTTTTTATTTACGCTATACTAATTGGCTGTTATTTAATTATAATCTATAATTTAATTAAGACTTATACACACTTAAATCTACTGAGATCATTGTTTCAGAGATTATCATCCATAGAAGGCCTTGTAACCAATTCTTTGTGTGACCTTGTATATTATTTTATCTGCATTCTAAAAAGATATCTTAGTGTTCTAAATGTAGTTCAACACGAAAATGCATAGTTAAAAGAAAAAAAAAGACTTTTAAGCTATTTCCGTTTATACTCAATATCGCTTAGAAATTCTTTTGTGTAACTCTGTATATGAATTATAACATTTATACATAAAATGTAACAAACAATGTTTCCTCGTATACCATTATGCAATAACATACTTTTGTGTGGTCCTGTTATTAAAGTAAAAATATCCTTTGCACTGCACATTATACAGAATATTAATTTTAATGTACTTCATAGATGCAAATCAATTTCAAAATTTTCAATATATTTTAAATTTAATACCATATGGTTTCATACGTTGGTTGGGTACTATTGGTTAGTTACTATTGGTTGGGCACTATTGGTAAGGTACTATTTTCACAGTTATGTGCGGACACAGATAGACAGATAGAAAGACATACGAGCAGACCAGACACGACTATAAGTATTACGTATTTATATAATTACGAACGCATTTAAAAATACGTAGAAGTTTTCAGATATTTGATGCATTAAATTGATCCCGTTTTTATGCAACGATATTCTAAAATTTTATGACCTGCATATTATTATATATTTTTTAGCCAATAACGAACATTTCTTCAGGGGGGGCTGTGCCCCCCTAACCCCCCCCCTTGTTGACTCATTAAATTTACATTCGTAATTTTCTATTAAATGTGCGGCAGTGATTTTTTTTTAACAGATTAACCGCAAAAACCTGTATTTGATATAGGCTATTTCCATGAGTACTTGTAGTGTAAGTCACAGGCTACTATTTTTGGCTACCAGTATTTTAGTACGAAAAAATTTGACTTTTTTTATCGGCATGTTCTCAGTAATTGAATAAGGCCAAGCAGACTTTTCAAAAATAACGGTGGCAAACAAGCATAGCAGTTATAAGGTAATGTGACTTACACTACAAAACCCATGGAACTAGCCTATATAAATAATTTATAAAAAAGAGATATAAAAATGCATGTAAAGGAGTTATCTAATTTAGAATTCTAATGTTTTTACAATTTTTGTTTCTCAAAAATTTCATTTTATTACGTTTCTATAATATTTAGAATCTAAGATTTTATCTAAATATAAATCCAAATCTTTTTGATAACTGTTCCTCGCTAAAAACACCCAATAAAGACACTTATTTCCCGATAATCTTGACGTCATTTTGACACCGATATCTATGCGATGTAAATTAATGGCATTTATATCTATGTGGGACATATTATTAAAATTTATTATCCAAATAAAAAAAAATCTTCATTTTAACGCGCATCCGACAAATTTTAAAATTTTGTTAATAAATTTCTGTATATATATAAGGATTAATATCATAATCCAAAACCATTTAATGCATTTAATTTAAACGCCAAAGTGCATTAGTTTTATTTTCGGTATATGATGTCAAAATCGCTTGTTTCCGTGAAAAATCAATCTTCCTTTATCTTTTATTATTAAAAGATACTTGACAATTTCCATTTTCTTTCCAGTATGAAGTTATATTAATTTTCTTTTAATTCATATATATATATTTTAGGTGCATTGTAATTATGTAAATACGTAGCACCTATAGTTGTCGTTCAGTCCGTCCGCATAAAACAAATGAGTATACCAAATTGAAGCAAATCGGATAGTTATGCGTAAAAATCAACTTGTCTAAATTAATGTGGGGTATAACTCCCCCCCCCGTTCCTTTCCTTTATTCTTTATCAATAAACCTTCAAATCTAATCAAAGATGTGTCTTATTAAAATAAACAGGTATACAAAATTTGAAGTTAATCGGATAATTCTGCATGAAAAGGCCATTTATTTAAATAAAGGGGAAGGCAATAACTTCTTGTTTTTCCTACTTAAACAATAAAGCATCAAAAACTTCTAGTAAAGTGCCTTATGAGAATATGCCTGAATTTGAAGCGAAACAGATTTTTTTATTAAGAGTTATCGCGTAAGGTACATACGTACGTGCAGAAACTGCGGGCACATTAGGTCTCATGCTTCGCGTACCTACGCAAAATGCATGAAATATTTTTTTTTTTTCAAATTTTGTGTTTTTCTGATTACACACATATCTTATTTTTCATGAATGATTTATTAGATGATTAAAATAGTATTTGAGAATATTTATCTTAAGTTATTACACATTTTTTGCAAAATACGCTTCTTTCTAGTTAAACTCATTGTGGCCTGAAAATTACGTTTCGAATGAAATTATTTGAATTAAAATATATTTGCTAAAATGTAAATACAATAAACATAGAAAATATAAAGGTTTCTTTGAAGATTTGATAAAGCTAGCAACTAGTAGATAAAATAACAGATATTCTAAAATGTGTAATAATAATTAATTTATTTTCGCATAACATTTTAAATATGTATTTGATAAACAAATATTTATAAATATGCAGCTCTATCTTATGTTCGTGTTTTATCTTAAGTCCTAAATTAAAAAAAGAATCGTGATTTAGTCTAACTTGACATTTAAAATTACATTTACATAATATTATGCTTTAAAAATTTTAATTGCACTCTAGAAAATCGATAAATAACACTGTTGAAAACTACTATGTTTTCTAAATATAGATGATACTATATATAGCATTTTTATAAAGAAGCTTTAAAAGTTTTTCAGAAGTTTTAAAAAATACTCTAGTTCAAACTATTTTAAATTACTTTTAAAATTAAGACTTTTCATAAGTTTTTTTCTGTTTTAAAAACATCTAAAGTACAAAAATGCCGATTTTTTTTCTTTAACAGCATAAACAAAATTTAATAGAAATCTAATCACAGAAGAAAAATACTTCAACCATATAGTGAAAAAAAAAAACCTTGTGGAAGTTTAAAAAAAGAGAGAAAGTTTTAAAAAAAGAAAGAACTTTTAATCAAAGTTAGAATACTTGATGCAAAAGAAGAATTTAAATAATTTGAAAATATTTTTTCCCAACAAACATGAGAAAATAATAATTTAATATTTCAGTGCTCCATCTGATAAAAATATGTTGTTTAGAGTGTAGATATTTGCTTATTTACAGGGTTTGTCCGCAAAGTATTAGGACTGATTTTCTTCCGCTGCGACTGTACTTCGGAGCGTGCGCGCACCAACTGGATTCGGTAGAGGGCACTCCTAGCTAACGAACGAGTGCCTGTTCAGTTGTTGACGAGCACCTGGAGAGTCAGGACACGCATTTTCGCGCGGCGTGTTTCAGTGAGTGGCGCAAGCCGAAAATGCAGCGTTCGTTAGAGCAGAGGTATGCGATTAAATTTTGTGTGAAACTCGGTAAATGTGCGACAGAGACGTTTGATATGATCAAGCAGGCTTACCCAGGTGTTGCTTTAGCAAGAAGTGTGTGTTTCGGTGGCACCAGGCCTTTTTGGATAGCCGGGAAGAGGTCGCCGATGAAACTCGTGCTGGAAGACCTTCGACTTCGACAAACACCGACCATGTGACACGTGTGCGCAAAGTTTTGAACTCAGACTGTCGACTAAGTATTCGTTTAATTGCCCAGATGGTAAATTTACCAAAATCTGTCTGACAAGACATCGCAGCAGACTGGAAGTTGCACCACGACAATGCCCCTGCTCACACCGTCTTTCTTGTGAACAGCTATCTGACCAAGGCCGGAATCCCAACGCTTCCGCAGCCGCCCTACAGCCCAGATGTGGCTGCCCCGGACATTTTTTGTTTCCTCGCCTGAAAAGGCCGATGAAAGGAAAGCATTTTGAGACGACACAGGAGATCCAAGCAGCATGCACCGCAGTTCACAAGGCGTTTCCGGAGCATGCCTTTCGTGACGCCTTCAATGCTTGGAAATCGCGCTGGCAGCGCTGCATCGACGCAGAAGGAGCCTATTTTGAAGGTTTTTAAAGAATTGTAATGATTGGCTCAATAATTTTTTTTTTAAAATCGACTCAGTCCTATTACTTTCCGGACAAACCCTGTACATACAATTTTAAATGAATACCGGAAAAGAAATGTTATGGTTTAAATGTTTTTCTAATGTATGAAAATGTCCTATAACTGTGATACGTTTTTAAAAAAAAAGTTTCCATGCGTAGTAAGAAATAAAAACAACAAAATAAAACCCCCAAAACAAATAGAAAAAAGACAGCCAATACATATCTGCCTTTAAATTATGTACAGAAATTGCTAAAGCTCAACATATTATTTACTGAAATTCAATAAAGATATAAAATAACATACCTAAAGTCCGAAGTGGAATATTTAAAGTTTATCACATCCGAACTATATTATTTTTCTTGTCTAATTTGTAACATATACTCAACTTTTACTAAAATTTAATCCTTTCACTGAAAGTACTAAATGAAAAATTCACGATGCTTAACATGGCAGTAGTCTCGTTTTCCTGCTCATATTGCAAATTATTTTCTTCTATTTTATATATTCTTTAAATTACAAAGACGACCTACCATGAAGCTGACTTTAAATGTTCCACCACCTACATAGTAAATGTTTACAAGCAACAAGACAGCTCTATTTTTCCTTCAAGTACCTTTTTACATTTTAAAATGAAACATTTTAATAAAATATAAAATTAATAAAATAAAATAATAAGTATTTTTTAATAATGAAAAAAATACTAATACATTTTAATTATAAGTTATGATAACATATTATAGAACATAATCTATTTAATAAATATTTAAAATTCTCTATTTATACATAAAAAGGTATAGACGATAGACTAATTCAGAATTTGAATTGTTTCATAAATTTTAGTGCGCATTTAGAATGTACAAGACCCCTTAAAAGGTAGTTAAAATACGTTGCTTTCATTACTTTTTATAAAATGTTTTTATTATTTTTTTTTTTTACTTTTTTTGCTTATGTTCTTGTGCTAATTTAATTATTCGCAATATTATAAAAATTGTATTTTCTCCTTTCTTAAAATTTTGATTCCACGTATTATGTAGATATTTCACCTTTTAATCAATTTTCTTCTCTAAAAATAACAATTACGTATGGGATCAAAATGACCGTATCTTAGGTTATATTGTGATATTAATAATACAACGGTTTTACGATGAGATTTAACTTTTAAAGTGTCCTAACTCTGCTTTTACGTCATGTAACGTTTGGGCAATAGACATACAGGGGTGGTTGTAATTAAATTTACCCTGTTTGGGCGTATGTAGAGTCCACCCTGGTTGACCGATATCGATGAAACTTGGAAAATAAGTTATATGGACCATGGGGAAACGAAATCTGCAGTAAAAAAATTAGTTCAAATTTCGACCACCAGGTGAAGAAAAGGCGCTTTAAGACCATAAATCTCAAACTGGAAACAGAAATATTTTTTTTATTATTTACAGGACATGTTCAATGTGCATTCCAATTGCATCAAGCACGTGTCCATCAAGCACTCTTTTGACCACAGCAAGAAAAACTTCATCGGCAGCTTCATTTGAAATTCTTTTCCGTCCTCTTCCTTGCTGCACACCCCAATCTTTTCAAATTTAGACATCATCTTTTTCAAGGCTTGTCTCGACATTGATCCTTTTCGTAAGCCTTTCAAGCGTCGGTATTCTCGCAGAGCAATTGAGAAATTACTTGAGATTTGTGGATTTAAAGTGCCTTTTTTTCACCTGATGGTCGACATTTCAACTATTGTTTATTGCAGATTTCTTTTTCCCATGGTCCATATAACTTATATTCCAAGTTTCAGCGATATCGGTGAACCAGGGCGAACTCTATGTAGGTCCAAACAGGGTAACTTTAATTTTAACCACCCTGTACTTTAGAAATACCAAGGGAAAATGTTCCCTTGGATGGTTTTCACTTTAACTGCATGGACCTTGTTATCTTTGCCTGGAATTATTTCAGTGATCCAGGCGAGAGTTTAGTTACATGTTGGTAGATTTTCCTTCCTTAATAATATTAGGGAGCTTAGGTAATGTTTTCATTTTTTATTTTGCCATTTACCGCGCTGCTGCAAATGATTTATGTAGTCAGAAAACCAACATTTCCGGATGCATGGAACATATTTAACAATTAACTGCCATTGGGTTAATCTATTATAAAAAAATTTCATAACATTAGGCTATGTAATATTGTTAATAAGCCTGTCAATTAAAAAATGGACTGATACAAGCAATTCAAAAGCATCTATTTTATCAGAAACGAAAATAAAGGGCGAGAATTAAGGATCTCTTTGAATTGGAGACACTAGAGTTTCATAGATAGATATTTTCATAGATTGGAGACACTAGAGTGATTTCATTATTACCTACTGCTGTAAATGATGCAAATGTACTGCTGTACTGCTGTAAATGTCCTGCAAATGATATTTGAAGGACTTAACACCATCTATCAAAAGACCACTAAAATTAGAGGATCGCGGAGGGATACATTTCCTTGTTATGAATTATTCTAAAAAGAAATTTGATAAATTGCTCGTTAAGATTTTCCAGTAGTTTCATAAAATTATTGAATTCTGTTGAGGAACCTTTAAAATTAGTAGCATTGTCAGAAGTTAGCGCATTTACTTTGGCTCTCCAGGCACAAAGTCCTTTAAGCGCAACAATGAATGCAGCAGCTGATACATCGCCTACTATCCCTAGATGAACGACCATGCATATAAATATAGCCACATAAGTTTTGAAATAATTACCTTTTATCTGATTATTGTATTTAATATATAAGGGACTACAAAAATCTACACCTGAATTGAAAAACGAGCAATGAGGTGTTAGAAGTTGTGAAGGGATGCCTCCCATAAATTGATCTAACGTCTTGCGGTTATATGTGAAACACGTAAAATAACTTTGTACTGTTTTCCGTGCAATTCTTTTAGCCTTTACAGGCTGATATTTCATGAGTACTCGATAAACTAGTTTTTTAGTACCTATACGAATTTTCTTCTTATGAAAGTACTCAACAATTAATTTAGTGATCTTGTGATCACTGGGTAAAATTAATTGGTGCTTTGCATCAAAGTTCATGTAGGAATTGATTAATCTACTACCAACGCGAAGTACTCCACCTTCATCAATGAATGGGTCTAAACAACTTACTGCAGGAAGGAACAAGTTGCTCTTTTCTCAATGAAGTTAATTCAGGAGCAAAGTTGGCTGCGGGAGGGTCATTGGCTGTACACGGGACTTACTGCAAAGAAGATTATATCTGAAATGTCCAGATGAGGAGAGAGATTTAGATATCTGCTCCATAGATCATTCCAAAGGCATCTCCGAATCTATGTCAATCTAGACTTGCAATGTTGTCTGACAAAACATACAGCGGAATTGTAAGATAATTTATTTCTATTAATTTAATAAGGAAATTCTTCAATTCCCGAAGAGCGCAAGGCAATTGTTCATATCAATTAATTTTTAATTCCCATAAATGTTGTATGAATACAGTAGACTCCCTCAAATCCGCACAGCTTGGTACCAGAGGTTGTGCGAATTTTAGAATTTTGCGAATTTCTGTTCATTGCTTTGTTTACATTTTTTAAACAGTAATTTGAGTGCAATTAATGGTGAAGTCAGAATTATAATGGACGCTTACAATATAATAAAATATTAAAATAAATAATAAACTAAAAAAATAAAATTTTGATAACTTTTAAAATGACTAAAGTACTAATAGCAAAGGTCAAGTTAATAATTAATAGTGTTTGATTAAATATTCATTCTAAAGATTAAATGTATTTTCCCAAAATTATTCAACAAAACCAGCCTCATAAAAGTACATTACTAATTCATATCAAAATCATAAAATAAGGATATTTTTTTTCAAGTTTAGCCACTGTTAATAACCAAAAATTCTTAAATTAATACATAAATATATTTGGTAAGAAGATTGTGATTTCCAGTGATATCAGCAATATCTTGATTTTTTTTTACAAAATAATTTATTCTTCCTTCATGAAAAATACATGAATAGAGTATTATTAAGAAAATTACAAATAAAAATATATATATATATATATGGAATTGATACAAAACTAAAAAATCAAATTTTGTCCCAGTATCCAAAATGAAAGTTTCATTGTTTACATCCATAAAATATGTGCGGATTTTAGAGAGTTGTGGATTTCTGGTTTGCAGATTTGAGGGAGTCTACTGTATTTTATATTTTGAGATAATTAGACCTAACGTATCATATATTTTAACAATTAATGCCAAAACATCTCTCTTGGTATAAACATATTTAGATTCTACATTAATTTTAAAGATAAAATGGTTCGGCTGAGGTTTCCGCAGCATTTTAAAAATTTTTACCGAAATTTTCTGTGAGTGTTTATCAAATGCGTATTCTGATATGGCGGAATCTTTTAATAATTCCGCATGATTAAAGACCGACTTGTGTAGATTCATCCCTTCCTTTTTCAAGATCAGAATTAACTGCGATTTTAGTTCCTATGTAAGCAACTTGCACCTTATAAGCAATCATCGACATACATGTCGTTATGTATGACTTCTGTAGCTTTAGAGAAATCTTTTTTTTTTTTTCATCAGGAAGAGCTTTTATCATTCGCGTGGCTAAAAAAGGATATGATATTATCTCATAGATAATCGTGTTAAGTTTAAATACCTTTGTCAGAGCGTCCTTACTAGGCTTCCAGATAATTTTTTGTAAATTTCTCTGAAACATGTCGATCATTATGTGCCTGTACATTTTCTTAATGTCTGTGCAGAATGCATACTTGTGCTACAAAATCTAGTTGTAACATAAAATAAATCTTGCTGAAACATTTTATTATTTAACAAAATGGAATTAAGCTAATAACCGCTGGATGTATTTGAATTACCATTAAAGAACGCTCTCGGGGGTGTGTATAATTTATCTGGTCTATACACCGCATGGTGTGGAATGTAGTAAGATTCCCCTCTTTCTCTTTCAATTTATATTTGATTCATATGGCACAAAATTTCATATCTATACATATAATAAAACAGTAGGACCCGGTGTGTCTGTACATTGAAGATAATTGACAAAAATGGAGTCAGGGCGATAAAAGAAAACCAATGAAACACAAAAAAAAAATTTTTGAATTTTTTGTCTGTCTGTCTGTCTGTCTGTCTGTCTGTCTGTCTGTTTGTTCGAGGTTATCTTCGTAACTACTGAATGGATTTTTATGCGGTTTTCACTAATGAAGAATGCACACTCCCGGGCAGTGTATAGGCTTTGTTTCATCAAAATCGGACAACAGACAAAAAAGTAACAAAAAGAAACAAAAGAAACTATTAGGTGCGCTGCTCACGTTTTTTAGTACATAACGTTTTTTAGTACATATAAAATCCAATAAATGTCACTGTGCGATTTTAAAACGCGCTATCGTTATGTTTTCGCCAGTCTACTTAAGTATGAGAAAGTTTCAAGCTGGCTGTCGTTCCATGTGGTTTAGTCGGTAGAACGTCAGTGCGCCATACTGATGGCCCGGGTTCGATTCCCAGCATGGAATTTTTTTTCACTATGTTGGCATTAACGCCTATAAGCAATTAAAAGAATTTGAAATATTGTATTCAAGGCGAATTTTCTCTCTGGGAAAATTTCCTTGCATTAATATGTCAGTGTAATTTTTTTTTCGATTTAATTTTTTTTTTTCGAAACTTTGTTTTTCTTAAAAAATTACAGTAAATATTTGATATTTCCCAACGTTTTTTGAATGATCGACTTGCTTTTTTTTTTTTTTTTTAATGTATGTCTGAACCTTATCTAACTACTTCTTCAAGATTTCTTTAGATAAACCGACCAGCGTAGCGGGCGAAGGCCGCTAGTTCTTTCATAAAATTCGTATATCAATTAGACATTGTTTTATTTTTCTCTATATTAGCCCATAAATTATTTAATCTTCTGACTGCAATTTCTCTAGAAAATCTTAACACAGTTTACACAGTTAACAAAAATTACAATGGCAATTATCTATAATTTAAAACATTGTTTTAAACAAATGGTAATATTTATGAGAAATATCTAATTTTCTGTTTATTGAGGATGAGTTTTCTCATCCATTTGAATACTTATTAATTATTATCTATTCATTTTTATATTTATTTTTTGTTGATGTGTTTGTTAAAAAAATTAATATGATGTCCTTAAATCCTTATGATGTTTGCTGACATTTGAGTACATAATTTTCAAATTAGACTTGTTGAGACACAGAGGGTTAAAATCTTAACAAAGTCTTCTAGAAGTAGAAAACACTAAATGTACAAAATTTCAATAATATTTAACAAGAATATTATTGCATTGAAATTAAACTTTTCTTGAACATTTTAGTTTTTAAGTCATACTTTCTGTTTCAGGAAATCTTCAAGCATTATAAATTCTACTTTAGATTAAAAGCTAATAAAAGCCAGTTTTAGAAATCTACATTTTCCGCAGGCTGTCGGATGTAATTTACTTCATTCTAGAGCTTTATCAATCTTTACTAATAAATAAAAAAAAACACGTCTGGGAAAAAAACATAAAATAAAACAATAATAACAGGTGCAATGTTTCACGTGCATAGAAAATGTTTAATTAATTATACGTTTTTTAGAGTGCTGCATCAGAAAGTGACCTCCTTTTCCGCATTTGTATACTTGCAAAACATGAGGTGTTAAAACGTTTGAAAAGCACAATTGCGATGAAAAGAAGTCAAAAGTTTTTTATTACATATAATTATGTTAAAAATTATACTTTACTCTTGCTTACACTTTGTATTTGAGAAAATATTATGTAAATGGTAGTAGATAAGCGTATGTCATAGTGTAACTGTTTTGTTCGTTCCTCATTTTTTTTTTCCAATTTTTCCATTTGTATTTCGCTCGGGTATTACACTTTGAAATATGAATTTATGTAATCGTTATTCGAAATGGTTTTTTACTTAAAGATAAGATATCAAATATAAGGTTAAAAAGATAAATTTTACACTTAATTACATTAAAATCATTAGTTTCGCAAGAAAACCTCACAAGAAAACCTCACTTTTAAAATATTTCCCCTTGTTTTCAGAGATTAAAACCCCATAAGATAAAATATAAAAATTTTATGTCTTTTTGGTTCCAGGTTTGTTGTTTTCCTTCCTAAACATAAGATCGTTATGTAAAAAAAATTTAAATGATTTATTATAAATCTGATAGGACTAATTTTAAATGATAATATTTATTTAATGTAGAAATCACTAATATTCGCTAATATTCACACTTAAATTACTTTAATAAACTGTTTAAGTAATTACCAAAGTATTTTTTTTTTTAAATTTAAAATAATATTTACAGAAAACTATATTTTTATTTGAAAAAAAATATAGAGTGTAAAAAATATAGTCATTAAAAAAAGAAAAAACACACATTTTATGCATTAAACTTTCAAGCAAGAAAAACAAACGGATATTTGTAAACGGATATATTTTATTCTTTTAAAAAATTAGATTAAATAAATATGTTAGATTAAATAAATAAAATAATTGGATTATATGATTAATATTGAAAATAGTAGCATAAAGAAGAAACTGGTTAGGAATAAAAAACAATAAAAAGAAAATATTATTATGTATATTTAATGTTATTATGTTTTTAAAACTGTAATATTAATTTAAAAATAAGAGAGAATAAGGATGTAGATTGAGGTAAAATCAGTTTTATTAAATAGCCGATTTAAAAAGTAAAATTTCGAAATATTTTTTCCATGAATCTATGACAATAATATAGAAAGACGTTTGTATATGATTCTGTGAGTGTGTTGACGGTGCCTTGAATATACATTTATACATACTGCTACAGAATTTGACGAAATTTTTTTATATAGATATTTCTTAATTCAATTTTTTATAAGATTTTTAAAATTTTTTTCATGCTTTGAGGGTTTTCTTTCACATTAGCAAAATGATTACAATATCATTCTGTATCGTGCAGCAAGTATCCATATTACATAGAAGCATAAAAGTAAACAGGAGAATATTATTTATTTAATATTATAATTTTATTTAAAATATTCTTTTTAAAACGCTTTCTAACAAAATAAAAAAATGCTTATGAATTCGGTTTGTTGGTCCATCTGTCCACGCACTAATTCCCATAAATGTACTCGGCTTTCCATACCATGTTATTGAGGGATTTTAAAAAAGAATCAATTTCTGTCAATTGCTGTTTCTGTGCTTTTTTATAAGATAAGTTAAACATTTGAAAAATAGGTAATGTAAAATGACCTAAGACAGAAGAGTCATTGCTTCCTGGTATTGTTTAAATAACGTTATAAGAAAATAGTTTTAAATAAGATATTTTAAATATTATTTAATTCCCACCAAACTTTGTAACATTCACCTGAAAATATTTTTTTTTCTTTGAAAGGTAATAATATTATTTGCGCTACCTTGGAATTGGTAATGATAGTTAAAAATCACATCTCGAAACTTTAAATAAATTTCTTATGAAATGTTCTTTTTTTAATCTAAACCTTTTTCGCAATATTTTATATTAGCATATTTAAATTTGACATGATTTATCCAATTTGCGTCTTTTAACGCATATAAATTAAATTATTATTTTAATTTTTTTTTTTTTAATTTTCACATAGGCATATTTTTATCACAAAAGTTAAATGAGTCACGTAAATGTAGATTTCATGATGTAATTTTAAATATTTTTCTGCTTTTAATAAGGAATAATTTAATTCAAATGTTAATTTTTTTAAGTCGAAATTAGGATAAATCTCTCAAGCTATATCAAATCTCTATATTTAAATTTAAACTTTTTGGCAATGTCATTAGTTGGTAATTTGAAATAGGAAGTCATTTTCCTAATTTACTGTTTTTAACACGTCTTAAATAATTGATTATTTTATAGTTTTCTTTCAGTTTTAATTTGCGTGTGTGAAAACAATTTTTATGGCGCAATGTTCAATATTTACATGCTTTTAACACATAACCATTTAATTTTTATTTGAAAGAATTTTTTCTGTTTATAATAATCATCTGTGGATACATTTTTAATATAAAGGAAATGATACTCGTTGAGAGCAATTAAAAAGAATTATCTTTTCTAAAATATGTTGAAAATATTTCTGAAAACACTAAAAATTTGAATTAAAAATTGAAATGAACCTTTAAATATTTAAACAAATGAAATAAATAAATGCACAGCACAAGTTTCTATTAGATATCCTTAAAAATAAATTTTTATGTATAGTGTTTGCTCCCACATACATTTTTAATTGGACGATTTGGTCCAATTTAACATTAATATCTTAATATTATACTTCGATTTACAAACTGTGTGTTTCTACTTGTTTATCAAACATTTCTGTGTAATAATACATATTTTTATATTTTGTGTATGTATTAGCTCTGTAAATATTAGCAAAAAAATACCTACGATCGGAAAAACCCATTGTCAGTGGCAGTGACAACGTTTAGTTACTTTTTTTTAGAATAGAGAAATACGAAATTCATCAATTCGATTCTTGTATGTGCATAGATAAAATGATTTTGACATAATAAAATATGTATCAGTAAACTTCTGCAAGAGCTTCCTAACCCATTCCAATATTTTCTTAGAAATATATAATGTTTTTTGTTTCCCGGTTTAAATATTTGAAGAAAAATAAAAGATAAAAATAACGGCAAACATACAATTTTTTTCAAATCATAGTCCCATTTATTTTGTTAACGATGTGCAGAAGGTTTGTGACAAAATATGGCACATTGCTCAGATTTTCAAATTTATAGCTCTCAGACATCCGGCTTAACTTATTAAAATTTACACTGACTACTTTAAAAACAACTCATTCACTGTTAGAGTAAGAAATACTTACTTTAACTTTCAACCTGTGTCTAGCTCTGCACCTCAGGGCTCTCTGAGCAGTGCCACCATTTTTAACATGCTAAGTTGACGATATTTCTAAAGAGCCTGACGTCGACTTAGCCATTTTCACCGACTACACAGCTATGCTTCAAAAACACAGACATGCACATACAGTGTTCCCTAAACTACAAAATTACATCAATATAATTTTGATTTGGTTAAATGAAAAATTAAAGTCAGAAGTGCTAAAAGTGTCGCACTACAAACGTTTTAAACAAGACGCTAATTAAACTTATATGATGAACCTATTCCCTGGAAATCAGATTATAAGTACCTAGACATTCACTTATATTCTAAATTATTAAAGTGCCATGATAAAAAGTTAATTAAATACAATTGATTTTTTTAAATCATCAGATTTTAAAACATTCACCTTTTATATAAACATTTTAATAACAATTTTAATATTTCTTAAGAAAGGTGTTATAATAAAAATAAAATACATCCGGAACCGTCAAATAAGTTCCATAGTCATAATATAAATCTGGTTTGCAATGATACCGTTTCTTTTATTATTCCTAAGTTATGGTTAGAATTAATGCATAAATTCCTCGAGAGGGCTTGAATGGGATGAACCAGGTTGGAATTTCTTTTAGATCATGGTCTATTTTTAATTTAATTTTTTACAATAGCGAGTGTGTTTTTTGGTGTTTTTATATCTCATTGTCGCGTGTCATTTGTATTGACCGGGTGAAATAGTTTGAAATTTTATTTTTAAGTTTTAGATCAGGGTCTATATTTTAATTTATTTTTTTGCAATAGAGCGCGTGTTTTTTGTTATTTATATCTTATTGTCGCGTGTCATTTGTATTGACCGAGAAATATTTTGAAATTTTGTTTTATTTATATTATGACTATGGAACTTATTTGACGGTTACGAAACATGTCAATGTATTTTATTTTTATTATAACACCTTTCTTAAGAAATATTAAAATTGTTATTAAAATATTAAAGAGCCTATATATCACAGAAAATCTGAGAAGTTGTGGTCAGACAGTGGCTTCTCTTGACCCCTCTTGTCTTGGAGCACCCCTCTGTTGATGAAAAATAAAATGTTGTCATATAATTTATAACATGACCAATCATAACTTCGCTAATCATAATTAGGTCGCTTTTGGAAGTGCTGTAAAATAGACTAGAAAAAATTCAAATTTTCCAAAAAAAAAAAAACTATTGCGTATGTTTAAAAAAGCAACTTGTTACGTCTGTAAAGACGTTAATCATCGTGAACTTCAAACTAAAAATGCTTTTGCTGAAATTAAAAATAAAATACTTGCGAGAATATTTCACACGTCAATCCCAGCCTTTGCGAAATTCTGCGTTAAACGCCATACGCCATTATGATGCTAGTGTCGGAAGAACCGGAAACGGCTTTTAGTAATTCTCACTCCTCACAATAATTTCATCTAATGTTCTAAAACATCTCAAAGAAATCCTTCGACAGTTACGTAAACGCAAAATTACAATACATAATTCTTATTTTTTAACAGATTGAAAGAATTGTTCGTCCAGAATTGGATATATATACCCATTTACGTCGGGCAGCATACAGTTAATTGAAAATAATCACGTTTTCAACTTTCCTAATTATCTTTTAATTGTAATATATTGTAATATTAGCACTTTTAAATTCTTATTTTTTAACAGATTGAAAGTATCTTTCATCCAGAATTGGAAATATACCCATTTACGTCGGGCAGCATACAGTTAATTGAAAATAATCACGTTTTCAACTTTCCTAATTACTTTTTAATTGTAATATATTGTAATATTAGCACTTTTAAATTCTTATTTTTTAACAGATTGAAAGAATCTTTCATCCAGAATTGGAAATATACCCATTTACGTCGGGCAGCAAACAGTTAATTGAAAATAACCATGATTTCAACTTTCCTAATTACCTTTTAATTGTAATATATTGTAATATTAGCACTTTTATACTGTAATATTTTGTGTATTTTCTTTCTTACACTGTTAAAAATTTCGTCCTAGTTTGAACCAATATTTGTTGCTCAGTAGCTGCCATTATAAGATGATTAAATCGCGTACCAACATTGGATCTTCCTCTTGCAACCTCGTTCCAACTATCGAAACTGTGCTTAAACAGAAACTCCGAATATTGGTTTAAGATTTCACCATCTAACAGTGGCAGCCATTAAGCACCAAAATTTGGTTCAAACTAGACAAGATTTTTAACAGTGTACCTCATTTCTTATTGGCCTTTACTGTACCAAGACTACATAAAACTTGTTTCTCACAGTTTAGCTCATTCTACCTTTGATCGCTAGCGACTGATGTCGTCTCTCTTGGGATAACCGTTCATTAAAGATCCCATTGCAGAACCTAAACTGCGTCCGAGCCGCAGACCTACAGTATATGACTCCCCATTAGCATTAGTAGCAAAATTATCAACCCAGATTTAGTTGAGTTTTGAGTTTTTGTTAGCTTTATAATTTTGTCCCTTTGTGAAAACAGTGCTGATTTAACTTTTAATTAACAACAATTTAAATAATAGTAATAAAATGTCTAAGGAAAGTCGAGCTTACCATGACTGAAGATTCTTCAAAAAATATTGAATGATACATCTTTCATAGTTCTTCGTTTCATAAATTTATTTAAAAAAGATGTTTTATATAAATAATACATCGAATTTTCCTTTACTCTCTCTTTCATTCTTTTATTTATTTATTTATTTATTTATTTGATAAAATTTTAATATATAGTGGGATGAAAATCCGATAAAATTTAATTTATATTGAAATAAAAGACGATAAAACAAAACCAGTAAGCCAAAAAATAATTTTGTTTACCATTATTATCTTATCACTTTCTCTATATTGGTTTATAACCAATTTCTTTTCCAGAGAATAAACAATATTTTTAACAATTATTGATTGCGCAATTTAACTACATAACAAGGATTAAAGCATGATTTTTTTTACTCTCATACTAGCAGTAAACTGAAACGAACAATGAAACTATAAATGATGCTGAGTTCATTGAACAAAATTATAATTTAACTAGCGGCCTTCGCCCGCTACGCTGGTCGGTTTATCTAAAGAAATCTTGAAGAAGTAGTTAGATAAGGTTCAGACATACATTAAAAAAAAAAAAAAGCAAGTCGATCATTCAAAAAACGTTGGGAAATATCAAATATTTACTGTAATTTTTTAAGAAAAACAAAGTTTCGAAAAAAAAATTAAATCGAAAAAAAAATTACACTGACATATTAATGCAAGGAAATTTTCCCAGAGAGAAAATTCGCCTTGAATACAATATTTCAAATTCTTTTAATTGCTTATAGGCGTTAATGCCAACATAGTGAAAAAAAATTCCATGCTGGGAATCGAACCCGGGCCATCAGTATGGCGCACTGACGTTCTACCGACTAAACCACATGGAACGACAGCCAGCTTGAAACTTTCTCATACTTAAGTAGACTGGCGAAAACATAACGATAGCGCGTTTTAAAATCGCACAGTGACATCTATTGGATTTTAAATGTACTAAAAAACGTTATGTACTAAAAAACGTGAGCAGCGCACCTAATAGTTTCTTTTGTTTCTTTTTGTTACTTTTTTGTCTGTTGTCCGATTTTGATGAAACAAAGCCTATACACTGCCCGGGAGTGTGCATTCTTCATTAGTGAAAACCGCATAAAAATCCATTCAGTAGTTACGAAGATAACCTCGAACAAACAGACAGACAGACAGACAGACAAAAAATTCAAAAAAATTTTTTTTGTGTTTCATTGGTTTTCTTTTATCGCCCTGACTCCATTTTTGTCAATTATCTTCAATGTACAGACACACCGGGTCCTACTGTTTTATTATATGTATAGATTAGTAACAGACTATCTCATACCACACAAAATAGATATAATTATAATTGCTCTTTCATATTTCTTTATTAGATACACGCATAACAAAATTTTAGGTAAATGTCATAGTTAATATAAGTAAATATTCGTGTTTCGAACTGTTAATTTCACTTAATGAACTGAATCGAAAATACTAATAAGAACATCATAGAAATGCGTATATATTAGAAGCAATAATTAAATTTAGAAATAAGATTCTGCTTTCAGAGTAACATTTATTCCAGAAACATAAAAGTTATGATATACTCTAACTCGAAGTTAAATTACCTTCTTATTCATTAAGTGAATAATAAATGTCAAAAAGATATCAGCATTAACAGATAAACATTCTTACTTTTTGTGTGTTTCCATGCTTTCCGAAGCAGATAATGATGCAAGGCTGATAATGAATTAAACAGAAAACGCAGTGCATGCAAGAACTCTTTATTTGTGCAAATATAACTCTATTTGTACTTAGAAAATGTATTGAGCTAACATAAATGTAATAAGAAAATATTCCTAATAAAACAAAAATTGTGATGTATTCAATATATTCAATAAAATGTGAGGTCGCTGATGCAAAGACAGGCGTAACATTATATGCTAAAAATATTCCTGAATTGTTTAATCCTTTGCGGGAATATTCTACCCCAACTATTTTAAATTAAATTCTCATCAGAAACATTTAACAAAATTTTAATTTTTAAACTTTGGCGGGAAAATGCGAAAACATTTCTTATTTTTAAATAAAAATTTTCGATTTTTCCGGCGTAAAATAAATACTACAGAGATATTATTGTTTGCCCCTCAACGGTTTAGGATTATATAAAGCTAAATCCGCCATCCAGCGAATCCATCTTTCGACAGATGGAAATGTTTAAAAGAGCTGATTGACTCAATTTATAAAAAAAAGTGAATTAAAAGTACAATAATGAATCGAATTTAATAAATATTATTTTCAAAACTTGATATTAATTTTGCGAGTTACAATTTTACACGTAAAAATTCGCGATCTTTATTTGTAGTTCTCAACTGAGTGCCGGCGTAATTCTGAAATTAACTTTTAGACGCACGCGCAGTAAAGTTTTAAGTTTAGGAAAGAACATACTGTATTCACTTTCACTACTACACATTTTCGCATACTGAAGTAGTCTGAGAAGAGAGTCTCAATTTCATTGTCAGAGGAATTAAAAAAAACATTGAAATGTGTCAGCATTATAAGTTATTACATAAAAGCGAATGTTTTACATGAATAATATATCGGATTTTTTTTCTCTTTTCATTTCTTTCATATAATTTTAATTTATATAAGAAATGAAAATAATTCAAAGCAGATAAGCCGAAAGTTGGATTTGTTTGCCGTTATTATCTTATTTCGCTCTGTATATTAGGTTATAACAAGTTTCTTTTGCAGAGAACAAACAATATTTTTTTCAATTATTGACTGCGCAATTCAGCAACATAACAAGGATTATATAACAGCATAACTCTTTCACCAGTATACTTGCTGTAAACTAAAACTAACAATGAAACAATAATGATAATGAATTCATCGAACAAAATTATTATTTAATAAGTAACAGACATTCTCATACCAAACAATATACTTTTAATTAAATTTGCTTTTTGATATTTCTTTATTAGATACATGCATAACAAATTTTTAGATAAATATCATAATTAATGGATGTAATTATTCGTGTTCTGAACTGTTAATTTCACTTAACGAGCTGACTGGGAAATACTAATACGAAAGTCAAAGAAATCCGTGTATATTAGGAGCGATAATTAAATTTGGAAATAAGATTCTGCTTTCAGAATAACGTTTATTCAAAAAACATAAAAGTTATGATATACTCGTTTCGTAAATTCGAAATTAAATTACCTTCTTATTCCTTAAATAAATAATAAATGTCAATTAAAATCAACAATGATACATTAATGATACTGAGTTTGTAATTATTATTTTATATCTTTCTGCATATTGGGCTATAACCAATTACTTATCAGGGAACAAAGAATATTTATTTTTACAATTATTGATTGCGTAATTTAGCGAGATAACAAGGTCTACAGCATGATATTTTTTACTAGCATACTTGCAGTAAACTAAAACCAACAATGAAACAATAATGATACTGAGTTCATCGTACAAAATTATTATTTAATTACTAACAGACCATCTCATACCATACAAAATAGATATAATTATAATTGCTCTTTTATATTTTTTATTAGATATACACGCATGACAAATGTTAAGATAAATATCATAGTAAATAAGGTATCCTGGGGTAATAACGCCACGTTAAGGTTCTACCAATTTTCACGCTCAGTTTTAGATTGTATTTTTCAAACAAATATATGATTTGATACAGCAACTCATTGACTATGTATGTAAAAAAAATAATTTAACAGAAATGTATTCCTAAAAAGTAATGGCGTGATTTCTTGACCAATTCTATTTGGCGTTATTACCCACCTATATGGGTAATAACGCCATGCAAACAAAACTATGAAAGAAGATGGAATAATTGGATGTAGATTGCCAAAAATACAAACTCTACAAACTTAGAAATTAACAAATTGCATTCTAAGCTATAGAAAATGTTGATTTTTTTGTGAAAGTGTAAGAAAAAGAAAAGTGTGGTGTGGGGGGGGGGATGAGGCAAAAGAATATCAGACCGTGAGCTTCTTTTTGCTTAAAAAGAACCTCTTAAATAGAATTATTAGAAACATTGCACAGTTTTAACTGTGTTTATTTGAATCAGTATTTAGGATGTAGCTCGGCCACTGTAGGGAATCAACCGGGGTATTAATGCCAAGGATTGGCGTTATTACTCCGGTATAGTTATTGCGCAGTACATTTTAAATTACAAATTATCTCGGGAAGATATCCAAAATCTTCAACAATATTTTGAAAGTACATGAAATGCACAACAAATTGTAATTAGCAAAGTATTTCCGGATTAAAAAAATAGTCTTCACATCACAAAACGCATCTCGCAAATTTTAGATCGAGCGTTAATTTTAGTTGCTTGTAAAAACAATAAGACCTACAAATGGAGCAAATTAACTTGAAGCTGTTTTTTGCGATTTATATGACTCAAAACCCTTCTGCGCAGAGCACATGGGTGTCATTTTCCAGATTATATCATAATTATGCATAATATTAGCACTTGGCGTTATTACCCCGCCTGGCGTTATTACACCAGACCACCTTATATGTAAGTTTTCGTGTTCTAAACTGTCATTTTCACTTAACGAACTCGATGGAAGATAATAACTTTAGCTTTTTGTGTATCTCTGAACTTCTCGAGACATACAAAGAAGCAATACTGATAATTAATTAAAAGTAAAAGAGTAATGCATGCAATAACTCTTTATTCGAATAAATATAGCTCTATTTGTACTTTGAAAATGTATTTCGAGTAAATATTCCTAATAAAAGTAAAAATGCAATTTATTTAATAGATGTGAGGTCGCTCAAGCAAAGACAGACGAATTATGATATGATAAAAATATTTCTGAATCGTTTTACCCTTTTAGAGGCGGTTGGATAAATTTTATCCCTCCTAATTTAAACAAGCTTTTAACCAGAAACATTTAACATTTTTTTGCAGCAAAATGTTGAAAATATGCTTTTTCACAATTAAAAATATTTTTTTTCTATTTTTCTAGTGATAAATTAATATTTTAAGGACATTATTGCTTGCCCATCAAGGGGGGATGATTAAAGACTCGCCTAATGCTACTGATAGAAAGGTTTAAAAGAATTAATTGACTTAATTTATTAAAATGTTACAGGAAATTTACAAAAATAAATCAAATTTAATAAACAGTATTTGAAAACTTGATGTTAAGTTTGCCAATCACAATTTTACACGTAAACATTCGCGATCGTTATTTGAAGTTCTAATCTGAATGCTGGCGTAATCCAGAAATTTACTTTTCGACGCAATCGCATTAAAGTTTTAGATTTGACAAAAAACATACTCTAACCATTTTCACTATACTGCTTCTTTTCACCCACTGAGGCAGTCTGAAGATGAAAATCTTAATTTCAGTGTCAACGGGATGAAATTTTTTTTGAAATGTATTAGCGTTATAAGTTTTTATATAAAAAAGGATGTTTTCTATAAATATCATTTTCATTTTCTGTAGAATAAATAAATAAATAAATAAAATAAAATAAAATAAAATACATAAAAAAATTATTTTATTTTATTTTATTTTATTTATTTATTTATTTATTTTTATTATTACTAATTTATATATTTTTTGTGTACATTTTATTTCATTTTAATCTCTCCTTTTAGTTAATTTTTTTTTAATTTACCCCGCTTTTTTCCCCATTTCCCTTCCCCCCTTCTTCCTTTCCTCTCCTTCATTGTCTATCTAGTTTTGTTTATGCTCTTCCGTGATTGGCTGTTGCCTTCTTCTTTCCTATTGGCTGTTCCTTCTGCTTGCTCCCTCTCCCTCCCGCATTCCTCTTCAGTCGTGCCGCTACATTCATTGTGGACGCACGTCTTTTTGCGCCTGACGAAGAAAGACTAAGTTCTTTCGAAAGGCCTTGCGCAGTTAACTTATTTTATGGTGTTTAAAGAAGTTTTTTTCATTTCAATTGTGTATAACACCAGTTTCAATTTTATACATTGAATGGTCTTTTTTTGTATAGCCAGAAAGAATGTTTCTGAAATGAATATTTCACACTCATATAGATATAAATGTGACGTGATATCGAAAGCAATCATCACATTATCATTGTCATCATCCGGAAGAAACAATCTTCCTGCTGAAGGCCTCGTATATTTTTCAATAACTTGTGTCTGGTGAAGTGTTCCATTCTACGGTGTTTTGGAACAACATTCTCAATCACAGCCTGGTTTTCATATTTTACAGAAGATATTATTTTTCATATATTGAATAATGTAGGCAGAACACCATGATAGAGTCCAGTTCTAAGTTTTACAAGTAACACTGCAAAGCAACTACGAGATGACTTCTTCTTTGAGGAACGTATTTTGGACTTTACAAAGATACAGTTAAAATCAGACATATATATATATACCCATGAGAATATAATAATAGATTTCGAAAAAGTGTCCCAGTGTATTAAAATCGAGGCCTTCTTTACTACATTTCTGATATTGTTTTAAATAATTTCATGCATAGTATTTCATACATCCATATATTCTCACTTACAGAACTTTAATCTTGCAGTGTTAATTTACCGATCAAGAAATATGAGTTTTACAGCATCGTATTCGGGTCGAAATATATATTCTCGTTTCTATAAACGCTTGAGTTTCATTAGCTACAATAACGAGGGAGCCTTAATACCTTTACATACAAGAGTTAGAGTTGTGAAAATGAGATATTGATAAATGTATATTAGGTTTATTCTTGTGGTCTCAGCGACAGTAATCGTTAACGCATAATCTCTTATTGTTACACCAGGAAAAGAAATAGAATTATTTAGAGCCTGGAGAGCGCGAAATGCATATTATTTGTATTTAGAGAACTACTTGGAATCATTCTGTAAATCTCAGTTTTTTGAATATCTAAGTATCTATGTAACTTTTCGGTTAGAACAGATACGAAAAGTTTTCTGCGAAACTTTACAACAATCACATTGGCATCCAAGCATTATTTATTAACAATTTCTTTAATAAATATATTCGAAAACAATTTTAGAAAATAACATTGACATCTGAACAGCGTTAATACTTTTTAAGTACGGCAAAAGAAGTCTGAACACGCTCCGATAGTAGTGCATTTGATTCTCTGACATAATACATTTTTTTCTTTAATAGGTAGAAGCGCACACTGAACCTAAATAGAATAATGCTCATATAAAAGCTTATAAAGAGTAGAATCATTGCATGTCAAAATGAATTGGGTTTATCGAGCGCTTCTTAATAAAAAATTAATTCAAAGACGCGAAAAACGTCAAAAATGCAGAAAAAAGCCAAAACACTCTACTTTCAGGCTATAATTTCCATGACTTACTATTTTATTTATCTCGTAAAACTTATATTAAACAAAACTACATATTTTTAACTATACGAATTCACAGAACAATCATCTGAATTCGAAACTTTTTTTCCGGGTATATGATGGGCGAAAAATAGCCCTTAATGACCCGCCTCCTTTGTAACTTTTGTTTGCAAAGACAAAAGCTACTTTAACTAGTATGACTAAAATATTTTGTGAAAATCTGTAAACCTGTGTGAGAATTATCATAATTTTCATACAGCTTGATTTTCAGTTCTTCAGAAATTTTAAAGGTAAGAAAAAACCACTGCATAAGAAACTCTATGGTAAAGAATAATCACCGGAAATATATGTGTAACTTTAACTTTACAAAGCCACAGAACATTTATCTAAATTCGAAACTTTTTTTCCGGGTATATGATGGGCGAAAAATAGCCCTTATTAACCTACCTCCTTTAATAAATATTATTTTCAAACTTGACGTTAAGTTTGACAATTACAATTTTGCACATAAAAATTCGCGACCTTTATTTGAAGTTCTAATCTGAGTGCGGTCGTAATTTAGAAATTTACTTTAGACGTTTTAAGTTTTAACAACGATCATACTCTATTTACTTTCACTACTACACTTTTTCACCCACTGAAGTAGTCTGAGATGAAAATCTTAATCTCAGAGTCAGCTGGGTAAAAAAAATATTGAAATATGTTAGCATTATAAGTTAATGTACAAAAACGGATGTTTTGTGTGAATAGTGTATCGGATTTTCTTTTTGTCTTTTCATTTCTTCCGTAAAGTTTTTATTTGCATAGAAAATGCAAATACAACAAAGCAGATAAGCCAAAAGTTAGTTTTGTTTACCATTATTATTTTATTTCATTTTGTATAATAGGTAATTACAAGTTTAATTTTCAGAGAACAAACAATACTTTTTACAATTATTAACTTCGCAATTTAGCGACATAACAAGCATTACATAACATCATAGTTTTTTTCATCAGTGTATTTGTTGTAAACTAAAACTAACAATGAAATAAAAATGACAGGGAGTTTCACTGAATAGAATTATTATCTAATTAGTAACAGACAATTTCATACCAAACAAAATATCTTTAATTAAATTTGCTGTTTGATATTTCTTTGTTATCTACACGCATAACAAATTTTTAGATAAATATCATAGTTAATAGATGTAAATATTCGTTTTCTGAACTGTTAATTTCATTTCATGAATTGAATGGAAAACACTAATACGAACATCAAAGAAATGCCTATATAAGGAGCAAATTCAAAAATAAGATTCTGCTTTCAGTGTAACATTTACTGGAAAAACATGAAAGTTACGATTCACTCTTTCATAAATTCGAAGTTAAATTACCTTCTTAGTCCTTAAGTGAAGATTATATGTCATAAAAATATCAGCATTAAGAGATAAACCTTTTTGCTTTTTGTGTATTTCCTTTTTCACGAGGCAGAGAAGGATGCCTGGTTGATAATGAATTAAACATAAATCAGTAATGCATGAAAGAAATCCTTATTTGTATAAATGTAGATCTATTCGTATTTTGGAAATTTACTTCGAGAAAATATTCTTAATAAACCTAAAAATGCGATTGACTCAATTATTCAATAAATGTGAGGTCGCTGATGCAAAGACAGTAACACCATGATATTCGAAAAATATTTCTGAATCGTTTAACCCTTGGGTGGGATATATTTTACTCCCCTAATTCAAACCAGATTCTCACAAGAAACTTTTAACAATTTTTTATTTATTTTTTAACTTTAGCGACAAACTGTTGAAAATTTGCCTTTTCTTACAAAAAAATAAAAACTTTCGATGTTTCAGGTAAGAAATCAATATTACAGAGAGATTATTGCTGGTCCCTCAAGGTGTTAAGATTACACGAAGCGAAATCCGCTAAATTCAACAAGAATTCCATGGAAATATTTGAAAGAAACTCAAAAGAAGAAGTATATATATATATATACAGGGTGTATCTAAACTACTGGGCAAAACTTTTAGAGGTGATAGTACACATCAAGACAAATAATATTAAATGGGCAAACTAAGGGTCCCAAACGTCTTCCGAAGGTGATAGGCGCCATCAAAGTTTAGGGTCCAAAATATGAAATGATTATAAAAAACGGAAAAAATTGATCGATTCGTTTGCGGTTTTCACAAAAACTATTCTTTATGTCAGTATTGTCTTAAAAATAAATTATAAAGATAAATTTCAAAAAATGCCAATAGAGGGCGCTTTAGACTTTGGAATAACGAAAAACTATTTTTTACCGTTATTTTTTGCATCTCATAAATATTTTTAAAAGATTAGACATAACCTTAAATTTTGAGCTCAAAATCTGTGGTTAAGTAGCGTAAACGGATCTGTGTTCAATGGGAGTGGGTAGATTCAAATTTCATATGATTATAAAATACAGAATAATTGGTCAATTGATTTGCGGTTTTCCCTAAAACTATTCTTTATATCAGTATTATCTTGAAAATAAATTATACAGATAAATTAAAAAAAAAATTTCGATAGAGGACTTTGGAGTAACGTACAACTATTTTTATCGTTATTTTTTGCATCTCATTAATTTTTTTTAGAAGCTTAGACATAAACTTACATTTTGAGCTGAAAATCTGAATCGTTGAGAGTGGTTAAGTAGCACAAACTGAACTGTGTTCAATGGGGGTTGGGAGGTTCAAATTTCAAATGCTTATAAAAAACGGAAAAATTGGTCGATTCGTTTGTGATTTTCTCTAAAACCATTCTTTATGTCAGTATTTCCTTGAAAGTAAATTTTAAAGGTAAATTAAAAAAAAATCCGTTAGAGGGCGCCTTACACTTTAGAGTAACTAACAACTATTTTTAACCGTTATTTTTTTCTTATCTAAATAAATATTTTAAGAGCTTGGGCTTAAATTTTGAGCTCAAAATCTGAATCGTTGTGAGTAGTTAAGTAGAGAAAAATTGAAATGTATAGGGTGGGATGGGTCATATTTCAACTCCTGACCACAGTTCAGTTTGCGCCTCCCTTTTTGTTAACTTGAGTTGTTAATCCCTCCCAACGATTCAGAATTTGAGATCAAAATTTAAATCCAAGCTTTTGCAAGTATTTAATTAGATACAAAAAATAACAGTTAAATATTGTTGTTGGTTACTCTAAAGTTTAAGGCGCCCTCTAACGGAATTTTTTGAAATTTATTTTCAAGGAATGGTTTTAGAGAAAACCGCAAACGAATATATCAATTTTTCCGTTTTGTATAATCATTTGAAATTTGAACCTTCCCACCCCCATTGAACATAGTTTAGTTAGCGCTACTTAACCACTCTCAACGATTCAGATTTTCAGCACAAAATTTAAGTTTATGTCTAAGCTTAAAAAAAATTAAATGAGATGCAAAAAAAAAAAAAAACGGTAAAAAATGTCTGTACGTTACTCCAAAGTGTAACGCGCCTTCTATCGACATTTTTTGAAATTTATCTGTATAATTTATTTTCAAAACAATACTGACATACAGAATAGTTTTAGTGAAAACCTCAAATCAATTGACCAATTCGGTTTTTTATAATAATTTGAAATTTTAACCTACCCACTCCCATTGAACACAGATCCGTTTACGCTACTTAACCACAGATTTTGAGCTCAAAATGTAAGTTTATGTCTAAACTTCTAAAAAAATTTATGAGATGCAAAAAATAACGGTAAAAAATAGTTGTTCGCTACTCCAAAGTCTAAAGCGTCCTCTATTGGCATTTTTTTTTTAAATTTATCTTTATAATTTATTTTCAAGACAATACTGACATAAAGAATAGTTTTCGTGAAAACCGCAAACGAATCGACCAATTTTTCCTTTTTTTATAATCATTTCAAATTTTGGACCCCAAACTTTGATAGCGCCTATCTCTTTCGGAAGACGTTTGGGACCCTTAGTTTCCCATTTAATATTATTTGTTTTTATGTGTACTATCACCCCTTAAAGTTTTGCCCAGTAGTTTAGATACACCCTGTATATATATATATATATATATATATATATATATATAATACAAATAATAATAGTAATGATAATAGTAATGAATCAAATTTTATAGATATTATTTCTAAATTTGATGTTAAGTTTGTGAGTTACAATTTTACGGGTTAACATTCGCGATCTTTATTTGAAGTTGTAATCTATCTGCCTGCATAATTCATAAATTTACTTTTATATACACTCGCAGTAAAATGTTTTAGCTTTATCAAAGAATGTACTCAATTCACTTTATTTATTACACATTTCTGCCACTGAAACTCTCTGAAATGATACTCTCAACATCAGGGTAAACGGAATAAAAAAATATTGAAATTTGTTAGCGTTGAAAGTTATATAAAAACGGATGTTATATATAAATAATATATCAGATATTCTTTTTCTGTTTTCATTTCTTTCATGAAAATTTGATTTATATTGGGAAGGAAAATAAAACAAAACAGATAAGTTAAGAGATAATTTTGTTTCTCACTATTATCACTAGTAGATCGAACCCGGTCTTCCCGGGTTACACAGCAAAGATAAAAACATTTTTTTTTTTTAATTGAAAACTCTAATGAATTTTCTACATGTAATATGCGTTTTAGATTACTAACTCCAAAAAAGCATTTTTAACCCTTTAACCAGTTGAAGGGAGTGGGACAAAATATATCCCATTTAATTTTAATTGCAAAACGCCACAATGACACCAGTATTTTAAAATAGTAATTTCATTTTTTTCAAATACGTGAAGAAATGCTTTTAAATATTTTGAAATAAATTTGTTTTTAAATTATGGTGTCAATCAATCATTTCAATATTTCAAGAATTGTAGTGTTTTTCCCCTCAAAGGGTCAAAGCTCAAAGGTCTTGCGGATATTTTCATTCATGTTTCATTCATAAAATAATAACTGTGAAAAGTATTGATATGACGATTTGTATTTGATAGCTTTACGTATTTTTTTACCTTATACATTTGAAAAAACTAATATTAATCTCAATATTATATTAAATCAATCTTTGAATTAAAATATTACATAGCGGAAAAAGATGGGTAGGCCACTTAAAGGGTTAAATGAAAAATATTAATTATAGAATCAAATAAAGTTATGAAGTTTATCAAAAGTCACATTTCCGTATTAGACGCATGCCAAAAGTTATTATCCAAAGATTTCGTTACTTACGGCAGCAATTTTGTTTCTGGTCATTTCAGTGCTTGGAGCGCGTAACTCAATTAAGTGTCTGTTAAATTTTTGTTTATTTTATTTTATTATTTATAAAAGAAATATTAATTTTGCTATAGTATATTAGCCGGAAACAAATCCCGACCTCTTTATATTTTTCTAAGGACAAATAGATTACTCTATCGTAATCGAGTTTCACTCGGTAGAGATGAATTTAAAAATAACCCGCACCTGATTTTTTTTAACCACAGCCAATCAGTAAATTGAAATACAGTTTTCAAACAAATACAAAATATTTTCAAAGTATTTTTTTTCTTATTTGGCAGTGTAGAAATTTAAGTTGTTTGATTGCATGTTCAATTTGCAATTTTTAATAATTTAATCTGCGTTTTTAACCATTCTTTTATTTTATTACTCATGCAACTTTAATTTTATTATGAAAATTATCAGGAAAAATATTTATAGATTTATAAGTAAATTGTGTATCATTATTTCTTAATGGAGATATGTGATTAAGATATATATTTTAAATGCTTAAAAAATATAAGCTTGTAATAAATGAGTCAAATGAGTCATACAGTTTTCAATCAAATTGCATTTGAAAGTAGATTTCTTTTCCTATATGACGAAATAAAAAATGAAAATGTGCGATGTTTAGAATATTAAAAAATTGCAGTAACAAAAATTGCAAAAAGGTCATTTTATCCTGAAATGTTGTCATTCGCAAAATAACGCTAGTGCTATGCACGGACACATTTGTTCGTTACAATATATATTTTGCGTATATGAGAAATCTTATGCGCATACTAAAATGCTAAAAGTAAAGAAATGACTGCGCGTACATTTTTTCAAAAAAGTTTGCTCTAAAGTTAACTCTATGACAAATTTAAAATTCGTTTTATAATTTAAAATACACAATAAAAATTAAAGAAATAAACATCAAAATACACAAACATTGCACTCCATCATTTCAACTTGCAAAGAAGATGCCGTATTTTCCGTGAAACACGGGAATCTTGATTTTTATATATCATGCCAAACCAAATTTTCAATTACATTTTTAACATTGGATATTGGCAAATTATGAAATCTCATTTCGTCAGTTACATCGTTCTTTTTCTATTTCAGATCAATTTTCTATGTGAAAAATGTACTTTTTTCTTTTATAAAAATACATTTGGGAAATTAAAATGGTGCTAAAAATAAAGTAAAAAATAAGTAACATAAAAAATATAATTATTTCAAAAAAAAAATTATTATTATTATTTTTTTTGCATTTTCTTTCTAGTAAAGTAGGTAACAAAAAAAAAAAAAAAAAAAAAAAAAAAAAAACTAAAGTAATCGTCTACTCTAGCAAGTTTAACTGAAATTTATAAAAAAAATACATTAAGCAAATAATGTTATTTTAATATAATTACAATTGAATGTCTTAAACAAATGGACAAAGATTTGAGGAACCGGACATTACTTTAAAACAGGAATTACTGCCAAGATCATCTGTGTTTGCTTGTCTAACTCGGCGAAAAAAATTCAACCCAGTGGGGAAAAAAAAGAATCACATTGAATAGGTACTAAATCCTTTGACATCCGCCGTGCATTTTTTCTCTAAATTAAAGTGATCTGCTTAAATTTAAGCATTCTAAAATAGCATTGTATTTTATTATAAACTAAAATCTATACACTGTAAAAAATGTCAGATGTTTCTGAATATATAAAAATGAACTGTAATCAAAAATGAAAATATACAGTAACCTCTTCTAACTCACCTAATGTTTCGAAAACCATTCCTTTACCTTTAAAAATCCCAGAAAACTATTTGTTTTAGAAATTTAAAGAAGAATTTATAAAAATTAATTTTTATTAGCTACCCGTCCTTTTCGGAAACGTTTCTAAGTAGCTTTTACAGTGCAATAATCACTTTTCTCAAATCAAAATATCACTTTTTCGGATTCTATCAATTCTCAAGTAAACGTTTTCAGCTGCATAACTGATTTTGGGCATGCAATTGTAGCAAAATAATGTTAATTTTCATATTAATGTGAATACTGTTAAAACTGTATATTTGTCTATTAAACATGTTCTCTGAATATCAAAATATTTTCGTATGAATTAGTAGCATGAGAAAAAGTGATATTTTGATTTGAGAAAAGTGATTATTGTACTGTTAAAGCTACTTAGAAACGTTTTCGAAAAGGACGGGCAGCTAATAAAAATTAATTTTTATAAATTTTTCTTTAAATTTGTAAAACAAATAGTTTTCTAGGATTTTTAAAGGCAAAGGAACGGTACTAAAAGTTTCCTTCTCTTTTGTGAAAACACGCGGTTGTGTTCGGGCTTAATGTAGCAGATTTCAGGGTTCATTTTTTGCATCACTCCAAGCCATCATAAGTCCTCTCTATATCTTATTTTTACTTTATGGCTATTTTTCCTTTACTTTGCACAGAAATGGAGTACTCAAGTTGCCACCTCCAGAAAAATTAAATTAAAAACTACAAAAAAAAAAAAAAATAATATCTCAAAAGCAAATTAAGATACAGTTTTCAAACAAATTGCATATAAAAGTACATATTTTATCCCTACACAACGGTGTAAAGATTAAAAATGTGCAATGTCTAGGAGTTAAAAAAATTGTAGTAATGAAAATTGCAGCAGTGAAATTTCATCAGAAAATGTTGCCATTGGAAAACTGACGTATGCGTTACGAACAGATATGTTTGGCCTTTATAATATAGATATATCTTTTTGTATATTGGGTTATAACGACTTTCTTTTTCAGTGAACAAACAGTATTTTGTCACATTTATTAATTGTGTAATTAGCGACTTAACAAGGACTACATAACAGAATATTTTTTCAGTATACTTGCAGGAAACTAAAACCAACAATGAAACAAGAATGATTCATCGAACAAGTTAATTTTAAATAGACCATCTCATACCAAACAAAATATCTTTAATTAAATTTGTTCTTTGATTTTTCTTTATTAGATACACGCATAACAAAATTTTAGATAAATAATTTTTAATACATGTAAATATTCATGTTCTGAACTGTTAGTTTCACTTAATAAACTGGTAGACGGCAGGTACTGGGTTCGAACCCAATCGCGGCCGTTGGCCTAACCGTTCGGAGTTTTCGTGGTTTTCTCCGAACCTTGCGTAAATACGGGTTAGGTTCCCTTAGAAAGACTCCCACGAAGGGCACTCCTCCCCATGGGCCTATATCCCTAGTGTAGATAATCGGCCGACACAAATACACACACACTTAATAAACTGAGTGGAATATAGTAATACGAACATCAAAGAAACGCGTGTTAATGAAAAGCGATAATTAAATTTGAAAATGAGATCCTGCTTTCAGAGAAACATTTATTTGAAAAGCATGAAATTTCTGATTTGCTCGTATCATAAATTCCAAAGTAAATAACTTTCTTAGTCCATAAGTTAATAATAAATATTAAAGAAATATCTGCATTAACAGATGAAAATTTTTGCCTTTTCGATATTTCCGTGGTTTACGAGGCAGATAAAAATGCAGGCAATGCTAAAAATGAATTAACGCAAAACAATAATGCTATACAGCCCAATTTGTATTTTGAAAATGTATTTAGAGAAAATATTCCTAATAAAAAAAAATCGCATTTTTAAAATTTATTCAATAAATGTGACATCGCTTATACAAAGACATGAAAAAATATTAGATTAAAAAACAATTAAAGCCGTGCAATGTTTATAAAAATTCTATTTAACTGATCTTTAGCAAAGAGACGCAGAACATTTGATATTCTATTGCCATATCTCTTCCTCCTTTTTCTTGCGCTTTCGCAAAAATATTTAAATTTTATGCCACTTAGAAAGCATATAAGAAATCATAAATACTGATTTAAATAATCACAGCGAAAAACTTGCAATGAATCTAATAATTCTAATTAATGGACCAGTTTAAGCAAAGAGAAGCTCGGAGTCTGCTATTCTGTTGTTCCCCTCTTTTTTATTAACTTTCACAAAATAATTAATATTTTTATTCGCTTAGAAGGCAATTTCTTGATTACTATTGCAGTAGAGTTTGTGTTTTTACAATTGAAGAATTTGCATGCCATTATTCCATCTTGTTTCAAAATTTTGTTTGTATGACGTTTGTGAAGAAATCTCGCCACGATTTTTCATGAATACACATTTGTTATTTCCTTGCAGTGAGTGAATGAGTTCCTGTATCTAAACCGTTACTTATATGAAACAAGACATCTAAAATTATGCTGTGAGATTTGGTAGAACCTTAATGTGACGTTATTACCCAAGGATAAAATTTCATAAAAGAATATTTTATATCTAAAAAGAAAATAAAACAATACAGACAAGCCAAAAAACAGTTTTGTTTGTAATTATTATCTTTTATCTTTCTGTTTATTGTGTTATAACCTATTCTTTATCAGGGACCAAACAATATTTTTCACAATTATTGATTGTGCAATTTAGCGACATAACAAAGATTACAGCATTTTTTTTTACTAGCGTACTTGCAATAAACTAAAACCAATAATGATACGGAGTTCATCGAACAAAATTATTATTTAATTAGTTACAGACCATCTCATACCAAACAAAATATCTTTAATTAAATTTGTTCTTTGATATTTCTTTATTAGATACATGCATAACAAATTTGTAGATAAATATCATAGTTAATGGATGTAAATATTCGTGTTTTGAACTGTTAATTTCACTTAACAAACTGAATGGAAAATACTAATTGGAGCATCAGAGAAAAGCGTTCTTATTTGAAGGGATAATTAAATTTGGAAATAAGATTCTGCATTCAGAGAAACATTTATTTGAAAAACATTGAAAGTTATAATTTAGTCATTTCTTAAATCCAAAGTTAAATTACCTTTCTGAGTTCATACGTGAATAATAAATGTAAAAGAGATATCAGCATTAACAGATAAACATTTTTACTTTTTGTGTATTTCCGTGCTTCTTGATTCACATAACGATGCAAAAGCTGATAATGAATTAAACAGAAAACAGCAGTGCATGCAATAGCTTCTTATTTGTCTAAATATAGCTCTATTTGTACTTAGAAAATGTATTTCGAGAAATATATTCCTGATAAGACTAAAACTACATTTATTCGATTTATTCAATAAATGTTAAGTCGCTGATCTAAAAATACGCGTAACATGATATGCTAAAAATATTTATGAGTTGTTTATGAATATACAAGGGGAAACTCATCGAATTCAACGGATGAAAATGTTTCAAAGAACTGATTAACTCAATTTATGAATAAAAAAAAAAAATACAAAAATGAATCAAATTTAATAAATATATTTCCATACTTAGAATTTTTAATGCCATTTATGGTATTTAATTATTGATCTGTGAAAATATTATTTTAAAAAAGATATGACTATTTACATTTCGTGTTTCTTAATACATTTCCTGACTGTGAAAATTTATCTTCTTAAAAAAAAAAATCTTTATAATGTCTACAGTCTTGGGTTATCTATATTTAAAAATTAAAATCGATCGGGTGTCTTCTGGTGAGATTTTAATGCTAAAAAATTCAATAGAAATATAAAGAAGAAATAATTTCCATAAGTTTGTTCTTACAATTTTGGTTAAGTTAAAAAAAAATTAGATTAATATATAGCCAGACCCTATGAACCCCAGAAAAACATATACATACAAATTAAATTATTACTACTGTACATATTGTAGGTGTACTCATTATTTATAGATGAATATGAGTTAATTCTGGATTGTTATTGTAATAACACAGAGACTTTAAAGTGCTATGGAAGTTTGACATACAACGATCCCTCTGACAAGAAAAAATGCATAAGAGATTTATTAATGTCTCTGAATGTGGGAATTGTACACAATTGTGGTCATCTGGAACGTGGTTTGTAGACATTATGAACAATTCCAAATGCCTCTAATTCAGACGATTATAATACTTGATAGATGTGTTTATTCTAATAATTATTTATACATATAAAGGGGAAATTGTGGTATTTTTATAGGAAAATGAACAAGAGGTCAGCAGATAGAACTAATTGCGTCGAACTTTTAACAGTGGGATAGTTCTGATGGTTTTTTCACGTTTGTGATGTAAATAAAATGCGTGTAGTTTTCAAGAAACCCACTTAGTGAAATCATGTACACCCTGCAAATTATGGTATATCAGAGTAATTTGCTTGGTGATTTACACTAAAACCTAGTGAGCAACAAATTATATCACGTTTAACTGATTAGGACATTTGATGAATTTCCGCGCAGTAGTTCTTCAGATAGAGTTTTGGTAGAAATCGCGGAAAAATACGACAGCTTTGCATATTTTGTCCGTATACTCGAAAAGCTGATCAGCGGAAAACTTTTCAAAGTCTAACTGAATTTAGTGTTTTATTAAATTCTATGTATAATTTTTATTCAGATGGACCTACTGTGAAAATTGAGTGGAAAATATCAGCACAATCTATTGGAAAACTTGTGTTATAACCTAAACAACAACAACAATTTTAACGTAAAACTGAATCTAAGTTTCTTCATATAGGAATTAGCTCTTACGAGTTCCTACAATTTTTTTTCCACATCCAGACAGACTAATAGGCAGACTCACATACAGACATTTTCAAAATATTCTGAAACATAAAAAACTGGAAGTCTAAAATATTCAAACCAATATTTCCTTGTTTTAACAATAAAATAAAGGAAAACAAATAGAATAATGAAAACAAAATTAATGGTGGCTTATCTACAATTTAATGGCTTTCAAGTATATAAAAAAATAGATCCAATTGAATCAAATAACAGAAAATGCATGAAAATCTTTCCCAAATAAGAAGGAACAATACAGTTTTATTAAGATATGACAAGCAGAAATCGTAAAACCAAAATCTAAGATCATCACGTACAAAAAAAAGAGCTAATGATTTGGCCAAATTATGCAGCAAAGAATATTTGCAGATTGATTTTGAATATAGCAACTGTCAAGATTTTATTTAAATTCCATTATCCGGGAATCAAAAGAGATATTTTTATGCAGCATGAATATGTGCAATGATTCAGTCTCCCTTGAGTTTTATAAAATTTGGAAAAAGATTTTATAAAGGTTTAACAACAACAGTAGAAATTACTTCACGCTCACAAATATCCATTATTAGATGCGTTCACAATTATTCAAATACGTAGCACCTAAAATCGTCGTTTAGTCCGTCCGTCCGTTTGTCCGTCTGTTCGCATTAATAAGACAAAAATTATCCAATTGAATCTTTTGAAATTTAAAATGTATATTTATTCATAATTTTGTCAAGTCATTTCAAACTTGTTGAAAATCCAACGTATAGTTTAATAATTACATGGACAGTCAAAATATTGGTTGTTACTTTCCCCATTGGCCGTTACATTACAGTCAATGGACAAAAAAAAAAGTTTTAAGTGCATTTTAATGATGTTACGCTCTTTCGAACATAATAAAATTGTTATGTATTTATGATGTACATACTAAAATATATATTCTTTGCAATCAATGGTGCACTGCGTATTTATTATTCAATCAGAGGGCCAGAGAAAACTGTTTCATTCCAAAACGATGCAAAGGAAAATATTGTTGGGGCGCGTTTTAATTATATTAAGCTATTTCACATTTAATGAAATTGATATACGTTGTTAAGGTTTACTAGAAGTTACTTCCTGCATAATTGAAATAGTATTAGATAGTAATAGATAGTATTTAATGAGACACAAAAGTTTTCGAATACTATACTGTATATTATTACACAAACATCTGATTATTTTAAAATCTTCTTTGAATTACGAACGCACCTCATTTGATGCTCTTGACGAGCAATTTCTAACATGTTATTTTATTTTATGTTTGAACTGGTTTTCGCTATACAATAAATTTCGTGACATTATTTATCGAGTTCTTGCTTTTAAAAATCTTTGCGGAAATATTTCTATCAAGAATGGTTGCGGAAATATTGCTGTTTGTGCGAAGTAACGTATATTTATCCAAATAAACTTTTTTATCACTACTATGAATTTTTAGCTTAGTTTGTTTAATCGCTATCAGTTGAAAAGATATGAAAATTATTTGTGTAAGGTACCCTGGGGTAATAACGCCACGTTAAGGTTCTACCAATTTTCACGTCTTAGTTTTAGATTGTATTTTTCAAACAAATATAGGATCTGATACAGCAACTCATTGACTATCTATATAAAATAAAATAATTTAACAGATATGTATTCGTAAAATGTAATGGCGTTTTTTCTTGACCAATGCTATTTGGCGTTATTACCCACCTATATGGGTAATAACGCCATGCAAACAAAACTATGAAATAAGATGGAATAATTCCGTGTAGATAGCCCAATTCTAAAAATACAAACTCTACAAACTTAGAAATTGACAAATTGCATTCTAAGCTATTGCAAATGTTCAATTTTTTGTGAAAGTGTAAGAAAAATAAAGGTGTGTTGTGGGAGGGGGGGATGAGGCAAAAGAATATCAGACCGTGAGCTTCTTTTTGCTTAAAAAGGACCGCTTAAATAGAAATATGAGAAACGTTGCACAGTTTTAACTGTGTTTATTTGAATCAGTATTTAGCATGTAGCTCGGCCACTGTAGGGAATCAACCGGGGTATTAATGTAAAGGATTGGCGTTATTACCCAGGTATAGTTATTGCGCAGTGCATTTTAAATTACAAATTATCTCGAGAAGATATCCAAAATCTTTAACAACATTTTAAAAGTACATGAAATGCACTACAAATTTATGTAATTAACAAAGTATTTCCGGATAAAAAGATAGTCTTCACATCACAACACGTATCTCGCAAATTGTAGATCAAGCGTTAATTTTAGTTGTTTGTAAAAACAATAAGACCTAAAAATGAAACAAATTAACTTGAAGCTTTTTTTTGCGATCTATATGACTCAAAACCCTTCTGCGCAGAGCACATGGGTGTCATTTACCTGATTATTTCATAATTATGCAAAATATAAGCACTTGGCGTTATTACCCCGCCTGGCGTTATTACCCCAGGGTACCTTATAATGTCTATATCATGCGACAAACATAACCGATTTTTTGGTATAGACATGTAAGAGCGTAAAATAAAATTATTATAAAAAAAAAATCCATGAAACAATATTTCTTAACTTTCGTTAAATGTACTTTATTTCTATTCATAAAATGAAAAATTACACACAAAAAAATACTTCTGAACATTCTTTTTCAGGTTTTTCTTAAACATTCTACTTTTTAAAAGTTAGTAACATTTTTATATAGTTTACTTGACACGACTGTTTACTGAGAAAAAAACACGTTTATTATAGCACTGTATCTGAATCTAATTTTCTAATTTTCAGGAAATGTATTTTACGTTCTTTTTCTTTGCGGCAAATTTGAAATACAATATTTTTTGGTACTTTGTACTCTTTTACTATTAAGAATTTTACATTAGTAAAAAGTATCGAAACTTCAATATCGGTTTTGATTTAATGGCTTTTATTTCGCAACACTTCTTTCAGAGGTTATCTTTCTTTTTTCGAAGTATGTCGTCTTGGAAGTTATTTTCTTTTTTACTAACTTTTTTGTAGAATAAAAATCATAAATTATTTGTTATGATACATGAGATAGTTGCAACACATGCAATTCCATGTTTATACTCATTTTTTGGCGTTTATCATATACATTTTTTGATATTATTCAATAGAAAGTAAAAGTGCATTCTTTTATTAAAATGATCTGAAACTCACAGAATTTTGTTTTGGGGAAAGATACAATATGTTTTTTATGTTTAAGATAGTTGTTGTAATCGTAAGCTTAATTTATTCACAAAGTATTTATGTTTTAAATAGTCATATATTAACTAGGAAGTTGCGAAAAAAAATTAATTAGATTAAAAATACTTCTATTAGGAAATTTTCCAACATCAGTGCACCAATGAGAGTATAGAAATAAAGGTAAAACTTCCAAAAGTTAAAAAATTATAACAAATTTATTATATTATTCTGTATTATAACGTATACCTAATTTGCCCTAGCAAATCTAATATTAATTTATTTATCATATACTTCAGGGTTGTCATACAATTACTTAATTAATCTATTACAAAGATAACCTAAGGTGTAATGATACATTTTATTTAAAAATAATGTCTCCTATGAAACCTACCAAAGACATATTTTACGAATAAACTTACTGAGATTTGACATTTTGTGTTTTATTGAATTTAAGGCACTAAAAACACGTTTAACTCTACAGAACACAGGGAATTAATAAAAATCGAATTATTATAACTATGTATATATTGGCTATAAGAAAATAAATTTTTCATTTTCTTTTTTTTTTTTTTTGCTGAGGAATTTTTTAAATATATGATTATTATATCCATGTGTCGCATAAAAATTATAATTTTGCAGCTTAATATTTTTTTTATGTAAATGGATTTTTTTTTTTAAGAAGAGTTTTTGTAACATTTTTGTTGTTGCAATATTGGAGAAACTATTAAAACTAATGACCTAGTAATTTACTAATGATCGGTTATTTGAATGCACAACATGTATATTTTTATTTTTAGCTATATCATTATCAGGCTTTTCCTGAATTTCTGGTATAGTATGATTTTTCTTTTTGATATATTATTAATCATTATCTAAAAACAATTTTCTAGTTATGTTTTTTTTATCTCGAGTTATTTTATTATTATTAATTTTCTTTACTCTTCAGTGCGGGGTATTTTTAAATTTCCATGTGATTTTATTCACCATCTGGATAAAAATAATCTGCTTTTTATTTATATTTTTAATATCCAGATTTTTGTTTTTGCGTTTTGTTATATTCCTCAATCTGGTTTACAGTATATTTTTAAATTTTGTTTTGTTGTTAATTACGATCTTCAAAAAATGTCTTTATGAAGGGAATCGTGTAGATTTTAGGATTATTATACGGAAATACCGTATTAAACATTTTACTTCACTTACAAACTCGCAACTGAAAACTCTACGTCAAGCACATCTTGCAAAAAAGCACACCACTTGCGAGTATCGAAGATGCTCAAATTACTTCTCAATTTTCATCGTGGTCGAGATGCAATAAAATCTGTTGCATCTGATATCTACCGCGATTTTTACTAGAAACCCTTACGCACAAATATTATAATATTACTCCTATATTACTATTAAGTAATATTACTACTATTACTATATTACTATAAAGTAACTTTGAAAAACCGATTCCCGGATACTCAATATGCTGTGTAAAAGCTAAGATCGCTATTGAAGCCTTAGATTGTTTACGCAAAACAGTTAGATTCAGGGCAATAAAGCACATACAAAACACAAAAATACATTATTCCTTAGATTTCTTTCATAATAAAGTAGCTAAGTAATTACGTAACTTCTATTTCTCTAAAAATAAACAACTGTTACGATGACAAGTTAGGTTTATATTAGAAGACAGTCTAATGTTAACGACGTCTGGTTGTAAATGTTAAGTGGATAACTGAATAACTGAAATGTTCAAGCAAAAAAAAGTTTAGATTCAGGGCAATAATAGCACACACAAAACTAAAAATTACACAATATCATAGATTAACTTCACAATAGATTAACTAAGCACTTATGCAATTTCTCAAAAAGTGTTAAGATGACAAATTAGGTTGTTACAACTAGGATGTCCCCCAGAGGGATTAGACTGAGCGATATTACTGGTAACATATATTTATTAATAACTTGTGACAAGTAAAGAAAATGACACACTGTGTTTAATTGGCCATATACTGCGATAAATCGTAATGATGAAAATGAACAAATTCAATCCTAGAATTAAAAAAATCTTTTATGTAAATTTATATATATTACAAATTTAAAAATTTTTCTCCAAAACAAACCTTTATACTATCTTAATTTTCCGTACTTACTTCAAATTATTAAATTAAAATCTTGTTTCTAGATCTAATCTGTTAATCTGTATGCAGACGATATAAATTCTTAATTTGCCTTAAAAAACATTATTCCAGTATGCGTAAATTTAAAAAAAGATGGCTCTTAATTAAAAATATTCTTAATTAAAACTTTATTTCTTAATATTCCAAATAAAACTGATTTCTTCTATGTTTTTATCAACCCTTTTTAAGAAAATCTTATTAAATTTATTCCAAAACCATACCTTTCAAAAAATATCATTATTTTATTTTATCTATTTATTTATTTTTCCGCCGCCAACCTTCGATAGTGTGCATATTAATAAATTCATTTCTTTTCTTTTTCTCTTAAAATTAATCATTTATAAAAGTCGTCTGCCTAAAAAATCCCGATTAAATTATAAATTGGTTAAATAATATTTTTTTTAAAATAAATTTATCGTCTGTGGAAAATAGCCTCGTAGCTGGACAAGAATTCTGTTTACATAAAAGAATGATGGTTTGAGGTTACAGAATGTTCCAGAACTTTCTTTTTAGTTTAAAAGGTGGAAGTCTCGAGATGAGAAAAAAAGATTCTTGGGTTGCTTCTTGGATGAGGACGGCTCGCTGAAATAATGATGGAATTTTTGCAAAAGGAGCTTTTCCCGTTCTCATTATTACGAATTAAATAAATGAACTTACAGCAGCCAATGACTAATTATTGGATCTTGTACATTTATTTATTTATTTTGTTTTTTCCCTCGCTTGCCATGACTGTGTGTTTTTTTTAATCAGTGGAAATAATTCGAGTTTTCCTTAAATCGTCACATATATATTTAAAAAATAAGAATGCAAACCATGCCAGACAGCCATGCATCGGTATAAAAAAGGAAGTAATCATTACTTTAAAAGTAACACAGAAAATAACACATCAAATTAAGTTATGTTGGAATTTTAAATGTTTGAAATGAAAGCGATAACAAAAGCACAAATAGACGCTTTGCACCAATTTCAGTAACTCTAAATGAAAAAAAGATGAAATATTTGAACACAATGGAATATTTTTTATAGGGTATGTAGTCCCCCAGAATAGTTAATATTGTTGAATATCCGTTTTCTACGTTTGCAATGAGGTTGTCGATAAGAGACAAGGAATTTGCTCTTCAAAAAGTACTACAATATCACACCCCCCACACTAACACGTCGGCAGCGGCATGCAGCACTACCAACAAATAAAAGGGAGAAATTCTAAGTTGGGCACTGTCCTCACTGCTTAACGTGTGGAGCACTTGGAGCGCTATTCCATAGGTTACGAGTTCGATTCTTGATTTGGACACTTTTCACTGTGTTGATTCTAAAGAAGGTGTGGAAGAGAAATATCATCCACTCCCAGCTTCTTTTCTTAAAAAAATAATTAAAGCAGAAAGCTCTTTCCCAATGGCAAATGGACTGGGACTATTGCAATGTAGGGAGATACACATATGTCCTTCAGCCAAAAGTAAATTTAAACACTATATTACCCCATAGAAATCTTTATATATTTGCAACCAATCATGGACCATTTCCAACATATCTTCATAAAATTAAAAAAGATCCGACTCCATTCTGCACATGTGGCAATTAGGTACTTGAATTCATTATCTAACTGAATGCACATTAACTTCCTTATTTCATATTCGAAAATCCAGAACCATACAACTACAGCAGTGGTTCAACATTGTGCAAAAAACTCCATCTCTCTACTCCAAAATAATAGAATGTGTCAAGATTATAGAAAATAATGAACATATTTTTCAAAGTACAAACAATAATTATGAGGACTCTGATCCCGAACCATAGCTACGGTAATCTGTACAAAAATTTCTACAACTCTCTCTTGTCTTATAAAAGCAACTCTCAACAAATTACGTGTAAATAGAACATTTAACAACTATTATATAGACTTGTAAATAGAACATTCAATAACTATGTTATACAGTTGAAAATAGTCTTTTTTTTTAACAACGTTAAAAACTGTAAACATTATTGTTATATTGTTAAAAAGATTATGCCAGGTTCAAACATTGTTAAATAATGTAATTTTTTTTTTTTTTTTTTTTTTTTTTAAAATAAAGTTGCAACGCGGGATCTGGAAGCCTATGCCGATTGGTGGGTTATCCCGTGCTGCTGAATCAGAATCTGTGTTGATTCTACACTTAATCAGCATGTTATAAATTGCATATTAAATATTAAAAAGATTCACTGCTAAAAATTTATTGAAATTTTATTTAAAATTAGTTTAGTAATTAACTATTTTTATGTAGACGAGTTTAAAGTAATATATTTCTTTACTTGAGATAAAGCATAAAAATATTAAATGACGCCACTCTTGTCGAAGTGATTGTATAAGCGTGGTATTTAGATATATTTCTACCTTCCATCTCACCCACGTGAGATATCGATTGTAAAACAGAATTGTTACATGTATGTTTCAATTACGGACTACTCCATTCCGCTGGATGATAAATAAGAATAGCCATCCAAACACTTAAAACAATTTTTAAAGTTTAATGGGAGCAATAATACCAGAAGAAAATTGTTAAAATTACAGTTTTAATGTATAACATCGGGAAGAATTAAAAAATATAAAAGCCAAGAGGTTGCCAAATATTTTTCACATACTGGGCCTCACTCCGAATCTTTTGGAAACGTTATGGGCAGAGATGGAATTTTACACAGCACTTGGTGTATGCACTCCTACATCGGTTCATTTTATGTGATATCACTTCTTTTTATGGCTATAGTTTTAGGTTTGTAGCTTGGCGGGATCATTCGTAATAAGTTGTTTTTCATGAAGCAAACCTTTTAATCTTTTAGGTGTTTTTAGTATAAATTAAAAACTGTACTTCAAATGTGCAATTCACACTTATTTTGATTTAAGAGCCCACAATAGTCACAGAAAAATTACTCAAAAAGACCCGGATGAGCATGTAAAGTCTATGGGAGCATTCTTTTCTAATATCTCGCTCAAATTTTAATATTTTTGCATGATTTTTTTGCACAAGATAGCTGAGGGCAATCCACAACCGGGCTAGTTTTTACTTTTTCGATTTTGGTTATATATTTTTTATATTACGATAGTTTCAGTTTCAGAACCGGTTTAAACCGGTTTCGAAATTTAAAGTAATTTTTTAAAGAAAATCTGAAACGAAAATTGAAAAAGTAAAAACTAGCCCGGTTGTGGATTGCCCTCAGCTATCTTGTGCAAAAAAATCATGCAAAAATATTAAAATTTGAGCGAGATATTAGAAAAGAACGCTCCCATAGACTTTACATGGTCATCCGGGTCTTTTTGAGTAATTTTTCTGTGACTAGTGAGTGCTCTTAAGACAACTATATTGCAGGTTGTCTAAAATGGCTTAAATTTGAATGAGATTCTTTCCTCTTATGGTCACTGCCTTTTTAAATTGTAGAAATCTGTGACGAATTAACATGGATTTTATAGTTCTAAAATAGTAGTGTTATTCAAATGCAACAACTTCTGTGGTTCCTATTTAAGACTTTTATACATATATGTATATGTGTACATGTATATTATAAATGAAGATCATTATTTTGGATGAAAAAATGTCGTCTTGTGCAACATTTGTATACAAACAGTTATCCATATCTCCAATATTTTATCCTAAAATATATATATATATGTAATAACTTCAAATACTATTCTTTTTTTGATGAATAACAACAAAATGAAAGATACTAAAACGTTATGATTATCTTTTACATCTTGATGTGAATAATTTAAAAATAGAAGAAAAAATAAAAATAATTAAATAACAAAAAAGCTGTGTTCTGGTTAATGTGTTTTTTAAACTTGGAAACGTTTCATTTTATTTCATTTGCCAAAATTTTATTTTAGGTAATTTAAGGGAAAAAAATACAAAAGAAATCTCTTTTGTCATTTTAAAAAGTTTATTTACTCTTTTTTCATATTATTCCATTTTAGTTTTTTACACATTTTTAATTCAATAGCTTTCATTATTTTCCACTTAAAATAATAATAGTCTTTTCTGATATTTCATTAAGGTGTATGTTACCTCATGAGTTGTTTCAGTTTTTCATTAAATTAATAGAATCTGTCCAAGAACTTGTTCTTTCTAGAAATTCATATTTTGTTACGTTAAAATTAAATTTTCTTCAAGCAAAGGAAAATTTCATTACTTGAATTTTAATGAACTGGCTCGTAGATACGAATTTTGTGTCACTTTACTTTTCAAATTAATATTAATGAAACTCCATTGTTATATATATTTTTAATTTTACTGTTCATGTTATACAATGGTATGAATTGTTGTGCAGTGAAAAAAAATTTAAAGGATGTTATTTAGAGATATAATTATCAAGTATTTTATTAAATTGCCCTTTAAAGTAATGATTAGTTAAACCATATATTTAAAATAGATAATGGTTCATATTTTATATGGATTTTAAATTAATTTATCCTTTCTTATACAAAAATATTGAAATGGCGAAGTTTGTTTTAAAAATACTTAAAAATACTAAATTAAGCAACGACATGATATTTTTTAGGCAATAACTAAGGTTTCATCATTTAAAAATGCTTCTTTAAGTAAGAAACCGTAAAACAAAGCAGACATATCATTGTATGATGAAATACTGATAATATCTATTACAAAATTTTAAGCCTTGAAACGTCGCATATTTTTAAATTTTACACATTTATTTCGCATAGAAAAAAATTCATTTTTAAATGCAGTTCATTTGAAAGCTGCATCTCATATTATTAATTTTAATGAGTTTTTAATGAGTAATTTTTTGAGTTATTAATAATTTTTTACTTTTCAAACAACTTTCTTAAACTAACCACTTAAAACTTAAACTAATTAGATAATAAAAATCATTGCATAATGATTACCATTTACATCTTGATATGAATGAATTTTAAAATAAAAGAATAAAATGACAACAACAAAAATGTGTTCCGGTTAGTAGTTTTTTTTATACTTGGCAACGTTTCATTTTATTTTATCTTCAAAAAATTCATTGGAGATTATTTATGGGTAAAAATACAAAAGAAAGATTTTTGTCATTTTTAAAAATTAATTTGCTTTTTTTTATTGTTCCATTCAAATTTTTTACAACATCTTTAATTCAATATATTTCATAAATTTCCATTTAAAAAAATAAATGTCTCTTCTGATATTTCATTATGGTGCTGGGTGTCTCGTGAGTTGTTTCAGTTTTTCATTAAATTAAGAGAATATCTCAAAGAACATTTTCTTTCTGGAAAAAAGAAATTCATATTTCGTTGCGCTGGAATTAAATTCTCTTCAAACAGAGGAAAGTTTCATTACTCAAATTTTAATGGACTGTCTCATGCATACGATTTTAGTGTCGCTTTGCTTTCGAAATTAATTTTAATGAAACTCAATTGTTAAAATTTAAATCCGTTTTATTGTTTACATTATACAATGAGATGAATTGTACAGTGAAAAAGTGTTTTATGACGTTATTTAGAGAATTCATTACAAAGTACTTTATTAAATTGTTTTTTAAAGTAATGGCTAAATAAACCAAATCTTTAAAATGGATAATGGTTCATATTTTATTTGCTTTTTAAATTAACTCCTTCTTTGTAATATAAAAATAGTGAAATGGGTAATTTTACACGATTCTAATTAATTTTCATCGATGCAACTACGCTTGAAATTATTTAATATTTAATACGTGAGTTATCAGTAGCTAAGTATCTACAGAAGCCAACAGGTCAAACAGCCGGGGATCGGTCATGAAAGCTCTGGAATAGCTTTCCAAGTGCTCTACCATTTATGATACTGGATCATATGGGTGTGAAAATTGCCAAGCTAGGCATCGTCTTCGTAGCTTAAATGGCAGAGTAATTCGAGCACTATTCCAAGCATTCCGGGTTTGATGGGCTGCTTGAACTGTTGCCTTGTTGGATTCTACGCTTAGTTAGAAAGTCATAAATAACATATTGAATAATTTCAAGTGTAATTTCCTTGCTGAAAAATAATCAGAAAAATAGTTAAAATTGTATATGTTCGCCGATGCTGAGTACGATTGTGTCTCATATTACACTTCTGGATTATATACCCATAACGACTAATCCATCTTGTTCTGCAGTGCAGCCTTACCAACATATGTATGTAAAAAATGCTAATCTAGACATCGTCCTTGTAGCTTAAATAATTGCGCACATGGAGTGCTGTTTCAAGGAGTCCGGATTAGATCCCCGGCTTGGACATTTTTCACCCTGTTGTTTCCATGCTTAGTTGCCAAGAGGTAAATCACGTATTAAATATTCAATTGGTAAAATTATTTTCAAAAATACTTAGAAATATTAAATTTAGCCCCCTGTATTTTATTTTGGCCTGACAACAATTAATGTGTCGTCACTAAAAATATTGTTTCTTTATATGAGCCAACCGTAAAATGAGGCAGATATATCATTGTAGGATGAAATACAAATAATATCTACTACAATGTTTTAAACTTCCAGACACCTTATATTTTAAAATTTTTGCCGTCGGTCGTATAGAAAAAAGTTTTCTTAAATGCAGTATTGCAAATACTGCATCTCAAATAATTTTTGGGACATTATTTAATAGGATGACGTGCAGTAACGTGGAAAAGAGTTCACGTGATTTTATTTAGAGAATTCATTACAAAGTATTTTATGAAATTGCCTTTTTAAGTAATGGCTAATTAAATTATAGCTTTAAAATGGATAATGGTTCGTATTTGATGTGATTTTTAAATTGATTCTTCCTTTATTATATAAAAATATCAAAATTGATGATTTTCTTTTAAATATATTAAAAATATTAAATTTAGCCCTCAATATGTTATTTTCTTCAGGCAACAATAAAAGTGTCGTCACTAAAAATTATGTTTCATTATACAAGCCAATCGTAAGAAGAAGCAGATATACCACTTTTCATGAAATACTGAAAATATCTATCACAATAATTTAAGCTTTCAAATGTTGTATATTTTAAATTTTTAGACCGCAGGCTGTATAGAAAAAAATATTTCTAAATGCAGTTCATTCGAAAATGCATCTCAAATTATTTTTGAGTCATTGTTATTATTATTATTATTATTATTATTATTATTATTATTATTATTATTATTATTATTATTATTATTATTATTATTTTGTATTTTTCAATCCAATTTCTGCAATGGTATGCACCTGACAAACTCTAAAATGTTTTAAACTTTGAACATTGTGTACTTGAAATACTCTTTTTTTAGAAAATAAAAGGAAAATAGAAGATTACGGTGTCTTTTTATAGACATTTTCTGATAAAAACTATAATTATAATACGTGCTACTTTGATTAAAATAGAAATAGAAATGAATGATTTCTGATAAAAAATAATGCCATTAAAGACTGGATTTAATTTTAAGTATCTGTATTAATGTTACAAATAAATGAACGATATAAGTCATTAAATTGCTGTTTTTTAAAAAATAAATGAAGGTAATTATTTTAGAAAAAAAAATCTATCGTCTTATGCTGCGTTTTCAAACAGACATTTACCCCTATCTTCATTTTTTATCCCGAATATATAAATATATATAATAGACTTTAAATATTTTTTTTATGAATATCAACAAAATGAAAGATAATAAAAAAATTGCAAAATCATTTTCTTTTACATTTTGATGTGAATGATTTGAAAAATAGCAGAAAAAAAGAATAAAATAACAACAAAAAATGGTATTCCAGTGAATGTCTTTTTTTTTTGTAGACTTGGAAACGTTTCTATTTATTTTATCTGCAAAAATTTCATTGAAGGTAATTTAAGGAAAAAATACAAAAGAACACTCTTTTGTCATTTAAAAAAATAATTTTCTCGTTTTTTATTGTTCCATTTCAGTTTTTACAACATCTTTAATTCAATACATTTCATTAATTTCCACAAAAAATAAAATAGAATAAAATAAAATAAATAATGGCCTCTTCTGATATTTCATTGTGGTGTTGGTTGTCTAGTGAGTTGTTTCAGAGGAAAATTTCATTACTCAAATTTTAATGAACTGTCTCATATATACGAATTTAGTGTCACTTTACTTTGCAAATTAATTTTTAAGAAACGCCATTGTTAAATTTCTAATGAATGTTATTGTTCACTTTATACAATGGGATGAATTGTTGTACAGTGAAAAAGTGTTCATACGATGTTATTTAGAGAATTCATTAAGAAATATTTTTAAATTTGCCTTTTAAAGTAATGGCTAATTAAACTGTATCTTTAAAACGGATAATGGTTCATATTTTTATAGTTTTTAAATTAATGCTCCCATTATAAATATTAAAATGACTATTTTTGTTCTTTAAAATACATAAAAATACTTATTTTAGCCCCCGATATGTTATTTTCTTCAAGTAACTATTAAGGTGTCTCCAGTAGAAATGATGTTGCTTTATATAAGCCAGCCGTAAAACAATGCAGATATATCATGCAAGATGAATTGGTAATACTGACTACAATATTTTAAACTTTCAAACATTACATATTTTAAATTTTTACACCATCAATCGTATTGTATATGAAAAATTATTTTTAAATGCAAGCTCTTTCAAAAACTGCATCCTTTTTTTCTTTCTTTTAAGACATTAATTATTTTGTACTTTTCACTCTCATTTCTGCAATGGTGGCAACTGAAGTACTCAAATTATGTAGAAAGTAAAGGGAAAATACCTGTGTCTTTTTATTGTCATTTTTCTGAAAAAAATTGTAAGCATAATGCTGCTATTTTGATTTAAATAGAAATAAATGATTTCTGATAAAACTTAAAGCCATTGTACACTGTATTTATATTTGATTATCCGTATTAATATTACAAATAAATAACGTCATATGAATCATTAACGAGAAGTTTAAAAAATAAAAGAAGATCATTATTTTGGAAAAAATAAATCTCGTTTTGTGCTGCAGTTTCATTCGTACATTTTTCTAAATTTCCACTTTACTTGCCCATCATACGTAGTATAGGGTAAGTCTTGCAATCGTTTTGAAAATCGAAAAATTTTTTTGACGGATTTACACGTTTCGGACACTGGAGATTCCGAAAAACATATTTTTAGAAAAAAAAGTTTTGCCGTCCGTCCGTCTGTGTGTCTGTGTGTCTGTCTGTCTGTCTGTCTGTCTGTAACCACTCTATCTCCCGAACAAATTGAGATAGAGATTTGAAATTTTGTATGTGCTTAGTATGTAAGAATGGGACGAAGCCTATTTAATATCAGCAACCTCGATTATCCGGAACTATTTTTTTCGGACTCTCGAAAAATTCGTCCTGATGAAAGGTATATAAAAATTTTCGAATTCTTTTATTTTAAGGAGTGGACGTAAGAGACAATAAAATAACACAAATTTTGCATAAAAAACGAAATCGATCGGATAATTAGTTGTTGAGATATTTCTAATCCTATTTTCCACATTCTTTGATTTTTCATGACCCTGTATTTCATTCGAATTTCAATTCAAAGATATCTTTTAATTCAAAATGAGATACTTAATTCGATGCAAGAAACCGTTAGTGAATATGATTATTATGTTTGGAGTTATAAGGATGTTTCTATTACGCAATTCAGTGCTACTTGAATAGTTTGGCGTTTCATACAATTTATCGAAAATAGGTCATCAGAAATTCATTAATAGAGCATGATGATGTGTTAAAAATACTTAAATATACGTTTATATTTTGTTTTGGAATTGTAATGCATTTTATAAATTGTTTACATGTGTTATGATTTCATATATTGTGCTATGCATATCCATGATGGGTAAGTATTACGGTGGCCTCCAACGACTAGTTTTATCTTGAAAAAATATATATACATATAATAGGCTTAAAATACTTCTTTTTGTTTGATGAATATCATCAACATGAAATATAACAAAAATTATCGCAAAATGATTATTCTTTTTACATCTTGATGCGAATGATTTAAAAAAAAATGTGTTCTAGTGAATGTGTTTTTTAAACTTGGAAACGTTCCATTTTATTTTATCTGCAAAAAATTCATTGAAGATAATATCAAGAAAAAAATATGTAACAAAAAGCTCTTTTGTCATTTTTGAAATTAATTTGCTCTTTTTTTTTACTATCCTATTCCATTTTTTTGCAGCATCTTAATTCAATAGCGTTCATTAATTTCTACTTAAAAAAATGGTCTCTTATGATTATGGTGTTGGTTGTCTTGTCAGTTGTTTAAGTTTTTTTTTTAATTAAATTAAGAGAATCTCTTCAAGAACTTTTTTTCTGGAAAGAAGAAGTTCATATTTTATTACGTTGGAATTAAATTTTCTTCAAGCAGAGAAAAATTTCATCTCTCAAATTTTAATGAATTGTCTCATACAAACGAATTAAATGTCACTTTACTTTCCAAATTAATTTTAAAGAATTTCAGTTGTTAAATTTTTAATCAATTTTATTTTTCGCATTATACAATGGGATGAGTTGTTGTACAATGAAAAAATATTCAAATAATGTTATGTAGAGAATTCATCACCAAGTATTTTATTAAATTGCTTTTTAAAGCAACGGCTAATTAAAACATATCTTTAAATTGGATAATGGTTTATGTTTTATGAGGCTTTTAAAATTAATTAATCCTTTATTATATAAAAAATTAAATCGCTAAACATCGCTTTTAAAACTTTTATTATAAATATCAAGGTCTCGATATGATATTTATTCGGACAAGAGTTAAAATCTCGTCATTAAAAACGTTTCTTTCTATAAGCCAACCGTAAAACGAAGCAGATATAACTTTGTACGATGAAATAATGATATTATCTACTACTATATTTTAAACTATGAAACGTTGCATATTTTTAAATCTTCGATCTATAGAAAAAAGAGAATTTTTTAATGCAGTCCGCTCGAAAACTGCATCTGAAATTGTTTCTGAGACATTAATTAATTTTCACATTTTAATCCCATTTTTGCAATGGTGGAAACTGAAGTACTATATTTTAATAGAAAGTAAAGTAACTATAGTAGATTACTGTGTTTTTGTATTGTTATTTTCTGATAAAAACTGTATTTATAACGTGTTCTATTTTTATTAAAATAGAAATGAATGATTTCTGATAAAACATACAGCCATTAAAAACTGTATTTAAGTATCTGCATATGTTACAGATAAATGAAGATCTATAAATCATTAAATAGCATTTTCTTAAAAATAATTAAGGTCAATATTTTGGAAAAGAAAAATATTGTCTTCTGCTGCGTTTTTATACATACAATTATCCATATGTCCTTTTTTTTTATCCTGGAGAAAATATAATAGGCTTCAAATAATTATTTTTGTTTGATGAAAAAGAACAAAATGAACGATAATAAGAATTATTAAAAATAATTTTTTTACAACTTGACGTAAATGATATTGTAAATAAAAGAAATAAAAATTAAAAGAATAGAATAAAAAATGTGTTCCGATGAATGTGTTTTTTAAACTTCGGAACGTTTCATTTTATATTATCTGCAAAAATTTCATTGATGATAATTTAAGGAAAATAATGCAAAAGAAACATCTTTTGTCAATTAAAAAACTAATTTCTTCTTTTTTTATTCTATTCCATTTTTGCAACATTTTTAATTCAACAGTTTTCACTATTTTCCACTTAAAAAAATAATGGTCTCTTCTGATATTTCACTGCAGTGTTGGTTGCTTCGTGAGTTGTTTGAGTTTTTCATTAAATTAAGGGAATCTCTTCAAGAGCATTTTCTTTCTGGAAAGAAGAATTTCATATTTTGTACAGTTGGAATAAAATTTCCTTAAAGCAGAAGCAAATTTTAATGAATTGTCTCACATACCATTTTAGTGTCATTTTACTTTCCAAATTAATTCTAATGAAATTCGATTGTTAAATATTTATTCAGTTTTATTGTTAACATTATACAATGAGATGAATTACTGTATAGTGAAAAAGTGTTCAAATGCTGTTAATTAGAGAATTCATTAACATGTATTTTATTAAAATGCCTTTTAAAGTAACGGCTAATTAAATCATATCTTTAAAATGGATAATGCTACATACTTGTTTTGGTTTTTTTAATTAATGTCCCCTTTATCATGTGAAAGTAATGAAATGGCTAATTTAGTTTTTAAAAATACTTAAAAATATTAAATTTAGTCCCCGATATGCTATTTTTTTCAGGCAACAATTAAAGTGACGTCGCTATGAGTAATGTTTCTTCATATAATTACTGTATAGTGAAAAAGTGTTCAAATGCTGCAAACCGACCATAAAATGAAGTAGATGTATCATTATACGATGAAATACTGATAATTTCTATTACGATATTTTAAACTTTCAAACATCACAAATTTTAAATTTCACACCGTAAGCCATATAGTAAGAAAGTATTTTTAAATGTAATTCGTTCCAAAATGCATCTCAATTATTTTAACATTAATTGTTTTGAAATTTTCAATTCCATTTCTGCAAATGATTTGCATGTGATTTACTTTCTATTTCTGTAGAAAGTAGAAGAAAAATAGCAGATTATCGTGTCTTTTTATTGACATTTTCTAATAATAACTGTAATTATAATAATTTGCTTTTTAAAAATTGAAATAGAAATGAAGGATTTATGATAACACATAAAGCCATTAAAAAGTGAATTTAATTTTAAGTATCTGTAATGATATACAAATAAATGAAAGCTAATGAGTCATTAAACAACTATATTTTATAAATAAATAAAGGTCTTAATTTTATTTTGGTGGGGGGGGAAGCAATATAGTCTTGTTCTACGTTTTAAAACATACAATCATCTGTATCTCCATTTTTTAGTCTGAATCAAATCTATATATAACAGGTTTCAAGTACTTCTTTTTGTTTGATGAATATCAACAAAATAAAAGATAATAAAAAATATCGTTAAACGATTACCTTTTACTTCTTGATGTGAATAATTTTAAAAATGAAAGAAAAAAAATAAAGTTAATTAAATAACCAAAATGTTGTGTTCCGGTGAATGAGTTTTTTAAAATTGGAAATGTTTCGTTTTATTTCATCTGCAAAAATTTCATTTTAGATAGTTTAAGGGAAAAAAAATACCAAAGAAAGCTCTTTTGTCATTTTAAAAAGTTAATTTGCTCTTTTTTTCATATTATTCCATTCCAGTTTTTTACAGCATCTTTAACTCCATAGCTTTCATTATTTTCCACTTAAAAAAATAATGGTCTCTTCGGATATTTCATTATGGTGTATATTGCCTCATGACTTGTTTCAGTATTTCATTAAATTAATAGAATCTCTCCGAGAACGTTTTCTTTCTAGAAATTCATATTTTGTTGCGTTGGAATTACATTTTCTTGAAGCAGAGGAAAATTTCCTTAAAAAAATTTAATGAGCTGTCTCATACATACGAATTTAGTGTAACTTTACTTTCCAACTTAGTTTTAATGAAATTCCATTGTTATATTTTTAATAAGTTTTATTGTCTGCATTATACAATGGGATGAATTGTTGTACAGTGGAAAAAATTTTTAAATGATGTTATTTAGAAATATAATTATCAAGTATTTTATTAAATTGCCTTTTAAAGTAATGTGTAATCAAACCATATATTTAAATTAAATAATGGTTCATATTTTTATGGCTTTTTAAAATTAATTCCTCCTTTATTACATAAAACATATATACATACTTTATATCCATACATACTTTGTTACATATAATACATATATTGCATATAGTATATACATACTTTATTACATATGCTTTTTTAATTTATTTCTCATTTACTATATAAAAAAAATCGCAAAGTTAAAAAATTACTTAAAAATATTAAATTAAGCCCCGGCATGATATTTTTAGGCAATAACTAAGTTATCAATATTAAAAATGCTTCTTTATGTAAGCCATCCGTAAAACAAAGCAGATATATCATTGTACGATGAAATGTACGATGTATTGATCATTGTACGATGTATTGATAATATCTACTACAAAATTTTAAGCTTTGAAACACCACATATTTTTTAGTTTCACACTTTCTGTCATATATAAAAAAATACATTTTAAAATGAAGTTCATTGGAAAACTGCATCTCAAATTATTTTTGAGATATTAATTATTTTATACTTTTCATTCCAAGTTCTGTCATGGTGGCAACAGGAGCATTTTATTTTTGTAGAAAGTAAATTAAAAATAGTGGATTATTGTGTCTTTTTATTGCGATTTTCAAATTAAAACTTAATTATAATACGTGCTATTTCGTTAAACAGATAAATGAATGATTTCTAATGAAAAATGAAGTCATTAAAAAGTGTATTAAATTTTAAATATCTGTATTAATGTTACAAATAAATGAAGGCATATGAAATGTTAAATATCCTTTTTAAAAAAATAACTGAAATTATTATTTCTTAAAAAAATATCGTCTTGTGCTACTGTTTCATACATACAATTATTCATATATCTACTTTTTTATCTTAAATATATATACATATATATATAACAGGCTTCAAATACTTCTTTTTGTTTCATAAATATCAACAAAATGAAAGATAATAAAAATCATTGCATAGTGATTACCTTTTATAGTGATATGAATGTGTTTTAAAATAGAAGAATGAAAAAATAAAAAAGAATAAAATAACAACCACAATAAAATATGTTCTGGTGAATGGATTTCTTCTTGGAAACGTTTAATTTTATTTAATCTTCAAAAATTTCATTTTATGTAATTTAAAGAGAAAAAATTAAACAGAAAGCTCTTTTGTCATTAAAAAAAAATTTACTCTTTTTTTACTATCCCATTCCAGTTTTTTTACAAGATCTTTAATTTATTAGCTTTCATTATTTTACGCTTTAAAATATAATGGTATTTTCTGATATTCCATTAATGGTGTTGTTTGCCTCGAGAGTTGTTTCAGTTTTTCATTAAATTAAGAGTATTTCTCCAGGAACTTTTTCTTTCTGAAAAGAAGAAATTCATGTTTTGTTCCCTTGGAATTAAATTTTCTTCAAACCACAAACAATTTCAATGCTCAAATTTTAATGTGCTGTCTTATACATGCGAATTTAGTGTTACTTTACTTTCGAAATTAATTTTAATGAAACTCTATAGTTAAATTTTTAATGAGTTTTATTCACATTATACAATGGTGTGGATTGTTGTACAGTAAAAAAAGAGTTCATATGATGTTATTTAGGGAATTCATTAAGTATTTTGTTAAATTGCCTTATAAAGTAATGACGAATTAACCCGTATCTTTAAAATGGATAATTGTTCATATTTTATGTAGTTTTTAAATTAAGTCTTCCTTTATTATAATAAGATATTCAAATGTCGACACTTAAAAGTACTAAATTTTTCTCCCAATATGCTAATTATTTCATGCAACTATTAAAGTGTCTTTACTAAAAATAATATTGTACAATTAAGCCAACCATAAAAAGAAGCGTATATATCACTGTACAATGAAATATTGATAATATCTACTACAATATTCTAAACTTTCAAGCATTTCATATTTAAATTTTTTACACTGTTGGCAGTATTGATCAAAAGTATTTTTAAATGCAGTTCGTCCAAAAATAGCATATAAAATTATTTTTGATATATTAATTATTTTGTAATTTTCAATACCATTTCTGCAATGGAGGCAACTGAAATACTTTATTTCCGTAGAAATTTAAAAGAAAATAGTAATCTACTGTGTCATTTTATTGCCATTTTCTGATAAAAACTGTAATTAAAATACGTTTTATTTTGGTTAAAATAAAAATGAATTATTTCTGATAACACATAAATCCATTAAAAGCTGTATTTAATTTTAAGTATCCGTATTAATGTTATAGATAGATGAAGTCATATTCATTATTAAATATCTATTTTTTTAAATGAAGGTAATTATTTTGGAGGAAAAAAATCGTCTTGTGCTGCATTTTCATACAGACAATTATCCGTATCTTCATTTTTTAGTCTGAAAAAAAAAATGTAATTGGCTTCAAAAACTTTTTTTGTTCCATGAATACCAACAAAATAGAAGATGATAAAAAATATTGAAAACTGATTATCTTTTACATCTTGACGTGAATATAGACAAAAAATAACAAACCCGAAAAAATAAAAATAATAAAATAACAACACAAAAATTGTATTCCGGTGAATTTTTTTAGACTCTGAAACTTTTCCTTTATTTTTTTCTGATAACATTTCATTGAAGGTAATTTAAATGAAAAAAATCAACAAAAAGCTATTTTTTCATTTTTTAAAAATAAATTTGCTCTTTTTTTATTGTTCCATTCTAGTTTTTTACATCTTTAATTCAATAGCTTTCATTATTTTCCACTTTAAAAAAAAAAATGGTATCATCTGATATTTTATTATGGTGTTGGTTACCTCATGAGTTGTTTCAGTTTTTCATTAAATTAATAGAATCTCTCCAAGAAATTTTTCTTTCTGGAAAGAAGAAAATCATATTTTGTTGCGTTGAAATTAAATTTCTTCAAGCAGAGGAAAATTTCATCGCTAAAATTTTAATACACTATTTCATACATACGAATTTAGTGTCCCTTTACTTTCCAAATTAATTTTACTGAAACTCGATTGTTAAATTTTTAATCAGTTTCATTGTTCAGATTACACAATGGAATGAATTTTTGTAGCGTGAAAAAATGTTAAAATGATGTTATTTAGAGAAATCCTTTCCAAGTAATTTAATTAAATTGCCTTTTAAAGTAATGGCTAATTAAATCCTATCTTTAAAATGGATAATGGTTGATATTTTATATGTCTTTTTAAAATTAAATCCTCTTTATTACATAAAAATACTAAAAGGCTAATCTTGTACAATTTTAATTAATTTTTGGCAATGAGATTACGCCTGAAATTATTTAATATTAATTACATGATTTATCATTCATTAACTAAGCGTAGAAATTAACAGGATGAAAAATGTCCAAACCTAAATTCCAACCCAAAACCTTTGGAAAAGCGATACAACTGCTCTACCATTTAAACTACAAGGACATATGTGCGTGAAAAATGCCAAGCTGAGCATCGTTTTGGTAGCTTAAGTGGTAGAGAAGTTGTAACGCTATTCCAAAGCTTCCGGCTTGAATATTTTTTAACCTGTTGCCTTCTAGGCTTAGTTAGCGACGGATAAGTCGCGTGTTAAATATTCGATAATTTCAAGCGTATACTTTTATTTCTAAAAATTAAATGGAAAATTAATTAAAATTATATACGTTATTCACCTGTGTTTGATTGTGTCTCATATTGAGCTTCAGGATTATATGCTAATGAAGACTATTACATCTTGGGCTACTCAGTAGTCTTACCAACATATAGCCATGGGATATTCTAAGCTAGGCATTGACACGTAGCTTAAATGATAAAGCATACGAAGTTCTGTTCCAAGGATCCGTGGTTTGATCTCGACTTTAACCCTTTTCACCCTGTTCTTTTCCATCCTTAACAAGTTATTAACCACACATTTAATGGCTAATTTTGTTTCTATATACTTAAAAATACTAAATTTAGCCCCGATATGCTACTTTCTTCAGGCAACAATTAACGTGTCGTCACTAAAAACAATGTTTCTTTATAAAAGCTAATCGTAAAACTAAGCAGATTATTTTACGATGAAAAACTGATAGTAACTTCTACAATATTTTACGTTTTCAAACATCGCATATTTTAAATTTTTACACCATCGATCGTGCAGAAAAAAAGTATTTTTTAAAGCAGTTTGCTGCATCTAAATTTATTTTTGAGATATTAATTATTTTGTGCTTTTCAATATTCATTATGCAATGGTGGCAAATGAAGTACTCTTTTTCTGCACAAAACAAAAATAAAATAGTAGATTGCTGTCTCTTTGTATTGCTCTATTCTCATAAAAAATGAAAACATCTGTAATAATAGTACTTGCTAGTTTGAAAAAAATTAAATGAATGATTTCTGACAAAACATAAAGCCAATAAAAACCACATTTAATTTTAAGTCTCCGTATTAATTTTACAATAAATGAAGTCATATAAATCAATAGATAGTTTTTTTTTCTTTTTTGTGAAATTTTGGACATTACTTTTTGTTGGGTTTGTTTATTATTTCGCAATAGCGATTCATGTGAATATTCATAATAGATGTTATTTAAGACTAGATTGTAAGATTGTAAGGGTGAAATTCTTTACCGGATGTGAAAGACGTCCTTTTTATGGTGAAAAAAGTATAAAAACTCATAGAAAGAGGAACTCGCAAAAGTGCTTCATCGTGATACGTTTGTTAACCAATTCCGGACCATAGGTACATATATGCAGTCTCAAAAACTTCATACAGAATTTATTTTTGACACAAGCAAGAAACAAAAATAATACCGTATGTTTCCGTGGAAAAAACGAGAATATTTGGAAAATTTATCTTTGGAGAAGTAGACTTTGGAGAATTATCAATTTATAACACATCAAAACAATGATAGTTTTTAATTTCATTGTTATTTAAATTATAGGCACCTTTTTTTACTTCGATGAGCTGTATGGCGAATTATTTTATTTAGTGAACAAACTCAGAAACAAAATTCTACTTTAAAAATGTAAGGTTTTGTACAGGCATTAGCATTCGTGATATAAGAGTGTTTATCATCTCCCCTTTTAGGTATTTAAATTCTTTATATTTGTTTTTGTGTGGATGTAATGCATTGTTATATGCCCGGGAATTGTGTAGCAGCATTAATTCGCTTGCTTCGTAGCATGGGATAAAAATTTTACTCACAAGAGAAATTCATTTAGAAACTGCTTCAGTTTAGAATGTTCAAAAGGATTACTTACTGTAGCTTGTAAATAAAAATTGTGCTTTTTTTATAAGTTTTTTTTAATATAACTTTTAAACTGTCTGGAACTAATTTTTTAAAAGTAGGTGCATTCACCAGGTTACCTTAATAGGTAACTTCTGGTACAAACAGAATGGAAATCGGACAAGTATTTTTTCAGATTTCCTTAACGAAAGAATTTTGTTTGACTTTTAATATCGTTACGTACTATGTGTATAAGATATCGCTTCGCTTAGACAATTAACAACTACTTATGTATAGAATTTTCAAAAGGATTATTTACTTTTGCTTAAAAATAAAATACTTATGAAATACTCCCTTAATATCCATTTATGTTGTATTCATGAAAATGAGTTATTAAAACTATCAACGCTTAATTTAATTTGCTTGAAAATAAATTATATATATTTATGAAAAGCATTCATAATATGCATTCATGTTGTTTTTATGAAAATGAGTTATTAAAACTATAATCACATAAGTTTATTTACAGGAAATTTTACATATTATTTCAAAAATATCACTCTAGGTAAAATTATATAAGGAAAAAATGATACTTATGCTGAATGGAATGTTTGAAAGTACACATAATTAGAATCTTGATATTATTTAATTGAAATAAGTTCTTTATCCTCCTGACTGCCGCCGGCTGATTTTTTCACACATTAAGCTGCAGGTTTCACTGCAACATAAGCAATATTTAAATTAGTATAATTCCACAAATAAAACCCAGTTCTGAAAAATTAAGTTAGGATTGATGCTATCAAAGATTATACACCGATACTAATAACGTATTTTGCATCAGGCTGGAAAAAACATCTTTTTTTTTATATTTTTAATAAATTACAGAGAAAACAACATTACAATATTACCCTTTGGCTGGACAGTCAGGGGGTTATAGATGTTTAGGAGAGGGAAAACTTTAATTTTACTATTTCGATAATGTATAACAGTAATTTTCATGTAAAAATTATCACTAGAATGAAAATTATTGTTTTATACGAAGCAGATAAAAACAATAACTGAGAATTAAATTCCAAAAATAAACGAAAATATATTCAATCTGTCGAAAAAGAAACAAGTTGGAAATTGCACGTGAACGTAGCAAATGAGGTGCGTTCGTACGATAACGAAGTTTTAAAAATATGCAGATCTTGCTGATATAGTAGAGCGTACTCCGGATACAGTATAGCAGTCGAAATCTTTACGTTTCTGTAAATGTGCAGGAAGTAATTTTTATTACACCTCAGCAACGTATATCTTATTCATAAAATGTGAAATAATTGAATATAATTAAAACACGCCTCAAACAATGTTTCCCCGTATAGCATTATGTAGTGGAATACTTTTGTGTGGCCCTGTAATTTAATAATAAAAATTCTTTGCATCACAGATTGTACAGAAAGCATATTTTAGTATATATTTCATAGATTCATGCGAATTCTATTATGTTCGAATGAGTGTAACATCATTAAAATGCATTTGAAACTTTTTCCCCATTGACCGTAATGTAATGGAATACTTTCGATTGTCCCTGTAAATGATCTATGCATCCGACTTTCATAACATTTGAAATGACTCGACAAAATTACATAATAATTATATTTTTAAATTTCAAACGATTAAAATGCATTTGAAAAATTTTTTCCCCATTGACCGTAATGTAACGGAATCCTTTTGATTGCCCCAGTAATTTATCTATGCATCCAATTTCATAACATTTGAAATAACTCGACAAAATTACTCAATAATTATGTGTTTTAAATTTCAAACGATTAAAATGCATTTGAAACTTTTTTCCCAATTGACCGTAATGTAACGGAATCCTTTTGATTGTCCCTGTAATTTATCTATGCATCCAATTTCATAACATTTGAAATAACTCAACAAAATTACTCAATAATTATGTGTTTTAAATTTCAAACGACTAAAATGCATTTAAAACTCTTTTCCCTATTGACCGTAATGTAACGGAATCCTTTTGATTGTCCCTGTAATTGATCTATCTATCCGATTTTCATAAAATTTGAAATGACTCGACAAAATTATGTTATAATTATGTATTTTAAATTTCAAACGATTAAAATGCATTTGAAACTTTTTTCCTATTGACCGTAATGTAACGGAATCCTTTCGATTGTCCCTGTAATTGATCTATCCATCCGATTTTCATAAAATTTGAAATGACTCGACAAAATTATGTTATAATTATGTATTTTAAATTTCAAACGATTCGGTTGGGTAGTTTTTGCGTTGTTATATGCGGACAGACGGACAAACGAACAGACGGACAGACGGACAGACAGACAGACGGACGGACAGACAGACGGACAGACGGACGGACTGAGCGACAACACTAGGTGCTACATATTTACATAATTACGAACGCACCTAAAAAGAAACACGTAAATTTTCCCGATTAGGAACGTCGGTCGCATTAAACGTATTTCATTTTTAAAAGAATTATCAGTTTTTAAAACATCAAAACAATGATAGTTTTTAGTTGCATCGTTATTTAAATTAATGACACTTCTTTTTTTTTTTTTTTTTTTTTTTTTTTTTTTTTTTTTTTTTTTTTACTTCGTAGAGCTGTATGGCGAATTATTTTGTTTTATAAATAGACTCAGAAATAAAATTCTTCTTTAAAAAATGTTAGAAATTATACAGACATTAAAATATTTAATCTGCAGCATAGAGAATGTTTGTCTTTAATGTTTTTCATTAGTTTTTCTGGGAATTTAATGCATTGTTGTGTTCCCTTGAATTATGTAGTTGAATTAAATCGTCTCAGGGGATAAAAATTTTGTTCACAAGAGGAATGCAATTAAAAGCTACTTCAGTTTAGTATGTTGAAAAGGATTACTTACTGTTGTTTGTAAATAATTTATATATATATATTTAAAATCCATCCTTAATCTGCATTCACGTTGATTTAATGAAGACGAGTTATTAAGACTGTAAACACTTAATTTTATTTACTGGAAATATATACATTATTTGATTTTTAATATATATACATTATAACGCTCTAGACAAAATTATACAGAAAAAATTTATTGATTCTTATACTGAATGGAAAATTTGAAAGCATTCTGAATGCTTTCGGGGACTGTTGGACTGTTTCTATTTAATTAGAAAAGTTATTTTAAAGATATTTATTTGGATTGGAAATTTCAATATTATCATTTCCATAATGTATAACAGGAATTTAGATATAAATAGTATCACGAGAATGAAAATTATTCTGTTTTACGAAGCAGATAAAAACCTCAACTAACAAAGAAATACCAAAAACAAACGAAAATAACATGAATCTGTGGAAAAGAAAAAATATATATGTACATTTTCCCCAAGTAGAAATTTTACATTAAACATCTTCATTTTAAAAAGAATTATCACTTTTTAAAACTTCAAAATAACGACAGTTTTCAATTGCAACGTTATTTAAATTAAAGGCACTTTGTTTACTTCGAAGAACTGTATGGTAAATTATTTCATTTTATGAAAAGACTCATGAATGAAATTCTACCTTAAAAAATGTAAGCATTTGTACAGACATTAACATTTGTATTATGCAGCATAGAGAGTGTTTGTTATCTTCCTCTTTAGATATTTTAACCCTTTTTATTAGTTTTCATGAGGATGTAATGGATTTGTGTACTCGGGAATTGTTTAGTTGCATTAATTTGCTTGATTTGGCGCAAGAGATAAAAGTTTTATTCGCAAGAGAAATGGAATTAAAAACTAATTCAGTTTAGTATGCTCAAGAAATTACTTTCTTTTGCTTGAAAATGAATTATATATAATAAATATTATATAGATTTGAAATGCATTCTTAATATGTATTCATGTTGTTTTTATGAAAATACCTTATTAAAACTATAATCACTTAATTTAATTTATTAGAAAGATATGTATTTTTTTTTAAATAGCGCTCTAGTTAAAATTATACAGGGAAAAAATCATACTTACACTGTATGGACTTCAAAGCACTGAGCTGCAATCTTCCTATTTAATTAGAAAAGCCATTTTATAGATGTTTAATTCGTATAATCTTTAATTTTACAATTTCTATAACGCATAACAGGAATTTTCATGTGAAAAGTATCACCAAAATTGTTTTTTACGAAGCAGATAAAAACCATAACTGACAAATAAATACAAAAACAAAACGAAAAAAATTGAATCTGTTGAAAACGAACGAAAAACATATGTACGTTTTCCCTGAATTTAAATGTCACATTAAACATACTTCATTTTTAAAACAATTATAAGTTTTTAAAACATCAAAACAATGATAGTTTTCAGTTTGCATCGTAATTTAAATTAATGGCACTTCTTTTTTATTTCGAAGAGCTCTATGGCAAATTACTTTATATTATGAAAAGACTCAGAAATGAAATTTCACCTTAAAAAATGTAATCATTTCCACTTATCACAAACTGTATTATGTTGCATAAAGAATGTTTGTCATCTCCCACTTTTGGTATTTTAAATCTTTTTATTAGTTATTGTGTAATGTAAAGCATTCTTGTATGTCCACGAACTGTGTAGCTGCATAAAGTCTATTTTGGAGGAAGGATGGTTACCAACATATTTTGCCTACATTATTTTTACTACATTCCAATGGGAACACCTCAAGCACACAAACGTTACGGCTTTATAACATGGAAGTACAGAATCAAAAGCTATTTATCTCTTAGAATATATACATAATTTATCTAATTGCTGTCAGAAGATGCATTTTTAAATATACATAAACCAGGATAATACTTCTTCATATTTCTTTTCTAAGTCATTTGTATCATTGGTAAAAAACTCATTTTCTTGAACCGAATTATGTCAAACTTTTTATAAAAGTGCCAAAGTCTATTTAACTATGAAGTACTGTAAAGAGTATTAAATACAGGGTAGTAAGACACATAGTCAGGTGCAGTAATAAATCGCCAAATATTGTTCTTTTCTTTAAGTGCATTCTTTCACTACATTTAAAAAACACGATTTTGAGTCATCTGATTTAAAATACAAATAAATAAATAGAGAGAAGCACTAATAGCATAAGTCAAAACATTTTAATTCAACATCAAATAATTGCATCTAAGTTACACATATGGAAAAAAAGTTTAAATATGCTTTTGGTGAAAATCATAGTCTAAGCTAAATTTGAACCAGGCTAAAAAAAAGTACCGTGATTAATTAAAATGCTATAGGCAGAGCTGTCATGTTTTCAGCTTTTTGGATGCCAGTATTTTAATACGAAAATGTTGTTTTATTTAATTGAACATTCTGCGGATTTAAAAGATTAAAATTTTCTCTAAGAAAATTCTGATGTGCAATAAGCTGGAGACTGTACAGAAATATATTGTAATTTGCTTTTTAACCTTAAAAAAAACAATGTCCATTTTTCGGGTACAAAATGTAGTGCTAATTGTTCCATTTCGCGTGCCAAGTACCGTTTATAATATTAATACTTTTATGGTTATAAATTGCATATAATTTTTGAAATCCCATTTATTTCATTAAAAATATAAACCTTTCAGTCCTTTAGCTTAAAGTAAATGGTTTTAACTAATTTCATGATATTTTTGCAATATTATTTTGCCTTGGCTTTTTTTAAGCATTTAGAAGTAGGTTGTTATTTTCGGGCGAAAATGAATCTTTGTGTTGCCCGCAATTTATTTATTTATTTTTTTATAATTGGTGGAGTAATATTAATGCTTAATTCATGGCGTACATGCTATATATCTCTGTTATTTTGTAAGCGTTGTTTTGATCATCATAAAAATTATGTTTTTACAGATTTTTATTAACTCAACGGGAAAAATTTTGTACTTTCAGCAATGGATGTTCGAATTTTATTTATTTATTTACTTTTACGAAATTCTTTGCATTTAGAAGAACTTTTGTTTGAATAGGAAATCGAAATGTCGTTGTTAATAAAGAAGAAAATAAAAAAGTTACGAAATGATTAGATGCAAACTGTCAAAAATCTCCCACTTTAGGTATTTTAAATCTTTTTATTAGTTTTTGTGTAATGCAAAGCATTCTTGTATGCCCGCGAACTGTGTAGCTGCCTTAATTTGCTTGGTTCGTCGCATAGGATAAAAATGCGAAGATAGAAATTGTCGTTTTTTTACGAAGCAGATAAAAACCATCACTGACAAATAAATACCCAAAATAAACGAAAATATATTGTATCTATGGAAAAAGAATTCAATAAATATATTACTTTGAGAAGAAATGTTGCATTAAGCATACTTCTTTTTATAAATTTTATCAGTTTTTAAAACATCAAAACAATGGTAGTTTATTGTTACATCGTTATTTGAATCAATGCACATCTTTTTTTTTACTTCGAAGAGCTGTATGGCAAATTATTTTATTTTATGAATAAACTCAGTATCAAAATTCTACATTAACACTTTGATTACGGGTTTGGGATATATGTAGTCTCAGCGACAATTTTTTTATTCTGCTTCCACCATTTTTTGATATATTATCTATATCACACACTTATACTATGACATTTTCGAGAAAAATCTAGCACAACAAATTCTTTTTGTAAATTGTGGTAGTAATTAATAGAAAAATAGTCACCGTATTAGCCCGTAATAAAAAGGTTAAAAAATGTAAGCATTTGTACAGACTTTGGCATTTGTATTATGAAGCATGGAGAGTTCTTTGTCATCTAATTCTTTAAGTATTTAAATTCTTTCTATTAATTTTTGTGGGGATATAATGCATTGTTGTATTCTCGGGAATTGTGTAGCTGCATTAATCTGCTTGGTTCGTCGCATGAGATAAAAATTTTATTCACAAGAATAATGCAACTAGGACTTCCCTCAGAGGGATTAGTCTGAGCGATATTGCTGAAAACACAGATTTAATAACATGCGATAAATAAAGAAAATGGGATGCTACCTTTAATTGGTCATTCATTGTGATAAAATATAATGATGCAAATAAGCATCTTGATTTCTTAAAATCACAAAATATTATGTATATATATTTGCATGCACTGTTTTTTTGGAAAGGGGAAGCAAACCATGCATGTATATAAAATTCGAAGTGCGCAATACGTTCAAAATAATAAGAGAAAGAAAACACCAAATTATTTATTTTGGAGTTTTAACTTTTTGGAATGATGTCATGTGCATAAACAATTTGAGTTACTCTAAATAACAGCAAATATTTTTTAAAAGAGAATTGACTGTATTTTATATAGAGTGAGATCCCTCTAATTAGTTATATTGTTGAATATCCGTTTTCCACGGATGCAATGAGGTTGTCTATATGAGTTAAGGTATCCGTTGTAAACAAGCTTTTACATCTTATAAGTTACTTCAATGCCAAAGTTATAGTTTATAACTCCAAATGAATCGCGATTTAAAATCTTTCCAGAAAGGTGTATGGTTATTTATAAAATTAAAATGTCGAAACTTTTAGAAATTGTTTATAATGAGTATATAACATCCTAAAGTTTACCACCAAATTTTTTTAAGTTTCTAGTCTAATGAATATCAAATAATTATCAATGTTAAAACATTTTTGCTTGTGCATTGATGGAGATTATTGTTTCGACATAAAATAAAGTATATTTTGGAGGAAAGATGGTTATCAACATTTTTTGCCTACATTATTTTTGAAATCGGCTGTGTAGTTCCAATGAGAACACCTCAAACACACAAACGTTACTGCTTTATAACATAGAAGTAGAGAATCAAAAGCTATTTATCTCGTATTATAAATACATAATTTATCTAATTACTGTCAGAAGATGCATTTTTAAATATACATAAACCAGGATAATACTTCTTCATATTTCTTTTCTGAGTCATTTGTAGCATTCGGTAAAAAACTCATTTTCATGAACCGAATTATGTCAAACTTTATAAATAAAGCGGCAAAGTCTATTTAACAGTGAAGTACTGTGAAGAATATTAAATACTTAGTAAGACACTTAGTCAGGTATTAAGACACTTAGTCAGGTGCAGTAATAAATCTCCAAATATTGTTCTTTTCTCTAAGTGGATTCTTTCACTACATTTAAAAAACACGATTTTGAGTCAACATATTTAAAATACAAATAAATAAATAGGAAGAAACAATAATAGCGTAAGTCAAAACATTTTAATTCAACATCAAATAATTGTATCTAAATTACACATATGGAAAAAAAAGTTAAAATATGCTTTTGGTGAAAAATCAGAGTCTTAGCTAAATTTGAACCCGACTAAAAAAAGTACCGTGATTAATTAAAATGCTATAGGCAGAGCTGCCAAGTTTTCGGCTTTTTGGATACCAGTATTTTAATATGAAAATGTTGTTTTATTTAATTGAACATTCTGCGGATTTAAAAGAGTAACATTCTCTCTAAGAAAATTCTGATATGCAATAGGCCGGAGACTGTACAGAAATGTTCTGTAATCTGCTTTTTAACTTAAAAAAAACAATGGCCATTTTTCGGGTACAAAATGTAGTGCTAATTGTTCCATTTCGCGTTCCATGTACCGTTTATAATATTGATACTTTTATGGCAATAAATTGTCAATAATTTTTGAAATCCCATTTATTTCATTAAAAATATAAACCTTTCATTCATTTAGCTTAAAGTAAATGGTTTTAACTAATTTCATAATATTTTTGCAATATTATTTTGCCTTGGCTTTTTTTAAAGCATTTAGAAAATAGTTGTTGTTTTTGGTCAAAAATGAATTGTGCTATCCGCAATTTATTTTTATTTTTTTTATAATTGGTCGAGTAATATAAATGGCGTACATGCTGTATAACGCTGTTATTGCGTATGTGTCGTTTTGATCATCATAAAAATTATGTTTTTACTGATTTTTAATAACTTAATGGGAAAAATTTTGTACTTTCAGCAATGGATGTTCGCATTTTATTTATTTATTTATTTTTACGAAATTCTTTGCATTTAGAAGAACTTTTGTTTGAATAGGAAATCGAAATGTCGTTGTTAATAAAGAAGAAAATAAAAAAGAAACGAAATGAGTAGATGCAAACTAAAACATCTAAAAAAGACGTCGTACGAGATATCGTCCGAAATATCGACTTAAAAAAAAGCGGAGTTTGATTATTGAGCCCACTAATTACGAAATGTGAGTTACATGTTTTTTTATATACATATATAAATTAATGTAAATGTTTTTTTTAATTTTTTTGTGATGTTGCAAAAAGATATAAGCAGCTCTGAAAACAAACTTCGTGAGCGACCATGAATCCATGCTTATTTTTACAAATAAATATGGTACTTATATGTTCTATACACACCGAAATACCTAATTGGCGCCAAAATGGTGTTTATTTGCATGACATGGATATCATATAAAAGCTAAAATAAATTGTTTGTTCTAAAAGTATTATTATTTATTGATTATTATTTCTTTTTTTAAAATAACAGAAAATGGTTCGTTTATCACTTTATTTTGTTTTCATTTTGAAGTAAATAAATAATGTGTTATATGTATATATGGTAATCAAAACAATGTTTTCGCCAAATTCGCATAAAAGATTACGCAATATCTAATGTTTATATCTCTTTAACCATTTTATTTATACGAGGTGGAACCCGTCGAACTTCAACGAAAGAAAATGTTTTAGAAGGAACTATTTCATTGATTTATAACAACGTACAAAATTAGCTACAATGAAAAATGCATCTTATATTGGTCAGTTTAACTCTAAAAACATGAAACAGTAAAACATGATAAAGATAAGTTATTATGATGAAGTTATCAATTTAGGCTCTTACGATTGGTAAAAATGAAAAAAAAAATCAAATTGACACGATCATAAAATTTCACGTGAAATCTAAACCCGTGATCATTTTTATCTTCTCAAAATTTACGTACGAAATTTTAATTTCATTTTTCTTTTCAATTTTAAGAGAAAGTGGCGTATTTCTGTTGCCACGATTACAAAATTCGCACAAAAACAACAACAAAAAAAATTAATATCTCAGAAATAAATTGAGATACAGCTTTCAAACAAATTGCATTTAAAAGTACATTTTTTTCTGTATAGGCCGATGTTAAAAATGGAGAATGTTCGATATTCAGAAGTGTAAAATTTGCAGTAGCGAAAATTGCAAAACCGAAATTGCAGGGAAAAGTGTTGCCATTCGCAAAATGACGTATGCGTTACGCACAGATACGTTTGGCCTTTATAATATAGATATAATATAACTGATAAAAATTTTCCATTTTTGATGTAATTTCCATCTCGAAAATTACATCTGTTATAATTGATTTACCGATTGAATAATCGTGTTTAAAAATTAATCTAATCTAATCTAATTGTTTTTATAAACCATTTACTTCTCCTTGTATATAAAAATAGGTAAATGTCTTCTTTACGCAGACTAAATCGTGAAAATCTTTAAAAAATAACCCCCATTGCTCCACTTGGGTATAGTATATATATTTTTAAAATGAATGTCCAATTCCTGTATTGCTCTTAGGCATATTACAAATTTCAAAGCTCTATTTTAACAGGAAATTGGGTGAAAATGAGCACATATGTCATAAAATACACAGTAGTACATAAGTACATAATTGGCGTCAGAAAGGCATTATGTTGCCTGAGATAGTAACCCGGCTAATATTGTTTATTTTACTAATAAAATGTTTATTTAGGTTCATTTCCCATTTTTTAATTATATAAATTATTTGTTTCTATAGTTATTATTATTTTTTAATTTGAAAGTAAAAAATAAAAATAAAAATGTAAGTGTTATTCGAAAACGAGGTTTTCGCCGGATGGGCTTAAAAAAAACAAATGCGAGAATTCTGGTATGACATCCTAGCCGAAAAATTAGTGACAAGACTAGACTTCCCCACACAAACAAAATATAAGTTGAAATAAAGCATGCAATAAAACAAATAAAAGTGAAAATGATGTTATAAAAGAATATTTTATTAAAACACGCAATTCTTTCTAATTTTCACACACGAAGTATAAAATAATCTTTTAGCGGTTAAAAAATGCTATTGAGAGATTATCACAAAATCTCAAAATTCAAGTTTATGTGACTTTTCTCTTTTAAATAGAAAAAAATAACAGATTTTTTTTTTTGTTTGATTAAATTTTAAAATGTTTTATTGCACTTCAATATTACTGCGAGCGTATTTTTTTCCCTCATGTATTCTAATTCGGTTATCTATGAAAATATCCAGCTTTTGAATGTGACGCAAATCAAATTTCTGTGACGTATGCAAATAAATTGTGCTTTTTTATGATATTTTTAATACAATTTTAAAACTATTCGGAACTAATTTTTCCCTGTGTGTATTCAGTATGTTACCTTCATAGGTACCTTCTGGTACAAACAGAATCAAAATCCGAGAAATATTTTTTGAGATTTACTTGAAGAAAGAATCATGCTTAATTTTTAATATCGTTTCCTAGCTGTATACGTCCAGAAATAATATTGCACGATGTATTAGTCTTCGCTTTGCTCAGACAACTCCATGTACTCAGATTCGGTTGACTACGAAAATATCCAACCGGTGAAAAATGACGCACACCAAATTTCTCTGCCGTAAGCAAATAAATTGTGCTTTTTTTATAAATTTTTTAATATTACTTTTAAACTATATTTAACTAATTTTTGAAAGTAGGTGCATTCACCAGGTTACCTTAATAGATACCTTCTGGTACAAACAGAATGGAAATCCGACAAGTATTTTTTGAGATTTGCTTGACGAAAGATTTTTTTTTACTTTTAATATCGTTACGTACTATGTGTATAAGACTTCGTTTCGCTCAGACAATTAAAAACTACTTCAGTCTAGAATTTTCAAAAGGAATATTTACTTTTGCTTGAAAATAAAATACTTATGAAATACACCCTTAATATCCATTTATGTTGTATTTATGAAAATGAGTTATTAAAACTATCAACACTTAATTTAATTTGCTTGAAAATAAATTATATATATTTATGTAATGCATTCTTAATATGCATTCATGTTGTTTTTATGAAAATTAGTTATTAAAACTAAAAACACTTAATTTGATTTACTGGGAAGATAAATATTAGTTAAAGAATAGTGCTCTAGAAAAAGTTTTACAGGAAAAGAATTACAGTTATGTTGAAAGGAAAGTTTGAAAGCACTCAGGGATGGAATCGTGCTAACTATTTAAGTAGACAACGTATTTTTTAGATGTTTATTTTGATTAAAATCTTTAATTTTACGATTTCTATAATATACTAAAGTAATTTCCATATGAAAATGATCACGAGAATGAAAATTATTGTTTTCTTCGAAGAAGATAAAGACCATAACTGGCAAATAAATACCAAAAATAAACGAAATAATTTGTACCTGTCAATATATATAATTTCTATAATATATTAAAGCAATTTCCATATAAAAATGATCACGAGAATGAAAATTATTGTTTTCATCGAAGAAGATAAAAACCCTAACTGGCAAATAAATACCAAAAATAAACGAAATAATTTGAACCTGTCAATATATAAATATCATACAGCACGATAGTGCTGTATAGTAGAGCTCAGATACATCTCTTGTTGTAAAATGAAATGAAGTGAAACTAATAGAACGCGCTGTACGTAAATTAATAAAATGAAAATATCGTCTGATTTTATTTGTTATTATTCGAAGAACTTTGACCAGTGTATGAGAACGATTGAGTTCTCTGAATGTAATGATGAATGTGCCTTTTAGATTTAATTAAACGACATTTTTTATAATATATGGACTTTTAGATTAATTTGAACTTAGAATAAGTTTATCTTGACATATGAGTTTGATTTTAATTCAAGAGCTCCAAGCATCGCGTAGATGCAACCCGCAAATGAAGACATGCATGGTTAGTAAGTAAGTTTTAAACTAACCCGATTTTCGAATTCTAACATTCTGGTACCCTCGGTTCGGGACAGGCGTTTTTGAATTTTAATTAATTTTAAATGAAAAAATGAATCTGAGTAGTTTGAAAACTCAGAGAAAAGGACTGAGAGCTGCTTTTACTCTCACGTTTAAGAAAATTGAAACTGAATTAACTAAAGAAACATGTGAAATTAAAGAACTTTCTATTTTGAAAACTCGACTGTTTGATAAATTTCAACGGATGGACACTTGTCAAAGTAAAATTTCGGAAATATTGTTACAAGATAAGGACGAAAAATTGTTTACCGAAGATTTTGAAGGTGCAGAAGAATATCGAGAAAAATATATAGAAATATGTGCACGTATTGATGAAAAGATATAGTTTTCTTCATCTCCTAGCGAAGAAGTAAAACGCAAATTTAAATTACCGGAGATCGAGCTGAAAAAATTTAACGGCGAACCAAAGGAATTTTTATCATTTTGGAGCCAGTTCAAGAAAATACACGAAGACGATTCTATTGCCGCGGAGGATAAGATGCAGTACCTATTCCAATGTATGGAACCAAAATCAAAAACGGAGCGTTTAATATCAAGCTATCCAGCTACCGCGGAAAATTATCCGAAGGCTATCGATCAATTAAAAAAGAGGTTTGGACGAGATGATCTTCTTGTGCAAATTTACGTCAGGGAATTATTAACCCTCGTAATGAAAAATGCCACTGCGCCTAAAATGAAAGTTGACTTAGCCTCTTTATACGATGAGTTAGAAAGCAAACTTCGTGCCTTAGAAAGTTTGGGAAGAACTCAAGAGAAGTATGGAGACTTTCTCATGCCCTTGGTTGAGAGCTGCTTGCTTGAAGAAGTTCTTTTGACCTGGGAAAGAAGTCGAAATCATGATACATATTCCAGTGAGAATTCCAGAACTTTAAAAAATCTGATGGACTTTCTACGCCAAGAAGTTCAAGGAGATGAAATGGTATTTTTAGCAAGAAAATGTTTTGATTCTGTTAGAAAAAAAACATTTCATCTGAAATTATTAGCAAACCTGATTCAGCCACCGCATCTGCATTGGTGAGTATAGAAAATAAAGGTAAGAAAAACAATTGCATATTCTGTGATAGGTTTCACCCCTCTAATAAATGTTTTGGGACTAAAAAAATGTCTTTAACTGAAAAAACAAAAATTTTGTTAAAAAAGGGGATTTGTTTCACTTGTTTGCAAAAAGCTGGTCATCTGAGTAAGAATCGTAATATTAACAAGATAAAGTAAAAAAACTAAAACCCAACTACGACAAAAAACTACGCTGAAAAAGTATAAAAGTACCCCATGAATACAGGTAAAGTCACAAGCAAATGCTAGTAATATATAGATATATTCAAAATGTACAAGTAAAGCGCTTTTGAATGATACCAAACACGGCATATTTATCTTAACTTTATTTTTTGACGTATGACGCTTCCAGTATTTGGTAGTAGTGACGCACATATCCGTCGATGGCAGCAAATGGGTAATGGACCGATTAGTGGATGAGGTCGTTAGTGTAATGTGTAAATGTGTAATGTAGATTGAAGGTTTCATGTATTAAGATGACCTAGGAAGATTTCTTAATCTATCTAATTCTGCTAACGATTGACTGTCATGTGGATTTTTAAGCAACTTATTATGATCCAAGGCACTTATAAACAAACCCTCTATGGTTTTGACTCTACTGAGAGCGACATAGGCCTGTTCTTTAGCAAACAATGAATTCACCGCGTGGAGGTACTCCCAGCTTATGTCGTTTACATTAGTGCATTAAATTATTCTATTAACGTTCACGCTGCTCTACATTACAGTTCCCGTGATCCGCGCTTTACTCTTATCGCTCATTTTTTTTAAACATCTTCAAAGCAGTCTTGTAATTATGTATAAGCATATAAATACTGGTGAAGCTCTTTCAAGTAATACCAAACACATTACATATATTTTTATTTTATACTTTTTGTCCGCTAGAGGGCATAATAGTAAATTTGGTGACAAACTTTATAGCTCACAACCAACAGAATATCAAGATCAAGACCCTTCTAATGGCACTGCAGTGGTCTTATTCTGATTACTAAGTACCAAAGAAATTAAGAACGAAAAGATGTGAATTATATGCAATTAGCCCATAAATGCAAGTAAAGTCACAAGCAAATGCTAGTAATATATATATATTCGAAATGTACAAGTGAAGCGCTTTAAAATGATACCAAACACGGCATATCTAGCTTAACTTTATTTTTTTACTCTGTATATTTTGTCCGCTAGAGGGCGCCACATTGAATTTGGTGAAAATCTATATAGCCTATAACCAGCGGACAATTAAGACGCTTCTAATGATATGTCATTTGTCGAATTCTGATTAGTGGTTTAGAAGTTACGAGGGAACAGATGAACATACATACATACATACATACATACATACATACATACATACATACATAGCCTGTCAAAATCATAACCCTCCTTTGGCTTTGCCGTAGTCGGGTAAAAATAAACTAAAATGTAATCATTGTCAAAAATCTCATTTTGAAATAATGTGTCCAGAACAAAATATAAATAATAATCAAGATGATACTTTGAAATCTGAAAATTCTCTTTCTAATTGTAGTAGAAATAAAGTTGTGTATATGCAAACGCTTGGCGTGCGCATTCGATCGCAAGGTCGCCAAAAAGTCGTACGCGCACTGCTGGATTCAGCGAGCCAAAGTAGTTACGTAAGCGAGAGAATAACGAAATCACTGAAAATGCATCCTATAAGAAAAGAAATAATTATTCACGCGCTGTTCGGGGGGGATGAAACGAAACCTAAAAAACATGATGTACTTTCGGTAGAAATCAGTGAATTAGATGGAAATAATGCGTTTTGTTTTGAAGCATTTTCCGAAAAAAAGATTTGCGGATTTGTACCTAAAATTAAAGATTATAGAATCTTAAATGAATTAAAAAGAAATAAAATAAATCTATCTGATGATTTTTGTAAGGAATCTGAAATTGATCTTTTGGTGGGGGCTGATATGATAGGAAGATTATTGACCGGAAGTTTAATTCAATTAAATTGCGATTTGACTGCCATAGAAACCAAGCTCGGTTGGACAGTAATAGGGAAACAAACGTGTGGCAAGAAACATAACGTTTTGACAACATTGTCTATGCACGTTAGAAATATTCCTTTGAATGAATTATGGGAACTTGAAACCATAGGAATTACTGACCCCATTCAGAGTTTTGAAAAACGGGAAAACTTTGATTTAAACGATTCTAAGGAAAAAATGAAAATTCTTCTCGATGGCAGATATGAAGTAGGGCTTCCATGGAAGTGTAATTTTAAGAACTTGACCGACAATAAAGTTTTAGCTTGGAAGAGATATGAAAAAATGATCAATAAATTGAAATGTGGGGGATTTTTCGATGAATATCAGGAAGTATTTAAGAATTGGGAAAAAATGAATATTATTGAACGTGTTCCAGAAAATGAATTAAATAATAAATGTCATTATTTACCGCATAGGCCCGTTATCAGGTTAGATAAGGAAACCACAAAAATGCGCCCTGTATTTGATGCAACTGCTTCTGAGAAAGGGAAACCCTCGTTAAATGAATGTTTGTATAAAGGCATTAATCTTATAGAATTAATACCTGATATTCTTGATCGTTTTAGAATGTATCCTATCGGTATAACTGCAGATATAGAAAAGGCTTATTTAATGTTATATGTTATGCCTACAGATAGAGATTTTCTTAGATTCTATTTCCCATGTAATGAAGGACAATTGATTTATAGACATTGTAGAGTTGTATTTGGTGTCTCTTCTAGCTCTTATTTACTAAGTGCATCTATAATGCATCTTTTAGAAAATAGTCCTCCCGAATATAAGGAAACTGCTGAAAAATTAAAATGTTCATTTTATGTAGATAATTGTGTATCAGGTGTTTTTAACAATAATGAAGCTGAAATGGTTATTGAAAATGCAAAGTTATTAATGTCTTGTTACGAATTTTGTAAATAGTTAGTGTTTGTACTGTAAAATGATGTAAATAATCTTATTAAGCTCCATTTCTTTACTAATATTAGCTTTTGTTACATTGTCTCTGTTATCAAGCAAACTCGCTTAACAAACGCCTTGTTCACTCAATGCCTGACTGGTAAATAATAACAACAACAGCTCATATCGCTCTCCTTATATATAGTCTCGCCGCATGCGGTGGAAATTTCTACAAACTTCTAGAAAAAACTGGAAAACCACGGAACAACATTCAATGTATCAGTAGACCTAAGGGGGGGTTACCATAAATAGGGAAGGGTTACCATCGCCAACAATCGCCAAATTTGTCACCAACTTGGCGATATATCGCCAAATTTGGCGACCAAAATTAGTCGCCAAAAGTGACGCCAACTTGGCGATATCTCCAATATTTCGTTAATCTGCCGTAGACATACACTGAAAATAATAGACAAGTTTGCTTGATAACAGAGACAATGTAACAAAAACTAATATTAGTAAAGAAATGGAGCTTAATAAGATCATTTACATCATTTTACAGTACAAACACTAACTATTTACAAAATTCGTAACACTACCCCCTCCTCAAAGACTGCACATCCCGGGCAGTGCAATCCTTGAGTTGGAGGAAAACACTTAAAATAAATAAATAAATAAATAAATAAATAATAATAGTAATAATATTTACATAAATAAGAACTAATTACTATTTACATATTTACATATTTACAAAAAGTGACTTTCATGACCATGGTCTGAAATTCCAGTTTTGAATTTTTAATCACTTTGGCCAAAATGAGGGGCTAGCCGGTTATAATGTACGACCTTGGGTTTGGTGTGTGGCGATTTTCGTATGCGTACGACGACGTCATTCAGCCTGTTGACGACTGTGTAAGGACCGTCCCAGTTTTTTTGTAGTTTTGGCGACAGTCCCTTACGACGTATCGGATTCCACAACCAAACTTTGTCACCTTCTTTGAACTCATGTCCAGTTGCCTTTGTGTCGTACCGTGTTTTCATCTTTTCCGATGCCAGTCCGATTCGGTTCCTCGCTAGACGATGAATCTCCTCAATCCGTGCCTGGAGTTCATCGACATATTCCTCAGGCGATGAAGGAGCATCAGGAGGACGGTCAAATAAAAGATCCGCAGGTAGACGAAGATCACGACCAAAGAGCATTTGAGAAGGGGAGTAACCAGTGGCCTCATGAGTGGCACTCCTGTAGGCAAGCAGGAAAAGAGGCAATTTCTTGTCCCAGTCCTGTTGGTCTCTAGACACCAGGAGAGAGAGGCTATTTAGGATGGTACGATTGAAACGCTCCACCATGCCGTCCGATTGAGGATGTAGGGGTGTAGTTCGAGTTTTGTCCATGCCGAGTAGTCCACACATTTCCTTAAACACAGTCGAATCGAAGTTTCTTCCTTGATCGGAATGGATTTGAAGAGGAACTCCATATCTGGAAACCCAGTGTTGAACTAGTATGTCTGCTACTGTTACAGCCTCTTGATTAGGAATGGCGTAGGCTTCAGGCCACTTAGTGAAGTAGTCCATGACAACGAGGATGTACTTGTTGCCATCAGATGTACTAGGAAGAGGACCCAGGATGTCTAGAGCAATTCGTTCGAAAGGAGCTCCTACATTATAACGCTGCAGTCGCCCACGGGTGCGCCTCTTTGGACCTTTACGTGCTACACAGGTGTCACAATATCGACACCACTTCTCTACATCACTGCGAACATTATTCCAGTAGAAACGCTCTCGAACCTTTTGCAGGGTCTTCATTACACCAAAATGACCTCCTGTGGGACTACCATGCAGTTCTTGAAGGACCATAGAAATTCTCGACTTAGGGAGTAGTAGTTGCCATCTACATGTCTTTCCATCGTCAGACTTCCATTTTCGGTACAAAATACCGTTCTTCAAATGTAGGGAATCCCAGAGGGCCCAATAACGTTTAGTCGTCGGATGGTAATGGGCCATGTCTTGCCAGCTGGGCTTCCTGTTGGACTCCTCTTTCAGCTCTAGAATTGGCTTAATTTCAGGATCAGCAAGTTGATCTTTACGCAGGCTCTCGTCACTCCACGGATCTTGCGATGATGTAGACCCAGTTGTAACTTGTCTTACTATAGGACCTTTGACATTAAATTTCTTCTCAACCCGGTCCCAGTATCTACAATTCTCTGAGCAGGGTCTTCTTGAGAGAGCATCTGCATTTCCATGTGATGAGCCTTTTCGATGGCGTATCTCCATATCGTACTCTTGAAGCTTTTGTATCCACCTGGCTATCTGGCCTTCAGGGTTCTTAAAATTCAATAGCCAAGTTAGAGAAGCATGATCAGTTCGGATCAGGAATTTTCGACCGTAAAGATAGTGATGAAAATGGTCTATGGCTTTCACTACAGCAAGAAGCTCTTTTCTTGTGACGCAGTAGTTTCGCCCTGTCTTTGATAAGCACTTGCTGAAATAAGCGATAACACGCTCCTGGCCGTCAATTTCCTGGGACAGTACAGTGTTGAGACGTTGTATAAAGAGTCTCTGAGATCTAAAGCTGTACTTATACGATAGATCTGAGCAGTTATTTTTGAATATCCAGTAATATTTGTGAGTTTCGAAGACTATGTTGTTCTGAAGATCTGTAAATAAATTATTTTCTACTTTTCTAAGAGAAAAGAGTTTTGAAGTTCTCTAACCATAAGATCAAAAGAACCATATACGCTGCAACAGTCTAAAGGGTGTTTCAATTTGCGTTGTTTTGAAAGCAATGTAGCTTGCAAGAATGTTGATAAACATTCTGGGGATACTTCAGTTTTGGGGATTATTTGGAATTTAGATAATGATTCTTTGAAATGTTGTTTAGATTTAGAAACATTAACGTGTGAAAGGAAAATTACTAAGAGATTAATTTTGAGCATTGTGCAAAAGATTTTTGATCCTATCGGCTTATTCTCTCCAGCTACATTGTTTCCAAAATTATTGCTACAAGACTCATGGAAACAGAAAATTCCATGGGATTGATAATTACCTTGTAACGTTGTGAGTGCTTTTCTGAAATGGTTGAAGAATATTGATGTTTTAAAAGAAGTAGCTATACCTCGATACTTAGAAATTAATGGTTCATCTGAACTTCATGTTTTTGTTGATGCGAGTAAAGGGGCATATGCAGTAGGGAGGATCGAAAAGTATAGGAAAATTTTTTTTTTTAGAAATCACTATCGGCGCGGCGTGCAAAAGTTGCCTTTTATGCATACTAGTTTACAGGTTTTTTTTTTTTTTTTATTAAAATGCATTAATATCTTCCGGTGCCCCAAGCGCCCCAAAAATAATTAAAAATTGAGTTTTTTATGATTTTTTAAATATTTTTTTGTTTATTTATTTTTTCTTAATTACTTTTGGCGCGGGGTGCAAAAGCTATCTTTTATCTATCTTAGCTTACATATTTTTTTAAAAATAAAATTCATTCATATCTTCCGGTGCCCCAAGCGCCCCAAAAATAGTTTAAAATTGAAATTTTCTTGAAAAAAAATATTTGTTTTATTTTATTTTACTTTTTGAAATTCATTTGGCACTGGCTTGGAAAGTTGTTATTACAATACTACATAACTCTGCAGTTCCCATATATTTTTTTAATCAAAATCCATTCACATCTTTGATGCACCAATTATAATTAAAAACTGAAATTTTTACAAAAATGTATTAAGAATTTTAATTTATGAAAAATACTTACAAATTTTTAAAACAGTTTAATTAATAACGTATAAGGTTATAAATAACATTAATTTTGCAATAATAAGTGACATATAAATTTAAAAATCAAAGCATTAAATCATAAAAATTACGAAAATCGAACTTACGTAAAGAAAAGTTTTACATCCTTCAATTTGCAAATTTACATATTTTTAAAGTTTGTAATCTTTTTCAGTATCAAAGTGTTTTATATGGCTTCTTGATTTTATTCTATTCAATATAAAACCGTGTCTCTTTTCCTGCCCAGATACAGTTTCTGGTGCCTCAGACACTAGTCGAACACATCATCTTTCAACCGCTTGGGTATGGCATGGATATTTTGACCATTCATTCGTTTTTACAACTTTTATCATATTCTCAATTTCTTTGCAAGGCACATTCATCAAAAGAGGTGGTTCAAAACGTCCAACTGGTTGTCAGTCAATAAGTTCAAAATAATCCTTCGCTTTGTAGTTTATTTGGGGTATTTTGAAAATTCTCACTTCTGGTGATTTTCTCTTTTTATTTCTAGCATGAAATAGCTTTTGCTATGCTAAAGATCTGATATGCTCTCTGTTATCTGTGAGCATTGACAATAGCAAATTTTCAGGGTGGCAAAAAACTATTTCGTTTAATAAAAGCATCTACGATCTTTTTTAAATTGGGTTCCAAATATCTAGAATATGTGATAAGTTTCCAAATATGACGCGCTCCTTCAGTTATGGATGGCTTTGTTTTGACATGAAACCATACAGGTGCATATACCTTCATAATATATGTTGTAAGAGTAATGAGATTATCAGAAGGTTTTTCTGTGGCCACTTATAACCTTAAAATTCTACACGTACTTGTTAGCCATCTTGAGGGATAAACTGGACCAGGTTTCATTAATGCCAGATCGGAACCACATTCACCACGTGATACTGCTATGCAAATATCATATAAATATTGCTGGTCATTGCTGAGAACTCTAAAATCTCTCTGTTGTCAACTGAGAAAATTCTATCTATGTTGTTTTCCAAATAATAAAGAATAAAAAGTTTATTTTATACATTTAATAAAATACGATAAACGATTTCTCATCCTCTCGATCTACCTTTTACGTTAGATAAATTATTCTTTAACTGTTAATTTTACTTGTATTTTTTAGCTCAAAATTTGCATGAAACTCGATTTTCGGCAAATAATTAAAAGTTTTGGGGCATTGGAAGAAATTTATCAATGTCGAAAATTATTTGGATGCATGCTAATATACTATAAAATGCATCTTTTTTTTATCCCGCTGATAAAATAATTTAAAAGAAATTAAAAAAAACAAAAATTATAAATTTTTATAAAAAATTCAAATTTTTTACCATTTTGGGGGCACTTGGGGGCACTGGAAGATATGGATGGATTTATATATAAAAAAAAGATTGAACTAATATATATATAAGGCAACTTTCGCAACCCGCGCCAAAAATAAATTTAAAAATATTAAGAAGCAATATATATATAAAATTTATAAAAATTTCAATTTTTAACTATTTTTGAGGCGTTTGGGGCACCGGAAGATATGAATTGGTTTCAATAAAAAAAATTGTGAATTAGTATGCATAAAAGGCAACTTTTGCACCCCGCGCCGATTCGATTATCCGAATTTCGATTTTTCGATCCACCCTAATATGCAACGTACGTCTTCGCTAGATCAATAATTGATACCGAAATCAAGGTTACGCTTGTTAGAGCAATGTCTAGGGTTGCTCCTCTCAAAACTTTGAGCATGCTGCGTTTAGAGTTAATGGCTTGTTGTATAGGTACTCGGCTTGCGAGTTCTATCGTCAAGGCAATAAATATGCCAGGTCTGAAAATCACATTCTGGTCAGATTCTACTACCGCAATTTGGTGGATAAAGGAACATGGAAATTGGTCGGCTTTTGTGAGCAACAGAGTCAAGGAAATTCGGCAAATGTCCAATATAGAGTCAGAGAAGCACGTTCCAGGAAATTTGAATATAGCTGATATACTTTCACGTGGATGTTCTCCGCGGAAAATGCTTAGTTCGCGATGGTGGGAAGGTCCTAAGTGGTTAAAAGAAAATCCTGAATGTTGGCCAATTGGCACGATTGACTGTCAGCCAAAAGATGTTGATTTAGAAAGAAAAAAGGTCGAAATTACGAATATTGATCTAGCTAAAGACGCACCCCTTTGGCTTTTAGATAATATATCTAATTATGATAAGAATATTTGCTTGGATTCTGAGATTCGTAAATAATTGCCGAAATATTTCTAATAAGTGTAAATATTCTAATCTTACTCAAAATGAAATTGAAAATTCTGAAAAATATCTAATCCGTTTAGTTCAGAACTGTTATTTGTATAATAAATGGTCATTAAATAATATTGTAACATTCACAGATGATAATGGAATTTTAAGAGTAAAAACTAAAATAACTGAAAGAAATGACCGAGAATCATTTTTGTATCCAATATTGTTGCCAGGTAAATGTGAATTTACTAAATTATTGATTAGATCAGTACACCAAAAGAATTGTCATGCAGGGATAAGAACAATGCAATCTTTATTAAGAGAAAGATTTTGGATAATTAGAGCTAGAAGAACTATTAAAAATGTATTGTACGACTGTATTGCATGTAAACGTTTTAAGGTAAAGTCTTTGTCAAGCGAACCAACACCTTTGCCACCAGATCGCGTAACAGATTGTGCTGTCTTTGAAATTATTGGAGTAGACTTAGCCGGGCCTTTATTTCTAAAAAATGGCGAGAAAGTTTGGATAGCATTGTTTACTTGTGCCGTTTATCGCGCAGTTCACCTTGAACTAGTCAATTCGCTATCTTCTGATGCTTTCCTGCTAGCACTTAGACGTTTTATAGCTAGACGTGGTAGGCCCAGCACTATTTATTGTGATAACGGAAAAAACTTTAGGGGGGCTTCCAATGAACTTTCAAAATTAAATTGGGATAAAATTTTAAAAGAAACCATGACGCATAAAATTGTTTGGAAATTTATACCTCCCACCGCAGCTTGGTGGGGAGGCTGGTGGGAAAGGTTAGTTCGCATTGTAAAAGAATTGTTAGTACGCACTTTAGGTAGATCTGTATTGACTTATGAAGAATTGAATACACTTACATGTGATTGTGAATCTGTGATTAACTGCAGACCTCTAACCTATATCTCAGAGGACCCACTGGAGCTAGTACCTCTCACACCCGCTATGTTTCTTACTGAAAACCGAAGTTTCAGCAATTTGGATATTATCGAATTAGATTCTCAAAGTTTAAGGAGAAGGTTGAATTACAGAGCTAAACTTCTTACAGATTTTAGGCAACGTTTTAGAAAGGAATACCTCAGCGAATTAGTTCAAAAACATACTGAAAAACATACACGTGAACCGCGAGTGGGAGAAGTAGTCTTAGTTGGGGATGATAACAAAAAACGTTTATTTTGGACTTTAGCAAAGGCGATTCATTTAATTCCAGGACGGGATGGTAAAGTTCGTGCTGTTGAGTTGAAAACTCAGCACGGCACGGTTTTACGTCCGGTGCAGCGCATCTTTCCTTTGGAAATATATTCGAATGAAATGATTGAAATTGCTTCCAAACCTTCGGGTGAAGAGAAAACTAGTTCCAGTGAGCATGATGATCATGAAAATGTGTCTTCTTCTGATAGTGTCATACTTAAGAAATATACCTCTTCTGGAAGATGTGTAAAAGCTCCAAAGAGGTTGGATCTTTTTAATAATAATTGTTATGTATTTGAAACTCTCCCCAAGTTTCAAAGGGGGGAGGATGTTGTAAAATGAAATGAAGTGAAACTAATAGAACACGCTGTGCGTAAATTAAGAAAATGAATATATCGTCTGATTTTATTTGTTATTATTCGAAGAACTTTGACCAGTGTATGAGAACGATTGAGTTCTCTGAATGTAATGATGAATGTGCCTTTTAGATGGAATTAAACGACATTTTTTATAATATATGGACTTTTAGATTAATTTGAACTTAGAATAAGTTTATCTTGACATATGAGTTTGATTTTAATTCAAGAGCTCCAAGCATCGCGTAGATGCAACCCGCAAATGAAGACATGCATGGTTAGTAAGTAAGTTTTAAACTAACACTATTTTCGAATTCTAACATCTCTAATGTTAAAGTCCAAAGTTTGCTTCTTAATAACTTTGGAAATAATCATCGAATCGCGACGAAATTGAAAAGGGGAGGTGTCCTACTCTAGATCTCAAAGTTTACAAAAATTCATCCGGATCCACCTATTAGATTCGGAGATCCAGAACCCCTGTTTTGTCCGTTTTTGATCGTGAAAAAAGAAAAAAAGACAAACAACTCAATTATAACAGGAACCAGGAAACATTCAGCGACGTGTAATAGCTTGTTCGAAAGCTTTTAATTTAGGGATGTGCCTTTCAAAGGTCCGGTAAAAAAATATCCAGTATTAAGGAAATGGCACCCATTTAAACTTTACACAACGCTATACCTTCCATAATTTAATGTTATAGAAATCTCTCCTTTTTAATTTTTGGTTGGTTGGCAAGTGCTGAGTCATATGCTACTACCCGTAAGAAAGGTTTTTGTCTCGAAACTCCAGACCTTTTTTAATTGCTATTTCAATCATTTTTTTTCGAGTTGCCACCAACTGAAAACAACACAATAATTAAAAAAATAAATGATAACACGTGTTCTTTTTTTATAGGTCAATAGAAATTCAGATTCTATTGATATTTTTACATTTTTGGAATTGACGTCATTCGAAATATAAAAAAAAGGCATTTTTAATAAATACCTATATAAACTGTAACTAAATGTATGTTTAAAATGTTTTTACCTTCATTTGAATGTTTTTGAAGTCAAAACAGCTACTATAATACAGATATTTCAATTACAAAGGGATAAGTAAAGAAAAGTATAGTAAAAAAATAGTTTCCTAGATGTGACGTCATTTTATATTATCCTTTCTACACTGTAAAACATTTGTGTAACGATACTCCATAAAATTGGTATAAAAATGGTGGAAAATGCTGCCTCCAATTTCATAGAGTAATTTTTTCACATATGCAATGGTGTAATTTAAACATTTATTATTGGTGTAGCATTACAATGTTAAACCGGTTTTAACGGTTAAAATACTCCATAAAGCTGGAGGCAGCAATGCTGCCACCATTTTTACGGAGTAACGTTTCCACAAATGTTTTACAGTGTAAATATGTGTCATTCTGAGCGGAAACTCTTGACATTCAGAAATTAATCCTTATTTCTATCACCTGTGAAATTGAAGTTTTATATTTGAGTCGTACGAAATAAATTTTCAGTAAATACTAGATAATTTTTATCTAACTAATAATAACACATTGCTCAGTGGTGCACAAAACAGGAATTTTAATATACATTAGTACATATTAAAATAAAATAAAACTTTCAACGTTTCGCGCCGTCTTCTGCGGGCGTCTTCAGGAAAATATGAAATGGAAGGACTACGTTTGCATCTTGTTCTAGAGATAATATTTCTACTAAACTAAAAACTAAATGAATTAAAATTTTAAAAATGTTGCCAATTACACGTGAGTAAAAATTACAACATTGCAAGGAAAAAAAAATTAAGGTTTTATGATGTTATGCCATATTTTTGGTATATTGTAGGATAAAGTATCATTACATGGTTTATTTTCTCGTGCTATGATTTCGATGGATTCTATTATTTTACCTTGAACTGGGTTATTGCATGGAACTATGATTTTTGCTTCCTCAAAATTAGTATGGCAACCCTTGTTCGACAAGTAGAAGCGAGCAAGGGCAGTATTCTGTTTATATTATTCTATATCTCTGCGATGTTTTTTAATTCTAATTAAAAGTTTCCGCGTTGTCATGCCGATGTAGACTTTTTTACTGTTACTTGTGTACAGTTATCCTATTTTCAGCCAACATGCCTTTCGAATACAAAATATCTGCTTTCAGGTCATTTATTAAAAGAGCTTTTATGATTTGTTCAGATGACACATTAAATAAAGTAATTGAGTTTATACAGAAAATAGCTTTTGACCATGGTTTTCCAGCAAAATTTATAAATAAAATAGTTCAACAGTACAATACTCCTCCCACATCTGGCCAACGACAGAATAAACATATGGTTTACAGAAAATTTCATTATATCCCTTACATATTTGAAAAAGTAAAAAAGATCGCACAAAAATATAACATAAAACTTGTCGCCATTCCTCCTCCATATCTCAATGACCTCGTTACAGATAAAATCGACAAAATTCCAATAGATCAAAAATCTGGTATTTATGAAATCCCCATCACTTTATCTAATAATCTTAAAAAAATCTACATCGGCATGACAACGCGGAAACTTTTAATTAGAATTAAAGAACATCGCAGAGATATAGAACAATATAAACAGAATACTGCCCTTGCTCGCTTCTACTTGGCGAACAAGGGTTGCCATATTAATTCTGAGAAACCAAAATCATAGTTCCATGCAATAACCCAGTTCAAGGTAAAATAATAGAACCCATCGAAATCATAGCACGAGAAAATAAACCATGTAATGATAATTTAACCTACAATATACCAAAAATATGGCATAACATCATAAAACCTTAAAATTTTTATTTCCTTGCAATATTTTAATTTTTACTCACGTGTAATTGGCAACATTTTTTTAAATTTTAATTCATTTAGTTTTTAATTTAGTAGAAATATTATCTCTCGAACAAGATGCAAACGTAGTCCTTCCATTTCATATTTTCCTGAAGACGCCCGCAGAAGACGGCGCGAAACGTTGAAAGTTTTATTTTATTTTAATATGTACTAATGTATATTAAAATTCCTCTTTTGTGCACCACTGAGCAATGTGTTATTATTAATTAAATTTTATGGTGCAACTGTCCTATGTATATTTAATTTGTATCTATTTATTGCATTTTCCTGCGTATTGTCAGGGTATCGTACAGTCACATTTCGATAAATAAATTGTTTTAGTAAAAGATGAACACTCGGCAATAAAGATTTTTTCCTTACTCCATGTATTCATTTTATTTTTTATTGAAACAATTATGAAATGATAAGCAAGCGTGACATATTTTACGATGAAGTTGATATATGATTTTTAAAATGTTAATATTCGAGGGAATGTTATTGTCTAAATCAATAGCTTTTTTTTTGTTATGCTTAAACAAATAGTATTGTGAAATATTATTATGAAGTAATTATCGTAATTATTAACTAAATGGTAAAAAATAGTAACTTATAAGATGCCCTGTAAAAAGAGAGCCAAGAAATGGAAGTTTAGGAAATAGCAATAAAAAAACAGTAATTGCCATTCGTAAGAAGATCGTTTTATAAATTATAGAGTTTGGTGTAAACAGAAGAGAGAAAAACACCGTGTATCAAAGAAAAAATAAGAGAACAAACAATGGCAGGAAAAAATGAGGAAAAGCTTTTAGCTTCTGATAAGTACTTGCAAAGAAAAAAATTGTTGGAATTTTACCACTTTAAATCCAAATGGTATGTACCGGCGGTATATGGTTAAGCTGCAGCCTCGATCCAAATGTGTAGAAGATAATAAAAGCAAGTGGTAAAACCAATAAAGCGCCAAAGATATTGAATAAATTTAATGATAGACAGCCAATATTATTACAAAAAAAGTCTTGAATTTTTAATAAATTTAACTTTTTCAAAAAAATGTATAACCGACTCCAAAAAAAGCGCTAAAAAGAATTAAATAATTCTATAAAATTCTCTAATGACAAATCGTTATCCAATAACCACACATTGACTATCATGTACCGGTATAAAACGGTTAAATTTAATATATAGAATTTAATATCTACCAAACATAGGTTTTCCAGAGAATATTTTTTACAAGAGATTAATTTACATATTTTTGATTTAATTTTTGAATATATACATATAAAAAGTAAGGAATTACTTTTTGAAGTTGGTGCCAAACAATTATAATCGATAATGATTTCCCCATTTTATTTATAGTACTAGACATAATATATCCACAGTTCTTACTATACTTAAGATAGTTTGGCACCAACTTCAAAAAGTAATTCCTTACTTTTTATATGTATATATTCAAAAATTAAATCAAAAATATGTAAATTAATCTCTTGTAAAAAATATTCTCTGGAAAACCTATGTTTGGTAGATATTAAATTCTATATATTAAATTTAACCGTTTTATACCGGTACATGATAGTCAATGTGTGGTTATTGGATAACGATTTGTCATTAGAGAATTTTATAGAATTATTTAATTCTTTTTAGCGCTTTTTTTGGAGTCGGTTATACATTTTTTTGAAAAAGTTAAATTTATTTCCTACTTTTTAGTTATTTATACCGTAATACATAATTATGTGTACTGACATATGATGGCATTTTGCTGAGTTCTGATGTATTCGCTTTACTTGTCACTGTTTGATTGTCTACTTTTCAAAAGACACTTACAATAGCGGTTAGTATCGTTGGGAATCTTTAGGTTTTCTGGATGTGGTAACTTCTTTAGATCCGGCACGACGAAAAGCTACCGTATTCATGAAATCTTAAAGTCAACATCTAATCGTACGGACATCGGAAGTGGTTATCGAAAGGTGACATTGCCTCAAGTAAAGTGTCCTTACACATAAGCGCGCGGCAAAGCGCTTTCATATATGAGTAAACAGCAAAATGACTTCATGTATCTGTGAATAGTAAAATGCTTTTCTAGTGTAGTCAAAAGTACTTCCCCTTCAGTCAGAAAAAGCAAAAAGAAAGATTTTAACAAAAATCGTCCCAACTAAACTGTTAAAAATTTGAAACTCACTCCACCGCTTTTATGGAAAACGATTATTTCAGTCTATCATGGAGCATTCTCATGGATCAAAAGACAAATATTTTATAAAAGCGAGGGAATGACGATGCAGCAAAAGGGTAAAATTTTTTACAGTGTATGTATGAGATATTCCATAAAAGGGATGGAGTGACGATGCAGCAAAAGTTAAATTTTTAACAATGTATCGCAATGCTAGGCATTTTCTATTATAAAATTTGATGATGATTTCCTGGTAGAATTCGATTGTACGCCGAATGATCCTGTATTTCTGCACAGACATAAATACATAATCCATATTATTTTACAAATTCGTGGACATACAAGGACAAGATAGCACAAGGAAATATTACGACACAAGAAAGGTACAACCGGGAGCTACACATAAAGAGTGTGTGCAACGGAGCCAGTGGGATTCGAACCCACAATCTCCTACGCTCTGAAGAGATTAGCAGCGTGGTGTCTTAACCACTCGGCCACAAGGACCCCCTTGATGACTCATTTTTGTCCAGAATCTTTTCAATCAATCGTATACTGTGCTCCATGTGTCGTCATATTCACATCGAGGAATCCTACACTGATAAAAATCTGCTGCATTTTGTTGCAACGCACTCCACCGCTTGTATATAATATCTCTATTCCAACCAATGAGAAAGCTCCATTTCACGGCCAAGTAATCGTTTTCTATACAAGCAGGGGAGTGCGTTGCAACAAAATGCAGCAGATTTTTAACAGTGTACATGAACAATATCTGGAATCATTCTGGTGTCTAATCCGGTAACCAAATCTGAATCTAAAGATAATTTTGCTACACATATCTATACACTTTATTTTGCATTGATATGTAGAGATAGTTTTTTCCTCCGGAGCAAAATATATACGAAAGGATTTTCACATTTTCAACAACTTAAGGATGTCGATTGGTATCGATGTCTATTTCCGCTTTAGTGGATGCGAGAACTTGTCCATTTAAGCTTTAACATTTCGGAAATTTATCGCATTCAGCAAACTTTAAGGCCCCACACTAGGCACAGAAAAAGACCCGGATGATAATGTGAAGTGTTATGGGGGCGTTCTTTTCAAATATCTCGCTCAAATTTTAAAATTTTTACGTGATTTTTTTTTGCCTAGGATAGTTGAGGATATTCCACAACGACCTAGTTTTTACTTTTTCAATTTTGGTTTCAGATTTTTTTAAAAATTATATTAAATTTCAAAACCGGTTTAAACGGTTCTTAAATTGAAACTATCATTATATAAAACATGCATAAGCAAAATCGAAGAAGTAAAAACTAGGCCGGTTGTAGAATATCCTCGGCTATCCTATGCAAAAAAAAAATCATGTAAATATATTAAAATTTGAGCGAGATATTTGAAAAGAACACACTCATAATCTTTACACTAACATCCGGGTCTTTTTCTGAGACTAGTGTAGTGCCTTAAGGTCCGCATTGAAATCTACAGACTTCGTAAATGGGCATTGAAAAGCTGACAATCCATCAGTATACGTTAAAATTATTGTGGAAAATTACCTTTGTTTTTAAAGACTATCTATTTTCTGACTAATGAGAGCGATCTAAAAACGTCTATGGAGCGTTTTCATTGGTCAGAAAATAGATAGTCTTTAAAAACAGAGGTAATTTTTTAAGATATTTTAAACAGGGTACACTGTTAAAAAAATTGTTGGCGCAGCATGTCCCTTAAGGGATTTTGCGCCATTAAACCCTATATAACCAACGAACCAACTGTTAAAAATTTGACCCTTTTGCTGCATCGTCCATCCACCGATGGGTGGGACTTGTGTAGGCTAAAACCATATTTGGTAGGCCTTCCCACCTAGCCGAATCGTCCCTCCACCGCTAATATAGAAAACGATTACTTCAGCCTATTATGGAGCATTCTCATGGATCAAAAGTGAGATATTCTATAAAAGCGGGGTAGTGACGATGCAGCAAAAGGGTCAGATTTTTTACAGTTTAAAGTACGCGTACACAATCAGAGCGCGTCAAGTTGCTTCTATGATTCAATGCATAGCAAAGTAATTCTAAATGTTCGTATGTATTAACATACCCTTTTTAGTCATAAAGACTAAAAAGGAAGATGTTATTAAAATCAAACCATGATTCAACATGCGTCTATATGAAAGTAGCAATATTTGAAGTTAAGAATGTTCTTTGATAAACGCGGTTTTTCAAAGTACAGAAAATTTTAAGAATTTTTATTCCAGAACTTGGCGGAACGAGTTTGTTTTATGGGTGAAAGAAGTTAACTAGCTTAACTTTAATGGTAAGCTTATCAAAATTTTTCGCCATTTATATGTGTCCAAATGTAAATCTAGCACATAGCAATGTACTTTTATCTCTTTGTGAATCCGGCATAACAAGCACTATGATACACAGACACTCTTGTTTTAACGTGTAAAGCTCTTTAGAGATTAATTTTCAGCTTTTCGATATCGAATTCTCATGTATGGATCGATTTGGATCTTTCACTTTGGTGGATACGAGAATTGTTCCAGCTAAGATTTCGTACTTTGAAAAAAAACCAGCGTCTCTGCAACAGTGGTTAGGATCCAGAAGGAATTCGCTGTTAAGCAAAACAAGATTGACCAATCATAAGCCTTCATTTTTTGAGAACTTTTTATTGTTCGAAGGATAGAGTCTGGAATACAGGGAGTGAAAATCTGCTATCGACACTGTAAAAAATTTGACCTTTTTGCTGCATCGTTACTCCATCGCTTTTATAGAATTTCTTTGTTTTGACCAATGAGAATGCTCCATAATAGAGCAAAGTAATCGTTTCCTATAAAAGCGATGGAGTGACGATGCAGCAAAAGGGTTCAATTTTTTACAATGCAAGCAGTGCTAAAAATTTGTATCCTTTAAATGTGCAACGATGCTACTGAATTCCAAAGTGTCGATCACAGCGACATATGTGGCATTTTCGTGATACATTATCTAGACTAGCAATATTTCTTGCATTTTTAGAAAATATCCTGCAGATGTCGCTTCTATCTTTAAATTTCATTAGCATTGTTGAACATTTAAAGAATAGAACATTTTAGCGCTTTTTTTAAGTGTTACATAGGGCGTGTTCAGCACAACATACCGGTTACTTACCGACAACTTACCGATTGTAGACAAGTACGAAATGAAAATCAAAGCGAAGTGTGACGCCAGCTACAATTCAACAGAATAGTTTTCATTGATGCCACAATTTGCTTTCGTACTGCTCTACAATCGGTCGGTAACATTGGTTACTTTTGTAAGTTGCTCTCAACACGCCCTGAGATAGCCGATTTCCACACTATATCCCCTAGATGCTATATTTCCGGTTTCTTGCATAGGAGAACTTGTCCGGAATCCAGGTAGAATTTGCGCTGTTAGCAAAACCAGATTAACGAATCAGAAGCCTGAATTTTAGCAAATTTTTCAATGTTTTAAAGAAATTTTCTTGTTAATAAATCTCGTTTTGCAAACAGCGCAAAATTTATGTGAATCCTGGCCCTCGTCCAGTTAGGATTTTGCACTTTGAACACTATTAAAAATTTGAAACTTTTACTTTGTCGTCTATCCATCGCTTTTATAGAAAATGATTACTTCATTGTACTATGGTGAATTCTCATTGGTCAAAATAGAGATATTCTATAAAAGCGGTGGAGTGTCGATGCAGCAAAAACTTCAAACTTTTAACAGTGAAAAGATCGTGTGTCTATGTAAGTGTAACATAAAAGCATGCAAAAGGAACACTTCTAATTGGTTGATTGCTTCAAAATGAATTTGAAATTTAAAGTTTTTATTTTTAAAAAAGTTCTAATTATCAGATTTTTGTGAAATTCGAATGGGACCACATGGGCCTCATACGCTTTCAAACAAAAAAAGAATTATCAAAATCGGTTCATATTTGCAAAAGTTATGCGTGAACAACAAATACATACAGGTCGAAATCATAACCTCCTCTTTGAAGTCGGTTAAAAACGGATCGAAGCGGTTGCAGAGCAAAATTTTGCAAAAAAATTACTATAAAATATGTTTAAAAATTCACTATCAAATTTAAAGGTAGCTGACAAACATAATAAAAATGAAGCACAGTTTCATATCAAAAAGCTTCTAGCAGAAATAATTGTAGCAAGAGAGGTTAGCAAACGAAATACTTTTGTTTTTCAGCTGAAATCCTATATTTCAAAGATAAAAACTATGTGTTCAGCAGTATTAGCCAACGGTACTTCTAGGTTATCCCGTCGACCAAAAAATTATCGCCAAAATATAAGATTAAATGCCAATAATGTATGATCGTGAGTGTCACATTCAATGACATGAAATACGATTCACGTGTTTAAAATGTCATTAAGTGATTTTTATTTCGATTTTTTATTAATATTCTACTAATTATTTTTTTTTGTTATTTAAAATAAAAAAAAAATATGTCAATATGTATAATTTGGCTATGAGTTTGGCTACTTGCATATTTTGGCAAAATTGGTCGACGGGATAACAGAGTAGTACCTAGCCAACATTAAGGATAAGGAAAAAATTTATTTTGAAGATGTATGTGGGACATAGACATAGCAGAAAAGTTCAAGATAACAGACTATATATAAAGCTTAGACTAAGGACGTGTTTGGAGGTGAGCGCTTGTTAAAATACAGTACAATGGTCTTAATCTTGGAGTTAACAATAAGTATGTTTTCACCAGTCCTCTTGACACTGGCGAATCCACGGTTGCGTTAGTTTCTGATTTTGGTAAATGATAAAGGAAGTTGATTGAGACCTTTGGTTGGTTAGGTTGGACGGTTTTGGCTTGGAGCAATTGGTTGGGCCTGTTGAAATAGGTCATTATTTGGTCAATTGGGGTGGCTTATTCATTAGTTGAAGTTAGTTGATAAAGTTTCTAGAAGAATCTGAAAAAGTTTCGAAATCATATGAAAAACTGGTGGAACCAGAGAGAAATGTAGAGCTCGATCTAAAAAAATATTACAGTTAAAATTCGTAAATAGTTTCAGTCTAAAAAAAAGCCTAGAAAAGTAATGGAACCAGATTTTCTGTAAAGCTCATGAAATTATCCAATTTTTTGTTGAAAGCTGAAAATAAGGACTGAGCTTTACTAGTGCCTTTTATTCAGAATCATATTATCCACTCAAAATGGCATTACTAGAAAAAGTAGTAAATCGAATGTTGTATGATGTGAAGCTCAGCTGCACAACGCTAAACGAATATAATTAATGAAGTAATAATTAAAGTGTAATATTAATATAATCAGGTTGTTGAGGAATAGATGTAGGTAATTATTTTGTATATTAATACAAATATTTAGTATGCTGTTAAATCGTAAATGATAAGGTTTCGCATATACTTGGACCTTTGAACTTCAATTTATGAAAGACCTCTGGAATAGAGTTTAGACCACAATTTGTATTGAACGATCAGTCAGGTTCTCGTTCTTTAACAAATCACCCAGTAAACTATAGTTATGAACCCAAGTTTTTAAACTGGTATGCATTATTTCAATATGGAATGTGTAAAAAATTCCTCTTTACTAATGATTAATTTTAAGGCACCAGTAAAGATCAGTCTACATTTTCAGCTATCAACAAAAAATTGGGTAATTTTATGAGCTGAAACTATTTACGAATTTTAAATGTAACATTTTTTAGATCGAGAACATCTTTTCTCTCTGTTTCCACCAGTTTTTCATATGATACATATATATTCTCGAAAGGAAAAGTCGCATTAAGCATACTTAATTTAAAAAAGAATTATGTTTAACACATCAAAACAATGATAGTTATTAGTTTTATATTTATTTAAATTAATGGACCTTTTTTTTTACTTCGAAGAGATGTATGTCATAGTATTTTATTTTATTAATAGACTCAGTAACGAAGTTCTACTGTCTCAATCTTTATGTATTTAAATTCTTTTTGTTTGTTTTCCTGTGAATGTGAGCTATTGTTTTATGCCCGGGAATTGTGTAGCTGCATTAATTTGCTTGGTTCGTCTGATGGGATAAAATCTTTTTTCACAAGAGGAATGCAATTACAAATTACTTCAGTTTAGTATGTTCAAAATGACTACTTACTTTTGCGTGGAAAGAAATTTTCTTTTTTTTTTAAATGCATATTTAATGCATGCTTTCCTATTGTTTTTATAAAAATGAGTTATTAAAACTACAAACACTAAATTTATGCTAGAAAATATAATTATTATTAAAGTATGATGTAGTTCAGTAATTATTTAGTACATTCCAAACAATTTTTTTTATAATAATTGAAGACAAAATATATCACGAATTACAACTATAAAAATTTTGTATTAAAGAAAAGAAATTAATAATTTATGTTAAGATAAAATATCAGGTAAAACGGCTATTGAAAATATTTTAACTTAGACCATTTGGAGAAAATTAACATTGAATAATAGATGTCAGTAAATGAGAGATGAAAATTATAAAAAAAGTATGTGAAAGCTTATATTATAGATTTAAAAACTTAAACGACTATAACTAAATTAATTTACCTTAGTAAAGATATGTGTTAAAATATTTTATAAACAAAATTTTAAAGCCGGAATCATTAATTAGTTTTATTATAACGAAATATAAAAAATCGTTAATGCATGATAAACTATATTCAACGTTACGTAACTAGTCTCCTTAGGAATATAGTTAAAATATAAACATTTACTGAAAATGCTACGTAAGGAAGTCGAACTAGCGCTTTTAAGTTTTAAATTAGCACTCTAATATAAAAATATGTAAAAGACAATATTAATTAAAAATAAAGTATAAGAAAGAAAAAATAGTGGAAACCACTTTTATGTAGTAATATTTACCATAGAAAATGATTTTAAAGAGATGAAAAAACAATGCATTCAATTGTCATTATGAAGTATCTAACTAAAATTTAGTAAGTTTGGTATTAATTTCCACATGTATTAAAAATATGACTTCGAGAAACAACAGATATTGTAGGATATATATTTTTTAAAGTGTTATAATATAATTTAACTATAAATGGATGTATTCACTAAGTTCTTCTAAAATCGATAAGATTGTGAAGATATGTTCTTTCTGTTTAGAAATCGGTACTTCTAGGTTATCCCGTCGACCAAAAAATTATCGCCAAACTAAAAGATTAAATGCCAATAATGGATGATCGTGAATGTCACATTCAATGACATTAAGTACGATTCACGTGTTTAAACTGTCATTAAGTGATTTTTATTTCGACTTTTTATTTGTATTTTTATTTATATTCTACTAATTATTTGTTTTTCTTTATTTAAAATAAAAATTATGTCAATATGTATAATTTGGCTATTAGTTTGGCGATTTGTATAATTTGGCGAAAATGGTCCACGGGATAACAGAGACGTAACTAGAAATCTTATAGTCCGGGCGTAAGTGATATAGCAAGTCGCATCGCGGTATTGAAAAATAAAATGTAAATCGACAGTAAAAAGTTCACATGAATAGAATGAACTAGGTATGACTAAGGATGAGAAGCCAAAGAATATGTTAATATAGCCAAAATTTACGGTTGATAATGATTACCGAAAAGATAACATTTGGTCGTTATCGAAACGTAATAAACTGTATCCAGAGCTTATAAGTTTAAATGAAAATTACTATATAATTTTATCATCGTTGCTTCCTTAAAATAGGTATGACAGATATCTTCGACAGAATAAGGTTTTCTGATATTTTATAAGTGATATTTCCGCTGAAATATAAAGGAAAAATCAACAGCAAATATAAAATACATATATAGTTATATAAAACTAGCGAACCCCGCGGCTTTACTCACGTAACAGTTGAAATATGCCCAGTGATATCTGTATATTTAAATTTTATTTTAAGAAATTGTACTTTTAGGAGTTATTCAGAAATTAATATTTATACTTCATTCTAACTACCTCATTGCACTGCATTATATACTGCCATAAAATGAAATCCACAATACTCTGTGACTTATATGTAGTAGTTGTTGCCTCTCGGCATGAGAATTGGTATAATCCTATATGCGCCGTTTATGTGTATTGGCAGCATCATATAAGAACAAGTAAGAAAAATCATACGTTAAGCATAGATTATGAAGCACTTTCCAACACTTAATGAAATCTTTAACAAAACTTTGTTATTTAGGGAAATAATAGTGTATAGCCAAATATACCCAAATATGTATTCCAGTACATTAGAACAGCCCTGTATTTCATATGTCAGTTCATATAATGGGAAAATTTAGCTTAGCAATAAAATACCCAGTAGCTTGAAATTTCTTTTTCAGCAATTCATACTATTAGATGGAAACATACTTGAATACTTTTGTTCAGCCCTGTAGTTTACATTGTAACTTTATTACAAGTCAGCATTAGGCTAAAATTTATTGTAAACTAAAACACTTTTAAAACAACTGAAATCACATTCTCATAAATCATCATTCATAGGCGTCCATGTACCGAATTCTTTGCGTGGCCCTGTATATCCCTTTATCTATATTCTGCAAACATTTTTCAGTAAATTGAATGCAGCTCAGCGTAAAAATGCATAGCTTATTTAAGAACCACGTTTAAATAATTTACGCTCATATTCAGTAACGTTGGTTAGCTCTTTTGGGTAGCCCTGTATATCAACTATAACATTTATACACACCATATAATGTGCATATATTTAACGAAATATAAACGCGAATATAATAATTAAAATGCATTTCATCCCTCCATCAGCCATCATCAGACACATATACGGTACTTCGAAGAGAATATACTATTTGAAATCTTTTGTATGGCCCTGTAAATGCTATGTACTTCATATTATGCAAGACAGTAGTGTATAATTTATATTAAGCTTCAGTGACATATATCAATTTTATTATACATGAAAAAGCTTAAAATCTTTAAAATATGTCACACAATTCCCCCTTTTACCATTATCTAATGGAATTCTTTTGTGTGGCCCTGTAAATGAATAATAGCTACATTTTCACCTCATATTTTATAGAATGCATATTTTAATATGTTTGACAGGGTATAACATCTTTAAAATTCCTTTGAAACGATTTTTTTCCATAGGCCGTAATGTAATAGGAAAATTTTGATTCGCCCTGTAGATAAACTAATCATGGTAGAAACTTCATTTTCGATAGGACTTGTGCTAGGGTAAACTTTAATAACGTCCTAAAATTTCATGGCAATCCGAGTATATTAACGATTTTTCCCCATAGGCCGTAATGCAATAGAAAACTTTTGATTCGCCCTGTAGACAAACTAATCATGGTAGAAACTTCATTTTCAGTAGGGTTCGTGCTAGGGTAAACCTCAATAACGTCCTAAAATTTCATGGCAATTTGAGTATATTAACGATTTTTCCCCATAGGCCATAATGTAATGGGAAACTTTTGATTCTCTCTGTAGATAAACTAATCATGGTAGATACTTCATTTTCAATAGGGTTCGTGCTAGGGTAAACCTCAATAACGTATAAAAATTTCATAGCAATCCGAGTATATTTACGGGAGTTAGAGCGCGGACAGACGGACAGACGGACAGACGGCCATCCGGCCAGACGGACAGACGGCCAGACAAACCGAATGCATAAGCACTTTTCAACTTTGTTGGAAAGTGTTAAAAAGGGTTCTTGTCTGTCCATAAGAAAGGCGATGGATAGTACACACCCATTTGCATTTTCACCAGAACACGCAAGAAAAAATAAAGATGTGCAGAGTTATCTTGCGGCCCAACAGTTGCAATAAATACATCTTGTAAGTGTAGAATATAAAAAAATTGCATACAATCATGCTTATAGTTACGCACGGAACGTTCATTACTCATTTTATTGAGTTACGGATAACTAGCATTTGGAGAACTTCTAGATGCTTCAGCTGTAGGAAATTCAACCTCCTTCACAATAAAAAGCTCATTTGCATACCATCTGTTGCGTATTATCGCTGCTTCCATGGTTTAATTTAATCGTTTTTACTTTGCGCCTAGCGCAAACGATATATTTTTTTTGTTTACATTTTGAATTTGTTAGAACTTTTTTGAATGGAATTTTTCTTTGAACTGAAAAATGCAGTATGGATTTTATTAAGATATTATTTTGATCAAAAGATATGAAATGTGCACAATAATGTTATTGTTTGTAATGTGAATGTTAATATACATGTTTTTTTATACAATTTGTGCTTGAATTTACACCGAAGACATCAAAATTTATTTACTTAAGATAGAATTTGCTTGATCTCACTTTATACATGATTATAGGTAAGGTTAATGCATTCATGCTGTAGTTAAGATATTTTAAATTTTAAAATGAATACTGATAATTTAAATATCAGTATTAAATAATATTGAAGAATTTTATAAACAGGGATAGATTCAATACCATCATATTTGCATTATCTTTTATGATCTGTATATAGTCACTATTGCATACCTTATCTAACTGACATATATTGTTCTACATGTGATGTACTTTAGTTTTTCATGCAATTTGGTTCATTTTCAAATTTTAATTAGATGTGTTTAAAAATAAGTATACTATAATATTTTCGTGTACCACTTGCTTACAGCAGGAGCTGTAATCTTGTTCCAGATTTGTTTCAGTTAGAAAAGAATATATTTGTTTAAAGGGACAGTGGACGTCTATTTTTTTTCATCATAGCAATATGAAATTTTGTTCATATATACATTTCACCAAAAGCATATACCTTCAAAAAATTTTCAATTTTATTCTAATTTTTTAATTTTTAAAAACATTTTAAATTTTTAAACGGAATTTTAAAATTCTCCTCGTGTCTTAATTTTGAGATATTTTCTTGCTTTTGACTTTTTATCACTTAAAACTATTATAAACAAATTTATGTAAGATTTTTTTAATCTCTTATATATTTCATATTTTACACATTTATTTCTAAATTCCATGTCGATTTTCATCGAAATTTTGCCTTTTAATAAGTAAAAACTCAAATTTGATTATCTTAATAAAGACGAATTTTAAAAAAGCTTACACAAATTCTTTCTAATATCAGGATACTTCCTTATCAATTTCATAAATATTGATAAAAATTTACGTCGCAAGGAGCATTTCAAAAATCTAAAAACGCTAAAAAATTACATTTGATAAAGAAAGATTTAAAGAATAAAAATATAACACTTAATACACTTACTTTACGCTACACTATTTATACACTACATTTACCTTATACTTATCTTTTCATAAATGATATTTTAATAAGAAAAACAGTTTTGGTACTATTATACCACATAATATTATTGCGACGATTTTGCTCAAATAAAGGTCCATTTCCCCTTAATTAATTTTCAAACAAATGATTGTTGAATGTTCTTTGAAAAATTAGTTCTTCGGAGTTTTGGTTCCGTAAAATTTACAGTTGGCGCCCTGTGAGAATATGCTCCTTCTGTTCTCCATGCAACATCTGGCTTTCGATGCCAATTTCAACAAACTTATGAATCATGGTTTTAAATTCATATACGGACATGGGCATTCTGTTTAGGTTTTTTTTTATCCACCTATAGTGCTGTCGAATTCCTCTCAGTCAGGCAAAATGTTTTTAAGATCCATGCATTTTTCTTCATGTTTAGCGGCATGTATTTTGCGGATGAAACATTTCTTTAAACCACACGCGAAATTTTTTTTCGAAGCACCTTCGTCGTTCCAAGCCCAAACTCACACTCTGATTGGTTGTTGCTCTCGGCACTGTTTTCACGTAACTTGGCGATAACTAAGGCTCCTACAATACGGGCTGAATCACGCCTCCATTAAGTTTCCAAAATGATTGCATGATTCGGCGCCTTAGCGCGTAGATGGCAAGGCGACTAAATTTAGTGACCCAATCTCTTTCACGGGAAAATATAAGAATAGACTGTTCGAAGAACCAGTTTGTTGTATGCAAGAGCAAGTGATTAGGTTGGCGCGATATTTGGCGAAGTTCTCCAATGCAGATTTATTCTTTTAAATTTTTATAGGCAGATTATTCCACTTTTCTTCATATATATGGAATTTAAATACTCCAAACCCATCCCTGAACAGGTCAGAATAATTTTCTGCTCAACAAACGTCCATTTTTAATGATTTTGTAGCTTTAAAATCATTCAAACGATTCTCGCCTCATAGGAATCAATGGGAAACAAACGGTAACTGGGAAACAAGATGTTTGATGATTCAGCCTGAGTTAAAGGAGCCCTAGCGATAACCATACTTGGCGAAAAATACTGAACGAGTAAACCTAAAACCTAACCTACTTATTCTTATTCTTCCTTCATTTTGTGCTCTTGTGTATTGCGTATCGTTTTCATAGTAAAATTAAATTAATTACTCATTTTTGCAAAGTTTACAGCAGTGAAATGCTATTTAGTTGCAAAATTATTTTTTTTTTACTTCATTTATTTTTTACGAAATCCTCGGCCACACGATCAACATGAAATATTTTCTAAGTTTCATTTGGATCTGTTCATTAGAAACGGAAGTATTTGGTAGATTTTAAATGGTGGATTTTAAATGAAAAATTTTAAATACATGTATAAAAAGTTTTAACATCATTAATTGAGTCAGAAAGTATACATATTCTATGCATTTTTTTGAAGGAAATGTATTAAATATAAATTATTTTATTAATTATTAAAATTACCACGAAACATTTAAAAGGAAGATATTAATAAAAAATTATTCCCGTATTATAAATTTGCAAAGTACATTCTTTTCTAAAGATTCTCTTACCCTTAATTACAAAACTGCTCTTTTTTTGCAGTTTTACAAAGTAAATTTCTCCCTTTAATTTTAATGATTTTTTTCATAATATTAATTACATTTTGAAATAATACAATTATTTTGAAAATTCGTTTTCATTGTGATTTTTTTTCTTGAATATTTTATTAATTACAAAATAACTTTCAAACTGTCTTTCGCTTACTAATTTGGACTACGTTCGATTTATCATTAGTGAAAAATTTACATGAAGTATATTTCCTATAAAAAATGCAATAGTTTTCATTTTACTATATTAAAATTTGATTTTTTAACAAAATTAAATCATAAAATTCATTAATCAGCATTTATAAAACAAGGAGTTAGAAAACATTTTCATGTCTATAATAATGTTTATCTTTTTTTTCCAACAAATCCATTTAATGATATTTTAATTGTTTTCTCATGTATAAATAGTTTGAGTTTTTATACACTCTTAAAACTGTACCCCTCACATAAAAGGCACAAGCATATCGTGCCTTCTATTATTTTGATATGAGAGGCACATAGAAAAAGTGCCTCTGATTTTCCAGAAAAACGTCAAGCCACGACAAAATGAGAGTCACCGATACGAAAGTGAAATTTGTCAGAGGCACGAAGTTCGATTTGTGCCTTTAAAAATTGTTAGAGGCACCGAATTCCATTTCTGTACCTCTCAAAATTCCCTGTCAAAGCGAGAAGCAGTACGGTGGCAAATACGCATGCGCAACGAAAAAATTACCGTCATGCATCTGGATGTGTTTTGGCGGTAGATCGGGATTTTCATGGCGTCGTACGCTGTTGATGATGCAGCGTCGTACGCAGCTATATCGTTTTTATAATATAGGAATTAAGTTTAATAAAATGGAAGAAGTTCAATGTTCTTGTAGCTCAAGACATCCCACCAATCGCCCGTACTGGAAGGAAAGATGAGTCTTGAATAAGTAAGTACATTTCACTTGTATTTTTGTTCTCTAGTATGATTGTTTACATAATATAAAAATTACCTACTCCAAAAAACAATGTATTGTGTTTTGAAAATGTATTCCATATACATGGGGACACTCAAGATTAAGAAGGGAGCAATTTTATGCAGTTGGTCATAAGTTTTTCAGATTATTATATCTTAATATTTTTAAGGGGTCAGGTACCTTTGATCGATTAAAATAGAAGCAAAATTTGCATACAGTATTGATCTCAATATCTTTAAATCTATCGCTTTTAAGAACTTCAAATTTTTAACACATATTTAAATAATCTTCCTGTAACTGTTACAGGTCATGGAATATTTTTATACCTTCACCATAAAATTAAATTAAAAAATTACAAAAGGTCTTTTTTTCTCGAAGAAAAATATTACATAGTCTTGCGCGCAGCTTGACATGCATAAAAAATATCATAAAGACCTAAAATCACTTTATATATAAAGAAAAATAGTCAATAATCAAAATGACGAACCCTAGTTACTTTAAATTCTGTCTTTGTATAAAAAATACATAAAAATATGAAAAATAACAAAATTTAGCACTTTTTTTTGTAAATAATAATTCATAACTTAAAAAATTCATACACAAAAGTGATAGTAGTTCGTCATTTTAAGCATTTATATGTTATGTAACTTCTGTAAAAATTTCATCAAATTCTACCCAACCATTTTCGAGCAATCATGCGCGCAAGTTGAAAAAATAGCATTTTGAGAAAATCCAATTTAAAGATAAAATTTCTTTTTAAAACATATTATGCAAAATATCTTTAGATATTTAAGTATACATATATTTATTTACTTACCTATTTATATAAAAACATAAATTCAATATGTTTCATTATAAAAAAATAGTAAATAGTGTGCTATAAAACATGCAAAATGAATATAAATACACAAATAACATATACTGATACAACATTTTCACTGATACAACATATTTATTCATTATTTACAAAATTTTTACATGAAACTGGTAATACTTCATCATTTTCAACATTTATATGCTATGTAAGAGATGTTAATTTTTTATGACATTTTAGACAACCATTTCGGAGAAATCATGTGCGCAGTTGAATCGTAAACGTAAAAACGAAAATAATTTTTCATCATATCGTTCTTCTAAGTAACCATTCATTATCTAATAAATCCTTACATGACACTGATAACAATTCGTCATTTTCAACATTTGAATGTTTTGTATGAGCTGTTAATTTTTTATAAAATTTTAGCCAACAATTTCAAAGAAATCATGCGCGCTATTGAATCGTAAACGGAAAAACGAAAAAAAAATTTCCTCATATCATTCTTCTGAATAACCATTCATTATTTAATAAATCCTTACATGACACTGATAATACTTCGTCATTTTCAACATTTGAATGTTTTGTAAGAGCTGTTAATTTTTTATAAAATTTTAGACAACCATTGCGGAGAAATCATGCGCGCTATTGAATCGTAAACGTAAAAACGAAAATAATTTTTCCTCATATCATTCTTCTAAATAACCATTCATTATTTAATAAATCCTTACATGACACTGATAATACTTCGTCATTTTCAACATTTGAATGTTTTGTAAGAGCTGTTAATTTTTTATAAAATTTTAGACAACCATTTCGGAGAAATCATGCGCGCTATTGAATCGTAAACGAAAAAACGAAAAAAAACTTTCCTTATATCATTTTTCTAAATAACCATTCATTATTTAATAAATTCTTACATGACACTGATAACAATTCGTCATTTTCAACATTTGAATGTTTTGTATGAGCTGTTAATTTTTTATAAAATTTTAGCCAACAGTTTCGGAGAAATCATGTGCGCTACTGAATCCTAAGCGTAAAAACGAAAATTATTTTTGTGAAAATTCAATTGAAAGAAAAGATTGACTTAGGAACTTATTATGAAACATTATTTTTAAGTATTGCAGTCATTTATATAATTATTTACTTATCTTATTTATACACATGAATTTAATAAATATTAAAAAATAAATATTGTGTACTAAATCAAGAAAAATAAAAGTAGAAATAAAAATAAATTTACCTTTACAAGAACAATACTACATCATCTGTTTACTTAGATTATTAGGTTGATAAACTTTTTAGAAGACTTGTGAAACAAAAATCTATAAATTCATTCTGATGTTTTCTATTGCATGACATAAATAAACCTTTTAGAAATTTGAACACTAATTTACATACATATACTTTGATAACTATCATCGCATGGGATAACAGATGGAAAAAAAACTTTGCTCAAAGATTTTCACAAAACTTAACACATTTAAAAAGCACAGGCACTGTAAATTTTACCTTTCTCCAAGAGAAATTTATCTTTCTGAGCAATTTCTTTCATTCGCTTACTTTTTCTTGCTTCTTTTGTGTTTTGAAGAAAGCGTAAATTAGAAGTTGCAATCCTTTGGTCGTCTAACTGTTTCAAACATCTTCGAGCATGTGCACCAACTGTCAAGCCAAATTCTTGCATTACATTCATTTTTCTTTGATTGCCATCATTAAACAAAATAACTGCTTCATTTGTAGCAATTTCCACAATCCTTTTACCTACTCCTTGTGTTTTTGGACATAATTTCCATATTAAAGAATTTATCGATTCATTGTTGTTCTGGGTCTTACCTCCTAAGCACCTAGACAGAAGTTTTGGCTGCGATAAGTCATTAAAAATTGGTTTTATAGTATCCATTACACTAGTCGGGACTGTGTTCTTGTGTTTAAATGTTTTAATGGTACCACAAGCAACTGCTTTATTATATTTGCACCAAGATTCACTTCCAGTAGGGCAAAATGAATGTAGAGGCTCGGCATCCGTTGAACGAGTATGAAAATATGCAGCCCAGATAGCTTTACGCATTTCATGTAAATTGTTTTTATTCTGTCGAATTGCATTTCCATAATAATCTGTTAGCTTAGCAATGATGTTGTCCGTAAGTCTACCTTTTCCTCCAAGTGCTTTACCTTCACTACATTTTACTTTGTTTTGTTTAAGTTTTCGTAAGCGTGTGCCCATTCTCTTTTGAATGTGACCCACGCATTCAATTTTTTCAACTTTTGTATCAGAACCATATGGGCTGGCCTCTGATATGGCTTGAAAAGTTTTGGCATCACCATCACCTATATATCCAATGTACTTTCTTGTGGCTTCTGAACGTTGAAATATTCGAACCATACCACTTAGTTCCATTTTTCCAGCAGATCCATCGTGGTTATTGAGGCAATCATTTTCATGGGTTTTTTTCCATGAATTATATTCATGCGTCCCTTTTTTTAGTTTCCATGCATCACATGACTTGCAAAATGAGGAAAGGACTTCAGTATCAATAACTTTGCCGCTTTTTGTCACCAATGACAGTGCACACACCTATTCGTGAAGTATGACCCCGAGTTTTCCATGTACCGTCACCACTGATGTTTAAGCATGAAGAATCAGTCAGAGTTACTTCTTCTGAAGCTGCAGATATCATAGATTTTTCTGCGACAGATGCAGAGCATTTCTGTAGCACCTTTATCGCAGCATTGTAAGATTTTTTGGAAACCGGTTGAGGCAGATCCATGATTCCACAAAACAGTTTCATTGCTGCATACCCCAGTCCAATTGATCTAATGGCATAAATATATCTGTTGTTAATTTCTGAAATTTTGTTATTTTCGCCGATCTTCTTAGAATTCTTAAATTTAATAACTTCAGCACAATTTTCACATAAAATCGAAATTTTAGATGATAAGCCACATTCAATTTCTTCTGTTATACTTACTTCACCACCACAAGCTTTACAGCATAAAAAATTTTCCAGAATGGAAAACATGTGACTGACATCCATAATACGATATCCATCAAAGCTAGAATTATATTCAAACTCCTTGTTTACAGAAAGTTTTCTCTGTGAAGCACTGTTATTCAGTGAATCATTTTCACTTTTCGTCAACTTTCTGGTATATACATTACCAGTAAATTTCCTTTTTTTCGGTCGTATCCCAGAAGCTGTTTTAGGTGTGTTTTCGCTAAGAACTTCACTCATTGTAGCAGAAGATTATTAACGAAATAAATAAAATTAATTTAAAGCTAAAATAAAACTTATTCGCAAACAAATCACTATAAAAAAATCAGAAATTCAGCATCGAAAGAGTAAACAACACAACGTGCATAGATTTATTTTTAAATCAAGCTAAATAGCTTGAATCTAAAGTTGAAGTAGCAGTTGCTAATTTCTGCTTGATTTCCTGAAAGGAAAGGGAAAATAAATAACCACAGAGTAAAGAAAAATAAGAGTAGAAATCCTTGAATCTTATCAGCTACGGCCGGCGCCTGCTGCGTGAAAAATGTAAACAAACAGTCTAGCCCTTTAAATATCGCTGTTTCATGAAAAGAGGTCTTACTATTTTGCCCATAACTTCGTTTCTAATGAGAATTTTTTTATGGGGTTTGTTTTAATATGATTCTAAAAGATTATACTTTCATATAAAGCAATAAAAAAAAAATCGAAATTTTGACCATTTGAAAGGTACCTGACCCCTTAAAAAGGGCAGCTGTACCGTACCATTTGTTTGCTTATCATCTCTGTGTATGGATTGTATGTATTTTTATTGCGCTGAAAATTTTCAGAGAAGATATATACATAGATATTTTCATACTTCAATCCACATTAATGTTCCAAGGCCTTATTTATATATTTATTTATAATTCACAACATTCTTGAGTATTTCTACTTTTTATGATGCTTAAAACTTACAATTTTGATTACTATTTTGTTTTCTAAAAAAATTGTATGCTGCATTTTTCTAATTAAAACTTAAAGAAAAAAAATGTAGTATCTTAGTTTTTATTGGACAAAATCGCCAAGTGATACAAATTATAAAATATGTGGATTTATTTTTTTGTTAATTATAGTCCCAAAATAGCATAAACAGTGTAACACGGCTGCAGATTAATTTTACACCTTGAAGAATTATCTAATAGTTAAAAAAAATTATGGGCTTAAAAATAATTGCTAAAATTTACATTGTTTCTACCTTTATTGTAATTTTCTTTCAGAATGCAAGTTTTATTTATTTTATGGAGTTATACTGATTATTGCAATTTCTTTTGATAATAAGCTTTGCTCATTCTTGGGTCGCATATCAATTTTTTCTTTTTTGCTGATTGGCACAGAAAATTGTTACTGGGATTATGATAAAATTAGTACTAACTTATACTAAGCTGTATTTCAAACTGGTGAGGATAATAATAATAAACAAATATTTTGTGACAAAAATTATGTAATTATTTTGTTTAAAACTTTATATTCTTTCAAAATATGGTCAGTGTTTGGTGAAAAATTGCTATTTTATTTATTTATTTATTTGTAAAAGTACTACAGTGTTGAATCCAAACACTTTTCTTGAGTAAAAACTTCTGTCACTCCAGGGGGGGGGGGGGACATTGCACTTTTGGCCACTGAAATCACAAAATTTCTGGGGGAGACATTTCAATGCTTTGGGGGGAGTCCCCCTTGGGTCACCCCTTTAATTCAACACTGACTACTATGCCTACATTTCAGGCACATAATCTTTCGCATTTCAGTATATTTCTGCTTCTTGTTTAAAATGTTTAGACAATATTGCTCCTTCTCCCCAATTAAAAAAGGAAAGTAAATTGCTTCATCCCTCCAAGAAAAAGGAAAATATGCTTCATCTCCTTCTCAAAATACATAAAATCTTTGATCAAATCAAAGATTTAACAAAATACATAAAATCTAAAAATTTTTTTTAAATTGTAATAAGAATTATTTATCTAAATTTGCAATCGCCAACTGCAGACCTTGCAAATCACCAAATTCATAAGTTTTAATCCTGCGGATGACTAGTATGACCTTATTGTACATACATATCCGTATATTTCATTTAATAATCAGAGAATTTCCATTTTATAACATAAAATGCATTTTATTTAATGAAAACAAAAAACTTTAAAACTTTTTTGATTGTAACAAAGGTAATTATAAAGTAATTGAAGATTATTTAAGTAAGCACACAGTTTTAGCATATTTGTTCATTTTTGTTTATAACTTCATGATTTTTTTTATTTTGGTGATGTTATTGCATGACTATTTATTTGAGGCTGAAACTGTACATAATTTTAATTGCTGTGTCAGATGAAATTGTTCTGTTATATGTTATTGAAAACTAAATTAAAATATTCGTTTGCTTTTTCATAGGCATTTATTTTTTAATTAGCGTAATTAGTAATAATATCAATTAATGTAAATATTCTAGCCTGCTAATGTAAAATTTCAAAATTGAACATCTAAAACTTTATGGGTATAAAAATTTCTTAGATTTAAAAAAAAAAAAAAAAAAAAATTAATTATAGTAAAATACAAGATTCAGTTTTTTTCAAAGGATCACCAAAAGTTTATCATGAATCTCACTTAGTGACAATTGATCATTCCCCCCCCTCCCCCCCTTTCCTTCCTCATTTGGTCTAACTGTATCGAGAATGGAAAATTTTTGTATTTTACATTTTAACTAAGTGTACAGTAGATGGTCTATCATTCCTTTAAAACCCCTGGAAAAAAAGGAAAATGGAGGTTTCTAGGAATGAGTAGAAAGCAAAAATTACTCTATTTTCTTGGAGTTTGTCTGGAATTCCCCCCCCCCTTCTTTAAATTCTTATTTTTATATTGGTAAATAAATAATCACTTGGTAATTTAGCTCTCCCCCCCCCCAAACCTTCTCTGCAGACACACCAAAGTTTAAAATCTTTAAAAATATATTTTAAAGTAGTGCCACATTTGTGTGTAGCAACATTAGATATATAATATATGTTTGATGTATGCTGAAGACTAATATGGATAAGACAAATATATGGGGTTAAAAACAGTTGTTAAAATTTTCATTGTTTCTACCTTTATTGTAGTTTTCTTTCAAAATGCAAATTTTGCTTATTTTATGGATTGTACTGGTTATTGCAATTTCTTTTAATGATAAGCTTTGCTCAATCTTGGGTCGCATATCAATTTTACCTTTTTTCTAATTGGCACAGAAAATTGTTACTGGAATTATGATGAAATTAGTACTTAATGTCATTTTCTTATTAGTACAAATACTAAGCTATATTTGAAACTGGTAATGATAATAATAATTGACAAATATTTTTTTGAGAAAAATTATATAATTATTTTGTTTAAATTTTTATATTCTTTCAAAAGATGAAAAAACTAAGTATTAATTATTTATTAAGTACCTCGTCACCCAGTAATAGAAAGCTCGAGACGGGCGTGACAAATTTTATTTCTCTTTTGCAGATTCTTTTATATCAAATTTTTGTATTACTTCGTATTATTTTTAGCTCTTTATTAATTAATACAAAAAGTTAAGATTATTATTTATTAAAATTTATAAAATGCTTAAAAACTTTAATAGGTAAACAATTGTTTGATTAATAAACGGTTCAGTTCTAAAAATATTTTGCCGCAGATTATTTTTTGTTGCTGAAGTATTCTTCACAGACACGTGAAGAACTTTCTGCTACTGGGCCTGGTCACATATGTCAACAAATGAATCTAATGGTCAGTGTGTAACAAAACGCTGCTATATATATAGTTTTTTTTTTTTTTTTTTTTTTTTTTTTTTTTTTTTTTCTTTTTTGTAAAAGTACTGCGATCAGTGTTGTATTCAAACATTTTTCTCAAAGAGGAACTTCTGTGACTGTTGGGGGGGATGGATATTGTACTTTCTGACCATTGAAATCCTAAAAATTTCAGGAGACATTTCAATGCTCTGAGGGGGGGGGGGGAGAGGTAGTGTAAAAAGCAACAAATTTTGCAAAAAAATCACGAAAAAAAAAAAATTTGATAAAATGGTAAATTACACCGAAAGATTGAAAAAAAAAAAAAAAAGACATTTCATCAAAAGACCTCGAGAAAACGACAGATTTCATCAGAAGACCTTGAGAAAACGACGAATTCTGTCTGCATATCATAAAAAATGCGAATTTCATCAAAATATCATAAAAACACAGTCTAGGTACTTCAAAACACACAAATTTGGGTAAATAGATTAGGAGAAATGACAAATCTGATCAAAAGGAGGGAAAAAGGCACATTTTGTCAAATAATTGCAATTAAAGGTAAAATTTGCAAAAAAATAGGGGAAAAAAAGACAAATTTTGCAAAAAAGATAGCGAAAAAAACAGCCAATCTCACAAAAAAAACTTCAAATTGGATAAAATGGCAAATTACATAGAATGATCGCAAGAAAAACGATGAATCTCATCAAAAGACCACGAAAAACAACCAATTTCACCAAAAGACCTTGAGAAAATGACGAATTTTGTCCACATATCATAAAAAATGTGAATTTCATAAAAAGATCGCAAGAATACAATCTAGGTACCTCAAAAAACATAAGTTTTGGTAAATAGATTGTGCAAAACAAAAAATTTCTTCAAAAGATGGGAAGAAAGGCACATTTCATCAAAAGATCACAATTAAAAGTAAAATTCGCATAAAGATAGTGAAAAAAACGACCAGTTTAAAATAAAATCACAAAAAAGATAAATTTGATGAAACGGCAAGTTACATCGAAAGCTCGCAAGAAAAACGACAAATTTCATCAATCGGCCCCAAAAAATGACCAATTTCGCAAAAATAACCTTGACAAAATAACGAATTTTTGCCACACATCATAAAAAACGGAAATTTCATCAAAAGATCACAAAAACACAGTCTAGGTACCTCAAAAAACACAAATTTTGGTAAATAGATTGTGCAAAACAAGAAATTTCTTCAAAGAATGGGAGAAAAAAGGCACATTTCAACAAAAGATCACAATTAAAGGTAAAATTCGCATAAAGATAGCAAAAAAACGACCAATTTTGCAAAAAAAATCACAAAATAAAGATAAATTTGATAAAACGGCAAATTACATCGAAAGCTTGCAAGAAAAACGACAAATTTCAGCAAAAGACAAGGAGAAAAGAAAAAATTTGGTCCAGGTATCATAAAAAACGTGAATTTCATCAAAAGATCGCAAAAACACAGTCTAGGTACCTCAAAATAACACAAATTTTGGTAAATAGATTGTGCAAAACCAGAAATTTCTTCAAAGAATGGGAAAAAAAGGCACATTTCATCAAAAGATCACAATTAAAGGTAAAATTCGCATAAAGGTAGTGAAAAAAATGACCAATTTCTCAAAAAAAATCACAAAAAAAGATAAATTTTATAAAACGGCAAGTTACATCGAAAGCTCACAAGAAAAACGACGAATTTCATCAATCGGTCCCGAAAAACGACCAATTTCACCAAAATGCCTTGACAAAATGACGAATTTTTGCTACAAATCATAAAAAACGCAAATTTCATCAAAAGATCACAGAAACACAGTCTAGGTACTTCAAAAAACACAAATTTTGGTAAATAGATTGTGCAAAACAAGAAATTTCTTTAAAGAATGGGAGAAAAAAGGCACATTTCATCAAAAGATCACAATTAAAGGTAAAATTCGCATAAAGGTAGTGAAAAAAATGACCAATTTTTAAAAAAAATCACAAAAAAAGATAAATTTGATGAAACGGCAAGTTACATCGAAAGCTCGCAAGAAAAACGACGAATTTCATCAATCGGCCCCGAAAAACGTCCAATTTCACCAAAATACCTTGACAAAATGACGAAATTTTGCTACAAATCATAAAAAACGCAAATTTCATCAAAAGATCACAGAAACACAGTCTAGGTACTTCAAAAAACACAAATTTTGGTAAATAGATTGTGCAAAACAAGAAATTTCTTTAAAGAATGGGAGAAAAAAGGCACATTTCATCAAAAGATCACAATTAAAGGTAAAATTTGCATAAAGATAGCGAAAAAAATGACCAATTTTTCAAAAAAAAGATAAATTTGATGAAACGGCAAGTTACATCAAAAGCTCGCAAGAAAAACGACGAATTTCATCAATCGGCCCCGAAAAACGACCAATTTCACCAAAATACCTTGACAAAATGACAAATTTTTTCTACAAATCATAAAAAACGCAAATTTCATCAAAAGATCACAGAAACACAGTCTAGGTACTTCAAAAAACACAAATTTTGGTAAATAGATTGTGCAAAACAAGAAATTTCTTTAAAGAATGGGTGAAAAAAGGCACATTTCATCAAAAGATCACAATTAAAGGTAAAATTTGCATAAAGATAGCAAAAAAAAACGACCAATTTTGCAAAAAAATCACAAAATAAAGATAAATTTGATAAAACGGCAAATTACATCGAAGCTTGCAAGAAAAACGACAAATTTCACCAAAAGACCACAAGAAAAGAACAAATTTGTTTCAGGTGTCATAAAAAATGTGAATTTCATCAAAAGATCGCAAAAACACAGTCTAGGTACCTCAAAAAACACAAATTTTGGTAAATAGATTGTGCAAAACAAGAAATTTCTTCAAAGAATGGGAAAAAAGGCACATTTCGTCAAAAGATCACAATTAAAGGTAAAATTCGCATAAAGATAGCAAAAAAAAATGACCAATTTTTAAAAAAAATCACAAAAAAAGATACATTTTATAAAACGGCAAGTTACATCGAAAGCTCGCAAGAAAAACGACGAATTTCATCAATCGGCCCCGAAAAACGACCAATTTCACTAAAATACCTTGACAAAATGACGAATTTTTGCTACAAATCATAAAAAACGCAAATTTCATCAAAAGATCACAGAAACACAGTCTAGGTACTTCAAAAAACACAAATTTTGGTAAATAGATTGTGCAAAACAAGAAATTTCTTTAAAGAATGGGAGAAAAAAGGCACATTTCATCAAAAGATCACAATTAAAGGTAAAATTTGCATAAAGATAGCGAAAAAACCGACCAATTTTGCAAAAAAAATCACAAAATAAAGATAAATTTGATGAAACGGCAAATTACATCGAAAGCTTGCAAGAAAAACGACAAATTTCAATAAAAGACAACGAGAAAAGAAAAAATTCGGTCCAGGTATCATAACAAACGTGAATTTCATCAAAAGATCACAAAAACACAGTCTAGGTACCTCAAAAAACAGAAATTTTGGTAAATAGATTGTACAAAACAAGAAATTTTTTCAAAGAATGGGAAAAAAAGGCACATTTCATGAAAAGATCACAATTAAAGGTAAAATTCGCATAAAAATAATGAAAAAAATGACAAATTTTTCAAAAAAATCACAAAAAATATATAAATTTGATGAAACGGCAAGTTACATCGAAAGCTTGCAAGAAAAACGCCAAATTTCATCAAAAGTTCCAAGACAGGATTTCTGAAAATTGATTGATCAGCTTCCTGCTGACTGTTGATTTTGACCTTTAGTTACAAATGGGGAATGAATTTTATGTCTCTACTATATTTATGTTTACATACAGTAAACTATGTTAGATGGCAATTTGTCTGACACAGAAAGGATTTAAAGTCATCTGAATGATTTTTGATACAGTAAGTTCTGTCAGAAGCAGAATATCATCTATGGCAGAAAATTTCTATGGGCTAGATATGTCTTGGACAGAATTTACTGTATGTCTGTTGTTTTATAGATCATAAGCATGTGATTTTAATACTGAAAACAGATGATTCCCTTTTTAATAACTCTCTTAATTACTTTCAGCTGGATATGGAAGTCGATAGACGAGTTACTTCTTTAATCAGGGACGTGAAGAAAATTCAAGAGAGACTGGATATTCAATGTCTAACAAATTCCTGGAATAAAGGAAACTGATACAACTAAACAGAGCTACATGGGGTGCAATAACAATGGTATATTAAAATTTATTTGCATTTAGTGCTGAATATATCTGTTCTAATATTAATTTCATGTTGCTGTTGCATGCTGCTGAATTCATAATTCAACTATATTAGGCTCTGTGTTCACATCTTAAAATTTGTAACTATTAAATATTATTTTAGATACCAGAAAAATAATGAGATAACAATCTCATTCACACACATTCATTCAAAATGGAAAATTTCTCAAGACATGTAAAATTTATTATAAACATGATATTATGATTACATTATATACATAAATCATAATTTATGTAATCAATGTCATTAGATATCACTTTTTTTGTACAGTATTTTTTATTTTTTATATATATTTTTTATGATTCCTTGATTAGTATGAACAAAATTTCTATTGGTGCACTAAGCACAGAACAGGTGCCCTTATTCCACCAAAGTGGTGTGTAATTTCAGAATGTCAAAGAAAATTTAATTTGAGAAGTAAAACATTAAAGAAAATTAAGAAATTTCTTTCTGAATTATATTTTTTTCTTTAAACAACATACTATAATTCCCCCCACCACACACACACACACACACATCACCAACACGAATCAGTGGAAATATCAAATTTGCAAAAATTTAGCAATGTTACTTCAAGATGTATTCCAAAAATCTGTGCAATTGATAGGTTTTAGTTTAGCTAAATTGCTACTCTTGCAAGTTTAAAGTATTTAATTGCATTACAATATGTTATAAATCAAAACTTAAAATTACACCTAGTGGTAATTAAGCTATTATGGATAACCTAAAGAACTGTAGTAAGGCAAAGTTAAACTTGATTTTTCTATGTTTATCAAGTGTTACTCACTAAATTAGCTCACCTGTTTATATTAATGGAAATCCATGGAAATTAGGTAAACTGATTTTAAAATTTCATATCAAGCTCTAATATGTATTTCATAAAAATAATAAATATGAAACAATATCATTTTACATTGTTAAATTTTCTTTTTAGATTCATTGGTAAAAATATACAAATTAAATTTTTTCGATCTGCAGGAAAAAGTATTTAGGTTGATAGTTGAACGTAAGACATGTACAATTATTTTCAACATCTTGACATACCTAGACTGACAGCTAGTCGACAAAAATTTTATTGTGATAACTTTATTGCCAGTAACATCTTTTTTTTTTATCAAGTTCCATTATCTATGATATATTCTGTCGAGTTGTTTACATGTCAGATCTGATACTATTTTCAATAAGGTTATTAGGTTTGAGTCAAATGTGTCAACTTATTGTCAGTACAGGTAACTCAAGAGGCAAAATTTGGAAATTTAAGTCAAATATCTTTTATTTAACTCTTTCCTGGGCACCTTTTCACTTTGTCAGAAAAGTTTCCATTCATAATTGCATCACAATATTACATTATTTATGTATATTAACTTTTTGAGAAGGTTGGTTATTGATTTATTACAATGTTTTCTCCTCATTCAATGTATGTTTAAATGGGTGCTGTAATATTGTAGGATTAGGTAGTGCTGTAATTGAGCGAAATCTGTACATCATAAATCTTTTACTGATATTTTTGTTGAAATTAGCATGAGAAATTAAAAGAAGTTTTATACTTACCTATGGCCATGATTTTTTAAAGTTAGGTTGTAACCATAGAATAATGTGCTCCACTGCTTTAGCATCTGGCAGATTTTTTTGTTTAAAAATATTGAATTCAGAACAGAAAATTATGAATAACTATTTTATTTTATTTATGGATTTTCTATCATCGTATAAAGTAAAAATAACTACTAAAATTTATTGGTGAAAATTCACGATACCTAAATAGAAAATCAGCCATATGCAACAACAGGGCTTTGATTGCACCACTCAAGAAGTTACATATACCAGGAAAAACACAAGTGGTAGAAATTACCTTTTGAATTTTTTCTTATCTTTATCAGACAGTCTTTTTTTAATGTGCTTATTCAGTATAAATTCAATTTATTTTCAAACAGATGATTTAATTTAATAGTACATTGATTTAAAAGGAAGGAAATATTTACAATAAACATGCTAACTGCTCTTATAAATAACTAAATCTTTTGAAAATATTTCTTTAAAAACTTAACTCAAGATAACAATAGCTGTCAACCTTTCAGTTTTTATTTTCTAAAACAAATATATTTTACTTTATTAAAGAAATTATATAATTACTACCTAAATCAAAACACATCATATTAAGTGTTATATATTTTATTTAATTTATTAAATATGTTTTTTTAAAAGATTGATTGTTATGTAATGAGATTTTAATGTCCCCCAGTTGATGTAATTTCAGTCATATTTCTTTAACTTTAATTGTTTTACACCTAATTATATCCAGTAGCTTTTCAACTATCTAAAGTTGTTAAGATAAATTCTCTATTAAAATTGTGAATAGATTTAAGGTGGTGTTGGACAGGCTTGGTAAGTTTTTGACATGCAACAGTTTTTGATGGCTTTAACCATGGCCAAAAATCTATATTCATTTACATATGTATGTATCTATCTATATTTATATTTAATAAGTAAAATTTATTTGCTTTTAATAAAGAAAATGTTTCTAAATATGTTGTAGAAAAAATAAATTTAAATTTTTGAAGAAACATATTTTGAAGAGTTAACAAAATCTTAGACTTTGGAAAACTTATCTTTTGTAACTTTATTTAATAAATTTTAATGTGTTATTCAAAATTTGCAGGGATATTATATTATTAAGAAATTTATTTATAACCATACTTAGTGTATAGTTAAAATAATATTAAAGATTAGACATTTTTAAGGATAATTATTAACATTTTCTGAACTTTAGACACTTTTGAAGAAAATTCTTTTAATCAGGTTGAGCATTCATCAATCATTCCCAATCTGAGAACTTCTATTATTTACCTCGCTTTTTGATTTTTCTTACCTTACTTTAAAGTAAACATTATTTGTATTCTTGATACTATTAGTGTGTCTGCTTTGGGGGGGGGGGGAATTGATATAAAAATGGTTTATAAAGATACATAATAATCATAACATGCATTGTATTTAAATTCAAATTAACCTACTAGATATTATGTATATAATGTGTAAAGCATAAAAAAATAAATAAATAAATAAAAATAATAAAATAACACGTATATTAAGTATGACACTTTTGAAAATCCTGCATTTATAACACATAACTTGTTCCTTATAAATATAGCTATGTCAAAATGCATACTAAATAACTTTCGATTTTTTTACAAATTAAATATTAAAATAATAATAACAATAAATAAAGAAAATGTTTAAACATAATTTTTGTGCAAATATTTCTGCATGTCCATTTCGAGATAAATTTCTGGGATTTGGAATTTGTTATTTTTACCTTAATTTTTATTAATTAAAAATATTTTAAGACATTGCTAATTACCCATAATATAATTAAATTTCAACATGAAGTATGGCAATAGAAGCTAGTATTAAAATTTGTTTTCTGAACAAACTCTAGTGCACCGCAGCAGATTGTGACTCTGGGTTTTTCACGTTTTAAACCCTTGTCATGTCACAAACCCTTTATTGATGTCAAAAAACCAACCCTGGTGATGGATATGGATGTTTTCTATCATCTGTGATCCTTTTATATTGCATGTGTTCTTAATAAGACTGCTAAAATATAAAAGCAGTCATTTATCAATAATTAATTATTATTTGTATTATTTTTTAATCTTGACTTTTGTATGTAATTATATATTTTAATTATAATCATGGGTCAATAAAATAAATTTAAATTGTTTTTTAGTTAGGCTTTTTACATCAAGGATTTGTTTAATTTAAAACTATATATATTGTATTCATATACAGGGTACATGATTTTATATGAGCGACTGTTTTTATGAAACAAGTCAGAAAACATGAATAGGAATAAGTTTTTGTATCAAAAATGTGTTTTTAATGGAAGCAAGATGGCATGATAAGGATATTTACAGAACTCATCCCTATCACGCTTTTTTATTATCCAATGTGCCCATCTGCTGCTACCAGATAATCGGGAGTTTATTGTAGGAAATACAATTTCTTTTAAGCATGTATTTGAATTTATTTATGAACAAATATTAAGTATTTAATTATTTTTCTTATCAATTTCTCTCTAGGATATGTTCCTCAATGGAAGAAACCTGCAAATTTATTTTTCAAATGGCAACTAACTACTCTTCGGACCAAATATTTAGAAGATAATTCTGCTATAGAATGTGTAACTGTTTCATTATTATGTTGTATATTACAGTTTAAATATTCTTACAACATAGAATTAATTTAATGAATGAAGTGTATATTTTACAATAAAATATATTTGTATATTTATGTGTTCTGTATTTTTATTTTCATATATATTGTATTTTTATTTATTTATTTTTTAAGTTCTTAGGCATTAGCATTAACAAGAATAATTAAAGTTTATCTGTTCTTTTTTTTTTTTTTTTTTTTTTTTTTTTTTTTTTTTTGTTTCAGAATATTGTTTTTTAATGATTAAATAACATGAGAGGAGGGGAGAAAAGATAAAGTCAAAGAATGTAAAAAATACTATTTAACATCCAGCACAAATTAAGCAAATAAATATTGTTGGCTTTATCCAAATCATCTGTTATGGTTTACTTTTCCACTTTTCCTACTTATGTGTTAAATCCAAGTATTATTCTTGTCTAATTTCTATGTATTAAGTAGTTAATTAGCAATGCCATTTTGTTTATTTTATTTAACATTGGCTTTAATTTGTTCTCAAAAAATTTTATGTTCCCCATTGAACAAAGTAGCTCTATATCAACATGAATGATATTTAGAGCTATTAAATCAAACAGCTTTTAATTTTTTTTATTTATTTATTTTTATTTTATTTTATTTTATTTTATTGTAGTGTAGCACATTATTTATTACTAAGTTAATTGTTTACTGCATTACAATTATCTTATTGTGGCTAAAACTCATTTAAAATGTTAACTTTGGTAGTATCTTCTGAGAAGTGCTTTACTTTAATAAAATGATGAAAAACAAAATAATGTCTAGAACTATAAATTAAACTATCTAGAACTATAAATTAAAAGTAGTATTTGCCTCAATTTGTTTTATTTTACGAGAATATTAAATAATTATAATTAATTTAGTATGTATATTTAAGAATAGTTTAATGTTGAAATATTATTCTTCATTTCTCACATGTTCAAACTAAAAAATTAACAAAAAAAAAAAGTTAATTTTTAGCTGAAAAAACATATTTTCAGCTAAGAATTTTATTTCTGGCATATTTTTATTAAATTATTGAAAAAAGATATCCATTTTTTATCCCTTTATTGGAAACAAGAAACCTTTTAAACAAAATGTAAACTACTGCCTGTGAGATTTCTAATTTCTATAAATTACTATAAAATACAAAATGCAAGAAAATTTGATTATTTTGGGGGGAAAAGATATAATTTTTTATTTGCAAAGTGTCAAACTAAATTTTGATTTATAACTTCTAGTAAGATTATTCATTATTTATTATTTTTTTTAAATTGGTGTCAGAGCTTAAATTTTTGTATTTCTTTTTTAGCTAAACATAAACAATATCATTATTTCTAGCATTATCAAATGTCACTTTTTAAAAGATTTTGATTTTTTGAATATTAATATTTTCAGATTAAAACAACCACAAATCATTTTTTTCTATTATTAAACTTTAAAAATTAGAAAAATAATCATAAATAAGCTTTGAAAAGTATCATTTGACATTGCTAGAAAGAATATTAAATATTTCAAACTCAAAATAATATGGAAGCAAACAAAATTTTCGTCTGAGTATATTCCTCTGTTTATGAACAAAACATACAAAGTTAGGTTATTTTGAATTTTCAGCATTTTCTGGTGCAGGAAATTTTGCTTTTAAAGCCGGGGAACACTGAAAATTCAAAGTAATCATTTAGCACTGAATATTTCTGTTATCAGAAAAAGGAACCCTTTTTATTATTATTAGAGGGTGGAGAAATTTTTTCAAAATATAATTTATATTGGGAAGGGATGTATAAACTTTAAGATGTAATAATTATTTTGTCATAAAAAGTCATTGATGGAGGACAATCCTTGAAACATTTTTGTTGTTGGAACCATACCTTTAAAACTATATAATGATTAATAAATTATTTATTAAAGGAAGGCACCCAGTATAAATTTTAATAATGTTTGACTTGAGTTATTTTTACTGGAAAGTAAAAGTGTAAGAATAAAAAAAGTGCCACTTTTACTAAGAGGCACAAAATAGACTTTCAAAGGCACATAATGTGCCTCTTAATTTCAAAAGCAGTATGTGCCTCTTAATATTCAGAGGCACAAAAGTTAAAAATGTACCTCTTATATCAGAGGCACTGTTTAAAGATTGTGCCTTTTAATTTCAAGGGCACCGTGTGCCTCTAAATATTCAGAGGCAAAAAATTAAAAATTTACCTCTCATATCAGAGGCACAGTTTTAACAGTGTGCCTCTTAATTTCAAAGGCACCATGTGCCTCTTAATATTCAGAGGCAAAAAAATTCCGAACTTGCCTCTCATATCAGAGGCACAGTTTTAAGAGTGTGCAATTCCAAATATTATATCTAAAAATGTCGCATATACCTGACCCTGACCTTTTTTAACGTACGACTTTTATTCAAAAAGTTTTTCATGTACGACTTTTATTTGGTAGTCTTTACTTACTTGTTACTGCATAAATATGCTAACACATGTCGGCGGTAGTAAACCGCGAGTGCTGAAAACCCATTTCTATATTTAATAATTGATAAAGAAAATTCAAAATTATGATAAAGGAGTAAGATTTTCTATATAGGTTTCCAAGTTTTTGAGACAAAGCGAAAAAATGTGTTTGACATTGTCTTTTAACTAATTTTTACTGGAGAAATATGGATAATTCGTAGAGTTTTAACTGGTAAATCCCTCTCAGATAAAATAATTTTCTCAATTTTTATGATTTTTTAAAAATCTGAACTTTTTTTCAATCTCTCTCTGCACTTACTATGTCTAATGATATAGTAAAAAAAAAAGACTGCAAATGTTACAGTGTAAACTGCTCTAGAGTATCATATCGGGTCGGATTGGATCTATATTTTATCCTATTTAGTCGAATTAAAGTTGAGTTCACTTTTATTGTTTTGGATTGACTTTTTCACTTTTTTGGAAGTTGGGAAGCTACTGAACGTAATTCCATTTTCTCGACAAAGATGCCACTGGATGCAAACGAAACATCCAAAAAGTATTTTTAAAGCATTGCCTTTAACATGAATACTTTAACAATTATTCGAAAAGTATTGGCTTTTTAAAATTTCTTTAATCAGTTACGAGATGGAACCCGTCGAAATTCTACGTTTAAAAAGTTTTAAAATACCCTCATCGATCATTCTTCTTTTTAGTTGCATTTAATCTTAAACTCATCCATTATTTTAACATAATTAATTTTTATATAAAAATGAAGAAAATATTTTTCAATATATTAGGGAAATTTTGCAAATAAAACACAATTTTATTCTTTAACTGATAATTTCTCAGCACTGTTTCCTCATTCCCTTTCCATAATCGAGATGGCTGTCCCATTCCCACAAAAGGAAATACTTTCCTTGTTATAAAGTAACATATCCAATCGATCTTTACAGAATAATTATATATTATTTTGTAAAGATCTATTATTGTCTTATTCAAAACTTATTTCAAGCAATTTTACATGATATTCAATTATGTTATGCATAAATTGAATATCTGCCTTTTTGGTTAGCAGATTTTAGTTTAGTTACAAAATGCTGCATTCTATGGATAATCTAATCTTATGATTTATCAAATTTGGTAGAAATAGATTTCAAAAATAATTCGCGTTAATTTCGAAAATAAATTAAAATGTCGCTAAATTGAAAGTCAGTTTTCAAATACATTTCCTTTTAATGTTAATTTTCCCCCTTTTTATCGCGTAGCAATTAAAAATTGTACAGTATTTTGATTTAGAAAAATGTAAGTACGATAAAAATGAAAGCGATAGTGCTGTTCATTGTCACCGTCGTTTTAATTCTAAAAATTGTAATTTTATTTTGGCTGCCATTTAATAGTAGACTACTTTTGTTTGACCACAGCAGCTAATTCCAAAATGACAGAAACGAGGTGGAACCCGTCAAAATTCAACAAAGGAAAATCTTTAACAAAGAACTGTTTCTTTGACTTATAATAAATCTACAGAATTAGTTAGAGTAAAAAATACATCTTACTTTGATCAGTCTAACTCTCAAACAAATATCATTTTAAGCTGAAATGAACAAAATACTATAAAATCCAATTATCCAAATTATTAAACAAAATAAAACGAAATTCACCGAATTTTAGAACAGACTATATTTTTGAAATACTATAAGTATTTTAATATCTAATTTTATTTTCAATTTTAAGAGAAAATGGAGTGATTTTGTTGCCACAAGTACAAAATGAGTACTAAAAATTATAAAAATAAATAGAGATACAGCTTTGAAACAAATTGCTTTTAAAAGTACATTTTTTTTCTCTATACAACGGTGTAAAAATTTAAAATGTACGATGTTTAAAAGTATAAAACTTGCAGTATCGAAAATTGCAAAACTGAAATTGTATGCAAAAGTGTTGCGCATTTTAATTTCTTTTTTTTTCTTTCTTTCTTTTTTTCAAATTTAAGAGAAAATGGAGTGATTCTGTTGCCACAATTTCAAAATTGGTACTAAAAACTATAAATAAAAATTAATATTTCAAAAATAAATTGAGATACAGTTTTCAAATAAATTGCATTTAAAAGTAAAATTTTTTCTCTATACGACGGTGTAAAAATTTAAAATGTACGATGTTTAAAAGTGTAAAATTTCTTGTATCGAAAATCGCAAAACTGAAATCGCTGGGTAAAGTGTTGCCATTCACAAAATGACGTGTGCGTTACTCACATATACGTTTGGCCTTTATAATATAGATAGGACTTTGACGATAACAAAGAATTTCTAAATGAACTTACAAAAATTATTCCTATAGAATATAAACTTTACATGAAGTCTATTTTATTTTTAATTGTAAAAACAATTTTATTAAATTTGATTCTCTTGAAATTCTTTATTTTTCTGAATCTTTTATTGAAAAAATGAATATATGTTAGATAAAACTATTTCTAAGCGAGAAAAAACATGTAATCAATATGAAATGATCAATAAAGTCACCAATTATAATCTTTATAATCCAGAAATGAAAAATCACTAAAAATTTGGCAACTTTAATACCGTCACATCAGTTTTTAGGTGTATTCGTAATTATGTAAATACGTAGCATCTATAGCTGTCCTATTATTTTAACACAATCTAACTGATTGGTAAAGTTATCATACGAATTGAATATTTCCAGCTGAGCGAAAAATTGCCCAGGCCGGGAATCGAACTCGGATACTTGGCTTACAAGGACAATGCTTTACCTGTTAAGCTAACCAGCTGGGATTTTTCGCTCAGATAACCTTATTGGCCATAACATCTGGTTAGACATTTAGACAGCTCGGCAGAATAAGCCGCAGGTAATGGAACTCCATAGAACGATGGATACGTAGATATACTATTATTTTAACACAATCTAACTGATTGCTAAAGTTATCATACGAATTGGATATTTCCAGAACGAAAAATCCCAGCCGGTTATCACCCGCTTAGCTTAGCAGTTAAAGCATTGGCGTTGTAAGCCAAGTATTCGGGTTCGATTCCCGGCCTGGGCAATTTTTTGCTCAGCTGGAAATATTCAATTCTTATCTATAGTTATCGTCCAGTCCGTCCATCTGTCCATCCGTCCGTCTGTTCGTCTGTCCGCATATAACGCAAAAAAACTACCTAACCAAATCATTTGAAATTTAAAATATATAATTATTACATAATTTTGTCGAGTCATTTCACACTTTATGAAAATCGGATGCATAGATTAGTTACAGAGACAATCAAAATTATTCCGTAACATTACGGGCAATGGGAAAAGTTTCAAATGAATATTAATCGTTTGAAATTTGAAATACACAATTATTACATAATTTTGTCAAGTTATTTCAAATTTTATGAAAATCGGATGAATAGTTCAATTACACGGACAATCAAAAGTATTCCGTTACATTACGGTCAATGAGGAAAAATGTTTCACATGCATTTTAATGGTGTTACACTCAATCGAACGTAATAAAATTGAAATGTATCTATAAAATACATATTATAATATACATTTTGCATAATCTGTGGTGCAAAGAACATTTGTTATTGATTTACAAGGCCGCACAAAAGTGTTCTATTACATAATGGTATAGGAAGAACATTGTTTGGTGCACATTTTAATTGTAGTTAACTATTTACAATTTTATGAGATTGATATATGCGAGTGATATTTTTAAAACTTCGTTATCGTATGAACGCACCTCATTTGCTACGCTTCACGTGAAATTTCCAACTTGTTCTCTTTACATGTGTCAAGGTATGTAGCCACTTTTATCAGACCAAACTTTTCACACTTATTTTTATATATGTATTTTTATTATTAACAGGCATGCATTAAAATAAAACATATTTTTTCTATTTCATTTTGATAAAATCTATGCAACAACTAAAATTAAAATGCATAAAGATAATATAAGCACAATAAGTAATATTCTCGTGACGTCAAAGTGAATCTGAATTTTTATTCCATTTTATTTTTTTAAGTAAAGCACACGTTTATGAATATTTTTTTACCGTAATTTAATTCTCAATTACAAAATACTCCCAAATAGCCACGTGTTTGAATATTTTTCCTTATTTTTCTTTTCTCTGTAACAGTGGAAGTAATCCGATGACACTGTTTTGAAAAACTTTCATAAAAAAGCTGTTACAATAAAATATAGAAAAGGAAATAAATTAAAAGATAGCTAGAATGGGCACATATACATGTGAACAGCTTCCATTAAAAATATATATATATATTACAATCGGTCCTGTATAATCGGTAGAAAGGGCTGATGACTAAAAAAAAGCCTGATCTTTTAAATATGTAGATAGCAGATATTTTGAAGCTACACCACTTCATATACAATGAAATTGCTGTGCTTTTAAGAAATACACTAAAACGTGCATTTGTGGAAAATGAGGTGCAAAGGAGTTACTATTAACTAAAATTCGATGCTATTTATACCACAAAGAAAATTTAGCTGCATAATGGAATAAAATTGCTGTGCTTTTAAGAAATACCCTAAAACGTGCATTTGTGGAAAATGAGGTGCAAAGGAGTTACTATTAACTAAAATTCGATGCTATTTATACCACAAAGAAAATTTAGCTGCATAATGGAATAAAATTGCTGTGCTTTTAAGAAATACCCTAAAACGTGCATTTGTGGAAAATGAGGTGCAAAGGAGTTACTATTAACTAAAATTCGATGCTATTTATACCACAAAGAAAATTTAGCTGCATAATGGAATAAAATTGCTGTGCTTTTAAGAAATACCCTAAAACGTGCATTTGTGGAAAATGAGGTGCAAAGGAGTTACTATTAACTAAAATTCGATGCTATTTATACCACAAAGAAAATTTAGCTGCATAATGGAATGAAATTGCTGTGCTTTTAAGAAATACACTAAAACGTGCATTTGTGGAAAATGAGGTGCAAAGGAGTTACTATTAACTAAAATTCGATGCTATTTATACCACAAAGAAAATTTAGCTGCATAATGGAATGAAATTGCTGTGCTTTTAAGAAATACACTAAAACGTGCATTTGTGGAAAATGAGGTGCAAAGGAGTTACTATTAACTAAAATTCGATGCTATTTATACCACAAAGAAAATTTAGCTGCATAATGGAATAAAATAATAGAAATTGATTTTGCAATGTATTTTATTTATGCTGCACTATTTGAAAGATACTGAAAATGATATGCAGGGTTAGCATAAATAAGTAACAAGATTTAAAAAGTGTATATTTTCAAACTATAACAATTGACACACGAAAGTGAAGAAGAACATTTCATATATTTTTTTTCTTTTTTCATTTATAAATTTTCAATGTACGAACCTTTCGCAACTCGACAAACACCTAATGTGCAACCAAGTTCTACACATTTGGCAATTTTGCACAACCAATTACTTCTTAATGCATCACCCATTCATGCATCACCGTAAAAATTATATAGTAGGAATTTTTAAGAAGAAAAAATAATTATTTTGAAAGAAAAATATGTAATATTTGCTATGGGTTGTATTTGGGGAACCCGATCCGAGCGATATTTCGGCAGCTGAACTCATCAAAACAAACGAGTCAGCTCAAATAGTATATTGCCCGGAAACAGATTCCTCAAATACAGATAGCAGCGCGTGTCGAAAGGGCGACATTGCGTTGTTAAACAATCACTTGGGAAAAGTGAAAAGGAAGAAAAATCTTATCATAAAAGTTTACTTTAAATTATAAAAAATCCTGAAATACTTCTCCTAAAAAGGAATAAGAATGAAAATGAACTCACCCGTGGATGAAACACACAAAGCTTTAACATATACATAAGTGAACTTTATTTTTGAAGATATTAAACATACTTGATTAGGTGGCCACTTTCATAAGCAGAATATATTAAATAATAAAACAGTTGCGATGATCATACTACAGAAATTTAAGTTCTCAGTCTCTACTCTCTCTTTCTTTTTTTTTTTGATGTATCTTTCAAAGTTCTCATCATAAAAAGTTCAAATCTGAGGAATTTAAACTAGCTGGGGGATCTTGGAGTCCACAACATCACCGATGGAGCTAAATTACAGCCGCAGACAGATTCTGGATTGGTGTATCGTTGCTCAGGCAGCTACAGAGACGAAATGTTATCGATGAACTCAAGGATGAAGTTCATTGCTGATGGTACGTAAAAGGATCAAATCTCTGGAAATTTTAAACTAGCTGTGGGACCTTGGAGTCCACAACTTCACCGATGGAACTATTTAAATACATTGATTATGAGAGTAGATTGAATGCTGAGAGAGGCTGGACGAACATTAAGAAAAAAAAATCTAAAAAGGAATCTCGGCAAATCGGTTGTTAGAACAATAATCTTAAAAAAAAAGATACTCTTCTGTCCCGACGCTAACCCTTCAGAGGCGAGCGCCGGGCCACGGACGTCCTTCGCTAACGCTGGTCTCTCTCAAAGTGTCAAATAAATCAGAGAAACTTCCTCCCTCTCACGGCAGCGCGCGTGCGCTCAGCCAATCAGGGTCTCGCATTACCCCACGCTAGGAATGATCTAGAACAAACATGCGTCATCAAGGGCTGGACGCTGATATTTCGGCGGGAAATTTGTTCCAAAACGACGCTTCTGGAATGTCGTAGAACATTCTAAGCCCCGATGACTCATGTCCAGCACCTATGAAGTATCAGGAAAGAAAATGGCGATGCTCAAAAAGGAAAAATTAGCTATCGTCACATAAAAAATACGGAGATTATCTTAAATTTTGAAATAGCATAAATTACGAATTATACTATTAAAAGACCGGGCAATTACATGAAAATGATCTATATTTAAAATTAAGACTGATTAATATAATTTTAAGAATGAATAATTAATAATAAAATAATTTAGAAAAATATTTTTTTTTTGTATATTGCTATTATTCAAATAGGGAAGCTGCGATGTATCAAATGAAAATACTGGATTTATAGGATATATTAATGAAATTATGGAAGATTAAAATTATTTTTTTTGAAATGAGTATTAATTAATTAGTTTTTCTTAAAATAGTAATCTGAATTTTTTTTAGAAAAAAAAATAATCCTGAAAATTATCCCTACATCCTAGCAATATTTTCATCTAATAATTTATTGTACAAAAATAATCTATTTCTTTATTTTTCATCATAATAAGAAAAATATCTTTTGAAATATAATACTTTATTTCATAAATATAAAATAGTATTTTAATAAACAAGTGTTTAGGCGACAGTGGATGTTCAAAATCTCCAAAAATGCAAAAAAAATCAATTTTCTGCTTTTTTGAAAAATATATTCTGGCAATCTTCTGTTTTTAAATTAAAAAAATATTTGAATCGGATAATTTTTCGTTGATACAGCTGTTTTTCTAACGTAAACAATCGGTTTCAGAGTTAAAAGGCACCTGTCAAAACAGCACAATCTAGCTGCAAAGCCATATGATTAGTTTCCTCCATGCTTTCAATTTCCCGCAATTACTACTCTTACTGTTATCATTAACCGCAACTGTATAACTGTATTACTCAATGTTTGTTTATATTCGTAGCGTGATCGTAGTTTATTTTATCTAACATCTTGCATCAAAGAGTTATAACCTCTTCAGACCTGAGGTACACAATTGTGTACCTCCATTCTTTTCCCCATAAAAACTAAATTGTTCGAATTTTTTTCATTTTTACTTTACTTCTATACAGCTGAATGTTTTTTTTTTTTTTTGCTTTAAAATAAAACCAATCAGTGTCAGCACTGATGAATATTACCTTTTATAATAAATATTATTTTGATCCTAGTTTCGAAAATACCTTCAAGACATTGTGGCCTAGAAACTAAGAAATATTCATAATTTTTTAATTTAAATGCTTTACAATAAAAAATTTTGAGGATTTGCTGATCATTTGCTTGTTTAAAGAGCTTAATTTTGTTATTGCGTAAACTTACATTACTCATGGTTAAACTGATGTTTTAAGGGGATAAGTATTTTTATATCCATATTTTCAAACCTACATTACCAGTCACCTAAAGTATTGATATCATAAAAATGACTCTTTCTCTCATCTATGGTGTTATTTCGATTATGCTTAAGCAATAAATATATATTTGTAGAGTTATTTTATGCTCAGGTCTGAAGAGGTTAAAGTTATGAAGTTTTGAAAATGTTTCTACACTGTGACATCATTTTATAATATATTTTGCATTTACTATCTCTTTTATGAATGGATCTAATAAGTTCTCGTTATCGGAAACCTAAATGCAGATGTTCGAAGCGTAAAAGGGCTTCTTTAGCGAATATTTCAAAACGATGGAATAACTCTTCACTTGTTTCATCTGTTGATATAACAGAAAATGATAAGAGTGTTGATAACATTGCTTCAACTTGTGTTGAATCACAGGTTGATTCAAATTACATAATTATTGATAAAAAATTGTTTTCATCTTTATTAAGTGATGTATGCTGCCCTGAATGCCAAACACAAAATCTAAATATTTCTACTGGTTACTCAACTAACATTAAACTCCAGTGTAAACATTGTAAATATGTCTCTAATTCTTCTTACAGTAGTTCACGTTAATCTTTCTCCAGAAGATTTGATATAAATAATAAACTTGTTAAAGCATTTCTTTCCTTTGGAAAAGGGCATTCAGCTCTAGAAACATTTTCTATGATACTAGGTATACCTGCAATGGATTGTAGAACATTTTCAAGTTGCTTAGACCGTCTTTCTTCAAATAATGCGGAAACAAAATCTAAAATTTTAGGAACATCACATGCTGCAATAAAAGAAAAACAGCTGGAAGTTGATCTGTCTCCTGCTGAAACAGATATAGTAGACATCTGTGTATCATATGATGGTACTTGGCAAAAGCGTGGTCATAAGTCTCTTTACGGCATTGCATCGTTATTGATATCCTGACAGGCTTAGTCGTAGATTTTGAAATCTTGTCTAAGTACTGTCCCGATTGTACAACTGCTATTCGAGATCTTGGCAACAATATTGCAGAATATTCTGTACGGAGCAGTTCCCATTCATCCTAGTGCCAATTTTTCTGTATCGTCAAACAGCATGGAAATGCATGTTGCTCTGATTCTCTGGAAACGGTCAATTGAAATTGGTAAAATGCGATACACAAAAATGCTGTCAGATGGATATTCAAAAACATTTCAATTTTTGAATGAGAAAAAGGTGTATGGAAAAAAATGTATCGAGAAAGAAGAATGCATAAACCAAGTTGCAAAAAGTTCAGGCACAAGTATACGAAATAAAATTAAAGAATGCAAAACCAAAGGAATTACGTTTAGTGGCAAGAAGCGAGGAAATTTAACAGAAGCAACATCTATGAAGTTGCAAAATTACTATAGAAAAGTTATAAAAGGCAATGCTCTAGACGTTAATAAAATGAAAACGGCTATTTTAGCATCTTTATATCATTCCATGTCAACGAACAATAATCCATAGCATTCAAAGTGTCCTGAAGGATCTTCATCATGGTGCTTTTACCAGCGAACATTATATGCAAAGGAAAAACCAAAAAAGCATTCCACTATGATAACTGTTTTATCACAGACTGTTGTTTCGAAAATTCTTTCCATTTATCAGAGATTATTGTCAACAGAATTGTTGACACGATGTTCTTCTGCAAAAACTCAAAATGCAAATGAGTCCCTTCACATCTGCTTTTGGAGTAAATGCCTTAAAGATGTTTTTGTGTCGAAAAAATGACTAGAACTGCGTGTCATATCAGCAGTTAGTGAATCTAATTTGGGGTATGCTGCATCCTTGAAAATTAATGACTGTGAGGGAACTGTTTAAACTGCAAATAGACGAGACAAACGTAGAAGTGCACAAATAAATATTAGGTCAACTAAATCATATAAATACAAAAGAAATATGAAAAAGTTTTAAAATGCATCTGATAATGCAAAAAAAAAAAAAAAAAAAAAAAAACAGAAGGTTTATCTTATGGGGGTGGGCAATTTTAGATAAAATATAAATTTGAACTGCAAGTTTTATATTAAATTTTGCATTTTTATTAGATATATTTATAAGCATTTTTATAAGATTTATGTTTAAAAGTTTTACAGCCCTAATTACTTTGTTATTTCTATTTTTTTATTTTAACTGCTGGACTAAGCAAATATAATATAATTTATAAAAAACAAGCACATTTTTCTGAATGAGTTTAAAAATATTGATCTAACCTTAAAATAAAACTTTATCGTTGTGTTTTCAAAATGAGAATTTTCGTCGACCTGAGTAATTCGTTGATTGATATATACATATTTTTCATTATATAACAATTGCAATATTATTATTTTATATTAACTATAAAAGTGTACTTATAATTTATCCATTGTGTAAATTTAAATATGTAGGAGTAATGTTTTGAGTAATATTTTAAATAAATGAAAATCGTATCAATTTTTTTTTCAAAATGAGAATTTTTGTCGAATTGAGTAAGTCATTGACTGAGTCTTTTATAGCAATTGCATTATTATTATTATTATTATTATTATTATTATTATTATTATTATTATTATTATTATTATTATTTTATCTTAACTATAAATGTGTACTTATAACTGATACATTGTATAAATTTAAACATGTAATAGTAATTTTTCTATTGATACTTCAATAAAAGGAAATTTTATAAGGAAATACGCAGAAAATTGACATTTATGTTTTAAACTTCTATAGCCCTATTTTCTTGGTAATACTTAATTTTATTTGAATTTTAATTGCTAGCCAAAGCAATCATGATATAATTTGAAAAAAAAAATTGCAAATATCTTGAATATGTTTAAAATTTAAACCTACATTTAAAATAAAACTTTAAATCCAGTTTTCTCAAAATGAGAATTTTTGTCGATTGAGTTAGTTCAAAATGTGCCATGGGTCTTAATTTTATACTAATTTTAATAATACATGGTAATATTGTTGCTTATATCCTTTACTACAAAACTTGCTTTTAATATACACAAATTAATTAATTTAAAAACAAAAATTGTACTTTATGTAATTTTTTATGGCAGAATTTCATCCGAAATAATCAATATTATTTGTTAATAATTTTTTTCTGTCAAGATACCCAGTATAATTTTCAACTGTATAGCAATTTCTGTTAATATATTATAAAGCTATCCTAAAAAAACAAGTTTCTGAAGCAAAATTTGATGCGCATGAAACATTTTTAATTTGTATGATTAATTAACATATATTAATATATCATTTGCATATTAATATTTTTTAATGAGATTAAGTAATTTTCTTAATTAATGTACATAGTTATATGCATATCAAATTTCAAAACAATTGAGTAAATACTGTAGAAAATGATTTTAAACGTCCACTGTCGCCTTAAAAACATAATTATCATTTACATCTTCATGTAAATTACTTTTTATTTAATATAAAAATTAAATTTAAAAATAGATAATGAACAAAAACAATGATATGATGAACGTGTTTTTAATTTTCGAAATGTTTCATTCTATTTTAAAGTGTAAAATTTCAAGGTAATTAATTGGAGGGAAAAATCGTAAAAGATAGATCTTTTGTGAATTTTTGAAATTAATTTGTTCTTTTTAAAGTGTATTCCAATCCTATCTTTTGCACTATCTTTTATGGAATACCTTTCATTATTTTTATGATTAAAACAATAATAGTCTCTTGTGATATTTTATTGCTTACCTCTTAAGTTTTTTCTACTTTTTCATTAAGTTCTGTGAATCGTTCCAAGTATTTTTTCTGAAAAGAAGACATTCATACTTTATTACGTAGGATTTAAATTTACTTCAAGAGAAGAAGTTTCATTACTCAAATTTTAATGAAATGTATTTAAATGCAGTGTCACTTGACTTTTCAAAGTTACTTAAATGAAATTCAATTGTTAAATTTTTAATCAGTTTTATTGTTCTCTTCATGTAATGTAATGAATTTCTGTACAAAGAAAAACGGTACACATAATGTTCTGTAGAGAATTTATTAAAAAGCATTTCATTAAATTGCCATTTAAAATAATAGATAATTAAATTTTAGCTTCAGAATGAATGATGATTCACTCCCTACATAGTTTTTGAATTAATTATTTTTCAAATATATATATATAAAGAAAAACATTGAAATAGAATTTCTATTACTAGAAAAATACACTTTTTTTCTTTTGTTAAATGCACTTTGAAATCATACTGTAGTTAGAATAATTTTAAATAGCGATTCCCTAGGCATCTGAATAAATAAGAATTGGTTTAATTCAAGGAAATGACGATGTTTATTGAAAAATAAAATACGTAAGCACAGAAATTCTTAGAATTGCCTATGACGAAGGCGCTTTTATTTCTTAGTGATTTCCAATACTTTTATTTTATTATCAGCAGCAACTAACAGGTTTTCATAGAGCGCATTTAACGTCGGTTATTAAAGCACTGGCTTCCAAAAGTTAAGGTACAACTGGTTTTTTTGCGTCTAATTTGCAAATTAATAAATATAGAAACTACAAATTGGAGGAAATGTGCGCTAAACTGTTATTTATTAAATGCGTTATAGAAATTTACTTAAGTTAAATGTGTAAATGGAATAACGACAAAAAAGCAATCATGGTGGAAAATTCCATTCTTGGAGAAATCAGTACATCGCAGTATTATCCAGTAAAATGTGACAAAATCATTAAAAACTGCTTCTAATATGGAATATGTCCAATCAGGACTTGAATGCATTGACGGCATCGACTTTCATGCTCTCAATTAAATTGTCGGACACCGAAATAGATAGCGCTGAGCTTGTACCAGCTCATTTCTAGCTGACCTTGGAAGGGGACTTAAAACCGCAACCTGTCTTCCAAGTCTAGAGAGTCTCTTCAAGTCTAGAGTGTGAGCTGGACACTCCATTCTGTCCAAACCGTGATCCTGAAGATAATCTTAAAGAACCACAGCTCGGTGTGGTCTAGCTTTATCATCGATTAGAGTGAAACCATTGCCAACAGCACTGGCATATGGGCGCAAATATGAATCAAGGATCTCATTCCGATATCCCGCACTAGTCAGATTTCCTCCAGGGAACACATGCAGATCAGTGTGGCCTCAGAGCGAGATCCCTGCCCAAACCATGATTCCACGGTTTCTGAACCTGTGTATTTTGACATGGTTTGATTGATAATATCTAATGCATTGTTCCGTCCAGATCAAAAGATGTCCTGAATTCTTTCCAGTGTGAATCCGGACTCGTCTATGAAGAATACAGAAGCCCTCTCTTTTCTGGTCCAGAAAACATGATACCTTGCCCAACATAAGCGGGACCTTCTTCGTCGTCTGTTGAGGGGGGGGGGGGTCACAAAACTATTTGCCTTGCATAGAGACCTGTTTTGTAAAGACGTATTCGCACTGTAATAGCGAAGATTTTTCTCCATGATGCTGCAAAGTGATTTGCTGCGGCACAGTAGTGCGTCTTCTCCGTCGGGGCGAAAGAACTAGAAATCTGTTTTCTGCAGGTGTTGTAGCACATGGGTGGCCAGGAACATGTCTTATGAACACAGAATCTTCGGATTCATACTTATCCCAGAGTCGTTGGACTATACTGCGAAACACATTGGGCCATCTAGCAATATTGGCCTGTTACAACGCCCATTTCCATCCATCCTACCGCCCGCTACCTTAAAGAATCGGGCAAACGACTTCTAGACATTTCTAGATTCTTCTGGTTGTTGTGAACAAAACTGACAATAATAGTTCAAATACAACAAAACTTACACGCAAATTACGAAAGATTTCTAATTGCATATTTTTTCTCATTCCCAAATACCTATTCTTTTTTATAAAATAAAAGGGGTAGCTGTAATTTTTGCAAAAGATTTTTAAAGCTTGTTATTGTCATTTATATAAACTGAAGTTTAATCTAGAAGTTTAATCTGACTGCTATTATATTTTCTGATAAGCTTCGTAAAACATTGTACCTTAACTTTTGAAAGCCAGTGTATTTAGTATACTATATTTATTGCATACTATGTACTAGAGTGTTTTGTGATATTTTGATTTAAAATAACATTATTTTTTCTAGAAAAAAAAACTGTAATTTGTAAAAATGCTGTAAATCGTCTCTTGTTTAAGTATATAAAAATTATAACCATAAGCAGAATAGAGGAAAAATGCATTTAAATTAAATATATCCAATATATATATATGCAGTGTCAGCAGAAAAAATAAAAATTGACATTTGCGATTTTTGAAGTTTTGTTAAATACCTAGAAATAAACATAAGGAATTATTCTGAAACTCCAGGGGTGTAAACAAAATAGTACAGGTCAGTACAGTAACAGCACAGTAGTACAATAGTACAGATATTTATCGAAACAACATAGGGGACAATCAACAAATTGATAAAGAACGAAGATCTTTTGTATAGCTCTTTGAAAACTAATATAGCAAAAGTATTCAAACTGCAAATTATGATTAAGTGGGTTAGTGTAATAAGTGGTATTCATTTTTATGGATATATCATGTATACACGTAGAGAAATTAAGGCTTTTATAAAAATGGTCCCAAATTTTTCCAAGTTTTTTGCTTTTAATTTTCAGAGTTATAAATAAAAATCTATGTTTTTTTCTTTTTTCTTTATTTAAAAGTATGACAAATAACATTGTACGTAACACCTTGTAATAATAAAAAAATATTAATATTTGTATGAACAATGAACAGGTTTACTATATCAGATTTCAATGCGCATGCGTGAACTCAATCAAAATATAATTTGCACAATGTGTTAGCTAGATGTATAGAGCAACTTTCGTTAAAGTCTCAAAATCATAGCCTAAAAATTCTGAAAATATCGTCGATAGAATAAGACCAAAATTCGTTATTCTCAAAGTGAACTAAAAAATGAAGGGCTGTATCCATATTACATTTATTAGTATCTGCACAATATTGCATTACAGCTATATTTAGATACAGCTCCTCAACTTTTTGATTTCATTTGAGAACAGTGGATTATGATCTTATTCTATCGACGATAATTTTCAGAATTTACAAGGTATGATTTTGAGAGTTTCACAAAAGTTGCTCCCTACATCTAGCTAACTCATTATGCAAATTACATTTCGATTGAGTTCGCACATGCACACTGAATCTTTATTTAGTAAAACTGTTCATTTATCATACAATTACTAATATTTTAAAATTTTGATTACAGGGTGTTATGTACAATATTGTTAATAAGCCACTTAATCATGATCAGCTGTTTGAACGCTTTTCTACATTAGTTTTAACAGGGTTAATACAAAAGACCCTTGGCCTTTTTAAATTTTCAGACGGTTCCCTATGTGATTCCGGGCAAAAATCTTCGCTAAAATAAATGATCCGTGCTATTTTGTTTACTCACCTGAAGTTGCAGAATCATTCCTTTTGTATATTTCTAGATATTTAACAAACCGTCTAACATCACAAGTGTCAAGATTTTTTTGCTGGCACTGTAAATATATATGTGGGTGGGTGCATATGTATAAATATATATGGATAATATCCATTGCAATGAACAGAAATATAGTGCTAAATATTGTACATTGTACATATTGGAGAATCCTTAACCCGCGAGTAGTCGCGACTTTTTTCACAACGTCATTAGTCGCGCTCGGTCTTTTCGCCGCTGGCCCCCCGCATACCAAATATGTAAAATAAGAAATATTTTTCACTTAATATACGAAGATAACCTTTCAATTAATATATAAATTCGCAGTTTTCTTAAGTTATGCATTTTATTCAAGAGATATGGAGTAATTAGAAAAGTAAAAATGAACTGACATTAGTGATTGTTACGTAGACTTTTTACCCAATTTCAACTTTCTTTCTAAAAATGTACCTGAAAGAAAAACAGAGATGTCCTGTTACAGCACTAAGGTGGTCGAGAAACTTTAAAAGTCAGGTACCTGGTAGATCTCCGCTGTATTTGTAATGTGATACAAGTTAGGAGAAGATAAGTTATACGAGCGGCGAAAAGACCGACACGCGACTACTGACGGGTTAACTTTCCTTCACATCCTTCACAAAAGCAGTTATTTTAAATTTCTTATTTGCTTCATTTTATATATTAATATCGCAAACATTTACTTTTTAGGAGTGCCGTAGAATGCTATAATATTTTATGTAGAAATGAAGCATTTATACCATCATTAACATTTGTGTTATGCAGCATAAAAAAATGTTTGTCGTTCTCGCAGGTATTTTTATGCTTTTGATTAGCTTTTTACCTCATTTAATGTAATATTAGGAAATGGGGAATGCTGTATTTGTATTAATTTGATAATTTTGCAGTATGGAATAAAATGCTCATTCATTAAATGAATGCAATTAAAAAATACAACGGTTTAGTATGCTAAAAAGTATATCTTTAAAACTGATGCATTTTGTATGTTTTTTCATAAATACTTTTAGTAAGTTTTCATGTCGTTTATGATGGCAATTAAAATGAAAACTGTTTCATTTACGCTAATGAGAAAAATATAAACTAAGAATTTTTTGTGCCATGCAGTATATTCGAATACCAAAGCTGAATTTAAAGATATAATTAAATAATAAATCATTATATAAATCATACGATTTGAACATTTTCCAACTGAGCGAAAAATTGCCCAGGCCGGGAATCGAACCCTGATTCTTGGCTTACAAGGACAATGCTTTTCCTGTTAAGCTACCTGGGTGATATCCGGCTGAGATTTTTCGCTCTGATAACCTTATTGGTCGTAACATCTGGTCTGTCATTTAGACAGCTCGGCAAAATAAACCGCAGGTAATGGAACTCCATAAACGATGGATACGTAGATATACTCTTAATTTAACATAATCAAACTGATTGGTAAAGTTATCATACGATTTGAATATTTTCCAACTGAGCGAAAAATTGCCCAGGCCGGGAATCGAACCCAGATACTTGGCTTACAAGGCCAATGCTTTACCTGTTAAGCTACCTGGGTGATAGCCAAGTATCTGGGTTCAATTCCCGGCCTGGGCAATTTTTCGCTCAGTTGGAAAATATTCAAATCATATGATAACTTTACCAATCAGTTTGATTGTGTTAAATTAATAGTACATTATATAAATCATTTTAATAAAATAAATTTTGATATTAGACATTCAGGTTGCCTAAGGAACGCTAATTAACCTTTCTGCTACTGCAAGAAGGCTTTACAAGGATGGACTGCTCGCGAAAAAAAAATGTTAGTTTGTGTCCCATCCTTTTAAAATGGACCCATTTATACTGTTGACTTCGTTCATTTTCAATGGAGCCAAAAAGGACTGTCGAACGGAATATTTCACTTACAAGGGAAGCCAAGTTGCACATGCTATTTCCTAGGTCCAGATCAAAACACGTTTAGAATAAGTATTCAGACTATATCTATACTCATCAGTAAACAAACAACTGTTGAACCCAGTCTTGTTGGCTCTATTGAGCGTTTTGACGGCAACAGTTTAAAAGGGCCGTTTTAGAAGTCGAGTGACTGTGACACAAACTATTGGTCTTCTAGCATACAGTCTCGTATACAGTCAACCATTTTAAAGAATCTTGCAGCAGTATAACGGCTATTTCGAGTTACTGTGGCAGCCTGAATGTCTGAAACCAAATCCTTTGTAATCGCTTCGCTGTTTCTTTGAACCGTAAATGATAGAAAATGGTCTTAGGACGCAATTGTTGCTCTTGGTTTCCATTGACCACTCTTTCTATCAAAGTATCCAGTGATTAAAATTCGTCTTGAAGCTCTTGATATTGCATTTTCAGGAATAATCAATTCTTGGCAGACCCCTATTTGAGTTTGAAATTTTCCCCTTCTACGAATGACTCACCAGCATTGATATTCAGTTACACGATACCTAATGAATACTGATCACTCTCATACATCACATTTGCTTTAAGGGGACTGTGGACCTTTATTTGAGCAAAATCATCTATAGCAAAATCGTCAGAAAGAAGGTCTATTTCTGGGGTATAATAGTACCTAAACAGTTTTTTCTAATTAAAATACCATTCATGAAGGTTTTAAGGAGTAAATAAAAAAAATATAAATGTATTTATATACTTTAAATCTGTTTTTCTCAAAACTAATTTTTCAGCGGTTTTGGATTTTTGAATTGCTCCTTGCGACTTAATTTTTGATCAATATATATAAAATTGACAAGGAAGTATTCTGATATTATTTAAAAAGAAATTGTGTAAGCTTTTTAAAATTCGTCTTAAATAAGATTAGTCAAATTTTATTTTTTACTTTTTAAAAGGCAAAATTTTGATGAAAATCGATAAGGAATTTAGAATAAAATCTGTAAAATATTAACTATTCAAGAGATTTTAAAAATCTTACACAAATTTGTTTATAATATAGTTTTAAATGATGAAAATGCAAAAGCAAGAAAATATTTCAAAAATTAAGACACAAGGAGCATTTTAAAATTTCGTTTAAAAATTTAAATTTTTGCAAAAAAATTACAAATTTTAATAAGGTTGGAAATTTTTTGAAGGTATTCTATATGCTGTCGGAGAAATGTATATATGCACAAAATTTCATATTGCTATGATAAAAATGAATAAAATAAATTTTTAATGTCCACCGTCCCCTTAAACAACACAAGCGATCAGAATTCCAACATACGTCCACTATGCGCCACATTGTCAATCGCCTATTTTACGTACTTCCGACGTTAACGCATGCGCGGAACTGTAATTTTGCCTTCAATAATGTTAAGATAAGATAAATAATAGTAGCATTGAGCTTTGTTTGCAACTTTCACAATATTTTTGAACAAATATTTTTGAATATTTTTTTCTAATTATTGTTCAAGTTTAACGAGCAGTGTGCAACAATCTGTTTCGAGTAACCAAGCATTCCAAAAAGCGTCACAAATATCCGAATTTTAATAGAATGTGAAAAGCTAAAACAAATTTGGAAAACCATGTAGTATATGTTGAAGAAAAAGCAGCATTTGTATAACTTTTTGTTTTATTATAATTTATGTATTAGAAGTGCGTTTTGGAAATTTGGGTATATCCTTTAGATATTTTAATAGATTAGAAAAAAAAGTACATAAATCTAATAAAATGAGAGCTCTATCGAATCCGAATTTCTTCTTTTGATCTATTTCTGTAAAAGTTGTAGTTTTGTCTTTCCTTTTAAAAAACTATGTATTTTGGGCAATAAAAAAAAACTAATCGAATGTAAAAAGTTGAAGTAAGAAAAACAAAGTAAAAAAAATAATGGAATCATAAAAGTATTTATTAGTAAAATTTTACAAAGAAATAACAATAAATACTTAAAGATATTTCAAGATACTGCCCGACGTGACATTTACTTCATTTACACGTGTTTGAAAAATAAACAAGCTTTAAAAATTGCTGTTATTTGATACATTTTTAAAAATCAATTTGCGTACATTATAAATTCCAAGTACTGTAAAATTAATCAATTCAAATAACATGAGATACTAGAGAGAAAAAATAGAAGAAAATTTCAGTCTAATTAAATCTACGCTATTTTAAAGTAAATTATACAAATTTCTTTGTTTGTAAACGCTAATTAATTATATGCTATTCTTAAATGAAATAATGAAAAAAAAATCTATTTTATATAAAGTTTAAAAAAATATTTACATAAACTTAAAGCACTTTAAAAAATCTCAAAGGGGAAAAAAAAACTAGTGGAATAAAATAATAGAATCGTAAAAAAAAAGCGCAGATTAAAAAAAAAGAAAGAATTTATATTTCTGAAAAATAAAATAAACAACACGTGGAGTTTTAAAAACATCACCTACATAAACATTAGATAACAAAAGAACGAGGAAAGTCTTTTATTAAATTATACTTTTTTAATTTAAATTATAATATTTTTTTCTATACGTATTTCTTAAGTAAATAAGATTTTTTGCCTCACAAAGAGTTTTAAATATGAGCTTAAAATTTTAATTATTCATGAAGGTAAAAGTCTTAATATTATTCTAAAATTCTTAAATGGGTTATTAAAATTGCATTTTTCATGATTAAAAACGCTCGATAAAGCAAATATTGTGCATTTTCGTAAATCAAAATGAAGGCAGCCATAAAAAATATCTTAACGAAAATTATTGTATAATTTAACAGATATAGATAAAAATATATAAATAAGAAAATATATAAGTTTATAAACTTGAAATAAGAAAGAAACTATAAAAATAAATATATCGTTGTTTGCTATGTTGGGTCGTAATCTTAGAAAAAGAAAACAGAATGCTTAACAAATAGAAAGTAATATGGAATTAACATTGATAGTAATCTTAGTGAATAATAATTTAAAAAAAACACTCTACTTGAATACTTAATTTAAAGATTCCAAAGTTCTATGCAATTATGCATTAAATAGTAATGAGAAATTTGGAAGGATAATTAGTTACAAATTATAAACATGATGATATGGTAATTATGGTCTGATATCACAAATTAAAATTTCGGTATAATAAAAGTACAATAAAACTGGCAATAATATTGGCACGAAATCATAAAAAAATCACCTTTTAGACATTTTATTAAATGATTCTGGTTCACATAGGATTTGTCTGGCTACAGATATATGGTTCATTACAGACTATTTCTGGAAAGATTGTGAAGCAGTTAATGGAAGGTTTTATCATTTCAGACAGAGAATATCGCTGATTAGATTTATATTGTTTAAAGCTTTACAATATTATTTTAAATAAATGTTGCAGTAAAAAAACACTATTTAACCGACTTCCAAAAAGGAGAGAAGGTTATCAATTCGACGCGTAGGTATTTTTTTTTATTTATGTTCACCGATTACTCCGAAACTATGCATCCGATTAATTTGGTTTTGGTGTTAAATAAAAGAGCTTGCTCTGGAATTGGTACCACTTTCGTTTCATAGAAATTGGTTCAGTACTTTTTTAGTAATTAGGCAAAAACTAATATAATTAGTGGTTTTTCGCTAAATAAAAGTGCTGAATAAGCTCTCTGATTATAGTGTCGACAAAATGGCCGAGTGGTCTAAGGCTCCAGATTTAAGCTCTGGTTCTCGAAAGAGAGAGAGCGGGTTCGAACCCCACTCCTGGCAGACATGTGTACGATAACATTTTCCGTCTTATAATTTTTACATATATATTTTATAAATTAAATATTAATTTCGCTATTAAGAATATTTTGTATTTAACCGTTAGCACAGAGTATCAGAGAATTTTTATCAAATCAATACTTTATCAATGAAAGAGTACTAAAATAATAGACTTGCGAAAAGTAACATGACCTTGAATAAGCTGGCCGAGTAAATTGCACTCAAAATAGCCTAGCGGTCTAAAGCGGATGATTTAAGCTTTGGTTCTCAGAAGAGAGCGTGGGTTCGAACTCCACTCCTGACATACTGTGTTTTTTTTTTTTCGTATTGTAATTTTTTTAACCGACTTTAAAAAAAGGAGAGAGGGTTATGATCAATTCGACGCGTATTTATTTTTCGTTATGCTTGTTCACAGATTACACCGAAACTATCCAGCCTATTAAACTAGTATTTGTGCTAAATGAAAGAGGTTGCTCTCGAATTGGTACCACTTCCATTTCATTGAAATTGGTTAAGTACTTTTTTAGTAATTAGGCAAAAACGAATAAAATTAGTGATTTCTTGCAAATGAAAAGTAACATGGACGTTGAATAGGTTCACAGACCGGAATGCAGTAAGGAAGGTCGAGAGGTCTAAGGAGCCTGATTTACACTCTGGTTCTCGAATGAAAACGTAGATTCGAACCCCACCCCTGACATACGTGTGCACAACAATCTTTTTCGTGTTATAATTTTAAACTGACTTCAAAAAAAGAGGAGGAGGTTATCAATTCGACGCGTATGTATTTTTTTCGATGTATGTTCACCGATTACTGCGAAACTAACCAACCGATTAATTAGGTTTTTATGTTAAATGAAAGAAGTAACTCTCGAATTGGTACTACTTCCATTTCATCGAAATTGGCACAGTAATTTTTCAGTAATTAGACAAAAACTAATAAAATTAGTGATTTCTCACAAATTAAAAGTAACACAGGCGTTGAATAAGCTCACCGAGTGGAGTACAGTCAGGAAGGCCGAGCGGTTTTAAGTCGCAGGCCCCACCAGTGACCGCGAGGTTCTGACCTCCAAACTGATAGACGGTAGGTGCTGGGTTCGAACCCAATCGCGACCGTCGGCCTAACCTTTTTGAGTTTTCCGTGGTTTTCTTCGAATCATGCGTAAATACGGGTTAGGTTTCCTTAGAAAGATCCCCACAGAGGGCATCCCACCCCTTAGGGCCTATATCTCACAGTGTAGATAATTGTTCGACATATATACAAAAAAACTAAAGTGCCAGATGTAAGCTTTGGATCTTAAAAGGGGGCGTGGGCTCGAACCCCATTCCTGATATAATTTACATCTATGTACAATATTTTTTTCCGTATTATAATTTTTATTAATTAACTTCAAAAAAGAAGGAGGAGGTTATCAATTCGACGCGTATGTATATATATATTCTTTTTATGTATGTTCACTGATTACTCCGAAATTATCCAACCGATTAATTTGGTTTTTGTGTTGAATTAAAGAGGTTACTCGAATTGGAACCACTTCCATTTCATCGAAAATTCTTCAGTATTTTTTTAGTAATCAAGCAAAAACGAATAAAATTAAGAATTTCTTGCAAATTAAAAGTAACATGGACGTTGACTAAGCTCGCCGAGTGGAGTGCAGTCAGGAAGGTATACGTGCAGTCAGATGGCCGTGTAGTCTAAGGCGAAAGATTTAAACTCTGATTTTCGAATGAGAGTATCGGTTCGAACCCCCCCCCCCTGGCACTCCCCCTGGCATACGTGTATAATTTATAACATTTTTTTTTCAGTATTATAATTTTTATCAACCGACTTCAAAAAATCATTACCTTTTAACTAAAAAGAGAAAAATAATCTTTTTTACCAAAAATTGAACCGACTTCAAAAACAACTGCAAAGTGAAAAATAATTTATTTAGATAATAGTAATAAGAAATTAAATTAAGAGCGTAGTATTTACCATGCGTTTATTATATTTATGTGCACTAATTTGATTTTTTGGAGTCGGTGCCAGCCAAGTCAGTTTCAAAGTTAAAATTAAGTATCCAATACAAATCGTAAAAGAATAAGGTTAATTTTTTAACTAAATATTAAATCGTAAAAAAACTCGTAGATACTAGGATGTGTGGCTATTGGAAATTATATGTAACTTGGCTTGGCCTGCACCGACTCCAAAAAATCAAATTAGTGTACATAAATTTAATAATACGCATGGTAAATACAACGCTCTTAATTTAATTTCTTATTACTATTATCTAAATAAATTATTTTTCACTTTTCAGTTGTTTTTGAAGTCGGTTCAATTTTTGGTAGAAAAGTGTTTTATATATCTTTTCGTTTTAATATAATTTATGTGATGGAATTGCACTTTGAGAATTTGGGACATCCATTATGTGTTTTTATATGTTAGTAAAAAGTTGACATGTTCACAAATCTAATAAAATGAAATCTCTATCGAATCCGAATTTCTTATTTTGATCTAATTTTTGTAAAAAATCAATTGTTGGCTTTTCTTATACAAACAATTATGTATTTTGTACAAACAATTCTAATGATTAATGAAATATAAAAAATGGAAATCAGAAAACAAAATTTAAAGAATGTAATGGAATCATAAATATATTTATTAGTGAAATTTTACTGAGAAATAAAAATAAATACTGAAAGATATTTTAACACATTGTACTACGTAACATTTAATTCATTTACACAAAATTAAAAACAAACATTCTGTAAAATTTGCTGTTATTTTAATCAATTTTCATGCCTTATAAATTCGAAATACTTACTGTAATATTAATGCATTTACAGAATATGAGAAAAACAGAAGGAAATAGCATTGCAGTCTAATTAAACATATGTTATTTTAAGTACATTATATAAATTTCTGTGTTTGAAAACGCTAATTAACTAAATGCTATTTTAAAATCAAATTATGAAAATAATCTATTTTATATAAAGTTAAAAAAAAAGAATTTACATAATTGCTGAAAACGTCAGAGAATGCTTTCTTTGGAGACGAAATTTTTTTGTTTCCGTCTGTCTATTAGTCTGTCAGTCTATCTTTCTGTTCTGTGATAACTGACGCAAAAAGCATTCGCTTGATTTGAAATTAATTGGGTAAGTTAGTGAGGCACTGGGATTAAGCTGTATAGTTTTTTGTTAGATTTCATTCATTCGTTCGGAAAATATAGAATATTTTATTTTGCGCAATTGCTTTTCTATGGCAAACCAATGATTTTCATTTTTTTTTTCCTTGAGAGAAAATGACACATTTGATTAATGGAATTCGATGATAAATGGATACTGAAATTTACCAGTTAAATTATTCATATTGTTTTGAAAAATTTTTATACACATTTGCCAGATTTTTAAAATTATTACTGCAAATTTTGGAGATTTTTTATAAATGTGTTCCAATGATATAAACTAATTTGTTTTAGAGATTTACTTATTTCAAATGTACTATTAATTTATTTAATTTTTTTTATTTTCTCTTAATGGTTGGTAAGCAACCATTCATCTTAATCCTTATTTTATAATGCTATAAATTTTAAAGCATGTATGAAAATTTAAATGAAGTCAACATCAAAAGTGATGAATTAATTAATGTCTTTGTAAGGACATAGGCTATGTTTTATTACTTTTATTCAAATTTTTTCACATTTTTATTTCAAATTTTTTACTTTTATTCAAATTTCCTTCTTTTTCATACAGAATCAATAGGGATTTTTTGTTAAAATTTAACCAATTTCTTTTATCGTTGCCAAAAAAAATCTTGAATAATAATTTTTCAACGGCAATAAGTTTTAACTCAGCAATTTCTATTCGAAAAATTGAACTAAGAAAAAATAAATAAATATGACGTCCGAATAAAAATAAAAATAGTATACTACTATTTGTTAAATATTAAACACGGATATTTATTTCTTTAAAAAGAATTTTTCTGTTAAAAATGGGGACATAATTAGAAGTAAAAGAAATAAAAAAGAATTATATTTTTAACAAATATTTTACTTGGTAAAATATGACGTCATAATTGAAATAAAGCAGGTATTTTATAGTAGGCGTTAAAAATACAAGAAACATGGATATCAATAACTCAAGAATAAGGATGTCATTGCCGAAACTTCAATGAAAGCTTACTTTGGAGAGACAAAATTTATTGTTTTTCGTCTATCAGTCTGTTTTTCTGTCCGTCTGTCCTACGATAACTGCCGCAAAATGCAATCAAAACTTTCTTTCGGAAACAAAATTGTAAAACTCTAGATTACTGAATTTACGCTTACAAAAGTTCCTGATACATCAGGTTTAGTGTTTATCCATTATTTGTTTGTGGTTAGCAGGAATGTAGAAGTATGAGAATAATGAAAAATGCTTGTCCAAACTGTTACCTATCCTTATAAATGAAAATGTATGAAGAAATGCAAGATATACGATAGCCATTGGCGCAGTTAATAGAAAGTTACAAATTTAAATTTAATGAGAGTACGAGGCGAAGCCCCCCCCTGAAGAAGTCTACATCTTATAATAAAAAAAAATTTAAAAAAATAATAGATCATGAAAATTTCAAAATATCCTAACATAACTAAATTTTTAGTTTAACGCTTTTGATGGATGAAAACTTCTTATTCTTATTTTATTCTTATAAGTAATTACGTAATTTGAAAATTTTAAATTCATTTTTTGATAAAGTAGGGGAGGGGAGGCAAAAGAATCAGATCCTATTTGCCTAAAAACGACCACTTAAATAGAATTATTAGAAATACACACGGTTTTAACTGTGTTTATCTACATCAGTATTTATGTTTCCATGTATGTGTTACAGGCCAAACTAGTCTATCCTAACGCCCATCGTATAAACTAGTTTTTCCAAGGCCAAACTAGTCTATCCGAACACCCATCGGATAAACTAGATTTTCCTAGGACAAACTAGTTTGGCCGAACTGTCATTAGGATAATTTAGTTTAGCCTGCTTTTTAATGGTTTGAACAAGTTTATCCTAGGCCAATCTAGATTGTCCTAGGCCAAGTCAATTTGGCGTGATTTTATTGAATCTAAAGACCACCACGGCGCTAACTTTCTAGTTTTGATCTAATTTATCCTAGGCCAATGCAATTTGGCTCGATTTTAACTCACAGACTATCAAAGCCTAAGAGCCTCAGACTTTGTGTATGTGTATGTAACCATGTACGTATGTACGTACGTAAGTGCGCAATGCGATAACTCTTGATAGAAATATTCAATTTGCTTAAAATTTTGGACATAGATTTATCCTGGTAACGAACTTCCCTAATTAGTTACAGGTATTCATTGGATAAGAATAAGGGAAGGGGAACAAAAGGGCAATTTGCTACCCCCTCCTTAAATTAGTTAAGTCAGTTTTTCATGCAAAAGTATCAGTTTTTATTAAAATTTTAGGTATAAAATCATTATGATAAGGCGCCTACATGATTAGTTGTGGGTGTACTTTGTTTACGCACAAAGAAAGCAGGAATGGAGGGTAACTCTTTAATTTATGTAAATAGGTTTTTTAAGGACAATTTACCGATTTGTTTCAAATTTTGGATGTAGCTTCCTTCTGATAAGGCATTTACCTGATTAATTTTGGGGGTTCTGAGGTTAAATATAAAGGAAGTACGGATTATTTTTTCAATTGGATAAAAACTTTTGTTTTTATCAAAAGATTTTTGATTCGTAACTGATATTGGTTTTCCCACGCATGACTTCACGCGAAATTGTTTATATTAAAAATCTAACTATCAGATCCCTTTTAAAAATAAGATAAAGTTTAAATAAAGCATGACCCTTGAAATTTAGGATGGGGGGTGGGTAAAGTAAGGGGACGCTAAATTTTTTTTTAAAGCTCAGTATATTTTAACGTTTTAGCTGCTAATTAAATATTACCATTATTTGAAACTTTTAAAAACATAATAAAAATTATGTTAAATATTTAAGAAAGAGGATGCCGAGTCAAATACCACTATTTCTTTTTATTAATTTTTGTAAAAATGTTAAATTCTTGTTGGAACTGTTTGAAACTTTGTGATAGCTTATGACTCATGATAAAAAATTATAAAAAAAAGTCCTATTACGAAAGGGAACGCACCTTATTATTAACAAAACTGTTTCAGAAGGTAACTCCGTTAAACAATCTATCAGTATATACGTTATCCGATGTCGCGGCGCTTCAAAACAAAAATTTAAGATTTTTGCAAAAATTACTATTCGCAAATAGTGGAATTTAACGCGGAATATATTTTTATAAATTTATATCATGTGTCATAAACTATCTTAAAGTTCCAAATAGATCAAACTCGAATTACCGTTATATTTCCTAATTTTGCTCGCCCCCCCTCTCTCTTTCCTTTATACATATTACATACTTACTAATATTATAAATTGGAAAGTGAGTTTGTTTGTTTGTTTGTTTGTTTGTTTGTTCCACTTTCACGCCGTAACTACTGAACCGATTGCTTTGAAATTTTGTAGACGTAAAGTTAGAAGTCCGGATTAAATAATAGGGTAATTTTTATTTATTTTATTCAAATATTTTCCTTAATAATTCAAAATTTAATTATTTTCCATACAAAATCAATAGGCATTTTTCAGATAAAATTTAACCATTTTCCTTTCCTGTTGCCAAGAAAAGAAAAAAATGGAATAATAATTTTTCAGCGGCAATGAATTTTTAATAGAAAACTTCCACGCGAAAAACTATAATAAAATAATTTAAAAGAAAATAAATATGACGTCATGTTTGAAATAAAAATAAACGGTGTATTTTTTATAATACATTTAACAAGGATATTTGTTTAGTTAATGGGAATTTTTGTGTAAAATATGGTGACATAAATTAAAATTAAAAAGAATGAAACAGAATTATATTTTTAATAAAATGGTTCACTCATGAAAATGTGACGTCATAGTTGAAATAAAACAGTTACTTTATAGCAGTCGTTAAAAATACAAGGGGTATGAATATCAGTAGCTAATGGAGCGAGATAAATAATGACGTCATATTTAAAATGAATCAGAAATATTTTTTACTTATACTAATTAATAAGTTATAAGTTACATACAAATGAATATTTTTATTCAAAACTCATAATTATCAATGGAAGAAATTTTTTGTGGGGAAAAGGTGGAAAATAAAATCACTGATTAATATATTTTTGGCTCGATTTTTTAACACTTTTGAACAAAATTGAAAAGTTATTATGTTTTCGGTTTGTCTGTCTAGTCGCTTTCTAACTTTCGTAAATATACTCCGATTACCATGAAATTTTTGGACGTTCTTAACGTTTACCTAGCATGAATACCTATTGAAAATAAAGTTTCTACCATGATTAGTTTATTTACAGGGATAGTCAAAAAATTTCCTTATATTACGGCATTATGGGGAAAAATCGTTTTAATTAAATTTAACGATGTTACAGCCTGTAGAACATATTCAAATTTATATGCATTTACAAAGTGCACTAAAATATGCATTTTGTAAAGTATGTAGTGAAAAGGGCACTTACTATTCATTTACAGGGTCAGACAGAAGAATTCCATTGCATAGGAATAAAGGGAGAAACAGTTTCCGACATATTTTAATTATGGTAAACGATTTCATGTATAATCAAATTGATATATGTTGCTGAGGCTTAATGTAAGTTATTTCATGCATAATACGAAGTGCATAGCATTTACAGGGACACACAAAAGATTCAAATATTATATACTCTATCCGAAGTACTGTATATCATGGATGATGACTGTTGCATGGATGAAATGCATTTTGAATTATGATATGTGCTTTTAAGTTTTGCTAAATGTATGCATATTAAATGGAGAGTATAAATGGTAATAGTATAAATAGTTAAATTTAGATATACAGGGTTACACAAAAGATCTCGGAAAGGTTACTGAATATGAGCGTAATTTACTTAAAGGTGGTTTTTAAATAAAATATGCATTTTTATTTTGAACTGCATTTAGTAAACTAAGAAATGTTTGTAGTATATATATAAAATGATAAACAGGGTCCCGCAAAGAACTGGATACAAGGTTGTCTTCGGATGATAATTTCTGAAAATGTAATTTAGGTAGTAATAAGAAATATTTTTGTTTGAAATAAATTTTAGAAAGATACTTTCGTGTATTAAAGGCACTTGGTAAACTACAGGGCTGAACAAAAGAATTCAAGAATGTTTCTATCTATTAGTATTAATAGCTGAAAGGAAAATTTTGACCAGCAAACAAATTAGCAAATAGGGATTATCAAAAGTTTTTTAACTATAAATTCGCGATAAAAAGTTAATTACACATGCTTTTCATCATCGAAATTTTTTGCTTGATTGATCAATTATTTCTTCTTTAAATGTTATGTGAACGAAGTCACGGGTAACTGCTAGTATTTAAATAAATTAAGGGGGTTACCTCCCATTCCTCCTTTCTGTATAGGTAAACAATGAACACACAAAACTAATCATGCAGGTGCTTCATCAAAATGAACTTATACCTAAAATTTTAATAAAAACTGACTTAACTAAATTAAGGAGGTGGGGGGGGGGATTAGCCTTTTGTTCTGCTTCCCTTATTCTTATTCAATGAATTCCTGAAACTAATCAGGGAAGTTCGTTATCAGAATAAATCTATGTCCAAAATTTGAAGCAAATTTGATATTTTATCAGGAGTTATCGCATTACGTACATACGTATTTACATACGTATTTGGTTACATACACACACACAGAATCTGCGAGCACGTTAGCTCTCAGTCTTTGATAGTCTGTGAGCTAAAATCACGTTAAATTGCATCGGTCAAGGATAAATTAGATCAAATCTAGGAAATTGACGCCGTGGCGGTATTTAGATTCAATAAAATTACGCCGAATTGAATTGGCCTAGGAAAATCTAGATGGGCTTAGGATAAACTAGTTCAAACCACTGAATAGCCGGCTAAACTAGTTAATCCTAATGACCGTTCGGCCAAACTAGTTTGGCCTAGGAAAGTCTAGTTTATCCGATGGGCGTTCAGATAGACTAGTTTGGCCTAGGAAAAACTAGTTTATCCGATGGGCGTTCGGATAGACTAGTTTGGCCTAGGAAAATCTAGTTTATCCGATGGGCGTTCGGATAGACTAGTTTGGCCTAGGAAAAACTAGTTTATCCGATGGACGTTAGGATAGACTAGTTTGGCCTGTAACATATGCATGCGATAGAAAATATTCAATTTTTTTGTGAAAGTGAAAGAAAAAGGAAAGAGGGGGAGTTTCAACAGAATATATCACCCTGAACTTCTCTTTGCTCAAAAAGTCACGCTTAAATATAATTATAAGAAAAATTGCTCTGTTTTATCCATTTTTAATGTAATATTTTTACCATGTGAAATTTTATTATATCTTGAGTTATGCATAAGAAATATTTCTGATAACACTTTTATAGAAGTTTTGTAAATAAAATGTTAACTCGTAAACTCCACACAAATGCGGTTTTAACTTAAAGTTGAAATGTCGGTGTTATGCAATGCAAGCTTTAATAAATTTGTATTTTTAATTAATTAATTAAAATTTTTGACAAAATTCAATACTCCTGTGACATTCCTTATTAAATGTTATACGTGATTCATGTGGTTATATTTCATTATCTCTATATTAGCAACACAATTAACCTTAAATTGCTGTTAGCAATCTCCCTGAATGCTGTTCCCCCCCCCCCAAATTTAAGAGTATAATTATAGCTCTACTGAAATTGTCTTTCGTTTGGAGTCTGCTTATTATTGTTTGGAATATTTGAATAGATTAAATTTAATTAGAATTAAACCTCTAAAAAAATTTACTGGAGAAAAAGTACTCTATAAGTTTTAATCATTGATCGCCTTTTAACCTTCAATTAATGTTACTGGTCTCACAGACCACTGTTTTTTTCCAGTTGTTTTAGTTTAACTTTTAATTTTCAGTTTAACTACAAAAACTACCAAAATTGATTTCATTTGAAATTTTAGTACTATCAAAGGAGACTTTGAAATAGGTGAATTTTAATTATAATAGTCTTGTTCAAAAAGAAAAAAAACAGCACCCTATGAGTTATTCAAGTTGCTCATGCCTTTTATTCATCTTTCGATATTGCGGTCTCACAGACTGCTTCACACTAGTTAAGTTACAATTTCTATCATATCAGTTAAAGGTAAAAATTTAAAAAAATTTAAATAAAAAAAGCACAGAAATCGGACTGTTAAAATTTGTAACTGATTTAACAATCAAGTAGGAATCTAATAGAAACCTCATTTTAAAAATATTGGAAATAGAATATCGAATACATTTTGATATCGTTCTATTTATAAGAGTTTAAAATTATTTTTACTTTAGTATTTGTTTAAAGAAAAGATCAGTTTTGGGTATCAAACTCGCCTTAATCTAACCATTTCAACAATTCCAATCATACTATCTCATATATAAAGTAAAAAATAAACTCCCTTCGGATGTAGTTCCGCAACTGTAAGGAATCAACGGGGGTAAAAATGACAAGGAATGGGGTTATTACCCCGATATATTTATTGCGCAGTACATTTTAAACTACAAAGTATCTCGCAAACATATGCAAAATCTTCTACAATATTTTGAAAGTACATAAAATTCACTACAAATTTATGTAATAAACAAAGTATTTCCTGATAAATATATAGCCTTCACATCACAAAACTTACCTCGCAAATTTTAGATCAAGCGTTAATTTTAGTTGCTTGTAAAATCGGTAATGGCTAGAAATGGAACAAATTAACTTTAATATGTTGTTTGTATTTTATAAGACTCAGAGCCGTTCTGCGCTAATCTCATTGGTGCCATTTACCGAATTATTTCATAATCATGCCTAATATTAGCATTTGGCGTTATTACCTCACCTAGCGTTATTACACCAGAATACCTAATATAAGTTTATAAACTTGAAATAAGAAAGAAACTATAAAAATAAATATATTGTTAACACAGTGCTTAACAAATAGAAAGTAATATGGAATTAAAATTGATAGTAATCTTGGTAAACAATAATTAAAAAACTACTGTACTTGAATATTTAATTTAAAGATTTTAAAATTCTATGCAATTGTGGATTAAATAGTAATGAGAAATTTTGAAGGATAATTAGTTACAAATTATAAACATGATGATATAGTAATTATGGTCTGATATCACAAATTAAAATTTTGGCATAATAAAAGTACAATAAAACTGGCAATAATATTGGCACGGAATCATAAAAAATCACTTTTTAGGCATTTTATTAAATGATTCTGGTTCCCATGGGATTTGTCTGGCTACAAATATATAGTTCGTTACAAACTATTTTTCGGAAAGATTGTGAAGCAGTTTATATATATATATATATATATATATATATATATATATATATATATATATATATATATTTATGAAGGATTTATTATTTCGGACAGAATATCTCTGATTAGATTTATATTGCATAATGCTTTACAACATTATTTAAAATAAATGTTGCAGAAAAAAACACTGTTTTATATATCTTTCCTTTTAATATAATTTCTGTGATAGAACTGCATTTTGAGAATTTCGGACATACATTATGTGTTTTTATATGTTAGTAAAAAGTTCACAAATGTAATAAAACGAAATCTCTATCGAAACCGAATTTTTTATTTTGATTTAATTTTGTAAGAATTAAATTGTCGACTTTTATTATAAAGCAATTATTTATTTTGTACACAAATTTCTAATGATTAATGAGATGTAAAAAATTTAAATAAAAAAAAACAAAAAATAAAGAAAGTAATGGAAATACATCAAGATATTTCAACACATTGTACGACGTAACATTTACTTCATTTACACAAGTTCAAAAAATAAACAAATGTTCGAAAATGAAATTTGCTGCTATTCTATAGAGTTTTTTAATCGATTTTCATGCATTATAAATTCGAAATGCTTGCTGTTATATTAATGCATTTAGAGAATATGAGACACTAGAGAGAAAAAACAGAATAAAATAACACTGCAGTCTAATTAAACCTATGTTATTTTAAGTAATTTATACAAATTTCTTTGTTTGAAAACGCTAATTAACTAAACGCTCTATTTTAAAATCAAATTATAAAAAAAATCTATTTTATATAAAGTAAAAAATAATTGCATAATCTTAAGATACTTTAAAAAATCTCAAAGGAAAAAAAGCTAATGAAATAAAAAGAATAGAATCTTAAAAAAAAAGCGGGTTGAAAAAAGAAATAATTTATATTTCTGAAAATTAAAAGAAAGACCAAGTGGAGCTTTAAAAACAACGCCTACACAAACATTAGATAGCAAAAAGAGAGGGAAAGTCTTTTACTGAATTATATATTTTTTATTTGAATTATATTTTTTGTATACACGTTTCTTAAGTATATAAGATTTTTTGCCACACAAAGAGTTTTAAATATCTGCTTAAAATTTAAATTATTCATGAAGGTAAAAGTCTTAACTTTATTCCTAAATTCTTAAATAGGTTATTAAAAATACATTTTTCAAGATTAAAAGCATTCCATAAAGTAGATTTGCTGTATATTATAAATCAAAATAAAGTCAGCCACAAAATAAATGTTGTAACAAAAAATATTGTATTATGTAACAGGTGTACAATTAAGAAAATTTATAAGACTAGCGGACCCGACAGACGTTGTCCTTTTTGGCACCGACTCCAAAAAATCAAATAAATGCACGTAAATATGGTAATACGCACGATAAACATTACGCTCTTAATTTAATTTCTTATTACAACTGTGTAAGAAAATTATTTTTCACTCTTCAGTATTTTTTGAAGTCGGTTCAATTTTTGATAGAAATCTTTATTTTTCTCTTTTTAGTTAAAAGTTAACGATTTTCTGAAGTCGGTTAATCAAAATTATAATACAGGAAATATTATTGTAAAGTATACACGTTTTTGAGGAGTGGGGTTCGAACTCTTTCTTCAAGAAGCTGAGCTTAAATCTGGCACCTTAGACCGCATTGGGACATTCCGATCGCACTCCGTTCATCGAACATATTTCAACAGTTTTAACTAGCGAAAAATCACTAACTATTAGTTTTTGCCTAATTACTAAAAAAGTACTGAATATATTTCGACGAAATGTGAATCTAAATCATTCTTGAATCCACTAGAACGCACACACAATTTCATTAAAATCGGTTCAGTCGTTTAGAAGGAGTTCAGTGACATACACACGCACAGCAGATTTATGTATGTAAAGATTACAAACTTGAAATAAGAAATAAAACTATATAAATAAACATTAAACATTGATTTTTATGTCGGGTCATAAACATATAAAAAGAAAAAAAATACATGTGGCACTCGGGGATTACCGCAGTAAAGCTATTGCATAGCATTTTTTATCAACTTATGCAAATATAATTATTTATATATTTTTTATTTATGCAGTTTTTTTTTGTCTTTGATATTAATTCAAGATTTTCTTTGTCTTTGATATTAATTAAAGTTACACTTTTTGAGCGTGATGACCGATAAGAAAACAATTTTTTTTCTTTTATTGAATAAATGAGAAGTTAATATCGTTTAAAATATTTTTATTATCGTACAATACATGTAGGTTAATCAGGAATTTTTATCTTTGAAACAATAGGTTTATGGTAACTGAATTAAGAAACATAAGTTTGAGACTTGATATCCTCTAAATATCTGAAAAATACTGCGTCAATGTCTGCCGAAGGACACCGTGCCCAAGTCTGCCGAACTGAAAAAAACGTTAGCCGAAATGTTAGGTTTTTTCCTAGTTACGGGATGGCTAGATTCGGTCGCCGCGCTCAAATCCCGTGATAAAAGCTATGCAATAGTTTAATAAATTACGAAACAAAATTTGGAAGCGCTACGAAAATTAGATCGCGAGTTATAAGCATTTTAAAATTTTCGACCCTCACCATAGGGGGTCTCCTGTCACCAAAAGAAACACTGTCTCATAATAAATTACCAAACAAAATTTGGCCGCGCTACGAAAATTAGATCGCGAGTTATAAGCATTTTAAATTTTTCGACCGTTACCGTGGGGGGTCTCCTGTCACCAAAAGTAAAACTGTCTCATAATAAATTACCAAACAAAATTTGGCCGCCATACGAAAATTAGATCGCGAGTAATAAGCATTTTAAATTTTTCGACCCTCTCCGTGGGGGGGTCTCTTTTCACCAACAATTAACACTGTCTCATAGTAAATTACCAAACAAAATTTGGCCGCGCTACGAAAATTAGATCGCGAGTTATAAGCAATTTTAATTTTTCGACCCTCACCGTGGGGAATCTCCTGTCACCAAAAAATAACACTGTCTCATAATAAATTACCAAACAAAATTTGGCCACGCTACGAAAATTTGATCGCGAGTTATAAGCATTTTTAATTTTTCGACCCTCACTGTAGGGGTCTCCTGTCACCAAAAATTAACACTGCCTCATAATATATAACCGAACAAAATTTGGCCGCGCTACGAAAATTAGATCGCGAGTTATAGGCATTTTTAAATTTTCGACCCTCACCATAGGGGGTCTCCTGTCACCAAAAATCAACACTGTCTCATAATAAATTACCAAACAGAATTTGGCCGCTCTATGAAAGTTAGATCGTGAGTTATAAGTATTTTAAATTTTTCGACCCTCACCGTGGAGGGGGGGGGGGTCTCCTGTCACCAAAAGTAACACTGTTTCATGATAAATTACCAAACAAAATTTGGCCGCGCTACGAAAATTTGATCGCGAATTATAAGCATTTTAAATTTTTCGACCCTCTCCGTGTGTGTGTGTGGGGGGGTCTCTTGTCACCAAAATTAACACTGTCTCATAGGAAATTACCAAATAAAACTTGGCCGCGCTACGAAAATTAGATCGCGAGTTATAAGTATTTTAAATTTTTCGACCCTCACCGTGGGGGGTCTCCGGTCACCAAAAATTAACACTGTCTCATAATAAATTACCAAACAAAATTTGGCCACGCTACGAAGATTAGATCGCGAATTATAAATATTTTAAATTTTTCGACCCTCTTCGTGGAGGGGGGGGGGGTCTCTTGTCACCAAAAATTAACACTGTCTCATAGTAAATTACCAAACGAAATTTGGCCGCGCTACGAAAATTAGATCGCGAGTTATAAGCATTTTTAATTTTTCGACCCTCACTGTAGGGGTCTCCTGTCACCAAAAATTAACACTGCCTCATAATATATAACCGAACAAAATTTGGCCGCGCTACGAAAATTAGATCGCGAGTTATAGGCATTTTTAAATTTTCGACCCTCACCATAGGGGGTCTCCTGTCACCAAAAATCAACACTGTCTCATAATAAATTACCAAACAGAATTTGGCCGCTCTATGAAAGTTAGATCGTGAGTTATAAGTATTTTAAATTTTTCGACCCTCACCGTGGAGGGGGGGGGGGTCTCCTGTCACCAAAAGTAACACTGTTTCATGATAAATTACCAAACAAAATTTGGCCGCGCTACGAAAATTTGATCGCGAATTATAAGCATTTTAAATTTTTCGACCCTCTCCGTGTGTGTGTGTGGGGGGGTCTCTTGTCACCAAAATTAACACTGTCTCATAGGAAATTACCAAATAAAACTTGGCCGCGCTACGAAAATTAGATCGCGAGTTATAAGTATTTTAAATTTTTCGACCCTCACCGTGGGGGGTCTCCGGTCACCAAAAATTAACACTGTCTCATAATAAATTACCAAACAAAATTTGGCCACGCTACGAAGATTAGATCGCGAATTATAAATATTTTAAATTTTTCGACCCTCTTCGTGGAGGGGGGGGGGGGTCTCTTGTCACCAAAAATTAACACTGTCTCATAGTAAATTACCAAACGAAATTTGGCCGCGCTACGAAAATTAGATCGCGAGTTATAAGCATTTAAAATTTTTCGACCCTCACCGTGGGGGGGGGGGGGTCTCCTGTCACCAAAATTTAACACTGTATCATAATAAATTACCAAACAAAATTTGGCCGCCCTACGAAAATTAGATCGCGAGTTATATGCAAACGACGTTAGCCAGAGTGTTAGGTTTTCTCGTTACGGAAGTGTTAAGTTTTCTCGTTACGGAATTTCTAGTTTCGGTCACCACGCTCAAAGCCCGGGATAAAAGCTATACAATAGCTTAAAATACCGCATTTGTGATAATAATAAAATGTATGTATATAGAGTACTCACTCATTTTCTTTCACTATTTTTTCACCACTTTCTTCATTAATAAATGCACTTTGTTTATTCATATTTAAAAACTTTATACACAAATTTTACGCGTACAGCTATTCACCAGCAACTGCCATTCAATGTTGAACTAAAATATTGTGTCTAAAGACGATAGAAAAACACTCCGGCTAACGTCGTTTCAGCTCGGCAGACTTCGGCACAGTGCCGAAGTCTGCCGTGCTGAAACGAAGTTAGCCGAGTGTTAGGGTTTTTCGTTACGGATGTGTTAGGATTTTTCGCGTTACGGAATTTTTGGATTCGGTCGCCGCGCTCAAAGCCCGCGATAAAAGCTATGCAATAGCTTAAAAACAGTATATAACCAATAAATAACATGTAATATGGAATTAAAATGGATAGTAATCTCAATAAATAAATTAAAAAAAAAACCCTGTACATCAATAATTAATTTAAAGATTCCAAATGTTTAGATCATATGCAATTATGGATTAAATAGTGGAGTGAAATTTAGAAGGATAGTTTGTTGGGAATTATAAAAACGATGATATAATATTTATGGCCTGATATCACAAGTTCAAATTTCGTTTATAATATAAATCCAAAAAAGTTAATAAAACCGGCTCCAAATTATAAAAAAGTCCCTTTTTAAAAACTTTGAAAACTATCAATAGTATCGTTAGAAATTATAGGAACTATTTTCATTGAATTTCTTTCAACTTAACCCACAAGGACTCGCGCATGAGATTTTATTTCACCATCGTACCCTGTTTAAGACTATTTTTAAGGCTATTTTTCATTTTAATAAAATTTCAAAATGTGATTTTGATTACTTTAACTCTTTTTTGAATAAAAGTACTAAGCCAAACAAAAAAATTTATATTAAGTGACTGTAAAGTAAAAGAGAAGAATTGGGCACCGTGAGTGAAATTCTCATAGCCAGTTCTTCCGGGTTAAAGAAATTTGTAACAAAACGAAAAACATTTTTTTTTTCTTTTAAACCTTTTTATTTACAAATTTTCATTCTGCATTTCATTATGTAGAAAGGTAGGTTTTCAGCAGGGGAGAGGGGGGCGTATTTGAACTGGGGGCACCTTTGCACACTCTAAATATTTTTCTTCAAAATAATTATTTAAAAAAATGTATATGGCAATAAATTACTGCTGCTTCAAGAGAATAATTATACAAAGCTGTATCATTTTGTATGAACCGTACTGTCTAAACAGGATATGTATTTTTCTCCCTCTTGAATCTAAACTTAAAAAAATAAAGTTGTAAGATTTTTGTTTACAAACCTTTATCCCTAAAATTTTAATTTATTGTCCAATGCTTAAACAAAGATGTTAGCTTTAGTTTATAAGATTTGTATTATTCAAATTCTTCATCTGAAATGAGTAATGTTGAATAATATCCTTGTAATGTTGAACTCCATGTGATGTTGCACCATTGAACGAAAAAGTTGGGGCACTATTGAACAGCGAAGAAACACCGAATAAAAGTGGTGATAAATAATCAACACTTAAAACTATGAAGTAAAGAGTTGTTAATGTATTTTAATATTATTATTTCTGAATTATTTTATGTGAAAAGAGATTAATTAAGAATGTCAAACAACATGGACTTATATTGCTAAACAACTCTCCTTACTGCACACATAAATTCTAACCTCTGTGTGTATCAGTGATGGTAAGTTTCAAATCTAAATTGAATCAAATCTAAATTCATTTATTGGATAATTGCAAATCCTGTTTACAAAATAATCATTCATAATTTGACAGGTTTCCAAACATTATGTCTGGTTTCCGTAACGGATAAAACGGAATTTTATATCAGATCTCTAAAAAAAATAGCGAATGAAAAATTTTAATTTTCCAGGAGCATCAGGTATCATATTGGTGTATTTCAAGGAAATTCCAAAAAAGTTTTCATAAACAAACACAACTGGAGAGACACTTTGTGCTCTATCAACAATGAGTTTTGACATCAAATTTGATGGATTTAAGTTTGATTAAATAACAAAAATATTAGTAATTTCCACAAAATGTAGTTATTAAATTTTATTCATATTACATTATATTTCCATAACATATGCAACTTTTTTTATAAAAAACTCTCAATATTTTCATATTTTATTCGTTTGTTGAAAGGTACCCTTACATGGGGCAGGTTTGAACAAAAATCTTTCAACTTTTTAAATCTTCACAACTTATTTAATTTCTTTGGAAAATGTTTAAATTATGGTTCATTTGATGAATAAATGTGTTATTTTTAATCTGTAATATTTAAAACTCAATAAATATAATTCAAGTAAGAAATATATTGATTTAAAAAAAATGTTCAAAGGTGCCCCTATCTTCCCTACTGATAAAACGCAGTGTAATACTTGGGAGCATCATTATAAGTAGTTTACATAATGAATTATATTACAATCAGAGAAAAACTGATCAATCCCCACTAAAAAAAAATCTGAAGAAAATCTATAGCTTTTTGGCCCAAAATCTGTGCGAAATCCGAAGGTATTTGGACTATTATGCAGATATTTTTAAGAATATCTTAAAAAATTCTGCAGATATTTTAAAGGTAAAGCTGAATCTGCAAATTTTCTTCGAATGTCTGTAGAATATCTGTAGGAAGTGGCGATTTCTTCAGATAATCTTAAGATTATTCTTAGTGTGTATTACACGGATTTTCCATTTCATATTACGATTGATAACATATATTAGTTTATCTTAAAGCCCACAATTTTTATATTTAAGCTACTTCAGATGGACATTAGCAATAATTTAAATATTCATCTAACTAGATAAAATTTCATAAATAACCATGCAGTAATTTTTGGAATAAAGGAATTTCGGAAATCGTAAACGATTCTGCAAGAAGCGTCACCTTTTGGTCGATTCACATTAAAATCTTAGCAGCAAAAACTTATGTCAACCACTAATTAAATGTAAAGAGAGGTGAAAACTGTTGTGGGATAGCTATTGCGGAAAACAATAAAAATGCAGCATAGCGCAGTCCGCTATTGCGCGATTTACATAAGGAAACATCGCAAATGTTCATCTTGGTCTATATGAATTCTAAAGTTTCATGACATCCGTGTATTAGATTTTGAGATAGAGCTTTTTCAGACACCAAGAAAAATACAGTGTAGTAGCACTATCTGCTGGGTGATTTAAACTAAAGGGTAATCAGTAGCAACTTATATCAGGTACTGGGTGAATATAAAATTTTAATTTAATTCCGTTGATTGATGCTTGAGATAGAGAATACACAAATTTGTGTCACATACTCAGACATAGAGAGAGACTCAAACTCAAAAACTGACATTTTTCTAAAGGCATACTTTTCAAAATCTCTGACCCCTAAAACTTGTAAATCCGTCGAAAATCAGAATTCGGAAATTTTCACGAATTCACAACTTTTTTCTTCTAAAGATAAAGGAAAATAGGAAGGTAAAACTTCGAGTTGGATATTTTCAAGGAATAAAATATCGATCTGTGAAAAAACTTCCTTTCTAAAATGAATTCCAAGTACTCAAGAGCTTGAAATAATGACCATTTTATTTTAAAAACTGGAAAAAAATAGTTAATGAAGTTTTTCTTTTTTTAAACGACGTTAAAATATCGCATTTGTTTTTAATGTGTATACTTGTATTATCAAAGAAAACGTTTTTTACATAAAAAGGAGTTTTAAATCTATTTTTTTACAAAAATGTTAGTGCGAAAATGGAAATTTTAAATTTAAAAGGCACCCCGAGATGATGAAATTCTCTCCATATCAGTTTTACTTTTTTCTTTCTTTACAAGTAGTTAGTATTTGATTCGTAAAAATTTCGACTTCTGGTTTTCGATATATTTATAAGTTTTAGAAGGTCTTAATCAAGATTTGATGGCTTTTAAAAAATATCCATGAGTCTCTCCGTATGTGGCAAAACATTTTTGGAAGCTGTGTCTCAAAAGTAAAGCACAGAATTGCACAAATTTTAGATTCAGTTAGAGTTTGATATAAACTGGTATTAATTTATTTTTGGCGTATCTCTCTGAAAAATTGTCGCTGCTATGCTGTATTTTTAACGGTTTCTGCAACAGTTCAAAATCAGGGACAAATTCACAAAATTTCTTGAAAATTCAGATTGAGCTAGGCATTGATTTGATTTGCATTGATTGATTTTGCATTTGATTTGCATTGATTGATTACAAATTTTACAATATCTGTAATACCTCTGGTTCAAGAACTAATAATCAAATTTTCATCTAACTTTAGATTGAATTGGGTTTTGAAAATTTTTTTTGTTGATTATCCTTTTCTGTCAGTCGACCAAAAGGTGGTTCTGCTTTGCTATATTTCGCATAATTTACAAGATATTAGATATAACCATATCTCAAAAACTAAGGCACGTAATTTCATATCTTTTAGAACCTTTGCGATGAGCATAGATTTCAATTTAACTTTGGCACTCAGCTGGGAGTTTCGAAATACTAACATGCAGGAGATAGATAAAAAATTTTATAAAAATGTGCATTTATCACTAGTTTTATTATGAACTTTATAGAAATTAAAATTTTTTATTTTGAATTTAATCAGTAACGCACAGCGGTCATTTTTAATAGTAATTTTATTTTTACATCTTTTGAAAAAGACTGTGACAAAGATTCACATAAAATAAATAAATAAATAAAATAAACTAGCGCCGCAGCGACATCAGTTTGCTGATTATTATTTTGGAATTATTACACAGATAATACCTTACATTAATTTTTGTGCTTCTTAAGGTATATTTCAAGCAAAATATGTGCATTAATAAAATATAAAGAAAAGAAAATTGAAACTTCAGTTGTTTTTTATGTGAGTTATATATAAGGATGAAATCAGTGGCATTTTTCTCAGGTAACTCATGATTATCATGTACTAAATATTGCTTCCATTACTTTACAAATAGTTCAAATTACTGTTGATATATAGAAATGTGCTACGCACAATAATAAAACATTAAATGTGTTAAATCGACCTTCTTTAATTTTTAATTTTTATTTTTTTATAATGTTTTAGCCATTAATTCTTGAAATATGTTATTAATATTATTTATTTAATTTGAACAGCATCTTTGTTGGGGTGCAGTGTCTTCTGTCGTGCACAATTAAGTATAAATTTCCTATAAATTAGGGGTGCACAACCTGTGGCCCGCGGGCCAAACTGATACCAGTAATTTTATGCAGAATAATTTTCCTTATAATAATGACAGTAACTTTTCTATGAAAGAAAACAAACGCCACTTTTGAAATATTCTGGTGTTAAACGATTTTCTGGCAAAAAGGTTGTGCATCGCTACTATAAATATGTTTAAACAAACAACGTCTTTGACGTTTATCATTATAATAATTTTTAAATTTTCGAATTTTAGGTTTAGCAATCCTGTATGAAACACAGCGTATTTAAACATTAAAAGTATTTGATTTTTAAAATTATATCTATGAATAGTTAATGAGTAAAAATGATATGAATTAATCATGAATCACTAGACAGACTTGACCTACATTATACATGATAAATAAAATTTAAAATATTTATAAAAACATTTCATTCAAAATCAACAATCGCTGTGCAACGCACAGCCTTATCTGTAAGAATATCAGCAATAAGAGAATATCTAACAGGTCATGAACAGAGTCAAAGTTTCAAACATATAATATTACTCCGGATTCAAACGAGATTCATTGATGGAATATCACGTGTTTTTGAAAGTTTGACTTAGACTGTGTCCAAGGCTTGTAAGATATTTTGAAATTGCTGTAACTTGTACTAAAGGGGTTGTGCTTTGCACAGCAAAAAATCCTTTTTGTATTATTTTGAAATTTGAATTAAATATTTTTATGTATATTTCAATTTTAATTAATAAATTGTAGTGTAGTCAAATCTGTCTTTTCATTCATATATATTATACACTATATTGCCATTGATTATGGGACACTTGCGATTTTAGACATTTTACTAAATATCTAGAAAAATACATGAGGAATCATCTCGAAACTCTTAGTGTATAAATATAATAGTATACGTCATGCATCTCCGTGAAGATTTTTTAGCGAAACGCCATAGGGAACCGTCAACAAATTAAAAAAGAATGAATATCTTTTGAATAACCCTGTCAAAACTAATGTAGCAAAAGCGCTCAAACTCTATATTATGATTGAATGCCTTATTGTAATACGCTGTGTTCATTTTTATGCAAATAGCATGCACACTCGCAGAGTAATTAAGGTTTTTATGAAAATGGTCCCAAATTTTTCCAAGTTTTTTCATCATAATTTTCAGAGTTCTTAATATAAAATAATATTTTTTTCAGAAAATATGACAAACAACATTGCACACAGTACCCTGTAATCAGAATTAAAAAATAATAAAAATTGTATGAAAAATGAGTAGGTTTACTATATAATTTTTTACTGCGCATGCGTCAAAGATATCAAAATTTCATTTGCATATTATGTTAGCTAAATGTATAGAGAAACTTTTGTAAAAGTCTCAAAATCATACCTTGAAAATTCTGAAAGTAATCGTCTATAGAAAAAGGGCAAAATCCGTTGTTTCCAAAATGAAGCAAAAAAATGAGGGATTTTATCCAAATGCAGTAGTGCATCCCATATTGTGTATTCTATATTGACACTAATCAATGAATATATGGATACAACCCCTCTTGTTTTTGCTTCATTTTGAGAATAACGGATTTTCGACTTATTCAATTGACGATTATTGTCAGAATTTTCAAGTTATGATTTTGTGACTTTCTCAAAAGTTGCTCTATACATTTAGCTAACATAATATGCAAATGAAATTTTGATATCGTTGACGCATGCGCAGTAAAAAATTATTTAGTATACCAACTCATTTTTTATACAATTTTCATTATTTTTTAATTCTGATTACAGGGTACTGTGTGCAATGTTGTTTGTCATATTTTCTGAAAAAAATAATATTTTATATTAAGAACTCTGAAAATTATAAGGAAAAAACTTGGAAAAATTTGGGATCATTTTTATAAAAACCTTAATTACTCTGCGAGTATGCATGCTAGTTTCATAAAAATGAACAAGGCTTATTACAATAAGGCATTCAATCACAATCTAGAGTTTGAGCGCTTTTGCTACATTAGTTTTGACAGGGTTAATCAAAAGATATTCATTATTTTTTAATTTGTTGACGGTCCCCTTTGGAGTTTCGGGAAAAAATCTTCACGGAGATGTATGACTTATACTATTATATTTATACACTAAGAGTTTCGAGATGATTCCTCATGTATTTTTCTAGATATTTAGTAAAATGTCTAAAATCGCAAGTGTCCCATAATCAATGGCAATATAGTGTATACTTGAGTTCAGACATAAGAAAATGCATATATATCTTATGGTATGAATTATAAATTGAACTCATCAAGTCAGTTTGATGATAAAAACGATTTTTTGTGAATTTTTAGTGTCCATTTTAATATTAATATCTCCTCTAATTATTTAAAAATCAAACTTCTGTTCATGTGGTGCATCAGGACCAGTTATAGACTATTGTCACTCATTTTTTCAGACCTCTATGTGCAGTAACGTTTTGTAGTTATCTCAAACACACATATATAAATTTATTTTTCAGATAATACTAGTTGCCCTGCAAGATACCACCGTGATAACATACTTTAATGAACTTTAAGTCAGTATGATCTTATATATTAATTCGATTTTTTTCTGAAATGCGTGCCTACTGACTATGTGAGAACTAATTTAAAAACCTGACATTTAGCTGTAAAAAGGTTGATAATAACCGCAGTAACAATCGAGATTTGCGATACATTTCCAATAACTGTAATTTTCACCTAACAATATCTGTAATTAAATGAAAAAAGTTCTGACTGACGCATACATGATATATATATAAACAAATTGTATAACTTCTGTTTAAAAAATGCAACCTATTGAAAAAAAAGAGCAAAATTATTAAAAATATAATCAAGATTGTTTTAGCATACATTTGTTAAAAGTGAAAGATGTGAGTTTTTGTCACAGATATTGACAATAAATGTGAAGCATTACATTTATCAAAAAATTTATTTAAATAATTATATATTTAGCATAAGTGAAATTTTTTTTGTTATATTCCATGTAATTTTGGATGTATTGATGCGTGATAACTTACTTAATCTTGAAGAAGCTTTTGATTACATGCTTTTCATTTTCGATTTTTAAATTAAATATTTTGATATTCAGGTTACTTTTAACTAAAAAAGATTTGGGAAATAAATAACTTAGTGAAATCAAAATATAAAAAAGTAATTCAAAAAATTGTGATTAATATGTATTTATCATAATTAAAATTTTGAAATTAGAAAAAGATACGCAGCACTTAAAATAATTTAGATTGTTTGAAATATAAATTCTAATTAAAAAAACTCTATCAACAAAATCATTTCAGTGAAAATAGTTTGATTGTTCTTAGATATACATTGTTTACTGATTTTGAGATGTTGAATTATTTCAGAAATAAATACAGTTGATTTTGTAAAATTACGTAATATTACAAACTGCATACCTAAATAATTATGACAAAAAATGAATTATCAAGAATGTCTCTGCATTAATTATCGTATTTTCTTTAACATTGCTGCATCATTCAATGCTTGTTTTATCTAATAATAGAAGTCATAAAGTCATGATTCAGCGATATATCATTATGAACAAAAAAACCCTATTAACACAGCATCTGAATAAACCGAATACTTTTAATTACATTTGCTATTCAATATCTCCTTATTAGCTATATTACATAAATAATTATTACAGAACTATCAAAGTTAATGCATAAGAAGTCTTTTTCTTTAGTTCATTATAATGCTTTATGAAAAGAGTTTCTAATTCCATCTAACGAAGTGGATGGAATGTACTAAAACAAACATCAAAGAGACGCATACTTAAGAAAGTCGATAATTAAATTTGCAAATAAAATCATTGCTATCGGAAAACTATTTATTCAAACAATACATAAACCTCGGTTTAGTCACTTGATAAAAGGAATCAAATTATATTTTTAGCTTATAAGTGTGCAATATATTAAAATATAAATATTAAGAGGACAGTTTACATTTTCATTAATGTTGTTAATTTTTTAAGATATGGTTGACATGATGAATTCTGTCATAAGATTGCATTTCAGTGTTAAAAGAAACATACATTAAAAAAATAATTGCATATTTAATTAAAAAATACTGAAGTTTATAAAAAAAAAAAAAAAAAAAAAAAAAAAAAAAAAAAAAAACAGATAAATTTTTATACATTAATATTTTTGCTTTTTTAAAAAATTTTTTAAAGACTGCGTATGGATTTTTAGATGTATATAACATTATAATTAATATGTATATATTTAAAAGGTATAGAGTAAAGTAATGAAATCTAACACATCCTCATATACTTTTATCAAAAAAAAGAAAGAAAAAAACATAAAACCAGAAGATTAATTCCATACGCAGATTCATGACATAAAAAAAAAGTTTAATGTTTGGTTTGCTGACACGGATAGCAGAATTTTTTCAGAAATGTTCCTGTTATACGCATTAATCAGATTTCCATACTCGATTATTCTTTTTGAGAGTACTGTCAAATCTAAAACAAACATTTCATTGTTCTCTAAACATGTTTTAAAAACAAACATTACCGATTAACATCATTAACCCGCCAGTAGTCGCGACTTTTTTCACAACGTCATTAGTCGCGCTCGGTCTTTTCGCCGCTGGCCTCCCGCATACCACACATGTAAAATAAGAAATATTTTTCACCTAATATACGAAAATAACATTACAACAAAGATATAAATTTGCAATTTTCTTAAATTATGCATTTTATTCATGAGATCTGGAGTAATTGGAAAAAGTAAAACTGAACTCACATTAGTGATTTTTACGTAGACTTTTTCGCCAATTTCAACTTTGTTTCTAAAAAATGTACCTGAAAGAAAAACAGAGGTGTCCTGTCACTTCACTAAGGTGATCAAGAAAGCTTCAAAGTCAGCTACATGGTAGATCACCGTTGTATTTGTATTGTGATATAAATTAGGAGAAGATAAGTTATACGGGCGGCGAAAAGACCGACACGCGACTACTGACGGGTTAATATAGCATTACAATTAAAATTATTTTGCAACTATAACATGTATAAGTCGACGCAGATGAAAGTGGTTAATTCAAAACCAATATTCCGGATTGTAAAAAGAATTCATATAACATTATAAAATTCGCTCCAAATTATTTACGGAAATCATTATCATCATAAGCACATATATAAAACTCTTTAAATTACACTTAGTTACATATATAAAACTCTTTAAATTACACTTGTCAAATGAGGCAGACCAAAAACTTATTTTTATCTCCTACCTGATATTATTTCAAAATTTAATAGCACAATGCCAAAATTAAATAGCGATATGTATCCAGCATGAGGACTCTAATGATGTGAAATTACGCGCATTATTTCTTGAGATATTTCGATCGCTAAAATCACACACATCATGCAAATTGCAGCATAAGTATGTCACCTCTTATTCGGTGATTTACACGGAAACCTAATTTGCAACAATTGTTTTCGGAGTTTGGTGAAAATCAGTGCATTAATTCTGGAGATAGAAGTATTCTGGAAATCGCAAAAAATGCAGTACAGTAGTGCCATCTTTTGAGCGACGGACATCAAAATGTAGAAAATGTCAGTTCATATAAAGAAATAAACGAGTCTGAAGTTTCATGAAAACCCTTCCGTTAGTTCTGGAGATTCAGTTACTGCGGAAATCGTGAAAAATTTTACATAACCGCATCACCTGTTGTGAAATTTGCACCAAAAACTAGTCAGCGCCATATGTTATACCAGAGACTAACAGAATATAAATTTTTATTAATGTTCGTGGATTAGTTGTTGAGATAGAGCGATCAAAATTTCTTTGTCACACCAAGAGTGACAGAATAATAGACTCATGAGCAGAAATTTTGTAAATACATGTTTTGACATGGTTTTTAGTATATCTGCTTCCTAAAATCTGTAAATCCGTTCAAAGCCGGTAGCGGAAAATTTTTACGAATCCAATATTCTATGTCTTGTAAACATGGTGAAAATTAAAAATATATTAGTTTCTGATTTCTGTAGAGAAAAATAATGCATTCTGGAACCTTTGACAACTCAGAAGAAATTATTAAATATTATATTTTATAGTTCAAGAATAATTTGGCAACTTTTACCCCGTATCAAGGGTCAAAAATCAATTCTTTTTCCCCCATCTGTTTTCCATTTCGGTTTTGCAGTGCTAGCATTAATCTTTGTAAAATAAAGGTATTACCAAATTTTACATCAAATTCGTCTACAGTCATGCATAATCTATAACTGTTCTAAACATTTCTAAAATTTTGTTTACTGATGACTTTTATTTATTACAGAGAACGCAATTTTTAAACTATAAATATATATAAACAATGATTATTACAAGTTTATTATACATGCATTTATGTAATATTTGGTCCCTTATGACTACGATGTCTTACACAAAAATTGTTTCACGTGGCATTTTCTTTTCATACTTCTTATTAGGTAGATTTCGTATGAAATACTATCTATTGCGGTCTCTCCTATGTTGGAATTTCAGAAATTTTTTTGCAGATCTACGCCGATCATCACCTGTAGATCCCAAAAGTACCATGAGTAAAAATGTTTAGCTATCTATCTATCTATCTGTTTATCGGTCTATATCACAATTTTTAAAGACACGATAATTCCTCCAATTATGCTCAAATTTCTTTTAAACTGATACATAAAATCAAGGAGCATAAAATCTCGGTCAAGTTCGTTAATGGGTAAAATCGGGCCAAGGGGGGGGGTGAGAAATAGGGAGGGTTTTTGTGAAAACAATAAAACGCCATAACTTCTTAAATAAAATAGATATCGAATCAGTTTAAAGCTTATTCTACTTCTAAGAAATAGGCCAGAAGTTCATGCACGAGAGATATGCTTAAGAGACGAAAAAACAGGATTTTTGACAGAAAAAAATCGTAACTTCGTCAATTCTTAAGGTATCAAATCCAAAAAATTTTTTTATAAATGTTCTAAAAATTATCTAAAACTTTCGTCGTTACAAGTTTTAATAGGACCAACTGTTACCGATGAAAAAAATTAAAAAGGAAAAGAAAAACGAAAATGGAAAAAGAAAAAAATCCATAACTGCGTTAATTCTTAAGTTATCAAATCTGATTAAATTTATTTTTATATCTACTCAATAATACCTACAACATTTATACTGACAAGTTTTTTATAGGACCAATTCTTATAGCAAAAATAAATTAAAGAAAAGTAGAAGTTGAAGAAAAAATCGCAAAGCCAAACTGCTTATATCATGATTCATTTTTAAATTCATTTTTTTATTTTAAACGCATCTAAATGGGAGGTTTTCTTATTTAAGAAATATATTATGTGACGTATTGGCCAGTTTCTCGATAAAGGCAGAATATATTTCAAAAAAGCTGCCAAAAAAGGCCCTTTGAGCTGAATTTTCCTAAGAGATTTGTGATTAAAAATTGAGGAAGTACTCAAATAACAAATTGCTTATTTTATGAATAATTTTTAAGATCATTTTTGCTCTCAAAAGCATCCAATTGACAAGTTCTCTGATTTAGAAACTGTATAATATGCCGTATTCGTCAGTTTTTTGATAAAGGCCGAATATATTTCAAAAAGTGCTGTCAAAGTAGCCATTTTGAACAAAACTTCCCTAAGCGATCGTGATTGAAATTTTGAGGATGTATTTAAATAAAAAATTGCTTATTTTATGACTCATTTTAAAAACCATTTTTGCTCTCAAATGCATTCAATTGGCAGTTTAACTTATTTAGGAACTATATAATTTACCATATTGGTCAATGTACCATGGTCAAGTCGAAATATATTTTAAAAAAATACTGTCAAAGTGGGCATTTGAACCAAATTTAGCTTAAGATGAGTCTGATGAAACCGGCTCTAACAGAAAAATGAAATTAAATTTTTTTCAAAAACGGCCAAATTAAAATTATACTGAGTTGTTCTCTAATTACATTTCATTTTTTGTTGTTCAAATGAGCACTTAACGAAATCTACCTCCGCCTATATGCCAAGCAGACAGGGATTTTTTTTTTTTTTTTTTTTAGCAAAGTAAAAGTACACTCTGAATTGGCATACTTCTGGCATACTGAAAATTAATTAGAAAAAATGAAACTGCAATTTATGTGAATAATAGATACAAAGTAGCGAAACATAAAAAATTGTTGATAATGTGAATGCAAAAAAGAAGTTGCGAAAAACTAAAAATAGATTACAAAAAGAACGCAAACAAAAATTGTTTTTCCAGTAATTGAGTTTTTTAGTTCGATTAGATTTTCCGCAGTAAAGCCAATTTCGTTGATACAAAAGTTTATGGAATCGCTTTGGGATAAATATGATAAAAAGAAAAAAGATACTGCGGATAAGCTTTTACGATTACACATAAAAAACGATTAGTTTGAAATATTTTCTCTATTTTTAAATGATTTCTTTTTCTTTTTAATAACGTTTAAAGCTGAAAAAATGTTTTTTATATTTCATATATTTACGAAGACTCTATAATGCATTTTTTAAAGTATTGTTTATCAAAACTCTATCAATATTACTTCTTCTATAGCTTTTTATAATATTTATAGGCTTTTCAAGCACATTAGGAGTATTTTTAAGACTGTTTCACGTTGGTTATAAAAATCAAAGATGAATGAAAAAAAAGTGCGCACTAAGTTAATGTTGAACCAATGCCCAATACTGAAATATTTAGGTTAATTAAATACAATTGAGGACTAAGTTGCACTTCCGCGCATAGGTTAGTGCCGGATGTATTCAAAATCGGGAACTTATAATATGAAACGCAATAGACGCTTATTAGATTTCTGACCTGTAGTGTTCTTTAACCCTTTTCGGCGCACTACTCTTTAAAGTTGGAATTTAAAGAAAAAATAATTTAGGCAATCTATTTAAGCCTAGAGGAGTACACGGGTATTGCTTTGTAAAGATTGCACTAACCATTTTAATTATACAGCTGTTGCCGAAGTGGTAACCTCCCATAAGTAAAGCATTGATAAGCGCAGTGAGAAGAGCATTGCTGTGAAGCGCGTATTACAGTAAAATATTTTACCTATTATTTAAAAACAGTAGAGTTTGATCTCTGTGGTGCTGCCATCTAGAACTCATAAGAAAGATTTAAATTAGCCATTAGAGTAGTTTTTAAAATATTCACGGAGTTTTTGTGCCTCTAAACAGGCGGAATTTTAGGTGTTGCCGACCCAGCAAAACTGCGCGTTAAGGGGTTAAAGTGAATGTGGAGTCTGATAGTGGTCTGTATTAACTAATTATGGGTCAAAGGCATCATTTAAGTAAAGATTAAAAGTGGTAAATAGCTAGTAGAATCCAGGGGGATAAGCCACAAATGGAGGTTGCTCAAGATTTGAATCTAAGATACCTCAAAGTGTCAGATCAAGAGCTTGTAACGGTTTTTAAGCACAGGATCCACTGATAGACAGCCTGGTCAATTGTGACAAAGAATAGTAAATAGATCTAAAGACCGTTTTCTGTTACTGTCGGCCCGAAAAAAAAAACCCGAGTTTCGACTACAAAAGATTTCGTTTGAGACTTTCAAATTAAAAACTGGAATTCAAATTAGCCATTATACTGATGCACGATTGGTTGGTTGGTTGATTTTTGTCGTCCGATTATCTACGCTAGGGATATAGGACCAGGGGGAGTGCCCTCCGTGGGGGTCTTTCTAAGGGAACCTAACCCGTATTTACGCAAGGTTCGAAGAAAACCACGGAAAACTCCGAACGGTTAGGCCGACAGCCGCGATTGGGTTTGAACCCAGCACCTGCCGTCTACCAGTTGAGAGGTCCGAACCTCTCGGCCACTGGTGGGGCTCTACTGATGCACGAAGGCTTTTCGGATGTTAGCTGCATGCGAGAAAAACAACACTATGTGTCCCATTTACCTCAGATTCCAAAGGGCCCGTTTAAACTAGTGTCGTCGCCATGTTCAATGAAGCCAAGAAGATTGTGCAAAAGTATTGTTTCTGACGAGTCCGTATATAGTATGAACACTAATTCTAGATTTTTTTTTAATCTGGAGAAAGATAGAAGAATGTGCTTTTTTTCACCTGTGAAATTTCCTCTAAACGGCTTGGAGAGGAAACATCATAAATGGATACAATAAGCTCCATATATTTAAAGAAAGTTTTGTAATCATTGGGAAATATATGGAGAAAGTATTGGAATACAAGTTAGAGAGTTTAAAGGTACTGTTAGCTTATAGATTTTGCTAATAGCTGACAATGCACGACTGCATCTAGCATATGTGTTCGTAATTCCTTGTAGTGCGGTGGGATAAAACATATCACACTAAATTTTAATTACGAAATGCCATTTTGACACCAGAATTTAGAAATGAAAATTTAAATTTTATAATGCATGGGAAGAAAACCTTTTACATATTTTGAAATAAATTCCTTTATAAATTTTGGTGGGGATCAATCATTTCAGCGTTTTAAGAATAGAAGTGTTTTCCCCTTTTAAGGGTTAAAACAGAAAATATCACGCTAAATGTTTGGACAACTTAACCCATTAGTGCCTAGCGTCCCATTTTTGGGACAGTTTCAAAAAATTCAAGTAAGCGCATTTCACACCAGTAAAAAAGAAGATCAATAAATACTTTCTTTCTCGAGACAAAATCCTCGATAAATTAAGTTAAAAGTTATTCTTGCTTTAAAAGTGGTGGGAAAACGCAAAATTTGAATTTTAACGAAGAAAATAATTCAGGAATTAATGGGTTAATCACCCAACTTAAACAAGATTGATTATATATAAGATGCTAAGGGCACTGATTTCCAACGTGCTAAATGTCTTCACACAAAGAGCTAAAAAATGTAGTTTTAGAAGAGTAGCACGCAATTCCTTAAGGCTTGAGAAATATTTCGGTAAAGTCCATGTAATCCGGATGTGCGATATGCATATATATTCGAAGTGACCGTACAACATATTAAAGAAAAAAATCCGCAAAAGTTGATTCAGTTTTACCATTATATTCTAATTTTTATAAAATTATTTTTAATTTGATATTTTGAGAATAATCGACAGCCAAACACTGTAAATTGTGTCAGCTAATGCTTTTGTAAAAATTTCCTTTAGTAATTTTTTATTAAATATCAGTTATGTTTTATTTCTGTCATTAACCTTTAATTTTGAAACCAGTGTAAAAGAAACATTTTTAAAATCAATTGCAGAAATATTCTGATTCCTTCGTCGAATGATATTGTTTCTTCTACACTATATTGCTATTGATTATGGGACACTTGCGATTTTAGACAATTTACTAAATATCTAGAAAAATACATGAGGAATCATCTCGAAACTCTTAGTGTATAAATATAATAGTATACGTCATACACCTCCGTGAAGATTTTTTACCGAAACGCCATAGGGGACCGTAAACAAATTAAAAAAAATGAATATATTTTGAATAACCCTGTCAAAACTAATGTAGAAAAAGCGCTCAAACACTAGATTATGATTGAATGCCTTATTGTAATACACTGTGTTCATTTTTATGCAAATAGCATGCACACTCGCAGAGTAATTAAAGTTTTTATAAAAATGGTCCCAAATTTTTCCAAGTTTTTCCATTACAATTTTCAGAGTTCTTAATATAAAATATTTTTTTCAGAAAATATGACAAACAACATTGCACCCAGTACCCTGTAATCAGAATGAAAAAATAATAAAAATTGTATGAAAAATGAGTAGGTTTACTATATAATGTTTTACTGCGCATGCGTCAAAGATATCAGAATTTCATCTGCGTATTATGTTAGCTAAATGTATAGAGCAACTTTTGTAAAAGTCTCAAAATCATAGCTTGAAAATTCTGAAAGTAATCGTCTATAGAAAAAGGACAAAATCCGTTGTTTCCAAAATGAAGCAAAAAAATGAGGGATTTTATCCAAATGCAGTAGTACATCCCATATTGTGTATTCTATATTGACACTAATCAATGAATATATGGATACAACCCCTCTTGTTTTTGCTTCATTTTGAGAATAACGGATTTTTGACTTATTCAATTGACGATTATTGTCAGAATTTTCAAGTTATGATTTTGTAACTTTCACAAAAGTTGCTCTATACATTTAGCTAACATAATATGCAAATGAAATTTTGATATCGTTGACGCATGCGCAGTAAAACATTATTTAGTAAACCAACTTATTTTTTATACAATTTTCATTATTTTTTAATTCTGATTACAGGGTACTGTGTACAATGTTGTTTGTCATATTTTCTGAAAAAAATAATATTTTATATTAAGAACTCTGAAAATTATAAGGAAAAAACTTGGAAAAATTTGGGATCATTTTTATAAAAACCTTAATTACTCTGCGAGTATGCATGCTATTTGCATAAAAATGAACAAGGCTTATTAAAATAAGGCATTCAATCACAATCTAGAGTTTGAGCGCTTTTGCTACATTAGTTTTGACAGGGTTATTCAAAAGATATTCATTTTTTTTAATTTGTTGACGGTCCCCTTTGGAGTTTCGGGAAAAAAATCTTCACAGAGATGTATGACGTATACTATTGCATTTATACACTAAGAGTTTCGAGATGATTCCTCATGTATTTTTCTAGATATTTAGTAAAATGTCTAAAATCACAAGTGTCCCATAATCAATGGCAATATAGTGTAGTAATGCTTCTTTAAGAGAGTATCCGAACGAACAATTTCTGAATGTGATAAAGACAAACGTTGATCGAGTATTTTCCAGTTAACTATTATTATTATAAAAGTTATTATTTTGCAACTGAACAATCTTAGACAGAGGATAAGAGCATTATTTTCAGAATGGAGATTTTTGATATCCGACGTGTGTAACACGCAGGGTTCATGTTTTATTTATTAGGGTTTCGTTCTTCTAACATAACCCTATTCGTCCCTATCTTCTATCTGTCCCGCACAGAACAAATTTTTAAGTCAGAGAGTTAAGATTTTGTGTACTTACAGCATAATACCTCTTCACACACAAAAAAACCCCGTAAAATTTTGAAAAAGACTATTATTTTAATTAAAATATTTTTTTTAACATCATAAGTTTATTTTTGCTGTTTTTTTCTTCCAATTGTTGCACGCAAGTTTAAATATAGAGCTATTCCATCTCAATTCAGGCAGACAGTACTGATATGCGTCAAGTCATCATCACAGATTTTTTTCAAAAAAATTCAGTAGTTAGAACTAAGTGATTTATAAAATTTCCTAAAAGGATTTTTCCCTAAAATTTTTTTCTCTCTGATTACGGCACTTTAAAATTCATGATAAAATTGGCAGTTTTCAGAAAAACTGAAAAACGCTTCATTTTGAAATGAACACAATACCAAACATATTCAACATATTCAGTCAATTTATTTTTTATAAACAGTTATTAAACTGAATTTTACTTTGGCATAGTTTTAAAAAATATAGTGACATTTTTACTTAATTAAAAAAATTAGATTTTAAGTATACAAAATATAATTATTAGTGAATTTAAGATTTTTTTTTTCAGAATGAAAAAAAATATTTTAAAGCTAAACATTGATGGCAATCTAAAGACCTTTATTGGAGTTTTACAGCAAATTTTATTTTAACTCTACGGTGCTTACAACTTTTGTAATTCAATATTAAATTTTGCAAAATTTTGTAAAATCACTACTTTTGAAATGCAATTTCTCAAAAACACCATTTTTTAAAAATCTGATAATATGCTCAATTCATACCTTATTAGTCTCTAATAAATACCTTACAAGCAAATCGTGTGTTTTTGCTTAGAAAATTTTATATGATTTTTTGAAAATAACAGGTTGTGTGTATTTTTCAACAGACCTCAAAGTCAAGCTCTTCCTTATTAAACCGAACTTGTAATGTAATTAATATTTCAAACTAAAAAATACATCATTAGTACATAATTATTACTGTTAAATTATAGCTAATCATTTGCTTAAATTTAAAATTGCGTAAAATATAGCCAATAATAAAATTAGTATTGATCATATGTCATTTCATTCCATACTCATAAATGTGTTAAATCCATCAACAGTGTGAAAAAATTTTGTTATATAGTATGGATATAATATATTAATGTGCAAATACATATATAACAGAAGAATTAGGTAATGAAGGTTTCTTAAATTAACTTCAACTCCTTATCGTTGAAGGTATGAAGTCGCTCAGATTGTCCTATTGTAACTGGTTTTTCTGTTTCTAGAAGCACATTTTCCAATGGTAATGCACATTCATATTTTTTCTTTCCAGATTCTTTTGGCCACTGGAATGCTTTATCTATGGACCATGTTGGGTACATGAATGATACTTTAATGTCATTTAGTTCTTGTGATTGATATGCCATTGATTTATCCTATCCACCAATTATTTTCATAAATGCATCCAATGAAATCACCGATTTGGAAACTATGTATTGAATATTGTCTTTTCATTTGGCTGAAGGTTTCAACTTTTGTCAATTCATTTTTACTTGCTCGTTCCATATAATTTTCATTATTTACAATCACCCTATAATGTTTATATCTAATACCAACAATAGATTTTGCATTAGCATATTTTTTCTCATTATTAGTTTTATAGGATTGAATAATATTTCTGTCTGGATGGACTAGAATGTTATTTTTTAGCAGAGAAGATAGTTCAGCAACAAATGAGACAGAATTTTGGATAGCCTTTATTGGCTCCTTTTGGAGATTAAATTTTGTTGCATAGTGCTTGTCTCAGTCCCCAATAGCATCACATGCACATTTAACATGGCCAGTACCTGAAAATATCCTCTACTTCAGTACAATTTTATTTTTGTGCAATTCATAAAACTGATACTTGTTTTTAAAATGTGCTCCAGCTCCATCTGATATATACACAGGTGATTCCAGTGTTTGTAATTGGTACAACTTAAATAATTCTTTTTTTACTTTTTCTATGTCACAAACAGCATGAGCTGTATCATGAGTTAATCATCAGAAACTATGATAAAACTCTTTATTTCTTCTCTAAAGTATGCTGTGCAGGTAACTAACGATATCTGAGTATTCTGCCAGTGGTAGCTTTGTACTTCATTTGGCAGTATTAGTGAGTAATTTTCAGCAAAGTCAAAATGCATCACAAGCGCAGATTTTTTTAAAGGGGTTTGGCTTATTTAATTTTATTAATAGGAATTTTTGAAGATTAGCTTATATTTATCTGCCTTAATAATGTGCATATTACTATTTTTTCATTAAAAAATGTTATTATAAATACAGAGAAATAAGAAAAAGCTTGATCTTCTGGTTTTCTAAGAAAAAAAAAAAAAAAAAAAAAAAAAAAAAAAAAAAAAAAAAAAACTAATTGGAAAAAAATTAAACTTGAAAAAAAATCTAATTCAGTTGTAATGTATGTACTTGCATTTTAATATATTATATCCATACTATATAACAAAATATTTAACACACTGTAGATGAATTTAGCACATTTATGAGTATGGAATGAAATGACATATGATCAATACTAATTTTATTATTGACTGTATTTTACGCAATTTTAAATTTAAGCAAATGATTAGCTATAATTTAACAGTAATAATTATGTACTAGTGATGTATTTTTTAGTTTGAAATATTAATTACATTACAAGTTCGGTTAAATAAGGAAGAGCTTGACTTTGTGGTCTGTTGAAAAATACACACAACATGTTATTTTCAAAAAATCATATAAAATTTTCTAAGCAAAAACACACGATTTGCTTGTAAGGTATTTATTAGAGACTAATAAGGTATGAATTGAGCATATTATCAGATTTTTAAAAAATGGTGTTTTTGAGAAATTGCATTTCAAAAGTAGTGATTTTACAAAATTTTGCATAATTTAAAATTGAATTACAAAAGTTGTAAGCACCTTAGAGTTAAAATAAAATTTGCTGTAAAACTCCCATTAAAGGTCTTTGGATTGCCATCAATGTTTAGCTTTAAAATATTTTTTTTCATTCTGAAAAAAATCTTAAATTCACTAATAATTATATTTTTTGTACTTAAAATCTAATTTTTTTTAATTAAGTAAAAATGTCACTATATTTCTTAAAACTATGCCAAAGTAAAATTCAGTTTAATAACTGTTTATAAAAAATAAATTGACTGAATATGTTGAATATGTTTGGTATTGTGTTCATTTCAAAATGAAGCGTTTTTCAGTTTTTCTGAAAACTGCCAATTTTATCATGAACTTTAAAGTGCTGTAATCAGAGAAATAAATTTTTTAGGGAAAAATCCTTTTAGGAAATTTTATAAATCACTTAGTTCTAACTACTGAATTTTTTTGAAAAAAATCTGTGATGGTGATTTGACATGCCCTGCCTGAGCTGAGATGGAATTGCTCTATATATAAAAATTTCCATGCATGTATCATAAATTATTGGATTAAATGAATCACGTGAAAAACACGCTTAATTGTTTTTATTTCGTCATATTTTTCATCTATTTTGGCACTTGAAGTTAAGTATTTTTTTATTTATTAAATTCTTTTTTGTTTAAATTTTCGATTGATAATTTTCGTTTTTTTAATGATAAAGTGTTTTGAAGAAGATATTTAACGAAAACCTGTGTGCAATCTGCAGTCACACTTACCCACTTGTTTTTATTATCAGCCTGTTATTTTTAATTCTTGCAAGGAATTGTGTAAGGTATTAAGTAGAAATTTTAAATTTTTTGTTAGTTTGTGAAAGCTTTTTGTAGAAAAATACTGAAATATTTATCGTTGAATAAAATTACTAGTTTTTTCAAAGATTCAGAAGTTAAATAACTTTTTTATATGCTTTATAACAATTGTAATCTGATTTATTTTTGAAAATTAATGATTTTAAGTAATGTGTTTTTGGCGTGCTTTATAAAAGGACTGTTAATTAAGCTACTGGCGATTGCAACAGGTTGATCGAATCACATTTTTATTTCTTAGAGAAAAAAGAAACGTGAATTTTTTTTCATAAAACCCATTTAACCTCCTTAAACCCCATTGTTTACTTTTATACTAACTTTTACATTAAATTTTTATATTAAATTTTATGTTAAATTTTTATTTTAAATTAAAACTATTTACGTTCATTTTTGTACATTTCATACATTACTGTAACAAGTCATTTTTATGTAACCCGTAATTCGCTAAAAAAAATCACTATAAGAAACAATTTTTTTTTTTAACCCGCGAGTAGTGGCGACTTTTTTCACAACGTCATTAGTCGCACTCGGTCTTTTCGCCGCTGGCCCCCCACATACCAAATATGTAAAATAAGAAATATTTTTCACCTAATATACGAAAATAACATTTCAATTAAGATATAAATTTGTAGGTTTCTTAAATTATGCATTTTATTCATGAGATCTGGAGTAATTATAAAAAGTACAAATGAACTGACATTAGTGATTGTTACGTAGACTTTTTCGCCAATTTCAGCGTTGTTTCTAAAAATGTATGTGAAAGAAAAACAGAGGTGTATTGTTACTTCACTAAGGTGGTCGAGAAAACATCAAAGTCAGCTACATGGTAGATCTTCGTTGTATTTGTAATGTGATACAAGTTAGGAGAAGATCTGGGTTAATTCTGCTATTTGTTAGGCTTCATTCAGACCAATTTCTTTTTCTTTTGCATTATTGTAAAGATGTGAATCCTATAGGATCAATCGGATTTGGAGTGGTTGAAGTTAAAATTGGAGAAATTCTACGAATGGAGTACGCAAGGTTTTTTAACAGCTAGCAACTTAAAAAAAATATTTTGAATATTAATGTATACAAGCAAGATTCTGGTTTTGTACTGAAAATTTCAGCAACCTCTATTACTGAGTGAATGAAAACTTAAATAAGTGGGTAAGTGAGATCGCAGATGGTACAGAGGGTTTCGTTTAATACTTCTTACAAGGCAACATATCCTTCAATTAAAAATCAAAATTGTTAATTTATAATAATTAAATTCTTTTATAGATGGTAGCACCAGAAAATTAATCTTTAAAATAAATTTAAAAAGAAATATTTTATTTTAATCAAATTGAAAACATTCAAATACAATTATCTATATTATAAAGGCTAAACGTATGTGTGCGTAACGCATACGTCATTTTGGGAATGGCAGCACTTTCACCTGCAATTCGGTTTTGCAATTTTCGGTACTACAAATTTTATACTTCTAAATATAGCACATTTTCAATTTTTATACCGTCGTACCGTCGTATTGAGAAAAAAAAATTTACTTTTAAATGCAATTTGTTTGAAAGCTGTATCTCAATTTATTTACGAGTTATTAATTTTTTAATAGTTTTAGTACGAATTTTGTAATTGTGGCAACAAAAATACGCAATTTCCTCTCATAATTAATAATTACTGAAACAAAAATATCATGTCAAAAGAAATCGTCTGATGTAAAATCCGATAAATTTTGGTTTTATTGTGTTTTTATTCATTAATTAATTTTTTTTTTTAGTTCATTGCAATATTGCAATCTCATTTTACAAAGGATACAATACTTTCTCTTTTAAAAAATATATTTTAAATAATATTCGAGTGACTTCACCGCATTTACTCAGTTGGTATCAGAATGCTATAGGAGTGCAATTTTATTTATCTATGTGTATGAAATTATATTTTTCCAATTTTGATAAAAAAAATACAAATGAATGATTTCTGATAAAACATGGAGTTGTTGTAATTAAAGAAGTGAAGATTTGTGAATCATCAGATATCCGATTAGTTTTTCCAAGTGTCTTGAATATTGTTTTTGCTGCGTTTGTGTAATATTCCGTCCGAATGACGTCATATGCATACTTTCTATAGATGTTTAAGACAGGATCAGTAAAAATGGAATGCTTTTAGAGGATGCAAGTAACATATTTTTATATAAAAAGCAGTGCAAGTGATTTTAAAATGATCAAATTAAATTACTATTATTGTTCGTATGTAAATTTTGAGACGATAAAAATTATAACGGTTTTAGATTTCACATGGGAATTCTATGATCATGTCAATTTGGATTATATGTATTTTTTTATTATTCACTTTATACCAAATATAAGTGCCTCAATTGATAATTTCATCATAATAACTTATCTTTATTATACTTTACTGATTACATATGCGATTAAAGTTTAATTTTAATAATTTAAACAATTGAGTTTTATAAAAATATATTTTTTTAAATGTTAAAATAATATTTGTATGAGGGTTAAACTGACCAATCTAAGATGTTATGTTTTTTTACTGTAGCTAATTTTGTGGGTTTATTATAAATCAATGAAACAGTTCCTTCCTAAACATTTTCTTTCGTCGAAATTCGACGGGTTCCACCTTGTTTAAATAAAATCCAAAATTAGAAATTTTTAGAAAATTCGAAATTTAAAAAATATTTCTGAGATATAAACATATTTTTAAATTTCTAAAAACAAAAAAAATTGCTTAAATGAAATTTAAAATGCTGAATCATTTTTAATCACAATATTTTTTTAATGCAAAGAAAATTACATTAAAAAAATATCCTGAATATCAGCTGAACGACACCTTGGTAATATAAAACATTAAATTGGCAATGAATACGAAATTTCTTTTAATTAAATCCACCTTAAGTTGAAAATCTCAAGATTTAGCACCGGGGATCCAACTATAAGAACTATTTCAGTATAATTGCGATGTTTTCAGCTCAAGATACGACGTCTACACGCAAAACGTTCAACTTAAGGCTATGTTTTAAAATTTAAATCGAAAAAATAAAGGGATAATTTAGAATAAAGGAATTTAATAAAATAATAGACACTTTTAAAGTTTTATGATTTGTTATGTGACACATATTAAGCCTGAAATACACATAATTTGATGTCTCTCACTTATATAGTTTTTCTGTATTGACAAAGTGACAGAGTGCAGAGGCGAATATGGTTTCGTCAGATGAACAAAACCTTAAAAATCAAAAAATGGATTGCGCAGCAGAGTTAAAAACTGGAATTCAATTGTAATTAACCAAGAACAAATTCATTTTAAATGTTAATGAAAGTAATACCTATTAGATGGTCAAGTGCATGTATTATTTGGCTTCAGAGGATTCCTTACAATATATATATGAATTAGTATCTGAATTATTAAATGAATCATTGCTAAATAAATAATAAGATTTTATGCAATTAAGCAATTTTTATTTTGCTACTCCTGTGAAATTTACTTTTTTCGATATGTTTTACTTTTTTTTGCAAGTGACCGATATGCTCTCTAAAAGTGGTTAACATTAAAGAAAGGAAGTCATGTGACTCGATTGTCACTTTACCCTAGAGTAACTTGAAGACGTACGCGCATCCAAATAGGAGACTGCGGTCAAAGGAAAAAGAGAAGTTTTTCGGATTAAATAGTTCGAAGCTTATTTTGAAACGTCTGGTACGAAGACTGTCATGATCAAGCTCAATAGCATTTATAAAATATCGAATTAGATCTACAGTAACTGAATAACATTTTTTTTCCAGAAATATCATGGTAATAACATTAAGATTTGAAACTCAGACTGTCCATTGAGATGATCAAATCGATATTTTCCTAACGAGTTGCTAGTGCATTTCTTGTGCCTAATTTTCCTGATTATATAATGAAGCTTGAAAATACAGAATACATCTGTTTCATCCTACAGTTCACTTTTTTCTAAGTCACTGGCCTATCCTTGTAACATAGGTAAATAGAAAGTCTGATTAAAATTTTTTTGCTAAAACAGATTATTACAATTAATAATGCTATCGACTATTTGCAATTGATACGTAAGTAACTTTATTATTCATTGGTAATTATTTAAAACTGAAAAAATGTGTCACATTTCATAAAAACATTTGTAATTTATTTTTACGTTTTGTTATTTTATTAAAAACTTCCTGACTTTTTTTTATATACAGCTACTCGAAAATTTTATTACTTACCCATCATACGTAGTATAGGGTGTCTTGCAATCGTTTTGAAAATCAAAAAATTTTTTTTGACAGATTTGCACGTTTTCGAAACTGGAGATTTCGAAAAACATATTTTTAGAAAAACAAATTTACCGTCCGTCTGTCTGTCTGTCAGTCTCTCTGTCTGTAAACGTCTGTCTGAAATCTCCCGAACTAATTGAGATAGAGACTTGAAATTTTGTATGTGCTTAGTATGTAAGAATAAGACGAAGCCTATTTAATATCAGTAATCTCGATTACCCGGAACTATTTTTTTCGGACTCTCGAAAAATTCGTTCTGATAAAAGGTATATAAAAATTTTCGAACTTTTTTTATTTTAAGGAGTGTTCGTCAAAGGCAATAAAACAACACAAATTTTGTATAAAGAACGAAGTTGATCGAATTATTAGTTGCCGAGATATCTGTAATCCTGTTTTCCACATTCTTCGATTTTTCAAGACTCTGTATTTCATTCAAATTTCAATTCAAAGATATATTTTAATTGGAAATGAGACGCTTAATCCGACGTAATAAACTGTTAGTTAATAAGATTATTATTTTTGGAGTTATAAGGATGTTTCTTTTTCGCAATTCAGTACTACTTAAGTAGTTAAGCGTGTTGTATAATTTATCGAAAGAGATTCATCAGCAACTCATTAATATAGCATTACTATGCACAATAAAAATATAAATACACGTTTAAATTTTGTTTTGGAATTGCAATCCATTTTATAAATAGTTTTCAAATATATTATTTTCATATATTATATATGCATATATATGATGGGTAAGTATTACGGTGACCCACAACGACTAGTTTTTATATTTAAGTGGTATTTTCTTTTGATCTCTTGAATGTACAATACATGATTTGAAATAACAAGAAATATGAATGAAACATAACAAATATATGCCGATATTAAATTACATCTTTCATTTTTTTTCTCCTGTTAATGCCACATGCTTGATAATTTAATGCTTACTTCAAAAGATATGAATTTATAATGATACATAAAAAATAAATGCATGAAATAGCAAAAATACAGTTAATTTTAATCGTAATTAATATGATTTGAAAATATATATTAGACACATAGCTTTAGTATTTTTTATACATTATTTATTGTAGATTAAGTAAAATTAAAATATGTAATTCACTTAATAACACCCAGAATAATAATGTATTTTGAAAACTTAACTTTTGTTGTCTATTTTTCTTTTAAAAATGTAAATACATAGTTTTTTTTTTTTTTTTTTTTTTTTTTTTCTTTAGGCATAAATTTTCTAGATGAGAACCATCTAAAAAATTATACTTAATGAGAAAATAGAAGCTATAATAACATTTGACTCTTAATGACCATTATTATGTTATCTGATGTATTTTACGTGACCTTAATGCTTTATGCCCTCCAACGTATTATATATGAGTACGTTTCTCTTAAAAGAATTCACGTAATAAAATATGTAGATTAACCTATCACATTTACATAATTTCATTTGCAAGTACGTGACTTATGTTATGTCTTTATTAAGAAAAAAATAATAAATGATATTAAAATAATCCGAGAAATATTTTCCTCAATGACTTAGTTTATGTGTATTATGATAATTACAATAGTTTTTTATCTGTTTACTACAAAGATATATTTTTTTTTTATTTAAATAAAAGAAGCAAAGAGGAAAAATAGCCTAAATTATTCATTTTATTTTAAAATTAACTTTAAACGATTACGGATGTGGTTTAAGGTATATAATAACATTATTATTTATTAAAAAGGTTTTTACGAAATCATAAAAAATTTTTGGTGATTGTGAATTAGTGATAGAAAATATTATTTTAATTATAAAAGAAAAAAATACGGTATTTTTTAAAGTAGTAAAAAAAATTATAATAATAAATTTATTTCTATTGACATTAAATTCTCGTTTTTTTTATTGTTATAACAGATTTTCTTTCAATAAGACATTTAAAATTTATTACGCGTTAAAATTAGTAAACGTGTGAATTTTCAACCAATATTTATTGGTTTTTAGAAAATCTTTTTCAACTACTACTTTTTTTTTATGTACCAGAACAATACACATAGAAATTGTTTTTACTAGGCAAAAAAGGAAACAAAATAATAATAATAATAATAATAAAAAGCTTTAACACTGAAAATTATAAAACTATGTAAAAAAAAGGTACTTTTTAAAAGGTAGTTTAATTTGTTGAAGGAATTGTATATTAATTAGTAATTATGATAATATTTGTCGCAATAAAATATAAACAGTTAATCCAACGTTGTTGCGACCAGAATTTTTAACTTTCAGTAGTGTACGTCCAAATATTTCTCCAAAATCTTTTTATATATATATATATATATATATATATATATATATATATATATATATATATATATGAGCTAGAAAAAATACAGAAATTAGTTTTATTAGGCAAAAGGGTAAAATGAAAACAAATCAAAGATACTATTTAATAATGTTAGAAAATACTTCAATGACAAAATAAAAGGGATTTTTAAAGGAAATTTAATTTCTTTAAAGCGTTGTATATTAGTTAAAAACTAACATGATACTTGACATAATAAAATAAAAGCGCATAATATGACATTGATAGAATCGGACTTTTTTATTTATAGCAGACTAGTTTCGCTAGAATTCGTTGAAATCTTTCTTTACATGAAAATCTTTTTTCAACTACTCTTATTACTTACCCATCATACGTAATATAGGGTAAGTCTTGCAATCGTTTTGAAAATCGAAAACATTTTTTTGACGAATTTGCACGTTTCAGATACTGAAGATTACGAAAAACATGTTTTTTTTTTGAAAATTTTTTTTGCCGTCTGTCTGTCTGTCTGTCAGTCTGTCTGTCTGTAAATGTCTGTCTGTCTGTTTATCTCCCGAACAAATTGAGATAGAAACTTGAAATTTTGTATGTACTCAGTATGTAAGAATGGGACGAAGCCTATTTAATATCAGTAACATCGATTATCCGGAACTATTTTTTTCGGACTCTCGAAAAATTCATTCTGATGAAAGGTATATAAAATTTTTCGAATTTTTTTATTTCAAAGAGTGGATGTAAAAGGCAATAAAATAACACAAATTTTGCATAAACAACGAAGTCAATCGAATTATTAGTTGCCGAGATATGTGTAATCCTATTTTCCGCATTCTTTGATTTTTCATGACCCTGTATTTCAATCACATTTCAATTCAAAAATATGTTTTAATTGGAAATGAGACGCTTCATCCGTCGCAGTAAATTGTTAGTTAATATGATTATTATTTTTAGAGTTATAAGGATGTTTCTTTTATGCAATCCGGTATTACTTGAGTATTTTGGCGTTTTATATAATTTGTCGAATTGGCTAATCAGTAATTCATTAATAAAGCATGACTATGTATATTAAAACTGTTTAAATTTGCGTTTAAATTTTATTTTGGAATTGCAGTGCATTTTATAAATATTTTATACATGTTTTATTTTCATATTTTATACTATGCATACACATGATGGGTAAGTATTACTGTGGCCCCCAACGACTAGTTTTATGCATGAACTGGTTCAATGAACTCAGAAATTTGTAAATTTGTTTTATTAGGCAACAGGGTGAAATAAAAAGAAATAAAGGATGCGATATTTTAATATTAAATAAATATATATATATTTGATATTAATGAATTTCTCAATTAATTTTCAGCAGTGAATTACGCTTGAAAATCTAGAAGGTTTAATACTTGAGTTTTCACATTACTATACTAAGCGTAGAACCAACTTTTAGTGAAAAATGTCCAAGCCGGAATCGAACCCGGGACCCTTGTAATGGTGCTCCAAGTGCTCTACCATTCAAGCTACGAGGACGATGCTCAGTTTTGCATTTCTCACTTTATATATGTTGGTTGGGCTGAAATTCGCAGCACGAGATGGAACCGTCTTCATGAGCACACAAACCTGCGGCGTAACATGAGACACCAAGAGACCCAGTATCGGTAATTTACATATATACTTGATATTAATCAATTTCTCAATTAATTCACTGCTGAAAATTAATTGAAAAATTTATTAATATCAAATATATATGTAAATTACCGATACTGGTCTTCTGGTGCCCCATGTTACGCCGAAAGGTTTCTCTGCTCTTAAAGACGGTTCCATCTCGTGCTGGGAATTGCAGCCCAACCAACATATATAAAGTGAGAAATGCTAAGCTGGGCATCGTCCTCGTAGCTTAAATGGTAGGGCACTTGGAGCACCATTACAAGGGTTCCGGGTTCGATCCCGGCTTGGACATTTTTCACGAAAGGTCAGTTCTACGCTTAGTATAGCAATGTGAAAACTCATGTATTAAATGTTATTAAAAAATATTCAATTTTATTTGTTTAAAAGCAGTTATTAATTAAATAAAAAAGTAAGATAATATTTGTGGCAATAAAATAAAAACAGATAATGTGACGTTGTTAACATAGTAATTTTTAATTTATATCAGAGTACACAGTTAAAAATCATTTCCGAGTTTGAACCAAACTTTGGTGCTCAGCCACTGTAAAGTGGTGAAATCTTGAACCAATATTAGGAGCTCATGTTGAAGCATAGTTCCAATAGTAGAAACGAGGTTGCACGAGGAAGCTCCAAATGTTGGTAGGAGATTTCACCACTTTATGATGGCAGCTACTGAGCACCACAATTTGATTCAAACTAGAGCAAAATTTTTAACAGTGTAGTTTCCGTAGCAGTCAGCGTATTGTCTTCAGTGCAATCAATGAACTGATGATAGTATGCTGAATGTGACTGAGTTAAAGTGTAAGTTAAAATCTCTGTTGTAAGTTAAAACCTCTGGTACAAATAACACTGTTTTACCTGTTTATTGGGATTAACTATAAATTTTGACTATTAACCCTCTGGATCCCAAACCGCCCGAGATATTTTAATTCGTATATTTCAGTTCCCACCAGAAAATTAAAACAACAATATTTGCTTTAATCAATAACATAACATTCTGTAGAAATTAGCCATTGAATTTTTCTGGTGTGAAATGAACTAAACGATTTCTAGAACGTGTTCTAGCATGGGAATTAAAGGGTTAACCCCCTGACCGCTGAGCAAAAGGGCAAAATTGTAATGTTGTTATCTCTGTAAATTAATAAAGATATTAAAAAAGAGGTTTTTTACAACCTTACACAAAATATTTTACTACTCATGGATGTATAATCTATGAGAGTATTAACCATAACTTAATTTTTGAAAACGGGGTTTTATTTGTGGAATTATATTTATTTAAATATTGATTCTGTTGCAGTGAAACCTGCAGCTTAGTGAACAGAAAAATGCATTCACGAAAGTAAAGATTTTAAATCACGTCTTTTTCATACGTTTTTGGATTTTATAATATGCTGCTACTCCTTGTGAAAACAGGACAACAAAAACATCACAAACTCAGGAGATATTCAAAATATTTTTTTTAAATAAACAGCTACTTTAATATATATTCAAAAGTTAAAAAACAACATTCTGCATTAGAAAACTGGATTTAATTTCAACCTTAAATGTATTATCTGTTCTGTTATTTTAATATGAAACTTCTTACCTACTTTTTTTTATTCATTACTTTTTTCTATTACATTCGTAAGAATACCTCTTATTAAGATCTATCTCTGAATCTAAAACGAATTTTTTTTTCAGTGAGTTCCTTGGAATGAAATTAAATTTCTTTCAAGAAAAAAACGGAAAGTTTTATCACTTAAACTTTAATGAACACTCATATTTATGAGAAAAATTTGCTTTTGGGTACAAAATGCAGTTGTGAAATTTTAGATATAATGGGATTTATTTATTGTTTACTCCATTGGTCTCTTTATTAAACGACATAGGCCATTTTGTAATATGTAGTACGATTATTTAAATTACATAAAAATTTAATTTCAAATGTCTTAATTTTGTTTTATTTTTCATTTTTTCTTGTTCAATATAATATAAAAGAAATGAAAATAAACAATATACTGCTGAAATAAATTTTGCTATTTCGTATCTTATACTCTAGTGCATTATTTGTATTCTTTATTCATTGTATTTTGAAATTTATACTATATGAAAGCGCTTAATTTTTTTTCTGTTAAGCATTCTTAGGAAAAGAAAAAGTTTTGAGAATCATGGATAGTAAAAAGTTCTTTTACTAAACGGTTTTTGTTTAAGATTTTTTTATTACTGTATTTTTAAATTCGAATACATGTCATTTGCTTAAAAATATCATTTATTTATCCCATTCTTTCAGTTATAAACGAATAAAAATTATTTTCCTTCTATTGATTTCATGTTATTTTTACAGTATCATTGATCTTATTTTAATGGTATTCATTATAGTAATGAAAAACAATTAAAAAATGCAAAACATGAATATATTTGCATTAATTAGAATGAACACATTTAAAACGAATATTCGATAGTTATAAATGAATATCAGGGCCATTATGCCTGGAAATTTCAGAAGACATACATAAAACGTAAAACTTTCAAAAAACGTTAATAATAAAATTTCAAAAATCTAAAAATTGACTAATTAAAACCTCTCTGGGGACATCATGAGGATTATGTTTCAAAACCAAGATATATATTTTTTAATTGTATCGCTTAATACTAAAACATAACCTTATAGTGGTAATGAAATGTATGAAACTTGTGGGTTTTTAAGCTTTTAAATCTTGATTATTAATTTTTCGAAAGTGTTTAGGATACACGTTTAAGTAAACTTTTTTATTACACGTGTGTTGATAAAAGTTACTATTCCAAATATCTATATTATAAAGGCCAAACGTATCTGTGCGTAACGCATGCGTCATTTTGCGAATGGTAACACTTTCCCATACAATTTCAGTTTTGAATTTTTCGCTACTGTAAATTTTATACTTCTAAATATCTCATATTTTCGATTTTTACACCGTCGAATAAAGAAAAATTTTTACTTTTAAATGCAATTTGTTTGAAAGCTGTATCTCAATTTGTTTTTGAGATATTAATCTTTATATAGCTCTTTTGTGCCAATTTTGTAACTGTGGTAACATAATCATTCCATTTTCTCTTAAAATTGACAAAAAAAAAAAAAAAAAAAAAAAAAAATAGAAACTAAAATGCATATATTTTGCAAAAAATGTCGTCTGTTACAAAATTTCGTGATTTCGGTTTTATTTCATTTTTATACATCAGTTAAATAACTTCAAGTTTTGAGTTAAAATGATTTAAAATGATAAAATAAAATACCATTTTTTTAAACAAGGTGAATACAGATATGAGAAGTATGTGTTTAAATTATGAGAAGATGAAAATGATGACGGGTTTTAATTTCGCGTGAAATTGTATGATCGTGTCAATTTGGAAAAATTATTTTCCGCATTTCATACCAAATTTAAGAGTCGCATCTGATAAATTCATAAAATAGCTACAAAAAAATAGCTGATCTTTATTATATTTTACTGATTTTATATGGATTTAATGTTTAATTTTAAAAATTTGAACAACTGAGTTTTTCACAATTTTGTTAATCTTAGATTAAAATAATATTTGCTTGAGAGACAGACAGATCAATATAAGATGCATTTTTTACTGTAAGCAATTTTATAGATTTATTATAAATCAATGAAGCAGTTCCTTCTTAAACATTTTCTTTCGTCGAATTTCGACGGGTTCCACCTCATTTTACTAAAAGCAATAAATTCGACAATTGCATAAATTTGAAGTATGCAAAATGTTATTGTTGTTACCTTAAATAAAGAACTTTATAATTCATATTTGATAATAGATCAAATGCACTAATTGTGAAATTTGCTAGAATACACCTAAAAAGTACTTTTGAGAGTTACATGATAGACAAATAAGATCAGGTATTGATTAGAAAATGAATGAAAATCTATACTACTAACCTCTATATTATCATCTATCCCATATTCTTTTTCCTCTTCTTTATCAAAATACTGTTAACCCTTTTTTTCAATGAATTGCTCTTTTTATGAAACATTTGGATTTTGGATTTTTATCGACTTTCCTAATTATATACCTTCAATGACAAAAAGTGTTTTTTATATATTTTTCAAATAGTTCGGAAGAAAGATGTCGATTAAGATATTGATAAGATGTGTGGAAGAGGTTGATTTAGATCTTAATCTTTTAAAACAGTGCATCTCACAATCGATTTAAACCTTTCACGACAAGTTTTTACAAGTTTTAATCTTTTAACACCGTAATTTACAAATGCAATTCTTGTTTTCTTTAAACACAGAACTCCTTTTAGGTAAAAGAAATTTATTCGGGGAAATTTCTGATTTCTGTTATCTAGAATTCTTTGAGTACCATATAATTAACGACTACACCAAGCTCGCGACGCAGGAGAGTTAACATATGTCCTGATACCCCAAACCCAACAAATCGATTAATCATTTACAGTCCAATACACTAGATGTTAAGACATTAACTATTAAAGAAAGTAGCGTTCCATACGCGGTCCTTTTGACTTTTTTTCTCTATTACGACTTCTTAGAGCAAGCAACGTTAAGAAAAAGAATTAAACAGACGACGCTAAATAATCTTAATAACAAAATTTGAAGAATTAAAGCTTTAAAAAAGCAGTAAGGGTAATGCCTGTGGCCGCTGGAACTACCCGACGAACCCTGGGGTTTAATTTGGGCTTAATATTCATTGAAGAAAATTTATTTCTTACAATTCCTTGTTTTCAACAATCTAAATTTTTTCTGAATAACCTATATTTCACGAATACGACAGGCTCGTCTTGAAAGAGTTAATGTAGATTGTGCTCAGGGCCCCCAAGAAGACTTTTTATTGGTGTGTGGGGGGGGGAGTCATAAATTGCCAAATCAAAATTCAGTATTTACAAACTCAGTTAAAAGCAAACATAAATAGTTCTCGTCGTTGGACAACAAATTTTATAATTTTACCGAGTTATCGCATTTAGAAAATGTGATTAGTTTTTATTTGTAAAAAGCTTAACCCTTAAATGCATATTGTATCATTTTCGATACCATAAGTGTTCCCGATTTATTGGGGGTTTTATTCACATATTCCGTATACTTACCAGAAATTTAAAAGAGCAATTTCCACTTTATTTAATGACAGACCATTCGTAATTAAATAAAGAAAAAATTACTATTTAGATTTTTCTGATATGAATTCTCATTCTTTGAATTGCGCATTTTTTTGGAACACGTTATATCCTATGCATTTAAGGGTCAATAATATTTCTAACTATATTGGTAACTTTCGTCATATATATCATAAAGAGAAAGTGTTTTATAGTTTTTAAAAAGAAAATTGAACTAATTTGTCAGTTCATTTTATAAATTTGCCAACTGTAACAGCAAGTGCAAACTTTTTTTTGGGAGGGGGGGGGGTTCCCCGATGTCCCGTCCCCTTAACGACCCGTAAGGCATGGTGACGTCACTGCAACGTCGTTGTGGAGTCACATTGTGACTTTGTGACCATCGATTGTCGATGTGACGTCGATGTGAATTCACAGTGACTAAAATGTGAAGTCGTTATGACCGTTTTAGAGCTCGTTTGTGACGTGTCACAAAGTGATCACAATGTGTAAAATTTGTGAAAAATGTGTCATTTGTGACTAGTTTGACATTAACATTGTGACGAAACTGTGACAAAAGCAACGATATTTAAATTACAAGAAACATGGTTTTTAAAGTAAATAACATGTTTTGAAGAATATTTGTAATTTTCACATCTCAGTCATAACATGACGTCAGTGAGTGGTGGCATTTTGGTCACAGATGTTATGTGACCAAAGTGACTCACAGTGACATCATTGTGACGTCACTGTGACCATGCATGCTATGAGGGGAGGCCCCTGGTCGTGCTACCCTCCCCCCCCAAAAAAACTCTACAAATTGGTTCATGGTTTATAGAACATTACAGGAGATGGTTTTGTATTATTTGTGATCTCAGAGAACTTCATTGGCCGTTCCCCAAACATCATCGACAAGAAAGGAAACTGTATCATTTCATTACTGGATTATTTAACGCTAGTTGATCCGCCCGGTTTTGCAAGGGTATATGATATGCATGATGCATAAGTAAAGCTATAATATTGACAAAAATATAGAAAAATCGATTCTAAAAGCACGAAAAAAATGTTAAAAATTACCTAGAAAATCCAACTGAAAATCGCATTAAAAATCAATGAAATTCATTAATCGTTGCAGACAAAATTTAGTAAATTGGGTAAAAATTTTGAAATAAATTTCCTTTTATCAATGTCAAAAAATAGTTGCAAATTGCGAAAACATACTAAAGGTCGCATTAAAAAATTCATTAAAAATTCAAAAATCACTGCACAAATTCCAAATAAGATTTATTGAAAAGAAAACTAAATTTATTACGTTGAGTTAGAAGAATGAAATTGTATTCCTTTCACTAATGTGAACAAAACCACTTCGAAACATAAAGAGAACGCTAAAAATCGACTAAAAATTAAATTAAAAAAATCAAATCAAAAACCGAAAATCGTGCTCTGAGGTGCAAAACTTAATATACAGAGGTACCTTCCCTCCAAATTTTGCAACTCTGCGTTCAGCGGTCTCTTTTGAACAGCGCTGACATTATCACAAACTTCTCTCTTTATTGCTATAGATTATTGTGAATATTCTAAATAAATCATTTATTGCTGATTTATTAATTTTACTTTTTTTTTATTTTTTACATGCAATTTAAAAACAGTAACAGTTTTAATAGTATCATGATGCATTAAAAAAAACCTATAATATAGAGAAAAATGAAGAAAATAAATCGATTCTAAAAGCACGAAAACTCGAAAAAATTATTTCGAAAATAGCATTGAAAATCTTATTAAAAATCGATGTAAGTAAAAAATCGTTGCAGACAAAATTTAGTAAATTACACAAAAATTTTGAGACAAATTTCTTTTTATGAATGTCAAAGAATTGGCGCAAAAAGCGAAAAAGTATTAAAAATCGCACTAAAAATTAGTCAAAAATTCAAAAATCACTGCACGAGTTCTGAATAAGCGTTACTCTAATTTACTATGTTAAGATAAAAGAATGGAACCATATTCCTTTCACTAATATGGAAAAATCGCCTCGAAATATAAAAATACGCTAAAAATCGACTAAAAAAATAAATTTTAAAAATCTAATCAAAAGATCGAAAATAAGGCTGGCTTCAAGGTGCAAAACTTCATATACAGAGGTACTTTCCCTCCTTATTTTGTAAATCTATATGCAGCGGTCTCTTTAGAACAGCGCTGTCACACTCACAAACTTTTCCATTTATTATTATAGAAGGTTACTGTGAATATCTTTAATGTTTCCTTTATATCGGATTCATTAATTTTATGTTTTTATCCTCTTTTACGTGCAATTTAAAAATACATAAGACCATATGCATGGAAAAAAGCCTATAATATTTACAAAAATAAAAAATAAACCGATTCTATAAGAACAAAAACTCGAAAAATTGTTAAAAATTTCTTCCAAAAGCGCATTAAAAATCAATGAAATTCAAAAATCGCAGTAGACAAAATTTAGTAAATTGAATCAAAAAGTTTGAAACAAAATTCTTCTTATCAATGTCAAAAAATAGCGCAAAATGCGAAAAAATACTGAAAATCGCATTAAAAATTCAAAACTCGCTGCACAATTTCCGAATAAGCTTTATTGAAAAGAGAACTATATTTGCTAAGTTGGGGTAAAAGAATGAAACCGTATTGTTAAATAAATTAAAAAAATCTAATCAAAAAATCGAAGATCGGACTTCGAGGTGCAAAACTTCATAGACAGAGGTACCTTCTCCCCAAATTTTGTAACTGTGGCGGTCTCTTCAGAACAGCACTGACATAATCACAAACTTCTCTCTTTATTATTATAGAAGATAATCAATTGATACTGAACTGTGTATTTAATGTTTTCAATGATGTTTATTTATAGTATTATTTTTTTAAATGTGTAGAACAACGGAAAGGGACTATATAAGTGAATTTATACTTCAACAAGCTGTTACATAAGAATTCTTGTGTAGTGGAAGCCACATGAGAAATGAAACTGAAGTAGTGACATCTACATCAATCGTAACACTATCATCGGCTCGGTTCCACTTGCCACTTGATATGGATGCAGTGGTACCAAGGCATACTATATGTAGATTACAGACCAATTCTGAGATGATGTCTTGAATTTCATTTTTGCAGTAACTTCTAATCTTTCAAATCAGGCAGTGTCGTTTGGATTTGGTGTCGATTTTGAGCAAGCTGTGTAGTGTCTTAATGGTTATAAGCGGTAGTCAGCGATGAATCCAGCTTTTCTCTTTGTTCTAATGACTAAAGTAGGTGTGTTGAGGAGGGGATATCACGCTTCCAATTCTCCTTTTGTTACTGAACGGCACACTGCCGTAAAACGGAGTGATGTTCTCGTGAGCATCTGCCTAAGGATTTTTATTTGTGATAGAAGATATAATAGCTTTCAGTACATAGAAGAAATTTTGCAGTCGGTGATAGGCCCTGTGATATCAAGTCATCATGGGCTCATTTTTCAGCAAGATAACGCTCAGTCACACACTGTACGATTTTTGCTACAAGGATATAATATCATTTCAGGACTTGCCAAGTCACCACATCTTTCTGCAAAAGAGAATTATAGGGACAGTTTTGAAAGACGACTTCAACCTTCTGTTAATATCATAAAACAAGTTTATCAATTGCTATACTTCTGGAGGAATCTTATGACAGCGGGACATCGAAAATTTAGTAAACTCCATACCTCTCCATACCAAACAAAATATCAGTTATATAACTTACTAAAATTGACCTTTTTTTCTGCTACAAACCAATAAAACTTTTTTATGTTCATAATCGATTGTTCATCTAACAAAACTCTATTCACATACAAAGCTTAATCGTTGTGGTTAAATTTTTTCTTATTGCACATATTTTTTTTTGCAACAAAGTTAACATATATGTATACTATCTCTTGTCCAGAAAAATCTTAATACTAGTATACTGATGTATACTTTGATATGTACTGGTAATATTGATACTGATGATGAAAAAGTCGTGCTAGAAAAAGCTTACTGCTCTTTTAAAAGGAAAAATAATTTTATGGTATAATATGAAATACGTAATTAACGATTTCATTATATCCTAAAATATTACGTAACTACGTAATTAACGATCATGAAACATATAAATAGATTTTTTTTTATTCCGAACATTATAAACCATCGGCTTACTCGTAAAGATTGTAAATTTTTCAGAAATTACTTGCGTGTAAGTCTCACAACGACATTAGTAATTCCTAATAATCAGTCTGGACTTTTCTTGTCCTTCATAAAACCATTCATTAAAATAACTTAATCTTTTTCATTTACAGAAAAAAACATTTTTGTTATTTTATTTGTTGTATTTTGTAATTAACTTGAACGGCAATAACACAAAAAATGAAGAAATTGCAAAAGTTAATCTTTTTTTTATTTTTTCTTATGAAAATATTTCTTAAGCACCTTTATTTTTTTTTTCACTAGTTATTTTACTTTTTTGGCATTAAATTATCGTGAATGATTTGTTTTCTTAGTGTAAAATATACAGTCTTGACTTTTTTTTCCCTACAATATAATGCCGGCGTCACAACACCAAAAAGACTGCGGGAGCAACGAATGTTCTAAATATGGTTTTTTTTGTGTCACTGAAGGATTGAGAAAAGTTCAATTTTTTGTTATCTATCAGATATAAAGAATCTCTAAGAACATCTTGAAAAAAGAATAGAAATTTAAAACACTTAATAATGAGAGAAAAGCGCTAAAATTCTAAAAAATATTCTAAACGACAATTCCGCAATCTTAAGAAAAATCAACTCAGTTTCAAAAGTATTGGTTTTAAATTGGGGTAACAGCCTTTACAACGTTTGGTTTAAGTTTTGTTTATTTCATGACGGCCAATTATCTACTCGTGAGATATAGACCCAAAATAGAGATGCTCTCCAAGGGAGTCTTTCTAAGCAAATCTAACCCGTATTTACGGAATGAAATCCAAGGTTCGACGAAAACCACGGAAAACTCCGAACGGTTGGGATGACGGCTGCAACTGGATTCGAATCCACCACCGTCTACCAGTTGCGAGAGTAGAACCTCTCGGCCACTGATGGGGTAAATAAAACAATGAAGTGGGGAGGAATGGGGCATGCCAGTAAAGAGAGGAATGGAATATGTCCAACTTCTTTTAATAAGATGAGTGTAAATTGCTAACATATAAAATTTTTGAGGATAATATATTAATTATAACATCAACAATATATTTATTTATTTCAACATGTAAATAAATGTAACTGATGATTTGTATTGTTATCTGCGAGTGATAATCCTGAATTTTCATTCCAGTCATGAAGATACTGGAATTTTATACTGTGGCACATATATATTAACCCTCTGAGTGTTTGGAGCGTAATATTCTGTTCACTAAGTTCCAGGTTTCAGTGCAATATAAGAGATATTTTATATAAATATAATTTTATAACTTTACTGAATTTTCAATGCATTTTAGAATGATTATTACCCTGAAATTTATGACGATTAGAATGATTATTACCCCTCTATTACATTCACATAAATAATAAAGTTTTTTTTTTTTTTTTTTTTTTTTGTAAAAATGTTGAAAGAATCATATTTTCTGACCATTTAAAACAAAAAAGAGAAAACAACATTACAATCTGACCTATTTACAAGACTTTCTTAACAAACTACAATCGTTTAATTGTATATCTAATTGACAATAGACTAGTTTTGCCTTTATATCTTATTTTTATTACTGTCCCATTCCTTCAGTTAGTGGGGAGCTCTGGGACATACTTTGAAACTTACAATTTCTTTTATTATATAATATCTTTGCGTGTTATATTTCTGCATTGTTTAGAGATATTAAAAATGTGTTTTACCTTGCACTCTATAAATTGAAATTTTTGTTTTTGTGTCAAACACAGTTGATTTACTTATTTCTATAAAAATGTCCCGCTCCACCCCACTTTTCTCTATATTTATACATAAGTAATAATCGCGTTTGACCTGACATACGTGTCATGCTATACCTATAACAAAAAGACTACAAATAATGACTGAAAAACTTTTTAAATATTTAAAATTTCTCAATTTCCAAATATCTTATATTAACATATATTTAAATATTTTTGTCATCTTTTACGTAGCTTGCATATAATGCAATTTTAATTTTAACTTTTTTAAAGATGAATTCAGCATTCTATCTATTTATATGCTGAAAACTTTGATTTACATTTTAATTGTTTGTATAAACTGCTATATTCTTATCCTGAAAAGGTGCACCTACCAGCTATTAAATTTGCGTTGATCTTTCATAAGATATTCTGTTTTCAGATTTGAATAATACCTAGAACAGGATTTATGCATGATATTTAGCCCGTCAGTAGTCGCGTGTCGGTCTTTTCGCCGCCCGTATAACTTATCTTCTCCTAACTTGTATCAGATTACAAATACAACGGAGATCTACCATGTAGCTGACTTTGAAGGCTTTTCGAACACCTTGGTGAAGTAACAGGATACCTCTGTTTTTCTTTCAGGTACATTTTTAGAAACAAAGTTGAAATTGGCGAAAATGTCTACGTAACAATCACTAATGTCAGTTCATTTTTACTTTTTCGAATTACTCCATATCTCATGAATAAAATGCATGATTTAAGAAAACTGCAAATTTATATATTCATTGAAATGTTATCTTCATATATTAGGTGAAAAATATTTCTTATTTTACATATTTGGTATGCGAGGGGCCAGCGGCGAAAAGACCGAGCGCGACTAATGACGTTGTGGAAAAAGTCGCGACTACTCGCGGGTTAGTCACATCAGAAAAATTCAAGATTTTTTTATTTGAGATAGAAACGATACCGCCAGAATAACTGGCGCTGTTACAAGAAATAACCTATTGTGTTTAATAAGTCTATATTATAAAATATTTATAGTATACATATAATACATAACACGGCATCAAGTCGGACATTGAGTGCAACTTGAAATAAATTAATACTGCAATACCATAAAGCTCATCCATAATTTATAATAACTAGATTTATAACTATTCAAATTAAAATAAGTTAATTTAACCGTAATCTAAATCAGAGATGGACATATTTTACTGCCCTAGAAATAAATATTGACTTCGCGATGTATTTAAAAAGTATTTTAATATGCAATTATTTAAATATTTCATTATTTTAACCGCAGCGTTGTATCTTTTATGGTTCTATTTTAGTAATTTCTCTATTAAAGTTTTTAAAAAATAAATATTACTTTTTTGTTTGATATTAGTTATTTTTTTCAAATTATAGTCATTTTTTGTTTTCAAAAATACTGATCTTTTTAATAGGTGTTCTCTCAAAAAATCATTAATTTCAACCTTAAAAACATAAAGTATTCCTTCATTATTTGCTTTTGTATTACGATGCGTATCTCATTAGACGAAAAAGATGCTTGAAATATATTCCTTTCTATGAATAAATTTTTTTTAGGTTAAAATTAGTGAAAACTAAATGCGAATTTTCATTACTCAAAACTTAATGAACTGTAGCGTTTTATACAATTTTGATCTTTGGAGGAAAATTTATCAAAACTTTTAAAGTTCTTCAGTTATTAAATTTGTAATTAGTTTTATTTCTTTCTCCGTTTCACATTTGGTTTTGGCTGTTGTACAATGAAAAATTTGTTAAAAGTTTTAAATTAAAACGTCACTGAGCATATCTTTTAAATTCTTAATAAAGGACATTACTTATATTTAGTGAATAGTTTATTTATATATTTTTCCAAATTGCATGCAAGAGTTCGTACCTATCTCAGATAATTTTTCCTTTGGATTTATTTCACGCATTTTTTTTTTTTTTTTTTATAAACTTGGAATTTTTATTATCCAGAAAAGTAATTTTACATGTTTATATCTTGTCCGCAATTTATAAATAACTTGCATTTATTATTTTAGGAAGCGAAGTCCGTAGAATTCGATAAATGAAAAATTTTTAAAAAATTTAAAGATTCACCGATTTTATTAAAATAATATTTAAATAATTAAATCTATATTAGCTATCTAATTATTAAAACAAATAATGTTTTCCACTAAAGTTTAATTTCAAATTATCAAAGTATAAAAAAATGAACTTTATAAATATACGTACTCAGTAACATGCAATTACGATAACGAATGATAAAGTCATTAATGAAGACTATGATCTTTGGTAACACATAATGAGAAAATTGCATGATTATTACTTTCATATCACATATTTTCGAATATTTTAACATGAAGTAAACTACTAATAAATATAATAAAATATAATAGGTACTACTAGGTTATCCCGTCGACCAAAAAATTATCGCTAAACTATAAGATTGAATGCCAATAATGGATGATCGTGAATGTCACATTCAATGACATTAAATACGATTCACGTGTTAATGTCATTAAGTGATCTTTTATTTGTATTTTTATTAATACTCTGCTAATTATTTGCTTCTTCGTTATTTAAAATAATTATTATGTCAACATGCATAATTTGGCTATTAATTTGGCGATTTGTATAATTTGGTGAAATTGGTCGGCGGGATAACAGAGTAGTACAATATAATATATGATACATAGTATAATGTAATTCACAGTATATGTAATTCATAATATATAATATAAATAACTACAGTATTAATAAATATATTCGCAATCTTCATAACATGTTTCAACATTATTATTTTGCATATGAAAAATATTACTCTTGACTTGAGGTTCTAAACTGAGTGTGAGGAACTTTAGAAATTTATTCTTACGCATTCGTTGTAAAATATTTAGTTTTATCAAAGAAAATACTCCTTTTTACTAAATTTGTTTTTACTATGACATCATTTCACTCTCTGAGTTTCTTTGAGATGAGCGTCTAAATCTCAGTAGCAACGGATTGAAAAAAAATAATGTCATCTTTATACGATGTGAGCTTTTTTCATTATGACGTCATTAAAAGAAAACATTTAAAATTATTTCTAATTTTATCGCGGAAATAGAATCCAAAATGATATAGCAATTATTTTCGGACCCCATTTTGTCCAATATATCCATTTAAAAACCATTGTTTCCCTTTTATCTTCAACAAAAGAAGTATTCCGATTATCACCAATCTTAATAAATTTGATAAAGGATGTATAAAAAAAAAATCTACCCGTTGGATAATTTTAATAAAACGAATTTTTAAAAAGAAATTATGAAACGACTGAATATATTTCGCGTTTATTCTTCTTAAAATTTGAAACATCTGGTAATTAAATTACCATCCGTTATCTGTATTGATGCGCGTACATTAAAAATGGTGCTAGAATTTTTATCTTTTTTAAACATAGTTAAAAGTGTTTATGAATTCAGTTTGTCTCTCCGTTTGTATATCGGCCTGTACATGCTCTCGTACAACTCCCGTAAATATTAACCGATCGCCATGAAACGGGTATATGTTATTGGGTATCACTGTGGCATGTGTGGCATTGAAAATAAAGTATGTAGTATTTGCGATTCATTTACAGGAGCTTTCAAAGGAATTTTTATTACATTACGGTCTATGGAAGAAAATTGCTTGCGATGTATTTTAATAAAATTATGTGATTTTAAACATATTAAAATTGATATTCATTGCTGAAGTGTACTACAAGATTTTGACGATACAGCATGATGCGCTTTATCACTTATTTATAGGGAAACACTAAAGAATATTTCTACAAAAGAAAATTAGCAATATTTGTACTATGAACATGCACTGTGATGAACAATAATTATTGTAAGTGCATCTTCATCTGAGATTTGCATTTATAAATTTAATTATTTTTTAAATGTTACTTCATATGCATAAATTCTGTTTTGCAGATAAAAGTTTTCAACAGCGTAATTTTAATTGCTGAGTAGAATTTTTCAACTGCTCCATGCATTAAAATGACTACATTTTAGAATAATATGTAGTTATGCATGCATGTAAGTAGATCATATGCAGCGCTACACAAAAAATGATACATTTTCCAAACTATTCATGATTAATAGCAAAAATTGGGTTTTCAAACGCATTAGGTGTTTATCAAATTGTTCATTTAGCATCATGTATCAGCTTAGTAATTTGTTTTATTGTGGTATTCTGAATGTGCTAGAAAGTGTTTTACACTCTATGACTTACGAATGATTATTATTTTTTTTTTTTTTGTAAATTTGAGTTAATTTTCAAAATATGATATAATAGTGTATATAATATCATATATATATACACTGGTGTCCAAAAGTTAAGCATAATTGGTAATTAAGTAAGTAATGAAAGAAATATAAATCGTAATGTGGTGAAACTCCAGGTGTGTAAACAAAATAGTACGCGTCATATATTTTCGCGAAGAGTTTACCCCGAAATCGACCAGGGGACCGTCAACAAATTGAAAAATAACGAAGATCTTATGGATAACCCTGTCAAAACTAATGTAGCAAAAGCGTTCAAACTGCACATTATGATTAATTGGCTTATTGTAATGTACTGTGCTTATTTTTATAAGGATAGCATGGATACTCGTAGAGAAATTAAGGTTTTCTTAAAAACAGTCCTAAATTTTTTGCTTATAATTTGCAGAGTTCTTAGTATAAAATAATGTTCTTTTCTGAAAATATGACAGACATCATTGTACACAATACCCAGTTATCAGAATTTTAAAATAATTAAAATTGTTTGACAACTGAGCACATTTACTAAATGATTTTTTACTACGCATGCGTTAACGCTATTAAAATTTCATTTGCATATTATGTTAGTTAAATGTAAAGAGCAACTTTTGTGAAAGTCTCAAAAACATGGCTTAAAAATTCTGAAAATTATCGTTGATAGAATGAGATCAAAATTTTTATTCCCTAAATGAAACAAAAAGATGAGGGGCTGTATCCATACAACATTGTTTAGTGCCTACACAATATTGCATGTATAACTATCTATATTAATAAAATAATAAATCGCTCTCTGTGTGTGTGTGTGTGTGCGATAGTTAGCGAAAACTACGATACGTACGAAGCTCAAAATTTTTCTGAGAGTAGCCCAATATCTCTCCTGATGCACCTGACGCTCAGAATTTCAAATTTCTATTTATTAACTGAGTAATTAATTAAATTCCAAAACTCACTCTCAAAAAAAATCGCTTTTTTTTAGCTTTTTTCCCTTTTATTCTCTTATGGTTGGCTGGTTGCATAAAATTTTCGCAGAAATAATTTAAAAAACTGGGACTGACGTTTAAAATTCATAGACTGGCAAACTGTCAGTTTAAATGAGGATTTTTTTTTTAAATCACAGCTGCTGTACGCCATGGAGGAAAAATATAGGTGGTGGCGAAGTAAACCGAAAAAAAGGTTTGCAATATGAAACCATTTATCGCTGAAATTTTAATGTCTCAAAATAAAACACGAGGAAGGAATTTTGTATTAATAAGAAGGATTGGAAGAAATGAATTACAGCTGAAGCATATTTTACGAAGAAATAGTAATTTTTTAAATGGTTTTTTTTCTATTATATTATTTATTAAAATAAATGTTTGCTTTTAAAATAATTGAAATTGGAAAATTAAAAATAATTAAATGTCAAAACAAAATTAAATAAAATATTGAAAACATATTATTTGAAGTAAAAATTTGTATTACTAACAGTTTTCTCTTTATTTTCAGAAATTTGTAATACTTTATAACGTAGATGAAAAATGTTTATGATTTAACAACATATTAATAATTCCATGTCAATATATAAAATATAATGATGAAAAGATACTTTTAAAATCATGCATGAACACTTAAATACAAATAATAATATTAATCTAAATTCTAGATTTCAGAGTGCAGACGATTTTCAGACAGTAACGAAAGAATGTTGATTTTTCAAGCAAAGTCTTTAATGATGCTTCTATATTGATATTTCAAAGTCATATGATAAAAATAATCAAATAATTCTTGCCTATGATTGATCTAATTGTATCTTTCATGCATTCTGATCGTATATTACAGGCAATAATGGCACAAAACGTTATTTTTTAAATGAAATTTGAGTCATCTATTCAATAACAGTTTAAAAGGTAAAAAACAAAAACAAAGAATTACTGGTTTAAACCAGTTTGAATTGATCGGAGTTTCAAAGCACATGGTTTTGTTGGCGCTTATTTGGACTTAATGTAGCGGATTTTAGAGTTACATTTTTTGCGTCACCCCAAAATATTATACTGCCACTCTATTAATTTCTTTTTACTATATGGTTGTACGCATATTTTTGGCATTTCGAACATTAGAATGTATGAGTCATTAGCTGTGTTGCAATAAAAAACATTACACAACACTTTTCTATGAGTTTATTTTTTTAATCATTGATTAAATTTAAATGTGTTCTATTCAATTTAAAATTGTAATATGGCTTTAATTTGTTTTTTAAAACAAAAATAAAATAGCTGTTTGGCGTACAATTGTTTGTATCCGCAAACGATTCATTCACCATAATAAATTATCAAATATAAAAATATATTATCTATCAGAAATAGCCATAAAAAGAATAGTAGCAAAACTGATTATAACCTTAATGTTTAGACTAATTTAAACATAACCCGATCCCAACCAGAGAAAAAAAAACAGACTACACTCCGATTTGTGATACACAAAACTTCCGTGAGTATAAACCCGACCCTGACCTAAAAATTCTGTTTGGAAAAAAATATGGCTTTGATAACTGAGCTGAATCTCGCAAAAATGTTGAAGTGAAGCGTAACCCGATTAAAGCAAGGAAAAATAATTATATTAGACATGAAACCTGACCCGAAACTAAATATTTTCTTTAAAAAAACCCGAAATATGACTTGAACGAAATCTGAAACCCATAAAAATATTCCAGAGAACTATAACCAAATCCCAGCAAGACAAAATACTTTCCATGGTTATAAACCGACTCAAACCTAAAAAACTCCATTTGAAAAATCCTGAACTTTGACCCAAACCACATCTAAATCTGACCAAAGTATTCGAAAGAACCATAACCGGATTCGCGTAAGACAAAATAATTTCCGTGGACATGAACCCGATACGAACCTAAAACTCCCATTCAAAAAAATACCTGAAATATGAATCTAACCAAATCTGAAGCTTACAAAACTATTTCAAAGAAACGCAACCGGATCCAAACAAGACGAAATATTTCCATGGACATGAACACAATCCGAACCCAAAAAATGTCTTTGAAAAAATCGCGAACTGAACGAAATTTGAACTTGGCAAAAATATTCCAGTGAAGCATGTCATTATTCGAACAAGACAGAATTATTTCCGTGAACATGCAATAAGACCCGAACTCAATAGTTATATTTGAAGAAAAAACCCGAAATCTGAATTGAACCAAATCTGGACCTGACAAAAATATTCCAAAGAACTATACCCAATCCAAGCAAGACGAAATAATTTCTAAGGACATAAACCCAACAGGAACCTAAAAAATTCGATTTGAAAAAAAACTGAAATTTGACCCAAACCACATCTAAATTCGACCAAAATATTCGAAAGAATCATACCTGGATTCGAGTATGACAAAATAATTTCCGTGGGCATGAATGAGATCCGAAGCTAAAAATTCTATTTGAAAAAATACCTGAAATTTGAATCGAACCAAATCGGAACCTGATAAAAAATATTCCAAAGAATCGTAACCGGATCTGAATAAGGCAAAAAATTTCCATTCACATGAACCGAATCTGAACCTAAAAAATTTCTTTGAAAAAATCACGAAATCGGAACTGAACCAAATCTGAACTTAAAAAAAATATTCCAGTGAAGCATGTTCTTATTCGAACAAGGCAGCATAATTTCCGTGAACACGCAAGAAAACCCGAACCCAAAAATTCCATTTGAAGAAAAAGTCGAAATCTGAATTGAAACAAATCTGTTCCCGACAAAAATATTCCAAAGACCCATAACTGTATCCGAGCAAGGCAAAATAATTTCCATGGACATGAATATGACCCGAACATTAAAATTCAATATCAAAAAATATCTATAATCTGAACCGATTGAAAACTGAACCCGACAAAAATGTTCTAATGAATCATAACCAGATCCGAACAAGACAAAATAATTTCCATGGACATGAATATGACCCGAACATTAAAATTCAATATCAAAAAATATCTATAATCTGAACCGATTGAAAACTGAACCCGACAAAAATGTTCTAATGAATCATAACCAGATCCGAACAAGACAAAATAATTTCCATGGACATGAAACCAATATATGTTTCGGTGACATTTAGGTTGCAATTACATTACGGTAAGTCTTTGATTATATTTATTTTCCCGTTAGGTTACAGTTAGGTCACGGTTAAGTTAAAGTTAATTTAAAGTTAAATTGCATTTATTTTATGGTTAGAATAAGGATAGGTTACAATAAAGTGAAGGCTAGGTTACATTTATGTTATATTTAATTTACGGTAAGATTCTGTTAAGTCAAAGTTAGGTTACAGGCAGGTTATGGATACGGTACAAAAGTTTACGGTTAGGAATTTATCCATAGAGTGAACATTACGCATGATTTGATTAAAAATAACACATTTGTTAAATGGCTCTGAAATTATAATACTACATACCAACATTTTAGCTACCAGCGAGTATCGATTTCATGCATGGTATATTCGGATTTAAGAGTGATATAATTAGTTTGAAATTCAAAATATTTCACTTGGGATTTCTATGTAAAAAAAAAAAATAATAATAATAATTAGTTACGTGACTTAACAGTGATTTTTGATAAATATCAACAATTTAACACGAAAATCACTCAGTCGTTGGATACATATTCCATTCCGCGTTTCTCATCGCTTTGAGTATTTTTAAAGCTTAACATTAGCTGTTTTTTAAACCGATTTTTCACACAGTCAGTATCTACGTATTTCAGACAATGCATTTCTGCATGTTTCGAGTTAATGATAAAATCATACATATTTCAAGTTCGTTTAATATTGTTAATACGGACCCGCGCAACGCCGGGCGGGTCAGCTAGTATTTGGATAAAACCTGATTTTTTTGCTTCCTTTTAAGAATAAGGATTTTGAGTTGATTCTATAGGCGACCATTTTCAGAATTTTCAAGCTATGTTTTTGAAACTTTTACAAAAGTTGCTTTATTTAGCTAACACAATATGCAAATGAAATTTTGATATCGTTGACGCATGCGCAATGAAAAATTATTTACTAAACCTACTCATTTTTCATACAATTTTTATTATTTTAAAATTCTGATGACAGGGTATTGTGTACAATGATGTTTGTCATATTTTCAGAAAAGAACATTATTTTATATTAAGAACTCTGTAAATTATAAGCAAAAAATTTAGGACTGTTTTTATAAAAACCTTAATTTCTCTACGAGTATACATGCTATCCTTATAAAAATAAACACAGTACAGTAAAATAATCCGCTTAATCATAATGTGCAGTTTGAACGCTTTTGCTACATTAGTTGTGACAGGGTTATCCAAAAGATCTTCGTTCTTTTTCAGTTTGTTGACGGTCCCCTGTTCGATTTCGGGTAAACTGTTCGCGAAAATATATGACGCGTACTATTTTGTTTACACACTTGGAGTTTCACCACATTTCGATTTATATTTCTTTCATTACTTACTTAATTACCAATTATGCTTAACTTTTAGACACCAGTGTATATATTAGGGTGTGTGATGTAGAATCACATATAGTTTTCAAAAATTTTACATTTTTTTAAATTACAGTTAAAACTATCTTTAATTAAATAGCTATTTTATCTTAACGTTTTATTTCCATTCCACAGTAACTTAAATTTAAAAGAAAAAATTTAACATCTGTTTTATCATTAAAACTGGGCTCAGATAAACAGATTTCCTTTAGATGAATATTCACCCTAGCTAGAAACAAATAAAAAAAAAGAATAAAGATCGAATATGTTTGCGGTCATTGAAATTTCATTTTGCTCTGTGCGTAATTTTAAGTCTAACTTATTCGTTGCATAAGAGTCTTTTTATGTACATAAAGTTTGTTGTGTCTTTTGAGATCATTTTCTCAAAATATGCACCTAACGTACGAATTGGCAGTCGAATTCCTTTTTGGCGTATTTTTTGGACTGCTATTTTCTGGTTGCCCTGCTATTAAATTCAAAATCCTTTTAATTGTTGAGGCGTAATCGACTATTTTGCGTAGATGATATCAGTCATTTTTCATATGCCTTTTTGACGCTAATTGTGTGATGCCAATGTGAGAATTATTGTGTGAGGAATTAATTGGCTCCCTCTCGCTTCATGAACTCCGTCATGTGAAGAAGGTCTCTAAAAAAATGCTTACAGGCACCACCCCTAACTATTTCTGTAAGAAGTGATTTAATTTTTATAATTCTCCTTCAAATAAACAAAGTTCTTAAAAGGCATTTATTTTATTATAATGGATCACAGCCTACAACTCTAGCGAATGCATTTTACAAAGAACCTGGTCAACAATACTTTAAAGTACAGCTCTACAGTACAGGGTTGGTCGAAAAAATCGAATTATTTCAAATCCACTATTAATAATGCGGAAAAGTTGCCTTTTGTAATTAGAAGGATAACGCAAAAAAATTTGAAATCTGTTAATATCTTTAGGTCGCGCATCACACTTGAAGTTCGGAAATTTTGACCAAAAATGACATTTTTTGAAATTAATGATGAAAATTAAAAAAAAATTCGAACCTACTTCTAACAGCGCGGAAAAGTTTCCTTTTATATCTGAAAAGATAACGCAAAATGTTTTTTGAAATCGGTTTATATTTTTATGTCGCCCATCGCACTTGAATTTCGGAAAATTTGATCAAAAATGACATTTTTTGGAATTAATAAAGAAAATTAAAAACAATTCGAACAAGCTTGTAATAGTACGCTAAAGTAACCTTTTTCAATTAAAAAATGACTTTTTTCATCTGTTAATACTTTTATGTCGCGCATCGTACCTGAAATTTTTTAAAATGATCAAAATTGACATAGGCCGATTACAAAAACAATTGATAAACCGATCTTTTTCTATTCCACTTGCACATTGCGCAGATGAGCTGTGAACGCAAGTGGTTTTCAGGCTGGTTGTCATATAATTACCACAAAGAGTTACGTTATATTAAGAGAAAATCGGTTTAAAATGCTATAGAAGATGAAAAAGAGAAGGGCACATTTCGTTCATTCAGAGCAGGATTGAAAATTGGTCATGTAATGCCTATGAATGGTACCGGAAAAAATATTTGTGAAAGTATCGTTTTATATCCGTCTTCTAAAGAATGTCTCCTTAGATGAAGTCCTTGTAGTTTGATGTGACGGCATCTCTATCAATACGGGATTGAAAAAAGGGGTTATTCGAAACTTGGAGTTATAGGTAGACAGGCCTTGCAGTGGTGCATTTACTTTTTGCATTTCATCGAATTGCCTTTTAGGCACTTGTTTCAATGTATTGATAATAAAATCAAAAGGCCAGCTTTTTTTTCTTGTCCTATAGGCAAACAACTACCTGCTTGTGAAAGAATACTTGTCATCAAATTTGAATCAATCAATTGCTCTAGCCCAATAGTGACTATTGAAAATCCAAATGACCTTAGTAAAGATCAAAAGTATCTTTTTGAAATGTCAAATGCTGTGCGATCGGGATTCTTCCTGAGGATATTTCTGTCCGAAATCCAAGGTCCATTTCTCATTTCCGAGGGCTAACGACCGCCAATAGAATTCTCAGACTGTATATATCCACATAAAACCCTAGGACTGAAATGAAGCAGTTAGTTTTATTCATCATAAAAACATATGTACCTGTATGATTTGAAATTAAGAAGCATAATTGTATTATATATAAACCAAAGCATGTACACAAGACAATAACAACATCGCGCTACCTATCAAAAAGTCTACAGGAAGTTATAGACCCTGTTCTTGAAGTAACGCTTACTTTGCTCATCTACAAAACAATCAATAATTACAGATGAGAGGGAATAAGTGCGAGAGTTAGGATTACGACAAGTTTTGAAAGCAATGAAACTGTTGACAGAACAAGTGGCGACTGTAAAAGATTTTGGGTTACCCAAGTTAAATTTTGGTGTTCAGGATTATGCTGGTCGAGCTGCAAAGTTACTTCACCACTTATATACCTATATTACACAGAATCAGCCCACAGAGAATTTTCTCTTTTATTGAATCAAAATCTATCTCAGAATTTGGAAGTGGAAACAATAAGGGCGTTTCCGTGCCACAGACACAAGTAATGGAATGATGTGTGAAACTTGTGAGGGAGGCTTCTGAAAAAGTATGTGGCTCTATTAGCAGAGACAGCTATGTTAGATCAACTTTTCTTTCGCGATCACTAATGCCAAAATTTGATAATACATCTCACTACAAGACTTTACCTGTGGCAAAAAATGAAGGCAAGAAAGAAAAATAACTATTCTTTAAAATTACTATAATCATTTTAAAACATTCGTGGAAAGGTTACTCCATACAATTGGTGTAAAAATGGTGGCAAACGCTGCCTCCAGTTTTATAGAGTAATTGTTTTCCCATATGCAATGGTGTAATTTAAACATATATTACTGGTGTAACATGACAATGTTACGCCGGTTTTAACGGTTAAATTCTCCATAAAACTGGAGGCAGCAATGCTGCCACCAATTTTACGGAGTAACGTTTCCACAAATGTTTCTCAGTGATGCAAATAGCCTAATATTGTTTGAGTAAAACTTGTTTGAATTTATTTATTTATTTATGTTGTTGTTGTTGTTGAAGAATGTCTCATTAAGTAGTTTTCTTAATCTGTTCAATATTAACTTTAAATAAATAAAGTAGTTGAAATATATGCTTTTCTAAACTTTTTCATAATTTATAAAAATGTATTTTAAAAAATTATTAACCAATTTTAAATTCGTTTATAACACGTTTATTACACATACATTTATTACGAATTTTATACGTTTATTTAAATACATAATTTTATGTTTCTATACATATAATGGAACGATTTTATGTTATTGGAAGTAGATGTGAAAAGAAGACAATTTTTCATCTTTTATATGAAACATTGTCAATTTTCACAAAATTTCCCTAATTTAAATGGACTTAAAGATATTAACAGATTTGAAAAGGGAAAAAGAAAAGTTATTTTTTAATTGTAAAAGGTTACTTTAGCGTTACTATTGCAAGCAAGTTAATTTTTTTTTTTAATTTTAATCATTAATTACAAAAAATGTCATTTTTGATCCAATTTTCCGAACTTCAAGTGCGATGGTTGACCTGAAGATATTACCGATTTCAAAAAAAGTTTTGCATTATCTTTTTAGATTTAAAAGGAAACTTTTCCGCTTTATTGAAAGTAGTTTCGAAATTTTTTTAATTTTCATCATTAATTTCAAAAAATGTCATTTTTGGTCAAAATTTCCGAACTTCAAGTGCGATGCACGACCGAAAGATATTAACCGATTTCAAAAAAAAAAATTGCGTTATTTTTCTAATTACAAAAGGCAACTTTTCCGCACTATTAATAGTGGATTTAAAAAAATTCTATTTTTTCGACCCACCCTATTTTTTTTTAATAAAAATCTTTGGATTATTATTATTTTTATTTTTTTTTTTTATCTTTTTTATTATTTTATTTCAAATTTTTGCCAGTTGTAAAAGCAGTGCAATGGATAATATTCTTCACGATTAGAAATAAATACATACATTTAAGTGTGAGTAATAAAACAGAAAAAATACAATTAATTGATTATGTAGTAAATACAGGAAAGTATTAAAAATTACGCCATAAAAATTTTCTTTACACACACTATTAAGAGAAAGAAAATTTTGAAATAAAAAATTCATTAATATGCATTGAAAACAGTAAATGGAGAAAATTATATCATGTTTAAAATAGTAACTAATGCGAAATATTTTAAATCTAAAAATGTATTTACGACAGTATTTCGATATACTTTTTTAACATTTGCCGCCAATTTTAAAGGACCACAAAAAACATATTTCCTTTCAAACAATGAAACGAGTGATCCAAAAAAATGAATAATTCAAAAACGAATCAAGGTACGAAGATACGATTTGAACCAAATGTATGGAAAAGAAACCGGGTTTTGTGTGGTAACGAATAAAATAGTTATGCTGGAATTTGTTGAGGTAACCCTGGAAAAGCCAAAAGTGACAGTCTAATGTGGTTTCGCTGCTGATTTCATAATATTTCCATTTTTTTCGAGGAAGTCACACAGACGGGTTTCACACTCTGTGACTTTTGGTTGTGAATATTCTTGTATTCAAAAATGTACCGCGAGAAACCAGAATCACTAACAGCACTGAAAGATGCCATCCGCCAAAATGTGTCTGCCATAATGAAAGAAATGCTACTAAATGTTGAGAACAGTGTGGTGTCTCGCCTCACAGCTGTACTTCTGATTGTCTGATAGACAGCACGTCGAACATTTACTGCAGTAATAATTAACACTTAACTAAGCTGACTTGTAAGTTGTGAACATTTTTTCATTTGTAAATCATCTGTTTGTGCAATAAAATGCTACAGCGCCATCTGTCGGTCGCCAACTGAGCTATTTCTTTTTCGTTGCCACACAAAACCCGGTTTCTTTTGCATCAATTTGGTGAAAATCGTGTCTTGTTATCTTGATTAATTTTCGAAATATTCATTTTTAAAGTTCGTTTTTACTTTTGGATCACCCAGTATATTCACCAAATATTAAAAAGAGAGAACAAAATTAATTAAAAAATATATGAACTTGTGTTAAAATAAATAAATAGAAACTAGTACATCATATTTAAAAAGAGCAAATAATAATACTGACAAACATTTGTAAGTTAAAAATGTATCCATATAAGACTTTTAATTGCCCCTGTAAATAAAATAATTAATCACACATACTAACAAACTAAACTTGGTGAACCTAAATATTTTTTTATCAATTTCATGAAAATCCAAGCATATATGCATGAGTTATATCGAGAACAGACAAACCGAATGCATAAACTGTTTTCAACTTTGTTGCTGAGAGTTAAAAAAAATAATAACAATTTGCACTTTCTAACAAGGCTACGATAAAAAAAAAAGTTGAATTGTCTGTAATCAGCCGTAATAAATTTTATGCACTGTCACTTCTTAAATTTTGTGCGATCTTACGTGTTGTAATCTTGTACAGTCAAAACAAAAACATATAAAACTTTCTTTGTGAAAAAGTAAAATTTGTTGAAACAATGCATTATTTAATGCGTGGAAACGCATATTAATAAGTGAAGATTATAAATAAATGAATAATTTATCTCTTAATCGCCGTGCCTAAAATATTGTCCATGAGTGAATCGTGAGTGACGATTAACGGGTTAAAGTTAGCAGGGCTTCGGAATTTGCAATTATATACACTGTAAAAAAAGTGTCGATCTACTAAAAAAAACTTTAGTGATCCTTGTAATTACTAAAAAAATTTAGTAATCTTAGTCGGTTACGATAATCTGTAAGAATTACTAGAAAAAAGTTAACAACGAACAGAGTTAATAATTTTATATTTTTAATAGCTATTACTAAAATTCACTTGATGTGGCCTTGATAGCATAGTGGTTATAGTAACGGAGTCCAGGCTAAAAGGTGCCGGGTTCGATACTGGCCACTGCCTAATACGCCCCGAATGTATGCAGTGTAAGTACTCGTTAATAAAGGGATTATGAATATCCTGACGGAGCAGTAGCAATGTTTGGTGCTGCCATCTATTGCGGTTTTGCCGAAATTCTTCCTCTCCAGAAGTCTGGATGCAGCTCGAAGGGAGCTCCTGCCCTTCGAGCCCACGTAATGGTTATTAAAAATAATTTTGGAGCTATTACTAAAATTTGCTTGGTGGCTCATACTGAAAATTTTTAAGTTAGTTATACAAAAAATTCTTTGTAATGGTTACTAAAAAATTATGTGGAATACAAATTTACTAAAAAATTTTTAGTAACCTCTTGAATTTTTTTTTGCAGTGTACATGAATAAGATATATTAATTTGAAACATAAATTTAAAAAAAAAAATATTACGATTTAAATGGAATATATTTAATAAGTTTCAACATTAAAATAATAATTTCTTTTCTGATTTTGTTTCTGTAATACATAGTATAATTTTTTTTATTAAATATGGAAAGTCTTCAAAACCGCTTTTTCGCATAAATAGCAAAATGAAAACTTTTTTCAGTTTGTTGAATTCAATTTAAACTTTCTTTTTTGCCAGAGGTTTCATTATTCAAATATGAAAAATATATATGTGCGCAGAAATTACGTACTTTATATCTGCGAAATTTTTTTTTTTTTTTTTTTTTTTTTTTTTTTTTTTTTTTTTTTTTTTTTTGTTGACTGTGGAACTTTATAGAAAGTTTATATGTAAATGAAAAATTAAAATTTTTAAAAAATTATTTTTGTCTTAAATTTCTTTCTGTTTTTGAATAATTAAGTTAATGTTTATTTATTGAAGTTAAATTATTGAATTTAATGCTGTTTACAGAACTGTCAAGTTTCTCAGTTGATACTTTATACAACTATCATATATGTATGAAATTTTTAATTTCTAATCCTAATAAATTTTTTTAGGAAGATTTATGTATATAAAGTGTTACTTTTTTTTTGCTATGCAGCGGAATATGTATTATGAACTAACAAACATTTTATAAAATGTGTAGTAGAGAATACATAATACACGTACTTAGTAATTTTTTTATAGTGATATTTAAAGTAATGGAGATTTAAACTACCAAAAACGAAAAAAAATATTTGCATAGAATAAAAATAATTTGAGATTTCTATGATTTCTCTGTATAGATTTTCTTTCCAGTCAGACATAAATTAAAATAAAATAAAAATACTTTCAGGTAAACAACTTCTATTCTTTTCTACATTAATTGAAGGAAAGAAATATGTAACTTTACACTTTTAAAAGAATTTAATTTTGATATTCTATTGATATGGAAATTAGAAAGAACTTGTATATTTATTTCTTATGTATAAACTTTCTGTTATTTTTAGTTCAAAAATGCTGTCTTTTTATTTTTTGTTATCTGTTTATTATTCCTGTTTTACCAAGCGAAAATTTATGACAACAGAAATTTTGAAATACAGTTAGAGAGAATTGAATTTTGCTATGAAATTAGAAGGATATTATTACCGTAAAAATAGGTTTTAATAAAGGTATAACACTACTGAAATATGAATGAGTAATCAAAATTTCCTATTATTTCGATTTCATTTTAATGTAATTTGAAAGATTTCGGTATTTTTTTATTCCATTGCAGCAACTTGTTATTATTGTTCTATAAAAACACTAGATGATTTAGTAAAAATATGCTATTTTCAGTTTATTACGAATAAATCAGCAAAAAATTGTTCAATAGGAAATATAAGAAACGTAATTATTTCATTTTGTAAAATTTAATTATAAATTAGTTTATATATATATATATATATATATATATATATATAATAGAGAGAGGGAGACACACAGATATGTATGTATTAAAAATTAAATAACGTCTTTATATAAATAAATGGAAAGTTTGAAAATTGAAAAAACTTCTAAAGAACTTTGATATACTGTTGCAAATTAATGTTCAAGAACAGAAAACAAGCAGTATTGTAACAGTACTTTCAAGCTATTGAAATAAAAAAAATCGTAAAGAAAATTAAAGAAATTAGCATCAAAAGTGACGATAATAATGTTAAGGATTAAACTAAATTTCTATATAACAACAATTACACTCCAAAGGAAAATAATCCGTAAAGTTACTAAAAGTTTTCCAGGAAACTTGGATTCCTAAAATAATTATGTAACGACAACATTTTTATTTTTCTTTGTTTTTTATTTTCTTTCTTTCTTTATTTTTTGTACAGTATATGAATAAAATGTTTCCAAGCATAGGGAATAATGTAACTTAATATGTGTAGAATTATTTTTTTTCAGTGAAAAAAAAAACAGTATTTATTTAGTTCTAATATTCTGTAATATTGTTTTACCTAAGTTCAGGCACAGCCCAATATTATTTTCCGGGTATGTATAGCTATGAACGATATTAAATATTTTGTCGCGCATAACTTTATAAATATTTTTGAGATTTCGAATCTAGTTGCCACAGACGGTACTTACCAAGGTAATCTGCCTATTATGAAGTATAAGTTTCAAATCATTAAAAAATTTTTGTTAAGGAAAACTGATAAATAAATACAATTAAAGTATTATATAAATAATATTGTCACAGTAATAAAGTATTACATCATAAAAATATTTCAATTATATAACAAACAATTCAAATTGATATTTTGTTCTATCATTCCGTTCTTAATTTTTTTCCCAAAAATGCTTATAAAAGCTAAAAATTGAAATATTTACATGAATGTCAATTTGCCAGAGTTAAAAATAAAAGAGGTATAAGAAGTTTTAGAATTATTATAGTATTAATGGGAATTCGGTGGCGACATTCCACGACGAAATTTCAATTTTGGAATTTCTTTTTCTGCATTTTTAAAAATCTTCTACACATAAAACAAATATTTTTTTACACTTTCGTATGGGTAACAAATCTACTTTCGATTGTAATTTGTTTGAAATCTGTATCTTAATAGACTGATTTATAATGGTTTATAAAATAATTTTCGAACACTGTATTTTAAACTTGTCTAAAGTGTGTGCAGTTTCCATTAAGAAATAACATTAAGCATTTTTTTTTATTATAAAAAATAAAAATTAACCAGAGTTTGTCTCCCAATATTTTTTCTAAATGAAATGAAAGCTTCTTCAATCAATAAGTAAAAATAATATATTAAAAAAGTACAAACGAACTTAACCTCAGACAGTCTTGCAAAAGGGCAAAATTGTAATGTTGTTTTCTCAGCATTTTGTTTTAATTGCTAAAAAAATATGATTCTTTCAAAATTATAGAAAAATCTTATTTACGAATATGAATGTTATCCTTCAGTGAGTTAATAATTGCACAATGTATTAAAAATCTATTAAATCAACTGAGTTATATCATTTTAATTATTGCTTCCATTGCAGTGAAACCTGGAGCTTAGTGAACGTCTATAGACGGGCTTGTCAGTGAGAGGGTTAACTTACATGAAATTGAACAATTTAAGTTTTTACGATCCACAACCAGCCTAGTTTTTACTTTTTCGATTTTGGTGCCAATTTTTTTTAATTTTTTAACTTTCAGAACCGGTTTGAAGCGGTTATGAAACTGAAACTATCCTAATATATAAAGAATACAACCAAAATCAAAAAATAAAAAACTAGGCCGGTTGTGGATCATTTTCAGCTATCCTATGCAAAAAAAATGTGTCAAAATATTAAAATATGAGCGATATATTTGGAAAAAAACGCCGCTATAGACTTTATATTATCATTCGGGTCTTTTTCAATCAGTAGTGTGGTTTCTTGAGTAATTAATTTTGTTATAATCACTGACATTTTCCCCGTTCTTAAGAATTACTTTAACCTCATTAAACAGCAATGTCGAATTCACGCAGAGACAAAATGACCTAAATATAAAATGACTGAAGTTAAACTGATTTCTGCTGCAACATGCACGAAAAATATGCTGTATAAAGCATATTTAGACTTTCAGTGATTTTTTTAAAGTGAAAGCAACAACTATTATGCAACAGAATGACAGCAATGACATAATACGTCTATATGCATATGAACTGTCCTTAAGTGAGGGCTCCTGGATATAGGAAATTTACCACATTAAAATATCATTTGCCTTGCCAGAAATAAAAACTATAAAAACAAAGACAACATATGAAAACTAAAACCTGTTTGAAAATCAAAAATTCTTAAAAATCTGCGCTTGCACTTGAATTTTTCAATTAAATGACTTCGTAAACATATCAGCTGCTTTTGAAGATAAGGTTAAGAACCATTATTTTGAAATCCAGGCCAAAAAAGTGATGTTTTGATGGTTGTATTTTTTAATTGCCTTGATATTTTTTAAGTTGAAATAAATCATAAGGTACCCTGGGGTAATAACGCCACGTTAAGGTTCTACCAATTTTCACGGCTTAGTTTTAGATTGTATTTTTCAAACAAATATAGGATCTGACACAGCAACTCATTGACTATCTATATAAAATAAAATAATTTAACAGATATGTATTCATAAAATGTAATGGCGTTTTTTCTTGACCCATGCTATTTGGCGTTATTACCCACCTATATGGGTAATAACGCCATGCAAACAAAACTATGAAATAAGATGGAATAATTGCATGTAGATATCCCAATTCTAAAAATATAAACTCTACAAACTTAGAAATTGACAAATTGCATTCTAAGCTATTGAAAATGTTCAGTTTTTTGTGAAAGTGTAAGAAAAAAAAAAGTGTGATGTGGGAGGGGGGGATGAGGCATAAGAATATCAGACCGTGAGCTTCTTTTTGCTTAAAAAGAACCGCTTAAATAGAAATATGAGAAACATTGCACAGTTTTAACTGTGTTTATTTAAATCAGTATTTAGGATTTAGCTCGGCCACTGTAGGGAATCTACCGGGGTATTAATGTCAAGGATTGGCGTTATTACCCCGGTATAGTTATTGCGCAGTACATTTTAAATTAATAATTATCTCGAGAATCCAAAGTCTTCAACAACATTTTAAAAGTACATGAAATGCACTGCAAATTTATGTAATTAACAAAGTATTTCCGGATAAAAAGATAGTCTTCACATCACAAAACCTACCTCGCAAATTTTTGATCAAGCGTTAATTTTAGTTGTTTGTAAAAATAATAAGACCTAAAAATGAAACAAATTAACTTGAAGCTGTTTTTTTTTTGCGATTTATATGACTCAAAACCCTTCTGCGCAGATCATATGGGGGTCATTTACCTGATTATTTCATAATTATGCAAAATATAAGCACTTGGCGTTATTACCCCAGGGTACCTTATTTAATCAATAATCTGCAATTTTGAAGCCTTGAAAAACTCCTTTTTCCCTATAGAAAGTGTCTAAGTTCAGGGTTGTGAATGCCATTTTAATGAAAAATTAAATTCCAGTATGTTTGGAGGAATATATCTCTGACAAGCAGCAACATTCTTTTGTCATAAACTGTTAGTATAACACTACCTGCTTATCGAAATTTATTTGTTTCTAGTCCAGGAATTTGGGGCTCAAAAAGGACAAATAAATGCAAGTTTTGGTATATTTTTGATTTTTGGTGCCTTTATGTTTTTTGGTTCGCTGAACATGAATCTGGAATTATCCAGTAAAATTTATCCCGGAAAACACTTTTTTTTAGCAAAAACCATGAGTTGTCTTTGTTATTTCTAAATAACTTCAAAAATATGTATTTTACATAAAAGTCCTCTTTACATAAATTAAAGACGACAAAAATTTTCTACATTTTATGTAATAGAAGTTTTTTTTTTCTCTGATCAATAGTTTAGCCGTGACAGTGCCACAAAAATCTGTGTAAAAAGCAAAAATTCTGGAAAACGCTAATTACGGCACTGTAACGTCGATGAAACGTGAAAAACACTCTACGCAAATTTTGAACACTTAATAATACCAAATATAGTATTATTGACTATATTTTATAAATCTGATGTTCATTGTTTCCTTCATAACTAAAAAATAAATTTAAAAAAAAGAAAAATCATGCGTTAAGCATGCAAACTACAGAAATCACAGCAAAGTATTTTAAGTAAACTACAGAAATTACATTCTTAGAAACTATCATTCATACGCGTCATATATTTTTTGCGTGGCCCTCTATTTCATTTTATCTATATTCTGCAAACATTTTTTACTAAATTGAATGCAATTCAGGATAAAAATGGATAACTTATTTCAAAACTTCCTTTAAGTAATTTACGTTCATATTCACTAGCGTTTGCGAGCTCTTTTGGATTGCCCTGTGTATCAACTATTGCTTTTATCAATTATTGCTGTCAAATAAAATGCATAGATCTAGTGAAATTAGAATAAATTAAATTTCATTTCATCCATCCATCAGCCGTCATTGAATACAAATACAGTACTTCAGAAGAATATATTATTTGAAATCTTTTGTGTGTCCCTGTAAATGCTGCGCACATCATATTATGCATGGCTGTATCGCGTAATTTACATTAAGACTCAGCGACATATATCAATTTTATTATGTATATATATTAGTTTCAATATAATTAAAATATGCCGCACACGATTCTCCCCCCCCCTTTACTATTAGCAAATTGAATTCTTTTGTGTAGTCCTGTGAATGAATAACAAGTATTTTTTCACTGCATAATTTACAAATTGCATATTTTAATGCACCTCGTAAATGCATATAAATTTTAATATGTTTGAAAGAGTGCAACATCTTTAAATTTTATTTCAAACTATTTTTCCCCTTACGCCGTAATGTAGTAGAAAAACTTTTGATTGACCCTATGCAAATAAACTAAATATGTTAAAAACTTCATTTGAAATACTGTTCGTGCTAGGGTAAACTTGAATAACGTCCAAAAATTTCAGATCATTCCGAATCAAGAGTTAGAACGTGGACAAGTGACAGACAAACCGAATGCATAAGCATTTTTCAACTTTGTTGGAAAGTGCTAAATATGAGTACATCCGTCATCGAAATCTTCATTTGCGATTAGAAAACAATAATATTAATAATAAAGCATTTCTTAACTTGACTAAAACAGACTTTAAATGACCATGAAAATCACTAAATTTTAGAAAACAGGAATTACGGCACTGTACATAAATTTAATATGAAAACTGACTATTTTACGCAAATATTAACTATAAATAATACTAAAAATTATATGATTGACTGCATTTTACAATAAAGTTGCTAACAATATATACGACAACTCATTATGAATCATTATTTAATTATAAATAATTTTGTACATTACTTAGTACATTTAATTAAAAAAAAACAAAAAATACTATTTTCGCTTTCTTTTACTTGAGGGTCCGTACTTTTCACCGACATCTACAAAGTATAAAAAAAAGTATGAGATTAGTGGGTGTTTTTATTACTTCTAATGTTATAAGATAAATGTTTTTTTAATAGTAAATATTTGAAACTTTACAGCATGACTATTTCCCCTTCCATTGGATTCATTGGTTCATTGGGTTATTTGCAATAGCAAATGAAGATTTTGATTACAGATATGCTTATTTTTATTTATTTTTTAGTTATGAAGGGAACAAGAACATAAAGGTACAAGGTAAAACTACAGGGTTACAAAAGTATTCTATTGTGTTTCCAACTATTAGTATAAATTTCTGAAAGAGAAATTTCAACTTGCTAGGTATTTTCTTGCAAAATGAAATTTTCCCATTATAAAGTATATATACATCAACCGATAGATACAGAGCTGTTCAAAAGTATAGGAATACATATTTGGATATTTACGATAACCTTATTTCTCTAAATAACGATGTTTTATTAAAGATTTCAAGAAGTGTTCGAAAGTGTTTCATAGTCCATGCTTAAAGCATGATTTTTCTTACTTATTTCAACAATAAAAAGAACATTTGAGTTTCCGGTTCTACAGTATAACATGCAACATACATTCAAAAAGTAATATTCAGAAGTTTTTGAAGAATCGAAACTGCATTTTCAGAAAAAAAGTGTTGTAAAGAGCTTTATAATTTATGCTTAAAACATTATTTTTCTTTCTTTTGACTTATTTTTGAGTTATAAAAGAAGCAATTAACATCATATTTATAAAATATAGTCAGGAAAATGATATTTAGTATTATTAAGTTGTTAAAATTTGCGTAGAATGGTTGTTTTTCACGTTTCATCGACGTTACAATGCAGTAATTATAGTTTTACAGAATGTTTTGCTTTTCAGACAAATTTTTGCGGCACTGTCACGGCTAAAATATTGATCAGAGAAAAAAACATTTATTGCATGAAATGTAGGAAATTTTGTCTTCTGTAATTAATGTACTGAGGACTTCTATGCAAAATGTATAATTTTGATGTTATTTTGAAAAAAAAAACAACAAAGGAAAGTCACATTTTTGCACGTTTTTTGTCAAAGAAACGTGTGTCCGGAGATAAATTTTGTTGGATAATTCCAGATTCGTGTTCAGCGACCCAAAAAACAAACGGGTACCAAATATCAAAACTACACAAAAACTTGCATTTATTTTCGACCAAATCCCTGGACTATTCCTTAGGGCATTATTACTTTATATTGTTCTGTTGCCCCATTTTCTATAGGGAAGAGTAATTTTTTTAAGGGCTTCAAATTTGTACATTATTCATAAAATATGACCTGCTTTAATATTTAAAAAATCAAGCAAATGTAAAATGTATAATTTTGATGTTATAAAAAAAAAAAAAAAAAAAAAAATCGCATTTTTTGCACGTTTTTTGCCAAAGAAACATGTTTCCGGAAATAAATTTTGTTGGATAATTCCAGATATGTGTTCAGCTACCCAAAATACATAAATGTACCAAATATCAAAACTACACCAAAACTTGTATTTATTTTCGATTAAATCCCTGGACTGTTCCTTGGGACATTGTTACTTTACATTCTTATGTTTCTCCCCTTTTTATAGGCCAGAGTAAATTTTTTCAGGGCTTCAAAGTTGTACATTATTCATAAAATATATGATCTACTTTAATATTTAAAAAAATCAAACAAATCCAAAATTACAACTATCACACTTTGCCTGATTTTCAGAATAATGGCTCCTAAGCACTTGAAATAGTAGCAGAAAACAGTTTAACACTTCAATTTTTTTAAACATGATTTTGCAATGAAATGCTATTTTTATTATATTTGAAGTAAAATAACGCTGAAATAAATAAAAATGCGATTTCTAACTGGATATACTCGAAATTTCTTTCTGGCATCTTTAAGTTTTCTTCTCTCTCAAATATAAATAAAATAGAAAAAAAGAGACCTTGAAAGCGACAGTTTCTGTTATTTTCCATTACGAATAAAAGATGGCAAACAACTAAGTTTAACAATGTAAAAGAAATTTAACTTAACTGTTTTCAGCACTATGACATAAAAACATCTCATAGAAGATAACTTTTCTTTTCTTTCAAATAAAATTTTTAGAAATACACCATATTTCTTTATTTGATTTAATTTTGAAACACAATAATTTCTGTTTCACAAAATAACTTTATTGTTTACCTGGGGGAAATTATGAAGGGAAAAAAAGTTGTATTTTCTACTTCTAGAAGAAAGACTACCGTAATAGCACGAAAAATAAGAGAAAAACAAACAAAACAAAATGTAATCTTCTAGTAATACTTTTAGAGTGATTTAATATTGGAGATTTTGTTTTGACAGATTGTTTCTTACTAAAAACGTGAAGCTTGCATCTATCGATTTAAGTGACGAAGGAATTATTTCATGACCACAGTTGTTGAATCATTTAAATTTGAGTATTCTCGTACTTTATAAATCACTGTTGTCTATGTAAACGTGGTAAATGTTCAAGATAAATACAAGATCTCACAAATTTAAGAATAGATATATGCATGCTGAAAGAAGAATAAAAAATTCTCATGAACAATTATCCTCTATAGATATGTGAAACTAAAAGTTTTCGTTAATAGAAAATAGGTTTCTTAATTGGAATTTTTAACTACTGCAAACTATCCCTCAATCTAAAAATTTTCACCAATCTTTAATATTTAGGTAAAAAGATAAATATTGTTTATCGGTATTTTCTGAATCGATAGCTTAATTTATGTTTCTGAACTTACATAAAGTAAGACTTCTTCTATAGAGAGATGGAGATCACCTTAGTTTTAGAGGGAATTTAAAATACATATATTATACATGATAATTTTTAAAAATAACAGAGAAAATTGGTTAATAAGACAAACTTTAAAAAAACAAAACAAATTAAGAGTAAAATAAAACAAATTATTATTAAAACTGCAGAACATGTACTTAATATGCACGTTTAATCTGTAAGACTGGTAATCTTAAGCATGTGTACAAAATTAGAAAATTGGTGCAATAACATAAACATTTTGGCGTAGTTTAAAAGAAAAAACTGTTTCCACTTTTTCTTAGGATATTTGTTCAAAATAGGAGGCTCTGACCCCTAACAGCTATGCTCATCAACCCGCATTAACACACCACAAACTCTAAAAACCCGCTAATTTGACCGGCTTTTAAATGATTACAAAAGATTGAAACTATATTTTTTAAAGAAGGGCGATGTCCCTGTAAACTGATTGCCATTCCTTTCCCTTTCATTGCGAAATTTAAAAATTGAATCAGCTACTGTTGAACATCTACTGGCAATTTACAAAATTGATTAAATAAGGTCAGTTAAACAGTGAGATACACAGTCTTTGCCACATGGTATTTTTGAACAGCGGTATAAGCTTTTTTTAAGTAAGGGGTTGCAAATGCATCGTTTAAATTTAGTTTAAATTAATAGTAACTGTGTGTAATGGTAAAATTTTCTTTCTTTTTTAATATTCATGTAAAAATACTTTTGATGTTTGAAGGGAAATATTATTTGTGCGGCATTAGAATTCGCAACGATAGTTAAAAGGATCATATCAAAATATAAAGTAATTGTCTTGTCTAAATATATTTTTGAATTTTAACTGTTTTGCAATATAACTTGGTCATTTTAAATATGACGTAATTTCATCTGGACTCTGCTTTCAAAGCACTTTCGACTAAAGAAAATGCTTGAAAATATTTATTGAAGTAAATTAAAATTTATTTCTTATGTCATCAGTAATGTCCTATTAAGAAAATAAAATTAGTAAGTAATTAAGTGAGGCTTTGACATTTAACTTTACATAATAAAAAAAAAATAAAACATCAACGAAAATCACGCCACTATGATTCAATTATAATTCGACGAAATCCAAAATCAATTTCAACAAAATTTTTCACCGTCGCATGCTTTTCATACGTATACTCACTATTCTAAATACATGGTTATTGCAAAAAGTCGTCAGATTTTCCGAAGCGTTTATTTCGGAACATAATACGGTTAAAACAATGAGTAACACATGGAAATAAATCAAAAGTATACACGATTGACGTCCATACTACAGATGTTCGATGTGAGCTACTACATACTTATCGGCTTAAATCTGCTTAAGTCTTTTTATCAAATTTTTCCACGCGGTTGACAGTGGTATGGAAAATCCACGACTAGCAATAACGCTAGGCTGACTGGAAATTTCAACTTTATTAAACAACGGGCCATTTGAACCGTCGATACCAGTGCAGAATGGTTTGTTGGATTGTTTTTGCGTTTTGTATGCATTCCGGAACCGTTATAAGTGATTAACACTTTGAAGATTGTAGTACACAAAGTACTTTCTGCTGTACAATCACTATTTTGAATATTGCGTTTGCGTAGCAACCATGGCAACCACACGCGCATGACAGATACGGAGCGCGAAATTGTAGTTAACACAATTGGGTTTGATTTGTCATGAAAACATATACGTTTCTTAGTTAGTACGTTCAATTGTAAACACCGATGATTCAATTTTATTAACCATGTCTATTTTAATATGCAACTGATTATTAATAAATATATTTCCACACTTTATCTCACTTTTTCTAGTTACAATTTTGCTTGAAATACAATTTATTTTTACTATGACGTCATTTTTATTTACTGAAATTCTCTGAGATGAACATCTCAATTTCCACGGAGAAGAATGAAAAAAAAATATAATGCAACAGCTTCACGAGTAAAAATGCGTTATTTTAAATTTGACATCATTTTCTCTTTAAAAGTTTTTAAATTGTTTTTAACTGTATAATGACATCCGATTAGGATATTATGATATCCCATTTCTTCATTTATCTCTTAAACAATCAAAATAACTCGGTTGCCACCAATGTGAAGAAATTTCATAAGACAACTTTTTAAATTAAAATTAAAACATAAAAAAGGAATTATTTAAAAAATAGCGAGTACGGGCGCTGCTAGAAATAATGTGCTTTCATTAAATAAAAAAAAAATTATTCAAATCGATTTAGTAGAAAATTCAAGCCAGATGAGTAAATGAACAGCCTATTTATTTAAGTGTTTGGATATTTTAAATAAGAAGTAATCTGTTTTCCTTTTACTGCGGTTAACGTATTTTAACGAATTCATTACTTTTAAAATATTGTTTCTCTTTTAATATTCACAAATAAATGTAATTTTATGACGTAATTTTCACACCTTTAACGCTTAATTATTTAATTCTTATTTGAATGTTACTTTTATGTTTGTAATAGTCAAGTATAAATATTTTTTTTTAATTGAAGGAAGTATTAATCTTTGATCTTATTAATCTTTAATCTTTGATCAACAATTTAAAATAATATTTTTTTCTAAAATATGCAGGAAATGTCTCTCAAAATACTGAAAATTTCAATGTAAAATGGAAATAAATTCTCAAAAATGAATCAAATAAAAAAATGCAGTCTGCACACTGCATGGGAAAATGATCTAAAAAAGTATAAATTCTATGTTATAATTTTGCTCAAATAAATTTTAGTAATGGAGCAATTTTTACCAAATTTAACATTAATTTTCTCTTAAAATAATAATTTCATTTCGAAACTGCCTACATCAGCCTGTTGATCTAACATTTTTCTATAATACCTTCAATTTTTATATTTTTGTGTCCAGAAGTTTTCTTAATATTAGCTATAAAATACCCTAGGTCACAAAAAACTCATTGTCAGCGGCGGTGGCAGCGTAAGTTTACTTTTTTATAATAGAGAAAAACATAGAGCAATTTTCTTGTCCTTATAAATTTTATATCAAGAATTATGACTTGGAAAATTTTATTAATAACACAAATCAATTACGACCACTTACCGTTTAACTACACGAAATTGAATTTAGCCATAGAAATGTATTCATCTTTCAGTTTATAGTTATTTAGGATGCCTTTTTAGTATTATAACCTGTTCATAAATGTATTTTTTTTTTAAACATATAAACTATCTCAGCTAATTTTTTATACAAAATTCTTGTCTTGAAAATAAAATGACAGTTTTCCATGAAATCGAAATGTAGACAATGTTACTTCCCAAAAAAAGAATTTTAAGTATTTCTCCGTAAGCATAGAAAACCACTTACAATTTCATTTTAGAAACTTGAGATATATTCAAATATGTACTCCAAATAAAGAAATGTAAAAGCAAACAAAAGAATTTGAGGTTTTCTATTGTGTATGAAATCGCTCTTTTAAATGCAACTACGTTTTCATTCCACTCCAGTATAAGAAAGACGATATAGAAAGAAAGGCAGGCAATTGCAATTTCTATTATTTTCGCTTAAAAATGGACCGACAAGAGGTAAGTAGCTAAAAATATTCAATTTAATTCGACTTATATCTGCCAATCATAAAATTTAAAAAAAAAAGTGAAGAAATGAATATTTAAAATATGACTGTAGCTAAAATATATAAAAAATGCTTCTCTCTTTGATTAGATTTTTTTCTAAGGCGCTTATCTTTTTCCCAAAATATTTGTTGATGAATTGCAATTAAAATTACATCGCATTTACATAGCATGTCGAGCATTATTGTTCGTATATATACATAAGTATACACTATATAGCAATTAATAACCGGACACTTTGAATTTAAGACATTTTGCTGAATAGTTAAAAACCTGCTTGTCCAATTCCAGTTTCAGGATTGAAAGAATAGGTTCGATCTCATACTTATCAATGTTGACTTCATAGGGTGGATAAATAAAAGGCCAATAACATATCAAAGATTATTAATGATATTTGGACTTACTTTATAAATTAAAATGCACCAAATGATTTAACATTTCAGAATACAATTTAGTGGATGCTATGCAACATGTTTGCTTATTTGTGCTTGTAATAACACGTATAATATCTTTTGCTTATAATAACACCTATAATTATAGAGCTATAGCGATTTAAAAGAAAATAATAAATGGCCTACTTTAGCTGATACCATGTGGTGCTTTGAACAAATTTAACGCCTGTTTTAGAAAAATAAGAAAAGTCTAGTAGAAAAAATATATATGAATTGGAATATAAATACATTAAATATTTAAGCAAATATAAGCCATTTCATGAAACAATTTTACCTGCGCATGCAAACAATAACAAATATTTTTTTTACATAATTTAATGGTCAAATCTATGGAACAACACTTCTAAAAATTCCTATCAAACGTCATGAATACTGAAAAAGGTATTGACATTATAATGAGCTGATTTTCAATTGCTCTCCAAAAGTAGTTAAATGGTAAGGAATTTTTCACAAATAGTCAATTTTAATTTATTTTTTTAATTTAATTTTTCATTGGCGTTTTAGTATTTATTGTCTATCAATAAAAAATGAACCGTTTCCATTAAAGATAAACTACGATAAAAAAGAATCAAAATTTTAGAATTTATTCTAAAGCTTCTTAATTATACCGTTTAGATATTATTATTATTATTATTATTATTATTATTATTATTATTATTATTATTATTATTATTATTTTATAAAACTCAGTTTGTGGAAAATCCCTTACCAGTTAGATGTCTTTTCTTAGAGCAAAAGAAAAAAAAACATTCTATTCACAACATCTTTTTGAATTTTCACGGTATTTGACTAGATTTTTTAATAAGTTTCTTCATAGAGTTGAATATTAACTTCTGAAAAAAAAAATTCTGTTATCGTTCGCGCATATGCAGATAAAAATTATTTCATACAACTGTTCATATTTCAAAAAATACTTTATTTATTTATATTCCAATTACACTGTATTATTTCTACTAAATTTTGCCATATTTTCTGAAACTGGCCTTAAATTTGAGAGAAAAACCTGCATTAAATAAGCTAAAAATATGCCAAAATTTTTTGCATTTTTCAAAAAAAATCTCTATATATTCGAAAATACACATATAGAATATTCTTACAAAATTCCACGAATAAAAATTGTGCATATTATCCACCTGTTTGTATTCTGTAGTGATAGATCATTCTGTATATTTTAATGTGCAGGATGATCCTAAATATTGTTATTTTTCTTAGATTTTTTACCATCCCCTATAATTATCCTGCATATGAAATCGATGTTTTTAAATTTGAGTTTAAACATATTCTTTATAATCTGAAATTCCAAAAGAATCCGATAATTATGTTTCAAAATATTTGATAAAATGTCTAAAATTGAATGTATCCGGTGATTAATGGTTCAAATAGTGTATATGTATACACACACACACACACACACACATACACATATATATATATGAGTGAGTGTGTGTGTGTGTGTGTGCATTAAAGAAGAAATATTTTTAATTATCTCTTAGGATAAACTAATTTTTGAAGATTTTCTGCTGAAATGATTTATATGATACGAAGAATTAAAAGTACAACAAATGATTTTAATGAACAAGTTCTTATTTTTAAGTAGATATATTTAAAATGACAGTAAGTGTTCCTAATTTTAATTGTAGTAATGGTAAAGCTGAACTATCCAGAAAAAAATCACATTCTTACATGTTTTCAAAAATGTAAGAGCAATTTCATGATGAAGTCAAATGAATTTACAAATGATAGCATTATTATTAATAATAAATTAAAAAATTCGCTAATTTCATTCATTTGTTTATTTATTTTAATGCTCGTAAACATCAGCATGGGATTTTCTCCGTTAAAACATTTCTAAATATTTCTAAATATAGAATGTGGTATTTAAACTTAAATGATATGAACTCAGAATTGATTACATCAATCATTAAATAGAATACCCTAATATACTATATTTCTGCAACGATATTTAAAAATACTGATCATTTTATATTCGGTACAATTGCCAGTGTTTTTTTCCTTGAGGATATGGATTAAAAATGTTTTCTTATTATTATTATTAAATTATTCAGCTTTAAAATTTAATTCTGGGTCATTCCACACCAAATGAGCAAATCCGGTGTGGCTGACATGTCACAGATTTTATTGAAAATCATTATATAAGTAGATCACAATCATTTACGAGGAAATGAAAAGTAGTAGAGTTCAGACTAGTTTATTTCAGTATAAAAAATTACATTAAAGTTCAGACGAAATCGAGGTCTTGTGTGCATGCTTGAAATTTCAAGTTTGATTATTTGCCGTAGGAATGGAAAGATTGTAATAAAAATCATTTACACTTAAGAATGAACTATAAGTAACAGATTAGCATAATTTAGTAATTGTATTTTTATTTTATAATTTAAAAATAAATGAATAATAAAAAAAAATCGTGGAAAAAATAAAATATTTCAGTTATATGTTTTAAAATAAAGGACATTTTTTCCAAATTCAAATTTTTTTGCCATTATAGCTAATTGAATATAATTAATACATCTATAATTTAATTCTTGCCCTTTTCATTCCTTTATGAGAAAAAAAAATAAATAGTGAAAACTGCTGGTTAAAAAGTAAAAATTTTTTTCATTTTTTGAAGACGAATAAAAGATTTTAAAAGTTTTAAACTCTTTGATATTACAGATAAAAGTGTATATTTTAAGTATACGGAGTTTTATTCTTGCTTTCAGTTTATTTTTGCCTCAAGAATATTTTTAATTTGTATAAAAAAAAAAAGATTTTCTTCTTAAAATAACTGTATTTTAATCTTAAGTTCAAGTAGCAAACATAGATGACAGCACACATCCTTTTTACCAAGAAATTTGCAAAAAAGCGCGTGTTTTCAAAGATTGTCTTTAGAATGTCTCAAATATTAGTTTTTTGAACCCATTTTTGTTATGTTAGATATTAAAAAGGCAATACTGAAACTTTTTTAGTGTGTCATGTACTTATTGATTCTTATGTACGTGTAATATTGTTGATGTAGGAGCTGTCCTTTAATTATTTTTTGAGGTAACATCAGAGGAATAATTATGATTTTGTCATCTTTTTAAAAGTTTCTAAGTTTTTTTGAAGATGAAGGAAATAAATAACAACTTTGAAACTTTGAGAATTAGATCTTCATACATAGTACTACATCTTGCATCAATTTCACAGATGTTTTTTAAATCCTTTTATTTTTATAAAATTTCAAAATTTTAAAAAAATTACAAATTTCAATATTTACAACCAATTTATGATTAATTACGATATTACCAAATTATTGTTACTCAATATATATAAAGATTGATATCCAGAGATTTCAATATTATAAAAAAACTTGATTTTGGTTAAACAGTTTTCAAAATATAGAACTTGAAACTTGCAATTTACGACGATTATCCGCAAGCCATTCTATATCACAAGTTTTTTAAATGTCCAAAATTGATAAAATAATTTATTTTACGTCAAAATATTGTGCACACATACATTTGAATATGAAATGAACACGTATCTCAAATTTTATTAAAATCGGATTCTATGCAGCCATGGATTTGCTCATTTGACATAGAATGACCCTTTTTAAAAAAGGATTATTGTAGCTTACACATCTCCGCTTTGCTGTTCTGTGATTTTCTATCTTTATATATTCAACGGCGACGTTAAACTGAAAATAAATGCAATATAATTCATATTAGCTTGTGTGATAGAACTATATAAGTTGATAATTAAATTAGAGATAAGTTTTGTAATGCGCACATGATACAGAGTAAATTTACAGTATTATGAAGAATTTGAAATATCACGTTTAACAAAATATTTCATTTTAATAACTTCAAAATCGTTAAAATTGTGCTATTTGTTTGAATTATTTATCCTTGGATAAAATACAGCGCGAATTATCTAATTTATTTGAAAAGATGGTATCTTTCATATTAGTGTCAAATATTTTTGTGAAGGTCTTATTAACTAACGGAATATAATTTAAATAACGTAATAAGGATTCTTCTAATGAAGTTATTTAAACAATCATACTAATAAATTTCGTTCTTTCTGATTCATTTTTCAGTTAAACCGTAGAACTACTTTCTCCATACCACATAATCACCATAATATGTATTAATGCATTTCATTTGCATTAATTGACTGAAATCAATTTAATCTTTCTTTTCTCTCAAACAAACAAACAAAAAAAGCTTTATGAAAATTAAAGCTTACATCCAAAAGGAATGTATAAAAAGCTTCAAATAAATAGTTTTATTGAAAAACAAATTAAAATTAGTTGGATGTGGCAATCAAAAACTTACTTCTATCTCATCCATGTTAATATTTGAAAATTCGTTACCGCAGTGCTAAAAATTAATTGGTAATTTATGTCCATCAGTGAAGTTCTAATGATATGAAATTCTGTGAATTGGTTCTTGAGATATGATTATCGCTAAAATAACGTAAATCATGCAAAATGCAGCATAAAACTGTCACTTCTGATTTACACCGAAACCTAATTTTTAACAACTTATGTCAACATCTAACTGAATCTGAAGTTTGATGAAAATATGTGCATTAGTTCTTGAGATAAATGTACGGCGGAAATCGTGAAAAAACAGCATATCAGCACGACAAAATAGGTGATTTTCACCTAAATGTAAAAATCAACAAGCCATATTCAGGAATAACTGCATATGAAGATTTATGGAAATCCCTGCATTTTTTCAGTTGATAATGTTGTTGCATAAATCGCAAAAAATGCAGCATAGCAGCACCATTTGTTGACCAATTTATACCAAAAGTACAAAACGTCACTTAAAACGTCACACGACAAAGGACTAACTGAATTTGATAAATATCCCTGCATTGGTTCTTGGATAAAACTATTGCGGTTATTGTGATTAATACTGCATAGTAACACCACCTGTTACGCGATTTACACCAAAATGTAGTAAAAGCCAATTCATGTCATAGACTAACTGAATCTGAGGTTTGATAAAAATCCGTGGATTAGTTGTTGAGATAGAGGCATAATGGATATTGTGAAAATGCTGCATAGCGGAACCACCTGTTAAGCGATTTTCATCGAAAAGTAATCACCACCAGTTTATATTACGAACCAAATGAATGTATTTTTTATTAAATTCCTTGCATTACTTTTTGCGATAGAATGTCCACAAAATTTTTGTCAGATGTGGACTGACAGACAGAATTATAATTTGACAGACAGACATTTTGTAAAAAACTTGTTTTTAGTAAGAATCCTAAGTACACAGTTTATCACAGTTAGAATCACAGTTTAGTACTGAATCCTAAACTGTGTAAAGTCGTCAAACTTTTACGTATCCAATACTTTCTTTTTGTAGAGATAAAATAAAGTAAAAATGTGTATAATACATTTACTGAAAACATTCAGTTGAGAGTTGATAATATCCTAAACACCCCTATTCTTGTTTGAGAAAACTGATTAATAATACTCCAAAACAAATTACTCGGAAATTTTTCAAAAAAAATAGCGAAGGAAAAGAAACTTTTTTGAAATGCTTATTTAAACATAGAAAGTACGTACGTTGATGACTTAAGTTATTAAATATAAAGAAAAGTGAAAAAAATGGGTAACTCAGACGAGGTTGATACATATTTATTTAGTGATGATGTTACAGGCCAAACCGATTTTAGGCCAAACTAGATTGGCCTAGTCCAAACTAGTCTATCCTAATGCCCATTGGATAGACTAGTTTTTCCTAGGCCAAACTAGTCTATCCTAATGCTAATAGGATAAACTAGTTTTTCCTAGGCCAAACTAGTCTATCCGAACGCCCATCGGATAAACTAGATTTTCCTAGGCCAAACTAGTTTGGCCGAACGGTCATTAGGATGAACTAGTTTAGCCTGCTATTCATTGGTTTGAACTAGTTTATCCTAGGCCGAACTAGATTGTACTAGGCCAATTCAATTTGGCGTGATTTTATTGAATCTAAAGATCGCCAAGGCAGTTTTTATCTAATTTATCCTAGGCCGATGCAATTTGACTCGCTTTTAGCTCACATACTATCAAAGCCTGGGAGCTAATGTGCTCGTAGATTCTATGTGTGTGTATGTAACCATGTACGTATGTATGTACGTACGTATGTACATACTTATGTACATACTTAAGTATGTACATTTTATCAAGATTTTAAAAAAAATCGTGCTTTATAAATGTATACAACAAAACAATTGATATTTGAGCTCATTTTTAGGTGCGTTCGTAATTATGTAAATACGTAGCGCCTACAGTTGTCGTTCAATCCGTCCATCTGTCTGTCCGTCTATCTGTCCGTCCGCATATAACAACGCAAAAACTACCCAACCGAATCTTTTGAAATTTAAAATATATAATTTTTACATAATTTTGTCGAGCCATTTCAAATTTTTTGAGAATCGGATGGATAGATCAATTACAGGGACGATCAAAAGTATCCCGTTACATTACGGTCAATGGGGGAAAATGTTTCAAGTGCATTTTAATCGTTTGAAATTTAAATTACATACTTATTACATAATTTTGTCAAGTTATTTCAAATTTTTTGAAAATAAGATGCATAGATCAAATACAGGGACAATCAAAAGTACTCCGTTACATTACAGTCAATGGAAAAAAAAGTTTCAAATGCATTTTAATAATATTACACTCATTAGAACATAATAATATTGATATGCATCATAAAATATATATTATAATATATATTTTGCATGATCTCATGTGCAAAGAACATTTGTTATTGATTTACAAGGCCACACAAAACTATTCCATTACATAATGAGTATGGAGAAAACATTGTTTGGTGCGCATTTTAATTGTAATTAACTATTTACAATTTTGTGATATTGATATATGTGAGTGATATTTTTAAAACTTCATTATCATACGAACGCACCTCATTTGCTACGCTTCACGTGCAATTTCCAACTTGTTTTATGTTTAGGTAGATTTCGTAAGAAATACTACTTATTGCATTTACCATGCTAAAACCTTTGAAAATATTTTTCAAAACTTCTCATGATATGCCCCCAGGAACCCCAAACAAAAACAATCTAAAAATTATATACATATATATATGTATATATGTGTATGTGCGTTTGTGTATGTACTAAATTTTGTCCGCACGATAAAAGTCGTAACTATGCATGAATCGCTTTCAAACTCGCGAAATACAGTGCGATGACTCATATATCGCAGGGGTTGCAAATGGACAAAATTTAGCCGAAGTTATTAAAAATGGGGAGGGTTCAAAATTTTGAAAACCACTTTAACATGGCTCTGACAAAAGCAGCTCTTACAGAGCAATGGCAGGAAAAAAAATAATTTTTCTTATAGCAGTTACATAATTTCTAACAGCCAACAATTAAAAAACTAGTTGTTGGAGGCCACCGTAATACTTACCCATCATACATATGCATAATATAAAATATGAAAATAAAACATGTGTAACTTATTTATAAAATGCTTTGCAATTCCAAAATAAAATTTTAACGCATATTTAAAGAGTTTTAATATACATAGTAATGATTTATTAATGAATTGCTGATGAGCCAATTTCGACAAATTATGTAAAACGACAAAATACTCAAGTAATGCCGGATTGCGTAAAAGAAACATGCTTATAACTCCAAAAATTATAATCATGTTAACTAGCAATTTACTGCGTCGGATGAAGCGTGTCATTTCCAATCAAATCATATCTTTGAATTGAAATTTGAATGAAATACAGGGTGGTGAAAAATCAAAGAATGTGAAAAACAGGATTACACGTATCTCAGCAACTAATAATGTGATCGACCTCGTTCTTTATGCAAAATTTGTGTTATTTTATTGCCTTTTATATCCACTCCTTAAAATAAAAAATTTCGAAAAATTTTATATACGTTTCATCAGAATAAAATTTTCGAGAGTCCGAAAAAAATAGTTCCGGATAATCGAGGTTACTGATATTAAAAAAGCTTCGTCCCATTCTTACATACTAAGTGCATACAAAATTTCAAGTCTCTATCTCAATTTGTTCGGGAGATAGAGCGGTTACAGACAGACAGACAGACAGACAGACACACAGACACACAGACGGACGGACGGCAATTTTTTTTTTCTAAAAATATGTTTTTCTGAATCTCCAGTATTTGAAACGTGTAAATCCGTCAAAAAAAAATTTTCGATTTTCAAAACGATTGCAAGACTTACCCTATACTACGTATGATGGGTAAGTAATAAACGGAGTAAAATTCTTGCTACAACAATTACTTTAACATGGCAGGATTTGCATGTGGAAATTTAAAAAAAAAATAATGATAATTTGACAAATTTAAGAAAAATTGAATGTTACATCATAACTTTTCTAAGGCATGAAAGTGGAATGGGAATGGAAAATGAGATGAAGATCTTGATGGATTTTTTTTAAAGCAATTGTTACGTCATATTGCAAATATAATGAAGAAAAGCAGGTGAATATATAACGTCATGCGAATTTGTAAAAACGAATTTAAACATGGTAAAAAAACCAGACTGCTGAAATATTGGCATATTTTAACATTTTGTTTAGAAAATTGCCTGATATTGTTTAGTCATTTTTAATCTATTCCATATATATTTGTGTGTACATGAAAATTTTCACAAAAGGTTTATGTACCTAGATATAATTCTTAGTGATGAAACTGTGTTTATTTTTAATCTTGATTTAGTTTCTGTTATTAAAATTTGTACCCAACTTCGAAATCTACCTACAGCTGTAGGCCAAGCCAACAGGGATTTTATTTTAATGTAGATTATTCAACATTTATTTGTTTGCTTGTTGTAAAATGATAAAACAAAATCAACCATATTTAAAGATACACCAAAATAATGAAATTTAAAATACAGAATATGGAGATGGATTTAATTGTTTAAAACATACACTTATACATATAATTTTATAGCGTACACTGGAAAAGTTAACCCACGCATATATATTTTATCTTAGATAGATATATACGCAAAAAAAAATATGCTACGTAATAATTTTCTTTCTTCCAAAATTATGATAGGTTTTAAAATTTTAAGTTAATTTTCCTCTTAAATTATAATATGTTTTAAAGTTCTAAAGTTTTCCTTTCTGGTAAAAATGCCTAATCTAGTGAACTATGCCGCTTTAAACTATTTATCTAAAAATTTCTTAAATGATAGCCACTGAGAAAATAAAATATACAATGACATTTTAAGTTTAATGATAATTATTATATTATGTGAAGCACACTACGTGACTTAAATTTTTTATGATATTAAATGATATTATGCATGGATATGTTTATTTCTAAAGAACTAATGTAATGTAATATGCAAAATAATCTACATGATTTGTAAAGCTTTATTTACTAATTAAGTAGCTTGTTGCAATCTTTAAAATATGGTAAAATGATTGGTTGAATAAATTAAGTTATTTTATATGACAATATTATTATTGAAATTTTTGTTTAGAGGTACATTGATAACATGGAAAGCATATGCAGTTTGATTATATGAATGTAGATTGTCCAATAAAAGGTACATAAGTTACAAAATAAATAAATAAAAAATAATACTTTACTATTAAATTAATAGACTTTTTTTTAGTTTCTAAACATACTTTTTAAAATAATCAACCATTTAAAACTGCATAGTTATGGAAAACCGCAGAAAAACTATTTTGAAATTTATTCACATCAATTTAATGATAATAAATAAGAAAAAATAATCTTTCAAAAATCTATTCTTAAACACATGTAAAACTTATTTACATGCGTAGACAAATTCTAATGATTTCTAAAATATAGTTCTTCTTTCTATTGCTGGTCTTTTAGGAGATAAGCGACGAAGCACTCTGGAGATGAACTTTTTTTACGAGGAATTAAAATAGTGAAAGTATTACTACTGTGTGGAAGGGAATGTTATCTCAATATCAAAATAATTACAGGGACATTACGATTGAGCTTTTTTGTCAGTTACAGAAAAATGATCTTTGTCTGCTGCAATCTCTACCTCCAGTCTAAACCCGTATGTGATTATTATTGAATGATAAATAAAAACTCATGTCACTTGTAAATGTCAACAAAAAAACCACATCAGCAAGTTTTATGTTCATCTTTTAACAATGAGTCTGAAAAATGTGTTTGAATATGGAAAAAAATATTTTTTTAACAACCCATAACATGATTCTGATAAAATTTCTTCTAACAGAAAAATTAAATTATTAACTCTCTCAAAGTGACCAAAAATTGTTCGACATGGTTTATCTTTGGTCTTATTCCGTTTTCTCTTTTAGCGAAATAAGTATTTAACTTTGAAATCTACTTCCTCCTGTATGCCGAGCATGCAGGGCTAGTTTTTTCAACACACTTTGTTAACTCTGAAATCATGAAATCTAGAATCATGATTTTCAGCAAATTACACAAGTGTATGATAATATACGTTTATATAAAAACAATTAAATAAAAATAAGAGACAGAGAGAGAGAGTATATAGTGCTATAACCATGCATATTTTCAGGTTTATGTTCAATTAAAAAATATTTTTTAATGATAAAATATCATATTCGTTAGTTTTCATAGATGTGAAAAAAAAATATTTATACGTGATCGTAAAACATGTTTCTTAAACATTGTACAATTTGTCCAAAAGTATTAGACAATCAATAAAATTTCCTTTAACATTAAAAGTAATAAGGTAATATTATAATTCGTAAGATAGTTAATAAATAAAAGCGGTTTTTCTAATATACACATATAAATTACTATCAAAGGTTTCAAATTATAAAATATATAATTATGTGCTGTCCCAAAAATATTGACAATTGTTTTTTTTTTTTTGGGGGGGGGGGAGTTACGTTTATAAAAGTAACAAAAAACTTACATTTAATATTAAATTGTATTGCCACGATACTTTATAACAACAAATACGAGTTGTTCCATAGAATTAACTTAGCATTACATTACAGAAAGAGATATTTCATACCATTCATCAAAATCTACCTATGCGGAAAAGATGTTCTATTGTAAGTAGATTAAGGAAAAAAATAAAAAAAAATAATTTTAAAATTTAATGCTGCCACAAAAGGGTTGAATTTTCGAAAAAAACTGAAAAAAGACCGAAATTTTGGTTAGGTTATTTTTGTCAAAAACTAATTATTTTAATAATTTTTAACATCCAACAATGCGGAAAAGATGTTACATCGTATGGAGGTTAAGTAAAAAACAGTAATAAATAATAAATTCGAAACTTAATACTGCCACAAAAAAGTTGAAAATTCGATAAAATAATGAAAAAATGGAAAAAGGTTTTATTTTGGTTAGATTTATTTTTGACGCAAAATAATCATTTAATATCAATCGAAACCTACCTTTGCGTAAGAAATATTATATTTCATGGATATTAAGTAAAAAAAATAAAATAAAAAACTAATTTCAAAATTTAATACTGCTGCAAGTGATTTAAAGTTTCGAAAAACTGGCAGTTCCAGTTTTTTCAATTAGGATTTGTCTGCTTGTGTATTGTGTAGCTTAGTGTACCTTGAATATTACTGTAGCATGGCGTTGTTAAAAAAAATAAATAAATAAAAATAAAAAGAGAGAGAGGGAGAGAGATATGAATTACACCCTATTTGGGTCTGGCTTTGATATGCCAGTAAATAAACCCTATTACAAAAAGTTATAAAATTTATATATTGGTATTTAAAAAATTACCTAAGAAAGAAATCGGTCAACCTCTATTTATTTCCTGCCAGTGAGAAGGAGTTGCTAATAAGTTACAAGTGACCTATAAATGAGATTCAATCTCAATAATTTATCATAGCAGCATTTTAAGAAAAATTAAACTGTTTAACGACAAATATTGCACTCTTCTTAATTCTTGTAAAACAAAATAAGATATTGAAAGCTACTACAATCTCTTGGACCATTTCCGAAAATACTACCTATTTTTTCAGTTCAATAGATTTGAATATAAATATGAATATTGAGTGTTAACTAAACAGACGTATTGGGAGCAAACTCACTTTTCTGCATCATCAGCTATCATTGAAAAGCCAAAATGCTGGCCGAGCTAGTTGTCACATCACCTGTAGTAACGAAGATTGGCATCAGCCAGAATATTGGACAGTTTGGGCATTTCCGACCAAGCAGGTGCTGCCATCGTGTCTGGTGCACTTCAAGATGTGGGCATTATCTCACAAAACTATGAATAGAATGCTATTGACAAAAAAAATCGGCATGACAAAACAAACCAAAGCCCACTCCATCGTTTTAGTCGTTGTCTTTAGTCATTTGTAAAAGATTATTATCATGGCCATTTTCTTTAAACTTTGATGGGTGTAAAGACAGACAACATCACTAGAAAACAACAGAAGAAAAATCATAATAGAAGCAGACTTGAGCTTGAAAAAAGAACTTGGTTCCGAATACTTCGGCCACATATATATAAATTATGGGAGAGAACCAAACAACTTGAAAACACGACGTACATTTTTTTGTCATGTGTTAACAATAATATACATGTAACAAAGTTGGTTGCAATTGGTTGTGACGGAATATCTGTTAACATAGATGTTAAAGGATGTGTTATTCGAAATATGGAACTGATCTTCAAGCTTCCACTACAATGGTTTTTGTTCTAGTTACACACAAATGAGGTTCCACTATGTCATCATTTTGTAGCGTGGATGGAACCGCGACTGGACGCAAATGTTTCACTGGTGAAATAGAAAGATTATTCGTAACATGTTAGAAGCTTTTTTGTATTTTCATTTATGTCAGTAAATGAATTCTAAAAGAGCGCGAGTGAAATCAAACCATCTTCTATAATCCTAATCATTACATTAAAAAATATATTTTCCATTTACAAGCTTTTTGACCTTTTGCGACGGATTACATAGATTTAATTAAATAGGAAAATGTGTCGAACCTCCACTAACTGATGGATTTAGTAACGACATGATTACAGAAGCAATAGGTAAATCCAGCAATCATTCCAGTGGCAATAACATCTACTATCAATAATATCAATTCACGCAACGCTCATTCTACAAAATTAATAATCAAAAGAGTCACGGAAGTATTTCTGCTGTGTATGGACCATACATAAAAGACGGTTTTATAAAAATCGAATTGAATTACAAAATCTTATGTCGATTTTCAATACCGAACGTCATTATCGCCAATTGCAATGTTGACGATTTTTCTTGATTTAATACTAATGAAGCTATTAAATAAGAAACTAAAGTTTTTATCTTGTAATCAATTAAATATCCCTTCATTGCAATAAATGTCAAAAATTCTAAAATTCATATTTTATTTTACAAAAAAAAAAAAAGATTTTTTACAATAAAAATGTTTAAATACATAAATTTGAGCCGCATTGCGGCATATTTAAATTTTGAAATTAATTTTTAAATTATTTTTCTCATACTTATCATATAATATAACATCTTTTATGCATAGTTAGGTTATGGATATTTTTTTAACTATTATTTTGAATCAAAAATCATCTAGCCAAAATTAGGTCTTTTTTCACTTTTTTTCGAAATTCAACCTCGTTGTGGAAGTAGTAAAATTTAAAATTAATTTTTTATTTATTTTTCCCTTAATCTCCATCCAAGAGAACATCTTTTTCGCATAGGTGGGTTTTGATACTGTGAAAATAAATTTTTCGATCCACCCTAATGTATATTGCTTTCAATTTTCACATATTTTACGATATAAAATCATGCATATGTTCTCCATGGGATTTAAATCGGGACTAAGTGCTGACCAGTCTAATAATGTAACATTGTTTTGTCTAAACCATGTTTTCGCTGATGTGGAGGTATAAATGGATGCCCCGATCAAGTCAGGATGCCAGTCTGGTCCTGCTAGACAATCCAAAATTGGCAGTAAATTGATATGTAAAACATCCTGATAATCCTCTGATTTCATTTTTCTGTCCGTAAATTCTAGAAATGTATGGCCGTTGAAAGAAAACCCTCTCCAAGTCATTACGGAACCTTCGCCTTGTAGTCCACTGAAACAGTTCTTGGGCTCTATTTTTGTAAAACCAGTAAAATTATTAACCATCAGTATCGTCTAAATTCCATTTCTTTTCATCACTGCTATGACAAAAATCAGACGTATATTTTTTTCTAGTCCACTTTAGACGTGCACCTTTACGCCTTTTTAAGCAATGTTTTTTGCTTTCATTCTCCTGTAAACAGCACATTTTGAAGCTTTAATCCTTCTGTATGCAGTGCTTTCTGAAATTCTGGAAGATGATGAAACTTCACGCACAAATCAATTATCAACTTAAGTCATTTTTAATAATATTCTATCATCACGTAACACTTATTTTCGAGTTCTTCAAACTAGTTTTTTAGTATTCAATGATCCACCTGATCTAAAAATTTTATAAATATTGCTCAAGGATGTCTTTATTGTTATCGATATTTCTACAGGATTTTGTCCTTGCGCTTTTAAATATAAAGACTTAATAATTCATCTTTATAAAGTACTTTAGAACGTGGCATTTTTAACAAAATGTGCAGGGAATGATTTTTTTTATGAATTACAAGCAAAACGATATACTGAATTAATTAATTCCACAAAATTTCAATAAAATATTATTTTTAAAACTAGAACCCCGGGAAATTTTATGCAATTTTTATAAAATATTTTTAAAACCAGAAAAATAATTTGAATTTTTTTAGTTTATTTGTTAAGCTGATTTTAAAGCAACTAATATGTAGTTTATTTCTTGAAGATTTTTCTGGTTCGATGAACAATTACTCCAGTTATCGGTGTTGAATTGCCACCTTCCCGGCGTTCTAGTGTTAAAACACAGCAGCCCATATTTCAATTAAAGGGAAAAATTATTCTGCATAACAGGAACACACGAAAATAATAAAAAAAAATTGTGAAGTAAACTGTAAAAGAAAACGTGTAATGTTGTATTCTGTCTATTCTTTTGGAACAACATATTTTTACATATTTTAATGAATATTTTATAATTTGAAAACCTTTGATCATAATTTATATGTATGTGACGATTTCAGGAGAACTCGAATTATTTCCACTGGTTAAACAGAAACACGCAGTCATGGCAAGCGAGGGAAAAAACAAAAATAATAAATAAATGTAGAAGATCCAATAATTAGTCATGGGCTGCTGTAAATTCATTTATTAAATTCGTGATAATGAGGAAGGAAAAGCTCCTTGTTGCAAAAATTCCATCATTATTTCAGCGAGCTGTCCTCATCGAAGAAGCAACCCAAGAAATCTTCAGAAGAATCTTCCTTTCATCTCGAGACTTCCCCCTTTTAAACTGAAAAGAAAGTTCTGGAACATCCGGTAACCTCAAACCATCATTCTTTTATGTAAACAGAGTTCTTGTCCAGTTACGAGGCTATTTTAAACAGACGATAAATTTATTTTAAAAAAAATATTATTTAACCAATTTATAATTGACTCCGAAATTTAAATATCTTAGGCAGACGATTTTTATACATGATTAATTTTAAGAGAAAAAGAAAAGAAATGAATTTATTAATATGCACATTATCGTTGACGGCGGAAAAATAAATAAATAGATAAAATAAAATAATGATATTTTTTGAAAGGTATGGTTTTGGAATAAATTTAATAAGAATTTCTTAAAAAGGGTTGATAAAAACATAGAAGAAATCAGTTTTATTTGGAATATTAAGAAATAAAGTTTTAATTAAGAATATTTTTAATTTAGAGCCATCTTTTTAAATTTACGCATACTGGAATAATGTTTTTTAAGGCAAATTAAGAATTTATATCGTCTGCACACAGATTAACAGATTAGATCTAGAAATAAGATTTTAATTTAATAATTTGAAGTAAGTACGGAATATTATTATAAGAAAATTAAGATAGTATAGAGGTTAGTTTTGGCGAAAAAAAAATTTAAATTTGTAATATGTATATATCAGCAAAACCGCTTTTACTTATTACCTATCTCGCGAATTTTAATTTACCTTATTACTTATGTTAATGCAAATTTTATTGATTGTCTAAATATTTGGGCAGGGTGTAAAATAATAGTAAAACTACCAGACCTAAAATGACGGCCTACGCTGATAAAATTTTAGAAGCTACTACTTAACGTAATTTTCAATCCAACAAATAATATATTTTTTCAAATACCCATTTTACTTTATCTTTTCGTATAATTTTAATAAAGTAATTTTTAATTGCAATATTTGAAATTAAGTAATTAAGTATAACTTCCTTCAATCATGATTTAAATTAATAGAGATCGTATTTATGAAGAATATTATTAGTAAATATTGACTTCGAGACGGTACATTTCTTTAAATACTTTAATAGATTTCATTTTTTAATGTATTTATTGTGTAAATCTAACTACGTTATATTTGTAGCAATTAATTCTTTTTTTTTCTTTTAGAAGTAAATTTCGTATTTCATTTGGCATATTTCATATTAATTTTGATTTAAACATCAAAAGAGTTTTAAATTTTGCTAATTTTTTTTCAAATGCGGTTCTTTCAAAAAGTCATTAATTTCGAACTTAAAACAATAAAAAATAAATCGTTTTCCACTTTACTTTGGGCTACATTGCGTTCCTCATTAGCTGAAAAAGATACTTGAAATAACGTTTTTATAAATAATGGTAAATTTTAATTTCCCTACGTTAAAATTAGTTTTTGTAAACATAAATTGCAAAGTTTCATTAATCAAAATTTAATGAAATTGCACATTTATAAAATATTTTTATCTCTAATGAAAAATATGCCTAGAGCTTTAGAGGAATTTCATTTGTAAAAATTTTAATTAGTTTTATTTCTTTCTGTTGTATTGCGGGCTTGAATTATTAAAAAATAAAAAAAAATATGTATATTACTTAAAGATTTAGTTAAAAGTTATACAAATATGTCACTGATAGTGGCATTTTCTATATTTATTTTATTATGGAGATCCATTGCATAAATACTACTCTTGATCGTTTTAGAAATTTAATAATTTGAAATTTGATGCCCTGAAAAAATAGACTATTTTTGGAAAAGTCTGCATGTATGTATGTACGCTACACTGTCAAAGGTAAGCGGCCATTTTCAATTTTAGATGTTTTGTTAAATATCTATAAAAATACATGAAAAATAATTCTGAAACTCCAGACGCTTAAACAGAATAGTACAGGTCATGTATTTCCGCTAAGAATTTTCCCAAAATATCCTATTGGGGACCGTCAACAAATTGAAAAAGAACGTAGATCTTTTGGATAACTTTATCAAGACTAATGAAGCAAACAGTTGAAACTGCAGATTATGATTAAGTGGTTTATTGTAATGAATTGTGGTTATTTTTATGAGGATAGCAAGCATACTCGTAGAGAAATTAATTTTTTTAAAAATTAAAATGCAGTTTCAAAATTTGCCAAGTTTTTTTGCTGATAATTTGCAGAAATCTTCTTTTCGGAAAATATAGCAAATAATATTGCACATAATACCTAATAATCACAAGTAAAAAAATAATAAAATGTGCATGAAAAATCAGTAAGTTTATTACATAATGTTTCATTGCGCATGCGCGAATACAATCAGATTATCATTTACATAATGTGTTATGGGAACATATAGAGTAAATTTTGTGAAAACTTCAAAAACGCAGCTTGAAAATTCTGAATATTATTATCGGTAGAATAAGCTCAATATCCGTTATTTCCAAAATAAATCAAAAATATTAGATCCATATATCCATTGATTAGTGTCAATATAGCATACACAATACTGCATGTATGGACACAGTCCCTCCTTTTTTTTGCTTCATTTTGGCAATAACGGATTTTGAGTTCTTTCTATCGACGAAAATTTCAGAATTTTTGAGCTATGTTTTTGAGACTTTTAAAAAAGTACCTCTGTACATTAGATTAATTTTTAAACACGATTATTCATCGGTAAATTAATTATAACAGAGTGATTTATTCCATTTTTCAATATTGGGTGGGAAAAGTCCGGGCCAGGATTCGTACCAGGGATGTATTGACTGAAGCCGCTAATGCTCTACCAACTGAGCTATCCCGGACACGAACACTGGAGGACTATTTCACCCAATTAACCTCAACGATTACTTTATCTGATCTGATACTCTGGATTAGCACAACAGAATAATTCGATGGTCAGTTCTGTTTGATAAAATGCTATTTAATTTTCTACTGACTTTGTCACCTAGCAACCAAGATGTACCTAATTATTTTAAAATGTAAAAAGTTTTCTGTGCAAACGATTTTTTGTGATAAATGAATTTATCTGTTTAATTCTTCTGCTTTTACCTAAGCTGTGTGAAACAATATTCTTTTTTGTTTTGAGTTTGATTAGAATGTTTTTTAAGGAGTTGTGTGAAAAAAAATGTTACAGTTTTTATTGGAGTTGTGTTTTGTGAAATTATTAATGTTCGAAAGAACATGAGTTGAGTTTACTCATCAGAATAAACTGTTTAAAGTGAGAGATGCGTATTTAATTTTGAGTTGAGTAAAATATTAAAAAATAAACTTTCGAACAAATTGAATTCTTCATATAGTCCGTCTTCCACGGAGAAAAATCAGCGATCTACGTCAATGAACTGAAGGATAAATGGTGAATATTTTGTTGTGTTTTCCTATTTCTTCGTATCTAGAAATCATCTTTTAAAGAACCAAGAGGGGTAAGTGCACCCATTTAATTTTTATTCATTAAAAATGAGTATGAAAGAATTAAAAGCAAAAAAGAAAATTTTCAAAACAAACTTGACAAAATTAAAAGAAAAATTATCGAATTCCGAGCTAGAATTAAATGAATTAATTCTTATAAAGGAGAAACGGAATAAATTAGAGAAAAACTTTTCTGAGTTATTTGAGTCTATTTATAAGATAAGTAAAGAAGATGAAATTGAGGATTTTATTAAGGAAAACGAAGAAATTAATGAAATTTTAGAAATAATGGAATTTGAACTTACAAAAAAGTTGTCAAAAATGAAAGTGCAAACTGTTAATTTAGAAAACGCCACAAAGGCTGATAATAACATTAAATTGCCAAAGTTAACTCTTCCTGTATTTACGGGTAATTTGCATGAGTGGCTATCCTTTAAGGATATATTTAAGGCTACTGTTCATGAAAATTCTAATTTGTCAGGGGCAATGAAATTACAATATTTGAAGTCTTCATTGAGAGGAGATGCCTTTCGTATAATCCAGTCTATTTCAATCGTGGATTCTAATTATGAAGTTGCATGGTCGCTTTTGGAAGAACGGTTTTCAAATTCGAGAGAACAAGTTTACGCGCATTTAAAACGTTTTTTAAATATTCCTGTTATTCAGAATGAGTCCCCAGCAGCATTATTAAATCTAATAGACATAACAAATGAATGTATTAGGTCGTTAGAGATTTTAGAACAAAAAGTTGAGGGGTTTTCTACTACTATGTTTGCTTATATTTTGGCTCAAAAATTAGATATAAATACAAAAATGTGGTGGGAAAGACATCTTAAGCGGGATAATTTACCGAGTTTAACTGAATTGCTAGAATTCTTGAGAGACCACGCGCGTACACTAAGTGCGTCCAAACAAGTAAATACAAAGCGAAATTTTCAAAACGAAAGCCAAACAAAGCATAGCTTTTCAAAGGTAACATCCATGGTTGCGAGTTTAAATGAGAAAAATATGCGCAAATGTGTTGTATGCAACCAGGAAAATCACAGTGTTTTTAAATGTCCTAAATTTCAAAAATTTAATGTACAGGAAAGAGTAGATTTTGTGAAAAAAAACAATATGTGCTTTAACTGTCTTTCAGAATTCCACTGCGTCAAAAAATGTAACTCAAAATTCTCGTGTTCAAAATGCTATAAACGCCACAATGTACTTCTTTGTTTTGATAGGCGTGAGAGAAATTCCAATGCGGTGGGAAACACAAAAAATTATAGTGATAAGGAAGTGCCAAATGCATTGTCGACGAATGAAAGTAAATCAACGTTAAATGCTGACGCCATACCATTTGAGTTAAATAACCAAATTCAAAATTTCACTGGTACTTCAAATGTGAGATCGAATAATGTTAAAACAGTTCTTCTTTCCACTGCTATTGTTTATATGAGAGATAAATTCGGAAATAAAGTTCCGGTGCGTGCTTTATTGGACAATGGTTCAATGAGCAATTTTTTAACATTGCAGTTAGTTGAAAGATTAGGAATTCGAAAAGAAAAAAGTAATATTTCGGTATCGTGTTTAAGTGGATCCTCTGTAGCGGTAAAAAATAAAACTACTGCCTTGATCAGTAATAATTCGGGAGATTATAGCCGAGAGTTAGATTTCCTTATCATACCAAAGATTTCGCAAATTATGCCCTCGAAATATATTAATATTTCAGAGCTAGGAATTCCAGAGTCTATTATTCTTGCTGATCCTGAATTTAATAGACCAGGGAAAATAGATCTTTTGCTAGGAGCTGAAGTATTTCTAGAATTGATAAAGGTGGGTCGTATGAAGTTACCAAATTCTAAATTAATACTGCAAAATACGGTGTTCGGTTGCATAGTAAGTGGGAGTGTTTACGATTGTAACGAGCAGGAACAAATACATTGTGGGTTAATTACTGAAACAGATTTAAATTTCGAAATGAAAAAATTTTGGGAAATTGAAACAGTAGAAGAAAGTACACCATTGAGAAATACAGAAGAATTAGCATGCGACACCCACTTTATAAACACACATCAGAGAGATATAACGGGCAAATTCATAGTACAAATGCCGTTGAAAAAAGATCCTAGTTCTTTGGGAGAATCAAAACAATTTGCGGAAAATAAATTAAATTCACTTTGGAATAGGCTAGTCAAAAATCCAAATCTTTTAGAGTTATATTGCGCATTTATGGCAGAGTATAGAGAGTTAGGCCATATGGAGGAAGTAGAGAAAACAGATGAGCCAATACATGCGAATTATCTACCTCATCATGCTGTTTATCGCCCAGATAAAAGTTCTACAAAATTGAGAGTTGTCTTTAATGGTTCACATGCAACTTCATCAGGAGAATCCCTAAATTCCATACAGCTGAATGGAGGTGTCATTCAAGATGATTTGTTTAGCATAATAATTAGATTTCGTACACACCGCTATGCATTTACAGCAGATGTAAAAATGATGTATCGCATGATACTTATCGATAAAAGTCAACGTGATTTACAGCGCATAGTTTGGAAAGATTCTGTAAATGGTGAGATGAAATATTACAGACTATGTACAGTCACATATGGCACAACTAGTGCCCCTTATTTAGCCATGCGCTGCCTTAAACAGCTTGGTATAGATGGTGAATCTCAATTTCCGTATGCTTCTCGTGTGGTACAATCAGACTTTTACATGGACGATGTCCTGACTGGAGCAGCTGACCTAAAATCGGCTAAGAGACTGCAAATTGAGCTTATTCAACTATTAAATACGTGTGGCATGAACTTACATAAATGGTTTAGTAACCATCCAGAATTAATGGAGCCAGCCTTTAAAAATGAGAATTACACTTTTGAAAATATGAGTGAAACTAAGGCACTAGGACTTTGCTGGAATTCCAATGATGATACTTTTACTTTTAGTGTATCATTCAGTGAGCAAACCAAGGTAACTAAAAGAAGTGTGCTGTCAAATATTGCTCGCATTTTCGACCCCTTGGGTCTACTTGGACCAGTTGTGACGAAAGCAAAAATTTTCCTACAAAGACTGTGGAGACTGCAAATTGATTGGGATGAAAATCTCCCTACAGCTGAGCTTGATGATTGGTTGCAGTTTTTAGAATCATTAAGAGCCATCAATAATATAAGTGCTGTTAGATACATTTTTACAAATAATCCAGTGCAAATTAAAATTTGTGGCTTTTCAGATGCTTCGGAGAAAGCCTACGGTGTGGCATTGTATGCTGTGTCTTCAAATTCTTCAGGAGAGCAAATTTCTCAGTTGCTTTGCAGTAAAAGTCGAGTTGCACCAATCAAAACAATCACTATTCCTCGCTTGGAGCTCTGTGGTGCAGTTTTATTAGCCAGATTGATGAATAAGATTGCCAAAACCTTAAAAGTTCCTAAAGAATCTGTTTACTATTATTCAGATAGTACTATTGTATTATGTTGGATTCGAAAACAGCCGTGTGACTTAAAAACCTTTGTGTCATCACGTGTGGCTACGATTCAGAATCTTTCTGATATCAGTCATTGGGGACATGTGGCTTCTTCTGATAATCCTGCTGATCTTGTGTCACGAGGTGTAGATCCAAACAAACTTCTCCAGAGTAACTTATGGTGGAAGGGTCCACTATTCCTAACCCAACAAATTGAACCTTCTTTAAATACTGTCGAACTTGAGCAAAATGATAATGATCTATACAGAAGTGAACTTAAAAAGACTTTTTCAGAGACTTCACTTTTAATATCAGACTGTTCATCTTTTATTGATTATTTTTTGCAATTGAGTAATAATTATGCTAAATTAATAAGAATTCTTAGCTATGTTTTCAGGTTCATTCAGAATGTCAAAAAGCCAAAAGAAAGGTATTTAGGTAAGTTAACATCTGATGAATTGAAGAAAGCTGAGCAGTTTATCATAAAATCTGTTCAAGAAAAAGAGTTCAGTTCTGAATTCACATTGTTATCTAAGGGTAAGGAGTTACCAAAAAATAGTAGATTAGTTTCATTAAATCCTTTCTTGGATAAAAATAATTTAATCAGAGTTGGAGGTCGTCTCCAAAATAGCACGGTAAATTATGCCCAAAAACACCCAATTGTACTGCCCTCTAAACACAAATTAACAGAATTAATTATCGAGTTTTATCACAAAAAATATCTACATATAGGACCACAAAATTTACTTTATTGTGTTCGAAGAGAATTTTGGCCTTTAAACGGTAGGGCTATTTGTAGAAAAATTGTACATAAATGTATTACATGCTTTAGGGCCAAACCTAAATTATTAGAGCAAATTATGGGCGAGCTCCCAAAAGAAAGAATAAATGTAGACTTTGTTTTTAATTGCACAGGAACTGATTTCTGTGGTCCATTTTTGATTAGATATAGAGGTCAACGTAAAGGTATTTATCATAAAGTTTATGTTTGTATTTTTATTTGTATGATAACAAAGGCAGTGCATTTGGAATTAGTCAATGATTTAACATCTGAGGCTTTTATTGCAACATTAAAGAGGTTTTTTGCCAGACGAGGCAAACCTCGAAAAATTTTCAGTGATAATGCAGGCAATTTTGTGAAGACTAATGTAGAGCTTAAAAGGTTGCATGAATTGGTAAACAAACCAGACCAGAACCTTACTAATTACTTGATATCTGAAGGGTCTTCCAGTGTCTAAATGGTTATTAGGGAGAATTGTAGAAGTATTTTTTGGTAATGATAATAGAATAAGAGTTGTGAATATAAAAACCCCAAATGGGATATATAAAAGAGCAGTATCCAAAATTGCTGCATTACCTCTTGAAAAGTAATTCAGTTTTTAAAAGAAAATGCTCATTATTGTAAAATTTCTTTATTTATTATGTATTATGTAAAATTTTTTAAATATTTGCTTAAATTTAACTTAACTGTGACTCATTTATATTGTGTTTAATTGTATTGTTATTTATATTTTTTACAATGGTTGTAATTGCAGTGTTTTAGTTTGAAACCCCCCTCGGAGGTTTCAAGAGGGGCGGTATGTTTGATAAAATGCTATTTAATTTTCTACTGACTTTGTCACCTAGCAACCAAGATGTACCTAATTATTTTAAAATGTAAAAAGTTTTCTGTGCAAACGATTTTTTGTGATAAATGAATTTATCTGTTTAATTCTTCTGCTTTTACCTAAGCTGTGTGAAACAATATTCTTTTTTGTTTTGAGTTTGATTAGAATGTTTTTTAAGGAGTTGTGTGAAAAAAAATGTTACAGTTTTTATTGGAGTTGTGTTTTGTGAAATTATTAATGTTCGAAAGAACATGAGTTGAGTTTACTCATCAGAATAAACTGTTTAAAGTGAGAGATGCGTATTTAATTTTGAGTTGAGTAAAATATTAAAAAATAAACTTTCGAACAAATTGAATTCTTCAAGTTCCATGTACTACGTCAAAGAAATTTTGTGTGCGTCACTTTTCACCGGCTGGATGATTTCGTTAGGTTCGCAAATTCAAGTATATGGAGCAAGGAAAATACGCAAACAATTTTTAAGTACAATAAATTATATTTTAACTTAACAAACAAACTGGAAACTAATTTTGTTGTTGTTGTTAATATAAGAGAAAAAAAACCTTAATTTTTAATAATTTAGTATTCGAGATTTTGCGATAATCTTTATAATAGCACTTTATAACCGCCATTAGCATATTTTATATTTCGCACCTGCAAATTGGAAACAATTCTGTCGTATTTTAATAAAATATATGCTTAAATAAAATATTGGCACTACTTGGTTATCTCTTTGATTAATTTCACCAAACTATAAATATTGACACATTTTTTTTTTTTTTTTAAATAACGAATGAAGAAACAAGTTGAATGTAGATTCTGCCATTGCAGAATTCAGTTTCGCCTCCGATTACAAAAAAGAGATCGATAGAGGTCTTTTAGAAGGGCGACCCCGTTTAGAATGCAATGAACTAACTTCATTTTTCTTGTATTTATCAATATAATGCCAAACAGAACGGCGTAAAATACCCATTTGATTAGCATTTTCTCTCTGAGAAACTGGAATTGCGGAATAATAAAGAGATACAGTTTGACGTGCTTCTTCTTCATTGACTAGATTCATCAAAAACGGATTTTTTCTTTAGTTTTAATGCTTTTTTATAGAATCTGAGAAAAAGGAAATGCATTTTAACAATAAAACGAGAAGAATCCCGTCGAATTCAACGAATGAAATGTTTAAATGACCCAATCGATTTAGTTCATAAAAAAAGCAATAGCAATTATATTATTGAATCAATATGTAATAAATATATTTCCAAACTTAATGCAAAAATTGCCAGTTGCAATTATGCATGCAAATATTCGTACACCTTCCGTTAAAATTGTAATCTGAGTGCCGGCGAAATCCAGAAATTTTATTTTATATGCACTCACAGAAAAATAGTTTTATTTAAAAAAATTTATTTCATTTTTACTTTGACATTATTTCCACTAACTGAAGTCATCTGAAAGTAAAATCTCAATCTCAGTGTCCATAATGAAAAGAAATATTCAAATGTAATATCGTTATGAGTAAAAATGTGATGTTTTAAATAATGACGTCATTTTCTCTCCAAATGTTTTTTAAAAGTTACTGTTATTAGTAATATGAAAAAGGCATCCGTAATAATATTGTAATTCCCATTTATCTGGTTGCAGAATGACATCATTTTCCTCATTTAAAAATTTTTCTTATTTTGCTTTAGACATTAATTTTTATCATAAATTATTTTCTGTTATTTTATTTACATTATTAATATTATTTCTCAGTAAATATATTTTTTACCTCAATTAGGGCATAATTATACGCAATCATTTTATTTTGGCTAAATTTTACGAAAACAATCAACTTTTTTCTTTTAAATGCGAGAACATGTTCACAGATGAAATAAAGTTCCTGACTGGTGGAAAGTGATAATGGAAAATAATTTTTTATTATCAAGAGAAAAGCTAAACTGAGTTGCACCATTTTGAAGAAATATCCTAAAAAGAATTTAAAATTAAAAATAAAATATAAAAATGGAAAAAAAATTAAAAAATAGCTAAAATGGACACAACTACAAAAAAATAGCTTTCATAATATATATATATATACACTGTATTGCCATTGATTATTGGACACTTGCGATTTTAGACATTTTACTAAATATCTAGAAAAATACATAAGGAATCATCTCGAAACTCTTAGTGTATAAATATAATAGTATACGCCATACATCGCCGTGAATATTTTTTATCAAAACTCCATAGGGGACCGTCAAGAAATTTAAAAAAAATGAATATCTTTTGAATAACCCTGTCAAAACTAATGTAGCAAAAGCGCTCAAACTCTAGATTATGATTGCATGCTTTATTGTAATACTCCTTGTTCATTTTTATGCAAATAGCATGCATACTCGCAGAGTAATTAAGGTTTTTATAAAAATGGTCCCAAATTTTTCCAAGTCTTTTCCTTATAATTTTCAGAGTTCTTAATATAAAATAATATTTTTTTCAGAAAATATGACAAACAACATTGCACACAGTACCCTGTAATCAGAATTAAAAAATAATGAAAATTGTGTACAAAATGAGTAGGTTTACTAAATAATTTTTTACTGCGCATGCGTCAACGATATCAAAATTTCATTTGCATATTATGTTAGTTAAATGTATAGAGCAACTTTTGTGAAAGTCACAAAATCATAACTTGAAAATTCTGAAAATAATCGTCAATTGAATTAGTTGAAAATCCGTTATTCTCAAAATGAAGCAAAAACAAGAGGGGTTGTATCCATATATTCATTGATTAGTGTCAATATAGAATACACAATATGGGATGTACTACTACATTTGGATAAAATCCCTCATTTTTTTGCTTCATTTTGGAAACAACGCATTTTGTCCTTTTTCTATAGACGATTACTTTCAGAATTTTCAAGCTATGATTTTGAGACTTTTACAAAAGTTGCTTTATACATTTAGCTAACATAGTATGCAAATGAAATTTTGATATCTTTGACGCATGCGCAGTAAACAATTATTTAGTAAACCTACTCATTTTTCATACAATTTTTAATATTTTTTAATTCTGATTCAGGGTACTGTCTTCAATGTTGTTTGGCCTATTTTCTGAAAAAAAATATTATTTTATATTAAGAACTCTGAAAATTATAAGGAAAAAACATGGAAAAATTTGGGACCATTTTTATAAAAACCTTAATTACGCTGTGAGTATGCATGATATTTGCATAAAAATGAACACAGTGTATTACAATAAGGCATTCAATCATAATCTAGAGTTTGAGCACTTTTGCTACATTAGTTTTGACAGGGTTATTCAAAAGATATTCATTCTTTTTTAATTTGTTGACGGTCCCTTATGGAGTTTCGGTAAAAAATCTTCACGGCGATTTATGGCGTATACAATTATATTTATACACTAAGAGTTTCGAGATGATTCCTCATGTATTTTTCTAGATATTTAGTAAAATGTCTAAAATCGCAAGTGTCCAATAATCAATGGCAATATAGTGTATATATATATATATATATATATATATATATATATATATATATATATATATATATATATATATATATATATGTATATATATATATATATACCGGGTGTCCCAAAAATGACTGATGGATTTTAAAATTCAATAACTTGTAAACGGTGACAGCTATTTAAAAAACTTTTGCAGGAGGGTTATGTATAACGTCAGGAGTTTTTTTAACACAATTTTTTATTTTAGTTCGCATCTCAAACAATAGGTGGCGCTGATGGCGATTGAAGGCCAGGTGATCAGTGCTGTGTGAAGCATCGACCCGCCCTTCAATCGCCGTCAGCGCCACCTATTGTTTCAGATGCGAACTAAAATAAAAATTTACGGTAAAAAAACTCCTGACATCATACATAACCCTCCTGCAAAATTTTTTTAAATAGCTGTCACCGTTTGCAAGTTATTGAATTTTAAAATCCATCAGTCATTTTTGGGACACCCGGTATATATATATATATATCAAAATCGGTCGAGTAGAAAATTCAGGGCTGATGACTAAAAAAAAAGCCAGGTCTTATAACAGCCATATAGATTGTATGAATGTCTCTTTTTAACGGCCAGATTATGAAAAAGTGGGCCACAATTTTTTCGACACGACACTTTTTAGCTAGTCTGAAAGAAATAGCACCGGAGGCTACTAATAATGCAATAAATCATAAATATTAACATTTAGAGCAATATTCAAAAACTTTCATCAAATCAAAGTTTTTGCCAATTTTCGGGAGAAAAAAATCGTGCCAAGTAGACACTTATATGACATCCGTACCATATTTATACAGGGTGATTCATAAAAGATGGGCAGAACTTTAATGGGTTATAGTACACTTAAAGACAAATAATATTAAATAGGAGACTAAGGGTCCCAGACGTATTCCCAAGGAGATAGGGGGCATTAAAGTTTAGGGTCTGAAATTTCAAATGATTATAAAAAATGGAAAAATTGGTCGATTCGTTTGCGGTTTTTGCAGAAAATTTTCTTTATGCCAGTATTTTCTTGAAATAAAATTTTAAAGTTCAATTTCAAGAATGCCGATAGGGGGCGCTTTAAACTTTCGAGTAACAAACAACTATTTTTTAACGTTATTTTTTGTATTTCTTTAAATGATTTCGAAAGCTTAGACTTAAACTTAAATTTTGATCTAAAAATCTGAGTCCTAACGAGTAGTTAAGTAGCGTTAACTGAAATTTGAAATTTGAAACCCTTCTCCCCCCAGAACAAAAATCAGTTATTCCCGATCTTTGTGCCGTAGATTAGGCTCTAACTACTGCCGCGTTTTGCTAAAATTATTCTTTATGTCAGTATTTTCTTGAAAATAAATTTTAAAGAAAAGTTTCAAAAAATTCCGATAGAGGGCGCTTTAGACTTTGGAGTAATGAACAACTATTTTATACCGTTATTTTTTGTGTCTCATTAAATGCTTTCTAAAGCTTAGACTTAAATTTTCAGCCCAAAATCTGAATCGTTAGACGTGGTTAAATTTCTGGGGAGAGGGGTTTGAAATTTCTGCTCCTGAGCACAGTTCAGTTTACCATGTCCACACATTGTGTGCTGTGATACGAGGTAAAAAGACACAAATTAGGATTATGTTACCAAAGCATATTTATTAACATGTAATTACAATAAATGTTCAAAATTGTGACCACCAGAGGTTATGCACGCAGAACAACGGCGAAGAATGGAACGGCGAACATTCGCGAAAACATCAGGCTTTTCGAGCACTTTCCCTACAGCGGCGGAAAGTCTGGCGACCAGTTCCTCGGGGGATTCAATGGGTGTCTCATACATAAGAGCTTTCAATTGTCCCCAAAAAAAGAAATCGAGGGGTGAAAGATCTGGCGAGCGAGCAGGCCAAGCAACAGGACCACCTCGACCAATCCATCTGTTCAGAAATGTGATGTCCAGATAGTTGCGGACGTCTCGTACGTAATGGGCTGGCGCTCCATCGTGCTGGAACCACATGACCCACCGGATGCGTGGAGGAACAACGTTTAACAGGTCTGGCAGCACATGTTGCAGAAATGTGAGGTATGTTTTACCGTTGAGGCGTTCAGGAAGAAGGTACGGTCCGATTAGGTGGTCTCCGAGGATTCCTGCCCAAACATTGATGGAAAAGCGTCTCTGATGAGCATGTGGATACGTAGCATGTGGATTGACATCCGCCCATACATGTGCATTGTGTGTGTTAAATGTACCTTCACGTGTGAAGGTACATTCATCGGTGAAAAGCACAGTTCGTCCAAAATGTGGATTTAGCGCGTTCTGCTGCAGAAACCAGCGGGCGAATTCAATGCGATTTGGATAATCCCCTGGAGACAGTTTCTGGACTCGTTGCACATGAAACGGGAGCAAATGTTCATCCTTCAGTACCCTCCAAGTCATGGACTGTGAGGTATCCACCTGCCTAGCCACTGTTCGTGTACTTGTACTTGGCTGCGCCGCTACTACATCCAGAATGGCTTCTGCAACAACTACTGATTCGTCCTTTTTTGCACGACCTGCATTCGACCGGGAAGCGAGAAATGATCCCGTCTCACACAACTGTCTGTGCAAGCGCTCGAAGGTTTTGCGGTTAGGCAACCGCCTGTTGGGAAATCGCTCTCCGTACATTCGTTGTGCCTCTGCACCATTTCCATCTGCCGCTCCGTAAATTAAATGCATCTCAGACTTTTCCTTATTCGTGAAGGGCACCATCTTCCGATTCATTACTACAGCGACTTACACTTGACTCACCGTTCAGTGGTTTTTATGCCTGAATCGTGTCGAAATTTTGCATACGTGTTCTTCTTCTTCCCCATTTGACATTTGCATACTTTCTGTCTCCTTCTTCACCCGGTGACTAGCGTCAGGAATGGAGCTTTAACGTTTGCATGAGCGAAGTTTCCAACTGTGCCAGTGCCTTTATGAGTGAATTCCGACTATGCAGTCCTTGACGAAAGTTGTATTTTTGCCTCGTATCACAGCACAGAATCGTTGGGCATGGTTAAGTAGTGCAAACTGAACTATGTTCAGAAGTTGAAATTTGAACCCCCTCCCCTCGCTACTGAACCACGCTCAGCGATTCAGATTTTGAGCTGAAAATTTAAGTTTAAGTCTAAGCTTTAGAAAGCATTTAATGAGACACAAAAAATAGCGGTATAAAATAGTTGTTCGTTACTCCAAAGTCTAAAGCGCCCTCTATCGGGATTTTTTGAAACTTTTCTTTAAAATTTATTTTCAAGAAAATACTGACATAAAGAATAATTTTAGCAAAACGCGGCAGTAGTTAGAGCCTAATCTACGGCACAAAGATCGGGAATAACTGATTTTTGTTCTGGGGGGAGAAGGGTTTCAAATTTCAAATTTCAGTTTACGCTACTTAACTACTCGTTAGGACTCAGATTTTTAGATCAAAATTTAAGTTTAAGTCTAAGCTTTCGAAATCATTTAAAGAAATACAAAAAATAACGTTAAAAATAGTTGTTTGTTACTCCAAAGTCTAAAGCGCCCCCTATCGGCATTTTTTGAAATTGAACTTTAAAATTTTATTTCAAGAAAATACTGGCATAAAGAAAATTTTTTGCAAAAACCGCAAACGAATCGACCAATTTCTCCATTTTTTATAATCATTTGAAATTTCGGAACCTAAACTTTAATGCCCCCTATCTCCTTGGGAATACGTCTGGGACCCTTAGTCTCCTATTTAATATTATTTGTCTTTAAGTGTACTATAATCCCTTAAAGTTCTGCCCATCTTTCATGAATCACCCTGTATGTAAAAAAGAAGCATAAACGTTTATCGAGTTTGTTTATGTAGCTGTTCATCTATTTGCAACAAATCTCAATTTTGGAAGTCGAAACTCGTGTGCCAAGATAAACGATAAGATAATGTTGGAAAAGTACCATTAGGACAGGTATATCATACACGCATAGGGTTTGGGGGCATATTTGGAGAAATCTTTTTTGAATATTAGTTACATATATGTTTTTCAAATATTTTCTATTATTTTAAAAAGGCAATAACAATAAATGAAGACACAATAAATTAATAAATATTGAAAAAATCTATACATATATATATTATTTTAAAAGTAAATAAACAATTTATTAATAAATAAACAACAGTAGCCGTGTTACCAAGCCATGCAAAATAACGATATACTGGCGCCAATTATGCGGAAGAGTTCCCTATTCTTTTCTGTTTTTTTTGGCGAACGTTATTATTTATTTGTTTGTTTGTTTGTTTATTTATTTATTTCTTTGGCATTAAATGAATCAATCTGATTTCGATCTTCAGCTTTCGGAGTTGCATTTTTAATACTGACCAACAAAGTTGAAAAGTGTTTAAGCATTCGGTTTGTTTGTCCATGTGGCCATCCATCCGCCTGGCCTCGCTCTAATAGCTTTAAATATATACTTATTTTAAATGCAATTTGAAAGATTTATTAAGGTCCCCTAGCCATGTTTGGCATTGTATATGAGGTATGTGGGATAAAAGTTCCTTTAAAGGGGCACACAAAGGAATTTGATTACATTATCGTCTATGGGTAAGAAACGTTTACAGAGTATGTTAATGACATTACGCTATTGCAGATGGATTGAAACTGATATAAATCACCGAGTTTCACTACGATTACTTTAGAACAGGACATTCATAGCATTTTTATTCCATTTATAGGGACAAAAGAAATCAACTACAATACTGTCTTTTAGTAACAATTGTTGAAATTAGTTTTCAATTTCCGCATGCGCTTTTAAATTTAATTATATTGTAGCTAGGTTCGTAATTATATAAATACATAGCACCTACAGTCATCGTCTGATACGTCCGTCTGTCTGCCTATTCGTCTATCTGTCCGCATATAACAGCACAAAAATTATCTAACCGAATCGTTTAAAATTTTAAATATGTATTTGGTGTCATATTTTGTTGTGTCAATAGAAGTTTTAGTAAAATTGGATATGTAGTTCAAATACAGGGATAGTTAAAATATTCCGTTACATTACGGCCAATGGATTGAAATAGTTCCAAGCACTTTTTAATTATAAATCCCGCAAAAACGTAAAGAAATTAATACAAAAATTATAAAGTGCACTAGGATATAGATATTAAACTATCAAAATATTAAACTATCTAAAATATATTATTATCTAAAATAGATAATAGATAATGTTTTTATGCGGTATTTTGCATTGTGTTAAGAATTAATTGAATAATCAAACTAGATCATAGAAAATCGGTTTTTTGAAAAGTTTTCAACTCCTGAGCCCCTTTAAAGAGAGAACAGAAGCAATAGAAATTACAAATCATTACCGATTCCCTTTATTATGTTACTAAAGAATCTTTCAAAAAACCTTTGAACAGAAAATGATGTCACTGTATAAAATACGCTTTTCTACTGATAACGTTTTTACATCTCATCATTTTTTTTGGATTTAGTAAGAGTATGATTGATGGTAAAAATGATGTCAGAGAGAAAATGAAATGAGTATTATCTTCGATAAAAAGTTTTCCTGTGAATACATCTAAATGAAATGTTTTGGATTTCGCAGCACTCAAATTGCAAATTTAAGTAAAGAGTGCAAATATTTGCATGGAGAATTTTAAAGGACAAATTTGACATCAAGTTTGGAAATATAGATGTTAAATATTGATCAAATATTGTAATTTATTACTGTTATTTTTATTATTATTTTGGTTCAGTCAATCGGGTCATTTAAAACTTTCAATTGGTCAAGTTTGACGAGCTTGATTCGTTTATGGATAAAAGATCTTTATTTAAAATTTTAGGGAAGGTGTTGGCAAATAAGACCTCGAATATTATTTAAAAATAAACTTCAGTCTTTATCCCTCGTGTTGGTAAATTGGCCGTCTTAAACATAACCAATCAAAAATAATTTTCAAAAGAAATGACTTATAACAAGCTCACATTAAAGGACGCATATAATCATTAACTCAGGTCTAAACATGTCAATAGCTGTAACGAATGTGGTTATTACAGTACGTAGCTGCAAAGAGATAATTTATTTTATAACACAATTTCAAAAATGGCTTATCACACTGATTTCTTTACCTCAAAGCTTTCACTTCTCAAGCATTTGTAGATGATGCTCAAAATATAAACCCCCTGGCTGCCCAGCAAAAGCGTAAAAATGTAATGTTGTTTTCTCTGTAATTTATTAAAAATATTGAAAAAAAGATGTTTTTTCCAACCTGATACAAAATATGTTATTACGTATAAGTGTATAATCAATGAGCGGATTAATACTAACTTAATTTTTCAAAACTGGGTTTTATTTGTAGGATTAACATTAACTTAAATATTACTTATGTTGCAGTGAAACCTGCAGCTTAGTGTGCGAAAAAATCCGGTCGCGGCAGTCAGGAGGTTAAACAAATTGACAAAGGTTGCTAGGTTATTTGTTCAACCCTCGTTCCAGATCATAATGGCAGGACACGAGCGAAATCTGTTGCGTAATAACAATAAACCCAGATAAAACTGTCATGTAGTTTCGGCGTAATCAGGGAATATACATTTTTTTAAAAAAGTTACCGAGTTTTTTTATGATAACCTTCTTCTTCTTTTAAGTCACTTAAGGGGGCTCATCGGTTGAAAACTTTTCAAAAAATCGATTTTTTTATGATCTAATTTGATTATTTATTCAATTCTTAACTCAATGCAAAAAACCGCATAAAAATATTTGCATTTTTAACAGAGTTATAAGCATTTATGTATCAACACTTTCATAGCCGCATCCATATAAATACAACTTTAAGTCGTGTTTTCTCAAAACTTAATTTTTGACGACTAACACTAAAATAAAAAAAAAATCTATTTGATGGAACGGCTTATTTTTTTTGCATCTATATAACATCATTATCTAGGTTATGAATTAATATATTTTAGATAGTTTAATATTTTGTGTATTTTTAATGAAAAAAAAGGTGGATTTTTTAGGGGTTTTTTAAATTTTCAAATTTAAGAGTTTTTTAATAATGTTTTTTTTTGAGGGATTTTTATATCCTTAATTCATTATCTAGAGTAAAGTTTCCTGATCATTTTAAAGTAAAAAGTAGGTTTTTAAATCAATTCAAATTTAAGATATTTTGGTGTTGGTGATATAGAATATAATTTTTTTTTTTTTGAAAATTGTGTTAATATATTTCGCTATATTTTTTATGATATTACATTGAAATACTTCATTTTGTAATTTTATAAGACTACAAACATACCTTTAAAATATCAGAAAGTTTCAATTAATTGCATTGAATACTTCTGTTTTTATATGGTCTCGAAGCGAGAGCTCTGTTTACATGTTTTTCCGTATTGATCAATCCCTGAACCCCCTTAATACATTGCAAATCGCATTTTTGATAAAATAGTGAAAATTTTCATTTATATTTCACCCCTAGCTTTAACACAAGTTTAAATATAAATATCCATGTATCTTCTCGAAATAAATGAAATATTTTGCTAATATGTTACATATTTTTCTGTAGATAATTTAATGCAGATAAAAAATAAAAACTTTTAGAAAATAAAAGAAAGCTTTCCTTAATTATTGCGAGATAAAAGAAACCGGCTTTTCTAGATTTAACAGAAAGTGGAAAAAATTCAAATCATTTTAACATAACTCTTTACCTTAAATTATTCAGTAAAGTTTGTTTTAGTTTACTTTTAAGTTTAATAATTAAAAAAAATTAAGAACTCTCTACATAATTTTTACCAAACTCTTTTGCAAATTCTGCATAAAAGTTGTTTAGTCAACACTTTAGTTCAGGCGGTGTTTTAGGTTAATGTTTAAATTTACACTCTTCTGAAGCAAAAATTTTATTTTTGCTGCATTGTTTTAGGATAATTTCTACGTTATAATTGTAAAGGAACATGAAGACAAAACTTATTTTTAGAAAAAAAAAATGAAAACGAGGAAATTTAATGCATATCATCTGATCAAAGGAAAAACACGTCAAAAATGTTAAACAAATAATTGAAGAAAAATATCAACGGATTTTTCGGAAAAGAATATAACAACTTAATCCTAATTCATGCGCTGTAAGTAAAAGGCAGGTTAAAAGTAAATGAATTAGTTTTAGATTAATTAATTTTGAGAAAAGAAATTACGCTTGAAATTATTGATTATTTAATACGCAATTTATCATTTGCTATCCAAGCGTAGAAACCAACTGGGTGAAAAATGTCCAAGCCGGGTATCGAACCAGGAATCGTTGGAATAGCTCTCCAAGTTCTATATCATTTAAGCTACAAAGACTGTGAGGTACCTGGCAAGGCCATCACGTAAATAAGAGTTCCTTTTTACAGCAGAAATCATAAAACGTTTTATTGAAAACTTTAGAGATGAGGGTTTGGCAACAGAAACTTCAATAAATTTAGCAAAGATTAAAATGAAATAACTTACATGATCTGATTTTCTTAAATGATGCTCTCCTTAAAAAAATGCAACTTCCTACTAAAGTTTTCTTTTTGGAATTTCGTCGAGTTTACATTAATTAACAAAACTTCCGTTTTATTTATTTATTTATTTATTTATTTGTAAAAGTTGTAGTTGAAAAAGCGAAGAAAAACAGACAAGACCTAAAGAAACCATATCACGTTCAAATAAATAAATAAAAAATCCCTTGACACTCTGTATAACGGAGTTACGAATTCCTTACAAGACTATGACCGATTTGGCATTTTTCGCAACCATATGTCGGTAAGGCTACATTGCAGAACAAGATGAAACGGTCTTCATGAACCAAAATCCTGAATGTAACAAGAGACGCAAACCAACGCAACATCAATGAACACAATTTAATTAATTTTCCAGTTAATTTTCAGCAACGAAATTACGCTTCGAATGTATGAATATTTAATATATGATTACATATGGGCGTGAAAATGCTAAGTACCCTCATAGCATGCATGTTCACAGTGACGTCACAATGACGTCACTGTGAGTCACTTTGGTCACATCACATCTGTGACGAAAATGCCACCACTCAGTGACGTCACAATGTGACTCAGATGTGACTTTCTAAAAAAATTTTCACAGTTCGTCACAATGTTAATGTCAAAGTAGTCACAAATGACACACTTTTCACAAATTGGTCACATTGTTACGTCACAGAGTGGTCACAATGTGACGTCACAAAAAAGCTCTAAAACGGCCATAACGACTTCACATTTTAGTCACTGTGACTTCACATCGACAATCGATGGTCACAAAGTCACAATGTGACTTCACAACGACGTTGCAGTGACGTCACCATCTCTTACGGGTAGGAGATTGTCCTCGCAGATTAAATGTTAGAGTATATAGAGTGCTAATCCAAGGGTTCTTGGTTCGATGCGCGGGTCGGAGATTTTTCACCTTTTAGGTTTTTACGCTCAGTTAGTAAGTGATAAATCACTTATTAAATATTCAATAATTTCACGCTTAATTTCATTGCTGAAAATTAATTAAATTGTATTCACCGATGTTGGATTTGTTCATGCGTCATTTTACGCTTCAGGATTATGTGCTCATGAAAACGATTTCATGTTGTGTTGCAGTTGCAGCCTTACCAACACATCGATGTGAAAAATTCAAAGTTGAGAGTCATCCTTATAGCTTAAATGATAGAGAACATGGAACACTATTCAAAGCGTTTCGGTTTCGATCCCTGGCATAAACATTTTTTAAACTGTTGGTTTCTGCGCTTTGTTAGCAAGTGATAAACCACGCATTAAATATTGTATTGGTTTTTTCAAATTATTCCAATGATTTTCGGTACAGAGAATCTCTTTCAAAAAGAGCTATGCATTTATAGGTACTACTAGGTTATCCCGTCTACCAAAAAATTGTCGCCAAACTAGAAGATTAAATGCCAATAATGGATGATCGTGAATGTCACTTTCAATAACTTTAAATAAAATTCACGTGTTAAAAATGCCATTAAGTGATTTTTATTTCGACTTTTTATTTGCATTTTTATTAATATTCGACTAATTATTTGTTTTTTTTTTCGTTATTTAAAAGGCCCCACCAGTGGCCGAGAGGTTCTGACCTCAAACTGGTAGACGGTAGGTGCTGGGTTCGAACCCAGTCGCGACCGTCGGCCTAACCGTTCGGAGTTTTCCGTGGTTTTCTTCGAACCTTGCGTAAATACGGGTTAGGTTCCCTTAGAAAGACCCCCACGGAGGGCATCCCACCCCTTAGAGCCTATATCTCATAGTGTAGATAATTGGCCGACATACATACAACAACAACAACGTTATTTAAAATAAAAATTATGTCAATATATACAATTTGGCTATTAGTTTGGCGATTTTTATAATTTGGCGAAATTGGTCGACGGGATAACAGAGTAGTACCCATTTATATTATAATTAGCCAATAAAGGTTTTATAGGGATTAAACTTTAAACTATTTTTTTGTGGATGTTTAAATCGTATTTCGTTAACTGTTACTGTATTTTGAAATTTCAATGTTTACATCTACACATATTTATGCAAAAATTTTTCTAGAAATAAAAAGTTATTTCAATTTTAGTATGTAACGGCTGATTTGTAATAATACTGACTAAATCGAAGTTGTATCTTCTGATCTATATTCTATGAAATATTCATCATAATTTCATAAAATTAAACCTTTTTATGGTCGCAACCTATATTCCATGAAAAGTCATCTATGAGCAAATTTTGTCTCTGACATTCAAGGGCTACATTCTCCATAACTTTTAACTAATATATTATGATTTCTTCTTTGATTTTGTCAATCCTCACATAAGTTTAAAATGCTTAAATGCTCAATAGATAGTTGCGCTGATCATTGACAAACTTGATTTTATGATCGAAATGGTTAAGAATTTGTGCGAGGTGGAGCGTATGTTTTATTTGCTTCACATCTGAAAAAAAATCAATCACTCTAAAGCTTCCTTGTATGTCATTAATATGCATAATAATAATAATTGTGGTTGTTATAATAGTAAGGTAAATAAAATTGTAATTTATTTTTTATCCATCCTGAACAATTTAATTTTGAAAAAATATACATACTGATACCTTTACTTATAAAATATTTAAAAAAATCGACGCTTTTTGAACGAATTTACGTGATAAAGAGGGATAAGCATTTTTGTACCGCTGAGTGAAGCGTCGACCTGGCCTTAAATCGCCGTCAGCGCCACCTATTGTTTTAGATGCGAACTAAAATAAAAAATTACGGTAAGAAAACTCCTGACATTATACATAACTCTCCTGCAAAATTTTTTTAATTAGCCGTTACCGTTTGCAAGTTATTGAATTTTAAAATCCATCAGTCATTTTTGGGACACTCGGTATTAATTAGTATTATTGGTTTCTAATTAGTATGTGTGATTTTTTTTAATACATCATACACAGCTTTAGATAAGTCTAGTAATTCTTTTAAAAATCGAAAAATTGCTTTTTGTCAGATTTACACGTTTTAAACAATTTGGTTTCGTAAAACACATTTTTCGAAAAAAAAAATATGTGTACGTCTGTCTGTATGTCTGTAAAGATTCTATCTCCCGAGCAAATTCAGATAGACTTGAAATTTGAAGTTTTCTTAGTATGTAATAATGGAAAGAATCATACTGAATATCGGTTATCTTTTACTATGCGGAACCATTTTTTTCGGACTCTCGATAAATTTGTTCTGATCAAAGGCATAAACAATTATAAAAATTTATTATTCTGAGGAGTGAATAAAAATATTTAAAAAATAATAATTTTTGCATAAGAAGTGAAGTCAATCGGATAATTAGCTGCCGAGATATTTGTAATCATATTTTCCACACATTTCGATTTCGTGATTCATTCATATTTCAATTCAAACATACATTTTCGTTGGATATTGGAGATACTTAGTCCAAACCAGTAAACTGTTAATAATATGACTATCATTTTTGGAGTTATAAGGATGTTTCTTTTACGCAATTCGGTACTACTATCCTTGTCAACCAGATAACTATCGCCAAGCTGTAAGATTAAATGGCAATAACGGCGTATCGCAAATGTCACATTCAGTTGATAGTAAACACGCTAAATGAATTTTTACATCATTAAGTGATTTTTAATTCGACGTTTTATTTGTATTTTTATTAATTTTTCACTAATTTGTTTGTTCTTCCGTTATTTAAAATAAAACTTATTCCAATGTGCATGTATTACGTGTATTTTGACGATTTATATAATTAGTTGATGGGATAATTAAGAAGTACTCACAATTCAGTAACGAGTATTACAATGCATTAAAAATAGTTCAATATACGTTTGGCACAGATGTCATATACACACCACATTGTGGCGATTTTTTTCTGATGCCAATTTGATGGGAAAATTCCTTTTCAAATACCAGTTATATATACATTATTTATTTTTTTTTTCTATTTTTCTAATAAACAAAATAATAATATAAATAAAAAGTTAAATTGATAATATAGAACAAAAAAATAAGTAATTAAAATAAAAAATAAAAGTACATGAACAGTTTATTAATAAATAAAAAACAATAGTCGGCTGTTACCGCGTTATGCATAAAATTGCCATTTTGTTCCAATCGTGCCAATGTGTCATATACATTCATATTTAAATTTTATTTTCACATGTAGGGCACAAATGTTTTATTTTCATATTTTATACTACGCATAAACATGGTGGGTAATTAATCTGGCCTCCTCAATGTCTAGTCTTTCTTTCGTTTTCAAAAAAAAAAAAAAAAAAAAAAAAAAAAAAAAATTCAACTTAACTTTTTAGATTATTTTGATCTATATTTATTAATTTTAATTTGACTTTAAAAGTAGAAATTTTCCTAAATTGAGTTTCTATGTAAGCAAAAAAGTTATCTCTGTTTGTTGCGTCGCATTATTATAATTACTAGCTGCACCCGTCGAAATTCGACGGAAAAGAATATATATTAGATAAGTATCTTACATTTAAAGCTTATGAATAATAAAAATGAATGACATAAAAGAAAAGTGTACTTAGAAGAAAATATAAATTTTATTCAGTTTTATCTATAATAAATAAAAAATCAGTTTTCATATTGGTTCAATGATAGGTTTTTTATTTTCTTTTTGAGTTAAGATTTAATTTTTCTTTTCGAGTTAAAGTATTTCTTTACATACGGCATTAGTTGTGTTGCTTTTTGAAACTGTTTGCACTTTCAAATTTTTAAATGAACGTACTCGAGACATCGTAACATATGCCGTGGTTAAATAAATATCAACAGAATCCATTGTTTACCCTTGTGCTTTATTAATTGTCATGCAAAACGCAACACAGATACTGAAAACATTCTAAATGAAAAGGGAAGAGTTGTATCTGATGGCATTAAATCCATTCTAGGAATCAAAACTTTTTTTGCAACTCCCTCGCCAGTAGTAACTGCTAGATCCAAAAAATTATCGTACATGTTTCGTACAATTTACCTGGTCCCTTTTAAAAGACTTTCGTGTGAACTTAAATTTCTTAGTAATATTAGAATTGCTTCGATTTTTAATGTGGGAATGTGTGGAGGCAATCCACTTAATTCTAAGCTATTGAAAAATTCCGTCGGAAATTGGAGTTTTTCACTTTCAGTTATTAAATTATTTCTACTCATGTATGTTCTGGATGTGCGAGGTATAAGGTTAATAACTTTATGGTTAATTTCACTGCAATGATCGTTTTTCGGGGCTGGAATTGAAACTTTAGCCAATTTGTTGATACTATCTGAAAATGAAAATTCTTTTCGAAAAATTTGGGATACGATGTCATTTTCTGCTATAATAGACGGTGGTAAACATACTTTATTTGAGTCTCCAGAGAAATCTTCATTCATGCAAGAATTTTTCCATCACCTATTTTAAGCAAAAATTCCGGAAATTCAGATACTTCTGGTCTTAATCGCATATTTTTTAACAATTTAATTATTTTAAATTATGACCAAAGAGTCGAAAACTTAATGTAGTTTTGAACTATGCTTTGTTTTGTTCTTTGTTTAGTACCAATTTTGTAATTGTGGCAACAGAATCACTGCATTTTCCCTTAAAATTGAAAAAAAAAAATGGAAATTAAAATGCGTATACTATTTTAAAAAGTCTGTTAAAAAATCCAGTGAATTTAGGTTATATTTCGTTTAATAATTTGGATAATTGTGTTTTATGATATTTTATTAATATTAGCTTAAAATAATATTGTTTGAGAGTTAGACTGACCAATATAAAATGTATTTTTTACTGTAACTAATTTTCCATATTTATTATAAGTCAATGAAACTGTTCTTTTTTAAATATTTTCTTTCGTAGAATTTCGAAGGGTTCCACCTCGTATTTGTAATATCAACAATACATTTTAATTATTACAGAAACAGAGAGTTACTAAAACTGCATATCCAACCCAATACACATTTACAGCACTTGGAATAAAGTTAATTTATTAGTTTGTAGTCTCCATGAACTTGTCATAATTAGTTTTATTGCCATGACAACGAAAAGAAAAACGATATCTTTGTTATTAAAAAGAATAAAAATTTTGTGTTTGTTATTGAAATGTAGAAAACGTTTTATTTATTTTTATTTTAAATAATAATTTAATACAACGAAATGATTGTAATTAATTTTTGATATTATGTAAAATAGAAAGATCGTAATACCGGCAATTCACAGGTTTTATTCTTTTTCTTTCTTTTTTCTTTTTTTTCTAATATGACATCAGTTACATTCTCCTGATTGGTGGAAAGTAATAAAGAAAAATAAATTTCTATTATAGTGAGAAAAGCTTAACCTGTTGCCACTGTTTTGAGAAAATGTCGCGAAAAAGCTTTTAAAATTAAAAATAAAATATAAAAATGGAAATAAATTAAAAATTAGCCAGAATGGGCACATCTACACATGAACAGCTTTCATTTAAAAAAAATAATTATCAAAATCGGGCCAGTAGAAAACTCAGGGCTGATGACTAAAAAAACAGTCAGGTGTTTTAAATATATAGATTATTTAAACCACTAAGTTTCCTTATTTTTGTTTAAAATGTATTAGAATGTTGTTAATACTTTTTAGATTTTCCGTGAGCGGAGCTAACAGCGTTCAAGGGAGCCAGTGTGGAAAAAATCAATTTCAGGATGTAATGGTGTCCAATTTCAAGATAAAAATTCCTAATAATGCTTTCCTTTTGTCTAATCTTAGCAGTCTGTTTTTTTTTAATGTTGCCATTCATACACAAGAAAAAAAATTTTTAAATATATTAAGATCAGGATTATTCTTTTGGTTTTTCGTTAGCTTTAATAATAATTTTTTTAAGATAGGCTTGCACCTAAAGTGAGGAAATAGATGGAAAATTATGTATTATTTTTTATTTATTTATTGTTTTACGTTATGAAGATATATTATACAGTAAAATAATTTATGAACAATTTACATTCTACTTACCAATTTTGCCGTATAACACAGTAACTTAGATCTAATAAAAATGTGCTTTCTTGCACTTTAAAATAATATTAAATAATTGACTCTAAACACTACTTAAAATATCATGATAACTCATGTTAAGTAATAATTTTAGTCTCCCATCCCAAAATGTTACTTAATATCAAAATTCACGAATATTATCACGAATAGGAGTGTTTAAAATCAGTTATAATTTAAATTAATTCCAAGTGCAGGAAAATACAATTTTCATCAAGATTTAATATTCTAACATACAGTGAAACTAATAAGTCGAATATAATTTATTTAAAAAGGATTTTTCTTGTGTCATTTTTAGTTTTTTTTTTAATCTCCACAATATAATATACATTAGTAAAATAAGTTTCCACCCATTTTTCAAATTTAGGTGCCGGCTTATCTGAAGAAATCTGATATTAAACTTATGGATTGACTGAAAAATACTCCTGATCTTAAGGAAATTCAAACTTTTTAGCTTGTTGTGAGTGCTAAAACTGACAGACAAACAAACAGACTGCCAAGATTCAAAATTAGGAAAACATTATTAGGATTTTGAATTATGAAATCAGACATCATTACAATCAGAAATTGATTTTCACCACACCGTCCCCTTTCAAGAGGCTATAAAATCAACTCATGGAAAATCTTAAAAAAAAAAAAAAATATTCAAATGATCCTTATTCGTATGATGGCATCAAAATTCATGTAACGGGGATGTTGGTAAGCGACGTTACTCGCGTCTGTAACATTCGACCGATCATTCTCAATTAAAAAATAATAATAAACTGGTCGGATGTGGCAATCCCAAAATTTCCTTTTATCTCATCTATGTTAATATTTCAAATTTTTTTATCATAGTGTTAAAATTAAATGGCATTCTATGCGCATCATTGGAAATCTAATGATATGAAATTATGCGCAATAGTTTTTTGATATAGGACTATCGCGTAAATCATACAAAATGCAGCACACAAATGCCGATTTAAAGGTGATTTATACAGAAACCTGATTTACAATAACTTATGTAAACATCTAACGGAAACTGAAGTTTGGTGAAATCCAAGGATATTTTTCCTGTGATAGAGCTACGGTCGAAAAGTGAAAAATCCAGAATAGTAGTGCGACCTGTTAGACTATTTACATTAAAATGTAAACAAAATTAAAGGATATTAACGAAAAGCTGAATCCAAAATTTTATGAAAATCGCTACATTATTTCTTGAGTTAGAATTATTGCGGAAAAAAAAATACAGCTTAGTAACACTATCTGTTGACTTATTTACACCAAAAGCTGGAAAAAGTTAATTTGTATCAAGGACTAACAGAATCTAAAGTTTGATGAAAATATGTACATTAGTTCTCGAAATTCAGTTATTGCGGATATTGGAAAAGTGCTGTATAGCAGCGCAACCTGCGAAGCGACTTACACCGAAATTTAGAAAATATCATCTCATATCATGTATTAACTGAATCTGAAGTTTGTTGAAAACTCGTGCACATAATCCGTGAATCTTGAGATAGAGCTATTGGGTGATAAATGTTGCATAGCAACGTCACCTGTTGAGCTATTTACATTAAAATGAAGAAAATATCAATTCTGGTCAGGGACTAACTGTATCTCAAATTTGATAAAATCCCGTGAATAACTACTTGCGATAGAGCTATTGCGGAACTCGAGAAAATGCTGCATAGCAATGTCACCTGTTGAGCGATTCTCACCAAAAACTAATAAGCACCAATTTATGTCAGGGACTAAATGTATATACGTTTGTATTTAATTCCGTGCAAAAGTCCTTGAGATAGAGAGCACCCAAAATTTGTGTCACATGCATACAGACAGATTCACAAAGAGACTCTTTGTAAAAACATGTTTTTTAATATCCCTCACCCCCTAAAATATGTAAATGCGTCGAAAGCCGGAAGTTGAAAAATTTTACGACTGCAATACTTTTTTCTTGAAAAGGTAGAAGAAAGTAACTGCACTTCTTTTATAAGGGAGTATTTAGTATTTTTTGTTCATGAATTACAGGTCTCGAAAAAGCGGTTTATTATATCTCTGCAGGTTAAGCAAGAGCACAATTTGTTCAAAAACTTGTCAAATGGATCAGTGTCTCGAAACTGGAAATAATAGAAATTCTTATTTAATTTATTTTTATAGTATTCTGATTTTTATGACAGTAGAAATTGCAATTCCTTATTTCTTTGTTTTTTAACGTTAGTCTTAAAAAAAAAATCGAAGAAATGTCATCCTGTGCGGATTATAAATATATGTCCTATAATGTTTATTATAGCTTAGAATTGCACAAAATTTATGATTTTTCTTTTTTTTTCTATATTTCATTTTAATATTTACGAAGTCTGTAATAAATTATTACTTGAAATGAAGAAAATAATAAGAGTTTCCTTTTCGTTATATTTTTTTATATCTTGTAACAATTTTTTATGTTGTCCGAAGAATAAATAAAAAAAAGAATACAAGTTCCAGAAAAACAAACTTAATTATTTTCGGTTGCAAACAGATGACAACATATATGTAACTTAAAGATTAAAATAATTTGATTTCATAGTTTTCTGTGACAAAATGAAGACTTATTTTCCAAGAAAAGAACATATTTCTTCTTCAAATAAAAATGACATAAACAAAAGTCTTTACTTTTGTTAGGTTAAATTTCAAACCGCAATAATTTCTTTCTTGACAAAAGCCTATTTTTTACCTGACGAAAATTCTAACACATGTATTGTTTTTAAAGTAAGTAAAATATACTGTATGACATTTGTATGTACAATCTACTATACGTAACACGATAGTAATTGTTATCGACTTTCATTTTACAATTAAATATCCTTTTACTTTAACTTTAAATTTTTATAGAAAAGAATACTCACAATTAGTATATTTTCGCATTGCTGAAGTAAGATCACAACACCTTCGACGAATTATACACTAAATCTAAACAATAAAGACGCATATAATACAAGCTACCAGCATTTTTAATTTTCTATCTTCGAATACAAGAAAAAAAGGCTGTTGCCAGTAGCGGATGGGGACAGCTTAATGCAACAATGTTTAAAACTTAGACTGAATAATGAAATGGGGGAAAAATCAAAAAATCTGTACATGATTTCGGCGAATTGTTTTCTTTGTATTGATGTTATACACTTATGAACTTAGACAAAGGTTATAATGAAAATATTATTTCTTCAATTTTATTTTTTAATGATGATTTTAATTGCTATTTTATAGAAATGCACAATGAAAGCATTTTGTAATCTTTTTAATATTAGAATATTAATAATTTTAATGCTTTCCCTTCAAATATTAATGATGTTCTCTTGAAGCAGTCCATGTACTGAATTTTGGTGATTTTAATGACAAGCAATCTTGAGCGAACTGAATATTCAGACACCTAAAAATTCTCCCCAATCACAACGCGGAATTTTCAGCAGACAATTAACGACCTGAATGGTTCTAACGATGATTCCTAACCGCTGCGCGCATATTAAAATAAAGACAAAAAATTATCATTGGGCACAAGAAAATGACTGTGCAGCAGGCTCTAAAATGAGCGAAACTCGTCAGTGCCATGATCACTAACGTACGTATGAGCGCTGCGGGCCCATTTAAACAACAACAAAAAAAAAATCACTGGAATGTTCGAAACTCGCTGTGCAGAAATCTCTAAAGTGCACGAAACTCGCTGTGCAGCAATCTCTAAAATGCACGAAATTTGTCAATGCCGCGATTATTAATGTACGTATGAGCGCTGCGCGCCCATTTAAATAGTTAAAAAATACATCACTGGATGCAAGAAACTAGCTGTGCAGCAGTCTCTAAATCCATGAAACTCGTCAGTGCCGCGGTAAACAGGCTTATAAGCACTGCGCGCCAATTTTAAAACAACAACAAGAAAACATTACTGGATGCACGCAACTCATTGTGCCACAACGAAATTCGTCAAAGCTGCTGTGTCTAACGACACTAAAGCCCAAAGAGACATCTCTGGATGAACGAAAGTGGCACTGAAGAAATTTCTAAAATGGACAGAACTGGTTAATGCCGTGGTTACTAACGCAGGAATAAAACTATTAAAATCTGTATAAGTTTGTTCAAAAATACGCGATAAAATTTTGAAATATTTTTCTAATATTTATGAAGCATAAATATTACGCTATTTTTTAAATAAGGAAAAAAGTATTTCTGATATAGAAATGCACTATCGCATTAACATCTCACATTATAACATTAAGAGTAATAAAATTATATGAAAAATAAAATATAAATGCACAATAAAAGTATAAATGCATAAGAAATTATAAAACACAGGGAAAAGTAGCCGAAACAAACATCTGTACTAAGAAAACAACTCGCCGAAACCGGGTAGGTATTTTTTGATTTTTTTCCCCTTTTGCTATGCAGTCTAACAAGGAAGGTCTCCATTGGGGGCATACTCAGAATTTTTTGAAAAAAAAAATACGAATTAAACTACTCATGTAGGTAATAAAGGATCAGTGAAAATTAGCGGCGGAATTACATTATTAGATATGTAAAAAAATAAAATAGTTTGGAATAATTGGCGTGAAAAGCTGAAAGCGACGTGGGATTTGGCGAGCAGTGCATTTCCTCGCCAAAAGCAGACGATTTTAACGAATCTGAAAATTGATTTTAATTGACTTCACTGTTAAAAATCTGCAGCATTTACTGCAACGTCACTCCACTACTTTTATAGAATATCTCTCTTCTGACCAATGAGGATGTTCCATAGCACGGTGATTTGACCGTTTTCTATAAAAGCGGTGGAGGGACGCTGCAGAAAATGGTGCAGATTTTTAGCGGTGTTGTAGCTTGTGCAACACTGTTAAAAATCTGCTGCATTTTGCTGCCACGCACTCCACCGCTTGTATATAATATCTCTATTCCAACCAATGAGAAAGTTCCATTTCACGGCCAAGTAACCGTTTTTTATACAAGCAAGGCAGTGCGTTGCAACAAAATGCAGCAGATTTTTAACAGTGTATTTTTCAATTTGTAACAATTTTAATCAATTTAAATTGCGTTTTGAGTGATAAAATATATTAATTTCATTTTGTTATAAGTACATATAAACGTATATGACAAAATTACACTTAAAGTAAAGAAAAAATGCAAAACTAAAATTACTTAAACTAAACCTATTTAAATAAATTGAACCTAGAAAGTTTTTTCTTTAAAAAGTATTCGAAGCGTAAAAGCGTATTTTTCAAAATTTCGTTTTTTCGCCAACCGGAGATAAATCGCCAAATAAACGAAATTTTTATTATTTTTTTACGGACGTAATAAGGAGGTTCCGCCGAAATTTTTTTATAAACATATATAACTATATGAAAAGAACATTCAGTAATTTTTTCAGATTTTTCTGAGTATGCCCGTATGGAGACCTTCCTTGTAAGTTTAACATTGTTGCATTAAGCTGTCCCTATCCGCTACTACTGTAGCCCCAAAATACATCAAAACTTGCTTTTTTTTTCAATTTATTTTTAACACGAGACAATCACATACGGACGCGCAAATAAAACAAAATATTAAAATGTCAATTTAACCCAATGAAAATGTCAAGAAAAAAAATTCTTTTTCTTTTTTACACTGTTTATTGCTGATCGCGTGATTTTGAGCAAACATAATGAATAAATAATGCTGATTCCCTAACAACATTCTATCTAAAATCAAATATAGAACAATTTTTATGCACATTTTAATTTGAAAATTTAATTATTTTTTCCATTGCTTCTAATGAACGTGTAATAATAAGTTTAAAATGAGTCAATCTTTTTTAAACAGTTTTTTTCTTTTTTCTATATTATAGTATCTTTTTGACATCGTAATAACTGTTCCTCTCTGTTCTAAAAAAAAAGTAACTAACGCTGTTAACGCCGCTGACATTGAATATTTTGTGATCTGGGATCTTTCGTCGTTAATATTGAGAAAACTACTGTAAACAAAAACATGAAAATATGTTCTATGATTTGAAAATGTTTGATAAAAACGCTGGTACTGACAGTTTTTAAATCAAATAATTACTTTTATGGATAGTTAATGTCAAAGTTGGTCCAAATTGTTCATTAAAAAAAAGTTTTATAGGTTCAAATACTGTATATAGGAACTTATTTATTTTTTTAAGAATAATACATTAAAAGCTCCTGATGTAAAGATTGCAATTAATTTCTTTATTTATATACATATTGTTGCGTATATAGGGTTCTTTTGATCTTATGGTTAGAAAACTTCAAACTCTTTCTTTTAGAAAAGTAGAAAATAATTTATTTGCAGATTTTCAGAACAACAGAGTCTTCGTAACTCACAAATATTACTAGATATTCAAAAATAACTGTTCAAATCTATCGTACAAGTGCAGATATAGGTCCCACAGACTCTTTATACAACGTCTCAACACTAAAATCACATTCAAAATAACGTAAATAAAGCTCAAGCAAACTTGTTTAAACAATACCCTAGAAGTTCACTCAATGACTGACTGGTAAATAATAACAACAACAGCTCGCATTGCTCTCCTTATATAGGCTCATAGCATGCGCCGGAAATTTCCACAACCTTCTAGAAAAATCCAGAAACCAAGGAAAAACATTCAATGTATCAGTAGACCTAAGGGGGGGGGTTACCATAGAGAGGGAAGGGTTACCATCACCAACAATCGCCAAGTTTGTCGCCAACTTGGCGATATCTCTAATATTTCGCAAAGCTGCCATAGACATTCACTGAAAATAATAGACAAGTTTGCTTGATAACAGAGACAATTTAACTAAAACTAATATTAGTAAAGAAATGGAGCTTAATAAGATTATTTACATTATTTTACAGTACAAACACTAACTATTTACAAAATTCGTAACAATATATATCAGTACAAAAGGACGACACAACAACATCCATGTCTTACCAGGATTCGAACCCGACCCCTCGGCGTGGCAGCAGCTGCCGCTACTGATCACGTCACTGGGGTTACTTTATGCATATTCACCGATGTTGGGTTCGTTTGTGTCTCATTTTACGCCCCAGGATTGTGTGCTCATGAAGACCATTCCATCTTGTGCTGCAGTGCAGCCTTACTAACATATAGAATAAAAAAAAACCAACCCGACATCGACCCCGTAGCTTAAATGGTAGAGGAATTGGAACGCTGTTTCAAGGGCTTCGGGTTCGATCCCCGGTTTAGACATTTTACACCTTCTTGATTTCTAAGCTTAATTAGTAAGTCATAAATCACTTGTTAAATAATGTATAACTTCTTTGTGGGAAATTAATGAAATTTACTATTAAAAAAATCAAATTTGATTTTAAAAACTTGAAATAAAATTTTCTTAATACTTGTAATCATTTATTTATTTATTTATTTATTATTTTATTATTTTTTTTTTTTTACTTTTCTTACAAGTGTTTTTTACAAATATAAGAATACTAAAAGTTGATTAGTTGAAAAAAAAAAAGAAAGAATGACAGAAAAAGTCAGGCCACTTATATAAATACAGTAACATTATACCCATTTACTTAATGTTTGCAATTTTATAAAATCTGTTTCGATACTTCATTATAGTATATGCAATCTGAAGATTAAGAATTAATAGATAATTAGATTCTTTAAATAATTAATTAAAAATGGATAAAGCAAACTTATAAGATATATAAAAACTATAGAGTGAACTGAATATTGAAGTGATCAGATAAAGAAAAAAAGTCACCATTTTGAGAAAATGTATCTTCAACCATTTTTATCAACTAAAATTACAATTTTTTATTACATAACGTCTACTTTATCAAAAATAAATTACAGAACTACTGGTGTTTTTCCAGATAATAATATAACAGAAAGTTGAGGAGTCATTGTCTTCGATTATGTAATTAACTGAATTTATTTTATTTCAACTCTTATTATTTTATTCATATTATCAATTTATTTTATTTTGTCACACAATCACCATTATCATATGCGATCTCCAATTTTGTTATAAAATATTAGCAATTAGGTTGTATTGATACTTTAAGAAAATGCACACCGAATAAAATGAATGTAACGCTTGCTTCTGTTAATAATTTAATAAGAAATGGGACTACATACAAACATTACAAAACTGAACTTATATTCATAGTGTATTTACTAATCTTGTTAAAATACAGTGAAATAAAAAATCTTAACAGTTATATATGTATACACTGGTGTCCAAAAGTTAAGCATGATTCTTTAAATGCTAAAAAAGTGGAGTAAACATTCGTAAAAATATTCAAAATTACTTGCGGAGATTAATTGGTTGAAGAAGAAACATTGTGTTTAGGCAAAACCTTTCAGTCGATTACGTCATGCGCGAAATACCTGCGCATGTCGGAACACTTATAAAATGGTTAACGTGGTAGAGGCAGTTCAGACGAATTTCGTGCAACTGATGTGCCAAGAAACATTGGTACGATCAAACAGGATTAATGATGACACAAAGACGCCAACTGGACGTGTTTGCGAAAGGAAGAGTCGTTGGAATGCTGGAATCCAGACGATCACAAACCAAGTGTCTCAAATTCTGAATGTTGACCAGTCTGTGATCTCAAAACTGTTGCAGAGGTTTCAAAGTACGAAAGATGTTATTCGACGACCAGTACCCGGTCATCCAAGAGTCACAACCCATCGCCAAGACAGATATCTGGCAATAAGTGCGCGGCGTCAGAGGAGCATTACTGACAGAGAACTGGGTTCGGCGCTCACAGTCGCAACAGGTACACGAATTTCGAGAGAAACTGTTTACTCAATCATGCTGGCCTGTATAGCATAAGAGGAGCAGTTTGCATTCCCCTCATGTTTGCGCTTAAACGCGCTCGTTTAAACTGGATATTGAAACATCAACATTGGAATGAGGGAGAGTGGGCCAATGTGATGTTCAGTGACGAGTTCCGATTTAGTCTGAGTAGTGATTCTCGTTGAACAATGATATGGAGAGAACGAGGAACACGTTTTGAACCCAGAACAATAATGTAAAAACATCTTTTCCATCTGGGGAGTAATGGTATGTGCAGACATCATCTTGGACGGCCGCACAGACCTCCATATCTTTGACACGGAGTCTGTGACTGGTAAAAGTTACCGAGACGAAGTTCTTGAGACTTTTGTTCGCTTCTTTCGAGGTGCTGTAGGTCTTGATTTCATATTCATGGATGATAATGCACCTTGGCACTGTGCGTTGCTGGTTGACGACTTTCTTGAAACGGAAAACATCCAGCGCATATCGTGGCCTGCCAAATTCCCCGGATTTGAATCCAATCGAGCATTTATGGGATATGCTCGGGAGACAACTTGCAGCCGTTTCGCACCTACCATGCTCCGTTCCAGAACTGAAAAGAGCTCTCAAAGAAGCTTGGAACTGTTTGAGCCCACAACTCATTCATAATCTCGTAGCAGGTATAGAAAATCGCTGTGCAGCGTGTCTGGCTTTCAGAGATGACTACACGCCTTGTTAAACTGCAGCAACACTTTTTTATTTAATGTTTTCTTTCATTTTTCCTTGAAAGTGTGAACCCTTACTATGCTCAGTTTTCTTTCAAACTTCTACTTTGGATAATAAAAGTAAACATTATCGTTCTTTTAAATTGTTTCCTTACTTTATAATCGTTTTACACTCGCATATAACGTTTCACCACATTCCGATTAATATTTCTTTCATTACTTACTTAATTACCAATTATGATTAACTTTTGGACACCAGTGTATACTTATATATTAAGGGCCAAATTTCAAACAACACTACCAAACTTTAAGGGATAAAAAAGGGGGGGGGAGAACGCTGAGTCATCTCAAACTTCAAAGGCCACTACTCGAAGTGACCGACGCGTTATAGAAACTCTCGCCCGCAACTTCTATTTTAAGATAGTAAAAGTAAAATAGTATACCTGAACATTAAGATTGTGGCTTGAGTGTGTAGATTTTTTTGCTGGCACTGTATTTTTTTGCAAATTATCAGTAAATTGGAGTTATCATCAAATTTTCGTTTATAGGAACAGGCTATTAAGTCGATGTAAAATTACGTATTATACATGAAAGTGATGATTTAAACAAGAAAACTATGCAAATAAAACATAAAGACGCAGTTAAAGAGTGATGTAACATCTTTAGAAACATATCGATACTCAAAAATAAAGAAAAAAAAACCCCAGGAACATTGAAAAGTAATTTTAAGTCTACAGAATTTGCAAAAGTTCGAGAAAAGACATATTTGACTCAAAACAAAATGTCATCGAATTTCGCAGATTTTTAATTTTTTGATTTTTTTAAATAGTTAATATAACGAAATGCATATCTTTATAAAAGAAGAAAGAAAAATCATACGTTAACCATAGATTATGAAACACTTCCAGCACTTCCTGAAATTTTTACAAAAACTTCGTTAATTTAGGGGAATAAAGTAAGTTAGATAACTAAGTATGCGTTTTAGAAAATATATTTTTATTTGAAAATCTTATTTCAGCAGCTATCTTCTACAGCCAAATATGTATTCCAATTCTTTTAAACAGACCCGTATTTTATCTGTTGTTTGAGATATGTACTATATAATGGGAAAATTTAGTATGAAAAAATCATAGCAGGTTGATATTTTTCTTTGAGCAATTTATAATAATAAATGGAAATGAACTTAAATCCTTTTGATCTGGCTTGTAGTTTACCTAGCACTTTTATTATACGCAACAATTTAGTTAATATTTAATTCAAGCTAAAACACTATTAAAATTACTGAAATCACATTTTCACATATTATTATCTATAGACGACCGTGTATCGAATTCTCTACATGGTCCTGTATATCGTTTTATCTATATTCTACAAACACTTCGTAGTAAATTAAATGTAGTTCAATGTATAACATGTATAAACATTATATAACCAAAAAGGGCATATTATAATTAAAAATACATTTCCTGCCATCATCGGTAAAATGCTATACAATACTGCGGATAGCATATATTATCTCAAACATTTACGTGTCCCTGTGAATATTAAACACTTCGTATTATACATAAAATAACTTATAGTGAACAACTTATAGCCAATGGCTGATTCCGAACCGGTAGTCGACATATATTTGTTCTTGCAAAATTGTTTTAAATAAGGCAGAGAAATATTTTAAACGCTATTTGGGTCACGCGATAAGTGTATTTTTCATAAAATATTAAAATAAAAATCATACGTTACCCGTTCATATGAGTTATATATAGTAAACTTTTAATGATAAACTGACAAATAAGATAAGTTCTATTATTCTACTATTAAAATCCACCGAGTAATAGCGGTTAGAAGTTGGCGCATACTTTTTTGAGAATTCCCATGTTTTAATACTTAAATTGTAAATGAAATGTGACAAATATTGTCTATTTATATCTTTCAAATTTAAGTAAATATATTATTAAAGTGAAAATAAAATATTTTATTGTCTATTTTGGTGTCTTGTAATTTTTTTTTTCTTCTTTTACCAAAAAATGTAAGTTTAACTTATCCGAGTTAATATTTTTTTTATTTATTTTAAATATTTTAATAACACTTTAGCATCAATGATTAATGGAGAAAAATAATAACTTATTTAAAAACTAACAAGCATAATTAATGCTAAGATCGTATTATAAAAGGTGAGCAAAAATATTTTTTTGTAAATATTTAAAATAATAGATAACTTTACTTACATATCATAAATTACTCCATTCATTATCATATTTAAAAGTAATGGTTTATTTTTTTAAACAAAATGCAATGACTATGAGAGTAAAATTAATTTGTTTTATCCTGCCTTCTTGTCTTATTCTGCATGGAATTAAAATCTTAAGGCATTTTGTAAAATAATTTCTTTTTTTTTAAACATTAATATTTTTTTCTTAATGAGATTTTGTTGAATATATTCATTTAAAATGTATTTTAATTTACAAATGAAACTTTTATACTTGGAGAATAATTATTTCAGAAGGATAATAATAATAATAATAATAATAATAATAATAATAATAATAATAATAATAAGAAGAAGAAGAAGAAAATTAAATAAAAATGATTGTGTTGTGTTTTAATAAATTTTAATAACAACAAAATTAGGAAGTAGTTGATAAAATTTAAACAGACTTTAGAATTTCATAATTAGTGTCGGAATTTCTTTTAATAAACACAAGTCAAACATACAGAATTATTCAAAATTGTGTATCAAAAATGTATAGGTAGTTCGATGAAATAAAAAATAAGCAGATTCTGTATTGGGATTTTGGTCCAAAAATGCAGTGTTGAGGCAGCAGAGGCCGCTTGCGTACATTTGCGTAACGTTACTCCATAATGTTGGTGGCAGCCAGGTTTCCACAAAGTTTAAGGTGGATAACGGTTTAACCAAGATAATTAGAGTAACATTACACTAATATGTAATGTTACACCAGTAACATATGTTTAAATTACATAATTATATAAGCGAAAAAAATCCCATAACACTGGTGGCAGCTTTACTGCCACCAGTTTTATGGAGTAATGTTACACAAATTACAAGAAAATCAAAATATATACTAGCATGGGCGTTAGAGGTCTAGCAACGTCGAATGATTCTTAAAATTGCTGTTTATTTTGGGCTATCTTTAAACTTTGGTTTTCACTTATTTTTTTTTTCACTTTACTGAAAAAGAAATATTTTTCTTCCTTTCTCAATTTGACGTTTTTGTAAATAGGGGGTAGGTTTCCTTAGAAAAATCCCCATGCAGAACATGTATCTTCATTAAGTAATTATCGTCATATATAACATCAATACGCTATATTTTGTTGGTCGCCTAATGACCGTCGGACTGAAACTTTTAAGTTTATAAATGTTCAGAATAATGGTCACAGTTTAAGAAAGAATCAGAAAGTTATTTGGCTAAATAGCATATGTCAATCGTATATATATATATATATATAAAACTGATATTATTTAATTAAAATAATAATACTAATTAATAAAAAAGAAAAGAAAAGAAACATAAAGAGACACTACACAGTAAATTGCTATTTATGTTATTTTATATATTTTTATTTTTTTAAGTAAGCTTAAATCGTTTAATTCACACTGAACTAAACTCTTAAATGTTTAACATACATACATACATTTGATGCATGGAATTGTTGGAAAAATTTTACTTATATTACTAGACGTGAAGTCGTTCATTAGCGTAACTTAAGATTTACTAAGGTTTAAATTTCAAAACTCTTAATGTTGAATGTATTTGTAATTTGAAATATATGCAAAACAGATTAAAACGAGTGTAGTTTTTTATTTGTAATTCAAAAACTAATTGTCCTAATGAAGTTTAACTTAGAATTCGTAAATTTAATTTTTAATGTAAAACGACGAAACTGTGTTAAAATGTATAGGCAGCGATTCTTATTAGTATCAAAAAGTAATTTTAATATACACAATTTTTCAAATAAATTTTCATTAAAAATGTATTGATTGTTAACTGTAAATATTTGAACAGAAATTAAATTCTGAAAATTTTAATTGTGAAAACTCAAAACTAGAGCTGATTCTACCTAGTAGTTTTGAGTTGGGCTTAAAGCACAGACCGCAGTAGAATCTCTTTGTAATTATTACAAATGTATTTCAAATTATAAATTATACCTTTAAATCTTCATAATTCCTAAGCAAATAGATTGAATGAACTCCTGCTGATATTCTATAGTTCAAAATGCCTTAAAAGACAAATATGATCTCAAAGTTATATGTTTGTGTTAAAAGTTTCAGAATTTCGTAAAATTCTGGTTTGAAGACGAAATACAATCACTATTTTCAAAATATAAAATAGAAAAGCATAATTTTTATATGTCGGCAGTTTTCGTGATTTCAAATTTGATATTTATAATAAGATACCCTGGAGTAAAAACGCCACGTTAAGGTTCTACCAATTTTCACGGCTCAGTTTTAGATTGTATTTATCAAACAAATATATGAATTGATACAGCAACTCATTGATTATCTATATAAAAAAAAATAATTTAACAGATATGTATTCATAAAATGTAATGGCGTGATTTCTTGACCAATGCTATTTGGAGTTATTACCCACCTATATGTGTAATAACGCCATGCAAACAAAACTATGAAATAACATGGAATAATTGTATGTAGATTGCCCAATTCTAAAAATACAAACTCTACAAACTTAAAATTGACAAATTGCATTCTAAGCTATTGAAAATGTTCATTTTTTTGTGAAAGTGTAAGAAAAATAAAGGTGTTGTGTTTGTGTGTGGGGGGGGGGGGGATGAGGCTAAAGAATATCAGACCGTGAGCTTCTTTTTGCTTAAAAAGGACCAATTAAATAGAATTATTAGAAACATTGCACAGTTTTAACTGTGTTATTTGAAGCAATATTTAGGATGTAGCTCGGCCACTGTAGGGAATCAACCGGGGTATCTATGCCAAGGATTGGCGTTATTACCCCGTTATAGTTATTGCGCTGTACATTTTAAATTACAAATTATCTCGAGAAGATATCCAAAATCTTGAAGTCCATGAAGTTTGAAAGTCCATGAAATGTACTACAAATTTATGTAATTAACAAAGTATTTCCGGATTAAAAAAAAATAGTCTTCACATCACAAAACGTATCTCGCAAATTTTAGATCAAGCGTTAATTTTAGTTGCTTGTAAAAACAATAGGACCTAAAAATAAAACAAATTAACTTAAAGCTGTTTTTTGCAATTTATATGACTCGAAACCCTTCTGCGCAGAGCGCATGGGTGTCATTTACCAGATTATTTCATAATTATGCATAATATTGGCACTTGGCGTTATTACCCCGCCTGGCGTTATTACACCAGACCACCTTACATTATTTGTTCTCTTTTTAGGATCTATTTGATTACTATGTATTTTTTTTTACTTTAAAAAAATAATAAATAAATAAACAATATCATCTAATGTTTCCTTTTTAATTACCTTCTACTTATTCATTTTTTTCCTCTTAGAAAACACGGCTTGCTATGAAATAAATCTACATTGTGAAAATTTAACATATTTTATTAAGATCATATGTTACTTAATGACATCATTAGTATAATCTTCTTATATAATTCCTTCATCTCATCGTTTTGCCGAAATGTAATTTAAGGTGCGTTATTTATAGGTACTTTTTATAACATGGTCAAATAACATTATTCGATGCATAAATAAAAGTTATTTTTAAAAATATACTTTTTTCAAGCAGTTACAACTCTTGATTTTTTTTCTTTCTTTTTCTTTCTTTTTTTTTAATTAGGTGGAGTTAAAAGGTTATGTTCTGAAAAGTTTCGATAGATATACTGTCTGATACTGTTAGATCAATATTCTTTTTTTTATCTATTTTTGTATCATAAAGAATATTAGAAACTAAATCTTTAAGTAATTATACGAATAGTAGTGTAAAAATACTATAAACTCTTAATTAGTTTATCAGTTTTAATAGATATTTTTCTCATATTCATCCAATGATTGCATAAACGGTCGAATATAATTTAAAAAATTCAGATGAAATGCTTTCGAAAGAGAAATTCATTTAATTAAGGATTTGAAATAGAAATGATTGAAGTTTTAATAAACTTCAATCAATAAAATTCCATTAAAAAATGTATCAATATCACTGGTACTTTGGCGTAATATCATTAAAATATACCGCAAACGATTTTCCTCTAATTTAAAGACAGTGATGATATGACATTCTTTTGAGTGATTATGTAAATTAATCATAAACGCTACACACAACATTTTTAATGTCGAATATGCTAAACTGGTAATACATGGTAATAGAACGAGTTAGAATATACACTAGTTCGAATACGGGAAGAAAGCCAAATGGACAAAAAACCGAATTCATATTATAAGGAAATTCACTTGTCTGACGACTATGAATTCCTTCTTATTTTCATAAAACGTTTTTTTAATTAAAGTACAAAAATTTCGACATCAGGTCCGGTGTGAAACTGTTTTAAATTCTCAGTAGCATTTAGGGATTTTAGGTTTCTTTTCGGTGACCACAGATGTCCCGACTTCTCTTTTTGTCCATAATCCATGCCCCCCAAATGGTAGGTGTGCCAGCCACTTTCTTTGTCTGCAACCCCACTTTAGAGTACCTTCTCCGTCTCAACCCGTACTACTCCCTCTCCGTCTCTCACGCATCCTTATCTGTTCTTCGAGAAGCCCGTTTCGTCTCCTCTAAATCTCCACCTCCAAAACCTCCATTGGACGCCTTGATTCTCTCTCAGACGCCAGCGTTGCCATCCTCTTGTCTACGGAAGCTGAAATTTTTCCTCCTTGAGGTCGTTAGTGTGATTTAGAGCATCCATCAAGGCCAATCCGTATCGAATTGCTAACGTCAAGCAACTAAAAATGGTTCCAGGTGTTCGGAGCCTAAGCTAGGAATACTATAGACTGCTCTCGTGGGAAAATGTGTCCGTTGAATTGGTCTTACTTTAACATTAATTTAAAAGTTCGTTGATTAAGTCTAGTTAGGTTAAGACCTTACAATGTATTTTTAAAACTTTTATGGTAAGTGTTAAAATCGACTTAAAGCAATTCACTTCTTTCTCAATACTGGTCACGAATGCTTTTATATACCCTTGTATATTGACTTTAGGATTTATACACACTTTGTGATGTAACACATATTCTATTATATATATTTCTATTATTTTTTCAAATGTGAGTTCTCCCCCCCTCTTTTAAAATTTAATTTTAAAAGAAAAGCATTTTTAATACGTATTTTTATTGTGTGTTCGCCTCCAAGTGCATATAAAATAATAATAATAAATAAAAAAAAAACAAGTAACAAATTAGTTTTAAAATATCATTCCATTTCTAGATTTTTCTGTCTTGTTCTTCAGTTGATTAAATATCTAACGACTGTTTTAAATAACTGCAACTATTATTTCCCAATCATTTCATTTTGTCTTGTATAAAGAACTTAATTGTTTACCGGTTGTGTAATTTCGTTAGGGTTGCCGGGTGTGGCACGTTCTCGCCACGGGCGATAAATTCTATATTCTTGGCAACACTCAATTTTTAAAATTTCCCCTTTGCTTATCATGTAACGGTCCTTTTTACCTGTACATTTTTGCTCGGATTGGGAATTTATTCTATGCCAAAAGACTTTTTTTTTGGCGTTTGTGAAATGTGAAAAATTTGTCAGTTTTACGTTTTGTCACGGCTAAGTAAAGATGCTCGCTCTCTGTTGTCAGCGTTGACTAATGTTTTCTATATAATGTTCGAAGGCATTTTATATTACCTTGCTGCATACTCAACGTTTATAGGTATTCAATTTCTTGTGCTTTGAAAAATAAGAAAATAGTCAAGATGATCTCTGAGAACTGATTTTCCTTGATGAAAATGTCTTCATTTTTTGACTTCAGAAACAAATGTAAATCTGGACCTGGTGTTCATCACAACATAGTACTGCGATCTCGGCCTAACACATAAAAAAAACGTGCCTTTTATTTCATCTTTTGCTGCGATCTCGGCCACACACATAAAATGTACCCTAATTTTCAAACTTCGCCACCATACACTCCATAGTGTGCAAAAGTTTAATTAAACTTAAAATGCAAACCATAAATGAAAGGGATATCAACTTTATTACATTTGTGATCGAGTAACATGATTAAGGGTGTTTTTAACTGCTCCGCTCAACAAGCACAAAACGTTTTGACACATTTACAAATTCATTTTTTAACAAAAAATTATAAAATTGGAATGCCTGACTATGGAAGCGATTTTGAATCGAACTTATTTTTCCATTTTTAATAATTAAATTACCTATCCAGTTCTAAGCTATTTCGATGACGTGATCACCCGTGAACATCCGTCCTGCTTTACGACCGGTTTTTCTGCTTTCGTCGGGAAATGTGCTCAAAAGTGTCAACTTCAAAGGCTTATTATGAAAAATCTATTGTGTTTTTTAAAAAAAACAGAAAATTGAGTGCAATTAGACAGTTTCTGAATAATAACACCTGCATATTTTCATGCATTTCCGAACAAAAATAAATTAAAGCATGTGTCACAAAGTTGCCCTTTTTGATTTAAGAACACCTTTAATGTATGCTACAAATATTTTTGTCTTCAGCAACGGTCCCACCAGTATCCGAGAGGTTCCGCCCTCGAAACTAATAGACGGGAGGTGCTGGGATCGAACCCAATCGCCCCCTCCCGCCTGATCGTTTTCCTTGGTTTTCTTCGAACCTTGGATTTCCTTGCAAAAATACTGGTTAATATCCCTTAGAAAGACTTACACGGATGGAATTAGGGCTTATATTTCTCGAGCAGATAAGTGGCCGTCATAAACACAACCAACCAGCCCACAAAACTATTTTCGACAATATTATAATGGATTACTTTTGAATTTTCCTATAGCAAGTATAGTACTGTAAGTGTTAAATAATGCATTTTCGATATTAGCCCCCTTTTGGTGCACCTGAATAATATTTGTATGAGTTTCAGTACCTGTATGAGTTTCATTATCTTTAAGACTGCTTAACTTTATCAAAAAACATCGCAAATAAATCATCCCCTCCCCATAGATCACAAAGTAATGGAGTAATTTTGAAATATATAATTATTACGTAATTTTGTTGAGTCATTTCAATTTTTTTAAAACTCGGATGTATAGTTCAACTACAGGAATAATCAAAATTCCGTTATATTTCAGTCAATAGGGAAGAAAGTTTCAAGTTTATTTTAATGGTGTTACACACTTTCGAACATAATGAAACTGATATGCATCTATGAAGTATATACTATAATATACATTCTATATAATTTGTGGTGCAAAGCGTATTTTTTATTCATTTACAGGGCTAAACAAAAGTATTCCATTGCATAATGGTATTGGGAGATCTTGGTGACTTCTTGGTGAGCATTTTAACTGTATTAAACTATTTAATATTTTATGACATTGATATACGGTACTAACGATTACGACAAGTTACTTGTTGTATAATAGAAAGCAGATAGAATTTACAGAGACACACAAGATATTTTGGCTGCTATACTATATCCAAAATATTGTATACTATTACACCAAAATCTGCATATTTTTTTAACTTCGTTATAGTACAAACGCCCTCATTAGTTACGTTTGACGGGCAATTAATGACATGTTTTTGTTTGTAATACTTTATTTCAAAGCTGTAATAGAAATTAAGTTGCAATTATTTATTTCAATGGCACCAAAATTGGTCTTTTTCTCCTTAAATTCATAATAGTCTCCTTCCAATTTCTAGGAACATAGACGCGTTGTTTCTTGCAAGTTGGTGCTTCAAAGAGCCAAGAGCTTCAATTCCGTTTCCAGGAAACAATATGAAAAGTACTTTTTTTCTTGTATAATATATCTTTTTTATCTTTTTTTTTATCTTTTTTATGTATCTTTTTTTTATACTTTTGATTTTCATAAATGAGTCAATATTTAGAACTCCTTTCGAAAGATTATAATATTCCAAAAAGGAAATATTATTTCTATTAGGTAACTTTCATTACAAAAAATAAAAATCTACCTATTGCAGCCGTCCGGAGGAAAGCACTTCCAGAAAATTTTGGTATATTTTCACCGATCATGAACAAAAGACCCCAAAAAAACCCTCCGTTCAAATGTTGACATATATATATATATATACAGGGTGTTTCGCTACCGGGCCGATAAACTTTGGGGGATGATGGTAGACACGAAGACAAACATTATTAAATAGGAAACCATGGGGCGCAAACGTCTTCTGTAGGAGCTAGGGGTCATTAAAATTTAAGGTCCAAAATTTCAAACGATGATATAAAACGGAAAAAGGGTCGATTCGTTTGCGGTTTTCTTTAAAATCATTCTTTATATCACGATTTTTTTAGAAAAAAAGTTTTAAAGGTTACATTCAAAAATTGTCGATAGAGGGCGCTTTAGACTTTAGAGAAACGAACAATTACTTTTTACCGTTATTTTGGGCATGGGGTTGAAATTATTCTAAAGTTTAGATTTTAACTTAAATTTAAGCCCGAAATCGGAAACATTGGGATCGGGTAACTAGCGAAAATTGAATCGTGAACAGAGGGGGAGATTTTAAACGCTTATAAATATTGGACAAACAAATCGATTTTGTTGCGGTTTGCGTGCAAGTCATTTCCTTGGTAATTATTTTATTCAAAATGACGTACAGCTTTGGTGTCCTCATTTTTTGATAGAGGGCGCTTCCGACACATCTCTGACATTTCAATGGCATTACTCCTGCGTGTTTTACTACCAGACCAACGTACTTCCAGGAAGTGTTAGGGATAGAAAGACAACTTGAAATCACATAGGAATGTAACGTTGGAAAAGCCTTTTTTGCAAGTTACGGCTAAAGGAAGCAGAGAAAAAAGCAACAAAAACAGCAGAAAAAGAGCGACACGTTAATGTGACACAAAACCGTTTTTTTAAAGGTTTTACTAGAAAGAGTGTTCGAAATTACTACCAGAAGTAGTCCGGCAAGTTTTACAGCGACGGTAGATGGCACTGCGGTTTCCTTGCGTTAAGTGAGAATTTAACGGTAGTGCGCCTGAGCAGCGATCACTGTGAAGTGATCATTCGCGAACTGGTTCTAAATGTAGCAGGATGAAGTATTTGAACGATGAACAGTACGACAGGGCTCTCCAGATTTTAGCAATGACGTTTTCCGACACTTCAAAGTAACATGTGGACAGTGGTGGATAGGTCGTGGTGGCCCGGTTCATTGGCCTGCTAATCGCTGGACCTATCATGTATGGACTTCTGTTGGGTTCAAATGAAAAATTGGGTGTATGAGACTCCCGTACCATCAGTTGAAGACCTCCCAGCTGGTATTTCTGTAGCTATCAGAAAATTATTAGAGATGCTAGGAATCTTTCAAAGCGTGAGAAATTCCACGCGACGCCGCTGTCAAGCATGCCGGACTACTTCTGGTCGTAATTTCGAAAACCTTTTGTAGTAAAACATTTAAATAAATTGTCTAGTCTAATAAATTGTCTTGTTTATGTCATATTAACGTGTTGCTCTTTCTCTGCTGTTTCTGTTTTCTTTTCTCTGATTCCTTTAACCGTAACTCGCAAAAAAAAGCATTTCCAACGTTACATTCCTATGTGATTCCGAGTCGTCTTTACATCGCTAACACTTCCTGGAAGTATGTTGGTCTGGTAGCAAAACACACATGAGTAATACCATTGAAATGTCAGCGATGTGTCGGAAGCGCCCTCTATCAAAAAATGACGACACCAACGCTGTACGTCATTTTGAATAAAATAATTACCAAGGAAATGACTTACATGCAAACAGCAACAAAATCGATTTGTTTGTCCAATATTTATGAGTGTTTAAAATCTCCCCCTCTGTTCACAGTTTTATTTTCGCTAGTTACCCGACTCCAATGTTTCCGATTTAGGGCTAAAAATTAAAGTTAAAGTCTAAACTTTAGAATAATTTCAACCCCATGCACAAAATAACGTTAAAAGGTAATTGTTCGTTACTCTAAAGTCTAAAGCGCCCTCTATCGACAATTTTTGAACATAACATTTAAAAATTTTTTCTAAAAAAATCTTGACATAAAGAATGATTTTAGTGAAAAACGCAAACGAATCGACCCTTTTTTCCGTTTTTTATCATTGTTGTAAATTTTGGACATTAAACTTTAATGGTCCCTAACTCCTACAGAAGACGTTTGCGCCCCATGGTTTCCAGTTTAATAATGTTTGTCTTCGTCTCTACTATCATCCCTCAAAGTTTGTCGGTCTGGTAGCGAAACACCCTGTATATATATATACACTATATTGCCATTGATTATGGGATACTTGCGATTTTAGACATTTTACTAAATATCTAGAAAAATACATGAGGAATCATCTCGAAACTCTTAGTGTATAAATATAATAGTATACGTCATACATCTCCGTGAAGATTTTTTACCGAAACGCCATAGGGGACCGTCAACAAATTAAAAAAGAATGAATATCTTTTGAATAACCCTGTCAAAACTAATGTAGCAAAAGCGCTCAAACTCTAGATTATGATTGAATGCCTTATTGTAATACACTGTGTTTAATTTTATGCAAATAGCATGCACACTCGCAGAGTAATTAAGGTTTTTATAAAAATGGTCCCAAATTTTTCCAAGTTTTTCCATTATACTTTTCAGAGTTCTTAATATAAAATAATATTTTTTTCAGAAAATATGACAAACAACATTGCACACAGTACCCTGTAATCAGAATTAAAAAATAATAAAAATTGTATAAAAAATGAGTAGATTTACTATATAATTTTTTACTGCGCATGCGTCAAAGATATCAAAATTTCATTTGCATATTATGTTAGCTAAATGTATAGAGCAACTTTTGTAAAAGTCTCAAAATCATAGCTTGAAAATTCTGAAAGTAATCGTCTATAGAAAAAGGACAAAATCCGTTGTTTCCAAAATGAAGCAAAAAAAATGAGGGATTTTATCCAAATGCAGTAGTACATTCCATATTGTGTATTCTATATTGACACTAATCAATGAATATATGGATAGAACCCCTCTTGTTTTTGCTTCATTTTGAGAATAACGGATTTTCGACTTATTCAATTGACGATTATTGTCAGAATTTTCAAGTTATGATTTTGTGACTTTCTCAAAAGTTGCTCTATACATTTAGCTAACATAATATGCAAATGAAATTTTGATATCGTTGACGCATGCGCAGTAAAAAATTATTTAGTAAACCAACTCATTTTTTATACAATTTTCATTATTTTTTAATTCTGTTTACAGGGTACTGTGTGCAATGTTGTTTGTCATATTTTCTGAAAAAAATAATATTTTATATTAAGAACTCTGAAAATTATAAGGAAAAAACTTGGAAAAATTTGGGATCATTTTTATAAAAACCTTAATTACTCTGCGAGTATGCATGCTATTTGCATAAAAATGATCACAATGTATTACAATAAGGCATTCAATCATAATCTAGAGTTTGGGCGCTTTTGCTACATTAGTTTTGACAGGGTTATTCAAAAGATATTCATTCTTTTTTAATTTGTTGACGGTCCCCTTTGGAGTTTCGGGAAAAAATCTTCACGGAGATGTATGACTTATACTATTATATTTATACACTAAGAGTTTCGAGATGATTCCTCATGTATTTTTCTAGATATTTAGTAAAATGTCTAAAATCGCAAGTGTCCCATAATCAATGGCAATATATATATATATATATATATATATATATATATATATATATATATATATATATATATATGTATATATATATATATATATATATATATATATATATATATATCTGATTTTTGTCATGCGATAACTAACGTGTTTATGAACCGATTTGTATGAAACTTGGTATGTGCATAGTATATACAAATGTTTCGACCGCGTTCGTTGGCCAGCAAGATCCGCCATATTGTTTCAAAATGGCGGCAATTTTAATCTTTAAAAAAATTAAAATTAAATGCGAAAAAATAAAAAGGTGAAAAATATTTTTCTTTTACGTGTTAGAACTGAAAACAACAATTCCAGAACTTTTATTTTGTCTATATCTTAAAAAATGATTGAGTTATAGCACTTTGAATTTTTCTTATGGCTGACATTTTGAAATGATCTTATTTTTGTCACGTGATAACACGCGTATTTATGAATCGATTTAAATTTAACTAGGTGTGTACATAGTATATACTGAGGCCTGAATCGAGTTCGATTCCCAATTCCATCCGCCATTTTGTTTCAAAATGGCGGCCATTCAAAAAAAAATTTTAATTTAAATTTAAAATTAAATCGAAAAAATTAAAATTTGAAAAATATTTTTTTTTACGTGTTAGAACTGAAAACAATGATTCAAGAACACTTTTTATTTTGTCTGTATCTTAAAAAATGATTGAGTTATAGCACCTTGAATTTTTCTTATGGCTGACACTTGAATCGATTTGGATGTAACTTTTTGTGTACGTAGTATAGGCCTGAATCGAGTTTGATACCCAGTTCCATCCGCCATCTTGTTTCAAAATGGCGGCCATTTATTATTTTTTTTAATTTAAAAATTTAAAATTAGGTACAAGAAAGTGAGAAATTGAAAAAAGATTTTTATTTTACGCATTTGACCTTGACACAAAGATTCCACAGCATTTTTTGTTTCGTTTGTATCTTAAAAAATGGCTGAGTTATAGCACATTTAGTTTCTAGTGTTGCTCACATCTTGAAATGATCTGATTTTCGTCAAGTGACAACACACGTATTTATAAACCGATTTTTATGAAACTTGGTGCGTACATAGTACATACCAATGTTTGGACCGAGTTCGTTGGTCAGTTCCATCCACCATCTTGTTTCAAAATGGTGGAATGTTAAATTTTTTTAAAAATTTTAAATTTTAAAATTAGGTGAAAGAAATAAGAAATTCAAAGGGATGATTTTGATGACTTAGAAACTTATTTGGATATAACTCCGTGTGCGCATAGTACGTAGCAATGCCTTGACCACGTTCACTGGCCAACTTCATCCGTCCTCTTGTTTTAAAATGTCAGCCATTTAAGTTTGTCAGAAATCATTCAAATGTATAATGATGTACAAACAAAAAATTAGAAATTGAAAAAAGGTTCCTTTAAAGTATTTTTCTTAATAATGAATTCCGGAGTATTTTTTGCTTTGTCTTTAACTTGAAAAACGCCTGAGATATAGCAGTTTGAATTTCTAACGTAGTTGACATTTAAAAAAAATCAATTTGCCCGCGACAGCACTTGTATATATTAATCGATTTCAATATGAGTGTGCATGTGCACATCAATTAAGATATCGACCAACCTCATTGGTTTGTTTTATCCATCATGCTGCTTTAAAATAGATGTCGTGGTATTTGGCGACTCTCTAAATCGCTTAAAATAAAATCAGATTGACTAAAAGATGACTTATTTCTAAAAATTCCTATTAATATTCAGTCTTGACAAAAAAAAAATAGTATTCAATCTTATAAAATAAGGTTCCACTAATTTGACCTTCGTATGTTTGAATAATATAACTTAATTTTAAATAAATTAATAAATAAATAAGTATATGAAAGCTACCTCTTCCTCCCGGCACTGCCGGAAGAACTTTCTTATTAATTTATCTTTGGATCAATGTATAAGTTTTGAATTACCTTTGAAGTACCCTTTGAACATTTTTTAGGTTACATACAAATACATTTTCTGTTCTTTTACACAAAAACACATGTATTTTTTACTACTAACATATTTGATAAAAATAAACTAATCTTAAAAATAAGATTAAACAATTTCGTTTTTCGCAATACACAACGCCGTCTTCGTCTAAAAAGTTCCCTGGCGTATTTAAACATGTAATATTTTTCTAAAATTTCCTTCTAGAGCTTAAAAAAATAAAAACTTTTAAAGACTTTTTTTGAATAAATTGAATAAAAAACTCATTGTATATATTTTTTCATTTTAAAATACACTTTTCTGAATAAAAATGAGGTAAGTAGTATCTAAACTAAAAATAAAATATTTAAAAAATAATATATTTAATTATATTCATTGTTGCCGAAGCAAAAATAAGAAACGTTCTTTTTGAAAAAAGAAATTCTATTTTGTGTCAGCCTAACAAGGGAAAATAATTTTAATCGAGTGACTCTATAAATTTAAATTGTTTTTTCTTTCCTATTTTTGACTTTTTATTTATCTAAAAATATAAGGTTTATGAAAAATTATTAACGCACAACACTAAAATAATTCACATCCTTTTAAATCTTTTACAATAGGAGTTCTTTTAAAAATTAAAATAATATACCGAAGGAAAATCTAACGGATTTTAAATTATTTCAAACATTTTAAGACAAATTGCTTTATACACTTATATGTGTAATTTAGGTAAAGTATTAAGAAGAAAAGACTGAAAAAAAGACTGACTAAAAAAAAATTCTGAAAATGCAAAGTTACGCAACTCCGTATGTTTATTTAAATTTTTATCAGTACACCGTAAGAAGAAAAGAAAATGTAAATTTACAAAATTAGTTTTGAAAAGTTACAGCTATCTTTAGCTTTACAAAACAATATGTTAAAGTTACAGTAATCTTTCAAAAAATGTATCTGTAACCCAGGTTTCAGTTGCATAAAAGGTGCCAGAAATCCAAGATTTCTAAAAAAATAGATTTTTTGTTTTACAGAGCAAATATCGATCTGTAAAAGGATTTTTTGATGCTGCCTTTACATATAAAGTTCTTAAAATCCCAGCTAGAGAAATTTTAGTAACTTTGCATTTTTTTGCAATATATATTTTCTGAAATAGTTTTAAATAAATCATGAATTTAATAAAATAACCCTAATTTTATATCTATGCTCAATAATGAGAAATCTTTATATTATAATTATGGTATCTACTTGCATTAAAATGGAAAATTTGGTGTGCGTGTGGGGGGAGAGAGGTATTGCTTTATTTGAAAGAGAAATATTTTACGATTCCGAATCTGTTTAAGTTTTATTCCTACAATTATTAAAACAATGTGTTGTGGAATATTTAATAAACATGAAATAATGAGTCCACTACCGACAATGGGATTAAGATGACAAAAAATGTAAACAATGTCTCTATGCATGATTTTGATATGTTTTTATAAAAAACCCACTAATTTATCGTAATTGACTTTTATGTATTAGTTTTATACGAGTTAGACATAAACAAACTGACAGTTTGAGAATTGTCAGCTTTCTGTAGCGGGATCTAATTACGAGAATGGCGCCGAATTTTATAAAAGTACTGAATAAAACAGAGGGGAAGAATTCTGTGAAAATAAAAGAAAGCTCCAAAAATCTCTGCTTTGAGAATTTGTCGTGTCATGTAACAAAAAAGAGAGTTTTAAAGTTCATTTTTTAAAACTCTGTTTCCTGTTACACAGCCGCACAATTTCCCCTAGCAGAGACTTTTGGAATTGTTATTTATTTTCGTGGAACCTTTCGATTATAAGTATACTCGTTCGGAAAAATTTTCACATAAATCAAAGAAAGAAAGTTATTCAAATGATCTGAAATCCGAGGGAAAGAAAAGAAAAATGAAACCGCGGAAATCTCATTAGTTCGAATTAAACGAAATCAAGAGAAAATGAGTTCGAATTAATGAAAATATTTAACGTTATTCTACTATTCACAATTTCGTGACTTCATGTTTAGTTCGAATTAAGCGAAGATTCAAATTGCACGATTTCGAATTAACGAGAGTCGACCGTATTTTCAAATAATGCATTATTTAAAAAACTAAAACCTCCAAAAAAGGAACTTTTGCTTATAAGATCACATGAGGGAAATGGACCGTGATTTTATAAGATCATTCTTGGAAATTTTAGCTTCCGAAAGCTAATGTTACTTGAATTAATATCCGAATCTTTGCAAATGTTTTCAAGTAGGTCCACTCTTGCAGAGAAATATTTTCAGATTAACATTTATATTTCTAAAAATAATACATGTATAAATTTCAAATCTCTTTTTTCACAGGTTCCACAAAGAAAGGGCAATTGGAACAGACAGGTCTCTTTTCCACACACATTTTTTTCTTTTTTATGGAGCATCATGTAGTGTTTAAAAAAAGTGTAAATAACTTTAAAAAAATTAAAACAGGTATATCATGCATGTTATTAATTAACGAGCATTGTACGGGAAAACTTTGTCGTTGTAAGGAAAAAAAAGCACCAAATGTGAAATTATGATATTTATTTTTACACAATCACAAGAATTGAATAAGTACTTATGTATTTTAGTACAGGTAGTAAATATAATAATTACATGGGCCTTTTAGGAAAAATATAAACAAGTTAAATCTACGAACTATCGGGTACGTGAGTACTTAAATATTTTATTCTTCTTTTTATTTACTTCAATGAAAGATTAATACAGATACCAATAAATCTGTGAAAAATGTAACCATGCCAACTAGAACTATTTTTCAGTGGTTTTCCCATAATATGTCTTATATACCTACCTCTCTTTAATTGTAACATAAATTTTAAGGTTTAGTAACATCGCTTAAATTTGGTTTAATGCCCGTTGAGATGCTTTTAAAAAATTATTAATTTGTTCTAATAATATATTATATAATATCCTTTACTGCAGGCAATAAATAAATAAATAAATAAAATAAAAAAAAGAGAAATTAATTTCTTGTAGTAACAGAATCTCCAAAAATGTATTTATAACTGTTGGGGTAATTGGATCCTATTTCGTTCCGTGACCCATGTCCCATCTACCCCGTTCTTGAAAAATTTATGAGGTAACTGGAACACCTGCATTAGATTTGAAACATTATCTGCATCAATACAGATAATAGTAGTAATGCTTTATATGAATAGTCTTTAAAAAAGAAGTTAATGTTTAATAAAAGCACGTACTGTATTTAAAAATAAAGCCCAATAAGCTCAAACTTATTGATGTTGTTAAATAAGTAAATAAATAAATAAAAATCCTGCATTTTTGGTAACCTATCACAGAAAAGACAGGGTATGATGGAATTCGCACAGTTGTTTTAAGAAATAAATTTGAGGTGATATGTTCACAATAGCTAAAACCTAAAAGCCATGAAAGGTTATTTAAAAAACAGCCTATAGTCCAGATACATCGTGTGAGCTGTTACTTCAGCTTACATTATAACTAAGTCTCAAGTAACTAAGTCTAATTAATAACTAAGTCTCAAGTTTTCAGTAAATAATTATCTCATTATTTACAGAATAAAATATGAGTATAATTAAATTAATAATTTTTTATTGGGGTAAATTTTAAGTAACAGATGAATAGGAGAAACCTATAAGTGAAGTGTCAGCACGATATTTTCTTTTATTACAACATCCATATTTTATTATTTAAACATAAAAGATCTCCCGGATAACTTTTCTGTTAGATGTTAATATTTACTGAATTAAATATGAGTATACTTAAATTTAAAACTTATTTATTGAGATAAATTTTAAATTGATTATTGTATTAAATTAAACCTGAAGTGTTTGCACGGCAACTTTATTTAGAATACAACTCCCTTATATATTATATTTTTTTCTGAAAGTTCTCTCTTTTTATGTTTAACACACTTTATTTTTACCACATTCAACTTTAGAAAAATTCTTTTCTGATATTTCATTATGCTATTGGTTTTCTTAAGAATAGTTTTACTTTCTCATTTAAAATAGAAGTTCTCTTAAATTGCACATTTTACATTTCGTTTCGCTGAAATTATTTTCTCTTTCTTCAACATCCAAGTTTTATTATTGAAACATAAAAAATACCCCTGAAATGTTATTTTTTACTGAATTAAATATGAATGTAATTAAATTAAAAAGTTTCTATTGAGGTAAATTTTAAGTAAAAGAATACTCGGAGAAACCTATAAGTGAAATGTTTGCACGATAAAGTTACTTAAAATACAACTTCCTTATATACTGATGATCCATGTTTCATAGAGACCCGGTCAGAAATGCGCATGGGCGAAATGAGCGAGTCCATTTCGAAAATGGGAAAGTTCGTACTATCTCGAGATGAGTTTGTTCAATAAACATTCTGGATATGTCGATATATTTTTTTTTTTTTGGCGAATATCTTTTTGTTTTTATAATTGAATTATCTGTTTTTAAATATTACATTGTAATTCTGTTACACTAAAATAAGTTATAAATAGACAAATATAATAAAAAATATGATTTAAAGGTATGATTTTTAAACTTATTTTAATAACTTTTTCCCTCGCAATATAGCGTAACTTAATCGTTTTAGAATTAACGGTTGCATGGCATGATTTTAAAACTTGCCAGATTAGCAATTTAAAAAAAAAATTTCTTTACATTATTGTGTACATTATTTATTTTTATTATTTGCATGCATTGAATATGATTATGGCGTAGATATAATATATGCACAAGTTTTGGTACAGTTTTCTTCCACCGTCAATTTGGCGATAACCTTATTTTCGAATGCTGGTTAAATATACATTTTTAAATTATTTTCTATTATTTTAAAAAATAACAATAAATAAAACAATTTTTAAATATATTAAATTTTAAAAAATAATAACTATAGAGCAATTTTTTAAATATAATTTGAAAAGAGAAAAAAAAGTAAATAAACAGTTTATCAAAAAATAAACAACAGTATCAGGGTTACCATATAAGGCAAAATAACGCCATTTTGGCGACAAATAAATCCTAGGGAGTACAGTAGAACCCCGATAATCCGGATCGGGTTTTTCGCTTTTTTTTTCAAGTTTGAGAAGCGATTGGCTAATTTCTTTAACATTAACTTGTTGCAGCGTCGTATTCTGAATAATAAAACAAAAACTTTTTCGCCAATCGCTTCTCAAAGTTGAAAAAAAAAAATGAAAAAAACGATCCAGATTATCAGGGTTCTACTGTATATGACATACATATGTTCTGAATATTTAGGTTGTTAGAATTGGCGAATTTCTCACATAACCGCCAAGTCAGATGCCAAGAAATCGTTAAAACTATTTTCTAGCCATAAATATAAATGTTAACAAATAGAAGAAAAACACAGACATACATTTATTAAAATTCAAAAAAATGTCGGAGAAAATATATACTTTAGAAAGTTTATTCCGATAACTGTTAGAAGGTGCGCAATCTATTTAATTTAAAATAAAATTTTACTCAGAACAAAAAATAGAGAACAATATTATATCATTTCCATGAATACGTAGAAGTAATCTCGGCCTCATAGATTATTCCCTCTAAACTCTGAATGGAACCGGCTCGATATTCTGCCAAGTAAGGATCTTACAAAGGTGGCATATCAGTATTAGCTTCTTTTTTGAAAGTCCTCTTTTCATTATGCTTAACATATTATTTTTACCACATTCGACTTTAGAAGAATAACATCCATTTCTGCTATTTCATTAAGACATTCGTTTTCTTAAACAAAGTTTTACTTTTTCATTTAAAATAGAAGACCTCTCAAATTGCATTTTTTTTTCATTTTGTTTCGTTGAAATTATTTTACTTTTCTAGAACATTTGAAGTTTAAGTTTTAAAATATAAAATATTCTTCGGCTCTATTTACGTGAGATGTTATTATTTACTGAATTAAATGTGAGTATAATTAAATTTAAAAAGTATTTATTGGGGTTAATTTTAAGTAACAAAATACTAGGAGAAACACACGATAAAGTTACTTAAAATACAATTCCATTGTATGTTATTTTCTTTTAAGATTTCTCAAATAGCCTTTTTTCATTTTGTTTTGCTGAAATAATCTCCTTTTTCTACAACATCCATGTTTTATTATTAAAACATAAAAGATCCCCTGGATAACTTTTCTGTTAGAAGTTAATATTTAATGAATTAAACATGAGTATAGTTAAATTTAAAAATTATTTATTGATATAAATTTTAAGTTATAGAATACTAAGGAGAAACCTATAAGTTAAGTTTTTGCACGACAACATTACTTAAAATACAATTTCCTTACATATTATCTTTTTTTCTGGAAGTTCTCTTTTTTATGTTTAACACACTTTATTTTATTTATTTATTTGGTTTTTTTTGCCACATATGACTTTAGAAGAACAACATTCTTTTCTGATATTTCATTATAACATTGGTTTTCTTAAACAAATTTTTGATTTTTCATTTACAGTAGAAGACCTCTCAAATTGGTCATTTTACATTTTGTTTTGCTGAAATTATTGTGTTATTAATGTTTTATTATTAAAACATAAAATATACCACAAATAACTTTACTGTGACATATTATTGAATTAAATATGAGTATAATTAAGTTTAAAAAGTTTTATTGGCGTAAATTTTAAATAACAGAATACTAGGAGAAACATATATGTGAAGTGCTTGCACGATAAAGCTACTTAAAATACAACTCCTTTATATATTTTCGTCTTTTCTGAAAGTTCTCTTTTTATTATGCTTAACGCATTTTTTTTTACCACATTCGACTTTAGAAGAATAACATTCATTTCTGCTATTTCATTACGACATTCGTTACATAGTTTTACTTTTTCATTTAAAATAGAAGACCTCTCAAATTGCACTTTTTTCATTTTGTCTCGCAGAAATTACATTCTTATTCTCGAACACCCTAGTTTTATTATTAAAATATAAAAGATCTCTCGCATATAAGCGAAGTATTTCATTCGGAAAGTAATTAAAATGGAAAATTAAAAAATAAAAAAAAATCACGAAACAATTTATAGTACTCATTGTACTTTTTTACCGTTTAAATCTCTAAACTGGGGTTTTCCGACACAAAATGTTTTAAAACAAAGGCTAAATTAACACAAAATTTATCTTAAAACTAATTTTTGAAGTGAATAAGGTAAATAAATATGTAAGGTTATTAAATAAAAAATATCATGCTAATACTTTCCATAGCTACATTTTTGTGAATTCTTAAACATGAATGAAACATTTTTTAGGCGCAGAATCTGATAAATAAAAATTATCAAGGAATTATAAACAGTGTTTATATTATTTATTGTAGACATTTTACAAATATAGAAAGGATAAAAGGGATATTTATTGGATAGCTATTTCATAATGAAATGGAATTTTAAAAGTAGATGATTCCCATAAGGGTTTCTTTGTGGCTTGTATTTTGATGATATGTAATTGTTTATGCTTGACATTTTCTGCTGTACTTCTGACTGATACTAAATCAAAAAAAAGTTACTGAAGATTATTTTTCATTATTACCTTAAAAATTGTATTCATTAAGCTGTAAAAAAATATTTATAGTTGCTAAACATTTTCTCGGAAAGTTTGATTTCTAGAGCATTTATGTAACGGTAACAGCAAAAATTCACGCAAGCGATTGTGTTACATAAAAGTTTGTTGTCATCATCGCTTAATAAGTTCTTGGAATCTAAGGTTAATCATTTTGCAGTTTTTTTTGTTTTGTTTAATCATTTTGCAGTTTTTTTTTTTTTTTTTTTTTTTTTTTTTTGCTGTAGTAGTACATAAGCAATGAAACTCTGTTAATCCTAACTAATTTCTCTTTTTAATTTAAATAAAAAACCGATCGATAAAAAATAAAATAGAACTAAAGTTAGACATAAGAAATAACGCGTAAAATGTATACATATATCTTTTTTGTTGTCTTTTAAGGGAAAAAAAATTGCACTATTTAAACTATTTAAACTATTTAAACTATTTCTGCGGATGTTATTTAAGTTTCCAAAAGGTACTTATACTACTACTGCTACTATTACTACTACTACTTCTAATAATAATAATAATAACAATAAATCTTGCATTAAATATCGATTATGAAAGTTTTTCTAACACTTTTTGAAGTCTTTATCGAAACTTCTCTATTAAAAAGATGTTATTAAACATATTTGGTGAATACGTAAATGTTTGTGTGATCATTTCTCAAAAATACTTATTATTTTAAAAAATAATAATTTTTATTTAATAATAATAAAAATATATTTAAAAACTACTCGATTTTTTTAGAATCAGTGACAGCAAAATGAAAAAGATGCTTAATATTAAATAAAATTTTTACATTTAGGCTTAAATCTTATATAAAAATAATGTTAAATAGTAATCTTAAATAGATAAATGCACAATTTTTAAATAAAAAGAAAATTATTTGAACAGGGTAAATGCTTAAGGGGGCTCAGGGGTTGAAAACTCTTCAAAAAAATCGATTTTTTTATGATCTAGTTTGATTGTTCAATTAATTCGTAACTCGATGCAAAAAGCCGCATAAAAATATTTGCATTTTTAACGGGGTTATAAGCATTTATGTATCAACACTTTCATAGCCGCACCCATAAATTCAACTTTAAGTCACATTTTCTCAAAACTTGATTTTGGACGATTAACACCAAGATTAAAAAAAACTATTTTGAGTAAACAAGTAAAAAAACTATTTTGTTTAATATTTTGAGTATTTTTAATGAAAAAAAGTTGCATTTTTTAGGAGTTTTTTCAATTTTCAAATTTGAGAGTTTTTTAATAATGTTGTTTTTGAGTTATAGTTATATCCTTCATTCATTCTATAGAGTAAAGTTTCCGGATAATTTTAAAGCAAAAATTAGGTTCTTATGTTAATTCAATGTTAACATATCTTGGTGTTGGTGACAGAACACATAATTTTTTTTTCGAAAATTGTGTTACATAAATTTTGCTATATTTCTTATTATAATACATTGAAGTACTTCATTTTATAATTTTGTAAAAATACAAACATACCTTTAAAATATCAGAAAGTGTAAATTAATTACATTGAATACTTCTGTTTTTATATGGACTCGAAGGAAGAGCTCTGTTTACATGTTTTTCCGTATCGATCAACCCCTGAGCCCACTTAACATAACCTGAAAGTAATCAATAGTGCCTTTTTTTGCACTAGAACTATTAAAAAACAACAAATAAAACAACTTTCATAGATTATATAAACGATTATGATAAATGTGTTCGTGTGCGTGCGTTTTAATATTTTGTAATTAAAAGTTCCCTGCAACTTTTTTACTTAAAATTAACACAGATGTCAAGACGCCATAAAGTTTTATATTAAAATCGGTATCGAAGTAAATTCCCCCCTAAATTTCGATTATAATGTAATTTTTAATATAAAATATCCGGAATACATAGAATGTTAACGTTTGAATTTTCTTTGAAGTGCAAATTTCCACACAAGGAATTTTACTAGTGTCACAATATTTCTCATTATGTCATCGCTAAAATAAGTTAAATTCAGCAAAATTATGAGTAAAATACTTCCTGATATGACAATTAAAAGTACCACAAAGTTATGAAACAGATGAAATTTAAAACTGCTTTAAACTGCAACTTTCTATATCAAGGACTATATATGTCATCGTTTAAATAAAGTTCAATTTAGTGAAAAATGACACCATCCATTAATTTCGATATGTTCTATGTTTAAGAAAAATGGTTTTTTTTATATTTACTTAAGTTCACATAATAAATAAGAATCGTCTGTCTTTATGACCTTCATCATTTCATAATTTAATCTAAACAGTGTTTGTTTTATAAATACTTTAATATACAACATTAGACCAAGACTCAAAAACTAATGCAATAGAACAAGAAACTAAACATTTTAAATTAAGTTTGATGTTTGATAAACATTTATTATATACACTATGTGGCAAAAGGTGACCGCCATCTACGATTTTAGTCGTTTTGTTAAACATCTAGAAAACGTAAGAGGAACTATTCTGAAACTCCAAATGCTTAAACAGAATAACATGTTATATATTTCCATGAATATTTTGTCTCGAAATTCCATAGGGGACCGTCAACAAATTAAAAAAGAAAAAAGATAATTGCATAATCCTGTCAAAAATGATTTAGCAAATGCAACCAGACAGTAGATTATATTAACGTGGATTATTGTAATAAACTGTGTTCATTTTTATGTTGAAAGCAAGGATACAGGAAATATGCAAATAATATTGTACGTTGTATCATGTAACCAGAATTAAAAAATAATAAAAAATGTAGGAATAATGAGTAGGTTTAAATAACTTTTCATTGTGCATGCGTCACCGCAATCAAAATGTAATTTGCATAATGCGTTAACTAAAAGTATAGAGCAACTTTTGTAAAAGACTTAAAAATTATTTTGACATTAATCAATGGATAAATGCATAGAGCCCTTCATCTGTTTGCTTCATTTTGGGAATAACGGGGTTTAACATTATTCTATCAACAATCGTTTTCAGAATTTTCAAACTGTGTTTTTTTTTCAAAATTTGCTCTATACATTTACCTAACACATTATATGAAATTAATTTTGATTACGGTGACAGATGCGCATTGATTTTTTTTTTTTAATTCTGCCCAATTTTCCTACAATTTTTATAATTTTTTAGTTCTGATTACAATGTATTAGGTTCAATATCTTTAGTGATATTTTTTGAAAATATTTTTTTTTATGTATTAATAACTCTGAAAATTATAAGCCAAAAACGTCCTTCCGGCAATGCCGAGAGGAAGAGGTAGCTTTCATATAATTATTTATTTATTTTATATTAAGTTATATAAATCAAATATACGAAGCTCAAAATAGCGGAACACGATTACGTAAGATTGAATACTAGTTTTTGTCAATAATGAATATTAAGAGGAATTTTTAGAAATTAGTCATCTTTTATTCAACCTGGTTTTATGTTAAGCGATTTATAGGGTCGCCAAATTCTACGATATTCATTTTAAAGCAGCATGATGGATAAACAAAACCAATGAGCTTGATCGAAATCTTAATTCATGTGAACATGCACACTCACATCAAAATCGATTAAAAATACGAGTTCTGTCGCGGGCAAATTGACTTAAAAAAAAATGTCACCCACATTAGAAATTCAAACTGCTATATACCAGGCGTTTTTCAAGGCAAAGACAAAGCAAAAAATACTCCGGAATTCATTATTAAGATAAATAGTTTAGAAAGAACCTTTTTCCAATTTCTATTTTTTTTTTTTTTGTTTATACATCATTATACATTTAAAAGATTTTTGACAAATTTAAGCGGCCGCCATTTTGAAACAAGATGGCGGATAAAGTTGGGCCGTGAACTCGGCCAAGACATTGGTATGTACCTTGAGCACACGGAGTTATATCGAAATCAGTTTATAAATATGCGTAATAACGCGTGACAAATTTCAGACCGTTTCAAAATGTCAATCTCACTGGAAATTGAAAGTGCTAAAACTCAGCCATTTTTCAAGATGTAGATGAAACAAAAAATTGTCTAGAATCTTTGTATAAAGGTCAAACGCACAAAAGAAAAATCTTTTTCAACTTCTTAATTCTTGCACCTAATTTTAAAATTTAAATTAAAAAAAATAATATTCCGCCATTTTGAAACAAGACGGCGGTTGGAACTGGCAAACGAACTCGGTCCAGGCATAAGTATGTCCTATCTACGCACCAAGTTTCATCCAAATCGCTGTATAAATACGCGTGTTATCACGTGACGAAAACCAGAGCATTTCAAAATGTAAGCAACACTAGAAATTAAAAGTACTAATAACTCAGACATTTTAGATAGCATTCATTACAAAAAGTAAAAAGCTACCTATTGTAACCGTCCGGAGGAAAGCACTTCCAGAAAATTGTGGTATATTTTCACCGATCATGACCCCCAGACCCCAAATCCACCCTCCGTTCAAATGTTGACATATATATATATATATATATATATATATATATATATATATATATATATATATATATATATATATATATATATATATATATATATATATATATATATATATATATACATATATATGATTTTTGTCATGCGATAACTAACGTATTTATGAACCGATTTGAAAGAAACTTGCTATGTACATAGTACATACAAATATCTCGACCGAGTTCATTGGCCAGCATCATCCGCCATCTTGTTTCAAAATGGCGGCCATTTAAAAATTTAAAAAAAATAAAATTTAAAATTAAATGCGAAAAAAGTTAAAAGTTGAAAAATATTTTTATTTTATGTGTTAGATCTTAAAACACTAATTCCAGAACACTTTTTATTTTGTCTATACCTTAAAATATGATTGAGTTATAGCACTTTGAACTTTTCTTATGGCTGACATTTTGAAACAATCTGATTTTGTCATGCTATAACTAACGAATTTATTAACCGATTTGAATGAAACTTAGTATGTACATAGCACATTCAAATATCTCGACCGAGTTTGTTGGCCAGAATCATCTACCATCTTGTTTCAAAATGGCGGCTATTTAAAATTTAAAAAAAAATTACATTTAAAATTAAATGCGAAAAAAATAAATGTTGAAAAATATTTTTTTAAGTGTTAGATCTTAAAACACCATATCCAAAACACTTTTTACTTTGTCTATATTTTAAAAAATGATTGAGTTATAGCACTTTGAATTTTCCTTATGGCTAACATTTTAAAACGATCTGATTTTTGTCATGTTACAACTAATGAATTTATGAACCGATTTGAATGAAACTTGGTATGTACATAGCACATACAAATATCTCGACCGAGTTTGTTGGCCAGCATCATCCACCATTTTGTTTCAAAATGGCGGCCATTAAATTTTTTTTTAAACTTTAAAATTTAAAATTAAATGCGAAAAAATTAAATGTTGAGAAATATTTTTATTTTATGTGTTAGATCTTAAAACACCATATCCAGAACACTTTTTACTTTGTCTATATTTTAAAAAATGATTGAGTTATAGCACTTTGAATTTTTCTTATGGCTGACATTTTCAAACGATCTTAATTTTGTCATGCTATAACTAACGTATTTATGAACCGATTTGAATTAAACTTGGTATGTACATAGTACATTCAAATATCTTGACCGAGTTCGTTGGCCAGCATCATCCGAACTTTTGTCTCAAAATGGCGGCCATTTAAAAAAAATTTAAAATTTTAAAATTTTTAAATAAATGCGAAAAAACTCAAAGTTGAAAAATATTTTTATTTATGTGTTAGATCCTAAAACACCGATTCCAGAACACTTTTTACTTTATCTATATCTTAAAAAATGATTGAGTTATAGCACTTTGAATTTTTCTTATGGCTGACATTTTGAAACGATCTGATTTTTGTCACGTGATAACACTCGTATTTATAAATCGATTTGGATGAAACTTGGTGTGTACATAGTACTTAGTAAATCCTGGGACGAGTTCGTTAACCACTTCCATCCGCCATCTTGTTTAAAAATGGCGGCCATTTAAAATTTTTAAAAGAAATTTAAATTTGAAATTAAGTATAAAAAAGTGAAAAATTGAAGAAAATTTTTTATTTTATGCATTTGACCTTCATACAAAAATTCGAAAGCACTTTTTGTTTCTTTTGTATCTTAAAAAATGTCTGAGTTATAGTACTTTTAATTTCTAGTGATGCTGACATTTTGAAAGGATCTGGTTTTTGTCACGTGATAACACGCGTACTTATACAGCGATTTGGATGAAACTTGGTGCGTAGATAGGACATACTTATGCCTGGACCGACTTCGTTGGCCAGTTCCAACCGCCGTCTTGTTTCAAAATGGCGGAATATTATTTTTTTAATTTAAATTTTAAAATTAGGTGCAAAAAAGTAAGAAGTTGAAAAAGATTTTGCTTTTGCCGTTTGACCTTTATACAAAGATTCTAGACAATTTTTTGTTTCATCTACATCTTGAAAAATGGCTGAGTTTTAGCACTTTCAATTTCCAGTGAGATTGTCATTTTGAAACGGTCTGAAATTCGTCACGCGTTATTACGCATATTTATAAACTGATTTCGATATAATTCCGTGTGCTCATGGTAAATTCTAAAGTTTTGACCAAGTTCACGGCCCAACTTTATCCGCCATCTTGTTTCAAAATCGCGGCCACTTAAATTTGTCAAAAATCTTTTAAATGTATAATGATGTATAAACAAAAAAAAAAAAAATAGAAATTGGAAAAAGGTTCTTTCTAAACTATTTATCTTAATAATGAATTCCGGAGTATTTTTTGCTTTGTCTTTGCCTTGAAAAACGGCTGGGATATAGCAGTTGGAATTTCTAATGTGGGTGCCTTTTTTTTTTTTTTAAGTCAATTTGCCCGCGACAGCACTCGTATTTATTAATCGATTCCGATGTGAGTGTGCATGTTCACATGAATTAAAATTTCGATTAAGCTCATTGGTTTTTTTTTATCCATCATGCTGCTTTAAAATGGATATCGTGGAATTTGGCGACCCTATAAATCGCTTAACATAAAACCAGGTTGAATAAAAGATGACTAATTTCTAAAAATTCCTATTAATATTCATTATTGACAAAAACTAGTATTCTATCTTACATAATCGTGTTCCACTATTTTGAGCTTCGTATATTTGATTTATATAAATTAATATAAAATAAATAAATAAGTATATGAAAGCTACCTCTTCCTCCCGGCATTGCCGGAATGACTTTTATTAGATAGAGACGAAACAAAAAGTTCCTTGGAATCATTGTATCAAAGTCAAATGCATAAAATGAAAAAATTTCTTAAATTTTTAGCTTTTTTGTACTTAATTTCAAATTTTCAAGTTCTTAAAAAAAATTAAATGGCGGCCATTTTTAAACAAGATGGCGGATGGAAGGTGTTACAGAACTCGGTCCAGGCTTTATTATGTACTATGTACACACCAAGTTTCACCCAAATCGATTTATAAATACGAGTGTTATCACGTGACAAAAATCAGATCGTTTCAAAATGTCAGCCAAAGAAAAATTCAAAGTGCTATAACGCAATCATTTTTAAGATATAGACAAAGTAAAAAGTGTTCTAGACTCGGTGTTTTAGGATCTAACACATAAATAAAAATATTTTTCAACTTTTAATTTTTTCGCATTTATTTTAAAATTTAATTTTTTAAAAAAATTTTTAATGTCCGCCATTTTGAAACAAGATGGCGGATGATCCTTGTGAACAAACTCGGTCGAGATATTCGTATGCGCTATGTACATGCGAAGTTTCATTTAAATCGGTTCATAAATACGTTAGTTGTAACATGACAAAAATCAGATCCTTTTAAAATGTTAGCCATAAGGAAAATTCAAAGTGCTATAGCTCAATCATTTTTTAAAATATAGACAAAGTAAAAAGTGTTCTGGATATGGTGTTTTAAGATCTAACACTTAAAAAAATATATTTTTCAATATTTATTTTTTTCGCATTTAATTTTAAATGTAATTTTTTTTTAATTTTTAAATGGCCGCCATTTTGAAACAAGATGGCGGATGATGCTGGCCAACAAACTCGGTCGAGATATTTGTATGTGCTATGTACATACCAAGTTTCATTCAAATCGGTTCATAAATTCGTTAGTTGTAACATGATAAAAATCAGATCGTTTTAAAATGTTAGCCATAAGGAAAATTCAAAGTGCTATAACTCAATCTTTTTTTAAAATATAGACAAAGTAAAAAGTGTTCTGGATATGGTGTTTTAAGATCTAACACTTAAAAAAAATATTTTTCAATATTTATTTTTCAAACTGAGAAAAGGGACCTTAAATATTAGGATTTTAAATTATTAAAATGGCTTTTCAAATTCTTTTTTAAATTGTCTGATAACTGTGGCGCTCTATCAGAATATTCAAAGAATGTCTAAATTCAATTCAAGGAAAATTAAAAAATATACATTTGTCTCAATATTTTCCCTAGTTTTTCTAAAATTGAAGTTTATATATAAAATTTTAAAGTTCACTTTTAGATATACGAGTTTGGAATTAAAAGCAAACAGTTATAAAAACGGAATGTCGGAATCAACAAACGATTTGATTTTTCAGTCTTGTAAATAAAATTTTAATGGAAAAGTTTAGAAATTCTGTTACTTTCTTCTTAGATATAAATAAAAAGAAATGGAACAAAAATTTTGAACGAGACATTTCATTTTCCCAGTAATAATAAACAGTTTATGAATAACTAGGCTTGAAAAGTTAGAATAAAGAAATTTACTTGTTGTTAAAAGGCTTAAAAATAATTTTTTTAGAAACGAAGTTTTTTTCCTTTGAAATAAGAAAAAAAGAGTAGAAAAAAAAGAACGAAAAAATTATGAAAAAAATCAAGCATTGATTTTGAAATCCTTTGCAACACATTCTAAAAAATATAATTAAACTAAAATGTTTAATAATTTAACCCGTTCGGGCCAAGTATACTATTAATAGTACATGTCTTTTAATATAGTATTACTTTGTTTTAAGAATTACTTTTGCTGTTATTCACATGCATTAATTTTAGTATATATCTACGCATTTACAATATAACTTCATTTATGTTTAAGCAATTGGTAATAATAATAATAGTTATTATTAGCTTAATTCTCTTTGCGCTGTTACTATTCTTTTTTAAACATCTATTTCTCTCATTAAATTTAAAATAAAAATTACTTTCGTGAACGAATCATGTGTAATAGAGCACGAAAAGTATTAGAAAAGTTGTTATAAGGTACCCTGGGGTAATAACGCCAAGTGCTTATATTTTGCATAATTATGAAATAATCAGGTAAATGACACCCATGTGCTCTGCGCAGAAGGGTTTTGAGTCATATAAATCGCAAAAAAAGCTTCAAGTTAATTTGTTTCATTTTTAGGTCCTATTGTTTTTACAAACAACTAAAATTAACGCTTGATCTAAAATTTGCGAGATACGTTTTGTGATGTGAACACTATATTTTTATCCGGAAATACTTTGTTAATTACATAAATTTGTAGTGCATTTCATGTACTTTTAAAATGTTGTTGAAGATTTTGGATATCTTCTCAAGATAATTTGTAATTTAAAATGTACTGCGCAATAACTATACCGGGGTAATAACGCCAATCCTCGATATTAATACCCCGGTTGATTCCCTACAGTGGCCGAGCTACATCCTAAATACTGATTCAAATAAACACAGTTAAAACTGTGCAATGTTTCTCATATTTCTATTTAAGCGGTCCTTTTTAAGCAAAAAGAAGCTCACGGTCTGATATTCTTTTGCCTCATCCCCCCCCCCCTCCCACACCACACCTTTATTTTTCTTACACTTTCACAAAAAATTGAACATTTTCAATAGCTTAGAATGCAATTTGTCAATTTCTAAGTTTGTAGAGTTTGTACTTTTAGAATTGGGCTATCTACATGCAATTATTCCATCTTATTTCATAATTTTGTTTGCATGGCGTTATTACCCATATAGGTGGATAATAACGCCAAATAGAATGGGTCAAGAAAAAACGCCATTACATTTTATGAATACATATCTGTTAAATTATTTTATTTTATATAGATAGTCAATGAGTTGCTGTATCAGATCCTATATTTGTTTGAAAAATACAATCTAAAACTAAGCCGTGAAAATTGGTAGAACCTTAACGTGGCGTTATTACCCCAGGCTACCTTATAAGTTAAATATTTTTGTTAAACAATATTTTCTAAACGTCACCAAAAATTCTTTCTTAGCTTCTTGTCATAAGAATATTAATTGAATAGTATGCAAAACAGCAACATTTGTTAACTTTCAGACAGTGAAATATTCGTTAAAAACTTATTAATCTATTGGGATAGCTAGAGTTGCTCTTATTAACGTAAAATGAATTTTCCTTGAAAAGTAAAAGAACATTCGGACCCTGAAAGAGTTAAACTTATGTGTCTAATCCAACTGTATGGAAATTCATAGCAAGTTTATTAACGCAATTTCAAAAATTTTCATGAAGTTTTGTTAATATATACGATTTTTGTTCCAGCCTCGTATTATATCTACGGAAATTTATGCATATAAAATAATATGTTGAAAGTTATCTCAGTTAAGCACATAGCACAATTAAAATTTTCCACCCAGTGATTTCGCCATTAAACGAATTTTGATGAGAACATTTGTGCGATCCTGTATAGGATCTGTATATATGATCTCAAGTGGTTAAATTCTTTTTCAGAACGTTTGTTGCCAACATAAACATAGGTTCAAGCGATGTCTGTCAACATTATTTTTGAATCATTACTTTTGTACCGTCTTAGGTAGTTCATGAGATTGTGAAGAAATCGCAATTTAGACCGTTTTAAAACAAAAAAACTATTTTTTATTTCAAAAGAAAAAAAAAAATCAGCAATAATGAAAATATAATTTAATATTATTTCTGTTAAGAAATTGAACACCTCATAACATTTATAATTATTATTATACAATATACATTTATAAGTCGTCAAAGAAATGTTCTATTACAGCAGATGAGAGTATAGTGCTATAATTCGAGCAAAATTTTCAAATATTAAAAGCCCTAAAAATTTTTTGCATGAAAATTTTTGAAGAGAAGAAAATATTTCCGAAAATAACTTTGCATACAATCTTTCCTAAGAATACTGTAGAAGAAAATTGAGTTAACACAAGAGCGTAGCGTTACTAAGCCGTGATTTTTTATGATTCTAATAAGGAACTAAACCAAGGGCTGGCTTCCAATATCTGTAACAACATATATTAATGGAGTTCCATCTCGTGCCAGTGTGTTTAGATGTTAACAAAATTAAATATGCCTTCGAAATTCTTATACGTATGAAGAACACTCAAGCATACTAATGTCTACTGTTGTCCCAAAAAAAATTTGTCGGCTGTACAAAAATGTCAATCGATTACAATAACTGTACCTACCAAATGATACAGGAGTAACTTCACATTTTATGAATAACTGTATAGGAAATTATTCATGAACTGAATATGAAAAAAAAAGTTTGTTCTTGATTTTCAAATTCTTTAACAAAACACCAAAAAGTGAAGAGTGTCAGAATCACTAAAATACTCTGAATTTATATTATGGTGATGGCCACTGTATCACTTCTAAATAATAACTAATGATGAGACGAACAAACCTTATTTGATGTTCGAACGCGTCAAGAAAGTAAAATTTGAGTCTGGGAGATGATCCTAAATGCACAGTGATGAACAGACAATGAAATATATATATATATATATGTATACACTATATTGCCATTGATTATTGGACACTTGCGATTTTAGACATTTTACTAAATATCTAGAAAAATACACGAGGAATCATCTCGAAACTCTTAGTGTATAAATATAATAGTATACGTCATACATCTCCGTGAAGATTTTTTACCGAAACTCCATACGGGACCGTCAACAAATTAAAAAATAATGAATATCTTTTGAACAACCCTGTCAAAACTAATGTAGCAAAAGCGCTCAAACTCTAGATTATGATTGAATGCCTTATTGTAATATATTGTGTTCATTTTTATGCAAATAGCATGCATACTCGCAAAGTAATTAAGGTTTTTATAAAAATGGCCCCAAATTTTTCTAAGTTTTCCCCTTATAATTTTTAGAGTTCTTAATATAAAATAATATTTTTTTCAGAAAATATGACAAACAACATTGCACACAGTACCCTGTAATCAGAATTAAAAAATAATGAAAATTGTATACAAAATGAGTTGGTTTATTAAATAATGTTTTTCTGCGCATGCGTCAACGATATCAAATTTCATTTGCATATTATGTTAGCTAAATGTATAGAGCAACTTTTGTGAACGTCACAAAAATATTACTTGAAAATTCTGAAAATAATCGTCAATTGAATAAGTTGAAAATCCGTTATTCTCAAAATGAAGCAAAAACAAGAGGGGTTGTATCCATATATTCATTGATTAGTGTCAATATAGAATACACAATACGGGATGTTACGACTACTTTTGGGTAAAATCCCTCATTTTTTTGCTTCATTTTGGAAACAACGGATTTTGTCCTTTTTCTATAGACGATTACTTTCAGAATTTTCAAGCCATAATTTTGAGACTTTTACAAAAGTTGCTCTATACATTTAGCTAACATAATATGCAAATGAAATTTTGATATCTTTGACGCATGCACAGTAAAAAATTATTTAATAAACCAACTCATTTTGTATAAAATTTTCATTATTTTTTAATTCTGATTACAGGGTACTGTGTGCAATGTTGTTTGTCATATTTTCTGAAAAAAATATTATTTTATATTAAGAACTCTGAAAATTATAAGGGAAAAACTTAGAAAAATTTAGGGCCATTTTTATAAAAACCTTAATTACTCTGCGAGTATGCATGCTATTTGCATAAAAATGAACACAGTGTATTACAATAAGGCATTCAATCATAATCTAGAGTTTGAGCGCTTTTGCTACATTAGTTTTGACAGGGTTATTCAAAAGATATTCATTCTTTTTTAATTTGTTGACAGTCCCCTATGGAGTTTCGGTAAAAAATCTTCACGGAGATGTATGATGTATACTATTATATTTATACACTAAGAGTTTCGAGATGATTCCTCATGTATTTTTCTAGATATTTAGTAAAATGTCTAAAATCGCAAGTGTCCCATAATCAATGGAAATATAGTGTATATATATATATATAAATATAAGCTAAAATAACAGAAGGCAATTACTACTAATATGTACATCACTAAGTGCCTTACAGAAATTCTTCAAGAAATGAATGTTAGAGGACTCATGATTCACGATGAAAATGCATTTACTCATTCAGTGAGGATTGCAGATGAATTTCTTGAAACATCATAAAGGACAATGTGATAGAAAATCCACCCTATTCCTCTGGTTTCGCCATGTATTATTTTTGGTTACAATTTAATCTTTAAAAAAAGTTTTATTATTATTATTATGAATCATGAGGCTATAAAAAGTTAGTTTTCATCTGTTCCAAGAACTGGATCGCTTAAGGCATTCAATTATAGAAAAATTCGCTTACAAAAGAGCTTTTTTTTGAGGCAACTACTTTGAACAATCCTAAGTGCTGATAAATTTAATTTACCATTTAATTGTACCTCAAAAAATTCACTAAAACCCTCGTATCAATAAATTCTAAAATACAACTGTGAAACTTTTAAATTATGCAACTTAAATATGCAATAAAAATCTGAATCCAAAGATACAATTTATTTTTGCACAGTTACGGTATGGGACTATTTGACTTTATATTTTATTTCCGTTTCTATATTCAATGGTGTGTATTTTATTAATTCCCGCATGTCTGCAATTACATAAAAGATTTTGAAAAGATGAATATATTAAAAAAAAAAAAAAACAGAGGAAAAATTTTTAATGCATTCTGATTTTTTATGGAAGTCTTCTGAAATCATTAGCTATTTCATTACATACACAAATGAACTCTAGATAAAATGAGCTTCTGGAAAATCGTACTGATGTGTTATATTTTTCTGAGGTTGTCCATCTTTATGTATACAATCACTCTGATTATGTAATCTAAACGTTGTTATCAAGCGATAAAAAATGGCAGAAAATGCTTATTTACAAACAATGAATTTTAGAATAATTTCACATGTTTAAAAAATATTAATAGAGATAATTTTTTTATTGATAGGTTTAATTGCTCTCAGCATTTATTCGAGAAATATTTTTACAGCTTGTATCTGTTTAAAATGTATTAATCTCTTCAGAAAGAAACTCATCGCAAATGTCTTTAATTACATGTTATAACTTCCAATATTTACAAATGCCAATTGCTGTATACATTACATCTCAAACTCTTAAATAAATATTACTCCCTGGTTGATCTCATATATTGCCAATCAGCTGTCAACGGAGAAAAACTAAGTAAAAACGTAGCAATCAAATTGTGTAATAACTAATATCCAAACAAACTGTGTTTTTAAGGCTGTAAATATTTTTTATTGATAGATTTAATTGCTATTATCATTTATTCGAGAAATATTTATTACAACTTGGATCTGTTTAAAATGTATTAATCTCTTCAGAAAGAAACTCATCGCAAATGTCTTTAATTACATATTATTACTTCCAATATTTAAAAATGCCAAATACTGTATACATTACATCTCAAACTCTTAAATAAATATTACATATTAAGACCTAAAGATAAAAAAAATGACTATTTATGACTTTCAAGAACCTATCATTTTGTTTTCCCATACATCATGTCTATATTATACTTTTCTATGTAATCTCTCTGTGACATGAACTATAATTTTATGCTACAAATATACTTGTGTCAAAGAAAAAATCTCTTCTTTTATTTTAATTAGTAGCATTGAACACAATTCACCGAAATACGCAATACACTATGAAATAATGTATGGCAGAAACTAAGCTGTTATCACTGAGTTACTAAAGATGTATAAACTACATCTGGCCAATAATAGGTACACGATGTATTTAACGTCAACAGAAGATAAAAATGTAAGCTATCTTTCTTAACATTAATTTATTGCTGTTAAATTTAAATAGAAAACATACTTTAAAAATATTTGTCAAGACTACATGACTCGAGTATAATCATTATTGTATAAAAATACATATTTACGATTTTGTCCATCAAGATCTCCTAAAAAAGTTTCATATTTGTAACTTTTCTTTTAATTGAATGTCACTGATATATCAGTTATAGCACTCACATCAACGTGAAATACTGCAAACACTTGAATTCGAACTTAAGAAATAAAATTATTTTTCATTAACTAGATTCTGAGGTCCAGTAATTTCTTCACTAATACGAGAATACCGAGTTAGAATTTTGAAGAAGTTTTAGAATATTACATTTACAAATAATTTTCATTTATTTACACAAGTTAAATATATAATCATTTCCAAATATATAGAATCATTAATGAAATGTATGAAAACTGTATTACACTAAAATAGGTTCAATATTAGACAAGCTGAACATATACCGTTTTCAAACGTTTCTTTTGCAGGAAATTTAGAGTATTTCGAAATACAGGAATATTTTTCTCTATATTGCAATAAAAAATAAAACCTGATGAAATTTTACCAGCTATAAAAATAAAATAACTATAAAGAAATTCTATATTTTTGTTTTACAGAACATCGTTTTTATTATATGAAATTATTTTGAATAATTATTATTAAAAAAGGCTTTTTTCAAATAAATTTGCATTTGTTATAAAAGATACTATTTATTTTAGAAACGGAATATCGAAAATTCAAAGTAAGATTATACGTCACATTCAATACCATAAAACAATTTTACTTTATATGATGTGATTGTCTTAAAAATGAAACCATTCTGCAATTTTTATTTTCATGCACTTTTCTATCACTCTTTGTACTTCTGTTTTTCACTAAGGTCAAAGTTTCATTAACGGAATTAAATTAATTAAACTAAAAGTCTCATTAGTTTCAGCCTTAAAAAGATAATGTTACCTCCGATATTTTATTATTATACTCTTCACTATTCATTTTTACTTTTTTTCCCTTTTTTTTCATTAAATACAGAAAAGTACTTAAGATCTATTTCTGCTTATAAAGTGTATTTTTAGAATGAAATTAAATATTCTCACGAATAAAAGTAAAAGTGACACTACTAAATTTTAATAAACTTTCATATTCATATGAAAGTCTTAAATGTGGGTACGAAATTTAATCGTGAAGTATCATCTTTAATTAAGTCCATTTATAAAAATTTTAATTAATATTATTATTTGCCTTAATGAATGTGATAGGTCATTTTATTGAAATGTTTAAAACGTAAAATAAACATAAAATCTAAATCAAAAATCTATAAAGTTTCAATATACGCTGCGATTTTTTTTAATTCTATGCAATTTAATAAAAAATAAATAAAAAGATGAATCGTAAGGTAGATTTTATATTCGTGCAATTAAGATGACTATGCGACTTAATATTTAATTGCTCCATCTATATTCATTATTCCGGTTTCGTATCTATTTTTATAGCATACGTCTGCGATTAATTAAGAATATGTTTACTTTTCAAAACGATACATAATTATGATGACTAACGAATGATACTTAAATTTAATCTCTTTTATGTATCAATTTTTTCATTATGTATTTAATGTTTATAACAAATGAAAACCAATTAATTAAGGTTGATGAATAACTGGGATATATAAATCATCATATGAGTGTTTATAACATTTTTGAAGAATAAGTGAAATAAGTTTTCTGTTACAATCTCCCATAGTAAATTAAAAATATTCAATTATAGATAATTTAATTACAGTATTTAAAATCACATCTATAATGTTTGAAATGTCTCCACTTCACAATTATTGGAAGTAATTTTTTACTTTTAATTTTAACAGTTATAGAAAGGTGATCAATATTTCATCTTAAATCATTTACTAAATTCTCTTTCGCACGAACCTTAATTTCACAATTGTGAAATATTCATGAAATAAAGAATCAAAGAAACAAAAGAAATAAATCATCGTTAACATCTGCATACATTTTTAACATGTATTTTCAACTTTACTGTACGCTTCGAATTCTTATGCCGATACGACGTATAACACCATATATGCCTCGATAACGCCGTACTCAGTTCAACATGTTAGCATTTGTTCCTGTTGACATATGGTGTCGATCGTTCCTTTGATTTTCATAAATTTTTGTCTAATTAAATTTTCAGTAATAAAATGAATCTAGTCTCGTTCACTCTTTACCATCATAATTTCGCGTCAAGCACACTTCCTAAAACTACAATAAGCAGTAATTTAAATACTGCTTAAAACTTATAATTCTTTCGCCAAGTACTTTGGTTGTTATCGCATTTCTGCTAAACTTTTGTCAGTTGATTTCTTTCCTCAACAAAATGTGGTTTCCTGCAATTGTTTAGTTCAGTTTTACCTTGAACTGGTAAGCATCAACAGCTAAATTAAGTGCTTTGAAGTGTGTTCGTATGGTCCATTTCTGTTCATATTCTGTCACGGCCTCATTTTAAGTTTCAATAAATGCCTGTTTTCCCTCTTATCTTGATGGAGTTTTTTGAAGGCCTTTTAAAGGACTTCTGTAATGCAAAACTCAGCTATCTAACAATAAACAACACATAATTTGGTATTCTCTTCCTAATTTCCTCCAATTGTATATATATATATATATATATATATATATATATATATATATATATATATATATATATATATATATATAACATGTACACAGATAATGTACCTACTTCGGCATTTTCTTGCCTGACTCAAGGACTATTTTCGTCATAGCTTATTTCTGCTTTCTTCCTGCTCATTCCAGCGCTATGTTTGTGGGTGTTCTATTCCCGCTGTGTGCTATGCTATCGTAGATCGTCGTTCCCGCCTTTTTCAGGCACTGGGTTCATCAACGTGAAGGCTCAGTGGGCCATTGTCTGTCCGTCAAAGATTGTGTGTGCGTTTTCAAGTTTCAAGAAATCTCTTCGCTGCTTCTTGTCTGTTCCGCATTCATCTCAAAAAGACCCTTCGCCTAGTTGCTAAAACTTTGGCTTTTCGCACATCGCTATTATTTCACATAAAAAGTTGTTCTTTTAAATTACATAAATGTTTCATTTAGCTAAAAGAATTTGTATATTTTATGTAGATAATAATAATCTGATAATAAAATTCTAAACAAAAAATATAATGTATAGTAAAATACTGGTATCCAAAAGCCGGGGATATTGCAACTCTGCCTTATGTAATCTAGCTGAGTTTGATACTACTGCTTGTGGACTTCACTGATGAATATTGGTACAAAAATTGTCATTATAGCGTTAGGTTTGATCGGAATATTTCCAAATTTGAGGAAAACCTGCTTGTCATTTTCAAAAACGTATACAAATTTCGGGTCTATTTTATCCATAATGATTGTGCATCTATTTGTCGTTGGCACATTCTTGAAAGTATCTCAAATATTGTTGTTACAGCACCTCAATCCAACGAAATATTTTCAAATTCGAAAAGGACCTGCCTGGCATAATAAAAAACGTAGTAAAAAAAATTGTATATTTCTATTATAACTATATGAATATAGAGACAAGTTCAGAATTTTTATTTATAAACTTGCTAAAACAGTGTACTGTGGGATAAAATATAACAGATTAAAAACTACATACCATTTTATTTGAAGTTTAAACATTAGAAACAATGATAAAATTATCTCGACAGTTTCAACCGACCTTTTTGCCTTTGTCCCTCGTGTTTTACCTTCAGCTCTCCTTGAGCTAGATAACATGCCTATGTCAATTCATCGTTATTTTCCCTTGAAAAAGGCCGAGTATTTTGGTTGAAACCGTCGGGATAATTTTATCATTGTTTCTAATGTTTAAACGTCATACAGAATGGTACGTAGTTTTAAATCTGTTATATTTTATCTCAATGTACATTGCTTTAGCAAGTTCATAAATAAAAATTCTGAGCTTGTCCCAGTATTCATATAGTAAACCGCAGTGTAAAGTCCACTCTTAAGTATTTATAAACTATACATAACTTCATACATTCTTCTATGACGCAATGAGGACATAAAAACGAACAGACTTAACTTTTGTAGAAACATGTTTCTTGGGACCAATAATCCCTAAAACATGTAACCATGTTTAAAACTGCAAGCCCCCCAAAATTCGATTACAATACTTTCTTCATTAGAAAGAAGAAAGTAAAAAATACACATTAAAATGTCAATTTTCGTTGCATTCTTAATGTTATACTTTCACTTATTACGCTTATAAATATGCTCACAGTTTTATTTAGTTTACAGTTTATATTAGTTCACAGTTTATATTTATATTAAATATATTTTAAAAATTATAAAAATGTTACAAATAATTTATCTCTACACTCTTAGAAAAAACCTGTAAATTTATGACCGTTTGACCTTCAATTTTCAATGACATTAGCCTTATTTCATGAAAAATGATCTAATTTACTAAATTAGTGGCCTTATCTAGATACTTAGAAAATTATGGGCAATTCACATATTCTTAAAGTTCTAGCCTATTTGTTAGGAAAAATACGATACAACCCCATACATTTTTTCTCTGCTAAAATGTAGCCCTTAACTTTAATCATGTTTCGAAAAATAATATCATTTAACCAAAATAGTAAAATACTTATTAATCCGCCAAAAAATCGATTCTGTAATGATTATCGATGTGCTGCGGAAGAGCAAGTAAAATGTTATTGTGTTTTAAAGTGTATTATGTTCGGTTTGTTATCCTATAAAATGTAAATTGCAAAAAACGATGGACTTGGATTTTCTTTTAAGGGATATGAATAGAATCTCTGTTGCCGGCCTTTGCCCGTAATTTTACAGTAAACTTTAATAGTGTACTTTGAAAAAAAAATTTAAAGTTACAATGAATTTTCTAGTAATTTGGGTTTCATAAAATATTTTATGGAAAATAATAATAAAATATCATATATTATATACACTTTTGTCCTATAAATAAAAAAAAATGTATAAGGTTACTAATTTTTTTTTCAAGGAAATTGTGTTGCCTCAAAATTTTATGTACCTAAACTCCGGATTATGGTTAAAATTTTAAAAAGATTTCAATAATTTTAGTAAATTATTTTAAAAAGCTACAGAAATCTTAATTCTTACATAAACTAGTTTTGTAGATATACATATTTTTTTTGTATCTTGTGTTCACACAAAAAGATAGTAAGCATACAGCTTTCTCTAACTTTACATCTGTTCGATTACATTTTTTTTCAGAGTACTTAAAGATGTGTATAGTTTAATTTCACTCATGTTTTATTGTAAATAATTTTTCAACTAACTATCAAGAATGAACTAACGCTGGAAATTATTACATATTTTATAATTGATTATAACATTACTAGCTAAGCGTAAAACTAACAGAGTAGTGAAAAATGTAACAAATGTGTGTAAGAAATTCCAAGGTGGGCATCGCCCTCATATCTTAAATGGTAGAGCACTTGGAGTGATATTCCAATGTTCCGCGTTTGATCCACGGCTTGGACAATTTTAAACTTGTACATTTATTAAATATTCAATAATTTCAAATGAGATTTGATTCCTGATAAGAAATAAAAAAATTCATTGCAATTAAATATGTATTTACATATGCTGGGATTATTTATGTCTAGTGTTATGCGACAGGTGTGTGTGCTCATGCAGTAGTTTTTTTCTTCTGCTGTAATTGCAGCCTTACCAACAAATGAGATTGAGAAATGCCAAGCTGGGCATCGTCCTCATTAATCTAAATGATAGAGCACTTGGAGTACTATTACAAAAGTGTTTGTTCGATCTTTTGATTGGACATTTATTTCACTTTGTTAGTCTTACACTTAACCACCAATGTGAAAATCAATTAGTTAATATTCAAAAATTTTAAGCGTAGTTTCACTCCTGATAATTAATTGAAAAATTAATCACAATTAAATATGTAAACATTAATTAACCTTCCAAGTACTGTTTAATTCCATACACCTCATTGAAACCTTGTTTTACCTTGTTTTAATGTCATGTTTAATTTTTTAAGACAGTGTAAAATACTTTTGTTAAGAAATAAAGAATGTTTTCTTTAAACATTTTAACATGAAATTTAAAAATAGTTTTAAATAAAGTTAATTTTCACATGTGTTAGCTTATATATTAATATTATTTTAATATAAATTGATTTTATATAGATTGTTTGTAAAAATATAAATCTAGATATGAAATAAAATATAGTTTTCTGTTTGAAAATATAGCCAAAGAAAAAAAAAAAGAAAATTAGAGCGTTACTTTAACTTCAAAACGTAAATGATATACGAAAACTAATTCCTGGTTTAAAAGTGGGAAAAAAACTAACAACTAAGAAAGAATGCAACGTATCTAATAAATAGATAAAAATAAAAAAAGTGCAGTTTTAGCAAATGGAATTTAAAGGTTCATTATATACATTTTGGAAAGTTCGTTTAATAGATACAAAAGTTTATAGAATTCCTTTTATAAATAAATAAATAACATAAAAAGAATATAATTGAAAACCTCTAAACATATTGATTCGCGGCGTAAAAGAAAATTGAAGCAATAAGTTAAATTTCTATTTTTAGATTTCTCCTGAGTTTGAATATTTTACTCAAAGAGTGCATTAATTATTTTTTATATATATATTTAATATTATGTTGAGGTATACATATAAAGCGTGTTTAAAAATACTTTTTCACAGGAAGCAAAACTTTCTCACTGTTGCCAATCTTTTAGATTTCTAAATATATCGATTTCCAATTCCAATTATTATTATTATTATTACTATTATTATTATTATTATTATTATTATTATTATTATTATTATTATTATTATTATTATTATTATTATTATTATTCCAGAAATTTGAAATTGTTCGGAAATATTAGTAGTCCTAATTTTGAAATTTTGCCAATTATGCTATTTTAGGGAAATAATTGGAAATTCCTTGCCTATTATTGATAAAAAAATTGTAAAACTGTTTTCTCCTCATTTGATTTTAAAAGCTCGGAAAATATGATTCTTTTACATTATATATATAAAAACATAATTACAAATATGAATGTAATCCTTGAGGATATTAATCATTTTAAAATGTACTGAAAATTGCTCAAATCTTTAGAACTATATTATCTTAATTAGTGTCATTATTACAGTGAAACCTGGAGGTTAGTGAACGGAATATTACACTAGAAGCACTTAGAGGGCTAAAAATATATAGACCATACACCAGAATGCATAAAGAATGTCCATCCCAGTAGCCAAAGAATATTGGACCAATATTGGCTACATCCTGGAGCAATATTGGCACATTGGCGCAATATTGGCATAAAATATTGCACCAATATTGGGGTATATACCTTTTGCCCTTATTTAGCCAATATTTGCAGCCAATGTTATGCCAATATTGAGGTTTTCATGGAAATATTGAAAATAAAACGATAATATTGGTTAAATATTGGGATTTCATTAGAAATATTTCCAATTTAACGCTAACATTTGTACAATTTTGGCGTTTTATTGGAAATATTTCCAATGAAAGCCCAATATTGGCATAATATTTTCTGCTAATATTGGCTAAATAAGAGCAAAATGTAAACATCCAAATATTGGAGCAATATTGACGTTTTATTAGCAATATTTCCAATTAATAAAATATTGGCGCAACGTTGGACCAATATTGGTTTGCTACTAGGGCAATATATGTATAGTAATCAATGACCTTGAAATTATTCTTCCTAGTCCAACCTACTTAAGTACTAGTGAAATCGAACTCAACTGAATATCACTTTTGATTTCTCCGTGTAATTTCCCATAATCGGACTATGTTTTCTGCACTTTTGTATTCAAGGGATTGCGAAAAAAAATGACAGAAAAATAGCTAAAAATTTCTCCAAATATTGAAAATTTAAGAGTTCCCGAATCATTAAAAATGAAAATTCCAGCCATTTTTTAAAAGGTAAATAAACAACAATATTAGGTGTTATAATGAGGTGTAATATGACAACATCCATTCATTCCTCTTATGAACTGTAATGCTCTTTTTCATAAACAGTACCAATGACTTATTTACAAAATATAAAAACGTTGATCATTGAAATAAGCAGCTAAAAGTATAGTTATATTCCACTCACGTAACATGTATCTAATTTTTAATAAAATGCATTTTTCTTGTCTGTATATTAAAATAAAAATTTGATTATATTTATGACATTCAGGTCACAAGAGAAACAAAATTTGATTGATTATACAGAAAGAAAATGCAGCAATACAAAAATTTATTACAAATTAAACACATAGTAAGTGGACCAAAATAGTATTTAGCTGTTTACATATGAATTTTAATATTAATTAAATTTTGTAATAAAATATTTGGAATTATTTATGGAAATTTGCTCTAACGATCACAAAAATAACAATAAAGGCTCCCATTTGAGATCATTAGTTTTTACGTTTTATAATGAAAAATTATTAAGTTAAACTTTAATGGAACAAACTAACATCCTTATTTACAATTTTCCGAAATGAATTTCAGTTTTCTTTAAATTTTTGTTTTATTTTATTTATTTAATAATACTAAACGAAATTCTTGAATAAATTGCTTTGGTAAAGTAATAACATCTGAGATGATTCTTGTTTCTTTTAGTACAGTTCATATCATATTATTTTTCAGGCTCTAAAACATAAAAAAAAGTAATTTCTACTTAAAAGCAATATATTTCATTCTGACTCTTACATAATGCGTTTCTTTTTTATCTTTAATATCTCCAAAAGTCCCTAGGATATGCGTTTTATTTTCGAGAAATGGAATTTTTTCATCTTATTGTTTCGAAATGGGATTCTATCTAAATTTAACTTAGGTGTTTAATTGCTTATGTTTTAAGGAATAAAAAAATGCAGAAACATGACTTTTAAAATAACGCAAGTAAAATAACTTTTAACAATTCAATTACAAACTTATGAAATGTAAAGTTTATATTTTTTAACATTCCCAATAATTATTATAAATTTGTTATCAGAAAAATACGTCATGTGTGACGTATTTAACGTCAAGCAAATGTGACAGTCACGGTAAGCCATTATTGGTCTTTAATCTTGTAGTTTGGGGATAATACTATTTTGCTCGATAAGACAATTGAGTATTACTCAGTTGGATAAAATAAACATATTTATTTCTGCAAAAATGATAATCATGTTGATTAACAGTTTACTGTATTGGATTAGGAATCTCATTTCCAATTAAAATATAGATTTTAATTGATATTTGAATAAAATACCAGGAAAGGAATAATTGAAGAATTCAAAAAAATTATTGCAAATATCTCGGCAACTAATTATGTGATCTACCTCTTTCTTTATGCAAAATTTATATATTTTATATTGTATTTTACATTCACTCCTTAAAATACAAAAAATTAAAAAGAATCATATACTTTTCATCAGAAGGAAAATTTCGTGAGTTTAAAAAAATAGTTTCGTATAATCGAGGTTACAATATTCAATAGGCTTATTGCCACTATTACATACTAAGTACACACCAAATTTCATGTCTCTGTCTCCTTTTTGTTCGGGAGATAGACAGACATACAGACACACAGACACATAGACCTGCGACATTTTTTTTTCTAGAAATATTTTTTTCGGAATCACCAGTGCCTTAAACGCTTAAATCCGTCAATTTTGTTTTTCGATTTTAAAGATTTACCCTATACTTTATATAATGAGTAAGTAAAAAGGATAATTTGATATACGTAAATATAAAATTTGTAAATAAACATTACCAATTATAAGAAATATTTGATTCAAATATTATCGTCAGTTTCTTTTAAGCAAATGTAATCGTAATGTGGTTTAAATTTTAATTTTCTTTTCAATGTTTTTGCTGAAAATGTATTTACGGTAATTGTTGTTTAGTGTTTATCCATTTAGAATATTTATGTTCAAAATATCTACATTTTTTTCGAAAGAAAAATCTTAATAGTATCTTGCCATGTAATACCTAAGATTAAACATAATGAAGATTACTACTCTGAATTGATAGTAAATATTTTAATTAAAAGGTCCTAAAAATATTCCAATACTGATCTATTTTAGGTATATCATTTCAAACTCTAACGAAATAGCCTTGGTTTTAAATTAGAAATATTTTTTTAATTATAAATTTTAAATTACTGTTTCTCAAACACTTTCTGGCAGTTTAATTTAGTTTTGATTAAATAATTGATAATTCAAGCAAAATAGATAACGAAAATAAATTAAATGTACTTCTTAAACTTTTAAGTAGATAAAAATGTATGCTTTAAAAGATTACTCATGTATTTTTATTTCTTTTTTATTTCTTGATCTCTCATATTTCAAATAGTTACGGAATGTTTATTAAGGCATCATCTTCTGGTCTTACTGTTCTGTTTTAAGTATATTTATACAAAATAAATAAATAAATTAATGAATAACACGAAATTTCTTTGAAGTTTGATAAATAACGGGATTTAAAAAACTGCTATGAAGGGGGAAAATGTCCTAAAAATTAGTGATATTTGACAATTTTGCTTCTTGATTATCTATCTGTTTATGACTATATTTGTGTTTTTATTTCCCTTTAATTTCCTTTTTTTGCAGTTTGTAGTGTATATTACAGATATGTGTCGCATTATTTTATATAACTAAAAATTACAAATATAAATTACGCATATAAAATGTAAAAATATTGCAACTAAAAATTATCCATTTCTCTTTATAACTGAAGAATTTGATAAAAATAAATTAATCTTAAAAATAAAGATTAAAAAATGTGTTTCTTGTTAAAATAATACTAAGTGTTTCGTTTAAAAATATCTTCTCTCAGTATATTGAAGCATGTAATTTTTTTTTCTAATTTTTTTTTTTCTGGAGTTGAAAAAATAAAAGCTTTTAAAGTTTTTATTTTTTTATTTTTTGCCGTTGTTGTTTTTGTTGTTCTTTGCACAAAATGAATAAAATATAGATGTAATGTTTTCATTTAAACGTAGGCTATTCTGAAAAAAAAGTAAAATTCTAAACTGAAAATAAAATACTTAAAAAATAATATATTTAATTACATTCAGTGTTTTTGATGGAAAGATATGTATTTTTAGAAACCTTTTTTTCTACTCTTCTTCAGCATAACAAAGGATAAGCTATTAAATTCTGAGTGACTTTACATATAAAAAAGGATTTTTTTTTCAAAGTTTTTTCTTTTTGTTTCGCAAAAAAAATAATGTTTATGAATTTTTTTTTTTTCGGTAACTAGCTCTGAAATAAATTATATCACGTAAAACTTTTTTAAATTAAAATAACAATGAAAGATAAATGTAATATTTTTGAAGTCATTTACAGCATTTAATCAATTGTTTTATACATTATATATTTGTATTTTAGTTAAAATGTTTCCGCTTTATATCTTTGTTATATAAGCTCACAATATTTATTTCTAAAAATTTTAAGTTGAGATAACGGTATTTTTTTTTCTAAAAATTACTTTCTCTGCTGCTTTTCTGTCTTTCTATCTTTGGAGTTCTTTCAGGAATGACCTGTCAGGCGCCTGCATAATGCCATTATGTACATTTAGAAAAATTCGCTTTATACAGTCACAGCAATTCAAACGTTATATGAGAGGAAATTGTTGTAGAAATGGCTGGTATTCCGCGGGTACCGGTTTGCATAGTTCTAGTAGAGAAGTCAGCTGGTGTACCTCATTTATGTGTCTGAAACAGTACTTTATATATAATTGTAATTCTTTATATTAAACCGAGCTGCTATTATATGCCTATCATTCTTTACTATGAACTTGAAAAAAAGTATATGTTAACCTATTATGCGAAATGCGTATTGCATGAAGTCCATTAACTAAAGAGATAAGTTTTTGAAGGTAAAATGAAATTTTATTGGCTAAGTTTGCAAAATTAATTCCAGTATGTGTATGATGTCGGATTTTTTTATTTTTATTTTAAAGAATCCTTAATTATAATTTATCTTTAAGTATCACAATCCTTAAAAAATTCTTCTGCAATATATATATTGCATATTGAATGTTGTGCCAAACACATTTAATTAAACCCCACATTGCAAGTCCATTAGCCATACCATCTGTCGTCAGTTGGATTTCTAAGTTACTATTTAGTCATCTCCAATCTATAAAAGGAGGGAAGCGGATTTAAGTGAGAAAATTTTAACAAATATTAAACAGGAAAATATGGTTACCTCTCAATGAAAAAATAGTATAGGTAATTCAACCAAAAGTGTGGGAAATGCTTATCGTAATTAAAAGAAGGAGGATTTTATGTAATATTTCTAACAATATGACAAAAAGGGAAATAGCGACTTCAAAATTAAGTTTTTGCTCTCGGGAGGTGATTCTCACTGACCTCTAGTGTCTGACTTAAATGAGAACTCAAAATGTTCTAAACTCCAGTATTTCACACTAATTTTCTTCGCCTTATCTTAGGCCGAATAATCTGTGATAAAAGATGGTGAAAATAATTATAAGATATTAGTGATGTATTTGGAGTCCCGATTTACCAGGAATACCTGATAGTACTAGCAGGGAGAGAGAGTCATTCTTCAAGCGCAATGGGTTACAATATCGTTATAATTTTTATAGATATGAAAATTCTTAGAGAAAGTTAAGTTCATGTATGGAACAGGGTTTAGAGATGATTTTAGCTGGATTGAAATGAAATGCGCGGTTAATCTCCCAGTGTTAAGCAACTGTAGATTTATTTATTTCCTGTTTTTGAATATATTGTTGAAGAACATTAAAACAAAATTTAAAATACCGTTTGATCTACCTAATATAAGAAAACCCTACTCACTTATTTTTTCCACTAAGGACGTTACGATAAAGGTTATTGAAATTAGTATACTAAAAATTGCGCATATCCTGGCTTTTTAAACGCTGTTTTTAAATTTAAATTACAGTGCACCAATAATTAATAATCGTTAATAATTATAGTCATAATATTAGTCATAATATGTAGTCATTAAATCCTAATGATTAATAATCATACTTGTCCTCCATGTCTAGCTGTTCCGACAAATAAACTTATAATAATAAAAAAACAAATCGCTGTGTGTGTGTTGGCGATGACTCGTCGCATGCAGAAGTCTGAAAATTTAGGTGAAGAAAGTCCAAGATAGGTCCTGATGCACCCGAGCATTAGTTATTATAAATATTTTAAGGGTCACGGCCCCTTGGCCTCTTAATATTTTTATGTACTAAATTGTAAATAATTTGACCCCCTTTTTTATCTAATCATCTTTTTTATTGAGGGACCTTTCTCCACTTAAATATTCTGGCCTTTTTACTTTTCAGCTTTAACCTTAGACTCTTGAAGCCCGCTTCAGGACCCCTTAAATTTTTTGTGACAGTAAATTGTTAATTAATTGTTTCCATTTAATTCTATTATTATTTTTGTGATACATGTTCCATTTAGATATTGTCAAACTTTTACATTCCACATAAGACAATAGGGCTCTGTAGGGAATTATAGGGTCCGGCACTGGGCCCCATGAATACTTTTTGCGAGAATCATTCTTATCACCCTAAAGGATATAGCCGGGTTTCTTAGTAAAATATGCCTTTGAGTCAACCACGTCGTGTCCTACATGTATCGATAACACTTAAAAAGAAATGCATTTCTCCCCAGTTTCAAGCTCATATCTCAAGTCCATTGGGGGGGGGGGGGGGGGTTATGACCCTTAATACTCATGTTTAAAAAAGGCGCATTGTACCGAAACTACTAGTCGGATTTCAACTAAAAAAAAAAAAGAGGATGTATAATATTATTATACGAATACGGGATATTTTTTTCAGAATTTTCTCAAAAAATGGACGAGTTCTATATATATATATTTTTAATTAAAAAATTTAATTACCAATCGGTTAAAAATTCATTTAGAACAAGAAAGATAGATTGTCTAAAAACAGTGAAAAAAATACATATTATTGCTTTTTTACATAATTTTTTTTGTTGCTGTTAGCGATAACAATCAGCTTTGAATTCAATGATTAATATATGTTGAAAAATTCTATGAATGATTAATATATTTTGCAATACCCTGCGATGACTTGGAACTAGTATCAAATGCACTTGATTTATAAATAAAGTGAGATTGGTGTGAGACACTTCCCCCCCTCCCCCTCGGAATAAGCTTCTTAACTTTTTTATATGTTGCACCACACGTAGGAAGTTGAAACTAATACAAAATAGTTATTATATCTCTTAACATTTTAGGCAAAAAAAAAAAAAAAAAATAAGGTGGTCACTTAAATATTTTAATCAATTTTTTATTAAAATGTTAAATTAAAAAGAGGATAATTTTTATAGCACTCGTACTTTCGTTGTAAAAATTCTGAAAAATTATCCAGTATTCATATAATAATATTATACATCCGTTTTTTTTTTCGTTGAAATCCGTCAAGTAGTTTCAGCACAATGTGCCCTTTTTCAAAACGGTTATTAAGGATCATAATCCCCCATGAACTTGACATATAAGCTTGGAAGTTGGGAGAAATACATATCCTTTTAAGGCCTACCGATTCATTTAGGACTCGATGTGGGTGATTCAAGGGAATATTTTACTAAGAAACCCAGCTCTACTCTTTCTTACATTTTCAGTGCAAAATTTTTAAGTTGAGTCTTTTACTTTTTCCCAGGGTCAACACCCTGATATTTTAATTCGGGCCCTGGGGCCTTTTTTCAAACATTTACCCAATTAATTGGTGCATTTTTTCAAAAATATTATTCCTATGAATAATTCATACTCTATGATTAATTTTGACTATTAAAGATCCAAAGCACTATCAACTGAAACATTTAAAAATGTTTTCATGTTAGGGACCCGATTTTAACTGTCGATTGTCTCTGGGGTTCCCTATTATAGCTCCCTTAAAAATAATCTGATTCACTAACTTTTTTTTTTCTATCAACTTCTTAGGTCCTTCCGCTACTCCACGAACAATAAGAAAATTTCTCAGACTACACCTACCTCTAATTTTGAACATCAATCGCTTTATTGACGATATTGGTGTAGCTTCTTTAAAAATGATCCAGATTGCTTTCAATATTATTCAAGATAGTTTTAGCTTCCTCCTATTATTTTAATAACTACAGAAATACATTTTGGCCCCCTAGGGAATCGTAGGGCCCAGCATAGGCCCCCCTGAACATTTTGTGAGACAAGCATATTTCACTCCTTAAAATTTTCATCTCCTCAGTGCAAAATTTTAAAGTTGAATCGTGGACTTTTCTTCCATAACTAAAGCCCTTTCATTTTTATTGAGGCTCTAAAAAACTCTTTTAAACCTTTATCCAATAAATTTTTGCATTTCTTTAAAATATTATTCTAACTAGTAATTCAGGACCGTCTTTTTAAATTTAATTTGCCTTTTGGGGTCCCTATTATAGATCACGGAAAACGATCCAAATCACTAGATTTTTCCTTCTAACAACTTATTAGGTCCTTCAACTACTACAAGAATAACAGCAACAACAGCAAAAAAAAAAAAAAACATATTTTAGCTACCACAAATTTTGAATATTAATTGTGCGTTCTCGGGTCTCTTGGTACGACATCTTTAAAAAGGATCCAAATTGCTTGCATTTAACATAGCTTTAACCTCCTCCTATTACTTTACTAACTACATAATATTTTATATCCAACTATGTGCGAAATAAGTTCCTGACTATTTAGAGCCTGGAAAAAGGCACTAGACGTTTTCTTTTTTTTACCAAAAATTATTCAATTGCACCTTCTTAATCCAATCTTCTTTTTTGGAATATTTTTTCTATTTAGTTAGTTCCACGTTCTTACATTTCATTCAAGACACTGAGAAATAAACACTAAGAACTAAGACATATGCTCCGGTAAAGCACTTTTTTTTTTTTTTTTTTTTTTTTTTTTTTTTTTTTTTTTTTGCTATGCATATTTTACTTTTTATTTTTTCACCTTTATAGTTAACATTTTTTAAGTTGATTTTTAGACTCTTCTTCCAGGATCTACAACCCGATATTTTTATTGGGGTGCTAGATCCTTTTTAAAAGCATTTATTAAAATTTTTATGAATTTTTAAAAAATATTATTCTAACGAATAATTCATATCCTATGCTTAATTTTGACTAATTATTAATCTAAAGGGATAGGTACTAATGAATTTTAGCCTTATCCTGGTTAGGGTCCTGTTTTGGAATATCAGTTGTTTCCTTTTAGGTCCCTTATTATAACTCTCTTAAAAATTGTCCAATTAACTATCTTTCTTTCAAGCAAATTCCCTTGTCTTCCAACTACTATATAAAAGAAAAAAATATTTATATTTTTGCTACCACGGATTTTGAGTAATAACCGCCTTCTTGAGGTCGTTGGTGCTTTTTTTTTAAATGATTCGAATTGCAGGCAATTTTGTTTAACATCGGTCTAGCACCCCCTGATTTCTTTTAAACTACTAAAAAGCAGCTTTATACTCAACTACATACGAGTTTCGTCCCTAGAACATAGAGGATAACTGGCACCTTGAAGTATTTGTACCATAAATAGTTAATAATTTGCTCCGTCTTATTCCGATTTTCTATATTTGAACTCTTTTTTTCATTTATTTACTGTAACGTTTCTATATTCCAGTTAAAAGTCTTAGACACCCTAAATTCACATAAGCATTTAACATGTTTCATGTTGGGGCCCTATTTCAACTAACAACTGCCCCTCTTTAGGTCCTTTCTCAAAACTGCTTTAAAACTGATCGGATTCACTTTTTTTTTTTTTTTTTTTTTTTTTAACAGATTTTTAAGTCTTTCAGCTATTGCATGAACGACAGAAATATTTCTAAGACTTCAGCAACTTTGAAAATTACTCTCCTGATTCAGGCCTTTTTCGCAGCTTTTTAAAGAATGATCCGATTGTATTACATTTTTTTATGTAACATAATTTTAGCGTCCTTTAGCTTCTTTAAAACTACTATCTATATTCTAGTTAAGATCCTGTCTTCAAGGAAACTTTTCTTACCGCAACTTCCACCTCAAAAAAATAATCTCCTTTTTGGCCGAATGTTATGCACTGTAAAAAAATCTTCCGTTAAATAACGAAAATAGTACTGGTAATCTAGAAGCCAGTACTATTTCCGTTTTTTAACGGAAAAAAATCCGTTTTTTTTTTCAAAAATGTTTCCGGTTTTTTTTTTTTTTTTTTTTTTTTTTTTTTTTTTTTTTTTTTATACTAAATATTTCCGTTTTTTTTTTCATATTTTTTTATGTAAAAACTTTCGCTTGAAAGCCAAAAAATAATTTTCAAGGACAAACTGGCATCATTATGATTTTTATTCTTTAGATAAAGACACACCAGGTCACATACATTTAATTTAAACAACAGTGGAGAAATGTCACTTACCCTCGATGGTGATCGAACCAGGCACCTGTCCTATGGCAGGTTGTAGTAGTGTAATACCATTACGCCACAGTTATACATGCAGAGCTTGGAAATATCTTTACTTATTTCGAATGATTTTATAAAGCAAAGGCGGCATTAATTTTTTTAGAGAATTTTTTTCTATTGAGTGTACAGTTCTAAATGTTTAACAGATTTTATTTCCATAATTTCGAATATTTAGTTTTTAGTTTTTATTTAAGTTCTATAAAAATAAATTTTAGAATTTAAAATATTACATACATTAAGAGTTGATTGCATTAAAAAGTTTTGTTTTCTTCATTTTAACGAGATTTTTAAAAGTTTATTGTAATATTATTCGTATTTATTTACTTATTTGTTTTTGAAAGGATGCTAACATACTTTTTTTTAAAAAACATCTATTTTAACAAAGTATTTGAATGACGATTAATTTTAATCTCAATAAAGATAGTTATTACGGGTTATTAAAATAATTTTCCTTTGTTGTTTTTTATAAATTAGATAATCGTCAGCATTTTAATAATTTCTTTTATATAATTCAGATGTTTTAAATTTTATGTGCGAAATTCTTAAAGTGGATAGATTAAAAAAGTATATTAAAATTAATAGTAGAATTTTTTTTCCATTTTAAAATATCTTACGTCCTTTTAAAAAAATATGCAATAATTGAGTTAAAGATTATTTGAAAATCATAATGGAAATAAACTAACTAATCTCAAACTTAAAAAGAGCTAATAAAATTTTATAATTTTTATTATTAATTTTAATATTGTTAAAATATGCTAGCTTTATATTATTAAAACCGAAAGAAAGAAAGAAAATTATTAAGAAAGTTGTTCGTAAAACAACTCTATAATGTTTCCGATCTATTCGAGATATATATAGCGCCACTAGATATATATATCTCTATATTTATTTATGGAATTTATGCTGTTTTAATACGGAACTTTTCTGTTTCCAGAAAATTTACGGACAATTTACTGTAATTATAATCTCAAAATGTCAATAACTGAAGTTCTACTGTTTTTTCGGTAAAATGAAACTATTCCGTAGACTTTTACGGAAAAATTTGTGTATATTAACGGATATTTTTTACAGTGCGTTTACTTATTACAGTCGTAAATTAAAAATCCCGTTGCTTTAAAAGTAACTTTAGTAAAAAGTTTTTATTAATTTATTAAATACCATGTTAATGTTATAATTAATTTGTGAACAATACAGGAGTGAAAACCTTTAAGGCTTAAAGAAGTATTCTTTAATTGGGTTTTAAGGAAATCATTTCAATGAGATTTAGTACAATGAACTTAGATGACGATTCGGATACTTTCTTATTATGAAATTTTCTCTTATTACAGACCTAACATTTTAGAACATTATTGGCGTATTCATTTTTTCTTGTATTATAATACAGTACTTGATTGTAACTTCCAGTGCATGTTACTTCAATTGCAGGGATCCAGATTCCAGGTTCATTCGGAAGACTGCGTAAATCAATAAGGTCCCCAAAATTAGATTCATTTAAAATAAGGTACCCTGGGGTAATAACGCCACGTTAAGGTTCTACCAATTTTCACGGCTCAGTTTTAGTTTGTATTTTTCAAACAAATATATGATTTGATACAGCAACTCATTGACTATCTAAAAAAAAAAATAATTTAACAGATATGTATTCATAAAATGCAATGGCGTGATTTCTTGACCAATGCTATTTGGCGTTATTACCCACCTACATTGGTAATAACGCCATGCAAACAAAACTATGAAATAAGATGGAATAATTGCATGTAGATTGCCCAATTCTAAAAATACAAAATCTACACACTTAGAAATTGTCAAATTGCATTCTGAGCAATTGAAAATGTTCAATTTCTTGTGAAAGTGTTAGAAAAATAAAGTGTGGTGTAGGGGGGGGGATGAGGCAAAAGAATATCAGACCGTGAGCTTCTTTTTACTTAAAAAGGACCGCTTAAATAGAATTATTAGAAACATTGCACAATTTTAACTGTGTTTATTTGAATCAGTATTTAGGATGTAGCTCGGCCACTGTAGGGAATCAACCGGGGTATTAATGCCAAGGATTGGCGTTATTACCCCGTTATAGTTATTACGCTGTACATTTTAAATTACAAATTATCTCGAGAAGATATCCAAAATCTTCAAAAATATTTTGAAAGTCCGTGAAATTTACTGCAAATTTAAGTAATTAACAATGTATTTCCGGATAAAAAAAATAGTCTTCACATCACAAAACGTATCTCGCAAATTTTAGATCAAGCGTTAATTTTAGTTGCTTGTAAAAGCAATAAGACCTAAAAATGAAACAAATTAGCTTGAAGCTGTTTTTTATGTTTTATATGACTCAAAACCCTTCTGCGCAGAGCACATGGGTATCATTTAACATATTATTTCATAAATATGCAAAATATTTACACTTGGCGTTATTACACCAGACCACCTTATTTTCAAAATGTATAAAATCATACAATGTTGAGTGTAATTTAAAGTCATTATAGTGCGAGCTGACAACGCCGGGCGGTTCAGCTGGTCTTTAATAAATCTTGTAATAAATTTCAAAGATTTCTTTATTAAAACAAAATAATAGTACATTTCATTTACGTGCTAGCCACACTTTTCTTAAGGCATGTTAATCGAATCAATTTTTTTTCAAAAATATGAAATTTATATTAACCTTACGTTCCCAAATTATTTTGTACAAATCGGTCTTTGTTAAAATATTACTAAAAATTTTATTTATACCATAAATAGGATCTGTGTATTTAAATATATTCACCCAAAATAAAATTTAGTTGAAAAACGTTCGTAAAACAATGCATTTTATGAGTTAAGTTAGGATCCTCATAAGAGGCTTAGAGGAGCGATAGGATTGAAGACATCTCCCACATAGCATGCATGTTCACAGTGACGTCACAATGACGTCACTGCGAGTCACTTTGGTCACATCACATCTGTGACGAAAATGCCACCACTCAGTGACGTCACAATGTGACTAAGATGTGACTTTCTAAAAAAAATTCACAGTTCGTCACAATGTTAATGTCAAAGTAGTCACAAATGACACACTTTTCACAAATTGGTCACATTGTGACGTCGCAAAGTGGTCACAATGTGACGTCACAAAAAAGATGATAAACGGCCATAACGACTTCACATTTTAGTCACTGTGACTTCACATCGACGTCACGTGACGTCACATCGACAATCGATGGTCACAAAGTCACAATGTGACTTCACAACGACGTTGCAGTGACGTCACCATGTCTTACGGGCTGGTTTTAATAAAAACAGGGAATACAATTACGAATTTAAATGCATACGTATTTTATTTCATGTTTCAAATTTATTCATTTATTAATAAAATTTTGATCTAGAATTGCTTTTATTCTAAACCTTCCGAAACGAAATACATTCAGTATATTTTACTTCTTTTTCAATTATATAATAAGAAACAACTTACCTTGGTAATAAGGCTAAATGTATTCAATATATTTTTAAGTTACTAATATATATCAAATTTTTTACACAAAACATGATTTAAAAAGATAATGAGTAGGGTCAGAAGGGGTAATTTTGATCAGGGAACAATTATGGCCTGGTCCTTATTGGAGAAAACTGTAAAAAGTCAAATTTTATTTTAAGCTTAGATATTAAATCCATGATGTAATTTTCATTTCAGATATTTTTCATCTCTAATCTGAAGTATTTTTTATATCCGACAAAACAAAACCTACAAAAATGTTTGATAATCAGATTTGTCAGTTTGGAGTTCAAAGTTACTTGACACAAAGGGAAAAAAAAATTTGGCAAGTAAATTTATGTTTGAAATTATGTTAGTGATAATCTTAACATCTTTTGACACTTATCTAATTTTACTTAAGTGTATTAAAATAAATGGTTATAATTATCCCTCTGTTTTTAAAAAGGTGAGTAATTCGGGCCATATTTTAACGCCGTGCTAAAATAAAAAATGTGGCTAATTTTCTTTTTTTGTCTACTACAGAATGTCAAGATTATATAAAAAAATGAAGCCCTGGAGTTTTAGGAAGTAGTAAACATGGAGATGAAAAAAAATGAGCCAAAAAGATGTTGTAAAACATTACAAAATTCCTAAATCTGTAATTCAGTGGAAGAGTAAGCCTTGCTCTTTAGGGAGCTGGGTGATCAAAACATTGACTAAAGACTAATAAAATATTATCGCTGATGGTCTAATTTAAGAGCTATATTTGGTATGTCTGAAATCGTAGGGAACTCATTCATCTAGAATGAGTTGCGTATATTTTCCTAAATATGTAGGAGCAAGAGCGAACGATATTAAAAATGCATTCAAAGATGACACGCAAAGCGAAGACAGCGAACTAGGATTTATGAAGGGGCATCCACAATTGTCACTAAGTAAAGGAGACCACCCCCCGACTGTTAGATAAAACGATACAACCTCTGACATTGTTTATGACTGTTGCGAAAAGCTGCAGCGTGTGTACAAGTGAAAGGAACATTTAATCCTTAACAAAACATTTTTTAATTTAAACACAAATGAATTTGAATTGATAAGGGATACTTCTCGCTTTCCCGGAATTCGGGAACACAAAAAATTTCTATGCAGACTTTCCAAAGGATTTGGCCGTGTATGTACATCTGTTTGCATGTGGATTAATTGATGGATATAGATATTTCATGCCTGCTATGACTTTGTTTAAAGGTGCAACTACTGTTCAACCTCAGTAGGTTTCATATAAAACATTTCCTGGAACACCTAAGCTGTATCCGCTAATGGTTAGACGGAAGGAACGGTTTTCCTTAACTGGCTCACAAATTGGTGTTTGTAATTTTCTGATTTTATAGCAGTGATTTACACCATGGGGAAATTTTGACCACTAACAAATAATCCGATTCATTGCATTTAAAAATTCAAGACAATAAATCAAAGTTCTAATAGTTTCGATTGCTCTAAAGAAATTTATATAGGCAAGTATAATGAGAAAATATAGCGTATCATAATTTTCCCACTAGTGGTCTTAACTATCCCAAACTCTTGTGATATTGAGTTTTTCATTGGGTAATTACAACTATCCTTTCAACATACAGAAATCAGGAATGAAAATTAAAACATTTAAGAGGCGTTCTTAAAAGATCAAAGTTGCTGCTTATGTACTAAATACACCACTTTTCAAAATAGAAAAAAAAAAAAAATGAAAATGTTTAAAATGTTAAAACTGTTGTTAGTTTTCGTTTTTTCAAAAACTAAAACAAAATCACTTCACCTTTTTTCATTCACGTATAAAAACATTTCATATTTATTTACTTAGAAGGTGTCACAAATAAAAATTAAATTAAAGAGTTGACATGTTTCGGTTCATTAATAAGAACCGTATTCATAACATATAAAATCAGTAGAAAATTAAATGACACTGGATATAAATATAATTTAAAAATCAAAACAAAACATTGCGCCCGCTATGATCGTGAATATAGCCATTGCCAACGCGGCATATAAATATAATAAATTACAAATAAAATTAACAATTAACATTGAACAAGTAACATTGAACAGAAGCAAAATGTTAAGAATTTAATTATGGAGGCAGAATGTATAATTAGTAAAGTAAATAGCGAAAATAAGGAGGAAGTTAGAAATTTAATGTTTACTGAATTAGATAAATATATGAAAAGGCCTTTAAATCTTAATACACCTGAGTTAAACATTATTAAAAATTTGAAAAAGGATAGTGAAGTGTTGTTCATACAGACTGACAAGTCCAACAGGATTGCTGTTTTGGATCGTAATGAGTATAAAGTTAAAATGCAAAAAGCTATTGCTGATATGGATTGTTCCTTAATTGAAAAATCTCCTTTGAATAAAATCCACAAAAAGGTGAAAGATATTATTGAAAAAGGTTGTTGGCCAGATAATGTTAAAGTTAGATTGTTTATTAATAAACAGGGTGTGATTCCACGTTTGATAGGTAGATTAAAGGATCATAAAGAGGGGTATCCTCTACGCCCCATCGTTACAAGATGCCAAGCACCGACTTACTATTTAGAAAAGGCGTTTGTGCTTATTTTGAAAGAGTTACTGCCGCCATCAGAGTATGTTGTGGATTCCACTGCAAGTTTTGTTGAAAGCATAAGGACACTTGAAATTCCTCATAACTGTTTATTAGCTAGTTTGGATGTCAAATCACTTTTTCCGTCGATTGACATTTTTGAAGTTTGTGATGATATTAAAAAGAGGATTGACAAGGCAGAAATATATAATGACAGTATAAAATGTACTTTAAAAGATGGATTACAGTTGATTGTACAAAGTAATTATTTTGTTTTTGATGGTAAAATTTATAAACAAAACATGGGTGCCCCTATGGGTTCTCCTATTTCGGGTTTTTTAGCTGAGTTTAAAATGAGGCCTTTTGAAGAGAATATTTTCGCAAAGTTCGAGAAAGTTCCTAAATTTTGGAAGAGGTATGTTGACGATGTGTTTTTAATTTGGGAGGGGGGAGTTGAGTCTTTCATTGTTTTTGTAGATGAAGTTAATAAACTGGATAGGAATATTCAATTTACGTTTGAATTGGAAAATGATCGTGCTATTTCATTTTTAGACATGTGGCTTATTAGAGAGGGTTCTATGTTAAAAAGGAAAGTTTACAGGAAAGATATAGCTAGTCAGCATATTATTCCATTTTCTGCGTATTCACCCTTTGGGTATAAGTTTTCTACATTCCGGTTCATGGTTAATCGTGCGTTTATTATTTGTTCTGATGAATTTTTGTATGAAGAGTTGAATTATATTTTTAATATTGCTAAGTTGAATGGTTACAAAAAGGATAAAATTAATAAATTGGTTAAAAATTATAGGGATAAAAATAATTCTCAGGTTAATTGTAATTTGGTTGATAATGCCTGTGAGAAGGGGGAAGAGATTGGGGTTAAAAGACTATCGTTTCCTTATATAAAGGGTAATTTTGAGAGGCTTAAAGCTAAATTAAAAAAGTTTAAAATAGAATTAATTGCTAAGCCACCTCCTAAGTTAAAACATCTTCTATACAGAGCTTTTGGTCCGGTTCCACAAGATGATCTAGCAGGGGTATATGAAATTCCATATGAGAATGAAGAGGGGGATATTAATTTTTATATCGGTATGACAGGTAGAAAGTTTGGGGTTAGGAAGAAAGAGCATGAATGTGACATAAAATTTGGTAGGGATAAGACTGCGTTATCAAGATTGTTTTTAAAGAGGGGGGTTAAAATTTGTTTTAAAGATAGTAGATTAGTGTTCATTTCCAGTTTATTCCGAAAATTAATCATCCGTGAATCCATAGAGATATATTCTAGGAGGGATAGAGTTTGTAATGATTCTTATTCTTTTGACATTCCGAGTTTGTGGTTAGAATTACTTAATAAATATTTAAAGGATGAGTCTAATAGGAGGAACCGCGATGGCATTGGCTATTCACGATCATAGAGGGCGCAATATTTTATGTTTTGGGGTTTTAAATTACCTTTATATCCAGAGTCATTGAGTTTTTCTACTTTTTTAATTTTAATTTTTTTACTTTTTAAATTTAATATATGGTCAAAATTTATTATATTTATATGCCGCGTTGGCAATGGCTATATTCACGATCATAGCGGGCGCAATGTTTTGTTTTGATTTTTAAATTATATTTATATCCAGTGTCATTTAATTTTCTACTGATTTTATATGTTAAGAATACGGTTCTTATTAATGAACCGAAACATGTCAACTCTTTAATTTAATTTTTATTTGTGACACCTTCTAAGTAAATAAATATGAAATGTTTTTATACGTGAATGTTTAAAATGGTTATAATTACCCGTCTTGACCCTACTTTTCAATAAAAATAGCTCTTAAAATAATATTTACATACTTACAAATTATATTTTCCTTCATAAAATATGAATAGATGACCAGATAAAACTTTATTTCAATATCTTAAAATCTTTTTAAGACATAAATTGCTCGTAAACGTACAAAATGAAAAAAAAAAAACAGTTTTTCAGAAAGCAAAAACTAGGATTTTAATCTACCCCAAAACATTCTGTATAAAGTTTACAACTTTAATTTCAAACTTTATTCTATATTAGAAATGAAAACTGTGAGCAGTAACCTTGTTTAAATGTAAAGAAAAAACTGTTGAAATGTATTGTTTACATTTCTTTACACTTTAACTTCCGTTTTAGAAAGTTCGTTTCCAGTTTGTATATATTTTTTATTATAATTTTATTTCTATTTATACCTAAATCAAGAGTAAGATTTTTTAAAAATCTTAAATGTGTGAACTTTAATTTATAATATTAATATAAAAATATAAAACCGTAATAACAGCAATTTGAAGATAGGAACATACTATTCTAATATTGACACCTAAAATACCCAATTGTAATTATTAAATTATACAAACATTACCGTTATTTAAACTATTCAAAAAATGAAATAAGATTTTAAGCGCACCATTTAATCAGCATAAATCAATTCTTTACATGTGGCAAAATTTCTGAAGTTATGAATCTGAAGTCTTCAAAAACAGAATAAATCTAGTCTGGAATGTGAAGTAGAAATTAAAATCCTTTTGGTATGCATCATATGTTAAAAATAATAATAATAATAATAACAATACGTTTCTGTTTTATACATGTGACAAACGTAACTCGCTATACATTAAAAAAACATTCTTTATTTAAAAATTACTTTAAATCAACAGATCATTATCACAAGTGTCTAACGTGAATTGAAAAGCATTGAATTAGTGAAAATTTTCCTTTATCACTTAGTAATTTAAATTCAAGAATCATTAAAATAAATGATCTCATTAACTTTTAAATGGCAATCGGTGTTTCATAGAATTTTAAGACCATTATTAAAGACCTTTTGTTTTTTTTTATTACTGCAATAGCCGTTCACATTTGGCTTGGTTGGGAAAAAATATGAGAAAAAAAAATAAAAGACACTATTTTCAATTATAGAAATATATATATATATATATATATAAAGATATTAAAAAAGATTCCTTGCAATAAATAATTATTTGGAAAATATTATATAAACATTCAGTAAATTAAATTTCAAAACAGCTTCTTTTATCACTGGAATTTTTAATTTTAACAAGGATATGAATCGGAGAAATATTTTTTTGTTGAAATGTGTGTAGTATTCAACAGATTACATAAACTGTGATTTATTCCTTGTTTTTTTCTTTTGTATAAAAATGTTTCCTTTATTGCATAAAAGTGCTTTGTAATCTAATATAATATCTAATTAAAATGTCTTGAATTAAATTTTTTTTTTAAATGTTAAGTTGTAAATGAGTAGATAAACCAGAGCAGAGATTAATGAAATATTCCTTGAATTTGTGTGTTAAAAGATAAATAGCTGATGTTATAAAATGGAAAGCTATGAAAACGTTAAATAATATGTTAGTGTAGATATCCTGATGATGAAGACAGTTGACCTATAGAAATGCTGTACTGAAGTATGGAAACCTTGCATGGGAATGAATTTCTGCTGACGTTAATTTTTTTTCATCATAGCAGTATGAAATTTTGTGTATGTAGACACCATCTTACACATTTTACACCATACATAAAACATTATTATTAAAATTTTTTGATTTTTTAAAAATTAAACGAAATTTTAAAATGCTCCTCGTGTCGTAATTTTTGAGATATTTTCTTGCTTTTGCATTCTTATCACTTAAAACTCTACTACACTGTAAAAAAAATCTGCAAAGGTACTAAACATTTTCTAGGAAACTGGGATTCCAAGAACTTTTCATGTAACGATAACAGGAAAAATTCATGTAACCGATTGTGAAACTTGAATTTTTGTTGTTACCGTAACAGAAAAAGTTCTTGGAATCCCAGTTTCCTAGAAAATGTTTAGTACATGTACAGATTTTTTTTTACAGTGTATAAAAGAACTTTTAAGATTTTTTTTAATCTCTTGAATAGTTAATATTTACAGATTTTTTTCTAAATTCCATATCGATTTTAATCAAAATTTTGCCTTTTAATAAGTAAAAAATCAAATTTGACTATCTCAATAAAAACGAAGTTCGAAAAATTTACACAACTTCTTTCTAAACGATATCAGGATACTTCTTTATCAATTTCATAGATATTGATCAAAAATTGCGTCGCAAGGAGCATTTCAAAAATCTAAAAACGCAGAAAAATTAGTTTTGAGAAAAACAGATTTAAAGTACATAAATACACTTACTTTTATTATTTATTTCTTAAAATCTTTATAAATGATATTTTAATAAGAAAAAAAACTGTTTTGGTATTATTATACCACAGAAACAAACACTTTTTGTGACCTTTTTGAAATAGACGCTCTTACTCAAATAAAGGTCCACTGTCCCCTTAACATTTTGTTTGCTTTGCAAAATGAGTATAAAACCCATTTATGCCTGGCTACCGAAAAATGGGACACCATAAATTTATTATTATTCGAAGTTAGGATGCTATTACTTCTTTTTAAAAATTATCTTTTAAATAGTTATAAAATAAAAATATGTGTGTAATTTGGGTTATTTTAACAAAGTTTTAATGAAATAAAATTTTTAATCGTAAATATCAATTTTTTTTCATGCGAAGATATATGTAGTGATTAAGATGTAGTTTAATGATACTGTTGCTGGAGGTGGTGAGAAAATTCCTTGTCGATTATTAATGTAATATCATTTAAAATTTAAAATGATGGCATATTTTTTCTCACTAAATAAAGCATAAACGAATAAAATTTTTATCTCAGAATCTAATAATTACGAAATAAATGTAGGTCTAAGTGTTAAAGCTCTTTTATTAAAAATTTTATAAAACTAATATTTATTGAACTGAAATAATGTTTTATTAAAGGAAAATTTCTTTCAAGTTATCTATTTTTTCTTTAACTTTCAGGTATTCTATCATTTTTCTTAGCAAAAACCTACACAATCTAAATTCAAAAGAAGGTATTTAGAAGGCATACTTGCTCGTGTTTTCCTTCATTTGAAAAATGTCCCATGTTATGATAATAGAGTTTACACGTGGCTTTTCTACTTAAAATTTTGCGCTTAAAAAAGTACGTTTTTTTGAACACACAAACAAAAACAAGTGTTATTTATAGAACTTAAAATTTTCTTTTAAAGTAATTACTAAAGCAAATATTAAACTATTGATTAAAAAAAATAAATCCGTTCAAAATATTCAATGTCAACAATCTTAAATTAAATTGACATGAAATTCTGTTTTAGCGACACTGCAAATTGCCAAGCCTTGAAAACTTAAAAATATATTTTTAAATTTCCTATCCAATTTCAAATTTTACTCAAGAAATAATAAGCGATGAGATGTCAAAAAGTTATCCTTTAATCGTATATGTACAGTGGCGGTCAAAAGTTTCCGGCCAGTCAGTTTCTTCGATTTATTTACCAAAAGGTTTACGCAAGGAAGAAGCACAACTGCTTTAAAAGTTAGGAATATGTGAATGACTTCTGACCACGTGATCATTTTGATTGGATACTGAAGATGCTTCGTGCAAAGGGATAAAATAGGAAGTTCGCGTGTGCAAAAGTTTCCGGCCACTTATCATTCTTTAGATTTTTTCTATAGGTAAACTGGTCTTTGGTTGTGTTTATGAATGAATCAACGTGTATAGCATAGTCTGAATTCAAAATTGAAAAGTTCAACAATTATTGTTCATAAATGAGTGAATATTTTTTCACTAAAAGACCAAAATTCTCGAGATATTTTGGCAAAATTATCGATCGATTAAATCGACCGTAAACGATAGTTAAAAATTATATAAAGATGGCCGTGGCCTTCATGACTTTCAGAGGTCTGGGAGATCCCGGAAAATTACTATTCCTGTGGCAAAATTATCAGGAGAAAAACAATTGAAATTCCGCATAAAAATTCCGCTGCAATATACTGCGATTTACGGAATGAAAATATTGCTGAAATAATTACGTATACCGTATCAACATGCTGACATGATGCATAGCTTTTTGGAAGAGTCGGTGTTAAAATTTTTTCAGAGTTAAAAAAAATACAAACGTACCATATTGGCGTTTTCCAAAAAACACAAAGTCTGGTCAAGTGAAAACTGGACAAAAGTACTACTTTCCATCAATGGAATTTAAAACTTTTTTGGAAATGATGGCACACACTACGTCCGATAATCGAACAACAAAAGATATGGTTTGACCTATGTTATTCCTACAATGAAGTCTGGCGGAGGACACGTTGTGCTGTAGGGAGTATTTTCTTGAAAAAGTGTAGGTCCGTTATTGAAAATTTACGGCAAGATGAATGATGCAATGCATAAGGATATCTTGCAAGACTATTTTCTGCCTTATTAGAGAAAAAAAAATTAGTCGCAACTATTTTTCTTAACATGATAACGACATAAATAATGTTTGCAAACCTCGATAAGCAATGGTTTTAGCACAAAAAATTTCGTTTCTGAAATGATCAGCCCAAGCGCCCAACATGAATCCAATAGAAAATCTTTGAAAAAACGTTGACAAAAGTGTGCGGAACTATAAATATTCCAACTCAGCCAAAATTTCGCCAAAATTGCAAGAAATGTGGTAAAAACTTACCATAGACAATCTTTAACCGTTGATTGTATGAATGTCACGTTGCTGCGCCGCAGTACGTAATACTAAAGCTAATAAAATAGTAATACGATAAAATACTAATTGTAAATGTTGTTGATCACTGTAGTTTTCTGTTACAATACCACTTTTTTACAAACTTGTGAAGGTGGCCAGAAACTTTCGAGAACATGCGTTTGCCTTTATACTTAATTTTGTCGGTTAAATTTATTGATATTTACATGTTCTTCTATAAGTAATTTCCTAACTATTATGTCAATAAAATGTATAAATATCACTTTGAGATTCTTCTTAATATGGGTATATTTACAAATTAACTGAAAATTTTTTGCTGGCCGGAAACTTTTGACCGTCACTGTAAGTGGGATGCATGTGACACTAAGCTACATTTTAATCAAAAAATTGCGCTATCAGTATTTTAATAAATTTGTCGAATCCAACTAAGTCAATCTTACTAAATATATCCTTTATTGAATACTATCAGAACAGACAATGTTTCCCGTTTCTAGCCCATTTAGTGTTTGAGGCAAAAATGAAAAAAGGAAAAATTTAAGCCCAGATTATGCCAAGGCAAATGCTGAAAATCAACAGGTTCTTGAGCTGATCACGGTTCGTCTTCCACATCAAATGCTTCATCTAATTTATAATAATACTAATGCTGTATATTATTGTTATATTTTAGTTAAAGAGTTTTTAAATTTTTTAAAAGGTTGAAGGGTAGTTACTATTACTTGATTTTTAAGGCTTGTGTGCTACACAAATATACATAATAAGAAAAATAAAAATTAATTACAACAAATACGCAAAAATATACTAGCATAATTCACATGAAAAAATCGCATATCATTGTTGACTGAAAAATTCCTCCTTCATTAGAACAGATTTTGAGAATTTTAAAAAAAATACAGAAAAAAGACAACGATAAAAATTAAATTCCTAATGTGTCACAACTATAAGCAGTAATTTTTCATTTCTATACTCTTTTTAAAAAGTAACATTGTTTAAAATTATTAAAATTATTTTTAAATGATTTTGCTCAATCTGTTTCATGTGTATATGTAATATAATATTGACTGAGTCATCAAATGGAAACTTGTAACTATAAAATAAAGCCTTGTGCATAGCGCAAGGAAGGCAAAAAATGGAAAAATCGTACCACGAATTTCGAATACTTAATTCAAATGCGTATTACGAAAAGAAAAAAAAAAGAGTCTTAATCCCAATTTCAATCGAGGCTATCTTCGTTCACCAGAAATCAGATTCATAGATTTAGGCTTTTTTCGCAGTTGAAGTCAGCTGATAAACGTACAACTCTATGTGAAATTATTCTCTTTTATTAATATCGATAATTTAAATACAGCTTTTACAAATATATGCATGGATTTTTTTAGAAAATTATTTTTAAAAATATGTCAGAGTATAGGTTGAATTATAATTTAAAAAAGAAAAAAAAGTACTATTATACAAAAGGCGCAGTGGTGTTTCTGAACTTAAATAAAATTAATAAAACTAAAAAAAAAACAGATTTTATCCTTCAAGACACCAAATAAAACGCAATCACTTTTGACTTAGTAGTTTAAATGTTTCATTAACACCTATTTGCATGTTTCTGACATTATCAGTGCGAAATCAGCGCAAACACGTTATAAATGTGATTGCAGATTGCACAGAGGGTTTCGTTTAACATGACATTTATATCTCTTTATCCTTAAATTAATAAATAAAAATTGATAATTTATAACTATTAAATCCATATCACTATGGCAGCATCATTACATTTAATTTTAAAAATATTTAGGAAAGTATTTCAAAATGAAATAAGTAAAATTAACGAAAAATATTTAAATGAATTTTAAGAAAAGCATATTTTTAAATTGACATTTTGGCATAGGTTTAAATAAAATACAGAATTTTGTTTAAATTATATTTATAATATTCAATTTATTTAAAGAAAAAAACATTAACAGTTAAACTTTCCAACCATTCGAGACCATTGGTTGCCCTGAAATTCTGCTCTGAAAATAATAGACGGGCGGAACTGGATTCGAACACAATCGCGCTTGTTGTCTTAATCGTTCGGAGTTTTCTGTGTTTTTTCTCGAGGCATTGATTTTCTTGCGTAAATGCGGGCTATTATCCCTTAGAAAAAAGCCTAAGTACAGCATTATTCTGAAAACGTTCCCTCGTGCAGACAATCGACCTTCAAAAAGACAACCAACCTTTCCAAACACTCCTTAAATGGCGCATAATAAAAACATTAATATTTATTAAATTCCATAAAAAGAAAAAAATGCAATTTCTGAATAATTCTTATAATGATGAATTGAAAAAGGTTGTTCATAAGAGTTTATTATTGCCAAAAATAGCCAATTGATAGCGGGGGCAAACAGAAATATTGATTCCAAGATTCAAATTCCAGATTTTATTTTATTTTATTTTATTTTATTTTATTTTTTTAAAGGAGATTTAAATAATTACCACTACAAAAAGAAAATAATTAACCCCCCCCCCTCCAAAAAAAAAGTATAAAAACAAAATTTTAATTGTCCGTCTGACAGATTCGAAACTACAGTTTTCCATACCGAAGATCAATTTATCACTTTGATATAGGGATTTTGAGCTATATTCTGACATTGAGATTGTGTTTTGAAGTCGCACAATTTATTTAATTAAAATAGTACAAGACTTTTTTATGTGGGGTATGACAGGAAATATTCACATCTATGTTAAAAAGAAACACAAAAGTCAATTATGTAATTTAAAGAGTTTCCGAGCACGAGTGCTGTGACAAACTGACAAAGAAATGAAACTATATGGACTTCGTGAAAGGAACTACATTCTGAATTAAAATAAAAATTAAAATAAAGAAATATTTTTTCATTTGAAAAATATATTTAAATCATATATCTTTTGAAAATTGTATAATATGCATTGCTTATTCAAATAACTATGAATAATATCCAATTTAAATACTTACATATTTATTATCAATTTTCGATGATTTGAAAAGCATCTTTTAGTGTTTTGTATTTAAAGCTGTTGATATAAAGAATCTTAAAACACAATGAATCTTATTTTTGAAAAATATATATTTTAAATGTTCCAACATTGATTCTAATCTTTTTTTATCTAATACACAAGCTTTTTAAATATTAGGCATTTAATATATACTAATCTAATTTAATATTTTTTAAATGGTGAATCTGTAGTTTTAAAATAACATATAATTTTGAAATAATAACTATTTAAAATTTTGTGTAACTGTTTTGATGTGTTAATTTTAGTTTTTTAATAGATAATTTAGAAATCATATTAAGTGCTATTAGTTAAATGTTTCAAAATTTAATCTAATATTTCTACAGTACAGATATATACGTTGGTTTGATATGTCTTCCTTCACGATGAATAAAAAATTTCAATTTTAATGTTTCTAAGATTATATATATTCTTTACCGTAATGTTTAAATACTATGAAGAAATTAGTTTGAATGTATATTTATTTAATATAATATATGCAATATAATTTAATTAAACATTTCAAATAGCTTATACTATTTCTATATTGTCAAGTGTCTACAGGAATATTAATATTATCATTAATGGAATTTACTTTTTATTAATACAAATTAGAACATTACGTATTTAGGAAAATAAAGTACCAATTTCAATCCTTTAATCTGAAGATGACATGTGATATTATAACTTCGTTTGATTGCTTTTATAATACATACTATCTATTTCGTTAATTGAAAGTTCATTTCTAAGTAACTAATTCAGTTAACGTCAAAAATCCATTTAATTTGAATAACTAAGAAAAAAACCTAATTATATTTGAATGCTTAGAATAAATATATTTAATTATATCATGTATTCATTTATTCATCATTTTATTATATCACATACAAGTGATGTACGAAGTTAAAAAATATCAGTGTTATAAATATTCATGTTTATAAATATGTAACTTAATATTTAATAAAATAATAATAAATGGATTAGTAATATGTGATATGATAACCACTAACGCGGTTAATTTTGGTGTAAATATGGTTTTTATATAACGATAAAAAGGATATCCTTAATGAATGCTAAATGGTTTTAAAATAAATGATGAGTTCTGGGTATTTTGTTATGGATCTGTTCAACTATCGGATTCAAATATTTAAAATTAAAATAATGACGATGCTTTGATCATAATTTTCAATAGAGGTTTTTTCTGAATTGCTTTAAATCATTTACAAAAGTTATTTACTTCAGTTATAATATAATAAAAACAAAATTTCACATGATGAACAACACATATTTAAGCCTATATTTCTATGCATGATTGTGCTCATCTTAAACAAAAATAAAAAGGAAAGGAACACATGTTTCTAATTTTCTGTATTGTGTATAAAAACGATATTAAACCTTTACTGCATCATATGTCATATCTGGTTCATGTTTAAGAACATTATAGCTACCATTTATGAACCATGAATGTGGCCAATGTGATCACTGTCTCTGATAAAAAACAATCCAAAGAATGGAATAAAACTTACTTCCGCAATGTCAGATGGATAAATTAAACAAAACATTAGAATTTATTTTTCTGAAACAAAAGAAATTTCAATTTACATACTAAAGTAATATTTACTTTGATTATTTTTACTGAATACTTAAAAATATTATTATAAAAAATTTGCAGGGTGTTTTAAAACGATCAAATTAATTAATTTGAATTCAATTATTAGCAAAATATGGCAATAAAATGTTTATTAACCCTTATTTTCTACATATGACACACATCATAAAATAAAAATTTTGGCTCAAAATTTTAATTTTTTAGTTTAATTTTCTATTATTAGATCGCTGCATATATTTCAAATATTTTTTTTTCATAAAAAAAAAGGTTTCGTGAAGGGTTAATCATTTTCTTTATCCCATCGGCCTAAACCCCATGGTGTGTCAATGGTGATGTAAGATAACTATGGCAGGTGATAATAATTCTCAAGACAAAAAAAAATGTGCTGGATATTAGGTCACAATCTATGCAATTGATTAAAAAAATACAATTTGAGTATTAACTTAATCCTTAGCTCAATTTTGTGAATTTATATCAGGATGTATCTTTCTAGATATATAAACAATGTCTAAAATATTAAGTAATCGATCATTACTTGCCGTATAATGTAGAACGTTCACGATAATGTAATGCATGTATGATCCTGTTACAATGACTTACAACATGTTTTTGTAAAGACTGCGTATAATGCGTTTGTAGTTACTGTATAGTGAAGTACAAATTATTTCGATTATTCTACCTGTAGGTTTGTAGACCAGTCTGAATTATTTCTATAGGTTTTGAGAGTCAAATCAATATGGTAGTCCCAATTAGCCTAGAACCTTGTTTTTCGGGAGAAAAAAAATTGTTAGATTTTTTTCTATCCCCTTTTTATTAATTTATCCTTTATCAGATCCCTTTTTTCAATTTTTCTCCCGTTAGTTTGATCCTTTTAATACCAATCGGATACCAAATCTTAGAGCTTATCTGAACAAGTTTAAAACGGAATTTTTTATTGAATACTTAAAAATATTATTATAAAAAATTTGCAGGGTTTTAAAACGATCAAATTAATTAATTTGAAATCAGTTAGTATAAACCGTTATTTTCTACATATGACGCACATCATAAAATAAAGAATTTTGGCTCAAAATTTTAATTTTTTAGTTTAATTTTCTATTATTAGACCGCTGCATATACTTCAATTTTTTTTTTCATAAAAATAGAAAAAAAAAGTTCCGTGAAGGGTTAATCATTCTCTTTATCCCATCGGTCTGAAACCCATGGTGTATCAACGGTGATGGAAGAGAACTATGAGAGGTGATAATAATTCTCAAGACAAAAAATTTATGCTGGATATTAAGTCACAATCTATGCAATTGATAAAAAAAATTACAATTTGAGTACTAACTTAATCCTTAGCTTAATTTTGTGAATTTGTATCAGGATGTATCTTTTTAAATATTTAAAACAATGTCTAAAATATTAAGTAATCGATCATTACTTGCCGTAAAATGTAGAACATTCACGATAATGTAATACATGTATGATCTTGTTACAATGACTTACAACATGTTTTTTTAAAGACTGCGTATAATGCGTTTGTAGTTACTGTATAGTGAAGTACAAAATATTTCGATTATTCTGCCTTTAGGTTTGTAGACCAGTTTGAATTATTTCTATAGGTTTTGAGAGTCAAATCAATATGGTAGTCCCAGTTAGCCTAGAACCTTGTTTTTCGGGAGAAAAAAATTGTTTGATTTTTTTATCCCCTTTTTATCAATTTTTCCCTTTTTCTTCAGTTCCCTTTTTCCCTTTTTCTTCAGTTAGTTTGATCCTTTTATTACCAATCGGATACCAAATCTAAGAGCTTATTTTTATCTTTGCATAATATTATAAAATATGAACATTTTCCATGCAGAGATATCCTGAAACCAAGCTTTCAATTAAAAAATAAGCAAATTAAATTTTTCTTATAGAATCTCTATAAAATATAGTTTTAAAAGTGACATCATTTGCTGTATCTTTAGGATAATTTGTTAAATAAAAATTAAAGATAGTATTTTATTATTATTATTATTATTATTATTAATTTTAGACATTCCTTTCTATAAATTTATTTCGTTCTCTTAAGTGAAAAGGTTTTCATTAATTTCAGATTTAAAGAAAAAATATCTTCTTCCTGCTTTATTGCTTTTTTATCTTCTTTTTCATTAGTTGTGGAAAATCTCTTGAGGATTTTTTAATTTTCTTTTCAGTTCCCTTTTTGTCTGCTTTTCATTTTCCGTGAGTGAAATCAGATTTTCCTAAAGATAAAAATCTAATTTAAACCACATTTTTGAGTGCGAAAAAACTGTCATATTTGTTTCCCTACTATATGTTTATAAAATTTCAACAGTAGTTCTTAATGATGTCGTTATTAATAAAGATTTTTACAACAAGAATAAGGGCACATGGAGCCTAAAAATAGCATATTATTCTAAATTTTTACAAAACAGCGCAAAGTATAACATTCGTTTTAAAGATTTAAAAAATATTGACACGTGATTTTGATAAATTGAAAAGACAGCTTTCAAATTAATTTAAAAGAATAATACACTTTAAAAACAGGCAAATATTGAAAATTGCATAATGAAAATTGTATTTATACGTGAATATAAAAAACAAAAAAAAACTTAGAAATAATGAGTTTACTAATATGGGCTAAAAGCAGCAACTGGAAAAGAATAAGAACTATTTAAAATAGCTAAAAGTAACATTGCCCAGCAGTTAAAATGTAAAAATAAAATAAAATAAATAAAAATAAAATAAAATAATAACGGGGCATTTATTTCATAGTTCGAAATCATCTTTTTAACTGTTATTGTCAAATGTAAAGAAGCGCAATTAATAATATTTCCTTTTTAAAAATAAAAATATTTTTGTATATGAATATTAATCAGATAAATAAAATTATAACGCCAGATTTAAAACTTTGCTTTTAAATTCATATATAAATATATCTTATATTGAGGGTAAAAAAGGTGTGTGGTGAGTCGTGCCGATGCTGATGCTGAAAATTTTTCTGCAGGTTATACTACTTTTTGAAAATTTAACAATGTAGTTTATAAGATTACTTGTTTAATTTGTACACAGGCATATGTGGGTGAGACATCTGGTTGTTTAAACGTTCGCATTAATAATCATAGATCTAATGTTTATAAAGAAAATTTACAATTTTGCATTTTAAATTACATTCTTTTGAAAATATTCAAATAGAAATTTTAGCACATGTTGAAAATAGGGATGACAGATTGAAAATAAAGAATGAATTTATTTTAAAGTTTAGAAGTCTTTATCCATATGGTGTGAACACTAAAATAAATGGATACAATGTTAAAAATATAGATATGTAATATTTATAATTTTTGTAATTTGTATGATAATGTTAATGCTGTAAAGAGATTCAAAAGGGGTTCTCATGTTAATTTTAAAATGTTAAATTGTTTGATACCTTCTGAATGGACAGAAAGTAATGATAAGAATTTTATTGCTGTTCATAATATTAAATTAGTCAAAAATGCTGTTTTTAACCTAAAATTAAAAGCACTTGATAAAATTAAGAAGACTGTTGGGAGTTATAAATTTTTAAATACACAATATAGATTTGCTTTATGATACACAAGATTTGCTTTATGATCTTTTGAATTTTAAATTGAAGTCATTTTATAGTTTTGAATACACAAAAGCTTTTTTCACTATAAATTTTCAACAGAAATCATTTGATGACTTCAAAATAAATAATTTCATTAGACAATTTCATTTTCTGTTTCCAATAAAAAAGATAAATATTGCTGTTGCTTATAAATATGATATACCACTTAGTAAGAAGCTTTTTAACTACAGATACATAGCTTTAGCAGAGAATGATGCTGTTTCTTGAAAATGTAGGATGGATTTTTCAGATTTTATAAATTCAAAATAAAAACTTGCAATTTTTGATGGGCTTTGGTACCATATTCAGATTTTAAAAAAAGTAATAAGGAAAAGGCTGTTTTAAAATTTAAAATAGATGTATCTGCATTTATTTTAAAAATGTGTTACAAGTTCAATGTACCTTTTGAGGCTTTTAATGAATGGAGGTTGAATATTTTAAATAGTTTTGTTATTTTTGTTGATCAAAAATTAAATAATAATTAATACACTTGTCACCGTTTCAGTAAGAAGGATTGCAGGTATATACAATTTTTACATGACAATTTTGTTATTGTTCCGTTGACAAGGCTTCATCTAATTATGCAATCATTTGAAAATTATTTTATATAGAAAAAGTTACTAATGAATTGAATGATACTAAATATTATCGAAAATATAATTTAAATCATAATGCTATTATTAAAAAAATTATCGCTTATTCAAGAAAAGTTAAAAATCTTTATGTATATAATTTTCCTATTAATAATTTTCACAGTCTTCTATTTTTGTTCTTAACTCCCAAGTTTCACAAAGACCCTATAAAATTTAGATGTATATGCTGTATTTCTAGAGGAATTGGTAAAAGTTTTAATGATATGTTACAGGATTTTTTGAAGCGAATTTATGGCTTTTTAAAATTTAAATTTAAAAATTCTAGTTATTTTTGGTGTATCGATAATAGCATTGAAGTCTTAAAAAATTAAATACGCCCAAACGCCCACAAATCTGTTTATCTTTGATTTTGAAAATCTTTTTTCTAATATTCCTATTGATCTGTTGTTTAAAACTCTGGGGGATTTGTTTGAAACTTTTCTTATCGAAGAAAAACTGGGCATTAATACAAATTTTTTTCTGAGTTCATGTAATTTTTGTTTCTATAATAATTTTATTACATTCAACGGTTCTATTTTTTCTCAAACATGTGGTATAGGCATGGGTACAAATTTTTCCAGCACTGCAGCTAATCCTTTTCTTTTTTTATGCATTTAAATTTATTTTGAATTTAACAAATCATTCAGAATTTTGAGATATATCGATGACAGAGTTGTCTTCGATTACAAATTTTTAGAATCGATTAATCATATTTATCAACCTTCTTTAAAATTAAATCGTGCTTCTGGCAATAGTTTACATGTTGATTTTTTTGGATCTTGATTTAATAATAATGGTGATGTGGTTGTCAAGTTATTTGATAAAAGGACTTTTTTTTTAATTTTAAAACCCACTCCGTGCCTCATTGACATTCTAACCTCAGTAAAAGAGTTTTCATAAATATTATTTTGGGACAAATAATTAGATATTATAATATATGTGGGTCGAAAGAAATTTTGCAGTCTCAAATTTTTATATTTGCTGCAAACTTGTTTTATAATAATTTTTATCCTCGCAAATTTATATTTCATTATGTAAATGAATTAAAAAAAGGTTTCTTGAAGTGGCAACAGCAAGGTCAAACACCGTAATGGAGGGTTCTTCTCGAGTGTTGAATTGATGAGCATCTGTGGATTAAATTCCTTTTTAAGGAAAGTTCACAGGGCGATGGTTATCAACTTTTGCGAATAAACGGACCTGGATTGAATATGAAGAGAGATGAATAACGGAAGGACAATTCAAAGAGCTAAAACTTTTGATGCTGGCCTTCTACCATCCTAGGCCTAACAGTTTCCCACTCATACAAGTATGGAGGTGTAATGTGATGATTTTTAACAGGTATCTTTTTTCCTTTTTCTTCACAGGTCAAGGTGGGGGCATCATATTGTTGCATGTCTATTTAGTTTAGTGTTTAGTTATTGAGTTTTCTTAGAGTTTTAACTTATTTTTTGAAATTTTAGAATATTTTATGATACGAGTTGATTTATGACATGGTTTTGTTGTTGGTTATTTATTAAATTCAGTATACAATGTTATATTGTTTTATATTCTATATTTATTAAATTCGGTATTCAATGTTATTTTGTTTTATATTCTTTATATAAGTGGAGTATGCGATTTTGTGATGCCTTGCGAAACCTGTGAGCATAGATTTTTTAATAACTTTTTGATGCCTGTTACTCTCCCCACCTTCCGAAGAGCAGGGAGTTTATTTTGTTTTGTTATTTGGTGTTGTTCTTTTATAATTTATTGTCTCGTTGCTTCCATTTTTTTTTTCATCATTGTCATATTTTTCTCATAAATATTCTCTCAATATATATATATATATATATATATATATATATATATATATATATATATATATATATATATATATATATATAAATCTGAAGTGTTGTTAAAAAAATAACGGGAAGTAAAGACTCTGTTGGTTTTGTTCATTTTATATAAAATAATTTTAAAATGTTTAAATAATCATAAGTGACTAAACACGAAATCAGCCTTAAGTTGTACTAACAACAAATAGTTTGGCCTTAAAATCTCAGAGTAAAAGTGAAATGAGATGAATTTATAATTAAAATTCTGTTTTTATAATTATAATTCAGTAATCTTTTTAGGGTATCTGAACAAGTTTAAAACGGAATTTTTTATTGAATACTTAAAAATATTATTATAAAAAATTTGCAGGGTTTTAAAACGATCAAATTAATTAATTTGAAATCAGTTAGTATAAACCGTTATTTTCTACATATGACGCACATCATAAAATAAAGAATTTTGGCTCAAAATTTTAATTTTTTAGTTTAATTTTCTATTATTAGACCGCTGCATATACTTCAAATTTTTTTTTCATAAAAATAGAAAAAAAAAAGTTCCGTGAAGGGTTAATCATTCTCTTTATCCCATCGGTCTGAAACCCATGGTGTATCAACGGTGATGGAAGAGAACTATGAGAGGTGATAATAATTCTCAAGACAAAAAATTTATGCTGGATATTAAGTCACAATCTATGCAATTGATAAAAAAAATTACAATTTGAGTACTAACTTAATCCTTAGCTTAATTTTGTGAATTTGTATCAGGATGTATCTTTCTAAATATTTAAAATAATGTCTAAAATATTAAGTAATCGATCATTACTTGCCGTATAATGTAGAACATTCACGATAATGTAATACATGTATGATCTTGTTACAATGACTTACAACATGTTTTTTTAAAGACTGCGTATAATGCGTTTGTAGTTACTGTATAGTGAAGTACAAAATATTTCGATTATTCTACCTTTAGGTTTGTAGACCAGTTTGAATTATTTCTATAGGTTTTGAGAGTCAAATCAATATGGTAGCCCCAGTTAGCCTAGAACCTTGTTTTTCGGGAGAAAAAAAATTGTTAGATTTTTTTATCCCCTTTTTATCAATTTATCCTTTATCAGATCCCTTTTTCCCTTTTTCTTCAGTTAGTTTGATCCTTTTATTACAAATCGGATAACAAATCTAAGAGCTTATTTTTATCTTTGCATAATTTTATAAAATAAGAGCATTTTCCATGCAGAGATATCCTGAAACCAATGTTTCAATTGAAAAAGAAGCAAATTAATTTTTTTCTTATAGATTCTCTATAAAATATAGTTTTAAAAGTGATATCGTTTGCTGTATCTTTAGGATAATAAGTTAAATAAAAATTAAAGATAGTATTTTATTATTATTATTATTAATAATTTTAGACATTCCTTTCTATAAATTTATTTCGTTTTCTTAAGTGAAAAGGTTTTCATTAATTTCAGATTTAAAGAAAAAATATCTTCTTCCTGCTTTATTGCTTTTTTATCTTCTTTTTCATTAGTTGTGGAAAATCTCTTGAGAATTTTTTAATTTTCTTTTCAGTTCCCTTTTTTGTCTGCTTTTCATTTTCCGTGAGTGAAATCAGATTTTCCTAAAGATAAAAATCTAATTTAAACCACATTTTTGAGTGCGAAAAAACTGTCATATTTGTTTCCCTACTATATGTTTATAAAATTTCAACAGTAGTTCTTAATGATGTCGTTATTAATAAAGATTTTTACAGCAAGAATAAGGGCACATGGAACCTAAAAATCGCATATTATATTCTAAATTTTCCACAAATCAGCGCAAAGAATAACATTCGTTTTAATGTTTAAAAAGATATTTACACGTGACTTTGATAAACAGAAAAGACAGCTTTCAAATCAATTTAAATGAATATGATACTTTAAAATCAGGCAAATATTGAAAATTGCACTATGAAAATTGTATTTATACGTGAATATAAGAAATAAAAAAAACTTTGAAATAATGAGTTCATTAATATGTGTTAAAAGCAGCAACTGTAAAAGAATAAGAACTATTTAAAATGACTAATAGTAACATTGCCCAGCAGTTAAAATGCAAAAATAAAATAAAATAAATAAAAATAAAATAATAATGGGGCATTTATTTCATAGTTCGAAATCATTCTATTAACTGTTATTGTTAAATGCAAAGAAGGCCAATTAATAATATTTCCTTTTTAAAAATAAAAATATTTTTGTATGTGAATATTAATCAGATAAATAAAACTATTACGCCAGATTTAAAACTTTTCTTTTAAATTACATATTATGCATATATATATATATATATATATATATATATATATATATATATATATATATATATATATATATGGTTGCAATACATATAATAATGCTGCTAACAAACTTCTATTAGTAATTCTTAATCAAATATATAACATTACAAAAAAAAAGTGATAATACACATTGCATAAAAAATAGTTATGAACTGGTCCATATTATGAAACATCTTAAATGTATAAAAAATATCTCTACTTATGATTTTAAAGATTTATTTAATAATATCGATTTATCGGATTTACATAATATTATTAATGAGCTTTTTAAAAAATATCAACACGAGTTGGATATATCACATAATATCGATTCTGATTATTTTCATACTTTAACCAATTTCATTATCTATAATAATTTTATTATGCATGATAACAATATATATATTCAAAATGTTGGTATACCACAAGGTGGTAGTACATCTAGTGTATTATCTGACTTATATTACTATGAACGTCACTATTTAAATAATAAAATACATTTATATAGATATATAGATGATGTAATATTAATTGATAGTGATAACACCTGTATTTCTCAATTCCCCGTTGATTATCCTTCTAATCTAGTACTTTCAAAAAACCTAGTTTTTAATAATACAATCAATTTCTTAGATATTAAAATTATATTAAAAGAGCACAAATTTATCACTGATATTTATGACAAAAGGAAAGAATTTAATTTTAAAGTCAATACCTTTACTAATTTTAAATCTTGTCTTCATAATTCTGTATATCGTAATATAATACTTAACCATTTACATAGAATAAAATGTCTATGTTCTTCCCATTTAATTAATACTAATATTAAAAAGCTTGTTTATGATGCTATAAATAATGGTTATTCTAAAAAATTCATATATTCTTTAATTTATAATTACTGATTACATGATCTTATAATTAGCTATTACATGATCTTATAATTAATTCTTTGCGTAAAAAATGTATAAAAAATTATAAAACATAAAAATAATATAAAAAATTAAAAATGTTATAAAAGTAATAAAAAATATATAAATAGGTCGGTTGGGCGGGTAGATGTTAGAGTAAGGAGGAGGGTGGTGTTGTCTGGATAAAAACGCAAAGGTTAATTTAAAAAAAAAAGGAGAGTGAGAGTGGGTTATTTATTTTTACATTATTTTTACATTATTTTAACATAATTTTAAATAGTTTCAATGACACCAATATATGGATATTTGTCTATTTTAATTATAGTTAAATAGTTATATTTTAATTATCAAATTAATTTTAATGTTATTGATATAATTTTTGGTATTATTATTATTAATATTATTACTATTATTTTTATTTATTTATTTATTTATTTTTATTTCATTAATAATTATTTATTTTTTATATTTTATTTTTTTATATAAATTTTTTTAATTTTTTTAATTTTTATTAATTAATTAATTAATTTATTTTTTATTTTTATTTTATTTTATTATTTTTTTAATTTTTATTATCCTACATTAAGATAATGAGTTTATACTATGTAAAGTCACAATAAATGTTACTGATTAAAGTAACAAAATGGTATTTTAAGTTATAAGTTAATATGAATGTTATAACCTAATTCTAATTTAATTATTTTATTAATTTAATTTTATGTAAATATCGTTCATTAACTATTTTCTCCGGTTCAATTATATTTCCATTCAGTTTTATCTTTTTTGTTCGTTATGGATAAATCATAGCAAATTTTTTTTCTTCTTTTTCAAATTATTTTTTCGCCATTTGGCGCGCATGACATTCTATTAAAAAAAGAGCAACCCTGCTTTTCCTGCTACGATCCGATGCTTGAATTTCTAACAAACTGGTTTTTCTACGTGATACTGTTTTAACTCGTATAGTAAAGTATTGCTTCTTGCTTTTATAATCTATTAATAATTCTATTGCGCTGTTCTCTACATTCATGGTGATAACCAGATAAGTTTTTTTTCCTCTCAATATCTTGTTTTCATACTTTTTATCGAAATTATATATGCAAGTAATGTTTATCATTTCCACGTGCATAAATAGGGTTAATTTGTACTCTTGTTACTGACACTATTTGCTGCACGCTATTGTTTCAATATATGTATATTTTCATTTTTTCAACTATTTATTTCTATGTTCCTTGTTTAATAATATGGTTTTTGTGTGCTGGTAGCCCCAATTACGAATTATTTTGCTATTTCATGGCTAATACGTGGATGAAACCGCACATTTCATTTGTAGTTCCAGAGCATTTGGGGCCTGACGATTCTGTTCTGTGGACTACAAATTTCCTTTGCATTTATTTTATTTTTTTTATTTATTTATTGCTGTAGTAGTACATAAGCAATGAAACTCTGTTAATCCAAATTAATTTCTCTTTTTAATTTAAATAAAAACCAGATCACTAAAAAATAAAATAAAACTAAAGTTAGACATAAGAAATAACGCGTAAAATGTAGACATATATCTTTTTTGTTGTCTTTTAAGGGGAAAAAAAATTGCACTATTTAAACTATTTCTGTGGATGTTATTTAAGTTTCCAAAAGGTACTTATACTACTACTGCTACTATTACTACTACTACTTCTAATAATAATAATAATAACAATAAATCTTGCATTAAATATCGATTATGAAAGTTTTTCTAACACTTTTTGAAGTCTTTATCGAAACTTCTCTATTAAAAAGATGTTATTAAACATATTTGGTGAATACGTAAATGTTTGTGTGATCATTTCTCAAAAATATTTATTATTTTAAAAAATAATAATTGTTATTTAATAATAATAAAAATATATTTAAAAACTACTCGATTTTTTTAGAATCAGTGACAGCAAAATGAAAAAGATGCTTAATATTAAATAAAATTTTTACATTTAGGCTTAAATCTTATATAAAAATAATGTTAAATAGTAATCTTAAATAAATAAATGCACAATTTTTAAATAAAAAGAAAATTATTTGAACAGGGTAAATGCTTAAGGGGGCTCAGGGGTTGAAAACTCTTTAAAAAAAAACGATTTTTTTATGATCTAGTTTGATTGTTCAATTAATTCGTAACTCAATGCAAAAAGCCGCATAAAAATATTTGCATTTTTAACGGGGTTATAAGCATTTATGTATCAACACATTCATAGCCGCACCCATAATTTCAACTTTAAGTCACATTTTCTCAAAACTTGATTTTGGACGATTAACACCAAGATTTAAAAAAAACTATTTTGAGTAAACAAGTAAAAAAACTATTTTGTTTAATATTTTGAGTATTTTTAATGAAAAAAAGTTGCATTTTTTAGGAGTTTTTTCAATTTTCAAATTTGAGAGTTTTTAAATAATGTTGTTTTTGAGTTATAGTTATATCCTTCATTCATTCTATAGAGTAAAGTTTCCGGATCATTTTAAAGCAAAAATTAGGTTCTTATGTTAAGGGGGAGGTAAGGTATTTTTTTTCTTTTTTTTGCATTTTTTATTTTTATTTTATATTAATGTACAACATCTTAAGATTATTTTGTGAAAATTTGAAAGCAATTGAAGTAAAACTGACGGAGATATACACTTGTAAGTCTCCGCCCTCCGATTTCACACTGAAGAATGTGGCCGCAACAATCAGCTACCAAGTAGCTGCTACTGCTTGACCAGGTTTGACTGCTTGACCAAACACAGTTACACAGCACTTCCGAATAATGTGCTAGAAGCCATCAAACCTATTTATGAGGATTTAAGCAAAGATGCACTTCTGGAACGATGTGTTGGAGGTTTCACTCAGAACAACAATGAAAGCCTTAATCAACTTATTTGGAAAATTACTCCAAAAACAGTGAATGTCACCTCCAACGTCGTTGAAATTGCAGCTAATGTTGCAGCATGTACATTTAATGAAGGCTGTTTTTCTCTGCTGTCATTTTTGCAAGAAATAGACATAAAAACCGGAACAAGTTCTCATGAATGGGTGCGAACAACAGATAGTCTTCGAGTATGTAAAGCGGAGCGAGAGGCTGCAAAAGAGAGCAAAGAAGGCAGGATTCGTCGTAGACAAGAGCAACAAGATGCTCTGGACATCATCTCCGACAGCTTTTCGCTTTATGGGCCTGGCATTGATGATTCTGTGTAAGTATATGAAAAAAGCAGTAATTTACAAATATCTATTTCGACAAAAACGTCTGTGAAACTTTAAACGTGTTTTTCTAACACTTCGCTTTTTCGAAGCCGGTGAACTCTGTAGCTCAAAATCTACTGAACCGATCTTTTTAAAATTTTACACACTCTTTCTTTACATAAATTACGAGATAACGCTGTCGAGTTTTTTTTTATTTTTTTTATTTTAACTTACTTTTAAAAAACAAAATATCAGATTTTTTTGATGAAAAATCAGTATTTTGACTTCCGAGCCTTGTAAAAAATTGAAAAATCAATAATAAAAAAAAACTCGACTGCGTTCCCTGAGGAAACGTATCAACTAATTAAATAAATTTGGTTTTTTAATTTCAGTTGATCCATTCATGAGTTATGCGGTTCACCGCAAATCAACTTTTTTTTTGGGACGTCTTCGAAGATTCGCTGTCATCGGCTCATTTTTTAATATTTCTTAATGAAAATTTCACAGAATACTCTTTAAATGACATATAATTATACTATAACTATACAACTAAATAAATATTAATTGTATCCTTACAAAAAATGATAGAAAATATGCTTTTCTTCCCTCGAATTAACCTTACTACCCCCTTAAATCAATGTTAAGATATCTTGGTGTTGGTGACATAACGCATAATTTTTTTTCGAAAATTGTGTTATATAAATTTTGCTATATTTCTTATTATAATACATTGAAGTACTTCATTTTATAATTTTGTAAAAATACAAACATACCTTTAAAATATCAGAAAGTGTAAATTAATTACATTGAATACTTCTGTTTTTATATGGACTCGAAGCGAGAGCTCTGTTTATATGTTTATCCGTATCGATCAACCCCTGAGCCCCCTTAACATAACCTGAAAGTAATCAATAGTGCCTTTTTTTGCACTAGAACTATTAAAAAACAACAAATAAAACAACTTTCATAGATTATATAAACGATTATGATAAATGTGTTCGTGTGCGTTCGTTTTAATATTTTGTAATTAAAAGTTCCCTGCAACTTTTTACTTAAAATTAACACAGATGTCAAGACGCCATAAAGTTTTATAATAAAATCGGTATCGAAGTAAATTCCCCCCTAAATTTCGATTATAATGTAATTTTTAATATAAAATATCCGGAATATATAGAATGTTAACGTTTGAATTTTCTTTGAAGTGCAAATTTCCATACAAGGAATTTTACTAGTGTCACAATATTTCTCATTATGTCATCGCTAAAATAAGTTAAATTCAGCAAAATTATGAGTAAAATACTTCCTGATATGACAATTAAAAGTACCACAAAGTTATGAAACAGATGAAATTTCCAACTGCTTTAAACTGCAACTTTCTATATCAAGGACTATATATGTCATCGTTTAAATAAAGTTAAATTTAGTGAAAAATGACACCATCCATTAATTTCGATATGTTCTATGTTTAAGAAAAATGGTTTTTTTATATTTACTTAAGTTCACATAATAAATAAGAATCGTCTGTCTTTATGACCTTCATCATTTCATAATTTAATCTAAACAGTGTTTGTTTTATAAATACTTTAATATACAACATTAGACCAAGACTCAAAAACTAATGCAATAGAACAAGAAACTAAACATTTTAAATTAAGTTTGATGTTTGATAAACATTTATTATATACACTATGTGGCAAAAGGTGACCGCCATCTACGATTTTAGTCGTTTTGTTAAACATCTAGAAAAACGTTAGAGGAACTATTCTGAAACTCCAAATGCTTAAACAGAATAACATGTTATATATTTCCATGAATATTTTGTCTCGAAATTCCATAGGGGACAGTCAACAAATTGAAAAAGAAAAAAGATAATTGCATAATCCTGTCAAAACTGATTTAGCAAATGCAACCAGACAGTAGATTATATTAACGTGGATTATTGTAATAAACTGTGTTCATTTTTATGTTGAAAGCAAGGATACAGGAAATATGCAAATAATATTGTACGTTGTATCATGTAACCAGAATTAAAAAATAATAAAAAATGTAGGAATAATGAGTAGGTTTAAATAACTTTTCATTGTGCATGCGTCACCGCAATCAAAATGTAATTTGCATAATGCGTTAACTAAAAGTATAGAGCAACTTTTGTAAAAGACTTAAAAATTATTTTGACATTAATCAATGGATAAATGCATAGAGCCCTTCATCTGTTTGCTTCATTTTGGGAATAACGGGGTTTAACATTATTCTATCAACAATCGTTTTCAGAATTTTCAAACTGTGTTTTTTTTTTCAAAATTTGCTTTATACATTTACCTAACACATTATATGAAATTAATTTTGATTACGGTGACAGATGCGCATTGATTTTTTTTTTTTTTAATTCTGCCCAATTTTCCTACAATTTTTATAATTTTTTAGTTCTGATTACAATGTATTAGGTTCAATATCTTTAATGATATTTTTTGAAAATATTTTTTTTTTATGTATTAATAACTCTGAAAATTATAAGCCAAAAACGTCCTTCCGGCAATGCCGAGAGGAAGAGGTAGCTTTCATATAATTATTTATTTATTTTATATTAAGTTATATAAATCAAATATACGAAGCTCAAAATAGCGGAACACGATTACGTAAGATTGAATACTAGTTTTTGTCAATAATGAATATTAATAGGAATTTTTAGAAATTAGTCATCTTTTATTCAACCTGGTTTTATGTTAAGCGATTTATAGGGTCGCCAAATTCTACGATATTCATTTTAAAGCAGCATGATGGATAAACAAAACCAATGAGCTTGATCGAAATCTTAATTCATGTGAACATGCACACTCACATCAAAATCGATTAAAAATACGAGTTCTGTCGCGGGCAAATTGACTTAAAAAAAAATGTCACCCACATTAGAAATTCAAACTGCTATATACCAGGCGTTTTTCAAGGCAAAGACAAAGCAAAAAATACTCCAGAATTCATTATTAAGATAAATAGTTTAGAAAGAAACTTTTTCCAATTTCTAATTTTTTTGTTTATACATCATTATACATTTAAAAGATTTTTGACAAATTTAAGCGGCCGCCATTTTGAAACAAGATGGCGGATAAAGTTGGGCCGTGAACTCGGCCAAGACATTGGTATGTACCTTGAGCACACGGAGTTATATCGAAATCAGTTTATAAATATGCGTAATAACGCGTGACAAATTTCAGACCGTTTCAAAATATCAATCTCACTGGAAATTGAAAGTGCTAAAACTGATGTTTTAGCACTTCATTGATGTTTTAGCACTTCATGAAACACTAAAGATATTGTTTCATCTACTTCAAGATGTAGATGAAACAAAAAATTGTCTAGAATCTTTGTATAAAGGTCAAACGCACAAAAGAAAAATCTTTTTCAACTTCTTAATTTTTGCACCTAATTTTAAAATTTAAATTAAAAAAAATAATATTCCGCCATTTTGAAACAAGACGGCGGTTGGAACTGGCAAACGAACTCGGTCCAGGCATAAGTATGTCCTATCTACGCACCAAGTTTCATCCAAATCGCTGTATAAATACGCGTGTTATCACGTGACGAAAACCAGAGCATTTCAAAATGTAAGCAACACTAGAAATTAAAAGTACTAATAACTCAGACATTTTAGATAGCATTCATTACAAAAAGTAAAAAGCTACCTATTGTAACCGTCCGGAGGAAAGCACTTCCAGAAAATTTTGATATATTTTCACCGATCATGACCCCCCAGACCCCAAATCCACCCTCCGTTCAAATGTTGACACATATATATATATATGATTTTTGTCATGCGATAACTAACGTATTTATGAACCGATTTGAAAGAAACTTGCTATGTACATAGTACATACAAATATCTCGACCGAGTTCATTGGCCAGCATCATCCGTCATCTTGTTTCAAAATGGCGGCCATTTAAAAATTAAAAAAAATAAAATTTAAAATTAAATGCGAAAAAAGTTAAAAGTTGAAAAATATTTTTATTTTATGTGTTAGATCTTAAAACACTAATTCCAGAACACTTTTTATTTTGTCTATATCTTAAAATATGATTGAGTTATAGCACTTTGAACTTTTCTTATGGTTGACATTTTGAAACAATCTGATTTTGTCATGCTATAACTAACGAATTTATTAACCGATTTGAATGAAACTTAGTATGTACATAGCACATTCAAACATCTCGACCGAGTTTGTTGGCCAGAATCATCTACCATCTTGTTTCAAAATGGCGGCTATTTAAAAATTAAAAAAAAATTACATTTAAAATTAAATGCGAAAAAAATAAATGTTGAAAAATATATTTTTTAAGTGTTAGATCTTAAAACACCATATCCAGAACACTTTCTACTTTGTCTATATTTTAAAAAATGATTGAGTTATAGCACTTTGAATTTTTCTTATGGCTGACATTTTCAAACGATCTGAATTTTGTTATGCTATAACTAACGTATTTATGAACCGATTTGAATGAAACTTGGTATGTACATAGTACATACAAATATCTTGACCGAGTTCGTTGGCCAGCATCATCCGCCCTTTTGTCTCAAAATGGCGGCCATTTAAAAAAAAAATTTAAATTTTAAAATTTTAAAATAAATGCGAAAAAACTCAAAGTTGAAAAATATTTGTTTTTATGTGTTAGATCCTAAAACACCGATTCCAGAACACTTTTTACTTTGTCTATATCTTAAAAAATGATTGAGTTATAGCACTTTGAATTTTTCTTATGGCTGACATTTTGAAACGATCTGTTTTTTGTCACGTGATGACACTCGTATTTATATATCGATTTGGATGAAACTTGGTGTGTACATAGTACTTAGTAAATCCTGGGACGAGTTCGTTAACCACTTCCATCCGCCATCTTGTTTAAAAATGGCGGCCATTTAAAATTTTTTAAAGAAATTTAAATTTGAAATTAAGTATAAAAAAGAGAAAAATTGAAGAAAATCTTTTATTTTATGCATTTGACCTTCATACAAAAATTCGAAAGCACTTTTTGTTTCTTTTGTATCTTAGGAAATGTCTGAATTGTCTGAATGTCTGAGTCCAGAAAATTTTGGTATATTTTCACCGATCATGACCCCCAGACCCCAAATCCACCCTCCGTTCAAATGTTGACATATATATATATATATATATATATATATATATATATATACATATATATGATTTTTGTCATGCGATAACTAACGTATTTATGAACCGATTTGAAAGAAACTTGCTATGTACATAGTACATACAAATATCTCGACCGAGTTCGTTGGCCAGCATCATCCGCCATCTTGTTTCAAAATGGCGGCCATTTAAAAATTAAAAAAAATAAAATTTAAAATTAAATGCGAAAAAAGTTAAAAGTTGAAAAATATTTTTATTTTATGTGTTAGATCTTAAAACACTAATTCCAGAACACTTTTTATTTTGTCTATACCTTAAAATATGATTGAGTTATAGCACTTTGAACTTTTCTTATGGCTGACATTTTGAAACAATCTGATTTTGTCATGCTATAACTAACGAATTTATTAACCGATTTGAATGAAACTTAGTATGTACATGGCACATTCAAATATCTCGACCGAGTTTGTTGGCCAGAATCATCTACCATCTTCTTTCAAAATGGCGGCTATTTAAAATAAAAAAAAAAATTACATTTAAAATTAAATGCGAAAAAAATAAATGCTGAAAAATATTTTTTTAAGTGTTAGATCTTAAAACACCATATCCAAAACACTTTTTACTTTGTCTATATTTTAAAAAATGATTGAGTTATAGCACTTTGAATTTTCCTTATGGCTAACATTTTAAAACGATCTGATTTTTGTCATGTTACAACTAATGAATTTATGAACCGATTTGAATGAAACTTGGTATGTACATAGCACATACAAATATCTCGACCGAGTTTGTTGGCCAGCATCATCCACCATTTTGTTTCAAAATGGCGGCCATTAAATTTTTTTTTAAACTTTAAAATTTAAAATTAAATGCGAAAAAATTAAATGTTGAAAATATTTTTATTTTATGTGTTAGATCTTAAAACACCATATCCAGAACACTTTTTACTTTGTCTATATTTTAAAAAATGATTGAGTTATAGCACTTTGAATTTTTCTTATGGCTGACATTTTCAAACGATCTTAATTTTGTCATGCTATAACTAACGTATTTATGAACCGATTTGAATTAAACTTGGTATGTACATAGTACATTCAAATATCTTGACCGAGTTCGTTGGCCAGCATCATCCGAACTTTTGTCTCAAAATGGCGGCCATTTAAAAAAAATTTAAAATTTTAAAATTTTAAAATAAATGCGAAAAAACTCAAAGTTGAAAAATATTTTTATTTATGTGTTAGATCCTAAAACACCGATTCCAGAACACCTTTTACTTTGTCTATATCTTAAAAAATGATTGAGTTATAGCACTTTGAATTTTTCTTATGGCTGACATTTTGAAACGATCTGATTTTTGTCACGTGATAACACTCGTATTTATAAATCGATTTGGATGAAACTTGGTGTGTACATAGTACTTAGTAAATCCTGGGACGAGTTCGTTAACCACTTCCATCCGCCATCTTGTTTAAAAATGGCGGCCATTTAAAATTTTTAAAAGAAATTTAAATTTGAAATTAAGTATAAAAAAGTGAAAAATTGAAGAAAATTTTTTATTTTATGCATTTGACCTTCATACAAAAATTCGAAAGCACTTTTTGTTTCTTTTGTATCTTAAAAAATGTCTGAGTTATAGTACTTTTAATTTCTAGTGATGCTGACATTTTGAAAGGATCTGGTTTTTGTCACGTGATAACACGCGTACTTATACAGCGATTTGGATGAAACTTGGTGCGTAGATAGGACATACTTATGCCTGGACCGACTTCGTTGGCCAGTTCCAACCGCCGTCTTGTTTCAAAATGGCGGAATATTATTTTTTTAATTTAAATTTTAAAATTAGGTGCAAAAAAGTAAGAAGTTGAAAAAGATTTTGCTTTTGTCGTTTGACCTTTATACAAAGATTCTAGACAATTTTTTGTTTCATCTACATCTTGAAAAATGGCTGAGTTTTAGCACTTTCAATTTCCAGTGAGATTGTCATTTTGAAACGGTCTGAAATTCGTCACGCGTTATTACGCATATTTATAAACTGATTTCGATATAATTCCGTGTGCTCATGGTAAATTCTAAAGTTTTGACCAAGTTCACGGCCCAACTTTATCCGCCATCTTGTTTCAAAATCGCGGCCACTTAAATTTGTCAAAAATCTTTTAAATGTATAATGATGTATAAACAAAAAAAAAATAGAAATTGGAAAAAGGTTCTTTCTAAACTATTTATCTTAATAATGAATTCCGGAGTATTTTTTGCTTTGTCTTTGCCTTGAAAAACGGCTGGGATATAGCAGTTGGAATTTCTAATGTGGGTGACATTTTTTTTTTTTAAGTCAATTTGCCCGCGACAGCACTCGTATTTATTAATCGATTCCGATGTGAGTGTGCATGTTCACATGAATTAAAATTTCGATTAAGCTCATTGGTTTTTTTTTATCCATCATGCTGCTTTAAAATGGATATCGTGGAATTTGGCGACCCTATAAATCGCTTAACATAAAACCAGGTTGAATAAAAGATGACTAATTTCTAAAAATTCCTATTAATATTCATTATTGACAAAAACTAGTATTCTATCTTACATAATCGTGTTCCACTATTTTGAGCTTCGTATATTTGATTTATATAAATTAATATAAAATAAATAAATAAGTATATGAAAGCTACCTCTTCCTCCCGGCATTGCCGGAATGACTTTTATTAGATAGAGACGAATCAAAAAGTTCCTTGGAATCATTGTATCAAAGTCAAATGCATAAAATGAAAAAATTTCTTAAATTTTTAGCTTTTTTGTACTTAATTTCAAATTTTCAAGTTCTTAAAAAAAAATTAAATGGCGGCCATTTTTAAACAAGATGGCGGATGGAAGGTGTTAAAGAACTCGGTCCAGGCTTTATTATGTACTATGTACACACCAAGTTTCACCCAAATCGATTTATAAATACGAGTGTTATCACGTGACAAAAATCAGATCGTTTCAAAATGTCAGCCAAAGAAAAATTCAAAGTGCTATAACGCAATCATTTTTAAGATATAGACAAAGTAAAAAGTGTTCTAGACTCGGTGTTTTAGGATCTAACACATAAATAAAAATATTTTTCAACTTTTAATTTTTTCGCATTTATTTTAAAATTTAATTTTTTAAAAAAATTTTTAATGTCCGCCATTTTGAAACAAGATGGCGGATGATCCTTGTGAACAAACTCGGTCGAGATATTCGTATGCGCTATGTACATGCGAAGTTTCATTTAAATCGGTTCATAAATACGTTAGTTGTAACATGACAAAAATCAGATCCTTTTAAAATGTTAGCCATAAGGAAAATTCAAAGTGCTATAGCTCAATCATTTTTTAAAATATAGACAAAGTAAAAAGTGTTCTGGATATGGTGTTTTAAGATCTAACACTTAAAAAAATATATTTTTCAATATTTATTTTTTTCGCATTTAATTTTAAATGTAATTTTTTTTTTAATTTTTAAATGGCCGCCATTTTGAAACAAGATGGCGGATGATGCTGGCCAACAAACTCGGTCGAGATATTTGTATGTGCTATGTACATACCAAGTTTCATTCAAATCGGTTCATAAATTCGTTAGTTGTAACATGACAAAAATCAGATCGTTTTAAAATGTTAGCCATAAGGAAAATTCAAAGTGCTATAACTCAATCTTTTTTTAAAATATAGACAAAGTAAAAAGTGTTCTGGATATGGTGTTTTAAGATCTAACACTTAAAAAAAATATTTTTCAATATTTATTTTTCAAACTGAGAAAAGGGACCTTAAATATTAGGATTTTAAATTATTAAAATGGCTTTTCAAATTCTTTTTTAAATTGTCTGATAACTGTGGCGCTCTATCAGAATATTCAAAGAATGTCTAAATTCAATTCAAGGAAAAATAAAAATATACATTTCTCTCAATATTTTCCCTAGTTTTTCTAAAATTGAAGTTTATATATAAAATTTTAAAGTTTCACTTTTAGATATACGAGTTTGGAATTAAAAGCAAACAGTTATAAAAACGGAATGTCGGAATCAACAAACGAATTTGATTTTTCAGTCTTGTAAATAAAATTTTAATGGAAAAGTTTGGAAATTCTGTTACTTTCTTCTTAGATATAAATTAAAAGAAATGGAACAATAATTTTGAACGAGACATTTCATTTTCCCAGTAATAATAAACAGTTTATGAATAACTAGGCTTGAAAAGTTAGAATAAAGAAATTTACTTGTTGTTAAAAGGCTTAAAAATAATTTTTTTAGAAAAGAAGTTTTTTTTCCTTTGAAATAAGAAAAAAAAGAGTAGAAAAAAAAGAACGAAAAAATCATGCAAAAAATCAAGCATGGATTTTGAAATCCTTTCCAACACATTCTAAAAAATATAATTAAACTAAAATGTTTAATAATTTAACCCGTTCGGGCCTGGTATACTATTAATAGTACATGTCTTTTAATATAGTATTACTTTGTTTTAAGAATTACTTTTGCTGTTATTCACATGCATTAATTTTAGTATATATCTACGCATTTACAATATAACTTCATTTATGTTTAAGCAATTGATAATAATAATAATTAGTTATTATTAGCTTAATTCTCTTTGCGCTGTTACTATTCTTCTTTAAACATCTATTTCTCGCCTTAAATTTAAAATAAAAATTACTTTCGTGAACGAATCATGTGTAATAGAGCACGAAAAGTATTAGAAAAGTTGTTATAAGGTACCCTGGGGTAATAACGCCAGGCGGGGTAATAACGCCAAGTGCTTATATTTTGCATAATTATGAAATAATCAGGTAAATGACACCCATGTGCTCTGCGCAGAAGGGTTTTGAGTCATATAAATCGCAAAAAAAGCTTCAAGTTAATTTGTTTCATTTTTAGGTCCTATTGTTTTTACAAACAACTAAAATTAACGCTTGATCTAAAATTTGCGAGATACGTTTTGTGATGTGAACACTATATTTTTATCCGGAAATACTTTGTTAATTACATAAATTTGTAGTGCATTTCATGTACTTTTAAAATGTTGTTGAAGATTTCGGATATCTTCTCAAGATAATTTGTAATTTAAAATGTACTGCGCAATAACTATACCGGGGTAATAACGCCAATCCTCGATATTAATACCCCGGTTGATTCCCTACAGTGGCCGAGCTACATCCTAAATACTGATTCAAATAAACACAGTTAAAACTGTGCAATGTTTCTCATATTTCTATTTAAGCGGTCCTTTTTAAGCAAAAAGAAGCTCACGGTCTGATATTCTTTTGCCTCATCCCCCCCCCCCTCCCACACCACACCTTTATTTTTCTTACACTTTCACAAAAAATTGAACATTTTCAATAGCTTAGAATGCAATTTGTCAATTTCTAAGTTTGTAGAGTTTGTACTTTTAGAATTGGGCTATCTACATGCAATTATTCCATCTTATTTCATAATTTTGTTTGCATGGCGTTATTACCCATATAGGTGGATAATAACGCCAAATAGAATGGGTCAAGAAAAAACGCCATTACATTTTATAAATACATATCTGTTAAATTATTTTATTTTATATAGATAGTCAATGAGTTGCTGTATCAGATCCTATATTTGTTTGAAAAATACAATCTGAAACTAAGCCGTGAAAATTGGTAGAACCTTAACGTGGCGTTATTACCCCAGGCTACCTTATAAGTTAAATATTTTTGTTAAACAATATTTTCTAAACGTCACCAAAAATTCTTTCTTAGCTTATTGTCATAAGAATATTAATTGAATAGTATGCAAAACAGCAACATTTGTTAACTTTCAGACAGTGAAATATTCGTTAAAAACTTATTAATCTATTGGGATAGCTAGAGTTGCTCTTATTAACGTAAAAGGAATTTTCCTTGAAAAGTAAAAGAACATTCGGACCCTGAAAGAGTTAAACTTATGTGTCTAATCCAACTGTATGGAAATTCATAGCAAGTTTATTAACGCAATTTCAAAAATTTTCATGAAGTTTTGTTAATATATACGATTTTTGTTCCAGCCTCGTATTATATCTACGGAAATTTATGCATATAAAATAATATGTTGAAAGTTATTTCAGTTAAGCACATAGCACAATTAAAATTTTCCACCCAGTGATTTCGCCATTAAACGATTTTGTTGAGAACATTTGTGCGATCCTGTATAGGATCTGTATATATGATCTCAAGTGGTTAAATGCTTTTTTAGAACGTTTGTTGCCAACATAAACGTAGGTTCAAGCGATGTCTGTCAACATTATTTTTGAATCATTACTTTTGCACCGTCTTAGGTAGTTCATGAGATTGTGAAGAAATCGCAATTTAGAGCGTTTTAAAACAAAAAAACTATTTTTTATTTCAAAAGAAAAAAAAAAATCAGCAATAATGAAAATATAATTTAATATTATTTCTGTTAAGAAATTGAACACCTCATAACATTTATAATTATTATTATACAATATACATTTATAAGTCGTCAAAGAAATGTTCTATTACAGCAGATGAGAGTATAGTGCTATAATTCGAGCAAAATTTTCAAATATTAAAAGCCCTAAAAATTTTTTGCATGAAAATTTTTGAAGAGAAGAAAATATTTCCGAAAATAACTTTGCATACAATCTTTCCTAAGAATACTGTAGAAGAAAATTGAGTTAACACAAGAGCGTAGCGTTACTAAGCCGTGATTTTTTATGATTCTAATAAGGAACTAAACCAAGGGCTGGCTTCCAATATCTGTAACAACATATATTAATGGAGTTCCATCTCGTGCCAGTGTGTTTAGATGTTAACAAAATTAAAAATGCCTTCGAAATTCTTATTCGTATGAAGAACACTCAAGCATACTAATGTCTACTGTTGTCCCAAAAAAATTTGTCGGCTGTACAAAAATGTCAATCGATTACAATAACTGTACCTACCAAATGATACAGGAGTAACTTCACATTTTATGAATAACTGTATAGGAAATTATTCATGAACTGAATATGAAAAAAAAAAGTTTGTTCTTGATTTTCAAATTCTTTAACAAAACACCAAAAAGTGAAGAGTGTCAGAATCACTAAAATACTCTGAATTTATATTATGGTGATGGCCACTGTATCACTTCTAAATAATAACTAATGATGAGACGAACAAACCTTATTTGATGTTCGAACGCGTCAAGAAAGTAAAATTTGAGTCTGGGAGATGATCCTAAATGCACAGTGATGAACAGACAATGAAATATATATATATATATATATATATATATATATATATACATATACACTATATTGCCATTGATTATTGGACACTTGCGATTTTAGACATTTTACTAAATATCTAGAAAAATACACGAGGAATCATCTCGAAACTCTTAGTGTATAAATATAATAGTATACGTCATACATCTCCGTGAAGATTTTTAACCGAAACTCCATACGGGACCGTCAACAAATTAAAAAATAATGAATATCTTTTGAATAACCCTGTCAAAACTAATGTAGCAAAAGCGCTCAAACTCTAGATTATGATTGAATGCCTTATTGTAATATATTGTGTTCATTTTTATGCAAATAGCATGCATACTCGCAGAGTAATTAAGGTTTTTATAAAAATGGCCCCAAATTTTTCTAAGTTTTCCCCATATAATTTTTAGAGTTCTTAATATAAAATAATATTTTTTTCAGAAAATATGACAAACAACATTGCACACAGTACCCTGTAATCAGAATTAAAAAATAATGAAAATTGTATACAAAATGAGTTGGTTTATTAAAAAATGTTTTTCTGCGCATGCGTCAACGATATCAAAATTTCATTTGCATATTATGTTAGCTAAATGTATAGAGCAACTTTTGTGAAAGTCACAAAAATATTACTTGAAAATTCTGAAAATAATCGTCAATTGAATAAGTTGAAAATCCGTTATTCTCAAAATGAAGCAAAAACAAGAGGGGTTGTATCCATATGTTCATTGATTAGTGTCAATATAGAATACACAATACGGGATGTTACGACTACTTTTGGATAAAATCCCTCATTTTTTTGTTTCATTTTGGAAACAACGGATTTTGTCCTTTTTCTATAGACGATTACTTTCAGAATTTTCAAGCCATAATTTTGAGACTTTTACAAAAGTTGCTCTATACATTTAGCTAACATAATATGCAAATGAAATTTTGATATCTTTGACGCATGCACAGTAAAAAAATATTTAATAAACCAACTCATTTTGTATAAAATTTTCATTATTTTTTAATTCTGATTACAGGGTACTGTGTGCAATGTTGTTTGTCATATTTTCTGAAAAAAATATTATTTTATATTAAGAACTCTGAAAATTATAAGGGAAAAACTTAGAAAAATTTGGGGCCATTTTTATAAAAACCTTAATTACTCTGCGAGTATGCATGCTATTTGCATAAAAATGAACACAGTGTATTAAAATAAGGCATTCAATCATAATCTAGAGTTTGAGCGCTTTTGCTACATTAGTTTTGACAGTGTTATTCAAAAGATATTCATTCTTTTTTAATTTGTTGACAGTCCCCTATGGAGTTTCGGTAAAAAATCTTCACGGAGATGTATGATGTATACTATTATATTTATACACTAAGAGTTTCGAGATGATTCCTCATGTATTTTTCTAGATATTTAGTAAAATGTCTAAAATCGCAAGTGTCCCATAATCAATGGCAATATAGTGTATATATATATATATAAATATAAGCTAAAATAACAGAAGGCAATTACTACTAATATGTACATCACTAAGTGCCTTACAGAAATTCTTCAAGAAATGAATGTTAGAGGACTCATGATTCACGATGAAAATGCATTTACTCATTCAGTGAGGATTGCAGATGAATTTCTTGAAACATCATAAAGGCCAATGTGATAGAAAATCCACCCTATTCTTCTGGTTTCGCTATGTACAATTTTTAACTACAATTTAATCTTCAAAAAAAAAAAAAAGTTTTTTTTATTATTATTATGAATGATGAGGCTATAAAAAGTTAATTTTCATCTGTTCCAAGAACTGGATCGCTTAAGTCATTCAATTACAGAAAAATTCGCTTACAAAAGAGCTTTTTTCTTGATGCAACTACTTTGAACAATCCTAAGTGCTGATAAGTTTAAATTACCATTTAATCATACCTCAAAAAATTCAGTAAAACCCTCGTATCACTAAATTCTCAAAGACAACTTTGAAACTTTTAGGTTATGCAACTTAAATATACAATAAAAATCTGAATCCAAAGATACAATTTATGTTAGCACAGTTACGGTTTGGGACTATTTGACTTTATATTTTATTTCCGTTTCTATATTCAATAGTGTGTATTTTATTAATTCCCGCATGTATGCAATTACATAAAAGATTTTGAAAAGTTGAAAATATCAATTTAATTTAAATGCTTTAAGTGATAAATTAAAATAACATAAAAAGATTATAGCTTGACATGTTTCATTGCTCTTACGGCAACATTTTCAAAAGCAAATAAATGATAAAAAGAATTTTCTCGAAATAAACTGGAAAGAAAAATGAATAAAAATAATTGTGAGCGTGAAATATTACAAATTATTGTCTTAAAAACCTTTGAAGCATTTCCTAGGAAATGCTTCAAAGACAGTGCTTCAAAGACTTTAAGATAATAATTTGTAATATTACACGCTCACAATTATTTTTATTCATTTTTATTCATTTTTACATCCCGTTTTATTTTTTATATGCTCATGTTCACGTGATTTGTATTTTTCTGTTTATTTCGAGAAATTTCTTTTTATCATTTATTTGCTTTTGAAAATGTTGCCGTAAGAGCAATGAAACATGTCAAGCTATAATCTTTTTATGTTATTTTAATTTATCACTTAAAGCATTTAAATTAAATTGATATTTTAAAGTGATGTTTATATTATATGTAAGATGAAAAAATTAAAAAAAAAAGGTGGACAATTTTTTAATATATTCTGAACTTTTATAGGAAGTCTTATGAAATCATTAGCTATTTCATTACATACATAAATGAACTCTACATAAAATGAGCTTCTGGAAAATCATAATGATGTGTTGGATGTTTCTGAGATTGTACATCTTTATATATACAATAACTCTGATTATGTAATCTAAACGTTTTTATCAAACGATAAGAAATGGCTGAAAATGCTTTTTTACAAACAATGAATTTTAGAATAATTTCACATGTTTAATAAATATTAATAGAGATAATTCTTTTATTGATAGGTGTAATTGCTAACATCACAAACTCATAAATAAATATTACTCCCTTGTTGATCCCATATATTGCCAATCAGCTGTCAACGGAGAAAAACTAAGTAAAAACGTAGCAGGCAAATTGTGTAATAACTGATATTAAAAAAAACTGTGTTTTTAAGGCTGTAAATATATTTTATTGATAGTTTTAATTGCTATTATCATTTATTCGAGAAATATTTATTACAACTTGGATCTGTTTAAAATGTATTAATCTCTTCAGAAAGAAACTCATCGCAAATGTCTTTAATTACATGTTATTACTTCCAATATTTACAAATGCCAATTACTGTATACATTACATCTCAAACTCTTAAATAAATATTACATATTAAGACCTAAAGATAAAAAAATGACTATTTATGACTTTCAAGAACCTATCATTTTGTTTTCGCATACATCATGTCTATATTATATTTTTCTATGTAATCTCTCTGTGAAATGATCTATAATTTTATGCTACAAATATATTTGTGTCAAAGAAAAAATCTCTTCTTTTATTTTAATTAGTAGCATTGAACACAATTAACCGAAATACACAATACACTATGAAATAATGTATGGCAGAAACTAAGCTGATATCACTAAGTTACTAAAGATGTATAAACTACATCTGGCCAATAATAGGTACACGATATATTTAACGTCAAATAGAAGACAAAAATGTAAGCTATCTTTCTTTGCATTAATTTATTGCTGTTAAATTTAAATAGAAAACATACTTTAAAAATATTTGTCATGACTACATGACTCGAGTTTAATCGTTATTGTATAAAATACATATTTACCATTTTGTCCATCAACATCTCCTAAAAAAGTATCATATTTGTAAATTTTCTTTTAATTGAATGTCACTGATATATCAGTTATAGCACTCACATCAACGTGAAATACTGCAAACACTTGAATTCGAACTTATGAAATAAAATTATTTTTCATTAACTAGATTCTGAGGTCCAGTAATTCCTTCACTAATACGAGAATAATGAGTTAGAATTTTGAAGAAGTTTTAGAATATTACATTTACAAATAATTTTCATTTATTTACACAAGTTAAAGATATAATAAATTCCAAATATATAGAATCATTAATGAAATGTATGAAGACTTTTTTTACACTAAAATAGATTCAATATTAGACAAGCTGAACATATACCGTTTTCAAACGGTTTTATTTTGCAGGAAATTTAGAGTACTTCGACATACAGGAACATTTTTCTCTATATTACAATAAAAAATAAAACTGGATGAACTTTTACCAGTTATTAAAATAAAATAACTATAAAGCAATTATATATTTTTGTTTTACAGAACATCGTTTTTATTATATGAAATTATTTTGAATAATTAATATTAAAAAAGACTTCTTTCAAATAAATTTGCATTTGTTATAAAAGATAAGGTACCCTGGGGTAATAACGCCAAGTGCTTATATTTTGCATAATTATGAAATAATCAGGTAAATGACACCCATGTGCTCTGCGCAGAAGGGTTTTGAGTCATATAGATCGCAAAAAAAAGCTTCAAGTTAATTTGTTTCATTTTTAGGTCTTATTGTTTTTACAAACAACTAAAATTAACGCTTGATCTACAATTTGCGAGATACGTGTTGTGATGTGAAGACTATCTTTTTATCCGGAAATACTTTGTTAATTACATAAATTTGTAGTGCATTTCATGTACTTTTAAAATGTTGTTGAAGATTTTGGATATCTTCTCGAGATAATTTGTAATTTAAAATGCACTGCGCAATAACTATACTGGGGTAATAACGCCAATCCTTTACATTAATACCCCGGTTGATTCCCTACAGTGGCCGAGCTACATCCTAAATACTGATTCAAATAAACACAGTTAAAACTGTGCAACGTTTCTCATATTTCTATTTAAGCGGTCCTTTTTAAGCAAAAAGAAGCTCACGGTCTGATATTCTTTTGCCTCATCCCCCCCTCCCACACCACACCTTTATTTTTCTTACACTTTCACAAAAGCTTAGAATGCAATTTGTCAATTTCTAAGTTTGTAGAGTTTGTATTTTTAGAATTGGGCTATCTACACGCAATTATTCCATCTTATTTCATAGTTTTGTTTGCATGGTGTTATTACCCATATAGGTGGGTAATAACGCCAAATAGCATTGGTCAAGAAAAAACGCCATTACATTTTATGAATACATATCTGTTAAATTATTTTATTTTATATAGATAGTCAATGAGTTGCTGTATCAGATCGTATATTTGTTTGAAAAATACAATCTAAAACTAAGCCGTGAAAATTGGTAGAACCTTAACGTGGCGTTATTACCCCAGGGTACCTTACTATTTATTTTAGAAAGGAATATCGAAAATTCAAAGTAAGATTATATGTCACAATCAATACCATAAAACAATTTTACTTTATAATAGTGATTGTCTTAAAAATGAAACAATTCTGTAATTTTTATTTTCATGGACTTTTCTATCACTCTTTGTACTTCTGTTTTTCACAAAGGTCAAAGTTTCATTAACGAAATTAAATTAATTAAACTAAAAGTCTCATTAGTTTCAGCCTTAAAAAGATAATGTTACCTCTGATATTTTATTACTATATTCTTCGCTATTCATTTTTTTCTTTTTTTCCTTTTTTCATTAAATACAGAAAAGTACTTAAAATCTATTTCTGCTTATAAAGTGTATTTTTAGAATGAAATTAAATATTCTCACGAATAAAAGTAAAAGTGACACTACTAAATTTTAATAAACTTTCATATTCATGTGAAAGTCTTAAATGTGGGTACGAAATTTAATCGTGAAGTATCATCTTTAATTAAGTCCATTTATAAAAATTTTAATTAATATTATTATTTGCCTTAATGAATGTGATAGGTCATTTTATTAAAATGTTTAAAACGTAAAATAAACATAAAATCAAAATCAAAAATCTATAGAGTTTCAATGTACGCTGCGATTTTTTTAATTCTATGCAATTTAATAAAAAATAAATAAAAAGATGAATCGTAAGGTAGATTTTATATTCGTGCAATTAAGATGACTATGCGACTTAATATTTAATTGCTCCATCTATATTCATTATTCCGGTGGCGTATAATTTGCGTATCTTTTTTTTTATAGCATACGTCTGCGATTAATTAAGAATATGTTTACTTTTCAAAACGATACATAATTATGATGACTGACGAATGATACTTAAATTTAATCTCTTTTATGTATCAATTTTTCCATTATGTATTTAATGTTAATAACAAATGAAAACCAATTAATTAAGGTTGATGAATAACTGGGATATATAAATCATCATATGAGTGTTTATAACATTTTTGAAGAATAAGTTAAATAAGTTTTCTGTTACAATCTCCCATAGTAAATTAAAAATATTCAATTATAGATAATTTAATTACAGTATTCAAAATCACATCTATAATGTTTGAAATGCCTTCACTTCACAATTATTGGAAGTAATTTTTTACTTTTAATTTTAACAGTTATAGAAAGGTGATCAATATTTCATCTTAAATCATTTACTAAATTCTCTTTCGCACGAACCTTAATTTCACAATTGTGAAATATTCATGAAATAAAGAATCAAAGAAACAAAAGAAATAAATCATCGTTAACATCTGCATACATTTTTAACATGTATTTTCAACTTTACTGTACGCTTCGAATTCTTATGCCGATACGACGTATAACACCATATATGCCTCGATAACGCCGTACTCAGTTCAACATGTTAGCATTTGTTCCTGTTGACATCTGGTGTCGATCGTTCCTTTGATTTTCATAAATTTTTGTCTAATTAAATTTTCAGTAATAAAATGAGTCTAGTCTCGTTCACTCTTTACCATCATAATTTCGCGTCAAGCACACTTCCTAAAACTACAATAAGCAGTAATTTAAATAATGCTTAAAACTTATAATTCTTTTGCCAAGTACTTTGGTTGTTCTCGCATTTCTGCTAAACTTTTGTCAGTTGATTTCTTTCCTCAGCAAAATGTGGTTTCCTGCAATTGTTTAGTTCAGTTTTACCTTAAACTGGTAAGCATCAACAGCTAAATTAAGTGCTTTGAAGTGTGTTCGTATGGTCCTTTTCTGTTCATATTCTCTCACGGCCTCATTTTAAGTTTCAATAAATGCCTGTTTTCCCTCTTATCTTGATTGAGTTTTTTGAAGGCCTTTTAAAGGACTTCTGTAATGCAAAATTCAGCTATCTAACAATAAACAACACATAATTTGGTATTCTCTTCCTAATTTCCTCCAATTATATATATATATATATTACATGTACACAGATAATGAACCTACTTTGGCATTTTCTTGCCTGACTCAAGGACTATTTTCGTCATAGCTTATTTCTGCTTTCTTCCTGCTCATTTCAGCGCTATGTTTGTGGGTGTTCTACTCCCGCTGTGTGTTATGCTATCGTAGATCGTCGTTCCCGCCTTTTTCAGGCACTGTGTTCATCAACGTGAAGGCTCAGTGGGCCATTGTCTGTCCGTCAAAGATTGTGTGTGCGTTTTCAAGTTTAGAGAAATCTCTTCGCTGCTTCTTGTCTGTTCCGCATTCATCTCAAAAAGACCCTTCGCCTTGTTGCTAAAACTTTGGCTTTTCGCACATCGCTATTATTTCATATAAAAAGTTGTTCTTTTAAATTACATAAATGTTTCATTTAGCTAAAAGAATATGTATCTTTTATGTAGATAATAATAATCTGATAATAAAATTCTAAACAAAAAATATAATGTATAGTAAAATACTGGTATCCAAAAGCCGGGGATATTGCAACTCTGCCTTATGTAATCTAGCTGAGTTTGATACTACTGCTTGTGGACTTCACTGATGAATATTGGTACAAAAATTGTCATTATAGCGTTAGGTTTGATCGGAATATTTCCAAATTTGAGGAAAACCTGCTGGTCATTTTCAAAAACCTATACAAATTTCGGGTCTATTTTATCCATAATGATTGTGCATCTATTTGTCGTTGGCACATTCTTGAAAGTATCCCAAATATTGTTGTTACAGCACCTCAATCCAACGAAATATTTTCAAATTCGAAAAGGACCTGTCTGGCATAATAAAAAACGTAGTAAAAAAAAATTGTATATTTCTATTATAACTATATGAATATAGAGACAAGTTCAGAATTTTTATTTATAAACTTGCTAAAAGAGTGTACTGTGGGATAAAATATAACAGATTAAAAACTACATACCATTTTATTTGAAGTTTAAACAATAGAAACAATGATAAAATTATCTCGACAGTTTCAACCGACCTTTTACCCTTTGTCCCTTGTGTTTTACCTTCAGCTCTCATTGAGCTAGATAACATGCCTATGTCAATTCATCGTTATTTTCCCTTGAAAAAGGCCGAGTATTTTGGTTGAAACCGTCGGGATAATTTTATCATTGTTTCTAATGTTTAAACGTCATACAAAATGGCACGTAGTTTTTAATCTGTTATATTTTATCTCAATGTATATTGCTTTAGCGAGTTCATAAGTAAAAATTCTGAGCTTGTCTCAGCATACATATCGTAAACCGCAGTGTAAAGTTCACTCTTAAGTATTTATTAACTATACATAACTTCATACATTCTTCTATGACGCAGTGAGGACGTACGAGCACCATGACATAAAAACGAACAGACTTACATTTTGTAGAAATGTGTTTCTTGGGACCTATAATCCCTAAAACATGTAACCATGTTTAAAACTGCAAACCCCCCAAAATTCGATTACAATACTTTCTTCATTAGAAAGAAGAAAGTAAAAAAGACACATTAAAATGTCATTTTCGTTGCATTCATAATGTTATACTTTCACTTATTACGCTTATAAATGTGCTCACAGTTTTATTTAGCTACATATTTATATTAAAAATATTTTAATTCTGATAGTTTAAAAATTATAAAAATGCTACAAATAATTTATCTCTACACTCTGAGAAAAAACCTGTAAATTTATGACCGTTTGACCTTTAATTTTCACGGACAAAAGCCTTATTTCATGATAAATGATCTCATCCACTAAATGAGTGGCCTTATCTAGATACTTAGAAATTACGGGCAATTCACATATTGTTAAAGTTCTAGCCTGTTTGTTAAGAAAAATACGATACAACCCCATACATTTTTTCAGCTATGATGTAGCCCTTAACTTTAATCATGTTTCTAAAAATAATATCACTTAACCAAAATAGTAAAATACTTATTAATCCGCCAAAAAATCGATTCTGTAATGATTATCAATGTGCTAGGGAAGAGCAAGTAAAATGTTATTGTGTTTTAAAGTGTATTATATTCAGTTTGTTATCCTATAAAATGTAAATTGCAGAAAACGATGGACTTGGATTTTCTTTTAAGGGATATTACTAGAATCTCTGTTGCCGGCCTTTGCCCGTAATTTTACAGAAAATTTTAATAGTGCACTTTGAAAAAAAAATTTAAAGTTACAATGAATTTTCTAGTAATTTGGATTTCATAAAATATTTTATGGAAAATAATAATAAAATATCATGTATTATATACACTTTTGTCCTATAAATAAAAAAATGTATAAGGTTACTAATTTTTTTTTAGGAAATTGTGTTGCCTCAAAATTTTATGTCTCTAAACTCCGGATTATGGTTAAAATTTTAATAAGATTTCAATAATTTTAGTAAATTATTTTAAAAAGCTACAGAAATCTTAATTCTTACATAAACTAGTTTTGTAGATATACATATTTTTTTTGTATCTTGTGTTCACACAAAAAGATAGTAAGCATACAGCTTTCTCTAACTTTACATCTGTTCGATTACATTTTTTTTCAGAGTACTTAAAGATGTGTATAGTTTAATTTCACTCATGTTTTATTGTAAATAATTTTTCAACTAACTATCAAGAATGAACTAACGCTGGAAATTATTACATATTTTATAATTGATTATAACATTACTAGCTAAGCGTAAAACTAACAGAGTAGTGAAAAATGTAACAAATGTGTGTAAGAAATTCCAAGGTGGGCATCGCCCTCATATCTTAAATGGTAGAGCACTTGGAGCGATATTCCAATGTTCCGCGTTTGATCCACGGCTTGGACAATTTTAAACTTGTACATTTATTAAATATTCAATAATTTCAAATGAGATTTGATTCCTGATAAGAAATAAAAAAATTCATTGCAATTAAATATGTATTTACATATGCTGGGATTATTTATGTCTAGTGTTATGCGACAGGTGTGTGTGCTCATGCAGTAGTTTTTTTCTTCTGCTGTAATTGCAGCCTTACCAACAAATGAGATTGAGAAATGCCAAGCTGGGCATCGTCCTCATTAATCTAAATGATAGAGCACTTGGAGTACTATTACAAAAGTGTTTGTTCGATCTTTTGATTGGACATTTATTTCACTTTGTTAGTCTTACACTTAACCACCAATGTGAAAATCAATTAGTAAATATTCAAAAATTTTAAGCGTAGTTTCACTCCTGATAATTAATTGAAAAATTAATCACAATTAAATATGTAAACATTAATTAACCTTCCAAGTACTGTTTAATTCCATACACCTCATTGAAACCTTGTTTTACCTTGTTTTAATGTCATGTTTAATTTTTTAAGACAGTGTAAAATACTTTTGTTAAGAAATAAAGAATGTTTTCTTTAAACATTTTAACATGAAATTTAAAAATAGTTTTAAATAAAGTTAATTTTCACATGTGTTAGCTTATATATTAATATTATTTTAATATAAATTGATTTTATATAGATTGTTTGTAAAAATATAAATCTAGATATGAAATAAAATATAGTTTTCTGTTTGAAAATATAGCCAAAGAAAAAAAAAAGAAAATTAGAGCGTTACTTTAACTTCAAAACGTAAATGATATACGAAAACTAATTCCTGGTTTAAAAGTGGGAAAAAAACTAACAACTAAGAAAGAATGCAACGTATCTAATAAATAGATAAAAATAAAAAAAGTGCAGTTTTAGCAAATGGAATTTAAAGGTTCATTATATACATTTTGGAAAGTTCGTTTAATAGATACAAAAGTTTATAGAATTCCTTTTATAAATAAATAAATAACATAAAAAGAATATAATTGAAAACCTCTAAACATATTGATTCGCGGCGTAAAAGAAAATTGAAGCAATAAGTTAAATTTCTATTTTTAGATTTCTCCTGAGTTTGAATATTTTACTCAAAGAGTGCATTAATTATTTTTTATATATATATTTAATATTATGTTGAGGTATACATATAAAGCGTGTTTAAAAATACTTTTTCACAGGAAGCAAAACTTTCTCACTGTTGCCAATCTTTTAGATTTCTAAATATATCGATTTCCAATTCCAATTATTATTATTATTATTATTATTATTATTATTATTATTATTATTATTATTATTATTATTATTATTATTATTATTCCAGAAATTTGAAATTGTTCGGAAATATTAGTAGTCCTAATTTTGAAATTTTGCCAATTATGCTATTTTAGGGAAATAATTGGAAATTCCTTGCCTATTATTGATAAAAAAATTGTAAAACTGTTTTCTCCTCATTTGATTTTAAAAGCTCGGAAAATATGATTCTTTTACATTATATATATAAAAACATAATTACAAATATGAATGTAATCCTTGAGGATATTAATCATTTTAAAATGTACTGAAAATTGCTCAAATCTTTAGAACTATATTATCTTAATTAGTGTCATTATTACAGTGAAACCTGGAGGTTAGTGAACGGAATATTACACTAGAAGCACTTAGAGGGCTAAAAATATATAGACCATACACCAGAATGCATAAAGAATGTCCATCCCAGTAGCCAAAGAATATTGGACCAATATTGGCTACATCCTGGAGCAATATTGGCACATTGGCGCAATATTGGCATAAAATATTGCACCAATATTGGGGTATATACCTTTTGCCCTTATTTAGCCAATATTTGCAGCCAATGTTATGCCAATATTGAGGTTTTCATGGAAATATTGAAAATAAAACGATAATATTGGTTAAATATTGGGATTTCATTAGAAATATTTCCAATTTAACGCCAACATTTGTACAATTTTGGCGTTTTATTGGAAATATTTCCAATGAAAGCCCAATATTGGCATAATATTTTCTGCTAATATTGGCTAAATAAGAGCAAAATGTAAACATCCAAATATTGGAGCAATATTGACGTTTTATTAGCAATATTTCCAATTAATAAAATATTGGCGCAACGTTGGACCAATATTGGTTTGCTACTAGGGCAATATATGTATAGTAATCAATGACCTTGAAATTATTCTTCCTAGTCCAACCTACTTAAGTACTAGTGAAATCGAACTCAACTGAATATCACTTTTGATTTCTCCGTGTAATTTCCCATAATCGGACTATGTTTTCTGCACTTTTGTATTCAAGGGATTGCGAAAAAAAATGACAGAAAAATAGCTAAAAATTTCTCCAAATATTGAAAATTTAAGAGTTCCCGAATCATTAAAAATGAAAATTCCAGCCATTTTTTAAAAGGTAAATAAACAACAATATTAGGTGTTATAATGAGGTGTAATATGACAACATCCATTCATTCCTCTTATGAACTGTAATGCTCTTTTTCATAAACAGTACCAATGACTTATTTACAAAATATAAAAACGTTGATCATTGAAATAAGCAGCTAAAAGTATAGTTATATTCCACTCACGTAACATGTATCTAATTTTTAATAAAATGCATTTTTCTTGTCTGTATATTAAAATAAAAATTTGATTATATTTATGACATTCAGGTCACAAGAGAAACAAAATTTGATTGATTATACAGAAAGAAAATGCAGCAATACAAAAATTTATTACAAATTAAACACATAGTAAGTGGACCAAAATAGTATTTAGCTGTTTACATATGAATTTTAATATTAATTAAATTTTGTAATAAAATATTTGGAATTATTTATGGAAATTTGCTCTAACGATCACAAAAATAACAATAAAGGCTCCCATTTGAGATCATTAGTTTTTACGTTTTATAATGAAAAATTATTAAGTTAAACTTTAATGGAACAAACTAACATCCTTATTTACAATTTTCCGAAATGAATTTCAGTTTTCTTTAAATTTTTGTTTTATTTTATTTATTTAATAATACTAAACGAAATTCTTGAATAAATTGCTTTGGTAAAGTAATAACATCTGAGATGATTCTTGTTTCTTTTAGTACAGTTCATATCATATTATTTTTCAGGCTCTAAAACATAAAAAAAAGTAATTTCTACTTAAAAGCAATATATTTCATTCTGACTCTTACATAATGCGTTTCTTTTTTATCTTTAATATCTCCAAAAGTCCCTAGGATATGCGTTTTATTTTCGAGAAATGGAATTTTTTCATCTTATTGTTTCGAAATGGGATTCTATCTAAATTTAACTTAGGTGTTTAATTGCTTATGTTTTAAGGAATAAAAAAATGCAGAAACATGACTTTTAAAATAACGCAAGTAAAATAACTTTTAACAATTCAATTACAAACTTATGAAATGTAAAGTTTATATTTTTTAACATTCCCAATAATTATTATAAATTTGTTATCAGAAAAATACGTCATGTGTGACGTATTTAACGTCAAGCAAATGTGACAGTCACGGTAAGCCATTATTGGTCTTTAATCTTGTAGTTTGGGGATAATACTATTTTGCTCGATAAGACAATTGAGTATTACTCAGTTGGATAAAATAAACATATTTATTTCTGCAAAAATGATAATCATGTTGATTAACAGTTTACTGTATTGGATTAGGAATCTCATTTCCAATTAAAATATAGATTTTAATTGATATTTGAATAAAATACCAGGAAAGGAATAATTGAAGAATTCAAAAAAATTATTGCAAATATCTCGGCAACTAATTATGTGATCTACCTCTTTCTTTATGCAAAATTTATATATTTTATATTGTATTTTACATTCACTCCTTAAAATACAAAAAATTAAAAAGAATCATATACTTTTCATCAGAAGGAAAATTTCGTGAGTTTAAAAAAATAGTTTCGTATAATCGAGGTTACAATATTCAATAGGCTTATTGCCACTATTACATACTAAGTACACACCAAATTTCATGTCTCTGTCTCCTTTTTGTTCGGGAGATAGACAGACATACAGACACACAGACACATAGACCTGCGACATTTTTTTTTTCTAGAAATATTTTTTTCGGAATCACCAGTGCCTTAAACGCTTAAATCCGTCAATTTTGTTTTTCGATTTTAAAGATTTACCCTATACTTTATACTATAATGAGTAAGTAAAAAGGATAATTTGATATACGTAAATATAAAATTTGTAAATAAACATTACCAATTATAAGAAATATTTGATTCAAATATTATCGTCAGTTTCTTTTAAGCAAATGTAATCGTAATGTGGTTTAAATTTTAATTTTCTTTTCAATGTTTTTGCTGAAAATGTATTTACGGTAATTGTTGTTTAGTGTTTATCCATTTAGAATATTTATGTTCAAAATATCTACATTTTTTTCGAAAGAAAAATCTTAATAGTATCTTGCCATGTAATACCTAAGATTAAACATAATGAAGATTACTACTCTGAATTGATAGTAAATATTTTAATTAAAAGGTCCTAAAAATATTCCAATACTGATCTATTTTAGGTATATCATTTCAAACTCTAACGAAATAGCCTTGGTTTTAAATTAGAAATATTTTTTTAATTATAAATTTTAAATTACTGTTTCTCAAACACTTTCTGGCAGTTTAATTTAGTTTTGATTAAATAATTGATAATTCAAGCAAAATAGATAACGAAAATAAATTAAATGTACTTCTTAAACTTTTAAGTAGATAAAAATGTATGCTTTAAAAGATTACTCATGTATTTTTATTTCTTTTTTATTTCTTGATCTCTCATATTTCAAATAGTTACGGAATGTTTATTAAGGCATCATCTTCTGGTCTTACTGTTCTGTTTTAAGTATATTTATACAAAATAAATAAATAAATTAATGAATAACACGAAATTTCTTTGAAGTTTGATAAATAACGGGATTTAAAAAACTGCTATGAAGGGGGAAAATGTCCTAAAAATTAGTGATATTTGACAATTTTGCTTCTTGATTATCTATCTGTTTATGACTATATTTGTGTTTTTATTTCCCTTTAATTTCCTTTTTTTGCAGTTTGTAGTGTATATTACAGATATGTGTCGCATTATTTTATATAACTAAAAATTACAAATATAAATTACGCTTATAAAATGTAAAAATATTGCAACTAAAAATTATCCATTTCTCTTTATAACTGAAGAATTTGATAAAAATAAATTAATCTTAAAAATAAAGATTAAAAAATGTGTTTCTTGTTAAAATAATACTAAGTGTTTCGTTTAAAAATATCTTCTCTCAGTATATTGAAGCATGTAATTTTTTTTTCTAAATTTTTTTTTTCTGGAGTTGAAAAAATAAAAGCTTTTAAAGTTTTTATTTTTTTATTTTTTGCCGTTGTTGTTTTTGTTGTTCTTTGCACAAAATGAATAAAATATAGATGTAATGTTTTCATTTAAACGTAGGCTATTCTGAAAAAAAAGTAAAATTCTAAACTGAAAATAAAATACTTAAAAAATAATATATTTAATTACATTCAGTGTTTTTGATGGAAAGATATGTATTTTTAGAAACCTTTTTTTCTACTCTTCTTCAGCATAACAAAGAATAAGCTATTAAATTCTGAGTGACTTTACATACAAAAAAGGATTTTTTTTTCAAAGTTTTTTCTTTTTGTTTCGCAAAAAAAATAATGTTTATGAATTTTTTTTTTCGGTAACTAGCTCTGAAATAAATTATATCACGTAAAACTTTTTTAAATTAAAATAACAATGAAAGATAAATGTAATATTTTTGAAGTCATTTACAGCATTTAATCAATTGTTTTATACATTATATATTTGTATTTTAGTTAAAATGTTTCCGCTTTATATCTTTGTTATATAAGCTCACAATATTTATTTCTAAAAATTTTAAGTTGAGATAACGGTATTTTTTTTTCTAAAAATTACTTTCTCTGCTGCTTTTCTGTCTTTCTATCTTTGGAGTTCTTTCAGGAATGACCTGTCAGGCGCCTGCATAATGCCATTATGTACATTTAGAAAAATTCGCTTTATACAGTCACAGCAATTCAAACGTTATATGAGAGGAAATTGTTGTAGAAATGGCTGGTATTCCGCGGGTACCGGTTTGCATAGTTCTAGTAGAGAAGTCAGCTGGTGTACCTCATTTATGTGTCTGAAACAGTACTTTATATATAATTGTAATTCTTTATATTAAACCGAGCTGCTATTATATGCCTATCATTCTTTACTATGAACTTGAAAAAAAGTATATGTTAACCTATTATGCGAAATGCGTATTGCATGAAGTCCATTAACTAAAGAGATAAGTTTTTGAAGGTAAAATGAAATTTTATTGGCTAAGTTTGCAAAATTAATTCCAGTATGTGTATGATGTCGGATTTTTTTATTTTTATTTTAAAGAATCCTTAATTATAATTTATCTTTAAGTATCACAATCCTTAAAAAATTCTTCTGCAATATATATATTGCATATTGAATGTTGTGCCAAACACATTTAATTAAACCCCACATTGCAAGTCCATTAGCCATACCATCTGTCGTCAGTTGGATTTCTAAGTTACTATTTAGTCATCTCCAATCTATAAAAGGAGGGAAGCGGATTTAAGTGAGAAAATTTTAACAAATATTAAACAGGAAAATATGGTCACCTCTCAATGAAAAAATAGTATAGGTAATTCAACCAAAAGTGTGGGAAATGCTTATCGTAATTAAAAGAAGGAGGATTTTATGTAATATTTCTAACAATATGACAAAAAGGGAAATAGCGACTTCAAAATTAAGTTTTTGCTCTCGGGAGGTGATTCTCACTGACCTCTAGTGTCTGACTTAAATGAGAACTCAAAATGTTCTAAACTCCAGTATTTCACACTAATTTTCTTCGCCTTATCTTAGGCCGAATAATCTGTGATAAAAGATGGTGAAAATAATTATAAGATATTAGTGATGTATTTGGAGTCCCGATTTACCAGGAATACCTGATAGTACTAGCAGGGAGAGAGAGTCATTCTTCAAGCGCAATGGGTTACAATATCGTTATAATTTTTATAGATATGAAAATTCTTAGAGAAAGTTAAGTTCATGTATGGAACAGGGTTTAGAGATGATTTTAGCTGGATTGAAATGAAATGCGCGGTTAATCTCCCAGTGTTAAGCAACTGTAGATTTATTTATTTCCTGTTTTTGAATATATTGTTGAAGAACATTAAAACAAAATTTAAAATACCGTTTGATCTACCTAATATAAGAAAACCCTACTCACTTATTTTTTCCACTAAGGACGTTACGATAAAGGTTATTGAAATTAGTATACTAAAAATTGCGCATATCCTGGCTTTTTAAACGCTGTTTTTAAATTTAAATTACAGTGCACCAATAATTAATAATCGTTAATAATTATAGTCATAATATTAGTCATAATATGTAGTCATTAAATCCTAATGATTAATAATCATACTTGTCCTCCATGTCTAGCTGTTCCGACAAATAAACTTATAATAATAAAAAAACAAATCGCTGTGTGTGTGTCGGCGATGACTCGTCGCATGCAGAAGTCTGAAAATTTAGGTGAAGAAAGTCCAAGATAGGTCCTGATGCACCCGAGCATTAGTTATTATAAATATTTTAAGGGTCACGGCCCCTTGGCCTCTTAATATTTTTATGTACTAAATTGTAAATAATTTGACCCCCTTTTTTATCTAATCATCTTTTTTATTGAGGGACCTTTCTCCACTTAAATATTCTGGCCTTTTTACTTTTCAGCTTTAACCTTAGACTCTTGAAGCCCGCTTCAGGACCCCTTAAATTTTTTGTGACAGTAAATTGTTAATTAATTGTTTCCATTTAATTCTATTATTATTTTTGTGATACATGTTCCATTTAGATATTGTCAAACTTTTACATTCCACATAAGACAATAGGGCTCTGTAGGGAATTATAGGGTCCGGCACTGGGCCCCATGAATACTTTTTGCGAGAATCATTCTTATCACCCTAAAGGATATAGCCGGGTTTCTTAGTAAAATATGCCTTTGAGTCAACCACGTCGTGTCCTACATGTATCGATAACACTTAAAAAGAAATGCATTTCTCCCCAGTTTCAAGCTCATATCTCAAGTCCATTGGGGGGGGGGGGGGGGTTATGACCCTTAATACTCATGTTTAAAAAAGGCGCATTGTACCGAAACTACTAGTCGGATTTCAACTAAAAAAAAAAAAGAGGATGTATAATATTATTATACGAATACGGGATATTTTTTTCAGAATTTTCTCAAAAAATGGACGAGTTCTATATATATATATTTTTAATTAAAAAATTTAATTACCAATCGGTTAAAAATTCATTTAGAACAAGAAAGATAGATTGTCTAAAAACAGTGAAAAAAATACATATTATTGCTTTTTTACATAATTTTTTTTGTTGCTGTTAGCGATAACAATCAGCTTTGAATTCAATGATTAATATATGTTGAAAAATTCTATGAATGATTAATATATTTTGCAATACCCTGCGATGACTTGGAACTAGTATCAAATGCACTTGATTTATAAATAAAGTGAGATTGGTGTGAGACACTTCCCCCCCTCCCCCTCGGAATAAGCTTCTTAACTTTTTTATATGTTGCACCACACGTAGGAAGTTGAAACTAATACAAAATAGTTATTATATCTCTTAACATTTTAGGCAAAAAAAAAAAAAAATAAGGTGGTCACTTAAATATTTTAATCAATTTTTTATTAAAATGTTAAATTAAAAAGAGGATAATTTTTATAGCACTCGTACTTTCGTTGTAAAAATTCTGAAAAATTATCCAGTATTCATATAATAATATTATACATCCGTTTTTTTTTTTTCGTTGAAATCCGTCAAGTAGTTTCAGCACAATGTGCCCTTTTTCAAAACGGTTATTAAGGATCATAATCCCCCATGAACTTGACATATAAGCTTGGAAGTTGGGAGAAATACATATCCTTTTAAGGCCTACCGATTCATTTAGGACTCGATGTGGGTGATTCAAGGGAATATTTTACTAAGAAACCCAGCTCTACTCTTTCTTACATTTTCAGTGCAAAATTTTTAAGTTGAGTCTTTTACTTTTTCCCAGGGTCAACACCCTGATATTTTAATTCGGGCCCTGGGGCCTTTTTTCAAACATTTACCCAATTAATTGGTGCATTTTTTCAAAAATATTATTCCTATGAATAATTCATACTCTATGATTAATTTTGACTATTAAAGATCCAAAGCACTATCAACTGAAACATTTAAAAATGTTTTCATGTTAGGGACCCGATTTTAACTGTCGATTGTCTCTGGGGTTCCCTATTATAGCTCCCTTAAAAATAATCTGATTCACTAACTTTTTTTTTTCTATCAACTTCTTAGGTCCTTCCGCTACTCCACGAACAATAAGAAAATTTCTCAGACTACACCTACCTCTAATTTTGAACATCAATCGCTTTATTGACGATATTGGTGTAGCTTCTTTAAAAATGATCCAGATTGCTTTCAATATTATTCAAGATAGTTTTAGCTTCCTCCTATTATTTTAATAACTACAGAAATACATTTTGGCCCCCTAGGGAATCGTAGGGCCCAGCATAGGCCCCCCTGAACATTTTGTGAGACAAGCATATTTCACTCCTTAAAATTTTCATCTCCTCAGTGCAAAATTTTAAAGTTGAATCGTGGACTTTTCTTCCATAACTAAAGCCCTTTCATTTTTATTGAGGCTCTAAAAAACTCTTTTAAACCTTTATCCAATAAATTTTTGCATTTCTTTAAAATATTATTCTAACTAGTAATTCAGGACCGTCTTTTTAAATTTAATTTGCCTTTTGGGGTCCCTATTATAGATCACGGAAAACGATCCAAATCACTAGATTTTTCCTTCTAACAACTTATTAGGTCCTTCAACTACTACAAGAATAACAGCAACAACAGAAAAAAAAAAAAACATATTTTAGCTACCACAAATTTTGAATATTAATTGTGCGTTCTCGGGTCTCTTGGTACGACATCTTTAAAAAGGATCCAAATTGCTTGCATTTAACATAGCTTTAACCTCCTCCTATTACTTTACTAACTACATAATATTTTATATCCAACTATGTGCGAAATAAGTTCCTGACTATTTAGAGCCTGGAAAAAGGCACTAGACGTTTTCTTTTTTTTACCAAAAATTATTCAATTGCACCTTCTTAATCCAATCTTCTTTTTTGGAATATTTTTTCTATTTAGTTAGTTCCACGTTCTTACATTTCATTCAAGACACTGAGAAATAAACACTAAGAACTAAGACATATGCTCCGGTAAAGCACTTTTTTTTTTTTTTTTTTTTTTTGCTATGCATATTTTACTTTTTATTTTTTCACCTTTATAGTTTACATTTTTTAAGTTGATTTTTAGACTCTTCTTCCAGGATCTACAACCCGATATTTTTATTGGGGTGCTAGATCCTTTTTAAAAGCATTTATTAAAATTTTTATGAATTTTTAAAAAATATTATTCTAACGAATAATTCATATCCTATGCTTAATTTTGACTAATTATTAATCTAAAGGGATAAGTACTAATGAATTTTAGCCTTATCCTGGTTAGGGTCCTGTTTTGGAATATCAGTTGTTTCCTTTTAGGTCCCTTATTATAACTCTCTTAAAAATTGTCCAATTAACTATCTTTCTTTCAAGCAAATTCCCTTGTCTTCCAACTACTATATAAAAGAAAAAAATATTTATATTTTTGCTACCACGGATTTTGAGTAATAACCGCCTTCTTGAGGTCGTTGGTGCTTTTTTTTTAAATGATTCGAATTGCAGGCAATTTTGTTTAACATCGGTCTAGCACCCCCTGATTTCTTTTAAACTACTAAAAAGCAGCTTTATACTCAACTACATACGAGTTTCGTCCCTAGAACATAGAGGATAACTGGCACCTTGAAGTATTTGTACCATAAATAGTTAATAATTTGCTCCGTCTTATTCCGATTTTCTATATTTGAACTCTTTTTTTCATTTATTTACTGTAACGTTTCTATATTCCAGTTAAAAGTCTTAGACACCCTAAATTCACATAAGCATTTAACATGTTTCATGTTGGGGCCCTATTTCAACTAACAACTACCCCTCTTTAGGTCCTTTCTCAAAACTGCTTTAAAACTGATCGGATTCACTTTTTTTTTTTTTTTTTTTTTTTTTTTTTTAACAGATTTTTAAGTCTTTCAGCTATTGCATGAACGACAGAAATATTTCTAAGACTTCAGCAACTTTGAAAATTACTCTCCTGATTCAGGCCTTTTTCGCAGCTTTTTAAAGAATGATCCGATTGTATTACTTTTTTTATGTAACATAATTTTAGCGTCCTTTAGCTTCTTTAAAACTACTATCTATATTCTAGTTAAGATCCTGTCTTCAAGGAAACTTTTCTTACCGCAACTTCCACCTCAAAAAAATAATCTCCTTTTTGGCCGAATGTTATGCACTGTAAAAAAATCTTCCGTTAAATAACGAAAATAGTACTGGTAATCTAGAAGCCAGTACTATTTCCGTTTTTTAACGGAAAAAAATCCGTTTTTTTTTTTCAAAAATGTTTCCGTTTTTTTTTTTTTTTTTTTTTTTTATTTTTTTTTTATACTAAATATTTCCGTTTTTTTTTCATATTTTTTTATGTAAAAACTTTCGCTTGAAAGCCAAAAAATAATTTTCAAGGACAAACTGGCATCATTATGATTTTTATTCTTTAGATAAAGACACACCAGGTCACATACATTTAATTTAAACAACAGTGGAGAAATGTCACTTACCCTCGATGGTGATCGAACCAGGCACCTGTCCTATGGCAGGTTGTAGTAGTGTAATACCATTACGCCACAGTTATACATGCAGAGCTTGGAAATATCTTTACTTATTTCGAATGATTTTATAAAGCAAAGGCGGCATTAATTTTTTTAGAGAATTTTTTTCTATTGAGTGTACAGTTCTAAATGTTTAACAGATTTTATTTCCATAATTTCGAATATTTAGTTTTTAGTTTTTATTTAAGTTCTATAAAAATAAATTTTAGAATTTAAAATATTACATACATTAAGAGTTGATTGCATTAAAAAGTTTTGTTTTCTTCATTTTAACGAGATTTTTAAAAGTTTATTGTAATATTATTCGTATTTATTTACTTATTTGTTTTTGAAAGGATGCTAACATACTTTTTTTTAAAAAACATCTATTTTAACAAAGTATTTGAATGACGATTAATTTTAATCTCAATAAAGATAGTTATTACGGGTTATTAAAATAATTTTCCTTTGTTGTTTTTTATAAATTAGATAATCGTCAGCATTTTAATAATTTCTTTTATATAATTCAGATGTTTTAAATTTTATGTGCGAAATTCTTAAAGTGGATAGATTAAAAAAGTATATTAAAATTAATAGTAGAATTTTTTTTCCATTTTAAAATATCTTACGTCCTTTTAAAAAAATATGCAATAATTGAGTTAAAGATTATTTGAAAATCATAATGGAAATAAACTAACTAATCTCAAACTTAAAAAGGGCTAATAAAATTTTATAATTTTTATTATTAATTTTAATATTGTTAAAATATGCTAGCTTTATATTATTAAAACCGAAAGAAAGAAAGAAAATTATTAAGAAAGTTGTTCGTAAAACAACTCTATAATGTTTCCGATCTATTCGAGATATATATAGCGCCACTAGATATATATATCTCTATATTTATTTATGGAATTTATGCTGTTTTAATACGGAACTTTTCTGTTTCCAGAAAATTTACGGACAATTTACTGTAATTATAATCTCAAAATGTCAATAACTGAAGTTCTACTGTTTTTTCGGTAAAATGAAACTATTCCGTAGACTTTTACGGAAAAATTTGTGTATATTAACGGATATTTTTTACAGTGCGTTTACTTATTACAGTCGTAAATTAAAAATCCCGTTGCTTTAAAAGTAACTTTAGTAAAAAGTTTTTATTAATTTATTAAATACCATGTTAATGTTATAATTAATTTGTGAAAAATACAGGAGTGAAAACCTTTAAGGCTTAAAGAAGTATTCTTTAATTGGGTTTTAAGGAAATCATTTCAATGAGATTTAGTACAATGAACTTAGATGACGATTCGGATACTTTCTTATTATGAAATTTTCTCTTATTACAGACCTAACATTTTAGAACATTATTGGCGTATTCATTTTTTCTTGTATTATAATACAGTACTTGATTGTAACTTCCAGTGCATGTTACTTCAATTGCAGGGATCCAGATTCCAGGTTCATTCGGAAGACTGCGTAAATCAATAAGGTCCCCAAAATTAGATTCATTTAAAATAAGGTACCCTGGGGTAATAACGCCACGTTAAGGTTCTACCAATTTTCACGGCTCAGTTTTAGTTTGTATTTTTCAAACAAATATATGATTTGATACAGCAACTCATTGACTATCTAAAAAAAAAAATAATTTAACAGATATGTATTCATAAAATGCAATGGCGTGATTTCTTGACCAATGCTATTTGGCGTTATTACCCACCTACATTGGTAATAACGCCATGCAAACAAAACTATGAAATAAGATGGAATAATTGCATGTAGATTGCCCAATTCTAAAAATACAAAATCTACACACTTAGAAATTGTCAAATTGCATTCTGAGCAATTGAAAATGTTCAATTTCTTGTGAAAGTGTTAGAAAAATAAAGTGTGGTGTAGGGGGGGGGATGAGGCAAAAGAATATCAGACCGTGAGCTTCTTTTTACTTAAAAAGGACCGCTTAAATAGAATTATTAGAAACATTGCACAATTTTAACTGTGTTTATTTGAATCAGTATTTAGGATGTAGCTCGGCCACTGTAGGGAATCAACCGGGGTATTAATGCCAAGGATTGGCGTTATTACCCCGTTATAGTTATTACGCTGTACATTTTAAATTACAAATTATCTCGAGAAGATATCCAAAATCTTCAAAAATATTTTGAAAGTCCGTGAAATTTACTGCAAATTTAAGTAATTAACAATGTATTTCCGGATAAAAAAAATAGTCTTCACATCACAAAACGTATCTCGCAAATTTTAGATCAAGCGTTAATTTTAGTTGCTTGTAAAAGCAATAAGACCTAAAAATGAAACAAATTAGCTTGAAGCTGTTTTTTACGATTTATATGACTCAAAACCCTTCTGCGCAGAGCACATGGGTATCATTTAACATATTATTTCATAAATATGCAAAATATTTACACTTGGCGTTATTACACCAGACCACCTTATTTTCAAAATGTATAAAATCATACAATGTTGAGTGTAATTTAAAGTCATTATAGTGCGAGCTGACAACGCCGGGCGGTTCAGCTGGTCTTTAATAAATCTTGTAATAAATTTCAAAGATTTCTTTATTAAAACAAAATAATAGTACATTTCATTTACGTGCTAGCCACACTTTTCTTAAGGCATGTTAATCGAATCAATTTTTTTTCAAAAATATGAAATTTATATTAACCTTACGTTCCCAAATTATTTTGTACAAATCGGTCTTTGTTAAAATATTACTAAAAATTTTATTTATACCATAAATAGGATCTGTGTATTTAAATATATTCACCCAAAATAAAATTTAGTTGAAAAACGTTCGTAAAACAATGCATTTTATGAGTTAAGTTAGGATCCTCATAAGAGGCTTAGAGGAGCGATAGGATTGAAGACATCTCCCACATAGCATGCATGTTCACAGTGACGTCACAATGACGTCACTGCGAGTCACTTTGGTCACATCACATCTGTGACGAAAATGCCACCACTCAGTGACGTCACAATGTGACTAAGATGTGACTTTCTAAAAAAAATTCACAGTTCGTCACAATGTTAATGTCAAAGTAGTCACAAATGACACACTTTTCACAAATTGGTCACATTGTGACGTCGCAAAGTGGTCACAATGTGACGTCACAAAAAAGATGATAAACGGCCATAACGACTTCACATTTTAGTCACTGTGACTTCACATCGACGTCACGTGACGTCACATCGACAATCGATGGTCACAAAGTCACAATGTGACTTCACAACGACGTTGCAGTGACGTCACCATGTCTTACGGGCTGGTTTTAATAAAAACAGGGAATACAATTACGAATTTAAATGCATACGTATTTTATTTCATGTTTCAAATTTATTCATTTATTAATAAAATTTTGATCTAGAATTGCTTTTATTCTAAACCTTCCGAAACGAAATACATTCAGTATATTTTACTTCTTTTTCAATTATATAATAAGAAACAACTTACCTTGGTAATAAGGCTAAATGTATTCAATATCTTTTTAAGTTACTAATATATATCAAATTTTTTACACAAAACATGATTTAAAAAGATAATGAGTAGGGTCAGAAGGGGTAATTTTGATCAGGGAACAATTATGGCCTGGTCCTTATTGGAGAAAACTGTAAAAAGTCAAATTTTATTTTAAGCTTAGATATTAAATCCATGATGTAATTTTCATTTCAGATATTCTTCATCTCTAATCTGAAGTATTTTTTATATCCGACAAAACAAAACCTACAAAAATGTTTGATAATCAGATTTGTCAGTTTGGAGTTCAAAGTTACTTGACACAAAGGGAAAAAAAAATTTGGCAAGTAAATTTATGTTTGAAATTATGTTAGTGATAATCTTAACATCTTTTGACACTTATCTAATTTTACTTAAGTGTATTAAAATAAATGGTTATAATTATCCCTCTGTTTTTAAAAAGGTGAGTAATTCGGGCCATATTTTAACGCCGTGCTAAAATAAAAAATGTGGCTAATTTTCTTTTTTTGTCTACTACAGAATGTCAAGATTATATAAAAAAATGAAGCCCTGGAGTTTTAGGAAGTAGTAAACATGGAGATGAAAAAAAATGAGCCAAAAAGATGTTGTAAAACATTACAAAATTCCTAAATCTGTAATTCAGTGGAAGAGTAAGCCTTGCTCTTCAGGGAGCTGGGTGATCAAAACATTGACTAAAGACTAATAAAATATTATCGCTGATGGTCTAATTTAAGAGCTATATTTGGTATGTCTGAAATCGTAGGGAACTCATTCATCTAGAATGAGTTGCGTATATTTTCCTAAATATGTAGGAGCAAGAGCGAACGATATTAAAAATGCATTCAAAGATGACACGCAAAGCGAAGACAGCGAACTAGGATTTATGAAGGGGCATCCACAATTGTCACTAAGTAAAGGAGACCACCCCCCGACTGTTAGATAAAACGATACAACCTCTGACATTGTTTATGACTGTTGCGAAAAGCTGCAGCGTGTGTACAAGTGAAAGGAACATTTAATCCTTAACAAAACATCTTTTAATTTAAACACAAATGAATTTGAATTGATAAGGGATACTTCTCGCTTTCCCGGAATTCGGGAACACAAAAAATTTCTATGCAGACTTTCCAAAGGATTTGGCCGTGTATGTACATCTGTTTGCATGTGGATTAATTGATGGATATAGATATTTCATGCCTGCTATGACTTTGTTTAAAGGTGCAACTACTGTTCAACCTCAGTAGGTTTCATATAAAACATTTCCTGGAACACCTAAGCTGTATCCGCTAATGGTTAGACGGAAGGAACGGTTTTCCTTAACTGGCTCACAAATTGGTGTTTGTAATTTTCTGATTTTATAGCAGTGATTTACACCATGGGGAAATTTTGACCACTAACAAATAATCCGATTCATTGCATTTAAAAATTCAAGACAATAAATCAAAGTTCTAATAGTTTCGATTGCTCTAAAGAAATTTATATAGGCAAGTATAATGAGAAAATATAGCGTATCATAATTTTCCCACTAGTGGTCTTAACTATCCCAAACTCTTGTGATATTGAGTTTTTCATTGGGTAATTACAACTATCCTTTCAACATACAGAAATCAGGAATGAAAATTAAAACATTTAAGAGGCGTTCTTAAAAGATCAAAGTTGCTGCTTATGTACTAAATACACCACTTTTCAAAATAGAAAAAAAAAAAAATGAAAATGTTTAAAATGGTTATAATTACCCGTCTTGACCCTACTTTTCAATAAAAATAGCTCTTAAAATAATATTTACATACTTACAAATTATATTTTCCTTCATAAAATATGAATAGATGACCAGATAAAACTTTATTTCAATATCTTAAAATCTTTTTAAGACATAAATTGCTCGTAAACGTACAAAATGAAAAAAAAAAACAGTTTTTCAGAAAGCAAAAACTAGGATTTTAATCTACCCCAAAACATTCTGTATAAAGTTTACAACTTTAATTTCAAACTTTATTCTATATTAGAAATGAAAACTGTGAGCAGTAACCTTGTTTAAATGTAAAGAAAAAACTGTTGAAATGTATTGTTTACATTTCTTTACACTTTAACTTCCGTTTTAGAAAGTTCGTTTCCAGTTTGTATATATTTTTTATTATAATTTTATTTCTATTTATACCTAAATCAAGAGTAAGATTTTTTAAACATCTTAAATGTGTGAACTTTAATTTATAATATTAATATAAAAATATAAAACCGTAATAACAGCAATTTGAAGATAGGAACATACTATTCTAATATTGACACCTAAAATACCCAATTGTAATTATTAAATTATACAAACATTACCGTTATTTAAACTATTCAAAAAATGAAATAAGATTTTAAGCGCACCATTTAATCAGCATAAATCAATTCTTTACATGTGGCAAAATTTCTGAAGTTATGAATCTGAAGTCTTCAAAAACAGAATAAATCTAGTCTGGAATGTGAAGTAGAAATTAAAATCCTTTTGGTATGCATCATATGTTAAAAATAATAATAATAATAATAACAATACGTATCTGTTTTATACATGTGACAAACGTAACTCGCTATACATTAAAAAAACATTCTTTATTTAAAAATTACTTTAAATCAACAGATCATTATCACAAGTGTCTAACGTGAATTGAAAAGCATTGAATTAGTGAAAATTTTCCTTTATCACTTAGTAATTTAAATTCAAGAATCATTAAAATAAATGATCTCATTGACTTTTAAATGGCAATCGGTGTTTCATAGAATTTTAAGACCATTATTAAAGACCTTTTGTTTTTTTTTATTACTGCAATAGCCGTTCACATTTGGCTTGGTTGGGAAAAAATATGAGAAAAAAAATTAAAAGACACTATTTTCAATTATAGAAATATATATATATATATATATATAAAGATATTAAAAAAGATTCCTTGCAATAAATAATTATTTGGAAAATATTATATAAACATTCAGTAAATTAAATTTCAAAACAGCTTCTTTTATCACTGGAATTTTTAATTTTAACAAGGATATGAATCGGAGAAATATTTTTTTGTTGAAATGTGTGTAGTATTCAACAGATTACATAAACTGTGATTTATTCCTTGTTTTTTTCTTTTGTATAAAAATGTTTCCTTTATTGCATAAAAGTGCTTTGTAATCTAATATAATATCTAATTAAAATGTCTTGAATTAAATTTTTTTTAAATGTTAAGTTGTAAATGAGTAGATAAACCAGAGCAGAGATTAATGAAATATTCCTTGAATTTGTGTGTTAAAAGATAAATAGCTGATGTTATAAAATGGAAAGCTATGAAAACGTTAAATAATATGTTAGTGTAGATATCCTGATGATGAAGACAGTTGACCTATAGAAATGCTGTACTGAAGTATGGAAACCTTGCATGGGAATGAATTTCTGCTGACGTTAATTTTTTTTCATCATAGCAGTATGAAATTTTGTGTATGTAGACACCATCTTACACATTTTACACCATACATAAAACATTATTATTAAAATTTTTTGATTTTTTAAAAATTAAACGAAATTTTAAAATGCTCCTCGTGTCGTAATTTTTGAGATATTTTCTTGCTTTTGCATTCTTATCACTTAAAACTCTACTACACTGTAAAAAAAATCTGCAAAGGTACTAAACATTTTCTAGGAAACTGGGATTCCAAGAACTTTTCATGTAACGATAACAGGAAAAATTCATGTAACCGATTGTGAAACTTGAATTTTTGTTGTTACCGTAACAGAAAAAGTTCTTGGAATCCCAGTTTCCTAGAAAATGTTTAGTACATGTACAGATTTTTTTTTACAGTGTATAAAAGAACTTTTAAGATTTTTTTTAATCTCTTGAATAGTTAATATTTACAGATTTTTTTCTAAATTCCATATCGATTTTAATCAAAATTTTGCCTTTTAATAAGTAAAAAATCAAATTTGACTATCTCAATAAAAACGAAGTTCGAAAAATTTACACAACTTCTTTCTAAACGATATCAGGATACTTCTTTATCAATTTCATAGATATTGATCAAAAATTGCGTCGCAAGGAGCATTTCAAAAATCTAAAAACGCAGAAAAATTAGTTTTGAGAAAAACAGATTTAAAGTACATAAATACACTTACTTTTATTATTTATTTCTTAAAATCTTTATAAATGATATTTTAATAAGAAAAAAAAACTGTTTTGGTATTATTATACCACAGAAACAAACACTTTTTGTGACCTTTTTGAAATAGACGCTCTTACTCAAATAAAGGTCCACTGTCCCCTTAACATTTTGTTTGCTTTGCAAAATGAGTATAAAACCCATTTATGCCTGGCTACCGAAAAATGGGACACCATAAATTTATTATTATTCGAAGTTAGGTTGCTATTACTTCTTTTTAAAAATTATCTTTTAAATAGTTATAAAATAAAAATTTGTGTGTAATTTGGGTTATTTTAACAAAGTTTTAATGAAATAAAATTTTTAATCGTAAATATCAATTTTTTTTTCATGCGAAGATATATGTAGTGATTAAGAAGTAGTTTAATGTTACTGTTGCTGGAGGTGGTGAGAAAATTCCTTGTCGATTATTAATGTTATATCATTTAAAATTTAAAATGATGGCATATTTTTTCTCACTAAATAAAGCATAAACGAATAAAATTTTTATCTCAGAATCTAATAATTACGAAATAAATGTAGGTCTAAGTGTTAAAGCTCTTTTATTAAAAATTTTATAAAACTAATATTTATTGAACTGAAATAACTTTTTTATAAAAGGAAAATTTCTTTCAAGTTATCTATTTTTTCTTTAACTTTCAGGTATTCTATCATTTTTCTTAGCAAAAACCTACACAATCTAAATTCAAAAGAAGGCATTTAGAAGGCATACTTGCTCGTGTTTTCCTTCATTTGAAAAATGTCCCATGTTATGATAATAGAGTTTACACGTGGCTTTTCTACTTAAAATTTTGCGCTTAAAAAAGTGCGTTTTTTTGAACACACAAACAAAAACAAGTGTTATTTATAGAACTTAAAATTTTCTTTTAAAATAATTACTAAAGCAAATATTAAACTATTGATTAAAAAAAATAAATCCGTTCAAAATATTCAATGTCAACAATCTTAAATTAAATTGACATGAAATTCTGTTTTAGCGACACTGCAAATTGCCAAGCCTTGAAAACTTAAAAATATATTTTTAAATTTCCTATCCAATTTCAAATTTTACTCAAGAAATAATAAGCGATGAGATGTCAAGAAGTTATCCTTTAATCGTATATGTACAGTGGCGGTCAAAAGTTTCCGGCCAGTCAGTTTCTTCGATTTATTTACCAAAAGGTTTACGCAAGGAAGAAGCACAACTGCTTTAAAAGTTAGGAATATGTGAATGACTTCTGACCACGTGATCATTTTGATTGGATACTGAAGATGCTTCGTGCAAAGGGATAAAATAGGAAGTTCGCGTGTGCAAAAGTTTCCAGCCACTTATCATTCTTTAGTTTTTTTTCTATCGGTAAACTGGTCTTTGGTTGTGTTTATGAATGAATCAACGTGTATAGCATAGTCTGAATTCAAAATTGAAAAGTTCAACAATTATTGTTCATAAATGAGTGAATATTTTTTCGCTAAAAGACCAAAATTCTCGAGATATTGCGGCAAAGTTATCGATCGATTAAATCGACCGTAAACGATATTAAAAATTATATAAAGATGGCCGTGGCCTTCATGACTTTCAGAGGTCTGGGAGATCCCGGAAAATTACTATTCCTGTGGCAAAATTATCAGGAGAAAAAAAATTGATAATCCGCATAAAAATTCCGCTGCAATATACTGCGATTTACGGGATGAAAATATTGCTGAAATAATTACGTATACCGTATCAACATGCTGACATGATGCATAGCTTTTTGGAAGAGTCGGTTTTTCAGAGTTAAAAAAAATACAAACGTACCATATTGGCGTTTTCCAAAAAACACAAAGTCTGGTCAAGTGAAAACTGGACAAAAGTACTACTTTCCATCAATGGAATTTAAAACATTTTTGGAAATGATGGCACACACTACGTCCGATAATCGAACAACAAAAGATATGGTTTGACCTACGTTATTCCTACAATGAAGTCTGGCGGAGGACACGTTGTGCTGTAGGGAGTATTTTCTTGAAAAAGTGTAGGTCCGTTATTTAAAATCTACGGCAAGATGAATGATGCAATGCATAAGGATATCTTGAAAGACTATTTTCTGCCTTATTAGAGAAAAAAAATTTAGTCGCAACTATTTTTCTTAACATGATAACGACATAAATAATGTTTGCAAACTTCGATAAGCAATGGTTTTAGCACGAAAAATTTCGTTTTTGAAATGATCAGCCCAAGCGCCCAACATGAATCCAATAGAAAATCTTTGAAAAAACGTTGACAAAAGTGTGCGGAACTATAAATATTCCAACTCAGCCAAAATTTCGCCAAAATTGCAAGAAATGTGGAAAAACGTACCATAGACAATCTTTAACCGTTGATTGTATGAATGTCACGTTTTCTGCGCCGCAGTACGTAATACTAAAGTTAATAAAATAGTAATACGATAAAATACTAATTGTAAATGTTGTTGATCACTGTAGTTTTCTGTTACAATACCACTTTTTTACAAACTTGTGAAGGTGGCCAGAAACTTTCGAGAACATGCGTTTGCCTTTATACTTAATTTTGTCGGTTAATTTTATTGATATTTACATGTTCTTCTATAAGTAATTTCCTAACTATTATGTCAATAAAATGTATAAATATTGCTTTGAGATTCTTCTTAATATGGGTATATTTACAAATTAACTGAAAAATTTTTGCTGGCCGGAAACTTTTGACCGCCGCTGTAAGTGGGATGCATGTGACACTAAGCTGCATTTTAATCAAAAAATCGCGCTATCAGTATTTAAATAAATTTGTCGAATCCAACTAAGTCAATCTTACTAAATATATCCTTTATTGAATACTATCAGAACAGACAATGTTGCCCGTTTCTAGCCCATTTAGTGTTTGAGACAAAAATGAAAAAAGGAAAAATTTAAGCCCAGATTATGCCAAGGCAAATGCTGAAAATCAACAGTTCTTGAGCTGATCACGGTTCGTCTTCCACATCAAATGCTTCATCTAATTAATAATAATAAGAACATAACAACAATAATACTAATGCTGTATATAATTGTTATATTTTAGTTAAAGAGTTTTTAAATTTTTTAAAAGGTTGAAGGGTAGTTACTATTACTTGATTTTTAAGGCTTGTGTACTACACAAATATACATAATAAGAAAAATAAAAATTAATTACAACAAATGCGCTAAAATATACTAGCATAATTCACATGAAAAAATCGCATATCATTGTGCCTGAAAAATTCCTCCGTCATTAGAACAGATTTTGAGAATTTAAAAAAAAAATACAGAAAAAAGACAACGATAAAAATTAAATTCCTAATGTGTCACAACTATAAGTAATTTTTCATTTCTATACTCTTTTTAAAAAGTAACATTGTTTAAAATTATTAAAATTATTTTAAATGATTTTGCTCAATTTGTTCCATGTGTATATGTAATATAATATTGACTGAGTCATCAAATGGAAACTTGTAGCTATAAAATAAAGCCTTGTGCATAGCGCAAGGAAGGAAAAGAATGGAAAAATCGTACCACGAATTTCGAATACTTAATTCAAATGCGTATTACGAAAAGAAAAAAAAAAGAGTCTTAATCCCAATTTCAATCGAGGCTATCTTCGTTCACCAGAAATCAGATTCATAGATTTCGGCTTTTTTCGCAGTTGAAGTCAGCTGATAAACGTACAACTCTATGTGGAATTATTCTCTTTTATTAATATCGATAATTTAAATACAGCTTTTACAAATATATGCATGGATTTTTTTAGAAAATTATTTTTAAAAATATGTCAGAGTATAGATTGATATATAATTTAAAAAAGAAAAAAAAGTACTATTATACAAAAAGCGCAGTGGTGTTTCTGAACTTAAATAAAATTAATAAAACTAAAAAAAAACAGATTTTATCCTTTAAGACACCAAATAAAACGCAATCACTTTTGACTTAGTAGTTTAAATGTTTCATTAACACCTATTTGCATGTTTCTGACATTATCAGTGCGAAATCAGCGCAAACACGTTATAAATGTGATTGCAGATTGCACAGAGGGTTTCGTTTAACATGACATTTATATCTCATTATCCTTAAATTAATAAATAAAAATTGATAATTTATAACTATTAAATCCATATCACTATGGCAGCCCCATTACATTTAATTTTAAAAATAATTAGAAAAGTATTTCAAAATGAAATAAGTAAAATTAACGAAAAATATTTAAATGAATTTTAAGAAAAGCATATTTTTAAATTGACATTTCGGCATAGGTTTAAATAAAATACAGAATTTTGTTTAAATTATATTTATAATGCTGAATTTATTTAAAGAAAAAAAAACATAAACAGTTAAACTTTCCAACCACTCGAGACCATTGGTTGCCCTGAAATTCTGCTCTGAAAATAATAGACGGGCGGAACTGGATTCGAACACAATCGCGCTTGTTGTCTTAATCGTTCGGAGTTTTCCGTGTTTTTTCTCGGGGCTTTGATTTCCTTGCGTAAATGCGGGCTATGATCCCTTAGAAAAAAGCCTAAGTAGGGCATTATTCTGAAAACGTTCCCTCGTGCAGACAATCGACCTTCAAAAAGACAACCAACCTATCCAAACACTCTTTAAATGGCGCATAATAAAATTATTAATATTTATTAAATTCCATAAAAAGAAAAAAAAGGCAGTTTCTTAATAATTCTTATAATGATGAATTGGAAAAGGTTGTTCATAAGAGTTTATTATTGCCAAAAATAGCCAATAGATAGCGGGAGCAAACAGAAATATTGATTCAAAGATTGAAATTCCAGATTTTATTATTTTTTTTTAAGGAGATTTTAATAATTACCGCTACAAAAAGAAAAAAATTACCCCCCCCCCTCCAAAAAAAGTATAAAAACAAAATTTTAATTATCCTTCTGACAGATTCGAAACTACAGTTTTCCACACCGAAGATCTATTTATCACTTTGATATAGGTATTTTGAGCTATATTCTGACATTGAGATTGTGTTTTGAAGTCGCACAATTTACTTAATTAAAATAGTACAAGACTTTTTTATGTGGGGTATGACAGGAAATATTCACCTCTATGCTAAAAAGAAACACAAAAGTCAATTATGTAATTTAAAGAGTTTCTGCGTTTGAGTGCTGTGACAAACTGAGAAAGAAATGAAACTATATGGATTTCGTGAGAGGAACTAAATTCTGAATTAAAATGAAAATTAAAATAAAGAAACATTTTTTCATTTGAAAAATATATTTAAAACATATATCTTTTGAAAATTGTATAATATGCATTGCTTATTCAAATAACTATGAATAATATCCAATTTAAATACATACATATTTATTATCAATTTTCGATGATTTGAAATGCATCTTTTAGTGTTTTGCATTTAAACCTGTTGATATAAAGAATCTTACAACACAATGAATCTTATTTAAAAAAATGTATATTTTAAATGTTTCAACATTGATTCTAATCTTTTTTATCTAATACACAAGTTTTTTAAATATTAGGCATTTAGTATATACTAATCTAATTTAATATTTTATTAAATAGTGAATCTGTAGTTTTAAAATAACATATAATTTTGAAATAATAACTATTTAAAATTTTGTTTAACTGCTTTGATGAGTTAATTTTACTTTTTTTATATATAATTTAGAAATCATATTAAGTGTTATTAGTTAAATGTTTCAAAAATTAATCTAATATTTCTACAGTACACATATATACGTTCGTTTGATATGTCTACCTTCACGATGAATAAAAAATTCCAATTTTAATGTTTCTAAAACTATATATTTTCTTTACCGTAATGTTTAAATCCTATGACGGAATTAGTTTGAAAGTATATTTATTTAATATTTTTAATATAATATATCTAATATAATTTAATTAAACATTTCAAATAGCTTATACTATTTCCATATTGTCAAGTGTCTACAGGAATATTAATATTATCAATAATGGAATTTGTTTTTTTATTAATAAAAAAATAGAACATTACGTATTTAAGGAAAATAAAGTACCAATTTTAATCATTTAATCTGAAGATGACATGTGATATTATAATTCCGTTTGATTGCTTTTATAATACATACTATTTATTTCGTTAATTGAAAGTTCTTTTCTAATTAACTAACTCAGTTAAAGTCAAAAATCCATTTATTTGAATAACTAAGAAAAAAACCTAATTATATTTGAATGCTTAAAATAAATATATTTAATTATATCATGTATTCATTTATTCATCATTTCATTATATCACATACAAGTGATGTACGAAGTTAAAAAATATCAGTGTTATAAATATTCATGTTTATAAATATGTAACTTAATATTTAATAATAAATAATAAATAGATTAGTAATATGTGCTATGACAACCAGTAACGTGGTTAATTTTGGTGTAAATATAGTTTTTATATAACGATAAAAGGAATATCCTTAATGAATGCTAAATGGTTTAAAATAAATGATACGTTCTGGGTATTTTGTTATAGATCTGTTCAGCTATCGGATTCAAATATTTAAAATTAAAATAAAGACGATGCTTTCATCATAATTTTCAATAGAGGTTTTTTCTGAATTGTTTTAAATCATTTACAAAAGTTATTTAAAACTTCAGTTATAATATAATAAAAACAAAACTTCACATGATGAACAATACATATTTAAGCCTATTTTTCCATGCACGATTGTGCTCATCTTAGACAAAAATAAAAAGTAAACGAACAAATATTTCTAATTTTCTGTATTGTGTATAATAACGATATTAAACCTGTACTGCACCATACGTCATATGTGGTTCATATTTAAGAACGTTATAAATACCGTTATGCGCCATGAATGTGCATATTGTGATCACTGTCTCTGATCAAAAGCAATACAAAAAATGAAATAAAACTTATTTCCTCCATGTCAGATGGATAAATCAAACCAAACATTAGAATTTATTTTTCTGAAACAAAAGAAATTTCAATTTACATGTCAAAGTAATAAGGTATATGCACCCTATCTGGACAAAGCTCTCAATAGGGACACCCCTAATATTTTTAAACGTAACAATTTATGATATAGAGATCGCGCTACATATCCGTGAAGAAAAGCAGTTGAAAAAATAATTAAGCCTGGAAAGTACAAAAAAGCACGCTGTTCGCCATTTAGAAGCAAACTTGTTGTTTCGTGGTGTGCTGATCATAATTACAGGCAAATTTAAATTCTTATAAGATATTGTAAAATTACTTTAAATATTGAAAAGTGGGGTGTTTCAGAAAGCTTTTAAAACATATTTTCGATTGCTATTGCATATATTGCTTAAAAAGTTTTCTTTATATATTTATTACAAGATCTAATAAAACTACTCCAGATTCCCAATGTGGACACCTTATATCCACATTGGAAATACAGCAGGTGAATCTTCAGATTTACAAAAATAGAAAGCTAAGCAAAACCAACTACATTATTTCAGAATATTTTGAAGTAACTGAGGTGCTTTGCATCGGTCTTCGAAGTGCCACAACCGAAAATGTCCTCCCGCTCTAAAATGCATGTTCTAAAGATATTTACTGTGCCCTCTCCCGCAATACTTTAAGACATATTTTTTTACATCCCCTCTCTTCTAAAATTCCATAGAAGAGTGGCTTTTCCTTACACTATGTGTAGTAGGTCAATAAGGCGGCCCCTGTCTATACTACAGACTGGTGGTTCCTTATATGGACATTTGTTAACATTTTTTGTTCTTATCATTTAAATAAAACCGGAATAGCTACACAGTCGATAATTTTAATAATGATAGTCAACAGTCAAAGGATCATGGTCATATATTTTTGGAGTCCTATCACGTGTACATGGGGGTGAAAAAAATATTTTTTCCTTAGGGTGTCCATATTAGGCACAGGTACCTTATTTACTTTCATTATTTTTACTGAATACTTAAAAATATTATTATAAAAAAATTGCAGGGTGTTTTAAAACGATCAAATTAATTAATTTCAATTTAGTTAGTAGCAAAATATGCCAATAAAATGTTTACAAACCTTTATTTTCTACGTATGACACACATCATAAAATAAAACATTTTGGCTCAAAATTTGAATTTTTTAGTTTTATTTTCCATTATTATACCGCTGCATATATTTCAATTTTCTTTTTCATAAAAAAAAAAAAAAAAAAAAAAAAAAAAAAAAAAAAAAATTAAACGTTTTGTGAAGGGTTAATCATTCTCTTTATCCCATTGGCCTAAAACCCATCGTATATCAATGGCGATGTTAGAGAACTATGAGAGGTGATAATAATTCTCATGACAAAAAATTGTGCTGGATATTAGGTCACAATCTATGCAATTAATTAAAAAATTACAATTTGAGTATTAACTTAATCCTTAGCTTAATTTTGTGAATTTGTATCAGGATGTATCTTTCTAGTTATTTAAAACGATGTCTAAAATATTAAGTAATCGGTCATTACTTGCCGTATAATGTAGAACGTTCACGATAATGTAATGCATGTATGATCCTGTTACAATGACTTACAACATATTTTTGTAAAGACTGCGTATAATGCGTTTGTAGTTACTGTATAGTGAAGCACAAAATATTTCGATTATTCTGCCTGTAGGTTTGTAGACCAGTCTGAATTGTTTCTATAAGTTTTGAGAGTCAAATCAATATGGTAGTTCCAGTTAGCCTAGAACCGTGTTTTTCGGGAGAAAAAAAATTGTTAGATTTTTTTTATCCCCTTTTTATTAATTTATCCTTTATTGGATCCCTTTTTTCCCTTTTTCTCCCGTTTGTTTGATCTTTTTATTACCAATCGGATACGAAATCTAAGATCTTTTTATTTTTTGCATAATATTATAAAATATGAACATTTTCCGCGTAGAGATATTCTGAAACCGAAGTTTCAATTAAAAAAGAAGCAAATTAATTTTTTCTTATAAAATCTCTATAAAATATAGTTTTTAAAAGTGATATCGTTTGCTGTATGTTTAGGATAATTTGTTAAATAAAAATTAAAGATAGTATTTTATTATTATTATTATTATTAATTTTAGACATTCCTTTCTATAAATTTATTTCGTTCTCTTAACTGAAAAGGTTTTCATTAATTTCAGATTTAAAGAAAAAAATATCTTCTTCCAGCTTTATTGCTTTTTTATTTTCTTTTTCATTAGTTGTGGAAAATCTCTTGAGGATTTTTTAATTTTCTTTTCAGTTCCCTTTTTTGTCTGCTTTTCATTTTCCGAGAGGGAAATCAGATCTTCCTAAAGATAAAAATCTAATTTAAACCACATTTTTGAGTGCCAAAAAACTGTCGTGTTTTTCCCCTACTATATGTTTATAAAATTTCAATAGTAGTTTTTAATGATGTCGTTATTAATAAAGATTTTTACAGCAAGAATAAGGGCACATGGAACCTAAAAATCGCATATTATATTCTAAATTTTCCACAAATCAGCGCAAAGAATAACATTCGTTTTAATGTTTAAAAAGATATTTACACGTGACTTTGATAAACAGAAAAGACAGCTTTCAAATCAATTTAAAAGAATATGATACTTTAAAATCAGGCAAATATTGAAAATTACACTATGAAAATTGTATTTATACGTGAATATAAGAAATAAAAAAAACTTTGAAATAATGAGTTCATTAATATGTGTTAAAAGCAGCAACTGTAAAAGAATAAGAACTATTTAAAATGACTAATAGTAACATTGCCCAGCAGTTAAAATGCAAAAATAAAATAAAATAAATAAAAATAAAATAATAACGGGGCATTTATTTCATAGTTCGAAATCATTCTATTAACTGTTATTGTTAAATGCAAAGAAGGGCAATTAATAATATTTCCTTCTTAAAAATAAAAATATTTTTGTATGTGAATATTAATCAGATAAATAAAACTATTACGCCAGATTTAAAACTTTGCTTTTAAATTACATATTATGCATATATATATATATATGTAATAAAATAAAAAAAAAAAAAAAATTGCGCCATTTTTTTTTATTCTCTCTTAGCTTCAATTCTAAATTTATGGAACATATTTCAATCTTAGTTTCGTAACTTGTAACAGCTAAAATTCTTTTTCTTACTTTAGTTATTAATAAATTATTTCTTGCTTCTCAAAAAGGCGGGAAGTATTTCGTAAGCTTTTTACTTTCTGGCATATTCCTGCGATTTTAATTTTATTTTTTATTTTTTAACATCGCGTGACAAGTGTTACTACGCGTTGCTAAAGGGCTTAGTGTTCCGAGGAAAAAATATAGTTCTTGCCAATAGACCGCCTATTACGGCCAATTAGAATTGATCATTTTGTCCGTTAGAGGCTCGAGTCCATCCTGATTGGATTTTTAAAATGATTGACGCGGAGTAGGAGGGCGCTAGTTTTGTCGTGAAAATGATTTTTTTTCATTTGGCTTTTCAGGAGAGTAGAATGCACCTTTTCTTTAAACTATCAAGACGCGCGTTTTATTTCTCCGCTGAATTAGAAATGTCATTTTTTCCGAGATTGTAGAACGCCGGAATGTTGCAGCTTAGTGAGCGAAGGCCGTAGTGATAGATGTATGGAACGGTGATCTGTGGAGTAACTTAAGTTCGTGCTCTAAATAATAAAGAACTAAAACACTGATTTTCTTGCATTGTTATTGGAGAAACTCCTACGAGAACAAATCCATGGCTTATCCACTTACCAGAACGACTGCTCATCCCACTATTGAATCTTAGTGAATAGTAGTATTCTACAACCAACATGGTATTCTATTAGTGATTATACACTATTATAGAACATCGTCGTCGTTTTATTACATTTTAGCCGGTAGGATGAAAAATGAACCGGCGTAAAACTTTTGAGAATAAGCTGCATGCTCTTCATACACTTACAGTTGTTCCTACATTTTTCCTGGTATTGTTTTCATCTTAACATTTAATACAGAAAAAAAAATAATAACTATGATATCTTCCATCTAAATGGTATGTCCAAGACTGAAGATGGATGGGATCAGCTGCTGTGTGTTAATACTAATATTGTAATTTTGTTTCCTGCAATAAGACTCAATGTGTGTTACTAACAGTCAGAGTTTTTGAGATGTTAGCTGCACGCATCTTTAACCTCATCTGCGTCTACTTCCACCCATGTTACGACGAGATGGCCTGCATGGAAAAACATCTTCATGTGCATAAATGATAAACCTTTCAGCTGAAAAAAGATCGTCTTATAAAGTTTTGTTTGTAATTATGTGTGGTATCTACATCTACAAATATTTTAATTGTGAAAAATACCTCGCATTCTAGTGAGAAACTTTTCAACTGAGAGATATGCAACCAAACTGTGAGATATGCAAAATAAAAATTACAAAAGATCACCTGCATGAAATCAATTCAACATCATTTTCTTTTATTTATTTATTTATTTACTGTATTTTCTAGGTAAAAGTGCATAAATATTTTGATAAATTTTCATTTCATAATAAATGAACACCTGCTGTATGGTTGCGAAACTACGGTAGATTCCATCAGTAATACAAGATAATTGAAATTTACACCTGTGAGTCGTATCTACGAAGTTCTTTATTTTTGTTTAGTTAAATAAAAAATTAGGTATTTGAACAAGGCCACATCGAACATGTCTGTAAGTTATTATTTATTATTTTATTGTTTTATTGATTAAGAAATTTAATGATAATTTCTTTGTTTAAATTCTTGATTTTTTTTTTCTCTCTTTTATTACAGATATTAAAAAATAAATGTGTTCTTAATTTATAATTGAAATTTTATGCTCATAGAAATTTTATTTAGTTTTAAAGGTGTTATTTATTTATTTTTTTTTTTAAATCGAAAGATGGATTAATTTGTTGTTAAAAAAAAATTCTCTGTTGCTAAAATTATTTTCAATACGTAAAGAAAAGTATTTTTGTTCTTAAAATTATTTGTTATTTCCCATGTATGGAAACCCGATATTTATTATTTTATTACTTATTTATTTATTATTTATTTATTTTTATTATTATTTATTGAGGTATTTGAAGTATAGTAATTGAATTTTAATAATTGAAGTATAGCATTTAAATATTTTTCATATGAATTATCCTTTTTATATGCTATTAAGATCAGGATTAGTAAAAGAAGAAAAAATGTCAGAAAATAAACTTGATATTGTCCCTTTTGAATTTGGGTTGGGCATGGATATATTTAAATGGTTTAAACATTTTGATCGAGAATGTTCTGTAGAAAAGAAAGATAATGAGTGGAAACACCAAAATATTTCAAAATATTTAAAGGGGGAAGCGCTAAAAACTTATATAAATGATTGTTTAGATTGTGCTACTTATGAGGAAATTGTCGAGATTTTAAGTGAAAAATTCATTCAAGTTAGAGTTCCAAAATTTTCTGAATTTACTTCCTTAAAGTTAAATGATCTAAGTGATTTGGATTCTTATTTTAGAAAGAAAGTTGAGATTGGAAGGCAACTTCAGCTTGGGGAAAATTTAATTATACAGGGATTATCTGATGGACTTCAGCCGGAGTATCAAAATTGTTTGATGGTTAACCCTCCTTCCAATACTCGTGAATGGTTTCGCATTGCTAAACAATTAGCAGCGATTCCAAATCATACCTCTAATAACGGCAATAGAAATTTTCAACAAACTAGACCAATGCACAATCCCAATCCTCAGCCCAGACATTGGACTCGACCTACTCCAAACAATCCATCCCAAAATTTTAATCCTAGGTTTTTCACTCCTAGAATGCCTGCAACTCATTATCAGAATAACTACCCAAGTCGTCCGTGCCGTATATGTTTAAACAGAGGCATAGAAAATGCATATCATTGGGAGAGGAGTTGTATATTTAACACAAATTCCTTTCAAACTCAAACTCCTGCTCATATTCAACCATCTCCTACTAATAATATTTGACAATTAATCATCCCTGGATATGTGGGCAATAACAAAGTGTATTGTGTGGTGGATAGTGGATCAACTGTCTCAATTTTACCCCTCAAATTTGTTCGATATTTAAATGGTAATTTACATAATGTTACCCCTATTACTATCAGACAGGCACAAGGAACTCTCACAATTAATAAATCGTGTCGATTATGTATTAAATTTGGTAATATAAAGAGATATGTTAATTTTTTAGTAAGTCAACTTGATTTGGACTATGCTATTTTAGGTTTACCTGATTGTGCCAAATTTAAATTAAAAATTGATTGTGCAAAAAGCCAGGTGTTACAAGACAATATTTCGTTAAACCCATATGTCAACATATCCAGTGATAACTTAGAATTGCTTCATTTTGATATTATAAAAAATGATACTACTGTGCAACCCGATTATGGAAATACCATAACTCCTCAATCCTTGTCGCGAACTAATAATGATGATTATAATCTATTGGGGATCTGACTGCTATTCAAAATAAAAATGTAAGGGAACTTTTAAGGGATTATTTAGATATTTTTGCAAAAAATAAATATGATGTAGGGAGAATTAATATTGAACCTCAGCGTATTTATCTTAAATCTGATTTACCAATATCTTTGAGGCCTTATCGTACATCCACTGCTGATGAAAAAGAAATATCTCAGCAAATCCAATCATTATTAGCTGCTGGGTTAATTAAGGAAAGTTATAGCCCATACTCTTCTCCAGTTACGTTAGTAAATAAACGAGATGAAGGTAAAAAAACCCGAATGTGTGTTGACTACCGAAAATTAAATTCTATCATGAAAAATGACGCTGAACCTTTACCCCGAATAGATGAAATTTTAGACAAATTAAGTGGTGCCCAATATTTCTCTACACTAGATTTAGCCTCAGGCTATTGGCACATACCTATTCGCCCAGCCGATTCCGAAAAGTTAGCCTTTACTACTAATTGTGGGCTCTGGGAATGGAATGTTCTCCCCTTTGGTGTAAAGGTAGGCCCCCCAATTTTCAACAGGACAATTAGAAGAATTCTTACAAAATATAAAATAGACTTTGCTTGTTATTATTTTGATGATATAATTATTTTTTCTAAATCAATAGATGAACATATACAGCATCTCATCCAAATTTTTGATTTATGCCGAATAGAAAATATTAAATTAAAATTATCTAAATGTACTTTTGCTCAAAAACAAATCAATTTTCTAGGGTATGAAATCCAAAATGGAACTTTAACTCCAGCTAATACTAATATAGAAACGATTAAAAAATTAAAACCTCCTACTAACACTAAAGAATTACAAAGATTTCTTTGTTCTATAAATGTGTATCATAAATTTATTGACAAATATGCTGAAATTAGACACCCCCTAAATAAATTACTTAAGAAAGATACTATTTGGGAATGGAATACTGAATGTCAAAACTCTTTTCAAAAATTAAAAGATGCCCTCATTGCTAAACCAATTTTAAAGATTTATGACCCAAAATTACCCCTACACATGTTTGTTGACGCTTCTCAGGTAGTGGTAGGTGCAGTTCTTAAACAACCCGACCATAATAACTTTTTACATCCAATTGCTTATTTTTCTAGAGGATTGAGAAGTTATGAGAAAAATTATTTCATTACCGAACTAGAGTGTCTTGCTATCATTGATACTTTAGATAAATTTTATCATTACTTTCACGGTGTGCAATTTACCATCCATACTGATCATGCATCTCTTGTTTGGTTAAAAAATGTCAAACATTTAAGAGGTCGATTATTTAGGTGGTCATTGAAGTTAAGTATGTTCGATTACAAAATAGAGTACTTAAAGGGATCTACAAATGTCGAAGCCGACATGTTGTCCCGAAACCCTATTTCTCATTTTTGTAAGCCCCTTACTTTTCTTCTTGACGTTAAAGAGATTATTGAGATGCAAGAAAAAGAAAATGTGTGTGGATCAAATTATATTAATGACAATGGACTGATTATAGTTAAAAGAAAAGGTTTTCGTAAAGTGGTAGTTCCCATGTCCCTAAGAAAAAAATTGCTTAATGTTGCTCATGAACAGTTTGGTCACCCTGGTGTTCAAAAAATGCAAAATTTAATTTCTCCTAACTATTATTGGCCAGATATGACCCAAGACATTACTAACTTTGTTAAATACTGTGATATTTGCCAGAAAAATAAAAAACCTAGACAGAAAAAATTTGGCTTATTACAAACTATGCCCACTACAGATCAACCTTTTGACTGTCTGTCTGTTGATACTGTAGGAGGGTTCAATTATTATAATTCTACAAAAAAATATCTCCATATTATAATAGACCATGCCACAAGATATGTTTGGGCATTTCCTTCCAAAAGTGTCACTACAGAAACTTATACAAATTGTCTGAAACAAATTTTCAATATCAAAATCCCTCAACAATTATTCTGTTTTAGTAAGATTTCAAGTGTACAGTCCCCTCAAAAAATACTTAGTGACAGGAATGCTGCTTTTACTTCTTCAAGATTCAAAAAATTCCTGCGAAATCATAATATTAAACAACGTTTGACCACTGCCCATCATCCACAAACGAATGGGAAATGTGAAAGAGTAAATCAGACAATAGTAACTAGATTAAAATGTAAAGTAAACTCCACTACCTCTAAAATTCCCTGGACTAAGCTTTTAACTGAGGTAATTAATGAATATAATAATACACCCCATTCTATTACCAAATTTCCACCTGCGTACTTGCTTTTTGGCCAATTACCCTATGACTCCCCCTTACAACAAAATTATTATCCCCCTGTTCATGAAGCACTTAAAATTGCTAAAACAAGAACTGATGAATTTCATTTAAAAAATAAAAGATATTATGATAAAGATTATATCGAACCAAAATTTAAAATAGGAGATCTAGTTATCTATGAAGAATTTCAGTACCCTAATACTAGAAAGTTGTCACAAGTATTTAGTGGCCCTTATAAAATTCTTAACAAATTATCCGAAGTAAATTTTGAAATTGATAGGCAAAACCAGTTCAAAAGTTCAGAAATAGTACATGTATCTAAATTAAGGCCTTATTATTCCCCTGATAAATTTAAATTAAGTCATGAGCAACAACCCCCTAATCAACAACAACAAACTCAGGTAAAAACTGTAGCTTAAACTATATCTCTAGTTTATCATTTTATAATTTTTTCTCTTAAACAGTAAATTTCTTTTCATATTTTAATTCAGATAATATCCTGTAATTCTCACAGAATGGCAATGATATCTCTTGACTGCAGCGAGAGTGTCACTTGTCTGGAAATTTTTATATTTGTTTATTTATGCCGGCGTAGACGAACAAAGTGGAAATTTCTTATTCTGTACTGAATTACTCTACTTTGAATATTTTTTTTTCTTTCAACTGAACCTATTTGTAATATTAAGTTTAATCTATCAATTATTAAATTAATTATTTGCCAAGTAACAAAATTTTTATCACTTTATTTTAATATATTTTTTTTTCTTTCTCTCTTTCTTTGCTTCTGCATTCCAGTCCAAGTACATGTCAATTATAATATAATTTTGTATCTTTTTCTCTTTCCTTCTTGCATCTTGCAATGTTTTATCACACCGAGAGAATATTTATTGCGTAATTATTTGACATGAATTGACATTAATAATCTTGTCTTTTATTTTTTTTTATTTTATTAATATTTCTTTTTAAGAATCTTAGTAGTTTAAAGGTCACGTGCATTCTCAAACATGAATAAAATTTTTATTTATCTTTATTTTATTTTAATTTATCATATTATATTTTAATTTTTTTTTGTACATATTCCTACTTAATCCTGTACTCGGATTACCAGATTAAGTAAATGATTTCATAGTTGATTGCATTTTTTATTTTATTCCACTTCTCTCTATATTTCATCCCAAAAATATGAGATGAGATAAACGAGATTAAGTATTTAAAGAATGTATTTTGTGATATTTATTATTACTTATTAAGAGATTTACTTATACCCATTATGAGATTTACTTACACTTATGATATTTATTATTATTGATATTTTTCCTTATTATGTTTCTTAATTATATTGTTTATTATTTACATTGTTAAATTTTATTATTACTATATTATAAAATGTGTTATTAATTAAAAATACAAATATAAAAGTATTTTCACAAAGATTCCAAAATGGAACTGTTATGAATGTTCAAGGACTTACTCACACAAAAACTGAACTAATATTATAATGTTAGCTGATGAATTTGGACAGTTAAATGAATTAGACATCCTTAAAATGAGGTAATGAACTATGCCATTCCAAATATGACTTTAAGAGGATTTTTGAAATAAACTTTTAAAAATTGATTTCTAGATTTGACATTGTTAAAAAAGAATTTAACGTTATTGTTTTTCATTTTTATGTTTCATTTTTATGTTATTACTATGGGTAATTGCTTATATGTTCAAATTACTTTTTGATGTGTACTTTAAACAAGATTATATCTTGTATTTGTATTGAAGCCTATTTTATTGTATTTAAATTTGAAGTTATTCCACGCATCACCTTGGTGTTTTTAAATTTGAATTCTATATAAAAAAGAGAAATTAATTTAAATTTTTTTTTATTCAGTATCTAATTATTATTACTTATATCAACAACTTCGTGAGCTAAGTCTGCATCATCTCCCTTTCTGTGAAATTGCAGGTCTCAGACCTACTTTTTCACCCGTCTTTCTGGGAGGGGGGATTTGTAATAAAATAATAAAAAAAAAATTGCGCCATTTTTTTTTATTCTCTCTTAGCTTCAATTCTAAATTTGTGGAACATATTTCAATCTTAGTTTCGTAACTTGTAACAGCTAAAATTCTTTTTCTTACTTTAGTTATTAATAAATTATTTCTTGCTTCTCAAAAAGGCGGGAAGTATTTTGTAAGCTTTTTACTTTCTGGCATATTCCTGCGATTTTAATTTTATTTTTTATTTTTTAACATCGCGTGACAAGTGTTACTACGCGTTGCTAAAGGGCTTAGTGTTCCGAGGAAAAAATATAGTTCTTGCCAATAGACCGCCTATTACGGCCAATTAGAATTGATCATTTTGTCCGTTAGAGGCTCGAGTCCATCCTGATTGGATTTTTAAAATGATTGACGCGGAGTAGGAGGGCGCTAGTTTTGTCGTGAAAATGATTTTTTTTCATTTGGCTTTTCAGGAGAGTAGAATGCACCTTTTCTTTAAACTATCAAGACGCGCGTTTTATTTCTCCGCTGAATTAGAAATGTCATTTTTTCCGAGATTGTAGAACGCCGGAATGTTGCAGCTTAGTGAGCGAAGGCCGTAGTGATAGATGTATGGAACGGTGATCTGTGGAGTAACTTAAGTTCGTGCTCTAAATAATAAAGAACTAAAACACTGATTTTCTTGCATTGTTATTGGAGAAACTCCTACGAGAACAAATCCATGGCTTATCCACTTACCAGAACGACTGCTCATCCCACTATTGAATCTTAGTGAATAGTAGTATTCTACAACCAACATGGTATTCTATTAGTGATTATACACTATTATAGAACATCGTCGTCGTTTTATTACATATATATATATATATACCGGGTGTCCTGAAAAGGACTGAACGATTTTAAAAATCGATAACTTGCAAAATTTTAAAGATATTTAAAAAAATCTTGCACGAGAGTCATTTAAAAGGTCAAAAGTTTTTTTCTTGTGATTCTGGATTTTAGTTCGAATTACAAACAATAGATGGCGCTGAGAGCGCTAGGTGCTGTGTTGAGACGGATATTGACGTCACTTGGCACTGAAGCAAAATAAGGAGGTTAAGGCCATGGAGTGGATCTTGTTCGAAAATGAACTTTAGCTTTTACCGTCCGATTTTCAATGCAATCCATATAATTTTGATTTTGCTGGCGTCAGCGGAATAATAGAGAAAAATATTGTTCAAATGGTTATGACTCTTTGAAATCGAAATGCTTGAAACAACAACGTTCGAATTACCGACTTTTATTTTTATTTTTATTTTATTTCTTTTTTTTTTTACATTCCAAGAATGTAAGTACTTTTGAGAACAGGATATCTTATTTATCTATTTATTTATCTGGGTATCTTTTAAACTTTTTTATGTCACCTAGTCATGTCCTGTATTGTATATTAAGTATGTGGGATTACCAGTTCATTTACAGGTACACTCGAAAGATTGCATCACATCATAGTCTATGGGAGAGAATCGCTTGCAGTTCATATTAATGAAATACGCTATATCAAATGTATTGAAACTGATATAAATCACTGAATTTCAGTATAAGATGATTATGATAGCATAGGGTATTTGGTATTTATAGCATTTAACGTACATTTACAGAGGCACACAAAAAGAAATCGGCTACTGTACTGTCTTTAAGTAATAATTGCTGGAAATGCGTTTTCAATTTCGGCATGCGCTTTTAAATGTAACTGTTTTTTAGATACGTTAATAATTATATAAATGCGTATCACCTATACTCGTCTGTGGTCCGTCTGTCCGTCTATCTGTCCGCATATAACAATGCAAAAATTACTCTGTCGAATCGTTTGAAATTTTAAATATATATTTGTTGAAGAATTTTGTCCAGTTATTTCAAGTTTTATGAAAATCGGTTGTGTATTTCCAATACAGGGACAGTCAAAAGTATTCCGTTACATTATGGCCGACGGAGGAAAAAGTTTCAAGTGCTTTTTGATGTTACACCCGTCCTAACATAATGAAATTAATGTGCATTTTTTGAATTAAATTAAAATACAAATAATGTAGAATATGTTGCACAAAGAATAGTTATTATTCATTTACAGGGCTACACAAAATAATTATGTAACATAACGGTATAGAAGGGAACATACTTTGGGCATTTTTTAATTTTGTTACACATATAATAAAATTGTTGTAAGTTGCTTAGGTTTACTACGAGTTACTTACTGTGTAAGAAAATACGAAGTATTTACAGGGATTCACAAAAGATTTCGGAAACTATGCTGCATCAAAAATGCTGTACGCTAACGATAATTGCTTGAAGTTTTTAGTTATGATATGATTTTTTTTAAGTTTCAGTAAATTTTTGGATGTTACGCAGTGTATATAACTGGTGCAAATCATATACAGGGCTACACAAAAGAATTCGCAATCCTTACTAAGTGTGTATGTAAATATATTAAAGGTGGTTTGTAAATGAGTTATGCATTTTTTACATTGAACAGCTTTAAGTATATTACAATATGTTTAAAGAATAGAAATAAAATGATGTACAGAGGCACTCAAAAATTGGATTAGTAGCCGGCTCTGGATGATAATCTCTGGAAGTGTGTTTTCATTAGTTTAAAGCATGTTTCGCTTTTAAACAGATTTTAGCTGAATAATGGGGTGTATTTATAATAGTAGATAAACTACATGGCTATACAAAAGACTTCAAATATGCTTCCGTCTATTTAAATAAATTGCTAAATATCAAATTTCAGCTTAACACGTGTTTTTAACGCTTTCCAACATAGTTGAAAGTGTTTATGATTTCTATTTAGTTAGCCGTCTGCCTATCTGTCTTTCTAAACTCTAACTTAGGTTGAAATAATTGAATTGGTCTGTAAGTGATATGTGTTAATGAGATTTATTATGCCGTGTTGGATATTGTAAACAAACTATGCATAATTCATGCATAGCAGTCACGGACACTCAAAACTATTCCATTACATTATGTTCTGTGAGAATAATTATATATGTAGCACCTATATTCCTCGTCTGGAATGTTCTTTTATCTGTCCGCACATAATAGCGAAAAACTACCCAATAGAATGATTTGAGTTATAATATATATACTCGTTGCAGAATTTTCGTTACTTATTCAAAGTTTTATGAAAAACGAATCAAAGCTTAAACACTCCACACCTTTAACCTCCTTATTTTGCTTCAGTGCCAAGTAACGTCAATATCCATCTCAACACAGCACCTAGCGCTATCAGCGCCATCTATTGTTTGTAATTCGAACTAAAATTCAGAATCGCAGGAAAAAAAAAACTTTTGACCTTTTAGATGACTCTCGCACAACAACACATGATATTAATAAATGTTTTCTTCATTCTATTAAAACCTTTCATGCGTGACTAATTCAATGATATCCCATGATAGGTAATGATTCTAGGTTGTCATAATGATTATGGCTAATTTAAGATGGAGGTAGTATTATTTCCCTATTACCATAAATTTAATATACAAAATCGCAACAATTTTTGTATTTAGGTATTTTTTCAAAAGAGTGCAACAGCTATTGCACCAATTTTTCAATGTTTATACTATAAATATTCTTTGTTCTAAAGAATAAACCATTTCCGCAATTTTTTTACAGCATACATAAAATTCTACTAAAGAACTTCTTTAAAAGACCTAGCATTTCTTGGAATACAACAATTTTTTAAAATAGCGAAATTGATTTTTTAACAACAACAACAACAACAAAAAAAAAAAAAAAAAAAAAAAAAAAAAAAAAAAAAACCCAGTAAATCGTTTTACTTTGTTTTAAAATATGACGCACAAAATATTCTTTAAATTAGATGATAAAAAGTAATTTAATCCGAGAAAATACAGCTTTCTTAAATATAAAATTGTCTGCAAAACTCGTATGCTGCTCGTTAAATCCATGCCCAGTTTCAATCGCTGCTATTATATAAAAGGATTTAATATATCCATCACAACAACACATTTCATTGAAATCATACCGACTGAGTCCAGTCCAAAATCGAGCTTCATGTCGAGTACTCAGGTCAAATATATGTTGTCCAACAAAAACAAATAAACAAAAGTTCAAAATCGGGCCCTAAGAGCAAGATTACATTGTTAAACGAGACCCACTCCACAGCTTTAACCTCTTTATTTTGCTTCAGTACCAAGTAACGTCAATATCCATCTCAACACAGCACCTAGCGCTATCAGCGCATTCTATTGTTTCTAATTCGAACTAAAATTCAGAATCGCAGGAAAAAAACTTTTGACCTTTTAGATGACTCTCGCACAAGAATTTTTTAAATATCTGTAAAAGATTGCAAGTTATCTATTTTTAAAATCGTTCAGTCCTTTTCAGGACACCCGGTATATATATATACATATATATGGGTCATTCCATAAGAATTGGGCAACTTTAGAGGTGAAATTGAAATGTACTATTTTTATCTCAGATTTCAAATTTTTTTTGCTATATCAATGAACAATAAGTTAATTTTATTATATTTGTACAACAACACTCAAATATCTAAATATTTTTATAAAAATCGATCTCTTTTATAAAATAGATTCCAGGGGACTGACGTGACTTCTAAACGGCTGACAGAAACCGATAATTTTATTCTAGACTGAACTTTTTAATAAATAATTCAAACTTTTTAAAAATAATTATTAATAATTATCCAAAAGAGTAATATAAATATATTTGATACGTACTCAATACATATTTTTTATATTAATCATCAACGAATATATAATTTATTACTTATTTTAATAACACTAATTAAATGTTTTTAAAGCTTTAAATAAAACTTTTTCAAACAAGTTATAACTTTAAAATCAAAGCAAACAGTAACAGTATTTTTTTTCTCAAACATCAATAGTTTTATCAAATGTATAAGTGACTTTATTACGTTTGGTACTTAAAATAGGTATAGGTGATTTTTCCAATACAATGTCACAGCCAACTTCGCTCGGCTTTCTTTAAGATGCGAACAAATTGCGGCACTCCGGTATTCTTTATTTCTTATTGAAAATTTGACTACAATAAAGTCTCCAACACTGTACTTCTTCTATTGTTTACTTGTAGATTTTTTACTAGGCTTATCACGTGATTTTTTTTCTTTCGAAGCGGTGAGTGTTGAACAACACCTTGAAAGATTTTTATTTTGTTCAAATTCAATCGTTCCCAATTTGTAATTTTCACAAGTTATAGGATCGCAGAAGCAACTCAAATGATTTCATAATAAGACTGTCAGGATGATGTACCTGGACCAGCAATAAACAAAATTTAAATGAAATTTCAGTTTTACAATTTTTGGTACTGAAAATTTTAAACTTCTAAACATCGCACATTTTAAAATTTTACACAGTCGTATAGGAAAAAAAATTACTTTTAAATCCAATTTGTTTGAAAGCTGTATCTCAATTTGTTTTTTAGTTATTAATTTGTTTTTTGTAGTTTTTAATACTTTTTTGTCATTGTGGCAACAAAAGTTCGTCAGATAAGCAACAGATATACCTATTCTTGTCCGAAAACAACAGCCACTTTCTAAATGATTGAAAAGGGCAAACATTCGTTAAAATGTATACATATAAAAAAAATCTATTTGCAATATTCGAGTTTTTGACTCCAATCGTTCAGGGACTCCCTATCAGCAACCCGTGTGCCAAATTTCGTAGCCCTGCGCGCTGTGGTTTCCGAATTTTTGAGGTTACATAGTTACGCCCTCAGATTTTAATAGTATAGATCAGTAACTAACTATCAATTGATAAGAGAACTTCTAAAATAATGAAAAATTATTTTAGAAAGGATGTGATCTAGCATTCACTAATGCGTTCAACAGTTTTTTGCTTTTACGTCAATCTCCTGGATGTTTTTCAGCTGAAAAGTGCCAAGGGACTGATGCCAGGGGACTGACGTTTTCACTATAAAACACAAAAAATCTACATATTGGAGCCAAATGCCATATTATTCTGTTTTAATATTATATATAGCAATAAAAAGACGTTGAAAGTAGCACACATCAATAATAATTATTTATAAATTATCAAATTATTACTTACCAGGGGACTGATAAATTGAGTGTTAGCAATCTGTTTGTTGACACAAGAATGCCAATAAACATTGAATAAAAATGGCTGTTGGATAAATATCAGTCTTCACTGCTATCTTTATATAATAAATAAGTATGGAAAAGGGAATTAAGTTATAAAAAATGGATAATATCAAATATTTTTGGAATTTAACATGAGCCAGGGGACTGACGCGCAAGGTAGGGGTACACAAATTGAAATTAAAGAAAAAAAGTGATACTTCTTTTAAAAAAATCACATAACATACACAAATAGTTATTAATTAACTATCTCAGAATGTAACAACCTTCACTTTTTCTGCCTAAATCCATTAGTTCAAAAATAATTTGTACTTAAGTCTTCAATTTTTCCATTGGTACACGCCAGGAGACCTTATAGTTCACCTTAATAGTTCACCAGCTTTTTGGGGTCAAAAAGCTAAATTTTAATAAAAACATTTTTCAAATTTCAAAATATTATACAGGCTCCTAAATGGAATCAACTTTGTCTACTAATGGACATTTTTAAAATTTTGAATACATTAAATGGTAAATAATTCTTTTGCAATATCACGAAGTTACCCGATTCTTGTGTAATGACCCATATATATATATATACATATATATATATATATATATATATATATATATATATATATAATAAATCTGAAGTGTTGTTAACGTTAGGTAAATAACGTTAGGTAAAGTCTTGTTCATTTTATATAAACTAATTTTAAAATGTTTAAATAATCATAAGTAACTAAACACGAAATCAGCCTTAAGTTGTACTAACACCAAATAGTTTGGCCTTAAAATCTCAGAGTAAAAGTGAAATGAGATGAATTTATAATTAAAATTCTGTTTTTATAATTATAATTCAGTAAACTTTTTAGGGTATCTAAAAATTTTTAAAACGGAGTTTCCGATTAAAATATCGATTTTTCATTTATGCAATAATATTAAAATCGACTGTCCATCTGTCCAACTTTGCTTAAATTTTGTTTGTATCTTAGTCATAAACAAAGTTACAACTTTTAAAGTTACAACTATTACAGCTTTTGAATTGCGTTTAAAAGTTTTTTTTCTTTTTTTTTTTCTTTTTTCAAAAGCAATTTTTTAGATTTTTACTATACTCAAAACATACAAAAATTATGCACGAAATTTTCTGTATTTCTTTTACAAATGTCTATTGAGGAAATAGACTTCACTCATGATATTATAATAAATAGTTTTATATTTGCAGTGGTATAAATGGCAAACTTGAGACAGATTTTGCGTATTTTTCATTACATTAGTACTTTAACTGCGTAATCAATCTGTGACAGAGATACGATTATAATTTGTGTAGTCTAAGACTTAGATAAAGCCATTTTGTTTATTAAGCAATTTACAAAATGTAAATGCGTTGTTTTATTTTGGAGTTACTAGGTTTTGCGGAAATACCAATTTTAGCATAATCTTGACTATTTTCCTCTCAAAAAACATTGTTTTCTGGGTGATTGCTAAAGTTTTTGTATTTATTTTAAAAATTTTAGGTAAATATAATGATATCATTATAAGAAAAAAAAAGTAACCAAATGTAAAATAAAAAAACTTTCGAAGGTCTGCTTACATTGTAAAACTGATAAATTTATCATGTTTAAAGTCTAATGTGTATGATCGGAAAATGCTCGTCATAGTTTGTAGGTAGAAAAACTACCCATAGTTACTTAAAAAATAAATACAAATGCATTGTCCATGCAGAATGTCAGATATATCGATTTTTCATTAAAGTAAAATTAATAAAACTTTAAATGATTTCTAAATTTGTTTATTTATTTATTTTAATTTCCGTATGAATGAGTGTTTTACGGGATCCTGGGCTTTTATGTAAGTTTTATCAAGATAAAATAAATCTTACAGGAAGTGAGACCAAAATCGACATGAGACAGAAATAAGTTTAATCAGATTTTTAATTTCCTGTTGAAGAGTCATCGTTTCCTTCCAATAAAAATTTCAGACTCAGTTTAATCTCAAAGGAAGTTTATTTCTTTCCCTTAATGGTAAGCAGTTTTTGTAAACAAATCAATTAAAAAGAGGGAATTATTTGCAGCATACTTTATTAAGAAAAAAAAAATACTTAAGTTTTATTCAAGAATAAATTTTTATACTATAAAAGCAATAGATTAATTAAGTACAGCAGCTATTTATAAAGAAAAATGTATCCTTGTTTAACTATGACTTTATGTTTTTGATAATAACGACCTCTCGATAAAGATTGCTTTTATATCTTCTTTTCCTCTACTTCCAAACTTTGCACAATTTCTACACTGTCAATTACGGAATAAGATACCTTTTCAAATGTAAGTTGTTTGAAAGGGCTATGTCTATGGATTCTTTGTGGTTTTTAAACTAATTTGTTTCCGAGCATAATTATTTCTTTAATTCTATTTCTATAAAATGAAACTTGATTATAAAAGTATACAAAAAGGCTACTATAAATAAGTAGATTTAGCATTATCTTCTTCCATTAATATCTATTTATGTGGAACTAATAATAGTAAAAAGAATCTAATAATATGTTTATCCATTATTGAAATAATCCTGATGACAAATAAAGAACATTCTTCTTCATTTGGTGAAATAATAAACATAAAATAAATAAAATAAAGCATATTAGCCACCAAAATTTATGATAAATCATTTTATGGCATCTAAATATGATACAAATGAATATAAAGCATATAAAAGTTTTTTTTTTAATTTATACAGCAATTTTAATTTTTTAAAAATGACAAAATGTGGACGCATAGTCTGTCAATAAAATAAAAAATTGAAAAAAAAATAGTAATAAATGCATGTGAATGTCTAATAACAAAGAACTCGACTTTTTATGAAAGAGAATAAACTTAAATTAAAATAAACATTACACAATCTTTTGTAAACGTTAAAAAGCATTTTATAACAGAACAAAGAAAGGATTTAAGTAATAGATTGCTTCCTTTCAACACATCATTATTTTGAGTAGAAGATAAATTATCGTATTTCCATTTAGATAAAAGTTTCCCTTAAGAGTGAGGATTAGTAATTCAAGAGGCGTCAAAATGAATAATCTGATTGTTTTCTGAACGGTTTCCAGTGTTCAGTAATTTATCCAAATCTTATCTTAATGGCATTATTTACTAAAAAACATCATTCATGTTGCTTTGTTCTTTTAATCACTGTTTAAATATTTGATAATAAGTAATATCTTATTAACTTTTATAAATAAAAAATTAAAATTAATAAATCAATTTCGATATCCTTCAAGATTCATAACAGAAACAAAAATTTTCTGATTACATTTTAGCATTCTATTATTATAAAAACTTATTTTAATATGGTTTATTCGTATTTTAGAGCAATATTTTTTACATTATTTCTATATGAGTATTTTAACACGTATTTTTAAAATAACTTATGAATTTAAATAAATAAATGAATTCATTTCAATAATGATTTAAATTTTTTAATTGAAAAAATATCTGATTACGCATTTGTATGCTTCCAATCTAAAAAAATCCAATCTTCCAATAAATAAAGCTACTATAAACATTCGTTATTTTGCCTTCTTTAACAAATGATTTTCAATAAGAAAATATTCGTAAGAAAACATTTCTTATTGAAATGAAATTGAAATACAATCTTATTGAAATTATTTCCTACACTGCACTGTAAAAAAAAATTGGGAAAGTTAAAAAAATTTTTCTAGTAGAATTGTATTCCAAGAACTTTTTATGTAATGGCAACAATAAAAATTCATGTAACAGATACAAATTTGCACTTTGAATCAAACAAATTTTAAGGTTACTAAGAATTTCTTTGGGAAATCGTATTCCAAGAACTTTTTAAGTGACGATAACGAGCATTATAGATAAAATTTTAGTAAAGTTACCAAAATTTTAGTAAATTCTTTTGTAAAGTTACAGATGGTTTTAGTTTTGCTTACAAGTTTTGTAGATTGACATCATTTTCTTGTACAGTGTACACATAAAGTTTTAGTAAGCATAAGAGATTTCGGTTAATTTAGATTACTAAGGTTACAGATTTTTTTTACAGTGTAGAAATTGCAGGATCCTTAGGAACCCTGAAATTTTCGTTTGGGGGAGGTATTAAACGTTTTCATAATTAATTAATTACTTATTTTTAGATGGTTACTTCGTATTTTAGAGGGATATGTATTCTACTTTATATGAATATTTTAGAACATATTTTGAAAAGAACTTTTGAATCGGTTGCCTGACGAAATCATCGGATTCATCTGAATAATCTCAAGGTGACATGGGAATTCAGTATGCAGGTTCCTCATGTACTGTCCGCGGGACATAAACTTCATTAATGGAACACCTGTTTGTCATTGTATTCGGGCCATAATAAGCTATAGTACCTGTATCATACTGTGACATGAGACGTTTTCTTCCTTTGATAAGAAAAAAAAAATATTAGCCACCAAAATTTATGATAAACCATTTTATCATATCTAAATTTAATACAAATTAATGTAATTGAAAGTTTTTTTTTTAATCTCAGTATTATTTTTAACCTGTTAATAATCACAAAAACACTGCAATTGAAGACTTTTATTCGATCAATAAAATTAAAACATGGAAGAAATTAGTAACAAATACATGTGAATTTCAAATAACGAAGTACTCGTCTTTTTAGGAAAGAGATTAAACTGAAATAAAAAATAGCTTTTCACAATCTTTTGTAAACGTAATATATATATATATATATATATATATATAACAGTACAAAGAAAGGATTTAAGTATTAAATTGCTTCCTATCAACACGTCATTATTTTGAGAACCTTACAGGAAGATAAATTGTCGTATTTCCATTTAGATAAAAGTTTCCCTTAAGAGTGAGGATTAGTAATTCAAGAAGCGTCAAAATGAATAATCTGATTGTTTTCTGTATGACTTCTAGTTATCAATAGTTTATCCAAATCTTTTCTTAAATATTTGGCCTTTTCTCTTTTATAAATTGAAAAAAAAAACTAAAATCGATAAATTCATTTAAATACTGTTTTAAATTTTACGTTAGAAAAAAAAGAATTATCTGAATGCATTTTAGAATATTTTCTATCAGAAAACTTATTTTTAGGTGGTTATTTCATAGTATAGAGAAATATGTTTCCTTCCTTATATTTTTATGAACATTTTACAAAATATTTTTCAAAGAATTTATGAGTTTGAATAAAACCAATAAATTAATTTCAGTAATGATTTAAATATTATAATTGAAAAAAATCTCGGATTACGCAACATCATATTTTCAATCTGAAAACTTATTTTTTTCTGGAGTTTTCGTATTTTAGAGGAATGTGTTAATTTCCTATATCGTTATAGGAATATTTTACAACATATTTTGAAAAGACCTTTTGAATTTAGTGTCCAATGAAACTTATCGTAAGCAACTACATAACATAGGGTAAAATTAACCAGCGGGTTCCTCATGTATTGTCCGAAAGACACAAACTTCAGTAGTTGAACGTCTGTTTGTCATTGATTTCGTGCCACAATAAGGTATCGTAACTGTATCATATAGTGCCATGAGACCTTTTCTTTCTCTGGTAAAAAACTAGCCACTAAAATTTTCTGTATGACTTCCAGTTATCAATAGTTTATCCAAATATTTTTTTAAATATTTGGTAATAATAACATCCTTTTCTCGTTTACAAAATTGAAAAAAAATCTAAAATCAATAAATTTATTTAAATGGTGGTTTTATTAGCTAACGTGTGAGAGATTTGAAATACAATCAATCAGCAACAGAAGGTCAAGACTTAACCAGAAGGAAAATATACAAGTTAATTTCGAAGATAAAAAAGTGTATATGTGCCTTGAAGAATTGCTATTAATTGGTCATCCGTAAATCAATAAAAGTTATTACTAAAGAAAATATTGTTTGTTTTGACATTTCATTCTAAAAATATTCCAGAATTCAGATCAGTTTCTTAAAGAACAATAAAAGAAGTATATTTTATTTTTTCTCATTATCTATATTTTATTTTCTCAATGTATTCCGTATCTAAAATTTGACACTTCCACAACACCTTTTTGAAACCAACTACGTGATATTTAAAAAATAATCCGTTAATAACAGTATTTTTGTATTCTTTGACGAAGGCTCAGTTTACGATTGAAAGTACTAAAAATTAAATAAATTTAACATCGTTTTAATTGATTGTGGTTTTTATATGGTCATGTTAGTTTTGCTGTTGATCCCGTGTCCGTTACAATTGGATGCAAAATATGTACATATTTGTCTCTTTTTAAGTTTGTATCTTTAACTTTCCTTTAATTTTCGTTATAATGTAACAACCATCACAAAAATGAATGTGATTTCAATATACAAGATGCTATTTTAAGTTTTGAATACAATAACCGTACCATGTGCAATTTTTTATACAAAAACGCTCCAGAAATAATATTGTCATAGCATGTCCAAATACAATCTAATGGTTTCAATACACTGTAAAAAAAATTCTGTAAAGTTACTAAACCTTTACTAGGAAACTGGGATTCCAAGAACTTTTCATGTAACGGTAACAGGAAAAACCCATGTAATCGATTCTAAAACTTGAATTTTTGCTGTTACAGTAACAGGAAAAGTTCTTGGAATACCAGTTTCCTAGAAAATGTTTAGTGCCTTCACAGATTTTTTTTTTTTACAGTGTATTATTAAAAAAAGCGCGTATTAGTGTCCTGCATTGGATTCTGAAATACTATCTTTCTGAAATCTTTTTTAAGAACGATTTGTAGTTCCGCTTGATGTTAAATTCTTCGTGGGTGTTAAACGTTTGGCAACATCTTCAAACAGATTTTTGCTTATTGATGAAAAAAAAAGCATTTATCAAACAATACATAAAAAAATATTTAAATCGGTCTGATATTTTTATAAAAAACTTTTTTAGTAAACCATATTTCATAAAGTGAATTTAATTTTCTTAAAGTAAATACAAAAATATTCTGATTCATTTGTTTTTTTTTAACCTATTCCCTGATTTGATAATAGAACATACGGGAAATATGATTTTGGCAATCATGTTTTGTCCGTAGTACGTACGAGCAGCCATATTCTAATCATGATTTATTATTCAAATCAGTAAATTTTTATTGTAAATTTTCAGTTATTTAATCTCAGCATTTTCCTGATTCAATTAGGCAATTTTTTTTGTTTTAAGAAACCGATGATGAAAGATTAAACATTCTGTAAAGGACGCAAAAAAGACATCATTTGAAAGTTTTTTCCCCAATTGATACGTTATGTGGTTAAAGAAACTTTTAAGCGAATTTAGAACAATTGTTTTTTTTATGTGCGATTTTTAAATTGAAATTAATTATTGGGTACTACTAGGTTATCCCGTCAACCAAAAAATTATCGCCAAACTATAAGATTAAATGCCAATAATAGGTGATCGTTAATGTCACATTCAATGACATTAAATACGATTCGCGTGTTTAAAATGTCATTAAGCGATTTTTATTTCGACTTTTTATTAATATTTTTATTAATATTCTACTAACTATTTGTTTTTTCGTTATTTAAAATAAAAATTAAGTCAATATGTATAATTTGGCTATTAGTTTGGCGATTTGTATAATTTGACGAAATTGGTTAAACAAGTTAATGTCACTCAAAGATAATAAATATACAACACTAAAATATGTAGTCTGAAATAAAATCCAGCATATATTATCAAATAAATAACTAACGTAATTTGTTGTAAAAAAAATAATAATAATAATAAAAAAAAAAAAAAAAAACGCGGATTAGCGTCTTGCATTGGATTCTGAAATACTATCTTTCTGAAATATTTTTTAAGAACGATTTGTGGTTCCGATTGATGTTAAATTCTTCGGGAGTGGTAAACGTTTGGCAACATCTTCAAAGAGATTTTTTCTTCTCAATAAAAGAAAAAAAAAAACATTTTTCGAGCAATACATAAAAAGTATTTAAATTAGTCTGATATTTTTATAAAAAAACTTTTTTAGTAAAACATATTTCATAAAGTGTCTACTAAATTTAATTTCCTTAACACTAGAACCGCGGCGACGGGTCATTTCGACCCGCATCATAAGCAGGGATGTTTATTCGAACCAGAAATCTCTTTATAAAATAAGCTAAATATAATGTTAGTAAAATAATTTATATAAATAACTTAAATAGTTTTAAATAAAAATTCCGGTGAGAAATATTTGTAAAAAACTTAAAGGAATTTTCCCGCGGTTCTAGTGTTAAAGTAAATACAAAAATACTCTCATTCATTAGCTTTTTAATAACCGATACCCTGATTTGTCAATAGAACATACGGGCAATATGTTTTTGGCAATCATGATTTGTCCGTACTACGTACGAGCGGCCATATTCTAATCATGATTTATTATTCAAACCAGTAAATTTTTAATGTAAAATTTCAGTTATTTAATCTCAGCATTTTCCTGATTCAATTAGGCAATTTTTTCTGTTTTAAAAAACCGATAATGGAAGATTAAACATTCTGTAAAGGACGCAAAAAAGACATCATTTGAAAGTTTTTTCCCCAATTGATACGTTATGTGGTTAAAGAAACTTTTAAGCGAATTTAGAACAATTGTTTTTTTTATGTGCGATTTTTAAATTGAAATTAATTATTGGGTACTACTAGGTTATCCCGTCAACCAAAAAATTATCGCCAAACTATAAGATTAAATGCCAATAATAGGTGATCGTTAATGTCACATTCAATGACATTAAATACGATTCGCGTGTTTAAAATGTCATTAAGCGATTTTTATTTCGACTTTTTATTAATATTTTTATTAATATTCTACTAACTATTTGTTTTTTCGTTATTTAAAATAAAAATTAAGTCAATATGTATAATTTGGCTATTAGTTTGGCGATTTGTATAATTTGACGAAATTGGTCGACGGGATAACAAAGTAGTACCAATAATTGAAGTAAATAAAATACTGGTATGAAACTCCGGAATAAACTTAGCACAGTCGTATTTAACAATTCTTGATCGGAAACATGTTAATGTCACTTAAGAATGATATACAACACTAAAATATGTAGTCTGAAATAAAATCCAGCATATATTATCAAATAAATAACTAACGTAATTTGTTAATCATAAACGCAATTCATAAAACAACGACGCATTGCAAATAAAGACACACTAAAACTTTAGCGCTATTAAATTTTCGCATTTTAATGACATGAAGTAATTTTCGGAGAAATTGTTAGCTCAGTAACATTGAAAGAGTTTTATGCAGCGAAAAGGATTATCGTAAGTTTTATACGCAGCATTTTAGATATTAAATTATAACTATGTAACCTAATTAAGTTTGATAATTTGTTTAACTACTGTGTCATAACAAATGTCACACGATAATGCAGTTGTTAAATGAATAATAATTACATCATATATATCAGCATATGGTTTCGTATAAGTTTATTCATTAAATAATAACAATTTTATTTTTGAAAGAAAAGCTAAGATTTTATGCATGCTTTATTAGAAGTGATTTAATACGAATACATATACACTACATGGATAAAGATGAACGTCCACTTGCGATTTTAGACATTTTGTTAAATATCTAGAAAAAAACGTGAATAATTATCTTAAAACTCTAAGTATATAAATATAATAGATCAAGTCATACATTTCCGTGAAGATATTTTCCCAAAAGTCCATAGGGGACCGTCAACAAATAAAAAAAAAATGAATATCTTTTGAATAACCCTTTCAAAACTAATTTAGCAAAAGTGCTCAAACTGTAGGTTATGATTAAGTGGCTTATTATAATAAACTGTGTTCTTTTTTTTATGTCGAGAGCATGTATACTCGTAGAGAAATTAAGATTTTTATAAAAAGAGTCCCAATTTTTTCAAAGCTTTTTGCTTATAATTTACAGAGTTCTTAATATAATATAATATTCTTTTCTGAAAATATGATAAACAATATTGCACACAATATCCTGTAATCAGAATTAAAAAATAATAAAAATTGTATGAAAAATGAGTAGGTTTACTAAATAGTTTTTCACTGTGCGTCAACGATATTAAAATTTCATTTGCATATTATGTTAGCTAAATGTATAGAGCATCGTTTGTGAAAGTCTCGAAATCATAGCTTGAAAATTCTGGAGATAATCGTCAATAGAATAAGCCCAAAATCCGTTGTTCCGAAACTGAAGCAAAAATATGAGGATCCAAATGTAGTAGTACGTCCCATATTGTGTATTATATATTGACATTAATCAATGAAAACATAGATAGAAAACCTTTCGTTTTTGCTTCATTTTGGCAATAATGGATTTTCAACTTATTCTATTGAAGATTATTTTCAGAATTTTCAATCTATGATATTGAGACTTTCATAAACACTGCTTTATACATTTAGCTAACATAATATGCAAATTAAATTTTAATATCGTTCACACATGCACAGTGAAATATTATTTAGTAAACATACTCATTTTTCATACATTTTTTATTATTTTTATTTCTGATTACAGGATATTGTGTGCAATGTTTTTTGTCATATTTTCATAAAAGAATAATATTTTATATTATGAACTTTGCAAATTATAAGCAAAAATCTTTGAAAATTTTGGGACTGTTTTTATAAAAACCTTAATTTTTCTACGAGTATACATGATATCGACATACAAATGGACACAATTTATGATAATTATACACTTAATCATAATCTACAGTTTGAGCACTTTTGCTACATTAGTTTTGACAGGGTTATCCAAAAGATATTCATTCTTTTTTTAATTTCTTGACGGTACCCTATGGAGTTTTGGGAAACAATCTGTACGGAAATGTATGACTTGTACTATTATAATTATACATTTCGGGACAGTTCCCCATGTATTTTCCTATATATTTAAGAAAATGTCTAAAATCACAAGCGGACTGTCATCTTTGGCCATGTAGTGTATCATTAAGAGGGTTCTTAACTGATCCGCTCAACAAGCGAAAAACGTTTTGACACATTTACAAATTCATTTTTTAACAGAAAGTTGTAAAATTTTAATGCCTGACTATGAAAGCGATTTTGAATTGAACTTATATTTCCATTTTATGAAAATTAAAATAATTATCGAGTTATAAGCTATTTCGATGACGCAATCCCACGTTTTTCTCCTCCTTTTCGGCTGGTTTTTCTGCTTTCGTCTGGAAATATGCTCAAAAGTGTCAATTTTGAAAGGTTGTTATGAAAAATCTATTGTGTTTTTTAAAAAACAAAAGAATGAGTGCAATTAGACAGTTTCTGAATAACAACACCTGCTGTTTTCATGCATTTCCGAACAAAAAAAAATATAATACATGTGTCACAAAGTTGCCCTTTTTGATTTAAGAACACCCTTAAGTTATAAACTGCGTGTCATCCAATTCAAACAGAGCAAAAAATTAATGTAAATGCTGTTGTCACTTAGTAATATGTTTTAATTAATTTTAGAAAATAGATGCAATTCGTATATAAGTAAAATTGTCAAAACACTGTCTTGTACCTTGACAAAGTATTTTTGAGGTTCTGGACATTAAAAATAGGTGACATAGTACGTGTGCAATTATACAAAATGCAAGTTTGAAATTCCATACCTGAATATCTACTTAAAATAAAATAAAAAAAAAATTATGAAATCGCCATCTTCTAAAATTATCTACTTATTTGTTTGGCAACATATTTTTTTAACATTATGGTGTTAGATTAGTAACATAAGAAAGTTAGAACATAAATAATTCTGCTCGATATAAATACATACTTACATTCTCCACAGATTTACTGGACTTACCGAATTTTGATAGAGGTAAATAAAAAAGTTATTATCCTACTCACATCCGCTAAAATCAGATTTTTGCTAGTTTTCCTTATAGGACTTGGTAGGCCAATTACATTTTAATGTGTTAATCCAGACTTAAATAATCTTTGATTTTCATTCATGAACTCAAAAGGCCACTGTATGTGAAACCGCCACCCAGTCTATATTGTTTACATTGGAATTCCAGAAGGCATCTTATCCCTAGAAGTTGGCTATCTTACCCACACATTTTGGTGAGATACTGAAATGCAAATAATTACAAAAACAAAATTTTCGAAATTTTCCACAAAATTTTTGAAATGAAAATTTTTTTGAATCATACGTAAGAATAAATTCTTAAATAGAAGTGCATTTTTTATATAAAAATATGAAATAAAGAAACACATTGCAGAAAAGAAAAAGCATAAATTTAATATTTAGTTTGACACATTGAAACTTTTAGCCAAAATATATCATTCTATATCCTTTATATTTAAAGAAAACTGCGTGTTTTATTGAAATAGATCACTAAAATGAAACATAAAAGTTAATATTTTAATGTTATACAAAATGTCAATTTAAAATAGGAAAGAAACATCTAAAAATAATTTACTTAATAATTTATTTAATACATCTAAAAGTTTCCATTACAGTGAAGTTTATGCATAGAAAGCTTTTCTATATACTTTTATTTTGACAAAAGTCGAGTGGATATATCGATTTTATTTTTTCAAATGAAAACTTAAAATGCATGTTTTATTTATTACCAGACATTTAAACGAGGATTAAAAGAACAAACAACCTGAATAAACTGTTTTGGAAAAAAGTCATTAAGAAAAGATTTGAATAAACTATTGAACACTGCTAGCCATTCAGAAAACAATCAGATCATTCATTTTGACGCCTCTTGAAATGCTAATCCTCTTTGTTAAAGGAAACTTTTATCTAAATGGAAATACGATAATTTATCTTCTTGTAAGGTACTCAAAATAATGATCTCTTGAAAGGAAATAACTTATTACTAAAACCTCGCCTTTTTTCTTTTATAGCTTTAGTTTTAGTGTTTGCAAAAAAAATATGGAGAAATTTGTTTTTCTTTAAATTGGGCCTCAATGTATTAAAACAAGTTCTTTTTGTATAGTTATCAGTTGTTAATTTTGTATTCAGCTATTATTTAAAGAAATGTAATTGAGTTGATATCTTTTTACTTAAGAACTAATTGTTAATTATACAGGTATTGCCTCCGCCGATTTCATTTATGCCGTTCCTCTTCTTTACTCAAAAATGTGTTATAAAGAAGCTGAATAAAACAGACTGGAGATCAAGAAACTGTTTTAAGCTACATTAAAGGATGAATTCATTAAGGAGAGCTCGGTTATATAAGTTTTACAAATCTAAAAAATCTGAATATTTAATTTAATAATCTTTTGCAGTCATATACTTGAGTAAATTTTGTTGTGCAGTGTCCAATAAATTGTATGACTTTAATCTTGATTCTATTTTTAAGTAGTTTCATTACTTGAAAAATGAATTAAGCTTTAAAAAATCGAGTTATCTTTTTAGTTTTCACCTTTCCATAGAATCAAATGATAATATTTTTAAACAATGCACTTTCAAGTTAAATGTATGTTTGCATATGAATAGTAAAAAAAGAATAAAAACATCACATGTATTTAAAAATCATGATTTTACAAGCTTCTAATGATGTAAATTGCTTCGCATTAAATAGTAACGCTCAGTTTTATTCAAAAACCTAAATAACTTTTTGGATTACACACACGTATTAACTGACGTAAACTTTTCTGTTTATAGTTCTATATATTTATATCTATGTTACGGTCAAAACCCGGAGCTTGGTCAATTCTAGAACTGGCCGGCCAATACCCGAACTGGCCAAGCTTCCTGGTCAAAACCCGAAATACATGAAATGAATAACGCATTTCGGGTTTTTCCCGGCTAATTCGCGAACTGGCCGGGAAACCTTGGCCAACATCCGAACTGGGAATGTAACCCCTTAACTGGTTTGCCCGAACGGCGTTCGGGCAAGACGAATTTGCCTTTTGCATCATTTAAAGCTTTTTGACTATTATTTTTCTTCTACTATTTTCTTCTGAAAATCTTCATACTATTGATAGGCGGAAATGTTAAGACTAAATTTTAAAGAATATTTACTTTCTTCTATCTTCAATAGAAGAAAGTATTGTAATCGGAATTTTTTTCGACTTCCGTTTTTCGACGGATTTATACGTTTTAGGAGTCAGAGATTCCAAAAAACCTGTTTTTTACAAAATGTGTGTCTGTCCGTGTGTCTCTGTGTGTGTCTGTCTGTCTGTGTGTGTGCCTGTGTGTATGTCGCCATTCTACCATCAAAAAGTGTATGAAGTTATCCATAGAAATGAACCAAATTTTTCGTGAATGTTTCTGGCTGTGGCAAGCTGGAACTCCTTCAATATTCCGCCGAAAGGCTGTGCTGCAATCGGGATTTTTGTGCCATTTTCAGTATTGTAACGACCAAAAGTTTATGAAGTTATGCATCGAATTGAACCAAATTTTTTGTGTAAGTGTATAGCTATGGCTAGTTGGTCCTCCCTGAATTTCAACAAAATCTGACGAAAGAGGGCGCTGCAATCGTGATTTTTGTGCCATTTTCAATATTGTACAGGCCAAAAGTATATGAAGTTATGTATCGAATTGAACCAAATTTTTTGTGTAACTGTATGACTATGGCTAAGAGGTCCTCCCTGAATTTGAAAACAAATCCGCCGGCAGGGCGCGCTGAGCATGGGCTTGCTGACGACTAGACTATTTGACACAGTAATATTAGTTCAGTAGTAGTATTAGTTACAGTATTAGTTCATAGACACTTTCAATTACGTTCTACAGGATTAAGCCGAGTGTATATATCTATTTCGTGAACTGGCCATTTACATCTGGCTAATTCGCGAATTGTCCAATCGCATCTGGCTAATTCTAGAATTGGCGAGTCATTTTTAAACGTTGATGGCCTGTTCAGGAATTGGTCGGCTAATTCTGGAATTGGCCCATTTTGGGTTTTGGCCGTAATATCTATACATATTGTTTTATGTATATATATATATATATTAATCGATTGTTCACAGGAAAACACATTTCAGTCATAAAAAAACATTTGTCGCAGGAATGAGTTACTTCAAAATAACTGTATGCAAGGAATATGTTTTAACAAAAAATTGCGTTAACGGACAGGAAAAAAAGGCGTAATTTTCCGTGGAGAAAAAAAAAGTTTCTAAACAAACAATACCTACACTGTTAAAAATCTTATTCTAGTTTGAAAAAAAAAAGTTTGTTTTTAGGTGCTCAATATCTGCCACCATAAGATGGTAAAAATCTCGTACCAACATTTGGAGCTTCCTAGTTCAACCTCGTTCCAAGTATTGGAACTATGCTTCAATGGGAGCTCCAAAATTTGGTTCAAGATTTCTCCATTTTACGGTGGCAGATATTGAGCACCAAAAAACAAACTTTTTTGGTTCAAACTAGAACAAGATTTTTAACAGTGCACAGCTTACAGAGATTCCTGTTGACGTAAGTAAATGTTCCTCGATTACCCTGTCAAGTACATATTACAAAAATAATGCTATTTAGCAAATGAATCGCCTAGCCCCTAAACATATTTAAGAATTATTTATATAATTGTTCATATTAATAATGATAGATCTTTATATTTATAAGAAGCCCTCTCCTAACCTATCACATGTTTTATTTAAATGAAAATAAAATATTGAAACAGTTTCATTTCCACTTTTGGAAAACAATATGTTATGAACTTGATTATAAGTTATATTTATTGAGAAAACTTTTTTCTTTTGTAAAGAGGAAAAAGAACATCACAAGAAGAAATAAATTATTCAGATAAAAAAAAATTCTTTAACAAATAATTTTATTATTATAATTTATAATCAAACTCATAATATTTTGTTTTCTTAGCCTGTAAACGCACTTGAATATTTTTTGTTAATTTATTTAAGTTATGTAAAATTTTATGGGAAAACTCTTTCTGAAAAAGCATATCTATAGTTAGTAATTTAAACTATTATATTCGTAATAATAAATTCTGCGTAAACCTAATAAAAATTTATTAATTAAATTATGTTTATAAGAAACTTGGATATTTAATTTATTTGCTTATATTTTCTAAGCTATATTTCCTTAGTACTTTTTCATGTACTTTTTACACCCGAAATGAATTTTAACTTAATGTTTGGTCAATGCAACAACCATTAAATAATACTTTAAAATGTACAAAAAAAGTAATATCCATTTATGGACTATGACAATTGACGATGAAGTGAAAAAAAATTTTCTAACTGAACTAAATATTAGCATTTTTTAATGTATATGAAAATCCCATAAACCAAGAAATAAAAGTGTCAAAATTTAGACTTGGAAGTAAATTGTGTCTAAAATTGGAAATTCAATAGTAATTGGCAGAGTCAAAATATGAACTTGTTGCTTATTTCACATCGGTCTTTGAACTCTTGTTTCCAAAGATGTTAAAGGAAAAACGAGTCCATTTTAAAAATCTAAATGGAGATTTAAAAAAAACTTAACTAGTTTAAATAATTTAAGAAGATGACCTTCAAAACGCAATACATAATTAGAAAATCACTTTATTTTCTTACAATCAAATAGCCTTATTCCCAGATAGCTTGTGCAATCTTTTTTACTTACAAATAGTCTTTAGAATAACGAGAAGAAAATTTTAGATTCGTGAAAATTTACGACCTTCGACTGATTTACACGCTTTAGAGGTCAGAGAAACACCAAAGACCTGTTTTTGGAAAATGTTTGTCTGCGAGTGTTACTTTGTCATTCTACATGTCACAAAAAGTTGTAGTCGCTCTATCTCAAGATTTAATACACGGTATCTCAAAAAATTTTAGATTCAATCGAACCTTGATATAAACTGGAATTGATTAAATTTTTGTATATATCGACTAAAAGATGATCTTTTAAGCTGCCCTTATGACGATTTCCATAATAGCTATATCTCAGGAACCAATGAACGGATTTTTATAAAATTTGAGATTCTGTTAGTGGTTGATATATTATGGTGTTGACTAGCTTTTGGTGTAAATCGCCCAAAAAGTGAAACTGCTATATGTCATTAATCATGATTATTGCAAAAGCTGTATCTCGGGAAATAATCTACAAAATTTAATCAAACGTTAGTTTCAATTATTCCATGATTTCAAGTAGTAATATTTATTTTTTGGAGTAAATCGTTCAACAGGCAACGCTTCTATGCCGGATTTTTTTATGATTTCTGCAATGATTATATCGGAAGATCAAACGCACGAATTTCCATCAAACTTCAAATTCAGTTAGAACTTTACATAAGTTGCGGCTGATTAAGTTTTGGTTAAAATTATATAACTTATGTTATGTTTCTTCTTTTGGAAGTATTATCAAGAATGGGATACAAAAAAGTTTTGGGATTGCCTCATACGGCTGTTTCAATTTTATCATTTATATCGCATATGTTTTGTAATTTTCATATAGGGAAATTTATCGACCATGTAAAGAGTCGGCACAAAATAATTAAACTATAATTTTCACTATAGAAGTTAATCGCTAAATCTGTGTTTTTTAAATTGCCCTTTTCTTTATTCCTTTAAATAATTTTTGTGTTATTTTAAGTATTCTAAGAAAAGTATTTTCTTTGGATAACGGTATACCATGCATGTAAAACATGAATAAGTAATTTAAATAAATTAGGCTAATCTCTGCACATGTTCAATTAAGCTACAATAAATTTATCGTTCTGATTTTATTTTGTATGTAGATTATGCAATTTCAGCGTAGTAACTTGATAACAAACGTTTATCCACATGACGTGAAAATATTATTTTTACCTGCGTTAAGATCTCTTCCTCTGAGGGTTTCCAGTTGAAAGGATATACAAAAAAAATGAATTTGTGAATAACTTTTATTGATAAAATAATTCTTATTCTTTTAAAAAGTATTCTAAATATGAATAAGTATTTTTGATGTTATGCATATTTTTATACTAAAATTTTTAAATAATAAATAATACATGAGGAAAAATAATCAAGTATAATGTTTCCGAAACATTTTATATGCAATTAAAAAAAATTTTACAAAGTGTTTTATACATATTAAAATTATTATTTACATTAGAAATGCAGCATTTAAAGAAATAATAATAAACTTATCCCACAATTTGATTAAAATGTAATAATATTTTAAGCATAACTTTCTAACTAATATCGCCTCAACTTTTAATTTATTACTTTATCTTCAAAAGTAATATAATCACAGTTTTCAAAATATAATTTCCGAAAAACAGCATTTTCCTTTTAAAGACGAAGTGGAAATTGCCTGTAATGGAGAAATAAATTGACAAAGGTTTCATTCAATAGTAAATTTAAAATATTTCGTAAAAAGTTTATCAATTGCTTATCGGTTAAAATATTTTTTTTTTCAAAACTATTTCATTACTTTGGTAAAGATTATTTATATTTCATAGATATTTGATGGTACAGTAAAATATCTAATTAAAATTATAAAATATTTTGTGCATTGTTTTACAAATAACTTAACTTCATCAATAAGACTTAGCTGTTTTATGCATTTTTTTTTCAAAAACATGAATTAAAATGTTATGTATGAAAAATGTAAACTGAAGCAAATAAATAAAATCGTAAAACAAAATGAAATGTTCCATTTTGATTTAATCCGAAATTACAAAAAGTGAACTTCAGACAACTCATTGTTTTATGTTTTATTTAAAAGACAGAGGTAATAGTCCTAAAATAAAGGTTAAAAGTTTCTGTCTTTATTTTGTATATAGATTATGCAATTCCGACCAAGTAACTTAATGTCAGACGTTTTTTATATGACTTGAAATTGTAATTTTTACCTGTGTTGAAATTTCTTCCTTTGAGGTTGATAAGATAATGATCCAATGATAAGATATATGAAAAGTATCAAAGTTATTTTTGAATAACTTTTATTAATAAAATAATTCTCTGTCTTTTCAAAAGTACTGTGAAAAAGAAAAAATAGTTTTAATGGTATTAATATTTTTATAGTAATATTTTCAAACAATAAATAATACATGAGGAAAAATATTTTAGTTTATTGTTTTCGAATTATTTTTCGATGTAATTAAAAAAAAAACTTTTTACAAAATATTTTATAAATATTAAAATTATTATTTACGTTAGAAATACAGTGTTAAAATAAATAATAATAAACTTGTTAACAACTTGATTGAAATGTAACAACTTTTTAAGGTTTAACCTTCCAACTAATTCCATCTCCACTTTTTTTATTACTGTTTGTTTAAAAGTAACAAAATGATACTTTTCTAAATGTAATTTTTTAAAAAAGAATATTTTCCTTTTTAAGACGTAGTGAAAATTATCTGCAAAGGAGAAAAAAAATGTCAATGTTTTCATTAAATAGTAAATTTAAAATATTTCGTAAACAGTTTATGTTTTGTCCATTTATTTAATATATTTTTTCTAAAACCATTTCATTAAATTGTTAAACATTATTTATATTTTATGGATTTTGGTACAGTAATATATCTAATTACAACTATAAAAAATTTCCTACATTGTTTTACAAATAACATAGCATCATTAATAAGATTTAAATATTTTAAATATTTTTATCAAAAAAATGAATGAAAATAACTAAATATGCATTATGCTAATGTATGTGGCACAAAAATCACGATTATTCGTTAATTGTTTAATGTCAACATCCTAATAAAAATCATCTTATGGGTTACTGGGCAAAAGTCCTTTGGTAAGACTTAGGCTGTGGTAAATTGGATTTATTTATGTTTTGTGCTTTCGCTGCAATAATGGAGCTTCAAAATGCTATTATTTTTATTTTTTTTCTGTTCTTTTTACTTAAGAAAAACAAATAAAAGTCATGAATTTTAAATTATTCAGTTTTAATTTTAAGTTACGCGTTATAAATTTAATGAGTGAAAAGATTATATTATCATATTTTAAATAATTAATTAAATACGAAAAAATGCCACGGGTACAATATTTGGCGGTTAATTATTTGCGCCGGGCTAGCATAAAAATACCGAGTTCTTGATTTAACAGCACATATATTATATATGCACCACATTGGCTCGTTATTTTTCTGACGCCAATTTGGGGAAAACTTCGTTTTCAAATACCAGATGCATACATATTTTAAAAGTAATTTCTATTATTATAGAAAGGAAATAATAATTTTGAAAAAGTTTAGTTAATTATTAGAATAAAACAATTCATATCATTTTCAGAAAGAAAATAAAAGCAAACAAACAAGTTATTAATGAATAAATAACAATAGCCGGGTTATCAAGTAAGGCACACATAATTGCCATTTTGGAGCAATCGCGCCACTGTGGTGCGTATATGATATCTGTGCCTATTTGTCTAGCAGAATCTTTTAATTCGGAAAAATATTGAGAAATTAAAATAAATTATGAATTAAAGCAACATTTTTTCATTCTTATTATACATTCAAGGGAGACCAAACTGGTCGCCAAAGGCGGCTAGTTATATATAAAAAATGTAAACTGAATCAATTAAATAAAATTGTAAGACGAAATTTAATTTAATTCTAAAATACACAGTGTGAACTTTGCAAAAACTAACTGTTTTGCTTAAAAGGCAATAATAATAATAAAATAAATGTTAAAAGTTAAAAAATATACAATATATTTAAACTTTCTCAGTACTTATAAAAACATTTCATATTTATTTACTTAGAACAGGTGTCACAAATAAAAAATTAAAAAGTTGACATGTTTCGGTTCATTCATAAGAACCGTATTCATAACACATAAAATCAGTAGAAAACTAAATGACACTGGATATAAATATAATAATAATAAAAAAAATAATAAAAAATATTACTTATAAAATATTAAAATAAATTTTTAAATTATATTTATATCCAGTGTCATTTAGTTTTCTACTGATTTTATGTGTTATGAAATGAGCAAATAATATTGGAAAATAGTTAAAATTAAAAAAAAAATAGTTAGACGAAATATTTACTTTATATTTAGACATAATCTTTTGAACTATTGTTGTGAATCCTTAAACGGCAAAAATAATATTTCTTTTCAAACAAAAAGCCTTTTCACGTAAATATAAAAAAGATGAAAGATAAATTTAGCGCAAATTAAATGAGAATTAGACGATACATTTAAAATGTCTTGCTTATTTTTTCCCTTATACCGTGTTCAAAAAATACCAGGACGCAAAAACTATGTTTTTCATTGTTTAACTGATCTTGATTTATGAAACAGGAAAATAGATAGTAGATGTTAGACAGCAGCTGATTAGAACTTAAAATTCCCCAATTAAATGGAAATGAATGGAAATCTGCTTACAGGGAATTTGTCACTTAAACACACACACACACATATATATATATATATACAGTGAGAGTAGAGGGTGAGAAAGTCAATTGTTTAACAATCTTTTAAAAAATAATCAAATTAGCGTGTTTTATAATTTATGGTGTCTCATAGAGCGTTAATGAGCGTAGCTTGTAAGAGACAGAACGCCCCCGGCACGTTTTAACTAAGTGCATCAATATTACTACTTTTTGTCACATTTTACGTCAAACAGTCAGCTTGACTGAAGCAGTTAATTATTATTATTTTGTTTAGTTCTCAGTAATTAAAGTTCTCTTTTCAGTAATTAAAGCATCGCCCCTAAAAAATAACTCACCGTAACATAATCCAGCCGTAAAACGAAGCTGGCGTATCTTTGTACATTTAAATATTGTAATGTGGCAAATATTGTGTCAAATTCCCTTTACTGTAATTTATATGAACTTCTGAAAATAGTAATTCAATTTTAACATTTTTGCATAGGGAAGAAAAGTACTTTAGCTGCTAGATTTTTGAAAAATGCATCGCAATTTAATTTTAAATTATGTTGTATTTTGTGGTTTTTAATCCCATTTCTATATTAATGGCAACCGACTTACTTCTGTAGAAAATAAAAGGAAACTATTTGGTTACTTTATCCTTTTGCTGCCCGTTTCTTATAACTGAAGGAAACAAAATGGAATTAAAGTGCTTGCTATTATTAAAAAATACAAATGAATAATTTCTAATAAAGTAATTAAGTAATCAATTCTACTTCGTTATCCCTTCGATCAATTTCGCCAAATTATTCAAATCAGCAAACTATTCGCGAAATTGTAAAAATTGACGTAATTTTTGTATTAAATTATGAAAAAACAAATGATTTATAATACATAATTTAAAAATAAAAACAAAAAAATCAAACTAAAAGTCACTCGATGACGTAACAGATACGTATATCATAATCAATTTCAAGTGACTGTGACACTTACAATCATTTATTATTGATATGTAATCTTTTAGTTCGGGGATATGTTTTGGTCAACGTGATAACCAAGTAGTACTTTTTATTCTATTACGTATCCACTTTTTTTTTTTTTTTTTTTTTTTTTGTCCAGTTTGCGACATTTTTTTTTTGTTAGGTTTGTGATTAGAAAAAATATAAATACATATAGTATGCAAATGGTGTTTAAAATATAAGACCATACATGGTCAAGTTGCTTAAAAGTAATTTAATATACTAGCCGCCCTTGGCGACCAGTTTCGTCTCCCTAAAATGTATGCTATAGACATTGTATCATATTACTTTTATTCATAATTTAGTTTCCTTACTTACTCAAATCGCTGTCAAATCAAAAGATACTGCTAGTGAAATCAAGTATTTGGTATGTTTTACGATAACCGGGCGCAGATGATATCATTGATGATAACATTGTTAATGTGGCATTTTTTCGTATTTTATTAATTTCATTTAAAATATATTAATTTCACTTAATACATAACTGTAATTTTAAACATAATCCTTTAAAATTCATGACTTTTATTTATTTATTTATTTTTAAGTAAGAAGAACAGAAAAAACAAAAATAATGATATTTTGAAACTTCATAATTGCTATGAAGGAGCAAGATGTAAATAAAGCCGATTGACTTCAACCTAAATCATGACAAAAATATTTTACACAAGAACGAATGAGATGAGTTTCATTCAATCATTGCTATTAAATCATTAACAAATAATCGTGATTTTTTTACCAAGTACGATACCGTAATATATATATATATATATATATATATATATAAACACGATTACTTATTAACAATAAGAACGCATAAACGACAGAGAGCCACGTTATATTAAATTCTAAAACTGATACTTTAGATGTTTATGTGACACTAAAAAACGCATAGGTGACACAAAAAGGAAAGTAATTTTATTAAAGTGAATATCGTCCGCTGATGATAATAAAGTTCTAACAAACTTTTTTTTAAGTAATTTTTTAGCATAAGATACTCAATACTTTCAACAATTATTGAAAGAGTTAAATTAATTTTTATTGCAAATGGAAGTAAATTAAATATAACGTAATTTGAATGCTATAATGCCTTTATAGATACCAATAGAACTTTACTACTCTAAAAAAAATTTTTTTTGAGAAAAAAAACTTGTTAGAACCTTATTATTCTTAAGTGACATTATATTATTATATTTTTGAACTATATATATATAAGTGTGTGTGTGTATTATAATATGAAACATTTAAGAAAAAAACATAGTGTAATTAAAATCTCCACATCTGCTTAGAATAGAATTTACCCTTATGAAATAAAGTATATGTCTACTAAATAAAAATTTAATATTTGATAGTTAGTCAGATGTAATATCTGGTTATTGTCTAAACTAGTATCTAATTGGGGTTGCGTGGAACATTAACATATTGTAAATAAACGCACATGGAGCTTATAGCTTCTCTAAATTTTCGTACATTAATCAGATGGAATGATTTTAGGAGAAACTGTTAACTTAGTAATATATGAATTGTTAAATGCTATACGAATAATTAAGATAAGTTTTATACAGAGTGGTTTACGATATTAAATTATAACTATGTAACATAACTAAGGTTTCTAAATCCTTTAAGTACAGTGTCACAATATACTTCACGCTTTAAAGCAAAATTAATGAGTCTTATATACATGGCTACTGCTTCTGAGAGATTTATGCACTACCAAACTGTAATTTCGATTTATGTATATTGCTTAACAGATCAAATAAGTGTTGTAAGCATTGCTAAATTGATATTTCTATAATTTGACTTTATTTATTTTAAGTATATACAGCTCATATTCAAAATATTAGAATAATTACCTTTTTTTTAGAAATTGAAAATATCGTTTGGTAATTTAATGTCTTTTAATGAAAATATGCAAACGATATTTTTATTAAGAACTTATTGTTGATTAAACTTACTTGTTATCTTAAATTTAATATCATTTTTGAAAAGATTAATTGCAAAAAAAATTATTTTGAAAAGTCAAAATATTAGAATATTTATTCAAGTGGTTCAAAATATTAGAATATTTAACATTAATTCTCCTTTAATTATTACCAATTCTTAACTGGTGGCATCATTGATTAAATTCAGACTATTTTATTTAAAATCAGTATTCTTTTTTGCAGTTTGTTTCTTTTTCGTCTTAAAATGGGCCGTGTGAGTGATATTCCTGAATCTACTAAGCTTCGTATGGTTGATTTGTATCGGCACGGTAAAAATCAATGTTTTTTAGCGAATTATTTACATTGTTCGCAATCGAGCATTAGTAAAATACTAACAGAATATTCAAAAATTGGAAAATTTCAAAATAATCGCCGAAATGGTGGCCGAAAACCAAAAACATCTGCTAGAGATGACAGGAATCTGAAGCGTATAGTTAAGAAAAACCGTTTTAAAAGTGTGCGATTCTTGCACCGAAAATGGAAAGAAAAAGGAGTTGAAGTTTCTACATCGACAACATTAAGACGTCTCCATAAATTTAAATTTGAATCTCGTGTACCGAAAACAAAACCTCTCATGACTGCAAGACAAAAGCATATAAGATTGAATTGGTGTAAATCAAGACGTTTATGGAGCAATGAAGATTGGAAAAATATATTATTTAGTGATGAAAGTATGTTTTGTGTTTCATAGGGTAATCAAGGTATTCGAGTTTGGAGAATGAAGCAAGAAGCATTTGATAAAGAATGCCTTAAACGTTCCGTAAAATTTGCTGCTAGTGTGATGGTTTGGGGACTATAATTTTCACTATAGAAGTTAATCGCTAAATCTGTGTTTTTTAAATTGCCCTTTTCTTTATTCCTTTAAATAATTTTTGTGTTATTTTAAGTATTCTAAGAAAAGTATTTTCTTTGGATAACGGTATACCATGCATGTAAAACATGAATAAGTAATTTAAATAAATTAGGCTAATCTCTGCACATGTTCAATTAAGCTACAATAAATTTATCGTTCTGATTTTATTTTGTATGTAGATTATGCAATTTCAGCGTAGTAACTTGATAACAAACGTTTGTCCACATGACGTGAAAATATTATTTTTACCTGCGTTAAGATCTCTTCCTCTGAGGGTTTCCAGTTGAAAGGATATACAAAAAAAATGAATTTGTGAATAACTTTTATTGATAAAATAATTCTTATTCTTTTAAAAAGTATTCTAAATATGAATAAGTATTTTTGATGTTATGCATATTTTTATACTAAAATTTTTAAATAATAAATAATACATGAGGAAAAATAATCAAGTATAATGTTTCCGAAACATTTTATATGCAATTAAAAAAAAATTTTACAAAGTGTTTTATAAATATTAAAATTATTATTTACATTAGAAATGCAGCATTTAAAGAAATAATAATAAACTTATCCCACAATTTGATTAAAATGTAATAATATTTTAAGCATAACTTTCTAACTAATATCGCCTCAACTTTTAATTTATTACTATATCTTCAAAAGTAATATAATCACAGTTTTCAAAATATAATTTCCGAAAAACAGCATTTTCCTTTTAAAGACGAAGTGGAAATTGCCTGTAATGGAGAAATAAATTGACAAAAGTTTCATTCAATAGTAAATTTAAAATATTTCGTAAAAAGTTTATCAATTGCTTATCGGTTAAAATATTTTTTTTTTTCAAAACTATTTCATTACTTTGGTAAAGATTATTTATATTTCATAGATATTTGATGGTACAGTAATATATCTAATTAAAATTATAAAATATTTTGTGCATTGTTTTACAAATAACTTAACTTCATCAATAAGACTTAGCTGTTTTATGCATTTTTTTTTCAAAAACATGAATTAAAATGTTATGTATGAAAAATGTAAACTGAAGCAAATAAATAAAATCGTAAAACAAAATGAAATGTTCCATTTTGATTTAATCCGAAATTACAAAAAGTGAACTTCAGACAACTCATTGTTTTATGTTTTATTTAAAAGACAGAGGTAATAGTCCTAAAATAAAGGTTAAAAGTTTCTGTCTTTATTTTGTATATAGATTATGCAAATCCGACCAAGTAACTTAATGTCAGACGTTTTTTATATGACTTGAAATTGTAATTTTTACCTGTGTTGAAATTTCTTCCTTTGAGGTTGATAAGATAATGATCCAATGATAAGATATATGAAAAGTATCAAAGTTATTTTTGAATAACTTTTATTAATAAAATAATTCTCTGTCTTTTCAAAAGTACTGTGAAAAAGAAAAAAATATTTTTAATGGTATTAATATTTTTATAGTAATATTTTCAAACAATAAATAATACAGGAGGAAAAATATTTTAGTTTATTGTTTTCGAATTATTTTTCGATGTAATTAAAAAAAAAAAACTTTTTACAAAATATTTTATAAATATTAAAATTATTATTTACGTTAGAAATACAGTGTTAAAATAAATAATAATAAACTTGTTAACAACTTGATTGAAATGTAACAACTTTTTAAGGTTTAACCTTCCAACTAATTCCATCTCCACTTTTTTTATTACTGTTTGTTTAAAAGTAACAAAATGATACTTTTCTAAATGTAATTTTGTAAAAAAGAATATTTTCCTTTTTAAGACGTAGTGAAAATTATCTGCAAAGGAGAAAAAAAATGTCAATGTTTTCATTAAATAGTAAATTTAAAATATTTCGTAAACAGTTTATGTTTTGTCCATTTATTTAATATATTTTTTCTAAAACCATTTCATTAAATTGTTAAACATTATTTATATTTTATGGATTTTGGTACAGTAATATATCTAATTACAACTATAAAAAATTTCCTACATTGTTTTACAAATAACATAGCATCATTAATAAGATTTAAATATTTTAAATATTTTTATCAAAAACATGAATGAAAATAACTAAATATGCATTATGCTAATGTATGTGGCACAAAAATCACGATTATTCGTTAATTGTTTAATGTCAACATCCTAATAAAAATCATCTTATGGGTTACTGGGCAAAAGTCCTTTGGTAAGACTTAGGCTGTGGTAAATTGGATTTATTTATGTTTTGTGCTTTCGCTGCAATAATGGAGCTTCAAAATGCTATTATTTTTATTTTTTTTCTGTTCTTTTTACTTAAGAAAAACAAATAAAAGTCATGAATTTTAAATTATTCAGTTTTAATTTTAAGTTACGCGTTATAAATTTAATGAGTGAAAAGATTATATTATCATATTTTAAATAATTAATTAAATACGAAAAAATGCCACGGGTACAATATTTGGCGGTTAATTATTTGCGCCGGGCTAGCATAAAAATACCGAGTTCTTGATTTAACAGCACATATATTATATATGCACCACATTGGCTCGTTATTTTTCTGACGCCAATTTGGGGAAAACTTCATTTTCAAATACCAGATGCATACATATTTTAAAAGTAATTTCTATTATTATAGAAAGGAAATAATAATTTTGAAAAAGTTTAGTTAATTATTAGAATAAAACAATTCATATCATTTTCAGAAAGAAAATAAAAGCAAACAAACAAGTTATTAATGAATAAATAACAATAGCCGGGTTATCAAGTAAGGCACACATAATTGCCATTTTGGAGCAATCGCGCCACTGTGGTGCGTATATGATATCTGTGCCTATTTCTCTAGCAGAATCTTTTAATTCGGAAAAATATTGAGAAATTAAAATAAATTATGAATTAAAGCAACATTTTTTCATTCTTATTATACATTCAAGGGAGACCAAACTGGTCGCCAAAGGCGGCTAGTTATATATAAAAAATGTAAACTGAATCAATTAAATAAAATTGTAAGACGAAATTTAATTTAATTCTAAAATACACAGTGTGAACTTTGCAAAAACTAACTGTTTTGCTTAAAAGGCAATAATAATAATAAAATAAATGTTAAAAGTTAAAAAATATACAATATATTTAAACTTTCTCAGTACTTATAAAAACATTTCATATTTATTTACTTAGAACAGGTGTCACAAATAAAAAATTAAAAAGTTGACATGTTTCGGTTCATTCATAAGAACCGTATTCATAACACATAAAATCAGTAGAAAACTAAATGACACTGGATATAAATATAATAATAATAAAAAAAATAATAAAAAATATTACTTATAAAATATTAAAATAAATTTTTAAATTATATTTATATCCAGTGTCATTTAGTTTTCTACTGATTTTATGTGTTATGAAATGAGCAAATAATATTGGAAAATAGTTAAAATTAAAAAAAAAAATAGTTAGACGAAATATTTACTTTATATTTAGACATAATCTTTTGAACTATTGTTGTGAATCCTTAAACGGCAAAAATAATATTTCTTTTCAAACAAAAAGCCTTTTCACGTAAATATAAAAAAGATGAAAGATAAATTTAGCGCAAATTAAATGAGAATTAGACGATACATTTAAAATGTCTTGCTTATTTTTTCCCTTATACCGTGTTCAAAAAATACCAGGACGCAAAAACTATGTTTTTCATTGTTTAACTGATCTTGATTTATGAAACAGGAAAATAGATAGTAGATGTTAGACAGCAGCTGATTAGAACTTAAAATTCCCCAATTAAATGGAAATGAATGGAAATCTGCTTACAGGGAATTTGTCACTTAAACACACACACACACATATATATATATATATACAGTGAGAGTAGAGGGTGAGAAAGTCAATTGTTTAACAATCTTTTAAAAAATAATCAAATTAGCGTGTTTTATAATTTATGGTGTCTCATAGAGCGTTAATGAGCGTAGCTTGTAAGAGACAGAACGCCCCCGGCACGTTTTAACTAAGTGCATCAATATTACTACTTTTTGTCACATTTTACGTCAAACAGTCAGCTTGACTGAAGCAGTTAATTATTATTATTTTGTTTAGTTCTCAGTAATTAAAGTTCTCTTTTCAGTAATTAAAGCATCGCCCCTAAAAAATAACTCACCGTAACATAATCCAGCCGTAAAACGAAGCTGGCGTATCTTTGTACATTTAAATATTGTAATGTGGCAAATATTGTGTCAAATTCCCTTTACTGTAATTTATATGAACTTCTGAAAATAGTAATTCAATTTTAACATTTTTGCATAGGGAAGAAAAGTACTTTAGCTGCTAGATTTTTGAAAAATGCATCGCAATTTAATTTTAAATTATGTTGTATTTTGTGGTTTTTAATCCCATTTCTATATTAATGGCAACCGACTTACTTCTGTAGAAAATAAAAGGAAACTATTTGGTTACTTTATCCTTTTGCTGCCCGTTTCTTATAACTGAAGGAAACAAAATGGAATTAAAGTACTTGCTATTATTAAAAAATACAAATGAATAATTTCTAATAAAGTAATTAAGTAATCAATTCTACTTCGTTATCCCTTCGATCAATTTCGCCAAATTATTCAAATCAGCAAACTATTCGCGAAATTGTAAAAATTGACGTAATTTTTGTATTAAATTATGAAAAAACAAATGATTTATAATACATAATTTAAAAATAAAAACAAAAAAATCAAACTAAAAGTCACTCGATGACGTAACAGATACGTATATCATAATCAATTTCAAGTGACTGTGACACTTACAATCATTTATTATTGATATGTAATCTTTTAGTTCGGGGATATGTTTTGGTCAACGTGATAACCAAGTAGTACTTTTTATTCTATTACGTATCCACTTTTTTTTTTTTTTTTTTTTTTTTTTTTTTTGTCCAGTTTGCGACATTTTTTTTTTGTTAGGTTTGTGATTAGAAAAAATATAAATACATATAGTATGCAAATGGTGTTTAAAATATAAGACCATACATGGTCAAGTTGCTTAAAAGTAATTTAATATACTAGCCGCCCTTGGCGACCAGTTTCGTCTCCCTAAAATGTATGCTATAGACATTGTATCATATTACTTTTATTCATAATTTAGTTTCCTTACTTACTCAAATCGCTGTCAAATCAAAAGATACTGCTAGTGAAATCAAGTATTTGGTATGTTTTACGATAACCGGGCGCAGATGATATCATTGATGATAACATTGTTAATGTGGCATTTTTTCGTATTTTATTAATTTCATTTAAAATATATTAATTTCACTTAATACATAACTGTAATTTTAAACATAATCCTTTAAAATTCATGACTTTTATTTATTTATTTATTTTTAAGTAAGAAGAACAGAAAAAACAAAAATAATGATATTTTGAAACTTCATAATTGCTATGAAGGAGCAAGATGTAAATAAAGCCGATTGACTTCAACCTAAATCATGACAAAAATATTTTACACAAGAACGAATGAGATGAGTTTCATTCAATCATTGCTATTAAATCATTAACAAATAATCGTGATTTTTTTACCAAGTACGATACCGTAATATATATATATATATATATATATATATATATAAACACGATTACTTATTAACAATAAGAACGCATAAACGACAGAGAGCCACGTTATATTAAATTCTAAAACTGATACTTTAGATGTTTATGTGACACTAAAAAACGCATAGGTGACACAAAAAGGAAAGTAATTTTATTAAAGTGAATATCGTCCGCTGATGATAATAAAGTTCTAACAAACTTTTTTTTAAGTAATTTTTTAGCATAAGATACTCAATACTTTCAACAATTATTGAAAGAGTTAAATTAATTTTTATTGCAAATGGAAGTAAATTAAATATAACGTAATTTGAATGCTATAATGCCTTTATAGATACCAATAGAACTTTACTACTCTAAAAAAAATTTTTTTTGAGAAAAAAAACTTGTTAGAACCTTATTATTCTTAAGTGACATTATATTATTATATTTTTGAACTATATATATATAAGTGTGTGTGTGTATTATAATATGAAACATTTAAGAAAAAAACATAGTGTAATTAAAATCTCCACATCTGCTTAGAATAGAATTTACCCTTATGAAATAAAGTATATGTCTACTAAATAAAAATTTAATATTTGATAGTTAGTCAGATGTAATATCTGGTTATTGTCTAAACTAGTATCTAATTGGGGTTGCGTGGAACATTAACATATTGTAAATAAACGCACATGGAGCTTATAGCTTCTCTAAATTTTCGTACATTAATCAGATGGAATGATTTTAGGAGAAACTGTTAACTTAGTAATATATGAATTGTTAAATGCTATACGAATAATTAAGATAAGTTTTATACAGAGTGGTTTACGATATTAAATTATAACTATGTAACATAACTAAGGTTTCTAAATCCTTTAAGTACAGTGTCACAATATACTTCACGCTTTAAAGCAAAATTAATGAGTCTTATATACATGGCTACTGCTTCTGAGAGATTTATGCACTACCAAACTGTAATTTCGATTTATGTATATTGCTTAACAGATCAAATAAGTGTTGTAAGCATTGCTAAATTGATATTTCTATAATTTGACTTTATTTATTTTAAGTATATACAGCTCATATTCAAAATATTAGAATAATTACCTTTTTTTTAGAAATTGAAAATATCGTTTGGTAATTTAATGTCTTTTAATGAAAATATGCAAACGATATTTTTATTAAGAACTTATTGTTGATTAAACTTACTTGTTATCTTAAATTTAATATCATTTTTGAAAAGATTAATTGCAAAAAAAATTATTTTGAAAAGTCAAAATATTAGAATATTTATTCAAGTGGTTCAAAATATTAGAATATTTAACATTAATTCTCCTTTAATTATTACCAATTCTTAACTGGTGGCATCATTGATTAAATTCAGACTATTTTATTTAAAATCAGTATTCTTTTTTGCAGTTTGTTTCTTTTTCGTCTTAAAATGGGCCGTGTGAGTGATATTCCTGAATCTACTAAGCTTCGTATGGTTGATTTGTATCGGCACGGTAAAAATCAATGTTTTTTAGCGAATTATTTACATTGTTCGCAATCGAGCATTAGTAAAATACTAACAGAATATTCAAAAATTGGAAAATTTCAAAATAATCGCCGAAATGGTGGCCGAAAACCAAAAACATCTGCTAGAGATGACAGGAATCTGAAGCGTATAGTTAAGAAAAACCGTTTTAAAAGTGTGCGATTCTTGCACCGAAAATGGAAAGAAAAAGGAGTTGAAGTTTCTACATCGACAACATTAAGACGTCTCCATAAATTTAAATTTGAATCTCGTGTACCGAAAACAAAACCTCTCATGACTGCAAGACAAAAGCATATAAGATTGAATTGGTGTAAATCAAGACGTTTATGGAGCAATGAAGATTGGAAAAATATATTATTTAGTGATGAAAGTATGTTTTGTGTTTCATAGGGTAATCAAGGTATTCGAGTTTGGAGAATGAAGCAAGAAGCATTTGATAAAGAATGCCTTAAACGTTCCGTAAAATTTGCTGCTAGTGTGATGGTTTGGGGACTATAATTTTCACTATAGAAGTTAATCGCTAAATCTGTGTTTTTTAAATTGCCCTTTTCTTTATTCCTTTAAATAATTTTTGTGTTATTTTAAGTATTCTAAGAAAAGTATTTTCTTTGGATAACGGTATACCATGCATGTAAAACATGAATAAGTAATTTAAATAAATTAGGCTAATCTCTGCACATGTTCAATTAAGCTACAATAAATTTATCGTTCTGATTTTATTTTGTATGTAGATTATGCAATTTCAGCGTAGTAACTTGATAACAAACGTTTGTCCACATGACGTGAAAATATTATTTTTACCTGCGTTAAGATCTCTTCCTCTGAGGGTTTCCAGTTGAAAGGATATACAAAAAAAATGAATTTGTGAATAACTTTTATTGATAAAATAATTCTTATTCTTTTAAAAAGTATTCTAAATATGAATAAGTATTTTTGATGTTATGCATATTTTTATACTAAAATTTTTAAATAATAAATAATACATGAGGAAAAATAATCAAGTATAATGTTTCCGAAACATTTTATATGCAATTAAAAAAAAATTTTACAAAGTGTTTTATAAATATTAAAATTATTATTTACATTAGAAATGCAGCATTTAAAGAAATAATAATAAACTTATCCCACAATTTGATTAAAATGTAATAATATTTTAAGCATAACTTTCTAACTAATATCGCCTCAACTTTTAATTTATTACTATATCTTCAAAAGTAATATAATCACAGTTTTCAAAATATAATTTCCGAAAAACAGCATTTTCCTTTTAAAGACGAAGTGGAAATTGCCTGTAATGGAGAAATAAATTGACAAAAGTTTCATTCAATAGTAAATTTAAAATATTTCGTAAAAAGTTTATCAATTGCTTATCGGTTAAAATATTTTTTTTTTCAAAACTATTTCATTACTTTGGTAAAGATTATTTATATTTCATAGATATTTGATGGTACAGTAATATATCTAATTAAAATTATAAAATATTTTGTGCATTGTTTTACAAATAACTTAACTTCATCAATAAGACTTAGCTGTTTTATGCATTTTTTTTTCAAAAACATGAATTAAAATGTTATGTATGAAAAATGTAAACTGAAGCAAATAAATAAAATCGTAAAACAAAATGAAATGTTCCATTTTGATTTAATCCGAAATTACAAAAAGTGAACTTCAGACAACTCATTGTTTTATGTTTTATTTAAAAGACAGAGGTAATAGTCCTAAAATAAAGGTTAAAAGTTTCTGTCTTTATTTTGTATATAGATTATGCAAATCCGACCAAGTAACTTAATGTCAGACGTTTTTTATATGACTTGAAATTGTAATTTTTACCTGTGTTGAAATTTCTTCCTTTGAGGTTGATAAGATAATGATCCAATGATAAGATATATGAAAAGTATCAAAGTTATTTTTGAATAACTTTTATTAATAAAATAATTCTCTGTCTTTTCAAAAGTACTGTGAAAAAGAAAAAAATATTTTTAATGGTATTAATATTTTTATAGTAATATTTTCAAACAATAAATAATACAGGAGGAAAAATATTTTAGTTTATTGTTTTCGAATTATTTTTCGATGTAATTAAAAAAAAAAAAACTTTTTACAAAATATTTTATAAATATTAAAATTATTATTTACGTTAGAAATACAGTGTTAAAATAAATAATAATAAACTTGTTAACAACTTGATTGAAATGTAACAACTTTTTAAGGTTTAACCTTCCAACTAATTCCATCTCCACTTTTTTTATTACTGTTTGTTTAAAAGTAACAAAATGATACTTTTCTAAATGTAATTTTGTAAAAAAGAATATTTTCCTTTTTAAGACGTAGTGAAAATTATCTGCAAAGGAGAAAAAAAATGTCAATGTTTTCATTAAATAGTAAATTTAAAATATTTCGTAAACAGTTTATGTTTTGTCCATTTATTTAATATATTTTTTCTAAAACCATTTCATTAAATTGTTAAACATTATTTATATTTTATGGATTTTGGTACAGTAATATATCTAATTACAACTATAAAAAATTTCCTACATTGTTTTACAAATAACATAGCATCATTAATAAGATTTAAATATTTTAAATATTTTTATCAAAAACATGAATGAAAATAACTAAATATGCATTATGCTAATGTATGTGGCACAAAAATCACGATTATTCGTTAATTGTTTAATGTCAACATCCTAATAAAAATCATCTTATGGGTTACTGGGCAAAAGTCCTTTGGTAAGACTTAGGCTGTGGTAAATTGGATTTATTTATGTTTTGTGCTTTCGCTGCAATAATGGAGCTTCAAAATGTCATTATTTTTATTTTTTTCTGTTCCTTTCACTTAAGAAAAACTAATAAAATTCATGAAATTTAAATTATTCAGTTTTAATTTTAAGTTACGCATTATACATGGAATGACTGAAAAGATTATATTATCATATTTTAAATAATTAATGAAAAACGAAAAAAATGCCACGGGTACAATATTTGGCGGTTAATCATGTGCGCCGGGCTAGCATAAAAATACTAAGTTCTTGATTTATCAGCACAGATATTATATATGCAACACATTGGCGCGTTATTCTTCTGACACCAATTTGGGGAAAACTTCATTTTCAAATACCAGATGCATACATATTTTAAAAGTAATTTCTATTATTATAGAAAGGAAATAATAATTTTGAAAAAGTTTAGTTAATTTTAAGAATAAAACAATTCATATCATTTTCAAAAAGAAAATAAAAGCAAACAAACAGGTTATTAATGAATAAACAACAATAGCCGATTTATAATGTAAGGCACACATAATTGCCATTTTGTTGCAATCGCGCCACTGTGGTGCGTATATGATATCTGTGCCTATTTGTCTAGCAGAATCTTTTAATTCGGAAAAATATTGAGAAATTAAAATAAATTATGAATTAAAGCAACATTTTTTCATTCTTATTATACATTCAAGGGAGACCAAACTGGTCGCCAAAGGCGGCTAGTTATATATAAAAAATGTAAACTGAATCAATTAAATAAAATTGTAAGACGAAATTTAATTTAATTCTAAAATACACAGTGTGAACTTTGCAAAAACTAACTGTTTTGCTTAAAAGGCAATAATAATAATAAAATAAATGTTAAAAGTTAAAAAATATACAATATATTTAAACTTTCTCAGTACTTATAAAAACATTTCATATTTATTTACTTAGAACAGGTGTCACAAATAAAAAATTAAAAAGTTGACATGTTTCGGTTCATTCATAAGAACCGTATTCATAACACATAAAATCAGTAGAAAACTAAATGACACTGGATATAAATATAATAATAATAAAAAAAATAATAAAAAATATTACTTATAAAATATTAAAATAAATTTTTAAATTATATTTATATCCAGTGTCATTTAGTTTTCTACTGATTTTATGTGTTATGAAATGAGCAAATAATATTGGAAAATAGTTAAAATTAAAAAAAATATAGTTAGACGAAATATTTACTTTATATTTAGACATAATCTTTTGAACTATTGTTGTGAATCCTTAAACGGCAAAAATAATATTTCTTTTCAAACAAAAAGCCTTTTCACGTAAATATCAAAAAGATGAAAGATAAATTTAGCGCAAATTAAATGAGAATTAGACGATACATTTAAAATGTCTTGCTTATTTTTTCCCTTATACCGTGTTCAAAAAATACCAGGACGCAAAAACTATGTTTTTCATTGTTTAACTGATCTTGATTTATGAAACAGGAAAATAGATAGTAGATGTTAGACAGCAGCTGATTAGAACTTAAAATTCCCCAATTAAATGGAAATGAATGGAAATCTGCTTACAGGGAATTTGTCACTTAAACACACACACACACACACACATATATATATACAGTGAGAGTAGAGGGTGAGAAAGTCAATTGTTTAACAATCTTTTAAAAAATAATCAAATTAGCGTGTTTTATAATTTATGGTGTCTCATAGAGCGTTAATGAGCGTAGCTTGTAAGAGACAGAACGCCCCCGGCACGTTTTAACTAAGTGCATCAATATTACTACTTTTTGTCACATTTTACGTCAAACAGTCAGCTTGACTGAAGCAGTTAATTATTATTATTTTGTTTAGTTCTCAGTAATTAAAGTTCTCTTTTCAGTAATTAAAGCATCGCCCCTAAAAAATAACTCACCGTAACATAATCCAGCCGTAAAACGAAGCTGGCGTATCTTTGTACATTTAAATATTGTAATGTGGCAAATATTGTGTCAAATTCCCTTTACTGTAATTTATATGAACTTCTGAAAATAGTAATTCAATTTTAACATTTTTGCATAGGGAAGAAAAGTACTTTAGCTGCTAGATTTTTGAAAAATGCATCGCAATTTAATTTTAAATTATGTTGTATTTTGTGGTTTTTAATCCCATTTCTATATTAATGGCAACCGACTTACTTCTGTAGAAAATAAAAGGAAACTATTTGGTTACTTTATCCTTTTGCTGCCCGTTTCTTATAACTGAAGGAAACAAAATGGAATTAAAGTACTTGCTATTATTAAAAAATACAAATGAATAATTTCTAATAAAGTAATTAAGTAATCAATTCTACTTCGTTATCCCTTCGATCAATTTCGCCAAATTATTCAAATCAGCAAACTATTCGCGAAATTGTAAAAATTGACGTAATTTTTGTATTAAATTATGAAAAAACAAATGATTTATAATACATAATTTAAAAATAAAAACAAAAAAATCAAACTAAAAGTCACTCGATGACGTAACAGATACGTATATCATAATCAATTTCAAGTGACTGTGACACTTACAATCATTTATTATTGATATGTAATCTTTTAGTTCGGGGATATGTTTTGGTCAACGTGATAACCAAGTAGTACTTTTTATTCTATTACGTATCCACTTTTTTTTTTTTTTTTTTTTTTTTTTTTTTTTTTTTTTTTGTCCAGTTTGCGACATTTTTTTTTTGTTAGGTTTGTGATTAGAAAAAATATAAATACATATAGTATGCAAATGGTGTTTAAAATATAAGACCATACATGGTCAAGTTGCTTAAAAGTAATTTAATATACTAGCCGCCCTTGGCGACCAGTTTCGTCTCCCTAAAATGTATGCTATAGACATTGTATCATATTACTTTTATTCATAATTTAGTTTCCTTACTTACTCAAATCGCTGTCAAATCAAAAGATACTGCTAGTGAAATCAAGTATTTGGTATGTTTTACGATAACCGGGCGCAGATGATATCATTGATGATAACATTGTTAATGTGGCATTTTTTCGTATTTTATTAATTTCATTTAAAATATATTAATTTCACTTAATACATAACTGTAATTTTAAACATAATCCTTTAAAATTCATGACTTTTATTTATTTATTTATTTTTAAGTAAGAAGAACAGAAAAAACAAAAATAATGATATTTTGAAACTTCATAATTGCTATGAAGGAGCAAGATGTAAATAAAGCCGATTGACTTCAACCTAAATCATGACAAAAATATTTTACACAAGAACGAATGAGATGAGTTTCATTCAATCATTGCTATTAAATCATTAACAAATAATCGTGATTTTTTTACCAAGTACGATACCGTAATATATATATATATATATATATATATATATAAACACGATTACTTATTAACAATAAGAACGCATAAACGACAGAGAGCCACGTTATATTAAATTCTAAAACTGATACTTTAGATGTTTATGTGACACTAAAAAACGCATAGGTGACACAAAAAGGAAAGTAATTTTATTAAAGTGAATATCGTCCGCTGATGATAATAAAGTTCTAACAAACTTTTTTTAAAGTAATTTTTTAGCATAAGATACTCAATACTTTCAACAATTATTGAAAGAGTTAAATTAATTTTTATTGCAAATGGAAGTAAATTAAATATAACGTAATTTGAATGCTATAATGCCTTTATAGATACCAATAGAACTTTACTACTCTAAAAAAAGTTTTTTTTGAGAAAAAAAACTTGTTAGAACCTTATTATTCTTAAGTGACATTATATTATTATATTTTTGAACTATATATATATAAGTGTGTGGGTGTATTATAATATGAAACATTTAAGAAAAAAACATAGTGTAATTAAAATCTCCACATCTGCTTAGAATAGAATTTACCCTTATGAAATAAAGTATATGTCTACTAAATAAAAATTTAATATTTGATAGTTAGTCAGATGTAATATCTGGTTATTGTCTAAACTAGTATCTAATTGGGGTTGCGTGGAACATTAACATATTGTAAATAAACGCACATGGAGCTTATAGCTTCTCTAAATTTTCGTACATTAATCAGATGGAATGATTTTAGGAGAAACTGTTAACTTAGTAATATATGAATTGTTAAATGCTATACGAATAATTAAGATAAGTTTTATACAGAGTGGTTTACGATATTAAATTATAACTATGTAACATAACTAAGGTTTCTAAATCCTTTAAGTACAGTGTCACAATATACTTCACGCTTTAAAGCAAAATTAATGAGTCTTATATACATGGCTACTGCTTCTGAGAGATTTATGCACTACCAAACTGTAATTTCGATTTATGTATATTGCTTAACACATCAAATAAGTGTTGTAAGCATTGCTAAATTGATATTTCTATAATTTGACTTTATTTATTTTAAGTATATACAGCTCATATTCAAAATATTAGAATAATTACCTTTTTTTTTAGAAATTGAAAATATCGTTTGGTAATTTAATGTCTTTTAATGAAAATATGCAAACGATATTTTTATTAAGAACTTATTGTTGATTAAACTTACTTGTTATTTTAAATTTAATATCATTTTTGAAAAGATTAATTGCAAAAAAAATTATTTTGAAAAGTCAAAATATTAGAATATTTATTCAAGTGGTTCAAAATATTAGAATATTTAACATTAATTCTCCTTTAATTATTACCAATTCTTAACTGGTGGCATCATTGATTAAATTCAGACTATTTTATTTAAAATCAGTATTCTTTTTTGCAGTTTGTTTCTTTTTCGTCTTAAAATGGGCCGTGTGAGTGATATTCCTGAATCTACTAAGCTTCGTATGGTTGATTTGTATCGGCACGGTAAAAATCAATGTTTTTTAGCGAATTATTTACATTGTTCGCAATCGAGCATTAGTAAAATACTAACAGAATATTCAAAAATTGGAAAATTTCAAAATAATCGCCGAAATGGTGGCCGAAAACCAAAAACATCTGCTAGAGATGACAGGAATCTGAAGCGTATAGTTAAGAAAAACCGTTTTAAAAGTGTGCGATTCTTGCACCGAAAATGGAAAGAAGAAGGAGTTGAAGTTTCTACATCGACAACATTAAGACGTCTCCATAAATTTAAATTTGAATCTCGTGTACCGAAAACAAAACCTCTCATGACTGCAAGACAAAAGCATATAAGATTGAATTGGTGTAAATCAAGACGTTTATGGAGCAATGAAGATTGGAAAAATATATTATTTAGTGATGAAAGTATGTTTTGTGTTTCATAGGGTAATCAAGGTATTCGAGTTTGGAGAATGAAGCAAGAAGCATTTGATAAAGAATGCCTTAAACGTTCCGTAAAATTTGCTGCTAGTGTGATGGTTTGGGGTTGTATGAGTGCAGAAGGACCTGGAAAGTTATGCATCGTCTACGAAAAGGTTAACTCTCTGATATATCAAGAAATTTTAGAATATTACATGATTCCATCATCAGAAGATTTATTTGAAGATGATTTCATCTTTCAACAAGATTTAGCATCCCCGCATACCTCGGTGTCAACTAAGAATTGGTTCCGCCAACGCAACAATAATGTACTTCCTTGGCCACCAAATTCACCAGATCTTAATCCCATCGAAAACTTATGGTGTATAACGAAGAAAAAACTTCAAGAAAATCCTCCTTCAAGTAAAACTGAGTTAGTGGCACGTATAAAGTCTATTTGGGCTAATATTGATAGAAATGTTTGTAAACACCTTGTATATAGTATGCAAGATCGATTGTACGCTGTTATGAAAGCTAAAGGGGATGCTACAAAATATTAACTACCATTTATTTCATATTCATAAGGTAATATTGTTGCGTAAAATAAAATATTCTAATATTTTGAACCAATCTAAATTTTATTCTAATATTCTGGTGTGTTTAAGGAAGCTGTATACCTAATTTATTGTGCTGTATTTTATATTTTATAAATGTTCAAATCTTTTCTAAATATTCCAGATTTAATTTATAAGAAATTTAACTGCATTTACTTAGTATAAAAAATAAATAAATGACAAATAATTTTTTCTTATTACTTTTTCTCAAGTATTCTAATATTTTGAATATGAGCTGTATTTCATGAATTTTCAGTTTTTAATTCTTCATAAAGAAAGTTTCTTAAAAAATAGAAATAAAAAGATAAATACAGAATAAATTAAAAAATAAATCATTTTAATATTAGTCAGGCTGTAAATATACTTCTTGCAGGAGTTAAACAAATTTCTACGGGAGATTATCCATTCAATGATTAGCCTACTTCAAAAGCATTAAAAAGCAAACAATGTTACCGGAATTAATGCGAGACTTTTGAGAATTTAGTGAGCAATTATTCATTTAAAACAGAAAACCATACAAAAAATAGCTTTCAAATATTTTTAATTATAATATAAATATAATTTTTGACAAAAAAGAATAGACATAAATTTGGAATTAAATATTAGGAGCTAAAGGGATTTTCATTCCTAAGTTTTATAAAAAACACTTTTTGCTCATTCTTGTGCGCTTTGGATACAATTACTGTAAAAGAATATCTAAAACGAAAAAAAAAATAAAAATAATCAATGTATGTCAATATATTTTCAGTTTCTGACAGTTTAAAATTTCAGAAAATTTTGTATCACTTCTTCCTCATATACGGGATAAGTGGCAGGTATATCTAAAATAGAGGAATAATATCAATTATTTGCATTTTAACGTGTATTAAACATTTACAAAAGTAGATAAAACGCTTAAATTGTGTTTATCTATTAATTAGCTGATCCGGGGCTAGTTATAAAACTTAAACAAATCTCATGTTTGTAAAATTTAAATCTTTTGAAAATTTTTAAAATAAACCTAGTTTTGGGGACAGCATTGCCATTTGTAACATCTAGTGCATTTGCAATAAAACTTTTAGCGACATGGTTCCCCGCTGCTAAAGGTAGCATGTACCGGAAGTGATTCTCACACTGGGAACAATCAAGTCAATCTGAGTGAGTCAAATCTTGTAATAATCGCTCGTCTACATAGTCCCAAAAACGAATTTTCCATTAATGTTAAAAAAATGTTGGTATCTGAAGTCTAAGATAAACTTTCATAAAAAAGAAAGCTTCTCAATTGAAATCAAAGTTTAATAAACCGAATCCCGTTGAAAGTAGGCCCTTATAAAATGAAAAATAATACGTTTATATTGTAGAACATTATTTTTATGTAAATAAAAAATGTTTTGGGCCAATTTTTTACTATACTATGTAAGTTTTAAACTGATTTCTCAATCGTATCATATTTGCCATGGAAACACATTTCTTGTTGCATTTAAAGTATTGTAAGAATGATTAAATCTAACATAACTGAAGTGCTGTATTGAGTTTTACATGCGCAAATTTTAAGGAAAGTATGTGGCGCCCTCTCTCTGGTTCCTCAATTACGGTGCCTTTCCATGAAATTCTATGAATTGAATAGGCCGGTAAGCGTCAGCGCATGAAGTCTGGCCATGGTACAGGTCATATAGTCCGGGAAGATTTTCTCCCCGAAATCCCATAAAAGACTGTCAACAAATAGAAATAAGCAAATATGTTTTGGATGTAACAATAATGTAGCAAAAGCATTCAGACAATAGAAAATGACTAAAAGGCTTATTTGAGCTTTTAAATATGTTTTAATATATATTTTTTTCTATAAAAAATATTTTTTTATTAATACGCCCATAAATTTTTTTCAAACTTAGGGATCTAAAAATTTTCGCATTTTTTAATTTTATCCAAGCAAATTTATTAAAACACATATTTTTAATTATTTTTAAGGTAATTTGCTGCATTTATGAAAAATTAAAAAATATATAAATTAACAATTTCCATTTATTTATTAAGAGATATTAAACTAAACTCTTTGTTAGACCTGCAGTCACACTTACACACTTGTTTTCGATTTTATTTCTATTTTTGCTTTAGTTTCGTTTCAGTTTTCTTCCTGCCTTATAATTAGTTTGAAAAAAAGACGGTACAGATGTGGTACATATAGATATGTCGTTCAAAAACAAAAATTTTGCGAAAGGCATTGGGCATTTTCTAACATTATGTCATCATTAAAGAAGAAGTTTTTTGCGATTATTCTATCGCACCAGTTTGTTCTATAATTTATAATTAAAATACCTCATCTGAAATAATCCCTTGATAAAAATTTAACAAATATCTAATTATGTGAATTTTTTAAATGAAAAACGCAATTCATAAAACTCTAACTTTATGCAAATAAAGGTACATGAAAATACTTATTTCATTAACTTTTCATGCTTTACTCACGTGAAGTAATTTAGTGAGAAACTGTTAACTCAGTAATGCTTGAAGGCTTATATACCAAGCAGTGGATTAAGATAAATTTTATACATGTATTTAGGATATTATATTATAATTATGTAACATAATTAAGCATAATAACTCATTTAATCACTGTGTCGTAACAGACTTTATGCAACAATCCAGTTATGAAATGAATAATTATAACATTACTATTATAAAGCATTACAATTATTATAATACACATTACTATTATATAGAAATTTATGTGTACTGAAAAGGGGTTTTGGGTTAAATATATTTCTATATAACCAAAACCACTTTCTGTAACAGATATGCGTATTTCTTAATACAGTCAGTATCGGATATATGGTCACCTGTGCGGTCCTGAAAAATATCCCCTTATAAGAGGTGTAGTCTTACACATGGTTTAAATAGTTAATTATACATTAGACAGTGAAATGCAGTATAAATTGTTGTATTAGTAAAATAATATAAAAAAATACTATGACGATATATTTATGAAAAAAGATACTAAAAAAATTAAAAAATAAATTCATTGCAGTTAAACTTTTGATAAAATAAATATAGTATACTTGTAAAATTTATTTATTTATTTAAAATAAGCTTTTACTCAGATTTGGTTGTTTTTTGCATAGTTGTTAAAACAACTTTTTCTATTTGGCAATCGTATTTAAAATTGTCCTATGTACTATTGGAATTTGTTAAGAAAAAACGTTTGAGAATTTTTCGTTGGGGAGAGTGATGTACCTTGGACATACGTGTACCTCGGACCTTTGCTAATTCTAGCTTTACTGTTTAGATCATTAAATAAAAACATTTGTCTATTAAGTATTTGCCACTAGAGGTCTAATTTAATTTATTGGCATTTCTTTAGAAGCTCAACTAATTCTACAATTTAAAAAAAAAGAAAGTTCACTTTTCAAAAGTAAATTTTCTTAGACATATCTATGCTATTTTTAGATTAAATCACATATATTTTTTAATGAGGATCATTCATAATAAAGCATTGCTCTATGTACTACACCATGTAGTTTAAATAAAGTTCGGTCTAATTTTAACATCATGATTGGTAGTTTTCTTTTTAAGTGTCAAGTGGTGTACCTTGAACCTAATAAAAGTGGTGTACCTTGGACTGGATCCAAGGTACACTAGGTATTTTCTAATGGATCTGAAAGGCAGCTCAAGAAATTAACATTTGAGATCGACTTATCTAATTGCAATCTTGACTAAAAATAATTATAATTACTAATATAAATAGGTTTTAATGTCCTTTGGGATTATAGTAAATGTAAATGTTCTGAAGTTTTATGTATATCTTATTTTAAAACCTAATAAACTATGAAATGTATCAAAAAATTATATATGTAGCTTCTCGATTAATAAATTTTGATTTTATTCTCTAAAAACAAGTTTTTTTTCCATTCTTAGTAATGGGACATCTTACTAATACACCACTAGTGGTGTACCTCGGTCCTATTTTCATTTTATTTTTAATTCAAAATTTTTGATAGAAATTATTCACATAAAAATTTAAAACAAATATATGTAGTGCAAAACATCATAAAATTATATATATATATATATATATATATATTTTAATTTTGACAATTTTTTTTAAATTAAAAATTAAAAAGTCAAAATAGGTCGGAAGTACACAACCTTCCCCTTCTTTAGCTTTTCTCACGTTTTCGATTCAGCTTCATATTCACTGTTTTTATACTCGCTTTCACCAAAGTTTATATCTAAAACTTCCAAAATAATTTACGATATGGAAGTTTCAGCACTAATAGTGAGCTCATTGTCATCAATTGCATATGTCAGTTTGTCTTGTTCTTTATCTGATATCCTTTTTTTCCCACGAAAACTGAACAACTAATTTAAGATCGTTAATAAAATGTCACTAAAATTTAAAAAAATAACGTATCGCAAACTAATTCATATTTAAAAATTCGAAAATCGGTTTTGAAATCTGTGGATCAATCTAGATAAGCAGGGATAATTTCTATGCCAAACCTTTCCCATTTTAAGATAAATAACCGCGAAACATAATCCGTCCATTAATCAATCACTTCATAAAACAGTTTTACAAATCCGTTTTATTAGATTTTATATACATAGAGTAAATAACATAGATTAATGAGTAGGATTAAACATTTTAATAATCCTCTTATTATCTAGAATGAGAATGTTCATTTACTGAGCTTCAGTTTCATCTGCAATAGGGGCGTCTGTCTATTCCAGAAACAATAACTAACGCTGTTGTCAGCGATGGTGCTCTAATTGAATTTATTGTCATCTGTTGATTTTTGTAGATAAAGCAACCAACGCACATAGAAACATGAAGATTGATTGTTTTATAGACAAATGTAAGACAAGCTCTCTGAAGCACAGAGTTTTTAAATGAAAGAAATACATTGGCCTCTAAAAGTTCGTGCACGTTAACTTTTTCTAAACTCATGATAAAAAAAATGGCAGTACCAATAAACTAGCATGTACAATGCATTTTTTATGAATGATAATATTGAACTTTAAAAATATACATATACACATAAAACGTAGCTATCACTTTTATTCTATAAAAAAGGAAGAGATATACATATAAATGAATATGAATATGAATATGAATATAATATGAATGGGAGAAAATGCAAATATAAAGCTTTCTCTAAATTAGTGTATAAATTTTGTTGATTTTCAACTGTTGTTTACATTTTCGTTGACAATACTTAATAGAATTTAGAAACGTCTACAAGAAATTGTTTGCCACATTCGTAATTATGACGGACGGTTGATTGGATAGAAATGATGCTGCCACAGGCTGATGCTGCCAAACGTCACAGTGTGTCTCTCAATGAAATTCAGCGACTCTAGGGTCAAAGACAAACCAAACATTCTGTATCTTGAAGACATTTCCAGGCCGACAACAAGTTAAAATACCTGCAGAAGACCGTTTTCTAGCTCTTTCGGCCGGAAGGAGATGACTCAATACTGTGCTGCATCTCGTTTCTGATCACTTTGTAGCACCAGGAAGAAATATCGGCGTTACTACAGTGTGAAGGCTTTTTCACAATGCACGTCTCTATACAAGCGACCATTTTAGTGTGTCCTCCTCAACGGACGACATAGCAGGTTCCATTTATGCCGGACAATAGAATACCATTTTGGTCCAGACAGCAACGAATTGGTGTATTCTTCACACACGAGTCCATTGTCATCCTGCAGCGCGATTCAGTTCGTTTGCTGAGACGAAAGAACGAGGCAAAATATCCAACGATAGAAATCCAACGCTGTTGAAGCACACAGTAAAAAAGATTTTGGAATTATGGTTTGGATCTCACTCGGTGAGCACATTGAAATGCATGTATGCCAAGGAGAAACCGAGGAAGGTGTTCAAATAGCAGGATGCGATCCATTTTCCATATGGTCGCCTATATATCAGAGCTATCAGAAACATTTTTATTTTGTTGGTTGATAATGCGAGACCTCACCGAACTGTGGTTATTGTGGTATATATAGATGACCATGATTTAAAACTAACGAAAGGGGTAACTAACTCTTACAACATAAATCTGATAGAATATCTTTGGGATACATTTGAGAGCAAGATGCTGCTTTATGTCTGCAATGTCGTTATATGATATAGAACAAGGCTTATTCTGTGTCTAGCCTTCGCTTTGAATTTTAACGTCGACTCAATTGGCAGCATAGAAATTCGATCCCGTCAATGCATTCAAAGTCAGGGGTGGATGCGCTCCTTATTAGAACCCATTTTTGTCAAATTTCTATTCTATTTTAATACATAACATAGTGATAAATTGTTCTCTCGAAGAATGTTCATTTCCACCAAAAGTCCTTTCCTGGTTGTAAATCGTTTTGCGTTTAATGTATGTAAATTCTATGTCGTTTTCAATAAATAACTGTTTAGTGCGTATTTCCTCCAACTTGTTTTTCTAGATTCATTTGTTTGAAAATTAGAAGCAAAAACCGATTGTATCATAACTTTTGGAGACCATTATATTTTGAATGTAATTGAAATGTGACCATTAAATGAAATAAGCCACAGAAGCTCCGTGGAATATGCGGTATGTGCTATAAACGGTGCAAAATATATTTCTTATTCATTTACAGAGACGCAGAAAAGAATTCCGTTGCATAATGGTATGGCGGAAAACATTGTTTTCGTCGTATTTTAATCATTTTAAATTACTTCACATATTAAGAAATTAATGTAACTTGATGAGGTTTATTTCAAAGTTCCTGCATAGTATATTCCCTATATCCATTGATTAATGTGAAAATAGCATACATAAAATTACAGATATTAATATATTTCAATACAGCCAATCATCTTTTTGCTTCCTTTTGGTAAGAACAGATTTGGTACTTGTTCTATCTATGATAATTTTCAGAATTTTCAATGTTTTTGAGACTTTCAGAAAAGTTGCTATATACATATATCTAACATCATATGAAAATGGAATTTGAATTGCTTTCACATATGTGCATTAAAACATTATTTAGTACACATGTTCATTTTATATACAATTTTTATTATTTTTTAATTTTGATTATGGTTAATACGCACAATACTGTTTGTCATATTTTCTGAAAAGATTTTTTTAATTTTAAGAACTCTTCAAATTATACCCAAAAAACTTGGGAAATCTTAATTTCTTAGTTTAGAGTTATTTTATTTCGTTTACGCACTTGGAGTTTTAGGATAATGGTTTCGTATGTTTTTTAGATATTTAACAAAACGTCTAAAATCGCAGGTGAACGGTCATTTTTGGCCATAGAGTATTGAATCGTATCAAATTATGTTTTCATACATTTTTGTGTAAGAATTTAACAGTTGTCGTATCAAAATCTATATATTTTTAAAACTATTTATAGTACAAACGTACCTTATTTGCCACTATAGACGTGAAATTTCTAATTTGTTTATTATAATATTATTGTATACTATAAGCATTTTATAATGATACTAGCGAGCTACGCCCGCTAGCTGGGCCAGTTTTTCCAAACGAACCTCGATATTAAGCAATATATAATAAACAAAAAAAATCATTTAATAAGCAAGTCTTGGTGTTCGAATCCTCAAGCACAAAAAAAGTAAATTAAAGAGCTATGGTTGTTATGCGCCCATTATCCCGTTAAAACTATGTGATTTCGCACAGTGGGCTCTACGCTCCATGGTCGCCATCGTCCCATTAAAAATATTTGGTTTTGTACGGATGGCTCTGCGCGCCCATAAGACATTTTCTCGTATTTTTTGGTTCATCAGAAGCAGACTTTTACGCAGATTCTGAATATGTAATCAGTTTTTTTCTACTTTAAAAACTGTCTGCATGATAGATTAAGAAAAAACGCGCAAAAAAGGGAGAAAAAGAGGTTTTCGACTGCTTCTTCTTTTAGCCAAAGGGGAAAAGTTCTTTTCCTTCACCGCAAGGTGGCGCAGTGTTCTGCCTCAGAGCTCCGTTTGAGCGCCGTTTGGGATTTGAGACAGTTTTCGTTCCGATTCCCAAGAGGTTTTTATTTCATAACTTTTTTAATTTTGGTCCCACGGTCTCGAAAATGCCCGAAATGACTTCCCCGGAATTTTTCCAATCGAAAGACACCTCTCGCGACTTCCAACTCGCCCGCGTTGCGAACTGTAATCGGCTTCAAGCAAACAGAGGCACACGGATTTTATTAGTATAGATAGACTCCCTAAAATTTATCACAACATGCAGCCTCCAATTTAGAGTAATTTAACTTAAATGTGACGTATTTAAACTAATAAAAGTTGTGCAGTATTACATAGTATTGCTGCATTACTTAGCACTAGTAATATCGGTTAAATTATTCAATAAAATATAGACGGTATAGCTTCCACCAACTTCATGGAGAAACCGTCTTCCGGTGGTCATTTACATTTTGTAAATTACAAGACTCCGGATTTGTTCAGGAAATAAGCTATTTTCTGGGAAAATTGTCGGTTTATAAGAAAAGTATATGTTTAATCGGCAATGGCGAAATTACAAAAATATTATGTTTAGAAAATGTGGGTTAGTTTCGCAAATCACGGTTGAAACAATATAAATTAGAAAAGCTTTAATTAAAACAAAATCTGGTTTAGTTTGGTAAAATATTATCTAAACATTTTTGTTTTGAATGATTTTCATCCTCCAAAAATTCTGAATTTGATAATCTTATAACTTGTGTTTAATTTTGAACAAAATTATCTACCAATATATGCAATTTTTATTTGTCTATCTCATTAAAACATAACTTAAATTCAAACACTTAGTTCATAAACTGCATTATGAAAGTCGTCATTAGATAAAATCAAAACCCATCTTAAGCGCGTTAGAATAGGTATTCACAATTAAATAGAATAAAATAACTCGCAAAAAACTATGACCCCAATTAGTCTATTATGTGATGCATATAATTAATTAATCCCATTTACTTTTTCACACGGTTCAACTTTTTATTCATCATTGATACATACATGTATATATATAAGAATACAAACCACTTACCGAAGCATACTTAGCGACTAACTTGCTGAAAGATAAATGCTTCACTTATTTACTAATAATTCTTTTAATTTCATTGCATTTCATGAAGCGTAAAGGGAACAAGTAGATGATGTTTCCTATCAGGGTTAATGCAGTTCTTTTATTGCATGTTTAATGATGTATACAATTGCCTAAAGCATGTCGGAATAAAAGTTTCTGGAGATTGCGCTAATTACATTTCAAATATTTTTTGGAATATTACAACAGTGAATGTTCTCCTAAACCAGAACATTCTATAACATGTATGTATGAAAATTTATTTATTTTATTAGGTATTAAAATAGTTAAATTATAACTGCATTATAAAGGCCAAACGTATCTGTTCTTAACACTTATGCCATTTCGCGAATGACAAGACTTTGAAATTCGAAATGAAATTTAAAAATTTGAAAATTTTGCTACAGTAAATTTTTAAACTTCTAAACATCGCAAATTTTTAATTTTACACTATCCTATAGGGAAAAAAGTACTTTTGCATACAATTTCTTTGAACACTGAATATTAATTTCATTTTGAGAAATTAATTTTTTTTTTGTAGTTTTTAATGCCCGTTTTTCTAATTGTGTCAACAAAAGTTCTCTATTTCTATTAGAAGTAAAGGGAAAAACAAATTACTGTATTTTTTTGTTGTCATTTTCTTATAAAAAGTACGCCTGATGAGCAGAATTTCGTCTGCTTCAAAACCCGGTGAATTATGTTTTTATTATATTTTTCTGTTTACGTATACGATTAAAAATTTATTTTAGTAACTTCTACAAATGAGTTTTATAGAAAAAGTATTCTGATGACTTTAGGTTAAATATAATTTGTTTAAGAGTTACACTCAATAATATAAGATGCATTTTTTATTGTAATTAGTTTTAATTGTTTAGTATGATTCACTGTAACATTTTATCATTCATTATAAGTCCAAGCAAGTGGTTTCTGAAAACAAAACACTATACTTTCACATAAAAAGACTTCTAAATGTGAATATCCTATACCCTGAATATTTTATGTCAGACCAGTATTTTGAGAATTTATGGATCCATAAAGAAAACTGTATTCGTCAGTCCAAATGTTTTTCATGAAAGTGGTCATGTTCCTGTTTCAAGCAGCGCTACGAACACCCCTATTTGGATGACTGAAAAAGTAAGCCAATAAATCAGTTTCTACATCAGTTATATGATGTCTGGGCCTAACTAGTCCACATGCAGAATTTACTCTTTCTCTTTCACTATCGGAACCCTGTAGTCGTCACATGTACGTACATTGTGGAATCGAAAAATAACCATTGCAGGATTTTGTCATTTGAAATTTTATGAAAATCGAATTTAAATTTAAGAAGATATTAATATATTTTTTCCATTCTATTAAATCATATCTTATGTAATTAATTCAATGAATATTTTCTTCCTAACTGGTAAGTTAATTTTCCCAAATGATGTTGATAAATTTTTAAATGAGCACTTAAATTCCTATTCCGTTTCGCTACTGCAATATATGCTATACCGAAAAACATTATCATTTCAAAACATTTTTTTTCTTGAATTTCAACATTCTATCTATATAGACTAATTACACTCTCAAAATATAGCATAAATGCACAGCAAAATATAATTTATTGATTTTTCAGAATAATACTCCCAGGTAGAACGCCAGTTTATAACTGCAAAATTTATGGTAATAAACAGCAAAATTAGCAAATAATATACCATTAGGCAGTAATATACTGTTGAATTTGTTAACCTGATGGTATTTTAATGCTTATTTTACAGTTATAAATTGGTGTCCCAGTTGCCAGTATTACACTGTAAAATCAAAACTAATTTTTTGCTCTGTGTTTTCTAATTAGCTTTGACTGTCTGGCCGTGCACCGTATGGTTGCAAAACGGATGTTATTGACCCATGGAAGAGCCCAAAAAATTTTCCCATGTAATTACACATCTGTTGCGATTATGCGATGTACCGAATGGAAGCAGATATTAGCATAAGCAAACTATTCTAATATTTTTAAATGTTAATTGACAGTATATTTCTTACGTTTTATTAGTTATTTCATCATGTAAAACGTTAAGATTTTTTCAGAGACTAAAGGTAAGAGAAAGATCCAATTATCTTATTCTGCATTTATACGTCACATAGTCTGCTCTCAAGCTATATTTGCCATTTAATTTATGATTAACCCCTCGTGAACTTTATCATCATATCTCTGCGAGTTTTAATGGTAAAATGCGGAAATTTTCACATGGACTAGTGATCCAGGTCGAAATTCATGCTGGTATTTGTTTGCTAGACAAGCACCAAGTGCTATAACCCAACAAGTAAAATAGCATAAACTAGCATAAACTAGCATTACATATTTGCTGGTTCCAGCAGACTTTCCAGAAATTCATGGTGTGTATTGGCCCACTTTGCTGGAAATAAGTATGAAATGCTTGCATATAGCTTGCCATTCTATTGTTGTGCAAGCTAGGATATAGCATGTGATGCTAGCTAGCATATAATAGCATGTAAATCTAGCAGACATAGCAATACCTAGCAATAACTAGCATATTTTTGTTGCTGGTACAAGCATGAAATTTAATCTGGGGACAGTAGGGGCATATTTTACTCTCTTTATTTACACGGTCACTGTACGGAGATCAAAATTTTGTATTACTTCAGATTTAACTCCACGAAATTTTCAATAAATTTAATAAATTACCCATATATTTTCAACGTAACTTTGTGATGCATTGTAATTTATCGTCAATATTTAAAGACTTAAGAGCTGTGTCAGTGTTTTATTTGACACACTGTGTAGTATAAAAAAGCGTCAAATATTTTCAAGTACATATCTCTTTGAATATAATTCGATGAGAGTCTGGAAGATAAGGTTTCACTGTAAAGAAAAAAAAATTCTGTAATTCTATAGATGCAACTTCGCAGAAATTTGTATGTTTATAGAAGTTTTATTTATACAATATACAAAAAAATAGTAAATCTACAAAATTTATTTATGAATTTATTTATTTACAGAAATATGTAGCTTTAAAATACAATACTCTAACATTACAGCAATTTTACAAAAAGAAAAAAAAAATTTATCCCGGGTTGCAATGCATAAAAATTTCCGGGCATACCAGTTTCTTATAAGATACTTAGTAATCTTACAGATTTTATTGATTTACAGCACAAATGAGTATCTATTACATAGTTTTTATTGTTGCCGTTACATAAATAGTACTAGAAATTCTAGTTTCTTAGAAAAAAATTAGTATCTAACATATTTTTTTAAATTTTAGTGATGAGTTTTACAATTAATTTGTTCCTTTTACTTATTAATTTTTTTAATTAAAAATGATTTTAATAAAAGTAATAAACCTTTTATGTTAAGAACTATGTGTTTATTTTTATTACATATATTTTTTTTATTTCTACACATCTATTGTTTTCAAAACTCCTCGATAATGATACACTTAAATGCCAAAAGAGAAGCAGTTGATTGAAAAGGAGAAACACATAATATATTAGCAATGTAAAAGAAATATTTTCAGAAAAATCTTTTGACTTCAATTATGTGAATAGTCTATTCATAAAATAAATTAACATTGCTCTCATATATATGTTACGAGAGAAAAGTAACATATCCTGAAAGACTTCTCTTTTTTACAATTATTAAATTTATTTCTCAGAAATACATACTTAAATAACTGCTTAGTTAGATGCTAAGAATACTAATTAAATTAATAGTGATTTAACTGTGTTTGATGAAGCGTAAAGCAAAATAAATAGTTAACATTTTCTGTGTATTAATTCGACTTATTCATGAATCATTAATAATGCTAAAACTAGCCTTAGGATACTTATACAACAACGTAATTACAGATTACTTTGGAAGTTACTTTGGAAACTTACATAAAATTTTAGAATTTTTTGAAAAGAATTTTTTTTTCTTTTAAAGTATATGACTAACCAATATTAGGTATACTTAAAAAGAAAAGGGTTTTGTGTTTTAAGACTAAATGTTTTCTTTTATGAATGCATGTATCCGAGTAAGATAAAATATTTATAAGTAAATGCATGTTAAAGTGAATTATTCGATTTTGACAAACTTTAATTTTTAATAATATTTCAGATTTAAATAATAGAATTTTATCTCTCATAATGCTGCTTAATTGTGGGTGTTTAAGTTGGCATGTAAACGTTAATTCAATTATTTTCCCGAATTTCTACTATCTAGATATTATAACTGATTGATTTGGTTTAAAATGTTTATGTATGACTAAAAAAGTACTTGCGCGTACATTGTTAAATTTAATGTTGAAAAATACTTTAGTTACACATCACCGTACTCCATAAATAAAATAAATATTAAGCACACATTAAAATTAACGCCAACGTTTCGGGCATATTCTAATAAGGCAACATTAGAAGTTTCTTACGTCTATGGTGTTTACATTTTACATGTCACATTGTCAAATGTAGTCAGTGAGTATTTAATTCAATGATGTCCATGATAGACAATGATTGTAGATTGCCATAGCAATCATGTCATATTTAAGAGGTCATAATTCAATATATATAAGTGTAATAATCATAATTCAATAATGTAAAAAAATATATATACGTGTGGCACTCGGGGACTGCCGCGGTAAAGCTATTGCATAGCATTTTTTATCAACTTATGCAATTATATTTATTTATTTATTTTTTATTTATGCAGTTATTTTTTGTCTTTGATATTAATTCAAGTTAAACATTTTGAGCATGATGAACGATAACAATTTTTTTCTTGTATTGAACAAATCAGAAGTTAATATCGTTTAAAATATTTTTATTATCTTACAATACATGTAAGTTAATCAGGAATTTTTATCATTGAAACTATACGTTTATGGTAGCTGAAATTAAAAAAACATAAGTTTCAGACTTCATATTCTCAAAATATCTGAAAAATACCGCGTCAATGTCTGCCGAAGTCTACGGAGGGATACCGTGCCGAAGTCTGCCAAACTGAAGCGACGTTAGCCGGAGTGTCAGTTTTTTTTTTCTCGTTACAAAATTTCTAGATTCTTTTGCCGCGCTCAAAGCCCGCGATAAAAGCTATGCAATACCCCAGCTAAAAATGAACTGCAGTTTTTTTGTAGAAGTGAAGTGTTTTTGAGGTTTTTCTAAAATTTCTCTAGTCTTTCTGTAGTTCAATCTCAACTATAAAATCACTTCAGTTATTTTGTAGTTAATTAAAGGTGATTTTGCAGTAATTTATTTTAAACATTCTGTGCGCTATTAACTTTGAAAACACTGTAGTTTATACAAGGTCATTTTATAATCAAAAATTAAAAAATATATAAGACTTTATAACCGTATAATCACTGCAGTGAATTTGAAGTTATTATCCAACCATTAATTTAGAAGTACATTTCCAATGCATCTCTCGTATAACTGTAGTTACTGTCCGATAAATTCACAGAATTTAATCGGAGAAAAATAATTTCAAATGTACGTCAAAATCGAACTAGGGATTTCTCATCCCATCGAACCACTTCCGTAGTAAAAAATTTATTAGTTCCTACTTTGTTTTGTTACTTGGAAATTACAAGATTTAATACATTAAAATCCATTTCTTTTTTTTTTAATTCAGACATGGGCATCCCTATCTATGCTTCCTTCCCCCTAACTTAAAATTCTTAGTTCCTTTATTATTTTAAGCTAAGAGAAAAAAAATTAATTTCACTAAATTACATTTCAAAATCCAGTGAGGGGTAGTGACTACCTGTGCCCCCTGCATACAACGGAAATTTCTTAGTTCCTCTATTTAAAGTTACTCTAAAGGAATAAATTTTGCGAGGTTTATCAAAATCAGAGAAAAAATATATTAAGTTTCAAAAGTTATGAGGGACAATGGGCCTTTCACTCACCAGCCCCTTAATGCGAAATTTCTCCTTACTTTTTATTGTAAATTTCTTGAAAATTATACATTTTACTATGCTTTTGAAAATATCAGAAAAGAAAAATTTTGTTAATGTATATATATATTTTTTTTTAATTTAGGAAAGTGCAAATACTTTCCTCTACCTTCCTCCCCCTAACAGAAAATTCTTAGTTCTTATATTTTAAGCTAAAGAAAAATATTGAATTTTAGTATTTTTTCAAAAATCGGAGAAAAAAATTAGTTAAATTTCAAAATCGAGTGAGGGAAAATGGCTCATCTATTCCCCCACCCCTCACAGAAAATTCTTCTTTTCTTTATTTAAATCACACTAAAAGAATAAATTTTATTATGGTTTTGTAAATTGGAGGAAAAATTGCTAATTAAATTTCAAAATCCAGGGAGGGGCAATGAGTCTACAATCCCCTCCTTAATTGAAAATTTCTTTTTCTTTCTTTCTAAGTTACTCGAAAAATTTACGTTAGGTTTTTGTAAAAAAAAGAGGAAATTTATTTAATTAAATTTTAAAATCCAACGAGCTCCTCTGCTTCCTGCCCCTATACATCTCCATCTTCATAACTGAAAATTACTTGCAATTAATTTACTATTACTTCATTTTGAAATCGACATACAAATATTCGAATCATGAAATAATTTTTTAAATCGCTCTTTAAAATTATTATTCGATATAAACTTAATGAATCGTAGAAAGAAAAAAAAATACTTCATCAGTTAATTGAAGTGTATTTTCTAATTATGTATTCATTTTAAAAGCACATTAAAGTTTCTCATTTCATGCAAATATTAAATTATTAAAAGTGTTTAAAATTATTTTACAAGTCATAAATATATTGAAAAATCTAGTAATTTTTTATATTAAAAAAAATCAGAAATTTCCCTTTGTAAAAAATATTTACCAAAGAAAAAAAAGAAGAAAATTGAATTAATGTTTCTATTTTATTTTTAGGTAAAAATGTAGATAAATTAACAATCAAATATATCTACATAATCATTAAAAACATATCCTACATTAAAAAATAAAAATGACATAAAATGAGTCCTTATTCTAATTCAAAGTTATTAATTATGAACTTCTTATTTTATAAAATTAATTTTTCCTTTTTACAAATATATATTTCTTAAATAACCACATTTAACTACATTATAATTCCTAAAAAAAATATATTATCAGAAAAATCTCCAAAATTCGTTTATTTTTTTAATTTGCAAGAAAGATTCAGAAATATTCCCCATTTAAAAAACTCACTACAAAAAAAAAAAAAAAATATATATATATTATTTTTATTTAATTTTTAAATTAAAAAATGTTTCTAAGTAACAAATTATTATTCTAACACAATATTATATTCTTATTTTATAAAATTAATTTATCCTTTTTACAAATATATATTTCTTAAATTAACACATTTAATTACATTATAATTCCTAAAAATATTATATTATCAGAAAAACTTCTAAAATTCGCTTATTTATTTATTTATTTATTTATTTATTTATTTTTTTGCAAGAAAGATTCAGAAATAAACCCCATTTAAAAAACTCACTACCAATAAATAAATATAGTATTTTCATTTAATTTTTAAATTAAAAAATGTTTATAAACAACAAATTATTATTCTAACACAATATTATATTCTTATTTTATAAAATTAATTTTTCCTTTTTACAAATGTACATTTCTTAAATTAACATATTTAATTGCATTATAATTCCTAAAAAATTTATATTGTCAGAAAAACCTCTAAAATTCGTTTATTATTATTTTTTTTTAATTTGCAAGAAAGATTCAGAAATATTCCCTATTTAAAAAATTCATTATGAATATATATATATATATATATATATATATATATATATATATATATATATATTAATTAATATTTAAATAAATATATTTTAAATAAATATTTAATTTTTAAATAAAAAATATTTATAAATAACAAATTATTATTCTAACGCAATAATAAAAAATATGTTTTACCGTATCATTAAACGACATAAAATGAATTTTTATTCTAAGTAAAAAATATTAATTACCGACCCATAATTTATTAAAGTAAGTACTTCCATGTCAAAAATATATATTTTATAAAATTAACACAACGCATGTAATTACATTAAAATACATAATAAAAAAAATTATTATTTTCGCAATTAGCCTAAAAATAAAATTATTTTATTAAATATTTACTGATTTTTAAATTCAGTAGAAAAACCAATTCATTTGCTTTAGCTAATTCGCTAAAGTATTTGTTTAATTCATTTAATATTAAATTGTTTTTAAAATACACGCCCATATAAACGAATTGCAATAAATAAATAAATAAAAGCACTTTAAAACATCCAATTTTTCTGCTTGCCATTCAGTTTTTGCAACAAATAACCTTTAATTGAAATGCCTCCCCTTTATACCTCGCACAACACAATCCACAGAAGTCTCAACGGGCAAGTGGTCAAAGCGTGTCTCTCCTGTACCTGGGATCGTCAGTTCGAGTACAACTGTTTCCACAGTCAAAATCTGCCTTTGAAATGTTAAAAAGGAAGCTTACCAGTATGGTCAATAGATGGCGCCAGTAGAGCCAATTTTTTTGGGTGGGAGGGGCATTTAACTTCAAATTCACTGCAGAAAATGTGTAGTTATGAACAACACTTTCACTGTAGTGATTTTGTAGTTGTTGACTTCGAAAAAACTGCAGTGATTTGTGCCAAATCACCACAGTTTCATAACTGCATTTTCTTTGCAGTTTCACTAGAGTTCATTTTTAGCTGGGACCTTAATAAATTACAAACAAAATTTGGCCGCGCTACGAAAATTAGATCGCCAGTTATAAGCATTTTAAATTTTCCGAACCTCACAGTGGGGGTCTCCTGTCACCAAAATTTAACACTGTCTCATAATAAATTACCAAATAAAATTTGGCCGCACTACGAAAATTAGATCGCGAGTTATAGGCATTTTAAATTTTTCGACCATCACCATGGGGGATCTCCAATCACCAAAAATTAACACTGTCTCATAATAAATTACCAAACAAAATTTGGCCGCGCTACGAAAATTGATCGCGAGTTATAAACATTTTAAATTTTTCGACCCTCACCATGGGGGGGGGGTCTTCTGTTACCAAAAGTAACACTGTCTCATAATAAATTACCAAACAAAATTTGGCCGCCCTACGAAAATTAGATCGCGAGTTATAAGCATTTTAAAATTTTCGAACCTCTCCATGGGAGATCTCCTGTCACTAAATATTAACACAGTCTCATAATAAATTACCAAACAAAATTTGGCCGCACAACGAAAATTAGATCACGAGTTATAAGCACTTTAAATTTTCTGACCCTAACCATGAGGGATCTCCTGTCACCAAAAGTAACACTGTCTCATAATAAATTACCAAACAAAATTTGGCCATGCTACGAAAATTAGATCGCGAGTTATAAGCATTTTAATTTTTTTTACCCTCACCGTGGGGGGTCTCCTGTCACCAAACGTAACACTGTCTCATAATAAAATACCAAACAAACTTTGGCCGCACTACGAAAATTAGATCGCGAGTTATAAGCAATTTAAATTTTCCAACCCTCACCATGGGGGATCTCCTGTCACCAAAAGTAACACTATCTGATAATAAATTACCAACAAAATTTGGCCGCGCTACGAAAATTAGATCGCGAGTTATAAGCATTTTAAATTTTTCACCCTCGCCGTGGGGGTCTCCTGTCACCAAAAGTAACACAGTCTCATAGTAAATTACCAAATAAAATTTAGCCGCGCTACGAAAATTAGATCGCGAGTTATAAGCATTTTAAAATTTTCGACCCTCAGCATGGGGGTGGGGGTCTCCTTTCACCAAAAATTAACACTCTCTCATAATAAATTACCAAACAAATTTTGGCCGCGATACGAAAATTAGACAACGAGTTATAAGCATTTTAACTTTTTCGACCCTCACCGTGGGGGGTCTCCTGTCACCAAAAGTAACACTGTCTCATAATAAATTACCAAACAAAATTTGGCCGCTCTACGAAAATTGATCGCGAGTTATAAACATTTTAAATTTTTCAACCCTCACTGTGGGGGGGGGGCTCCTTTCACAAAAAATTAACACTCTTTCATAATAAATTACCAAACAAAATTTGGCCGCGCTACAAAAATTAGATCTCGAGTTATAAGCATTTTAAAATTTTCGACCCTCACCATGGGGGGGGGGGGGGGCTCCTTTCACCAAAAATTAACAATGTCTCATAATAGATTACCATACAAATTTAAAATTTTCAAATTAATACTATTAGAATTAGGAAAAAAAGTTTCTTAATATTTGGTTAATGTAAATTATAGTAACCTCAACTATTTTCTCAAAAATACGTTATTAAGTATGTGTTTTGTTATTCAGTTATACGGCAAACATCTTATTCAATGTTTATAGACAGGAGTTGCGCTTCAATGTTGTGTCCAGCAAATTGTAAATTCAAGAATATCTGTAAAATGTAAAATTGTCTATAAGTACATTGAATCTGAGATAAAATATTTCAGTTGAAGAAATTTTAAAACATTCCTTATTTTAAAACTTGTTTAGCGAAGATTTTTTTCAAATAATTTGTTCCTTTTATTTATTTAATTTTTTTTTTAAATAAAATAATGATTTTAATAAAATTAGTAAAATCTGTCATGTATAGAACTATGTGTTCATTTTTACTATATTTTTTTTATTTCTACTTAAATTACCGCCATTATTTTTCAAACGCTTCAATAATGATGCAAATAAATAACAAAGGAGAAACAGTTAATCGAAAAAATAAACACATAATTTATTACCAAATTAAAAGAAATATTATCATAAAAATCATTTTACTTCAATAATGCTAATACTTAAACCATGAAACAAATAAATCGCAACAAATCAACTTTGTTCCACATATAAGTTGCGATAAAAAATAATAACATATCCCCAAAGATTTCTCTTTTTAGAATTATTAAATGTATTTCTCGGAAATACATACTTTAATAACTAAGATGCATAGTTAGATGCTAATAGTACTAATTAAATTAATAGCTATTTAACTATATTTCTCTTTTTACAATTATTAAATGTATTTCTCAGAAATACATACTTAAATAACTAAGATGCTTAGTTAGATGCTAATAGTACTAATTAAATTAATAGCGATTTAACTATATTTCTCTTTTTACAATTATTAAATGTATTTCTCGGAAATACATACTTAAATAACTAAGATGCTCAGTTAGATGCTAATAGTACTAATTAAATTAATAGTGATTTAACTATATTCGAGGAAGCGTAAAACAAAATAAGTAGTTAGCATTCTCTACGTATTAATTACGATTATTCACGAATCTCTAAGAATGCTAAAGCTAACCTTAGGATACATACAAAACAACATAATTACAGATTAAAACTTTGGAAACTTGTATAAATTTTAAAAATATTTTTAAAATAAAGTATTTTTCTTTAAAAATGCCCAATTAACCAATAACAGGTATACTTAAAAAATGTCTTTTTACATTAAAACTAAATTCTCCGTGATGGAATACATTTATTTGAGTAAGATAAAATATGTATGCCCAAAAGGTTTATTAAATTTTGTATTCATGAGTATGTGTGCAACATCAACTGCATCAAGATCTGGACATTTATAAGCACATTATTGTGCGAACGCAATTAATTTGTCATTTTTTATGCACAATATCTGACTAAGTTTCCTTTTTAATTGTTTCATATTTAAAATTAATTTCCTTACATTATTTGCTGTAATAAAATAAACACGTATTACTAGTATGAATTATATTTTATCATAGAGTTGCACGAATTATATATTAATTTTTTTTAATTTAGATTTTAGATTTAAAAAGAATACAGATTTGGTAAATAAAATATGAAAGATAATAATGATATTGTTCTGCTAAAATATCAGTTATTAATTTCAGTAATGTTCAGTTACGAACAATAATTATAAAGTTTTAGAATTAATACTATTAGAATTATAGAAAAATATTTGTAAATATTTAGTTAGTGTAAATTATAGTAAGCTTAACTATTTTCAATTTTTTTTTCTGTTTTGTTATGAAGTCATATAGAAAGCTTAACTATTTTCAAATTTTTTTTTCTGTTTTGTTATGAAGTCATATAGAAAGACTAGTCTATTCAGAATTTATAAACAAGAGTTGCGCTTCAACCTTGTGTCCAACCCTATTTTGTAAATAACAAAATACTGGCAAAACGTAAAATTGTCATAAAGTATTTTAAATCAGAGAGAAAAAATTTCAGTTCAAGAATTTTATAAAACTTTCCTTATTTTAACACTTGTTTTAATTTTTGTGACAAGTTTTTGTCTTTAATTTATTTCTTTTAGTTATTAAAAACTGATTTTATTAAAAGTAATAAAACCTGTTATGTAATAACTAAGTGTTTATTTTTATTAGAACTTTTACTTTTATTTCTACTTAAAATATTTCTATTCTTTTTGAAACGCTTTGATAATGATGCAGTTAAATAACAAAGGAGAAACCATTGATTCAAAATGAGAAACACATAATTTATTAGCAATGTAAAATAAATAGCGTCATAAAAATCCTTTGACTCCAACTGTGCTAATATTTAATACATGAAACAAATTAACTGTAACAAATTAACTGTTTTCTGATATATAAGTTACGATAGAAAAAAATAACATACCCTCAAACACTTCTCTTTTTTACAATTATTAAATATATTTCTCTGAAATACATACTTAAATAATTAAGATGCTTAGTTAGATGCTAAGAGTACTAATTAAATTAATAGTGATTCAACTATGTTTGATGAAGCGTAAAGCAAAATAAATATTCAGCATTTTCTACGCTTAATTACGATTATTTACGAATCTTTAATAATGCTAAAACTAGCCTTACGTACACAACAACATAATTACAGATTAAAGCTTTGGAAACTTGCATAAAATTTTAAAATATTTTTAAAATAAACTTTTTTTCTTTTAAAATATCCAACTAACCAATAGCAGGTATAATTTTTTAAAAAAATGATTTTCTACTTTAAAACTAAATTTTCTGGGATGGAATGCATTTATTTCAGTAAGACAAAATATGTATACGTAAATACATTTTTAAATGAGCTAATCGATTTTTGTTTTTCATACCCCTAAAGACTTCTCTTTTTACAATTATTAAATATATTTTTCGGAAATACATACTTAAGTTACTAAGATGCTTAGATAGATGCTAAAAGTACTAATTAAATTAATAGTGTTTTAACTATGTTTGATGAAGCGTGAAGAAAAATAAATTGTTAACATTTTCTATGCATTAATTATAATTACTCATGAATGTTTAATAATGCTGGAACTAGCCTTAGGATATTTGCACAGAAACGTAATTACAGATTAAAACATTGGAATTTATATAAAATTTTAAGGGGGCTCAAGGCCAGACAGGGTTTGACGGAAAAACATGAACAGAGCTCTCGCTACTAGTTCATATAAAAAAAGAAGTATTCAGTGTAATTAATTTAAACTTCCTAATATTTTAAAGGTATGTTTGTAGTCTGACAAAATTATAAAATGAAGTATTTCAATGTAATATAATAAAAAATATAGCAAAATTTATATAACACAATTTTTGAAAAACATATTATGTGTTATATTACCATCCGTAAGATATCTTAATGTTGAATTGACAGAACAACCTAATTTTTTGCTTTAAAATGATCAGGAAACTTTACGCTATAGAATGAATTAAGGATATAACTATCACTAAAAAAACATTAATAAAAAACTCTCAATTTTAAAAATTTGAAAATTTGAAAACCCCCTAAAAAATACATTTTTATTCTTTAAAAATACTTAAAATATTAAACTACCTAAAATGTATTAATTCATTCTATAGACAATGATGTTATATGCATACAAAAAAAAAATTAAACCATTCTATCAAATAATTTTTTAGACCTTACGGATAGTCGTCAAAAATCAAGTTTTGAGAAAACGCGATTTAAATTTGAAATTATATGGGTTCTGCTTTGAAAGTGTTGATACATAATTGCTTATAATTCTATTAAAAGTCCAAATATTTTTATGCGGCTGTTCCACTGAGTTCAGACTTAGTTGAATAATGAAAATAGATCATAAAAAATCAATTTTTTGAAAAAATTTCGAGAGCTGAGTCTCCTTAAAATATTTAAAAAAACAACTTTATATTCTTTTAAAATGCCCGACTAAACAATAGTAGATATGCTTTAAAAAATGGCTTTCCACTTTAAGACAATTTTTTTTCTTTATAGAATGCACATATCTGAGTAAGATAAAACGTGTACATGGAAATGTATGTTAAAGTGAATTAACAGATTCTGTAAAAGTTTATTTTTCAATAATATTACTGATTTAAATAATTGTACTTTATCTTTGATAAACGTGTTTCTTTTGGGTGTTTAAGTGTGCATTTAAACGTTAGTTCAATTATTTTTACGAATTTCTTCTATCTGTGCATTGATTATGTTTAAAATATTTGTTTATGATTAAAAATAAATAAATAAATACATACAGTTTTAGAATTAGTTGTTTGAATTTAATGACTAACTAGTCAGATGCCGCAATACCAAACTTTCTTCTATCTTATGCATGTTAATACTTCTTGAAAAATGTAGCGTAGCAAGCATTATCGGTTAGATTGTTTAAGTCAAAATTTACTCATTAATAACTTATAAAACTGAATCTGAAGTTTGATGAAAATCCGTGAATTAACTTTTAAAATAAATGTATTGCAAAGAAAATAAATTTTTACAACAGCGCCACATGTTGAGTGAAGTGCATCAAAAACTAATCAAGATAAATTTTTTATCAGGTACTAACAGAATCTGAAGTTTGATGAAAATCCATGCATTAGTTCTCGAGATACATTTATTGCGAAATTGTGAAAAATGCAGCATGGAAGCGTCATCTGCAGAGTGATTTGCACCAAAAACCAAATGATACTAGTCTGTATCAGAGACTTACTGAATCTGAAGCTTTAGAAATTCTCGTGCACTAATTCTTGAGACAGAGCTACTGCGATAATCACGTATAATGCACCATGGCAGTGCACCTGTTGAGTGTATTGCACCAAAAAGTAATTAGCACCATGTTATATGAAGTACTAACTAAATATAAAATTTTATAAAAATTTATGCAAATTTTCTTGAGATGTGGCTATTGTGAAAATTGTGAATAATGCAACACAGCAGCACCCCCTGTTGAGCGATATACACTTAAACCTGATTATATATACTTTATATCATATTCTCAGATAATTTAAAGTTTTATGAAATTCCATGCATTAGTTCTTGAGATAGAGCTATTGCAATAATCACAAATAATGTACCATGACTGCGCCAGCTATTTAGCAATATGCTCAAAATGTAATAAGCACCATATTATATCAAGTGCTAACTAAATCTAAAGTTTTATAAAGACTCGTGAACTATTTCTTGAGATATGGGTGCTGAAATATTGTGAATAATGCAGCATAGCAGTGCCACCTGTTAAGTGATATACGCTAAAAACTAATCAGATCTGGCTTTAATCAAAATTTAACAAAATCAAAAGATTTGTGATATTAAGTCAATTAATTCCTGAGGTAGAGCGACCAAAATTTTTTGTCACATACATACATGCGGACAGACTGGTTGACTGACAGACTAACAGACAGATATTTTGTAAAAACATGTTTTTTCGGGTTCTATGATCCCTTAAACATGTAAATCCGTCGAAAACCGGATTTCGAAAATTTTTGAGGAATCCAATGCTTTTTTTTCTTGCAAAATAGAAAAAAGTAAAAATACTTACGATAATCATCTGCGTACTTCATAAATAAAACTAATATTAAACGCACATTAAAAATAAACCCCATACTTATTCTAACAAATCATCATCAGAAGTTTCTTACTTATACGCAGCTTACGTTACGTTATTGTGATTAGAGCTTTAAGGGATAGATGCTGCAGTAACGTGGCTGTATGGCATCAAATAATCACATACGTTACACAGTCACTATCACAATCATTAAACGGAAAACATATCTATCGGGGATCCAACAACTTCAAAAACAATATTACATCGGAAATGGCTCCGTAGGTAAAATCTATAGGTAGACTATAATATTATAATCAATTTGGAAAATTTTGAGTTTAACTTTCCAAATGTATTTATATCAAAATATTTAATCAAAGAATAGAAACGTGAAATGAGTTTTTGTTTTTACAAACTTCACCTTTCCCAAAATTAATTTCAACATATTCCTTCATAAGCGCCTAAAAAAGGTTGAAAATACTTTTTACATCTCTGAAATGAACTGTGTAAAATCCTTAGTAAACGAACTTATGAGATGACTTTATGAAACTAATTTACGAATCAACTTTAGGAAACGACTGATTATCTTTCACAGCTTCCTCTCCAAAATTTTCTCAAAATATTTTATTCAACGTTTAAAAGTTATACAAAGAACATTTTGAAGAATAACTTAAATTCCTATGTTTTAGTTACACTTATTATTAATTCTATATTTATGATTACAAAAAAAAAAAAAGGATTTATCTTCTCAACAAATGTTAAATATATTGTTAGCTCAGACTAATGAAATTACCGGAAAGTCTCCAGATCGATTACAGGCAGAATGTGGAATATACTCTCGGAATAAGAAAAGCTTTAATTAGAGCTCTCGCATTCTAATTAGCCTTAGCAGTTTTTAATTAGACGAAGACAACTTATCCAATAGAGCCTTGAGGCGCATTCCTCTTTTACTGAGAATATCGGTGACTAATACCATGAACAAATCTGAATCAGAAGGTATTTATTATTTAATGAACAGGAGATATAAACTGATTAAATTTGATTCATACTGTAAAATAAACATTACATAGCTATTAAATAATTTATACAAATTATTGCGCAATGATTTACTTATCATTATAAAACTGAAAGGAAGTCAATTGATTGTAATTTTGAACAATGTGTATTAAAAGATTAAAGCATCTTTTAAATTAATCTTATTTAAATTCCATTGTTGATAACATTAATTTGCTAATATGAAGTTTACATTTCGATTCTACATGGTTTTAAATATTTTTATGACATTATATAAATGTTTCATATTGTCAGTGTAAATTATCTGAACCGAATGAAAACGTCGGTATTTCATTTTTTAATTGCGCGAAAATTTAGTAAATGCTTGCATGTAAGTTTTTTCTACCTCTGCGTTTGTACTAAATGAAACTGGTAACCTTTGAACATTTTCTTTTTAATTTAAACATCGAAAGTTACGTTTTTGGTATAATAATAATTAAAAAAACAATGAAGGAAAAATATTCTTAGAAATTCAAGAAATTACTAGATTTTTCTGCAAAAATTTGAAAAATTATTATTATTATTATTATTGAAAAAATTAAGTAAATTTTAAAGTTTTAATTTGAAATAATATGTATTCTTATTAAACATACAATCAGTACTGTTACATTATTCTGAATGTGTAGGAAAATATTTGATAATCTATATTTAATGCATGATTTTTCCATTCTTGTTTAAACATCTACAGAAAAACTTTAATAAGAATTTACAAGTTATCATCCAAATATTTTAGTCATTTAATCTAAGCATTTTAATTTAAATTTTTGGCATAATAATATAAGACGCAGTTTAGGAATAAAATTCTGGAAATTCAAGAAATGGCTAGATATTCCTGTCAAAATTATTATTATTATTATGAAAAATTTAAGCAAATAAAATATATCTTTTCACATAATGAATTTTGAAAATGAATCTGAATGTGTTGGTAAGTGTTTGTTAATGCGTGATTTTTCCTTTCTTTTTGAAATATCTAAAGGCAAATCTTAACAATAATGTTCAAGTTATTTCCAAATATTTTTTTTCAATGATTAAAAACATTTTGAACAATAACAGAAATTTCTTTGCTCAAATTGCACTTGTTAGTTATTAATTTTGTCTCATTATTACAAAAAAATTGATCTTTTCAACAAATGTTGAATTATCGTTAGATCAGACTGATAATTATATTACTGGAAAGTCTCCGGATCGATTACAGGCAGAATGTGGAATGTTACTTTTGTAATAAGAAAAGCTTTAATTAGAGCTCTCGCATTCTAATTAGCTTTAGCAGCTTTTAATTAGACGAACGTAACTTATCCAATAGAGCTTTGAGGTGTGGGAGGGCAATGAGGAGTTCTCTTTTACTGAGAATATTGGTGACTAATACCATGAACAAATCTGAATCAGAAGATATTTATTATTTAACGAACAGCCGATATAAACTGATTAAATATTATTCATACTATAAATTAGACATACATAGCTATTAAATATTTTATAAAAAATGATTGCGAGATGATTTACGTATTGTAATAAAATTGAAAGGAGTTGCAGATTATTATGATTGTGAACGTTGCATATTAAAAGATTAAAAAAGTTTTTAAATTAATCTTTTTTAAATCTTACTACTAATAACACGAATTTGCTAATTTGAAATTTATATTTCGATTCTACTAGGTTTTAGATATTTCAGTTAAACTACATAAATGTTTCAGACTGTCAGTGTTAATGGTATGAATCAAATTAAGACTTAGGTGTTCCATTTTGAATTACACGAAAATTTAGTAAAGGCTTCCATGTAAGTTTTTTCTGCTTCTGCATTTGTACTTAGGGGGCGTCCATAAATGATGTCAAGCATTTTTTAAAATATGTTTGACCCCCTCCGCTCACCCCTTTGTCACAAAGTGTCACGTTTCATCATACGTCTACCCCTCTCTTATCAGGTGTCACGCTATATTACGTAAATATATACTTACAGTTCAGCGACAAAGCATTACGTTTTAGATCATATTTCAAATTTTGTTTATAAACTCTAACTATGTGTTTTGATGGCATTTGTGAGCAAAAGAATAAAAATAAGTCCCGTGCTTACTCTGCATGATATTAGATTAAGGTTTACAACAAAAACATAATTAACACACAATAATAATAAAATATCAATATGGAAAATAAATTGAAAACAGTAGTATTTTGGGAATTGAAATGGAATTTAATATATTTGATTTTAAATCTTATTTTTACTTTATGAATACTAATTTCATAATTTAAGCTGCTGAATTTTAATGCTTTTATTTTAATGAAAAAGTGTGATGTCACACTTCTTCCTAACCCCTCCCACCCCCTTGTCACAAACAGTCACAATTTCACGAATCCCCTCCCCCTTTTATTTATTGAAGGTCCCTAACAGGAATTGATAACCTTTGAGCTATTTATTTTTTATTTAAGCATTCTGAGTTAAATTTTCCGTATAGTAATAAAAGACACAATGAAGGAATAATTACTTCAGAAAATCAAGATATAACTAGATTTTCCTGCCAAAATTTGAAAAATTATTATTATTATTATTGAAAATTTTTAGTAAATTTTAAAATTTTAAATAGAAATAGCATGTTATCTTATTAAACAATTAGTACTGTTACATTATTCTGAATGTGTTTGGGAGTAGTTGATAATCTATATTTAATGGATGTTTTTTCTATTCTTGTTTATATATCTAAAGAAAAATTTTAATACGAATGTACAAGTTATCTTCAAAATATTTTATTCAGTAATTAAAAATTAAACAAAGAACATTTTGTACAATCACTGAAATTCTTTTGTTTCAGTTACACTTACTAGTTATTAATTCTATTTCTAGTACTACAATTAAAAAAGGATTGATCTTCTTAACAAATGTTGATTTATCATTAGCTCAGACAAACAATTAAATTACTGGAAAGTCTACGGATCGATTACAGGGAGAATGTGGAATATTACTCTTGTAATAAGAAAAGCTTTAATTAGAGCTCTCGCATTCTAATTAGCTTTCGCAGCCTTTAATTTGACGAACGTAACTTATCCAATAGAGGCTCGAGTTGCAATCCTTTTTTACTGAAAATTTCAGTGATTAATACAATGAACAATTCTGAATCAGAATATGTTTATTATTTAATGAACAGGAGATATAAACTGATTAAATATGATTCATACTAATAACATTCGTAACTATTGAATAATTTATACAAATGATTTCGAGATGATTTGATATTATTGTAAAATTGAAAGGCTGCGCAATTCATTATAAATTTGAACAATTCGTATTAAAAGATTAAAACTATCTATTAAATTAAATCTACTTAATTTGTGTTATTAATAACCTTAATTTGCACATTTGAAGTAATTTGCACATTTGAAGTTCATTTCGATTCTAATGGGTTTTAAATATTTCACCTAAACTGTATAAATTTCTAAGACTAGCTGACACGCCCGGCGTTGCACGGGATCTTACATGTTTTCAAACAAACTGCAAATATTTAAAATCTTCATTCACATTAAAATAGAAAAAAAATATAATGTTTTATCTGAAGAATATTTCAAATTTTAGAATATTTTAAATTTTATCTGAAAGAACAAAGGAAAGAATTTCTGTTACGAAAACCATGTTTTGGAAAGATAAAGAAATATAATCATTGATTTTAGCTGTTTTGAACCACAAAAATAATGCAATAATTGTATTATTTTAAAATTCTTATCTTCAATGAGACTTACTCCAAACAAAATCTTCTGAGAACGAGCGCCCCGCGCACGGCACATCTTAAATAACCCTAAGAAAATATAAAAGCAGTAATTACCTAATTTACAACTCTTTTGTATGGTTCCATAGGTGGATTTCGAAGAGCTATTGTAAATGAAACAGGAAAAATAAAATCATCAAAACAGAAAAAAATAACAAATGCGTGTGCAATTTGTTGCTAACATGAAGTCCTTAAATCCCATATTTACCATCTGGTCTCATTAGCTGATTGCTTCGTTATCGCGGATTGGTGGCTACCTGCAAACAACCAAACATTTTTTTTACATGCAATTAAAAAAAAGGTAAGACTATGATGCATACAAATATTTGTATTATTGATAAAAATGACAAACAATTGATGATATACGCACAAATAATCGAAAAAGTTGTTACAAATCACATCGAAAATCGCGTTAAAATTCGATGAAATGGAAAAATTTTAACAGGCAAAATTTAGTACATTAGGTTGAAAGTTTGAAACAATTTTCTTTTTATCAATGTGAAGAAAATAGCAGCAAAATGCGGAAAAATACTAAAATCCCATTAAAATTTTTTTTTTTTAATTCAAAAATTGCGGTACGAGTTCCGGATAAACTTTATAGAAAAGATAACTAAATTTACTATATTAGGTTAAAAGAATAAAGCTATATTCCTTTAACTAATGTGGAAAAATCGCCTAAAAATTGAATAAAAAAATCTAATTAAAAAAATCGAAAATTGGACTTCAAGATGCAAAACTTCATGTATTGAAGTAAAATCTCCTAAAATTTTGTAACTCTAGGTGCAGAAATTAAAAAATCGCAGTAGACAAGATTTAGTAAATTAGTTTCAAAGTTTGAAACATTTTTCTTTTTATCAATGTGAAGAAAATAGCAAACAATAATAATTATAATATTAAGCAAATTGACTTCTCCAAAGTCACCTTTGCAGCCAGAAAAAGGTCTCCCTAACTTACAGTTACAATGTTAGCAATGGAGTGTTAATTTCAAAATGCACTGATTTGACTCAGCTATTGTTAGCTGAAACAGATAATCAAATTACTGGAAAGTCTTTCAATCGATTACATGCAAAACGTTGAATGTTCCTCCTGGATTTCGTAAAGCTTCAAATGGAGATGTCGCATTGTAATTAGCTTCGGAAGCTTTTAATTAGACGAAATTAATCCGAACCTCGAGATAAATTCCTCTTTTACTAAGGTACCGTTGAGTAATAATAAAAACTGATTGTTCAATTTATCGTTAAATTTGAATCAGCAGATAATTCTAATATTAAAAAATGAATCACTTTAAAAAATACATAAACTACAATTAAATGTTGAGTTTGATATATAACTATATACGAAGTAATTATTTAAAGGATTAATTGACATTAATGTACGCATAAAATTTAGTTATAAATTTTACATAATTATAATTATGAATGTTTACCTAATACTTCTTTAAACAATTACTATATTCATTCATATAATATACCCTTCATGTTGGAACTGGAAGAAGACCTTGTTAAGAAAAAAAAAGCGTTAATGATTGATTAAAAGAATATATGACAAAATAAAAAAAAAATATTCGAAACTATCTTATTTTAAATGAACTAATAAATTGCAATAACTAATTTGGTATTTGCCGAAATTTTATACATACATGTAATGATTAGTGAGTTATTGTTGGCATTCGGCAAATATCTTAAGGTTGATTAATGAAGGAGAGGTAATTTATTTACCAAGATTCTTGAAACCTTTAATTAAAGCTTCCGTATTCTAAATAGGTTTATCAATCCCTAATTAGTTGAACTTTATTTAAAAAATAATGTCACAAGCTGTATTAGTCTTACATAGATCTACCACAAATAATCATGTTCTGTATTTTTTAAAATTATTATTATTAATTTTAAAGAGACATATCTCTTTTTATTCGATAATTTTTGGCAAATATAAATAACCAGGCTGATAAATATTAATATAAATCTCACCATTATGCTTATCTATATGTTTTACCTACCAATTACACATTGTGGCATACAGAAAATATCCAGCGTTTTCATAAATACAATCTACTATGTATTATCTATAGGTTTACCTAATATATTATAATCACAAGTATCCGCACAAAATTTGGCAAAACAAAATAATATATCAAATATTTAAATATCGCTTATATTAGCGTTAAATTATAAGGAGAAACTTTGAAGACATTGTCATTCGATTATTTATAAAATCGTATTCCGCGAGCTTTCTTGATTTAAAAATTTAATTTTTAATTAAACCTTGATACAAATCATTAGAAAAAATATGCTACTAAAATTAAAACAGTAAATAATCTCAAAAGTTAATAATCCTTCTTTTTTATTTGTATATTATTAATTATTTCTGTTTCTTTTTTTATTATTTAAAAATAATAGATTAATTTTCGTATAGAAAATCTGATAAATAGTTAGCATAGATAATATTATAATAAAAGATAATAAATAGATAACCATAATTCTAAAATGTCTTATAATAGGTGGAATATAGATTGTGCGATTTTCCTAGTGGAATTTGCCACCAGTGGCCGAGAGGTTCGGACCTCTCAACTGGTAGACGGCAGGTGCTGGGTTCGAACCCAATCGCGGCTGTCGGCCTAACCGTTCGGAGTTTTCCGTGGTTTTCTTCGAACCTTGCGTAAATACGGGTTAGGTTCCCTTAGAAAGACCCCCACGGAGGGCACTCCCCCTGGTACTATATCCCATTAGCGTAGATAATCGGACGACAAAAATCAACCAACCAACCAACCTAGTGGAATTTGAATAGCTTTGTTACATGTATCGGATTATAATTAGTTATGCTCTTCTTAATTAGGAGAATCTCACCTATGCAATGCATCTTCTAAGTATATTCCTTTTGCATTGATGTATATGTGAGTAATGTCTTGATTAATGTTTGAATCCATGTTTGTTAGTTAACTGAAATGCGATATGAAACCATGATTACTTCTAAGAAATGTAAAACTTTATAGATAATTAATAATTTATGTATACATATATAGGCCATATATTCGAGGATTATTTTTGAATTTTAATTTAAGTTTCTAAATTTTATCGATTCAAAGTATGCAAGAAACATATCTAGATTTTTCACGAGGAACAGATGCATTTTCCATTAAAATGTGCACTTTTATCAACAGGAGATCTCGCACGATATAAATTGTTGTAATCGGAGATCGGACTGGAAGTGCGATAGCGCAATCATCTCGTAGGGGGTTTAATATAAAGAAAATTACGTCATCCAAAACAGATTGCCTTGAAAATTTAAATATAAGTTAAAAATTCTTTATCATCATTTCTATTAATATTCGCATACTTCTGTATCTGCGCAAAACCCATGAGGCCGGATAATTTTTTTCCTATTCGACGAAGAAAAACGCAAAAGATATCAAAAACAGCTAATTTCTCGGTGCCCCTAAATATTGCTGTCTCGAAAAAAACCGGCGGTTATTAGCGATGAAATTTCCGCTTAATTGGATTAGGAAGCTTTCAATTAGACGAAATTAATTTATGTAATACAACCTCGAGATAAATACCTCTTTTACTAAGGTATCGTTGAGTAATAATAAAAACTGATTGATCAATTTATCGTTAAATTGATCAAATGGCAATTTAAATGAATTTATGTACTAGGCAAATTTTTAAAAGCTGATATCATCCATTCTAAAAAAGCCACGCAATTTGCATGACAGAATTTGAAACTGAAAGAGTTTTCCAAAATTCTAAAAATATCATTTGTAGAAGGAGGAACACGATTTGAGCTTCATTCAAAAAGGAGTGACACATCTGGCAGTGGATGCGTAGCATGCCTGATATATTTGTCCGAAGAAAGCCGAGATACGACTTAAGCTTCGTTAACTTCGAGGTTTGGTCTCTTTAACTTACTCTCGCTTCGACATTCGCCCACTTTAAGATTTTATTAAAAATGAGGAGTCCACTAGCTTGGAAGTCAGTCAGTTAATATATGAGGACCCCAGAAGCCAAGGGGTATAAGTGACAAAATTGAAAAAACTAAACTAAATACACAGACGACCTAAACATGTGCTTTTTTCATTTCAGGTAAAGAAATATAAGTGATTTTATTATTATTTGCTGAGTTATAGAGGCAAACCACTTTTTTCAAAAAACAAACAATATTGATCAATTATACATTTAAAGAAAATTGTACTTTATTTTTTAACAGTTATTGAAATAAGAGTTCAAAGACCAGAATGCAACAAGCAGAAATTTCCTATTTCAATCCACTCAATTGTTATTGATGTTCCAATTTATCATCAATTATCTTTAAACTCAATTTACTCCAAATCGAAATTTTGTCATTTGTACCCCTTGGATTCTGGGGTCCTCATATTATATTTACTATTTTTCAAATAAATGTTTTTGCTGATTACTTTAATGTTATATTGATATAACAATCACGTGCCACCCAAAAGTAATTTCATTAATTATGTTTTTATTACTTAAAATAACTAGTTGGATGTGCCAATCCCAAAACTTTCTTCTATCACATACGTACATTTCAATATTTTTTTAAAAATAGTTACTCATTTTAATGCTTTAATAATTTTAATTCAATATCATACGAACTTTGATTTTCATCTTGAATTTCTGCTTTAGTCAATTAATCGGAGTAAAAACGAATTTTCGTCTCTGCACTAGCCGATGAACAATAGAATGATCGGCAGATTTTTTTTTCAAATTCAGGGAGGACCTATTTGCCTTTCCAAAAAATAATCATATACAATAAATTTAGTACAGTTCTAGAAATAACTTCATACACTTTTATGTGGTGCAATATTAAAAATGGCATAAAATTCGCTATTGAAGCGCCCTCTTCCGCCGGATTTTTTTCAAATTCAGGCAGGACCAACTAAGCATAGCCGTACACTTACAAAAAAAAAATTGGTTCAATTCGATGCATAACTTTATAAACTTTTGGTCGGTACAATATTGAAAAAGGCACAAACATCGCGATTGCAGCGTTCCCGTCCGGAGGAATATTTGAAAAGTGAAGGAGGACCTGCTTGCCACAGCCAAAAACATTCACAAAAAATTTGGTTGAATTCTATGCATAACTTCATACACTTTTTTATGGTAGAAAGGCGACATACAAACACGCACACAGACACACACAGACACACGGACAGACAGGTATTTTGCAAAAACATGTTTTTTGGAATCTCTGATCCCTAAAACGTGTAAATCCGTCTAAAACCGGAAGTCTAAAAAAGTTTCGATTACAATACTTTCTTCCATTGAAGATAGAAGAAAGTAAAAATATTTGCTGAAATTACGAATCCTTGCTACTTTACTAATTTTACTTACATCTATATACCTTTTTTTGTACTATGCACTACACTTAAAATGTCAATGACCACGTTGTTCTGTAGTGTTAACGAATTATAAAAATACGACGCAAAATACTGTACTGAAATAGTGCACCATGTATCCAACTTGTGGGGACTTAAGAAACTTTTTTCGCAAAAAAATTTCCCCGTGTTCTTTATCCATCCGTACAAAATTTGATTCAATAACCACAATCAGGTCGCATTACAAAACAAGCTGAGTACTCTTTGTTTCCTTATGGGCACCTTGTGCATATGAAGAAAGTATTGAAATCATAAATAAATTCGTCTACTATTGTTGTTTGATTCACATATTTTTGATATATTCTGAAACAGATTCGGCTATTTCTAGAAAATGCTTCTATATTTATCTGTATAAGACACAACTTCTCTTACAGATCTACCTTATGAACAAATGCACTGGATTTAATGACTTTTATCATTAAATTTCAGGTTAGACAAAAATTCCGTAGACAAAAGTTACAATTACTGTTCTCATTACATTTAAACTTCTTTTATATAAGTTGGTACTGGTTTATTTTGGATGTATATCAACTAAGAAAGGCGTCGCTATTCCACATTTTTAACAAATTCCATGATAACTATTTATCGAGAACTAAAATATGTAATTTCATTCAATTTTATATTTTGTTACAATTTGGTACAATTAGATTTTTAACGGATTTGGATGCATAGTGCTCATTATGTGGTAACGAAATTTTACTATGTTTACTATTTCTGCGAAATATATCTCAAGAATTAATGCTCAGGATTTCATTAAACTACACATTATATTCAAACTACATATACTTTCACAAATTAAATTTGAATTCAAACTGGAAGCCTCAAACGTGGTTGCATCTATCAGTTTGTTAGGGATGGGCTCTCTCTAAGAGAAAAAATATTCGTGCAATTTAGCGAGAATATTTTTACCATTTTAGTCTCCATTCTTCTCACACCATTCAACTTTGACAAAAATTTGTCGGAATCAATAATTGTGGAAACCAAATATTGACAATTATGTAATATTATCGATAGGTTTACGATTACTGAAGATTAATCCGATACTTTTTAGAATTAACTTTAAATTACAAATTATATTAGGTTGCGTACACTGTAAAAAATAAAGAGTTTTATCACATTTACTTCGGTTGTATGAGATGTGAAATAAGGTGCAAATGTATTATTTTTTGAGTGCCAATACCAAAATAAATGTTACGTTACACTTTCAATGACCTATCACACCTCTTAAAAAAATAGGCGTTCTGAATCACTGGAAATCGTTACAATTCGCTCTCTGAAAGACTTTATTGAATTCATCAACACAACGGCAGGTGCTTTTTTAATCCAGCGACAGCAAGTCGGTGATTATATAATCCAGCGCGGGGGGGATTATCGGATTTGCAAAATGGCGCTTGGTTGAAACGTTCTGTTTTGTTCTGTGAATATCGATTTTATTTCGCAGTAAGAATGAATGATTAAAAAATTGCTGACATAGTTCATATTAAGAACTTTTATCGACTTACAGCTTTGATTATTTCAGTTAGTTTGGACAATTTAAGAAACCAGAAATAATCTATTCTATGATGAATAATAGTCTATTCTATGATGGCCGTAACATAAACAGCTGCAACAAAGTGTTGTTGCAAAGTTTTGCATTTTTTTCAAATAAGTAAGTGACGTTTATTTTCTTTCTGTTTTGTATACAATCACTCTTAATTCTCTGTAAAAGCTTGTATTTGTGTTATATTTGTTGTACGTATATATATATTATAAATAAATGCTTGATACTTGCAAAATGTGATTTTGCAGTCTAGCTATTTCGATATTTTAAAAATGAAAATTAATAATAAAAGAAGTCGTAAAATTGTCACTTTCGTACAAAGCCAAAGCTCTGTAAATATTTAGTTTTGATTTTATAGTGTTTTACTGCTTTAAATTCCGCATAACTTGAACTAACACGAAATTAAATAAATTATATTTAGTGTTATATCTTGTTTTAAACATTCATTTTTTCAATTTATATTTGTATTTTGATGTGTTTTTAGATTATTAGAAGCTAAAATTTTATTTATGTCTTGTTTTAAACATTCATTTTTTCAATTTATATTTGTATTTTGATGTGTTTTTAGATTATTAGAAGCAAAAATTTCGTTATATATATATATATATGTTGATACTGAAAGAATTAAAGAGATTGTCATGGTTTTATTTTTTTATTTGTTAAATTAGTAAAACATAATTAAAATAATTATTAATGCCTATTTGAATTTGAATACATTTAATGGAAAATCTTAGAACTTCAATGAAAGGGGGGGGGGTGCCGGTATGTTCATTCAGAGCTGTGTGAAACGGGGGGCGAAGGGGGCGGTCGCCCCGGTCGCGGAAACTGAGGGGACACCAAATTTATGTTATTATCGCCTTTTGTTTCTTCGCTTTTTTTTTTTGTAAAAAAAATTATATATATAAACATATTGGGATTTTTGTGTGAAAAAAACATACATTTTCAAAATAGCATGTTTACTTCATTCTTGAAATCCAAAAGTGGTCATACAATACTGTTAGGTACATTTTTTTCACACATGTTTTCCAGATCACCTTTGCCAAAATATAAGCGTAATCTTCTTTTATAGTATTTAGTTGTAATATTAAATCTTTTAAAGTTTCAAAATAAACGAAAAACATGTATTTAATAGAATTTATTTGTGCTTTTACACTTTTCAATTTTGTGACACCTGTGACAAACAGTAATGAAACTATACTGAAATTTAGTGGTGCTTCAGATACATTCTGCCCCCTCCCCCTACCAACCCCCAAACACACTATGCGACCCATATAACGATGTTTTTAAGTATGTAAATGAACTAAATTACATTGTTTAATAACTGAGTATTATGTTTAAAATGCATATTATAATAAATTACCTCAATTAAAAGGGAGTTTAGCAGCCTTTTTGCATGAAACTAATTATTTTAATTTATGGCTGTGTTAAATTTAAAATGTAATCTCTAAATTATTTTTTATTTTGATACAAATGGTGTTTGTTTACCATTTGATAGTTGGTGGCTCATTACACCAATTTACAAGTGGAATTTCATTACACCACTTGGGGTGGCAACTTAGTTGCCTTTTTTATTGTAAAGTAAGGGAATTTTTTTTTTTTTTTTTTTTTTTTTTTTTTTTTTTTTTTTTTACAGTGTAGAGATGTAACAAAGATTCAGGGTTCTTAAACCATGTTCTTAAACCTGTATTTTGGCTCATGAAATAAGACTCTATGTGAATTCTATTGTTTTGAATTAATTATTTCCCTTTTAATATAAAACGTTTATCCTGTACGATTTCTACAACAGTTTTTATATATTGTTCGGATTTATTTCACAAATACAAGGTTAAAGTTTGAATTATTCGTAGTTGTATTGAATTATACGATATTTCTTGTAATTAACCTCAAATCTTTATATGAGTACAATCTTGCTGTACTTGCTTCTTCACATATATAAAAACATGCAATAGAATACATAAAATATGTCAAAATAAAAGTGTTGAAAAACTACACTGATAATGAAATATAAAAAATAGAGTTAACTGCATTTCTCCGCGTTACATGGATACTTTAGGATACAGATTAACATGTTAAAAATGGTCGTAACTTTTGCTAATAAGCATAAACAGAAGAAAAGAGACTTCAAATGGAATAGTGTTAATATCAAGTCATGATTTTATGCATAAATATGATAAAAGAAAAAGCCCCGGTAGAACCAGCGCCTCTAGTAGACAACATTCATCGCCAGTTCTCAATCATCACAGCATATATGACGTATGTATCGTGAATTGAAATATGGCTTCAAAATCTTCCAGTTTTAGGAAACTAACTTAAATTTGGTTTGATTGCTCATGCACCATGTTTCTTGCAAAATAATATATAGCATACTTGAAACGAAGTAACGAATTAATTGAGATTAAATACATCTGTCAGGTTTAATAAAAAAATATTATTTGAACCATGTCATGCCCAAATTCGCAAACATCATTGATGGATGGTTTTGTGTGCATTATCTGTGTCATTTGTTATGCTTTCCGACCGCTTAATGTCGAGCAAAATAGGGATGTTGAGATTGTTTCACAATGAAAATTGAATTTAGTAAATCAATAAAATGAGCAGAATGAAACGTGAGTAGAATGCTAAAACTGAATCACATAGTGAGTAATTTGGCAGAGAGAATGGAAGCACAAATATTTACGGATTTTCCTAGATTAACGACCGATCAATGAATTGCGTAACTTAACACTTGGATTGCATCAAATGAATCAAGGAAAATTATAGAGGAACACTTGAGCTATTCAGAAATCTAGGAATCATTTGTTCATAATAACAAAACGATATTATAGAATATTGAAACGTTATTATAACATAATTATGTGATAAGTTAACGAAAATATAACCTCCTCAATTATGAGACAAATATTACGAGGTTCCACAAAAACATGTTGAAAATATTGAGAAACACCGAAAATACTGGCGATAAATATATATCAATAAATAAAAACTTTGTTAAATCACCATAAAAAGATAAATTAAACAGGACGCGTTTCGAGCTGCAAAATTACTGCTCGTCATCAGCTGTTCCAAACACGTGTCACAACGGACAGAGTGGAAATAACAGTGAAATAAAGAAGGAGGAGATTACACAGAGTACTGTGTGTAATCTCCTCCTTCTTTATTTCACTGTTATTTCCACTCTGTCCGTTGTGACACGTGTTTGGAACAGCTGATGACGAGCAGTAATTTTGCAGCTCGAAACGCGTCCTGTTTAATTTATCTTTTTATGGTGATTTAACAAAGTTTTTATTTATTGATATGTTGAAAATGACTATAAAACATCTCCAAATATGTATTAGCCTATATACCAGTGGATATGCATGCTTCTATTAAAAATGTCCAGAATTAATTTAAACAGGTTTAGAAGCATTTAAATTCATTTGAAGGATATTCTTTAGTATCTACTAGAAGAAACATTAGGACTGAGGATTTTATTGATATTATCCTTGTTCCCCTGAAATCGAGACTTATGTTTTCGAAAATTATAATGCACAGATTCGGTAAGTGCAACACCGTGCTTGATTATTCATTATTATAAAGACGCAAATGGCAGCTGGCCACAATTAACGACATATAGCGATTAGTACAAAATGAAATGCACACCGCTTTATATGAAATGGTGATGTCGTCAATATTAGCAAAGCACTATTTGTGAAGTCATGATGATGAATAAATAAACCCGGTGTTGCCTTGATTCTGCATAACAACTGTTTTTCGCTGCTGATTACATATTGATATAATCCGTGCAAAGTACACTGTAAAAAGAATCTGTAACCTTAGTAATCTAAATTAACCGAAATCTCTTATGCTTACTAAAATTTTATGTGTACACTGTACAAGAAAATGATGTCAATCTACAAAACTTGTAAGCAAAACTAAAACCATCTGTAACTTTACAAAAGAATTTACTAAAATTTTGGTAACTTTACTAAAATTTTATCTATAATGCTCGTTATCGTCACTTAAAAAGTTCTTGGAATACGATTTCCCAAAAAAAATTCTTAGTAACCTTAAAATTTGTTTGATTCAAAGTGCAAATCTGTATCTGTTACATTAATTTTTATTGTTGCCGTTACATAAAAAGTTCTTGGAATACAATTCTACTAGAAAAATTTTTGTAAGTTTCCCAATTTTTTTTTACAGTGTAGGAGCTCGTGTAATGTGCTGTTGTGCACATACTGCAGCGTCTTGCGCTATTTGGGATACCAAAGGCATGTGGTAGCGGAAAAACCTCAGATTGCTGTCTACAAGGATTATGTTTTAGATGCTAATATTTCCCATATGTCAGAAAGTGAAACAGCTCTCACAGAAAAGTTTGATAAATTTGTTTTGATCATATTTTACATATTTTCTTCAAACAATAATGTTCTTCCTACAATTAATATTGAAATGTCTTAAAACATTGAATGCCATCTCTACCTCACGTCATATAATACCATGATGTTATTAAACTATTCGACTTTTCTAATGTGTATTTCTAACTTACATGCCCGACTATAGCACCCACATAAATATAAAAATCAAATTGTTTTGCACCAAATACACAGCTTATGGACGTTGATCCTATTATATTCCAGTTTAAAAAATCATATTTTGCTATAATTTGGGAATATAATACTCAACAGGGGCCGTTGTTGTTTTTGTTTCACTAATCATTATATCTTGGTGTTTAATTCGAAATAATGCATTTTATGCTTTATTTTCATATTCATTAATACTATTAAAATTATACGCTAGAACTTTGTTCTTTGATTTTATATTAATTCGTTTTACGCATATTATTGTTTAAAATAAGTATTACTCCCTGTGTTGTGCTTTCAATTTATTCTAAGGTGACATTTGTAAGATATAAGAATATCGATATAAGAATAATATGTTTCGAATTCTAAGATTCGAGCTAATGAAAATAAAACAAAAATCTCGCTCTGAAGTCAAACGGGAGAAGAAATAGTTCAGTAATAATTAAAAATACTGTAATAATCACCAGTAGCGAAGAGGTTAATTAAATTAACTTAATTCATGCAATATAGGTTCGAAGTAATTCTTTATTTACTGAGATATACCGCAATGTGTGAAAACCCTGAACTATACTGAATCACTAGAATAATATACATACATATACATAAGTATACTTACATATATACATAATTTGAATGAAGGTATAAATTGTAAAAAAATGTTTCTGATAAATGTATTTTTTAGAACAATAAAATTATTTAAAAATGCATAAACAAAACTAAATTCATTATTTTCATATGAAAGAAAATTATTGTTGTTGTTAAAATTTTGTCTTTAAGTTGATAGACCATAGTGTCTGGCACACTTCGTAAGTACTTCTAAACATTATTAAAAAAAGGAAAAAACACTTTTTTTCTTGTATATTTTATTCTTTTTAAAATCATAGTAAAAGATTTTACCTTTAATAAGCAAATTTTTATATAGGTATAAATATGAAATTTTTTTACAAACAAATATGTAAAAATTAAATAATGTGAAGGCGTAAGACTTGCCTGATATTCTTTAATTATTAATACATCTCTGAATGATTACTATTACTTTCGATAGTATGTTTAAAAGACATTGATCCTCGTAACAAACTTTCAGCTACTGTAAACTGAGATGATCAAATTATTGGGAAGAATTTTTATCGATTAGCTAAGAAATGTAGCATGCGCTTCCAAAAAATTGAAAAGTTCTCTTCAAAGTACTTTAGCAGCTGTTAATTGGTCGAACTAAACTTATCAAACGCAGCCTGAGGATACATTTCCTTTTACAGAGAAACAAACTGAGAGTGACATATTAAACTATGTTTAATCAGCAGCTCTTTATTATATAACATGAAGAAGGCACAAATTGTTAAATATAATTGCTTCTAAATATATATATATATATTATAAAATTTAAGTTTTTTTTGCCATCATTATTCTTATGCTATGTAAAGTTCTTTTAAATAATATTCCAGGCTTATTCCAGGTAAATAATTTAAAACCCTCTTTCTAAAACTAATATATTCATCTTTATGTGAAAGACATAAATTCTTAATCCACCTTAACCTCTTCGCTACTGGCGATTATTACAGTATTTTTAATTATTACTGAATTATTTCTTCTCTCGTTTGACTTCAGAGCGAGATTTTTGTTTTATTTTCATTAGTTCGAATCTTAGAATTCGAAACATGTTATTCTTATATCGAAATTTCATTTATATTTGAGTATCATTAATAAAATGGGACAAAGCTGATGTACCCATTTGAGTACTCAGGGACTGAAGAGGTTAAAAAATGTATTCCAATACGCTTAAATCTAAAAAATGACTCTAATTAAATATTTTCTTAAATAAAATCATTTATTATTTAAATCCGTAATTAAATTCCCTATAATTTTTCTTTACCTGTCAATCCTTTTTAAAATCTTCGTTTAACACATATCTATATTAATCTATTTGTTCCGTTAAAAATCCCCTATTTATTCAATATCATACACATCACATACTATAATGTGTTTTCAAATTACTGAAAAGAAACAGGTTCTAGTATTAAATTAAAGAAAAACATTATTAGGTTTTCAAACCATGAAATCTGACGCATGAATTTGATTTCTTCAGCATTGGAATTCCCTGGGAATTTGTAAATGCCGCTCGTAGAAAATCTGACAAAGTTAAAATGATCTTTTATGCATGACTACATTAACATTTGTTTAGCATGATTAAGTTATGTGACAGTTTTAATTATCTACTAAAGTTTCGATTAAATTTTTTACTTAATGATTTTAAAACATGGAGCATATTTTTTTTTTCTTTTTAAAAGTTATTCGACATAATTATTCCTTTCAAGAAATTAATTTTTATGGCATATTAATATAACAAGATCATATACAAGAATATTTTAATGAAATAAGATCATTATTCATGAAATATACACATAAAACATTTACTTGCACGTTTTTCCGTTTTTTCAGAGATGATGAATCCTAGAGATAAATATTATACTAAACACATTAAATATAAATATATGTTCCACGTTTTTTTCCCTTGCATGATACAATTTTCGATCTAATAAATTTAAGCAAAATACCTTAGTCATTCTTTCTTTTCTTTCCTTTTCTTTTTACGTTCTTCTATCTTTACAAGAAGAAAGTATTGGATTCATGAAAATTTTCGACTTCCGGTTTTCGACGGATTTATACGTTTTAGAAGGTCCTGAACACGTTTTGACTATTTTTAGAAAATGTCTGTCTGTGAGTCTGTCCGTCTGTCTGTCTGTCTGTATGTATGTGACAAAAAAATTGTGGGCGCTCTATTTCAAGAACTAATGCTCGAAATTTAATAAAATTTTATATTCAGTTAGACCTTGATATGAATTAGTGCTTATTGTTTTTTGGTGAAAATTGGCCTGCAGGTGGCGCTGCTATACTACGTTTTTCATGATTAGCAAGATTGCTATATCTCAAGAACTAATGCACAAAATTTCACCAAACTTCAGATTGTGTAACCCCTTGATATACATAGACGCTTATTAAGTTTTGGTGTAAATTGGCCAGCAGGTGGCGCTGCTATGCCACGTTTTTCATGATTTTCATGATAGCTATATCTGAAGAACTAATGCACAGAATTTCACCAAACTTCAGATTCCGCGATACTTTGAGATACATAGCCGCTGATAAGGTTTTGATGTGAAATGCACTATAGGTGGCACTGCTGTGCTACATTTTGTACGATTTTTGGGATAGCTATATCTCAAGAACTAATGCAGAGAAATTCATCAAATTTTAGATTCTGTTACACTAAAATATATAACATAATTAGACGCTGATTGCATTTTGGTATTAACCTTGCAACAGGTGGTGCAGCTACGCTGCATTTTGTACGATTTTTCCGATAGCTATATCTCAACAACCAACACACAGAATTTCATCAAACTTCAGATTTTTTTACAAAATGACATATAGCATAATTACACGATGATTACGTTTTGTTATAAATCCTTCAACTGATGGTGCTGCTGTGCTGTATTTTACACGGTTTTTTTTTAAACTAGCTATATCTCAAGAACTAATGCACAAAATTTCATCAAACTTCATATTCTTATACACCATAACATAATTAGATGCTTTTTTACGTTTTGGCATAAATTGCCCAAGATGTGGTGTTGCTGTGCTCGTTTTGCAACTTTTTTGTTATAACTATATCTCAAGAACTAATGGACGAAATTCCATTAAATTTCAGATTCTGTTACGTCTTGACATAAATAGATGCTTATTAGGTTTTAGTATAAATTACCCAACATGAGGCACTACTAAGCTCATTTTCTCAGAATGTTAATTAAATTTTGCGTTTTAGGCTTTTCGGATACCAGAATCTCATTAGGCTAGGTCAAATGTTCGAGGAAATTCGATAGTGGGTAAGTTTGGGGTCACCACGTTTATTTTAAATATTAAAATGTACTTATGTTAGAAGAAGGTTATATAGAAGAAAGTTTTGGGATTGACACATCCAACTAGTTTTCATTCTTATGCATAATGCACACAAAAGTTATAAAAAGTTCCCACACGCTGTATTACTTTTATTGTTTTACCACTGCTTTATCTGGCAACATTTCCATTTATTTGAGACTTCTATGCTAATCAGCGGACGGATAACTTCAGGCTCTTTTGCAATCTATTTATCTCAATTTTTTATATTGAAGACTCTTCTGGTCATTTTTGAACTTGCTGTATCTTTAAAAAAACTATCTAAACATTTATGAACGCTAGATCTTGGCACTGTTCATCAGCCAGAGAACATCGAACACCGCGACTCTCTCCCATATATTTCCCTTTTTTACAATCCCAAACAGTGGCTGAGAGGTTTTCCTTAGAAATGCCCCTACAGAAGGCATTCTCCCCATCGCACCTATATCCCTTTAGCTGATAATGAGCCGTCTCCTATACAACCAACCGACATTCCCCTTCTTTCAAATCAGTTTGAAGGGTAATTTAGTTTGTGACTTTCTCGCGTTTTTTTTATTCTTTTCTTTTCTTTTCAAAAAAAAATTACATGTGTTTCATGAATTTGCTTTCAGCATATACTTTACTATTTTGATTCAGGTTTCTTTCACATGTACTGGATTCGGAGGATTTTATACGCTTCTTTACTGAAAATTGTTTCATTCTTTATGCTAAAATTGTCATCATAATCACAAGTAATTTCGCCACATAAATTATTTGACTAGCAAAATCCAAGCTGCTTTGTTTGAATTCGCGAAGCCTTATTTCAAAAGAAAATATTTAAAAGTAACAATAACAATTTTTTGCATCTTAATTAAGCAAAAATGTTATTTTATTTTTTGGAGGATTTTCATTTTAGAAATGTAAATTCAGTCAAATTCTATGTATTGATTTTAAACAACAAACATATTAAAAATAATAGTAATGGTAATTACTTCATAGTAATAAATACGTTTCATTTGGTTCAGTTTTCACCCTTCATATTCAAATAATACTTTACATAACGAATTTAACAATTAATTTTATTGTTTACAATTCTTTCGTTTCTACTTTACAAAAAAAAAAAAAAAAAAAAAAAAAAAAAAAACAGAAGTATTGTCTGCGTAAATGATTTCATACAATAAAAATAAATTTGAATTCTTAACACTGAGAAATATTTTTATAATTAAATGCAAATAATTGAATTTTTACAAATTTTAATTCTATAAAAATATGCTATAATTTTCACAAAAAAAAGATATTTTAAAAATTTCATAAAAGAAATCGCGAAATTATTACATGATTAAAAGGAATGAGACCAAAATATGCGCCATTTCCAACCAATGTTAATAAAGTATTCTATTAAAATATAATTTTTGATGGAATAATGAAAATATATTTTATTTATTTGATGGGCCTTATTCTTCCTTTTGTTCGAGTCTACAAAAACCGTTGTTTTACCGTATGTGACTTCATTGGAACATTATCGATCGTACTCATTGCACGCAGATGATTGCAAAAAATTTTGTTTACAGTTTAAAATATATAAATAGTTTTAAATTTATATTTTTTAAACTGTAATCATCTAATAATTCATAAAGAAATGGAGTCTTTTCTTCCTTCTGGCTCGAAGCTAAAAATCACTATTTTAACTTATATTATGTCACAGGAATCATGATTCTACTTATAATTATTAACCCCATGATTTATTTCTTCTTTTGAAAATATCCTTGTTTTATTTTTTATTTGCAAAAATGCGTCCACAATGGAAATGCGTGTAAAATAAATTATATAAAATAATAATTTTTTTAAGGTTATTCTATAAAAAAAATATATTCTGCAAATCTACAGATCATAATTTATTTTTGTTTTTAATTTCCAGTCAAAATATTGACTAATTATTTGTTTGTAAAGTGTACGACAAAATGTAATTTGAGTAACCTAGAAGAGGATTAGCTTCGCTCATCCTAATGAAAGTTCGCTTCGCAACTTAAAATATCCTCAACCAAAACACCTCTGCCCTGACGCCATCATTGTAAATGTTCAGAACACATCAACAAGCTTGCATTAACATGCTTGCACTAACAAGCCTGTACTAACAAGCTTGCACTAACAAGCCTTTTATGTGTGGAAAGTAGGTTTACAGTGTTTATGTGAGACAAAATATTTTTATTATTTAAATTCTGAGGTATAAAACATATTACAATATTCGAACAAAAAAATTGGAATAAGGTAATAGCTCATACATTTCCCCTGCAACTTTGTAAGCACATATGTGATCACGTTTCCCTTTCCCCATTTTTGAGAAAAGCAAGTGTGATGCAACAACTTACATTATTCTTCTGTTATTCTATACATTGTACTTTTTATTCTAAAACACAGAATTAAAAGCTCTGTTAAAATAAAAGAAAACGTCTATCATACTTTTCGGTTATACGATGACCCTGCACAGTAGTTCTAGGTATATTGATGATTAGGTAAAAAAAATTACATTAGGTTTTAACCAAATTCATGCTAATGTGCCATACTGAGTGTTAAGGAAATATCAGAAAATATGGATGTTTTACTTTGAAAATCTATAACAGAAAATAATAGAAAAAAATCAAGTCTGTGGTCAGAGATCATTGACTTCAGTAATTCTAGTGTGTGTTAAATTACTAATTAGTTCTATATAATGTATTTAGCTAGTGCTAAGATGTAATTAGCTACTTCTACACACGTTTATATTTGTACTAAAATACAATGGCCTCTAAAAGTTAAGGTACAATAAGCTTTTCGAAGCTCTCCAGAAAAAATGGCAGTCAGATTAAACTTCATAGTTTACATGAATGACAATAATAAGCTTTAAAAATACTTATGAAAAAAATAGAGCTACCACTTTTATTTTATAGAAAAAATAGGTATTTGTAAATGAGACAAAAATATGCAATTACGAAGTTTTCATAATTTCACGTGTAAGTTTTGTTGTGTTTGATATATTGCTTTCAGTTCTATTCAAAACAACAACTACAGTCTAGAAATGTCTAGAAGATGACGTTTGCCCGATTCATTAATGTGCCGATAAGAAGGATGGATGGAAATGGGTTGTTACAGGCCAATACCGCTAGTAGGCTCATTGTGTCTCGCAGTATAGTCCAACGACTCTGGGATCAGTATGAATCCGAAGATTCTGTGTCCAGAAGACATATTCCAGACCACCCATGTGTTACAACACCTGCAGAAGACCGGTTTCTAGATATTTTAGCGCGAAAGAGAAGACGCACTACTGTGCCTCAATTCATTTCACACCACTTTGCAGTATCAGTGAGAAGAATCCTCGCTACTTCTATGCGAAGACGTTTTCACGATGCAGGTTTCTATGCAAGGTGACCAGTTGTGTGTGTCTCTCTGAACAGACGACAGAGCAGGGCGCGCTTACATTGGGCAAGACAACATGTTTCCTGGACCAGACAACAGTAGGCTTCCGTACTCTTAGTACTCTTTAATGTAGTCCAAAATCCCATTGGTGAACGATGCAGGACGTTTTCTGATCTGGACAGAAGAATGCACTCGATACCATCAATCAAAAGCTGTCGAAACACACATGTACAGAAACGATGATATTCTGTTTTGGGTATTGATCTCACTTGGAGGCCACACTGACCTACATGTGTTTCATGGAGGAAATCTGACTGGTAAGAGATATCGGGATCAGATCCTTGATTCATATGTGCGCCCATATGCCAATGCTATTATCTATGGTTTCATTCTAATGGATGATAATGCGAGACCAAACCGAGTTGTTGATGTTGAGTATTATCTTGAGGATCCTGGTTTGAAGAGAATGGAATAACCAGCTCACCCTCCAGACTTGAATCCGATAGAACATCTATGGGACTATCTTGGAAGACAGGTATCGGTTTTCAGTCCTCCTCCAATGCCATTAAATGAGCTGGAACAAGGCTTACTCTATGTGTCAAGGCTTACTCTACCTATGTCCGACAATTTAATTTAGAGCAGAGAAAGTCGATGCCGCCAATGCATTGAAGTCCGTTGTGGACATATTCCGAATTAAAACTAGTGTCTAACGTTTCTGTCACATTTTACTGCATAATATTGCGATGTTCTTATTTCTCTAAGAATGGAATTTTCCATCATGAATGGTATTTTACTGTAACTTCATTTATATGTTTAACTTAAGTAAATATTCGTGTCACATTTAATAAATAACAGTTTAATGCACATTTCCGCTAAATTTCTTGTTTCTAAATTCATTCATTTGCAAATTAGACGCAAAAAACGGTTGTACCTTAATTCCATGTACCATTAAATTAATGTTCAGAATTTTCAGTTTCGAAGCATAGTTTGAAGATTTAAAAAATGACGTTTGTTACGTGGATACTGTATCTTCTACACGATTTTTTTCTACTTTTAATAATAAAATAATATTTATAGTCGCATTGCATTCAATAAACAATACATTTTTTTTTACATTTTTTGTGATACAATGTAATTTTTTTTAAATATTTATTTCAACATTTTAAAAATACCTGTGATTTCTTTTTCATATAAATATTTCGGAGCCAACTTTTTTCCCATATTCCTTATAATAAATTGCAAACAGCTTTATGTTTTTTTTTAGATTTAATATGATTTCTTTTACTCTCGTTTATAGTAAAATATCAAATAAATTCTACAAACTCTGCATTTAAATAATTAAATTTGATAATAACAAAGTTAACTAATTAATCCATACACAGAAATATTAAATAAACTTTGGAAAACAAATAAAAATCTTTGAAATTTCTATTTGAATTGGTAAAAAAAAGAAAGAAAACTTACAATTTGTGGAATAAATAAGCTATGAAAATATAAGCATAGACAAAATTATTTGAAGTTTTCATTTGTATAAATATCCTTTTAACATTTAATTTGTGTGATGTTTGTGCATAAATTTATCAAGCATTTACATTAAAGTATATACAGTCACAGCAAAAAAAGAAATCTTGACACTTTGCGATTTTAGACGTTTTGTTGAATATCTAGAAATATAGATAAGGAATTATTCTGAAATTACAGGTGTGTAAAGAAAATAGTACAGATTATATATTCTCGCGAATCTCTTCTCCCGAAATCGCATAGGGAATCTTCAACAAATTAAAAAAAAACGAAGATGTTTTGGATAACCCTGTCAAAACTAATGTATCATTAAGCGCTCAAACTGCAGATTATGATTAAGAGGTTTATTATAATAAACTGTGTTCATTTTTATGAATATTGCATGTATATTTGTAGAGTAATTAAAATTTTTATTAAAACAGTCCAAAAATTTGTCAAGTTTTTTGCTTATAATTTGCAGAGTTCTTAATAAAAAACAATATCCTTTTCAGAAAATATTGCACAATCAACATTGTACATAAAATCCTGTAATCAAAATTAAAAAAATATTAATATTTGTGCGAAAAATGAGCAGGTTTACCAAATAATTTTTCCTACGCATGCGTGAATTCTATAAAAATTTCATTTGCATATTGTATTAGCTAAATGTATAGAGCAACTTTTGTTAAAGTTTCAAAATCACAGCTTGAAAATTCTGCAAATTATTGTCAAAAGAATAAGATGAAAATCTGATATTCCCAAAATGAAGCAAAAAGATGAGGAGCTGTATCCAAATATAGTAGTACGTGCAATATTGTGTAGACACTAATCAATGGAATATAAATACAGCCCCTCATATTTTTGTTTCATTTTGGGAACATCGGATTTTGATCTTATTCTTTCGACGATAATTTGCAGAATTTAAAATCTATGATTTTGAAACTTTAACAAAAGTTGCTCTAATTTTTATTGAATCAACGCATGCGAAGTAAAAATTTATTTTATAAACCTGCTCATTTTTCATGCAAATATTAATATTTATTAATTTTGCTTACAGGGTGTTATGTACAATGTCGATTGTCATATTTTCTGAAAAGAACATTGTTTTCTATTAAGAACTCTGCAAATTATAAGCAAAAAACTTGGCAAAATTTTGGACCTTTTTCATAAAAATTTTAAATTTTCAAGAGTGTCCAGTCCATGCTATATTCATAAAAATGAACACAGTTTATTATAATAAACTTTTAATCATAATCTGTAGTTTGAACGCTTTTGCTACATTAGTTTTCTCAGGGTTATGCAAAAGATCTTCGTTCCTTTTTAATTTGTTGAAAATTCCCTATGGGATTTCGGGGAAAGATCTTCCCGAGAATATATAACCTGTCCTATTTTGTTTACACACCTAGAATTTCAGAATAATGTCTTGTCTTTATTTCTAATATTCAACAAAACGTCTGAAATCGCTGAGTGTTAAGACTTTTTTGCTTTGAATGTATAACCACATTCATATAAATCTGTTTAATACAATAAGTGAGGTATTGTTCTAATTTCAATTGAAACAATTAATGTGTAAAGAAATTTTCAACTTTACGCATCATATTTTTATAAAAACAACTTTATTATCCATCTCAGCTTTTTATTATTTCTATTTTCAATGAGTACCTTTTAACAAATCTTCAGGGTCTTTAATGTTTATGCTCAAATTCTACACAAAGGAAGAAACGACTCTCATAATGCCATTTTAGAATATGAGAATAAAATATTCTGATTAAGATAATCTATATATATATTTATATTATATAACACTTCATAGCACGAGTGTTGATAATTTTATGAAAACAATTTGTTTGAAATCTATATATCGGTCGAATAATGGGAAAAATAGCATTTTTTTTTCAGATAAAATTATATATTTTATAATGTGTGTCACATGTACACAATTAGTGATTTAAAATATTGTATTGCTATATTTCGTAACTAAATGAGACTAAATTAAATTGTTTTATCTGATTAACAATCTACAATAATTGTATACTAATATTTGTTACTATTCGTCAAAAATAATGAAAGAAAATCTACGTACCTTAAAGGCTTGATCGAAATGTCTTTTATTCCTAAAAAATGAATTCTATTTTCTTTCTTTCTTTCTTTTCTTTTGTCTAATGCAGCCATCAGCCATGGACAAAAAAAATGTTACTCCATTTTTTGGACTAAATTCATGGCATATAATGAAAAATATATTATTTTTAGCTTTATGTCAGATATGACACGCGGTGCAGTAAAGAGTTAAAAACCAGAATTCAATCTTCTGAAAACTTTGCATCGTATATAGGAGTACTAGTCGTATATCTATAGGAGCTGAGGAATTTCGTTCGAGAAGTGGTTCCGTCCAGTATTTATTTTGATCAATGCAACAAGCGCAGTCGATTTGAATTCTTTAATAAAGTTGAAGAAGCATGTCAAGGGTTTTTTAATTCCAAAGAGTCACCATGGTACCTCCAGCAAATCTGGAGTCTGGCAGAACGATAACAAAAAATTGTGGAACTACAATAGTATCTACTGTGAAAAATAATTCTTGTTGCTTTTGTTGTTAATTTGCGTATAACAATGCAACTTGCATAATTTTCATAGGACGCTTTGTTTAACCTCTTACACATAAGGAAAATAAATGAAAAAGTTTAAGTTTTGATATTTGTTAATAATATCATTCATATTTAAAATAATTCACATTGTTTCATTAAATGACGATTAATATTTTGTTGGGCATATGATAAATTTATGAAAATGTAAATTATATTAGATAAAACAAACACAAAAAATCCAATTAAATATAATTACAAAATTTTTCAAAATATCGTTTGTTATGGAAAAAAAATTATCCATTAGAAAGAAATTTGTCCAATGTATATATGTATGTTGTGGAAGTTAATTTTTTTTTTAAATTTCAGTGCTACTTAAAATCAGCATATTATGAAAAGCGACAGAATAATAAATTAAAATACCAATCTTGTGTCCTTAAACTTTTGTATATTAATTACTTAAAGTGACTTTACGGAACTATTTATGCAGTAAATTTGAAAGGCGTATGTTCTGCACAAAGGATTTAGATAAATTTTACTTACAGAAACTAAGGTATTAAATTTTAAGTCACTTTAAAATATAATTAGGGTGAGTAATTCATCAAATTATAAAGTTCTTGTATGCTTATGGAGGCAATATCTCGGAAATAATGGTAATGATGATGCATATAAATGTAATAAAAATAAATAATATTTTAACTAAATACAAAATTAATCATATATCTAATTACATTATATAAATGCATATACATTTTTGTATTAGATAATTTTAGATATTTATTTAAATGGTTGTCTTAGATTCAAAATATTTTGTCAAATAAATTTGTGTTATACTCTAATACAGTTTTTTGAGTTTATTTATAATAATCATTAAGCCTTACGCTAGGCTTTTTTTATTTTTATTGAAATACATTCATTAATTAGAAATTTTGTAATTACGCATCTTAAATCTAAATGCATTTTACAATTAAACTATTTAAAAATAAAATAATTATAGGTTGTCAGAAAACGGAATTCAAAGGATAATCATATAAATAGGAATTTCTGAACATTAATCTTGGTTAAATTATAATTTAATTTATTATCTACAGAGCTAAAACATTTATATTAATGAAAATATACCAAATTATTTAGAAAGTTTTTACTAGAAGTTTAGTATGATATATTTAAAAAAAAAAAAAAACAAGAAAAATTCTAATTGCAAAAAATAAGCGTTTATTCTTCCCTGAACAAACAAAACGAAACTGGAAAAAAAGAAAACCGAATAAAAGAAACACTACAGGGTCTTTCCTAAAATGTCCAAGTTTTAATCTATGGGGTTGGAGGGTCCAGGTACATCTCCCAGACATTTTTGAACTTGTCAAAGAGCCAAAATTAGCTGTTCACTTATAATATGCCGCCTTCATATAGAATAGATGTTTGGTCGTATTTATGCTTTGTAATTTTGGCAATGACTTCCATCGGATGCGTTTCTTTATACGAGTCAAGAGAATGTTTTCATAAATAATGTAGTTATGAGCGGCAGAGTTGTGATTAGTTAGATAAAGTACAGTCCAAGAGCTTTTAAATATCTGTTTTATTGAATTTATGAGTGTCAAATAATAAGCTACCGACATGGTTTTGGTCCGCCGATCACGGCTGATCAGCTATCACTAAATAGAACGAATAATTTTCTGAATTTTTCGAAGACAAGAAAAAAGCCAATATAGCTCTGTGCAATGGGATTTATGTGAAGGTTATTCTAAAATTTAGTGGATGTGAATTTTCTTATCTGTACTTATATATATATATATATATATATATATATATATATATATATATTTAAAAAATGTGTAAATGTGTGGAAAACGAGGATTTAAGGCATATATCCATTGAAATAAATCTGAATATTTATGAGAAAATTACTATTGCCGATTTACAAGATGTTTTTGATAATAGCGAAACATATAAAAATAAACCGGCTTTTGTTACAGGAATAACTAACACTTAATTGAAAATCGTAAAAATGAAGAGCAAAGGCGAATTGGTATGGAGCAAATACGAATTGATATAAAGCAAAAGCGAACTGATATAGAGCAAAAGAAATTTGGTCTTGAAAAAATAAAATTTAAATTATGAAAAATGAATTGGAACTGGCTAAAATTAAATCTGAAACTAAATCTAATATTACTGAGAATAAAGTAAAATTGGAATCGCTAGATCAATTTATAAAAAGTATTCGAAATTTTACTGTAAACATTCCAACTAGGTCTGAAGGATAAGGTTATTAGTTTGCTTCTTTAGGAAGAGCTTTTAAAACTAAAAATGTTTCAGAACAAAATAAAGCAGAAATTCTGTTAAATTTATTCGAGGACAAAGCGTATAACATTATAACTTATTTACATGATACATATATCGAGAATTGTGAAAGAATAAAAGAACTGGTTTTAAAAGAATTTCAACCAACGCCTTATTTTTGCTTAAAAAAATTTAAAAAAGCTTTTAAACAACCAAATGAGACGAATGCACAATTTGCTTCATGACTGATGACCAATTGGGATTATTATCTAAATTCAAGAAATGTCTCCAATTTCGAGAGTCTAAAACAACTTATTGTGTCAGATAATACATATATTATACCAATACTAGATTATACCAAACATTAGATAAGGTAACAGCTTCTCACATTAGTGTAAGACAAGGAGATAAATGGTTTTTATCAGAAGAAATAGGAGGAGAGATTGATTTATATTTCACATCACGCAGGAAATTTGTTACTGAGAATGTTGGTGTTAATCAAAAATATAATTTCATAAGTGTAACTAAACTATTTTTATCCGATATTAAAACATTAAACCGCGAGTAGTCGCGTGCGGATCTTTTTGCCGCCATTATAACATATCTTCTCCTAGCATATATCACATTACAAATATAATAGAAATCTACCATGTAGTTGCCTTTGAAGGTTTCTCGACTACTTTTGTGAAGCAACAAGACATCTCTGCTTTTCTTTCGGGTACATTTTTAGAAACAAATTTGGAATTGGCTAAAAACTCTTCGTAACAATCCCTAAAGTCAGTCCAATTTTACTTTTTCCCATTACTCTAAATTTCAAGAATAAAATGCATAATTTAAGAAAACTGAAAATTTATATTTTCATTGAAATTTTATATTCGTATATTAGGTGAAAAATATTTCTTATTTTATATATTTTATATGCGGGAGGGGGAGGCTTCGGCAAAAAGACCGAGCGCAACTAATGACGTTTTGGAAAGTCGCGGCTATTCTCGGGTTAAAATGTATTCTGTGCCACAAACAGCACCATAGTTCCAAATGCCCAGATTATGTAAAGTTAATGAAAGAGTGAGTAAACGCAATAAAATGTATCAAGTTTTGTTTTAATTGTTTAAATTTACACTCAGCAGCAAACTGTACATCAAAGTATACACGTGTTTCTCTTAAAAACGTCATCGTAAAGCTATTTATTTCCACAAAACAAATAATAATAGAGTTTTGAAAGAATATGTTTCATCAGAACTTAATACACAAGGAAAAATAAATACAGAAGAATGAACAAATTCTAGACCAGTAAATTATAGCACATCAATGTTGAACGCTAAGGCTGAAGAGTTCGTTCAGAAAACTTTTATTAGTAACTATTCGAATAAAACGAGCAAAGTTTTACTTCCAACTGTAACATGTTTTCTAATTGATAAATGGAAATGTAAAAATAGAGTAACGTGTTTGTCAGATATAGGCAGTGACTCCAATTTTCTATCCCACCATTTTTAATAGACAAAATGAATTTGAAAAAAGAGAGAACAAACATTTTAGTGTTAGTTCTAAATGATGCCACCTTAGTAATAAGTCATAAAGTTAATGCATCAATATGCAATATGGGTGAAAGTTTTGTAAAAAAAAAAAAAAAATTAGATTTCATGGTAGTTCCAAAAATTTCTGCAAAAATTCCAAGATTTTCTGCAAGAAAATACTGCTACTGAAGAATTTTCCTGGTCTTGAAATTCCAGGACCCAAAGGAACCATGTAATGATTTTAGTAAACGGAAAGAGACAAAAAAAGTTTTTAGAAATAGCCAATTCTCAAAAGCAGGAAAAGTGAACAAGTGATAATATATTAGAGACGGAAGATACAAATGGTCAAAATTTTCACGAGAAATTAAAAATGCAAAAAATTGCAAAACGACAAATGATAAAGCTTAATATGACAAAAGACAAGCTGTCCCGACGACAAACGCTTTGCGAAAACCATGATGGACATGTATCTTACACATGTTGATACTGGGACTGTTATAAGCTAGTATATTGCTACCATGACAACTACTGCTGCCATGGAAGAGCACCATATAACGTGCGCCACTCTCCCTGCAACATAAACAAGATTTGAAATCATGATCTTTGCGACAGTAACCCGTGTAATCATGAATTCAAATATTAAGAAAGTTCTATTTATAATAAAATCAACTTTAAGTAAAAAAAAAATGAAAGAATAAAAGTAAAAAAAAATGTTTGACGACAATTAACTGTTTCACTTATTGCTCCGAGTTATATCGGGTTCGTATATATTACTATAAATTGTTATCCCGAGAATATTTGGACATGATGTAATTTATCACTATGATTTGTTTTGTCACTTTACGATCTGAAGTCTGGAAATAAAGAAAGCATTCTTAAATAATAGGATAAATTACATAAAATTAAATTATATACAATATTTGATGGACTATTTTCCAAGTTTTGTGATATGAAATGCAAATGTTGAAATGTAATAGTGTGATTGCACAAAATATAGTGATTTTTTTTTTTACAATTAGTAAGGGAAGCGATTAATTGTCGATTTCTATATCATCACATAGCAAGTCTCATCGCAATTTCCATCATATTGCAAAGTTTTGCAAAATTTTAAGTAACATGATTTAATCATTAACTTAATTTAAATGAATGTAACATGACACTTTGAATAAATAATGATTACTCAATTGCTTTTGCTTATTAAAAAACTCATTTTATATATGCATACATTAAAATCGATGTATTGCAATTTTGCATCAATTAAACTTTTGAATATTAATTAGCTAAAGTGACTTTAGACAAACTATTTATACAGTAATTTTGAAAGGGATATTTACCATAAAGGATTTAGTTATTATTTTACTTACAATGACTAGAATATTTAATTATGCATATTTGTAATAGAATTAAGCTAAATAATTTTTTCCAATATTAACTAATAAAATACTGTATTAATTAATTTTCTTTTTAATGAGTTATTAAATATGCATAATCAGAAGTATTTGGATGTTAATATATAAGATTAAAAAAAATATATATATATATTTATTTTTGAAGGTTTTTTTCAGCGAGAATTGAATTTTTCTTATATTTTCACAAAGAAAAAGCAGTTTTGCTTAAATTTTAAAATTATATGTTTTCTTTTAAATGAGTTTATTGCATTGTTAAATGTTTTCAACAACAGCAAATCTTTTTTTTAAGTTTACAACTAATACTACGAAATTCAAATATTATTTCCCAATTTACATTATAAATGTTACGTTTAATTTTAGACCAGGATACTTCAGCATATATATTTACCTCATCGATTTCACGGCTGAAATTCCAGAATTAATTAAAACTCAATGCGCATATTAAAACGCAATCGGTTGACAAGTAAAATCTTGATGATTAACACCTACGTACCCGATTTCAGTGGCCGACTCGTAGGTTTACATCTGTGTTTTCCTAATCCCAATCCTCCATTTTTTCATACATTTGGCTGAAGGAAAACGCAATTGTAAACCTACCAGCCAATCAACAAAATGAGGTTTTCAAATGTTTTCCGCCAATGATTTGGCAGACAGAAAAAGACAAGAAGCAGACAAAGACACAGTGTTAATTCTTTGTTATTTATTTTTAAAAGTATTCGTATATTTGAGTAAGACTGTTTTCAGTTGAACGATATTTTGCATTCAAATAACTATAAACATTTTCCCAAAACGCAAAACTCGAACTAAACAAAATCTCATGAACACAATGATGCTGGTTTCTGGTTGCTATTCTAATTATAATTTGATTAATTGTATTTCACGGTTGTTTTAATCAAGTTTCAGTTTATGGTTTCTTGCGCATAGATTCACTAATTTATTTTTTGTCTATGTATAATCTATATATACAGGGTGGTCATAAAAAGTTTTGCCGATACACGGAGCTCTAGCGGCCAGTCCGCTCAACCGATCGAAATGAAATTTCAGATATAGCTATTCAGAGGTATGAGCTCGAGATTCTGTGAACGACAACAAAATGGCGCTCACGGTTACGGTTATAGTTACGGAAACTCGAAAATTTAAAATGGCAACACCCATTTTTTTTCATCGCAAAATGCTAAGCGCATGCGAAAACTATAAAGATCGTTGGAACCTTACGTGTATCGCAAGAAACGAACGTGTTCTGCACGCACAAAAAACCGTTCTGCGAATCCTCCCCCCTCCCATAAAAAAACTCGATTGGGGTACAAGGAGGAAATTTGCATATGACACAGAGTCAGTACACTAATCTCTGCTTACAATACAGATCGCAGAAACTAAAACTTTTATTTTGATTACACGTTTTCCACATGGGTGTCATCACAGGCATAACCGTGAGCGCCATTTTGTTGCTGTTCGCAGAATCTCGAGCACATACCTCTGAATAGCTATATCTGAAATTGCACCTCGATCGGTTGAGCGGATTGGCCGCTAGAGCTCCATATATCGGCAAAGTTTTTTTATGACCACCCTGTATATTACGCTAACGTATATGGCAAAAAAATCACGATTATTTGTTAATTGTTTAATGCCAACGTCCAAATGAAACACATCTTATGGGTTACTGTGTAAAAGTCCTTTGATAAAATTTAGGCTGTGGTAAATTGGATTTATTTATGGTTTATTCCTTCGTTGTAATTATAGAGCGTCAAAATATCATTGTTTTTATTTTTTTCTGTTTTTTTTTTTTACTTAAAAAAATAAATAAAACTCATGAATTTTAAACTTTTTAATTTTAAATTAAAGTTATTCAGTATAAATGAAATGAGTGAAAGGATTATATTATTACATTTTAAATAATTAATGAAATACGAAAAGATGTCACGGGATCAATATTTGGCGATTTATTATCTTAGCAGGGGTAGCATAAAAATAAGCACAGACGTTATGTATGTACCGCATTGGTGCGTTATTTTTCTGACGCCAATTTAGCGAAAAAATCGTTTTTAAAAACCAGTTACATACATATTTTTTAACTAATTTCCATTATTTTAAAAAGGAAATAGTAATAAATAAAAAAAAGTTTAATTAATAATTATAGAATTAAACAATATTTATCATTTTAAAAAAGAAAATAAAAGTAAACAAACAGTTCATTAATAAATACATAAAAACAGCCAGCTTTTCATGTGAGGCACACATAATCATCATTTTGTTATCAAGCCAATTTAGTGCGTATATGACATCTGTGTCTACTTCTTTAGGAGAATCTCCTAGTTTGGCAAAAAATTGAGCAATTAAAATAAATAACGAATAAAAGCAATATGATTTACTGCTTAGTATACACTCAAAGGGAAACCAAGGTGCACAGTAAAAAAAATTCAAAAGGTTACTAAAAATTTCTTAGTAAATATGTATTCCACAGAATTTTTTAGTAACCATTACAAACTATTTTTTGCAAGTGAAACAAACATTTCTTTTGTAAACTGAACAAAAGAATTTTTTGTATAACTAACTTAAAACTTTTTAGTATGAGCCACCAAGCAAATTTTAGTAATAGCTCCAAAATTATTTTTAGTAACAATTACGTGTGCCCGAAGGGCTGGAGCTTCCTTCGAGCTGCATCCAGTGGGTAAAAAGGGAGACTTCTGAAACGGAAGATTTTCGGTAAAGTCGTAATAGATGGCAGCACCAAACATTGCTACCTACTCTATTTTGACATGTTTCTAAAGGGGAGGGAAAGTTCAGAGATCATTACCCATAGTAACTGCTACCACAGGATTTTCATAATTCCTTTATTTACATTCGATGATATTTGGCGGCGGCAAGCATCGAACCCAGGTACTTTCAGCCTGCAGTTCGGTGCTATGACCACTAGGCTATCAGGGCCACGGCAAGTGAGTTTTAGTAATAGCTATTAAAAATGTAAAACTATTAACTCTATTCGTTGCTAGCTTTTTTCTAGTAATTCTTACAGATTACTTGTAACCGAGTAAGATTACTAAAAAAATTTTAGTAATTACAAGGATTACTAAAATTTTTTTAGTAGATCGACCCTTTTTTTACAGTGTGGTCGCCAAGGGTGGCTGGTATAATATAGTTAGTTTAAAATGTCATTTTACATATTTTATACGAAGCAAGTAATTTCGAAACCAACGTAATTAGAAATACATTAAAATATAAAAAGCATTCTAAAAAAAGATGAAAATTATACTATTCTATCTGTGAAAGGTTTACTTCTATATAGCTTGCTAAATTTATAACAGACGTAGGAAAATATTAATGTAATAACTTTCATGTTCAGAGAATTTAGACTGCATCATTTAGGTACACTGTAAAAAAAAATTCATGCGGTTACTAAAAATTTTTTAGTTAATTTGTATTCCACAGAATTTTTTAGTAACCATTACAAACTTTTTTTTTGCAAGTGAAACAAGCATTTCTTTTGCAAACTGAACAAAAGAATTTTTTATATAACTAACTTAAAACTTTTTAGTATGAGCTGCCAAGCAAATTTTAGTAATAGCTCCAAAATTATTTTTAATAACCATTACGTGCGCCCGAAGGGCAGGAGCTTCCTTCGAGCTGCATCCAGACTTCTGAAGCGGAAGATTTTCGGCAAGACTGCAATAGGTGGCAGCACCAAACATTGCTAACTGCTCCGACAGGATTTTCATAATCCCTTTACAAACGAGTACTTAAACTACATACATTCGGGGTGTATTTGGTGGCGGCCAGTATCGAACCCGGGACCTTTTAGTCTGGAGCCCGTTACTATAACCACTATGCTATCAAAGCCACTCCAAGAGAGTTTTAATAATAGTTATTAAAAATATAAAACTATTAACTCTCTTCGTTGCTAGCTTTTTTCTAGTAATTCTTACAGATTTTCTTGTAACCGACTAAGATTACTAAAAATTTTTTAGTAATTACAAGGATCACTAAAGTTTTTTTAGTAGATCGAGACTTTTTCACAGTGTAGAATTGCAAACTAGGTATAAGCTTAAAGTTTAGTAATCCGGAACATTTTATGTGAATTTGGAATTTTAATCGTATGTATGCATATTTGGAGTCCTTGATTATATATATATTAAATTTTCTAGATTTTTAAATATTTAATTAAATTTTAAGAACGTAAAAATATATCATTTTAACATAATTATATAGCTTTGCATTGATTTAAATATTAAATATGCTACTTTTCATATAAATTACTTTCAGAAACTGCACACGGGAATTTTTGAAATGGATACCTTTAGAGAGTGCTCCTGTTTTAATTTTAAGAATTTTTAAAACAAGGTAGAACCCGTCAAACTTTGACGAAAGAAAATATTTAAAAAGGAACTGCTTCATTGAGTTATAATAAACCTACTAAAATATTTATAGGAAATAATTGTAAGTCTAAACTCTTAAACAAACGAAATTTAGCGTCAAATTAAAAAAATACTATTTCTTTAAAACTCAGTTATAGAAATTCTTAAAATTAAAATTTAATCGTTCATGTAAGCAGTAAAATATAACGAAGATCTGTTATTATGATAAATTTATCAATTAAGGTTCTTCTGCTAGTATTCCAAATATGAAAAAAAAACAAAATTTATTCAACTTTGACTCAATCATAGAACATTTTTGCGTGAAATCTAAAGCCGGCATCCTTTTCACCATATCAAAATTTACAAATGCACATTTCGTATCTATATCTACCTTTTCAAAAAAAAAAAAAAGCATTGTAATTTGATTATTTTGTTTCAAAACTTGAAGTCTCAATGCTATTAGCTGAAAGAGACATTAAATATTGATATTATTTTACGTGTAAATCGAATTTTGCAAATGAAATCAAAATTCACCGGGTTTTATAACAGAAGATATTTAAATTTCGTTTTTTTCCTTTTAAAGAGGAAATGACAACATAAAGATACAGTAATCAATTTTCTCTTTTTTCTCCTTCTTTTGCTTATAAAAGAAATGGAGTACTCTTGTTGCCAAAATTAGAAAAGTGGCACTAAAAGCTACAAAAAATAAGATATCAAAAACAAATCAAGATACAGCTTTCAAACAAATTTCATTTAAAAGTGCATTTTTTTTTCCTACACGATGGTGTAAAATTTGAAAATGTGCGACAGTTAGAATTATAAAAATTTGTAGTAGCAAAAATTGCAATACCGAAATTTCATTTAAAACTTAAAAATGTTGCCATTTTCAAAATGACGTATGCAATACGCACAGATACGTTTGGCCTGTATAATATAGATAGCATTACTACTAATGGAAATGGATACTTATTTCTGGAATCCAAAACAGCTTAACAACAGTTGACTTTCATTTGTCATGCATAGCAGTAAAATTACGTTAAAAATGATACAATATGTGTGTCATTAGTTTACATTGCATTCATAGACATAAATTTCTTTACAAAACATCAAGGTAATATTTGTGCAACTATACTAATTTAAACATACGTAAATAATGATTTTAATGATATTTGCCGTCTCATAAATCTTATTTTCATTTCATAATTCTTGGAAAAGTGATGACTCCATAGCTTTGAATTTTCTATCATAAATTATTGATTCAGGATAATCCCCTAATTAATTAGAGTTAATATATAATTTAGCGAAAATACTCAAAAATCTATAATTTATTATATTAAAAAGATCTTTTGAAACCTAACATATACTAATAAACAGAATATTTTAAAGAGAAATGTTGTTCATATCCTAAAAAATTATACCATGACTGCTATGTATGTTCAAATGATTATTAAAAATTAAGGATGCTGGGTAAGAATATACACTAACTACCAAAAGTTAAGCACGAATTTGTAAAATGCAAAAAAATCAACAAATACTACTTTGATTGACACAAAATTCGGCAGGAAAGTAGCATATATACTTATGTATAAAACAAAATCAATAATTATGAGCAGAAATGAAAATAATATTAAATTTTAATAAGTTATCAGATAATGACATACTGGAGACTTAAGCAGAATTATTTATAAAGTGAAAATAAACAGCATAAAATGAAAAAAAAGACATTAATAGCGTATTTGATTCCCCTCATCAGTATACAAAATTTACACCTTGCGACCATGCTTTCAATTAGGTGGTCCAACCCCGCAGAATTAAGCAATCGTCATTTTATTGTAGAACAGTTTCCAGCTCAATAAGAGTGACTGCAGGTGGGAAACATAAACATAAAGCACGGAAGAGCATCATAAGAGCAACATAAGAGCAAGAGAAACATAAGAGCATCTCAAAGACTTTCAATGGGATCAAGGTCGAGCAAATATGCTGGCCACGCCATACGCGCAATTTCTTCATTCTCTAAGTAGTCATCGACGATGCCACCTCTATGGGGACGTGCGTTATCGTCCATTAATAGAAAAGTAGGGTCAACAGCTGAAGCGTACAATCTCACAATGGGTTCTAGGACTTCATCTCGATACCAGACAGCCGTCACAGAACCCAATTTAAAGATGTGCAGGTTGGTGTTGTATCCTAAAGAAATCCCTGCCCACACCATAAAGCTTCCGCCTCGGAATGCGTGATATTCGGTGATATTTTGGGGCTGATTTCGTGTTCCTTGTTAACGCCATATCCTTATACGCTTGTCATCTGGCTGCAGAACAAATCTTGACTCATCAGTAAACCTGACATTGCCCCAGTCAGATTCAGTCCAATTGACATATTCCCGGCACCACTTTAATCGTGCCCCTCTTAATTGGACGGATAGAGGAACACAAATTCGAGATATCCGAGCGTACAGTCCACTCATATGTAATCTTCGGCGTACAGAAGCTGCAGATATCGCCTTATCAATGGACGCTGTAAGCATAGATGTCACACCTGTGGAAGTCATTCTGCGATACCCCTTGGCTAAAATAGCAATATATCGATCTTCCACGGGGGTTTTAATCTTGCGCGACCGACTACGGACCTTCAGCCAATTGTCTGTGTGCTTTGAAATTGTTTCCATAAACGTGAAATTACAGAATGATGAACGCCGCAGAAAAGAGCAACATCAGTGATCGACTGTCCTGCTTCAATGAGACCTACAGCACGCCAGCGCTCAAAATCTTCCATTCCTCTTCTAGAAGTCATAGAAACACGCACACTTTAAAACAAATTGTACGAAAGTTTTAAACACCTTCTATCAGCACTTACAATGAACTTCTGTAACCGTTCATAAAGCTGGCTTCTTATTAGACTGCCCTTTTTGCATATTTCTTGACATGAAATCGTGATTAGCTGTTACCTAATATATTTGCATACTTCCATCGACTTCTGCAGCGATTTGCATCCTCTTCAATTCTGATTGGCTTCAGAAACTTAGCATTTTCCTCTCCGTGCTTAACTTTTGGAAACGAATGTAGTGTAAGATCCAATCCCTCTAAATAAGCAGAGCCAGGGAAAATTAAAAAAATATTCTTAATAGTATGAGAAAAAGTAAACTTTATGTCACATACACACAAGTGGAATAGACTCACAGGCAGACGTTTTATAAAAACATGTTTTTCGTGACCTCTAATACCTAAAACGTATAAATGCTTTAAAAACCTGAATTCGAGTATTCTGAAACATTTTTTCTTGTAAAGATAAAATAAAGTAAAAATAGTCGCCATTGGTAGCTTTATTAATCCCTTTTTTTCCCCTAATAATACAGCGTATTCTCCAGAAATAAATCAATAAACAATAATTTGTTTTCTGGTGCAGCAAATGTACATTAACCCTTTCCGGCGCACTACTTTTTAAAGTTGGAATTTAAAGAAAAAAAAATTTAGGCAAACTATTTAGGCCTAGAGGAGTACACAGGTATTGTTTTGTAAAGATTGCACTAACCATTTAAATTATACAGCTGTTGCCGAAGTGGTAACCTCCCATAAGTAAAGCATTGATAAGCGCAGTGAGAAGAGCATTGCTGTGAAGCGCGTATTACAGAAAAACATTTTACCTATTATTTAAAAACAATAGAGTTTGATCTCTGTGGTGCTGCCATCTAGAACTCATAAGAAAGATTTAAAGTAGCCATTAGAGTAGTTTTTGAAATGTTCACAGAGGTTTTGTGTCTCTAAACAGGGGGAACTTTAGATGTTGCCGACCCGGCAACACTGCGCGTTAAGGGGTTAAAACACTTATAAGTTTGTGCCAGAGAAAAATTAAGGTGGCTAGTTAGACCTTTGGCATATCGTGTTAATGTATGATGTAATCATATAGACTCTTGTAAGTGAAATTTCTATAAGTATTTGCAGTTTCTGCAAGTATTTGCAGGCTTAGAATAATGTGTCCTGAGATCACACTCTCTTAAGCAAATGGGTGATGAGACAATGTGCAAATTTTTATAAATGAATTTGTATATATTTAAAATATATATTTTATCTGAGTTTTTATATAATTTTATATCTCATGTAATCACATATATAATTGAAACAACACAAAAAACATACTATAAATCACAATTAAAAAATAAAAATTTGTATAAATCATCATTCATTCGAAACAACCCACAAGAGTAAAAAATAGAATAGTCCGTCATCAGCTACTCTAAACACATGTTTTTAGGGTGGGGCTTAGAAGCCATGACTTTTTATATAATTATTTTAACAAGTCTCACCCTTTTATTTTGTTCCTTTTGATACGAAAACTCTAGAAAAAAAGTTTGAGCAATAAATTTTTATATTTAAAGGTAGCTCAATGGACTCAAATTTAAAAAATATATAAAAAAATAAGGATATTAACTATACGAATGACAAATGTTTACTTGTTTTTATTAATGTTTTAATTGTAACAATATATTTAATTTATTCTACAAATTATTAGCTTGCTTTTCATTTTATCTTAAAATTTTATTGCCTGTTATAGGGTGTGACAGTTTTTACAAGATGTGACATTTGGCTGTTTCATAGGGTGTGATATTTTGCGGTGATCTTCAACAACTTGTAGTAGAAATTGTAGTTGCGTTTCACTATAAGTTATCAATCCCCTTTATTGATGATTATATGTAAACGCACGTTTATCACGTTTATTTATTATTTACAGTTTCATAATCATTATTGCCTGTTAATAATCCTTTGTTGACTACCACAAGTTATGACCAACTGCAAGCTATCCAACTGAAAATTTCAACAACTGAAACAATATCATTGACATGGCTGTAACAAAAATCTTCCAATTTTTCATTCTTGAATTAATAAAGAGCAACACTGACTCGCTTGGAGCAATTTTAAGCTTCTTTTTAAGAATTAGTTTCATATTGTATATCAATACATTGCGTCTTTTGATTGATAAACTTACACGGCTCTCAAATAAAGCTAATTCAACAAATCCTTTTGATACTACAACAAAAAATTAGCAAATTTAGGAGATAATGACTTGAAAATAGCTGAATGTATTGATTAACATTCAAGTAGGAATTTTAACAACAGCAGATCATTATAGGAAACACAGGAAGCTTGAGGGCAGTGATCCAAGTTTACAATATACTGTGAAACATGTGCAATGCATCATGTGCACATTCTTCCTCTTTCGAAGACAATTTTTGTTAAGCATCGAATACCCAGATTGTGTGACATTATACAATTTGTGACATCATCAAAAGAAATTCCTGTTTCGTACTTGTATCTATGAATGAAACTCTGATATTCTTGCAAGCGTTCAAATAGTGCAACTTCCGATGAAGATTTCACTCCTATACATATTTCAAACACAGTCCCATGATGTGATGCTTCCTAGCAAGTGACAAAAGGTCTTTTTTTAATTTTTTGCTCTATAAGAACATACCGGGTGTCCAGTAAATAACTGACCCATTTTGAACTTAAATAACAAATAAACGGCTTGAGATAATAATGCGCGGTTTGTGGTATTGTTATTAGAAAATCAATAAATTTCTAAACATGCACTTTGTTAATATAGTTCAAATTTCGGAAAAAAAATATCGCGCTGGCGGTAACAGGCTGTTTGAATAGAGACATGACTCTAATTTTCATAAATATGAGATTTTCGGCTGAATCTGAATCTATATGTTGTCGAAACTGAATCTATATGTTGAATCGACTCTCGAATCAGCTTTAGAAATAGGGTACGTTGGTTGGAAAGTGATTTAAAATAATATTTATGATTGAACCATCTGTATTATACTTCACCTCCTCAGTCTTGAGACTGTTATATTATTATTTTCAATATTATTATGTTACATTAACAAAGTGCATATTTTAAAATTTTTTTATATTCTAATAATAATACAGCAAGCCTCGCATTTTTATCTCAAACAGTTTTTTTTTTGTTATTTACATTCAAAATAGGTCAATCATTTACTGGACGCCCGGTATGTAATGCAGCACAATTATATGACCAATGTGAGAAATGGTAATGTCAATGCATATTGCTTGCGATGCATAATGCATCTACTATCCCTAAGTCTTGAATTTTCGGAAGTATTCTGCTTGAGCTTTTCCTGCGGTAGATATTGGTCAGTCCGTAGTTGAGTAGCGTCGTTCCCAAAAATTAATACTGGCAAACGATAAACCTTTTCTTTTTCAGTCTAATCATACATTAATTTTCCAACCCAATGAGTGCCAAAGTAGTGTTGCTTTTAAACCTAATTTTTATTTTTTCATATTTCTCAGCTCTCTCAAACATTATTCATCCATCAGTTGGGTCTTTGTTAAATGTATTTTCTTCTATATATATAACGTTGTAACGTTAAACACACGTTGGGTGTCGTTTGTAACGGTTGGTTGGTCGTGGTGGGGGTTAAATGCAGACATACTCAGTAATTAAGATAAAATAACACAGTTTATTAAAATGATAAAAGCTCAAGGGAAGTGGAGCAAGTCTTAATTTTTTACAACTGAGAATACTATGAAAAGACTAAACGCATACTCACAGGCTCCGGACTAGCTCAGTCGTGGCACCTTCTAATACTTCTCACTATCTCTCTGCTGAGCTGTTAGATAAAACTTAATTAGACAGCCCGTGGCTGTCTGTAATTCTTTATTCACTTTCAAATAATCAAAATGTAATCACTATGAAACTTCTTACCACGGCCAACTCTCAAGTCGAATACCGAAACTCCTTTACAACTCACTGGAGGCTCGCTTCTACTTTCAATCTGCTAGCACTTCGCTGACTAATATATCCAGAACGCTCGGCTGGCTAATCGCCAGTGATTCACTTCGCTAACTAATGCCAGAAATCCTCTCTCGCGCTGGCCAGTGCCAAAGATACTCACACGCTGCCCAATGCCAGAGATACTCTCTCGCTGGCTAATGCCAGAGATACTCCCCACACACTTAAACTCCAAGCTTTTATATGCTGCAAACTGAGATACTTCACATTAACATATTACTAATAACCGCGAGCTAACTGCAGAACCCGAAAGAGACACACACACTCTAGAAAGTTAAAGTAAAAGAGAGGATAGATGTCGCTTTTACGCTTACACATGTTAAATTATTGACGTCACGATCTCAGAAATACTAGAGTGCCTTTATGCAAAGGTCACTCCCTCACAACGTAAGAGATGGAATTTATTTTTCTTTGACATAGTATACGAGCAAGCGCATATTTATCGTTGGTTATACATTAGAAACTTTCCCATTATTGAGCTACCTCTAAATATTGTTCAAATGTATGAATATTTTGCCTGATTTATTTTTTCATAAAAAGGAACAAATGTTGATGGTGAGTAGATGATATTTTCAAACATATAAAATAAGCTCCATCCTAGTGTGTGTAAGACGAAAGAGTCACAAACAAACATAAAGGGCAAAGAAGAGAGTTTACAAAGTGCGAGACAGGGGATATTTATAATGGAGATTCCATTATATATAGTTTTTTGGGGGTCAAAATTTATTCCATTTATAAAATTGCATTTTAGTTAATCTTTATAATTTAGGAAGTAGGTATTCATTGCGCCCTTTTCCCACAGTTTAATATTCTATTAAGTATGAAAAAGCTTTCATTAATTCTTTTCTCTTACATGAATTTTTTTATGTAATGTCTAACTGAAATAATAAAATAAAAAAAAACAATTCTTTTCAATCTGCGCTTCTCATAATTCCGTTGAAAATTATCTTTGCGATTTCAATAACTAAAATAAAATCTAATCTTTGTACAGTTGCTAACGATTTCCTTTCTCTTCAAAAACATTTTGTCCTGCAGATTATTTCGTGGGTGCGTCTCATTAATTTAGAGCATAATATGTGAATGTAAGCAGATGTTCTCATTGTCCGTTGAGAGCTTATGCAGTTCTCACGAATTTAATCTATTAACCCTTTTGTGCCTGCTCCCATAGTTCACAGATTATCAATTGGCTGTGTACTTAACAATGGGTTCTCTCTCTCTGCATAATTATCGCCAAGATTGGCAATTATACAAAGGGTTTTGGCGAAAACCGCAAGCCAAATCGCTAATCAACATCTGTACTAATTGTAAGTTCAGTTAGATTTTGTCTGTCGTCACAAAAAGACGTACTCCCATCATGTAACACTAAAAGCTGTGTTTTCTAAGGGGTCACTCCCTGAGTCCTGTAGTTTTGCTCATAGCTGCACCTCTAAATAAAAGAACCAAGAAGATCCTTTGCTGGTGTCCCTCATAGCTTCGGCAAACCTGTGTTATTTTCTCGTGTTTATCTGAATCCTTTCATCCGACAAAAGGAGCTCTTTCTAGCGGCCAATACAACTGCACCAAAAATCATCGCTATAAGACTTGGTGCTCAAGACCAGGCGAAGTTCTATGATACACCAGTAAATTGAGCAGGGAGCGACCCAAGTTTTCCTAATATATATATAAAAAAAACTCTAATGTTTTACAACGCATTTTAATGCTCCAAAAACATTATTGGTTCATCTGTGTCTCGCAGCTTCCGGATGTTATCACTTATCTATACGCCTTGCATCAGTTAAGCGGATCGGTGAAAAACGGGGTCAAGGACCTCACAGTAAAGCAAACCTTCGGTGTCTGTGCTAATTATCTGCTCTTCGATTATCGGAGTTCCTTTCATCGTGAAAACCTTTGGAATTCGTCTGCTGCTGTGGGCGTCCCCCACTTCACTCGCCCGTTCTGTGCATCAGAAGTCTTCATTCGTCTTTTTACGCTGGATCGAAACCCCCCCTCGTCCATTGTGCTAGTGCTTGTGTAACTAACCTGTGTTCCGAAAAATTAAACGGCCTTCAATGTACAACAATAGTTGCGAATGTGTATGCGGAGCTTCTATTCATAATCTTCCGAGTATATAGTGAGACTTCATAAGTGCTGGTGATGTGAAAACAAATTATTGATCTGCAGATCACAAAACCCTTCCCCTCCCCCCTCCCCTCTCCCCCCCTTTGTGAATTAGCAATAAACACAGTGATGTGTTTTCAATTTAAATGCTTTGTCGAAAGTTATCGAACTAATCCTTTTTTTTTTTAGTTTATTATTAATGATTATTAATATTTTTGTGTTAACTAAGGTAAGTCTGTATTATTTTATGAATACGTAAGTTTTGTTGGTTTTACAAAATATATCTGTTTTATATATGTTAGTTGAATTTACATGTTTCAAAGGGTCAAATAACTTTTTCAAATCTCTTTTGAATAAGTGTACATGCTTTTTATCTTTGTCTTCGTGTGAAAAGTAGTATAGTTGTTTACTTTTTGAAATATCTTATTGTTTTTTCTTGAAAATTCATACTCATTTGCATACACACAGTTTATTTTCTATTCTGTGTCAGACACACACAAAAAGTAGGCTGGATTGAAAGAAACTGTTTTTAATATAAAGTATATTAATTTAAAATTTAATTTTCAAAGGAGATTACTTAAGATAACATTACTGTAAATCATTTTTCTTGGAAGTTTTTTTCAGTTGTAGGTCAGGTATTTTGTGTTTCAGACATATTTTTTTTATGTTCACATGTTACATTTTAACCTTACATCTTACCTAAAGTTTATATCATTTAGTGATTACAGTTTATATCACTTAGGTGAGATATCTGGTACAGGTAAGTTAATATCATTTAGTGATTACAGTTTATATCACTTAGGTGAGATATCTGGTACAGGTAAGTTAATATCATGTGCGTACATGCTAAAGGGTATCAAAAGATTTATTTTGCTGTGTTTTTTTACAGAGTTAATAATTTCGTCATGGATTATAAAGTAAATAAATAAATAAATAAATAGTCGAAGAAGATGATTTTTTTGCATATCTTGGTAGTTAAATGTAAGTTTGCATAACACATACAATGTGACACACACATAGATGCAATTCACAAACAATTTTATTGTTTGGGGTAGCCAGGAATTACAATCTTATTCTAACGATTGTTTAGTATGTTAGAGTGCAATAATGCTGGTTCATTTGTTGTTTCTTTGGTTGCTATATGATTGTTTTAATGGATGTGCTTGTCACGTTGTATTTTGTTTAAAAGCCTTTCTTGAGTCAGTATTCCTTAGATTGAAAGTTTTTTTTAAATTTACATGTAAGAGATAATATTCCACAATTTAGTCTGTACTTTATTAATATTTTTAGACATCTTTATCACAGTTTATTGTCTTAATTATAACTCTCCTAAACAAAAATTGACACTTTTGATTTAATTTTCTCCTTTCGTAGAGTTTGTATGGATAAACAGTTAACCATAAATGTCTGATGCATAATAGTTTATTTCACTTACTAGCCTCTTCATAGCAAAGTGTGTTAAAAAAAAAAAAAAAAAAAAAAAAAAAAAAAAAAAACGAGTGAAAAGTAAAAGCTTATTTGTGTGGTGTCTATGTTTTTATATAAATAATGTCAGTTAATTTTATATGTTTTCATATTTTTGGGTAGATGTTTTTGTTCGTAATGCGTAAAGGTCTTAGCATCTAATATTTGGTAAAGAGATTCTTGACGATATTATGGTAATGTTGTTTTGTGTTACACTGGTAAGTTTTTTTTGAGAAATAATGTCAGGCAAACAATCAAAAACTTTTATTTAGAGTAACATTGCTTTAGATTTTCTGGTTATTTAACATAACACAACAGTGTTGTTTTCTGGATTTTTTTATAAAAAAAAGTACATTGTTGCATAATTAAATCTTACCTGCAATTGTTTAAAAAAAATAAATACAGGGTCTAAATATTTTTTGAATTGTGCATCTCAATCTGTCACAGTTTCTTTTCTACGTTTTTTTTATGTTTAAAAAACACACACACACACATACGCTGATCTGCTCGTTATTCTTAGCCACTTCTCTGATATTTTGGTTTAAAAAAAATAAAGAAAGAAAAGAGTTTTTTGTTTTGTATGTGTTTCTAGGCGCATACTTTCACGCATTTCCTTGCAGATCCGATTTAGTTGGTTTGGCTAAAGGGTTACAATTTATGGTTTCTTTCACATAAGTCCATCTGTTATTGTGTTATTTTCTAGAGATAGTGCAGTATCTGATGTGTACATTTCATGCTTTGGCTGGGCAGGTCGCCTGCCTGTCCGTCAAAACTGGAATGTGTTTACTTATAGAAATCATATTTTGGATAATTCAAATTGCAGTGACACATTTTTCATTACGTAACACCACTTTTTCGTCTTGTTCGGAACTTCTGTTACGATAGTATGGTGTTGATTTTTTTTTTTTTCACATAATGACTTGCATACAAATTTATTTTTGGGTTCACAATAACGTTGTACTATTAAGGCACATATTTGTTGTGATTTCACTTGGCCTGACGATACATTCACACATGATTTTACATTATTTTTAAATACATTTTAATAATTTCAATTCAAAGTTACACGTGTCAAGTTGAATTGCAACGGGCATTTTTAATAACATTTTCTCCATTTATTTTTCCAATTTTATTATAGGGTACCTTTAAATTTATGTTTGATAGTCATATAGTTTAGGAGATTTTTTTTCCTTTGCAACACTTTCCTTTTTAGTTTACAGAAATTAATTCTGCTTGTTATTCATTTATCTCATATTCATTTTGAGGTTTCGGGCAGTTTTTTCTCGGTTATTTCTTTAAAGGTACATTATAATAATTCACAGTGTTGTTTACACACGGATGGTGTTTCCATATTAAATTTGGTTCACGTTTTTTTTCTTTTCTCAAAGATGTGACAGGTTTTTTCTAATTGTTGCAGTTTGGTTATTTTCTCTGGTCAGTGATACATCATTTCTTTTAGATACTCCTTTACTATAAACATTAATTGTACTTTATCTGCAGCTACCACTTACTTCAATATTATTGATAGGTTTACTTTTCACACGCACACTTGTAAAGTTACATACCCGTAATACATTTCGTTGGTTAACTACCTGTAAATTCCTTATTATTTAAAAATAATAATAAAACAATGAAACATTATTTTTAAGGTTAATAAAATCAAGGATAGGAAAGCTATCACATTCAACAGATTGCATTATGTGCATTATAACTCTACAGTACACGGTCACAGGTATCTTCGCTGTTCATGTTCCAGTATTTTTACAGGTACACAGGTATTTTTTTTTACTCTGAAGCTAATGTGATATTCGGCAGTTCTTTTTTTCACAGAGTTCATAGAGGTATAACACATAGGTCAGGATAGCTGGTTAGGGGTTAACCCAGAAGTCCCTTGCAATTTTTTTTTTTTTTTTGTTTTTATACACACACTGTTCGGGTATTGCGTTAGTGTTCTCTTTTAGGTAGCTTTCATTACAAAAAGTAAAAAGCTACCTATTGCAGCCGTCCGGAGGAAAACACTTCCGGAAAATTTTGGTATATTTTCACCGATCATGACCCCCAGACCCCAAAACCACCCTCCGTTCAAATGTTGACATATATATATATATATATATATATAACCATATATATATATATATATATCTGATATTTGTCATGCGATAACTAACGTATTTATGAACCGATTTGAATGAAACTTGGTATGTACATAGTACATACAAATGTCTCGACCGAGTTCGTTGGTCAGCATCATCCGCCATTTTGTTTCAAAATGGCGGCCATTTTAAATTTTTAAAAAAAATTAAAATTTAAAATTAAATGCGAAAAAATTAAAAGTTGAAAAATATTTTCCTTTTACGTATTAGAGTTTAAAACAAAGATTCCAGAACACTTTTTATTTTGTCTATATCTTAAAAAATGATTGAGTTATGCCACTTTGAATTTTTCTTATGGCTGACATTTTGAAACGATCTGATTTTTGTCACGTGATAACACGCATACTTATGAACCGATTTCAATGAAACTTGGTATGTACATAGTACATACAAATGTCTCGACCGAGTTCGTTGGCCAGCATCATCTGCCATTTTCTTTCAAAATGGCGGCCATTTTAAATTTTTTAAAAAATTTAAAATTTAAAATTAAATGCGAAAAAAATTAAAAGTTGAAAAATATTTTCCTTTTACGTGTTAGAACTTAAAACAAAGATTCCAGAACACTTTTTATTTTGTCTATATCTTAAAAAATGATTGAGTTATAGCACTTTGAATTTTTCTTATGGCTGACATTTTGAAACGATCTGATTTTTGTCACGTGATAACACGCGTACTTATGAACCGATTTCAATGAAACTTGGCATGTACATAGTACATGCAAATGTCTCGACCGAGTTCGTTGGTCAGCATCATTCGCCATTTTGTTTCAAAATGGCGGCCATTTTAAATTTTTAAAAAAATTTAAAATTTAAAATTAAATGCGAAAAAATTAAAAATTGAAAAATATTTTTATTTTTCGTGTTAGAACTTTAAACAACGATTCCAGAACACTTTTTATTTTGTCTATATCTTATAAAATGAATGAGTTATAGCACTTTGAATTTTGCTTATGGCTGACATTTTGAAATGGTCTGATCTGAACGATCCACAATGTTGCTTTAAAATGGCATACACTTTATGATATCGTAAAATTTGGTGACTCTCTAAATCGCTTAAAATAAAATCAGCTTGAATAAAAGATGACTAATTTCTAAAAATTCCTATTAATATTCAGTCTTGACAAAAACTAGTTTCAATCTTATAAAATCACTAATTTTATAAGATTATTTCCACTAATTTGAGCTTAGTGTTTTTGAACAATGTAACTTACCTTAAAATAAATAAATAAATATATAAGTATATGAAAGCTACCTCTTCCTCCCGGCATTGCCGGAAGGACTTTTAAAATTGTTGCCTTTCATCTCTTTTTCCAACATGACATTCACAAAATTTTTTGATTAATTGAGGTTAGATATTGATAATATTTTTTGTGCAGATGTCTAAATTAGTTCACAGGTCACTGATTAATTGCAATGTATGCCATTTTGTTACACTTCGTCTACATTTTCTGGTGATATGTGCATTATTTTGGTTCCAGGTGCAGGTATGGAGTTTTTGTTCATAGAAAATACACACATTAGTTCATTGCGATTTTTTTGTTCATTGACTTTTTAACACTAGTTCATCGTATTTTCAATTCTATGCATGCACAGGGAGCTAATCTCATGCATTTAAAAAAAAATTCCGTCTGTTTTTTTATCTACACATTTGTTTTGTATTTTTCTTACACATTAATTCATAGAACAGATACACCTTAGTTCATAGATTCTCACAACACATTTGTTCAGTGAATTTACATTCACATTCATTAGTTGCCAAGAGGGTTTAAAAAAATAAAAAAACATAAACAAAACACTTTTCCTCGTTGCAGTTTTCTTGTACATAAAAAAAAAATTCTCATATACATACACATCTGTATTCAAGTAAACATTTTAATTCATTGTTTGAGTTGCAGGTCATCCAGTTTTTCTCTTTGTTCACATTGTCATGCTGTTTTTTTTGTGCTTCAGTCATGTTGCACATAAGATACTTAAACTTAATATATTTTTTTCACTTTTGACATCAGCAAAATTTCTCTGTGACATTTTTCTAAATTTCTCGGTATCTTTCTCTGGGTAGTTAACAGATTTCTTTCAATGAGGTAGTTTCCTATTTACATTGAATTCTTATTCAGTCGGTACTCAGTGCTGCATCAAATTTTTTCAGATTCTTACATTTGCATGCAGTTTTCATGCTACTACATCAGTATTTGAACAGAAAGGTCTGTAAAACTTTATACAAACATGCAAAAACCTTACACACACTCATGCAATCCTTAATCGTTCTGTTTTCCATGTTATAAAATCCATGTTAGATTTTTATTTCTAAATGGTTTCAAATTAAGTTTAGTTACATTTTTATAAGAGTTTAACTTTTAAAACATTATTTTTGGTAAAGTACTGTTGGCTTATAATATTCAGGGAGATATTGTTACATGATTTGTTTTTAAGAGTATGGCAATGATATACTGCAATGTAGAAAATTTTTGTGCCTCAATATTTCTCTTCCATTATCATTATTTTCTCATTTAAAATTTTGAAATTTAAAATCCAGTGTACGTTTGTATTCCATGCATATTTTTGTCTACATATTTGTGTTGTTTTACAATATTTTATCATCATGTCTCAAATTAATTATAGAAGTTGGAGTACAACCAACTCATGTTGCAATTACAACAATTGCATTATTTGAATAAGTATTTCAAATATTATAAAAAATGAGCTTCTGGAATTGAAATTTAAAAAAAAAAGAAAGTGTGAACACGTAATTTTAGCTAACCAGAAGTCAGACTGAGCTCAGGTAATTACTTAAAAAAAATTTATTGGTACCAATTTTTACTGGCATGCTTATATACATGCAGAATGGAGACATGATATATGTATACTTATATATCTATATACTTATTTTCTGAATGTTTATTTTTATATATTCTTCTTGGTATGCAGGTTAATGAATAGTTTGTGCAGATGCAGAGAGATTCAGCCATTATTTTACGCAATAAACAGAAAAAAAATAAGTACATAAAAAATAAATGCATAAATAATATAATAATATAGAGAGAGGCGAGAGAAACATAAGAAATAAAAGTTTTTGCTTTTTACTGTAAAATTGAAAAGAGGCGAAAAAACAGATAAATTAATTAGAAAAGTAATTTCCAAGCTGAAAAATCAGTAGGTGATGTTGAGATTTCATTAATAAGTATATCAGAATCTTTAAAATTAAAACAATCTTCTTTGAAATCCAAGTGAGTGGAAAAGATAAGAGAGAAAATAATTATGTCTATAGAGAAATTGAAATAGTGACTGGAATTTTATCAGTAAGAGGCAATTTCAGTTACAGAACATTAAATTAGAGAACATTTAGATGAACTTTAAAATTAAAATTAAAGAACTTTAAAATTAAAGATAAACTTTAGTGTTTCGGAGAAAACTTACTATGTAAAAATCTCTTAATAAGCATTTAAATGCATCGAATTTGCTTAAAATTCACACAGTAGCGGCAAGCGTTCATAAATCCCCGTCTTCACATGAGCAATATGAATTCATGTGTGATTATAAATCAAAGATATAGAGAATATAAATTTTCTGATGTTTGCGAATACAGTGGAATAAATTTAATTTCGAAATACTAAACTTTTGATTTTTGATCACATACTACCCGTAAAGCATGGTGACGTCACTGCAACGTCGTTGTGAAGTCACATTTGTGACTTTGTGGCCATCGATTGTCGATGTGACGTCACGTGACGTTGATGTGAAGTCACAGTGACTAAAATGTGAAGTAGTTAAGGCCGTTTTAGAGCTCTTTTGTGACGATTCACAAAGTGGTCACAATGTGACAAATTTGTGAAAAATGTGTCATTTATGACTAATTTGACATTAACATTGTGGCGAAACTGTTGCCAAAAGCGACGATATTTAAATTGCCAGAAGCATGTTTTTTAAAGTAAATAACATGTTTTGAAGGATATTTATAAATTTCTAAAGATTTTTAAGAAAGTCACATCTCAGTCACAATGTGACGTCACTGTGACCATGCATGCTATTAGGATACGGATTTGTGGCCATAATACGTGGCTTTAAAACAATGCTGGAAATCCCGCTGGTTATTAGAGTAAGAGACACTATCTGTATCTGAAATTATACTTATAAGAATTATGTTATTTATGATTAGAAGGAACGCATGCCTTTCAAATGCAATATCAAACATTTTAAAGTATCTAAAATGAACTATTTTGATCTAATTTTTTCTTGCTGAATGTAAGAGAATACTTTAAAACTAAAGTATTTTGTCATGTTTTGACATACATATCTAAATACACGCATTTATTGCATATATTTTTACGTGGATTTGTTTACTTTAGTTTTTGTTCTGTTTTGAAAAATAGCGCAGTCGTCTTAATTGAACCAATTTGCAGTTGCATAAATTGGATCGCAGAATAATAGTAATTTTGAAAAGTAAGTAAAAAATTGCAGATTTTTATATATTTCTTACTTTGATGCAAAAGTATTATGGCTTTGAGCTCTCAAATAAAATTCCTTTAACAAATTTGCAGGACCCCAGTTTTTAATTAATGGTTAGAACAGAGTAAATAATGTTGAAACCGCCACACCGTGCAAACTTCAAATGAAGACGATATTTGGCTTCTTAATACATATATTCTTAAAAGTTATTATTTTTCACTATTGCTTCTGCACAATTTCCATTGATTTAGTAATCTACAAACCTACTAAAAGTAAGGGAGTAAAAAAAAAAAAGTAATATATACTGGAGGAAAACATCAGTAAAAGCCAAAGTTGTCAATATCACAAGCAGATGTAGCAAAAAAAGTTTTTAAGAGATTAAAATTTGTATAAAGTAAAAACAAATTACTAAAATTATTTTCAGGTAAAAATGCATAATAGAATTTTATTTAAAATACAAAAAAATCTTAAAATACCTAAAAATACCTAAAACGTTTTCAACCATTACAAGTCCGTCATCAGTAGGTATTCAAATCTGTTATTATTTGTGTTTGCACTTATTCGAGAACTGTCTAGAAGAAAGTTTACTACAATTTAAATTTTAATTTGGAACGTAATACGAGGTGCCAGGTATAGGTATTGAAATTTCCGTACAAAACGAGCCTTTATACATTATGCAATATATCTCTCCATACTCCATGGATATATAATATGATAGTGTATCGTTGCAATCGACATATCAATTACCAATTATTTCAACTGATTTTTCATACAATGGCTTGATGATGACCATGTATAGGTTGAAAATATTTCTAGGTATTTTTAGTCATTTTCAGATAGTTTAGTAAATTTTAAATAAATTTATAAGTTTGGACACGAAGATAATTTTAGTACATTTGTGAGGGAGTGACCTTTGTAACAAAGGCACTCTAGCATTTTGAGATCGTGACGTCAATGATTTAACATGTGTAAGCGTGAAAGCGGAGTCTATCCTCTCTTTTATTTTCTAGAGCGTGTGTGTCTTTCTCGGATTCTACAGTTATGTCGCGGTTAGAAGTAATATGTAAATTTGTAGTATCTCAGTTTGCAGCTTGGAGTTTGGGTGTGTGTAGTGTGTCTAACGGCATTAGCCAGCTAGTGGCGTCTAGCAGTGTGCTTCTAGCGGCTTTGGCCAGCTAGTAGTGAATCTAGAGCGAGCGATATCAAGGATTAGCGAGCCTCCAGTGAGTTGACAAGGAGTTTTGGAATTCGACTCGAGAAGTTGACCGGTGGTAAGAAGTTAATAGTAATTACGTTGATTATCTCAAAGTTAATAAAGAATATCTATACAGCCACGGGCTGTCTAATAAAGTTTTATCTAGCAGCTTAGCTGAAGTTAAAGGAGAAGTAATCTGAAGTGCCCCGAATGAGTTAGTGCCGGAGCTGTGAGTATGAGTTTAATCTCTTAGTATTGTTATCAGTTGTTAAAATTAGAGAACTGCTCCACTCCCCTTGAGCCCTTATCGTTTTATAAACTGTTTTTATCTTATGTTCGGAGTTATGTCTGCATTCAACACCCAGTGCGAGCACCCGACCGTTACACATTTATTTGTGTTTTATATAAAATTTAATTATGTAACTGAAGGCAAATACGGCACTAAATTTTAATTTGAAGGTAACTGGCCCACCAAGAAGTCTGAAACTACAAAACCTCGGAAATCTACTGAGAATAATTATAAATATTACTGGCTAAAATGAATTAAGTCAAAGTACAGAGGGGGAAAACTGTGTTCCCCATATAAAGTTAATCTTGAAAAAAAAAAGACAATAAAAAGGAAGCTCTTAAAGCATAAAATCAATTAAAATATAAAGTTGTAAACTTAAGGCGTAAATCATTTGGGGAAAAATGATGTAAGGGAGGAATTACTAAAATAATGAAAAGAGAACGTCTGTCACAAAAAAGTCTAATAATTCAGACTCTTAAAAAAATATCAAGACGAAGATTAATCGTTTCTTATATTTGTAAGAAAAAAATAGCAGATATGGATCAGTGTTCAGAATGTCAAGTATGGTTCCATGTTGTTTGCGCTGAAGTAAAAAAAATGGTCAAAAGAAATTTATAGCTTTGCATTACTTCTTTCATGATATTTAAGCAAATTGTAATTTGTTCCATAATTTCTGATTTTAATATCTTGTATGCTTGATATATATTTAAAAAGCTTTTTGATTTAACACACTTACTTTATTTACAGACATTTGCTTTCATTATTTTTCTTTACTGTTATTTCTATTATCTCATTAATCGCCAATTTTGCTTTTAATATTAGTTATACCCTTCTCATTAAAAACAGACTACCATTGTTTGGCCCCATTTATAAGTCCAACTTAGGTGTTAATTTGGTGAATTTGGATCACTTTTAAGATTTTCCAAATAAAATATAATTAAAAAAAATGTTCTAAAGATTTATCTGTATAATAGACTAATAAATTGACAACGCGTACTGATGTTTAGCAGATATTCCAAAAATAAAGTGAGTTGAATCTAAAAATAAAGGAAGTGGCCTGAATTCCGTTACTCTTCCTTGTATGAATATCAAATTTAAGGTTTAAACAAATATCAGAAAACAGAGCACAAAACTATAAAGAAATCTTGTTTAATAAAAAATCTCATATTTCTAAGAATTTTAAAACTGTTCCTTTTAATATAATGTTGATTTAACACATGAAAATAACATTCAAAGCAATGGTAAAATTCAAATAAATTTAGTAAAAATGCTAAAAACTGCACTTTTTTAAAAAAAAATATTTATAGTGACATTTATCTTTGGATTCTGCAGTTTATTTTATTCAGTGATACAAATTTTTTAAATTATTAATTTACTTTTTTCTTTATTATTTTCATTAATCTTTTGAATAATATGCAACAGAGTAAAATAATCGGATATAAAATCTGAAAATTCAGATAAATTCATTATTGTAACATTTCTACTTGCTGTTTCAATGAACATACATACAACATAGGTTTTGTAATTTATTTGATCTCGCCATTCGATGTCAAATGATAGTTAATAGTGCGATAAAATGGAATTGTTCCATTTATTTTTCGAACCTTTTCATAACAGGAAATTTACAAAAGTCTTAAAAAAACTTTAAATGACTTCATTAAAACTCCCGTATTCCAATTAGTATTATTACCTTTTAATTAGAGACATTTAACTTAAGTATTTTTGGAATACTTTCTATATTGAAGATTAAATTAATTGCCTAATGATGTTAAAAATGCTGAACTTCTCTAAATATCAATTACAGAAACGGGGAAAATTTTAAATGTTCGAAAAGGATTTGAATACATTTTTATGTAGTTATTTAATTTAAGTATGGAACACAATAGGATCAAACAATAAATTAACAATGTATCTTGTGAGAGAAAAAAGATACATATTAAAATATTCATGTAATAGTTTTCCTTAACTTACGGTTTTGCTTACATATGTAAGAAAGCAAATTATTTAAGCAAACAATGTGAATTTCCGTAAAGAATTGTGTCCCATTGATTATTTTGTGTTTGCATTATCCGCAATAAATGGCTTATTTTAGGAAAAGTGGTTTGGCACACCACAAATGTTTCATGGAAGCCTAATACTATCCACGTTGTTGGCATCCCATAACAAAAAAATGTGTCGCTGTGATCGAATTATATACAATATAATAAAATCCCAAAAGATTAAATGGTATGCTTCATCATCTGGAGTATGAGAAAATTACAATTCCTTGTTAGTTTATGTTCTTACATTCAAACATATCAATAATTAATTTCCTTAATGTCAGTGAATTGCTTTATTTAGTAAATCGACGATACCAATAAACACTGGTTATATTTATGCTGTGTGATATTGCTTTGGAAAAAGACGGCAGAATGTTTATATCGTGCAATATTGTTTGGGAAATTGATGGCAATGTGTATACATATTTGAATTAATACAAATGTACAATGTGACATGCACTGTTAAAAATTTGTAGCAAACAGTCATTTGACCGTTTTTTGAAAATACGGTTACTTAGCCGTAATTTAACTACTTTTTGGCCATAAAATGGGCAATAATATGGTGAAAGTAACGTTATATTACAGTAGTATAACCATTTTTCAATAAAAACGGTCAAATGATTGGACAGAATGCTGAAAACTTTTTACAGGGTGCTCTACTTAAAACAAAATCCCTTTTGCAGAAAGTGGAGTAGTTATGCGACATATAACAGTATTACTAGAGTTATTTAAAGAAATTCTTTACGAAATACTCATTGAAATGTAGCACATTGGCTACAAAGTACATGCGCGCAGACATTCGTCATCCTTAGCACTTCAGAATAAGCCAATTATCAACATAAGGTCGTGTGCGGATTCAGAGGAAGCGACTTATAGTCACGATTGTGCACAGTGGTGACCATCCCCCCAAATCCAATGACGCAAATCCCCCCCTCCAAAAAATAACTTCATTCTTTAACATTGACCCCCCCCCCCCCTAAACAGAATATCAGTTGTAAAATATATTCTACTTATAATCTACTGCAAATTCAAAAGATAGCGAGTTGAGCATAGCAGAATCAGTTCTTATTGCCCTTATCTAAAATTTAAAGAAAGAAAACACGGGAACATTTCTGAAAATTAAATGTTGAAAAAATTAAAAGTGAGATTAAAAGAATCAGGATTTTCAAAAGATAGCGAGTTGAGTATTGCAGAATGAGTTCTTATTGGCCTTATCTAGAATTTAAAGAAAAAAAAACACAGGAGCATTTCTGTAAATTAAATGTTGAAATTTTTTTTAAGTGATATTAAAAGAATAAAGATTTTTTTTAACAATAAAAAAAGGAAATATTAAGAATTTAATCCCCCCCCCCCTGAAAAAATGTACTTTTTCACAAATTTCCCCAAAAAACTAAATTGTATGATGCATCTTGCGTCCCCAAACCCCTCTCTGGACACCCCTGATTGTGAAAAATCCAATACTTTAGAAAAATTATGCAATCGAACTCATATATTCAGAAGATGTGAGTTATAATTTTTTGAGTACATGATTGAACTGTTACCATGAAATTCGAACAAATAGAAATTCTAGGAGCGGAGAGCAAATGGTGACTTCAAAGCATAATGGTATACATTTGGTTCGAATGATGATGACGGCCGTTCAGCTTCATTTAGACAACTCGAAACGAATTAGTCAACTGTTGTACTTTGCCTTTTAACCGACATCTGCTGCACCGGGGATTGCGTTCAAATCATGGTGTCTGCATGATACTCATCACGCAAGACCACAAACGCCTGCATATGCAATGGGTTCCTGAAGATAAAAAATGGCTACAGAATGGCTAAAAAATGAATTTTTCTAACAAATCACGCTTTAGTTTGTGGTGCCTTGTTCACCGCATGCATGTTAAAAGATATATGTATGAAAGTATTTTCCAGAGTACCTTTATACAGTGTCATAGAGTCAAAATTGTGTAATCAATAGCCAAAATTGTGATCTGTTGTGCGATAATGTATGATGGAGGATCACAGGCTCTGTAAATAGTTGGTAATCTGAACAGCAAAACGTAGCATGGTGAAGCGGTGGAGACCTAAGTCTCTCTTTTTTTCAAACATTCCTGGAGCTATTTTTCAACAGAGAAATGTGTATCCACATGTTGAAAGGAATGTGTAAGACTTCTTGTCAATACAACTCATACGAATCCTTCAATGGCCTGCGTGCTCGCCGGATATGTTTCTTGGTGTACATGTTTGGAATTCTGTTAATCGGCGTCTGTCTCGTGTTCCCAGTCCTACAGCTTTTGCAAATGAACATTGCAAACATATAAAAAAATAGAGAATGCTCTTCTCCAGGCAGATATTCAAAAACTGTTTGTCTGTATGAAACGTCGTATAGCAGCACTTATCGTGTTGTTAAGCAACACATATTTTGGGCATTTAATAATCTTTTTTAGTTTCGAAAAATTAATCATATTTTTCTGACAATAACATCCGTGTGTCTGGCAAATGTAATTTAATTCTGATAATTTTTCCATGCTATTGCAAAACACGAGTTTACATTAAGCCAATTGATGATTTAGTCAACTGTGTACATGCGTAGCATTCTAGTCTTTCACAGAATGAAACGTAATAACAGTGTGCATCCAGTGAGAAATCTGTTAATCAGACATAATTCTTCAATACAACAAGCCCACTCATACTGCTATTCACACACAATTTTCATCGAATATTTTGTGTGGGAACAGTTTCAGTACACTTCATGCAGTTGTGAACTTAATAACACAATAAATGACAATAAATTCTTTCGTCCCTAAAATCATTTCACTGAGGCTAGGCCATCTGCTTTGCGCTGACGAAAGAAATAGAAACGCAGCTAAGGTGTGGCCTTCATCACAGGAGACGACATTTTACCTAGAAGATTTACAAAACCTCGTTACGGTGTTTTTTCGACACAGTTGCGTACTATGTCGAAATTCAGAAAAATATATGAAAAATCTTTTAATATATTTTTAAAGTAAACTTACTTTTATGGAAAAAAATGGAATTTAGTTTAAATGTATCAATCCTTTAACAACGTTTTTTAATTTTACGACGATCGGTTAATTTTTATTCAGTTTCCAAAAGAAAGCCATGAAATCATGAAACATATAAATAAATGTTTCCCAGAGCGAATGAATTTATACAGAAACTCACACCAAAACAATCATTCTCATTAAAGAATAAGTATCAAAATTGGAAAAATTGTTAAAAAACGAATAGTTGGATAGATATAAAACGTTAAAAAAATTACCTCCTTCATTTGAGTTCGGATAAAAATATGGTTGAGTAGTGCATAAAAGAACAAATATTATATAAATCAAAAATCTACAGCAATGTTATTTCTAATTTTTATGGAACTTATGGTGTAATGTTTGTAATTGTTTACAGTAAATGTTTCGAAAATATAGCTTTAAGTGCGTTTTAATGTATCAACATTATTTCAGACATACTTAAATAGTTTACTATCGCTAAGGAACACAGATGATTATTACACAATATGATGAGAAAGTAAACGAGACCAACTTCAAAATGAAATACGGAATTAAAATCAATTTGTACTAAAACTGAAATGGAAATACAAAAACCACTAATTATAAGAAAATTTCCACACAACGTCACACCTAATTTTACTACCAAATTTATATTTTCTAGAACTTTTACTTTTAAAAACGACGAATTCGAATTTAATAATTAAATAAATTTAATGTGGATGTAAAAATATCAATTACCATCAATAAATTCCTTTTCGGGCTCTGTACTGATAAAGTGAAAACGATATCATTATAAGATCACTTCCGGTCTGTCTTTTTCTCTGTCACAACCATTTTACTCATAAAGTATGAAACGGGGAAAGATCAAATTGGGGGGAGCATTTAAGACTATTGATTACACTTTTACAAATTAGTAAACATTTGCAAATACATTTAGGAGCAGGGTAGGTGGCCAATTATGTTACTTGAAGTAAAAAAAAAAAATATTTTTTTTTTATATCATGTTTGATATTTTGTGAAAGATTTTGCTAATCTCAAAATAATAATAATATTAATATTAATAAAAATGATTTTCGGTATTATATTTTCAGAGATATCGTCGAAAGTATAGTGCAAAAATATCCGCCCCATCTAATTCTGAGTCTAATGAAACTAAAATTATGAAAAATACCGAGGTTATAGACGCTACTTTAAATCTTGTAAGAAAATTATAGTGATCACTCTAGATCGCATAGTTTCAACGACTTCAAAAGTAACGGTAGCAAAATGATAAAGTTCGCCCCAACTCAAGCATAGGCTATAACTTATGTCGATACCACTAACCCATATAAGGTGCAAGAGCAAGTTATGATCAGAAAATGCGATTTTTGTGTTATTCAAGGGCATAGAAACACGCAATTTAGCATGGTTGTTATTTATGAGATATAAAAATGGTGTTTTTCTAACATTTCTTTATTCATTGTTTCTTAATATTCTTCAAAATGGTGAAAAACGGATTCATTTCGAATGTTGAAGTGAAATAATTGGATCAAATTTATCTTTTATGATGCCATTTTCTCAATACATTTAAAACTAACTTTTTAGAAAATATAAACAAAAAATAACGTCACATTAAATATATATATATATATATTTATAAAACTGTTATACTTCGATACTTTTTCATTCTGCCGATACTGATACTGTGAAGGTATAGGTAATGTGCATATTTGTCAACAAACTGACTTTTTGTGTAACAACTCAACTTGCTCTAGAGAAAAACACAAATTAAATTGCTAAAATTATGCTGAATTGCTTTTAATTTTCACGTATTTATAATGGATTGCATTATATGTACGAAATAATGTGTTATAAATTACTAATTCTCCTAAAATTTTCATTTTCTGTCTACAACAAGGTGAGATGTACGTCTGTTTTCGGATGCGTGACGTCATATGCAGATCATCTATTGACGAAATGCATCATTGAGCAAGAATGACGCCATATTAAAAAAAAAAAAAAAAAAAAAAAAAAAAAAAAAAAAAAAAAAAAAAAAACAATAATTTTCTTTGCTAAAATTATATAAATAAGGAATATGTTTAAGGGGTATGAATTTATAAAATTTTAACTCACTTGTATTAAGATTAGAACTTCAAATCAAGAGTATGAATCTTTACTTGCCAAGTTGTAGCAATTATGTAATCATCGTTGTCTTACTTAGATACAGCTATATTATAAAGAGGTAAAGTTTTTTTATTTGCAAGGGCTAGTCTCCAGAACTAACGGACAGCTATTAAAAGTAATTCTACTGAAATTATGGTGCCGTTCCCTGATTAAGTATAGTCTATATCTTATGTCGATGCCACCCATCCATAAGGGATGCAAGAGTAAAAATAAAATAAAAAAATAAAAAAAGCGGTTCTTGTGTTATTGAAGAGCATAGAATCATGAAATTTGATATGTTAATTACTCATACGATATTAATGATCACTAAAAATATTTGCTAAAAAATACGAAATGTAAAAAAGGTGAAAATGAGTGAAAAACCTTTTTAAAACGTTCTATATAGCGTTTTTAAAATAATCTTTGAAAGTAAGGAACCGATTAAAAAGTAATTATGCCAAAATTACGGTAACGGTCCTTGCCTTAACATACGTTGGATCTAATGTCGATGAAATAGCTCCAAACTAGATACACGAGTAAAAAAGTTTAAAAAATCCGATATTTTTGTAACTGAAGGGGCTAGAAATATAAAATTTACGCATAGTAGTTAGATATATATATATATAAGATACAAATGATATTTAACAACATTTAATTAACAATTGGGACATTAAAAGGGGTGAAAATTCGCAAAAAAAGCGTCCAATCTACAGAATTTAGTTCATCATCAGTCCACTGCTTTGATAAAAAACGATTACTTGATTGTATAGTGAACCTTCTCATTGGTCAGATTAAAGATAATCTATAAATGAGGTGGAGTGACGGCGTGGAAAATTATGAAGATTTTTAACAATGTAAGATGTTCTAAATGGCGATTTTAGATATTTTGAACACGTATCAAACCGATTTAAAAATAAATTTGTGGTGATGGAAGCTGTTGCATCGAGTAAAACGTGCGCTACTTTTTATGTCGCTGACCTATAAACTGAGGACTGCAGGGGTCAAAAATGTTCAAAATAGTGATTTCTATTGTACTAAGGAGCCGAGAAACATTAATGTTGGTATGGTAGTTACTTATAACATACGGTAGATTATTTACTTATAAAATATAAATGTCCTGTAATAATTGTCAAAAGTAAATTTGAAATTTAAAATTTGTGAAACGAAGGGACGGAGCGAAAAGCGTTCTAAAAAATTACTAAATCACGATTTCTTTGCAAGCTCAGGAAGTAACAAATTGATTTTTAAAAGATTGGCTTCGAATTAATGCTGACACGCCTGATCATACATAGTCTGTGTTTTATGTCGGTGCCACTAACACATGGAGTAAGAAGGAACATCAAATTTTTAAAAAAAGCCCATTAAAATTTTCTAAAATACGTTTCTATGGAATATTAGAAAATATCAAGAAATTCCAAAATAAATGTTTGCAAATTAATAATGACATTTTCTCTTTTAACATAGGTATTTTATTTTAATGCCGCTACCACTGCAGAGATGCTTGACCCTTAAAAAGTAAACGTGGATTTTGACATGATGATTAATTTTAAGAAGGAAAGGCATACGAATATTGTTAATTTAAAATTAAATTTTTCAGGTGAATACCAAAGGAACATATGAATAGAGCATAAAAGTTTCAAAATATTTTCTAAGTGATCGTTTATTTAGAATTATCTTTAGTTTTTATTATTTTAAGTCGCATTTTGGAATATAAACAATAATGAAATGTAGTCAAACTGCTTCTTAAATGGAAATTTTTGAACTTTTCCTTATTATATATTATTATATGTAATAAAAATCAGACATACAAACACCAATTGGCATATTTCAACTATTGCGGAAGCAAAGCCACTGGATTTGCTAATCTACACCATTAAAATTCCACCGTATTATGTATGTATGTGAAGCTATTTAAATCGTTCCCGGAAACGTCACGTTTACTTTGAATTGAAGGGGAAAAATCCAGGGATCCCGAGTTGCCCATTTGTCTGTCCGTCCGTCCGTCTGTTCGCATATAATATCTCAAAAACTACCCAACCGAATCATTTAAAGCTTAAAATATATAATTATTAGATAATTTTGTCGAGTCATTTCTACTACTTCTACGGGTTACTTAAAGATGGATGAATGACGACCATGTAAAAGAAAAAGGAATTTTCTAATTACTTTTTCTCTTAACATTTAATTATTTTGAGTTAGTTCTAGAAATCATCAATGTGCCATGTCTTTTAAAATCGGATATATTTTTTAATTTAATGTCAAAATTCAGGTTCTGGGGGAGGGGGGGGGAGGAAGGGTAATAACATCTGCATAAATTCTGCACTACCTTGATCAATCTATTCGTAGGTGCGTTTGTAAATATGCATTTACGTAGCCCCTATAGTTGTCGTTCAATCCGTCCGTCTGTCCGCATATAACAACGCGTAAACCACCTAATCATCACATTACCACCGAAACGTTTGAAATTCAAAATATGTAATAATCACATACTTTTCTCGAGTCATTTCAAATTTTGTGAAAATCAGATGCATAGTTCAATTACACGAACAATCAAAAGGATACCGATGCATTACGGCAATAGCAAAAAAATTCCAAGTGCATTTTAATGGTCTTACACTCTTTCGAACATAATAATGTTGGTATGCATCTATGAAGTATATACTATAATATACTTTCTGTACAATCTGTGGTGAAAATAATATTTCTTATTGATTTACAGAGCCACACAAAAGTATTCCATTGCATACTTATATATTCAGACATTGTTTGGTACGCATTTTAATAGTATTACTAGCGAGCTACGCCCGCCAGCTGGGCCACTTTTTCCAAACGAACCTCGATATTAAGCAGTATATAATAAGCAAAAAAATTCATTTAATAAGCAAGTCTTGGTGTTCGAGTACTCAAGCACAAAAAAAGTAAATTAAAGAGCTATAGTTGTTATGCGCCCATTATCCCGTTAAAATATGTGATTTCGCACAGTGGGCGGTACGGGCCCATCGTGCGAAGCCGTCCCACCGGCGCTACGCGCCATGGTCGCCATTGTCCCGTTAAAAATATTTGGTTTTGCACGGTTGGCGCTGCGCGTCCATAATACATTTTCTCGTATTTTTTGGATCATCAGAAGCAGACTTTTACGCAGATTCTGAATATGTAATCAGTTTTTTTCTACTTTAAAAACTGTCTGCATGATGGTTTAAGAAAAAACGAGCAAAAAAAGTTTGTTTATTAAAAACTGCAAAAGACCGCTATTAAAAAAAAAAGTAATTTCATTAATATCACAAAGAACATAACTAACAAATAATTTTGGCAGCTCGTTTTCCGTTTGTACTAACAGAAATTAGTATTAATCGCGTAAATCTTAGGTTACACAATATTCGTGTATGCTACAAAAAAGAAAAAGTATGAAAATGTGCTACAACGATTAATACTCACATACAGAATAAATATATGAATAGCCAGTTACATCTGAGATCCTCAAAATATTAATTAGCAACACTATTACCTCTTAGTGAACATATCTTACTGTGCTTAAATAGTTGTACTTATTATATTAATTAAACAGTGTTTAATATTTTTTACTAATTACTTCTTTTTCTCTTACACATTCTTTGACAAATTGACGCGAGAAAAATAGGTTTTCGGCTACTTCTTCTTTTAGCCAAAGGGGAAAAGTTCCTGTTCTTCACCGCAAGGTAGCGCAGTGTTCTGGCTCAGAGCTCCGTTTTAGACCTGTTTGGGAAATGGAACGTTTTCCGTTCCGATTCCCGACCGGTTTTTAATTCAATACTTTTTTAATTTTGGTCCCACGGTCTCGAAAATGCCCGAAATGACTTTCCCGGAATTTTTCGAATCGAAAGATACCTCTCGCGACTTCCAACTCGCCCGCGTTGCGAACTGTAATCGGCTTCAAGCAGACAGACAGACAGAGGCGCACGGATTTTATTAGTATAGAAACTATTTAATATTTTATGAAATTAATGTACGCTGTTCACGATTACAGCGAGTATAGTCATTGTTCAGTCTGTCCGTCCGTCTGTCCCCATTTAATCGAGCAAAAACCACCCAACCAAATCGTTTAAAATTTAAAATATATAATTGTTGCATACTTTTGTCAAGTCAATTAAAATTTATGAAAATCGGATGTATAGTTTAATAACAGGGACAATGAAAAGCATTCCATCACATTACGTTCAATAGGAAAAAATACAGGGTGTCTAGCAAATAACACCCTGATTTCAAAATTAAATTTCTCAAAAACTAAGATCGGTAGAATTATGCGATTAACGTTTTGTTTATTAGGTAAGCTGTAAAAATGTTATACAAAAATTTCGAGCAGTGAATATTTTGAAAAGATTGTGTTCTGATTGCAAAGAATAATGGAATTGACAATTTTCTTGTTTTAGATTGTTTGTAGAGAATGAGTTTTTCAGTTTACAGTGCCATATTTAACAATTCTTAGAACTTAATTTTTGAAATTTTGAAACTTTTTTTCCAAAAATCGTTAAAATATGGCACTGGAACCAAAAATTTTGTACTCTTAAAAAAAAAAAAAAAAAAAAAAAAAAAAAAAAAAAAAAAAAAAAACAAGAAAAATGTCAAATCCGGCATTTCTTTTAATTAGAACACAATCTTTTTAAAATATTCACCGTTCCAAACTTCTATATAAGATTCTTACAATTTACCTAACAAACAAACCGTTTAATGCATTATTGTTCTAGATCTTCGTTTTTGAGAAATTTAATTTTGAAATCAGGATGTTATTTACTGGACACCCTGTAGTTTCAAGTACATTTTAATGATGGTACACTCTTTCGAATAAAACAGAATTAATATTTCGTGTTCTTCAAGTTTTCTTTAGATGAACCGACCAGCATAGCGGGCGAAGTCTGCTAATTTATTATAAAAGCGGAGAAGAGACTATGCAAAAAAAGTTGTAGATTTTTTATACTATATATGTTATTTAAATGAATTTTGCTCTTACTGCTTCTAAGCAAATGATTTTCTTTTTCAAATGTAAATTCAGTAATTGAAACATAAATATTTATGGGTATTAAAACTCATATTTAAATCATGGCAAATTAAAAAAATCTAAAATGATTATCAGCAATAAATTAAATATCATTTAATTTTTTCAACTATCTCTTGAATTTTTAAATTCTAGTTTGTAACAAATATTAAAATGTATCGTACATCATAATAATCGATTTCTTTAATAAAATTTCAATGTGCTTCAAGAGTATGTTTATTTATTAAAACCATTACAACTGCTTTTCAATAACTGCTCCGGAAATATTTCTTTTTTTAAGTAACATATGGAAATAATTCAGAAATTTTAAATGGCTGTTCATCAACTCGAGAAATCAAAGCAAAAATAAATGTTTGCAGTACAAGTGTTCTTAACAATATTATTTATAAATTACATTAAAAAATTTTAATTTAGTGCACGCATGAATAAAAGTAATTAGGTTGAAAATATACTGTTTTTTTAAGAATTTCAATGACTTAAAAAATAAGGAACTTGAAAAAAAATTAATATTTAAAGGAAATATTGAGGTTTTCCAAATAACAATATGAAACAACTTTAAAAACAAATTACACATTTTCAATATACCTTTTTAAATAACAAAATTGTATTAAAGCAGTTTATTTTGATTACATTGATTAGATTTATTGCGTAACATTTAATTTATACCAGTTAACATGTTACAGTTAAATGCTAGTTAAGAATGCCGATAATTCCTACGAATTATTTACAAAACTTAATTGTTAATAATTAGCAGAAAGCTGAGAGTTAACATAAATTTTCCGAAATAAATTAAAGAATTAGCTTACATCTGACGTAATCTACTTTGAATGTTTAATTATATACTGTCGCATACAATTATGAAAATTTAATAATTATAGACTTGAATAGAAAGTTTAATTTTGCACCTAAAATTTATGCGTATATTTTGTTTAAATAATGCGGTCGATTTGACAGAAACCGAAGCATATAATTTAAACATATGTCTAAAAAATAATATTTTTGACAGAAGGGGGATAAGCATAATTTTTTTTTAAATTGTAAGGGTTCAGTTACAGAGAACATTTTGATGCCTGGAGAAAATTTGAATGTAAAATCTTTATGGAGGGTTATATTTATCTGTTACATGTTTTATACTTATTATACTTAGTACATTTATTATTTTATTATACTTATCTCTAATATATTATCTATTATATGTACGTATCGCTACATATATTTATATATGCCTAATGTAAACCTGAATTTAATATACTATGTCATTTCAAATTTGAAAATATCAATTTATTTGTTTTTAACTATATCAATGTCTTTATTTAAATTTGCATCTACATCTAAGTCTGATTAGATAACTATGTAGATATAAATATATAGGATGATAACTTAATGTAGCGAAAAACTTCAAAAGATTGTAATTCTTTTTAAAATAAAATTTTTTTTATATAAGAAATCAGGGATACAATCGATGTATTTTAATTGCATTCCTTGGTGTGACCACATCATTGGTAGGTTTGATATATTCTAGGCATATATTCTGTAAGAAACTTTTTATCCCTTTCGGGTCTGGTGTACTACTATATGTAGATGTCATTTCATTGAGTACTATTTTGTATTAAGAAATACTTTTGTTACACTTACATGCAGTGATGTTAATATACGCTTGTGCATTTAATATATGATTTGTTAATATTTAGGCATTCAGTAATAATAATAATGCATATTTGCTCTGTTGTCTTAGCGCCATATGCGGTTCTTATGTTTTAAACGTATATTTCCGCTTTAAATTTAAACTAAACATTACTTTTCTGAAAGAACTATGCGTAATAAAAAGCAAAAAAGTAATAGAAAGTTGTATGAATCTTGTAAGTTAAATCTTTTATAATAAAATATTTCCAAAACAAAAATTATTTCCTTACCCTATTGTCATATGAATAGGAATTGCATAGAACGCAAAACAACAGCCCTTATGTTTCAGACAATAGAATATTTTTTAAACTTTAAGTAACCAATTTGGCTAGATAACGTTAATATTATTAACGTAAAATATTTTTTTTTATGAAAAAGAAACCGGATCCGAAAGAATTAAAATTCAAACAGGTCATACTATTATTATTATTTGGAGAAATGATGGAAAGCTTGCAGTAAATAAACATTGTTAGCATGTAATGCAATGCCCTTTTTTATCACCGCAATACAATTTTCCAGTCATACATTTATACACTGTGTGTATGTGTATCCATTCGCCTGTGCAAATGCGTTTTTGTGTTTCTGTGCATATGTATCACATATATGTGCATATTATTATTTTCACTTTATTAATAAAATTATTACGAATTTGAATAGGCTAAATATAGAATTGAGAACGTTGAATTTATGTAGCAGAAATAGAACACATTCGTATTCAAAATGGTCTTACTAAGAGAAATGAATGATTTAACTATCAATTAAAATAACCCTTCTTTAACAAACCTTTGACAAATATACACAGTCCAGTCATGTTAATGTGACCACCTTGAGATTTTACTCATTTTGTTAATATCTAGACAAATACATGATAAATCATTCTGAAACTTCAAGTGTGTAAGCAGATTAGTATTATATATTTCTTCAAATATTGATTTCCAAAATTCCCTAGGGGACGGTCAAGAAATTGAAAAAAAAAACGAATATCTGTTGGATTATCCTGTCAAAACTAATGTAGCAAAAGTGTACAAACTATAGATTATGATTAGATAGCCTTTTGTAACAAACTGTGTTTATTTTATGAGGATAGCATATATACACATAGAGTAATTAATGTTTTTATAAAAACAGTTCCAAATTCTGCCAATGGGTTTTGCTTATAATTTGCTAAATTCTTAATATAAAAAATGCTCTTTTCAGAAAATATGACAAACAACATTGTACATAATACCCTGTAAACAAAACCTATTAAAACCTTTTAAAACCTATTAAAATTGTATGAATAATGATCAGGTTCTCTAAATAATTTTTCATTGCGAATGCGTGAAAACAATCGAAATATAATTTGCATAATGTATTACTTAAATGTATTGAGCATTTTTTGTAAAAGTCTCAAATGCATAGCTTTAAAATTTTGGAAATTATTATCGATAGAATAAGCAATAGGTTCGATTTTAAGTCCCGATTAATTTTTCACTTCCTTTTCAATTAGTGTGTTAAATGTTTTTAAGTCAGTCTTATTATATAATGCATATTTAATAAACATTTAATATACCGTTATTGAAATATATTTATTGCATGATAATTTAAACGACTATTTTGGCAGATTAAAAAAAAAATTGGACTCGTCTTTAAATAGTACGGAACTTTTTGTTGCTCATTTTTAATAATAGAAAATTTATTATATAACAGTGTTACGTTTTTGCTACAGTAACGATAACATTGTATTATTAGCGTTATTTGGAAACTAAGTATTTAATATAAATATCATTTATGCATAAAATATCCTATTTACAGAATAAATAAAATCCTTCTTCATAAATTAAATCAATACCTTTTCAAAAAACTGTAGAAATAAACATATACATACATCCATTTGAAATGTACTTATAACCTATTCATCCTTGTACTCCCATTTGATTTAATCTCCTTCCGAATGGTCGACATGATTTAAAATAGCTCCGAATTTAGAGATACAGAATTACTTAACAGGAAACTGTTCTGATTTAATAAGATTAATAAAATTACATTAAATATAACTTTAGACGGCTTTCTATTTATTACATACGCGTGATATCTCTAAAATTAATATATATATATTAATATAGGATTACAATGAAATATATTGAATCGAGGGAGATTTCGAAATAATATTTATGATGCCAAAAGAAAAATTTAATGTAAATTTTATTAGAGCCACTATTGAAATGTAAACATGCACAAAATATTAAAAAAAGTTCTTAGCAAAATATAGTAAAAGCAGCTTCTCCATAAGATCCTACAAATAAGTTTCCGGGACAAAAATTAAATTTACTTGTTTGAGATTGTTTGTCAATAGTTTTACACCATTTTTAATATAAGTGCAATCATTAATCAAACAATTCCACTTACTAGGAGGAAGCCATGTAACAAAATGTTATGTCATTATTTCCCTATAAACATGTCAAAAGTCTATAGAAATTCCTCTCGCATTATAGCTCATTGATTGTTGTGTGGTTTATATATGCATATAAAAGAGGATATCGACACTTCGTATATTTTATAATTATTAATAATTTTTTGGATAGTAAGGATTTTAGTTTAAATCTTTTCGTTTATTTCTTTGACAAAACCTTGGTAAAAATAAAAATGATATAAACTAAAAGCGAACTTTTAACTTGTGAGAATTTCAGCATGCACGGTTTCATCTTTGCATTAAGTATAAAAAGCTAAAGAAAGCAAAATATGGGTTGTCTTACATATTATATCCATAAAATATGAAGCTAAAAAATAAGATATAAAAAAATATGGATTTAGAAGGTTAGAAAAAGAAAGAAAAACAATTGCGAAATGAAGATCTACCTTATTGTTAATTGATAGAGCAATATACAGGGTGATTCAGCTCGTCGGTGACAAACTTTAAGGATCGATAGAGCACACCTAGACGAACATTTTTGAATAGGGAATGTAGGGTCCCTGACGCGATGGTAAGGCGCTAGGCGCTTTCGAAAATTTGGGTGCCGAAATTCGAAACGTCATAAAAACTAGGGAAATGGTTAGATTTTCTTGCTTGTTGCGTCGAAATGATTCTGTTTGTTTAGATTTTCTTCAGTACCAATTTGATAAGCGTATCTCTTAAAACATGGATAGGGGGCGCTGCAGACTTTGGAGAGCTAGACAACAACTTTAAGCCCGTTATTTTGATAATTTAACACATGCTCGCCAAAGTTTATACTCTAACTTAAAGTTTGAACCCAAAAGTTCCGCCCTGCACAAAGCGTAAGAGCCGGAATAAAATGTCAAAGTACAGGGTGGTCGAAACTCGAAGACTCCTAAGAGATAAACAAACAGATTTCTTGACTTATGGCATGCATTTTCATGATTCTGTTTGCTGGGGCTCTCTGAAACTCAGTTGAACGGTACAAAAAGAAACATCGATAGGGGGCGCTTTGGGCAAAAAACATAATTTGTTGACATTTCGGACGCTAACTGGAAACGGGGCGCTACGATCAGTTAGTAATAATGAAAACACATTTTCTACCTCTGCTCAACACTTCTGAATAAATTTAGACCAAAAACATCAATGATACTGGAAATTTATTTACAAAAAATAACACTACAGAAGATGCTCGAAATTTCAACCTTGGGCCATGATGCAGGCTTCGCACCTCCGTCGCATTGAGGAGTGTGTGTTTCCAACAATGCCAGGAGTATCTCTGATCTGCCCTGCAGCTGCCACAATGCGCGCCACAAGTTCTTCAGCACTGCTGACAGGTGTATGATATACCTCGGCCTTCAGGTAACCCCAAAGGAAGAAATCCAAGCAGGTGAGGTCTGGTGATCGGGCAGGCCAGTGAACTGGACCCCCACGCCCGATCCACCGCTGGCCATACCTTGCGTTTAGATGGAGACGCACGTCGTTCGTGTAATGGGCCGGAGCTCCATCGTGCTGGAACCACATCTGGCGACGCGAACCTTCGGGTACGTGCGCCTCCTCCAGAAGCTGCGGCAGCACTTGATCCAGGAAAATCAGGTAATTTCCACCTGTCAGCCGTTCAGGTAACAAATAAGGGCCAATGAGGCAATCCCCCAGAATGCCGGCCCACACATTTACTGAGAAACGCTCCTGGGCTGCTCGGCTTCTGGTTTCATGTGGATTTTCATCACACCACACATGACTGTTGTGGGCGTTCCACATTCCCTCCCGGCTGAAGGTGGACTCGTCCGTAAACAAAATGCTGTTTACAAAACGGGGATCCCTGGATCTCATCGCCAAGTACCATCTTGAGAATTCCACTCGAGGGCCAAAATCCTGCTCTCTGAGCAACTGCACCCGCTGGATGTGGTAGGGGTGCAGATTCCGGGAACGTAAGATGCGCCACGCAGTTGCTTGCGAAATGCCAACATGTCTGGCGATATCTCTCGTGCTAAGACCTGGGTTGTCCTCAACCAGGTTAAGCACAGCCTCTTCGTTGTCGGGGGTGCTCACTGATCGCTCCCGTTCAGGCCTGCCTCCGTCGAAAGATCCCGTTGTGGACAACCTCTGGTGTACTCGAGCGAAGAAGGCATGGCAGGGGATTTGCCTGTTGGGGTAACGCTCGGCGTACAACCGCTGAGCGGCTCGTCCATTACAACCAGCAGCGCCATACGCCAAATGCATGTCAGCCAATTCAGAGTTTGTGTACCGTTCCATCCTACTACCGATCTGCAGACAAGTAACCCGAAGCTTAAGTAGGTACCGCACGTTCAAAAGACGTGTCTGCGCATACAACTACGTCATCTCGCGTTGTCGTCTACGCATTACGTATCTTTCGCATATCGATATGGTACGATATCTTTTGCATAAATCAGCAAAAAGCACCTTATGTAAATTTTATTGCGCGCATTGTGCATGATTGAAACCAGCTATGTTTGTTAAAAAAAACAAACAAACTGCAGTTTTAATAGCTTCTTATGATAAGTAAATTACTCTCTTGTTTTTTTTTCTAACTGATCGTAGCGCCCCGTTTCCAGTTAGCGTCCGAAATGTCAACGAATTATGTTTTTTGCCCAAAGCACCCCCTATCGATGTTTCTTTTTGTACCGTTCAACTGAGTTTCAGAGAGCCCCAGCAAACAGAATCATGAAAATGCATGCCATAAGTCAAGAAATCTGTTTGTTTATCTCTTAGGAGCCTTCGAGTTTCGACCACCCTGTACTTTGACATTTTATTCCGGCTCTTACGCTTTTTGCAGGGCGGAACTTTTGGGTTCAAACTTTAAGTTAGAGTATAAACTTTGGCGAGCATGTGTTAAATTATCAAAATAACGGGCTTAAAGTTGTTGTCTAGCTCTCCAAAGTCTGCAGCGCCCCCTATCCATGTTTTAAGAGATACGCTTATCAAATTGGTACTGAAGAAAGTCTAAACAAACAGAATCATTTCGACGCAACAAGCAAGAAAATCTAACCATTTCCCTAGTTTTTATGACGTTTCGAATTTCGGCACCCAAATTTTCGAAATCGCCTAGCACCTTACCATCGCGTCAGGGACCCTACATTCCCTATTCAAAAATGTTCGTCTAGGTGTGCTCTATCGATCCTTAAAGTTTGTCACCGACGAGCTGAATCACCCTGTATACATATATATTAGAAATTATTTGAACAAATTACCATTATTTAATAAAAACGAGTAGGATCAAGGAGTTTTAATGTAGAGTATAAGCGGATATAATCATAAAAAAATATATATACAATAATAATTTTGAAGAACATTGTGCTGTAGTACATTAAAACATGAACCCAATGGATTAACCACTGTATCAATAAAATAATACAATCCTGCGAATTCGTTTTTGTTTTAGTTTTTAATTTCACAGAGCCATTGTTATTACCAGATACTTAATGATATTTATAGCCTGTGGGCTTTATCAAGTTCACCGCCCAACGAGCTCTAGTATTTATGCCACAATGATGTACATATATGTCATATGCCGGAATATTGGATAGTACTATAGTAATTGAAAGAATTGTAAAGGTTTAATTTATGACGTTTTCAAAGTTTTCTGTAATTGACCAATCAGTTTCCACGATGAACTTAAACATCTACGTTTATAATGAGAAGTAGATGACGGGTGTGGATTTAGCCATTATGAAATTGATTTTCTTCATTACAGCCCTTTTTATACGCACGGGCATGGAAATTTTTAAAATGATGTTGCTGTTTTCAGACATTTGGATTTTTTATTTAACACGCATTCAACATTTTCTCGTCAAAACTGTCTCAGTTTTAAAAAAGTGAAACTTGATAATTTATTTCTATTGCAGGAATAGCGAATGCATCGTTTGTCTTTTCAATTTGGTTGGCTTAAATAAAAATTTCTTTAGTCGTCCAAAGTTTTTCGAAAAATTTGATGTACCTCAAATATTTGTATAATAAAATGGGTATACGTTACGATAAATTTTATCCCAACATGTTTGTCATCAATCTTCAAATTCAACAATTTTTTTTCATTGAACTGCGAGCATGTATCTTTTTTTTTAAATGTTCATTTAAAGAATGTATTTGACAGTGACTTAAAACCAAGACCAAATAAGGTCTTAAAACCAAGAGAGTTTGTTACTTTATGGAAATATTTTAGAAGAGCAAGTCATGACTGTTTTTGATAAATATAAAAGTATGTACATAAATGTACAAATAAATGTGGTTTGTTTCAAAATTACTAAAGCTATAGTAACGGCTTTTTTAGTAAAACAAATCTTCGAAATACAAACATTGATGGATTTTTTATAATAACAATTAATTTAAATACTCCGGGTCGGATTTTTAAAGAAGAGCTGCTAATATTCATAAGGTTGTAAAACTCATTCATTTTTATAAATAAACAGAAGCAAACAAAAAAAAAATCCTTTTTAGTATTTTTGATTGGAAAATATTCAATTTATCCTATTCAAGTATTTTTAAACTTAACATCTCTTCAATTATCCTAAATTTTAAGACATATTCTTCTAATGCAATATATGGTGGGCTCTTATTCATTTAAAATATTTTAAATAATAAATATCAAATAAAACTTCGACTTTGAAGCAGACTTTATAACCCTTGATATGTAATATTAATATATTATAATGACGGTAACTTCTCCATATTCTTAAAAATAATAATAAAGTGTAATCAGCAATCATGCAAATACTTTAATAAGGTTTATCACGAAATCCGTCATATAAATTTTAATTTACTATAATTAACACGTTACCATTATTTGGAAAGTAAGTAAAGCGACTAGTCATATAAGTTATTTACAAAAGTAAATTGATAATGATTGCCATGAAGATAACATGCGTTTGCGAAAAGTAATTAATGCAGTACTTTACGTCTCGGGAATTCTTTTCAGAAGGTCTTAATCAACTCTGCCTTATATGATTATATTATAAAATGGAAATGCGGTAATTATGGTTTCTAATACCTGTACTTTCCATCTTCATAAAATTTAATTATACAGAATAAGATTAAATTAAAATAATCACAAAGTCTTATGCGAGATTTCGTATTAAATGTTAGATAAAATTTTGTTATTTGTTAACGACGAATTATACATATTTGCTTCCTTGTTTGAAAAAAAATAATTCGAAGAAATAGCTGAATATAACAGAAGATATATATATATATATATATATATACATATATACCGGGTGTCCCAAAAATGACTGATGGATTTTAAAATTCAATAACTTGCAAACGGTGAGAGCTATTTAAAAAAATTTTGCAGAAGGGTTATGTATAATGTCAGGATTTTTTTTACCGTAATTTTTTTATTTTAGTTCGAATTTCAAACAATAGATGGCGCTGACGCGTTTGAAGGCCAGGTCGACGCTTCACTCAGCACTGATCACATGGCCTTCAATCGCCATCAGCGCCACCTATTGTTTGAGAAGCGTACTAAAATAAAAAAGTACGGTAAAAAACTCCTGAGATTATACATAACCCTCCTGCAAAAATTTTTAAATAGCTGTCACCGTTTGCAAGTTATTGAATTTTAAAATCCATCAGTCATTTTTGGGACACCCGGTATATACGTCCAAATAAAATTAATTATTTTTTTAGAAAATAACAGCTATTTTTATAGTGTAATTTATCTGCGATTAATCTTAAAAATTATACCCTGAAATTTTAATACCATATTTCCGTCCTTTCCAGGCATGCCGTAAAAAGCGAGGATATTTGAAAATGAGAGGAAAGAGGTTCGTTAGTTGTATTCTGTAGCAGCAATTGGTTTTGGAAAAGAAAGGTGCAATGTATAATTTGTTCCCACTTTTCTTATTATTTACTTTACCTATTTTACTTATTCAAGAAAATAAATACGTGTTTTATTTGTCTCATATCATTTTACGCAAAGCTCTCCTCAGCACCCTTTCGATAATTATAATGCAGAAAAAGATTATCTCATAAATTATTACATGAACGCAAATTTTGTTACTATATATACAATAAGAAAAAATATAATAACAATCTAAATGTATGAGGGCATTTCGAAAAGTAAAGATACAATGGTTCGCATTCCTTAAAAAAACATTTATTTAGAAAACGTAAGTTGTATCTTATTAACTGGATTGTTTATTATTTTTCGACATAATCACCCCCGTCATCCAGACATTTATTAAGTCGGGACACAAGCTTTTTATATCCCACAGTCATAGAAGGTTTTCGCATGTTGTCGGAACCACATTTCAACTTCATCGTTGATCTCATTATCGTCGTGGAATGATTTTCCTCCAAGATGTGACTTCAGGTAACGGAATAAATGGAAATCGCTGGCCGCAAGGTCCGTTCTCAGAAGACGGGCATCAGAGATCACAGATGGCCGACCTGTTCTTTGTTCGTCATGACCATCGGTTCTACCTTCAGAGAAATGACGAAACCATTTCGTTACATTTTGTCGATTGATAATGTTCCCATAAACAAAAACAATTTCTTTGTGAATATATGCTGGTCGCTGACCTCTTGCATGAAGAAAACGTATGACGGAGCGCACTTCGCATTTGGCGGGATTCTGAACCATTTTAAACACGACCTACTCCAACCAGAATCAACGTTGAAATACCGAACGACCGCGAAGAGAAAGCTAACGGTTCAAGGTTAACACCTGTGTTGCCAACTTGCTTGCCAAATACTTTTCTTTTCCTCCGGCATACGTTGTATCTTTACTTTTCGAAATGCCCTCGCACTTAACTTATATCAAAAATATAATTTTATACGACAGTTTAATTAACTAAAAGTCGTCTCTCTGGAGTAGAAACCTCATAGAAACTTTGTTTTGTATAACAATAAGATAAATGGAATCTAATAATCACTTAAGTATAATTGAATATCTATAGAGTCAGACAAAGAGAAAAATAAGCATTGATATATTTTTCCTAAAAATGAAATATTTTGATAGAAAAACCAAAATAAACCAGCCTCCCGTCCTCCATTAGCGAAATCTCATATTTTACGACATGCCAGTAAATAAGAGTTCTTCCCGCGCATAATGGTGGATCTAGATTTTTTCCGGTATTCCGTCTGATGCAAGGGAATACGGAAACATTTTAAAGTGTTTTAATTTCTTGTTTGAAAAACTTTCAAAATTATATTCAATCATTAGTTTTTGCAACTCGATTTGTGTTTTGTCATGCTACAACAAGCACCTTATGTAGCTAATATATTTCACAACAATGAGCTTTTTAGAGTTCCTATTGGTATATTTTATTAATTAATGAAGATGAAATATTGCAATTCTTGTATCATGTTATTTACTTGAATAAGATTGTTTGTAAGTATATTTTTAATTAATGGGAATTCTTGGAATTTAATTTAAGGTTCTTGATAATTTTATCGACATGTCACACATGTCTCTAAATTTTCATTTTAAAATATTGTTTACAATATCCGATTCATCTTCCAATACCTATCTCTTTGACGCTGCTATTGTATTTTTTCTGGGTTAAGTCACCTTTGATGTCCTTTGAAATGGTTGTAGTAATTGCATGTTTCAATTTTATTTATTTACTAGCTAACCTTCCCCGGTTGGCCGAATTCTTCAAAAAACAGCAAAAATTGCGAAAAAAAAACTTTGAAATTCACAATAGAAAAATTCGAAATAAAAATGGTGCACGAATTTCGTCTAAACTTCATCGAAAAAGAGAAGGGCTAAATTGACACTGAATTATTTTTACTAATTTGAAAAAATATTACAATATCGTGAAAACATATTAAAAATTACATAAAACATGAAAACAAAATTTGAAAATTGTATTTCGAATTTCAAATAAACTTTGATGAAAAGAGACTGAATTTTCTAGATTCGGTCAAAATTGAACTTCTAAAAAATCGCACCGGATCGCGAAAAAACGAAAACATCGCATCAAAAATGGCAAAAATTACAAAAATCACGGAACTCAAAACTTATTCCATTTGGATAAAAGTTTTGAAGCTAATTAGTTTGATAAAATATCAAACCGTGAAATGCGAAAAAAACCCCTAAAAAACCGCGATAAAAACCTTTAATCTCGCCTTCCAAAAAACGAGCTGGAGAAAATGTATCATGTTAGCATAAAAGTGTAAAACCAAATTCCTTTTCCGTATCTGAAAAATTGTCTTAAAATCAACAAAAAAGGGTTAAAATTTTACTGCAGATCAAAATAGAGGAGCAAAACAACTACCGTAAAGACTAAAAGTTTGAAATCAAATTTGTAGTAGGCTAGAAGTTTGAAATCAAATTTGTAGTAGGCTAGAAGTTTGAAATCGAATTCCTTTGAAAAATGTCGAAAAATAACTGCAAAAAATCCCGAAATTGCATAGATAATCGTAAAATATTAAAAAATCGCTAGGGTAAAAATTTACTGTTTAAATTTTTAATGTTTTATACTGCACTCCAGAAATTAATTATATTAGACAAAAAATTTGAAATCGAAATCAGTTTCAGAATGTCGAAAAATTGCAACGGAACTTGAAGAATGGCTAAAAATCATTTTGAAAATTGCATTAAATTTTGCTAAATATTTGGAAGTTAGTACTTAAAATTTTAATATTAATGCGGGGTGCGGCACTGTAATCGGTAAATTTTCATGAATAACAAAATGTAGACATGGAAAGCTAAAAATCATAGTATGAGATAAAATGTTGCAATAAAAATTAACTATATTAGACAAAAATTTTGAAATCTAAATCGGTTTCCGAATAATAAAACATAGCCAAGAAACTTAAAGAAGGGTTAAAAATCCCATTTAAAAATTTATTAAAAATGGCTGAATGTTTGAAAGTTATTGCTGCAAAAATTTAATATGTAGTCGGAAAAAGTGTAATCGGAAATTATTCATGAATAAATAAAAGTGGAGATGGAATGATAAAAATCACAAACATTCTCTAAAAATTACGTGAAATATCGCATTAAAAATTGGTGAAATTAAAAAAGCGTGGAGAACAAATGGTATTATTTATGCAATAAATGAAAAACCAAAATTATTTTAGTAATGTCAAAAAACTACAGCGGCACTTGAAAAATCATTAAAAAACGGATGAAAAATCAGTAATATTCGAACATTCGTATGACAAAATTTACTATGGTAGAATAAAAATATATATTAAGTTTCTGTAAATAGAATTTAATCCAACAAAATATTGTATTCTGAACTCTTTCATTAATTAAAAAAATATCGACATAAAACGCTGTAATTACAAATCTTTTAAAATTGACAAAAAATCTTCGTGAAGCGTGAAAAAATTCGACTAAAAGCTAAAAATCGCATTAAATTACATTAAAAATCATGAATCAATTGACGACAAAATTTGCTATGTTATGAATTATAGTAAATAAATTATACAAAGTAAAAATTCGTTACAAGTTATAAATTAAATTTCTTTTCCATTTCTTTTGAGAAAAAAATCGGAATGGACTGGAATATAATCTAAAAAATGTATTCAAAAATGCATTAAAAAGCGGTTCAAAATTTACATTAATGAAGGAAAATAATGCAATCTGAAATTTTTCTCAAATAACAAAATATCGACGCAAAGAATTTCTAAACTTTGCTAAATATCGCTAAAATTTAAAATTTTTGGAGAACAAAATTTACTACATTAAGCTATAGTGTTAAAATTGAATTCTATATATAACTTACGAAAAATTGTCTTGATATTCATACAACCGCTGAAATTCGCACTGAAAATCTCTCAATAATTAAAAATTGCCGACGTCAAAATTTACTGTATTTGGGTAAAACAGCGTAATTGGAAACCATTTCGAATTACAATAAATCGGCACAAAAGTCAAAAAATCTCGAAATATTGTGTTAAAAATAGATACATGAAAAATATGGTATGGGTCATATTATGTCGTGGTATAATAGGGTAAAACATTGCAATTTCAAAACTTGCAAATTAAAAAATTCACTAAGAAACCAAAAGGCATTGTACAAAATCCACATAAAATATATTGAAAAGATAACAAATTCATTACACTGGAATAAAAGAAGAAAACCGCATTCTTTTCGCGAATGTTGAAAGATTGATTCGAAACATTATAGCAAAAAAAACTCCGCTAAAAATCGCATAAAAATTAAATTTAAAAAAATCAAAAATCGGCCTTCGAGGTGCTAATCTTCATACATAGAACTAGCTTTGCCCCGAAATTGAGTAGCTCTTCGTACGCGGTCTCTTCAGAACATCGCCGACACTTTAAAAATTTATTACGCATTATAAGCTATTTTACAATTTCAAACAGGCGCCCTTGTTACATTTCCTAATTTTGCGCAATCCTGAACTTCACATCCTGAAATGTGTCACGCTACACTTTTTTATAATTTTTATCAGATATTCTAAACTAACCTAAAGTTTAAAACAAATTCACTGTTAGATTTTCAATTTTTAGCAAAATATGTTAGTTACGCATATCATCACCAGGGAGTGCACTGTATTCTTAACAAAACTACATCTAAACGAATCTCCGTTAAATTACCTGTCAAAAGCTATATTACTCGGGAAGGTGGTTGCAAGAATTTAAGATATTTTATGAAACTGCTATTCAAAAGTAGTGGTACAAAATCTTTTGGTAATTTAGATAGATTTCGTAAAAAAATACTACCTGTTATATTCTCAACGGTTCAAGTTTTTGATAAAAAACACTTTTACTGAAGATAAAAAAAATACAGACAAAAAAGATTTCAATGGATTAAAATGAGAGTCTATGGGCATTTGGCGAAATACCAGAAATACCGCTACGTTGTCGGCACCTTTGGTAAGTAATTTTGTTTGCAATATTTTGCGATATTTCGTCAAATTGGTGACAAACATGGCGACAGAGCCTGGTCCCCCCTCGATGGCCTTCCTCATGCGGTTTCGGGGTATCTATGCATATTTTCATTTATCCGTCGGTATCTACGCATATTTTTATTAGTCCATTTCAAAATCGTCTGGCCTATTTGAAAATAGTTACATTTTTTATAAAGGATTAAGCTAAAAATTTGAAAAAAAAATTTCATTTTCCAATATCGAAATAAAGTTAAAAATTGCATTGCAAATGCATTTAAAAAGATTTAATATTAAAAAATAGCAAGGATAAAAATTTACTCTAATACGGTAAAACATTGTAATTAAAAATATTAAAAAAAGATACTGAACGCAAAAAATCTCTAAAAACTTCAAAAAATACCATTGAAAATCACATCAAAAAATGTAAAATTGTAATAGCCAAAGTTTCGTGCATTAGGCTAAAAGTTTACTTTTTCCTTATTTGTCAAAAATATTGTCGCAAAATATGAAAAAGCACTAGAAATGGAGTTAAAAAATTCGTTAAAAATTTAAAAAGTACTCTATGAAATTCAAATAAAATTTTTTGAAAAAGACAACAAAATTTATTATATTGGGTTATAAGACTGAAACCGTATTCTTCTCACAGATTAGGAAAAATCGGCTCGGAAGATAAAAAGAACGTAAAAAATCACCTAGAAAATTGAATAAAAGAAATCTAATCAAAAAATCGAAAGTAGGGCTTAAGGTGCAAAACTTCATATATAGAGGTACCTTCTCCTAACCTTTTGTAACTCATCGTGCAGCGGTTTCTTCAGAACAGTTCTGACACACTCACAAACATGTTTCTTTATTATTATAGATATATCGTTTTATTTATTTTTATCTTGAGATTTCGAGATTATCGTATGTGAAACTAATGTTATGGCTTTCTTATCGATTAACATTATTAAAAAAACATTTGCAATTTAGTAGTAATTTTAATTATTTCTTTTATAAGTATAAACATTCAGTGTGCTTAACTATAACTTATGCGACAAGTAAAAGTCGGCAAAAAGATTCCTTTTTACAGATAACGTAATATTTTTGTGATAATTGCATTTGGCTAAGCATCACTGCTTTCTTTTAGTGTTAAAGCAATAAAAGAATTAACCTGCCTATGATTAGCGCAGAACCATGAAAATAAGGTCTATAGAAAGCGTAGCACTTTCTAGAAAACTAAGGATTGTTCCTAATTGGTATATACTATTTTCCAATACACCATAATTTCGAGTGTATTTTTGGTGCTCCTGTAAATGAACTATAATCCTATATACTTCAAACATGCCTAGGGGACTATAAATAAGGTTCACCAATTGTAAGAAAATCTGTGTACAATAACGGGAGTTAATAGACAGACAGACGGAATGACAAACCGTATGTATAAACACTTTTTAACTTTTTTGAAAGTGTTTAAAAGGAGACTTGTACGAAATATCACATATGCTGCTAACTGGTCGTACAAGAAATCTAGTATCAAGGAGAAGGAAAACCTTCGTAAAGGAATCTACAAACAAAAATCTTTTCTAAATGCTTAATGACTCGTACTTGATACTTGAAACGCTAATTACACGACAAACTATTAGGAATATTCTCCATCATAGAAATATTCCGAAAAAAGACTTTAAAATAATCAATTTATTGATTAAACACATGTATGCCAAGCATATACCGCTAAAATAACGGGTTTTTTTGTAAAATGTTATATTTTTTTTTTTTAAGAAATTATGTTTAATATTTTTGAGTAAGATGAAATTAAAACTATGTGGCGTAAGTCAAATACGATTCTTCTTGTAAAAGAGCATATATCCAGCTGTGATACATGGCAATGCTCATGGAATGATTTGTGAATGAGTTGGTGCCTTTATTGAAGGCAGTATACAGGGTGGTTTAAAAAAAAACGTGGAGAAAATGATATGACAAATCAAGCATACAACAAGGATAAAAAATCACATAAGAATATAGGGTCGCAAACTACTAATTGACTCACAAATACAGGGTGTTTCATTCTAGCTACACCCGATTTGACAGTAATAATTTCGAAGAAAATAAAAATATTGTAATGAAAATGCAACGATATGTGTCTTATTTGTGTGAAATGTTATAGCCTTACAGAAAGATCTGGAAAAAAAATTGCTCAAACAATCGATGATGCCGTATAAACTGATTATCACAGTCCAAAAAGTGAGGTGCGAAGTGCATATTGCTGGTGTGCATAATGCAAACTTCTACCACTTTTGTTTGGTGTTATCACATTTAAAACAAAGGTGAGTATGTCTATTAAATTTTTATTATAAGGTACCCTGGGGTAATAACGCCAAGTGCTTATATTTTGTATATTTATGAAATAATCAGGTAAATGACGCCCATGTGCTCTGCGCAGAAGGGTTTTGTGTCATATAAATCGCAAAAAACAGCTTCAAGTTAATTTGTTTTATTTTTAGGTCTTATTGTTTTTACAAACAACTAAAATTAACGCTTGATCTAAAATTTGCGAGATACGTTTTGCATATGTGGTGACTATCTTTTTATCCGGAAATACTTTGTTGATTACATAAATTTGTAGTGCATTTCATGTACTTTTAAAATGTTGTTGAAGATTTTGGATATCTTCTCGAGATAATTTGTAATTTAAAATGTACTGCGCAATACCTATACCGGGGTAATAACGCCAATCCTTGACATTAATACCCCGGTTGATTGCCTACAGTGGCCGAGCTACATCCTAAATACTGATTCAAATAAACACAGTTAAAACTGTGCAATGTTTCTCATATTTCTATTTAAACGGTCCTTTTTAAGCAAAAAGAAACTCACTGTCTGATATTCATTTGCCTCATTCCCCCCTCCCACACCACACCTTTATATTTCTTACACTTTCACAAAAATTGAACATTTTCAATATCTTAGAATGCAATTTGTCAATTTCTAAGTTTGTAGAGTTTGTATTTTTAGAATTGGGCTATCTACATGCCATTATTCCATCTTATTTCATAGTTTTGTTTGCATGGCGTTATTACCCATATAGGTGGGTAATAACGCCAAATAGCATGGGTCAAGAAAAAACGCCATTACATTTTATGAATACATATCTGTTAAATTATTTTATTTTATATAGATAGTCAATGAGTTGCTATATCAGATCCTATATTTGTTTGAAAAATACAATCTAAAACTAAGCCGTGAAAATTGGTAGAACGTTAACGTGGCGTACCCCAGGGTACCTTAATATACTTCAGTTTTCTGAAATTTATTACCGTCAAATCCAAACTGAGATACGATGAAACACCTTGTATTTGTGACTCAATAAGTGGTTTGCGGCCCTATGTTCCTATGTGATTTTTTATCCTTGTCGTATGCCTGATTTGTGATATCAATTTGTCCGCGTTTTTTTAATCACCCTGTAAATGCCAAACAATATATTATTAGTGTATTAACAGATGATTTGTTTAATAATGCTCTGAATTACTGATTCATATTTTTTTTCAACGAAATAATGATCCCAAACATACCTATTAATTTAGTCGCTCTCAGTATTTTTTTAATTGCCTTTCAAGATTGTTGAAAAGTTTATTTAAAGGGACGTTCAAAAGTATTTCTTTACATTATAGGATATGGGAAAAAATAATTTTCGGTGTATTTTATAATGATACATATCATTAAACAAAATGAAAGTTTTTGATGTAAGCGTAATGAAATTCATATGAATTTTTAAAGGTACACTGAAACATATATAAAAAAAAATATATTAATTGAGTCACACAAAAGTGTTCGGTTATATAATATTCTACTGCTGAAAAATATTCTAGCATATTTCGTTTGTGTTGCACGATTTCAAATAGATTTAAATTGATATACTTTAAAGATATTTATTAAAATGCTATCTGGGCAATATGGTGCATTTTCTTTGTATTTAATCTAATGGGGCACGAAAAAAAATTTCTTATACAATTCTGTATCGAAATTTTCCTATTGGTATATAACTCTTGGGACAGCGTTTTCAAATATTAAGTTTAACTGTATTTGATCTGGAAAAACCTTACATAAATTTTCATGCAATTTATTAAAATGTTGAAAGTATGTAAACACAATATTAATAAGCGTCACCAGAAATACAATTAATTATAAAAGAAGATAAAATTTTTAAGCATTAAAGTCAAACATACTTTAAATTTCACTGCATTTTGAAAGAAAATAGTTAACATAATTCCCAATGTTTTAATGAACATATCACAAAATTTTTTCGCTCTGTGTTTTTTATTCAGAAATGTGTAAGTGATTTAAAAATATAACTATAGAGTGTCTGCGCAATGACCTAGACAGTGAATGATTTAAGAGATATGAGTCTATCATTAAGGTCTTTCTTCTAATCATTGTAAAATAAATAAAACACTCCTTAGAAAATACTAATCCGATGAATAATAATCTTGAAAATTTTTAGAAAAGTTCAAATATACTTTCTATAATTTGTGCTCTAAATAAATAAAAAAAAGCTACAATAATGCCATAGTTTTGTTTCGGTGACTTTCAATTTATTAAATCATAGGTATAAATTACATATCTAAAAAAAGCTACACAAAACATACTTAAATACACAGCATGTTTATTTGTTTATCATCTCATTGACTATCATGAAATAAATTGTTTTTACTTCATATTTTGAATATTATTCCTATGTTACCACAAAATTGATACTTTTAAATATTGCACGCTACATATTTCCAATTGAATGGATTTCACGATTTACTGACTTTCATTGCAAAATTTAATAATAACCCCATTCTTCTGCATACCGAGAAACAGAATTTCAATATATAATTCGACTTTACTACAAAATTATCTCTTTTATAAGGTACGAACTTTTGAAAGGCCACCTCATCCAATAAAACAGAAAGTTGTTTGAAATTATCAATCAAGTATCTGTATCTAATCCGTTTAACCAGGAAATGTTCCGTTAACAGATATTTGTATGGGAGAATTCAGTGCCTCTTAAGACTTGACCTCAATTTTAAATTGGATGAAACTAAATAGAAATTTAAGATGAACCAGAGCATGAATACGAACTTAATCCACGCATTTATATATTTAAGTTAGTACATTTAATGCTGCGATTATGTAGTATATTTGAAGGTAAACTTCGTAAAATGTATTTCAAAACATCTGTTCGTTGTACAATTTGTTGTATTATGTCAATAACTAATTTTTGACTATTTACAGATAGTTAGACAATATTACACGCAATTTATTTTTATTAAGAAAAAATAATATGAAAAATACTTTTCATATGTATGTGGAAATAATAGATCGCTATAATGAATTGGTTATAAAATATTTAAATTGATAAACACTAAAGTCATGATTATCACAGACATGAGTTGAAATGTAGAATATGTTAATAAATAAAATATACAATTCTCGACGATAATCGAAATCAGCTAGAAATTCCGTTTGGAAAATTTGTAAGTGATATTGCTATAGAAATTTATATACATTTTCAATTATTACATAAGAAAGTGACATTCGCTAAAAAATTTGCAAGACACTTGTTTTCTAATTTCGAATAGGCTTTTTATTTTTGTCCGTTCTCAACCTAATAGAGTTGAAGCGTCAGATTATCTTGATGTCTCTGATATAATATAGGACATATCGTAGTTCCCTCCAGGATTTTTAAGGAATATTAGGAAAAATAGATTTCAAATCTAACACATGTTATCATATCGAATGCACATCGTATACTTGTTACAAAAGTGTTGTAACACTTAAAACTTCGTTTTTCAGGAAATGTGAAAACCTTTTTTAGTCACTGGTACACTGTAAAAAAAAAGTGTCGATCTACTAAAAAATCTTTAGTGATCCTTGTAATTACTAAAAAATGTTTAGTAATCTTAGTCGGTTACAAGAAAATCTGTAAGAATTACTAGAAAAAAGTTAGCAACGAATAAGAGTTAATAATTTTATATTTTTAATAGCTATTACTAAAACGCACTTGGTATGGCCTTGATAGCATAGTGGTTATAGTAACGGACTCCAGGCTAAAAGATCCCAGGTTCGATACTGGCCACTGCCGTGTAAGTACTCGTTAATAAATGGATTATGAATAGCCTGACGGAGCAGTAGCAATGTTTGGTACTGCCATCTATTGCGGTTTTGCCGAAAGTCTTCCTCTCCAGAAGTCTGGAAGCAGCTCGAAGGAAGCTCCTGCCCTTCGAGCCCACGTAATGGTTATTAAAAATAATTTTGGAGCTATTACTAAAATTTGCTTGGTGGCTCATACTAAAAATTTTTAAGTTAGTTATACAAAAAATTCTTTTGTTCAGTTTACAAAAGAAATGCTTGTTTCGCTTGCAAAAAAAAAAGTTTGTAATGTTTACTAAAAAATTCTGTAGAATACAAATTTACTAAAAAATTTTTAGTAACCTCTTGAATTTTTTTTTACAGTGTAGGCTCAATGACGATTTTTCACACTCAAAAACTACCTAGTTGCTGGATTTTAACTGCACTATGTTCTATTTTAGGTGATTGATAGAGGAGTATAAACCACGCAGATTGATAGCCATAATTCAAAAAAAAAAAAAAAAAATCTTGAGTTATGAAACATTTGTAGCAAGGGTGCGATATGCTACCATTCCTGGTAGTTTTTTTAAATGATCTTGCATAAGGGGCAGGAACACTTGATATTTAATGTAGTAAAATCATCAGAAATGGTAACATGGGGTTCAATAAGATACGAATGGAAATCTTGGAAGAGCAGGTCGGTGCATTTTAATTTTACAAAGCACGTTTCCTTGACTAATTAGAAATTTCAAGTGTTTATTTAGATGGTGTTACGAAAATGTATCCATATACAGGTGAAAGAATATCTTTTCGAAACACAGGAAAGAATTATGATAGATCTTATATGTTTGTGACTCTATATAAAGTTTCAAATCCTCGAAGATCCTAAAGCAATATATAGAAGCATGCATTTTCGTTAAAATGCCAATGTATCAACTGTGCAATATTTTATACAGAGTAGTTCAAAAGATCAAGTTGAAATGGCACGTATGGATCAGTCAGCTCATGGAGATCAACTTAGGGTCTGGAGTTTGGAAACGAGATCATGACAGTACGATTGCATTGCGACGGTAAAGTGATATATATATTTATATTTAATAAAAACTGTAAAAGACCTTTTTTTTTTACAAAAAATAATAATCAAAGTAAAATATACAAATAAAAAATGTTAGAACTCGTAAGAAATTCTCATAATGAACCTCATTAGCCGTGATATGCGCTTCTTAATGGCGTCGCATACAATCTCGAGCAAATTCCAATTGGCCAGGAGTCTCCCGGACACGTGTCGCCGCTTCAGCAATCCTTGCCAGGAGGTCCATAATACAAACAAACCATTTTTAGATGCGTTCGTAATTATGTAAATACGTAGTATCTATATCTATATTTTAAAGGCCAAACGTATCTGTGCGTAACGCATACGTCATTTTGCGAATGGCAACACTTTCAAACTTTAAATAAAACTACGGTATTGCAATTTTTGCTACTACAAACTTTTATACTTCTAAATATCGTACATTTTCAATTTTTATACCATCGTGTAAGGGGAAAAAATGTACTTTTAAAAGAAATTTGTTTGAAAGCTGTATCTTAATTTATTTTTGAAATATTAATTTTTTAGTAGTTTTTAACACCACTTTTCTAATCGTGTCAACAAAATTACTCTATTTCTATATAAAGCAAAGGAAAAAAGGGAAGAAATTGATTAATGTTATCTTTATGTTGCCATTTTCTCATTAAAAGGGAAAAAATGGAAAATTAAATATCTTCTATTATAAAACTCGGTGATTTTTGATTTCATTTAGAAACTTTGATTTACACGTAAAAGAATATCAACAGTTTAATATCTGATTCAGTTAATAGCCCCATTGAGACTTCAAGTTTTGAATCAAGTGATCAAATTAAAATGCCAATTTTTTCTGAAAAGGTGAATACAGATACGAAATGGGCATTTGTAAATTTTGATATGATGAAAATAATGCCGGATTTAGATATCACGGAAAATAAATTCTATGATTGAGTCAAAGTGGAATAAATTTTGCTTTTTTCATTTTGGAATACTTGTATAAGAACCTAAATTGATAAATTTATCATAATAATAGATCTTTATTATTTTTTACTGCTTACATGTAAGATTAAAGTTTAATTTTAGCAATTTCTACAACTGAGTTTTATAGAAATAATATTTTTTTTTTATTTGACTTTAAATATCGTTTTCCGTTTGTTTAAGAGTTAGACTTACCAATATAAAATACATTTTTAACTATAACTAAATTTGTAGATTTAGTATAAATCAATGAAACAGTTCCTTTTTAAACATTATCTTTCGTTGAAATTCGACGGGTTCTACCTTCTTATATAATAATGAAGTATAATAATATAAATCATTAAAATATGTATTTATTTTTTAACTTTGTTTTTTTAGCTTTTAAATTTCACTGGTATCAATTTTTCTATTTAACCTTTCTTTCAGAATCTCAAAGACCAAGCAATATGATTTTCAAATAAATATTTCAAGTAAAGTATTTATTTCTAAAAATCAATTTTGTCGATGAGGATTTCAAATTTTGTTGAATGGGTATGAGAAAAACAATTCTTGCTAAATAGACACAGGAAAATGAAATTTTGTCAATGATGTGCAGACAAGTCTTAAATTTTATTGATTGAGCCTGGAAAAATCTTGAATTTTGTTGATTAGGCATGAAAAAAAAAACTTTCGCCAATCGGCCATAAGAAAAATCAAATTTTGGTGAACGAGTCTGAAAACAAAATAGTCATTTTGTTAAAAATGAGCAAAAAATTTGCAAATTTTATTTATTGGCTTTAAAAAATCTTGAGTTTCATTAGTCGCAAAGGAAAAAAAAGAAAAAAATTGCACATTTTATAGATTTACTAAATAAATTTGAAAGCAAATTGCGAATTTGTCAGCCAGTTAAGAAATGCAAATTTTCGTGATCTTGTGTTAAAAATTTGTTCATTTTGTTAATTAGGAAGGGAAAAATCTCAAATTTGGTTGATCGACTGCAGAAAATCACATGTTTCGTCTATTTATTGCAAATTGTGTCAATTTTCTGCAAGAAGGATAACAAGTTTCTCTAGAGTCAGTTAAGAATCACGATTTTCAACAATTTGGTATGGGTTAAATTACAAATTTCGTCAGATTCAGTAGTTAAAATCTTTATTAATCAGTTCGAAAAACACAATTTTTGCTGACCAGACACAGAAAAATCTAAAATTTTATCAATTGAATATGGAAAAATTATGAGTTTTTGATACTGTCCTGAAAAATACAAATTTTGTCAGCCAGGATTTTAAAAAAATTGCGAATTTCATTGGTTTGGCTCAAAGGAAATTTCAATTTTATCAATCAGGCTTGGGAAAAAAAACTACTTTTGTTGATAAGACTCGAAAAAAATCACTTTTTGTTGATCAGGTTAAACAAAATCACTACTTTTGTTGATCAGGCAAAAAAAAAATTTTTCTTTGTGAAAAGACGATCAAGTTTCAGAAGAGATTGGAAATAGAAAATGAAAAAAATTGAAATATAATAATTATAACTATTAATAAAAAGATATTTTTCAAAGAAATTCCTTAAGTGGGTCCATTACTGGCACATCTACCCTATATAAAGCTTGATTCTGTTCCTCTGTTTTAATTGAAATTAACATTCTACATAATTATCTTAAGTTTTTGATTTTAATTATTTCAATATTATTTTGTCATGTCCTTATAAATTGTAAATATTTATGTGACATGTACAAAATAGTGGGATTTAAAAAAAAATATTTTATTTTTTCACTTAAACACTTCAACTCCCCTGTACCTATGAATGTTTAGAAAGAAACTTTCTCCTCCTAGGAAAACCTGAATTACAAACTCTGATATTCAGAGCGATATAGTTTTTGGAAATTATATTTCAGTACATTTAAAATATATTTTAATGGTGTGTGAAACATGTATATCATTTGCTGTTTGAGATGGCATTATACAAAGAAGTAAGCATTTACCATATTAAAAACATAGTTAGTGCCGGATATCCGAATCCGGCAGGTAAAGCAGCTTCGGATAGCCAGTATCCGGCAAAATTATCAATTGTAAAAAACAAAACAAAATTGATAACCTAAACAAAATTTAGGTTATCAATTCAGGTCGACGCTTCACTCAGCACTGATCACCTGGCCTTCAATCGCCACTTATTATTTGAGATGCCAACTAAAATAAAAAAAATTACGGTAAAAAAAAAAAAAACTCCTGATATTATACAAAACCCTCCTGCAAAAATTTTTTAAATAGCTTTCACCGTTTGCAAGTTATTGAATTTTAAAATCCATCAGTCATTTTTCGGACACCCGGTATATCTAATAAGTAACTACTACGCCAAATTTCACGAATCGCCTCCCTTCAAAACCACAAAAATCGCATTTTTAGAACGTTTTTTTCTCTTACACCACCTTTCGTGTGGCATCGGTGTTTTAATCGGTTCGTAATTTCTTGAGATTGCGTAGAAATCGCAATTTCGAATTTTTTTAGAATGCTTTTCCTGCATTCTCAACCCTCTCCCCTTTTAAATTTCGATTTTTTAGGAAATATTCTTAGAGATAATTTAGAAAGAATCTTAAAAATAACTATCGTTCCAATTTTTTTTGTTTATAAATCCTTCTATAACAATGTGTAGATGTTTTCTTTAATATTTATAAGTAATATTTTTTAATATCTTATAAGTAATTTTATAAGTCTTTAAAATAATCGTGCCCAATTTCTTGTTCATAAATCCTTCTGTAACAATAAACGGCAATTTAGAATGTTTTTTTGCTTTTGCTAACCCGAGCTGGTTGTTATCATCAGCATTGTTATCATATTAGACATCGTCATAAAACAAAGTCTATGTAAGAGCAAGTGCTTTGACCATCATTTTTACACCTTTGCATTTTAAATTGGTGTGGTACTTCCTCAGAATGCGTAGAAATCGCGATTTAGAACGTTTGTCAGAATACTTTTGTGCGCATTTTCACTCCTTTTAAATTGCGTATTTTTTAGGAGATGTTCTTAGATGTTTTCTTTAATATCATGTTTCATTAATGTCATGGATGTTTTCTTTAATGTCATGTTTCATTAATGTCATAGATGTTTTCTTTAATGTCATCGTGCCAAATATCTTGTTTATAAATTCTTCTGCAACAATACGTAGATGTTTTCTTTAATGTCATCGTGCCAAATATCTTGTTTATAAATTCTTCTGCAACAATACGTAGATGTTTTCTTTAATGTCATTCAGACATTATAAGTAATCTTATAAGTCTTAAAGATAACTATTGTGCCAAATTTCTTGTTTATAAATCCTTCTGTAACAGTGTATAGAGGTTTTCTTTAATGTCATTTATATAATATAAGTAATCTTATAAGGCTTAAAAAATATATCGTGCCAGATTACTTGTTTACAGATCCTTCTATAACAAAAAAGGCAATTTTGAATGTTTATTTTTTGCTTTTGCTACCCCGTGGGGGTAGTTTCATCATTATAAAACAAAGTCTATGTAAGTGCAATTGCTGTCACCATCATTTTTACACATTTTTATTTTAAATTGGTCTGGTACCTTCTCAGATTGCGTAGAAATCCTAATTTAGAACTTTTCTCAGAATACTTTTGTGTGCATTTTCACCCCTTTTAAGGGTACAACCGGGTTTCTTAGTAAAATATGCCCTTGAATCAACTACATCGGGTCCTACGTAAATAAATTGCACATAAAAAGAAATTCATTTCTCGCCAGTTTTCAGATTATATCTCAAGTTCATGGGGGGTTATTAACCTTTATTACCCGTTTTGAAAAAGGGCACATTGTGCCAAAACTACTTGTCGAATTTCAACGAATAAAAAATAATGCATAATAGTATTATACGAATAGTGGATAATTTTTTCAGAATTATTTTTAACCCGCGAGTAGTCGCCACTTTTTCCACAACGTCATTAGTCGCGCTCGGTCTTTTCGCCGCTGGCCCCCCGCATGCCAAATATGTAAAATAAGAAATATTTTTCACCTAATATATGAAGATAACATTTCAATGAATATATAAATTTGCAGTTTTCTTGAATTATGCATTTTATTCATGAGATATGGAGTAATTCGAAAAAGTAAAAATGAACTGACATTAGTGATTGTTACGTAGACTTTTTCGCCAATTTCAACTTTGTTTCTAAAAATGTACCTGAAAGAAAAACAGCGGGGTCCTGTTATTTCACTAAGGTGTTCGAAAAACCTTCAAAGTCAGCTACATGGTAGATCTCCGTTGTATTTGTAATCTGATACAATTTAGGAGAAGATAAGTTATACGGGTGGCGAAAAGACCGACACGCGACTACTGACGGGTTAACAAATGTACAAGTTCAATAATTTCTTTCTTCTTTTTAATTGAACATTTTAATTAAAAATCTACTAAAATATTTGAGTGACCACCTTAATTTTTTTGCATGAAAAACTGTGAGATAAGATGTATATTATCAATTTGAACTTTCTACATAGGGTGCGTCATATTAAAAAAAGGCAAAATCTTATTCCGGCGGAGATAGGGGGCGTGTGTCTCGCACGAACATATTTGTTCAAACGGTGGCTTAAAAAGAAGGCGTGAAATAACATTATACAACAGAACTTTCCGGTAGACCTAATCTGTTAGATTTGTGCGAGACACGCACCCCATTACCGCCGGAATATGATTTTGCCATTTTTTAATATGATGCCCCTTACGTAGAAAGTTGAAATTGATAGTAAATATACATCACATCTCATAGTATTTCATGCAAAAAAACTAAGGTGGTCACTCATATATTTCAACACACTTTTAATTAAAATGTTCAATTAAAAAGAAGAAAAAAATTAATTGTACTTGTAATTTTGTTGAAAACAAATTCTGAAAAAAATATCAAGTAATCGTATAAAAATATTACGCATCCTTTTTTTTTTTCATTGAAATCCGCAAGTAGTTTCAGCACAATGTGGCCTTTTTCAAAATGGGTATTAAATGTCCTAACCCTCCATTGACTTCAGATATGAGCTTGAAACTGGGGAGAAATACATTTGTTTTTAAAGGATATAGATTCATGTAGGACTCGGTATGATTGGCACAAGAGCATATTTTACTAAGAAACCCGGCTATACCCTTTCGTATTTTTAGGAAATGTTCTTAGATATTTTCTTTAATGTCATTTACATCTTATAAAAATTTAAACATGCCAAACTTCATATTTCTAGACCCTTCAGTTACACAATTCCCGTATTCAAAGCGTATTTTGCTTCTGTAACCCTTGTGAGTAATGACATCAACATAAGATATAGCCTGTCTTGGAGCTAGAACTGTCAGCATCATTTTGACATTATTATTTTTAAATAGATTCGTTACTGCCCGAGATTACTTATAAATCGCAGTTTAGAACATTTTTGGAAAGCTTTTCAAGCATTTTTGCCATTATTAAATTTAGTATTTTATAGGAAATTTTCTTAGAGATCATTTATAAGTAATTAACATGCGAAATTGCACATTTCTAGACTCTTCACTAGCACAAATATCCCATTTTAGAACTTTTTTTCCTGCACCCCCTTTGAGTTAGTGGAATCGATATAAGATATTGCCTATGTTTGAATCGGGGAGAATAAAATCTTTTTTGTATCATTACTTTTTAATCTGTTTGGTAGGTTTAGAAATTACCCCTACAAATAAACTAGCTTTACCTCTTTATAATATACGTATATTAGACGAATATAGACAATTCAAAACTTTATTACCGAAAGCGTTTAAGGTAACTCCATTGCATATAAATAAATGAGTAAGTTGAATAAGTTAAAAAAATAAGGAAAATAGTGTTACTCTTCTAAATATTTCGAGATTTATTGTAAATTCTGACATAGAAAATGCTACCAAGAAAATATTTCTTTGATTTTTTAACCCTTAGAGATGAAGTTGAATAGGAAATTTGAAATTAGATAGAAAAGTGAGTTGCAAATTACAGGGAAAATAAAAGCGTCTCTGGAATGGAAAAGTGTACCTGGAAGGAAGAAGCACGTCTACAGTTATTTGGGGTAGGAGCTTACGCTGAACTGTTTCATGTTTCACCAAAAGGTTGGTCAAAAATCGATTCCGAAAATTAATATATATGAGCAAAAAATGAATAAATGATAAAGATGAAATATATTGAGGATTCATGTGATACAAATTTTTGCTTCCAATACAGATAAAATGCTATTTTTCTCTTTAAAAGAAAAGATAGGATTGTGTTCACACCATATATTATAAATGAAGAAAAAGATAATTGTGTACAGATTTTTATTATCTTAATTGAGCCATCATCAGTTGTTGTAAAAGTTATTATTAAAAAAAGGCTTTATTTCATGTTTTCAAAACTTAAAGCTTTTCGTTATACTTCCAATCATTTCCAAGAGACATTTTTTGTAGCAACTAATCTAGACCTTTATAATTATTTTTTAAATATTTTTTCTTTTTGTAAAAAATAAGTTTCAAATATGTCTGCTTTTGATTTTATATTTATTATGAGAGATGAAATTGAAAGAAAAGTAATAAAAAAATTAAGAAAGTGATCATGTATGTACATTTCACACAATATTTAGATTGGAATTACCATTATTGTAAACATCGCAGTAATTATTTTCTATTTACAGAAATTTTCTTTTCGACTGTTCAAATGAGTTAAATTAACTTATGACTTGATAAAACAGGCTTTAATGCTACAGAATGCTTTAAAAGTGAGCTCAGAAAATTTATCTATCCAGTATACTGTTTTTATTCTGCATTTCCTTTTATTCTGCGTTCATTTATATTTTGGGTTTATTTCGTTATATTGCCATCATACACTGTAAAAAAAAATCTGTAACTTTAGTAATCTAAATTAACCGAAATCTCTTATGCTTACTAAAATTTTATGTGTACACTGTACAAGAAAATGATGTCAATCTACAAAACTTGTAAGCAAAACTAAAACCATCTGTAACTTTACAAAAGAATTTACTAAAATTTTGGTAACTTTACTAAAATTTTATCTATAATGCTCGTTATCGTCACTTAAAAAGTTCTTGGAATACGATTTCCCCCAAAAATTCTTAGTAACCTTAAAATTTGTTTGATTCAAAGTGCAAATCTGTATCTGTTATATGAATTTTTATTGTTCCGTTGCATAAAAAGTTCTTGGAATACAATTCTACTAGAAAATTTTTTGTAATTATCCCAATTTTTTTTTTACAGTGTATGCCAAAATGATTCCAATACAGCTATTTAACCTCACAAAACAATTTTTTCCAATTATTGATAAAATAACACTTTTTCAAAAATCACTTTTTATAATAATAATGCTTTTTCATGAGGTTAAATACAGTAAGGCAATAAAATCAATTTTGAAAAAAAAAAAAAAAAAAAAAAAAAATTCTCCTGTGCCTTGAATTTTGTCTAAGTAAGTTTGTTTATACATCACATTTTCCTATATAATTTTTAATAGTAATTAAACCATGTAGTATAACTTTATTATAGATTTTTTTTAAACTGATCTTATTCCCCTGAAATATTTAAAAATAAAATAAAGTAAATCAAGCTTACCGAGGGATTCAAATCAAGGAGCTTTGACTCATTTTTTTCGGGATTAAAATTAATCATTTATCATGTTTCTAATATAAGACCCTTATGTCCCAATTTTCTTTTGATAATTCACTGTATAACAAATAAATAATGTATCAAAATTTATTATAAGTTCAATATTTAAAATAAAGTCATTCTGTAAAAATGGGCCTATCCTCCGAAGTCCCACCTGTACTTGCCTGCGATAAACTTGTATTAATATGAATCCAAGTACTATTTATTTTTACTTTTTGTTTTGCATTGTGAAATTCTTATTATAGGTTCTGATCTTTATTTAATTGTGAATTTATTTAAATATGTAACTGTTTAACATTGTCTGAAATGGTTAAAAGAAATATAAAGTGTACTTATTAACTTCATTAAGAGAGTAGATTTATTTTAATTACAATAATTGTATTTCTGGCTATTACATTAAACAAAAAAATAATATTGTTGCAAGATTTTTACTTTCATATTTCTGTAAAAGAAAAACTCTAGTTTTAAATTATTTTGTGCTCAAACTTTATCTTTTAAAACATTAACTATATCAAATATTCATAAAATAATATCGGTATCAAATATACACAGATAATTCAAAAGCAAATCATTTATAAGTGATCTATTTTATGTTTGTTTAAAAATATATAAATGTGTTTACATGCACTGAATTGCATTAAATGCACAGATTAATTTACAATATTTTTTTATTTTTTAAATTCAAATTTGAATGAAGCTATGCTGCATTTTAAGATTTTAAATTATATGAATGATAATGTAACCCACGTAAGCGGCCTTCACATTAAACTCTTAAATCAGTCTCTCAGATGCAATAACTTATAGAAACTAAGTATTTCAAATCTCTTCTAACTTTAAAGACATTTATTCTGTCTTTATTCAAACCGAGGAGAAAAATCTCAAACACAGTGAATAAAGGTATTAAGGAAATAAAATGCTTTAATTATCATATGCAAGACAAGTTCACTATAAAATTAGACAATTCAATTTCTGCACATTCAGACTCTACTAGATAAAACATAAATAATGTTTTTTAAATTCATTAATGACGAAATAGAAAGTTATATTTATTAGAAAAAAAAGATGTTCTCTTAATTATACTATAGAATAGCATTATTGTAAATAAATAAATTTGAAATAATCGTTTCCAATTCATGTATTATGTAGTAACAAAATAATCGGTTGAAAAAGCCCGTATATGTATCTAATCATTGTCTTTAATCAAACGCGCATTTTATTCAGTATAGCTTCCAGGATTTTTAAATAATGATATTTTATTTACTTAATAAAATATATTAGGGTGATTCTCTCCAAATAGGCCAAAATAAGAGTTATGAGGGAGTGAGTGTGAGGGAGTGATGAATTTTAACAAAATACCCATTTACATTTTAATCCATTATCTGAATTGAGATTAGGCTTAGTGGGCTTTAACTATATCTAAATACTTACAAATCAGTAATATTTAAAATTGTTTAATAGTTACCTGCATTCAGTAGAGGCTGATGAGGGAGTGATGAAGTGCTAAGCCTTCCTCATCACTCTCTCACCAGCCTCAATTGAATGCAGATAAATATTTAAAGATATTAATTATTACTGATTTATAAGTATTTATATATAGTTAAAGCCCACTAAGCCTAATCTCAATTCAGATAATGGTTTAAAAAGTAAATGGGTATTTTGTTAAAATTCATCACTCCCTCACAGTCACTCCCTCATAATTCTTATTTTGGCCTATTTAGAGAGAATCACCCATTAAACGATTCAATAAATAACTATTCATGTAATTTGGTGCACATTTTGAATAAATTACAATGCACATTAACAAATTCTATTGGAAGAGTGCGTGACCAGTTTCATCCCACAAACATTGTTTTTTCTTGTTTTTATTTTGACGGATTATCATAAACTGACGTAAATATTAGTTAACAAATATACATATGTTTTTAAAATTATGTGACATTCAAATATACTGTAGTGACCAAAAGTTTCCGGCCAGCAAAAAACTTTTTAGTTAATTTGAAAGCATATCCAAATGAAGTGGAATCTCAAAGCGATACTTATACATTTTGTTGACATAATAGTTAGGAAAATTAAGTGCAAAGGGAAACGGATGTTCTCAAAAGATCCCCGCCACCTTCACATGTGTGGGAAAACTTAAAAATATATATATTGTAATAAAAATATAATAGTGATCAACAGCTTTTACAATTAGTATTTCATCACTATACCTTTAATAAAAAGTACTGCTGCGCAGCAACGTGACATTGATTCAATAACTGTTGAAGATCGTCTATGGTATTTTTTCCACATTTCCTGAAATTTTTCGGAAATTTCGGCTGAGATAAAATACTTATAATTTCGCAAACGTAAGCAAACGTATTTTCAAAAACTTTCTATTAGAAAAATGTCGGGCATTTGGGCTGGTTATTTAAAAAGCGGAATTTTTTTGTTCGAAAGCCATTGCTCGTTGATAAGTCGTTAGTTTTTTAAATATTTGCCACCACATTTTTTTCTCTAATAAGGAAGCAAATAATCTTACAAGATATTCTTATACATTGCATCATTAATCTTGCCGCGGATTTGAAATAGCGGAAGAACGCAATTTAAAGAAAATATTCCCCTCAATACACAATCTACCAATAAGTATTTGGACACTTTCAATTTTTGACATTTTGTCAAATACTTAAAAATAGACATGTCGGATTCTTCTGGAACTTCAGGATTAAAGATTATGTTTGACCTTATATTTATCAACATCCATTTGATAAGCTGTGCAATTAGGGGGCCGACAAAAAAATGAAAGAATAATAGAAATATTTGGGATCACCTGGCACATGAAAATGCACGAAAATATTTATCGTTGCAGAATACAAATATGTGGATACTATACAACATGTGCAGTGATTTTTGTAAGAATACCATGTATATTCATGGGAGAAAGAGCAATTTTTTTGAAAAAATCAAAAAATTCTGGTGTGTATTTTGTTTATATCATGCAGGACTTTTGACCAAATTTAACGCAAATTTCAGAAAAAAATAGCAAAATGTAGTATAAAAATATAGCATAGTTGGAATATAGATGTATTATACTTTATGAAATATGAGTAGTTGTATGAAATTGTTTTATTAGCGCATGCGCGAAGGAAAAGAAAGAATTTTTTTACATCATTTAATAGTCAATTCTGTGGTCTAACTGATAAAAAAAAATCCAATCAAATTTCGTGAAAATTCAAAAAGATATCATTATTATGGTAAGCTGTTTTTACTTTGCTCTCTAAAAAGAGTTGAATGATAATCGATTCTCCTCAAATTGACATTTTTTATGAACTGACTTTTAGGGAAAGATTAGTATTTAATGAATACACTATCTTACACGATATTGCTGCTAATAAGTATATTGATACATGTGATAGAAAAGAAAAAGAGCTTTTTTCACATTCAGGACCAAAACTAAGATGGAGGGGAAGAAGGACGTGTACCCCGGGCACCTGGTCGAAAGGATGCCAAATGCAGATTTCTTTGTTTGTTTGTTTTCATTTCTATGTTTAGCAGGATATTGTTTAAATCTTCCTATCTAGGGTGTGCCAAATCATAGAAGAATCTAATAATGATGGCATAAGGATCCTGTATAAAGCAGATTTTTTTTCGATTCGGTTTCATGATTTTAAGGTATAAATTTTTAACAAAGCAGATTACGTTGATAAGCATTATATATTTTAGGTTTTAAAATAAGTTGGCTATTAATAAATTACAGAGGTTATCTTTGTAAATATACTTTGCAAAGGAGCGGGGGGGATTCACCAAAATCCACAAAAAAAGAAAAAAAAGAAAGAAAAGAAAAAAAGAAAAAAAAGATGACGACACACTTTCGCCCTGGGGCCCGGGGCACATGCCCTTCTTTCCCCCTCTCTTAGATTTGGCCTTGAATGTGAATAAAAGCTCTTTTTATTTTGTATCACAGGTGTAAAGATACTTATTAGCAGCATTATTGTATTAAATATTGTATTCATGAAATAGTATTTTTTTTCTAAAAGTCAGTTAATAAAAAATGTAAATTTGTGGCGAATCCCGTATCAGTTAGCTGTTTTTAGAGAGCAAAGTATAAACAGCGTACTATAATAATGATATCTTTTTGAATTTTTATGTTATTTAATTGGATTTTTTTATGAGTTACACCATAGAATTGACTATTAAATGATATAAAAAAATCTTTTTCATCGTACGCGCAAGCGCAGATAAAAACAATTTCATTAAACTACTCATATTTCATAAAATATTTAATATATCTTTATTCCAACTATGCTACATTTTTTCTACTACATTTTGCTAATTTTACTGAAATTTGCGTTAAATATGGTCAAAAACCCTGTATGATATTAAAAAAAAATACCAGAATTTTTTTATTTTTAAAAAAATCGCTGTTTTTTCATGAATATACATGTTATTCTTACAAAAATCAGTGTACATGTTGGATAGTATCCACATGTTTGTATTCTGCAACGATAAATCGTTTCGTGTATTTTCATGTGATCCAGGGCCGTAGCTAAAAGGGCGCTATGCGCGGCTCAGCCCGCCCTAAAATACTTTGAGCCCCCCTGGAAAAAGTACCAAAGTCCGAAAATTCAAATTAAATTCTGTTCAAAAATCTAATTTAGTTTTGAGACCCTTTCACTGTTTTACAGAGTTACTAAATTGTATCTAAAATAAATGATTCAACGCTCTCTCATTCACTTTATGCATGTGAAGCTAACATGATGTTTAATTTTGCACCAGTTATACACTCAAAATTTTCATTATCCTATACTTTTCTTAGCATAAAATAAAGTTATTACAACAGTTTTATGAGAAACATAGTACCTACAATGTGAATATGCATTAATTTATCTTTCTGCGGTAGAGAGAGAGAAAAAAAATTAAGACCCCCCCCCTACATCCTCTTGACCCCCCCCTCCCATATCGTTCACTTCTAGTTACGGCCCTGGGGTGATCCCAAATATTTCTATTATTCTTTGATATTTTGTCGGCCCCCTAATTGCCTTGCTTATCAAATGGATGTTGATAAATATGAGGTCAAACATAATCTTTATAATCCTGAAGTTCTAGAAGAATCCGACAAGTATATTTTTAAAAATTTGAAAAAATGTCAAAAATTGAAAGTGACCAAATATTTATTGGCAGATACTGTATAATGTGCTTTCCGCGATGCTTCATTGTAAGAAAACATATGTCGAATCACACCTTTTATTGTTAAGACATTGAACGTAGTGCCTGCCACCATTTCCAAAAAAGTTCGAAATTTGTTCGATTGAAAAATAGAGTTTTTGTCCAGTTTGCACTTGATCAGACTTCGTGTGTCTTCGAAAACAAAATTCCAGTACGTTGATATTTTTTGTCTATATTTTGTTCTTTTAACGCTAACTCTTCTATAAAGTTCTGCGTCACAGTTCAGCATCTTGACACGGTAGACTGACTCATTTCAGAAATATTTTCGTACAGTAAATCGAAGGATATTGCAGTAGCATTTTTATGTGGGTCATTGAATGTTTTTCTCCTGATAATTACCACTACAAAAATAGTCATTTACTGGGACTTCCCGGATCTAAAATAGTCCTGAAAACCATGGCTATCTTTATTTAATTTTAAAAAATCGCTCAGAGTCGTTTTTTCTATCAACAACTTTAGCGCAATATCTTGAGTAGATTGGCCCTTTAGCAACACACTAATCACTCATTTACAAACAATAACTGTTGAATTTTTCATTTTTGAATTCAAATTATGCTATTAATTTTTATTAATTCACAAACACGACCAAAAAACTATTTGCCGACAGAAAAAACTAAAGAATGATCAGTGGCCGGAAACTTTTGATCGTGTGAATTTCGAATTCAGTCCCTTTGCATGAAGTATCTTCAGTATACAATCAATATGATCAAGTGGTCAGAAATCATTCACATATTAATAACTTTTGAAGCAATTGTGCTTCTTCTTCGCTGAAACCTTCTGGTAAAAAAATTAAAGAAAATAACTGGCCGGAAACTTTTGACCGCCACTGTGTAAAAACAGTTATAAGCATACATAAACTATCATTTATAAAAATAAATTTAAATGTAAAATTATGTTGCAGTGCTCATATTTCTTATTGATCAATTAGAAAGAATGATTTTTCACAAAAAGCCACCGTAGTTAATTTATATATTATGCAGTATATTATTGTGTATTATTCAGTAGAAACCCGATATAACGCGGCTCTTGGGATACATGTTTCGCACCCACGATATAACGTAACCGCGATATTTCGGAATGGTGCCAAAGAAACAGTACAAAATGATGAAAATACTTACCCGCTTTCTGAAACGTGATTACCTTTATCATTTATTGAACACAATCTTATAATATCTTATAAAAGTTCTATCTTAAAACATTATCTTAAAATTGAGGCGTTCCCTTTCTTTTCGGCATATAGTTTCACTCTAGCAAGATAGAGTAAATGAAAACAATCTAAATGGTCTTGTCTCTTTATCCACAAAATCGCTTTCGTTAATCATAAAATGACTTCACTACACTGTAAAAAAAAGGGTCGATCTACTAAAAAATCTTTAGTGATCCTTGTAATTACTAAAAAAATTTTAGTAATCTTAGTCGGTTACAAGAAAATCTGTAGGAATTACTAGAAAAAAGTTAGCAACGAAGAGAGTTAATAGTTTTATATTTTTAATAACTATTACTAAAAGTCACTTGGTGTGGCCTTGATAGCATAGTGGTTATAGTAACGGATTCCAGACTAAAAGGTCCCGGGCTCGATACTGCCACCGCTACATACGCCCCGAATATATGTAGTGCAAGTACTCATTAGTAAAGGGATAATGAAAGTCCTGTCGGAGCATTTAGCAATGTTTGGGGCTGCCATCTATTGCAGTTTTGCCGAAAATCCTCCGCTACAGAAGTCTGGATGCAGCTCGAAGGAACCTCCTGCCCTTCGGGCGCACTTAATGGTTATTAAAAATAATTTTTGAGCTATTACTAAAATTTGCTTGGTGGCTCATACTAAAAATTTTTAAGTTAGTTATACAAAAAATTCTTTTGTTCAGTTTACAAAAGAAATGCTTGTTTCACTTGCAAAAAAAAAGTTTGTAATAGCTACTAAAAAATTCTGTGGAATATAAATTTACTAAAACATTTTTAGTAACCTCTTGAATTTTGATCATATATTAAATTTAATGTCTATAAAATTAATATTAATAAAAGTAGAAAACTATTTCTACTCTTGAATTTTCTTTTACAGTGTAACATGTGGAATATCGTCTTTCATTGTCACATAATTTTCAATTTCATCATCATCATCTTGCACATTGCGATTGTTATGCGTGACAGCATCCATGATATCTTGATCTTCTTTTACCTCTGAAATAGGTTCACTGTTGCTAAGAACGTCGGGCGTTGTCAATTTCTATCCAGTCGATAAAATCATCAACAGAAGTATCGAGATGCATAGACTATAACCGCAGCCTGCAAGTCGCTCATTGTGTTTCACTGAAACTTTTAACGCAAAATTTAGCATAAAATTGTTCGTTTTTTTGGGGGGGATATACTCTCCCCCGAGTCTCCCCGAATTCGTGGTATATCGGAGCGTGTTATTTCGGCTTTTTATTGTATTTTTTATTTTATTTTAGACGATATGAATCAGGATTACAAATTAGAAAGCGGTACTCTACAAGTAAAAACAAATTCCTTATTAGAATAATGAACTTTGATATCACTTCCGACATTTATCTTATTGTTCTTCATTTGTCACTAAGTAGTGCGCTGGTACATTAACGCCATAATTATCGCAATAAATTGTGATTGAAAAATTCAAATTCATTATTGCCAACCACATTTTTGAAAAAAAAATGTATTCATCTTATTTAATGACAAGTAACATGATACTAGAATAAAACCAGTTACACTGTTTTATAAAACTGGTGGAAATCAAACAATTCTGAATAAAAGCCATGAAGCTCCCAGCTCGTGAATGTCTCTGACGCGACGATTGAAAAGATTAAACAGATCTGAACAAGACAGCTCATGTTAACATTTTTGTTAAGATCACTATTTGCCTCACACAATGACGTTTTCACAACCTAGAGAAATATATATATATATACATACTAGCGGACCCGACTGACGTTGTCCTGTCACCGACCGACGTTGTCCTTCTTGGCACCGACTCCAGAAAATCAAATAAATGTACGTAAATATGGCAATACGCACAATTAAACACTATGCTCTTAATTTAATTTCTTATTACAATTGTGTAAGGTAATTATTCTTAACTCTTAAGTATTTTTTGAAGTATGTTCAATTTTTGATAGAAATGTCTATTTTTCTCTTTTTTAGTTAAAAATTAACGATTGTCTGAAGTCGGTTAATCAAAATTATAATACAGGAAATATTACTGTAAAGCATACACATTTGTCAGGAGGGGGGTTCGAACATGCGATCTCTTTCTTCAAAAAGCTGAGGTTAAATCTGGCGCCTTTGACCGCTCGGACATTCCATCCGCACTCTATTTATGGAATTTATTCAACACTTTTAATTAGCAAAAAACACTAACTATTAGGTTTTGCCTAATTACTAAAAAAGTACTGAATCAATTTCGACGAAATGTGAATCTAAACCATTCGCACAGAATATTTTTATATATAAAGATATATATATATAATATGTGCATTTTTATAAAAAAAATGTAGTTTCACTCAAAACTTGTAAGGACCTTTCAAGTATTTTTATCAAGAAATAGATTTGCGCTATATTGAGCATTATTAACTACAAATTATAGACAGACATAATTCGCCGTTGTTAAAAGATTTTTTTAAACGTCTTTTAATGCTCGAGGAGAATATTTCTTCAATTATGCTTTATTTTTAATTTCCTAAGTAATTTTAATGCAACTAATTTTAATCCTTTAAGAAGCAACGTTTGACAGCATTATTACAAACATCCTTTACATAATAATTTTTACTAACTTATCAATGAGAGAAAATTTAATCCAAAGGCAATTTTGAAGTGACGTTGTTTACAATTAATAATTTTTTCTGAGATAAATACTTTAATTTAATTAATCAATAAAACATTTGCTAATTTTCCTAAAAGGTTAAATAGAATATTTATATTTTAAATGTGAATTAATTATGAAACTAAAGATAAACTGAACTTACCTACGTATACATAAAAGTTATTTTACATTGTTAAGGTTTCGTTTCCAGTTTCAATGTATAAATTAAAAAAAAACATTTTTATGATTTAAAATGTTAGACATTATAAAGTTAATGCATTTTAAAATATATTATATAATAATATTTTTTATATGTTTTGTTAACTTAGTGAGGCTTACAAGCTTTCTTGGTTTGATTTTAAGAAACGAACCATGGATTTAACGAACATACGGTTAGAACCTCCATATTTTCAGCAGCAGAATTACACAATGATTTTTAGCGTTTACACGGTTTCAGGTGAAGCAAAAGATTCTTCCGTAGAAAATATTTTTGATTTCGATAGCGACTGAATCCATATTTCAAGCAAGTTCTTGCACATTATTACAGAAACAAATTTTTTAGTGCCTCTAACTTGAATTTACTGAAATAGCGTAAAAATAAACGGGATACCGCATGAGAAAAAAAAAGCTAACAAAATCTACGTCAACAGCCACTGCCTCCTCTACAATGCCTTCTCGCTTGTGACGTAGTGGAGGCGGTTTCCCTGACAACGATCGCGTTCTGAGCTTCGTGGCGATTGTGGAACCAGTAGGGTTAGTGATTTCGCCTCCACTTCATGACGTTTCACGCTTGTCGTCTGCTCAGTGAAAAGGCATTGTAGAGGGGGCAGTGCAACAGCCCAACTTCGAAGTATACAGAATGAAATTTTATATACATATGTATTATTTATTATAATATTTTTAACTGCAGAGTTTAAATATTATGTATTTAGCTAAGAAATCTTAAGCGTATTCCATTTAATCAGTCTGCAACGCGAATATTGTATAAAAATATCCGAAAATCTCTGTAGGAATTTCTGAAAATATTAGAAAACTGACAAAATTTACTAACGAGGAATAAAAAACAGCAACTAGACTATTCATGTTAATAATAAAATATTAATATTCGAAAATAGTGTTATACAATATCCAAGATTAATAGCACAACTAATTTATACGTACTATGGCGTTTTCTTTTATTTTACGCCAGTTTGACAGTAGTCAAGTACAAACATACAACGTAAATAAGAAAAGAGACATTATGTTTAATAGGTTAGAAAGAAAAGATCCGGAGATTCTTTTTAACTATATAATAAAAAATAATGTATTGAATTTTAAACAAATTATATAATTATTACAAATTTTACATGAAAGAACAACAAAGGACACGCTTGATGCAATCATGCAAAACATCCAGTTATGAAAATTAATCTAGACATTGAAACAATAAAATAAATTATAATATATATTTATTTAACTCACAAGTTATCAAAGTTTGGAATATAATACGCCATCTTGTTCTACATGCATGTGCGTAATTAGTACATAACGAGATAAAGCTTGGCAGATATATCTCATTTGATTCAAATGTTGGACATGGGTTCATTATGATAAAGCACTTTCGTGATTAGGTTTGGAGGTTGATTGATTAAGTATAAAAGAGCAACGGGGGGCTAATTTCCGCTTAGATTATATAATTGGGTTTTCATGCAGAATTATCCAATTTGCTTCAAAATTGCTTTACTGGTTTCTTCTCATAATGCTCTTCTTTAATTAACTTTGGAGGTACTTTTTTTTCTTATTTGAATTATATTGATTTCTATTACTAAAAAACCCCCGATGTTTTTTATTACTTTTATTTTTTACCGTTTTGCTCAAAAAGAGTGAGTTTTCTTTTATAAATAATAGACACTAACAAGATTGACCGAGCTACACTCGGTCAAAATTAACTTTGTGTTCAACTGGATATAGTATTATCACTCTATCATACACTCCCTATTATAACTGCAAAACATGTTATTTATAATAGCATAATTTTCAAAAACAATAAAAAAAAACTATATTTGTATGCATGTGCTCATAAATTTTATTTTAAAATTTACAACGAAAGAATATCGATCCAAATCAGTTTTTAGCTCGATTCTGATTGGTTTAACCATGCATCTCGAATCCTATTAAGAATGTGTAAAAAAATGTCACATTCTCAAAGACAATATTTTTTTTTAGATATAGCCAAATTTGGAGTCATTTTTTAATTTGGCGACAAATACGCGTTTTAGCTTTCGTAATCTTAAAAGTCGAGTTTTCGGCCAAATGTCGCCAATGTTTTGTCAAATATCTCCAACTTATTGACTGTTGCCATATTCTCGTAACTCTAACCCATATTATCCAAAATGACCCACTAATCAAATTTGATCAAACATGCGACATAGCTCAATTGTCTTCTGGTAATTAAAAACAATAGAATGTAAAATTGAATCAAAATCGTTTAAGCCATTTCTTAGGTAAAATTAGCTTGATAGCAATCTGCAATAAAGCGAAATGACCCACTAATATAATTTTGTTTAACGTGCAGCTTAGCCCAATAGTCTTCTCGTGACAAAAAACGTTTCGTTACAAAATTTAGTTAAATTTGATTGAGCCGTTTTTATATATAATTAGAATAACCCTAACACATTATGACCCAAAATGTCCCAGTAATCAAATTTTCGCGAGCATGTGTCATAGCCCAATGGTTTTCCCTTGCCCGAAAATGATATAGTACAAAGTATATTCAAAGTGGTAAGATCCATTTTCTACATAAATTTAGCATGACCCATCATGACCACAAATTACCCTTATAATTGAAATCTCACGAACATGTGACTTAGCCCATTAGTTTTCTCCTGTCTAAAAATTGTTACATACAAAATTTCGTTAAAATCGATCCAGCCGTTCTTTAAATATAAATATCTTGACCCAGACCCTTTATGACCCATTAATCGAAATTTCTAGAGCGTGTGACGTAGTCCGACGATTTTCTCGTGCCAAAAAAATGTTATACACAAAATGTCGTTAAAATCGATCCGCCTGTTTTTTAGATATAGCTTGACATGATCAATTATGACCCATCATGACCCACAAATGAGCCTAATAGTCAAAATCTCTCAAATATGTGATTTAGCCCATTAGTTTTTTCATGTCAAAAAACTGTACACACAAAATTTCGTTAAAACCGATCACGCCGTTCTTTAAATATAAATAGTTTAACCCAGACACTTAATGACCCAATATGACCCATTAAAATTTTTTCTCGAACATGTCACTTAGCGCAATGTTTTTCTCGTGCCGAAAACCATATAATGCAATTTTTAGTCAAAATTGCTTGAGAAATTCTCTAGATATAAATAGCATGACCCACAATGCCCCCAAAAATGACCCACTAACTGAATTTTCACGAACATGTTACCTAACCCAATGGTCTTCTTGTAATCCAAAACGATAAAATATAAAATTTGGTCAAAATCGTTAGAGCCGTTTTTTAGATAAAAATGGCTTGACCCATAATGACCAAAAAAGGACCTACTAATCAAAAGTTTTTCAAACATTTCACCCAACTCAATAGTTTTCTCTTGCCAAAAAACGATTGAATACAAAATTTCCTTAAAATCGATCCAGCCGTTCTCTAGATATAAATAGCTTAATCCTGACCCATTATGACCCAAAATGATCCAATAATCAAATTTTCTCGAACATGTGACCGAGCCCAATGGTCTTCTCGTGCTCGAAAATGGTAAAATCCAAATTTTTGCGAAAATTGTTTGAGCCGTTTTTAAGATAAAATTTACACACACACACAGAGACACACAATTTTTGATCGCATTATAGTATCGGATAAATAAGAGTACATTATAGAATTAGTTTGAAAATCCTATGATCTCAATTGCCATCAGTTTAACTGGGTGCTTTTCTTTTGTTTTATTATTTCAATAGGATGTTTTAAAGGTAAACTTTATATCATTAGTAATATAAATATATATAAAACTAGAAAACATTGCTACTTATTATCAATAATTAATTTTATTTTTCTTTTATCGCTAACAAAAGTACATTATTGAACTCCAGAAGAAATCGGATTTTTATGAAATATTAGTTTATAAATTAAGAAAGATATGCGAGCTTATCTAGTATATCTAGTATGATATTGAAATCCAATAAAAATATATTAATAAAAATAACACTTTCGTTAAGTAAGATTCTGCGCTATGAGCATGCGGAATGAAGATTATTAATCAAAGCATATTTTGAATTTCTCTTATGCGCCTAAAGGCATGTCAAGACGAAAGTTTGTTTATGTTTAATAATAAATGTATGTCTTAGTTTTAATTACTCGAAAATTTTATCAAGGGAATTGCTTGGTATAATGAATATGAAAATGACTACATATTTAAGAAAGTTTTATTTAGAAGGAATTTCTAATGAATGCATTTAATATGTAAAATCTAGCATGATATTGCAAGCATTTTTAATTGCGAATTGCTTTACTTGAAAATCATATTATTTGGTCTTTGAGACTCTGAAAGAAAGGTTAAATAAAAAAAATGGTTACCAGTGAAATTTAAAAGCTAAAAAAAACGTTAAAGAATAAATACATATATTAATGGTTTATAATTTATACTTCATTATTATGTAACAGGTAGAACCCGTCGAATTAAGCCGAAGAAAATGTTTAAAAAGGAACTGTTTTATTGATATCTACAAATTTAGTTATAGTAAAAATGCATTTTATATTGGTAAGTCTAACTCTTAAACAAACGAAAAACGATACTTAAAGTCAAATCAACAAAATATTATTTCTATGAAACTCAGTTGTAGAAATTGCTAAATTTAAACTTTAATCGTACATGTAAGCAGTAAAAAATAATAAAGATCTATTATTATGATAAATTTATCAATTTAGGTTCTTATGCTAGTATTCCAAAATGCAAAAAAGCAAAATTTATTCAACTTTGACTTAATCATAGAATTTTTTTTCTCGTAAAATCTAAACCCAGCATCATTTTAATCATATCAAAATTTACAAATGCACATTTCGTATCCACCTTTTCAGAAAAAATGGCCCTTTAATTTGATCAGATTGATTGAAAACTTGAAGTCTCAATGCTATCATGAGCGTAACTACACTATTTTTTCTAGGGGGGGGGCACGGTCTCAACTCTTTGATAATTTCCAAACGATAAAAATATAATTTTTTTTTTAACCCGTCAGTAGTCGCGTGTCGGTCTTTTCGCCGTCCGTATAACTTATCTTCTCCTAACTTATATTACATTACAAATACAACGGAGATCTACCACGTAGCTGACTTTGAAGCTTTCTCGAACACCTTAGTGAAGTAACAGGACACCTCTGTTTTTATTTCAGGTACATTTTTAGAAACAAAGTTGAAATTGGCGAAAAAGTCTACGTAAAAATCACTAATGTGAGTTTATTTTTACTTTTTCCAATGACTCCAGATCTCATGAAGAAAATGCATAATTTAAGAAAACTGCGAATTTATATCTTTTTTGTAATGTTATTTTCGTATATTAGGTGAAAAATATTTCTTATTTTACATATTTGGTATGCGGGGGGCCAGCGGCGAAAAGACCGAGCGCGACTAGTGACGTTGTGAAAAAAGTCGCGACTACTCGCGGGTTAACTAATAGAACTCAACAGAAAACTCACCTATTGATACATCCCTGGGCACTGGTTCCTTCAAACGTATTGTCGATGAAAGAAACTAATCAGATGGAACTTTCTTCTATTTTATACTTTTTTTTACTACACATTTTCTTTTCAATTAATGTTTCAAATGGGGGAGAAAGAAAAAAAATCATACTGAAATCTAATCAGATTTTAATATGCCCAAAATCGTGAAAATATTTGACTTATTACAAATATAACAATTAAACCGAAATAGAATAATCAGACGATTCAATATGCTTTTTTCTTCAACTGCTACACTGTAAAAAAAATTTCAAGAGGTTACTAAAAATTCTTTAGTAAATTTGTATTCCACAGTATTTTTTAGTAACCATTACAAACTTTTTTTTTTTGCAAGTGAAACAAGCATTTCTTTTGTAAACTGAACAAAATAATTTTTTGTATAGCTAACTTAAAAATTTTTATTATGAGCCACCAAGAAAATTTTAGTAATAGCTCCAAAATTGTTTTTAATAACCTTTACGTGCGCCCGAAGGATAGGAGCTGCATCCAAACATTTAAGCGATAGATTTTCGGCAAAACCGCAATAGATGGCAGCACAAAAAATGCTACCTGCTCTGACAGGATTTTCATAATCCCTTTATTCACGAGTACTTACACTACATACGTTCGGGACGTATGTGACGGTGTCCGGTATCGAACCCGCGACCTCTTAGCCTGGAATCCGTTACTATAACCACTATGCTATCAAGGACACACCAAGTAAGCTTTAGTAATAGCTATTAAAAATGTAAAACAATTAACTCTTATCCATTGCTAACTTTTTTCTAGTAATTCTTACAGATTTTCTAGTAACCGACTAAGATTACTAAAAATTGTTTAGTAATTACAAGGATCACTAAAGTTTTTTTAGTAGATCGACCCTTTTTTTTTACAGTGTATCACGCCCATACCCCATCCTGGAAATTGTATAAAATTCGTTATCACAACGCCACCTGCAAACCTATTTCTCTCCGAAATATTCTCCCATACTTATTGCATAAAATTTTTAAATAAAATAAATGTTACATATATCTGAATTGTAAATTTTGTTGAAAAAGTTTGTTTTACGTCTTTCTGCGAATAGCAACACTTTCAAATTTTAAATTAAATTTCGGTTTTACAATTTTCTGTATTGTAGATTTGTAAACTTCGAAATATTGCACATTTTCAATTTTTGCACCGTCGTATAGGGAAAAAAAATTTACTATTAAATGAAATTTGTTTGAAAGCTGTATCTTAATTTGTTTTCGAGTTATTATTTTTTTGTAGCTTTTAATACTTTTTTTTCATCGTGGCAACAGTAGTATTTTATAAATGCGGACATCACAAGGATTCAGATATACTCGACTGATGACAACAACCCTTTTCCAAATGGATAAGGAAAAAGTCAATTGAACGTAATTCTTGAATAAATTACAATACAGTTTTGAAATAAATTACATTTGTAAGTACAGTAAACACTCTGTAATTCCGACTCTGTGTAAGACTGAAATCTGTCTTATTTGGAAAGATTTTCAAGGCCCTGCAAATCTATAGACATAGACTAAAATTTGTCTAAAGCGGAATACTGTCTATTGCTGAAAAGTTTCTCGATTCCAATGGATTCAGCCTTAAACAGTTTACTCTACATTTTTTTCTCCCATTAAATGGCATAAAAATTGAAAATATGCAGTGTTTAAAAGTTCAAAAAATTACAGTAAAATCAAAATTTAATTGCCTGCTGTTGCCACTTACGCACAGACATATTTCTTCTTTATAATATAAACTAGCTTGACCCCGCCCAGCATTGAGCGGGGCTCGTTATAATGTTAAACAAAAATCAATTTTGATTTTTTTTTTTAATCTTTTGAAAATCTTTTAAATAAACCTAAATTCAGGGACCTTATTGATTTTCACAGCTGTTGGGATCTTCCCAAAAGATCCTCTTTCGGAACGAAACAATAGGATTTAGAACCCTACAGCCTAAAGCGGCCTGCACTGGAAGTGCTCGGCATGTGTTTCGTAAAAATCAAGCCCATAGAATACGAAGAAAAGAATGCATCATTAATGTTTGAAAAAGCTATTAGCTCAAGGTGACATAAAATTTCATAATTGTCATCTGTTGTTATCTAAGTTGAATGAGCCAAATCCCATTTAAATTAGGCCTTTAGAACTAAATTTATGCTCCTCAAAACGCTTGAAGATTCTCCTTCTTGTTATTTTTCACAAATTTCTTTTAACTTTAACACGATATTTAATAAACAACTGAAATCTTTTAACTAAAATTACCTTCAAAATAATGCGATTTTTAATTTACAGCTGTAGTGGATAAACATATCTGCTCAAAAAGGTGATTAATTAAAAAAAAAAAGTAGTAGCTGAAGTAAAAAGAAGGACCTGTCCTAGAGGCCAGGATGTTAATTGGACATAGATGGTAGTGTTAAAGAACCAGAATAAGCTAAAATTATGTTACAGAAAATTGCAATTAAATCGGATTTTTTTTTTAAAAAGGTGCAACAAAATCTTAAAGGAGATTAATATTCAAAATTAATGGTAGCTGAAGTCTGAGAAATATTTTTGTCATCCATATTGTAGCTGGAGGACCTGAGAAGTTGTTAGTTAAAAAAAGCCAGTGAATCGGACAATTTTAAAAGGAGTTTTAACAAAGGACTCAAAGGGGGACAACTGATAGTTAAAAGTAGAGTCCTAACATGAAAACATGTTAAATGGTTATAGTTTTCAGCACTTTAGTTCTTCAGTTAGTGAAAATTAAGCATATGTATGAATTAATCATTAGAATGAAATTTCAAAGACATGCACAAAAAGAGGACAAAACTTAGAACAGAGCCCAAGTGTCACAATAAAAATGTAAGGGTGTATCTCCGAGGAGAGGGATTCAAAACTCAATTTTAATTTTTTGCATTGAGAATGTGAGAAAATTAAGAGATGAAAAATTTATGCCAGACAAAAATATTAAGGGGTTTGGAATCAGACCTATGCTATTGTTGGATGCCGCAAGTTGTTAAGTAGAATATACAAACGTTAAAATAACTACATTGAAAAAGGCACCAAAAATGAGAATCCGATTATAAGCAGCGGAGGGATTTATAAACAAATTATATGCAAAAACATCAAGGAGCCCAGGTATCCCCAAGGTACCAGGGATATAACTGGCATTTAGTTGCGTATAAAGATATTTTTAGCACTTTTTAAAATAATCGGCGGGCACTATAATTTTGTTATAGAAAAATGCATGAAACTCGGATCAGTTTCCAAAAAAGCTGCACCAAGGGCTCCAAGAAATTTATTATAATTTGAAATTGATGAAGCTGAAGGCTAAAAAAATTTTTGACTTTCATCTAGTAGCTTGAGGATTTAAGAAATTATTAGAAAAGAAAAAAAAAATCGGACCATTTTTAAGGGAGTAATAAAAAGGGGGCCTTAAAGGAGCCACCTGATAGTTAAAAGCAGGGCTGTAACATCGAAACCTATTAAAATATCTCAGTACTTTACTCTTTAGAACAAAAATTAATCAAAATTAAGTATGGAATTTGAATTATTCTTTAAAATATCATTTTAAAGAAATACATAAAAAAATGAGTAAATATTTAAAAAAAACCCTAGAGCCCCAATAAAAATTTGAGGGTGTCCTGGAGTCAAAAAGAAGAGTCAAAAGCGCAACTTAAAATAATGCACTGGGAAGGTGAGAACATGAGGGAGTGCATGGAGAATAAAAATTTCAAATTCCCTGAACTGGATCCTATAGGACTACAGGGAGTCCAAGATCTTAACTATGTAGGAACGTGACAGAAATGAAAAAAAAAGTTCCAAAAATGAAGATTGGATACAGAGGTTAAAATTCAATAGAAATTTTTAATAATTTAATTTAATAACTTCAAGAGGCCCTGTAACGGGCCTCAAGGGGCCAGGGACTTATTTTGCTTATAGTTGGGTATAAAAATGTTTTCAGTAGTTATTAAAGTAATGCACTAAAACTTTGTTAGAGAAAACTGAAAGCAATTCGGATCATTTTTAAAGAAATTGCACCAAGGGTTCAAAAAAGGTGATTAATATTCAAAATTGATGTTATAAGCTACCCCAGACGAAGCTCTTGGCTAAGCTATTTTGCATATATATAATACAACCTCTGAATAGAAAACACATTGGGATTCTGGAATTCGGATGATATTCGGTGGGTAGGCAATTCAGAGGAAAAAATTAAAACATACAAATAATTATAGAAGTATTGGGGGATTGAAAAAGTTCTTTAAATAGAAATTTCCGTTTTTTAGGAATCTCTATTAAAAAAGTTTTACTCTATTTAAAAAATGTAAAAAAGATAATAAAACAAAGGAATATTTTATCATTTTCTTTCTCCACATAGGAAAAAATTGCCACAAAAATCTTTCCCCCATGGCTCGCAAACCAGAATGCGGAGCCAACTAGACCCGGAATATGTAGAATTTGGAAGTAACAAGAGAGTAAACGATTAACTTCATTCAACTTAAAAATGATCTAAAATCAATATAATTATAAAATATTTTTAAAAGGCATATACAGATCAGTCTGACACGAGACATCTCTTAACAGCTCACAAACGGCACTAAAATATGTGTGTATGGGCCTAAAACTGAAGTGATATACATAATAGAAAACAGATATATTGGAATTATGATAGTGATATCTATCATTTACGCCTGGCTCTCGAAAACATACTTGGGAATGAATAATTGGATAAATATTTATGAAGATTAGGTAAAATTATGCAATAACAATAAAAATTTCCTTCATATAAAATAAAATCTTTGAACAGAATTAATGAAAAAACACCATACCCTTGAAAATTATATGTTCTTTATATGGGTGATGGTAGCAGGTAGCCCATCCGTTCAGTGACGAAATGACCTTCCCCTCCAAACCGAATGACGCAAATTCCGACCCCCCCCCCCCAAACAGAATATCAATTGTAAAATACATTCTACTCACAATCTACTGCATCTTCAAAAAATAGCAAGTTGAGCATAGCAGAATGAGTTCTTATTGCCCTTATCTAGAATTTAAAGGAAGAAAACACAGGAACACTTCTGGAAATTATATGCTGAAGAAATTTAAAAGTGATATTAAAAAAATCAAAAAATTTTTAACAGTAAATAACAAAATAAATATCAAGAATTTAAACCCTCCCCCCAAAAAAAGAACTTTTAATCAAATTCCCCCCAAAGCTAAATTGTATGACGCATCTTGCTTCACCAAACCCCTCACTGGGCACCCCTGTATCCGTTCTAAGTACAAGTAATTCACAGAGAATGCATGTGATGATCGCATGATTATTATCTTTGAGACTAGGGAGGACTATATGTAACTTCCTAGAATTTAGTTCGAATAAAGGAAAGATGGACTTTCTTTGGTTCTACCAAGAAGATCAAGGACAATCCACACAAAAGAAAAGCCAGAATTGCCTTATCACAGATATGTTCCGATTCCTCTTCTGGCTTCAGGCATGAAAGACGTTCTGTGTTCCAGAGCAGAAAGAATCAATCGCATATCTGGCATATCTGTTGTTTATCATTTGTGAGACACTGAGTGCAACCCACCTTCTTAAATAATGGCATAGAAAACTAATAATGACGTTTTATTCTGTTTTGTTATCATTATTTGTTATTTATAGCAGTACTACTCTTTTAAATATTTTTTTTAAAAAAATAGTCGCATTTTTACTATAAAATATTTCTAGGGGGTTCAGCCAGAATTCTAGGGGGGGTCCAGGAACCCCCTGGACCGCCCTTCCTACGCCCATGCTAATAGCTGAAACAGAAATAGATGAAATAGGTGATATTCTATTACGTGTAAATCAAATTTTGTAAATGAAATCAAAATTCACCGGGTTTTATAACAGAAGATATTTAAATTTGAATTTTTCCCCTTTAATGAGAAAATGGCAACATAAAAATACAATAATCAATTTCTTCCCTTTTTTCTTTCTTTTAATAGAAATGGAGTACTCCTGTTGTCACGATTAAAAAAGCGGTATTAAGAGCTACAAAAAATATAATAATATTTCAAAAATATATTAAGATATAGCTTTCAAACAAATTTCATTTAAAAGTACATTTTTTCCCTACACGTTGGTGTAAAGATTGAAATTGGCCGATGTCTAGAAATTAAAAAAATGCTGTAGCGAAAATTGCAAAAGCGAAATTTAATCGAAAAAAGGCTTTTGTTCCAAAAATCGAAATTTTGTTTAAAATTTGACATTTTTTGATATTTTTTCAAAAAAATTAAAAAATTTCTACTTAGCTGGTTATCATTTAAAAGTGTTACTTAAATATTTATATTTATCTGATTAACATGTTTAAACTATAAATCAATATCTTTAGTTTGTATAATTGGAGCAAATTTGACAACTTTTGGTAAAAAATCAGCGTTATCTCTCTATTGGAGCATACAACAAATTCTTGCTTTGAATGCATTTCTTACACCGTAAAAAAATCTGTAAAGGTACTAAACATTTTCTAGGAAACTGGGATTCCAAGAACTTTTCATGTAATGGTAACAGCAGAAATTCAAGTTTTAGAATAGGTTACATGGATTTTTCCAGTTACCGTTACATGAAAAGTTCTTGGAATCCCAATTTCCTAGAAAATGTTTAGTACCTTTACAGATTTTTTTTACAGTGTACCTAGCTGTTTTCAAAACTACCCAGTATATAACTTGTGGAGGTCGCTGCATTTCATATCTCACTCGTCCCAACCAACTGAACATCTAGGCCCAGTGTTTTATTTATGTATTGAAATGTTTTTTCCCCGAAGACGGGTTTTCTATGTATCAAAGTTGTTTACCTCTTTGTATTCACTTACTTTGGATGATGCTGGTGTGACCTGCTGCACGTATATTTATATACCTTGTTTTCCCCGAGGACGGGCATAAGTTTTCTATGTATCAAAGTAGTTTACCTCTTTGTATTCACTTACTTTGGATGATGCTGGTGTGACCTGCTGCACGTATATTTGTATACCTTGTTTAACAGAAGAGAAGCTGAGTAAAGTATTAGGTATGTTGCTAATTGAACCTTATCAGCAGACTATTATCTTTTTTAAAATTTCATGCAATTAATACATTATGTTTGGAAGTTCTGTTACAACAAATATTTTTTCAATCAATTACATTTTATATATAATGATTTTCCTAAGAATCGATTGTATGAATTCAATTTCTAGTATGACATCATTAACTGTACCTATTACATTCTAATATATGCTGAGAAGCTAGCACTTTAATATTATAACGATCGTCCCAGAGGATTGCAAACAAAATTTGCGTGTAAAGCAAGAACATTGCTAAAGAAATTTTAGTATTTATTTTATGTCGTTTCCTGTGTTGTTTTGTATAGTCGAGTAATTTCCAATAAGTTTTAAGACTTATTCTTTAGATGTGTATTGCGTTTGGTGTAAAACATCCTGCGGAATAAACTTGGATTATATATTTTGTGGTGAACCTATAGACACTGATTGCCAATCTGTGCTTCTATAAAGCGGAAAATTTTCTTTTCTTTATGAGTTGTCTTTTGTGTGAGATGTTTTCTAAATTCCTATTTCCTAGTTCTTCTGAGAAATAGTTTTCCTTATGGATTAGCTTTGCAATCGTCGGTAGAAATTTCTAGTCTGTTCTGCGTATCTTTTTCTCAATTTGAGAAAAAAAAATTCAAAATTATTCTCTATGTTATAAAAAATTGCAATAGGAAGTGAATAGTAAGTAAAATAAATTTTCCAATTGTTCCAGTGAATCCATTTGAATTAGAACGTTTTATATCGATTTCTATAATAATTGAAGTAGATGAAATTCACTGGAGTTGAAGTAGCATATGATCCATTATTATACACAGTTCTAAGTTATTATACACAATTATAGACAGTTCTATGCTTAACCCATGCAAAATTATTCACAGCAACAAATAGAATCCTCCTAATTTTAAATTAGTACTTATTGCCGATTAGACTTTGTACATTCCCTCAAAAAGTACTATGCATTATAAGTTTACGTGTAGGACAGTTCACATTCAGATGATGTCCCCTTATAAAAAGGGGATCCAAAAGTTAATGGGAAATTGCCTGAATACGAAAACACTTAGAAAACTTCATAAAACTAATGCACAGTAAAAGTTTTTTACAACAACGGTTGCTCTGCACATGCAGAACAAATTCTCATTGCAATTCTCTCTGACGATCACTATCACATTAAACAGCTCACTTCTCAACATTTAAAAAATGAAAAAGTAGAATAAATGATGATATACTTATAGTTGAAATACCTAAAATCATCTTTAAAGCAGATCATTACGTAAAAAACATATTTAACCGAAAAACTGTTGTGGTAACAGAACTTCCAATCACTATTCATCAACTGGATGTAAGCTTGATAAAGATAATAGATGGCCGAATAGATCCCTTTAATAATATTCCCGTGCATTACTTTGTTTATCATTTTTTTATAAGCTGCAAAAATGTACATGAAGGTAGTCACAGCAGCATGTGGATGCAAAAACAATTACACTAGGTGGATGCATCGAAAACATGAAAAATTTTGATAAAGAAAATCAGAAATCAATGTATAAATAAAACACTGTACTAAGATGATCGAGTAGTTGGAATGGGTAAGTTATGAAATCTAGCTTCCTCCACGAAGTATGACCAATGTAATTTTGAAAACAAAAGCTGTATTAAAAGCAACAATTCGTTGTATGTCCCATTACTCAGCTTCTCTTCTGTTATACAAGGTATAAAAATATACGTGCAGCAGGTCACATCATCAGTATCCAAAGTCAGTGAATACAAACAGGTAAACTACTTTGATACAAAGAAAACTTATGCCCGTCTTCGGGAAAATATAATAATTTAATAGATAAATAAAACACAGGGTCTAGACTTGATGGTCGGGTGGTTGGGACGGGTGGGATATGAAAGCAGCCACTTCCACGAGTTATATCCAGGGTACTTTGAAAGCAGTTAGGTAAAAAATGCATTCAAAACAACAATTCGCTGTATGCTCCAATAGAGAAGTAATGCTGATTTTTTACCAAAAGTTTCAAATTTGCTCCAACTATACAGACTAAAGATATTGTTTTATAGTTTAAATATATTAATCAGACAAATATAAAGGTTTAAGTAACACTTTTAAATAATAACCAGCGCTGTAGGAATTTTTTAATTTTTTTGAAAAAAATGTCAAATTTTACCCAAAATTTCGATTCTTTGAGCAAAAGCGCACACTCAAGTCATTTTTTTTTCAGCGGTAAAATTCCCGCAATTGATGTACTAGTATAAAGGCAACTTTTAACATCTACCTGTTTTTGATTTTTAAAAAATAATTTTTTCGCTCCACCGTATTATGTAATAACGATATGTGTCAAAATAAAAGAAAGGATAAGTAATAGCACATGTAAATAAACTATGGAATTAAAAACAAACAATGTATTCTAAATGAGAAAAGAAAATGATTCCAACAAAAGTCTTAATTAATTTATGTGATTGAAATTTTATTTATGGCAACAACTTAGATTTCTATGACACTTTGACTTGAAGAAGTCTCTTGCTTTTACTACTTACTGCATTTATTTGTGAAAGAATTTCTTTTACAATGACATTATGTATAGCCTTGCCATCCACTTCTCGAATTAGCAGAAATATTTGCCAATAATAGAACCTGATAACAGGAATATCCGTGTTACTTCGAATCGTGTAATATGATTACTATGATTACCCACTTCCCTGTCTACATTTTCACACATTGTGCATTGATTAAGCATAAAGTGAGAGAAATGTGATATAATCACCCCCTTAATATATAAAAAAGTATTTTTCATAAAAAATATCCGATTTGCTTCAAATTTTGTTCGCGGGTTTATTTTGATATTTCGTTTTCCTGATCATATTTGGAAGTTCATTTGTTAAGTATTAAAAGGAAAGGTGAGAGGGGAGGGGAAATCCACTAGTTAATTTATTTTTCAGAAGGCATTATTCTTTCAAAGAAGAGTGTAATTGTATTTAGTTTGAATAGCCTATTAGCTCAATGCCACCAATTTAATTGGTCCACTTTTGTTTTCTTAAGTTTTCATTTTCATAAATATAACTAAATATTATTGCTAAACTAACAATTTTTATATTCTACTCGTTACACACCAATTAGCTCTGTAGAAATTAAAACTCGTTTTAATTTAAAATTTTATTTATATGGATTCAAGGAACATGTTGAATGCTAATTTTTTAGAATACAAAGAGGGATTTTAATAACAATTTTAATTTTTCTTGAGAAAGATGTTATAGTAAAAATAAAATACATTGACATGTTTCGGAACCGTCAAATAAGTTCCATAGTCATAATATAAATAAAACAAAATTTCAAAATATTACTCGGTCAATACAAATGACACGCGACACTGAGATATAAATAACAAAAAACACGCGCTCTATTGCAAAAAATTAAATTAAAATATAGACCATGCTCTAAAACTTAACTAAAAATAAAAACAAAAATTTCAAACTATTTCACGGTCAATACAAATGACACGCGACAATGAGATATAAAAACACCAAAAAACACGCTCGCTATTGAAAAAATTAAATTAAAAATAGACCAAAGGAGGAAAAAATTAGGAAGGAAAAGGAAGAAAAATTACAAAGAGGGATATAATAGTTAATTGAAACAGACTTTTATGCTGATATATATTTTCCTTAAAGCATAGAAATTTTTTATTAATATTTCAATGCTATGAAAATCAAATGTACATGGTGCTTTAAGGTATTTTCTGAAAAAATGTAATTGCAAGACAATTGAAAGAGCTGTAATTTTTTCCCTTCCAGATATTACTCGTGTATCTTCTTTACAAATACGTTTTTCTGTACCTTCACCTTGTCTTTCTCAATGTCGAGACTTCTATTGCCTGTTGTCACAATTCCTGCAGTCTGAAACACAGATGAAACTTTTAACTATTTATTATTAAAGAAAATAAAAATCAAAAGAAATCAAAAGTTAAAACCGGACAAATTTAACAGAAAAATATTGATTTAATGAAAAACAAGTATGAAAAATCATGCGTTAAGCATAGATTATGAAGCACTTTCTAACACTTAATGAAATCTTTAACAAAACTTTGTTATTTAGGGAAATAATAGTGTATAGCCAAATATACATAAATATGTATTCCAGTACATTAGAACAGCCCTGTATTTCATATGTCAGTTCATATAATGGGAAAATTTAGCTTAGCAAGAAAATACCCAGTAGCTTGAGATTTCTTTTTCAGCAATTCATACTATTAGATGGAAACATACTTGAATACTTTTAATCAGCCCTGTAGCTTACATTGTACCTTTATTACACGTCAGCATTAGGCTAAAATTTATTGTAAACTAAAACACTTTTAAAACAACTGAAATCACATTCTCATAAATCATCATTCATACGCGTCCATGTACCGAATTCTTTGCGTGGCCCTGTATACCCTTTTATCTATATTCTGCAAACATTTCTCAGTAAATTGAATGAAGCTCAGCGTAAAAACGCATAGCTTATTTAAGAACCACGTTTAAATAATTTACGCTCATATTCAGAAACGTTGGTGAGCTCTTTATGGGTAGCCCTGTATATCAACCATAACATTTATACACACCATATAATGTACATATATTTAGCGAAATATAAACGCGCATATCATAATTAAAATGCATTTCATCCCTCCATCAGCCATCATCGGACACATATACGGTACTTCGGAAAAATATACTATTTGAAATCTTTTGTATGGCCCTGTAAATGCTATGTACTTCATATTATGCAAGACAGTAGCGTATAATTTATATTAAGCTTCAGAGACATGTATCAATTTTATTATACATGAAAAAGCTTAATATATTTAAAATATGTAATGGGAAACTTTTGATTCGCCCGGTAGATAAACTAATCATGGTAGAAACTTCATTTTCGATTGGGTAAACGTCAATAACGTCCTAAAATTTCATGGCAATCCGAGTATATTAACGATTTTTCCCCATAGGCCGTAATGTAATGGGAAACTTTTGATTCGCCTTGTAGATAAACTAATCATGGTAGAAACTTCATTTTCGATAGGACTTGTGCTAGGGTAAACGTCAATAACGTCCTAAAATTTCATGGCAATCGGAGCATATTAACGATTTTTCCCCATAGGCCGTAATGTAATGGGAAACTTTTGATTCTCTCTGTAGATAAACTAATCATGGTAGATACTTCATTTTCAATAGGGTTCGTGCTAGGGTAAACCTCAATAACGTCCTAAAATTTCATGGCAATCCGAGTATATTAACGATTTTTCCCCATAGGCCGTAATGTAATGGGAAACTTTTGATTCGCCCTGTAGATAAACTAATCATGGTAGATACTTCATTTTCAATAGGGATCGTGCTAGGGTAAACCTCAATAACGTCCTAAAATTTCATGGCAATCCGAGTATATTAACGATTTTTCCCCATAGGCCGTAATGTAATGGGAAACTTTTGATTCGCCCTGTAGATAAACTAATCATGGTAGATACTTCATTTTCAATAGGGTTCGTTCTAGGGTAAACATCAATAACGTCCTAAAATTTCATGGCAATCCGAGTATATTAACGATTTTTCCCCATAGGCCGTAATGTAATGGGAAATTTTGATTCGCCCTGTAGATAAACTAATCATGGTAGATACTTCATTTTCAATAGGGTTCGGGCTAGGGTAAACATCAATAACGTATAAAAATTTCATAGCAATCCGAGTATATTTACGGGAGTTAGAGCGCGGACAGACGGCCAGACGGCCAGACAAACCGAATGCATAAGCACTTTTCAACTTTGTTGGAAAGTGCTAACAAACCGAATGCATAAGCACTTTTCAACTTTGTTGGAAAGTGCTAAAAAACAGGGAAAAGAAAAAAGATGGGTCTTGTGGCTGTAAAGCCACTGAACAAACAAATCTGCGTCAAGATTATAATTATTAAACCATTAGCTAACAGTCTGTGTTAGATGAACTCTCCTGGTAGCAAACCAATATTGATCCAACGTTGCGCCAATATTTCATTTATTGGAAATATTGCAAATAAAACGCCAATATTGCCCCAATATCGGGATGTTTACATTTTGTCCTTATTTAGCCAATATTTGCAGACTATAGTATGCCAATATTGGGGTTTCATTGGAAATATTACCAATAAAACGCCAATGTTGTACAAATATTGGCGTTACATCGGAAATAATTCCAATGAAATTCCAATATTTAACCAATATTGGCGTTTTATTGAGAATATTTCCAATGAAACCCCAATATTGGCATAATAGTGGCTGCAAATATTGGCTGAATAAATGCAAAATGTAAACACCCCAATATTGGAGCAAAATTTTATGCCAGTTTTGCGCCAATGTGCAAATATTGCTCAAAGATGTAGCCAATGTTGTCCCAATATTGTTTGGCTACTGGGGTCGAATCTGAATCCTAACTTAAATCGGGTATACTTTCGTAAAAGAAAATAAACTGAAACCGCGAATCAATATGAACAGAAAAAACTTCTTAAAAAAATTCATAAAAATTTTAAAAAAACACTTCTTAAAAATATCATATTATGGTGCTTTTAAGAAATTGTTTTATACTTACAAATTTTTGGCATCTGAATCTGAATCTAACGTTTGAAATCGATTGTAATTTCATTTTTCCAAATGATTGTTAAAATTTCTTAAATTACATTTATTTTATTTTATTTATCATTATTTTCCATTAAAAATTTCCCAATCAAAATTTTAAAATACAATCATCAGCAGAATAATTATAGAAATAAACTTAAAACCACTTTTCATCTTTTTTCTAATTAAAAGCCATCTTATTTTTTCTGGAAAATGAATTTTGTATATTTTTTAATTATTTCAGTTGTATATTGAATGATTTTAAATTAAATGGAATTAATTAATTAAATGAAAAAAAACTTAAATGAGAATCCTTCATCAGAATGAATCAGTCCTTCGTTTCGCTCAGACAATTAAATTATTAATTTTCAAAAATACGTTTTATATTTACACCTTTCACTCCAATTTTTAAAGAAATAACCATACTCATTTGATTATAAATTAGCATATTTAAAGATAAAAATAAATTGTGTGTTTCAATGTAGATTTTTTCAACGTTTGTATTCGTTAAATCCTGTTTCTATTTATAAAATGCAAGACTTCAGTTCTTCTATTATTAAATTGAAATTTATTTCACTTGCACTAATTTTTCATTTATATTCATGGATTTAGTTTAAGCACTAAATTTATTTTCATTTTTATAATTCATGAAAAAGCTATAAGAATATTTGATGCGATTTTGTCGGAAAATATTTTGAACAGCTTTTTTTTTTTTTTTTTTTCTTTTTAATAACTAAAAACTTGATTTTGAAATAAAATCAAAATTAAATAAGTAAATAAATGGGATAAAAGCTTTTTTTCTGTCATACATAATTCAAATACATGAAATTAATACTGTGGGATATTCATTCTTTTAAAATATCGCAGTATTCGAGAATTGTTTGCTAAATTTAAAAAATAAAATTACTTTTTAAATACTGTTTGATTAACAAATTGCTAATAAAACACGAAAATCAAGTATAAATTTCAAAATCATGCGTATTTTATTATTTAATAACTTATTGTAGTGCTTCTCAATTACATATCATTTTCAATATACAGTCGAGCCTCTATATAACGAAATCCATCGTTCCAGTAAAAAATTCGTTATATAGAGAAATTCGATGTATAGAGTATGATGTTAAAAATAATATTTAATGTGTAAATTTTGAACAAATATTATTTTTGATCTTTTTAATTGAGAATTTGAAATGTTTAAAAGTATATATTAACCTAACATTTTATTTCTTACTTATTTAAGCAGTTTCAAAAAAGAGAAAAGACATTTATTTGAAAGCTTAATGAAAATCAAATGAGGAAGACTTACATAAATTTCAGAGGAAGAAATCTGTAATTTTTTGTCGTTTTGATTTTAAAATTACAATTGTTACGCTCTCAAAAAAAATTCTCAAATTTTAGCAAGGAATTAAAAAATTGTAGTTTATATTTTCCTTCATTTGAAGGTCTCTCTTATGGGCTCTCATTGATTCCTCTCTTATATGAGTAACAATTCAATTGACTGTGTTTTGAGAAGGATGTTGAAAGGTGTGTGGGAGGTGGGATGAACTTGTTAGATTTAAAGAATAAGGAGAGAAGTAACATTTATAAAAAAAAAAACCTCTCCACTGAACGATAAATTAAAAATAAGTGATGGAAAATTGATTCCATATGATTTCGAAGTTTTTTTTAAACTGAATAAATTAAGATCAATTTATGAAAAAATTCGTTATATGGGGATAGATATTTCGCTATATAGAGTCTGTTTTTAATGTAATCATGCGAAAAGGGGACCGTTCTTACTAAAAATTCGTTATATGGAGAAATTCGATGTATGGAGTTTCGTTATATAGAGGTTCGACTGTATTTAAAATAGTATAATATCGATAAAACATACTTCAAATTATATATTCGTAGATCATAATGTAACGAAATTCTTTTAAGTATCCATATTAACGAACTAAAAAATACTACTTATTTCATTAAAAAATAGATCATTGCAGGTAAACATCAATAACACATGTAAATTTTGATGCAATTCAAATAAATTTATGATCTTATAAACAGTAGACTCGTACAAAGCTGCCATGCGATCAAACATATTGATAAACAAAGCGAATTAAAAGATGTTTTTAGTAATGTTCGAAAATGGCGGAAATGTGTTCACAGCATTATAGTAAGTCTTTCGACATCCTTTATCAGTGCTGCAATTAAGATCATCCACAAAACAATTTATGGTTTCTTGTGTGCAAGTAGATTAATGTGCAACATCCTTTAATAGTTCTAAAGAATTTCCTTTATAACCATGTTTATAAATAAATCAGAATTGTATACTTTTTTAGACAAATTTCGGTTCGGTAACTTTTCTGCATTTATTATTTTAATTTTCTATTAAATTAATTGAAATTTAAAAAATGCAAAGATATAAAACACTCAATATATATATATACACACACATATATATATACACGTGATCAGTTACTTTAAAGTATGATAAAAATATTAAATAAATTAAGAATAAATTGTTTATGAAAGTCTCTGCCATGTCTGGAAACACTGCATTATCTACCCTATGTATATAAAATCATAATGAAACAAATTTATGAAACGAATTTGTGAAACAAATTAATGAAACAACTGATTAAATGACTAGTTTTGCTTTACATCAATTTATTCTTAAATATGTAATAGTATGCGGAGAAACAAACACCACAAATCCATATTGATATGCCGATCTCAAAACTATTAATAGAATTTTATAATTTGAATTAGTTTTCAAGATATTATTATTTTTTCTAATTTGAGTTAAATTTCTCTAATGATGGCAACCAAATTTCTCCATTTTTATGGGAAAAGGAAGAATATAGATAACGATTGGGGTTATTAGATTTCTTTTTCTTCTGTCATTTTCAAATTGAATCTTCGGAATTTTTTATTTAATCAAAATTTTTTATTTCAATCAATACGGATGACCATGACATGATTAAAGTAGATTTTTCAAAAATATATGAAAAAATGAAATCTTATATTTAGTTATTCGGTCTCCAAGTACCAATTTATGTCAGAAAATTAAAAATCATCTGTCATTTTAATCGTTGACATAAATTCCATTTACTTCAAAAACCATGGAGGGAAGAGATATATGGAGATGCAGTGTGTCAAGAAGTGGTTTCAAATATGACGGACGTTACAGATGTAAAATTTCCAAGACATCTGTTCCATTACATCTGTCATAATTAATTTACCGATTGGATAATCGTGTTTAAAATTAATCTAATATGATTCACGTTATCATTCAAATTTAAATGCTCTCAGTCGATCCAAACAAAACATAGAACGAATTAATTTTCTGACCTCATCCGTGCATTTTTTTTCTCTAAATGCAAATGATCTGCTTATAATTAAGCATTCTAAAATTGAATTTATTGTATTAGAATTTAAAAATGGTACTCTTAAACGATTTCCAAGCACGTGTTTGTGTTTGGTCCGAATGCAGCGAATTTTAGAGTTACGTCTTTGACGTCACTTTCAACCACTACATTTCATCTCTTTTATTTCTTATTTCTCTGTGATTAAAAATAATAATTCCACCGTAGTTTTTTTTTCTCTTCAGATTACAATTGAACATAAACAAGACTGGCTTAGGGAGAAAATATAGATTCCCTAAGCGTTTTTTTATTCCTATACAGAAAGTATTGTGGATATCTTCTAAATGACATATTTTGTATAAAAATTAATAAAAGGTGAAAGGAAACTAGTAAGGATTATAAATTATTGATACAATTTTGTTATTTTCTTAAATAACTTGCACCTGCATTCTCGTAAGATAAGAAATCAATTTGCGGCGGATTGTGATGTCACGTGAAATCACTCTTTCTTATGCTATAAATTTTTAAAGCTAGCAAAAATTTCTATTGTGATCAAAAGAATTTGTAAAAACAATAATCCGGATATTGCATAGAAATTCAGTTATTTCATACGAATGTATGAAATAACTGAAAGCAAAAAAGTATAAAATTACCTGCTTGGTTTTCATTTTAATTTTAAAAAGAAAATGACATTAATGATGCAAAGATGAGATTATTAGCATTTTTTTCAGTTATAAGAGAATGTTATAAAAATTTGAAACAAAAGTAATCTTTGAATAATATTACTTTTTTTAAAATATTTTGCATTTAGAAATGTTTAAATTTATTAAATTTCCCCTGAAACTATTCTGATATCTGAAACGAATATATAAAATGACAATCGCAAAAAAGGACTACAGAGAGAAAAAAAATTCGCCCTTTAGTTTTCTTTTCTATTTTAATAAGAAAATGACATCAATAATGGAGAAATGACAGGATTCAAGTTTTTCTCTTGAGAATACACAGGAATGCTAATTAACATTTGAAACAAATTGATATTTAAATAACATCACTGAATTATATATTTACACGTAAATCTGAAGAAGAAAAAAATAATTCAGTCATTTCACGAAAAATTAAATTAGAGATAAAAATCAGGCCACAATTTAAATCTATGTATTTAAAATGATTTATTCATGAAAAATGTTAATTTGACGTCACATTCAGAATCACATGGGATAAAAGTAACGCGGCTAACAAATTTGTTTCATTTTATGTCATGAAACAAGTGAGGCATATATGAATCATAAATGAATATATGCATGTATTGCAGCAGCATAAGTGCAAGTTGCCGGCGCCAAACATTTTTGATTTATTCTGTACAAATTACAATTCGATACTTCTTAGAAAATTCTTAAATAACTTCGTAAATAAAATAAGCAATTTCAATTTAAAAAATAAAATTAATATATTTGTGTTTGCATTAAAATAGGAAAAATTAAAACGTGTTACTGACAATATCTAAAATTCGATCAAAACATATTACATAACGGTAAAATTTCATGTATGGTACACCTGCGTTGTTTTAAATATCATTTTTAAATAGATGAAGTTTTTAAGTACCGAACATAACGGAAGAATATTGTCCATAGATTCATTATAAAAGACTGATTGGCAGATATATTTCAAACATAAACATAGTTTTTATGTGGATTTTTAAATGTGTAAATGTGTCAAATGTGTCTGATTTTATCTATCAATTCCCAAAGCAACCGTCAGCTATCGCGACAACGGTGTATGAAGCTACGGTAGCTGAAAAATGAATTATTCAAACAGAAAAGCGTGGTAATCCGAGTACAAAAAATTGTCTTTTTCTTGACAATATAATAAAATCTTTCGTAATTTGGTATTTTTTTAAAGAAAAAGCAAATCACTTTTTTTTTAAACTGAGCTGCGGTTGGCGGACGTATCTCGCAGGGGGTAGAGCCCCTAGTTATATATACAATTACAAATTGCAAATATAAAATTTTTAACAACTATATAATACTGCATATCATAAATTTATGAAATATTTGGCAACGCTAAATTTATTTATTTAAAAAATGCCAAAGTGAATTTACACATTTTTTACTTAGTTTTATTTATTTTCTATGGAGTATATATAAGGTACCTGTACCCAATATGGACACCCTAAGGAAAATGTATTTTTTTCACCCCCATTTTCAAGTCATAGGACTCCAAAAATATGTGACCACTATCCTTGGACTATCATTATTAAAATTAGCGACCTTGTAATTATTCTGGTTTAATTTAAGTGATAAAAAGAAATTTTTTTTTACAAGTGTCCATATAAGGAACTACTTGTCTACAGGTGTTTCCTTATTGACTTTCTACACGGTGTGTATGGAAGAGTCACTTTTTCAAGGGATTTTAGAGGAGAGGGAATAAAAAAAATATATCTTGAAGTATTCGGAGGAGGAGAGGGGACATGCATTTAAAAAGGGGGGGGGGTAATTCTCGTTTTTTACCCTTCGAAGACCCATGCAAAGCCCCTTAGTTACTAGTAAATATTATGAAATAATGTTGTTGGTTTTGCTTAGCTTTATTACATCTGTCTGCGAATTTATATCTGTTATTACTCAGTCCTCACAACATGGACAAATAGAAACTTTTTCACCATGGGCAGTAAGTCACACATAATCCTCATGAACACATCTGCCACATGTGATGCATGGCTGCATATTTGAAAAAGCATAAATACTGCAAAAGAAGCAGTACCAGCTCTCCTTTGTTGAGGAAATCATACCATTGGTACCTACGATTTCGCCAACAGATATCCTATTGGGGGGGGGGCTTCTTTTTATTCTTCTGTAAGGGTTTTTTGGGGGAAGGTTTTTGGGGGCTGGTTCAAATGGCATCTTGTTGAACAAAGATTTTAGCACTTTGATGCCTTTTAAATTTATTGCTTGACAGCGTTGAATTTTTTTTCTTTCTTACAGTTGTAGTCGATGGGGACTTAAGCGGTCCATATTGGGAACCGGGCGTAGTTTTACTAAATTTTGTAACAAATAAATAAGGAAAAAAATTAAAGCAAAATATGCAATAGCAATCGAAAATATTTTTATTAGCTTTCTAAAATACTCCACTTTTCAACATTTAATGCAATTTTACCATATCTAATAAGAATTTAAGCTTACACGTAATTAAGATGAGCACATCTCAAAACAACAAATTTCCTCCTAAATGGCGAACAGCGCGCTTTTTTACACTTTCCAGCTTTAATTATCTTTTCAACTGCTTTTCTTCGCAAAAATGTCGAGTATTACCTTTAAAAATATTAGGGGTGTCCATATTGAGGGCCCTGTCCATTAAGATGGGCCGAAAAAAACTTTTTTTCGATTTTCGATTACGGCGGGTGCGGAAAGTGGCCACTGGTGGCACTCATATAAAAAAATTCATACAAAAAAATTGAGATTTTTCGGACATTTCCTTACCCTGCCGCAAACGGCTTGAAGTTTTGCAAAAATGTTCATTTTTGAACTTTTTTCGAAAAAAATTAAAAAATGTTAAATTAAATTTATTTTAGTTGTATTTACTTGAAAAGGCATATTTAATGTGCCAAATGTTTAAATAATATCTGATCATGCATTATTTAATATCTATGTGTATTATAACTTAGGCTATTTTTATAGCTTTTTCGCGTATAACAGGCAAAAGTTGTATTTGTTTGAATCGATCGTTAGTTTCTATATTATTTATGTCCCTTGGTCTTCTTTGTATTTTTTCTATGTGTCAAATGTCATATATTTGCGGAAAACACAGCAGTACACTTCAAAAACAAATCTGGAAGGTGAGAAAGTGATGAAGCAGGACTCTAAGCGAGCGCAATGACTCGTCGTAATACTCAGGGAGTAAAGGACGAAATAGCTGAGAGCCAAAATGCGATAAAGGATTCTTATTATTTATCCTTGCTCAGTAACCTGCGACATTTGTTCAGTGTTAACATGAAACCTTTTTGTAGTGATTATACAGTGCTTTTTGGGTCGTTTAATGTGCCATTATATTGTTTTATGTGTTTTATTACAACGAGTTTAGAAATGGCTAGTATAAAGGGCCATGACAATGCAAAGACACGCAATAGCGTGAAAAGTAACTTTTTGGGGGTGTTGGCGCCACCTTTGTTGTTATGACGTCGAATGACGTAAGCATATACCCCCCGCCCACAGATGTTTCCCTCCAGTTTGTTATGGACGCCGCCAAGACAGTCACTGCTCTCAGAACGCATTTTAATAAAAAACTACAGTCTGCTACTAAAGTAATCGAAATTTTTTAATTCATATTTATATCGCATCGCAACATTAACATTATGGGCTGTCGAGCTCAGAGGTATTTATATTTAAAAAATAATAATAGTTTGTTTAAAATAGTGAATTGACAGTGCAGACGAATATTTTTTCTTTCTTCGAACAATTCAATCGTCAAGCATAGAACAACATCTGCAGTTTTGGTAAAAGTGTTACGCAATTATCGCAAGAAAGAGTAAGCACAGACGAAATACGAAATCACCTATTTACCAGAAAAGGTAAGAAACATTCGATTATTCCTTTTGATTTCATAAGTTTCTAAAATGGATGCAATTGAAAAAATAAAAAAGAAACGCGCAACTGTAAGGACAGCTGTAACTAAGCTTATAACTAAAATTGATACTTTAATTAATGAAGAAAATAAAGAAACCGATGAGTATTTAGAAATTTTGGAACAGTTAAATGAAAAGGAAGAATCGCTGAAATATTTAAATAGCAAGATAGAAGCTGCCATAAGTATTGCGAAAGATTATGAAAATGATATTACCATTAGTGAAGAATATACTGAGAATATTGTAAGAGCTAAATTCCAAATTAAGAAACAAATTAAGCATTTAGAAGAGGGTAAGGTTCTCAATCCAAGTCAACTAAAACCTACTAATACAAATGACTCATTTAATATTAAATTACCGGAAATACCGCTCCCGAAATTCTCAGGAAAACCGGAAGATTGGAGTTCATTCAAATTACAATTTGATAATAATATAACATCTAATGAGCAATTATCTGAAACTCAAAAACTTCATCATTTATCAGCAGCTTTAACAAACGAAGCAAAAGTTTTGCAAACGACAGAAGATACATTCGCTTCCTTAATTCAGGCATTAAAATATAGGTATGAAAACAATAGAATAGCTGTAGAAATACATATAAATTCACTTTTCGAAGCAGATAAAATTATACAACCTTCTGCTAAAGATTTGCGGAATTTAGTTGGCACCGTAAAGAAAAGCATTCGCGCATTAAAGGTTTTAGATTACACAAGGAACAATCTTTCCGACGTTCTAATTCTGAATATTTTTCTTCAAAAATTGGATAAAGATACGCGAAAAAGTTACGAAATGAGTATCAGTTCAAATGAAGTTCCAGAATTAGACAACTTAATACTATTTTTAGAGAAACGTTCTCAAATCTTGGAAAATATCAGTAAAAACATTTCAGCAAAACCCAAGACAAATCAAGAGCGTCATTCTAAACAAAAATCTCTCTTTGTTAAGTCAACTAATTTAATTAATTCATGTGTGTTATGTAAGCAAAATCATGCAATTTATAAGTGCGATACATTTTTGAAATCAAATGCCTCTCAGAGAAAAGAAATAGCAATGAAACACAAACTTTGCTTTAATTGTTTAAGTAATCAGCACACGATTGCTAATTGCAAATATAAAAATATTTGCAACATTTGTCAGTCACGACATAATACGTTACTTCACAGAAATACAAACACTTCCTTTCCGAACAAAATTAATTAAGTTAATCCCATCGAGCAAGGTAATAAACTGAATCCGAATGCACAAGAGTTTTTCGGACAGACAGAAGTTAAATCACTTCTATCGCCTTCTTTATCTTGCGTTAATAATGGAAATAAATCTGTTATTCTCTCCATTGCTTTAGTTTGGGTTTTTAACCCTCATTCTGGTAGTTATTTACAAGCACGTGTAATACTGGACTCAGGAAGTATGTCCAATATTGTAACATCAGAATTTGCTGATCGACTAGGAATTCCATTAAAGAGATTGAAAATCGCGATATCAGGATTAGGTGGAAAAGAAATGAACATTAAATATAAGGTGCATGCGAAAATTCTAAATGGAAATGGATCCTTTGAAACATCATTAGATTTCCTTGTTGTTTCAAAAATAACCGATTCACTCTCAGTCACAAAATTGAATATTCATAACTTGAAAATTCCTCATCAGTTAGCAGATCCAAAATTTAGCGTTCCTGGCAAAATTGACATGCTACTCGGAGCACAATCCTTCTTTGATATAATAAAGGATGGAGAAATTCGAATTCCAAACAACAATTTAGTTTTCCGAAATTCAGTATTCGGATATATCGCAACAGGAACCGCAGATACGATCAGTCATACGCAATATTGTGGTTTTATTTCGCAGTCTCAAAGCATTGATGAATGTTTAGAAAAATTTTGGAAATTGGAAACCATTCATGAACCTTGCAAAATTCTGAGTAAAAAGAAGAATACTGTGAAGAACATTACAAAACTACGCATAAAAGAAATGACGCTGGTAGATATATAGTGCAGATGCCTACCAAGGATTTGGAAAAGTTGGGTGATTCTAAAAAGCTTGCGAAAAAACGTCTGAATCAGTTGTGGAGAAGATTATCTAAAGAGAAAACTATGAAGATATTATACCAGCAATTCATGCAAGAATACTTAGAGTTAGGCCACATGGAGAAGGTTACAGATGCTCAATCCGAACATCCAGATAATAATTTATGTTACTACTTGCCACATCACGGAGTTCTCAGACCAGACAAAACCACAACAAAATTAAGGGTGGTATTCAATGCATCCGCGGCAACTACATCTGGTTTCAGTCTCAATGATTGTCTGCTAAAAGGAGAAGTGAAAGAAGACATATTTGAAATTATGATAAGATTTTGTATTTACAAGTATGCTTTTACTACAGACATTCCAAAAAATGTTCAGACAAATTTTAATTCATCCATCTCAACGCGATCTTCTAAGAATTGTGTGGAAGACAGATGAGAACGAAGAAACTGCTGTTTACAGATTGAATACAGTCACGTATGGAACTTGCTGTGCACCGTTTCTCGCAATACGGACACTGAAACAATTAGCCATCGATGAATCATCACAATTCTCTTTGGCTGCTGAAGTAATAAGAGAAGATGTCTACATGGACGATATTGTTACAGGCGCACATGACCTAGATACAGCTACAGAACTCCAGCAGCAGTTATGCAACATGCTAAAAACCTGCGGCATGTCCCTTCACAAATGGAATTCCAACTCAAATGAATTGATGAACAGTAAGCCACAGGAAGTTCAAGAACATAATTTTTCCGTAAATTAAGAATCAACAAGCAAAACTCTAGGGGTTATTTGGAAACCCGTTGAAGATCAATTTATGTTCAAGATTTCAGTAACAGAGAAATCATCATACACGAAACGAGATGTGCTGAGCACCATTGCAAGATTGTACGATCCCTTAGGTCTTTTTGGACCAGTTATTACTCGAGCAAAGATATTTCTTCAGAAATTATGGCTCCTGAAGTTAGGTTGGGAAGATGAAATCCCAGATCCAGTTGCAAGTGAATGGATAAATTTTGTGTCATCTCTAAAATTAATCGAAGAAATTAGAATCGACAGATACATTCTAACCGATTCTTTTCAGAAATTAGTGTTGTTAGGATTTTCAGATGCTTCGGAATTAGCTTATGGAGCTGCAGTTTATATGCATCGCACAAATGAAACAAGTACTGTAACAACTAAGCTGATTGCGAGTAAGTCTCGCGTGGCCCCATTAAAGACAATTTCCATACCTTGCCTGGAACTCTCAGCTTGCCTACTTCTTTCTCAACTAATAGAGAAAATTCGGCTTTCTTTAAAAATGCTAGTAAGTGACATTTATTTGCATACAGACTCAAAAATCGCAATTGCTTGGATCAGTACACCGCCAAACAAACTAAAAACCTTTGTTGGCAACAGAGTATCCAAGATACAAACCTTAACTGAAAACTGTCATTGGAAACATGTCCCATCGCATTTAAACCCAGCAGATGTTATATCACTTGGACTAGGTCCTCAAGAACTTTTCAACATGAATCTTTGGTGGAATGGTCCCCCGAACTTTCACCCACCTTCATCTTCAGATGAATCCAATGACAATATAGACATTCTATCACAAGAACTGTACTCGCATGAACTTAAAAAAAACAGACAATGTCAGTTTAATTTCTATTTCTGAAAATTCATTTGTAAATGATTTTCTTAATTTAAGTAACAACTACTTAAAATTAATACGTATTCTAAGTTTTATTTTCAGATTTATATTTAATGTTAAAAATAACATTCGACGAAGTGGTCCACTCACAACAGAGGAACTTCATAATGCCAAGCACTATCTCATCAAAATGGTGCAGGTAAAATCTTTCGAGTATGAAATCAAAATCCTTGAAAAGGGTGAAATTCCCAAGAAGGGCCAGGTGAGTTGTTTAAATCCCTTTCTTGATAAGCAGAAATTTTTACGGGTAGGTGGTAGGTTAAATAATTCTGACTTATCCTTTGACAAAAAATTCCCGATATTGCTCCCAAAAAATCATAAATTGACTTTATTGATCATGACATATTTTCATCTTAAATATTTACATGTTGGAGCCCAAACTTTACTCTATCTTATTAGGCAAGAATTTTGGCCACTGGGTGGTAGAAATACTGCCAGAAAAATTGTCCATGACTGCATAATTTGTTTCAAAAATAAACCTAAATGTATTGAGCAAATTGTGGGAAATCTTCCCTCAGAAAGAATTACTCCTAGTTCCCCATTCACTAATGTAGGGATTGATTTCTGTGGCCCCTTTTATATTAAATACAAGGGTCAAAGAAAAGGTATTTACAATAAATGTTATGTTGCTATTTTTATTTGTTTCGTAACAAAGGCCATACATTTAGAAGTGGTTACTGACTTAACTTCAGAAGCAATGATAGCAACATTAAAGAGATTTTTCAGTAGGAGAGGTAAAAGTTCTTCTATCTGTACTGACAATGCAAAAATTTTTGTTGGAGACAGTGCAGAGTTAAAACGTTTGGCAAACATGATTAGAAACCCCCCAGATGTTTTAGCGGATTATTTAACAAGTGAGGAAATCGCCTGGAATTTCATTCCACCCAGGACACCCAATTTTGGTGGTTTGTGGGAAGCTGCAGTGAAGTCGTTTAAGCATCATTTAAGAAGAACTGTAGGAAATTCGCGATTAACTTTTGAGAAATTTTTAACAGTTACCGCACAAATTGAAGCCATTTTAAACAGTCGGCCCCTCACGCCCATGTCTTCTGACCCCAATGATTTTGAAATTCTAACTCCAGGCCATTTTCTTATAGGTAGACCTCTAAGCAGTGTGTCTGAACCTGATCTCACTGAAGAACCCGATAATTATATGTCTCAATGGCAAAGATTAAATAAAATGGTCCAATTTATTTGGCGAATGTGGAAATTAGATTATCTTAATAATTTACAAGCCAGACATAAATGGCAATTCGAAAAAGATAATGTTATTCCAAATTCAATGGTCCTTTTAAAAGAGGTTAATCTTCCACCCTGCAAATGGACTATTGGTAGAGTTCAGGAAGTAGTTATCGGACCAGATGGTAAGGTTAGAGTGGCATTAGTTAAAACCCCTCAGGGTATTTTCAAAAGAGGCATATCGAAATTATGCTTACTTCCTTGTCAATAAACTGACAAATTATTATATGAATATGTTTAACCATTTCACTGTAACTCATTATGTAACAAAATGTTTGAAGTCTAATTATTCATTGTTCTATTCATTATTATTATATTATGCATCTTTATTGTATTGTATATTATTTATTGTAAATTTAGATATTGTATTGTATATTGAAATGATATTTCAACGTGGGGCGGTATGTTGGCGCCACTTTTGTTGTTATGACGTCGAATGACGTAAGCATATACCCCCCGCCCACAGATGTTTCCCTCCAGTTTGTTATGGACGCCGCCAAGGCAGTCACTGCTCTCAGAACGCATTTTAATAAAAACTACAGTCTGCTACTAAAGTAATCGACATTTTTTAATTCATATTTATATCGCATCGCAACATTAACAGGGGGCGTCATGCATATTGAAAGAATTGCAATTGCCACTTATGCTGATAATCATGCGCCACTACTACTGGTTGCTTCACCATGTAGAAGTTGTGGCAGCAGAGGATTGGAATCTCGGCATCGATAAAAACAAAGTCAGAAGAGAGAAATAGATACTTGGAAAGAAGATACAGGCAGAAGAAGTTATTGAAAGAAGGAAAATTAAAAGCATATTTTTTGATGGTAGAAAGGATAAAAGTATATTAAGAGGAAGAAAAATAACAAGCGGCACCGTCGAGAGAAAGGCGAGGAACACATCACCGCGTTCTGGACGCGGAAAAGAAATAGCAAAATCATTATACAATCTTCCAAGTCACCACAAGTTAGACTTTTCTGAACTGACGAGGTATCAAGGTAACGGAACGAGGTATCAAGTGACCCGAGTATTCCTAACCAGGTTCAAACAACACGGTGATGTGTTCCGCGCCTTTCTCTCGACGGTGCCGCTTATTATTTTTCTTCCTCTTAATATATTTTTATCCTTTCTACCATCAAAAAATATGCTTTTAATTTTCCTTCTTTCAATAACTTCTGCCTGTATCTTCTTTCCAAGTTTCTATTTCTCTCTTTTGACTTTGTTTTTATCGATGACGAGATTCGTATCCTCTGCTGCCACAACTTCTACATGGTGAAGCAACCAGTAGTTGTGGCGCATGATTATCAGCATAAGTCGGCTCCCAAAAAGTTACTTTTCCCGGTATCGCGTGTCTTTGCATTGTTATAGCCCTTTATACTAGCCATTTCTAAGCTCGTCGTAATAAAACGCACAAATCACTATAATGGCACATTAAACGACCCAAAAAGCACTGTATAATCACTATAAAAGGGTTTCACGTTAACACTGAACAAATGTCGCAGGTAACTGAGCAACGATAAATAATAAGAATCCTTTATCGAATTTTGGCTCTCAACTATTTCGTCTTTCACTCCCTGAGTATTACGCCGAGTCATTGCGCTCGCTTAGAGTGCTGCTTCACCACTTTCTTACCTTTCAGATTTGTTTTTGAAGTATACTGATGTCTTTTCCCCAAATATATGACGTTTGATACATAGAAAAAATATAAAGAAGACCAAGAGACATAAATATTATAGAAACTAACGATCGATTCAAACAAATACAACTTTTGCCTGTTATACACGAAAAAGCTATAAAAATAGCCTAAGTTATAGTACACATAGATATTAAATAATGCATGATCAGATCTTATTTAAACATTTGGTACATTAAATATGCCTTTTAAAGTAAATACAACCAAAATAAATTTAATTTAACATTTTTAATTTTTTTCGAAAAAAGTTCAAAAATGAACATTTTTGCAAAATTTCAAGCCGTTTGCGGCAGGGTAAGGAAACGTCCAAAAAACCTCAATTTTTTTGTATGAACTGAATGCCACCAGTAGCCACTTTTCCGCACCTGCCATAATCGAAAATCGAAAAAAAATTTTCGGCCCACCCTACTGTCCATATAGGGTACAAATACCTTATATATATATATATATATATATTTCTCCCACAAAATAAAATGTTCTCCAGTTTATAAGTGTTAATAAAATATTTTACTGAACAAAAGTGATCTTTTCAGCACTCATATCGAATAGAATATAAAAGGCATTACATGACTTATAAGTTACTTTGTTATAAATTTTGTTGCATTTTACCTGTTAACATAAAAGTCCGGAAAGTATAAAATCCCAGCAAGGAAAATTATTCACATTAATTTCGTTTTAAAAACAAAAGACACTTTAATAGAAAACCAATCTAGTGCTCTTCAAAACACCAGGAAGCATTTCGCATGTGTTCCTTTTCAGAATCATCGGAGTTTTTGTTCTAATTTTAAATCGATGAAACTGTAGCTAGATTATAATGTATGTAGACACTTAAATGGATTTTCTTGTCGTACATGATTTGTTGTTCCTAAATGTTGATAAATGTCACATTTTTCAGCCATACATCTATGAAATTTTATTAAATTTTTCTTATTGAGAGTATTTTATATCTTTGGTGCTTTATTAAACATTAAAAAATATAACAATTTAAATTTTAAACTCAAACTTCAATTTTAGTATACTTCATAAACAAATATTTTGTTTGTGAAAAATGTTTCATGCTATTAATACCTTTGATGTTTTATAAAAATATAGGGCCATAAAAACTATAATATTTAGACGTAAAAATTAGTACCATGTATTTTGCCATAAAAATTAATTTATACAGCTTATAAAATATACATGGAGGCAACAAAATTATGTTGACTGTATTGAGTTGCAATACTACTCAAATTAAATTCTTCGGATATTCCTAAAATGTAAGTTCAAAAATTTTTAATCATGAAAATAAAATTTCCACTGTTGGAAACATATTCAAATTATTTTAATGAATGTTTTATACATATATTCCATAAATTTTTAAAAACACAACACAATATTTAAAGATAAAAAACCAACGATTATAAATGCACAAATAAAGTAAGAAGAGGTAGCACCTCTTACTACCTCTTGCTACCTCTTCTTACTTTATTTGTGCATTTATAATCGTTGGTTTTTTATCTTTAAACATTTTTGCACAAAGGCTTTATTTGCTATTTTAACTACACAATATGCCAAAATTTATATGAGTTTGGAAATGAACAAACAGTCGAAAATTCCCTTTCTTGAATTTACACCAATAACGAAAATCTGTAAAAAGTATTTAATGGAACATTGTATATGATCTACAGAATAAATACACATAGAAAATACTCAAAAAATTAGAAATAAAAATGTGTATATAAAAAAACACACTTCCAACAATTATGATTCATTTACAGTTCAGTAATGGAATTATGTTGTATATATTGTGTTCTAGAATAATTTTCTTCTGGTGTACCATGGTAATGTACACAAATTTCAATATTATTTTAGATATCGCAGTATGATATGCATACAATGGTAACAATTTTTTCTACAGAACGTAATGTCATGAAATTTTTTTAAGTGTCCCTGTAAACGAACATCAAATGTTACAATAATGTTAACTAATAATGTTATTCGATTTTTTCGCAATGTTTCTTAAATTCGACCAATAAATTATTCATCATTGTGGTTCATCTTTGTGCTTGTTCTACAAACAAAGGTATGAAAATAGCTAAAATTGGGAACACGAAAACACATTGTTCAACCTACTAGTGAACCTCTAGTGGTATTAATTTTTGTCTTCTGCACCACTTCACTTCCGCCAGTCATGCACTGTAAAAAAAGGGTCGATCTACTAAAAAACTTAGTGATCCTTGTAATTACTAAAAAATTTTTAGTAATCTTAGTCGGTTACAAGAAAAAGAATTACTAGAAAAAAGTTAGCAACGAATAGAGTTAATAGTTTTATATTTTTAATAGCTATTACTAAAACTCACTTTGTGTGCCCTTGATAGCATAGTGGTTATGGTAACGGACTCCAGGCTAAAAGGTCCCGAGTTCGATACTGGCCTACTCCCCGAATGTATGTAGTGCAAGTACTCGTTAATAAAGGGATTATGAAAATCCTGTCGGAGCCGGTAGAAATGTTTGGTGCTGCCATTTACTGCAGTTTTGTCGAAAATCTTCCGCTTCAGACGTCTGGATGCAGCTCGAAGGAAGTTCCTGCCCTTCGGGCGCACGTAACTGTTATTAAAAATAATATTGGAGCTATTACTAAAATTTGCTTGGTGGCTCATACTAAAAATTTTTAAGTTAGTTATACAAAAAATTCTTTTGTTCAGTTTACAAAAAAAATGTTTGTTTCACTTGCAAAAAAAAAGTTTGTAATGGTTACTAAAAAATTCTGTGGAATACAAATTTACTAAAAAATTTTTAGTAACCTCTTGAATTTTTTTTACAGTGAATTACAGATCATTAGATTACTTTATTACTATTCTTCCAGAAAATAAACGTTTTTTCTTGTTCTTGATGACATAGGTTTTTAAACTGTCGGCTCTTGGGCTATTAAGCAGTCGTTATTTTCATCGGAGTCTTTTGTTTGTCGGACATACATTTTTTACACCTTGGATTGGCATATTGACCGTACCTGTTTAATTAAATATAACAATCTTGTTAAATTTCAAGTTCATGCTCTAGTGATTTTATTCAAATTGTACTTTATAATTTTTTCAGAATATTCTCAGTTCGTTTCGCATTTTTATTTTTCATATTATATATTGTTTTATTTTTTTGAGATGGTTCTTTAGGATGCATTTATACTTTAAAAGTAACCACCATACCCAATTGTAGATTTTTACTTCCAATCTATCACAATAATAGCAAATTAAAACTATTCTATTCCTAGGGTTTCTTTGTAAGTTTCGATTTTTTTTTATTCTCCTGTGTCAACATTTACGTTTTAAAATTAACAACCATTTTAAATTCAACTTCATTCCTCTAAAACATCTAAACAACTCATAACTTTGATAGCTTTTGTAACTTTTTCAATTATTTCTTACAGTTATCTTTTTTTAGAAACAGTTATCAGTGAATATTTACATTTTAAAATTACAAGCATTCTAAATATCAGGATTCTTTCTCTAAAGATATCACATTAATTGCAATTTTATATAATTTTTCCCATGGGTATGCTCAGAAATAATAGCACCAGCACGAAAGAAAGCCTATGTTTAATCAGAGTCTGTCATAATCATTTTAAAAACTTTAATTTTCAAATTGTTTCCGTAATTCCAGAGATTACCTCCTATTGTATTAAACATTTTATCGTAAAATCGTATTTCACCATACATTGACATCAAAGTTTCTATCTGTGTTGATTAGCTGCTCATGCACAAACTGAATATCATTTAACGTGGTCCTTTTTTCAGATAAAAATCACACTCAATTTTTTTTCAAAAATTTTGTTTACATAAAGAACGAAATTTTGGAACTACTTGGTTATCCCGTCACCCGATTTCGCTAAATTATACAAATCGCCAAACTACTAGCCAAATTATAACTATTGACGTAATTTTTATTTTAAATAGTAGAATAGTATTATAATTAGTAGAATTTTTAATAAAAATACGAATAAAAATTCCAAATAAAATTCACTTATTGACGTTTTAATCACGCGTATTGTATATAATGTCATTGAATTTGACATTGACGATCATCCATTATTGGCATTTAATCTTACATTTTGGCGATAGTTTTTTGGTCAACGGGGTAACCAAGAAATATCAAACTTTTAAATGTCAATAACTTTAAATGACTACATTTTTTAAGATATCTCTTCTCTTAAAAATTAATTTTATTTTAAAGATCTTTCTAAAAGTTAACTTTTTACACTTTTATTCGAAAAAATAACCTCGAGGGAAAATATAGTTTTAGCATATTAAACTTGAAATCGTGGTACCTAAATTGATTTCCGCTACTGAAATGTAGGTAGTACAGGATAATTGGCGGGTTTATCGCAGTTGGCATAATTTGTTAATTAAACAACAGTTTTTTGCTTTTTAAGGATAGAAATTTTATTTTTTAAACTTAATTTTACAAAAGCACGTTGATTGAATCACTACATGCCCGAAAATGCACTTTATACGTTTTTCTGTCCCTTTTTAAGTCTGCAGCTTGATTGAACCAAAAAATTTTTGAGAAAGAAAAAATTATCATTTTCTGTATCTCAACACTCTTATAAAAATCCTGAATCTCCGTTTTAATAGTTTTATATAGATGAGTTTGATCTCAAATTGAAGCTTTTATTCATTAGTTTCTTCTAGTTTTCGTTTTATTTGTTTGCGATACTTTATTTCATAAATATCTGATTTTTTAAAATGCCATGTTTGGTCGATTTAGCATAGAAAAGATGTCTCGAATATAATAAGCAGTAAAACGGCCGTTATGTTCTTAGCGTTTCCTCGTTTGGCAAGCATATTTTTTTTCTAACTTGAATTGCAGAATAGCTGTCCAGCTTGATAAGGCTATTTCTTTTTTTATGGGGGGGGGGGGGGTTTAAAGAAATAGTAAAACGGCCGTTATGTTCTTAGCGTTTCCTCGTTTGGCAAGCATATTTTTTTTCTAACTTGAATTGCAGAATAGCTGTCCAGCTTGATAAGGCTATTTCTTTTTTTATGGGGGGGGGTTAAAGAAATAGTAAAACGGCCGTTATGTTCTTAGCGTTTCCTCGTTTGGCAAGCATATTTTTTTTCTAACTTGAATTGCAGAATAGCTGTCCAGCTTGATAAGGCTATTTCTTTTTTTATGGGGGGGGGGGGAGTTTAAAGAAATAGTAAAACGGCCGTTATGTTCTTAGCGTTTCCTCGTTTGGCAAGCATATTTTTTTTCTAACTTGAATTGCAGAATAGCTGTCCAGCTTGATAAGGCTATTTCTTTTTTTATGGGGGGGGGGGAGTTTAAAGAAATAGTAAAACGGCCGTTATGTTCTTAGCGTTTCCTCGTTTGGCAAGCATATTTTTTTTCTAACTTGAATTGCAGAATAGCTGTCCAGCTTGATAAGGCTATTTCTTTTTTATGGGGGGGGGGGAGTTTAAAGAAATAGTAAAACGGCCGTTATGTTCTTAGCGTTTCCTCGTTTGGCAAGCATATTTTTTTTCTAACTTGAATTGCAGAATAGCTGTCCAGCTTGATAAGGCTATTTCTTTTTTTATGGGGCGGGGGGGGGAGTTTAAAGAAATAGTAAAACGGCCGTTATGTTCTTAGCGTTTCCTCGTTTGGCAAGCATATTTTTTTTCTAACTTGAATTGCAGAATAGCTGTCCAGCTTGATAAGGCTATTTCTTTTTTTTATGGGGGGGGGAGTTTAAAGAAATAGTAAAACGGCCGTTATGTTCTTAGCGTTTCCTCGTTTGGCAAGCATATTTTTTTTCTAACTTGAATTGCAGAATAGCTGTCCAGCTTGATAAGGCTATTTCTCTTTTTATGGGGGGGGGGGAGTTTAAAGAAATAGTAAAACGGCCGTTATATTCTTAGCGTTTCCTCGTTTGGCAAGCATATTTTTTTTCTAACTTGAATTACAGAATAGCTGTCCAGCTTGATAAGGCTATTTCTTTTTTTATGGGGGGAGTTTAAAGAAATAGTAAAACGGCCGTTATGTTCTTAGCGTTTCCTCGTTTGGCAAGCATATTTTTTTTCTAACTTGAATTGCAGAATAGCTGTCCAGCTTGATAAGGCTATTTCTTTTTTTATGGCTGGGGAGTTTAAAGAAATAGTAAAACGGCCGCTATGATCTTAGCGTTTCCTCGTTTGGCAAGCATATTTTTTTTCTAACTTGAATTGCAGAATAGCTGTCCAGCTTGATAAGGCTATTTCTTTTTTTATGGGGCGGGAGTTTAAAGAAATAGTAAAACGGCCGTTATGTTCTTAGTGTTTCCTCGTTTGGCAAGCATATTTTTTTTCTAACTTGAATTGCAGAATAGCTGTCCAGCTTGATAAGGCTATTTCTTTTTTTATGGGGGGGGGAGTTTAAAGAAATAGTAAAACGGCCGTTATGTTCTTAGCGTTTCCTCGTTTGGCAAGCATATTTTTTTTCTAACTTGAATTGCAGAATAGCTGTCCAGCTTGATAAGGCTATTTCTTTTTTTATGGGGGGGGGTTTAAAGAAATAGTAAAACGGCCGTTATGTTCTTAGCGTTTCCTCGTTTGGCAAGCATATTTTTTTTCTAACTTGAATTGCAGAATAGCTGTCCAGCTTGATAAGGCTATTTCTTTTTTTATGGGGGGGGGAGTAAAGAAATAGTAAAACGGCCGTTATGTTCTTAGCGTTTCCTCGTTTGGCAAGCATATTTTTTTCTAACTTGAATTGCAGAATAGCTGTCCAGCTTGATAAGGCTATTTCTTTTTTTATGGGGGGGGGGAGTTTAAAGAAATAGTAAAACGGCCGTTATGTTCTTAGCGTTTCCTCGTTTGGCAAGCATATTTTTTTTCTAACTTGAATTGCAGAATAGCTGTCCAGCTTGATAAGGCTATTTCTTTTTTATGGGGGGGGGGGGAGTTTAAAGAAATAGTAAAACGGCCGTTATGTTCTTAGCGTTTCCTCGTTTGGCAAGCATATTTTTTTTCTAACTTGAATTGCAGAATAGCTGTCCAGCTTGATAAGGCTATTTCTTTTTTTATGGGGCGGGGGGGGAGTTTAAAGAAATAGTAAAACGGCCGTTATGTTCTTAGCGTTTCCTCGTTTGGCAAGCATATTTTTTTTCTAACTTGAATTGCAGAATAGCTGTCCAGCTTGATAAGGCTATTTCTTTTTTTTATGGGGGGGGGAGTTTAAAGAAATAGTAAAACGGCCGTTATGTTCTTAGCGTTTCCTCGTTTGGCAAGCATATTTTTTTTCTAACTTGAATTGCAGAATAGCTGTCCAGCTTGATAAGGCTATTTCTCTTTTTATGGGGGGGGGGAGTTTAAAGAAATAGTAAAACGGCCGTTATGTTCTTAGCGTTTCCTCGTTTGGCAAGCATATTTTTTTCTAACTTGAATTACAGAATAGCTGTCCAGCTTGATAAGGCTATTTCTTTTTTTATGGGGGGGAGTTTAAAGAAATAGTAAAACGGCCGTTATGTTCTTAGCGTTTCCTCGTTTGGCAAGCATATTTTTTTTCTAACTTGAATTGCAGAATAGCTGTCCAGCTTGATAAGGCTATTTCTTTTTTTATGGCTGGGGAGTTTAAAGAAATAGTAAAACGGCCGCTATGTTCTTAGCGTTTCCTCGTTTGGCAAGCATATTTTTTTTCTAACTTGAATTGCAGAATAGCTGTCCAGCTTGATAAGGCTATTTCTTTTTTTATGGAGGGGGAGTTTAAAGAAATAGTAAAACGGCCGTTATGTTCTTAGCGTTTCCTCGTTTGGCAAGCATATTTTTTTTTCTAACTTGAATTGCAGAATAGCTGTCCAGCTTGATAAGGCTATTTCTTTTTTATGGGGGGGAAGTTTAAAGAAATAGTAAAACGGCCGTTATGTTCTTAGCGTTTCCTCGTTTGGCAAGCATATTTTTTTTCTAACTTGAATTGCAGAATAGCTGTCCAGCTTGATAAGGCTATTTCTTTTTTTATGGGGCGGGGGTTTAAAGAAATAGTAAAACGGCCGTTATGTTCTTAGCGTTTCCTCGTTTGGCAAGCATATTTTTTTTCTAACTTGAATTGCAGAATAGCTGTCCAGCTTGATAAGGCTATTTCTTTTTTTATGGGGGGGGGGGAGTTTAAAGAAATAGTAAAACGGCCGTTATGTTCTTAGCGTTTCCTCGTTTGGCAAGCATATTTTTTTTTCTAACTTGAATTGCAGAATAGCTGTCCAGCTTGATAAGGCTATTTCTTTTTTTATGGGGGGGGGGGGTTAAAGAAATATAAATATTTTTCTTGCTTGCTGATTTCTAATATTTCAGCTACTTGAGCTCTTTACATTACTAAATTACTTAACCTCATTAATCTCTATTCAATTTTTAAAGAAATTTTAAAGACCGCTATAAACTAAGCAACAGTTTGCAATTCCGTCAACTACTATTCATAATCAACTTTTAGCGCAATTTAATCGAAATCTAAAATTTGTAATTTGAATTTTTTGCCGTGTGTCATCACATATCTATCGATATATCTATCCATCTATCTATCTGTATCTATCTATCTTTATGTATTTATCTATATCTATAGCAAAAATTATGAAAACGTCCCAGCAGTTCAGAATATGTTGCAAAGTAGAAAAAAATAAGTTGAATTAATAATTAATTTAAGAAAAATAGAACGTAAGTAATTTTCAGTGTTCATTCCCTGTAGACTGTAATGCGTTGGAAATCTTTTACATAAGCTAATATATATTTTTTTCATTTTTGTACAAACCATACATTTTGAACAATTACAATCAAATGACGACAAACTATAAAAATTCTTTTTATGCAGCCTATATTAAAAATATACTTTTGATAAGAGTAAAATTATTAAAAGCTCATTGAAACTCATTAGAACCTATCACTTTTTACAGTAATTGAGTTTTTTACGTCCATGTAAAAGAAATATAAATGAGAACATCAATAGCATACATGAATTGTAGTAATATACTTCTATTACACAAATTATCCCTGGTGTAATCCTAAAAGTTATTTCAAATGAAAAAAATGCCCAACCCATTGGAAACAAACACATTGAAAAAATCAAAATCGTTGACGATATGGAATTGGAACTTTTTGTCACTTTCTGTATATCCCCTAAAAAATATTGTATATGTATGTTCAGTTTAGATTGTAAACGGACAGTGTATTTGGAAACCCATATTAAACCATTATTGGGAATAAAATCTCAAACCTTATAGTTTTACTACATTCTTTTGTGCTGATCTATGGAAGGGCACTGAATGTTGTTCCTGTAGAAGATATTCACATTACACTTCAAAACAAAATTCATTTAACTATAGTAAGATTATGATAACATGATTATAAGACATTAAAAAAAAACATTGGTTACAGTAATATAACCCATATATTTTTTGAAAAAAGTTTTAATCATAGCCCAGCTCAGCCGTTAACTTCTACATAGTTTTCTACTGCGGTGTGGTTACAAACTCTTTCGTACAGAAAGTTCTGACGAAAAATTCTTATTATAGCTTTTCGTTTTTTATATTAATATTTTTTATTATTAAATAATTGCCAAAGGCTGAGATATGTTTATCAATGAATATCTGTATATATGTAAATGTTTCACTTATATTTTAATATCGTAATCTATATCCCTTATGTTGGAGACTTTAAAAAATATTGTACAGTGAAACCTTTTAAGACCGAATTCCACAGGAAAGAAAAAATACGTTATAGACAAATGCAGTTCCTAGGAGGTTAAATAGATTTCATTTTTTTTCTCTGGTATTATTGCATGTCTTTTTTATGGATCAATACATTTTTCGTTTAAGACAGAATTTTGTCATAGGCAGATTTTTCTTTCTCTGGTTTTATTGTGTTTAATTTTTTTGCATTTAAATATACTATTCTTTAAAAAAAATAAAGATTTATATATATATATATATATATATATATATATATATATATATAAAATAAAAGTGATTTTAAAATCTATGTGGTTTTTGTAAAAGTTTTGATTGGACCAAATTTTACTAACTTCAGGCACGTATTAGGTCAGTTAGAGACAGTGATTTTAATACGGATTGTTCGAGACCTAGATTGAAAATTTCGTCCAGCGTAGACCTAGGAAGAAGGAAACAGCCCCCTTCGGCATGAAAAATACATTCGGCCCGAATAGGCGAGTGTTCAGAAAAAAGTAACATCTCGATCCTGACCCGGCGTAAGCTCAGAATACACATTTTTTAACAGTCTCTCCAGTGCAATCAAATGCTTGAAGTTCTCAGAGGTAAATTTCTAAAAAAGACTTAATCTGCAACTTAGAAAAGCAATCTTTTAAATAACTGACGGACAGTAAACCAGTACATTTCGTTTTTCTGCATAATGAATTTTTCCCGACTATTTCTTGTCTTTAAATTATCGAAAGTTTAGAAATGTTACGGAAAAAAGTAAAAATTTGAAACATGTCATTTTTAATTATTTTACATTAGTTTTATTTTGGGCAAAATTGAAAAAAATATTTACTTTTGAAGATATGATTTTTTTAAAGTTATATTATTTTTTCAATAAATATTTTAATAAATGTTTTAAAATTAATATTGAAAAACAAAAACTCTGAAACAAAACTCAAATCAGATTTTCATCGTTAATTAAATGGAAAGCAACTGCAATCCTATAAATGATGTTTCGTGTTATAACGATTTTTAACTATCCCATTTAATTCAGTACTAACCATACGAAATTTTTATAAATTTTAGGATGCGATTTTCTTAGCAACTAACATCGCTCACAAAAATCACATGACAAAAAAATTAAAAAAAATCAAAATTCTAAATTAAAAGATTTTTTACACGTTTCCTAGAACTGCTAAAGTAACATTGTCTTTTGAATTGCACATATTTCAGTTTGTGTCTCATCCCTTAAAACCTGATGAATAATTCAAACGGCTGTAACTCTGCAAATTTTGAAGATATGAAGATGTAAATTTTTGTGTCTTATTCAGGACTGCATAAGAAATGTTTTTCTAATTGTAATTTTTATCTTACGGGCCGTATAAAAAGATAATTTTCGGAATTTTTCAAATAAACCCTCCCCCCTGGAGTTGCGAATTATCTTATCAAAAACTTCACCTTTTTTACGATTTTTTGCAACTGGAAGTATTGGTCTAGGGGCAATATTTAAGAAGATAGCCTATTGTTTCCATATTTATAACCCACCCTGTATATTTGGGTCATTTTCTCTAATCAGCGATATTTTTGTCCCTGCTTCACAAATAATAAATAAACTTGTATGAAAATTAAATAAATGCTAGAATGCTTTAATTACATGTTTTTATGTATGTTTAACAGGATAAAACATAATATTAATAAAAAAAAAGCCAGTTAAATAATTTTATATGTTGTAAAAATGTCATTCCCTTGTGTGTCCCTGTCGCCGCCTTAACACAAAAGTAGTTCCCAAAACTGACTATCCGAATATATTTGTAATTTTTTTGTTGGTTAAATTATTAAACAATATCATAGAATACTAAAATTTGAGAAAATAAAAACTTTTCATTTTTTGTATTTAAAAAAAATAATAATAAAAAAATGTCCCTTGGTTTTGTTGTCATTCCACTGTCATAAAATGAAAGTAATGATTCTCAGGTGTGGCAACGCTTATATTAATCCAGAATTTCATCTGTGAACAATGACATCATCAGAAAAGATATCTTAAATTGTTCTTTTTTGCAGCATTAATTTTTACAAGAAAAACTTGGTGATTTCCAGTTACATATTGGTAAGTATTTTTATTGACTGTCATTACCCTGTCTGTTTTATTTATCTATTTTTTTTAAAGAATGCTGAATCAACGATTTAGCCTTCTTGGTATTAAGTTTTTAAAGTTTACTTTAAGTGCAGTTTAATTTTGTGTACATAGTTAAGATAATATACAAGCTAACCTTAATTTTTGTCATTCCCCTGTGGTCATTCCCTTGTCATATGTAAGGTAGGGGAGTGACTACAGTCTCTAATTTTCACAAATTGTGAATATTTATTAGAAAATTAATTAGAAAATTAAATATTTTATGTAATTGTCACACACTATTTGCTGTTTTAAAAGTAAAAAATGCATGCTTTTGTTAGTTCTATTCATCAAAAGATGAAAAATTGCTATTTGAAAAGTTGGATTTTTTTTTCTTTTTTCCTTTTTTATAAGGAATATTTTTTATTTCCTTTTTTATTTTTTCCTTTTTTTTAATTTGAGTAAAAATAAGCAAATGAAGAAAATGAATCGGACAAAGCCGGACGATTACATAGTTGTCAAGCGTAAACTCAATAAGATGGTTTGTGCTTATTATAATTTATCAGTTTTAAAAAGGTATTCGCCGGCTTAGTTAAAACCATTGTAAACTCAAAAAATATAAAATTTTTATGGTTTTTATGAGTGTTCTTAATAAAAATAACTGTTAGATTTATAATAGCCTCTAAAAAAGGAACAAATGACCTGAAAATATTGTATGAGAAAGCAATTGGAAACATTTAATCAGTATCCAAATTATTATCTAGAGGGCAGAGAATTCAAACGAAACGATGGAAGATATATCACAGAAATAGTCGTGCAAAAAAGAAAATTATCAATGAACATTAAGATTTCTACCTTACTGAAGATATTGTCTCAGTTGAACATGACGAAATCCAGTGGTTATAGCCATCAAAAAGCAAAGACTGACCTACCCAAATAAGCCAAAACAACAGTCTTACTACCAAGCAAAGCTCGGCAAAAGGTAATAAAGTTATTAAAACTACTTTAGTTGAATCTAAATTATTCCAAGGGACAGAAAAAAAAATTCCAAAACATAGTCAGATGGAAGAAAAAAAGTTGGTCATAATTGGCGAGTAAGAAGGGATCGAGCAAAATTAGCTAAACAAATTGGAAAAGTTGAGAAAGAAACTATTAAAGATTTGTTAAACTTCTGAAACGTACAAGAAGGAGTTTTATAGACTTAGAGATAAATATTCCAATCAAGAATCAATTGGAAAATACATTAGAAATATCTCAAAAAAGATTATTGCAGAGCCTGAATTTAAAAAAAATGATGTTTGAAGAAATATTGGCAAAGTATTTGGCAAATGGAAATAGCAATTCGAAAAAAGAAAAAGCAAAACAATTTTTTAAAGGAATAATGCAAGGAGACCTTTTTTAAAAATACAAAGTAGTAAGTGAAACAAAGTTCTTACATCCCAAAATACACATAACACACAAGATAAGAGTTTTATAGTTTGGAACATTTGCGGAAACAGCGAACTGGATTTTTTGTTACAATTCTAAAGGTACGTTTAAAGATATAAGAGCCAAAATCTCTGAAACCATATACATCTCAGACAAATACATTTTATTTTACTGACATTCTCCATAAAAAATTTTCAAAATAAAATTGGTTTTGGGCTTTTGTTTATAATAATGTTTTCTTATTTACTATAAAATTTTGTGAAAAAAAAAATAATAATTTGTAGTTATACCTGTTTGTCATTTCCCTGTGCCTGTTTATCATTCCCCTGTCTAGTTGAAATTTGAAAATTTATTTTTCTGTATTTAACGTAGTAAAAGATTATTGCTGACTCTATTTTATTAGTTAGAGACATTGTCTAAACACAATAGAAACCAATTTTTAAGACAAAAATAACATTATTTTTTAAAAATTTATGACGTCTAAATTGACCAGTTAATAGAAAATGACCCATTTGTCTCATTTGGGAATAGCGGATTTTTAAGTTTATTCTATGGACAAACTTTTTCAGAATTTTCAAACTATGTTTTTGAGACTTTCACAAAAGTTGCCCTATACATTTAGCTAACATAATATGCAAATGAAATTTTGAAAGCTTTCACGCATGCGCAATGAAACATTATTTAGTATATCTGTTTACTTTTTCATATAATTTTTATTATTTTTTAATTCTGAATAGAGGGTATTATGTACAATGTTGTTTGTCATATTTGCAGGAAGGAACATTATTTTATAATAAGAATTATAACCAAAAAGCTTGGGAAAAATTGGGACCGTTTTTATAAAGACCTTAATTTCTGTACGCGTATACATGCTATATGCATAAAAATGAACAGTTTATTACAATAAGCCACTAAATCGTAATCTTGAAACTCTTTTGCTACATTAGTTTTGACAGGATTATCCAAAAGAAAATCGTTCTTTTTCAATTTGTTCTTTTTCTCCCTGTGGAGTTTCGGGAAAAAAGCTTCACGGAAATGTATGACCTGTACTATTATGTTTACGCACTTTAAGTTTCAGGATAATCCCTCATGTATTTTTTAAAAAATCTTTAAAAAAATGTTTAATATCGCAAATGGTCAGTCATCTTTGGCCATGTAGTGTAACAAGAGAATTTTTAAAACATCTCATTATGCAATATTTTTTACTTAATGCACATAATAAAGCTGCTACATAAAGTGTATTATTTTCCATTTAAAATCTTTTATTTCTTTATATATATATATATATATATTTATTCACTTTCATAGATCAAATAAAATTTAATTAAACTATAAATTACTCACAATCTAAATCTTGATTAAAAGGAATCCAATTTAATACCATGTTATGCATAATTTAATATTTCAACTTTATTTTAAAAAATGTGAATTTACGAATTTCTTTGAGATGCTAATGTAAGATATTTTAATTAATTATATTTGATAAATTATCATTATCATTGATTAAATATTTACAAATAGAAAGAATAGCTTCCTTTTCAAACTTTTCTGTTTCTGTAACTGCACTTGCAGTTTTTAGCAGAATTTTAATTAAATTACAAAACTTCCAGTTATAATCATCAACATTTTAAGCAACTCTATTTATTCATATATATTGACTTACGAAGAAACTGTCAGCAAAAATTAATTAAAATTTTGAAATTACTTACATCTTTCAAAAATTGTAACATTTATCTCAGCAAAATTGAAAGGAAAACGACATGTTTTGAATTATGCCTTTTGAAATAAAAGTAACAAAATTGGATTTATGCATTAATTTGATCTTAGTTTTATATTTATTTAAATATCTTGAAACCACATTTATTTTCTGCTACACTAATTTTATAGCTTTTTGGAAACATTATCATGAACGATTAAAATTTTATAATTTTTATTTCGTTTTTTTTTAGATAGTGATACTGAACGAGTTAAAGAAATTGTTATACTGTTATTCTTGTTTTTATTAAATTGGTAAAACATAATTGGTAAAACAAAGATTGATAAAACATAAAAATAATTATGTGCGCCTATTAGATTTCATTTAGTGAAAAAATTCAGCTCTTCCATGGGGGGGGGGGAGGAATATGTTCAATAAATAATTACCTGTGCACGTAACAAGATTTAATTTTAATGCTGAGGATGCATAATAAATTACAACTACATAACATAGACTACAGCAAAGCTTAAAAGTTTTATTGCTCCATTCTCTCCCACCCCGCATAGACATAATACGGGATCAATGAAAAAAGATATTTTTAAGCATGTAAATATAGAAATTTCATTGTTTACCGACATAGTAATATGTTTAAAATGTACGTTATATTAAATTGTCTCTAGTAAAAGAGCGTTTAGCAGACTCTTTGAGATAAACTATTTATTTTAAAGTATGGTTGGATTAAAAATAAAATGTAATACTTAAATTATTTTTATTTTGCTGTTAAAGCATAAATATATAACAAATTTCGCCATTTACGAACTATTAATATATTTTAAATGTGCTTTATGATAAATTCTCTAATTGTTAAAATACATTAAATGTGTAGTAATGCGACTCAACAACAAAAATGGTGGCAACTAAGTTGCCAGCAAAGTGGTATTTGTTTAAACCAATCGATTGCTGGTGGTTCATTCGACCAATTTATTGTTGATGATTTTTTACACTACTTTTAATGACAACTAAGTTGCCACCGTTTTTGTTTCAGGGTGACATAATTTTTTTACATTGTACAGAAACGATTTTTTTTTCATATATCACGTCTTCGTTTACTGACCCACCCCCGAAAGGACAACTAAACCTTCGATAAAGTAATTTTTACTGATACTCAGTTAAAATGGCGTGTTTTTTAATATGTAGGTGTCCGTTATTCTCGATCTCACGTATCGGCAAACGTAGAGACTCAAATTGCGTTTGAGCTTGATGCAAAGATTCCAGAGCTTACTTTGTTTTGTCCGTATTTTTAAAAATGGCTGAGTTATAGCACTTTGAATTTCTAAAGTGAGTGACATTTTGAGAAATATATTTGCCTGAGACAACAATCTGATATATCAACCGATTTCGATGTGAGTGATCATATGCACAGGGTATACTAATATATCGATCAAGTTCATAGGTTAATTTCACCCACCATGTTTAAAAATGGCAGTCACTTCATAATATAGCCGAATTTGGCCATTGATTATATATGAGGACCCCAGAAGCCAAGGGGTACATGTGACAAAATTTCGATTTGGAGTAAATTGAGTTTAAAGATAATTGATGTTAAATTGGAACATCAATAACAATTAAGTGGATTGAAATTGGAAATTTCTGCTTGTTGCATTCTGGTCTTTGAACTCTTATTTCAATAATTGTTAAAAAATAAATTACAATTTTCTTTAAATGTATAATTAATCAATATTGTTTGTTTTTCGAAAAAAGTGGTTTGCCTCTATAACTCAGCAAATAATAAGAAAATCACTTATATTTCTTTACCTGAAATGAAAAAAGCATATTTTTAGGTCGTCAGTGTATTTAGTTTATTTTTTTTCAATTTTGTCACTTATACCCCTTGGCTTCTGGGGTCCTCATATCTCTTAAAATAAAACCAGATTGTAGAAAGTTGATTGATTTCTCGGTATTTCCATTCATATTCCGTATTGATAAAAAACAAGAATTGAACCTTCTGTTATCATGTTCCACTAATTTGAGCTTACTGTGATTAAATAATATAGCTTAATTTTTTTTCTTTCTTTTTTCAAGTAAAGAATATGAAAGCTACTTCTTCCTCACGGTGCTGGCCGGAAGGACTTTTTTCCTTTTTCTTTTTTCTAATAATTGAAAAAAAAAGAAAAAATGGCAATATCGTTTAATAAAACATAAAATAATTAAGTAATTAAATGAAAATGTAATTTTTTTAGAATACAAACGAAGAAAATAAATAACTTTATATCTTTATTTAACTTTTTTTCGTTCTTTCAAGTATACATATTTAAGAAACATTATAAAATATTAATTTTTTTTAGTAATTTTTAAAGAAATACACTTATTTTTTTCATAAAATGATAAAATGCGGAAAAAAATACACCGAACTAATGAAATGTCATAACAAATTATTTATTTTTTTAATTTTATTAATTAAATGTTTCATTTTTTCTCCTTTTCTTTTCTTTCTTTGATTTCTTTTTTTTCTCTTTGATTTACGCAATGCAATTTTAAGAGCTATCATAGAGTGCTAATTTTCCCCAACACTTTAAAAGAACTACAAATATTGATTCTGTGTAACAAATTCTTTACAAAATTTTATTTCTCTGACTTCACATAAATAACTAAAGTCTTTAGTTATTTATTTAAGTATATTATAAAAGTTTAAGTAAAGTCTTAAACTTTTAATGTCTGAGCTAAAAATTACTCGATAACCCTCTAGTGGAGTTTTCGTCTCATTAAACTTTTTTTTTATATATGTTACAGGCCAAACCCGATTTTAGGCCAAACTAGATTGGCCTAGGCCAAACTAGTCTATCCTAACGCCCATCGGATGAACTAGTTTTTCCTAGGCCAAACCGGTCTATCCTAACGTCCATCGGATAAACTTGTTTTTCCTAGGCCAAACCGGTTTATCCTAACGCCCATCGGATAGACTAGTTTTTCCTAGGCCAATCTAGTCTATCCTAAGGCCCATAGGACAAACTAGTTTTTCCTAGGCCAAACTAGTTTGGCCTAACTCTTATAGTATAAACTAGTTCAGCCTGTTGTTTATTGGTCTGAACTAGTTTATCCTAGGCCAATTCAATTTGGCGTGATTTTATTGAATTCAATGATTGCCTCAGCGCCAACATTCTAGTTTCTCCTAGGCTGATCTAGTTTGTCCTAGGCCAATGTAATATCCGTGTTTTTAGCTCACGGGCGTCAAATCCAGCGAAATAAAGGGCTCATAGGTTCTGTATGTATGTACGTACGCATATATGTACGTATGTACATACGAATGTACGTAACGTTATAACTCTTGATATAAATATCTGATTAGCTTCAAATTTTGGATGTAGGTTCCTTCTGATAAGATACTTTTCTGATTAGTTTTGGAAATTCACTGAATAAGAATAAAGGGGGCGAACGGGAGTCTAATCCCCCAACCGTTAATTTAGAGAAACGCATTTATCATGCAGAATTATCAGTTTTCATTTAAAATGTTAGATATAGGATTATTCTGACAAGGCGCCTCCGGGATTAGTTGTGAATGTTTATTGTTTAAGTGTTAAAGAAAGGGAATGTAGGTACCCCCCCTAATTTAGATAAATGGTTTTTAACGCAGGAATTACGGATTTGCTTCAAATTTTGGTTATAGGTTCTTTCTGATAAGGCAATTCCCTGAATAGTTTTGAGGGTTTAATGGTAAAGTATGAAGGGAAAATGACGGATTTCCCTCTTACTGTAAAAACTAGTTTTTCCTACGGGCATATAGATAAACAAGTTTGGCGTAGGAAATCCAGTTTATATAATTGGCGTTAGGATAAAATAGTTTGGCCTTGGCTAATCTAATTTGGCTCGAAATCGGGTTTGGCCGGTAAAAAACATGTCTTTCACTAAAATAAGTATAAATGTGTGTCAAGAGTAATTGCTTATAACATCAATACAGGAATTTCACATGTCCACCCTAAAGACATAATGCATTTTACATGATGATTTTTTTTCCTGCAGACTCGTGCCATCTGAGATCAGGCTTGCATTTATTATTATTATTATTATTGCATATTCGAGCCAGATTGGAGGTGAACATAATTTGGAATCGAACAGCGTTTTCCATTTTTTAGAAATTAATTTCTTGTCGACATATAAGCTATTTTTGTCACGTCGTCAAATTTTTCTTTTCCGTGAAGTCGTAACCGAAAATTCGATTCAAAACGTAGCTTTAATAGTATTTTCTCAAAGGTACATCGCTTTTATGGAAAAATGGTTAACACCATTCGATTACATATTTTCTGAGTGAGAATGGCTGTTAATCTTATGCCTTTCCGAAAATGAATTAATTCTTAAATGTGTTAGGATGTAGCTCTTTTGGATTTGAGAAAAGTCTTAAGGAATGACAGAGAAATATATTCACAAATTTACTTTTTACTGAACAGTTTAGTTATGATGTTTATAACTCTAACTTTTTTTTCTTTTGTTCTAAACTACATTAATTATTTAATGAATCCCCATTTCAATATTGAAAGGTCTAAGAAACTAAATAATCAATAATACATTGTGTATTTTTATTCTGTGAACACCTCGTAATTTGAAAATATATTGTAAATTTATCCAATATGTATGTAAGCAGTATTTTTTAAAGGAATCCTAATTTTATGTTAAGTAAAATCTGAATTTTTTGCAGAAATTGAGTAGGGCCAGACTGAGCGGGAATGAGTCTTTTTTCGCATATTTTTATAGAGGCAGGGCTCGGGCTGAACTTTTAATTTTTACACAGGGTCACGGCAAAATAACTTTCCTTCGGGAAAGGCGGGGCCCGGAACTCGAAATTCTGGCCTGTGCAAACCTCTAACAGTATTCTACAACGCATCGAATGAAATACATTATAATGGTGATGACAAAACCACTTTGCACAAGGTTAGCAATGGAGCAGTAGTCGGGATCAATATTAAAAAGAATATTGCCCAATTAAACTGATGGCTTTGCATTCACAGGCTGATTACAGTCATTGTGTATTTCAGCCTTATTTTTTTATAGAATAACACCCTCGAAAAATAAAGTAAGTTGAATTACTTTTTCCCACCTATATTTAACCTTTGAACCGCCAAAACTAATCACAGATACGCTTTATAAAATTAAACAATTATCCAAAATTTGAACCAAATCAGATAATTCTGCTCAAAAAAACATTCATCTGATTTAGAGAGGGTAATCCTACATTCCTCCCTTTATACTTAGTCATTAAACCCTCCAAACAATTCTGGGATTCGCCTTTTAAAGAAAAAATTATAAGCTATATTCAAAATTTACGGCAAATCGGATAAAACTGTATAAAAACCCATTTATCTAATTTAAGGAAGGCGATAAATCGTCAACTAACCCATTATACATAACAATAAGAAAAGACCCAAATTAATTAAAGAAGCACCTGATCAAATGAATTCATGCCCAAAATTTTAAGCAAATTGGATAATTCTTTATTATAACAAATTTATATATTTTAAGGAAGGAAATAAATTACTGGTTCAGATCAAAAACCAAAGAACCACCAAAATTAATCAGTGAAACGCTTTATCAGAATGAACAAATCTAAGATTTGCAGGAAATCGGTTAATTCTGTATGAAAAACACATTTAACAAAATTAGGCGGGATTCCCCCATTCTTCCCTTTGTTCTTATTCAATTAATCCCCAAAACCAATTCCCCAACGCCTTATCAGAATTAATCTATTTCTAAAATTTGAAGTAAATCGGTAAATTCTGCGTGAAAAAAGCATTTACATAAATTACGGGGCGTTACCCCTATTCTCCCCTCCCTTTATACTTAAACAATTGACACCCACAACTAATGAAGGCGCCTCAACAGAATACTCCTATATCAAAAATTTGAATAAAGTATGCTAATAATCCATAGAAATCCATTTATTTGAATTAAGGGAAGGAGCGAATCAGCCTCTCGTCCCCTCCCCCCTTATTCTTCTCCAAAGACCTCCCAAAATTAATCAGAAAAGCTCCTCATAAGAATAAATCTACATTGAAAGTTTGATGCAAATCGAGTATTTTTATCAAAAATTATTGCGTTACGTATTTACGTACATACATAGATACAGAACCCACGGGCACATTAGTTCTCAGTCTTTGGTAGCTGATGAGATAAAAACATGTCAAATTACATTATTTCTATCAAGAGTTATCTCGTTACGTACGTACATACGTACATACATGCGTAGATACATACATACAGAACCTGTGAGCCCATTTTTTCTTTGGCTTTGACGTCCATGAGTTAAAAACACGTAAAATTACATTGGCCTAGGATAAACTAGATCAGCCTAGGACAAACTAGAATTTTGGCGCTGAGGCGGTCATTGAATCAAATAAAATCACGCCAAATTGAATTGGCCTAGGATAAACTAGTTCAGACCAATAAACAGCAGGCCAATCTAGTTTATCCTATAAGAGTTAGGCCAAACTAGTTTGGCCTAGGAAGAACTAGTTTGTCCTATGGGCCTTAGGATAGACTAGTTTGGCCTAGGAAAAACTAGTTTATCCGATGGACGTTAGGATAAACCGGTTTGGCCTAGGAAAAACTAGTTTATCCGATGAGCGTTAGGATAGACCGGTTTGGCCTAGGAAAAACTAGTTTATCCGATGGGCGTTAGGATAGACTAGTTTGGCCTAAAATCGGGTTTGGCCTATAACATATACAAAAACTATCCATTATTTCTCCTTCTTTCAATGAAAATTAAAATAAAAAATAATTAAAATTAATGTTATAAAATTAATTAAAAATATTAAATAGCTTGTTAAATATGTCTGGAATTAATGTACTTGTTTGACTTTTATTTACTTTAACACTGTAATTAAATGTCAGTAGCATGCACAATCATTTTGTTCTCATTTTCAAAAAAGAAATGTTTCTTTGTTTGCAGAAAACAAAGATTTATTGTATGTGTTTTTAAAACACAATATTTCAAAATATGTATTTTAAAGTGACTAAGTACCGAGAAAAACAATATCCATATTTTAAATATATTTACTGTTTAATTATTTTTATAATAATATTACCTAAATTTTAATTTTATTAATTTAATGGATTACTTTTACTTTTTCTTGCTTTGATAAAGAAATGATATTAAACAATATTAAGAACCGTCATGAAATGCTAATTCCCCCCCCCCCAACACTTTAGAAAAAAAAAATACAATTATTGATTCTGTGTAAACAATTTATTTACAAAGTATTAGACTTTTCTGAAAGAGCTAGATTAACTTTTAAAGTCTTAAAAAAAAATAGTCGATAACCCACTGTTTGAGTTGTACGCCTCTTTAAACTTTTTATTTCTTTTTGTTGCAGAATTTTCCATTATTTATCCTCATTTTAATGGATATAAAATCTTTTATTTAATTGTATTGGTAAATGTCTCCGTACTTAATATATGCGTTCGACTTTTATTTACTGTGATACTGTAATAAATGTCAGAATTATGTAAAATCATTATTTGATAGTTTTCAAGAATGAAAAGGATATGTGTTTGCAAAACAAAGATTCATTCTATACGTTTCTAAGACACAGCATTCGAAAAAATATATTTTGAAATCTACTTAGAACAGTGAAAAATATTATTATTTTTTTATGTATATACAATTTATTTAATTTTATATTATCATTAATTATTTGTTCATTTTATTTATTTGGGGACTTTCTTTTTCTTTTTCTTGCTTTAATTAATGAAATGCAATTTTAAGATCTGTCATTAAATACTAATTCTTTCCAGCTCTTTTGAAGAAATTCTATCATTAATTCTGTCTAAACAAATTCTTTACAAAGTATTATGTCTTTGACTTTTCTTAAAGAACTAGATTAACTTTTAAAGTCTTAGAACCAAACTACTGGATAACAGGATCCTACAATAGTACACCCTCATTAAACTTTTTATTTCCCTTTGTTTCAACGTTATTCATTATTTCTCCTTCTTTTGGTGGAAATAAGATTTTTTTTTAATTTAAACACATTGTTGAATATCTGCAGAATTAATGTATACGTTCGACTATATTTTACCCTTACCTTTCTATCTTTTTAAGTAAATGTCAGTTGCATGCACAATAATTGTTTGAAAGTTTCCAAGAAAGAAAAGAATATTTGCTTGTTAAATTAAAAATCATTGTAACGTATTTAAAAGATGACATTGGAAAATAAAAAATTTTAAATCTTCTTAGTATCTAAAAAATAATATTTATTATTCTTCAATACAAAAATATATAATCAAATTGCATCATAAACTAAAATTGTCTAACTTTAGAAAAAAAAAATCAATTTTAAAATTTTAATATAAACCTGATATATTCAAGTGCTATATATAGACCCTCTGACAGTGTTGCAAAAGGGAAAAATTGTAATGTTGTTTTTCCTTTATTTTGATTTAAATGCTTATAAAAGACAATTCTTTCGAAATTTTATAAAAAACTTAAAAGCGGATATGAATGTTATCCTTGAAAGCTTGTAATTACTGCTCAAAATATGAAAAATCTATTAAATGAATATAATTATATTATTTTAAATATTGCTTGTATTGCAGTCAAACCTGGAGCTTTGTGAACATGTTAATACGGGCTTGTCACTAAGAGGGTTTAAGTTGAAGTAAAAATCACAGAGTTTGCGTAAAATAGTTTTAAAATCCAAATATTAATAAGGATATTCAAGCTATATTTTTAGATCTTGAGTGTACCTTTTTATATGCAATGCGGTATAGAAACAAATAAAGTTTATATTTTCAACTTATTTTTGTGAGAAAGACTAAACAGAACAAAGTAGAAACCGTATTCCAAACCAATACAGTTTCCACCATATTCCAGGTTTCTACTTTATTCTGTTTAATTTGTTTTGAGTTGTGGCATTGCAGCTTAGCTGGGGATGTGGTTTTTATTCAGCGAACATATTTTTGCATCATTTACAATGTTCGTTCCAGATGAGAGATTCGTTTATTAATGTGGCGTAGGGTCCGATGGGGGAGCGCGTGAATTATAGCCATCGGGTGCTTAACATCTGATTTTTTGCTATTCACCGCTCTGGCCGAAACTCACTGCCACTTAAGTATATTTTGTTTTTGTAAACTTGAATGTTCGGCTGCTTGTGTTTAATAAAACCCATCGCTGACGGGGCTGGCAGCCTATTGTTTTTGTATCTTGATTGTTGAATTTTTAATTTTAAGGGAGTTTTGTTTTGCGAGGGGGGTGTGCTAATTCTTGCTAAATTGGTAAATTTGAAATTATAATGTAATTATAATATCTACTCTAATTATTTTTAATTTATGTGTTTTAATGCAACGTTTCGGCGCAATTCACATTAATTTGTATTGTTTATTGTTGATTGTTTTACATATTGGATATATATATATAATTAGTTTTTGAAAAAGCTACAGAAATGTTTCACAGAACTGTAGGCTTGCTTACATTTTATCTGTGTACTGCACAAAAAAAATAATTAAAAATATAAATCTACAAAATTAGTTTTTGCAAACATGTAGCTTTTTTGTATCCTTAATAAATTTTTATCGGTAACCTGGTATAATAACACGATTTTGTCGTAGTTACAAAATTTTAGATATCAAAATCTCCTTGTATTTAAATTTATATTTATTTATATAAAAAAAATTATATGCATAAATTTATATAGATTTGTGTTTAAATTTATATTTCTTTACTACCTGATTCGCCCGTCGTTTTGCAGGACCATAGATGTTTTGATACGAATTGCCAGTATTTAAAATCTTCATTCATACTAAAATAGAAAATACTTAAAATTTTATCTGTAGAATATTTTAAATTTTATCCAAGTAAACAAAGGTTTTTGTTTCTATTACGAAGACCATATTTTGGAAGTACAAAAAATATAGTCGTTGATTTTAGCTGTATTGAACCACAAAAATAACACATTAATTGAATTAATTTAAAATTCCTTTCTTAAATGAGACCTACTCCATGAAAAATATTCTTAGCACGCCTGCGACGTGCACTGCTCATCTGAACAAACCCTAAGAAAACATAAAATCAGTAATAACCTAATTTACTACTTTTTTGGATGAAGCAATACAGAGCTTTTTAAGATCGTTTGCAAATCAACCAGGAAAAACAAAATCATGAAACAGGAAAAATTAATAAATTTAAACTGGCAGCATTGAACTGTGAAATGCAGTCGTTAAATTCCATATTTACCACCTGGTCTCATTGGCTGGCTACTTTGTTGCCGCGAATTGGTGGCAAGCTGCAAATAGCCTCTAACCTTTCTGCTTCGTTGCCGTGGGTTCGGAAAAAGCTATAAATATCCTCTTACTCCGTAATAATTTTTTTAAAATAAAAAATTAAAAAAATCTAAATTGGAATTGAAAAATACGGCAGCGAAATATACATTCCGGTGTAAGCAATCACACATAACAAAAAGTTCAGAGACGTACTTGTTATAATTTCGACGTTATCCGCAGTCAGGCAGGGAGACAGACAGACATCTCTTATTTTATATACATAAATATATGGTTTTTTTTTTACATTATGACCGTAAATCTCTTACATTTTAAATCTAATAAGAACCAATTTTTTTTTTAATTATTTTATGTATTTACTTTTTATATATTTTTCTAATAATATTACTTATTTGTTGATTTTATAAAATTGATGGTTTCTTTATCTTTTCTTGCTTTGATTTATGAAATGCAATTTAAAGAACCGTCAGAAAATACTAATTTATTTCCAGCACATTTAGAGAAATAGAATCATTGATTCTGTCTAAACAAATTCTTTTTTCAGTATTATTTTTTTAATGTCTTAGAACAAAATTACTCGATAACAGAATGGTACAGTAGTACGTCCCATTAAACTTTTTATTTCTTTTAGTTCCGAAACTATTCATTATTTCTCCTTCTTTCGATGGAAATTACATAAAAAAATTTTTTAATGGAGGGAATGGCTCCGGAATGAATATATATGTTTAACTTTTATTTACCTTGACAATGTAAGCAAATGTCAGTAGCATGCACAATCATTATTTGATAGATTTCGAAAATAGAAAGGAGATTTGTTTGCAAAAATAAAGAATTATACTATATGTTCTCTAACACACAACATTTGAAAATACACACACATACAGAATATTAAAAAAACAACATTTGAGAATATATATTTTTAAATCTACTTAGTACCGCGAAAAATAATATTTATTTTTAAATTGTTATATATTTACCACTTATTAATTTTTATAATAATATTATTTATTTGTTCATTTGATTAATTTGTGAGTTTCTTTTTATTTATTTATTTATTTATTTATTTTGCTTTCATTTGCGACATGCAATGTTAAGAACCATCATAAAATACTAATTATGTCCAGCACTTTTGAAGGAATACAATTATTGTTCCTGTCTAAACAAATTCCTTACAAAGAATTATGCCTTTGTTTTTTTCTTAAAGAACTAGATTAACTTTTAAAGTCTTAAAAGGAAATTACTCGATAACAGAACGCTAGATTAGAACTTCTCATTAAATATTTTATTTCTCCTTTTTCCAATAAAAATTATTATTATTATTATTATTATTATTATTATTATTATTATTATTATTTTATTTTTTTATTTATTTTTTTTTTTAAAGGATTATTGAATATTTTTGGAATAAGTGTATACGTTCGACTTTTTCTTTACCTTGACATTGTAAGTAAATGTCAGTTGCATACTCAATAATTAATTAAAAGTTTTCAAGATAGAAACGGATATTTGTTTTCAGAACTAAAAATCATTCTATAAGTTTTTAAAACATCGGAAGATATATTTTCTTAAATCTCTTTTGTACCTAAAAAGTAATTTTTATTATATTTTAGTAGGAAAATATTTAATCAAATTGTTTCATAAACTAAAATTGTCTTTCTTTAGAAAAAAAAAATTATCTGTAAAAATTTAAGATAAAATTTGGGCATTCACTGGCTATTTATAGTTAAATTAAAACAGATAGATAGGTTAAACATAGTTAAGTTAAGTCACAGAGTTTTTGTCAAAGTCACAGAGTTTGTGTCAAATATTTTTCAAAAGTAAATTTTAATATGAATATTAATACTATATTTTCAGGTCAGAGTGTAACTTTTCACATGTTACATACTATAAAAACAACATAAGTTTATATTGTAAACATATTTTTGTGTTGGAAACTAAGTATTGAGTGCAAATAAGAACAATTGTAACAAATTGTGCCGGTGGACAAAATCGAGGCTATAATCCACAGTCTTACTTTTCTTTTCTTTACATAGTCATTTATGATTATTCATGCACACAACGAAAAGAATACCCACAGGTAAATAAGCTTTACTCCACTGTAAAAGCATTTGCAAAAGCTACAAAAATTTGTTATTGAACTCTAAGCTTATTAACATTTTATCTGTACACTGTGATGAAAAATTGTGTGAATCTACAAAACTGGTTTTTGCAAAAAAAAACAAAGATCTGTATACTTATTAAAGTTTATCGGTAACCCGGAATAATAACATAATAATATAATAGATTTTTTTAAAATTTATATACGTGAATCTGTTATATACTATTTTTGTTGATGTTTTTGCAGTTACGTCAAAAGTTACTTGCATCCCTGTTTCCCCCCAAAAATATTAGTAACCTCGTATTTTTTAAGTGTACAAAACTGTTACAAAGACCACGAGAATTGCTGTTTTTAATTAATTATGAAATATAATAGAATATAACATTTATCTTTTTTTCTATACCGATATTTTTTCCAGCTGCGTAGGGAAGACCGGTTCAAGATGACGATGTTAAAATTTTTTGTTGTTTATTATTTTATTTTAAGTATATTAAAATGAATTTTACATGAACAGTTAGAATATTCCTTTGTACTTTTAAATATATTACTATTTATTTTTTAAATAAAAACAATAAAGAATAATTTTATTCTTTTCATAACATTAACAAATTGTCATATTACCCCAGTACTGGGACAAAATGATTTTGACCTTCGGCAAGATGACAAGGTGAAAAAGATCATTTATAAATATCATCAATCAATATTTTATCATTTGCATATGTGATGGTTTAACAAATGATAAGTGTGTTTTTACATCTCACAAAGTATCAAACTATGCATAATGCAATGTAACTTAATGTTGAAGTGTTTAGTTGTGCAGTTAACAATAGTCACAAATAAAAATGCCATTTTCATAATTGGAATTTTCCTCATACTGCCACTCTTGTCATTTACAGCACTGGATCCATTCTTCTGTTAGTGGGTCAATATTCCTTGTTGGCCTTAAACGTTTTTTGAATTTTTAGGGACCAGAAGGGGAGGGGAGATGTCTTGAAAACGATATCGAAACCTCGTCAAACGTTATTCGTCTCATATTGATTAAACGCTTGGAAACGAACAGACGGATGACAATAATGTTTTTCTTTTGGAAGGATGGGTAAGCTAGCGGATGTCAAAACGTCTTTCTCTGGTCTCCCCAAAGACACTTCCCCCGATCCGATACGCGCCTTAAGAGCAGGGAAGGTAGAACCCTAAGGACGTGCGGGCAAACACACAGACAAACAAACGTCTAGAGGATTTCAATAGAATTGACAACGTAGTTTAATAAATACCGAAACACGTGGCAAGATGACGAGCTTGTCATCTTGCCCAGGGCTGCCAATTTATAAATATTCGTTATTACTCCCATGAAGAAAGGCGATTAATTGACATTTATTCATGATAATAGGCAGTATTTAAACTAAGTTACTCAGAAATATTAAGAGAAATGATAATCTTCCATGTATCTGTAGCAGACCTTATTTTCACATGCATAAAAGTTGTAACATGGCTGCGGTCAAATCTTCAACTAACACAAAAATTGGGATTTCAGCTTCTCTATATTTTTGTTTAACGGATGACTGATAGGAGAGCAAGTAGTGTGCGGTTGATGCTGCCAGCTAGTGGAAAACTGAAAAAATTGAGGCATTCGTTATCTTGCCCCGTTCTTCATCTTGCCCCGGTCTACCCTGCATAATTTTGGCTCAGCGAATGAACACAAAGTGCGCATTAGATAATTGCATTAGCTGATTTCCGTATAATATTCCTTGATAACTGCCTGAGATTATTTTGCCAACAGCTCCTTAAATAACTTTTTATTATGAGGAAATGCCCCAAAGCACAACGAACCGTAATCATGCTTCTCACTAAACCCCATCTTCCTACTATGCGCAATATTCCTTCCTTAAGTTATTACAGCATTTTTTATTCCCATCCGAACTACTTAATAATTTTTTTTAAATCTGAAATTGAGATATATTTTTTATGTAGAGTAGTTCCAGGACATAGCATTCTTTGCCCACTTGATATACAATAATAAAAAAAAATCATACGTCACGAATCGATAATGAAACACTTTGCAATGTATTCAGCATAATGTAACAAAACTTCACTTACAAACCAAATTTTCACAAGTTGAAATAGGATAATTGAACCAGTTGGAAATGCACCAACATATCTCAAAAACTAATTTTGGGAATTCCCGTATACAGGGTGATTCAGCTCGTCGGTGACAAACTTTAAGGATCGATAGAGCACACCTAGACGAACATTTTTGAATAGGGAATGTAGGGTCCCTGACGCGATGGTAAGGCGCTAGGCGCTTTCGAAAATTTGGGTGCCGAAATTCGAAACGTCATAAAAACTAGGGAAATGGTTAGATTTTCTTGCTTGTTGCGTCGAAATGATTCTGTTTGTTTAGACTTTCTTCAGTACCAATTTGATAAGCGTATCTCTTAAAACATGGATAGGGGGCGCTGCAGACTTTGGAGAGCTAGACAACAACTTTAAGCCCGTCATTTTCTACCTCTGCTCAACACTTCTGAATAAATTTAGACCAAAAACATCAATGATACTGGAAATTTATTTACAAAAAATAACACTACAGAAGATGCTCGAAATTTCGACCTTGGGCCATGATGCAGGCTTCGCACCTCCGTCGCATTGAGGAGTGTGTGTTTCCAACAATGCCAGGAGTATCTCTGATCTGCCCTGCAGCTGCCACAATGCGCGCCACAAGTTCTTCAGCACTGCTGACAGGTGTATGGTATACCTCGGCCTTCAGGTAACCCAAAGGAAGAAATCCAAGCAGGTGAGGTCTGGTGATCGGGCAGGCCAGTGAACTGGACCCCCACGCCCGATCCACCGCTGGCCATACCTTGCGTTTAGATGGAGACGCACGTCGTTCGTGTAATGGGCCGGAGCTCCATCGTGCTGGAACCACATCTGGCGACGCGAACCTTCGGGTACGTGCGCCTCCTCCAGAAGCTGCGGCAGCACTTGATCCAGGAAATTCAGGTAATTTCCACCTGTCAGCCGTTCAGGTAACAAATAAGGGCCAATGAGGCAATCCCCCAGAATGCCGGCCCACACATTTACTGAGAAACGCTCCTGGGCTGCTCGGCTTCTGGTTTCATGTGGATTTTCATCACACCACACATGACTGTTGTGGGCGTTCCACATTCCCTCCCGACTGAAGGTGGACTCGTCCGTAAACAAAATGCTGTTTACAAAACGGGGATCCCTGGATCTCATCGCCAAGTACCATCTTGAGAATTCCACTCGAGGGCCAAAATCCTGCTCTCTGAGCAACTGCACCAGCTGGATGTGGTAGGGGTGCAGATTCCGGGAACGTAAGATGCGCCACGCAGTTGCTTGCGAAATGCCAACATGTCTGGCGATATCTCTCGTGCTAAGACCTGGGTTGTCCTCAACCAGGTTAAGCACAGCCTCTTCGTTGTCGGGGGTGCTCACTGATCGCTCCCGTTCAGGCCTGCCTCCGTCGAAAGATCCCATTGTGGACAACCTCTGGTGTACTCGAGCGAAGAAGGCATGGCAGGGGATTTGCCTGTTGGAGTAACGCTCGGCGTACAACCGCTGAGCGGCTCATCCATTACAACCAGCAGCGCCATACGCCAAATGCATGTCAGCCAATTCAGAGTTTGTGTACCGTTCCATCCTACTATCGATCTGCAGACAAGTAACCCGAAGCTTAAGTAGGTACCGCACGTTCAAAAGACGTGTCTGCGCATACAACTACGTCATCTCGCGTTGTCGTCTACGCATTACGTATCTTTTGCATATCGATATGGTACGATATCTTTTGCATAAATCAGCAAAAAGCACCTTATGTAAATTTTATTGCGCGCATTGTGCATGATTGAAACCAGCTATGTTTGTTAAAAAAAAAAAAAAAAAAAACTGAATTTTAATAGCTTCTTATGATAAGTAAATTACTCTCTTGTTTTGTTTCTAACTGATCGTAGCGCCCCGTTTCCAGTTAGCGTCCGAAATGTCAACGAATTATGTTTTTTGCCCAAAGTGCCCCCTATCGATGTTTCTTTTTGTACCGTTCAACTGAGTTTCAGAGAGCCCCAGCAAACAGAATCATGAAAATGCATTCCATAAGTCAAGAAATCTGTTTGTTTATCTCTTAGGAGCCTTCGAGTTTCGACCACCCTGTACTTTGACATTTTATTCCGGCTCTTACGCTTTTTGCAGGGCTCTACTTTTGGGTTCAAACTTTAAGTTAGAGTATAAACTTTGGCGAGCATGTGTTAAATTATCAAAATAACGGGCTTAAAGTTGTTGTCTAGCTCTCTAAAGTCTGCAGCGCCCCCTATCCATGTTTTAAGAGATACGCTTATCAAATTGGTACTGAAGAAAGTCTAAACAAACAGAATCATTTCGACGCAACAAGCAAGAAAATCTAACCATTTCCCTAGTTTTTATGACGTTTCGAATTTCGGCACCCAAATTTTCGAAAGCGCCTAGCGCCTTACCATCGCGTCAGGGACCCTACATTCCCTATTCAAAAATGTTCGTCTAGGTGTGCTCTATCGATCCTTAAAGTTTGTCACCGACGAGCTGAATCACCCTGTATAGTCGGAAAATTTTACGAATTCATAAAGCCACTCTATACATGGTTTGTATATATAAACAAGATGCAAGCAAACATTTAGCTCAGTGAGGAAATATGTATCAAACTTAAAATTCTCCTTCATCAGTTTCCGCTCAGTAAAATGATACGTAAATTTTTGCGCATTTCTGTAAATGAGGAATAGAATTTATGCACAACAATTAATATACAAAATGTAAGTTAAATTTAAAAGCGCATATTGAAATCGGAAAAGGATTTTCAGCAATTATTGACCAAAGACAGAACTGTAGCCATTTCACTTTGTTTGTCAGTATATGAATGATAAATGCTATAAAAATTCTATTCTACATTAAACATCTAGTGTCAAATTCGACATTTTATATCAATTTCAGTACATTTGATATAGCTTAATCTCATTAAAGTGCACCGTAAAAGATTTTTGTTACTGACCATAATGTAACGGAATTATTGTTAGTGCATTTTATGTGCACTATCTAATACTTAAGGTGATTAATATATGATTGAAAAACATGCAGAATGACAGCCCTATCACAAATAGCTTAATTTTTGTGTTGTGACGATTTTGTAACAAGTACGTGATATGTTTACTTAATAATCAAACAATTCGAATTCATAAACACTTATTCAACTTTGTTAAAAATATTATATTTTACTTTTTTTCTAGTAGAACCTTGATTAATCAACCAGTTTCTAATATTTTGAGTTATAATCAGGAAAGAAATGTTCCGTACAATTACATAGAATCTACAGTTGTTTCATTATCTTAAGTCTTTTGTTACATTACAAAGATTAGAAATACTGAGATTCTGTTAAATAATAGATAAGTTATTCGGTAAATTTATAATAGAATCTATGAATAAACATTATTAAAAATGCTCTTTCTAAATGGACTTTCGAAAAATATTTTTAATGGTAGTAATTTAGTTTTCATAATTAGTGAATCACGCAATCCTAAATGATCTTAAATAATTAGAATTTTTCGAGTAATTTTTAATTGCTGTATCATGTAATTTTTACACAATTTCTTCCTTGTCATCTTGGGGTTTGACAACGAGACCTCTTAAGTGAGCTATAGAAATTGATGGTGTTGAATACAAAGTAAGTATTTTATGACTGTCAATAAAAATCCTCATTAACCCCGAGATGATTTTTTCCTTTCTAAATTATTTTAAATTCTAGAAAAATAATTTTTATGCTGAACTTTCTTCTTTAATATGTCTAATAAAATTGAAAAAGTGTTTAAACGAGAGTATATTGAATTATGAGTTTTAACAAAGTTAAATTGTTTTTTAAATAATATTATGAGATGAAAATCGCTACAGGGAATAAGTATAAGGTATGGGGAATGTCTGTAAATTGATAACTCAGAAACTCAAACAAATGCAGTTAATCAAAAATTAGTGTACATTTAAAGTAATCTTGCTTTTTGTGTTTTAAGATAAATTTTAAACAGTGTATGCCATATTGTTTTTTCGTTAAAACATATTTTGAATGAATTACAAATATTTACTGAAACTAAATAAATATTATTTGTGGCATACTTAGATTTATGAAATATTTTATATTGAAAATCCTATTAAAAATATTTTTAACTATATCTTTTAAAAGATTCTTTTGCTAGGCATGGCATTTAAATACGCTGCATAAACTGAAATTAGAAATTATTAAGTGAAATTTTAACAAGTTAGTATAAACTATAAATAAAACCACTTATTGAAAAATCGTAACTGCAACTTGAGATTTAATACATTCTAAAGAACATCATTCATCTCCTTTCATTTTTATTTTTAGTTTAAATACTTATTAAACATGAAAAAATATCCTTAAATATATTTTTTTCCAGTGCCATTATTGATTAAGACAACAGGCATTATTACACGCTTGAATAATGCATGAGTTGAATTTTTAAAATATTCCTGACATTTTTCGGGAGAATTGATTTTGAAGAATAATGTAAGACTCTCCGTAATGCTTATGAATTTCAGATTAAGTTAAGCTGAAAAATAATTTATAAAAAATATTTTAAGAAAACAATAATTATAATTGATTCATCATTAATTTTAAGTGGGATTGTTAAGATTATTGATTATTTTTTAAATCATAAAAGTGCTTTAATTACAACAAACGTTGTAATTTTATTTTAAAGATGCTTAATATTAATCATTTGACGATAAAAATGAATACTTGAACTTAACCTTTTTGTTATTTATGAGTTATTTGTGAATAATTTTACGCTGCGGGATATTTCAATTAAGAAGGGTAAAGTTATTTTTGTGTGTTGGCTATTTCATTACAGTTTATACAAATTCTAATTTTTGATGTTGACAACAAGTGTAAACATATTTTTGTATCTACTGTTAATTTTTTCTGCAAATAAAAAAAAAATTATATCATTCATAATTGCTCAGAATTGTCCAAATAAAAGTATGGTCAATTCATTTCCAATGGCCACACCAGTTTTCTGTTTCGAAAGCAGATAGACGAAAAATGATGGGTTCGAACTTCAATCACGCACATTGGTCTAATTTTTCGGAATTTTGTGTGATTTTCTTCGAAAAATTGCGTAAATACGGGTTAGTATTTCTTAGAAAGACCCGTACGGAAAATATTTCCATTGGCGTCTACATGCTTGGTGTAGATAATCGACGAACAAGAAAAACACCATCACCATCATTAAAGATATACACTGTTAAAAATTTTGTGCTACTTTGAACCGAAATTTGGTGCTTAGTAACTGCCACCATAAGATGGTGAAATCTTGTTCCAAGATTTAGAACTTCGGTTGAACCATAGTGCCATTTTTTCAAATAACATGGTGTAAAATCGTTCCAAGATTTGGAGCTTCGATTGAACCATCCTATGGTGGCAGCTGGTAATAGCTGCGAGCACCAAATCTTAGTTCAAAGTAGCACGAAATTTTTAACAGTGTATGGCAAGACTAGCGCGAAACCATATTGCCTTGTTAAAACTCATTTCATACTTTCATTCAATTTTAGTATCCCGAATGCTGGAATTCTAACCTTTAGTTTTAAAGTGAAACTAAAGTTAAGTTTAAAGTTAGTTACGTAAAGTTTTAAATTCTAAATCTTGGTGTAATAGTTTACAGTATTTCGGATACTGTATAATGGCGAAAGTTTTTTGTGTGTCCGTATAAACACTACCTGATTTATATCATACTGAAATTAACTTCTAGTAATCCTCAGTGACAATTAGTAATAAAGTACTCTGAAAAATGCACTTAACATTATTGGTATGAGTAGTCTCATTATGCACTACAAAATAGATCTCTGATTGCAAATGTCATTGCATAATTTTTTACATTTCAGCAGGTTATCTATGTCATTATACGTAACAGCGCAACTTATGTGAATTAAATTAAACCACTGTCTGCGTAAGAAGGTATACGTCTATACTCATTCTCCTTTTTAATACTTTCCAACATAGTTGAAAGCATCCAAAATATCCAGGAAATTATACAAATTAATAATGAAAATGCGTAATAATGAAAATAGAGTAATAATGAAAAATCTAAATAAGTAGCAATCGAAAGGGCACATTGAAACAAATTTTTTGGGCATAAATTATTTGCTTTCGTCTCCCCGTTATCGAGATATAAAGTTTTAATTTTTGCAAATTAAAACATCGAGCACTAAGAACGAAAGGCTCCCTGCCAGCCAGCAAGAGAAATAGCCCATGGTTAAGTAGTAGTATCTTCCATTCCTATTAGAAGTTCTTTAAGTACATTTTTGGTGTCACGTGAATTTATTTAGCTTTGAACACAGATTTTGAATAAAGAAACGATAAACTGGGGGCCTACAGCACAGAAAAATTGCTTCATTGAGTTCACGGCTGAAATTCCACAGTTAGTTAAAACTCAAATCGTATATTAAAAAACTTTTTGCCTGCCAATTCATATTTTTGCGAAAAATACCTGGAAACACATGTTTAGCGGTTTACTCATAGATTTGCTTGTGAGTTTTTCTACTGCCAGTCCTAAATATTTTCATAATCTTGAACATATGAAAATACAATGGTAAAGCCGAATCAAATGCTGAAATCGGATTTCCAGGCTCAAAGACCGAGAATTTATTATGTCAAGAAAAAAAATGCAATAATAACAAATCGGAAATTTCACGCCAGGCGTAGTAAATGAGGCGCGTTCCTACTATAACGAAATTTAAAAAATAATCAGATCTTGTTGTAATAGTTTTCAGTATTTCGGATACTGTACAGTAGCCGAAGTTTTTTGTGTGCCCCTATAAATACTATCTGATTTCTACTATACCAAAATTAACGTGTAGTAATCCTTACTTACAATTAGTAGTAAAGTGCTTTGACAAACGCACTTTACAGTAAATGATATGAGTTGAGTCATTGTGCACTATAAAATGGATTTGTCATTGCAAATGTCATTGCATTATTTAAATTTCAACTATCTCATTACACGTAACAGCGCAACTTAAGTAAATTTAAAATAAACATTTATCTGCGTAAAAAAGCATAAGTCTATCCTCATTCTATTTTTTAACACTTTCCAACATAGTTGAAAATGATTTATGACTTAAGTGCACTTAAGTAAGTAGTGTATGACTTACTATCTACAGTGTGTCAGCAATTTCAATTTGAGTGTTTTAATCCCTGTAAATACAATCGGATATCCATGAAATTTATATATTATACTGATTTTCTCCATGGCATGTTTGGTTTTGAAAATGAAGCTTACAACAGTTACAGTGCCTTTACAGAGACATTCAAAAGTATACCGCCTATAAGGAAAGGTCTCTTTTTACTATTTTCTTATATATTTACTATTATTTATATTTACTATTAATTGTGTAATAGTAATTGTAAATCATCTTCGTTTCAACATTTCGTTAAGTTATTCAGGATTATATAATACATAAATAAATTGTAGTATTAAAAACATTCTTGGGATCGTGGTTTCATTATTATGTTTTTAATATATGCTTGAAAATGCCGATAGGATTAATACGCACTTGGTAGTTTTTATTACTATTATTATTATTTATAATGCTTGTTTCTCCCAAATGTTTTCAAATTATTATTGCTGTATGTTTCAAATGTGCTTGCTATTTTTTTCTCATTAGATATTTCTAATTATTCTTTATAGAAATGCACAATCATATTTTCTTGACTAATTGTATCTGAAATTGTATCTGATATTCGTATTTTTAATATATTTTAAAGTATTTTTTGACATGTCTGTGTCAAAATTTGTGTGCAATCAAATTACGATAGATGAACCCGTTTGAACTATAATTGTTCGTATAAAAAAATAATAAAGGCATGTCCATGAGTAACGCTGACTTCATATTTTTGGTGGCAGTGATCTTACCCATAAATTTTATTTTTACGGAAAGTAATTATGTACTGTGTTCAGTGTGTTTTCATTGAATGTAATTATGCATTTTTACACAATGTGCTTCATTGAATTCAAATGTAAAAATATGCATATTGTGTCTCCGTCTTCAGAAGTGTACAAATACATTAGAGTCTTATACTTTCTTAACGCACTGCATATGATTTATTGCATGAAACTATTTTAATTAAAAAGACTTTACTCAATATTTTTTCAAAATTTAATATTGAAATTAAAAAAAATCTTAATAAAATGTAAAGCAAAACATGCTTATCTGCATTTTTTTTTAATTTAAATAAAGCAATTTACTTTCTTTAAATTTCCAGTTAATAATGATATATCCCATATAGTATATTACATATAAATATTGCTAAAAGACACCAATTTTAAAGTGATGATATGTGAAGATGTTTGAAATATATTTCGATGTTTATCAAAATAAACTAATTGAGATAATAGCATAAGATAATTAATGTTATTAAAGAAACTTCATGTGCTACAAAAATTCTGAACCCCAGATAAAACTTAAACCCTTGTTACTTAAAATGCTGAAACAATGCATTTCTTAGCTTAAACAGAAAAGTTAGAAATTTAATATAAAAATATAAGACGGGGATAAAAAACTCTTGTTTTCAAATTTTTCGTTAGTTTTAAGATTATTTTAAAGTTTTAGTAAAGCAATTATTAACTGTAAAAAACTAGTACAGCTGCTTTTTTTTTTTTTTTTTTTTTTTTTTTTTTTTTTTTTTTTTGAAAAAGTTCCTCAAAATCAGGTATAGAATAAATGTAAGCAACTTGCTTAGATATAGCTATTGATTAATTTTTTAACTATAATAGTGTCCGCTTTCAATGAATTAAAGGAATTTATTTATCTTAAGTTTTACAATTTTTCAGGTATTTATAGCAAAATTATCCCGGTAAAGTTTTGCAGTTTCCTCTTAAATATCTTAATTCCTCTTAATCTCATATATATTCCAATCCAATGTGATTAAATTTTAACTTTATTCGTGAAATGTTCTTATTCCGTTGTTATTTACTTAAAATTTGAAAGTAATTATGCATCGTTTTCTGAAATTTTGTCAATCAAATAATTATTATGTTAAATATCCATAAAAGATACGCCCCTTCTTCTTTTTAAATAAATATTTAAAACACATTTTCTTATTAGATTAATGTTAATAGTATATTAAATTTATCAGTATTATTTTATAAATAAATATTTCTATGTTAATAGTATATTATTATTATCAGTATTATTTTATAAATAAATATTTCTAAGACTTTTTATTTTCAAGTGTATAGGTTTGGTTTGGTTTATTTTTGTCGTCCGATTATCTACGCTAGGGATATAGGACCAGTGGGGAGTGCCCTCCGTGGGGGGTCTTTCTAAGGGAACCTAACCCGTATTTACGCAAGGTTTGAAGAAAACCACGAAAACCCCGAACGGTTAGGCCGACAGCCGTGATTGGGTTCGAACCCAGCACCTGCCGTCTACCAGTTGAGAGGTCTGTACCTCTCGGCGACTGGTCAGGTCTCAAGTGTGTAGGAAAAAGGATGAAAGTTGTTCTTTCATTTGACAAGTAAAAATTTTTCTTTCTCCTTTCTGCCTAATCCATGTATAATTAAGTATATTAAAGAGAAAAGTAAAAATTTCAATTTAAAAGTAATATTCAATTTTAATTTATACAATATTCTATTAAATGAATTACAAATACTAAGAACTGTGCGCAAAAGGAAAACTGTAAATTCTGAACATAGAAAACCATTTTTTCAAATAAAACCATCCGATAGTTATCTCTAACTTAAAATCAAACTATACATTAAAATATTATTTAATTTTTTATAAAAAAATTAAAAAGCTTCAAAAAGAAATTATTATTTTTTCAGACATGAAAAAAGTATGCCATTTACTTTGACTTTAGCACATACTTTATGAAATAAATCATCTTGGGGTTAAATTTTAAAAACTGTAGATAACATAGTTTTAAAATAACGGTGAATGTAAGCTAAAAATTAACTAGGCTGATAAAAGATATCTTACATTTTCAATATGTAATCTCCCACTATACCAGCTGTCTACACTGTAAAATAAAATCCGTTAAATTTACGACTAAAACTGATGTGAGCAATGATGCCATGAATTTTTGCCGTAAAAATTGCAGTAAAATTAGATGTAATAAAAACATTTACTGTAACATAACACTAAACATTTACTAACTAAACATTTACTAATTTTACTGTAATTTTTAAGCTAGCAACATTGCTGCCAGCAATTTTTGTCGTAAATTAAGCTTTTTCTTTTGTATAAATGATTGACTTCAGAAATAATGCAGATTTTTGAAGGTGGTTATTTTAATTGCTCAGAATTGTTTAGAGACTCAAAATAAATTAAACACAAAAAATTGATTTTTAATAAGCTTAAAATCATTGCACAGACTCCTAATTTATTACGATTCAGATAATCATAAATTATACTTGAAATTACAAAATAATATTTTAAATGTGTTTTTATGCAAAAAAAAAAAAAAAAAAAAAAAAAAAAAAAAAACAAGTAACTTATATGATATCACATTTTAAATTCACAATCTGTAAGGTATTGTCGGATGAATTGCGAAAAAAAAAAATAGCGGAATTGAAGTAGTTTTAATTTAAAAACATAATCAACAGCATTTTTTATGATTTAACTTCAGTTAACTTTATATTTTTTACCATTTTAACCTAAAACAAGGTACTTAAATCAAGGAATTAACAATACTTTAAGTTCTATTAGATCAAAAATTTTTGCGTAACACCACGTAACGTTTTACCAATAGAAACATATCACTTATGGAATGCTTTTTTTTTACCAATAATCTACAGTATATATTGTCAATACATAAACTTTTAGTGATAACAAAACATTATTTTTTACTGTTAATTACTGCATATAAATATGTTTAATGGTATGTAAAATCATGTTTCAACAAGCTTTAGTTTCAAAAATAAAATCATTTTCTGAATAACAGACGGTTGTTTAATAAATATTATTTTAAGTAAACATTTGCAAATATGTTCACATTGTATATTTTCTTCATCTAAAATTTCTATGTTTCCATAATTTATTTAAGATATGAATTTATTGTAAAACTTTAAGCCGTATTATGTTTATCTTTGTAAATATATTTTAAACAGGAGTATTAACTAGTTTATAATGAAACATGCAACACGACCTTTGTTATGTTTGTATAGTGTTATATTTTGTATTGATTTAATCATTAATTTTTTTTAATAATTCTTTATATTATTTTTAGAAAGAAATTTAAAAAAATCTACATATTTTTATATTTGAATTACTGAAAAAATTAACTTAAAATAGAATGTTTTTTTATATTTAAGTAGGATGAATGTAAGAATTACCTTAGCTATAAATTTGCAAACAAAAGCATGTTTTTGATAAGTATTTAATGTAGTAATTTTGTATACTAAGCAATGTAAAGTTTAATATTATTATATGTTTTTAAATTTATAAATAAATTGCATATAAAAATTTAATTTGAATATATTCAGATGAATTTGAACGCATAGAAAATTAAAATATTCATTGTATCATAATATTTTCCTAGAATTTTTATTTACAATTCAGTTTTCTTCATAGGTCAATCATTGTTCAAACAAGGATATATTTCAGCATTTTTACTACCTTTAAAAATTTTACTGGGAAATTCTTTAGATAATTTACGTTTTAAAATTTTTTATAGATATTTTTTCAATAAATCATAAGTGCCAGACATCTATCGTTAATTTCTTTTAAAACTAAATCTTATTGCTATAACGTCTTCAATTCTGAAGTATTACATGTGATATTTCTGATACAACGATGATATAAACTAAATTATTTGATTTTTTTTAATAATTATACTTCACTTATGAATGTTTTGGGGCATACTTCAACTGTATTTTATTACATGTAATAGGTATAAAAGTGACTTGGGTAATAAATTAAACAACCCAGCAAACACAGAGCTCTCGGTAAATAACCGGCCGACAGCGTTTTTGGCCTTTACCGACGTTACAGGCAGAATACCGTCTGCAGTAACGGCTCTCTATCTTTTTCGATACTCCGGGCGATAGACGTCCGATAGACTGTAACCCATCGCCAGAGTAAAGAAGGAAAAAAACAGCGTTGATTGTGCCATTTATGATTATCTTGAAACTATATTAAAAAAAAGTACTTTAACGTAGGAAGTGATTGTGGTCGACCTGAGAATTTCAAGGACAGAATGTGAGCACTTTAATCAATTGACTATGATTCTTTTTGTGGTAATATAAGCGGAAGGCATTTCATTAAGGGATGGTTTGCCGTTGAAGGTTTAGATATAAATAAGGTTTAGTTAGAAATATTAATTAATCTAGTTTTATTTATTTATTTTAATTTATTTATTTTATAATTGTCTTGTGCTGTTGTAATTAACTATTAAGTTAATACTTGAATGAATGAAATAAATTTCATAGCGAATTAGTTAAAGCAAACGATATTGATTTTCTAATAAATTTAAGAATCATTATTCTAATAAAATTAATTATTTTAGAGGGTTTGTATTTGTGATGTAGAATCACATATAGTATTCTTAAATTTTACATTTTTCTAAATTACAGTTAAAACTAATCTTTAATTAAAAAGCTATTTTATCTTAACGTTTATTTTCGATTCCACAATAACTTTCCGTTCAAAAGAAAAGAAAGAAAAACATCTAGCATCTGCCTTATTACTGAAAAACGGCTATCAGATAAAGAGAATTCATTAAGATGCGTATTTCACCCTTGCTGGAAACAAATAAAAAAAGAATAAAGTTCGAATGTGTTTGCGGTCAGTGAAATTTCATTTTCCTCTCTGCGTAATTTTAAGTATAACTTATTCGTTGTATATGAGTCTTTTTATGTACATAATGGTTGTTATGTCTTTTGAGAACATTTTCCCAAAATATGCTCCTAACGTACGAATTGGCAGTCGGATTCCTTTTTGGCGTATTTTTTAGGACTGCTGTTTTCTGGTTACCCTGCTATTAAATTCAAAATCCTTTTATTGTTTAAGCGTAACAGACAATTTTGCGGAGATGATATCAGTCATTTTTCATATGCTTAATGTCGCCAATTGTGTTATGCCAATGTGTGAATTTTTCAGTGAGGAATCAATTGCCTCCCTCTCGCTTCATGAACTCAGTCATGTGAAGACTGTTTTCTTAAAAAATGCGTTCAGGCACCATCCCTAACTTTTCTGTATGAAACCCTTAAATTTTGAAGTTTACTGCAAATAAATAATTTTTCTTAAAGAGCATTTATTGTCTTAAGCGATCACAGCCTATAACTAGCGAATGCATTTTTAAGAAGAACCTGTCAACATACTTTAAATTACAGATCCATACTATAGTATTAGTTAATAAAATATTTTCCTTAAGATTTATAATGAAATTACATGCACAGCATTAATTTATAAATTATAGATTATATCTTTAACATGGATAAACTTATTTTAATAAATAGTAAGTTAGTAATTAATAACTGTTAATTAGAATAAGAATTCATTTTATGTCATTTGTTGTTTCTGAATATTTTTTAAATTAAAAGTAAAACAAAAACAATTTATAATAATTTATATCCCTATTTTTTTTTCTTTCGATAGATGATTTTTTTTTAATGGGGGGTATTGCTTAACAGTTTAAACGCTAATGTCCCCAAATGCGAACATTGCATTATTTGCAGTATAAAGCACATATTTTCCAACATAATAACGATGTCCTTATTTTTCTTATAAAATATAAGCTTGATCGCTAGGAATCTAAATGTTTTGGGAATTCGAGAAAATACTCAAGAACAATATACAATAGCATATAGCGAAAAATAAATTGTTATATTTGCACTGGTTGTCAGTCAATAATCATGCTCCAAAATGATAACATTGAAATAAAAACAGCCAAAAAAAAAAAAAAAAACTGCAGAAATATATTTTTTTAGTACTTTCTAAATGTGTCTGCATAAATTAAAATATTTGAAGCTGTAATATAGGAAAAATAAAATTATTATTATATTGCGATATTAATTCGGCGTGTAATATTTCTCTAAATTTAAAAATACTTTAGTATTTAATAAAATTGGTGAATTTTGAATTTTTTCTGTTAATGCAATTTTCGTTTTAGGAATTGTAATGCAATTAAATGTATCAGATTAAGGAATATATATTTTTAGCATAAATAATAATAATAATAATAATAATAATAATAATAATAATAATAATAATGAATAATTCAATATAACTATATAATGTCCTACGCAAAACGTTATTATATAAAAGAAGCTCAATTGAAAAGCAGAAAACTTAGATTGCGATAAAGCACAAAAGAGCATCCAATAGTGAAATAAATTCACCCAGTCCAATTATAATACTATGCGTTACATGGGAAAATACTCTTAATTATAGTTATTTACCAGTTAAAGGTTGACAATCGAGGTTGACTACTAAATGAAACTTTTACGTATTTAAATTAAATTACTTACATAAAATGGGACAATCTATTAAATGAATCATATATATATATATATATATATATATATATATATATATATATATATATATATATATATATATATATATATATATATATATATAGTCGAGTCTCTCTATAACGAAACTGCATACATCGAATTTCTCTATATAACGAATTTTTAGTAGAAACTTTCCCTTTTCGCATGATTACATTAAAAATAGCCTCTATATAGCGAAATATCTATCTCCATATAACGAATTTTTTCATAAATTGGTCTTAATTTATTCAGTTTTAAAAAAGCTTTGAATTATATGGAATCAATTTTCCATCACTTATTTTTGATTTATCGTTCAGTGCTGAGTTTTTTTTATATTACTTTTCTCCTTGTTCTTTAAATAAAACGAATTCATCCCCCCTCCCACACACCTTTCCACATCCTTCTCAAAACATAGTCAATTGGATTGTTACACATATAAGATGGGAATCAATGAGAGGCACATAAGAGAGGCCTTCAAATGGAGGAAAATGTTAACTACAATTTTGCATTCCTTTCTAAAATTTGAGCATTTTTTTTTTTGAGAGCACAACAATTTTAAAATCAAAGCAACAAAAAATTACAGATATCTTCGTCTGAAATTAATGCAAGTCTTCCTTATTTGATTTTCATTATGCTTTCAAATATATGTCTGTTCTCTTTTTTGAAACAGCTTAAATAATTAAGAAATAAAATGTTAGGTTAATATTTACTTTTAAACATTTCAAATTCTTAATTAAAAAGATCAAAAATAACATTTGTTCAAAATTGACACATTAAATACGATTTTTAACATAATTATCTATACATCGAATTTCTCTATATAACAAATTTTTTACTGGAACGATAGATTTCGTTATATAGAGACTCGACTGTATATATTTAATATTCCGCTCTATCGGAAGAAAGTAAAAAGTGTATAAATAAATATTTTTTAAAATAAGAATATTTTTCTTTAACGAAAAAATGAGGTTTATTTCAAAAGTTACTAAAATGCTGCCAGTTATCTTTGTTATACATCGAAAACAATAACAACAACAACAGACAAAAAAACTGTAATCGGTTTCGGAAAATTATAAATGAATGAAATAATTATGACAGAAAAGCATAATATTTTGTTTTCTGCTTTAATGAGCATTACATAGTTAATTGAACAGTTATTTTTTTTAATTTTGATTATGCTTAAAGAAACACATTTTTAATACTTTGTCATGTTATACTCTTTTTCCCCAGCGATTTGCATTCATTTCTTTTATTGATTCTGTCAAAAGAAGTTATTTTGGAATGTCGTTCGTTTCATTATAGGTTCTTAGAAGCTACGATTAAGTTTCAAAATCTCACAAAAAAATTAAAGAAAAAAAATGTAATAGAGAATAATGTAAAGCGAACCTTTAAAGAGTTTTATTTCTGTGAATAAAAGTGGAAGTATTTATTTTTTTTTTTTCTAAAAATCTTTGTGAAGATTTTTCCTTTTGCATGCATGAATTTTTAAAAATCAAAGATTAGAATAAAGACATTTAACTGTTCTTAAAGATTAAAAGTTTTAAAAATTATTATTCAACTATTCATTTGTTGTTAAACAAAGATAAAGTAAATGTATGAATTTTTTTTTTAATTATATTAAATTCGAAATATAATGGTGAAAGTTATAAAATATTGATATAATTAGGATGTGTAGCTTTAAAGGATATTTTCCTTATTATGAACATCTTCGCGGTTAATTAACTATTTAATTTTTTATCTATTTGAAAAACGAAATTTTGATATTTAGTCACGTAATATTTTTTTCTTCTTACGATATATGAACAATTCATTATTTTTTGATTCTGTCTAAAAAAATCCTGTCAAATTATCTTTTCTTACAAACAAAAATTTACTTTTTTAAAGCCTATAAAAAAGGGCATTAACGAAAGGAAATGAAAGACAGAAATGACTTTTATTTTCTTTCAGCGAAAGTGAAAGCATTTATTTTTTTAATTTAGATTTCATGCGATTTTTTTCTATAAATTTTTATTAGCTAATTTTTATAATGTGTACATTTCTCTTTTTTTGCCATTTTTAGCATAAAATATTGAAATAGTTTTCCTAATCATTATTTTACATGAAGGAGCTTATACATCAAACTAAACAAATGAAATAGATTTATACTACAGTGAAATGAAATAATATACATTAGCTGTTACAAATCTGCAGCATTTAGTGCATAGTCACTCTGCTGATTTTAAAGAAGAATCATATTCTGACCAAATATGATGCTCCATAAAATAGTCAAATAAATGTTTTCAATGAAAACAGTGGAATGTTTATGCAGCAAAAGTTGCATATTTTTAACAGTGTACTCTTTAAAATTTCATGATTCTGAAATTTTGTTAATTTTTTGTAAAAAAACAGAAATAGATTAATGTAAGTGTATTTCAAACAATACAAAAATCAAAATGCTTATTTGAATAGTAGCACACGAAAAAAATGCAGATTCTTTAAAGTGCAAAAATATCGTACTACATCGTAAAAAAAATGGTTTTACAGTTTGTTTTTTGTGGTAAAGAAAGGTTAATAATCACAAGGACATCCGTTATATTAAATGACATCCAGGACGGAATGTTTTTAATAAAATTTATTAACGTAGATTTGTCAATTTCTTCCCAGTAATTTAAAAATTGTTTCACGGTTTGCGTAATGTTTGTTGTGGGCATAGATTTTACGAACAAAAAATTCCCACATGTTTTCCATAGGATTACAGCCTGGGGAACAAAGTAGCTAACTCAAAACAATAAATTTTATTCTTTCAACCAGTCATGTTTATTTCAACTGCAGTGCACCGAAGTAGGCTTGTTGAGCTCAAGCCATATGGTAGGCCTCCCCACCAAACTGAATCTGAATCTGTCATCTTGAAATGTGAACTTTCTATATAAATAAATAATGACTTTTATATAAATGAGTTGTAATTTTGAGCCTCTCGAAATTATAATTCATAATAAAAAACATAATCATATAAAGTAAGAATTATAATATTATGTATCTTCATAACATAATTTCGAGGGTTATTTTTCTGCTGGAAGGAAAATTAATTCAAAAAATTATTAAAATTATGGGCTCACCAATGTTGGGATTATTTTCAATCTTATATTTCTCCCCAAAATCGTGCACTCATGAAGATTGTTCCATCTCGCGCTACAATTGTTGACTCGCCAAAATATGCGAGTGAAATATGCCAAGCTGAGTATCGTTCTCTTATATTATCTGGTACAGTACTTACAGTGCTATTCGAAAGATTCCTTCATGGACATTTTTCGCTCTGTCGATTCTAAACAATTTCTTAATAAGCCAATGTGACAAATCACGTATTTAAAAACCATCAAATTCGTTGAGATTCAATTTTTTCTTAACTTAAAAAAAAAAAAAACTTAAATATAAAAGGTTTATTTGTAATTTTATTTTTCTTTTTTGATTATTTATAATCCACGAATAAAAAAAAAAAAAAAAAAAAAGATAGACATTCGGTCTTTCGAATTTGTGGTCATGTTGCTTCGACATTTCATCAGCCCTTCTTTATATGTCTAGATTACAGGTATGGAATAGGTTTTATTTTTGCAAAAAATACGATTTTAAATACGTTCAATCATTGAAAGAATGATATAACATAAAATTTTAAGCTGTAATTGTGTTTTTACTTACTTTACAATTTTAATTTGATTTGCTATATAGGTCAAACAATTTGCCGCTCTTCATGTTTTGAAAGTTACCAGGACAGTTTAGTATAGTCATACCAAAGTTAGAAAAATATTCTGCCTATAAAGAAATGTGTTTCACTGAATACAAGGAATTTAGATATAGCTCTTAGAAAATTGTACATCAATAAATTTTATGAGATAGATAGTATGACGCTTAGAAAATAAATGTAACAAATCCTTTAAAAGTTAGGCTTATATAATAAAATACTTTCTTTTGTTTACCTATTTATGTAAAAAATATGTCATTTATTTGCATGCTTATACTTCTGAAATTACCTTATCAGCATTATTTGAAATGCAAAAGTTCTATCAAGCAAAGAAAATCAGAATGTTTTTAACACTTACCACTTACTATACGAAAACTCAATAAAAACGTACAATTCAAAGAAAGTTCAATAAATTATGATAACAGAAACTTAATTAAAAGAAAATATTACGATTATTTATGAATTAAGACATTGTATATTACAAATTTAACATATATACTTTGCTTATCTATAACAATTTGCAATACAGGTCTCGTCAAAATTTTATTTAGATACGAGTTTTGTCGCTTTTATTACTATTTTTTAAAACGTTTCATTAAGAGTGTTTTCTCAGAAATAGTTATTTAAGATCGGAATTCTCCTTGGATTAAAAATAAAGGAAAAAAATGTTACAAATGAATCATTTATATACACCCATCTTCATATATAAACTATCATACATAAATTTCTAATGTGGCAAAAAAATAAATTACAAAATATATTTCATATTTTTCACATTTTAAAGCAAGAACATTCATTCTTTTTAAAGTTTAAATTGTTGAATAACAATTTTGAAATAAAACATACTTTGACATATAATTGTAGATTTCAACGCGTACTGTTTGTTGTATTGCACAGTAAATATGTTATAGAATTCTGCTTATTCGTTATTTTCGTCAAGACATATTTTCATAAAAATTCTATAATTTTATAAGCTTCGAATGAAAATGTATTCTTTTTATTTTCTTAACAAATAGAATAAACGACAAAAAACACCCCACTCCTTTTATAATTTACAGAAACATTTCGCATATGTTTCACTAAAAAGATCATCAGTTCCCCCGCAGATTTTAAATCAATTTCGATGTAGGTGGAACTTGATGTTTTTACATGATTACCGTAGATTTTCTTGTCACGGATGATTTGTGGTATTTAAACAATAAAAAATATTATTCCTCTCAATAAAGTATGCTTTTGAAATAGTTTAATTACATTTCTATTTTGGTAAATATGATTTTACGTATTTTACTGTTAAATGGACTAATGACCCTTTGAATTTTATTTTCTTATTTATGCATTTTAAGGCATATTTTTGATATAATTATAAAGAAAATGTAATTATAAAAGAAAATGTTTCTATCAATGATTCTATTACTGTATATTGTATAATCATAATATTAATTAATAATCAGATACATGTGAAAATATTGTAATTACGTAATAAGTTTTTCAATTTTAAACGAGTCAAGTTTTGTTTTTCTATTTTAACTATTAGTAATCAAAGTTAGGAAATTAGTTAGCACTCCCTCGTGTGTATATATACATATATATATATTGTATATGTGTAATAAAGTAAAGTAATCATATGAATCAGGTTCCAGGAATTCTGATTGTTGTTGTTTAGTAGAATGAAAGAAGCTATCTTAATAATTAACTTAGAACTATATAACTTAAGGATTTTTCAGTATTTACCCCCTGAAGTCTGTAATATATAGAAAATCTTTTATATAAGCTAATATATGTTATTGACATTTTTGTACAAATGATACTTCCGACAATTATAATCTAATGACGACATATAGTACCGATTCCTTTTATATAGCCTATAATAAAGATATCCATTTCATACTAGTAAAATTATTATAACCTCTATAAAGCTCATTTAAACCAGTCACTATGTACAATTGTTGAGTTTTTTGTGTCTTTGTAAATGAACTATAAAGCTGAACATCAATTGCATACATGAATTACAGAAATATGCTTGTATTACACACATACTTTTCGGAGTACTAAAATATATTTAAAATGAAAAAAAAAATGCAACATATTGGAAATACACACATAAAAAAAATCAAACTCATCAACGGTATTGTATTCGAACTTTTTTTTTTAATTATGTATGTCATCTACAAAAATATTATGTATTTGAATTCGGTTTAGATTGTAAACGAATGATGTATTTGAAAACACATATTAAATAATTATTAGAAAAAATATATATATATCAAATCTCATAGTTTTTCTACATTCTTTTGAGCTGCTTTATGAAAGGACGCTAAATGAGATGGTAAAATTATCATAACATAATTAAAACATATTTAAAAAAACATTGGTTACAGAAATAAATCCATTTAATTTTCTGTGCTTGTGTAAATGCACAATGAAAGGGAACCTCAATAACAAATATTAATTACATACTAATCCAAATTACATATACGAAAGATAGGGTGTGCTCAGACAAACAAGCTGAGAGACACTAGTAAATGAAAGTGAAAAAAAAAATCAGAAATATTAAGAAAGTTTTGCATTTATATTTTATTTCCTTCTAATCATTTTAGGCATATTAATTACCCGTGAATTAGTCTCATTTTATGCACTTTTTCAAGATATCACAAATTATGTAACTAAATATTTCATTAAAAACATAGATTATGCACAAAAAGTAGATCTTCAAAACATTAAAAATAAAATTTTATGTGTCTAAATAAAAAAATACTGTGGTAAACATCAGGATCATACTTCAGTACAAGAAGTACAGTATTAAGTTCAGTACAATATTTATAAGTTCGTTAGGTCAAAATTAATCATAGGCTGATACAAGATAGGTCTTTCATTGTTGGAGAAAAGATATTAACAAATCAGAAACCTGCATTTGCAAATTTTCCACTGTTTAAAAAAAATGCAAGCTTCTGATAGGCCATTCTTCTTTGGCTAACAGTGAAAAAACTATTTGCAATCCGGCTATTTTATGTTTTACTTGCAAACATAACAGCGCCATTTATATAGTTGCAATTCATCTATCTAACTTTAAAATAGTTTTTTTTCACGATATTTCTATCGAAGTTGGTTGATTCGGTCACATTTGTACAGATGGCGCTTTTATAGTGGCTGGTATGACATAGTATGCTTAACATTCACATTTGTTTTCCATAAATATCTGTGTCTCTAATAATGAAATATGACCCTGATTATGATGACAGTGTGGTTCAAAGTTGTGGATTTTTAGCCTTTAATTTCAATTTTTAATGTTTGGAAATATTTTAACTTTTTGTATAACCTCCGTCTTTAAGTAAATGTTTTATTATGAATGTTATGATAATTTTAAAGACATATCACTTTAATTTTTATGTTAAGATAGTTCAAATAATTTTTGCATGCTTAAACATTTCACAAGAAAGCTACTCGACCCAAAAAGCTAATATTTAAGAGTTTAAAAATTACGATTGTAACTTAAGTTTTTGATATAACTATCCGGAAATAATATCCTTTGCTCCTTCTATAACATTTAAAATTGAAATACGTAATTTCATTTATGTAATTTAATATGACTTAATGATTTTGCTGTTTCGTGTAAAAAAGGAATTTTCTAAATTTTTTTTTTTTATGCTATATTGTTTTGCATAATGTACATAATGAACAAAAAAATGCTACATAAATTGTATTTTTTAACCGTTAAAATCCTATATTTTCAGAATTTTTTACCTTCATACATCAAATGAAATATAATTAGACTATAAATTTCTCGCAATATAAATTCCGATTAATGGGAATCCAATTTATTATCTTAGCATGCATATTTTAATGCTTCAACTATATTTTAGGAAATGTGCATTTACGGTCTTCTTTAAGATGCTAACGTAAGATATTTTAATTAATTAAATTTGATAAATTATGATCAGAATTGAGTAAACATTTACAAATAAAAAGAATTGCTTCCTTTTCAAACTTATCTGTCTCTGTAACTGCACTTGCAATTTTTAGCAGAATTTTAATTAAATTACAAAACTTGCAGTTATCATTATCAACATTTTAACCAACACTATTTATTCATATACATTGACTTACGAAGAAACTGTCAGCAAAATTAATTAAAATTTAGAAGCAACTTACTTATTTCAAAAATTATAACATTCGTCTCAGCTAAATTTAAAGGAAAACAACGTATTTTCAATTATATCTTTTCAAATAAAAGTAATAAAACTGGCTTTATGCGTTTTTTTCAATTTACTTTTATATTTATTTAAAAAGTTTATAACCACATTTATACAGTTTTCAAAATTAACTATTATTAATGATTATTAAATAGTTTTATTTAAATTTAACCTTTTTAAAATCTTTCTAAAATAGAAATAAATACATTTTGTCATGTTTTTGTTTATATGAAAAACATCTTTTAGAAAAACTCCACAACTGCTCGAACGAATAGAATTTATAAAGTCAAATTTTTGAATTGAATATTCGAAACACAAATGTATCTGTCATATGTTACTGTACTTTGCAAGTCTCTTTGAAATACGTGTACAAATGTAGAATAAGTACAGTTCTAAAATTACTTTTCAATAAAATATTATATTCGATTTTTGTGAAACATTAAATAATAGAAACTTTCAAAACAAAAATATAGGATGAATATTACTAATAAGAAAGCATTTTTTCTATACTAATTGAAAAGCAAATTTCCATCATTTTCCAATAAAACTGAAATGTATTATGACTCTGGTTCGTCTGGCCGTCTTTTGTCTGTTTGTGTTTCTGTGTTTTAACTCGCTTGCGTGCGAGATGTGCGAAATAATAATCAGACTGTCATCAGAATTTTTTAAACGTCATCAATTTCAAGAGAAACTTTCTCACTTTCCATATACTAGTCTTTGCGATCCCTGTAATGAACTATTCATTTTTATATATTCACTAAAATAGTGCCTGAAGTTTTCTACTAGGTGCATTTTGAGAGCCTCAGGAGATCAGTTCTTTGCTGTAAAATCATGCCCCAGTGGCATCTTTTTATTTTGAAATTGAAACCTTTAAATTGAGGCTCGGACAGCATCTTTTCGGGAATACGTGTGATTCCCGGCATATTTTATTGGAGCGATATGTAAAGAATGTAACAGGTACCTACGGTCGGGGGAGTATGTTGAAGGATCCACTTCGGTGGTTAGTGTGATTTTCTAAGATTAACTTTATGCACAAAGAAGAACGTGCAAGCACGTTGGCCTAATAACTGATACAGAAAGATTTTTTTACACAAATCACGTCTTCGTTTTGTTACCTGTCCCCGAAGGACTATTAGACCATCAGTAACTTAATTTTCGTTCATAATCATAAGTGACATTTTTTTTAATGTAGGTGTCTGTTATTCACGATCACGGTCGTCGTCCTCGCGTATCGTTTTTCGTTCTTCTTTGAACCTTCTAAACCAGTCAAAATATTGAATGCTCAGTGAAGATTCTTATCAATATTCTTTTTGAATTATACTATTAGCTTCTATAGTAGTTTTGCTGAGAAGCTTCAAAATAAACTGGACGTTAAACCGTTGCTTCACCTGAACACTAATCATTTTTTCAGTGGGCCACTAGCTTAGTTTTCACTCCAAGCAAACCATGCAGTAAAACTGTTCGACAAGTGAACTTTAATATAGTACTAAAAGTGAATTCATAACACGTAATTTTGTCAAGGAATTCGACTGCATAATGCTCACTCCTTCCCTGTATACTCTGGTTATATATTAACCACATCTCGTATAATTAAGTTATTATGAGTTTGATACATAGAATTGAACTTTACGTTTGAAAATTTCTTTTTGAAATTTAAATGTGTAATATTTAAAGTTAGTTTACATGGATATACAAAACAATCCGTTATGCTATGATGTGTGGTAAGAAGTCGTCCACAGTAAGTTTTAGCAAAGTTCAATTGTTTCTAACACAATGTGAATTATACGGAAGTGTGCAACATTCTTTATCTGGAGCATGGTGCATATAGATATTCTCATATATTCACATACATGATTCATAAACATATGAAAACTTTTAGACAAGAACATTTTTAAATATTTTCATATAATGTTCAATTTCCAATGTAATTTGAAGAAACTAGTGACTATTTTTATTTATTTAGTTATTCTCCATCGAAACAGTAATTCATTAATTTTATTTTTAATTATATGTTTTTGACTAAATACTATAAAATACTAATTTCTAACAGGTATTTTTACAAAATATAGCTTGATTCTGTCTGAGCAAATGTTTTAATGTCTTCTTTTTTGGCATTTCGTAAAGGTCAAGATTGATTTTTAAAGCCTTAGAAAAATAGACATTTCATGGGAAACAAAGGGAAACTGATTTAATGTCATTAAAGTTTCGTAACTTTTCACCCCAAAAAATCATTCTTTATTTTTTTTATCATGGAAATTAATTTTATTAGTTAAACAAATTAATGAATGCGACAGGATTTAAATTAAAAGAATTATTTTGATAGTTTCTTACATTACAAGTAAATATAAGAACAAAAGTACAGAATAATTTTTTAAAACCTTTTAAGCAATCAAAATTTTGCATAAAAAAATAATTTATATATTTTAAATATATATTTCAAAACAAATGTTATATCCTCCAAGCTTATATATATAAGCAGAAAATAACTAATGTGTGTTAATTAAAGAGGTAATAGCAAAGATGACGAGATTTTTTAAAAATAAATTTGTACAGTTATTTGCTTGTTTTAAACTAGTGGAATGACCAGAAACTTGATAAATTGAAAAGTAGATAGAACAATTTTCTTGTACGTACAATAAAATTAGACAATTTTATCCTACGTTTTCATAAATGCTTCTTCTTAATAACTTATCATCAAAATATCAAATTAACGACAAGAAATTTAGTAATGCGCTGCAGTATATATTAGCAAAAATTTTAAATATTTTAGTCTGTAACATTTTGTATTAGTTTTCACAAAATTATAAAATACGTAATGAAAAAATTCAATGGAATGATATAACTTTTTTGCTTTTGTTAAGGTAGATGCTTAAGCTCAAATCGCTATTTTTATGAAAATTTTCGATTATTATATTTTTATTATTATTTTAAATTAATATTTAAACATGTATTGTTCGAAAAATACCTTACCTTGGATTCAGAAATAATTTGAAGCAAAGTTATAGCCCAAAATAGAATTAAACAAGTTGGAAATTGCATGTGAAGCGTAGCAAATTAGGTGCGTTCGTACAATAACGAAGTTTTAAAAATATTATTTTCATATATCAATCTCATAAAATTGTAAATAGTGAATTACAATTAAAACGCTCATCAAACAATGTTCTCCCTATAGCATTATGTAATGAAATACTTTTGTGTGGCCTTGTAAATCAATAACAAATGTTCTTTGCACCACAAATTATGTAAGATGTATATTATAATATGTACTTTATAGTTGCATATAAATTTTATTAAGTTCGCATGAGTGTAATACGATTAAAATGCATTTGAAACTTTTTTTCCCATTGACCGTAATGTAATGGAATACTTTTGATTGTCCCTGTAATTGATCTATGCATCCGATTTTCATAAAATTTGAAATAACTCGACAAAATTACGTAATAATTATGTATTTTAAATTTCAAACGTATATAATATATTTGAAACTTTTTCCCCATACTTTTGATTGTCCCTGTAATTGATCTATGCATCCGATTTTCATAAAAATTGAAATAGCTTGACAGAATTATGTAATAATTGCGTATTTTAAATTTCAAACGATTAAAATGCATTTGAAACTTTTTTCCCCATTGACCGTAATGTAATGGAATACTTTTGATTGCCCCTGTAATTGATCTATGCATCCGAGTTGCATAAAATTTGAAATGACTCGACAAAATTATGTAATAATTATGTATTTTAAATTTCAAACGATTCGGTTGGGTAGTTTTTGAGTTGTTATATGCGGACGGACAGACGGACGGACTGAACGACCACTATAGGTGCTACGTATTATATAATTACGAACGCACCTAAAAAGAAAGTTATAGAAATCAGAAGTGAGTTTTTAAAGTGCCATAGAAAGGTATAAAATACATTTAATACACTTATATATATAATACACAATATATGCAAAAAATATATAAATCCCAACAGATATCACACATTTTAAAGATGTAAGCTTCATACATAATATTTTGTCCTATATCAAAATCAGGCAGCACATCCATATTTTACAAAAAAATTTGCTATAAGGAAATAATTACATTATTAAATGAAATGTGTTTGACTTAATAAGCCACGTGCTCTGTAAGTTATTTATTTTTTGTTGTGCGTTGCTTGCCTTATAACAGCACTTTCTTAAATTCTCATAAATAATTTATCCGAAAACTTTTGAAAAAAAATATTTAGTATTTTTTTTCACAAAATCTATACTAGTAACCGCAGTAAACGTCTGTCTGTCTGTACCGCTAAAAACTTTTCTCAACGGCCGAGTGGAGTGGCGCTCTGGGTGTCTATCGACTCGGTACGATTCGGCCTTTTGTGATAATGTATTTCGAGAAAATCGCCCGGTAATTACCCCAGATATTAATTAAAAACTACCCGGGAAACGTGACAAAAAATCCAAGTTCCGAGACGGTTCTCTGACGGAGCTCTCCGGTCGAAACTAGCTTTCCGCGGATGAAGAACCACGAAGGTGTCGAAAATACGAAAATTAAGGAGTTATATATAACGTCGCATCCGCGCTGCAGATTCACGGATTTTAAAACAAATTACATATTCTTGAAGGAAATTTAAAGACCTTTCTAAAGGTCTATTTCGTTTCAAGAAATACGAACATTAACCTTTTGAAAAAAACGTTTTCCCGAAAGCTTTCATTTTCCATTTTTCTCTGCAGAATTTTCGACCGAAAACTATCGAATTTTAAAACGATTCCATCCTTTTTAATTTTGGAGGCACGACAAAGAAAAAAAATACCCCCTCAAAGACGCTTCTGTCTAATTTCCAACGATGTGTTTATTTTTGAAATATTCTAATATTAATCCTTTGAAAAAAAATCGAGAAAAAGAGTCTCCGATCGTACAATTTTGTTTGCTTTTTCGACACTTTTTCCGCTCATATTTATATGAATAAAATCCCTAATTTTCAATATTTCTTTTCCATCTTTATACACCTCTTAGTGAATACATCGTTTTGAGTTGTGTCAAAATTTCAAAAAGATACAACGGTTAGAAGTATTTTTAAATCTGTAAAAACCACGAAATTACGGCGTAAAACGGGCGATTTTTTTTCTGCCATATTTTTAGGTAAAAGTAGCCCTTAAATCCTGTATTCTTCAATGATCTTTATACGTGTGTTTGGGGTACTGGTTTTACACCTTGCATAAAATTTTTGAAAAAATCGGGAGGCCGTAACTGTATTATATCATATCATACATATATTATAAAGCAGAAGTTCTGAAACTTCCAAACGAGTGTTTTCAAAAACTACCCTATGGATCTTTTTGCAGATTATATCATTCAATAGGAAATATTTTTGCGGAGGTTTATGATACAAATATACAGGGATAACTCTGATTTTTCGTACTAAATTTCGTATTTTTCTGTTATTTTCGACGGAAGGGTTGCAGCAACTAATTTTTTGATGATAATTATATTTCAAAAAAAAAAAAAAAAAAAAAAAAAAAAATGAAATGCTTTCTCTAATGGAAAATAATATAAACATTTCGAAAAAAACCCTGTTAATTCATTGATTTAAAATAAATAATGATAGAAAGAAAAAATCCGTTTAATGCAAAATAGTATTATGAAATTAAAATATTTATCTTTAACGAAAAAAAAGAATATTTATAATATTTAAAAAAGTAACTCAATGTGAAAGAAAGTTTTGAAGTGACACAATATTTGGCTATTTATTTCTTTCGAGCCAGATTAAAATAAAACAACATATAAAAAATTTCATTAGGTAAAACATAAGTATTTTTTTTTCTTTCTTTTTTTTTAAATATTTTAAAATCTAATTTTCCCGTTATGTATTTTACAGATGAAACTCGCAGAATTAATTTTTTTAAAAATAGGCTCTAATTGTTATTTGTATGTTGTTTGTTCAACTGGGTGTTTCAATCTACTTTTGTCGCCAATCAATGCGATTCTAAACCAAAAAAAGCACAAGACGGAGCGATGTTTGCAAGAACTATTTTTTTTCTCTCTCTTTTAATGAGTGAGAGCATTTTTAGGAACACATTTTACATTTAACTTAAATACATATATAGCAGTTAATACCACAAAAATGAATAATATTTAAATTTTAGGGTAAATGTTTTTCCACATACATAGATATTATAAAATAATTTAACTGTAACTTTTAAATTTTTTTTTGGCACAGATATCTCATACGCACTACGTTGGTGCGATTTGTCTCTTACGCCAATACCATATATACATCTGGGTAATTAAATGACGCCAAAGTGTTATTATTTTGCTCGATATGGCAACCCGGATGTTATTGTCTATTTATTAATAAATTGTCTATTTACAATTTTTTTCTTTTTTTTCCAATTATATAAACTATTTTAATCTGGGCACATTTGTCATACATGCGCCACATTTGCGCGACTGCAATAAAATGGCGATTTTATGCCTCACTTGATAACCTGGCTGTTCTTTCTTTATTAATAAATTTTTTATTCTATTTTATTTTATTTTTTAAAAGATATAAATAGTTTGTTTTATAATTATTAACTGAACTTTTTAAAATTTATTGTTATTTTCTATTTAAAATAACAGAAAATAATTATAAACTCTATATGTAACTGGTATTTGAAAACAAAATTTTCTCCGAATCGGCACCAGAAGAAAAAAAAAAAAACTCGCCAATGTGGTGCGTATGTGTCATGTATATATTTTTTTCACTATACTACAGTACTTAAACATACTGTATAAATAACGATTATTGTTTTTTCAAAACATGTTTGGCACAGATATTATAAACACATTGAGGTATCTGACTACCGCCAAAACGGTGTTATTTTGCCTGATATGGTAACCCAGAAATAGTTGTTTCTGTATTAATAAATTGTTTATTTACTTTCAATTTCTTTTTAGAAATTCTATAAATTGTTTTGTGCTATAGTAACTTTTTTTATTTATTAATATTTTCGTTTTAAAATAACGAAAATAATTTTTAAAAATGAACATTTCTTCGTTATTCTAAAACGAGGATTTTGCCGCATTGGTATTGGAAGGAAATCTTGCAAATCCAGGCTTGTGCCAGATTTTTTTGTGAAATATGATATTTTCAAATGTAAATTGAGTGCTACTTAATTAACACGTCGGACAGTTTCGCCAAACTATTCAAATTTAGATAAATTCATTTTAAATAACGAAAGAACAATAAATATAAATAAAAAATACAAATTAAAAGTCGAATTAAAAAGCACTTATGACGTAAAAAAAATACGTGTATCACATGTAATATCAATTGCTATCATACTTACGATCATCGATTATTGACATTTATTCCTATAATCTGCTATTAATTTTTTTCTCGACAGAATAATCAAGTAGTACCGTACATTGTACAAACGCCAGTTAATATTACAAAAATAGAGCTAAATAACTAAATTTAGGTGCAAATGCACACACCCATGTTGTAAGAAAGAGGCACAAATGTCATATATGCACCACGTTGGGGTGATAATTTCTGGCGCCACTTTAACGGAAACTTCGTTTTCAAATGACAGATACATTTCTATTTTCTACTTTACTTTTCTATGTATAGAGCATAACATTTTGTATCATAATAAAATGCAAATGAAAGTAAATAAATAGTTCATTAATAAATTAAAAACAAGGTTGGATTACCATAAGAGGCATAAAATGTTCATTTTGTTTCAATCACGCCAACGTAATGCGTATGTGACATCTGTATCAAAAAATGAATTTCACACATTCAAAAAACATTCACCTTATTTTTCTAAGGAAAACTTTATTTAACTTTCTGCTGCATTCCAAAAACGGTACACTGTAATAGATTTGTCAAGAGCAGACGTACGTTGCGAAATATAATATAATGTTGATAGGGGATGTATTAAAGTTTCCACAGATACCCATATTCTCAAGTTGAGAGCAAGGCCCCCAAGTTAGCCTTGGTTGAGAGGTTTAGAGTTCAAAAACTATCAAATGAAAATGAATCACTTGAAAATTGTTTAAATTCAATGGTCAATCTCTGCTATCATAATGCTCGCTATTTTAGAAGTATGGTGAATAGACAATATTTAAATAGCTCTTTTCATAATTGCCTCATTTATCTATCAAACTCTACAATAAATGGTCAACTGAAATATTTTTTTCTTAAAAGCTCGAATTTTATTGAATGCATAAGCTGATACAACAACATAATATTTTATTATTATTTTAATATATTTTGGCGTCAACGGGCCTTGATTCCATTGTTGTTGTTTTTATTTTTGGCTCAGTTTTGTTTTTTCTAGCTCGCTGAGTTTTGCACTGATGAAGAATCTCGACAGTAGATTCGAAACAGCTGTTTGCTAACTTTTAATGCATTTTTGGTGCATTTATAATCGTTGGTTTTCTATCTTTAAATACAATGACGTTTTGTATGATTTTCAGAAATGTGAAAGAGGTGAAGAGGTGAAGTTGCTTTAAAAAACACAATCATATTCAATATTTTATTTAATTCATGTTTTGTTTTGAAAAATAGACCAGCGCAGCAGGCTTAGCCTGCTAGTTATAAAATAATGCCATAGAAACAAATGATGTTGTTCGAATAAAAGCGAATAGAATAAATCATTTCCTCATTATGTACTTTTGCTGCTTTCATTTAAGCGCTTGAAGGGAGCTGGTATGGCAACGAACTCACATAATTTTAATTCCGAAAGGCCAGATTGGCACCAGAAATTTGGTAAAGTAAATTTTGGATTTCTTCTATCTGCGATTCATTGATTTCAATACTTTAGCGATGGAATACTTTTGCGCAGTAAAAGATTAAAAAATGCATATTTGAAAACCTGCACAATATACTTAAATGTATCAACATTTTTAATAAATACATTCATTAAAAAAATTACGAAAAAAAAAATAAATATATTTATTGATTTTTGTTTTGTAATACGGTAAAAAATGTATTATTGATTTTTTTATTTGCCTTTCTTGTGTTGCTTCAATCATATATTTTTAAGAATCGTCATAAAATATTAATTTTTCGTAGCACTTTTAAAGGAAAACGTTTATTAATATATTTCAGAAAATATTAAAATAAAAATAATTAAAGGAAATAAAGTAACGGTAACAATAATTTATCTGTTCATACTATTAATTAGATGGTTTCCTTTTTTCCTTTTCCTCCTTCTTCTTTTTTTCATTGATTTATAAAATGTGCTATTAAAAATCTTCATAAAATGTTTCTTTTTTTTTCTAGCATTTTCAAGAAATACAATTAATTATATTGGTTACATAAATACAAAATAATTAAATAAATAAGTGAAAATGAAATATTTTTCTGTAATACAGACGAACAATATAAATTATTTTATTTCTTAATTTAACCTTTTTGATTTCATCCAAGCATGCATTTTTAAGAAACGTTATAAAAATAATTTTTTTCTAGCACCTTTAAAGAAATATACTTCTTAATATTTTTCAAAAAATGATAAAATACAGGAAAAAATACACGTAAAAAATTAAAGGTCACAATAAATAATATATATTTGTCAATTTTATTAATTAAATGGCATTTTTCTTTACTTTTCTATTTTTATGTATTTTTACTTACCCATCATACGTAGTATAGGGTAAGTCTTGCAATCGTTTTGAAAATCGAAAAATTTTTTTGACGGATTTACACGTTTTAGATAGTGGAGATTCCGAAAAACATATTTTTAGAAAAAAAAATTTGCTGTCCGTCTGTCTGTCTGTCTGTCTGTAAACGCTCTATCTCCCGAACAAATTGATATAGAGACTTGAAATTTTGTATGTAGTTAGTATGTAAGAATTGAACGAACCCTATTTAATGTTAGCAACCTCGATTATCCGGAACTATTTTTTTCGGACTCTCGAAAATTTCGTTCTGATGAAAGGTATATAAAAATTTTCGAATTTTTTTGTTCTAAGGAGAGGACGTAAAAGGTAATAAAATAACACAAATTTTGCATATAGAACGAAGTCAATCGGATTATTAGTTGCCGAGATATTTGTAATCTTGTTTTCGACATTCTTCGATTTTTCATGACCCTGTATTTCATTCAAATTTCAATTCAGAAGTATATTTTAATTGAAAATGAGACGCTTAATCCGACGCAGTTAATTGTTAGTTAATAGAATTATTAGTTTTGGAGTTATAAGGATGTTTCTTTTACGCAGTTCAGTACTACTTGAGTAGTTTGGTGTTTTATATAATTTGGCGAAATTGGTACATCAGCAGTTCTTTAATATAGCATTACTATGTATATTAACAATATTTAAATTTTGTTTATGAATTGCAATGCATTGTATAAATAGTTTCACATGTTTTATTTTCATATACTTATCCATGATGGGTAAGTATTACGGTGGCCCCCAACGACTAGTTTGTTTTGTTTTAAGAACCGTCATAAAATAATAATTTTTCCCCAACATTTTAAAAGAAATACAATCATTGATTCTGTTTAAGCTAAATCTTTACAAAGTATTATTTCTTTGACTTTTCTTAAAGAACTAAATTAACTTTTAAAGTCTTAGAAAAAAAAATTACTGGGTAACCCACTAGTAGAACTGTACATCTCATTAAACATTTTACGTATTTCCTTTTGTTTCGAAAGTGTCCATTATTTCCCTTTTTTCAATAAAAAATATTTTTTATTGTTTAAAGGGATTTTTAAACAACGCTGTAATTAATATACACATTTGAATTTTATTTATCTTGAAACTGGAAAAAAAATTTCAGTAGCATGCACAATCACCATTTGATGGTTTTCAATAGTGAAAAGTGTGTGTCTGCAGAAGAAAAAGTCATTATATGTGTTTTTAAAACACAACATTGAAAAAAAAAACATTTAAAATCTACTTAATACCAAGAAAAATAATATTTATTTTTAATTTTTTATATATTTACTGTTTATTTTTATAATAATATAATTATTTTGTTCAATTTATTCCTTTGGTGGTCTTTTTGTTTTTTCCTTGATTTATGAAATACAACTTTAAAAACCGTCATGAAATGCTGTTTTTTCTCAACACTTTAGAAGAAATAAAATCATTGATTCTCTCTAAACAAATTCTTTACAAATATTATTTCTTTGACTTTTCTTAAAGAATTAAATTAACTTTTAAATATTTCAACAGAAATTACTCAATAATAGAATGGTGGAGTAGTATGCGTCATTGAAAATTTTATTTACCTTCGTTTCAAAACTTTTCATTTTTTCTCCTTCTTTCGATGGAAATTAGGAGTTTTTTTTTTTTTTATCTTAAATGCACTTTTGAATATCTCCGTAATTAGTGCATACATTTAACTTCTTTTTTTTTTTTAAACTTGGACACGGCAAGTGAACTCAGTTGCATACTCTCTTAAAATCCATTCAGCCACAAAATAGCTCAAGTTGAGCTGAAATCCACTCATCTCAATGTTGAAAGGCATCTTCTCAAAAAAGAGTTGAATTAACTCGAGTTTTAACCAATTTAAATGAAGTTGAGCTATTTAAATAACAAATTTAGATCAAGAAGATTTAATCGTTTGAAAAACAACTCTTTTATGATCGAAAAAATTACAGCTCTTTCATGAGAAACCAAATCAACTTTTTCGTTCTAAGAGTGTACACAATCATTAACCCATTTTAGGCCAAGCACAGAAATTTTATAAAATGTAGCATTATTTTTATTGAAATATGCTTAAATTACATACATTAAGACACAAAAAAAGATTCGTGCATGAAAAATAATATTTTATATAAGAAATAATATTTTATACAATAATATAAAATATTATTTCTTATAATGAATAATATGAATATGAATAATATTTTTATGACTTTTGTTTTATTCTTATTTCATATACAGAATTTGCAACTTTAATCTATTTTAAAAACATATAATTCATTTCAATTGGAATAATAATATACTTTTAAAAAGTGAAATTTGTCAAAGGCGTTTCAAATTAAAACTCTAGCGTATTTTGAAAATTTTTTAAGAGAAAGTGTTTACTCCAATTGAATTACTAATATTTTATGAATGTCTTCAAAAGCCTTAAAAAATAGAAGAAAAATAAAATTCTTGAAGAAAATGTGTCAGAGTGTTAAAAAAAATATTTATCGAAATGTTTCGTATACGAACCTTTGGCCGAAAATGGGTTAATTGAATATTTTCTCGAAAGAAAAGGATATTTGTTTGAAGAATTAAAAACAATTCTATACATTTTTTAAATATAAAATTGGAAGATATATATATTTTAATTACCTTAGTACCTAAAAAAATATAATTTATTAATTTTCAATACCAAAGTATTTAATCAAATTGTTTCATAACTAAAATTGTCTTACTTTAGAGAAAAGAAAATCAATGGAAAAAAAATAAGATAAGCATGGTGCATTCAATGGCTATTTATAGTTTAGTTAAAGCAATTATTACAGAATTTGCGTGAAGTATTTTTAAAATCTAGATTTTAATATGGATATTCAAAATATACTTTGAGGTCTTGAGTGTAACTTTTCATTTGTTACATAGTATAAAACAACATAAATTCATACTTTAAACATATTTTTGAGTGAAAGACTAGGTATTGTGTACAAATAAGAACAATAGAAACAAATTGTGCCGTTCATCAAAACAGAGGCTAGAATAAATAGAGTCATATGTTAAGCTTGTTTTTACACAGTCATTCATGTCTATTCAAGCACACAACAAAAAAATATACACATGTAAGTAAGCTGAAGTACACTATAAATATATGCATAATTACTTTTTGAAAAAGCTACAGAAATGTGTTACTGAACTGTAAGCTTACTAACATTTTATCTGTACACTCTAAAGAAGAAGTATGTAAATCTACAAAACTAGTTTTAGCAAAGATACTAGAAATCTGTATGTTTACTAAAATTTTACCGGTAATCCGGCATAATAATTTGATTTTCTTTTTTATTAGATTTACATAAAAAGTCTTATATATCTCAATTTCCTTAAAAATGCTTTAAAATAATACAATTTTTTCTTTTATTTTCTTCCTTTTTTAATATTATGAACTTGAATTTGTTACATATTATTTTCTTTCTTGCTGTAGTTACGTCAAAAGTTGCATTCATCACTGTTTCCTAAAAAAAAAATCTGAAAAATGTTGGTGCAAACTTCAGAAAAAATAAAGATTTCAATGATACTACTAAGCATTTACCAACTGCTGCTACCCTCTTAACAACTTCTTCAAAACCAGATTTAAGAAAAAATTGCGTTTTTTGCAACGGAAAACATCTTAGTTCAGAATGGTTTTCGGCACGATGACATTTCATTAAAACAGCGGTTCCCAAACTTTTGGGCTAGCGAAGCCTTTTTTGGGTATTTTTTTTAAGGCGGAGCCCCTGAACACAGCTATACTCTGTGGTTTACAAATTAATGTTTTTTATGCCTATGGAGCAGAGAAAAATCTATCTGAAAATAGAGAAAAATCTGAATAAAAATCCGAGCAAGTAATTTCTAACATTGGATCAAGTTTCTCAGTTAGGCCCTTTGCTGATACAGAAATTCTCAATTCATACTACAAATTTTGATAATCAAATTTTGTATTGCGTAACTTTTTGACAGTTTTATATAATATTACTATTGTTGGACACAATAAAATAAAAATAATGATTAATAGCCTAGTCATTTTAGCAAAAGTAGGGGGAAAAATTAGAACAAAGCTGGATTTTTGCGTAGGTGCTAGTTAGATTATGTAGTTAAACATTTTTTAATTTCCCATCGATCTGATGTGAGATTTTGCCGCCAAGGGGCGCTAATGAGCTTGAAAATCGGTTTTCTATGAATATCTTACGAACTTTTCTTACGCACTTAGAAAAAAAGTTCACTTACAAAGTTTTAGATAATTTAATTTCCTATAAAAAGTGTCATTAACATTTGTTTGTCACACTATTCCTTCCCTGTCAAAAATGTAAAAAAGTGAACATATTTGAAAGTAATATGATAAAAATACAAAAAATCTACTAATACTTAAAAAAAATTATCTAAACAGATCTAAAATTCTCACCTTTGAATGGAGAAAGTGAATATATAATATACATTTACGATTATTTCCATACTACCCTTGTGGTAAGGATTTAGCGCTTTTTTTATTGTGGTTTCTCCCGTAGGCGTATTCCACTTACAGTCTTATTCCAATTTCAGTCGTTTGACTGCTTTAGTAGTTATTTAAGCTTCAAATTCTACACTCGATTCAGATTCGTCATTATCTGTATTTCTTTCTTTCGTTGTTATGCTGATTTCAGTATTTTTCTTATGCCTTTCGATATCATCACTGAATTCAGAAGTCGCACTTTCCTCCTTACTGTCAATATCTTCTTCGTCTTCAAATTCACTTTTACTTGTATTATGACATAAAACTCCGCAAAAATTTATGCAAATAACAAAGCATTTCAGTCCAATTTTTCGGCATCCCCATGCTTTTCCACATCCTTTGGAGCAAGTACAAAAAATGGATTCAATAATATTTTGCCCTTGAAAGGGCAAGCAATAATGTCTCTGTATTATTGTATTCTCACCGGAAATATCGAAAAGTTTTGTTTCAAAATAAGAAAAGGCAGTAGCTCATTTTCCCCACTTTTATTTTCCTTTTAAATTTTAACTAATTGTTTGTTAGTCCGTTCCTGCTATTGCTAACATTCAGGTTAATAGATTGCCCTTCTTGTCACTATACTTCTGACAAATCGGGGATATGTGGAATATTCACAGGCGCCTCGTCTAAAAATATATTCGAAGTCAACAATGTTAAAAATATACAATTTCGTTAAAAACTTCTGGTAAGAATCTCGTTTAAATTAGGTGGGATAAAATATATCCCACCGCCCATCAAGGAGTTAAAGTCTAGTGTAACTAGTACAAAAACTTGTTTTAAGAAAATGGGTGGGATTAAATTTATATAAGGGCGGGTACTCGTTGACAAGAAGTTTAAGCAATGGTAGGAGCTGAGCAGAACTTCAAATTCCTAATGTGATGACAAATGCAGGAAAACCAATATTTATATTTTAAATTGCTATAGACTTATTTCTGATTGGAAAATGTGGCAGAGGCCAACTAAAAAAAAATTATAAGCAAGGATTGTAAAAAAAATACAATATGCTAAAATAATGGATTTTCAGGAATATACATTGCTTATAAAATTAAGTACAATTATGGAGAACAGCATAGAAAATTTAAATAACTAAGAAATTATAAAAAAATATATAAACAGATTAAAGCAATTAAAATTACGAAAAGAAAAAAACTATATACACAGCGTACATATATATTAAATAAATCTAATGAGGGGTTTCTTAAATACTACAAAATATTGCATAAAAAAGGCATTTTAATCTATAAACAAAGTTGTACAGAGAAAAACAGTTCAGAAAATTTAAATATATAAATAAAATAAGCAGATTAAAGAATTTAAATTTGTATATAAAATATGAAATATGTAAACACAATATACATAGATGTAATGTGAATCTAATAAAGGCCTTTAAATGATAGAAGATGCAATAAAAATAAGTTTTCAGCGACAAACATTATTTTATTATTATAAAAAAGTACAAAAAATTAAATAACTAAAAATTAATACTAGTAACATAAAGAGATTTTTAAAAAATCAAATATATAAAAATAAATATATACACACATTACACACAAATGAATCTAGTGAGGGATTTTAAATCATACAAGTTCTTTTCCAAAAAATACGTTTTAAGCGACAGATACTGTTTTAAAAATTAAATACAATTTTGAAAACTAGGACTGAAGATTTAAAAAAGTGAAATTTACTAAAAATAAACATTTAAGGAAATTAAATTTCCGAAAGTAAAAATAATACAATATGCAACATATACAAACATATACTGCCTGATTTATTAAATTTAACATCTGCATAAGTTTGACGAACAATAATATATAAAATTTTTATGTGAAAAGTGTGCTTGAATTATTTTAGACACTTATTTTATTATCTGGTGCAATTTTTGACAATAGCAAGCGAATATCTGGTTCTTCATTTAACCGGTTTCTGTATTTTGTTTTCATACTTGTGTGAGTGGAGAATCCAGCTTCACACAGAAATGTCTTTGAAAATGGGAGTAAAATGAATTTTGCTCTGAAAATATTTTATTTGTCAAATGACACCAAAATTCAGTGATACGTTTGCTTTAAAAAGAGATTTCTAGATCGCTTTGAGATGTTAAATCAATCAGAATTTCGTATTCCTCAGAGCTTAAGTTGTGTTATTTTGTTATTAATTACACTGAATGGATTTAGTGTCAATTTAAAATCGTCCAGCATCTTTTTTTCAGCAGCTGGATAGTAATGCTCAAATGAATTTATGAGAGCTTCGAACCGATGTTGAATATTTTCTGACATTTTTTTTCAATCTTAATATTATGGTCATTTAAATATATTCTAGTAAGAGTTAGTTATTTAGTAAGTATTGAGTATAAACGTGTTAATAGGCGGAACTCCAAAGAGCTAAACTGTTTACCCTTTTAAATGAATGAAATCTTGGACTTACGCATTAAACATTATAAGTTAAAAGAAAAAATTATTACTTGTCAGCGTAAAAAAAAAAAAAAAAAAAAAAAAAAAAAAAAATTAAAGATTAAAAATTTCTAACGTTTCGAACTCAATCTAATGAGTCATCTTCAGAGGGTATACGCTCAAGTTGGAGAATATACCCTAGAATGTATATACTGCAGCTTTTACAGAAAGGGGGGGGGGGTTCTTAAAAAATCCAGAAAGTATTCCTTGTATACCACTGTAAACTCTCTACCTCATTCCTGATTGCCAGTTCGTTTTATTTCATGCATGCTAAAGCGAAATACAGCTCAATTTTATGAGAATGAGTTTGAAAAGGAAACAAAACGGCGTAGTGGCCAGCATGCACGATCCATTTAAATCAGATTGAGCATATCTGGAATAGACTCGAAAGGACACATTGTATTCCTTTGTTGGTGTTTTCGAGATTTTTATGTATCATTCTTTAAAGAGAGAATATCCTAAATTTTTATCGAAAACTTCATCGCATGCACATAAAACAGATGTTGACATTATATTATTATGTATATTAACTATTTTGTTCAAACTATTTAAGGCCACCAGACACCATATGAAAAAATCCTTCATTCTACTCAACCATCATGATTTGCGCCACTTTTAGGTCCTAAAATTGGTATATAGATTTTTAATGTCATTTCAAAGAGTTTAAATTCCGATAAAATATATTTTAATGCTTTATTATCTGTATTACTTTTATGTACTGCGTACTTCGAATTTTATACCCATGCATGGCTGTTTTGTATAGTTTGATTTCCCATTTTTTTTAACCGTGTATAGGAATTTTTATATAATATTTCGCAATTGCACCATTCAGTTTGCTTGTGACAATATATAATGAATTAACAATAACATCTTTTTTCTCTTTTTTTTTATTTTTAGTAAATTATTATTAAATCTATGTTCTAAGCAATGTCGCTCAGACTAATTCCTCTAAGGGAAGTACTAGTTATTGTCTGAGCGAAGCGAAGTACAATTGCAATGGTACAATTTTGGTACAAACAGAATGGTACAATTTTGCAATTGTACTATCTACTTTGCTATATTTTGTCATTTGAATTTGTGACAATATATAATCAATTAAAGATAGCATCTTTTTTTAGCATGCTATTATTAAAACTTTTTTCTAAGCAATATCGCTCAGACTAATCCCTGTGACGAAAGTCCTAGTAAAATTTTATCATGTCCGTTATGATAATGATTCAGGATTCTTAAGCCATTCCTTTTATTAAAAAAATGGAAAAAAAGGTTTATTCAGTTATTAAAGTATTAATTTTTTGATTAATCGTTATTATGTTCGTTTGATTTCTTAAATAACTAAAATGAATGTTATAATATTGCGTTGATTAATTAAAAGTGTATATTTTTAAAAAATTATAAAACATTCTCTTAATACACTTAACTCTCTTATAATAATAGTTATTTTAAGCGCACATAAATTTTGTGATTAACTATTTTTCTTAGGGAATGCAGGAGAGGAGAGAGGGGCGATAACAGAAACGTATCGGTACTGTTAAGAAATCCTATAAATAAAAAAAAAATACTAAAACTTATTTATAAAAATTATATTTGTATAATGAGCGAGTGTACGATATGCTCAATTGAAAGTAGCCACTGTAAACATTTTTTATAAATATAATCTCACAAGAATGCATTTATAGATTATGAGTTTCGAAGAAAATGATGAAGAACTCTACGCTTTTGCCATTTGTAAAAACAACAATTTCTGTGAAAACAGAATCCATCTACAGGGTGCGCCAGAATTTTGTGTACAAACTTGGAAATGCGGTTGAGAACATCGTCAGTAATCATAATTAGACAGAAAAACATGAGCGGGAATAGTCAGATGGTACTGTAGCAGAACTCTTAAGATCAGCACAGTATTGTCAGTGGACTACTTTTCCTTAATTCAGATTTCTTGATGTGTACCGATGTTCGTTCACGTGCTGGAGGCCGCATATTATTTATAAAGTCTTAACTTTATTTTGCAATTTGACAGTATTTCTCAAATGAGAGTTAAGTTGAGTATAAAACAGCTGCTTAAGTAGCACTTAATGCTTACAGGAGCATTTAGGAGTCTTCTCATCCGAAAATTTTAACAAAAGTTTTAATGATCTCACATACTATTACGTTTGAGATATTTCGATCAAATGCATATAATAAATTTTGACAATAAATGTTTTTGACAGTATTTCTCAAATGAGAGGTAAGCAATGTGTAAAATAGTCAATGAAGAGAAAAGATACGTACAGGAACAACATAGTAAAGTGCTAAGTTTCTTTTATCTTTTTTTTTTTTTTTTTTTTTTTTTTTTTTTTTTTTTTTTTTTTCTTTTGGTTAATTTAACAAAGTTTCAATGATCTTAAAAAATACTATGTTTAAAATATGTGTAACAAATGTTTCTAATGACAAGATTTCTACAAATATGGGATTTTAAAAGAAGATTGAAAGTTTCAATTATATTTTTAAAGTGAAATATTGATGCAATGATATGTGACACAAATTATTTAAGAATACTCATACGTGGTTGTCTTATTTTTCTTCTTTTATTTCTCTTTTGATACATATAGCTTATTTTTTGGAATACGACAGTATTTCTCATGTGATACAAAATAACAGCTTAAGAGATGGAAATATACAAGAGCCACTATCAGTCTTCCATTACGGATATTTTAATAAATGTTTCAAAAATGTAATAAACTACTACATGTAAAATATTTAAACTAAATGTTTTTAACAACAAAATTAATAAAAATATCGCTTTTTAAAATCATTTTAAATTTTTCAAAGTGCAATGAAAATACAATGATATACACAATAGTTGAGTGACACAAATTACAAATTATTCAGGATTACTAATTGCTGCATTATTTTCCTTTTTTTTTTTCTTGAAATGATTTACCTTATTTTTCGATATGATAATATTTCTTAAATGAAAATTAAGCAAAATACAAAAAAGCTACTTTAAAAAAAGCTAAATGCAGGAGCAAAATTGACAACTGTTAATTTTATTTTCTGAGAATTTTCTTCCGGGTATTTTAATAAAAGTTTCAGTGATTTGGTAAAGTATTACGTTTGCGGTATTTTGAGCAATTGTTTTTAATAACAAAATGCATAAAAATATCGGATTTCAAAATAAGATGAAATTTTTTTGACATACTTTCAAAGTGTAACAACAATACAATGAAAAGTGACACAATTTTTTAAGACTTACTCATAGATATCTGTCTTATTTTCTTTCTCTTATTTCTTTCTAAAAAACTTATTTTTCAAATTTTACAGTATTTATGCAATGAGAGTTCAGAAAGATATAAAAGAACCACATAAGAGAAAGAAAGAGGCAAGGGCAACTACCAGTTTTCACTTCCAAATATTTTAACAAAAGTTTCAATGATCTCATAAACTACTGTGTTTGAAATACTTCGACCAAATGTTTCTAACAACAAGAATAATAAAAATATCGGATTTTCAAATCAAGATTCAATATTTCAACAATTCCTTCAAAACGCAATAACAATACAATGATATATTACTCAAATTATTTAAGATTACGCATACGTGGTAGTTTTATTTTCCTTCTTTTATTTCTCTTTAAACGATATACCCTATTTTTGCGATTCGACACTATTTCTCCAATGAGAGTTAAGCAAGATATAATATAGCCGCTTAAAAGAATAATAAATGCGGGACCGACATCTCTAAGTGTTAATTTTCTTTTATCAGTTCGCTCTTCCGGATATTTTAATAAAAGTTTCAATGACTTCAAGAAATTACCTTGCTCAAAATATTTCAACCAAATGCCTGAAGCCATTATTCTATGTACGAATGTTTCTAGTAACTTTTTGCAACAAAAGCCTCTCCGCACTCTCATCGCACTCATTCCTTGAAAGAAACGGTCTTCTGAGATGAAGTATTTTCCACCCAATCCATCAAGAACTTCAGTGTCTATGAAATAAGCGACATTATGGTTGCTACTATTTCGCATAAAAATCTCTAGGCCATTATTGTTGTAAATGAATTTATTCTGCAGGATATGTTTTCCGATTACTTGTAAATGTCTCTCTTTCGAATTGGACATGCGGACCGCAATACCATCGAGAAGACGAGTCATGGCGTTGTATTCTCCTTTTTCTATAGCTGTTGCCAAATCTGTCAAGTGTTTAATTTTGGTGACAGGTGGAATAGCAAGGAAAGATAAGAATACCGAATCATAAGCCAAACAAAGAATCATAGCTCCGATAACCCATGAATAAGTAAGGATTTTTTCTGCATACGATGCAGGTGTTATAAGACAGGTCTGTCTAACTAAAACTGCCAAAACATGAAACAGAGTTCTGTTCAATGTACATTTCTTTTTAAATATTGCATATGATACTAACATCACCATAATAAAAGTTAAAAAGACAGTTATCCAAACTGTCAAAGAAAGTGTTTGAAATATTCCAAATATCTGCATTTTATACTCCGGTTTTGCTGTAACGAATGTATACGAATACAGTTTATATGAGTAAGCAAAATCCACTTTATCTACAGTTCTTTCAGTCATAGCTGCTGGAATTGCCGAAATGTCAACTAATGTACTATTCAGCAAGTAAAATAGTCCTGACAAATAGTTACCATTTGGTGAAATCCAGTCCGTCTCATTAGTCACGCTAAAATAAGCGTAGTCAAACTTTTTTGTATATAGAACGAGATAATCTCTGAGTGTGCATGTCAGCATAGCTTCGTGGTTCATTTTCTCTGAAAGAAAATCAGGTATAAATTCATTCCAGAAATTCGGATGATGTGAATAAATGAAATAGCGATTGGGAACATAAAATCCAAGTATTACTGTTTTAAGAGGTTTTCTATTCACATCCATGGGTTAAATGTGTTTATTTGTTTCAGTTTATGTGTACTCAGTACCAATCATTTGCTGAAAAAAAAGACGAAAATATTGATTCTCTAATTTTTTGCTAATTTATACTTTATTATCTCTAGCACATATTCTGGTGGAGTTTCGTAAAGACATCGGTATTATAAGTAGGAGGAACTGGGGTACATTGATACATGGGGCACATTGATACACCCCCTCTACCGCTCACAGGGTCATTACAGGAAGTTTCACAACAGCTCCAAAAGATGATGCTAGTGTATTCAACTACATACAGAAAATCTTGGAATGATTCAGTAGTTTGATGAAATGGGACGGGTGATTTATTGTTTTTGTTGTTCAAAAGTAAATATGAGTTGTACAGTTGAAATGCTATTATACAACTGTTCCAGTACTTTCAACCAAAATGAATACTCTCCGTGGTAAGTACAGCTACTCTTTATCAGTTCTTCATTATTTATTGTTAGATATATTGTGAAGTGTTGGATTTGAGACTCATTTTATTCAAAATCGCTGTATGGGGCACATTGATACAGTCTATGACGGGGCACATTGATACAGCCTAAATCCTTTAATAGTTCATATTTTCATTATCTTTTATTATTTTTTTTACCATACACTCCTTAATCCAACCTTTTTTTTTCACGAAAAATTTCTAATATTAGATTTTATTGAAGTGAAATAGATCTAATTTCTTTATATTAGAACATTTTATAGTATTTTTGAAAACAGAAGACGTAGGAACTTACCTAGATCTAGTGCTAACAGAACTAATAGAAGAAAAGGACGCCATTCTGGCAAATCTCGAATTTATATCGATTCTCCAGAGAAAAAAGTATTTTCGGCATGCGAAATGTTAAGTAAGAGAAACAAACTGCAGAACAGAAAATGATACTTATATTATAAACAGAATTTTAATATAATTATCCTTTATGTTCTGTTTATGAACCTATTTATAAACAGAAAAACTGGTAATTTTTTCATCTTTCATAAGAAAGAAGATAATCCTGGGGTTGAAGTGCTAGATATGACAAAGTTACCACAGCCAACAATCAGACAAGAAACAGCCAGAACATCAGGTCATAATATATTTAATTTTGATTGCTTTAATATTGCTTAAAAATAAATTGTGGGTGATTTGAATTTTTATAAATAAATATAAAATGGTTTTCTAATTCATTTTCTATGAAAAATATGCATTGGTATTATTTTGTTGTCATTTTTCTCAAACGTATGAATCTGCCCCGGGGATGGGGCACATTGATACAAATGACTTTCTTTGATTTTTTAAAATTACATGCAAAAATACTATATAAAACAATGATTGTACATTTTTATAACATACTACACAAGTTTTGCTGTCACCTCATGGAAAAAAAAACTTGAATTTTCTACTTTCTTGACACCAAAACAAATCTTAGAAAAAAACTGTATCAATGTACAGCCCCCCCCCAGTTCCCCCTACAGTTTAAGGCAATTTTACCAGACAAGTGTCTCTTTAAATGCTACAATCAAATTCATATAAAAGAGATTTTTCTCAGTTTGTGTCTTTTAGTTGAACAGACATGTTCAAAATGATAAAACCTTTATATACATTTTTCAATTGACTAAAACTATTTCTGGGTATTCTTTTTTTTATTCATAAAAAATAAAATGAATCCAGTTTTTACTGTAATTTTGCACACATTTGCACATTTTATTTATTTTCTTCCTATTTTTTAACGTATGATAAATCCAATACTTAAACTTATCCAGCAAACGTCTACGAGTTGTTTAAAAAATAATTAAGCTGAAAATCTTCAAAACTGTATGAGAATGTGCATTTGAAATTTTACTTAAATTTTTCAAAAATAAATAAATAAATAAATAAATATATTTTTTTTATTTTTGCAAAGAAAATAGAGCAATTTCTTGATAGAATAATTTTTCATTGACTTCTTTATTATCATGCTAAAATGTACCTTAAAATGCACGAATTACAAAAAAGAAGTTCAAAGAGAGACAAGTCCCGGTCCCCTTAAATGAAACTAAAAATAGAAGAAGACTCTAATACTTTACAGAAATATAGAAGTTTGATAGGAAGTAAAACTCACTGTGAGCATCAGACCTAAATCTTGCTGTTGAATGACTTTGTATACTGTAGCCTATATCTTATTGTTTATTTCAAACATTTTAACTACTTAAAGAAATCGAAAATACGAAAATACTTTCAAGAAATAAAGCGAATCTAGCAAGGAAAATAAATTATCAATGGCAAAAAAAAAAAAAAAAAAAAAAAAAAAAAAAAAAAAACTTTTTCAGGTTCAAGGATTTTTGACGTGACAACGTCTTGTAAATTGGTTTGCCGGGAGACACTTCAAGAAACTGCGTTACGTTACGTTACGCTCCGCTCACGATACGCGCTCACTTTTCTCTTAACTTTTTCCGGTCACTTGTGGGACCATTTTCTGAACGTGAATGTGAATTCGCTGCAAGGAAGGGGCGGTGCTTAATAGGAATTTTAGATAGTATCAAACTAAGACAAAATACGTTATGTATTAGTTATTAGTATAAAGTACAAAGAAAATAAGTGTAGTTTATTTCGTAATTCGGTGGTATATTATGGAAAACTAATGATATGTGATTAGTGAAAGCCATTTTACTTTAGTTATATTCTGCTCATTGAAAAATTCTTTAATATGCTGTTTACAAAATTCAACATTTGACATCAATAAACATGAAGTAAAATGTGTTTAACAAACACAGTGTATTGCAAGTTATTGTATGTATATTTGTATATAAATACGTATGTATGTGTAAAGGTAAAAATAAAATTTTGTTAATATGAAATTCAGTGCGAGATTCTTTGTATAAATTAATGTTTTAAATATAATTCTTTGTATAAATAAATGTTTTAAATTGTTACTATTATTTCATCCTTCTTCCTACTATACGAATGAATATTCACATTAAAATTATTTTACAACTCAAAGTCGTTGTCACGTAAAACTTTCGCCCGTATACCGACTTTACAGGCAACCAATTTTTTTTTGTCAATCTTTATAAAATCTATAGGATAATATGAAATTGAAAATAATCACGCATGTATAGAAATTACATAGACATGTTCCCAAATTCATACTTCTTTTTAAATATAAATATTTTGTTCATTCATTAATTAAGTAAAATATTTTCCATAAAAACAGCATCAACCGAAATTGTTCCAGTCTGACTCTTTTTTAAATCCTTGGTAAAACGTTACGATTGTAAAAGTTTTAATATTCAATGTTTTTTAAAGACAGGAATTGGATTTAGGTTACAAAAAGTAATCAAAAATCCAATTTTTTTTTATCATTATAATAAGTACATCATCTATGAGATACAGCGCTGTACTGGTGTGAGAGATTGCTATCTGTAAAATGTCTTTCATGAAATAATCATTAATAAAAATTGTCTTTTTTGGATAAAATGTAAAAACTTTCATCCATCAAACTAATAGGAACAGTTCAGGCTCTGTTGTTTCTAAAACATCGAAATTCTGAAAATTGAATACAAACACCTAAATCAAATCCCAATGAATTTTTATTTATGTATCTGCTAATAGCATCTCATCGGTCATGATACCATTCTCTTGTTTTAAATTATCATCTATCGAGCGACGTTTCAATCAGTTTAAACAGCGACATTCGAATTAACTTCGTACATGAATCTATACGTGCACGATATTTTAAATTTTATTTGAAAGTTAAGATATCCAATGATGTAATATAGTTAGATTGCATCAGTATCGATATAATTAACCCCCTACTCGTTGCGCCCGAAGCATTCACGGACTACAAATTTCACTGTTTTTATTCAGAATTGTTTGATTCTCACCAGTTTTATAAAATAGTGTAATTGGTTTTATTCTGGTATCATTTTACTTGTCATTAAATACGATTAATATTTGTTTTTCAAAAAGTGTTTGCAATAATGAATTTGAATTTTAAATTCGTAATTTAATGTGACCATTAAGTGGTTAATTTGTAAAATCGTCTTTCATGATTCAATCATACACTGAGAAAAAAATTCAGTTCTGGAATCTAGAATCTAAACTGCGGCTCTAGAAAAAATAGTTCCTTGTCATCCTTATAAATTCTAGTTGCCATTATATGCGAGTTCTAGAATCTACTACAGGAATTCAAGAGAGCTTTCCTTTATTCTCGTTGTAATATTTATTTAAACCTCTCAGCAAATAGATGCGAACACAAGAGGTTTGATTTAATAGCTATAATTCTAGTTTTTGAAACTATTTCCGAAATCAAGCTATAATTTCTCGTTACTGAGACGAGTCAATATCGTTTCGTCACCTTAAAAACAAGAGACTAGAAATGTTAGGTCATTTAGACTATTCAGCTTAGTAGATCAACCTATTCGCATACTTCAGTCATCTATAATTCTAGTTTAGGTATTCAGAAAGTGACTAACTATTCATTCTAGGTGAAGGGGGTATATTTTTTTTTCTCAGTGTAATCAGGATTTCAACTTTACCAAAAAATGGACCAATTCATCAGTAAATACCATAAAAATGTTCTAACGATACTTGGTGTTCCGTTTCAGTACACAAGGATATCTGTTAGATTTTGTAGTTGTTAGAACCCAGGATACAACTAAGAATATTCTATCTACCTATTCTTTCTTCCCTTTCAAATCTATCTATTCTTTCCCCTGAATAAATGATATGCAGGTCTTTTAAAACATGGTTTCATAAGCATAAATTTATCCTCTTATTAAGCTCATATTTTATCACTTTATTCGTGAACCATTTACCGATTCTTGATTAATCAATCTACTAATAAATAGTTCAAAATACATGAGTTTATGATTAATCTAAATCAAAATTATGATTAAAAGTTGTTCTGTTTGATGATTTACATAAAGTACTAAATCCTGTTACATTTTTTCACCAACTCATGGTTAGCCTCTGCTACAATATGGTAATTTGATAATTGTGATGCCAGATTACTAGAGTACGAAACGAACAATATATTCCAAATTGCAAGTTTTAGGTTTAAGTAAAATATATTAGAAATTATCGAAAAGATTCTTTGAATTAATGCTAAATTAAATAAAACAAGATAAAGGACTTAGCATGAGCCTGAGACGTGCAAACATCCATAATTAAGGAAGAAACAAGCAATATGCTTTCGAAGAATCATTATGTTTTATGAACACAGATTGCAAGAACATGAAATAAAATCTTTCACAACCTCATTATACAAATTCAATTGAAAATTAAAATGAGACATTTCTCCATTCTGTTATGTAAGAATCAGATTTTATTGATTTGTTTTAATTCATACGTGTGAATGTTATGGAAAACTGTTTTGTTTTGCAGTTTTTGTCGTATAACAAACAATGTGGAATTATTTTTCCAAAAGGTGATTCGAAGGTGTTTATTTATTTATGACAGAAAATTTTACCAAAAAGTCGTTCTTCGATTTTTTTTTTATTTACCAGCTAATTACACGTGAAATTTAAAAACTGGAGCAATTACTTCCAATCACGACAATGATCAATATTGAAATTAGAAGAATAGTAATTGTTTTAAGTTAGCAGTCATTAATATAATTGTGAAAATGGAAAACATAGACCATTTTAATTTTTTCGAGACTTAACGTAATAATTTATTGAAAAGTGTTTTGATAAATATTACGGTGTTTTGTTCAGTCTGCATTATTCCAAACGATTTGAAAAAGTATTTTTCAAAATATTTATCGACTTTTAAAGCAAGGAAAACACATACTACACTCCAAATTATGTGCAATTTAAATTTTAGAAATAAATTATCCATTGATTCCGAAATATATTTTGCTTTCGAATTTCAATTTTAAAGGATCATGCCGTGACATTTTTGTGGATTTTTTATGTTATTACTAGCGGACCCGACAGACGTTGTACTGGCACCGAAAGACGTTGTCCTGGCACCGACTACAAACAATCAAATAAATGCGCATAAATATAATAATACGCACGATAAATATTACGCTCTTAATTTAATTTATAATTACAACTATATAAGGAAATTATTTTTCACTTTGCAGTAGTTTTTGAATTCTGTTCAATTTTTGGTAGAAATTCTTTTTTCTCTTTTTAGTTAAAAGTTAACGATTTTCTGAAGTTGGTTAATAAAATTATAATACAGGAAAAATTATTGAAAATTATACACGTATGTCAGGAGTGGGATTCGAACACACGACCTCTTTCTTCGAGAACCAGAGCTTAAATCTTGCGCCTTAGACCGATTGACCATTCCCTCCGCACTCTATTCAGCGAACATATTCAACATTTTTAATTAGCGAAAAATCATTAACTATTAGTTTTTGCCTGATTACTAAAAAAGTACTGAATCAATTTCGATGAAATGTGAATATAAACCATTCTCGAATCCACGGAAACACACATACAAAACTTCATTAAAATCGGTCCAGTCGTTTAGGAGGAATCCAGTGACAAACACACGCACAGAAGATTTATATATATAAAGATTTGCATTGGATACTTAATTTTAATTTTGAAATGGGTTTGGCTGGCACCGACTCCAAACAATCAAATAACTATACATAAATATCATATGAAAAACTGGTGGAACCAGAGAGAAAAGTAGAACTCGATCTGAAACAGATTATAATATAAATTGGGAAATACTCTCAATCTACTCTCTTAAAACGAAAGAGTGGATTTGGCAGCTCAAGAAAGAGTTCTAATTTATTGGATCGTGAATGAGTTGATTTTTAACCGATTCAATCATCTTGGTTTGATTTTTTCTCTTTCTAATCCACTCATACAGCTTTAAAACTAAACAACTCAACTCAATAATGAAACAGCTCTTTTCTCGCGCTGATTTTCGCCGCTGACTCGTCACGTGACCTTGCAAGATAAGATGGAGACTTCCGGCGTTCACTAAACAATTTGCTGAAAATGCCTTTTTTACGAAGTAAGTAAGTTTTATATAAGTATTTTATTTTAATTATGCTTTCTTTTAATAACTTTCCCTTCTCTTTTTAACAGACTAAAATTCATAACAGTATCATACCTTGAAATTAAAATGTCGTGTCACACGGTAATATTGAGGATGTGTTTAATGCATTTCTATATTAATAATTGGTGTTACAGTGCTGCTACAAAACTTTCGTGCTTTAATAAAATAAATTAGTATATTTAATCAGAGTAAAAATTGTTAATGCAATGTAAATATCTCGTTATTTAATTGCCTTGTATTAAAGTTTTGTAATTATTATATCTTTATTCATAGAAATTTATCAAAACATTGTATTTACGTCTTGTTTGCAGTGTCTTAGTAAAAACGTGCTCCGGATTACATTATACACATTTCTGAGATTTTTTTTTTTTCATTCTTAATGTTGAACTTGTGTTACTGTTTTGTTTGGCAATGTTTCATACTGTTATTGGGCAAAATTATTGCATGCATGGTCTGTATTATAATAATCTGCTTAATATTTATAAGTTGTTACATAATGCATGCAGAAATAATAGTTTTCTTGTGCCTCCTTCCCAGGTAGCTTTAAATCTAAATGAGAATTTATAAATAAAACGAAAACAGTGGACAAAAGTTTGTCTTTCTATACTGGTAAATGCAAGTATTATTTCCTAAATATTATGCAACGATACCAAAAAGCAAATCCTCTTTCTCTTTAGAAAATACCTTGTAATATCATCCCTTTCCCTTAACATTTTTTATGCATAGCCCAGTGGTAGAATTGATTTTAAAAAAAGTTACTGGTCCCAAAGACCAGTACGCATGAGAGTTTACTGGTCAGAAATAGTCATCAGTAACCCGCTACATAAAATTCTATAAAATACTTTTAACCGTCCCCCCCCCCTCTTCACACACACACACACTCCTACTAGAATGTAAAATAAACCAAACTTCCTTTGCAGTTATACAAAATTTTTGGCATAATAAAATGGAAAATTACTATTTTATAAAAAAGTATGTAGTATGTAAACTAAAACTATAAAATTGTGTATTTTATTTCCGATCATTTATTTAACAGATAGTAAGGATTAATGCAATATTTTCTTATAATTATTTTTTCAAGTATTATTTTATGGTTTGTGTTTGGTACGGTTTTCTCAGGCAGGAAAATTTATTTACTTGTCAGAGATGAAGTGGGTGTGCAGTGGTGTAGCTAGGATGGGTGACATCCCGGGACAGATGTAAAAGGTGTCAAGTCCCCCCCCCCTCCTCCTTTCCAATCTGTCATATTTTTTCAATTTCAATTCTACATTCTTATAAAAAATAACCTTACCATTCCTTATTTACCTTTTGTCCTTCTGCATAAAAAAAGCCGCAGAAGTGAATCATCACTCGACCCATAGTCTGCACAAGTCAATGCCGTGCCTATACGTAGAAGAAAATTCTTTCTTTTAAAGTTTGCTTTTGTTACCCACTCATTGAATAGGTTGGTTTTTGTTCCCTGGTGCATATCTTATTTAGACACACCGTTCTGTATAAAACTTCACTTTAGCAAAGAAAAGAAAACTAGCTGAGAGCATCATGAGCTAAAAATCTCATTTTATTTCCTAATTAGTCTCCAAAATTTTATAAAATTGTATTTTTTTTTTTTTTTTTTGCAAATAAAGATTTGGTGTCACCCTTTAGAGGATGACACCAGGGTAATTTCCCTAATCAAGAAGAATTTCTTTTACAGCTTGACTAAAATCTTAAAGATCAAGTTGCATGCAGTTCTGTGGCTCCATATTCAAAATCATCATGTATGTTATGACAGATTGTTTTAAAAAATAGGCATTTTTCTAAAATTAAAATATTTTATACTAAATAATTGATTATTAAAAACCTATTTTATCTTTGAAAAATTCCCAAGTTTAAAAAATTTCCTTTAAAACATTAGATATGTTCACTAACACTACTAATTTCCATCCTATGAATATAAGCATGACCTGGACCCACTATATTTAATGCTTATTACTGAAATAAAGTGTTAAAAGTAGAAAACATTCATATCCAATAATTTCAAACTCTTAAATTATGTAGAAAAAAGAAAAAATGTCATTAGATTTCTTTAAAAAAACCAATTGGTTTTTTTGAGAAAAAAACCATTTGGTTTAAACCATGGTTTAAACCATGGTTAAAACCAATTGGTTTAAACCGTGCCAACCCTGCGTACCAATCAAAGAAATTTGCTATTCTTATGTGATGAAATTTTACATTTTCCCGCAGTAAATTGACGATTTTTTCCTACGACATAAGCACAAAAATTTCAATTTTTTTCCAGTTGTAAATTGATGAAACTCGCGGGCCACAGGTTGTGCATCCTTATTTTAGTTTATTACTTATTTTAATATTTTATTATATTGTAAGCCTTTACAATAGTTTAGATTTCCTTGTTAGTTACATTCAAATTACTGTTTAAAAAATGTAAAGAAAATAATGACCAGAAATCCGCAAAATTCTAAAATCTGCAAAACCTCTGGTCCCAAGCTGTGCGGATTTGAGGAAGTCTACTGTAACAGCAGTATTACTAGCAAAGTGGCAAATTTTGACCTACTTGTGATATCCTTAAATTTGGCAGCAAAAATAATTTGCCATATATAAAAACAATTTAGTGAAATTTTCTATCTTTTAATGCATTTTTTAAAAAAGTACAGTATTGTGCATGTTATATTAATAAAACATGCCTTATTTTTTTTCATTTATATTTAATAATAATAATCTGGTTTATGTAAGTCTGCAATGTTTCAAACGATTTTTAACCGGCTTCCTGGTATGTTAGAATCATAAAAGTTGTACATAATGTTTTTGATGACAATATATCATTAATACAGTTGCAATTATTAAATTTAATTCATTTTCATTCAGTTAACTCAATGTCAATATTAGGTGTCACCCCCACAATTCATTGTGGTGTGTCATCGCTTTATTCTTGTGGCCTATAATCTGATAAAATATATGATTTAGAGGACCCTTGGGGGGAGGAGATTAACCCTTTAAATTTACTTACCCAGTCAAAATATCAAATTCAGTTGGTAAAGATATATCAGCAATTTTTACATTTGTATATATAACATATAAAGCTAGGATTATTTTCAAAATGTAATAATATGTCTTGATTTTATTCACGAGAATAAATTTTGTTTTATTAGCAATGCCAAAAACAAGCTTCTTTGAAGGTTTAAAGGGGGGGGGGGGTTGAGATCTCTAGCAACCAGGCTGTAATTCAATTTATCCACAAAAGGTCGCCATGACTAGAATTCACAACCAACTACATCCTGTCGATACTCTACTGAAAGCAAATAGTAGCTGAACAAAATCCATCAGATGTACAGAACTTACGACTAAAATGAACAAAGGAACGAAAAACTGACCAACTGAAAAACTAACCAACCATCAATTTGATCTTCTGCTTATAGGCTGGATCAAGTCTTCCGGAGAGGTCTAATCAGTCAGGATGTCGGACTCAGTCAGGGGTGCCCAGAGAGGGGTTTGATGACGCAAGATGCGTCCTTTTACTTAGTTTGGGGGGGGGTAATTTCAGAAAAAGTACATTTTGGGGGGGAGGGGATTTTAAATTCTTAATATTTCTTGTTTTTACTGTTAAAAAAATATCTTTATTTTTAATATCATTTTTAATTTTTTTCAACATTTAATTTCCAGAAAAGTCCCTGTATTTTCTTTCTTTAAATTCTAGATAAGGGCAATAAGAACTCATTCTGCTATACTCAACTCGCTATCTTTGTAAATCTTGATTCTTAAATTTCACTTTTAAATTTTTCAACATTGAATTTCCAGAAATGTTTCTGTATTTTTTTTTCTCTAAATTCTAGATAAGGGCAATAAGAACTCATTTCATTATGCTTAACTCACTATCTTTTGATGGTGCAGTAGGTTATAAGTAAAATATATTTTACAATTGATATTCTGTTTAGGGGGGGGGGGGGTCAATGTTAAAGTATGAAGATTTTTTTTTTTTTTGGGGGGGGGGTGGTCACCACTGGAGTCAGTAAACCTCTTAGTGAGATCATCAGCTTGTTCATTTAAGGGGATCCCCCGGTGTCCCAGAACATAGCACAAAGGAATTTTAGGGGAGAGACCCGCAATGCCCCGATCTTATGCAACCAAATTTAAAAAAAATTCTTCCGATTGTGGAGATTACTGCACCTTTTAGTTCACTAAACTGGAAGGTTCATTGTGGGGTTAGATCTAGCTGTGCTGAACTTAGCCTTCGAGTTTTGGACCAGAGTGAGGAAAGAGTTAAAGTTTATCTCCATCAATGAGTGCAGCTTGTTGTTATATCACGGCAGATCAACGGCCAATTATAAAGGGGACGACAAGGAGGAGAGGGGTGGGATTAATAGTGACAGAAATGTCAGTCGGGAAGTGACCGTTGTCAAATAAATCTTCATCCACACGCAGCGTGGATCTTTATAACTAATCTTTTAATTACTAATAATAAACATTTGAAAGTAGTCTGATAAATAAAATATTCTTCTCCATAGCTATCCAAATAATAAATTTCAAATACTTCTTGAGATTTTGTTTCTTGAATGACAATTTGAAGTCAACATTTTTGGTCATAGATTCAGCAGATAACTAACAGGGGGGGGGGGGGAAATCACTTATTAAAATGCTCTAAGTAGCATCCAATCTTTGAAAACTCTCTTATTCGACTTCATATTTTGATTTTAATGCTTAAGATAACCTCCCCAATTAAGATTGGGGATTTCTTTTACAGCTTGAAATCTTATGGATTGTGTTATGTTATTGCGTTAAATAATCTGCAGTTTTCAAAAAATTAAGATATTTTCTATTAAATATTGAATATTTTTAATCTATTTTATATTAGATCAATTCACATGTTTGAAGCTTTTTCTAAAGAGAAATAAATATATTCACCAATGCAGACTGATTTTAATCCTATACCCAAAAAGTGATCTAAACCTGCTACATCCAATGCTTATTGCTGATATAAAGTGTTAAAAATAGAAGTTATTTATATTCAATAATCTGACATACATAAATTATTAAGAAAAAGAGAAAATGTCATTAGATTTCTTCTGAATTTTTTTTTTTTTTTTTTTTTTTTTTTTTTTTTTTAATATATATATAGAAAAATACCAGTTGGTTTAAACTAAACCGTTGTTTAAACCAAAAGGAGTAAACAGTTGTTTAAACCATAGTTAAAACCAATTGGTTTAAACCGTGCCAACCCTGGTCTAATTGTTGTAGGTTCTATCTTGTATTATATAAATATGCAAATATATAGAAAAACAACTAAAAATCCACAAAAACCTGTATTGGTTGGGTATTTGCCAGCGCTGATACATTTTGAAAGTAGCAACAAAGGTGAATTTTCAACAATATTTTATAATGTTGCTTTAAGAACTTTCATTTTAAATTTGTTTTTAAAATGGTGATTTATTGTATCAGATGTAACACCATGATTTCAACAAGCAGATAAGTGTAATCGCGCAGGATTTATTTATTCTATTTCCATTTTATTCATGATTGGCTGAATTTTCAGTAGTGTAATATTTATAAAGCTAAAATTTTTAGTGTATGGTTCATTTTATGTTTAGACTATGGATGGGAAATTTTATAAAACATTTAATCTGAAAGCTGCAAAATATTTTAATATGTTCATAATCATTCCTTAACATTATATTTATTGCTATTTAACTTAATTTCAATATTTTCTTTTAACACAGGAAGATGGTGATTTCATGGAGGAGTAAAATTCTACTGTGAGTGAGGAGTCAAATTCAACAATCTTATTTAATCTCAAGGATTTTCAAGAAAGTGTCTATTTTGCCTAAGATTTTAAAAGTTGGACAAACCAGTGGACAGATTACAATATGCTCTTTATGTATTTAATGTTTAATGCAAATGGACTGTTATATTTATAAAGGTCCTGTTAAAGATGTTATTGAAACTTGTTTATCTGATGTTGGAAAGAATTGTTATCAATTAATGTTAGGTTTATTTTGTCCTTGCTAAATAAAATGTTTTTGTTGTTAAATAAAATTAGTTTTTTTTCTTTCTTGCAACATTCTAAATTGCACATTTGGCTCTACTTTTGACATAAACTGCTGCAGTCTTATACTTTTATATTTATTTAAAAGTTAGTTGATTTAAGAAACATTGAATAAAATCAAAAATTCTTTATGAAGAAGAAGTAAGTTATTCTTGAATATAAATTCAAGTTTTAACAAATGTTTTAAATGATATAAAGAATAATTGCACATGGTCAATAAATCCATTTCTCAGTTATTTCTGCATTTAACTTCATACAATAAAATAATTGTCCATAATCAAAATTTTAGCTATACAAGTTTTTTAATGGCATTCCTCCACATTTCCCAATTGCAATGTGCTTATATAAATGCTATGGGTAACAATTATTTTATCTAAGATTTCAAAGCCATTTCAGATTTCAAACTAAACAATTAAAATATTTTTTTTTAATTTAGTCAGTTTAAGAAATATGATTTTGATTGAGATTTAAATCGAGGAATAATTACAACAAGGTATCATGGGTTGATGTTTATCCATTTAAAATATTTTCAATTTCAATTATTTAAACACTGCACTGGTCATGTGTGGGGGGGGGGATACTTTTTTAAATTTAGGTTTTATGTTTTTTAATACTTTCTTTTTCAAAACTGGGTCTGAAACTCCTATTAATATTAAAAAAATAATAATAATTAACCAAAATTGCAAAAGTAAAAACTAACCCACTTACAGATCATCCTCAAATATTCTATGCCCTCCCCCCCCCCAAAAAAAAAAGGTAAACATTTTAAAATCCAAACAAGATATTTGAAAATAACTTCTGCATAGGATTATCTAAACTCTTAAGGAGAACAATCAGCTTCTGACATTGTGGTGCTGAAGTTGAGTCGTTGGGCTGATATCAAGTTTATTTTTTCAATATTTTTTTAGTAAGATGCCTAAGATTGGTTTATTTGATTGAAATCGTAAATTTTTAATAAAAAAATAATTGTTATTTACAATTAAATCAGAAGCTAATGAAAAAATTAAAATTGTATATAAGCATATCTGAAGCTATAAGTATAATTGGAAAATATGTAAACTTGAAATTGCCCAAGAAAAGAAAGGAAAAATCCCATAAGCACCACAGCATCAGAAGCTGATATTCTGTTTAATGTTGTTCGGGTGCTGTTGTACAGTTATGCAAATTTAGGCAGTTTGCATGAATAAGTGTTTTCAAATTTGCAATTTTGAGATCACCAGTATTTTTAATTTAATGAATATATGTACTTTTAAATTTAACAAAAGAAAATTCTGATGTTAAAAATTTCTGATTTGACAGAATAATAAAAAATTCATGTAAGCTCTATTTAATTTTGTATAACGATTCAATTGCCTTTTCCCCTAAATTGACATAGGAAACAGTTTCATTGAATTAGAAAGAAAAAAAAATTTTTTATGATTCATTAGAGAACTTTCAGTCATGTAAATTAGAATGTTTTAAGTCTTGTTAATTAAAGACTTGGAAGAAATATTGGAGAATCCATGTTAGTTTTCCAATCTCTCTCTCTCTCTCTCTCTCTCTCTCTCTATATATATATATATATATATATATATATATACCCTTGTAATGTCAATAAACAGAAATTTAAATCCGAAATGAGAATTTAAATGCAATACTTGAAAATGTGGCAATAATTCCATGTTATATTGAATTTCATTGATAAAAATTAATCGAGGATTACTGAATTTAGTTTTAAATGATGTGATTTTATTTAGACGATTTAGAAATCACTTGAAGATTTTTGTAATTTTAAGCAATTTTGCTTTTTTAAAGAGTGAATTTATTCAATTCTACAAATTGAAGGAGTTTTGGATTAACTCTTAAATGAGTTGATTTTATTCATGTATGAATTGGTTACAAATCGCCTAAGCGCTACTGGATTAAATCAAAAATGACAACATTTCACTCCAACTTGAATTGATAACAAATCGCTCAAGTGCTACTGGATTTGCCTTAAATTATTTCACTTCACTCAAATACGAGTTGGCTGCAGCTAACTCAAGTGCTACTCGATTTAATCCTAAAGACTTCATTTCACTCAAGTATGATTTGGTTACAAATCGCTCAAGTGCTCCGAGATTCAGTCTTAAATGACTTCATTTCACTCAAGTATGACTTTATTACAAATCACTCAAGTACTACTGGATTTAACCTTTATTGATTTGATTTCACTCAAGTATGAGTAAAAGAGAGATCACTCAATCATGAGTTGATTAAAAACAACTCATTCACTTGAGTTGTTTCAGCTCTTCTTGAGAAGGTTCCTTTCAACATGGGAAAAGAGTGGATTTCAGCTCAACTTGAGTTATTACAGCTTTTTCGTTTTAAGAGAATAAAAAAGTACATAGAAAAAAAATGGCATCAGATAATCTGTAAAGCTCATGCAATAACCCAAATTTTTATTAGCTGAAAAAGTGACTGAGCTTTACTGGAGTAGTTCATAGTAGTAATTCGCAGAGATTGCTGCACAGCGAGTTTCGAACATCCAGTGATGTTTTTTAATGGACGCGTAGCGTTTACATGGGCGTTAGTGACCGAGGCATTAACGAGTGTCGTGCACTTTAAAGATTTCTGCACTGGGAGTTTTTGCACCCAGTGATGTTTTCTTTTGGTTTAAATGAGCGCGCAGCCCTCATACGTACGTTAATGACTGCGGCATTGACGAGCTTCTTAAATCACCTACCTTAATCGACCCTTTCAAAGAATCTACTCTCTTGAGGTGCCATCGATTGATTATACTGAAAGTATTTTTCCTAAACCAGATTTGAATAAAAGCCAGATTGATCCTCCAAAAGACCAGCCACAAATTAAAAAGACGAGATCTGGCAGGATGATAAAGATTCCAGAAAGACTCAATTTGTGATATTTATATAAATGTATTTATTTAGTGTAAAGTTTTTTTATAATGTATAATCAAAAAGTGGAAGGATTTTAAATCCATTGTCCATGTTTATTTATTTTTATTTTTATCCTTTCATCTTTAATGCTCGTGACATTTTTGTATATGATGTAACGTGAAAAGATATCGTATCTTCTTTAATGTTTTGAATATTCTTATGGAATAAGGTAAAAGTTTTACCGTTAAATAAATTATTAGTGCTGAAGAAGTTAATTTCTCTTTATACATTTTAAAGTAGTAATAAGCATCCGCATTATATTCTGAAAGCTGAGGTGTTAAAATAACATAATTTTGAACGCTTTAGTTAACAGTAAATGCTTCTTCTGATTTTCTAGATCTAAGTATTTCAACGATATTCAAATTGAGAGAAAGTAAGAAATAAAATTTTACATAACAATACAGTTTCACGGTAGATTTACCCTACATCTTAAACGATACGTCACCTGAGAATAATAAGGTTCTATCCATCTTTTTGAAAAAAAAAATGGCTTACCGATATAGAAAAGTTCTATTTGTATCTATGAAAGCATTTTTGCATCAAAATGATGTTATATATAATTTACATATTCTAAAACGATTATATTATGACATTATTATCATCCATAAATGCCTTCATAGATACGAGTACACTGTAAAAAAAATCTGCAAAGGTACTAAACGAAACTGGGATTCCAAGAACTTTTCCTGTAACGGCAACAACAAAAACTCAAGTTTTAGAATCGGTTACATGGATTTTTCCTGTTATCGTTACATAAAAAGTTCTTGGAATCCCAGTTTCCTAGAAAATGTTTAGTACCTTTACAGATATTTTTTTTTTTAACAGTGTAGAACATTTCTATATCGATAAGTCAGTTTTAACAAAAATGTAGATAGAACTTTATTATTCTCAGGTGACGAATGGTAACAGTGCTGTTTATATCGGTCAATTACCTACTTTAGGAATGTACACCTGAAGAGAGATGTCCTCCGCAGGGATTTTTCTAAGGGATCCTAACCCATAGAAATTCCAAATGACTAGGCCGATGGCGGCAATTTAAGTTCGAACACACCATGTCCCGCTTAACTATTTTCTGAGCAGAACGTCTTGGACACTGGTAGTCCATAGGAAATCTATTGATATTATTTTTATCTGGCTAATTTTCAAATATCAAATATTGTGGGCAATATTGCATGATATAATTTATTTCTAGAAAATTTTAGATACAAAATATGTTTACGCTTATTGCCAACATCAAAAAATTAAAAATTTGAATAAACGATAATTAAATAACTAACACAAAAAATAACTATTCTTCTCTTAATTGAAATATCCTGCAGTATAAAATTATTCACAAATAACTCATAAAGAACATAGAGGTTAAGTTCAAGTACTCATTTTTATCTTAAAATAGTCAATATTAAACATCTTTAAATTAAAATTACACCTTTTGTTGTAAGTTATAAAACTTTTTTGATTTAAAAAATAATCAATAATCTAAATAAACCCACTTAAAATTAATGATAAATCGATTATAAGTATTGCGCTTTTAAATTTTTTAAAATTATTTTTCAACTTAACTTGATTTGAAATTCAACGGCATTTCGGAGTCTTACATTATTTTTCAAAATCAATTCTCCCGAGAAATTTCGGGAATATTTAACAAATTCAACTCATGCATTATTCAAGCGTGTAATAATACATGTTGTCATAATCAATAATGGCACTTGAAAAAAATATATTTGAGATTTTTTTAATGTTTAATAAGTATATAAATTAAAATAAAAACGGAAGGAGATGAATGATGTTGTTTAAAATATATTAAATATCAAGTTGCAGTTATGATTTTTAAATCAGTGGTTTTATTTAGAGTTTATACTTACTTGTTTAAATTTCACGCAATACTTTCTCTATTTTAGTTCAATAAAATAAAATATGAAAAAATGAAAAAAATAAAATAAAATATGAAAATAAAAAATGAAGACCCAAATTGGGTTGAAAGATTTCTGGGTATAGTAATTTTCCTGAAATGGTACAGTAAGGATTCTAAAATGCTAGAGTATTGTTCCCAAAATAGATAACCCAAAATGGTTCAAAACAGAGCAGATCTTTATTAACATTAAATTAATCAAAATTTCTGAGGTATAATGTATATACTATCTAAGATATTTTAATTGTTTTAATGTCATTAAAAATCCAAATTGGGTTTTTCCAATTGGATTCCAAATTGGATCCAATTGTTCCAATTGGATTTCCAAATTGGAACAATTCTGTACCCAGAAATCTTTCAACCCAATTTGGGTCTTCATTTTTTACTGTGTACTTAAAGGCTATACCTAGTAAAACAATCTTTTTAAAGATCTATTGAAAATGTTCTTTAACGGAATTTTTTTATCTAAGTAGCTATAAAATAATGTTTATTTAATTTCAATATATATTTCTAAGTTATTCACAAGATGTTTAACCAAAACAATAACAATAATAATAATAATAATGGAATGCACTGTTAAAATTTTCTCTATAAACACAGAAAAATACAAGACTCTCTGTAATTTTTTTTTCTAATTGTACTCTTAAATATTCTGTTAACTTGCACTCGGTTGAATGCATCTAATTGAGTTTCTGAGTCATCATTTTACGGTCATTTCTCGTATCTGATATCTAATCCCTGGTAGGGATATTCATGTCTTTATTAAACATATCTTTGTTAATATCTTTGTTATTTGTACTTAACTTTGTTAATACTCGTATTTCGAAATACACACTTTTTAAACTTTTTTTTGCTATTTTATTAGACATATTAAGGAAGGAAATTCAGTTACAGAATGTTTTTTCTAAAATTTAAAACAATTTAGATAAGTAAAAATTCTCTCAAAGTAAATGAGGATTTTTATCAACAATCATAACCCATAGCATGCATGGTCACAGTGACGTCACTGTGAGTCACTTTGGTCACAGCACATCTGTGACGAAAGTGCCACCACTCAGTGAAGTCACATTGTGACTAAGATGTGACTTTCTCAAATATTTTTCACAGTTCGTCACAATGTTAATGTCAAAGTAGTCATAAATGGCACACTTTTCACAAATTGGTCACTGTGACGTCACAAAGTGGTTACTATGTGACGTCACAAAAAAGCTCTAAAACGGCCATAACGACTTCACATTTTAGTCACTGTGACTTCACATCGACGTCACGTGACGTCACCATGTCTTACGGTAAGTATCAATATATGTTTTACACGTTGAATCATTAAAGAATACTTTGAATGCAATCCAACAATTTCTATAGCTGACTCGGTAATGTATCTCTCGCTGTCAAGAGGTCTGGGGTTCAAATCCCAGGACAGCTAGCGGAAAATTGTGTAACAAGTAAAACATACAGCAATTCAAAATTACTCAAAAAATTCCTATTATTTAAGGTCAGTAACGATTGAGTGATTCACTAACTTTGAAAACTAATTAACTGCTTCCCTGTTTTCCCGTACGTTGTGCAGGCTTTGTGTTTTTGCCAATGATCATTTACCTGTTCTAAATAATGGCATCGACATTACAATCGTGATTTTTCGCCAATAAATTTTAATTGTAAATTTTGCATCATTTAATCTGAGCATTTTTCTGATTCGCTTAAGAGAGAATTTCTGTTTTGAAAAACCGGTGATAAAATATTGAAAATTATGTAAAAGGCATGAAAAAAGATAAGCATTATTTATTTGATTTTTTCAATAATATTGATTAGTTAGTTAAATTATTATAATTAAAAATAAATTTAAAGAGTATTGTGACTCTTTAACGATGTTAACCCTCTGACTGTCTTGCAAAAGGGCAAAATTGTAATGTTGTTTTCTCAGCATTTTGTTTTAATTGCTAAAAAAATATGATTCTTTCAAAATTATAGAAAAGTTCTATTTACGAATATGAATGTTATCCTTGAGTGTGTTAATCATTGCACAATGTATTAAAAATCCATTAAATCAACTGAGTTATATCATTTTAATTATTGCTTGCATTGCAGTGAAACCTGGAGCTTGGGGAACGTCTATCGACGGGCTTGTCATTGAGAGGGCTAAACCAAAAGGTGACACTGCTAAATTAATTCTTTCATCACCTTCAACTTCAGATTTGAAAAACAACACTAAATTATCCAGACGTTCTTTTGCATCAGAACTAACAGGAGTCGTATGGGTTCGATTCCACACTTTCAAAAAATCAGCTGTAAAACAATGTTCTAACATTGGATATAAAATGGAAGCACATTTGTCCATTGTGACTCCTAGTGTCTCAAGAGCTTATAAATACGATTCAAATTTATCATATACGCTGTAATAGAAAATTTTCCTTTTGCTCGGGCAGATATAATTAATTTCAATAATTCTCTAACATACACTTCTACCAAAAGATCTTCCTTACCGAAACGAGCCTTAAGACTCTCAATAGCTTTGGCATAGGTGGCGCCAGTAGACGGAAAAGTATCAACACTTTCTCGTGCTCTAGATTCAGTGACTGTTGCTTGGATCAAGTATTGGAATATATTTTCTGGCGCAATATCAGGATCATTGTGAATTTGTTCAAACTGACTCCAGAATGGCAGCCATTCTTTTAAATCACCATCCAATTGCCGAAATTCTAACTGCGGTAATGTATATTTCCGTTTTGAATTATTAGAATCGTAATCGCTAGAAAAGTACTCACCTTGCATTTGTCCCTGTGATTGTATTTTTGCTAGTTCCAACTGATGATTTAATTCTAGCTTTCTTAGCTCTATTTCTTGCACTAACTTTTCCTTTAATTCTAACTTCTTTAACTCTTCATCTGACTTCTCCTTCTCTAACTTTTTAGCTTCGTTTTCCTTTATCTCAGCAACAGCGTTAGATAAAATTTCTTGTACAAAAGCAGGATCTTTTTTTATATTCTTCACTGTTTAAAATGATTTGCTTTACAGTTTCAATGGTATAATCTTGAGGAATATTTTCGCCAATCTATTTTGTTACGAACTTCAAATCATCCTTTTAAAAATTTTCACGGCTTGAAACATTTTATTTGAATAAATTTAATAAACTATCAAGTCGCAGACGCCAAAATGTTAACTAAAGTGTTCAAAAAAGATGTTATTTTAACACCCCAGATTTCGGAACATAATGCGGATGCCTATTACTACTTTAACCACTTAACCGTTTAAACGCCAATGTTCCCAAATGGGAACATTGCATTATTTGTAAAACAAAACATATATTTTTTAATATAATAATGATGTCGTTATTTTTCTTATAAAATATAAGGTCGATTTGAACTTTTGAAATGAAAATATTTATGTTTTAGCATTTACCACAGGTATTAAGGAATGTGTAAATTCATTAATTTGCATAAAATGTGTATTATTTGCTTTTATCCTTTTCTCAATATTACTTACATTTGACCGCTAGGAATTTGAATGTATTTGGAATTCGATAATATACTCAAGAACAATATACAACAGCATGTAGCGAAAAATAATTTGTTATATTTACAAAGGTTGTCAATCAATAATCACGTTCCATAATGCGAACACTGAAACAAAAACAGCCAAAAAAAACTGCAGAAATATATATTTTTTCTATTTTCTAAATTTGTATACAAAAATTAAAACAATTGAAGCTGTACTATAGGAAAAACAAAATTATAATTACATTGCGATATTAATTTGGCTTCTAAACGGTTAACCGTCTGCCCCGAGATAACTCGGGGTTAAAAGCACTGTTTCCCCATACCTATCGCCGATGAAGTGGTTAAAATGTAAAAAGAGAATTAAATTAAATTCTTCAGCACTAATAATTTATTTAACGGTAAAATTTTTACCTTATTCCATAAGAATATTCAAAACATCAAAAAAGATACATTTTCTTTTCACGTTACACTATATACAAAAATGTCACGAGCATTAAAGGTGAAAGGATAAAAATAAAAATAAACATGGATAATGGATTTAACACTTACAGCATCCTTATATTGATTTTCTGTAGTCTCCGGAATGGAAAGTTTATTTGACATTTTTTTATTTTTCAACGTTTGCATGTTATCAAAATTTTCAATATGAAAATACGTATGCATTCGACATATTTGATTGTGTCTGATGCCATCATTCTGAAGATTTAAATTAATACAAATATTTTTGAAAAAAAAAAAAAAGAAAAAATACTGAACAAAATCACGCGAACACCAATCATAATGTAATTTAACTGCAATAAATAAACCCGGATATTTGTGAATGTGAATTATTTTATATTAATCTTTCATTGTTTTTATGGTATCCGTTTTCAAATTTTAGAAAGCTCTAAGGAGGCTGAACCATTCCATATATTCTAACAAGGAAGGTCTCCATACGGGCATACTCAGAAAAATCTGAAAAAATTTCAGAATGTTCTTCTCATATAGTTATATATGTTTATAAAAAAAATTTCGGCGGAACCTCCTTATAACGTCCATAAAAAAATAATAAAAATTCGTTTATTTGGCGATTTATCTCCGGTTGGCGAAAAAACGAAATTTTGAAAAATACGCTTTTACGCTTCGAATACTTTTTAAAGAAAAAACTTTCTATGTTCAATTTATTTAAATAATTTTAGTTTAAGTAATTTTAGTTTTGCATTTTTACTTTACTTTAAGTGTAATTTTGTCATATACGTTTATATGTACTTATAACAAAATGAAATCAATATATTTTATCATTTAAAACACAATTTAAATTGATTAAAATTGTTCCAAATTGAAAAATACACTGTTAAAAATCTGCTGCATTTTGTTGCAACGCACTCCTTTGCTTGTATAGAAAACGGTTACTTGGCCGTGAAATGGAGCTTTCTCATTGGTTGGAATAGAGATATTATATACAAGCGGTGGAGTGCGTTGTAACAAAATGCAGCAGATTTTTAACAGTGTATGACACGGTTAATTCACCATGCTATGGAGCATTCTCATTGGTCAGAAGAGAGATATTCTATAAAAGTAGTGGAGTGACGTTGCAGTAAATGCTGGAGATTTTTAACAGTGAAGTCAATTAAAATCAATTTTCAGATTCGTTAAAATAGTTTGCTTTTGGCGAGGAAATGCACTGTTCGCCAAATCCCATGTCGCTTTCAGCTTTTCACGCCAATTATTCCAAACTATTTTATTTTTTTACATATCTAATAATGTAATTCCGCCGCTAATTTTCACTGATCCTTTATTACCTACATGAGTAGTTTAATTCGTATTTTTTTCAAAAAATTCTGAGTATGCCCCCAATGGAGACCTTCCTTGTAAGTAAGAAGATTTCTATTCATTTTCGAATAAAAAAATGGTGAATTAAATCTTGATGATAGATAAATTAGATAATATAGTTAGATAAATTATAACACTATTATTTTACTACTTTGCAAGAATTCTTTATTGTATGGATACTGTGATGCTATGCAGAATAATTAAACAATTATATACTATAAATTACGTTCAAAAATATCAATTTTTATTACTGCAGTTAATTTCATTATCCTTCTGTTTGCGTGATTTTATTTTATTACTCTTTCAGTTTAATTTGAAGAAATGCTTCAAAATTATTCTTTGACTATCAGACATAATGATATAAAATAATAATGATATAAAAAACTAAAAATGAATTTTTAACCTGGTTCAAAGTTATTCAGTGATTTAGATAAATTTATCCATAATCATAAATTTCATATAAATTAAGTCTATATTTTCTCACTTCTGCTATTTTTCAATGTACATTTTTTTATAAAGATAATTAAAATATTTTAAAGAAAATATCTTGCCTTTTTTTTTAATTCTTCCCATCGTTTAGATTTTCCTATTAAATCTTTGAAGAAATACATGATCATACTTTTTCTTGAATATTTTTTACGCCACCTATGCAGTTATAAATAGATATTTTTTGATTCTCGAATTTCTATAATTCTAGTGATTAATTATCGGTGTAATATTTTATAATTTAAAATTTGTATGTGTTTTTTTAGCATTTCTGAAATTAGAACTATGAATACTTTTTTGTCTGTAAGCCTCATTATTTTTTCCATTCTAAAATATTTTGATATTACAGTTGTGATATTAAAAATATACAATTTATCAGTTTTTTTTTTTTTTTTTTTGAAGAAATTTTATCAAATACTTTTAAGGGTTTATTTTTTAATTTTTGGGATGCTGAAAATAAATGAAACTTTTTCAAATATCAAATCGATTGATTATTTTCAGCGACTGAATTGCATCAAAAGATGTTTTATTATTTATTTATTTACTTATTTCTTTATGGAAGAGAGAACATTATTATCATTGTTGTAAAGCAAAAATAAATAAATAAATAAGAATAAAAAATAAATAAATAATAAAAAATAAAAAATAAATAAAATTAAAAAAGAAGAATTTTGTATGCCTTAAGTGGTGCAAATCTTTTAATGTCAGAAGAATAACATATCGAATTAGCATATTAATTTTAAGTATGGATTATTTCGTTTTTCTGAAAATATTATAAATGGTAGTTTTAAAAATTTCTCAAAATAAGTAAGAAGAAGAACAATAATAAATATGGTTAGGGTTTTGCTAAACATTGTACCTTTTACTGACTAGCAAGATTCACTTACTGACTTCAGTCATACTTCATTTTAGAAATATATCTTCAATATATACATTAAAATGTTTATAGAAAATTAATTGAAGAATTAAATTAAATTATAATTAAAGTTTAATTGACTAGAATATTTTCTTTAAATTTGTCCATTATTGTATGAACATGGAAATAAGTTAAACTTTATAAAAAAATAATTAAAAGATTACTAATACCAAATTTGATTACGTATAGAATAAATATTGTTAGAATATAGATAAATAAATATACAGACTCACACCAGAAATGAATACATGACCGTCTATGAATTATAATCTCTGGGAGTGTAATTTAAGTAGTTTTAAGCCTAAATTAGTCTAAATTTAATTTGATGATTTAATTTCACATGAACTTAAAGGTATTAGGTAAAATACAGGGCTGTACAAAAACAATGAAGTATGCTTATTTCTATTAGTGAAATATTCTGAAAGTCAGACATCATTCTATGATTCGTTTTTAACTTTATACAGTGCAGTTAAAAAATACTTAAGAATTCAGTTAGTCTTTCCGAACTCTAACAAGCATTAATATATTTTGATCATTTTGTAACTGACATGTGGTATTGAGATTTACTGCACTATGTTTGGTACTGAAAATAAAGTGTTTAACGTTCAGATTTCGTTCAGTATCCCATTAAATTATGGTTTATAGGTAATAATATATGAAAAAATAATACAGTAATAAAATCTTATTGAATTCTTTTGAAAATATGTTCCTCGCAAAATCTCCTTCTGTTTCATACTAATATGCTATGAGGATTACGTCCCTTTTAAGTCCCATTATTTCCGTAATATTGCAATTTATACATGGCTAGTTCATGGGTTATTGTATTATAAGTATTATGTTTGTTGTCCGCTGTTATTTGTGAAAAGTTTGCTTAGCATTGCTTAATTATTGAAATATCTCCGATTAAAAAAAATATTCTAAAATACTGGTAGGCAAAATTCAAAGTGTGTGACTTGCACTGCAAATATTTGTGAAACCAGCCATATATAATCTTAGTAAATTTTATTTTCATGCATTCTTTGTATAAGTGTACAATCTGTTGCAAAAAAATGATCTGAATATTTAGAAAACAACTTATAATTCGAATCTACTCATTAGGCATGTTGACGTACTATTTGTGATTTGTCATTTAGCTGAAATGAGAGCTAGAAATTGGATACATGCATTCTTTAACAACTGAATTATTTTATTTTCGATAGAACAAAAGGTTATAGTTAAACTCTTTTGATTAAATAAAAGATTACAATAATATTAATAATAAAAGATAAAATACATAAATAATAATAAATAAAATAAATAAATAATAATAATATTGTTAAAAATAATAATGAGTTATTTAATATAACAATATGATGTTATATGCAAAAATCTTATTAAGTTAAAAAAAAAAAAAAGCTGAATTAGAAGCGTGAAATTTTTGGATATATATAATTCACAAAAGAACATCCACTATTGAAATAAGTCCATCCAGTCCAATCATAACATTATGCGTTGCACGGGAAAATACTCTTAATTACAATTATTTACCAGTTTAAGTTTGACTGTTGAGATTGGCTATTAAATGAAATTTGTACGCATTTAAATGGATTAATTATACACGTATGGTTCAAAGTAATAGATGAATTACATTTTTGGTACATTTCCCTCTACCGGAAGAAATAAACAACTAATATAAATAAATAATTTGTAAAAGAAGGATATTTTTCTTAACCGACAAAGAGGTTTTTTCAAAAATTACTAAATGCTGTCATTTAGTTTTGCGAAACATAAAAAAACAAAACATACCAAATCGGTTTCAGAAAATTATAAATTAATGAAATAATTACGACAGAAAAGTATAATATATTTTTTCTCTTTAATGGGCAGTATATAGTTAATTATACGCTTTTTCATTATTCTGATTATGTTTAAAGAAACACATTTTTAATACTTTATCATATTACTAGCAAAAGCCATGCTTTGTATGGATTCGCGAAGCATTATTTTATAAAACAGATATTTGAAAGTAAAAATATTTTTAAATATTATTTTTGCATCTTTATTAAACAAAAACGTTATTTTATGTTTTGTTGCATTTTAATTTTTTATTTGTGATGTAAGACTGGCATAATAAAATATTTTCGAAGCAAACTTTTACAAAATATTTTTAAATTTTCAACTAAAACTCTTTTAAAGATGTTTTTACAATTTCCAGTAGCCACTGGTGTTTTTTAAAGTTGTTTGAAATATGCATGTTTCCAGTCTTTATAATTAACATCAAATAATCTTTGATAGCTATTTTAGAATAATATATTTGAAGAAATTTACTTCGTGAAAATCCTATTTTCTGGAAAAACATTTGAAATCTGCTCTCGTTAATACTATGAATTTTTAACTGTAATTTTTTTTTCTAATTTCTTCGTTTTTATGTATGTTGGCGTATCAGAATTTTTGATATTGTAGAATGTTTCGTAAAAAAAAAAAAAATTCCTATTGAATGCTTAATTTTGAAGGATTTTCACTCTCGATAACGTTACGTACTTTTTTAAGCCAACTGGTGTCTATATATCCTCAATATCTATAACTGCTTCATCTAATGTTAAACCTTGGGATTTATGAATTGTAACAGCAAAAGCTAACTGCAGAAGAAATTCTTTCCTTGATCAATTTATACTTCCATTTTTCTAGAATTTAATTATTGGAGGAATTGGTATGCACCAATTCTTTTAAGTTAAATTATTGTAGTATTCAAATTTATCCATGATTATTCGCGATATCTGGTCTGCTGGCTTGTGATTTTCTTTATTACGTGCAACAAAGTCTAAAGTCCCGTTCACTAAATCTTTTTCGATCCACAAATAGGAATGTAACATTACTTTAGATCCAAATGATAAAGTAAGAAATGGTTAAAGTCAATTTGTCGTTTCTGAATCGGCCAACTTTGTTTTAGTAAATTTATAAAAGCTTGAATCGAGGCAAGAACTTCATGCTTCAATTCTTTTAATTTTTCATTTATATAACAAATTTAACAATTAATTTTATTTGTTTACAATTATTTTGTTGCCACTTTACAAAAAAAAAAAAAAAAAAAAAAAAAAAAAAAAAAAAATCCACAACACAATTTTTTTTAAATGTTTAAGTGTCAACTGTGCAAACGATTTTGCGAATAATGAAAACATATTTTATTTATTAAATTAATCATGATTCTATCTATTATAACTTACTCCATGATTTATATTTTTTTCTGAAAATATACGCGTTTCATTTTATATTTATTTGCTAAAATGCATCCGTATTGGAAATGCATGTAAAATAAATTAATTAAAATAATAAATTTTTTAACGTTTTACTGTAAAAAAAATTATATTCTGCAAATCTACAGATCAGAATTTATTTTTGTGTTTAATTTGAAGTTAAAATATTGAATAGTTTTTTTGTAAAGCGTACGACAAAATGTAATTTGAGTGGCCCAGTAGAGGATTCGCTTCGCTCATCCAAATAACATTTTTCCCTAGTGATTTACATTCATTTCTTTTATTGATTCTGTCAAAACAAATAATTTTCAAAGATTCGTTTCATTATAGGTTCTTAGAGACGACGATTAAATTTCAAAATCTCACAAAAATAAAAACAAAAATATTTAATAAAAAAAGTTAATAGAGAATATTGTAGTGCGAACCTATAAAGACTTTATTTTATATGGATAAATGTGAAAGCATTTATTTTTTCTAAAAATCTTTGTGAAGTTATTTCTTTTGCGTGCATGACATTTTTGAAAATCAAAGATTACAATAAAGACATTTAATTGCTCTGAAAGTTAAAAAGTTTTACAAATTACTATTCAACTATTCATTTTTTGTTAAATAAGAAAAATTAAACTTATCAAAAATTCTTAATATCATTCAATGTGAAATGTATTTAAGAAAGTTTAAAAAATGAAATAATTAGGATATGGAGTTTAAATGGATATTTTCTATTTAACGAACATTATTTCTGTTAATTAACTACTTTAATTTTTAATTAATTTAAAGAAACAAAATTTTGATAATTTGTCATATAATACCTGTTTCTTCTTACGATATACGTGATATTCATTTTTCTAATTCTGTCTAAAAAGTCCCGTTTTATTAATTTTTCTTAGAGATCAAGATTAATTTTTATAAGTCTGAGAAAAGGTCAATTAACGAAGGGAAATATAAGACAGAAATACATTTAATTTTGTTTGAGAAAAAGTGAAAGAATTTATTTTTACTTTGTTCTACCTTTACAAGAAAAAAGTATTGGATTTGTAAAAATTTTCGAAATCTTCATTTTTGTTTATGGATTTACACGTTTTATGGGTCAGAGAGTCCGAAAAACATTTTTTTAAACAAAATGTATGTTTATGAGTTTGTGAGTCTGTATGCCCGTCAATTCGTCAAGAAAGTCTGTATGTGACAGAAAGTTTGTGGGCAGTCTATCTCAAGAACTAATGCGCAGAATTTTACAAACTTTATTCTGTTGATATGAATTAGATTTGATTATTTTTTGGTGTAATTCACTCAAAAAGTAGCGCTGATATGCTGCATTACTCATAATTTTCACAATAGCCATATCTCCAGAACTGAAGCATGGATTTCTGTAAAACTCAATATCTAGTTAGAACTTGATATAACATGGTGCTGAATGAGTTTCGGTGAAAATCGCTCAACAGGTGGTTCTACCGTGTTTCCTTTTCACAATTTCACAATAGTTTTATTTCAGGAGCTATTGCACGAAATTTTCTAAAACTTCAGATTCAGTTAGTCTATTATTTAATGTTATTCAATTTTTGGTATATATCGCCCTATGGATGGCGCTGTTATGCTGCATTTTTTTACGATTTCATAATAAATACATGGATTTTCATAAAATGCATAGATTTTCATCAGATTCAGATTCAGTTATAAGTTAACATAAATGATTGCTGAAGAGATTTTGGTTAAAACCATCTAAACGGTGATGCTGCTATGCTGTATTTTTCAGGAAGTATTAACATGCAATAAGACAGAAGAAAGTTTCTGGATGGTCACATCTGATTAAGTTTTACTCAGATTTCATGTGATTTTATTTGTTTATTTCTACAAATTTTTATTAGTCAATTATTATAACGTATACGTTTATTTTCTGTCTCGCATTTTTAGTATAAAATGTTGAAGAAATTTTCCGAATAATCATTTACCAAGTAGGAACTTGTACATCAAACATAACAAATAAAATGTGTCCATACCACAGTGAAATGAAAAAATATACACATTCCTTAAAATTTTATAATTCTGAAAATTATGTTTATTTATGTAAAAAAAAGAAATATAGTAGATTAATGTATGTGTAATTCAAATAATACAAAAGGGGAAAATGAATATTTAAATAATAGCATACGAAAACCTACAGAAAATACAGATTATTTCCAATGCAAAAATTTAGTACTAAGCTTTTAAAAAAAAGGTGTTACAGTTTGATTTTGAAGTTAAAAAATTAAAACATTAATGACAAAGACTTATGTGATATTGGATGATATCATAAATCCAGAATGGCATGTTTTTAATAAGATTTAACAACGTAAGTTTGCCAATTCATTCCCAGTCTTTTTAATTTATTAACGATTTTGATAATGTTTATTGTAGGCATAGATTTTGCGAATAAAAACTTCCCACAGATTTTCCAGAGAATTGCAATCTGAAGAACAAAGTAGTTAACTCAAAATAATAATATTATTAGCCTCCGATGCTATTTCTTTCAGACAAGCTAAAAAGTGTGTTGTCAAAAATTGTGGCCCACTTTTTCATAATCTGGCCGTTAAAATGAGACGTTCATGCAATCTATATATTTAAAAGACCTGGCTGTTTTTTTAGTCATCAGCCCCGAATTTTCTACTCAATCGATTTTAATAATTATTTTTTTAAATGAAAGCTATTTATTTGTAGTTGTGCCCATTTTAGCTATTTTTTAATTTATTTCCATTTTTATATTTTATTTGTAATTTTAAATGATTTTTACGATATTTCATTAAAATGGTGGCAACTCAGTTTAGCTTTTTTCTCGATAATAAAAATTTATTTTCCATTATCAATTTTCACCAGTCAGAAGCTTTATTTCATCAGTGAACATGTCCTCTTATTTAAAAGAAAAAATTTAATTGTTTTCGTAAAATTTAACCACAATAAAATGATTGCGTATAGTTATGCACTAATTGAGGTTAAAAAAAAATATTTACCGAGAAATAATATTAATAACGTAAATAAAATAACAGAAAATAATTTATGATTAAATTTAATGTCTAAAGCAAAATAAGAAATTTTTCAAATGAGGGAAATGATGTCATTCAGCAACCAGACGAACGGGAATTACAATATTATTACGGATGCCTTTTTCATATTGCTAATAACAGTAACTTTTAAAAAACATTTGAAGAGAAAATGACGTCACTATTTAAAACATCGCATTTTTACTCATAACGATATTACATTTCAATATTTCTTTTCATTATAGACACTGAGATTGAGATTTTACTTTCAGATGACTTCAGTTAGTGAAAATAATGTCACAGTAAAAATGAAATTAGTTTTTTCTTTTAATAAAACTATTTTTCTGGGAGTGCATATAAAATAAAATTTCGTGATTTCGCCGGCACTCAGATTACAATTTTAACTGAATGTGCGAATATTTGCATGCAAAATTGTAACTGGCAAACTTGAGATTAAGTTTGGAAATATATTTGTTATATATTGTTTCAGCAATTATTTTTGCTTAAAGAAAAAAAAAAAATCGATCGGGTCTTTTAAACATTTTATTCGTCGGATACGAAAAGATTCCACTCGTTTTATTGTTAAAATGCATTTCCTTTTTCTCAGAGTCTATAAAAAAGCGTTTAAACTAAAGAAAAAATCCATTTTTGATGATTCTAGTCAATGAAGAAGTAGTACGCCAAATTGTATCTCTTTATTATTCTGCGATTCTAATGCCTCAGAGAGAAATTGCTAAGCAGTTGGGTATTTCACGCCGTTCTGTTTGCTATTATATTGATAAACACAAGAAAAATGAAGTTAGTTCATTGCATTCTAAACGGAGTCGCCCTTCTAAAAGACCTCTATCGATTATTTTTTCTAATCGGAGGCGAAACTGGATTCTGCAATGGCAGAATCTACATCCAACTTGTAATGTTTAATCTTTCAGCAGTCACCTGCTGCAGAGTGAATAAGTCCGTTAACTTGTTATTATTTTGTTTCAGCAAATCACATGTACTGTACCACTGTCATGATAAAAAATGAACTCTTCATATAAATCAATAAATATTTTTATATAAAATGAATTATAATTTCGAGCCTCTTAAAAATATTATTTATAATAAAATATGTAATAACATAGAATTTCAATTATAATATCCTATATCTTCATAACATTGAGCTAATTTCTCTACCGAAAAGAAAATTAATTGAAAAATTAATTTAAATTATGCGTTGACCAATGCTAGGTTTATTTTGTGTCGGATGTTTCACCGTAGGATTCTGTACTCATGAAGACTATATCAATAATTTTTATGAAACATATATCATAAAGGAAGTTGCTTTTTATTAATAATAATAATAATAATAATAATAATAATATAAATTTTTATAAATAATCAGCCTTTTATGTACAAAATATGTTATCGATTTGCACTCTTATTTTTTTTTAAATAACCTTATTACCATTGTTTAAAATTATAAATTTCAATGGAAAACCAAAATGTGTTCTATTCTTATGACTTAATTTATTGATTTTTTTTATTTTTTTATCTTTAAGATAAGTGGGATTCCACGCAATGGTAAAAAAATTGTGAATAACCACTACTTAAATAACAGAAAATATTAAATTTATTTGTTAATTAAGATATTGCATGGTATAAATTTAACATATATCTTTAAACACTATTTTTTTTATTTATTTACCTTTTATATTTATCAAAATTTTTATGATCTACAAGGTAAATCCTTTCAAAATATTATTTAGATACTAATTTTGTTGCCATTATCAATATTTTTAAAATGTTACATAAGATATTATTTTCTCAGATATAGTTATTTAAAATCTTAACTCTCCATGGAATAATAATAATAATAATAATAATAATAATAATAATAATAATAATAATAATAATAATAATAATAACATTACAAATGATTTTTTTCTACACACTTAGCCTCATATACAAACTAACAATCATAAATTTATATGACGGTAAAAAAAAATAAACCGCAAAGTAAATTTATTTTTTCGAAATTTCAAATCAAGAACTATTATTCTTTTTAAAATCAAATCCTTGAAAACAACTATTTCAAAATGTAACTTATTTTTACACAGAATTGTAGATTTCAACACGTGCTGTTTACTGTATGTTTTATTTTCGTCATGCCATATTTGCATTCAATTTTATAAAGCTTCGAATAAAAATTTATTCTTCTTATTTTCTACACAAATACAACAAACGACAGAAAATATTCCACTCATTTTTTTAATTTACTGAAACATTTCGCATATGTTACACCGAAAAGATCATCAGTTTCTCCGCTGATTTTAAATCAATTTCGATGTAGGTGGAATTTGACGCTTTTGTATGATTACCATAGATTTTCTTGTCACGGATGATTTGTGAGATTTAAGCAATAAAATATGTTATTTCTCTCAATAAAGTATGCTTTCGAAGTAGTTTAATTAGATTCATAGTTTTAGTAAATATTAGTTTATGTTTTTTTTTGTTGTTGTTTTTAAGGGGATTCGTTACCTTTTATTTTTTAATTTAAGTAATTTAAGGTACAATTTTGACATAATCATAAAGGACTCAATAAGGGAAAATGATCCTATCAAGAAATTATTCTACTTCCTTGGCAAAATTAGAAAATTTATTATTTATTTATTTATTTATTTATTTTATTTTTTATTATTTTTTCTTTTATTATTATTATTATTATTATTATTATTATTATTATTATTATTATTATTATTATTATTATTATTATTATTATTATTATTATTGCAAAATGTAAGTACATTTTAAAAGGCATCTTTTCGTACAATTTTGAACATTTTGAGTTAATTGAAAAAATATCTTTGTACAAGTGTTATATAATTCTAAGTATCGGATCATAAGTTAATTAGTTTGTGAAAAAAAGTGCAAATACAATGTGCAATATGCAATGTGTAAATTTACAGTAAAAACTAAATTTATTTTACGTTTTTATGTGTAAAAAAATTACTTTTTACTTTATTGTAGTTATGATACTTAATTTTATCAAACAGACAACAAGTTAAAAAAATTCGAGTCAAACTATTTTTAAAAACTGTTTATAATACCGAACTGTTTATAAAAATGTTTTTAAGCACTGTGTATAAAAATTTCCAAATTAAAATGTGTGACATAAATGAAAAGGGTTTTAAAAAATTTCTGAATTTTCTGTTTATCTTTCCGATTGTTCAGCGCTCACGAAGAACCATGTTTACACCCGTTACTGGGATGCCAAGTGATTCTTCACATATCTTTACGTTTCTCATCTTAATTTCCTTTACTTTCTTCCTGTATTTATTGATATCTTTTACATACATTTTTATTTTTTCGTGATCTCTTTTTGAAGTAAGGATTTTGTCTATATCTTCGTTGAAGTAAAAAAATGAAATGCTCGGAGATATTATAAAAAACCTCACAGACAGAATCTTCTAGTGCGCCTAGGATTATAAAAAAAAATTTCAAATGTTATTTTATGTTATATTGATTAAAAGACAATCCCAATATTTCCAAATAAACTTTTAAAATATCTAATTTTTTAATTCCGTACTCTTTTCCAAATAATTGATCAACATTTAAGTAATTTGATTGTACAAATATTTGATACTGAAAGCGGTTTTTTAACCAAAAATAATCCAGGGAATTAAGTTACGTATTTTATGCTGAAAATTACATGAGTTTTTGCATTTAGGTTAAATTTTATAATTTAATTTTCTGAAGCTATTTCTGAAAAACAGAGTTACAATAAAACAGTTTTATAAATTACTCATATGTAAAATATATTATTCGCTATATGTATGTTTTATTTCAGGTATACTTTAAATTACTTGGAGGAATAGTATTATAAATAAATAAAATTAATCTGTAAAACATACAATGTGATGTAAATTTTATACGTGCTATTGCAACTTTATAGATTTAATGTTATTTAAATACCTAGGATCTAACTTTTTAAATAGAGTTTTTTAAAAACTAAATATTAAAATAAATCGCGATAGATATTCTCCTGGGTTACCTCCTTCTACTTAATCCTGAGATTATCAAAGAAAATAGAATTAAAATTTTTGTAATGGAAAAGGTAAAAAAAACATGATTGAATTAGTGGTAAAATTTAGAAACAATTCTATACGTATTTCATAAGTATTTTTGAAGTAGGATTACGTTATTGTTCCATACAAGGCGTGATATAGGAAGTGATACAAGGTGGCATACAAGACGATTATTTTATGTACTGCCTTAAAAAAGAACGTTCTACTGATACGACCATGGCTATGATAGAAAACATTGTTGAGTTTTTAGGCCGCAAAAACGCTTTCGTCTTTTTGTCTCCATTTTAAAAAAGAGTGAACTGAATTCATCACGGATATTATACTAGTGTTGTCACGTCACCTTTTTGTGCAAACTTGAACTAATGCTGCAAAGCCACCTGGTGTTCGAACTTGAATATTTTGCGGTTATTTTTCAATTATATTTATAATTATAAATTTCTTGAATAAATTGGGTTTTGAAAATGAGTTATTATTTTATAGTAACCCATGTTTAAACATTATAAAGAAAAACGATTTTATGGAGATTTTACTGGAAATCGGAAAGACAGTACAATCTACTGTTTTTAATGGAAAATTTTCAAATAGTTTAAGAAGATTTTACGTTTTTTTGGAAATTTTTTCTTAATTTACGGGAGTTTTTCAGTTAAAACATAGGGAATTTTACTGACGTCTGAGTTGCCAGTACAATTTTCACAAAATAGCGCGTTTTTTTTTTTTTTTTTTTTTTTTTTTTTTTTTTTTTTTTAACGGCTAACATTTAAAAAGAGATTTTTAGCCTATTTTTAAGAATAAAAGGGAATCTTACTTTAATAGCTTGATCGAAACTTCTTTTTTTCTGAAGAACAATTTCTAGTTTTTTTATATAGTTATCTGATATGAACAAAATAAGTGCTATTATATTCCTGATCAGAGACATCGGTTATGCTGGCCAAATTCTTTAACATAATTAAAATCTATATAACATGAAGATAAAAATCTATTGCCGATGTGTAATAGATATGAATATGTGAAATAGATATAATACAAATGAATATAAGAAATAAGTGTCTCTATAAAATGAAAATTGTAAATGTGAATTTATAAAATATCAAAAATATCTGAAATAAAGATTATGAAAATTTTTATCCTGTTTTTCTTTATCACATAACTTGGAATATTGTAAATAACATTGTATGATTTTATTCAATGTTGTTATATACAGCAGATAAAAATGTGATTTCAAATAAAATTTCTATATTTCTTATTTCTGTTTATTTTTTGAAAATTCCATAACTGTAGAAATATATTTACAGACTTATTCCGTACGCAAATGGAAGTCATTTTTTTATATTTGTATGGTTTGTTTTGCATGAAACCATTGTAAAAACATATAAGAAAGCAATTTTGGAGTTATATGTATCATTTAACAAAAACAAGTTTGCGGACTCGAAGAAATGTAAATTTTCAATGTAACAAGTATAAATCCTTTTAGGTTTTGCAAATTAATAAATTGGAGTATAAATTTAATCAATCTCATTCCTTCAGGAAAAAACTTAAAATTCCAACCAAGCGATAGAGTGATTTTTTTTTTTTTACTTTTCCAAAAAATTATACAATAAAAAAAGCATTAGTGCCTTAAAATAAAAAAAAGCAATATGATAATGCAACTATCTGTTATTTATTTATTTATTTTGAAATAATATACTTTATAGATATCTAATTATTTTAAATAAAAACAAGGAAAAGTGGTGAAATATGTTTATGTAGTAGATTTTTAAAGATATTACTGTAGAAAATTCAAAGAATTCAAAAATCTCATTCCGAAAATTAACTTTAAAATATTATTTCTATAATTATTATTCTATGAACCAAGCGTTATTGAATAAAAAGAAAAACAAAAAACAAAAAAAAAAAAACATATTCTAGTTTTACAGCATTGTATTATTGAATTATTCTTTGGCGAATTGGTCCTATTTATACATATATTATAAATACAAATTTTTTATCATATTTTACAAAACATTGAAAAAATATTTCAGCTATTCTCTTTTTTAAATAAATTAGAGTACATCAACCATACGAGCTACGCCTGCCATCCCCTGTCAGCATTATACTGACTTCACTACACTTTAATTTTCTGTTTTTTAAAGCAATAACACGATTACAGAAGAATAAATAATAAAGTATAACAGTGACGACTTTCTATTTGGATAGGTAATCATTTTTTTTCTCATTGGGGATTTTTCAGAGCCCAAAACGACTAGACTATTATAGAGATAGCTGGCTTCTGATTTCGTCATCGATTACAAAATATCAATCGAATGAGTTTTGAGTTTGAGTGAACAATGCTTTGAGGTCTGTAGCTACAATGGCTGTTACCTCGAATGATCCATAATACACAGAAACCAATAAAGAACACTTTTTATTATTACAGGAAATACAGTACATACATTAATACACATCACAGGGACAACACAGACATCCATGCCGCTAGCTGGATTCGAACCAGGGTCCAGCGGTGCGGCAGGAGCTGATGCTACCGACCACGCCACTGGACCGGCATATCAATCGAAATTTTCATAAATTTGTTAAGTAAATAATGTCGTTGCATCTAGGACTTATATAAAGATCAGAAGAAAAGTTTATTATTAGATGCTACTATCTTTAAATATATAGTTTTTATATGACGTAATTTGTACCGTAAGAAGTGTTTATATGTATTTATTTATTTATTTCAAAATGTTCCATTCTTTTTCTATATTCCCACATAAACAGATATTGGAATTAACTAGTAAATCTGCAAATCAGGAGCCTCATTGTCAGCTCTTCTAATGACTGCTTTTTACCACACTTTGCGTATAATTTAACTCTATACAAACAGCAATCAGAAGTTTTCAAATTACATAAATTTATAAACAAGTCAGAAAGTGCCCGTCAAACCTATCAAATGAGGTTCGTTTTTACTATAACAAAGTTTAAAATGTATTTAGATCTAGGTGTAAGAGTTGCTGCACTCCTATGCAAAAATGTATGGATGCAAAATTTATAACGATTTTATATATTAAATTCAGTTATCATACGGATAATATTACTATTTCTTAACTGAGGCATAATCAAAATAGCAGCCTGGAAAAAATATCTATTATGGGATATGATTGAATTATTTCAAAATGATAGGATTTGATAGATTCGAGAAAACTTTTATTAAGTTGTGACTGGATTTTCATAAAATTTTAAATAATGCAACAAAATTTTGCAAATATTTTATATATTTAATTTCAAATCATTCAGCTCAATCAATCAATCAATCAAAAAACTATGCAGCTAAATCCAGGTATCGCAAGAACATACCCACTTAATTTCAAGTTAATCGGGTGTTTTTTGCGGCAGTTATCGCGGAACAGACAGACAGAAACCAAAACATTTCGTGTCTCCAAAGTAAGCGTTCACTGACGTTTCGTCAAAAATACATTGTTTGAAAAGCAAATTACGCACATAATTCATAATAATATTCCTCCATTAGTTAAAGAACATTTCTAATCTTGTAAATTCCATAAAAATGAAATAATTATATTTGTCCATTCACGGTTAACTAACATTTCTGTAAGAAATATAAATTATAACAGAATCGGGAACATGTAAATGATATCTGCCTTAAATACATCCAGTATTATTATACATTAAATAAATTTGTTTTTCCATAAACAATTATGTTTCTAAAACTGATATATTTTTCATTTAATTATCCATTTTTTAACACACAACCTTTAAATGAAAAATTCCAATTTGTTTAATTGTTTTTTCGGTGTGTTCGTAATTATGTTAATTCGAAGCACCTATAGTCGTCGTTCAAACCGTACGTCTCTCCGTCCACACATAACTCGAAAAAACTACCCAACCGAATGCTTTGAAATTTTAAATATATAATTATTAAAAAAAAATTTGTCGAATCTTTTCAAATTTTATGAAAATCGGATTAATAGTTTAATTACAGGGACAGTCAAAAGTTTTCCATTACATTGCAGCCAATGGGAGAAAGTATTTAAAGTGCATTTTTATAGTGTTACAGCCTTCCAAACAAAATGAAGTTGACATGCATTCACTGAAGCTTATAAAAATATACACTAAGTTAAGTATGCGGCGGGAAGAAATGTTAAAAATTCATTTACAGTGCCACACAAAAGAACTCCGCTACATAATGGTTTAGGGTGAAACATTGTTTTAGGCGTATTTTATTCATGTTAAATTATTTTACTCTTAATAAAATTGATATATGTTGCTGAGCTTCACTATGAGTTACATCCTGTGTCATAGAAAGTGCATGATATTTACAGGGGCATACAAAATATTTTGGAGACTATACTGCTACATATTGGAGATTATTGCTAGAAGAGCATTTTTAGTTGTGATATGAGCTTTTAAGTTTGATTAAATTTTACATATTGCATTGAGTATATAAATGCTGTAGATCATGTACAGGGTAACACAACAGAAACTGAAAAGGTTACAGAATATAAACAAAAGTAGCTTAAAGATGTTTTTTAAATAAGATATGTATTTTTACGCTGACCTGCATTTAGTAAAACAAGGTGTGTTTATAGAATGTAAAACAATATATATTCAAGGCCACACAAATAATTAAATACGTAGCAGTCTACGAAAGAACATCACTGAAAGCGTGATTTTACTAGATTTCAGCGTGTTTAAACTTAAATAAATTTTAGCTAAATAGTTGCATATACATTTTATAAAGATAGTATATAAAATAAATAAAATATGCTACAATATATTGTGTATAAATTTCTGAAAGCCAAATTTCAACCTAATAGGCGTTTTAACATTTTATAACATATTTGAAAGTGTTTAAGAATTCGATTGGTCTGTCCGTACTTTAATATAGGAGGATAACTCTTTAATTGATATCTGTCTGTATTTAATATATTATCGTGTCATTTTTGTATTCATGCAGTTTTGCATAACAATTTGACAGCAATTGCACCAAAATCTGAATATCTAGAAAATTATTTATATTATGACGCACCACATTTGGCACGTTTCACGTGCAATTTCCAACTTACTAACTGAAGAGACACTTAATACGACGAAAAATAAATAATGTACACTACAATAATAATTCTTAAAGACTATACTCTACTAGACTACACAAATTACATTTTGTCGTACACTTTGCAAAAATACTATTCACTATTTTGACTTAGTTAAACATATGATCTATAAAATTGCGCAATATATTTTTATTTTTATTTTACTTTATTTTATTTTTTTACAGAATAATTTTAAAAAATTATAATTGTAAATAATTTACATATCTTTCCATTGCTGACGCATTTTTGCAAATAAATATAACACGTATATTTTCAGAAGAAAAAATAAATTATGGAGAAAGTAATTATAGAAAGAATAATGATTAAATAAATAAATAAAATATATTTTCCTTATTCCGCCAAAATCATTTATACAGGTTGTTAATTACGCATTAAAAGAATATTGTTATTTATTTCATTTTATTTTATTTTGTAACGTGGCAACAAAAGAAATGTAAATAAATAAAATTAATTGTTAAATTCGTTATATAAAATAAAATTTAAAAGAGCTGCGTCATCCTGTTGCCTTGATTAAAACTCTTTTTAATTGTACTAAAGTAAAGTTGTACGATTCTGAAATGACAAATGGACTTGAACCGTTTCTTAGTTTAACATTTGGGTCAAAAGTAAAGTTACTTTCTAAATTGTGAACCAAAAAATGTTTACTAAACGGTACTTTAGGCTATGTTGCTGGTATTATTTATGAAGAAAATCACGGCCCACCAGACCAGATGCAGAGAACAATCAGAATTAAGTTTTAAAACTATAGTAATTCACATTATGTGAATGGCTGCGTTCTGTATCCATGAATAATTAAATTCTGGAAATATATACTGCTCGCGAAAAGAATTTCCTTTGTAACCTTTTGCTGTTAAAATTCATAAAATCTAATGTTAACACTTCATAAAGCAGTTGTATACATTAGGGATAAAGAGCCATCGGTTGACGTAACGTACGTAGCATTGTCGTGAGGGAAAACTCTTCAAGGTTCAGCGTTTAGTAGTAAATTACCTTACGAGGGTTTCTAGAGTACCAAAAACTTTCATATGACATCATGTAGAAAAAAAAAGATGAAATTAGAATGAAAAGTTTTACAGTTAATAATTCTTAGTATTAACGAAAGCAGATTTCAAATGTTTTTTTTTTTCGGAAAATAGAAGAAAAAAAAAAGAAACAGTCATCCAGAAAAAAACAGTCATTTCCAGGAAAAAAAAAAAAAAAAAAAAACTTTCTTCAAGCTCTCTTTGAATATATTATTCTAAAATTGCTATCAAAGATTATTTGATGGGAATTACAACACTGGAAACATACCTATTTCAAATCATTTGATAAAACACCAGAAGCTATTGGGAAATATTAAAAAAATCTTTAAAAAGATATTTTAGTTGAAAATTTAAAAGTATTTTGTAAGATTTTGCTTCAAAAATATTTTTATTTATATCAATCGTATATCATAAATACAAAATTCCAAGGAAATTCTTAGTTATTTGGCTGAATTAACATCTCTAAAATTAAAATGGGCTAAAAAAAATAATTTTTTTTTCATAATAATGATGCAAAAATATTTTTTAAATATCATTTCTTTCAAATATCTTATGAAGCAATGTTTCGCGAATCCAAACTAAGCTTTGGATTTTGCTATTTCTATGAAAAATTATAAAATCTTGATAATATCACATAAATAACGTTTATTTAATTTTCCAAAAGTGCTTTGTACATTTTTGAAACAAAGAAACTACTTTAATTTAGTTTAGATAAAATAGAAATATTTTATTTTAAAAGCATAACGCCATACCTTGTTTTTGTTTGCTAGTCATTACTATATTTACTATTATACTTGTGGGCTTTTTCATAAAATTTATTACCTACATAAATGAATAGCAAAAATTACTCAAGAAAAACAATAAAATAAGATAAAATAATAACATGTACATTATACAATTATAAGGATACAAACTCTACAGGTGTCCAAATTGACAAATTACTTTTATTTACCATTAATTTCGATATCAGGATGTAATAATAATCAGTTTATATATTTTTTCTTCTAACAAGAAAAAATAAACAGCATTTAGAACATAAAAATTTTTCTTTATCCTTTTCATTTTTCAACATTGACAAAGATGATTTCTCGTGCATAAAATAAATAAATTAAAATAAAAAATGTATTGTTGCCAAGTAAACTGGTGTTATTACTGCTGCCGCAGTAATAACACCAGTCGATGACATTATTACCCCGATATACATTTTATTCAGCATATTTTAAATTATAAGTTATCTCACGAAAATATCCAAAATCTCTAACAGTATTTGGAAAGTGCCTGAATACAATAAAAGTTTATGTAGTAAACAGTCTTTTCAAATAAACGTGCAGACTTTACACATAGAATTAGTAAATTTTAGATAGGGCATTAACACTTACTTGCTTATTCCAGAGGTAAAGTATACAAATGCAAAAATTAAACTTATCAAAACATAGTCATACAATATCAGAAAGAAAAATATAACAAACAAAATAATATATTAGCAAAAATAACGATATTAATAAAAAATTATCTATTGAATCATTATGTGTTACTTTGAGGTGATGATACTGCAACTTTTAATAGAATTTCCTATGAAAAGATATAATAAAACTACAAATTAAAAATCGATTTATAATACACTAAATATCATACAAAATTGCAGCAACAATCTAAGCGTGTAATATTTATAAGAATGCTAAAAAAATTTCTGTCAACTTTATATATTTAAACATGTAAATAAAATACCATTATCAATTAACAAAAAGTTCAAAACAAATTTTTGACATTCAGAATGAAAATCTAATAAAATATACAAAGTAATAAAATATCAGAATGCACTGACACTCATAACTGCATGCCCTTATGAGCATAATGATATGATTGCTGAAATAAAACCACTAATAACCCCAACAACTTACAACCAAAGATTGTGAAAATATAAAAAATAAAGACTGATCTCCTTAACTGTTTCAATGTGGATTATAAAAGCATAGTCACACAATTTCGGCAAGAAAATTAACAAATAAAATAATTAATGCATTAGCAAGTATAGCAATATTAATTACAAAATATATCTATACTAATAAAAGGAAAAAAAACGATCTGTCTGTGTGCGTGTCTGCGATGGCTAACAAAACCTACGGCACGTACGAAGCTCAATATTTTTTTGAGAGTAGGCCAGTATCTCTCCTGATGCACCTGAAGCTCAGAATTTTAATTTTTTGATTAGTTTCATAGATATTAATTATGAAGTGGAACTACCTCTCTTGAAAAAGTCATTTTTTAATGATCGGGGAAAAAAAGTTTGCACATGCGCAGAAACTCAATTACGCACCTAAACAGTGGAAGAACCTTTTTTCCCCCCGTTTATTTCTGTTTTTGGATCATTATGTTTAAATCCAAATCAACCAAACTGCTCGACGCAGTTTAAGAGACATTAAGAGACGTAGTTTAAGACTTAAGAGACATATTTCGAAAGATCATATTTTTAGGTCTCAAATGCAATAATCAATTCGAAAAAATGTTGCAGTTAACCCTTTGAAAACAAATATTCAAAAATGGTCGTTTTTTCCTAAACTATTTTTCTCCCTTTTGTCAATGCCACTGCAGGGCGTATTTTTTAAGATATAAACAAACCAAAAAAAAGATCTTAAAGCTGAAACTTTCTTCTAACCGATGGTGTAATTGGTTTTAAAATATTTGATATTAACCTTTTCAAATACACTGTCAAATGAAGGTCATTTTGCGACTCGCAGAGAGGATATTTTTTTTCCATGCTAAAGTTATCTTAACGTGCATATTTCAACAAAATCTTTTAAAATCTTCTCAATAGACCAAATTTATACTCCTTATAAAAAATTCGACACGTTCGGACGGATAGAAATATTTTTTACAAAATAAAATGTGCGAAAAATTTGATGAAATTAATAAAAAACAGATCGTTTTCATTGCGGTTTTGACTTAGCAGAACATAATTCTATAGGTACCGGTAAACAAAAAACATATTCTTTAAGCTTAAAAACATTTTTATAATCTATGATGCAATCGGTTTTTAAAATATAAGATTTAACCTTTTCAAATACACCGGCAAAAAATGGCACTTTGCGACTCACGTATAGAATATTTTTTCTACTCTAAAAGTATCTAAGCATACATATTTCAGCCCAAACTTTAAAAAGCATCTCAAGAGATTTAATTTGCACCTTCTTAAAAAAATTTTAAGCCTTCGAACGAGTATTCGAACGAAATATTTTTTACAAAATAAAAAGTGCAAAAAATTTGAGGAAATCAATAAAAACCAGATCGTTTCATTGCGGTTTTGCCTTTGCAGGGCGCAATTCTATATACGTCCTGACAAACCGAAAATATTTTATTAAAGCTAAAACATTCTCATAATTTATGTTGCAATTTGTTTAAAAAAATGAGATTTAACCCGTTTAAATACACCGAGAAACGCGAATTACAATCCCCGGCTGTCCGTATTTTAGCACAATCTTTTAGAGCCTTTCAATAAACCAGATTTTCATTACCTTCAAAAACTTTGGAACTTTCGTATGGATAGAATTCTATTTTTACAAAATAAAATGTGTGAATTTTTTTACGAATTCAGTAAGAACCTGAGTGTTCCGTTGCGGTTTCGTTCGTTTCGGTTCGCATAGTTTCCAAAAAATCAAATTAAATAGAAAACAAAATACCAAACAGCATGTGCTTTTAAATTCAATATCTTCTCGCGATTTTTCCTTTAAAAATATAAATTTTTACAAAATGGACTTAAAGATATAAAATCATAGAAATTTGAGTTTAATTTAAGGGTCATTTAGAAAGAAAATAACTTATTTGAAAACTGAAGGACATCACGAGCCCGGGCAACGCCGGGCAGGACAGCTAGTATATATATATATATATATATTCAAGTTCTTGAACTCATAAAATCGATAAACTCTTCCCCGCAATCACCTTAGCACACATCGACACTACATCTTTCGTTATCTAGTCCACATCATCGGATATTCTAATTCAGCAGAGAAATGAAACGTGCGTCTTGATATTTTAAAGGGCAATTGCATTCTAACGCTCTTCAAAAACCAAATGAAAATAATCATTTTCACGACAAAACTAGCTCCCTCCTACTCCGCGTCAATCATTTTAAAAATCCAGTTAGGATGAACTCGAGTCTCCACGCAAAAAAAATTATCAGTTCTGATTGGTCTTAGCAGGCGAGACCTCGGCAGAAACTATATTTTTTCCTCGCAAGTAACAAGCCCTTTAGCAACGCGTATTAACACCTGTCACGCGATGTTGAATAAAAAATAAAATTAAAGTCTCGGGAATATTCCAGAAAGTAAAAAGTTTACGAAATACCTACCGCCGTTTTGAGAAGCAAGCAATAATTTATTAATAAATAAAATAAAAAAAAGAATTTTAGCTGTTACAAGTTAATACATTACGAAACTAAGATTGAAATATGTTCCACAAATTTAGAATTGACGCTAAGAGAGAACAAAAATGGTGCAATTTTTTTTATTTTATTACATATATATATAGTAAATGTTTGTAAACACAATATGTAATTTTATCAGTAAAATGTATCGTGATATTAGAACATTAATTACTCAGTTTTTTGTATGACTCTCCTCCTCTCATAATTAATATAGAATGCATGCGTAAATCTTCACACGTGCAGTTTTCATTACAGATACATAAGAGCTTAAGTTAATGAAATTAGTGGAAATCCGGTAATTGAATCATTTTATTTTGAGTTCTGAGATCTGATTGGTTCTATTGAAGTTCACCATGGAATAAATTTTATTCCGGTATGCTTTAAATTAAGATATCTAAATTTTTATTTGATTTATTTATTCCTAATAAAGTGATATAGATAAAGATTATGTACTCATTTCAATTTTGCAATGAATTAGAATTTGTCAAGAAGCTCATTCAATAATTATTTTATTAAATTATAATTAGATTTACATTTACTCGAGATAATTATGACTTACGTATGAGATGGAATATTTTTCTTTACATATAAAATTCTTGTGAGCTTTTGAGGGAGTTTTATTTTGCTATTTTCCTTAGTTATGTTAATTTACTGTCATATTTATGGACTTAAACATGAAATTAAAAAATACAAAAGTATATATATATATATGTATTCATTATCTAATTATTAAACCTGGAGAAAATATATAAATGTGTGATATGCAAAATTTAAATAAAATTCATAACATTAAGAAAAAAATCTAAGTAACTGCATGGTTTAAGTATGCTTAATTTCGGTAATTTCTGAACAAATCTCAGTTTAAAAATTTGAAATTTCTTTCATTTCCACAGCTATGGAAATTAAGTGTTATTTATCAAAAAGGACGAAATACATGACAACAAAAAATTTATAAAATATTATCAAGATCGCACAGAATTCTTGATTTGAAAAAAAAATCTTTTTTTTAGGGAAGCATAGAATAAGTAAATAAGTTTTTGGATAAAATTAACATGATGCAGTGCATAGCAAACATTTAATGGAGAAAACATAGTCATACAATTACGGCAAGAACATAAGTTTTACAAATAAAATATTTAATGTATTAGAAAATGCAACGATATTAATGATAAATTACAAATGTATGGCATATGTCTGTGAAAATAATATTTAATTTTATCAATAAAATTTATTGTGAAAGTAGGGTATTAATAACTCAGTCTCTTGTGTAACACTCTTCCCCTCATAATTAATGAAGACAACATACGGACTATAAAATGAAGAGTAAACCTTCACACCAGAACATTTCACTGCAGATGGGGAGAAAGAGTTTAAGTTAATGAAATTAGTGGAAAACTCGTAATTGAAGCCTTTCATTCGGTGTTCTAAGAAATCTGATTGGTTCTATTCAAGTTCACAACGGAATCAATTTTAATCCCATGGGATTTAAATTAAGATATCGAAATCTTTATAAGTTTTATATATTCTTATATAAGTTATTATGTAAGTTTTGTATATTCTTATTATTTATAAGTTTTATATATTAAAGTGAAATAGATAAAGTCTTGGTCCTCGTTATAGTTTTGCAATGAATTAGAATTTGTCAAGAAGCTCATTCAATAAATATTTTATGAAATCATGTTTATTTTTCTCATCAGTAAATTATATTTAGATTTTTATTTAGTTGAGATATTTATAATTTGAATATGAGATGGAATGTTAGATTTCAGATATAAACTTCTTTATAAATATCTGCATAGATTATAAAAACATAGGCATACAATTGCGGAAAGAAAATATTTTTAAGAAATAAAATAAATAATATATTAGAAAATATAACATTATTAACTATAAATTACATACATGTTCGGATTCATCAGTAATGAGCCTCACTTTATTTTGACACTAGCGTACATCGGCTTAAGCACCTGTTGCTAGGGACGATGGTTGGAGGTCTTGACTTATATATTGACATATAAAGGACGAAAAAAGCGCCCCGCGCAAGCGATGCGAGATAAAGGATGTCTGGAAAATTCACCACGATAACACGCCCAACCACACCACCTACATTGTGAGCGCTTACCTGGATCGGCTGAACTTTCCAATTGTCCCATATCCTCCCTATAATCTGGAATTCTCGCCCCTGACTTCTTTTTGTTTCCGCGCTTAAAATCAGCACTAAAAGATAAAAGTATCATCTCGATCGGGGATATCCAAGAAAATGTTAAGACAGCCGTTGAAGACATTCCGAAACAGGCATACGTAGATGCCTTCGAGTCATAGAAATGCCACCTAAAAACGCAGATTGATGCAGGAGATACCTATTTCGAATTATACTAGGCAATTGTACCAATTCGCTCAATAAATCTGTCGCTTTGAATAAAGGATCATTAATTATGAATCCGACCATGTATATATGATATATGTCTGTGAAAACGATATTTAATTTTATCAGTTAATTTTTTATCTGCAGTAGGACAGTAATAATTCAATATCTTGTATAACACTCAATCTCTCATAATTAATAGACTGAATAAGGGCTTTAAGATGAAGAGTAAACCTTCAAACAAACACTTTTCACTGCAGATAATGAAAGACATTAAATTAATGAAATTAATGGAAAACTCGTAATTTAATCCTTTTTTTCTGATTTCTTAGAAATCTGATTAGTTCTATTCAATTTTCTCGTGGAATAAACTTTAATGCTATTGGCTTTAAATTAAGATACCTAAATTTTTATTGGTATTATATATTCTTATTAAAATGATATGATAAAATTATGTCCTCATTTTAATTTCGCAGTGAATTATAATTTTTTCAAGAAGCTCATTGAATAAATATTTTATTAAATCATGTTTATTTTTCACATCAGTAATTATAGTTACATTTTCATTTACTTGAGATAATTATGATTTATGTATGAGATGTAATGTTTGACACTTAATGTTTTTGAACTTCTTGTGAGCTTCTATGAGAGATTCATTTTGCTATTTCTCTTAGTTATCTTAATTTACTGTCATATTAATGAACTCAAACTTTCAGTTACCGTAAAATAGGGTGAATCGGAAACCTTTTCAACTTTGACGTTAAAAAAAGCAACAACTGATTTTTTAATTGTTTTTATTTTTCTACTGGAAACTTCGGTCTTGTTCTGTTCTTTACTTTTTAAGTAAAAACGAAACATTTTCACTGTTTATATACATATTATATAATTTTTTAATGGTGTTCCGATTCACCCCGCAGATAGGGGTGAATCGGAACAAATGTTATAATCTTTAATTTTTCCGATTCAGACTAAGGGAGGAATAGGGACACATAGCTATTGTGAATCAAGCCTTTATTTTACATACAAGTAAAGATGTGATTTTTTAAAAATTAGAAAACAACTTTAAAATCAAGAGAAATTAAAATTTATTTTAAGAAATTACATTGGAATTGCAGAAGTAAAATTTAATACAAATTCAACCCTATTCTGTGTTATCCTTTACTAGTAGTCATTGAGTAAGCGAAAATATTGAATAGTCCCAAACGCTGCATGGATTATTACGATCTACTAATACGCACTCATCCCCAGCCATTAGTATTGTTTGCATTCCTCTCTTTTTAATTGTTTTTTTCATTTTGAGATGTTTGTGTAATATTGTGGATGTCAGAGAATAATTTTGTGAAGTTTTTCTAACTAATTTGCTATTTTTAAATTCTTTTATTGTGTGTTCCATGTCTGTTGGATTAGGCGTTGACTTTTTTCTTTAACCAAGCAATTTCTTGGCACCTTTAAACTCTTCAAGTAATTAGAACGAACAAAATATTGTTACAATACATATTCGCTCATATGTTTTCATATATTACATGAAACTATTACTGTATAGAAAAAAAAACTATGAGAGAATATGTGTTCCGATTCACCCCATAAATCTTAAACCTCTGATATTACAAGCCATTTTTCATTTTTTCATTATGTAATTTAGAAATAAGTATAATTTATTACAGCATATCATTTACAGAACTATCATTAATAATAAATCCCCTCTCTCTTAGGTTTAGAATGCGAAAAATACTGTAGTTACAGACAAAGTTTTGAAGACGTTGACAAATTGAGTGTTTTGAGGATCCTCTTGAAGTTTTTTTATATACTCCGGTAGTAGTGCCAACATGTCGAAACTGAATTTCCCAACTCTTAATGTTATTACCTTCTTATAAAAAAATTGGCTACTAAAAATATCATCACATATATTTGTCATGAATTTATTTGTATGATCGGGAAGTTTCGTTCCTATTCACCCCATTTTGCGGTAATAAATACAAAAGTATATATATTCAGTGTCAAATCATTAAACAACAAATACTTGATATGCAAAATTTATAAATTTCTTAATATTAAAAAAGGACATCGAAGTAACAGATTGGTTTAATTAAAGTATGTTTAATTTCGGTAATTTCAACAAATCTTAGTTTAAGCACTTGAAATGCCTTTTATTTTTACAACTACGGACATTAAGTGATATTTATCAAAAAGTCGAAAAATATAACAAAAAAAATGCATGAAATGTTATCAAAATAGCTCAGAATTCTCGATTTTTCTTTAAGAATTTTGGATTTAGGCAAGAACTGACTATGAAAATGTATGTAAGATTAAAAGTCGCATGATGCACTGTTTACCAAATATTTATGGAGACCAAACTGGTCTCTATCATTGCCTAATAAACAATAATGACTGATCCCCTTAACAATTTTAACATGGATTATAAAAACATGGTCATACAATTGCAGTAAGAAAATGAGTTTAACAAATAAAATAATTAATGTATTAGAAAATATAACGATAATAATTTATAAATTATAACTACACTGTTAAAATAATTCTGAAATTCACGAATATTTTTTTCCTGAATTTCACAGAAAAAGTCCCTTTTCACAACAAAAGGTCATTGTCCGTTACAAATCAGCAAATCCCACCATATTTCCTGAAAATAACGAAATGGGTGGAAATAAAAGCAAAAAACGGAGACACTCCGTTGTATGGGGAGCTCCATGGCCGAGTGGTCAAGGCACCACACCGCTAATCGCCTGCGAACGCAGATTGTGGGCTCGAGTCCCATTGGCGCCATTGAATAATGAAACATAAAAAATTCCTTTTGAATTACATTTTTCTGTTTATTTTTCTCTTTTTTTCTTATTAAAAATCTTTTAATTTATTAGCTGAAAAATAAATAAAGAAAGAAAGAAATAGTGTACGACAATTTAAAAAAAAAGTTTATATATATATATATATATATTGTAAAAAAATTGTTAATAAAAAAATTTTATTAAAAAAAAAAACAGTGGTTTCAAACAGTGATTTTTTTTTTAATTTAAACTATTTAATAAATTAAAAATGATTTTAAAAAATAATAAGTATTACGCATCAGTCTAAAATAATCCTTTTACAAACACTCTAAGGAATATATTTGAAAGGAAATCTTTAAAAAGCACAACAGATTTTCCCACTAACTCATAAAAGACATACTTTGTACCGCTTAGCATCAGCAACTTTGGCTCAGTTCGTAAGAATTTGTTCCGCAATCTGAAGGTCCCGAATTCGGTCCTGAGGACGGCGTGAACTAAATTATCCAAAATAACAATTAAGTAAAATAACATAGCAGCTTAAAATCCCTCGGTGATTTCGAATTCTTTAAAGATTAATCGGTAAATCAAACTTTGTAACGGAAAGTTACTGATTCTTACACCGGAGTTTTTCCCTTCTTGTATTTCCCACAACGGAAAATCTACTAACGGAACGGTAAAAGTTCGGCTACATTGCTGCCGGTAGTTTCACCTGGAATTCACAGATTTATTTTTAACAGTGTAGGAAGTGGAACCCGTCAAAATTCAATAAAAGGAAATCTTTAAGAAAGAACTGTTTCATTGATTTGTAATAAATCTACAAAATTAGTTACAGTAAAAAATGCATCTTATATTGGTCAATCTAACTCTCAAACAAATATTATTGTAATCTAAAATTAACAAAATACAATAAAACTTAATTATCCATATTATTAAACGAAACAAAACCTAAATTCATAGCATTTTATAACAGACGATATTTTGAAAATAGTATGCGCAATTTAATGTCTTTTTTTAATAGAGTGATTTTGTTGCCACAACTACACAATTGGTAGCAAAAAAAAAAAAAATATCTCAAAAATAAATTGAGGTACAGCTTTCAAAGAAATTGCATTTGAAAGTGCATTTTTTTGTCTATACGACAGTGCAAAAGTTTTAGAAAAAATATGATGTTTAAAAGCGTAAAAATCTGAGTAACGAAAATTGCAAAACAGAAATTGCATAGGAAAGTGTTACGCATTGTAATTTATTTTTCCCCTCAATTTTAAGAGAAAATGGAGTGATTTTGTTGCTACAATTACAAAATTGGTACTAAAAAATATAAAAAAATAATATCTCAAAAATAAATTGAGATACAGCTTTCAAACAAATTGCATTTGAAAGCGCGTTTTTTCTCTCTATTCGGCGTTATTAATTTTTAAATTGTGCGATGTTTAAAAGTGTAAAATTTACAGTAGCCAAAAATTGCAGGGGAAAAGCGTTGTCATTCGCAAAATAACGTACGCGTTACGCTCAGATACGTTTGGCTTTTATAATATAGATGTCGATATAGCGAGCCCATAGCAACAGATACAGGCTTGCTTCAGATACATTTGGCCGACTTGGCATCTGCTCCGTATCAAAGTACAAAACGTGGACGCCCTTGGTAACAGCCACGTGTGAAGTAAATGTTGCATAGTCAGCACTTTCTCACGAAAGGGCCTCAGCAACAGTACAGAAGAAGCAGAAGGATGCCGGATCAAGCTAGGTGAAGACGTGCTCAACCGAGCTCTAGCTGAAAAGGCCAAAGATGCCCCTTAATCTTTTACTTTACTAATTTTTCCCTTGTAAATATTTTATAATAACCAAGAACTATTAAAGTTGTGTGACATTACCCCTGGACTCCTTCAGTGATATGGGGGCTCCAGCCTATGGACCTAAATTTCAACATCCCTAGACATCATCAACATCACAACGCAGTCAGCCATATTGTTTGCGAGACGAGCGATATGTCTGTGAAAACAATGTTTAATTTTATTACTAAAATTTATTGCATAAGTAGGACATTAATTATTCAGTCTCATGTACAGCACTTTTCTTCTCATAATTACTATAGACTACACACGGACTTTAAGATGAAGCGTAAACTGTCACACGAACACTTTTCACTGCAAATGCTTAAGAGTTTAAATTAATGAAATTAGTGGATAACTCGTAATTATAGCCATTTATTCTGAGTTCTAAAAAATCTAATTGGTTCTATTCGAGTTTACAACGGAAGCAATTTTAATCCGATGGGGCAGCTGTATAACACTCAACCTCTCATAATGAATATAGAGTGCATACGGACTTTAAGATGAAGCGTAATTTGTCGCACGAACACTTTTCACTGCAAATGCAAAAGAGCTTAAATTAATGAAATTAGCGGAAAACCCTTAATTGAATCATTTTATTCATAGTTCTTTTAAATCTCATTGGTTCTATTCAAGTTCACCATGGAATAAATTTCAATCCGAAGAGCTTTAAAGTAAGATATCTAAATATTTATAAGTTTTATATATTCGTATTAAAAAGTGATAAAGATTAAGCCCTCACTTTAATTTCGCAATTAATTATAATTTGTGAAGTAGCTCATTTAATAAATATTTTATTAAATAATGTTTATTTTTTTCTCGTCAGTAAAATATAATTATATTTTTATTTATTTGCGATAATTAAGTTTTTTATATGGGGTGTTGTGTTTGCCTTTAAATATGAATTTCTTTATAAATTCCTTCATATGAACAAATTTGCTAAAGGCAAGCACTCTTTAATTTCTGAGAAAGTAATCTTAGATCACTAAAATTTTTCATTAATTTAAAAAAAAACTTTAATAACCATTACAAATTACCAACAAATATTGTGAAAGTATAAATAATAAAGACTTATCCTTGTAAATATCTCAACATGGATTATCAAAACATTAGTCATATACAGTGATGTAAAATACCCGGGTATTTATTTTTAAGGGTAAATACCCAGGGTAAATACCCGGGTAAATACCCAATTTGGGTATTTACCTGGGTATTTATTTTCAATTATATATATTTGGGAAATTACATTAATTTTACTTTTAGTTATGATAAAAGAGTATAAAAGAAAGAAAATTATAGAACTTTAGACTTCTTACAATCCTTTAATTAAAGAAAAATCAACTTTTTACACTTAAGTATTGAATTTAAATGTAATTTTTAAAAATGAATCATAAAAAAAGTTAATGTGTTTATAGAGAATTGTTTTTTCAATAAATTTAAGGGATAATATTGACATAAAAATAATATACAATTATATAATACACAAATTAAGCACATATTAAATATAAAAGTGAAAAATATAAATAAAAAATATACAAATTATGCAAAGATATAATATAAAAGTGAAAAATATAATTTTCTTAATTCAATATTCGTATGTTGAAGAGAACCATTTAGCATCAACAATAGCTTGACTTTAAGGAAATAAAACTCAGTAATTTTGGATTGAGAAAGCAGCCTAATATTAAACACAATTTAACATTTATATATAAATAATATGCAAAACTATAGATATAGATAATAAAATAGAAAATGAAAAATATACTTTTATCATATCGACACAATTTTTCTCTCAGTTAAAAATCAGTCAGACTTCAGACACAACAACTTCGGAATCTGAATTTTCAAAGTCCTCAATTTCTAAGCTGTCGTCACTTGAAAGTAATTCTTCTATACGATTTATTGTTTCTGAAACATTTTCATTTGTTTCCTGTTTCTTTATTTCGGGTGTATTCTGTTTATTTACTTCATTGTGTAGCAGCTTCCAATTATACGATAGGTAGGTTAGCTTAGCTGCTCTTTCTGATGTCAAGCGGTTTCTTTTTTTACTGTGAATTCAGCTAAAGGTGCTAAAGGTTCTTTCCGTCGCGGCAGACGTAATAGGTGCACTTAATATGCGCAAAGCTACTTCAGCTAATATATTAGTGCCCCGTAAGCTTTTCCACCATAGTAGAGGAGGCATATTCTCTAGCCCTTCCCACAAGATTTTTCTTTCCCAGAGACCTTCTTTTTCTCTGTAATCTTTTTCTCTGTAGTGAACAAGATCCATTTTAAGTTGTGTGCTCTCTAATTTCATGTGATGGCCAACATCATAAATGAATGTTAAACCATCAAGCAAATCTGAAGGTTCTAAGGTACTTCCTTGCATTATAGGATTTAAAATGTCTGCTGCAAGATGGAGAGGACCAACACCACATTCTTTTCTTTTTCTAAATTGCTCCATAATATGCTTTTCTTCATTTTTTTCCAATAAAGATACAGGAAGTAATTCTAGCAATACTTTTTTCTAAGTTGTTTATTTTGTTATACACCAAATGAATCTGAGGTTCATTTGATTCAAAAGATTCTATAAGTTCTACAATCGGAGTAAAGATATCAATCATATTTTCAATACGAATCCAAAAAGTGTCATCTAAAAGTTTTTTTTTAACTGAGAAGACAATTGAGCTTCTTCACAAACTGCCATAGTTTGCAGCGTAAACTTGTTATCTTTTAAACTTTTAAGACTGTGTAAGTAGCTTCCTCACCTAGTTTTACCTGGCAATTTCAAGGAAATATTTTTCTTGCTTTCTTGATCATGAATCCGGTTAAACAATGCACTTAAACGGTTGCTACGTTTGATAGTTTTCACTATATCAATTACATTTGTAAAAAATTGTTTAACTGACTTGCATCCTGAAATATCAGAACACAATAAGTGTAAAAGATGGGCAAGGCAACCTAATGGAACAACATGCGGATATTTTTCTTTTACTAATCTAAACGCTGCTATCATATTTTTAGCATTGTCACCTATAATTACAAAAATTTTTTCAGGATCATGAACATGATCTTTCATAACTTTTTCAATTTGCTCAGCCAAATAACAAGCATCATGCTTGTTTTCCTTTGACATGATAAAATCAACAAATAGAGGTTGTGGTTTTGAAATCACAAAATTTATTATTGACTCATTTCTTATGTTACTCCAACCATCACATTGCAAATGGAGGTGTTTTGATTCAGTTAGTTGTCTCTTAACTTCACATTGCATTTCAGAATATTGAGAATCTAAGTAAGTTGAGGCAAGACGAAAACGTGAAGGTAAATTGTAAGAAGGTCGAACTTTCTTAAAAAATTCAATCCACAAAGGATGCTCAGCTCAATCAATGACAATGGACTTCCACTGATGAAAATGGCCTTAGCCAAATGTTGATTGAGTGTTTCCTAAAACAAAAAAGAAGCATTTGTAGTTTTATTTTTCCAAAATAAAAATATACAAGGCATATAATTTTTACATTTTTAATCCAGACTTCTATAGCATCTGTAATCTTGTAATTCAGATATTCCAAAACCTTTTATTATTATTTTATTATTTCTTTTCTTTCATGAAATGATAATAGATGCCACCACTAGCATACAAGAATACATTTCAGAAAACACTATTTTATGCAGCTATATATATTTTCCTTTTTCAAAATTTTGAATTTATGCTTGAAATTGATATTTTTAAGTATTAATTACTTAGTTTCTCCTAATTCCTTCCGCCTTGCGTGTTTAACCATTGTTCAGTATGGTAAAGTAATAATACTTTTTTTATTATTATTATTAATGGCAAGTCCTATTTTAATTATTTAACTGTAAATCTTATTTAAATGTTTTATATTGTTTTATTTTTTAAATTTATATTTATCAGTTTCGTGATTTGTGTTATTTATTATTCAATAATATAAAATTCCAAGTTAAAAAGAAAAAATCTTATTGTTCCCACAACTAACAACAGATGGCGACACCATACAAAATATACATATTTTTGAATTTTGAGATATTTTTAAGTAGAACTCCTTAGTATTATTTATTTATAAATTGCCTTAGTGTTTTGTATTATCATAATAATGCCTGATGTTATTATCATTTACCTAAATACATTCTAGTTTCAAATTTTCTCTAATTCGCTATTGCCGTGGTTCAAATGATTCCGGATTAAAGATATAGGATTCAGCATATGATATTTTGTCAGGTATATGATATTTAATTACATTATTTAATTGTTTTGAATTGCAATACTGCAAACCAACCAATTTATACTTTACAAACTTCGGGAGCTAAGGATAAAGTTGAAAATGGGGGAGACCCTTATATGGATTTACATAAGGGAAGGGGATTTTAGAAGGTATTAACAATATTTATTATACTTATTATTTGTAAGTTAAATTAATTTATCAGAAATTTATGTGTCTATATAACTATCTTTTAGAATAAACAATATTTTCAATTAATTTCCTTTTTAAGTCAAATTTATATTTAATTAAAATGTAGTATGTGATTTTTATCCAAAATGTTCTTTAAATAATAAATGCATATATCCTGTAACGTTATTTTTTATATGGAATGTTTTTTGAAAGCCTATAGAAACTATGAATCTTGAAAGCAGACTGTTTTCATTACAAATAAATTTATAAACTTGTGGCTTTAAGCAATCTATTTTTGCTTTTCTATTCTATATAAAAATAGGATTACATTGAAACTGCCAAAAAATATTTGTCTTATAAAATTGTATAATGGCAAGGGAATGGGCTCCTTGGAGATATGAAGATTTTCCCCAACTGCCCCCCCCCCCCCTGAACACATACACTCATTCCATGCCACTGCTTATAGCTCTGTATTATTTCAATCACAAAGTGAATTCTTGCTTTTAAATTATATATTTTTCACATCAGTGTTTAACAGTGTTTCTTTATCTACACTTCAAAACAAATTAAACGATTTTTTTTTGTTAAAAGAAAAAAATATATTAAAATGCAAAGGCTTATTTCAATGAATCTTTTAAATTTTAAAATAAACAATTTATTAATTTATTAAAAATTGTAATATTAAAAATCAGAGACATATACTAGAGAAAAGCTTCAAATAATTTATTTCAATTAATATCAGTTCTAATTTAAGTATTTACTTTTGATCAAAATTGTACTTATTTTTGTTTATTAATATGTAAATGTACTTACATTTGTTATTTCATCCATCTGATCCAAAAATGCTGTCATAGATATCTGTGACTTCGAAATTTTTTTATTTGTCAAAAAACTAGATGTTCCATCTTTAGCATTTTTTAGAAGCGAAGGTACACTTGTTATCGGTATCGATGAAGTGTTAGAAAATGTACTGGACATTTGACCAGTATTAGGTTCATCTGTATCACTAATTGTTATATTTTCTTCTACATTTGAAGTTGAAGGCATAGTAGAAATAGATTCCTTATGATATTTTTTGCATTTAGAATCACTGTCAAAAACCTTTTTCAAACCTGCAGGACATTTGAAACATTTCTTAATATGATTTTCCATTTTGTTTACATTAGCATGCTTGTAATCCTTATTACAATATTTGCACTGCACACTTTTTCCTTTCACATTAAAAAAATTCCATGCAAGTCCTTTTTTTCCTCCCATTTTTACTTCTAACTCTTTCAAACGCACACCATAGACATCTAAAAGCAAGTGAAGAACAGTTTATAGAATCAAAATCCAAACCAAAACTAGCATGGTTTTGGTTTGTAAAATCCAGCATAGTTTTACTTTGTAAAATCTAGTTTAGTTTTAGTTCATACTTATGCAATGATTGGGCGCCATCTATTGCTTCTGGTGGAAATTTCTAATTGAAATTTAAAGGAATTGCAGATTATAAACAAAGCAAGAAAAGAGTGTGTATTACTAAATTTTTAGAAAATGGGAATGATATTTTAAAACTTAAAAGATGATTCATAGAGGTTTATAATTAAGTTGATGATCAAACACATAATATTTGAATAGTGTTTTGTATTGAGGCAAAATATTTTAAATTTTTGGGCAGCTTTTTAATTCAGCAAGAAATAATCACAACTCATAAAATTGGAAATGAAAATATTTATTGAGAAAGTGAATACTTTGAAATTGCAATTCCTTTAAACTACTGTTAATATTTAGAGAAAATCAGTAAATTCCTATTCAATCTTTATACATGTCTGCAATATTAGGAAAAGATAATTAAATTTCTAAAACCAAAATTTTGTAGTTCAGCTGACAATTGTGAATATTTATAGACTGTAAAATAATAAAAATTGTTTAATAAACATAAATCAATAAATTGTTTGTTAAATTATTTATTTAAATGCTTGATTGTGTAATTTATCTTTTTTTTATTATTAGCAATCTAAATTTCTTTTAAGTATGGATTATTATTTTCTTAATAAATAGATGTGACATGTAATCTGTATAATGCTCTGCAATAAACTGTTCAGATAGGTAGTCTTATATTTTCTTTTTAAAAAATGTAATAGAGCTTCACATTATTTACTTTGAAAATTTCCTACAAATTCAATTCACTTACTTTGCAGCTGAAGCACACTAGCAGTAAAATTAAGCAATTTTGCGATGTAAGTTTCGACTTCTCTTTAATTGTGGCTGAAGACATACAACTTTCATAATTTGAATATCTCATTCTATGATTTTGGACTTCATAAATATTTAAGTTTCAAATAAAAATAAATTTTACTTTAAATATGCTTTTTCAAGCTGAAATGTGAAAATACCCAGTTTTGGGGTATTTACCCGAGGCTTGGGTAAATACCCAGGTAAATACCCAAAAAATATTTACCTGCCGACTGGGTATTTACCCGCCCCACATCACTGGTCATATAGTTATGGCAAAGAAATGAGTTTAAGAAATTAAATAATTAATGTATAAAAAATATAACGATGTTAATTATAAATTATAAATATATGGTATATGTCTGAAAAAATTTTATTTCATTTTATCACTAAAATTTATTGTGTAATTACGACATTAATTACTCTGACTCTTGTTTAACGCTCTTCCCCTCATAATTAATATACATTAGATACGGACTTTAAGATGAAGAATAAACCTTCTCAGAAGCACCTTTCACTACAGATACGAAAGAGCTTAAGTTAATGAAATTAGTGGAAAACTTCTAATTGAATCCTTTTATTCTGAATCCGTAGAAATCTGATTGGTTCTATTCAAGTTCACCCTCGAATAAATTTTAATCCTATGGTCTTTAAATTAAGACATTTTAATCATTATAAATTTTATATATTCTTATTAAAGTGATATAGGTGAACATTTGGTCCTCAGTTTAGTTTCGAGATGAATTAGAATTTGTTAAGAAGCTCATTCAAAAATGATTGTATTAAATCATGTTTAGTTTTCTCGCGACTAAATTATATTTTTTTATTTGCTTGAGTTAATAGCGATTTTTGTATGAGACGAAATGTTTGACTTTAGATGGGAACTTCTTTGTAAGCAATCTCAGCAAGAATGAAACCGATCTCTAAAGTAAATTGGTGGTTATAAGAACCTGTTAAAATATAACAAAAATAAGTTTATTTTATGTCGGTGATACTATCAACAAAGGGTTGCGCATGTAGTTTCCAGATTAGATGTGCAAGCTAATCATGAAATATTTAATGCATTTCAAAAAGACGAAAAAACGCATTTTTTTTTTTTTTTTTTTTTTTTTTTTTTTTTTTTTACCGAAAAGCATTAACAAAAGATTTTTTTCATAGAAAATCGCTTTGTATTTTAGATCTAAATTCAAATAAGAATATTTTTAAGCTATGATTTTAGTTGATCAAAATGAGTGTGACGAAGGTAAATAATAGATAAATGAAATTTCAAAATATTTAGAAATTAAATGTTGTACTCTAGAATAATATATATTATTTAACATTGCATGTGTTTTACATTATATTTACATTGACTATATATACCTTTCATTTATAACGTACTAAGTTTAGAGTACGTTAAAGATTTTAAAAAAATAATCCTAAATAAACTTTCATGGCATAAATTAAATAAATGATAGCCATAAGTCAAACGGACGATCTCTGCTGATATTTTTCCAAATTTTTATATCGGCACGCATTTTATTAGTACGAAAATAAAGAATTAAAAAAATCTTTTAAAGTCAAATTTAACTGTTTCATATGTCATTTAATAAAATACAGTCGAGTCTCCCTATAACGAAACCCCATACATCGAATTTCTTTATATAACGAAATTTTAGTAGGAACGGTCCCCTTTTCGCATGATTACATTAAAAAAGTCTCTAAATAGCGAAATATCTATCTCCATATAACAAAATTTTTCATAAATTGGTCTTAATTTATTGTTTTAAAAAGCTTCGAAATCATATGGAATCAGATTACCATCATTTATTTTTGATTTATCGTCAGTACTGAGTATTTTTTATATTACTACTCTCCTTGTTCTTTAAATCCAACGAATTCATCCCACCTCCCACACACCTTTCCACATCCTTCTCAAAACAGTGTCATTTGGATTGATACACATGTAAGAGAGGAATCAATGAGAGGCACATAAGAGAGGCCTTCAAATGAAGGGAAATGTTAACTACAATTTTTTATTCCGTGCTTAAATTTGAGCATGTTTTTGAGAGTGTAACAACTTTAAAATCAAAACAACAACAACAACAAAAAAAAAACATTTCTCCGTCTGAAATTAATGCAAATCTTCCTTATTTGATTTTCATTAAGCTTTCAAATAAACGTCTATTCTCATTTCTAAAACGGCTTAAAGAGTTAAGAAATAAAATGTTAGGTTAATATTTGCTTTTAAACATTTCAAATTCTGAATTCAAAAGATCAAAAATAATATTTGTTCAAATTTCCAATATTAAATACGATTTTTAACATCATTCTCTATACATCGAATTTCTCTATATAACGAATTTTTTACTGGAACGGTGGATTTCGTTATATAGAGGCTCGACTGTATTTGCAAAAAAAAAAAAAAAAATTAGAGGATTGTGAAGACTATTCTTCGTTCGTGTTTTTAAAGAACCGGAGTTAAATTTTATTAACTGCTTGAGACGTATAAAATCAGCCGTGATGATTAAAATTACATTGCGCAAAACAATAACTCAAGTAGGAGAGACTCAAGACCAAGATCTGACTATGTATGTGGCATTTATTGATGAAAATTAAAAGAGTATTACACTCTTACGGGGTGACCCCCCCCCCGGTGAAAATACAGAAGCAGGAGCTCTACATCCTTACAGCAGGACAATTAGAGATAGAATGATTCCTGACATCAAATAAGGTAGCCAAAATGCGTCGAGCTAAAATGTGGTTACCCTTAGATCATAATAACCCTATACGTATAGTTCATAAGGGAAGTTTAAATTAAAAACATGTCAACCGGACCGTTAATTTGGCGATTAATATATCAGCGTACAAATATGCATGCCAATACTGATTGCTGGGAAAAATATTTCTATATGCATAACACAGATGTCAGACGCCGCTTTAATATAAACAGAGCGTTAGATTTTAAGCCGAAAAAGGAGTTGTAATGTCTGTTAATTTGAAAAGGAATTAAGTTATTGCCGCAAATGAGCATATGGTTTTAAACTATCATTCTATGTACTCTTTGAACAAACGAAAGTATGCAAGCTCAAATAATAAGTTTAGGATGAGAAAAGATTGGATTTTGATTTATTTTATTAACGGCCTCGGTTAAGCATGAAAATCTACATAACTGCAATTTAAAGGAAAGAAATAAATATATTCTTTTTAGAAAGTAAAAATGATGTTTAATTGATTTGAAATTGGGAAAGAAAATTTAAATTTTAAATTTGAGAATATAAATTAAAAAAAAGAGAAGCTAATAATAATATGTGATGTTATGTTACTTTCGACATCACATATCTTTCCCCCTTTCCCGGAAAAACTATTATAACCCACATTTGAATTTAGCTCGACACATTTAGTGACGTAGACACATTCAGAATAACAGTACAATACCACATACATAACAGAAAATAAAGTTGCAACTAAGATATATATAATATTTATAAATGAGCTCATAAAATATTTTTAAGCATATATGCATTGATTAATAAAAATATTGAGATTTAATTTCTCAAATAAAATAATATAAGGTATACCATTTTTATATATTTGTTGATTAACATATTACATAAAATCTCTTTATTGAACTTGAGATTATAATCTGGAAATTTTATTGTGCACCGGTGACTTAAAAGATTATATTTCCAGATCTTTCATCTTGCTTGATTTCAAGTCCTCAAGCTGAAAATGTTTGGTGTCCAAGACATGTTGGATATGTCCCAACCAAAAGATTATGTTGAAATATAAATATCAACATAAAAATCTATATTTTATGAAAATTTTAAAATTCAATAAGCATACATGTAAAGGATAGCTATAATAAAATATAAATGACACATAAAATATCTAGTGTGGCTAGAGACATCAATGAATAAGTAAAATTGCAAGTAAATGCATTAAATGTACTCAATGCTGACAACGTTCACTTCTTTTTTTTTTTTTTTTTTTTTTTTTTTTAAGCAAGAAAAATTAAAAAGGTGATCACAATCTGTAGCATGTAAATGAAAACTGAAAATGTGAAAATCTAAAGCATTTGTTCTGATGAAATGCACAAATATTGATAAAGATAAAATTTCTCTTCAATGTGTAGAAAATGTGTTTGTAAAAAGAGGTGATATAGAGAGTAAATATGTTCAGTTAAAATGCAACCATTAACTGGGCTTCAACTGAAGATACGGCTGGTATAAATACCAACAAGGATGCACTTACATTTAACTTTTTTATAAAATACTCTCAACACCAAAAGATTAGAAATAAAGTGTGAATTAATGTTTATAAAACTACACCTTGTCTAAAAGAAGTTATGTTAAATTGAATGTAAGTTAAGAATTACATGAAAGTCATGTGAAAGAGTTAAATAGGCATACAAAAATACAAATGGGTTGAGTTGATTACTTCCTTCTAAAGTAACAAACATCATGAAATAAAGATTTAATTTAGCATATTTAAAGTGCCATTTTATTTTAATGAAATATTTTTCTTCAAAAAGCGAAGATTTTAGAAGAAACTCTTGACATAATTTTGATGTATATGTGTCATGCCGATTATAAATGTGTATGAATAAAGGAGTACAAAACAATTTACAAACTGAAATATCAGATGCTGTATTCATATGTTTATGACAGCAATATGCATCACCATTGCTAAACTGAAATCCTAAAGATTATTATAAGTTTTCAGTAATGCATAAATATATATTTCAAATGTAAATAAAAAGGTAATGTTAAGAAAAGGATTGTGTATAAGTGTCACTGACTGTATATATATATATAAAAAAAAAACAAGAAGTAAGTGTAAAAAGAGATTCAAATGAAAGTTATTATAATGTTTCATGTTGTAAAAGAAATGAACATTAATCAGCCATTACACAATACGCATACTATTGCGATGCAATAAGTAAGTAAGTACAATTGTTCATCATTAACGATGTTAATAACTAATGTCATGAAAACATAACTAGTTAACTAGTACTTACAAGGGATATACGATTATTGAATGGTGTTAATGTAAGATTGAAGTGTTCATGTTAAACAATATGCGTGATGAAAGAAAAAAATGAAAAGGTCTTGTTAATACCCGTGAATGAAAAGCTTGATTTACTCACCAGAAATGGTACATTGATTGACACATTGATTCATAACATTGATTCGTACATTGAATAAAAGGCTGATTAGCAACTTGATAGAAAACATTGATTCGAACATTGATTGGAACATTGATTGAAAACCATGATTCGCATTTGGATTAACACTTTGAATGAATTATAATGTATGCAACATTGACCAAAAATGTATCTAGTGTTTGATAAAGTAACTCATTTAAAATTTCGACAGAAATTAATTAAATTGGTCTACACAAAATAAGAGTTCACAAACACTATGGCAAACATGAAAAGAATGTAAAAAATGTGTAAAATTTTAATGATATGTCCTAAAATGAAAAAAAATGTATGTGATAAAGTTATATCTCTTATATAATCTGTAACGGCGCACATGGATAAAAGAAAACATTACATGCAAAAAGAGAACACCGTTACATATTGCCAATATGGCTATAGGCTATGGTAAAGCAGTATAAAATCTAAACGATTTTTTGCTATATTCTCTTTAAAAATAAGAACAGTTAAACTACTTTACCAAGAAATAACTTATGAAAATGTCAATTGCGAAGTGTAAAAATGTTTATGTCACCTACTAAAAATGCGTATAATTTCAAAAGCACACAATGCATGTTATAAAAATATGAATGCTAGTGTAAATAACCTTGACTTGTAACATTCCATGATAACATTAATTGAAATTATATCTAATGTGTGTAGTGTGATATGCAAAAATCGCAAATAATTTCTACAGAAATTACAGAAAGTGGCATCTTAACCTAATTAAATTTTGTAACCTTACGAAAAGTTTAAAAAAGTGCTATCTATATGTATTTTTTTTTGTTTTTAATAAGTGTGATTCCAAAAGAAAGAGAAGGTTCAGAAAGTTATATTTCCTACATAAATATGCAACAGTGCGCGTGAAAAAAAATAACCATGAGTGGGTATATTAAGTGTTAATGTGTGTAAAATGAAAAGGCACGGTTGCATGTTACCAAAATGGTTATAGGATATGGCAAAATAGTATGATAAATCACGAAGATTATTGTACATTCTACATCTGAGTAAGTGCATTAAAACTACTTTACCAAAATAATAACTTCTGAAATTGAAATGATAATGATGATAAACTCTGATCTAAATTAATGATAGAAAAATGAGAGAGTGTCATTTATTAAATTAAAAAAATATTGAAAAGAATGAAATAAACCAATATCACTTTAACTTGGCAAACATTTGTGGCCAGCGCCACACGGTGACAGCCAAGTACAAAAGATAAACACTTTCAAAAAATTATTTCCGGCCGCGAAATAACCAAAGAAAGGGTTCATAACATTCTGAAATATTAGGTATTGCATTATAATATGCATTTTGGAAAATTAATTTTTTATGTAAAATAGTGAACCTGGCATTTTAAAAGAATTGTCTCTGTAATAATAATGACGCATGCATGGTTAATTGCCTGAATGATAGGAAATGTTTCTGGGTTGTAGTAAAAGAATAAAATGAAATGAGCGATGTAATGTGTAAACCTCGTTATGATATAGCGGGGAAAATACGTTTAACAATCTTCTAAAGTACTCCTGTAACTATTTTTCTCCCAAACATTGTCCTGTATACTGAAAAAATGTCAAAATCTCTAGTGTTAAATGTGCATTTATATCTAGCCGAACACTAATTACAATCAACAAATTATTGATATTTATAGTACGATTGATAGTATGAATACTCTAATGTGGAAAATGCAAAAGGAAAGTAAAAAAAAATATTTATAACTTCTTTATGTCTACACCGAACAAAGTATAAGTAGATGTTCTCTAGCGCACACTATGTGTATATTTAAAAAAAAAACGTACATAACTATACATGTAGTACATTTAAAAAAAATGTATACATGAACATTTTCACTTTCAGCCATACTTGTAGTATTAATTAAAAAGATAAGTTGTAATGTGGTACCTTCAACAAATGACAAAAATATAATTAACATTAAGAAATCTGCACCTTCTATAAAACATGATAAAGTAAACTTAACTTTAAGAATATTCACGAGTCTTGTACGTGCAGATGTAAATAAAAATATAAAACAAAAGGACAAAAAGTAACTTGTGAATTGAAAATTAAAAATATGTTTAATGACTTGTTAACATAATCTAATCTCAACAATAAATTATCCACTGTAAATAAGAGGAAATTTCTATGTCAGAAAATCATTAAAATATCTGGTTAAAAAAAAAAAAAAACCAAAAAAAAATGTAAATTAATTTGAACAGTATCATGAAAACTAAAGTGAAAGGTGATAAAAACTGAGAAAAGAAATTTCACCTACAATATACGGAATTGCCAGGCCACAACTTGTATATGAGTATAAATGCTATACCATGAGTCAACCTAAGCGGTTTATAACAAAGTATGTGTACCCTAAAATAAAATTATTTCTTTGGCAAAATAATATTGTAAGTGAGATAAGGAAGAAAAAAAATATAACAAAGTCCCAAAACACTTTTTTTTAGTACTAGTAAAGTTTTTACTATTATATTATAAGCCTAGACTGTACAGTAGGGTGGGCCGAAAAAAACCTTTTTTCGATTTTCGATTATGGCGGGTGCGGAAAAGTGGCGACTGGTGGCACTCAGTTCACATAAAAAATTTGAGATTTTTTGGACTTCTCCTTACCCTGCCGCAAATGGCTTGAAAATTTGCAAAAATACTGATTTTTGAACTTTTTAAGCTAAAAAGTAAAAAATGTTAAATTAAATTTATTTTGGTTGTATTTACTTGAAACGGCATCTTTAACGTACCAAATGCTTAAATGAGTTCTGATAATGGATTATTTCATTGCTAAGTGTATTTTAAATAAGCCGATTTTCATAGCTTTTTCACGTATAACAGGCAAAATATGTATTGGTTTGAATCGTTCGTTAATTTTTCTCTTATTTATGTTCCTTGGTCTTTAAATTTTTTCTATGTGTCAAAGGTCATATATTTGGGCAGCGGACAGCAGTATAACTTAAAAACAAAGCTGGAAGGTGAGAAAAGGGTGAAAGAGAACGCAATGCCTCATCCTAATGTTGAGGGAGTGAAGGAAGATATAAAAGAGAAGAGAAAATTGCGATAAGGAATTGTTATTATTTTACCATGCTCAAAATCTGTGAAATTTGTTCAGTGTGGGTGTGAAACCTTTTCCTAGAGAGATTCAGTACTTTTTGGATCGTTTGACGTACCATTACAGTGTTTTGTGCGTTTTATTACGACGAGCTTAGAAATGGCTATTATGAAGGTCCATGGCAATGTAAAAGACACGCGACAGAATGAAAAGTATCATTTTTGGGCACCATGCTTGTTGAAAGACTTGCAATTGCCAACTTATACTGATATCATATGCCACTACTACTGGTTGCGAAGCGATATGGTAGAAAATCAAAAAATATTACTCAATAGATGATGTGATTAAAATGATAGATGAAAAAGTTACCGAAATCTGAATAAAAGCCAGTGTTTTCCCAACTATCAATTTACAAAAAGATTAAAAACTATTAAAAGAAGCGTAGATCATTGGAGAAATTTTGAAATCGTATGGGCTTGAAAGTAAAGACAACCCGCAAAGAATTCGTACGAAATGGTGAAACCTTTTAGTAGTTTTTAATCTTTTTTGTAAATTGATCGTTGGGAAAACAAAGGTATGGAAGCTTTTTTTGCAGATTTTTTCAGAAGCTTTTTTTCAATGGTAACTTTTTCACCTAAAATTTTAATAACATCATCTATTGACTAATTTTGGATTTCTCGATTTGCTGCCATATCGCTTCGCAACCAGTTGTAGTTCGCATGATATTAGTATAATTTGGCAATTGCAATTCTTTCAATAAGCAAGTTGCCCCAAAAAGAATACTTTTCATGCTGTTGCGGGTCTTTTATATTGCTATGGACTTTCATAATAGCCATTTCTAAGCTCGTCGTAATAAAATTCACAAAACACTGTAATGGACGTCAAATGATCCAAAAAGTATCGAATCTCTCTGGGAAACGGGTTCACGTCCACACAGAACATACGTCGCAGGTTCTGAGCATAGTAAAATCATAACAATCCCTTATCGCAATTTTCTCTTCTCTTTTATTTCCTCCTTAACTCCCTCAACATTACGATGAGACATTGCGTACTCTTTAAGTCCTGCTTCACCCCTTCTCACCTTCCAGCTTTGTTTTTGAGTTGTAATGCTGTCCGCTGCCCAAATATATGACCTTTGACACATAGAAAAAAATTAAAGACCAAGGAACATAAATACGAGAGAAATTAACGAACGATTCAAACCAATACATATTTTGCCTGTTATACGTGAAAAAGCTATGAAAATCGGCTTATTTAAAATGCACTTAGCAATTAAATACTGTATTGCCAAAACTTATTTAAGCATTTAGTACGTTAAAACTGAATTTTCAAGTAAATACAGCCAAAATAAATTTAGTTTAACATTTTTAACTTTTTAGCTAAAAAGGTTCAAAAATCAGCATTTTTGCAAATCTTCAAGCCATTTGCGGCAGGGTAAGGAAAAGCCCAAAAAATCTCAAATTTTTTGTGTCAACTGAGTGCCACCAGTGGCCACTTTTCCGCACCCGCCATAGTCGAAAATCGAAAAAAAGTTTTTTTCGGCCCACTCTACTGTACAGTGAATATTGAAGATTGCAGAGGGGGGAAATGCATAATGTGTAAACATTAATATAAGCTCCAAAAGTTAGGAGGGTAGAGCAACATACGTGTAAAGTTGATGAAACTTACAAAAAATAATATTTGTCAAATGTAAATATGTGTGCAAAAATAAGTAGGCATCGCTGTACACAACTAACTGGTTAACTTATAGATTTTTTTTTTATGATATTTAAAATGATATTAAAAATCTATTAATTTTCATCCAGAAAAAAATTTTTATTCATATAATGTGTCAAAAATTATAATAATTCACCAACACTGTCGACTTACCTCGAAAACTTACCTCAGTGAATAATCTAAAGTTAAACTATAAACATATGCAAAAATTGATTTTCTTTCTTTTTTTTACCAAAAACGGAAAAAAACATTTTTGTAAAATTATTTTAGTACCAAAAATGCTCATTGATTAAATATTATATTTCCATAAAAATCTCTAAACTGAAAATATAGATATTATATTTCTGAAATATAATAGAAAATGCAAAAAAAATGTTCTTAGTATTTAACAATAATACCTGAAGTAGATTTTGTTTCTTTTTTTTTCTTAAATCACTTTGTAAATCACAATGGTAACATTAAACAACTTACCTTGTATATTATTTTAAAATGACCAAGAACCTGTTTGCAAAATATAAAAATATCTATACTTTTAGGCTGAAAAAAAAACATCCATCTGAACTAAAAATAAATAAAAAGAAACATACTTGTAAATCAAATTATCGAAATAATATTTTTTTTAACTAAAGAACAATTGAATTCTAAAACAATCGTTAACTATTATTTAAAAAAAAATAAATTATGAATGATTAAAAAAAGCTAAACAACACTTCTGGTCATAGCTTATCAAATATTCGTCCGCTGAAAATTAAAATAACTTAGTTTTCTACTCAGATTCAGAGAGCAGTTATTCAATGGCACAGAACGACTCGAAACTGTTTGTCCCGACCTTTGGCCTTGAAAAGTTTCTGATTCAGTTATCAGCTGATTAAAAGATGAGCTGAGATCAGCTGAGAAAAAAATCGTGAAGTTTGAGTTGAAGTCCGAACCTACGTCGCATACACAAAGTGTTCTTCGATCTTTTTGAAGAGATTAAATAGAAGTGTAAAGTCATTTATTTTCTTCTACTAGGGAGTGTCGTGGGCAAAATAATTATCGGAGTAAATTTCTTTTTCTTTCATTTTCGTTTCACGATCATTTGAGGATGATTTTCAAGTAATATGAATGTGAAGTATTTCAAAGCAGGCGATATTGTAATAAACATATAAATGGCATGATAGATGCAGCTATGTTTTTTTTTCTTTCGTTAAATGCACACCGCACCCAAAACGATCATCAAAATAGCATATTTCACGTTTTTCTCCTCGCGGAGAGAAATTTGTCTTAACACACGGGAAGTATATATCACTTTTTTTTCTTCGGTAAGTGTTATGCGGGAGGAGGGAATCGAATAATCATTAATCCTACTAAAGTAGAGTTCACGATTGCAGAAAAAATCAACATATCAGGATCCCAGTTGTTACACAGTGACTTAGTACTTTTTTTATTATTCTCGTAAACATTCAGGAACTGAGACGATCCAACATGAGTCACAAGTTTGAATGATTGCAGAGCATCTTACTCAACGTAGCATCTTAATCCTACACCGGTGGTAAATTCGGAAACATTTTTCGCGATCCATAGGTGAAGTGTATCACTGAAGCATAATACACATAATAGAATTCCTCTAAATGGAGGATATCATGCAACACCAATCCACAGTGATGATAACGAATGGCAAGTACGGGAGATTTCCGTCTTGTAGACAGTGAATTTCACAAACATTCTCTCGTACTGCAGTGTAGAATCCATAAAAGTCCAACGCAGCTTTGTTAAAAGTTCAATTTATGACGAAAAGATAGTCTCCACTTGAAAATATCGTCCGCAAATAGCAAGAAAGATTAGTTCAGAAGGGTCACCCTAGCCACATTAAATCATATGAGTCTCATCCTGGTCACGGCACCAATTTATGTGAAAACTATACTTCGTTCGTGTTTTTAAAGAACCGGAGTTAAATTTTATTAACTGCTTGAGACGTATAAAATCAGCCGTGATGATTAAAATTACATTGCGTAAAATAATAACTCAAGTAGGAGAGACTCAAGACCAAGATCTGACTATGTATGTGGCATTTATTGATGAAAATTAAAAGAGTATTACACTCTTACGGGGTGACTCCCCCGGTGAAAATACAGAAGCAGGAGCTCTACATCCTTACAGCAGGACAATTAGAGATAGAATGATTCCTGACATCAAATAAGGTAGCCAAAATGCGTCGAGCTAAAATGTGGTTACCCTTAGATCATAATAACCCTATACGTATAGTTCATAAGTAAAGTTTAAATTAAAAACATGCCAACCGGACCGTTAATTTGGCGATTAATATATCAGCGTACAAATATGCATGCCAATACTGATTGCTGGGAAAAATATTTCTATATGCATTACACAGATGTCAGACGCCGCTTTAATATAAATAGAGCGGTAGATTTTAAGCCGAAAAAGGAGTCGTAATGTCTGTTAATTTGATAAGGAATTAAGTTATTGCCGCAAATGAGCATATGTTTTTAAACTATCATTCTATGTACTCTTTGAACAAACGAAAGTATGCAAGCTCAAATAATAAGTTTAGGATGAGAAAAGATTTGATTTTGATTTATTTTATTAACGGCCTCGGTTAAGCATGAAAATCTACATAACTGCAATTTAAAGGAAAGAGATAAATATATTCTTTTTAGAAAGTAAAAATGATGTTTAATTGATTTGAAATTGGGAAAGATAATTTAAATTTTAAATTTGAGAATATAAATTAAAAAAAAGAGAAGCTAATAATAATATGTGATGTTATGTTACTTTCGACATCACAAGGATGACAATGTTACGTACACAAGATAAACTTTAATTCATATCATCGCAGTAATTCATTGTTTAAATTTTTTATGTCATAAATTGAATAAATTTATACACATCCCTAATTTTTGTCGATTATAAAAACATTCTTACTATGAAAATTGCTAAATTCATGTATAAAAGTTACGATTTATGACTTGCATTAACTTTTGCCAAAACAGATCACAATCTTGAAAAATTTTTGTATGTAAATTATCTTGTGTTGCCTTGGATTATTTCACTTTTTTTTTCAAAAGCGATTTAAAGACAATATGTACTCAGAGACAATATACTCTACCGTAATTTGTGATTGCATAGTTAAATTCTAGGTAAGCATATACTTTAAGTCATAAAAAATCTTGAAAATGTTTTGTATGTAAATTATCTTGTTTTGCCTGTTTTTATCAAAAGTGGATCACAGACAATTTGCACTCACATACAATGTAATCTATAGTAATTTGTGATTGCATAGATCAGTTCTAGGAAAGCATATACTTTAGGTTGTAAAAAACGCCTCATGCTAATGATTATTGTAATATGCAATTATTAGGTCACGGATGAGTCACGTGTGTTCAATAAAATTCGTTTCCACAATTTAGCAAACGGAGAAACGGGAAGAGAACTAACTATACGACAAATTACTTTAATTTAATATTAGCTTATTTGGCTAGTTATCGACTTTTGGTGAAGAACTGAAATAAAACTATGTGCATATGTAGTATTATGTTTAGAGGATTTCGATTGAGGGAAACCACAAATATGTAAGGTCCCTGTATATTTTATATTATTATATATCTAATCATATATTTTTCAAACAAATATATGATTCGATACAGCAACTCATTCACTATCTATATAAAAAAAATAATTTAACAGATATGTATTCATAAAATGTAATGGCGTGATTTCTTGACCAATGCTATTTGGTGTTATTACCCACCTATATGGGTAATAACGCCATGCAAAATGTAGATTGCCCAATTCGAAAAATACAAACTCTACAAATTTAGAAATTGACAAATTGTATTCTAAGCTATTGAAAATGTTAATTTTTTGTGAAAGAGTAAGAAATATAAAGGTGTGGTGTGGTGGGGTAGTATGAGGCAAAGAATATCAGACCGTGAGCATCTTTTGCGTAAAAAGGACCGCTTAAATAGAATTATTAGAAACATTTAACTGTGTTTATTTGAATCAGTATTTAGGATGTAGCTCGGCCATTGTAGGGAATCAACCGGGGTATTAATGTCAAGGATTGGCGTTATTACCCCGTTATAGTTATTGCGCTGTACATTTTAAATTACAAATTATTTCGAGAAGATATCCAAAATATTCAACAATATTCTGAAAGTCCATGAAATGTACTACAAATTTATGTAATTAACAAACTATTTCCGGATAAAAAAAATTGTTTCCACATCAAAATAACGTATCTCGCAGATTTTAGATCAAACGTTAATTTTAGTCTTGTGAAAACAATAAGACCTAAAAGTGAAACAAATTAACTTGAAGCTGTTTTTTGCGATTTATATGACTCAAAATCCTTCTGCGCAGAGCACATGGGTGTCATTTACCAGATTATTTCATAATTATACAAAATATTAGCACTTCGCGTTATTACCCCGTCTGGCGTTATTACCCCAGACCACCTTAATTTAAGGGATGTTAGCGGTAACATTTTTGTTTCGCTCTTAGAAAATATTTGCTTTTGAATGAAAAATTTTATGTAAACAAATATTGTATGGATTTTCAACTGAGGTATATGTACATCTCTTAAGCAAACTGAATTTTTGAATGCATGTTGTTTATAGATACAAATCTCAATACTATAGTACAGGGTTATATGAAATTCAGATAAATTTCCGATTATGGATAGGAACAGATAAAATTTGATTATGGAATGTGTTATTTATTTCCATCTGGTGAAATAAGACGTTATATTTTAATATTTTAAACGATGGTGTTTTGTTATATTATTTTGAATGTGTTGAAAACTGCTTAATAATCTATGCTTGATGCATGGATATCTTTTTTTTTTACGTGAAGCGATGAAATTTGCATCCCTGTCCTGTATAAACCGTTTTAGCTAAACCACTGCTAACAGACCTCTTGTTTAGTATAGTATGTGGTACATATATAAGTCTATGGATCTTATACAATTTGCTCAAATATTCTCGAATAATTATACGACGACCTTATATAAAAGGCCAAACGTATGTGTGCGTAACACGTACTTTCTGTAGGTGATGTGCTCAGGTAGGGATCGAACCGAAGAACCTACGGTCAGAAAGCGAGATCTTAATAGCCGAGGAAAGAAGCTAGCTCGATCGCGAAATTTTAAAATGGAGGGCCAAAATCACAGTCCGGTGAAATCCAAACACTTCACTGGTCATTGAGTCACGTCCTTTTCAGAGAACAATCTCTCAGCGATAGGGGAAATGTAGCCTTTCTCCTTTTTTGTAAAAAAAATCGTAGCGGCAATTTTGATGTAAATCTTATCTGTTTCCATTTATAATCTATGTTTTACTCTCATTTTATATAATGTCATCAAAATATCTTAATTGAGTTAATTTCGATGGTTTATCGTAAATAAGAAAAGACGGTAACAATTGCTTCAAAATTACTTTACTACTCACTCTTTTTCTAATGAAGAAACACATTCGTGATTTTCACCCATACCACACGACCATTTAGGTCGCTGGATCACACCTGACTGTAGTTTTGGCCCTCCATTTTAGAATTTCGCAGCTCGATCGCTTCCTGCGAGAAAGTCGATTTACTGACCGAACAAGATGGCGCCGCCACAGTACTCCACCCCCAGTAAGATGAAGCGTCACGTTGACATTGGTCAAGTGACGTGTACTCGTTTTGCGCTGGCAATTGCCAGAGCGATACTGTCGATGTCGTACTGCCGCAGACCGAATGTATGCGATTATGTGCGGCGTGGCAGGCTTTGCGTGATGTGAGCGTTTCACAGACTTTGGTCGTGTGCTGTAAGCGTTACACAGGCTTTCGACCGTTTCACAGGTTTTGCATGCTAAGGATGTTTTTAGTGCTGCTAAGAGTTAGTCTAGAGAAAAGATGGTGAAGTGCGTGTTCGTTTGTCCAAGGTCACTAATGCAAGTTAGGTGCCCGGGAAAGGATCGAACTGAAATACTCGCCCACGGTCAGAAAGCCAAGCCAAAAGCTAGCTCGATCGCTTCCTGCGAGAAACTTGTTTTGCTGACCGCACAAGATTGAGCTGCAACAATCCTTTTGCGAATGGCAATTTGAAATTCTAAATGAAATTTCGGATTTACAGTTTTTGCTACTGCAAATTTTTAAACCTTTAAACATTCCACATTTTCAATTTTGAAACCATCGTATAAGGAAAAAATGTACTTTTAAATGTAATTGTTTGAAAGCTGTGCTTAATTTATATTAAAGATAATAATTTGTTGTTGTTTTTTATACTGTTTTTGTAATTGTGATAATAAAAGTACTCAAATCCTGCTAAAAGTGTGACCACCCCACCCTCCTAGATTACTGAATCTTTTCGTTAGCATTTTTTCATAAATGTGAAAAAAATTAAATTAAAATATGCGCTTTTTCAAAAATATCGTCTTTTATAAAACCACCTGAATTTTGGTTTTATGTCGTTTTTATTATTAATGAAATGATTTTTATTTTATTACAAACTTACTTTACACTCGCTACAACGCTATCTCTTTACAAAATTTTATTTTAAAGAATAGTTGCTTGAGTCATTTTCTCCGCTTTAACAATCCGTATCAAATAGCTGAAATATGTTAATTTATTAATCCTTGTGGAAAAATATTTTTCGAATTTTGAAGAAATGTCAGTGAATGATTTCTGATAAAACATTAGAGCTATTATAAACCAAAAAGTGAACACATATGAATAATTATATACTCAATTTGCTTCTTTAATGAAGACTGCTTGGTTTCTGTATTATCCCGTAATAATGACGTCATTTGTATAACTTTCTATAGATGTTTAAGAATTGATCGTAAAACAGGCATGCATTAGAAGATATAAATGGCGGCATTTTATTTAAAATACAGTATGTATTTTAATTCTTAAAAATGAAAGGTTTTGTAGAAGTGCGTCATTTTGCATCACCCCAGCTGCTTTGCAATGCTTCACAGGTGAAAATGCTTTATTTTAGAAAATAACATAATCGAAATCACACATATTGATAAAACGCAATGTTTTATAAAAAAAAAAAGTAGAGCGTCTATATAGCAGAATCATGACATACGGTGCGCATGGTGTGATCGGAAGTCTTTGTTCAAAAAATAGCGGTTTATGTTGTAGAACTTGATTCTCGTTTGAATGAATTTATTTCGTCAAGTTAGACAAACAAATGAGGACTTTTTTGGAATAATTCGAGTTCCAGACTACAAAAATCGTCACTTTACGTATGTCATAAGCGTCATAATACGTCATAATACGTCAGAGGAATATCACCTATCGTATTTATTGCAAGCAGATTTTTTCAGATTTTTTTTTTCAAAGAACTTGTCATTAAAAGAATATAAATAATTTAGTATCTATTTTCAGTTAATTGCAATCAAATTTCATGCTTTGAATTTAAATGATTTTAAAATGGTCGAATTAGAGTCCCATTTAAAACAAAAAAATGTGGATTCGGATATAAGAGGCTCGTATTTAAGTTTTGAGATGGTGAAAAGTATGTCGGGTTTAGATTTTACGGGGAAATACCTCTATGATTAAATCAATGTGACATAAATTCTGCTGTTTTTAGGTAGATTTCGTAAGAAATACTACCTATTGCAATCGCACCAGTTTATCTATCTATCTATCTATCTATATATATATATATATATATCTCACTTTTTTATGGACACGATAACTTCTATAATTCTCCACCAATCTCCACCAAACTCGTAGATAAAATCAAAGGTGATAAAATCTCGGCTAAGTTCGTTAATGGGCAAAATTGGACCAAGGGGGTCGAAATAGGGGGCGTTTTTGCGAAAACAGATAAAAGCCCATAACTTCTTAATGAAAATAGATATCGAATCAGTTTAAAGTTTATATTACTTCTAAATAACGGGCCAAACGTTTATGCATGACAGATTTTTGATAAAGTTAAAAATGGGCTCAAGGGGCGAAAAAAATAGGGTTTTTGGGAGAAAAAAAATCATAACATTGTCAATTCTCAAGATATCCAATCCATCTAAATTTTTTATAAATATTCTCAAAATTATCTAAAACTTTTGTATTTGCAAGTTTTTGATAGGACTAACTCTTACCGGTAAAAAAATTAAAAACGAAAATAAAAAGGGCTTTCGAAAAAGAAAAAAAAAACATAACTTTGTCAATTCTTAAACTATCAAATCCAATTAAATTTATTTTACATCTTCTCAATAATATATACAACTTTTATGTTGACAAGTTTTTCATAGGATCAATTCTTATAGCAAAAATAAATTAAACAAAAATTGGAGTTGGAGAAAAAACCTCTAATCCAAACTGCTTACATTCTGAATCGTTTTATAAATTCATTTTTTATTTTAAACTCATCCAAATGGCAGATCCTCTTATTTAGGAACTATATTATGTAAAACATTGGCCAGATTTTTGATAAAGACAGAATATATTTCAAAAAAGGCTGCCAAAAAGGGTATTTTGAACAGAATTTCCCGAAGTGACAGTGATAGGAAATTTGAAGAAGTATTCAAATAACAAATTGCGTTTTTCCTGACTCATTTTTAAATCCATTCTTACACTCAAACACATCCAGTTTACAAGCCCTCTTATTTATGAACTGTATAATATGACGCATTGGTCAATTTTTTGATAAAGACAGAATATATTTCAAAAAAGGCTGCCAAAAAGGGTATTTTGAACAGAATTTCCCGAAGTGACAGTGATAGGAAATTTGAAGAAGTATTCAAATAACAAATTGCGTTTTTCCTGACTCATTTTTAAATCCATTTTTACTCTCAAACGCATCCAATTTACAAGTCCTCTTATTTTGGAACTGTATAATGTGACGCGTTGGTCAATTTTTTTCATAAAGACAGAATATATTTCAAAAAAGGCTGCCAAAAAGGGTATTTTGAACAGAATTTCGAGAAGATGTGATTGAAAATTTAAGGAAGCATTGAAATAACAAATTGCGTTTTTTCTGACTAATTTTTTAAATTCAGTTTTGCTCTTAAACGCATCCAATTGACAGGTTGTCTTATATAGGAGCTGTATAATGTCCTGTATTGGTCAGTTTTTTGATACAGGCTGAATATATTTTTCAAAATGCTGTCGAATTGGGCACTTCGCGCGAAATTTCCCGAAGCTTTCCTGATTAAGAATTGAGGTTCATAATTGGTTATTTTATAACTCATTTTTAAATTCAATTTTGCTCTCAAACGCATTCAATTGACAGTCTTTTGTTATTTAGGAACTATATAATGTGCCGTATTAGTTGATTTTTTTTTAATAAAGTCAGAATTATTTCAAAATAGGTTGTCAAAATGGGCATTTGATCCGAATTTAGCTTAAGATGATTCTGATAAAACCAGTCCTTTCAGAAAAATGAAATTAAAAATTTTTCAAAAGAGGACAAATAAAGTTGTCAAACTGGGTTTATCTGTAATCAAATTTATTTATTTTTTGTTGTTGAAATGAGCACTCTTCGAAACCTACCTCCGCCTATAGGCCAAGCCGACAGGGATTTTTTATTTTGGAATTTTAAGCGTAAGAACCTTAATTGATAACTTAGTCATAATAAAATAACTTTCTTAAATTTTACTGTATACAGTACGGTTTGATCCATTTTAATATTTTGGACTATTGAGATTTATAGAAATAGTATTTTGTACACGTTAGGTTATATTAATATGTGTTTGAGTGCTAGACTAGCCAATATTAGATGCATTTTTTATTTTAACTATTTTGGTAATCTTATTATAAATTAATGAAATAATTAATTTATAAATATTTTCTTTTGTTGAAATTCGATGGGTTCTTCTTTGTAGATTATAACTACCAAAAGTATAATTTCGATTGTACCATAATTTAAAAAAATTCGATTGTATCATGCATTTAAAAAAACTTGATGTAATCTTCCATATTATGCAATTTTAAAGTAGTCATTATTTGTTAGAAAATGTTTTATTATCTATTATTGGCATATGATTTCTATTTCTTGTTTAAGTAATCTTTTAAGTTTTAATCTTTAAATTTCTTGTTTAAGTATATTTAGTAATACAAATAAAACTTCATAAGTATTTTGTAACATTTTTCTCCTTGAATTGCCCTTAATTAAATGCATTCTGAAATATTTTAAAGGCAAAAAAAGTAAAGAATTTACGCTGGCTGAAAATATTTTTTTCTGTTTATTGTTTATATTTTTCAATGTCTTTTCTTCATGCATTATTTATTATGCTAGTTCTAAGAAGTACATTTCAAACATTAATAAGAATACAAATTATTATAGTCATTAAAAGAAATATTTAAAATCTAACTGTATGCTAGGAGGAACATTTAAGTTAATTAAACAATTCAATTTGTTTCTTTAATTTAAAAAGTAATGAAAAGATTCAGATTAAAATTTGCATCTATTTAATAATCTTACATCAACTAATTTAAATTTTCATTTGTAAAGTACATTCCTATTTTTTTCCCATCTACAATTAAATTAAAAGTGGGATTTTTTTTATTTTAATGAAGTACAAGCATTGATTAATTAGATACTTCATAGTCAAACATAAAACAAATCCAGTAATTTTACAAAAAATATTTATTTACTTTTTTTTAATTTATTTTAATACTTCGCATGTAAAGAATTTCTGTAAGTAACAGAGTGTTAATATTCATAAATTAATAATCAAACACGTTCTATGTATTTAAATTAAAAAATAATAAGTATATATATATATATATATATATATATATATATATATATATATATTAGAGAGGGCTGTCCTCTGCGAGAACCACCCGCCAACCCTCGTGTGATTTTTACAGCTTCTTAAAATATGTGAATGTGACCTGTTAAAAAAATTACCAGGTTACAGAAGATTGGATGATGATGTCACTAGTATAATTTTGTCTATGATCTTTAATGGATTACTATGTTTTTCCGGTTGAATGGGGGATTTAGAAGTTATCATGGCCTCACTCATCGTTATCTTAATAAGAAACGGAAGTTTTGGGGATATCTAAGCAAAATAGATTACACATTTTAAAATGCTCTTGTACAAAATTATTCAGTTAAAAATCTTTGTGATTTTTATATTTATTATATTTTTGTGACGATATTAATGATTATATCCTTCTTTTACTTTCGAGGTTAAAGAGCATTTCTCTGCTTGAAAATTGTTCTCTGAACACGGTATTGAAAAGCTTTGTGTTTTGTATTTTTTAAGGTTATACTTTTTGTTTCGATAAAATTTTCGAAACTTCTTAGGAACAGATATAGGTCATTCATTTCTTCATTTTGATACACCGTCATGCATATTTCACGAAGTATGTTGTTTATATTAAAAGAATTCCCGAATTTTCTAAAATGTATTCATTTGAAAATAATTCGTATCAAATAAAACAATTTATATTTTTTGAATACATTTACTTGCATTTACACTGCATGAAGTCATGCAGTAAATAAATAAAGGTCGAGCTAATTTTATGCCATGTGATGTGACTTTAAAATTCTCTGGTTTAAAATCTGTTTGAAGTGTATAACGTAATATATGATGTACTTTTCAGTATAAAATGCATTTCTCATATGATAAATTACACTTCTGGCCATTAAAACTGCAACATCAAAAAAAGAAAGAAAATAGAAAAAATAATTTATTGTACGTAAACAGTGTGGCATGGAAACAAAATGATTCAATTTGTAAGCAGTTTGGAGGGTTTATAGAGGTGCGAAATTAGTAGATACGTGTGCTCTTGCTGGCAGCTAAGATATCCTTTACCCTTAATTATGGCTAGTTATGGTAGATATGGAGCCGAACTGGGCTTGGATGGTAGGAACGTGCATTCTACGTTGCTTCAAATTTATGCCACACACTCTAAAAAATAAATGTGTAAATTAGTCAAATTTACACACATTTATGTGTAAATTTGTAAATTTACACACTTGCCATGTACTTTACACATTTTTTTTGCAGAATTTTACCTGTTTTTATGTGTATTTAGCTTTTGAAACTAAGTGTGTAATTTGTTATCACTTGAAAAACATAAATAAGTGTGTAAAAGTAGAAAAATACCTAAATTGACACAGATTGGTGTGTTATTGTAATTTACGCATAGTTCTTATATACACTGATAAGTGTGTAAATTTCTAAAATCACACACTTGTCATGAAAATTACACATTTTGTAAAAAGAATTACTTGTTTTTATGTGCATTTATTTTGTGATATTAAGACTGCAAGTTGTTGTCGGTTGGTTACCCAGACAAATGTGTAAAATTGGATTTACATGCACTGGTGTGTTATTGTAAATGTTCGTCTGCATTTTGTATAATAGCAAGTACGCAGGTGAAAAATTAAAATTGAAAACATCTGCTGTATCGTAGTTTCGCCATTTTTGGATTGAATGGAACATGTCAAAAGAGGAAAGTTTGTTCTCCTCTGTTAACTAAAAAAATAAGAATAAATCATAATAAAATTACAAATAATCGAGGAATGTTAATTATCATAGAATGTTTGTCTTCATATTTAGAAAAAATTGAACTGTGTTTTCTTTTCTATTGTGATTTTACAGGCATGAAAAAGTGGGATATTCTATAACAAAGGTATGTAAATGTTTTGTTCTAATGAAAATAAAGCTTTTCAATTGACAACTAATTTAACAGATTTTCATGGTTCAGTTTTTCATATTTAAATTGTAAGTTTTTTGACATACAACCAAAAATTAAGGAATTTAAATGTCATTAAAAGTATTAGCAGCATTATTATATTTAAGAAAATGATAAAATTTCGGTGCTTTATTTTCTAATATTGTTCGCTTCTTTTCTATTTGAATATATCTAATCTTTTTCTAGCTTAGATTCCTTTTATTATGTAAAAATGTAAAATAATGTTTATGAGTTCTGTGTATTATGAAAGTTTTATCATAAAAAATTCTATCATATTTCAACTAAATTATGATTATTTTATTGAATTAGTAAAATTTACATTAGAAAATCTTAATCGTTGTCCGAGTTGCAAAGGTGTCGCAAAGGTGACTGCGTTCCTTCATATTAAGCATACTTATGAACTATTCTATGAAAGTTATAATTATGAATAAAGAGAAGTATACATATATGTATTAGTTATTGAATTGACATTTGAATTTAAACACTAATTTAACACATTTAGTGAAATACTTTGAACACTTATTCTAAAAAGAATTATATACATGATATGTATATGTACATATATATGCATTTGTAAAATGTCTCATTTTTGACAAAATGAGATTATTTGTAAAATGATACATTTTTGCAAGAATAGGATTATTTTTGGTTGGAAATTGAATTAACCGTATAAATGAACTTTCTTAAAACTGAGCCCAATATTTTTATTAAATTAGTTAGTGTTTTTAATTTCAGTATTTGTGAATTTATTATCATAAAAAGGTAATAAATTTGTGTACATCAATATAATAATAATAAAATTAAATAGATTGCATTTTTTTAGTTCATTTATGCTTTTTTGTATGTTTCTGTATTTATAAACAAATTTTGATACTTCTTCAGATGTATTATGTAAACCTGTAATAAATAAATATATATATAGGAATGTAAATAAGTAAATTTAAAAAAAAAAGTCATGCGCGCATTTTTTTTTTTTTTTTTGGGGGGGGGGGGACGTTTTTTGAAGCAAGCTATTTTAAAGTATTACATATTATACTTCAGTATAAGTAGATGTGCCAGTAATGGACACCCTTCTAGTAATGTATCAACAATAAATCACAATAATGTAATCACAATAAATAAATGAATAAATGCAAACTAAGCTTTTATTATTTTTTCTTAGGGAGCGAACGATTTTAATAAGCTGACTTAAACCAGTAATTAAATCGTGATTTAAATCAACTTTTTTTTAATCATTGACTAAAATCATAAATTTTATAAAGATTTAATATGACAGAAAAAAGTATTAAAATCTAAGGTTACCATAATTTGGCAAGTTTCTACAGGTACTGACTTTTGAATATACACAAAAAAGCTTTAAATAATTATTTTTAAGCTTAATTTCTGAGTATTGTCAAAGACTTAAGCATGATAATTTTGTAAAAAGCATAGTTTTTATCTTTTAAGTATAAAAATCATTTAATTTAAAAATGCTATTCAAATCTGGTATAAATCTGGTATAAAAGTCATAATTTCCTTATTGATCCCTATATATTCCTATTAATAATCAAATTATTGATTTTTTTATATAATATAGGCTAGCAAGTATAATAATTTTCTCCAAATAAACGAATAAAGTAGCCAAATCTTATTTTCTCATTCTGCTTCTGCAATAATAAATTTCTAGCAGATATTGGAACTAAAAATAGAATGAAATAATGACATCCGCTGAATCGCTATTGCAAAAGAAGGCATGAGAAAAAAAAATTATAAAATATTAAGCATAGCAAGAGCTTATTCAGTAAAAGTTGAATGTGTTTACTTTTACAAGTCATATACATCCAAATAAAAATTTTCATGATTAATTAAGGAAGCAAAACTGTCTGAAACACTAAGTGCTGAGAACTTCCACTAAGTGCTAATAATGGCGCTGTTTAATGTTTTGAGGATTTCATATATAATTGGCTATTCCTTATATTTACTTTGTATGTGTGTATGAATGTGCTGATATATTTTGGGGGATTAATACATGCAAACGTGGATGTAAATTTAGATTCAGGCTTGACAGATTGCAAAATGAGATGCAAATAAATTTGTTAATTTTGTTATTTGTGTTACTAATTGATGAAATTACTTGTTTGCAATTGTTATTAATTCTGTAACTATTTGCTGCTTCCTCTAAGCACCTTTTTTAGGGTGGAAAAACTTTCTTCTTATGAAATTGGCAAAATGCTACCTTATTAAAATATATTTAAATTCACTTACAGTAAACACAGCTTTCTTGTAATACAACTTCCAAATTACACATTATTTCTTAATCCAAGTTCCCAAGATCTTATAAAAGTGATAGAGAATTATTTCTTTAGAAAAAAATTAAAACATGTTATTATTTAATTGTATTTTTCAATTTGTAATTCATAAAATTATTAAAATTAATGGCACTTTGTTTATCATAATGAGAAATTGAATGCTTTTTATAATTACTAAACACATTGCTCAGTATATTTCCCCATGAAATAATGTATTTTTTGGAACTAGCATCTTCCCTTTTTTTCTTTCTAGAATGAGCACTAAATTGTTAATAATCATTTTAGTAATTAAAATATGTTATATACTAATTAAAAATTATATTATTACTAATTTTATGCTAATTAAAAATGTATATTATGTTCCTAAATACAGAGATTGCTGTTTAATAATTATTAATTTTAAATAGTGTTAATAGTTTATGTTAAATGCAGCTATTAATAATTGGAATAAATGTAAATATCACTAGTATTTAATATAGTTTTGCATAATATTGCATAATATTATCGCAAAATATTAATGTATATAATGTTATTATATGGTACAAAGGAAACTACTACTAAAAATGGTTCATAGTTACAGACATTATAAAACTACTTTGTAGTTTTTATAATGTCTGTAACTATGAACTATTAGTTATGTTAGTTAAAGGATAAAAACACAGATTATGTTAGCAATTAGAGTTTTTTTTCTCTTGGTAGACTAAAATCCTTGGTAGTCATTCAGTTTTTGAAAATTGGGGACAAAAATCATAAAATTTCAATTTATATCAAAATAATCTGATTCAGTTCTTTCAGGTATGATGTACTACTCATAGTACGCGTCTTTTAATGGGGTATTATTTTGTTTTAAGAAATATTTTTGGTGATATTTACATGCATTAATGTTAGTATATATCTATGCATTTACTATATGACTTCATTTTATGCTTAAGCATTTAATAATAATAATAATTATTATTATTATTATTATTATTATTATTATTATTATTATTTGGTTAATTCTCTCTGCGCTGTTTGCGATTCTTTTATTTCAAACATCATATTTCACTCTTTAAATTTAAAATAAAAGTTACTTTCTTGAAAGAATCATGTCTAATAATGCGCAGAAAGTAGGAGAAAGTTCTAATATCATTTAAATCTTATTGCAATGCAATATTTTCTAAACATTTCCCAAAATTCTTTTTTAGCCTATGGCCATATGTATATTGAATAATACGCAAAATAACAACATTATCTTTCAGATTATGAAATATTGGTGAAACACTAATTAATGTACTTGGATAGCTAGTATTAATATTATTAATGTATAAGTATGTATTATTAATACTATTAATGTTACTAATATTAAAATGTATTATTAATATTATTAATAATAAATATTTCTGAAAAAATTGCTCTTTAAAATATTAAAAACAATATGAGTTGTTATAGCAGTAAATATGAGCGAAAAAATTTCTTTTTAACTTTAATTTAAAAGACAGAAATTGTAAGGAATTGAAATTATGCACAGTCTGCGCATAAATTGTGATCTCACGATTGTATAACTATAAACCAACTCTAAAAGAAATTGCAAACTGGTAATTAAAATTTCAGTTTATCATGCTTTATATAAAAACGGGTATATCGGTGATACGAAAATGATTTGTCTTTTATTTAGTGTGGTGTGAAAATTGCCAAAATACATTGCTGGTACACTATTTTCTGAGCATCAAACAGAGCTACCAGAAAATATAATCTCAATCAGTAAATGATATTTTTCTTTGTACAGTTTTTTTAATCATTAAAATTATCATTATTAATCATTGGGAATTAATTCCCAATTTAAATATACTAAAACATATAATGTTAACGCTAAATACATAAAAATATGTCTCTTGGAATATTACACAAATATCTAAGTATTTTGATTATTACACACAAATCTGTGTTTTGTATGTTTAGCAGAAATATTTATATGAAGAGAATGCTACACAAAAATCTGTGTATTTTGAATATTATACAAAAACCTGTGTAATTTACATACTACACAAAAAATTGAGTATTTCACATAAAACACAAAAGTATGTGTTTCTTGTATTATACACAAAAATACATTTAATCACAGAACATTACACATATGAGTGTGTGAGAGTATTACATATAAATCTGTGTATTCTTCTGCAATTTACACATTAAAGTGTGTATTTCAAGACTTATCAGATAACATTTACACATTTGGACTTATCATCAAATTACACTTTAAAATGTGTATTTTCAAATTTACACATTAGGCGTGTATTTTGGCAATTTACACACCAATTTACACACACAGACATGTCGTTTTTGTATCATCGATATACCTGTTTTTATGTGTAAATTTACACATTTTTTTTTAGAGTGCACTTCATAAACCGTGTTACATATAGAGTGGTGGTGGGCCAGGGTCTCAACAATTCATGAACAGATGTTATCAGTGGATGACAGATCTTGAGGCCGTGAAGGGCAAAGACGGCACCCAAATACCCTGTACATCGAGGAAGATCAGAACACGGCATGTAACATATGGTCTTTCGTCCTCTTGTTGGAAGATGGGGTATGGCAAGCCTCGAGGCACAACCGCTGGACTTAAGGTGCAGAAACATACCGATGCTTTCAATTTGACTATACTGTAAAAAAAAAATTCAAGAGGTTACTAAAAATTTCTTAGTAAATTTCTATTCCACAGGATTTTTTCGTAACCATTACAAACTTTTTTTTGCAAGTGAAACAAGCATTTCTTTTGTAAAGTGAACAAAAGAATTTTTTGTATAACTAACTTAAAAAATGTTAGTATGAGCCACCAAGCAAATTTAAGTAATAGCTCCAAAATTATTTTTAATAACCATTACGTGCGCCCGAAGAGCAGGAGCTTCCTTCGAGCTGCATCCAGACTTCTGAAGCGGAAGATTTTCGGCAAAACTGCAATAGATGGTAGCAGCAAACATTCCTACCTGCTCCGACAGGATTTTCATAATCCCTTTATTAATGAGACACTACATACATTCGGGGCGTATTTGGCGGTGGCAAGTTTCGAACCCGGGACCTTTTAGCCTGAAGTCCGTTACTATAACCGCTATGCTATCAAGGCCACACCAACTGAGTTTTAGTATGAGCTATTGAAAATATAAAACTATTAACTCTATTCGTTGCTAACTTTCCTCTAGTAATTCTTACAGATTTGTTTGTAATCGACTAAGATTACTAAAAATTTTTTAGTAATTACAAGGATCATTGAAGTTTTTTTAGTAGATCGACCTTTTTTTTTCAGTATACGATACCTCTAGAGATGTGCGTGTCGCTGCCCAAATCGCCACATCAGGTGCATTGTTAGACACGTATACAGCCATCAGAATATGTTTTGATAATTTTACAAAAGTTGCTCTGCACATTTAGTTAACACATTATGCAAATTATACTTTAATCACTTTCACACATGCGCAGTGAAATAATATTTAGTAAACCCACCCATTTTTCATACAATCTTTATTATTTTTTAATTTTTCATTACAGAGTATTGTGTGCAATGTTGTTTGTCATATTTTTTGAAAAGAATTTTCTTTTATATTAAGAACTCTGCAAATTATAAACAAAAAACTTTGCAAAATCTGGGACTGTTTTTATAAAAACATTAATTTCTGTACGAGTATACGTGCTATCCTCATAAAAAATGTACACATTTTATTACAATAACCCACTTAATTATAATCTGCAGTTTGAACGCTTTTGCAGCATTAATTTTGATAGTGTTTTGCGAAAGGTCTTTGTTCATTTTCAATTTGTTGAGGGTTTCCTATGAAATTTCGAGAAAAAATCATCGCAAAAATACTTTATTTGTACTACTTAATTTACACACTTGGAGTTTTAGAAAAATATCTCCTGTGTTTTTCTTCATATTTAACAAAACGTCTAAAATCGCAAGTATCCTGTCAATAACGGCCATAAAATGTATATTATATGTAATATAAGGTGAAAAAAATAAATCCAGACAAATATTGTATCCAGTCATTAAAAAAATCCAGTGTAATATAGTAAAAATTGAAAAAGATATTGACGATAGAAGTAAGCTGATTTCATTTCTGTCTAAAACAGCTGAATGAAAAAGAATTTGCCGCAAAGTATTAATTTTCATTTTTTTCCCTTTTTTGATTGATTCCTTATTTCTTCTTGGATAAGTACCAAACAAACATATTTCATGATCAAATAAAGTATGAAAATCGAAGCATTTATTCCAAATCTACTGATTGATATTCATTAAGTACTGATTTTTTCTAAAACTCAGTTAATAAAAAAACGGACAGGAAAAACTACAGGAAAATCTCTTATCATTCAGCTGAATTTACAGAGAACTAAAAATCAATTCACTTCTATTGCCGATACCTATCTGAGTTTCACGATGCTTAAATGATGTTTGATGCATTGCTCTATGGAGTTCAGTATGAAATAATGTAAAAAGAGTGTTGTGATCGTTTGAGCAGGCTCAGATAAAATTATTTCATAGAACAACTCATCTATTCTAATAAAAGAACAAAACGCTCTGTCTCTCTCTGCGTGTGTGTGTGTGTCTGCGATGGCTATCAAAATCTGTGGCATGCACAAGACTCAAAATTTTTTTGGAGAGTAGCCTAATGTCTGCCCTGATGTACCTGATATTCAAAATTTCAAAATTTTAATTATTAATTGAGTAATTTATTAAATTACATAGCTCACTCGCATCAAAAATCGTTTTTCTTCTTTTTTTCCCTTCGCTTGCTAACGATTGGTTCGTTGTATAAATTTTCCGCAGAAATATTTCAAAAAGCTGAGACAGAATTAAAGAAACCAATTTGAGTTTTTAATAATTCAATAGTGACTGTTTTTTCCAAAGACCTTTAAAATTCATAGACCGGCAAATTGACCAGTTTAATTTAGGATTTTTTATCTCAACTGTTGTACGTCAGATTGTTGGAACTTCGTACATTAGAATGTATGCATAGTTAGCAATCGTGGTTTTAATCATTGATTAAATTTTAATGTATACTATTTAATTGAAAATTTTGTTATGGCTTTAATTTGTTTTTAAAACGAAAATAAAATGGTTTCTAAACGTACAATTTTTCGAATCGACAGATGATTCATACACCATAATAAATTATCAAATAGCAAAGTAAATTATATTCAGAAACAGTCACTCAAAGAAAGGTAGTAAAACTGGTTACAACCAAAATGTTTAGGCTTTTTAACATAAAACCCAATCCCAACCAAAAAAAAAAAAAAAAAAAAAAAAAAAAAAAAAAAAAAAAAAAAGACCCTACTCCGATTTAGCAAGACGAAAATTCCATGAGCATAAACCCAACTTGAACCAAATAATTCATTTGAAAAAAAGTATGGGTTTGATAACTCATTCCCTCAAAAAATTTAAAGCATTAAAAAAAAAAAATACTTCGATCCAGCTAGACGAAAATAACATGAGCATAATCCCGATTCGAACCAAAAAATTTAATTTGAAAAAAACTATGGGTTTGGTATCTGAATCCCACAAAAATGTTCATATAAAACATAATCGATCCAAACAAGGAAAAATAATTTTTGTGGAAATACTACCCGACCCGAACCTATTTTTAAAAAATATACCCGAAATATGAACGGAACGAAATCTGAAATCGAAAAAAGTATTTCAAAGAACTATAAATCGTTAAGAGCATGACGAAATAATTTCCGTAGACATAAACCCGACTTGAAACTAAAATTTTTCATTTGAAAAAACATGAAATTTGATCCAAACCACATCTGAATCCGACCAAAATATTCGAAAAAAAACCATAATCATAATAACAATTTCAGATTTTTTTTAAATTGCTATTTGTTCCCCCACCCTATCGAAAAATATATCTACGGATAGAATGAAAATCGGAGTATCGTTCGGATTTAGGTTTGTTTACGAAAATGTGCTCATCATGGTGCTGGAAAATAAAACTGAAACATTTAACAAAGCCTACACAGCACGCCTTCTATACCTAGCTGCGAGTGGCCATATTCCCTGTCGGATGTTCCGCGAAACATAATGCACCATCTGGCGGTGGAAAGTAAAACTAAAATACTTTGTAACAAATAATAAATTCAGCTCATCAGTGTATACTAGATGTTAAATTTTTTAATTAAAATTCATGTACTACTTACAACTAAAGTACAGTTGATTTCCTACAGTTTCGAACAATAAAACTTGTTCATCATCAGGGAAACATTAGAAGATTAAAACTAACACGTTACACAGTTCACATAATACAATACTAAAAGCAAAAACCAGCCTTTCTTCTGAAGAAAATTCAAATTCGCATCTGAATACAGCCGTGGCGCCATCTGCAGTGTAGAGATCAAATTAAAGTTCATTCGAAGTTTATTTCTGTTTTTAGAAAGTCTATCCAAGCACAAGGCATTAAATAGGATAAATTGTCATTACATAGTTGGTTATTCCGTGTTATAATTTCTGTTGATTCACGAATTTTAGACTTATGGGGGTTCGTTTGTCGAGAAATAATTCTTGCGTTGTTATAATCAATTGATTTATGGAACATTCATTTATGGAACAGAATCTTGATATGGATGTGCTTGGTTTATTATATTTAATATCTCTTTTATGTTCTTTAAGCCTTTTGCTGAATTTTCGACCAGTCATTCCTATGTAATAATTTTGTTGATTGTTGTTAAGCAAAAAAGGTATTTCATATACACCTGCATAATTAATGGGGTCTATTGGGTCTAGATTCTTGCTTAATACTTTCATAAGATTAGGAGGAGTTGATGCTATTAGTTGAATATTATATTTCTTGAATAACTTTTTTAGCCTTTCAAAGATGATTGGAATGTATATAATTTTTCTGTAAGATGGTTTAGTGGTAACTTCTTGATTAAGATTTGGTTTATTAAAATTATCAATAATCTTATATATTGTTTTTGGCTGGAAACCATGATTGCTTGCAATTTGAATTATATAACTAATTTCATCTGTTAGGTATTACTCTGAACATACTTTGAATGCTCTATGGATGTAAGATTTTATGGCACTGAGTTTATAAGTCCATGGGGCTATTGCATCCTTAGGTATAATATGGTCTAGCTTTACTTTCTTTCTGTATACTTTTCTATTGATTTTGTTATGTTCTTTTATCAGTAGAATATCTAAGAATGGAAGAGTATTATTATTTTCTATTTCCATAGTAAATTGGATGTTTTTATCAACTCTATTGATTTTTTCAAGGAAATCCTTCAAGGATCCCAAACCATGATCCCAAACTGCAAAAATGTCATTAACATATCTTATCCATATGCTAGGAGCAGGTTGTATGTTATCTAAAATGTAGTTTTCTAAAGGTCTTAATTTAAATTCAGCCAGGAGACCAGATATTGGTGAACCCATAGGTGCTCCTTTTGTCTGTGTGTAATACTTGTTGTTAAATATAAACACATTACTGTCAATTATTAGATTTAAACCTGTCTTTAAAGAAACCTTCATATTTTCATTCATGTTCACCTGTTTATCTATTTCATCATTAATAGTTTGTATAACTTCTTTTACATTGATGGAGGGACAAAATGAAACTATGTCAAAACTAGTTAAAATGGTATTATTATTGATTTCCAAATTACTTATATTTTGAAGGAAGCTGTTACTGGAATTTATAGAGTGGGTTCTGGGAGGATAGACTTTAGAAATACAACAAAAGCTTTTTCAATAAAGTACAAAGGTCCATCACATCTTGAAACTATTGGTCTCATTGGTAAATTGTCCTTATGGTCCTTGAGTCTGCCTATCATCCTGGGAGTGACACCTGTAGGATTTAATCTAATTAAATTCTTCATATTATCAGGCCATTCTGCATCTTTTATTAAAGTTTCTGTCTTATTATAGATGTTGGTGTTGGGGTCTTTGTTAAGTGTAACACATGAGAGCTCCTTAATACATTCCTCCATTTTATTGATATACATTTGATTGTCAAGAATAGCAAGCTTGTTAGATTTGTCTGTTTTAACTTTAAATAAATCCTTATCTTTTTTCAGATTGGATAAAGTTCCCTTATAGTAGTTATCACTATTTTTGTATTGATGTTTAAATTTCTTGATAACATCTATGGTTTTGTGCCTGACTTTATCCCGTTCTGATTGAGGGACTGATTGAATTACCGACTCAATATCTGTAACAACTTCTTTAATATTTGTTTTATTTTGGAATATAAATTTTGAACCTTTTGATAATATTTTTGTTTCATCCTCTGATAATGTTTTCGTGGACAGGTTTAGAAATTCAACAGGTTTCTGGCTTTGGATTGTCATTATATACTTTAGTTAGTTTGCTGTGGTGTCTTGTTGAAAATATGTAGAATTGTGATTTCCTGACATGACCAGGTTAAATTTAACCTGGTCATGTCATATATTGATGGATACAGGAAATCACAATTCTACATATTTTCAACAAGACACCATAGCAAACTAACTACACTGGTGTCCAAAGTTAAGCATAACTGGTAATTAAGTAATTATTTTAAAGTAATGAAAGAAATATAAATCGAAATGTAGTGAAACTCCAGGTGTGTAAACAAAATAGAACGCGTCATATATTTTCACGAAGACTTTTCCCCGAAATCAAAGAGGGGACCGTCAACAAATTGAAAAAGAATGAAGATCTTTTGGATAACTCTGTCAAAACTAATGTAGTAAAAGCGTTCAAATTGCACATTATGATTAAGTGGCTTATTGAAATGTACTGTGGTTATTTTTATAAGGATAGCATGTATACTCGTAGAGAAATTAAAGTTTTTATAAAAACAGTCCTAAAATTTTCCAAGTTTTTTGCTTATAATTTGCAGAGTTTTTATTAAAAAATAATGTTATTTTCTGAAAATATGACAAACATCATTGTACACAATACCCTGTCATCAGAATTTAAAAATAATAAAAATTGTATGAAAAATGAGTATGTTTAGTAAATAATTTTTCATTGCGCATGCGTCAACGATATCAAAATGTCATTTGCATACTGTGTTAGCTAAATGTATAGAGCAACTTCTGTAAAAGTTTCAAAAACATAGCTTGAAAATTCTGAAAATGGTCGCCTATAGAATCAACTCAAAATCCGTTGTTCCTAAAGGAAGCAAAAAATCAGGGTTTTTACCTAAATAAAGCTGTACGTGCAATATTGTGTAGGCACTAAACAATGGAATATGGATACAGCCCCTCATCATTTTGCTTCATTTAGGGAATAACGGATTTTGATCTCATTCTATCAACGATAATTTTCAGAATTTTTAAGCTATGTTTTTGAGATTTTCATAAAAGTTGCTCTATGCATTTAACTAACATAATATGCAAATGAAATTTTAATAGCGTTCACGCATGCGCAGTAAAAAATTATTTAGTAAACCTGCTCATTTGTCATACAAATTTATTATTTTCAAATTCTGATGACAGGGTATTGTGTACAATGATGTTTGTCATTTTTTCAAAAAAGAACATTATTTTATATTACGAACTCTGCAAATTATAAGCAACAAACTTAGGACTGTTTTTATAAAAACCTTAATTTCTCTACGATTATACATGCTATCCTTGTAAAAATTAACACAGTACATTACAATAAGCCAATTAATCATAATGTGCAGTTTGAACGCTTTTGCTACATTAGTTTTGACAGGGTTATCCAAAAGATCTTCGTTCTTTTTCAATTTTTTGACGGTCTCCTCTTTGATTTCGGGGAAAACTCTTCGTGAAAATATAGGACGCGTACTATTTTGTTTACACACCTGGAGTTTCACCACATTTCGATTTATATTTCTTTTATTACTTAAAAATAATTACTTAATTACCAATTATGCTTAACTTTTGGACACCAGTGTAGTTAGTTTGCTATGGTGTCTTGTTGAAAGTATGTAGAATTGTGATTTCTTGTATCCATCAATATATGACATGACCAGGTTAAATTTAACCTGGTCATGTCAGGAAATCACAATTCTACATATTTTCAACAAGACACCACAGCAAACTAACTAAAGTATATAATGACAATCCAAAGCCAGAAACCTGTTGAATTTCTAAACCTGTCCACGAAAACATTATCAGAGGATGAAACAAAAATATTATCAAAAGGTCCAAAATTTATATTCCAAAATAAAACAAATATTAAAGAAGTTGTTACAGATATTGATTCGGTAATTCAATCAGTCCCTCAATCAGAACGGGATGCAGTCAGGCACAAAACCATAGATGTTATCAAGAAATTTAAACATCAATACAAAAATAGTGATAACTACTATAAGAGAACTTTATCCAATCTGAAAAAAGATAAGGATTTATTTAAAGTTAAAACAGACAAATCTAACAAGCTTGCTATTCTTGACAATCAAATGTATATCAATAAAATGGAGGAATGTATTAAGGAGCTCTCATGTGTTACACTTAACAAAGACCCCAACACCAACATCTATAATAAGACAGAAACTTTAATAAAAGATTCAGAATGGCCTGATAATATGAAGAATTTAATTAGATTAAATCCTACAGGTGTCACTCCCAGGATGATAGGCAGACTCAAGAACCATAAGGACAATTTACCAATGAGACCAATAGTTTCAAGATGTGATGGACCTTTGTACTTTATTGAAAAAGCTTTTGTTGTATTTCTAAAGTCTATCCTCCCAGAACCCATACACTCTATAAATTCCAGTAACAGCTTCCTTCAAAATATAAGTAATTTGGAAATCAATAATAATACCATTTTAACTAGTTTTGACATAGTTTCATTATTTTCCTCCATCAATGTAAAAGAAGTTATACAAACTATTAATGATGAAATAGATAAACAGGTGAACATGAATGAAAATATGAAGGTTTCTTTAAAGACAGGTTTAAATCTTATAATTGACAGTAATGTGTTTATATTTAACAACAAGTATTACAAACAGACAAAAGGAGCACCTATGGGCTCACCAATATCAGGTCTCCTGGCTGAATTTAAATTAAGACCTTTAGAAAACTACATTTTAGATAACATACAACCTGCTCCTAGCATATGGATAAGATATGTGGATGACATTTTTGCAGGGATCATGGTTTGGGATCCTTGAAGGATTTCCTTGAAAAAATCAATAGAGTTGATAAAGACATCCAATTTACTATGGAAATAGAAAATAATAATACTCTTCCATTCTTAGATATTCTACTGATAAAAGAACATAACAAAATCAATAGAAAAGTATACAGAAAGAAAGTAAAGCTAGACCATATTATACCTAAGGATGCAATAGCCCCATGGACTTATAAACTCAGTGCCATAAAATCTTACATCCATAGAGCATTCAAAGTATGTTCAGAGCAATACCTAACAGATGAAATTAGTTATATAATTCAAACTGCAAGCAATCATGGTTTCCAGCCAAAAACAATATATAAGATTATTGATAATTTTAATAAACCAAATCTTAATCAAGAAGTTACCACTAAACCATCTTACAGAAAAATTATATACATTCCAATCATCTTTGAAAGGCTAAAACAGTTATTCAAGAAATATAATATTCAACTAATAGCATCAACCTCTCCTAATCTTATGAAAGTAATAAGCAAGAAACTAGACCCAATAGACCCAATTAATTATGCAGGTGTATATGAAATACTTTTTTTGCTTAACAAAAATCAACTCAATTATTACATAGGAATGACTGGTCGAAAATTCAGCAAAAGGCTTAAAGAACATAAAAGAGATATTAAATATAATAAACCAAGCACATCCATATCAAGACTCTGTTCCATAAATGAAGTACAATCAATTGATTATAACAACGCAAGAATTATTTCTCGACAAACGAACCCCCATAAGTCTAAAATTCGCGAATCAACAGAAATTATAACACGGAATAACCAACTATGTAACGATAATTTATCCTATATTTTATGCCTAGTGCTTGGATAGACTTTCTAAAAACAGAAATAAAGTTCGGATGAACCTTAATTTCATCTCTACACTGTAGATGGCGCCACGGCTGTATTCAGATGCGAATTTGAATTTTCTTCAGAAGAAAGGCGGGTTTTTGCTTTTAGTATTGTATTATGTGAACTGTGTAACGTGTTAGTTTTTATCTTCTAATGTTTCCCTGATGATGAACAAGTTTTATTGTTCGAAACTGTAGGAAATCAACTGTACTTTAGTTGTAAGTAGTACATGAATTTTAATTAAAAAATTTAACGTCTAGTATACACTGATGAGCTGAATTTATTATTTGTTATATTATCAAACAGTGTAATTGGTCCTCCTATATTAAAATACTTTGTAGCACGTAATGGTTCAGATATTTAGTTAATAGTTTGTGTTAAGTGAAAATGTGGTTACGGTTTTGTAAAAGTTAGGTTGCGATTAGATTGCAATTACGTTACGTTTAGTCGTAGATTATATTTAATTTTCGGTTAGGTTACAGTTATGTCACAGTTAAATTACAGTTAGATTAAGGTTAATTTGCAGTCAGGTTATGGTTAGATTACAGATAGGTTACGACAATGTGACTGTTAGTTTACATATATGTTATATTTAACTTACGGTTGGGTAACGGTTATGTCGCAGTTAGGTTACAGACAGATTACGGTTACGATACAATCTGCTTACAGTAAGGTTTTTTTTTCCAAAAAATGAACAGTACGCATGCTTTGATTAAAAATATATACACTTTTATGTACAATAGTTCTGAAATTATAATGCTATATACTAACCTTTTAGCTAATCATCGAGCATCGATTTCATTCACAGTATAGTAGGATTTAAGAGTGATATAATTCTTTTGAAATTCAAAATATTTCATTTGGGATTTCTATGTGAAAAAAAGTAATTAGTTATGTGACTTAACAGTGATTTTTACGGATAAATATTAATATCAACACTTTAACACGAAAATCATGCAACCGTTGGTCACATATTCCCTCCCGCTTTTCCCATTGAAGTCATTTTGAGTATTTTTACATCTAAATATTAGTTGTTTGGTTTTTTTAACCGATTTTTCACACAGTCTGCGGTTACGTATTTCAGATAATGTATTCACACATATTTCGAGTTAAAGATAAAATCATACCAATTTCAAGTTCATTTAATATTATTACGGACCCCGGCAACAACGGGCGGGCCAGTTAGTATTTCATAAAATATTTAATATATTTATTTTCAAATTACACTTTATTGTTTGTACTATATTTTGCCAATTTTTTCTGAAAGTGAAGTCAAATATATTTGAAAACCCTGCGTAAAGTAAACTAAAACTTGCAAAAGTTTTTTTTTATTAACTTTTCAAAGAAATCGATATATCTCTATAAATATAAGTGCTATTCTTAAAAAATCAGTCGCATGTTGTACAGTATCTCCGTATGTGTATTCAATCGCGATTCATCGAACCGAAAGAAAAACTAGTTGGATGTGTCAATCCCAAAACTTTCTTCTATCTCATAAGTACATTTTAATATTAAAAAAAAAAGTGGTGATCCCAAAGTTACCCACTATCGAATTTCCTCGAACATTTGACCGAGCCTAATGAGAGTCCGGTATCCGAAAAGCCTAAAACGCAAAATTTAATTAATATTCTGAGAAAATGAACTCAGTAGTGCCTCATGTTGGGTAATTTATACTAAAACGTTATAAGCATCTATTTATGTCAAGACCTAACAGAATCTGAAATTTGATGGAATTTCGTCCATTAGTTCTTGAGATATAATTATAACAAAAAATTTGCAAAACGTAGCACAGCAACACCATATCTTGGACAACTTATGCCAAAACGTAAAAAAGGGTCTGATTATGTTATGGTATAAAAGAATCTGAAGTTTGATGAAATTCTGTGCATTAGTTCTTGAGATATAGCTAGTTTAAAAAAAACGTGTAAAATATAGCACAGCAGCACCATCAGTTGAAGGATTTATAACAAAACGTAATCATCATGTAATTATATTATATGTCATTTTGTAACAAAATCTGAAGTTTGATGAAATTCTGTGCGTTGGTTGTTGAGATATAGCTATCGGAAAAATCGTGCAAAATGCAGCATAGCTGCACCACCTGTTGCAAGGTTAATACCAAAATGTAATCAGCGTCTAATTATGTTATATATTCTAGTGTAACAGAATCTAAAATTTGATGACGTTCTCTACATTAGTTCTTGAGATAAAGCTATCGCAAAAATCGTGCAAAATATAGCATAGCAGCGCCACCTATAGGGCAGTTCACACCAAAACATTATCAGCGGCTATGTATCTCAAGGTATCACGGAATCTGAAGTTTGGTGAGATTCTGTGCATTAGTTCGTGAGATATAGCAATCTTGAAAATCATGAAAAACGTAGTATAGCAGCGCCACCTGCTGGCCAATATTCACCAAAAACCAATAGGCACTAATTCATATCAAGGTCTAACTGAATATAAAATTTTATTAAATTTCGAGCATTAGTTCTTGAGATAGAGCGCCCACAATTTTTTTGTCACATACAGACAGACAGACATACAGACAGACAGACAGACAGACAGACAGACAGACAGACAGACGGACAGACTCACAGACAGACATTTTCTAAAAATAGTCAAAACGTGTTCAGGACCTTCTAAAACGTATAAATCCATCGAAAACCGGAAGTCGAAAATTTTCATGAATCCAATACTTTCTTCTTGTAAAGATAGAAGAAAGTAATAAAAAAAAAAAAAAAATTGGGGGTACGCAGGTACAGGGCTCCGAATATTTTTTTCCATTGCGCTCCAAACTATTTTTTTTTTTTTTTGAGCAATATGAATTCAACATAATCTTATGATCCTGAAATTCCATAAAAATCCGACAAGTATACTTCTAAATATTCTACAAAATCTCTGAAATTGAAAAAATCTGGTCATTAAAAGGTCATATCGTATATAACAGATAATGAGTAAGTTTCGAATCTGTGTTTATCTAAAATGATATAAATCGTGCTTTCTTTATAAATTTATATTGTTGATAAATCTTCACCAAAAATTAGTTTTATCCTATATTTCTGGAAAACCATTTACAATGAAAACGAATGAATGCAGTTAAAAGTCTTCTTGCGATTGCTCCAAATTATGCCCCGAACTGCAATACTTGTTTTATACTATGCATTTTTTTTAATGTAATAGATCTTATTGGGTTTTTAATTTATTTGATTAATAATTTATAAAAATCCATTTTTTATTATATTCTGAGTATAATTCCTTTCAAAAATACAATACTGACGCTTCCATTAATTTTTAAAATCCTTCTTTTGTAATCTTCTTTACAAAAACAAAAAGTAAAAATTGCTTCCCTTTTTTTTTTCTTTTTTTTTTTTGGCTGTTTTCAAATATAAAATGAAAATATATTGAGGAAATAGTACATTTTTCGTCGAAAGGCACTTTTGGAAATAAACAAAAAAAGAAAATCGCATATGTTGTAACATCAAATCTTTTAAAACCTTGAGAGCTATATGGATCTTTCTTTTGACTTCTCTTGTGACATGAAAATGTTTCATTTTTCTTAAATCCCCTTGTAGGCATTTTTCATAAGATATTTCTGAGCACTTTTAATACCTTATCTTATGATATCATAATATTTTTTTTTCTCATCTGATTTACTATTTATTTTGTTTAGAGCAACCTGGTTATTTTATAACAGAGACTTAATCGTATACAAAGTTTACAATATAGATTTTATGTATAATAATTTTATTCTGATATATTTAACCATATAATCTATATTAATAAAATAACAAATCGCTCTGTGTGTGTGTGTCTGCGATAGTTAGCAAAAACTACGGTACGTACGAAGCTCAAATTTTTTCTGAGAGTAGCCCAATATCTCTCCTGATGCACCTGATGCTCAGAATTTCAAAATTCTATTTATTAACAGAGTAATTAATTAAATTCCAAACCTAACTCTCATAAAAAATCGCTTTTCTTTTTAGCTTTTTTCCTTTTCATTCTCTTATGGTTGGTTGGTTGCATAAAATTTTCGCAGAAATAATTTTAAAAACTGAGATTGACCTTTAACATTCATAGACTGGCAAACTGTCAGTTTAAATGATGATTTTTTTTTTTTTTTATCACAGCTGCTGTACGCCATGGAGGAAAAAGATAGGTGGTGGCGAAGTAAACCGAAAAAAAGAAAGGTTTGCAAGAGGAAACCATTTATCGCTGAAATTTTAATGTATCAAAATAAAGCACGAGGAAGGAATTTTGTATTAATAAGACGGATTGGAGGAAATGAATTACAGCTGAAGCATATTTTACGAAGAAATCGTAATTTAAAATGTTTTTTTTCTATTATATTATTTATTAAAATAAATGTTTGCTTTTAAAATAATTGAAATTGGAAAATTAAAAATAATTAAATGTCAAAACAAAATTAAATAAAATATTGAAAACATATGATTTGAAATAAAAAATTATATTACTAAAAGTATTCTCTTTTTTTTCAGAAATTTTTAATACTTTATAACGTAGATGAAAAATGTTTATGATTTAACAACATATTTATAATTCCATGTCAATATATAAAATACAGTGATGAAAAGATTCTTTTAAAATCATGCATGAACACTTAAATAGTAATATTAATCTAAAATCTAGATTTGAGAGTGCAGACGATTTTAAGACATTAACGAAAGAATGTTGATTTTTCAAGCAAAGTCTTAAATGATGCTTCCATATTGATATTTCAAAGTCATATGATAAAAATAATCAAATAATTCTTGCCTATGATTGATCTAATTGTATCTTTCATGCATTTTGATCGTGTATTACAGGCAATAATGGAACAAAACGTTATTTTTTAAACGAAATTTTAGTCATCTATTCAATAACAGTTTAAAAGGTAAAAAACAAAAATAAAGAAATACTGGTTTAAACCAGTTTGAATTGATCGGAGTTTCAAAGCACATAGTTTTGTTGGTGCTTATTAGGACTTAATGTCGCGGATTTTAGAGTTACATTTTTTGCGTCACCCCAAGACATTATACTGCCACTCCATTAATTTCTTTTTACTATATGGTTGTACGCATATTTTTGGCATTTCGAACATTAGAATGTATGAGTCTTTAGCTGTGTTGCAGTAAAAAACATTACACAACACTTTTCTATGAGTTTATTTTTTTAATCATTAATTAAGTTTAAATGTGTTCTATTCAATTTAAAATTGTAATATGGCTTTAATTTGTTTTTAAAACAAAAATAAAATAGTTGTTTGGCGTACAATTGTTTGTATTCACAAACGATTCATTCACCATAATAAATTATCAAATAGCTAAGTAAATTATCTATCAGAAATAGCCATAAAAAGAACAGTAGCAAAACTGATTATAACCTTAATGTTTAGAATAATTTAAACATAACCCGATTCCAACCAGAAAAAAAAAACCACACTCCGATCCGTGATACACAAAATTTCCGTGAGTATAAACCCGACCCTGACCTAAAAATTCTGTTTGGGAAAAACTATGGATTTGATAACTGACCCGAACCAAATCTGAATCCCGCAAAAATGTTCAAGTTAAGCATAACCCGATTCAAACAAGGAAAAATAATTTTCGTGGTCATGAAATCTGACCCGAACCTAAATATTTTCTTTAAAAAAACCCGAAATATGACTCGAACGAAATCTGAAACCGATAAAAATTTTCCAGAGAACTATAACCCGATCCCAGCAGGACAAAATACTTTTCACGTTTATAAACCCGACTCAAACCTAAAAAACTTCGTTTGAAAAATCCTGAACTTTGACCCAAACCACATCTAAATCTGACCAAAGTATTCGAAAGAACCATAACCGGATTCGAGTAAGACAAAATAATTTCCGTTGACATGAACCCGATACGAACCTAAAACTCCCATACAAAAAAATACCTGAAATTTGAATCGAACCAAATCTGAATCTGACAAAACTATTTCAAACAAACGCAACCGGATCCAAACAAGACAAAATATTTCCATGGACATGAACACAATCCGAACCCAAAAAATTTCTTTGAAAAAATCGCGAACTGAACGAAATCTGAACTTGGCAGAAATATTCTAGTGAAGCATGTCCTTATTCGAACAAGACACAATTATTTCCGTGAACATGCAAGAAGACCCGAACTTAACATTTATATTTGAAGAAAAAACTCGAAATCTGAATTGAACCAAATCTGGACCAGACAAAAATATTCCAAAGAACTATAACCCAATCCAAGCAAGACGAAATAATTTCTATGGACATTAACCCAACTCGAACCTAAAAAATTCGATTTGAAAAAAACTGAAATTTGACCCAAACCACATCTAAATTCGACCAAAATATTCGAATGAATCATAACTGGATTCGAGTATGGCAAAATAATTTCCGTGGACATGAACGAGATTCGAACCTAAAAATTCTATTTGAAAAAATACCTGAAATTTGAATCGAACCATATCGGAACCTGATAAAAAATATTCCAAAGAATCGTAACCGGATCTGAATAAGACAAAAAATTTCCATTCACCTGAACCGAATCTGAATCTAAAAAAATTCTTTGAAAAAAATCCCGAAATCTGAACTTGAAAAAAATATTCCAGTGAAGCATGTTCTTATTCGAACAAGGCAGCATAATTTCCGTGAACACGCAAGAAAACACGAACCCAAAAATTCCATTTGAAGAAAAAGCCGAAATCTGAATTGAAACAAATCTGTTCCCGACAAAAATATTCCAAAGAACCATAATTGTATCCGAGCAAGGCAAAATAATTTCCATGGACATGAATACGAACCGAACATTATAACTCAATATCAAAAAATACCTAAAATCTGAACCCGACAAAAATGTTCTAATGAATCATAACCAGATCCGAACAAGACAAAATAATTTCCATGGACATGAAACCAATATATGGTTTGGTAACATTTAGGTTGCAATTACATTACGGTAAGTCTTTGATTATATTTAATATCCCGTTAGGTTACAGTTAGGTCACGGTTAAGTTACAGTAAGGTTAAAGTTAAATCGCATTTGTTTTATGGTTAGAATAAGGATATGTTACAATAAAGTGAAGGCTAGGTTACATTTATGTTATATTTAATTTACGGCAAGGTACTGTTAAGTGAAAGTTAGGTTACAGGCAGGTTATGGTTACGGTAAAAAAGTTTACGGTTAGGAATTTATCTATAGAGTGGACATTATGCATGATTTGATTAAAAATAACACTTACTTTTGTTAAATGGCTCTGAAATTATAATACTACATACCAGCACTTTAGCTACGAGCGAGTATCGATTTCATTCATGGTATAGTCGGATTTAAGAGTGATATAATTAGTTTGAAGTTCAAAATATTTCACTTGGTATTTCTATGTGAAAAAAAAAAATTAGTTACGTGACTTAACAGTGATTTTTGATAAATATCAACACTTTAACACGAAAATCACGCAGTCGTTGGATACATATTCCCTCCCACATTTCTCATCGCTCATTTTGAGTATTTTTAGAGCTTAACATTAGCTGTTTTTTAAACCGATTTTTAACACAGTCAGTGGCCACGTATTTCAGACAATGCATTTCTGCATGTTTCGAGTTAATGATAAAATAATACAAATTTCAAGTTAGTTTTATATTGTTAATACGGACCCGGGCAACGCCGGGCGGGTCAGCTAGTATATAATATAATACTGTTGATTCATTTTATTAAAAAAATAAAGCACTTATATAAAAAAATAAACATAATTTAGAACAGTGGCTTATGTTCTGAATATTGCTTTTCTGTTTCAAATGGAAACGATTACTTCAAAAAACACATAAACGAATATACTTTTGATACTATACTTTGAACGAATATACTTTTTTGTTCCAAATGCTTCGCTAATGTTAAATGTATGATATGGAGAATAACTACATTAGCCAGTGTATTCCATTCTCTTCAGAAGGCCTCTCACGTAGTCTGCGAATTGAACGCCAGTATTTTATAACAAAAGAAAAAACATCATAGTGGGTATGTATAGCATTTGTGGTAAAATTAACGCTTGTAGTTTTTTTTGTTTTGCTCAATTTGAAAGAAAATATCTAAGAAAAAAATTTTTTTAAGACAATATTGATGTCCAGTTGGCAGACTATGTAAGAGCTCTGCTTTAGATAATATCTTCAAATTTCATTCAATAATTAAATGACATAAGTCTACAACTAAAAAAGTGTTTTTAGCATGAAAAAATCTATGGTGGTAACAGGAATTGTTTAAATGTATTCATTTCTTAATGAAGGGCAAATTGGTTCGGTTTCGAAAACCAGTTAAACATTTACAATAAAAAACTGAAAGCTGAAGATGTTCTGGACTTCAAGTATAATAACCGACTTTAAGCAGAAAAAAGCATCTTACTCAACAAAATCGTACAGAAAAACTACATCGAAAAAGTGTAAGGAGTAAAGTATTTATATGGAAATGCTTAATCAATGCAAAAAATTTTCCATTTGCCGAACATTGTTTTAAGTGTCATGGAACAGTCATTGCAAAAGCATCTGTAAAACAATGATCACGAGATATGCATACTTCAATTTTATTGCCAATCCGCATTGTCGTGCGCATACAAATCGCCTGACTTTACCTCATATGCAGTGCCATCTGCCGGTTTGATTTTAAGTTTTATTCTTTACTTTTTTTTTTAATTCGACTAAAAAATCCGATTGATTTGGCTAGATATTGGTAAATTTTTGTCTCATTTGGATCAGTGTTTCTTTTGTTATAGTGCTTTACTTTCTTTAAAAAAAACATCCTTATTACCCTAATATATTTTTTGTACTTTTTGTTGTCTGAGCGAAGCGAAATCTTTATACTCAGAGATACGTAACGATATTAAAAGTCAAAAAAATTCTTTCGTCAAGCAAATCTCTAAAAGTACTTGTCGGATTTTGATTCTGTTTGTACCAATAGGTACCTATGAAGGTAATCTGGTGAATGCACTACATACAAAAAATTTGTTCCAAATAGTTTGAAAATTATATTAAAAAAACTGATAAAAAAACACAATTTATTTGCATACGTCACAGAAATTTGGTGTGCGTGATTTTCATCAGCTGGATATTTTCGTAGATAACCGAATCAGTACATGGAGTAAATAGTAATCATTAACGCACTCAAAAATATTGAATGCAATAAAACATTTTAAAATTTAATCATGCCGGAAAATAAAACTGTTATTTTTTTATATTAAAAAAATGTCATAAAAACTTCGATTTTGAGATTTTGTGATAACATCTTAATAGCATTTTTTGATCGCTAAAAGAATGTTTTATATATTTCGCGTGTGAAAATTAGAAACAATTACGTTTTTAAACAAAAAGTTTCTTTTATGACATCATTTTCCCTTTATATTTATTTTTATTGCATGTTTTCTTTTAACTTATATTTTGTTTGTGTGTGGAAGTCAATTCTGGTCACTAATTTTTCGGCACGGATACCACAAGCGCATCAGATTTGGCGCAATTTTTTTCAAAGCCCATTTGGCGAAAACTCCGTTTTCAAATAACGCTTACATACACATTTTTAAATAATTTTCTATTTTCAAAAAGAACTTACAGTAAATAAAATAATAATAATAATTAATAACTATAAAAAAATACTTTATATAATTAAAAAAAGGAAATGAAAGTAAATAAACATTTTATGAGTAAATAAACAAATAATAAATAAATAAACCCGGGTTACCATCTGAGAAAAATGATGCCATTTTGACGCCAATTATGTACCATGGTGCATATGTGACATCTTTTCCCATTTTTCATCCATTTCCTGTTGGCATACAACTTTGAAATTTGGAATATGTATGCATACCTGGGAGCAATACTGGAATTAGACATTGATTTTTTTTTTTAATTCGATCCAAAAAGGGGCAACGGGGGCTATTTTTTAAAGATTTATACTGCATAAAGGAGCCATTTACCTATTTTTATATACAAGAAGAAGTAAGTGGTATGTAAAAACAATTATAGTATACATAAATAAAATACTTGAGATAATATACTAGAGATATAAGCACCGGGTTTGGCGAGATATTTTATGCCAATTACGCGAAAACATCGTTTTGATTACCAGATACATATAGCATGCTATAATAACACGTTATTTCTTTATATTAAAATGAAAAAAAGGAATAAACGAAATATTTTCTGTTATTAAAAAAAAAGAAATAACAATCAATAAATGATAATATTTTTAGAACAAACAATTTATTATAACATTTATATGATAACCAGCATGTTAGGCAACTGAACGCTATTTTGGCAAATATTAGGTACCTCGGTGTGTAGAGGGCATATATGTGCCATATTTATTTGTAAAACTGAGCATGAACGTTTACCAAGTGTGTTTTCATAGTCGCTTATATCTTTTTGCAACATAGCGCACCTTCCGAAGCCAAAACTGCACAAAAGAAAAAAAAATCAATATTTGCATTTTTTTTTTTCATGTAATACACATTTTGTAATCAGTAGGCTCGATAATCAGACCTCGTTTTTTTTATTTCAAAGATGATATTTCATACGACGTCTTTTTTGGATTCGTCGTTTTTCCATATTTGATAGTATGCGTCTACTCGTTTTGTAACTTTCTTCTTTATTAACAGCGACATTTGGATTTCCTATTTAAATAAAAATTATTCTCAATACAAAGAATTTTGTTAAAATAAATAAATGAATGAAATGCGGACATCTATTGCTCAAAGCACAAAAATTTTCCTATTGAGTTAATAAAAATCAGTAAAAACATAATTTTTATGGTATTACCATAAAGGTGATTTATGTAATAACAGAGTCATATATTATGTACGTTATGGATTAAGTATGAATATTTCTCCACCATTTATAAATAATAATAACAATATAATAAAATGCGGGCGGACCAAAGTCTATATTTGACTGAAAACAACAACCATTTTCTAAATGCTTTAAAAAGATGGCCAATGAAAAGTGATATTTCAAAAGTATTATGAAATTAGTTAAAAACCATTTATTTTAAACTAAATGAATAAAAGATTTATATTTTAATGAAATAAATGGGATTTGAAAAATTATTGGAAATTTATCACCATAGATGTATCAATATTACAATCAGTACTTTGTATGCAAAATGGAACAATTAGCAATACTTTTTGAACCCGAAAAATGGTCGTTGCTTTTTTTAAGGTTAAAAAGGAGGTTACGAAATATTCCTATACAGAGATGCCAAGCCCCCGCTTATTGCATAGCAGAATTTTCTTATAGGAAAAGTTAATTTTTAAATCCGCAGAATGTTCCTATTTAATAAAAGATTTTCTGTATTAAAATACCGGTATCCAAAATGCCGGAGACTTGCAGCTCTGCCTATAACATTTTAATTAATCACGGTACTTTTTTTAATCGGATTCAAATTTAGTGAAGACAACGTTTTTTGGCCAAAAGCAGCTTTTTTCCACATGTGTAACTACAACTCCTTGATGCTGAAATAAAATGTTTTGACTTATGCTATTATTGCTTCTTCTTATTTATTTATTTGAATTTTAAATAAGATGACTCAAAATCGTGTTTTTTAAATGTACGGAAAAAATGCATTTCGAGAGAGGGCGAAAAGAACAATATTTGGCGATTTATTACCTGCGTTTGGCTAAGTTTCTTACTACCTTGTATTTAATACTCTTCACAATACTTCGCTGTTATATGGACTTAGGCGCTTTTATAAAAAGTTTGACGTAGTTCGGGCTTAAGAAAGTGAGTATTTTACTGAATAATACAAATGAATGAAAAATGAATACTAAGAAATACTAATAAAAGAAAGCGTTATATTGATCTATGTATATTTAAAAATGCATCTGCTAGCACTAATTAGATAATTTATGTGTATATAATAGGAGATAAATAGCTTTTGATTCTGTATTTCTATGCTTTAAAGCATTAACGTTTGTGTGTTTTTCGTTATCATTGGGAATACCTAGCCGATTTAAAAAATAATGTGGGCAAAAAATGTTGGTAACTATCTTTGCTGCAAAATTTACTTTATTTTGCGTAGGAACAATAATCACCATTAATGCACGAGCAAAAAAAGTTCTAAAATTGAGAATTCTTTGATGTCAATATGACTAAAAATTTAAAATCTTTTTTTTTTTTTTTTTTTTTTTTTTTTTGGTGGCAACTTTTAGGATATAATATTCTCGTTATGAACGATTTCTAAAACATTCGACAATTTAATTTCACAAATTAAACATTTTTTTTCTAGAAAAAAATTTAAACCCAATTTATTGATAATATTGCAATTTCTAGGATACTGTTGGGGTCAGAAACTATAACTTTGGCATCACAGTAACTTATAAGATGTAAGTGCTCGTTTAGGACAAATTTTTAAAAAAGGATTTCTTAACTCTTATCGACAACCTCATTGCATCCGTGGAAAACAGATATTCAACATTATAAACTATTCGGACGGATTTCACACCGTATAAAATACACTCCATTCTCTTCAAACATAATAGTTTATGTTATTTATAGTTTCTCAAATCGGTGCGAAGCTTCTGTTTATGGTCATGACATCATTTCAAAGAGTTATATTTCCAATATAGGAAAATTTCGTGTTTTATTTTCTGTATTACTTTTAACATTTTGCATATTTCCAATTTTATATCCATGCATGGTTTGCTTTTCTTTTATAAAAATAGTATATGCAACTTTATATATAAGATTTTGTAATTCTATGATTCAATATGCTTATTTTCATCATATTTTATCACAATGAATGACCAATTAAAGGTAACATCTCATTTTCTTTACTTATCGCAAGTTATTAAATGCTTATTCTCAGCAATATCGCTCAGACTAATCCCTTTGAGGGAAGTCCTAGTAATTTTATATTATGTGTCATTTGATATGTCTCAGTTAAATGTATACCTATTACGTATTTACCTTTTACAGTTGTATTGTACTTATGTATAATTTTATTTTTATTTTATTTTGTAATAATTTTTGGCAATTTAATTATTGTTTGGCCAAACCATTTTTTTTATTTATATCTCTTTTGTATTTATTATATGGATGTCTTTTCATACAAAACCTGCCAATAGAGCTTTATAATTGAATTTGAAATTATCGATGGACATTTCTGAGGCCTTTCAAAGTGCTGAAGAGTAAAGTGACTTACTAAGTGACTTTCATTAGTTTTTAGCTCACAGGCTATCATAGCCTGAAAGCTTATGTACCCGTCCGTTCTGAATGTACGTTCGTACGTTCGTACGTGCGTAACGCGATAACTCATGATAAAAATATCGGATCCACTTGAAATTTTGTATATAGGTATATCCTGATAGGGCGCTTCCCTGATTAGTTTTTGGCGTTCATTCGATATGTATAAGAGGGGGGAACGGGGGGCTCTTGCCCCTCCCCTTAATTGATATGAATGGGTTTTTCATGTAGAATTAAAAGTTTTCGTTCAAAATTTAGATATAGGATAGTTTGATGAGGCAATTTCGTGACTGTTATTAAGTGTTCATTGAATAAGTATAAACATTGGGAACGGGGGCTCTAATGCCCCTCCCCTTAATTGATATAAAGGGATTTTCAAGCAGAATTGTCAGATTTCGATCAAATCTTTGAATAGTTACGGAAGTTTAATGGTTAAGTATAAAAGAGGGGGATAGCTCCTCTTAAATTATATAAATGCTAAATGGGTTTTTACACTATATGGCCATTGATTATTGGACACTTGCGATTTTAGACATTTTGTTAAATATCTAGAAAAATACATGAGGAATAATCTCGAAACCCTTAGTGTATAAATATAATAGTATAAGTCATACATATCCGTGAAGATTTTTTCCCGAAACTCCATAGGGGGCCGTCAACAAATTAAAAAAAATGAATATCTTTTGAATAACCCTGTCAAAACTAATGTAGCAAAAGCGCTCAAACTCTAGATTATGATTGAATGTCTTATTGTTATACGCCTTGTTAATTTTTATTGAAATAGCATGCATACTCGCAGAGTAATTAAGGTTTTTATAAAAATGTTCCCAAATTTTTCCAAGTTTTTGCCTTATAATTTTCAGAGTTCTTAATATAAAATAATATTTTTTTCAGAAAATATGACAAACAACATTGCACACAGTACCCTGTAATCTGAATTAAAAATTAATGAAAATTGTATACAAAATAGTTGGTTCACTAAATATTTTTTTACTGCGCATGCGTCAAGGATATCAAAATTTCATTTGCATATTATGTTAGCTAAATGTATAGAGCAACTTTTGTGAAAGTCACAAAATCATAACTTGAAAATTCTGAAAATAATCGTCAATTGAATAAGCTGAAAATCCATTATTCTCAAAATGAAGCAAAAACAAGAGGGGTTGTATCCATATATTCATTGATTAGTGCCAATACAGAATACACAATATGGGATATACTACTACATTTGGATAAAATCCCTAATTTTTTTGCTTCATTTTGGAAACAACGGATTTTGTCCTTTTTCTATAGACGATTGCTTTCAGAATTTTCAAGTTATGATTTTGAGACTTTTTCAAAAGTTGTTCTATACATTTAGCTAACATAATATGCAAGTGAAATTTTGATATATTTGACGCATGCGCAGTAAAAAAATATTTAGTAAACCTACTCATTTTTCGTACAATTTTTATTATATTTTAATTCTGATTACAAGATACTATGTGCAATGTTGTTTGTCATATTTTCTAAAAAAAATATTATTTTATATTAAGAACTCTGAAAATTATAAGGGAAAAACTTGGAAAAATTTGGGACCATTTTTATAAAAACATTAATTACCCTGCGAGTATGCATGCTATTTGCATAAAAATGAACAAGGCGCATTACAATAAGGCATTCAATCATAATCTAAAGTTAGAGCGCTTTTACTACATTAGTTTTGACAGGGTTATTCAAAAGATATTCATTCCTTGTTAATTTGTTGACAGTCCCCTATGAAGTTTCTGTAAAAAATCTTCACGGAGATGTATGACGTATACTATTATATTTATACACTAAGAGTTTCGAGATGATTCCTCATGTATTTTTCTAGATATTTAGTAAAATGTCTAAAATCGCAAGTGTCCAATAATCAATGGCCATATAGTGTATTAAGAATTATCCGATTTGCTCTGAATTTGGGATATAGATTTTTTATATGATAAAGCACGTTCTTGATAGTTTAGGAGGTTTAATGATGAAGTATAAAAAAGAGGAAAGGGGAGAGCTGTTTCCCCTTCTTAATTTTTTTTCGAATGAAATTAACCCTTGAAAATATAAGGCTTTAACGTACAATTAGTATTTGTAGCCTTTGAGCTCAATGCCATCAGTTTAACTGGGCAGTATTCTTTATTTATATGTTATATTCAAATGTTTTTTCTTCTCTTTCCTAAGAAATTTACAGTTTTATGCGCATGATCTTTTATTTTAAGATAAGTTTCATGCATTTTTATAATGTCACATCTTTTCAGCGCCACTTTGGCACCTACATTATTTATAACCATTCATTTATATTTTATATTAATATATACATATAAAACCCCTCCGTGTATAACAATTCCGGGGTCAACCTATCCACGAGAAAAAGAAACTCATTCACCAATGAAAACGTTTCTTAGTCGTAATGGAGCGTTCTCATTCGTCAGATTTACGGTGGGAGCTGGAAATGACGTCACTACATTTTACTTCGCTTTGAAATCTTTCCACGATTTCAAAAAGTACACTGTTAAAAATTTGACCCATTTGCTGCAGCGGCACTCCACAGCTTTTATAGAATATCTCTTTTATGACCAATGGGATTGCTCCATAACACAGTAAAGTAACCGTTTTCTATAAAAGCGGTGGAGTTTTAAAAGTGGAGTATAAAAGTTTTAATTAAAACTTTTTATTAAAGTAAGCGAAGGTGCGTTTTAAATGCAATATTGTTAAAATTTTTACATTCGGATTGCTTTAATCTTTTTTTTTTCTTTACAACCGTGAATGACTCTTGAGAATTTCAAATCTATAAAAAACATTGTGAAAAGTTACCTCCGATTTTAAAGGCAATCTATTTTCTGACCAATGAAAGCGTTCCATAGTTGTAATGGAGCGTTCTCAATGGTCAGATTTACAGTAGGAGCTGTAAATGACGTCACTACATTTTACTTCGCTTTGGAATCTTTTCACGATTTCAAAAAAAAATTTAATTAAAACTTTTTATTTAAGCAAACCGCGGATGCGTTTTAAATTTCATTATAATCCCCACCCCATCTACCAGATAGTTTTGCTATAGTTTTAAATGCAGATTTCTGTTGAATTTTTTTTTTTTTTTTTTAGATTTTTCCTTTTCAAGTTTAATCGCTGTATTTATCAAAATTGTTTCAGCCTAAATTGGCAATGATTGACCACAGTTGTTGTAATTTTTATCATCCTTTAAAAATGCAAACACGTCATTTTGACGGGCTATCTTCTAGTACATACATATACATAAATAATAAATAATGAAATTTTTTTCATTTCTGTTTTTAAATACCACGATGTTTAAAATATTTTTTGATAGATAATTTTAATAGGATAAAATTCTTAGCACTTTTTAAATTACAAATATTATTTTGAAATGCAAATATTAATAACGAACTTTTTAATTGAGAAATAAAATGAGTAAAATAACCCAGAACTTGCCTTTTGCATCATTAGACAAATTCTTTTAGTTTAAAGAGGAAAAAAAAATAAAACTCTTAATGGAGTTCTTTTTAATGCGAAACAAAAGACCAGAAAAAAGTAAAAGAAATTAATTTGTAACCAAAAAATAATATATCTGAAGAAATTAGTCGTTTAGTGTTGTTTAGTTTGATGCTTTCGTACTTCTCTCAGCTAAAGTAATTTAGTAAAGTGATTTGTTGACAATATCATCAGCTATGCAATTAGAGATTGGTAAAAAAATTTTAAATATAAGAGATTTATAAATATACTTTTTTGATTTTAATTGAGTTGAACACGAAACAAGTATAATTATTATTTTTCACCCATGAATGCAAAAAGAAATTTCAAATAAATGCCACTGGAAATAAATTGTCGTTTTTATAATTTATTTTTTGTTTATATTGTAGAATGTGTAATATAGAAAACGTTTAAAAAAAATTACCATAGCTGTAATTTATTAAAATAATTTATCCAATATTTTTATTTTAATGTGTTAATTTTATTTTAATGTGTTATTTTTATTTTAATGTGTGTTCTATTTCGCATTAAATAGAAAATGAAATAATTTTCTATTTAAAAAAATATATAAATAAATGCATAAATATTTATTGGCAAAAAATCTTATGTGTCTGAAAGTCCTACAAAAATTATGTAATGTTCAAGGATTGAATTGGATTCGAATACACGAATGTTTTTATATTCGTAATATTCTTTCTCTTCCCAAATGCCTTCCCCCCTTCCGTTAGAAAAAAAATTCTATATTCTTGAGAAGTATATTTAATTTTTCCTTACACCCATCATGTAATATATCATTAGAAATACCTTGAACCACTTTTTGAAATTTTAAATTCAGCTTTAAAATTCCCCTAATTTGACCCCAATACAGGCTCCATTATTTTTATAACCGTCATGAGATATGTAATTAGTAATCCCTTTGACAATTTTTTCATATTATGCACTTTCCATCCCGCACCCTTAATATTTTCAGCATCCGGAGATATTTTTCTGACATATTTGATAGGAATTTTTTTTTTTTGGTTATTTGTTCATGTATTCCTCTTAGTTTAATGTTTTACAATTTTATACTTTTTTGCTCACAGGCTACCAAAGCCTGAGAGCTCATGTACCCGCTCATTCTGTATGCACGTATGTATCTATGTATGTGTGTGTGCATATAACGCGATAAACCATGATAAAAATGCCCAATTAACTTGAAATTTTGGATATTTGTTCATTCTGATGAGGGCCTCTCCTTGATTAGCTTTGAGAGCTCATTGGATAAGTATGAAAGGGGGACAAGAGCCTAATAGCCCCCTCAATTAAGATAAATTGTTTTTTTTATGCAGAATTATCAGATTTCATTTAAATTTCAGATATAGGATCATTCTGATAAGGCGCCTCCAAGAATAGTTTTGGGTGTTAAGAGGGGGTAACCCCCCTTAATTTACACTAATTTTTTTCACGAAAAAAATTTCAGATTTTCGTCAAATTTTGGATATAGGTTCATTCTGATAAAGCACTTCCCTGATATGTTTTGGGAAATCATTGGATGTGTATAAAGGGGTGTCGGGGGCACTACCTTTCTTAATTTAGGCAAATGCTTTTTATGCAGAATTAAGTAATTTGACTCTATTTTCGGATGCAGTTTCATAGTGATAAGACACTTCCCTGACTCGTTGTAGGGTTCTTTCCATAAGTATAAAGGTAAGAAAGGGTTTCCCCCCCCCCTTCGCTTTAAATTAGATAAATATCATTTAATAGTTCGATACTATAAGATTCCCTTTAATGCACATAAGTATAAAGGAAGGAACAGAGGATAACTTCTTTTAAATTATATAAATCGGTTTTTATGCAGAATTATCCGGCATGATTTGAATTGGCTTAAGGTTTATTATATGATAAGGTGTATTCATGATTAATTTTGGGGGTTTATTAATTATATATAAAAGAAGAAAGAGGAGGAGGCTATATCCATTATATTATAATGTTAAATTATATATGTATTTTATTTAAAACTAATTCATTTTTAAAAACATCATTAATTGTTATTTTTTATCATTTTTAATATGTATTACATACATTTTTATCGATGTGATGATCTGAAAAATTATGTTAATTTGTGATTTTAAAGAAATATCATGTATATATTTTTTTAAAGGAAAGTTAGTGCAGCGATAAAATTACTATGTTTTTTTTTTTTTTAAATATGAAGCAAAATACATTAACATAACAATTAAATCACAACATATATCTTGAATGTTACAGATTTTTAAATTTGCAATATGTATAGCTTGCTTTGAGTTATTTTGTTTACTCATTTGTAATTTTTCTGCTTCTGTAAATATTTTATTTTATCTATTTAATTATAACTAGAGAGAGCATAAATCGTTTTTTAACGATCTTGGAATTTTCACTAGTCTATATATACACCAAGTTTTTATTCTCTTTAAATAAACGTGAAATGCTTAATAATTGTTTAAAAATAAATAAAATAAACAAAATAAATTAAATTAAAATTTAAGTATGTTAAAATTATAAATAGAGTACGATATTAACATTTTTAAGTGAGATTGTTAAACAAGAATTACGAGATTACTTATTCAAAAAAAAAAAAAAAAAAAAGAGAGAGAGAGAGAAAATGAAATACAGAACGTTTTGTTGAGAAGCCCTTAGCGTATGGATCAATATTATGACAACTGAGCCATGATCAATGAAGTACTTTCATTACAAAGTAATGTTTAGAATTATATATTTTTTAAAATACATTTGTCTACCTGTTTCTCCAAAATTAAAGAGAGTTGTATAAAATCGGTTGAACTTCAGAGCAAGGAGCTACAACTAAAAAGGAGAAAGCCGACCAAATTTGGTAGTCACAGATTTTGATTATATATATATATATATATATATATATATATATATATATATATATATATATATATTAGTTAAAATACCGCACGATCAATATTTATACTTCGTTTTCCTGTCTTTAGTCGATGGCCTAATTTATTGATTTTTATTTATGATTAGGCAAATAAATCATCTATTATCATCAAAAAATCATTTTTAAGATGTAAGCTGTACACAACGCCATAACTCTGTGAAGTAAATAACATTAAATATAATTTGTTTTAACTTAATCAGTTACATGTTTATTATGTTAGCGTAAAAAAATATCAAAGTTAATTTCAAGTATAAACAATAAATGATCTTTAACATATTTTTCATTTATTACATTAAAATAATTAATATTTACTGACACATACTAATTATGTACATTCAATCTGTAACTAAACAGTTATCAGAATAAATCAATTATCAAAACATAAGTTATTTAAAAAATTAGAAAGAATTTTCTTAAGTTAATTTTGTATCGCCTTGCATGATTTATTTATAGAATATTACATATAATAAAACAAATTATTATTGGTGCAAATAAGGCGCAAATTATTATTTTCTTGTGTATATGTAATGACTTTTATTTGGAGATGTAAAATGTCTTAAGTTAATGAATTTAGTCGAAAAACTCGTAATTGAATCCTTTTATTCAGAGCTCTGAGAATAGGTCCCATTCAAGTTCTCCATCTAATAAGCACCAGTCAGAGTAGTTTTTAATTAAGATCTGAAATTCAATAGAAGTTTTATGTATTCGCATTCAACTGTTATATTAAAATAAGCTTAAGTTGTAAGTGTCCTTATAAATGAAAATTTCTCTACAAGTTCATTTGAGTAAACAGAAGATGTTTATTTTTGGCACAAGGGTGTAAAAAATAATTTACAGTATGTTTCTTCGAATCATGATTTGCACATTTTAAGGAAATTATTTTTTAATATAAACCTAACTATGCATTTTTCATAATAATAATAATAATAATAATAATAATAATAATAATAATGTCAATGTTCCTTTTCAAATTAAATAGTTATCAGAAAAAATACCTTACCTAAACACATACATAAAAGTATTTAAATAGTTAGAAAGAATTTTCTTTAATTAATTACGTATCTATCTGCATGATTTATAAATTGAATATTACATATTATAAAACAAATTACACTAATGGCCATTAAAATTGCTACACCATGAAGGCAATATGCTACAGACGTAAAATTTAAACGAGAGGAAGAAGATGTTGTGATATGCAAATGATTAGCTTTTCAGCGCATTCTGACAAAGCAGGTGCGGGTAGCGACACCTACAGTGTGTTTAAATGAGGAAATTATTCAGCCGATTTCTCACACAGACATTGCATTTGAGTATTGTTGCTTGATGAAAAATTGTTGTGATGCCTCGTGTAAGAAGAAAAAATGCGTACCAGCATGTTCCTGACCTTGATAAAGGTTGAATTGTAGCATACCTGGATTGAGGTTTATCGTATCGCAGTATTGCTGCTCGTGTTGGTCGAGATCCAATGACTGTTCGCAAAATAAGGAATCGATGAATTCAAAACGGTGATACGGAACGCTGTACGGGATTTCAACGGCCCCCTATCACTAGCAGCCGAAAAGACAGGCATGTTATCCGTATGTCCGTAACGGATCCTGCAACTACGTCACGAGCCCTGAGTTAAGAACTGGGGCCATTTGCAAGAAAAAAAGTGTCTGCACGAACAGTTCGACGACGTTTTCAGTAGCATGGACTCTCAGCTGGCAGACCATGGCTACGTCTTTCCTTCACGCTGCGTCATAGACGAAAGCGCCTTCAGTGGTGTGATCAACGACGAACATGGGTGCACGAATGGCGAGGAATCGTTTTTTCAGATGAATCCAGATTCTATTTACAACATCATGATGGTCGTATTCGTGTTTGGCAGCATTGTGCTGAATGAACATTGGCAGCGTGCATTCGTCATCGTTATACTGGCCCATCACCTGGAGTGATGGGATGGGGTGCCATTGAATACACGTGTCGGTCACCTCATATTCGCACTGACGGCACCTTGAACAGTGCACGTTACATTTCTGATATTTTACGACACGTGCCTCTCCCTTTATTCAAGACCTGCGAAAACCTACGTTTCAGGAGGATAATGCCCGACCGTATGTTTCCGGAATTGTACGGACTTTTCTTGATACGGAAAATGTTCGGCTGTTGCCCTGGCCAACACATTCTCCAAATCTCTCTTCAATACACTGTAAAAAAATTCAAAAGGTTACTAAAAAGTTTTTAGTAAATTTGTATTCCATTATTTATTCCATTTTAGTAACCATTACAAACTTTTTTTTTTGCAAGTGAAACAAGCATTTCTTTTGTATACTGAACAAAAGAATTTTTTGTATAACTAACTTAAAAATTTTTAGTATGAACCATTAAGCAATATTTAGTAATAGCTCCAAAATGATTTTTAATAACCTTTACGTGCGCCCAAGGGCAGGAGCTTCCTTCGAGCTGCATCCAGACTTCTGAAACGACAGATTTTTCGGCAAAACCGCAATAGATGGCAGCACCAAATATTGCTACCTGCTCCGACAGGATTTTCATAATCCCTTTGTTAACGAGTACTCACTCTACATACATTCGGGGCGTATTTGGCTGTGTCCAGCATCGAACCCGGGGCCTTTCAGCCTGGAGTCCGTTACTATGACGACTATGCTATCAAGGCCACACCAAGTGAGTTTTAGTAATAGCTATTAAAAATATAAAACTATTAACTCTATTCATTGCTAACTTTTTCGAGTAATTCTTACTGATTTTCTAGTAACCGACTAAGATTACTAAAAATGTTTTAGTAATTACAAGGATCACTAAATTTTTTTTATTAGATCGAGCCTTTTTTTTTACAGTGTAGAAAAAGTCTAGTCAATGGTCGCCAAGTGACTGGTTCATAACCATACGCCAGTCACTACGGTTGGTGAACTGCGGCATCGTGTTGCAACTGCATGGAAATCTGTAACCTGTACATGCCATTCAATCTCTGTTCGACTCAATGCCTAGGCGTATAAGAGCTTTTATAACTGCCCGAGGTGGTTATTCTGGGTGCTGATTTTTCAGGACTATGCCCCAAATTTCTTAAAAATTTAATCACTTGTTATTTTTATCATAATATATATGTCCAATAAATATAATTTTATTATCTGCATTTCTTCCTGGTGTAGCATATTTAATGGCCATTAGTGTATTGATGGTACAAATGCGGTATAAAATGTTAGTCTGTTGTGTGAATCTGTTGTTCTAAACTGTAATACACAATATTAACCAGCGAGTAGTCGCGACTTTTTTCACAACATCATTAGTCGCGCTCGGTCTTTTCGCCGCTGCCCCCCTGCACACCAAATATGCAAAATAAGAAAACGTTTTCACCTAATATAAGAAAATAATATTTCATTGAAGATATAAATTTGCAGTTTTCTTAAGTTAGGCATTTTATACGTGAGATCTGAAGTAATTGGAAAAAGTATAAGTGAACTGACATTAGTGATTGTTCCGTAGACTTTTTCGCCAATTTCAACTTTGTTTCTAAAAATGTACCGGAAAGAAAAACGGAGGTGTCCTGTTACTTCACTAATGTGGTCGAGAAACCTTCAAAGTCAGCTACATGGTGGATCTCCGTTGTATTTGTAATGTGATACAAGTTAGGAGAAGTTAAGTTATACGGGCGGCAAAAAGACCGACGCGCGACTACTGACGGGTTAATAAATCTTCTGAAAGATCTTGTGTGTAAACAAAATATATTTAATTTTGGTATGAAGATAAGAAAAATAATTAACAGTATGTCTGATTGAATCATGATTTATGCATTTTAAAGAAACAGTTTTTAAAAATCATTGTGCGCGCGGCAGCGCGCTACAATAATATGATTGAGCGATGGTGCACACGGATTTTTCAATTTTTCTTTTTGCAATAACTAACTAAATACGTATCCAATTTTGATGATTTTTTTTTTTAAATGTTCGTCTGACCAAGAAGCACAACATAGCACAAAAATTATTTTTTTTTATGGCATACTGTAGGTGTACTGTAGAGTATTCTGAAAATCGGACAAAAATTTTGTGTCACAGCACTTTTCTCGAAAACTACTAGAGATAAAAACTTAATTTTTTTTTAAACAAATGACAAACTTTTTATCCCGGGGAGTCATCGAGAAAACGTTATTTCGCTGGGCGGTTTTTCTGAAATTGCGTATTTTCCAAACTTGGTCATAAATGGGTATATCTAACGTTCTATTGCAGATAGAATGTTGCTGTAAAGTTTATTTTAAAGATTTTGCGATGCTAATTAATCCTGCAAAAATTCATAGCTTTACGTTAAACAGTTTTTTTACAAGATGAAATAAAAGAATGGCAGTCATCAATCTAAGGTACTTGTGATCATCGGAGAGAAAAACCAGTTACACCATTCGATTAAGCATAAAAAAATACAGAATGCTTTTTTTTCTTTTATTTTTAACTTAATTTTTTAACGAATTATGAATTTTTTTGAAATTTTTGACATGCTGATTTTTGTCATTTTTTAACACTAGAACGCCCGGATGGAGTCGATTCGACTCCAATCATGTAACTAAATTTCAATTCGAACCAGAAAAATTTTCTTGAAATAATTTAAATCTAATCCACGCAAATTTACGTTAAATAAATCAATTAAATAATTTTGGAATAAAAATTCTGGTGAGAAATATTATTTTCAAACTTGAGTAGAATTTCCGGGCGTTCTAGTGTTAATGAATCATTTACTGAATAATTATGCACGGTGTCTAGCCCTAGTGGCTGTTAAATTTGATTTTTAATTTTAAATTAGGCAATTTTTTGCACCATACCAAATTTATATTTTATCCATTTTTTTCATTTATTTATATTTTGTTTTTAGCACAATGGCATCAATGGCAAAAATGCCTGGCATACCTGTCAAATATTGGGGCCCTGTACTTTAACAAAGTGTATTTACTATAAGTATATACCGTATTTATTCTAATAGAATGCGCCCTCTAATAGAGCGCGTCTTCTAATAAAGTGCGCACCTTGGTGCTGATTGAAAAAATAAATATACGGAAACGATATAGTAGATAAGTAGAAAACGATTACTTAAATGCATTATCGAGGATTCTCATCGATCAAAATAGAGTTATTCTATCAAAGCGATGGAGTGGCGATGCAGCAAAAGTTTCAAATTTTGAACAATATACCACTCCTGTAAACTATAGCGCCAAGGATATGCACACTGTTAAAAATCTGCTGCATTTTGCTGCAACGCACTCCCCTGCTTGTATAGAAAACGGTTACTTGGCCGTGAAATGGCGCTTTCTCATTGGTTGGAATAGAGATATATACAAGTGGTGGAGGACGTTGCAGCAAAATGCAGCAGATTTTTAACAGTGCACTGTTAAAAATTTGATCCATTTGTTGCAGAGTCACTCCACAGCTTTTATAGAATGTCTCTTTATGGCCAATGAGAATGCTCCATAACACAGTAAAGCAATCGTTTCCTATAAAAGCGGTGGAGTACGTTTTTAATAAGTCCGTAATAAATACGGAATAAGAAAACAAAGAAGCATGGTTTTTGTATCAAACTTTACTCTTGCATAAAAAAAGTTCCTGTTTTTGGCAAAAATAATGGATATTTGAATGAAAAATCTATTCTTTGGAAGAATTTATTATTTTATTCACTTTAGTAAAAAACTGATTTTTTTTTTTTTTTTTTTTTTTTTTTTTTTTTGAAAACCACCGTAGAATTTTGGTATAGAAAAACCTGTTTAAATTTTTTTTTTTTAATTTGTAACACCAGAGTATTAGAGTATGTAGCCTTTTTTAATTTCAATACAAATAAGATTTTGTTTTCTATATATAAAATACAAAACAAGTTGTGCAGTATCCCTATGGAATATGGAAAAATAGAAGGACTAGTGAAAAATGCTCCAAGGAGCAGTGCAAAAGCAGAATATGATTTTAATTGAGCATTAAAAAGTAATGGACAAGTGCTTCTGTTAATTACTGAGCATGAGGAAGGATAAGGGATCCCTTCTTGGCTACAACTCACTTCAATGCCAACTTTGAAAAAATCATATTTGCGCTTTTTTCGTGAAAACAAATCAGTCGCAGTTACTATAAAAATGTATAGTGTAAAGACGTAACCATTAAAGATGCAGCTTAATTAGACATAAATATAAAGGAAGGCGACATAATGCCAGATACCTAGTTCCTGCAGGTATCACATTCATGCACTGCCACCAAGCATACCCTAAGTGTATAATTGCACAGAAAATTGATTTGTAGTATAGTGCAGAGTGAACAGTGCAGTTAACATCAGAGATGTAGTACAGGCTATACGCCGCACACCTTCTGGACTTTTTTAATAGAACACCATATACCCTCTGTTTTTCAAGAAAGCTTATAGTATACACATTCTAGAATATCCCTCTGCTTAGAGCATATATCTTATGTTATTTTTATGACTACACCCCTGGTTAACATCTAAAGCACGGTGGAAAATTCTACTAAAGAACCGCAAATTTCTTTTATATGGAAAAAGCGCAAATATGATTTTTTCAAAGTTGGCATTGAAGTGAGTTGTAGCCAAGAAGGGATCCCTTATCCTTCCTCATGCTCAGTAATTAACAGAAGCACTTGTCCATTACTTTTTAATGCTCAATTAAAATCATATTCTGCTTTTGCACTGCTCCTTGGAGCATTTTTCACTAGTATCAATCTGCTTATGCGTTTTTTGAAAAATAAATAAATAAATAAATAAAGGGGACGCAAACATTTGTAAATTTCCACGTGAGTGAGAAAAATCCAGGCAAGATTTTTATTTTATTTTATTTTGTTTTATTTTTTATCCCGCTTGGGATTTTGCTAGTGTTATGGTTTACTCACCAATTGAAAATTTGTGTTAAAAATTGATATAATGTCACATTCTTTTAAATTTTAGAAAATATGAAATTATGTATTTATGTATGAAAATTATTTAAATTAGCAACTTACTTTTAGAAAAGTTGTTTGGTTGGTTCGTCAGTAATTAATTAGCCGAAACACAAAAATGAACAGGCTGCACCACACTAAATAAAGGAAATAAAATACACGCCGCCACACACATGTACATAATGCTATAAATCTGTGAAGTAAATAATATCAAACATAATTAGTCCTAAAATAGTAAATTTCATGTGGGTTATGTTATCGTAAATGATATCAAAGTATAAGTAATTAATGTATAAATAATTAATAACCTTTAATATATTTATTTATTTATTATATCAAAATATTTAATCATTATTAAGATTTACTAATATATATTAGATGTGTACATTCAACCTTTCACTAAATATTTATTAGAACAAATGAATTACCTAAATACATTTATTTCGATAAGATAACTGATTAATATTTTAAAACATTAGTAAGAATTTTCTTCAGCTAATGATGTATCACTTTGTATTATTTATAAATAGAATATTATATATTATATAACAAATTATTTATGTTGGAAATAGAGCGTAAATTGTTAGTCTCTTGTGTATCTCTCTTCCTCTAAACTGTAATACAAAATATCCATCAAACTTTTGACAAAGAGTAAACTGTCATGTAATGACTTTTTCATCGGAGTTGTAAAAGATCTTAAGTTAATGAATTTAGTTGAAAACTCGTAATTGAATCCTTTTATTCAGAGCTCTCGGAAATCTGATAGGTTACATTCAAGTTCTCCATCCAATAAGTATCAGTCAAAATAGTTTGTAATTAAGATATGAAATTCAATAGAAGTTTTATATATTCGCATTAAACTGATATATTAAAATAAAATTAAGGTATAAGGGTCCTTATAAATGAAAAATTCCCAGGAAATTCCTGTGAGTAAATAGAAGTTGTTTATTTTTGGCACAAGGATGTGAAATGTTCTTTACAATGTATTTCGTCGAATAATAATTTTCACATTTTGAGGAAATGTTTTTTCAAAAATATAAATCTATTTATGCGTTTTTCAATAAATAAATAAATAAATAAATAAATAAAAATAAAGGCAACGTTAGTAATTATAAACTTCTATGTGAATGAGAAAAATCTGAGACATGAATTTTTTTTTCACTCACTTGAAATTTTACTACTGTGGTGAATTATTTTGCAAATGAAAAATTGTGTTAAAACTTTATATCACTTACCCGCAAGAAAATGACGCATCTTGAAAAAAGTTAATTACACGGGACATAAAAAAAATGTACGTGATTCTACTGCAACATGAAATAATAGCGCATAAATATGTATGCAAGAATAAAAACGGGCATAAAAGCATAAAATCCTGAAGAATAAGACGTATGATGAGCGCTGGAGAATTTTACATCCTCACATTTACCCACCCCTTTTCTGTGGTTCCAAATGGACTCGTAGCGTAATAATGGAATTTCCAATATACACTGGTTTCCAAAAATTAAGGAAAAATGACAAAAATAGCGATAACTCGTTCAAAAAGAAAGCAGTCCGTATGAAATGTGCATATGTTGTTAAATAAAAGATGCTGAATTAAAATACCAAATGCAAATTAGTGGCGCTGCAATCGCAATGTGTCATCCGTGAGGCACATAAAAATGCACGTTAGAGAGCAAGGCTGCAGTTGTCGCTGTGATAGTTATATTATAAATCTAGGATAGCCAATTCATTACAATGACCTCGAGGCATCATTTGCCCGCAGAACTGCGATTTAAAGCTAATGGGAGACTGGAAGCAGGACAAAGTCAGACTGGGGTGGCTAGATAGCTAAATGTGAGTCCTTCGGTGGTTCTTAGGCTTTGGCAACAATTTCAAACCACTGGTTTGGGTTCAAGAAGGTTCAGCCAAGCATGGCCAAGGATTTCGACAAGCGCCGATGACCGATATTTGCAGTTATGTGTACGAAGGAATAGAACCGTAACCCCATCTCACCTTAGATCCTGCCATGCTGCAGCCACTGGAAGGTTGGTGTCAATGTCTACTGTGCGTAGAAGGCTTCACGAAGGTGGACTTTACGCAAGGCGACCAGCAATTTGTGTGCCGCTCACCTCACGCCACCTTAGGGAACGTTTGATGTGGGCACGTCAACATGTCCACTGGCCGGTTGATCAATGGAGGCGTGTTCTCTTCACGGATGAGTCCCGGTTTAGCCTCGAAAGCGATATTAGGCGCTGTTGGATTTGGAGAGAACAGAGAACACGCTATTATCCATCAAACATTCGTGAAAGAGATTCATACAGATGAGGCAGTGTCTGCGTTTGAAGTGGTGTCTCTTTGGGTGGACGCACAGACGTCCATGTCTTTCCACATGGAACCGTGAATGCTCACGTCTATAGAGATGACATCCTTGATGCTTATGTTCGACCTTATGCCGGTGCAATAGGTAATGATTTCCTGTTACAGATCGACAACGCTAGATCGCACAGGGCTCGCATCGTGGAAGATTATCTTCAGCACCAGACAACTGAGCAAATGGAATGGGCATCTCGATCACCGGACTTCAGTCCCATCAAGCATGTTTGGGGTGCTTTAGCGAGACGTGTAGCTGCTCTCAATCCCCGTCCTCTGACCCTTGCCACGCTTACAATTGCTTTGGAAGAGCAATGGCTCTTACTTCCCAGCGAACTCATCGACCGCATAATTGACAGTATGACACATCGCTCTAAGTGCTGTATTGATACTAATGGTGATCATACAGCATATTCAAGGCACTTTTCCTATACCAAACTGGAAAAATGATTTTGTTAATTTTATAATTATGCTATTTTTTGAAACACCATAATTGTATGGTAATTTCTTTTCATGTTATTTTATACCTTACTATGCTTTGCATATTACGGCTGAGTTTCATTAAAATCTACATGTAATACTTTGAATTATCGCTATTTTTGTGATTTTTCCTTAATTTTTGGAAACCAGTGTAGTTACTTTTATAAAACTTGTTGTATAGCAAGACGCACCAATGATAGCCATATTAGTGGAATATAAAGTCCTTCCGGCAGTAAGCCCCACCAGTGACCGAGAGGTTTGGACCTCTCAACTGGTAGACGGCAGGTGCTGGGCTCTAACCCAATTGCGGCCGTCGGCCTAACCGTTCGGAGTTTTCGTGTTTTTCTTCGAGCCTTGCGTAAATACGGGTTAGGTTCCCTTAGAAAGACCTGCACGATGGGCACTCCCCGCTGGGCCTATATCCCTAGCGTAGATAATTGGCCGACAAAAATACACACCAAACACCTTCCGGCAGTATCGGGAAGAAAAGGTAGCTTTCATGGACCTTATTTATTTATTTATTTATATTAAATTAAGTTAAATTATTCAAATATACGAAGCACAGATTAGTGGAACCCGATTATATAAGATTGAATACTAGTTTTTGTCAATACTGAATATTAATGCGAATTTTTAGAAATTAGTCAGCTTTTATTGAGAGATGGTTTTATTTTAAGCGATTTATAAGATCGCCAAATTCCACGATATCATGAAGCGTATGCCATTTTAAAACAGCATGATGGATAAAATAAACATTTGAGCTTGGTCGAAATCTAAATTCATGTGCATATGCACACTCACATCGAAATCGATTAATGCGATTAATAACTACGAGTGTAGTCGCGGGCAAATTGATTTTTAAAAAATGTCACCCACTTTAGAAATTCAAACTGCTATATCTCAGGCATTTTTTACGGTAAAAACAAAACAGAAAATACTCTTGAATTCATATATTAACATCAAACACTTCAGAAATAACCATTTTTCAATTTTTATTTTTTGTTTGCACACCATTATACATTTAAAAGATTTTTGACAAACTTAAATGGTCGCTATTTCGAAACAAGATGGCGAATAAAGTTGCATAGTGAACTCGGTCAAGACATATTTATGTACACACGGAGTTGTATCCAAATCAGTTTATAATATGCGTATTATCACGTGACAAAAATCAGACCGTTTCAAAATGTCAACCAAACTGGACATTGAAAGTACTATAAATTAGCCATTTTTCTAGTTATATATGAAACAAAAAAATGCCCTGGAATCTTTGTATCAAGGACAAACACACAAAAGAAAAATCTTTTTTCAATTTCTTACTTTTTTGTACCTAATTTCAAGATTTATATATTAAAAAAATAATATTATTTTGCCATTTTGAAACAAGATGGCGGATGGAACTGGCCAGTGAACTCCGTCTAAACATCGGTATGTACTATATACATTCCAAGATACGTCTAAATCTGTTTAAAAATACGCGTGTTATCACTTGACGAATATCAGATCATTTCAAAATGTGAGCAGCACTAGAAATTAAAAGTGCTATAACTCAGCCATTTTGTAAGATACAGACAAAACTAAAAATTTTCTGGAATCTTTGTATCAAAGTCAAATGCATAAAAGAAAAATATTTTTTTCATTTTTCACTTTTTTGTACCTAATTTAAAACTTTAAATTAAAAAATTAAATGGCTGCCATTTTGAAACAACATGGTGGATGGAAATGACTAACGATCTCGATCCAGACCTCAGTATATACTATGTACGCACCAAGTTAATCCAAATCGGTTCACAAACATGTATGTTACAAAAAGACAAAAACCAGATGGTTTCAAAATGTCAGCCACACTAGAAAATCAAAGTGCTATAACTCATCCATTTTTTAAAATACAGTCAAAACTAAAAATGTTCTGGAATCTTTGTATCAAAATCAAAAGCATAAAAAAAATCTTTTTAAATTTTTCACTTTTTTGTACCTTATTTTAAATTTTAAATTAAAAAAAATTAAATGGCCGCCATTTTGAAACAACATGGTGAATAGAACTGAATAAGGATCTCGGTCCAGACCTCAGTATATACTATGTACACACCACGTTAATCCAAATCGGTTCATAAACACGCGCGTTATGAAGTGACAAAAACCAGATGGTTTCAAAATGTCATCCACACTAGAAATTCAAAGTGCTATAACTCACTAATTTTTTAAGATACAGACAAAATAAAAAGTGTTCTGGAATCTTTGTTTTAAGTTCTAACACATAAAAGAAAAATATTTTTCAACTTTTTTTTTACATTTAATTTTAAAATTTTAATTTTTATCTTGCCAAAGAACTCGGTTGACACATTTGTATGTACTATGTGCATGCCAAATTTTATTCAAATTGGTTTATAAATACGATAGTTATAGATACGATAGATATTCACCCCCAGACCCCAATCCACCCTCCGTTGAAATTATGCATATATATATACAGCTCATATTCAAAATATTAGAATAATTGAGAAAAAGTAATAAGAAAAAGTTATTTGTCATTTATTTATTTTTTATACTAAGTAAATGCAATTAAATTTCTTATAAATTAAATCTGAATGTTTAGATAAGATTTTAACATTTATAAAATATAAAATACAGCACAATAAATTAGGTGTACAGCTTCCTTAAACACACCAGAATATTAGAATAAAATTTAGATTGGTTCAAAATATTAGAATATTTTATTTTACGCAACAATATTACCTTATGAATATGAAGTAAATGGTAATTAATATTTTGTAGCATCCCCTTTAGCTTTCATAACAGCGTACTTTATACAAGGCAAGATCTTGCATACTTTATACAAGGTGTTTACAAACATTTCTATCAATATTAGCCCAAATAGACTTTATACGTGCCACTAACTCAGTTTTACTTGAAGGAGGATTTTCTTGAAGTTTTTTCTTCATTATACCCCATAAGTTTTCGATGGGATTAAGATCTGGTGAATTTGGTGGCCAAGGAAGTACCTTAATGTTGCGTTGGCGGAACCAATTCTTAGTTGACACCGAGGTATGCGGGGACGCTAAATCTTGTTGAAAGATGAAATCATCTTCAAATAAATCTTCTGATGATGGAATCATGTAATATTCTAAAATTTCTTGACATATCAGAGAGTTAACCTTTTCGTAGACGATGCATAACTTTCCAGGTCCTTCTGCACTCATACATCCCCAAACCATGACACTTGCAGCAAATTTTACGGAACGTTTAAGGCATTCTTTATCAAATGCTTCTTGCTTCATTCTCCAAACTCGAATACCTTGATTACCATATGAAACACAAAACATACTTTCATCACTAAATAATATATTTTTCCAATCTTCATTGCTCCACAAACGTCTTGATTTACACCGATTCAATCTTATACGCTTTTGTCTTGCAGTCATGAGAGGATTTGTTTTCGGTACACGAGATTCAAATTTAAATTTATGGAGACGTCTTAATGTTGTCGATGTAGAAACTTCAACTCCTTTTTCTTTCCATTTTCGGTGCAAGAATCGCACAATTTTAAAACGGTTTTTCTTAACTATACGCTTCTGTTTCCTGTCATCTCTAGCAGATGTTTTTGGTTTTCGGCCACCATTTCGGCGATTATTTTGAAATTTTCCAATTTTTTAATATTGTGTTAGTATTTTACTAACGCTCGATTGCGAACAATGTAAATAATTCGCTATAAAACATTGATTTTTACCGTGCCGATACAAATCAACCATACGAAGTTTAGTAGATTCAGGAATATCACTCACACGGCCCATTTTAAGACGAAAAAGAAACAAACTGCAAAAAAGAATACTGATTTTAAATAAAATAGTCTGAATTTAATAAATGATGCCACCAGTTAAGAATTGGTAATAAATAATTAAAGGAGAATTAATGTGAAATATTCTAATACTTTGAACCACTTGAATAAATATTCTAATATTTTGACTTTTCAAAATAATTTTTTTTGCAATTAATCTTTTCAAAAATGATATTAAATTTAAGATAACAAGTAAGTTTAATCAACAATAAGTTCTTAATAAAAATATCGTTTGCATATTTTCATTAAAAGACAATTAATTACCAAACGATATTTTCAATTTCTAAAAAAAATGTAATTATTCTAATATTTTGAATATGAGCTGTATATATAATATACAAATATAATATATTCAACGAAGGGTGGTATATTATATTTGTATATTATATATATATATATATATATATATATATATGTATGTATATGCATATATATATATATGTATGTATATGTATATATATATATATATATGTGTGTATATATATATATATACTATATATATATATCTATCTGTGTGTGTGTGTGTATGGATAAATATATATATATGTATGTAATAAAAAAAATTTTGCCCTTTCTGAGCTTTTAATTCTAACTTTGTGGAACATACTTTTAAATCTTAGTTTCGTAATGTATTAATATTTTAACAGCTTAAGTTCTTTTTCTTATTTTATTTCACTTAGTAATAATCTATTGCTTGTTTCTCAAAAAGAGCGGGAAAACGATTTCGTAATTTTCTTTCAATGTAGAGTCTATTTTTCATTTTCGAATAATTCTCGAGATTTTAATTTTATTTGTTATTCAGATCGTCTGCCGGTGTGTTCTTGCGCCTGTGTGTCAGGTTAGTCTATTCCGCGACAGTATGAAGATCTTACGGGAGGACACGCCCCCGTCTGCCAATCAGAGATGGTGATATCTGACGTCGTAGCCTTGAAGTTAATCCTAATTGGATATATAATTTAGTGACGTGGTCTGGGAAGGGGCTAGTTTTTTCGTGAAGTTCCGGAGTTTCATTCTAGGTTGGAAGAGCGAGCAGAATGCAACTGACCTTTGAATTAGTAAGACGCACGTTTAATTTTTCAGATAAATTGAAATATCTAAGGATGTATCTTTAGTTCACGAAGGTTGTTGTATTCGATGTGTGCAGCGATGGAATAACTTTGCCTTTTTTATGAGTTCAAATAAATATGAAGTCAGAGACTGAGTGACTTAATTTTTATGGGGAAATACCCAAGACACCAATCCACTGCTTGTTATCATACCATTACGGCTGCTTAAAATGCTAGTAGTGCTTAAGGGAATGGAGATGGAACTTTAGTTGGAATACCACCAACAATAATATTTTTTTTTTCGTTACATGTATATAAATAATATATATATATATGTATATATATATAAGACCATTAATAGTAAACAATATTAACCATTTGAATTTAATAATAGATAAAAATTTTGAACTTGAGGAAAAATTTAAATTTATACGTTGTACATAAATATAGTACATACATGCATATATGTATATACACACACACATATATACACTATATTGCCATTGATTATTGGACACTTGCGATTTTAGACATTTTACTAAATAGCTAGAAAAATGCATGAGGAATCATCTCGAAACTCTTAGTGTATAAATATAATAGTATACGTCATACATCTCTGTGAAGATTTTTTACCGTAACTCCATAGGGGACCGTCAACAAATTAAAAAAAATGAATATCTTTTGAATAACCCTGTCAAAAGAAATGTATCAAAAGCGCTCAAACTCTAGATTATGATTGAATGCCTTATTGTAATACACTGTGTTCATGTTTGTGCAAATAGCATGCACACTCGAAGAGTAATTAAGGTTTTTATAAAAATGGTCCCAAATTTTTCCAAGTTTTTCCCTTATAATTTTCAGAGTTCTTAATATAAAATAATATTTTTTTCAGAAAATATGACAAACAACATTGGATACAGTATCCTGTAATCAGAATTAAAAAATAATAAAAATTTTATGAAAAATGAGTAGATTTACTAAATAATTTTTTACTGCGCATGCGTCAAAGATATCAAAATTTCATTTGCATATTATGTTAGCTAAATGTATAGAGCAACTTTTGTAAAAGACTCAAAATCATAGCTTGAAAATTCTGAAAGTAATCGTCTATAGAAAAAGGACAAAATCCGTTGTTTCCAAAATGAAGCAAAAAAATAGGGATTTTATCCAAATGTAGTAGTACATCCCGTATTGTGTATTCTATATTGACACTAATCAATGAATACACTATCTACCAAAAAGTATTTGTACACTTTCAGTTTTTGACATTTTGTCAAATATTTAAAAATATACTGGTCGGATTCTTCTGGAACTTCAGAAATATAAAGATTATGTTTCACTTTATATTTATTTACATTCATTTGTTAAGCGGGTAATTAGGGGGCCGGCAAAAAAACAAAGAATAATAGAAATATTTGGGATCGCCCTGTACATGAAAATGCACGAAACGACTTATCGCTTTAGAATACAAATATATGAATACAGTAGAATATGTACACTAATTTTTGTGAGAATAGCATGTATATTTATGGCGATAGAGCGATTTTTTTGAAAAATTCAAAAAATTCTGGTATGTTTTTTGTTTATATCATGCTGGGTTTTTGACCAAATTTAACGCAAATTTCAGAAAAATTGGCAAAATGCAGTAGAAAAAATGTAGCGCAATTGGAATATAAATATATTAAATATTTTATGAAATATGAGTAGTTTTATGAAATAATTTTTATCTGCGCATGCGCGAACGATAAAAACAATTCTTTTACATCATTTAATAGTCAATTCTATGGAGTAACTTATAAAAAAAATCCAATGAAATATCGTGAAAATTCAAAAAGATATCATTATTATAAGTAAGCTGTTTTTACATTGCTCTCTAAAAACGGCTGAATGATAAGGGATTCTCCACAAATTGACATTTTTTATTAACTGACTTTTAGGAAAAAATTAGTACTATTTAATGAATACAATATTGCTGCTAATAAGTATCTTGACACCTGTGATAGAAAAAGAACAGGGCTTTTATTCTTTTCCATCACATATGTCAAGATACTTATTAACAGAAATATTGTATTAGATATTGTATACATTAAATACTAATTTTTCCCTAAAAGTCAGTCAATAAAAAATGTCAATTTGTGGAGAATCTCTTATCATTCAGCCGTTTTTAGAGAGCAATGTAAAAACAGCTTACTTATAATAATGATATCTTTTTGAATTTTCACGATATTTCATTGGATTTTTTTTATAAGTTACTCCATAGAATTGACTATTAAATGATGTAAAAGAATTGTTTTTATCGTTCGCGCATGCGCAGATAAAAATTATTTCATAAAACTACTCATATTTCATAAAATATTTAATATATTTATATTCCAATTGCGCTACATTTTTTCTACTGCATTTTGCCAATTTTTCTGAAATTTGCGTTAAATTTGGTCAAAAACCCAGCATGATATAAACAAAAAACATACCAGAATTTTTTGAGTTTTTCAAAAAAATCGCTCTATCGCCATAAATATACATGCTATTCTCACAAAAATTAGTGTACATATTCTACTGTATTCATATATTTGTATTCTAAAGCGATAAGTCCTTTCGTGCATTTTCATGTACAGGGAGATCCCAAATATTTCTATTATTCTTTGTTTTTTTGCCGGCCCCCTAATTACCCGCTTAACAAATGAATGTAAATAAATATAAAGTGAAACATAATCTTTATATTTCTGAAGTTCCAGAAGAATCCGACCAGTACATTTTTAAATATTTGACAAAATGTCAAAAACTGAAAGTGTACAAATACTTTTTGGTAGATAGTGTATATGGATACAATCCCTCTTGTTTTTGCTTCATTTTGAGAATAACGGATTTTCAACTTATTCAATTAATGATTATTTTCAGAATTTTCAAGTTATGATTTTGTGACTTTCATAAAAGTTGCTCTATACATTTTGCTAACGTAATATGCAAATGAAATTTCGATATCGTTGACGCATGCGCAGTAAAAAATTATTTAGTAAACCAACTCATTTTGTATACAATTTTTATTATTTTTTTATTCTGATTACAGGGTACTGTGTGCAATGTTGTTTGTCATATTTTCTGAAAAAAATATTATTTTATATTAAGAACTCTGAAAATTATAAGGTAAAAACTTGGAAAAATTTGGGACCATTTTTATAAAAACCTTAATTACTCTGCGAGTATGCATGCTATTTGCATAAAAATGAACAAGGCGTATTACAATAAGGCATTCAATCATAATCTAGAGTTTGAACGCTTTTGCTACATTAGTTTTGACAGGGTTATTCAAAAGATATTCATTCTTTTTTAATTTGTTGACTGTCCCCTATGGAGTTTCGGGAAAAAATCTTCACGAAGATGTATGACTTATACTATTATATTTATACACTAAGAGTTTCGAGATGATTCCTCATGTATTTTTCTAGATATTTAACAAAATGTCTAAAATCGCAAGTGTCCAATAATCAATGGCAATATAGTGTATATATATAAAACCATTAATTGTGTTACAATATATGAACCATTGAATTTAATAACTTATAGCACATTAAACATGGAAGGAAAAAATAAAAAAATAATATTAATACAAATGGAGTTTGTAAAACCAAAGCAGAATCTTCAGGTCCCAAATACTTTCGAACTACAAATGAAGTGTGTGTTTTCATCTTCGTATTTGCAACGAATAACCAAAACAATACGAATTTGGGACTACCAACACACTTAAAACCAAGCTTCATTAAAGAAATAGGAAGTAATCCACGGCGGATATGGAGAAAATAAAAGCAAATAGTTATATCCACGTGTAGACTTCAAAGTAACAGAAATAAATAAAATATGGCGAGAAATAACATCAATAACAAAGAACAACCAATTACTGAATTGGACATAAAATTGAAAAGGAGAAAAAATAAAATTAATAGTCTTACACATCATAATATTAAATTTATAAATTAATTAAAAGTAGAATAATGTAGTTACAGAAAAGCTAAAACATGCACCATAGTTTACCCTATTATTATTTAAATTATTAACACTTATTTTGACTATGCTGGACTAAACTCAATATCTTAATTTAGGGTGATGAAAGATTAAAAAATAGCATATTAATAAATATACCCTATATATTGAGTAGTGATATATACTCACATTTATTAAAGCGAAGTACACATTAATAACATAGCTGCCAACTTTCAATTAATCTTCCGTAATACCTGGATAAGTTTGATCCAGGTTAACGTCATTTCAAACCAGAAAATATATTTCATGAATCTTTATTTATTTAATTTCAAGATTGAAAGTGGAACATACTTAATTTAATTTCTTTGAAAAATTTCTGGTTCGAAACTCATTAAACCAGGGTCAAATTAACGCACATATTACGGATAATCTATGTCAGATTGGCACCTATGTAATAATGTAAATGATTAAAACTATTATAATACAATAGATATAACTTAACAATTATCCATGCATTGGTGTCAATTAAACTCCATAAAAATTTTGTACCAATTTAATATATGAATTTCCCACTGTCGATTTTTTAAATTAACCTTTGCGTTTTATTCAGACAACACCGCCCTCCTCCATACTCTAACATATATATGTCATCATTTCACCTTAGTGTGGTTTGGGTCTGGGGGCCATGATCGATGAAAATATATCAACATTTTGTGCAAGTGCGTTCCTCCGGACGGCCGTAATAGGTAGATTTTTACATTTTGTAATGAAAGGTACCTAGAAGCAAAATGAATTTTTGCAAGATATGTCACTTTTCCTGCGGGTGAGCGATATAATGCTAGCATTCGTTCGAAATTGATTAAATATAATGTGTATTTATGAATTAATATGTATTTATGAATGCATCTTATTACATACATAATATACGTATTATGAATTCGTATTATTATGTATTAACAATAGTATGTATTTATGAATTAAAATCACTTAATTTAGTAACTTAAGACAATGATTTCTTACATTATCCAGAAGAACTTTACATTTCGAAAATTTGGGTGGTTGTTTCACCTGTATTTCATGGGGCAAAACCCAAAAGTGAACAGTCTGCATCATACAGACGGAAGGAAATGAAATACTCGTATTATTTTCCGTATTTTGAAAAGCATTATGAAACTTGCAGTCTTAAAATTGTGTTCATCTAATTGTGAAGTTTCTCTGATAATGTGATATGAAACGTATTTAAAACGAATCAGGCTGATTCGTATACCATAGATTCGTTTCTAAAGGTGGGAATATTATTCCATAAGTCTAGGCTTCGATTCGCATAAGAAGAATTTTTTATTTCTCTGATTTTAAATATTTTTGGGCAACTTTACTAGGATATAAAGAAGTGTTGTAAGAAATGACACATTTTATATGCTGATTTAAATGTATGCCCATTATTTACTTGAATGAAGATAATGACTAATATGTGATAACAAATTTTCACAAAAAAAAAAAAATAAATAAAATAATGTTTAATTTTTTTTTTTACTTTTTAGCACTTTCCAACAAAGTTAAAAAGTGCTTATGCATTCGGTTTGTCTGTCCGTCTGGTCGTCTGGCCGTCTGGCCGTGGTCTAACTCTCTTAAATATACTCGGATTGTCATGGAAATTTTGGACGTTAATGACGTTTACCCGAGCACGAATCGTATTGAAAATCAAGTGTCTGCCATGATTAGTTTATTTACAGGCACAGTCAAAAATTTCCATTACATTACGGCCTATGGGGAAAAATTATTTCAATTGAATTTTAACGATATTATACCCTGTCAAGCATCTTCAAATTTATATGCATCAACAAAGTGCATTGAAATATGCATTTTGTAAAGCATGCAGCGAAAAGAATAGTTATTCTCATTTACAGGGGCACACAAAAGAATTCCAGACTAGTTGCATGCATATTATATGGTTTATATATATGCTAAATGTTACGCAATTTAGATATACAGAGTTACACAAAAGATATCGGAAAGTACTGAATATGAGTGTAATTTACTTAAAGGTGTTTTTAGGTGCGTTCGTAATTATGTAAATACGTAGCACCTATTGTTGTCGCTCAGTCCGTCCGTCTCTCCGTCTGTCCGTCTGTCTGTCTCTCTGTCCGTCTGTCCGCCCGCATATAACAACGCAAAAATTACCCAACTGAATCATTTGAAATTTAAAATACTTAATTATAACATAATTTTATCGAGTCATTTCAAATTTTATGAAAATCGGAAAGACAGATCAATTACAGGGACAATCAAAAGGATACGGTTACATTACGGTCAATGGAGAAAAAAGTTTCAAATGCATTTTAATCGTTTGAAATTTAAAACATATAATTATTACGAAATTTTGTTGAGTCATTTCAAATGTTATGAAAGTCGAATGCATAGATCATTTACAGGGACAATCAAAATTATTTCATTATATTATGGTCAGTGGGAAAAAAGTTTCAAATGCATTTTAATGATGTTACACTCATTCGAACATAATAGAATTGGCATGAATCTATGAAATATATACTAAAATATGCATTCTGTGCAATCTGTGATGCAAAGAATTTTTATTATTAAATTACAGGGCCACACAAAAGTATTCCACTACATAATGCTATACGGGGAAACATTGTTTGGTGCGTGTTTCAATTATATTCAACTATTCCACATTTTATGAATAAGATATACGTTGCTGAGGTGTAATAAAAATTACTTCCTGCATATTTACAGAAGCACAAAGATTTCGACTACTATACTGTATCCGAAGTACGCTCTACTATTACAGAAAGATCTGAATATTTTAAAAACTTCGTTATCTTACGAACGCACCTCATTTGCTACGTTCACGTGCATTTTTTAACTTGTTTAAATATATTACGCCTTTTTACGATGAACTTCATTTAGTTTTCTAAGACATATTCGTAGAATATAGATAAAATGATATACGAAAAGAACTGAATACATAGTCGCCTTTGGATGATAATTTCTGGAAATTTTATTAGTTTGAAAAAAAATTTAGTAGCAAATATTCTTTAGCAAATTACTTTCTCGTATTAAAGGTACTACGTATTTTACACGGCTAAACAAAAGTATTCAAGTATGTTTCCATCTATTATTATAAATTGCTGAAAGGAAAATTTCAACCAGATAGGCATTTTCTTGCTAAATTAAATTTTACTATTATATAGTCCATATATTAACCGAGTGATTAAATACAGGGCTTTCAAAAATATTGGAATATATATTTAGTTATGGACAATTATACGTTAATTCCCTAGATAACAATGTTTTGTTAAAGATTTCAAGAAGTGTTGGAAAGTGCTTCATAATGTATGCTTAATGCATGATTTTTCTTACTTGCTTTATATGAATAAAGGATTTTAATTTAATTTAATTCTTAACTGTTATTTAGTTTCCATTCATTTAAAATTAAATGCATGAAAATGTTTTGGTAAAGTAATGTCTTTATTAAACCTTTAAAAAATAAATCAAAACATTTCCAACTGCTAAAAAATTAAAGACATTTATCAATATGCACCTTAACCCTTTAATGGGCGGTATTCAGAAAACGTAACACCTGATTTTAAAAGTATTGCACCTAGAAATTTTAATTAATTTTTTAGTATTATAAAACACAGAAAAATCATGAAGCTTCTGCTTTCTAATAAATTCGCGTGTAAATGCCGGTGTTCGTCCGTCATTTCATCTTTTTACAAAGAAATATACTCTCCACAAGAAAAGGTTAATGCACAACCTACGCAATACCTACGCGTGATATTCTTAAAACGTAAAAAAAAAACACTTTAAAATGTTATCATAGAATACATTTACTATCCTCTGAAAATAATGTCAAATTATTTTTCTATTACTGTCGAAATAAATCTTCTCAAAAATTTATTGCTGTTTATTTTAAAGACATTTCTTATCACGCTAGATGATTTTTCAAGGAAACAGAAATAGAGAGCAACATTTTAGAAAGACAAAACAATCACTCGCCTTGTTTAACAATTGTATTTTTTTAAAGTAAAATCATTTATCATTTATTGTTCATTCAAAGAATTTTCTTGTTTTTTATTTATTAAATCAATAAATATAAATTTTACTGAATCGAAATGGTTTTTTTCTTCATCGATTAAGATGTAGGATTTCAATGCTGAAAGTTATGAAGATTTCGTCAAATGTAATTAAAAGTGAAAATTTAGATAAAGAATTTGCAGAAGTGAGTTTTTGTAACAAAATTTTATGACTATAGTTTTTTAGGCAAATGTAGATTGTGTATACAATTAGGGGTTTGAAATATTTAATTACCATATTTTTAATTAAATGGTCTTTAGTTAATTAATTTTACCTTCTTGATATTCTGCAACCTCTTTTATATTAATATTCTTAAATATTCTGTAATAATAATATAATTTTTGCCTTAATACGTTAATCGATTTTTTTTGTTTCTTTGTTTTCAATGAACAAATTCGATTTTTTTGTGAAATGCAGCGATATAACATGGACAAAATAAGTGTTATTCCATTTTTGAAATGTTCTTGATCAGTTACAGCAATTATATTGGCCAAATTTAATGCGCATAATCAGAAATATAGCCTTTTTATGCATGTCCGAATGTGGTACACTCTGCAGCGAAGGGTTCAGCACAAAAATCTGACCTTCAGTGAATTTATATTTTTGCTACGGCATGTCCAAATTTGCACCTTTTGCAAACTGAAATTGATAAACTTTTCATATATCTGCTAATTTACTCAACTAGATTTGCAGAACAGAATTTTTTTTAAGAAAATAGTTGAGATGCTTTTTTAATGTATTTTTATTAATTGATTTATATTCTATTATTAAAATATTAATTTGAAATTACAATATAACAAAGCACTGTAAAATTATCTATGGAAATAACACTGATTTTATTAATATCGGAAATAAATACCAACTTTATACTTAAACAATATGTGCTATATAACAAAAACTGAGTTTAGTATTAATAAATAAGAAAAATCATGCGTTAAGCATAGATTATGAAGCACTTTCCAACACTTCATGAAATGTTTAACAAAACTTCGTTATTTAAGGAAATAAGGGTATATAACTAAATACAGCCAAATATGTATTCCAATACTTTTGAACACCCCTGTATTTGATCTGTTATTCTATATATACTATATAATAGGAAAATTTAGTTTAGCAAGAAAATACCTAGTAGTTTGATTTTTTTTTCAGCAATTTATATTAATTGATAGAATCATACTTGAATACTTTAGTTCAGCCCTGTAGTTTAGCTTGTACCTTTGTTACATGTCAGTTTTAAGCTAAAATTTACTTTAAACTAAAATTTAAAAAAAAACTGAAATCACATTCTCATAAATTATCATTCATAGACATCCATGTATCCAATTTTTTGCATGGCCCTGTATATAATTTTATCTCTATTATGAAAACATTTCTTAGTAAATTGATTGCCGTTCAGCGAAAAATTCATAACTTATTTCATCTTTAAGTAATTTACTCTCAATTTCAGTAACGTTGGCAAGTTTTTGTGAGTAGTCTGTATATCAACTATAATAACATGTATGCACACCACATAATGTGCACAGATTTAGTAAAACCTAAATGCACATATCATAATTAAAATACATTTCATATATTAGCCATCATCGGATACATATACAGTATTTTGGAAAGAATTTACTATTTGAAATCCTTTGTGTGTCCCTGTAAATGCTATGAGCTTCATATTATGCAAGACAGTGTAACGATCTCGATCAGTATAAAGTGAGTTACTACCTGAGAGTAACTGGCTTGGCCTTTTGCTTAACGGTTAAAGCACTCGCTTCCTGATCAGAGGTTCTCAGATCAAACCCAACCGGCGCCAATCTCTCTTCATTGGTGACCATGGACACGCACGCAACTCTCTCATCATCAACTTCCAGCGCACAACAATCAACTCACCTCATCATCAACAGATGGCAGCACCAAAAGAACAATCTCTCTCAACGCAAAGCCTGTCCTTGCATCACAATATGCGTACGACAGCATTCATTCACGAGTACATATCGCTCGTCAGACGTCAGTAATACGTCTTTCTCACTGGGGGCATACTCTGTAACGATCTCGATCAGTATAAAGTGAGTTACTACCTGAGAGTAACTGGCTTGGCCTTTTGCTCAACGGTTAAAGCACTCGCTTCCTGATCAGAGGTTCTCAGATCAAACCCAACCGGCGCCAATCTCTCTTCAACAGTATCGTATAATTTATATTACGCCACAGTGACATATATCAATTTTATTATATATGAAACAGTTCAATATATTTAAAATATGTCGCACACAATTTCTCCCTTTACCATTATCTAATTGAATCCTTTCGTGTGGCTCTGTATATGGATAATAGAAATATTTTCACCGTATATTTTATAGAATGTATATTTTAGTGCACCTCGTAAATCAATAAAACTTTTAATGTGTTTGACAGGGTGTAACATCGTTAAAATTCCTTTGAAATGATTTTTACCCATAGTCCAGGATGTAATGGAAATTTTTTTTCACTCTATCTATTAATGGACTAATCATTTAGGGTTCGTGCTGGGGCGAACGCCAATTACGTCTGAGTGTATTTACAGGAGTTAGAGCGCGAACAGACGGCAAGACAAACCAAATTCATAAGCATTTTTCAACTTTGCTGGAAAGTGTTAAAAATGTAACTTCGCATTGAAAATGAAAACAATTTAAAATGGGAAGACTAAAGAGCAATTTTATCACCAACATACATCTATAAAAAAATTAATATTTAAAAATTCTGTTTTGCAAAATCAAGAAAAAATATAAACTGTCAATGTATGGAGTCCTTTATATTTTATTACAAGAACACAAATATTACTCTTTATACAAATAAAAATATACTTGTTTTATGCTAAATTAACTAAGGAAATCGAGAGAGAAACAAATACCACGAGATTTAAAAAAATCCTTATGCAAAATTCCAAAGAACATTTTTTTTTTTTTTTTTTTTTTTTTTTGCAAAACGCGTTGATTAAATAAAGATACAAAAAATCTTTCTTCACTATTTTTTTCATTAAAAGTTGATATTTAGAAAGCATGTGGCATCCAGGAGAAAAAAAATCTTTTTGAAAAAATAGAAGATTGTTAACAATAGCATATTATTCTACGCTTTAATTTTATTGATTGAATTTTGTGAGCTTTCATTTTACTGATTTAAACATTAAATAAAGGGGAACTGTTTAACAAGAAGTATTTTACCTGAACATCTGTCGCTCAGTATCTATACAGGGTTTGGCAATAAGATTTAAACAAATTTTAATGTATTACTTGCTGGAAATACACAGGTATTTCAATTATTAAAACGATGAAAAATGTGACTTAATTTATGATTATGTTGTTGATGTAGTGCTGTTGCAATATTTCACTTAATTATTTCTTTTTATGTTTTATAAAGTCCCTGAATTTGTGTAATTGATATTTTGGGAGTAATACAGCGGTAAAACTTTCCCTTGTACCGGTGTATGATGTATGGAGTTTTATGAAGCTTTGAATATTTCTGGAACTTAAAAGGATGACATGATTTTTAGTTTTAGAAATCTCTCGAATTTCATAATAATCAAAGTATTATAACTACGTGTTTTTAAGAACAAAATGATTGTGTTTAATTGTTTTCTTGTCGAAGCAATCGAAAACGTTTTTTGAATGTAACTTCTAAGTCACTGGGTTGCTATAAAAAATTAAGTTTTCTAGAATTACATCAAACTTCAGATTCAGTTACACGTTGACATAAATTGTTGCTGACTAGATTTTCGTATAAACCACATAATCGGTTGTGCTGCGTTTTAAAGACATATTAGAATGCATAATATAGTTTTGAGATTACCACATGTGACCAGTTTCTTTTCATTCTTTTTCTTTACCTACTGTGGTCACTACTTAAAATTAAATAAAAGTCTCTTTAAACTTTCGTTTTTGTATCACATGATTTATTTTTCTTGTTTATATAGCAATTTTTCACATTTTCTTTTCTATCACTACCATTCTCTTGCATCTTTATGGAATAAATTTACCTCATTTTACAAATATAAGTTTTTAAACTTTATCATGCACAATGTATAAATAATACATTCTCAAAAATCTTAATTACGTAATCTTTGAAGATGGTCAACCCTACCTTATATTGATTGGGTCACATCTTCCCACATACCACTTTTTAAATAATAGCACATGATTATGTTTTTATGTTTAGTCTAATTTATTGTACAATATTTATGCTTCGATTGAAAGGTCTATTGTTCTGCATCAATTAAAACCTATTTACTTAAGTTTGTGTGACATATTCTATATGAGAAAAATTTACACAATATTTCGTAAAAAATACACTTTTTAAAGCTAAAATATTTTTCTACATATGTTTTAATTATCTGCATAGAAAAGCACTGTTGAATGGACAATAGGCTTTAATTGCTAATTATTGGTAAAAGTTGAAAATTCTATTAAATATAAAAACTGACGAGAGGGTGGAGCCTCCCCTATGATCACACTCCATTGTCTTCCCTGTATATAATCATCTGTTATTCCTGACATTGTTCACGTAACATTAAGGAAATACTTAAACTTTTATTAAGCAAATATATCACACCTAATATTTAATAAAATGTATAATCAACCTAATATTCATGAGATTCTGTCAAAACAAATCCTTTTTTTTCAATAAGCATTGAAAATATAATTAAAATTACACATTATTTTGATTATAACTTTGTATTTTTTTTCTAATAATGTTCAAATTTCATTGCAGTCTGAAACTATAAAACAAAATTAAAATTAAAACAACACGAAATAAATAGTGGATGTATTTTTACTGTTCTTTTTCAATTGTATTTTATTATTAGCATGCCTACTTTTAATTTAAAAAATCAAGTATTTTAAAAACTAAAGACAATATTTTTTTTAATGAAAACAAACAATAAAGGATGAGTTTTCCTTAATTATATAAATTGTTTCCTTAATTAATTCAAAATATTTGGATTAAAATGCGCATATGTTTAATCAACATACTACAACAATTTATTTAAATTTTCATTTCGAATATTTAATTCTATTTTATGTATTTACAATTAAATTTTTAATTGAGGATATTTTTTAAACAAAAAATCAGTATTGATTTTTATATTTTTACAAAAGATAGTTTTCATTGCTATTTCAATTAGTCTTCAAAAATATACAAAACATAATAAATTCCATTGAATATCCTGTATTTTTTATATCGCTAGAATATAAAGAGCAAATAAAAAAGATTCTGTTTTCAATTTTAAAACTTTTTTTACTATATATTAAATAGAAATTTTCAATTATTAAAATATTTCTAATTACAAAATTATTTTAAAATTTTAATTGCCGAAACGTCAGGGAAGGCTTACTTTGGAGACATGAAATTTTTTTGTGTCTGTCTGTCTGTCTGTCTGTCTGTCAGTCTGTCTGTTCCGCGATAACTACCGCAAAAAACATCCGATTGGCTTGAAATTAAGTGGGTATGTAAGTGAGGCAATGGGATTAAGCTGTATAGTTTTTTGTAAGATTTGGTTCATTCGTTCGAAAAATATAGAATATTTTATTTTGCGCAATAATGCTTTTCTATGGCAAATCCAATGATTTCCATTTTTTTTTGAGAGAAAATGTCACATTATGATAAATGGATGCTGAAATTTACCGGTTAAATTATTCGTATTGTTTTGAATTTTTGTCTATTCATTTGTCAGGTTTTTAAAATTATTACTGTAAATTTTGGAGATTTTTTATAAATGTATTCCAATAATATAAACGAATTTGTTTTAGAAACTTCCTTATTTCAAATGTTTTTATTTCATTTTCTTTATTTTCTCTTAATGGTTGCTAAGAAACCATTCATCCTAATCCTTATTTTTATAATGTTAGAAATTTGAATGCGTGTAATTATTGAACGCGAAAATTTAAATGAAGCCAACGTTAAAACTGATGAATTAATGTCTTTGTATCTTTGTGTATAACTATAACATAGCCCAGAAAAGAACATAGGCTATGTTTTATTGATTTTATTCACATATTTTTCTTAATAATTCAAAATTTCCTTCTTTTTCGTGCAGAATCATTAGCGATCTTTTAGATAAAATTTAACAAATTTCCTTTATCGTTGCCAAAAAAAAATTCAAAAGCTGGAATAATTTGTCAACGGCAATAAGTTTCAATTGAGCAAGTTCCATTCGAAAAATTAAACTAAGAAAAAATAGATATGACGTCAGAATTAAAATAAAAATAAATATAGTACTTTGTTAAATATTAAACACGGAAATTTGTTTCGTTAATAAGAATTTTTCTGACAAAAATGGAGGCATAATTAGAAGTAAAAGAAATAAAAAAAAATTATATTTTTAACAAATATTTCACCTGATAAAATTTGACGTCATAATTGAAATAAAACAGGTATTTTATAGTAATCGTTAAAAAGATAAGAAACATGGATAGCAATAACTCATGAATAATGACGTCATTGTCGAAACTTCAGTGAAGGCTTATTCTGGCGACACAAAATTTATTGTTTTACCCCTGTCAGTCTGTTCTGTCTGTCTGTCTGTCTGGCCGCGATATCTGCCACAAAATGCAATCAAAACTTCTTTTTTTTCGGAAACAAAATTGTAAAACCCTAGATTACTGAGTTTACACTTTCAAAAGTTCCTGATACATCAGATTTAGGTGTGGACAGGAATGCAGAAGTATGAGGATAATGAAAAATGCTTATTAAAACTGTTACTTATCCTTATAAATCAAAATGTATAAAGAAATACAAGATATACGATAACCATTAGCAAATTGATAGAAAGTTACAAATTTAAGTTTAATGAGACTACGGGGGGTTCAGGGGGGCGGAGCCCCCCTGAAGCAATCTACTATGTTATAATAAAAAAACAAAAATGATAGATCATGAAACATTCAGAATATCCTAACGTAACTAAATCTTTAATTTAACGCTTTTGTTGGCTGAAAACTTCTTATTCTTATTTTATTCTTATAAATAATTACGTAATTCAAAAATTTTCAATTGCAGTTTCCAGGAAGTTGAATATTACCCAAGGTGTGTTTTAAAAAAGAAATGATGTGAAAAGCTGACGTTGAGGCTCTTGATCTGCAGATTTACTAGTTATTAAACGATGATGTTTATGTGGGTATAAAAAATGTTATTAACAAAGAACAACTAATGTACTTAATAATTTGTTGTCTACTTTTAATTTATCTATTTGCATTTTTACAGTCTTGCATATTTTACTAACATTTATACAATATTAAAATTGAAAAAAAAGATCTCACCATTTTGTACTTTTATATTTTTTATCCATTGAATGTATGGCTATTTCCATGAGTACTTGTAGTGTAAGTCACAGGCTACGATTTTTGGCTACCAGTATAATAGAACAAAAAAAAAAAAATGTGATTAATTTTATTGGCACATTTTCATTAATTGAATAAGGCCAAGCAGACTTTTCGAAAATAACGGTGTCTAACAAGCGTAGCAATTAATAAGTTATGTGACTTACACTACAGAACCCATGGAATTAGCCTGTATAAAAATTACTTATTTAGCTACAATAATTTTTACCTGTTTTTATACAATACAAGATGAAGCAGGTCTATAATGTCAAATCCGGTTTATCTGTCCCTGAATCCTGAAGTACTATGCAGAATATGTCCTGATAACTTAGGCAGTCTATAGTAAGATTCCGGTGATTATTTACAAATGAAATTTTATTATCGTTTTATCGATCCCGAAGCCTGATTGAGTGAAGCTTTCCCACCTGGGAATCGAACTTCCGACCGGTAACATGGGAGAATAGCGTGGTGAATATCATGCTACTGTGTTTCACTTGTAATAAATTGATTGAATTAGTTAATTTCCAGACCTTTAGATCATATTTTTAGCACTTAAAAAAAAGATTATAGAGCTAATGTAACACATTACAATGATATAAAATATAGTTTGATATTTTTACAGGCGGACACTTGGAATAGTCATTCTTATAATTCATAAAGGCTTTTTTAAATACCAACAAGTACATTGTTATGTGGATGATGGAAACATCTATTGCTATATTTGTACTTTATAAGCCTGACAGACTCTAGGTCTTAACGATTAGATCTTCAATCTCTAAGTTTAAATTTCTGATTTTGCTACCTTGTTAAGAGTCTTAAATGTATTGCGATTACACTCTTAAAACGAAAGAGCTGATTTGGCTTCTCATGAAAGAGCAGTAATTTTTCCGATCATAAAAGAGTGTTTTTTCAAACGATTAAATCTTCTTGATCTAAATTGGTTATTTAAATAGCTCAACTTCATTTAAATTGGTTAAAACTCGAGTATTTCAACTCTTTTCGAGAAGCTGCATTTCAACATTGAGATGAGTAGATTTCAGCTCAACTTGAGCTATTTTGTGGCTGACTTTTTAAGAGAGTACTACTACCACATTTAATGGAAGCAATGGAGCTGAGGCAAGCATTGAATATGGGTATAACCAATCGAGTTTAATCAGTTAGTAATATTAGTACTTAGTACGTACACCAAATAATGAGAAGCAATTCTGTACTTCACTAATTAATCATTCATCAAATGTTAACAGAAAATCCACTGATTACCTCCGAAGAAGAATGGCAGATGCGCAGAAAAAACAATTGATATTTCCTTTGCAGAATCTCGCTGGTTAAAAATGAAAGGGGATTTCTTTCTAAAATGTTTCGACAGTACTATATAATAATCGAATCAGAGTAAGTACTACAGTAAACTCCCGGGTAACCGGTTTAAGTGGCGGAAGAGTAGGCCGAATAACAAAACAGCCAGATGGGCCAAAGTTCTAGAAATATTTAATAACTTCGAACCCTCTGACAGATATGATATTAATAACACGTGATACTTATATTAAGAGAAAATTTTATATATACAATACATACGATTTCAAAATAAGCAAAATATGAATATAAAATGTGATCATAATAATAAAAAAATGAGTAAATCTTAGTTTATTTTTCGTAAATAAATGATTGCACAAATATGAAAAGTTATAGATAATATGATTGTCAAAACTTGCAATTTCTAAGTTTTGAAAAAGAGATAGAGGACTGCTTCACCCTGTTAGTTCTCTTTCACGGCGCTATGTTTTCCCATTTACGCAATTAGATAATATTAGGTGACGTCAATTCCTGCTGATTAATTTATTGCAATGCTCAATAGTCTTGAATCCTTCCGAATGTGGGATGCGAAATTTCCTGCAGCCCTTTGAATTTTTTTCTTTGGTTATTTCTCTTTCTGAGAATAATTCTGCAATATCGTCTTCAATTAATCCATAAACGTCTTCATTTGGAATCACCTCTGTAATGTCTATTGCAAGGATATATCAGAATTCGATATGTTTTTCAGCAACGAAACGTATAGTTCTTATCTACCATTGCTGTTTTCTAAACGGTTTTATGTGAAACTTTTTGGTTCAAAAGACCTCGCAATTCTAAGATCTGCTAAGACCCTGTAATTCTAATACCCTAATAGCAAGGTTCTTAGACCTTGGAATTACTAGGTTTGGCATTTTGTCCCATGGTTATGGCATATATTTGTACAGAAACCTTCTTGTTTTGGCCACTTGTGGCATTTCTCATTCCTTTCTTTCTCGTTTTCTTTCTTTCATGACGTCGGGCCGGATAGTCGGGAGTTTGCTGTAGTTGTAAACTACAATGTTTGTTGTAGTTGTAAGTAGACCCAAAATATCTTGCTATAAAGACCACACCGAGATCTTTTAATTTCATTTACTCATTACTGTTTATCTTGTAATTCATGTGAAATTAAAAAAAAAGGAAAGAAAAAAAACATTGATCCTTTCTACCTTTTGAAATGAGATATCTGGAATCAAAGAGACATTTTTTGTAAAAGACACTTATAATTGGTAACATGGTACATTGAAAACAATTTTTTACAGATTTCAAGAGGAAGTGACGTAATGAGTGAGTCCAAGACCTAATGAGTGACCTCAAGAGGAAGTGACTTAAAATGTGCATAGCACTAGCACGTACTAAAGTCTGACAAATAATTATCAAAAAGTGATTCCAATTACCTCTTGCACAATTACCTAAAGCGTTCAAAAGGATGTTATTTTAACAACCCAACTTTCGGAATATACACCAGTTATCACTTTAAAATGTAAAAAAAGAAGTAAATTAACTTCTTCATCACCAATAATTTATTTATCAATAAAAAACTTTTACCTTTTCCATAAAAAATATTCAGAAGATTTATAAAATACAATTTCTTTTCCCATTTCATCACATACAAAAAGTGTCACGAGAATTAAAGGTGAGAGAGTAAAAATAAATATATAAAAATAAACAATGGATTTAACTTAAAAATCACATCTAGTGCGAATCGTTATAACTGGATACACAAAAAATCTCGTGAGAAAGAAGAGATCTGTAATATTCAACATTCAAGATCAATTTTTTAAAAGAAATAAATTAATTTAGATGAAGTTTACAAGGAAAGACGCATAGGTTTCTATTTTCTGTTTGTATAAATATGAAGTAAGTAAAAATTTCTGTAAGTAAAAATATGAAAATTTTGACTGGGGAATATTTTTTTCAACTGTATCTAACTGATATTTTGTAAATGTATTTAATCGATACAATGCCATATTGCAAGTACAAAACCCAAGACCATTGAAATTCTCAAAGAGACTGATGGAAAAAAATAGTTCAATGAATGTTTGTAACAAATCAGTAAATATTTTAAAACAAACAGAACGGAAAACAAAATTGGGTGAGTCATCGTATGTCATCGGAGACTATTTGCGAAAATTAAATTTTCATGTTTCACTGAAAACTGATTATATATAACACACACAGGAAACATTTCAGATTTTACTTACCCATCATACGTAGTATAGGGTAAGTCTTGCAATCGTTTTGAAAATCGAAAAAAAAATTTTGACGGATTTACACGTTTTAGATAGTGGAGATGCCGAAAAACATATTTTTAGAAAAAAAATTTTGCCGTCCGTCTGTCTGTCTGTCTGTAAACGCTCTATCTCCCGAACAAATTGAGATAGAGACTTGAAATTTTGTATGTAGTTAGTATGTAAGAATGGGACGAGCCCTATTTAATATCAGCAACCTCGATTATCCGGAACTATTTTTTTCGAACTCTCGAAAAATTCGTTCTGATGAAAGGTATATAAAATTTTTCGAATTTTTTTGTTCTAAGGAATGGACTTAAAAGGTTATAAAATAACAGACATTTTGCATATAGAACGAAGTCGGTCGGATTATTAGTTGCCGAAATATTTGTAATCTTGTTTTCCACATTCTTCGATTTTTCATGACCCTGTATTTCATTCAAATTTCAATTTAAAGGTATATTTTAATTGGAAATGAGACGCTTAATCCGATGCAGTTAATTGTTAGTTAATAGAAAAATTATTTTTGGAGTTATAAGGATGTTTCTTTTACGCAGTTCGGTACTACTTGAGTAGTTTGGCGTTTTACATAATTTGTCGAAATTGGTACATCAGCAGTTCTTTAATATAGCATTACTATGTATATTAACAATATTTAAATTTTGTTTATGAATTGCAATGCATTGTATAAATAGTTTCACATGTTTTATTTTCATATACATATTCATGATGGGTAAGTATTACGGTGGCCCCCAACGACTAGTTTTCTTCGTCATTTACACTTGTCTTCCTAATTAGTTTCATAACATGAATCTAAACAAATGTTTCCTGAAAAGAAATTTTCAGTTCAGTATTGTTTTGATACACAAACAGAATATTAATATAATTGATTTGCAAATTTATCGATTTCGAACATTTTTCTACTTGGCATGGATTTACATTGAAAAAAAACAACATTTTGTTGAAATTACTATATTTTGGTTGATAGAGATCCGACCAAAAGTTTTGGTTGGAATGACCAAATTTTAATCATAATTTTGTTGAAGTAACAACATTATTTGGTTAGTTTAACCATACTTTGGTCATTCCAACCAAAATGTTTGGTTAGGCCTATATTAACCAAAATTTAGAAGTTTAACAAAACAGTTTTTCCGTTTAGCAATTGTTTTTCTAATATTTTTAAAATAGTATTATCATTAAAATCTTATGAAGGATATATAAATACATTTAACAAAAATATTTTTAAGTAGATCATTCATGAAATGGTACTTACTGGCGACGTTAAAAATTTTTATGCACTATATATAAAAATTGAGAATTCTGTAATATCTTGCATGATTTCAATTATAGGTTTCCAAACATCTTTCTGTAACCTGACGTTATAGATTAACAGGTGAATAAAGATTAAGACATTTGCTAGTTAGGCTAAATTAGTTGGAAATCTTCTTACATGAAATACTGCGTTCCATGACTCTTTCGTAAAACATGAAATATTATTTAATTTCCGTAGGAAATTTGTGTGCAAAATTTCTTAATACTATCTAATATTTAATGAACCCTGAAAAAAAGCATGATTGAGACATCTTAATTGAAAAACACATGTGTCGAACCTATCTTTTTTTCTAACCTTTAATATCTTTTAAATAACGTATGTGCTTTAAAGTATAATTTTTTAATCCAAATCTGTGAAAAAGAAAGAAAGTGTAAAAAGTGTATACAGTTTATAGAATGACTATAAACAAAAGAGCATTCTTAATATAATTGAAAAAAAATCAGAATATTTTTTTATGTCAAAATGTGGTGTTTAATTCCAACAATCATATGTTCGCGAAATTAGTGTATACAAAAAAGTACTAACGGATTTAAAAGAGAATTTAAAATACTTTAAAATACTTTTAACGTCATTTAATCTTTAATCTCAAAAATATATTTATTCAGTCATTGAATTTTTATTTAAAATTCAATGATTATAAAATAACATGATTAATTAATGCTATAAATTTACTTCTTCTTATAAATGGAAGAAATGGAAACTACATATTAAGAGAGTTAAAAAATAAACATTTCAACAAAAATACTGTAGAAATTGTGATGCTTATGATTTACTTGCTACAAACTGTGTAGCCATCTGCATAGATCCAGCTTAGGTATTTAATGTTATGTCTGTAACTATAAAATAGTTGTATTTGTAACGGTCATTTATCAGCATGATGGATTCAGGCCCTATATCGGGGTGTGTTCTCCATGTGGAGGCTTACTAAAGTAACTTAACCTGCATTTACGAAAAAAAAATCAGAGTTCGAAAAATAACATGGAAAACTCCAAACAATTAGGCTGACGGCTAATTGTTTGGAACCTCGTTCGAACCTTGCTGATGTCAAGCAGAGGAGAGCAGAACCTGTATGCCACTGGTGGAGCAAGCTAAGGAAAATAAATAACGACTAGATAATGCCCGTCAAGATTTGTCGGTAAACAACTTGAATGTTTCATCAGAAAAATACTTGAATTTTTAATTAGTTACATTTAAATCAAATTTTAAATCAAATTGCTTTTAAATCAGTCTATTCAACTTGTGATGAATTATGGTATTGCATAGGTGATTTCTATTTTTTTAAAAGAAAATAGATGGTCTAATCTATTCGATGAAATAAAATAGTTTTAAGTTTATAATTTAGATCTAATTATGTTTGTATTTTATCAGCAATTTAACTAAAAATACTGTTCAAGGTATTTTTTTTTGCTTACAACGGCCTATTTTCTTTCTGCCCCCCCCCCTCTCAAATAACAATATTTACGCGACCATTCAAAGCTGCCATGACTTTTATTTTTATCTGTCTCATTCTCTAAAATCCTAAATTTAAAATTTTATGCAGCTAACTATTTATAATATAATTTTTTTAATAGTTGAATTTTCTTATACATTTTTATATATATTTTCAAATATTAAATCATGTGTATCAATGTAATTTTTTTTTATATCTGTTATACTAATATTTTTATTTCTTTCCTTTTTTAGCTCACAGGCTATCATAGCCTGAGAGCTTATGTGCCCGTCCGTTCTGTATGTATGTGCGTATGTGCGTAACGCGATAACTCATGATAAAAATATCGGATCCACTTGAAATTTTGTATGTAGGTATATCCTGACGAGGCGCTTCCCTGATTAGTTTTTGGAGTTCATTCGATATGTATAAGAGGGGGAACGGGGGGCTCATGCCCCCCGTTAGTTGATATAAATGGGATTTTCATGCAGAATTAAGTTTTCGTTCAAAATTTAGATTAGGATCATTCTGATGAGGCGATTCCGTGACCGTTATTAGGTGTTCATTGAATAAGTATAAATAGGGGGAACAGGGGTTCTAATGCCCCCCCCCCCGTTAGTTGATATAAATGGGATTTTCATGCAGAATTAAGTTTTCGTTTAAAATTTAGATTAGGATCATTCTGATAAGGCGATTCCGTGACTGTTATTAGGTGTTCATTGAATAAGTATAAATAGGGGGAACAGGGGCTCTAATCCCCCCCCCCGTTAGTTGATATAAATGGGATTTTCATGTAGAATTAAGTTTTCGTTCAAAATTTAGATTAGGATCATTCTGATGAGACGATTCCGTGACTGTTATTAGGTTTTCATTGAATAAGTATAAATAGGGGGAACAGGGGCTCTAATGCCCCCCCCCCCGTTAGTTGATATAAATGGGATTTTCATGCAGAATTAAGTTTTCGTTCAAAATTTAGATTAGGATCATTCTGATGAGACGATTCCGTGACTGTTATTAGGTGTTCATTGAATAAGTATAAATAGGGGGAACAGGGGTTCTAATCCCTCCCCCCCCGTTAGTTGATATAAATGGGATTTTCATGCAGAATTAAGTTTTCGTTCAAAATTTAGATTAGGATCATTCTGATAAGGCGATTCCGTGACTGTTATTAGGTGTTCATTGAATAAGTATAAATAGGGGGAACAGGGGCTCTAATCCCCCCCCCCCGTTAGTTGATATAAATGGGATTTTCATGCAGAATTAAGTTTTCGTTCAAAATTTAGATTAGGATCATTCAGATGAGGCGATTCAGTGACTGTTATTAGGTGTTCATTGTATAAGTATAAATAGGGGGAACAGGGGTTCTAATGCCCCCCCCCCCTTAATTTATATAAATGGGTTTTTCAAGCAGAATTTTCAGATTTCGTTCAAATCTCTGAATAGTTTTGGAAGTTTAATGGTTAAGTATAAAAGAGGGGGATAACTCCTTTTAAATTATATAAATGCTAAATGGGTTTTTATTAAGAATTATCTAATTTGCTCTGAATTTTGGATATAGATTTTTTATATGATAAAGCATGTCTTTGATAGTATAGGAGGTTCAATGATTAAGTATAAAAAAAGAGGAAAGAAGAGAGCTGTTTCCCTTTCTTAATTTTTTAACGGAATTAACCCTTGAAAATATAAGGCTTTAATGTACAATTAGTATTTGTAGCCTGTGAGCTCAATGCCATCAGTTTAACTGGGCAGTATTCTTTATTTAATGAGTGACAAACATTTCTTTTTTACAGAAATTTTTTTTCTTGCTAATGGTAGAAAATATTTAACGAAAATTGTAGATCCGTTCAATTTACGTAACTGATAATTGCATGTAAAGTTTTTTAGGTTAAGTATTTTAAATATAAAATAATTGTTTTTTCAATATATTGTTCAGTGTTAAAGCAGCATTCAAATAATAATAATAATAAAAATCCTAAAACTTTTCTTACTATTAAAATATGTTATCGACAAAATTTATACACAAATCATTTTGCCGGGTTTGGATTTGAACTTGCATCTCTACAAATACTCAAAGCTTAAAACAGCTGCGTTTTCCCACAATGCTACCAGGAACATGTGGTTTAGTCTTCTATAATGGAGAAGTTCTAGAATCAATTGACGCATGCGCAAATTTCTGGAATTTAGATTTAGATTTTACAGAAACTGTTTTGTGTTTTAATGTTTATGACAACTTATTTATTTATTTATTTATTTTTTTGATATATTGATATCAGCTACAACTTAAAATGCTAACATTTCCAATCTTCGGGTGTAACGGCAATTTATAAGAAGGATTACCATTCGTAACTTTAAGCCTCAGATCATTGAGTTTATCTTCTATGTGTAACACGACACCTTCCGAAATAAACCATATTTTTAAATTGTTAATAACACTGAAAGAGACAAATAATAACTTTGTGATAAAAAGTAGAGCTTGTTTACAATAAGATCGAATAAATTATATTTGAGATGCAAACGCATTTAAAACTAACCTTCTAGCTATGAAATGATAGTTCAACTGAGCGAGAATCTCTACGCACGTCACTGCAAAGGCAGACTTGTACTTATATACTACGCATGCGCATACGTGAAATTTCAATTAAAAATTGTGGCTAGTTAATAAAATTTTTGAACAAACAAATGAACGAAAACAAATCTGTGGCCAAATACCTTCGTTTAAAAAAAGAATGATGTGATTTGATGCAGTAGTTTGCTCTCACGGACCGTCAAAAGGAAATGCTTAGCGTTTTAAATATATAGATGTTAAAGTATATAAGGATAATTTTTAAGAGCTATTTCAGCGTTTTGATGCTATAAAAAAGTTTAAAAAACCGAAACACATAAATTATGCTAACAAGTAATCAGATTAATAGACAAAATACTGAAGTCACAATAGCACTAAATGTAGCGTAGTAAATGTATACGTAGACTAAATCTTTTTGTCTTTATTTCAATTACTGATATTCACATCTCGAGATGGACATGATGGGTGTGTTTGGGGATATAATAGATTTTTCCATTGCCTATAGTAACCGATTGAACGTTATGATGAGTGCAACGTCAAATTTAATTCAGCCCGGGGTATCTCATAACCAGGCCTGTTCATTTCCTGTGCGAATAATCTGGTCAAACATTTCTAAAGATGAAGTATATTTTAATTTTACAAATAACAACTACAAGAAAATACCCTTTTTAAGCTTATAAAAGTATATTTTATAGCTAAAAGGCGGATATAAATAAGATGCAATACAGCAAACTTTCTACAGCAATGAATCGTCAATCTGGAAACTCATTTTGTGAAAATGATCAAATTTGAAAAACAAATTCTTTCAAAATTGCAAAAAATAACGTTCGAAGCGCATTTCAAAAAATAAATAAATAAGGTTTTTGATCTAACAGATTGTTTTTAAAATAGAACGACTTAAAACGTGAAACCAAACAATGATCCGCCAAGTGAATTTAAAAAAAAAGTATTTTTAGATGGAAAATTATAAATTAAAATTCTGAAAATTGAGAAATAAGCTAAAATGCATGTCGAATGCTAATTGAAATATAAAGCTTTTTCCAAAGAACCCTCTTATTAGATAATCATATTCTTTTGTTCCAATCAGCCTGGAAAGGACATTTTTCTAGCTCATTGCAAAGAAACAGCATTGTTTCTGTTGAACATAACCCAATTCAAATGGTAAAATTTCATTTGAAGTGTAATCAAGTCCTAACATGAATCTCACTGATAAAATCCATCAAAATGCAACCAGGTGCGAATACCACAAAGTAATTTCTGTGAACACACAATCTGAGCAGAAAATTTCGTTCAAAATAAACCCGACTAAAAACCGAACAAAAAAAGTCCATTATATCGCATCCCAGTCTGAATCCGCCAAAAAATTTCGGTCGTTTTTCAACCCAACAAAAAAATTCTATCCTATCCAACCTGAACACTTAAAATTTTCATTTGAATTTGAGTGTTTTCCTCACAGCCCGTAAAAAAAAAAAAAAAAAAAAAAAAAAAAAAAAAAAAAAAAAAAAAAAAATTCCACTGAGCTTCTATTCAATCAAAATATTACAAAATATTTTTTGTATTCAAAATAATTTTATTCGAATTCAACACGTAACCCGACAATATATTTATAAAACCTTAACACGATCATAACACAACAGAGTAATTACCGTTGTTACATAACTCAACTGCAGCCCGACACAAATCATATAGCAACTCTGTGCGATCTGATCTGACAAAATAATTCCCGTCAACAGGCAACCCAATCCAAACTTGACATACTTGAATCAGAATCCAAAATATTTCAATCCGAAAACTTGATGAAATGAAATTAATTCATCCTTTAATCAAATTATGAATAGATGTCAGAGATTCTATTACTAATGCAATTTTTTAACATATTGAGTGCCACTGCCAAGGTGACTGACAATGAACATTTCAATGAGGCTTGTGCCTGACAGTGTAAAATATTATATAAAAATAAAAAAAAATATGTTGTTTTAAGTAATTTTTAAGAAAGTATAATCCTTTACTAAATTTTAAATGAATTTTCTGTAATTTCTTAAAACAATGTAATTTTTTAGTTTTATAACATATTTTAGACTATAAGTCACCGACATATACAGGGTGTCCCTAAACAAATGGTATATACGCTAGGGGGTGATAGAACACATCAAGACGAGTAATAGTAAATAGGAAACCAAGGGTCCCAAACGTTTTCCAAACGAGATAGCCGCCATTAAAGTTTGGGGTCCAAAATTCAAATACACATAAAAAACGGAAAAATTGGTCGATTGATTTGCGGTTTTCACTAAAATTATTCTTTATGTTGGTATTTTCTTGAAAATAAATTATAAAAATAAATTTCGAAAAATGCCGATAAAGGGCGCTTTAGACTTTGAAGTAATGAAAAACTATTTTTTGCCGTGATTTTTCTTATCTCATTAAATGGTTTCGTAGGCTTAGACTTAAACTTAAATTTTCAGTTCAAAATCTGAATAGTTGGAAGCGGTTAAGTAGCACAAACTTAACTGTGTTCAGAGGGTTTAAATTTCAAATGATTATAAAAAACGGAAAAATTGGTCGATTGATTTGCGGTTTTCACTAAAACTGTTGTTTGTGTCGGTATTTTATTAAAAATGAATTATAAAGATAAATTTTTAAAAATGCCGATAGAGGGCGCTTTAGTCTTTGGATGAACGAAATAATCCATCCTAATACTATTTTTTGCATCTCATTAAATGGTTTCGTAGGCTTAGATTTAAACTTAAATTTTGAGCTCAAAATCTGAATAGTTGGGAGTGGTTAAATAGCACAAACTGAACTGTGTTCAGGGAGTTTAAATTTCAAACGAAACGGAAAACTATTAAAAAACGGAAAAATTAGTCGATTCGTTTGCGGTTTTTACTAAAACTACTCTTTAGATCAGTGTTTTCTTAAAAGTAAATTTTAAAGATAAATTTCACAAAATGCCGATAGAGGGCATTTTATGAAATTCCGTCCAGTGCCTTTGACATTGGAGTAGCGTAGCACTATTTTTAACCGTTATTTTTTTTTAAATCTCATTAAATGCTTTCAAATGCTTAGATTTAAATTTTGAGATCCGATTCTGAGTCGTTGCGAGTGTTTAAGTAGCGCAAAAGTAGACTGTGTTCTGGGGGGGGGGGGGGGGTAAATTTCAATTCCTGAACACACTAAAATTTGCGCTTCTTAACCCCTCCCAACGATTCAGAATTTGAGTTCAAAATTTAAGTTTAAATCTAAGGTTTGGATAACATTTAACAAGTTTTGAAAAGCATTTAATAAGATACAAAAAATAACGGTTAAAATTTGTTGTTGGTTACTCTGAAGTTTAAGACGCCCTCTAACGGAATTTTTTGAAATTTATCTTTAAAATTCTTTATTAAGAAGATACTGACTTAAAGAATAGTTTTATTTTAAACTGCAAACCAATCGACCAATTTTTCCGTTTTTTATTATCATTTGAAATTTGAACCCTCTGAACACAGTTCAGTTTATGCTACTTAACCACTCCCAACTATTCAGATTTTGAGCTCAAAATTTAAGTCTAAATTTACGAAAACATTTAATGAGATGCAAAAAATCACGGCAAAAAATAGTCTTTCATTAATTCAAAGTCTAAACCGCCCTCTATCGGCATTTTTCGAAATTTATCTTTATAATTTATTTTCAAGAAAATACCAACATAAAGAATAATTTTAGTGAAAACCGCAAATCAATCGACCAATTTTTCCGTTTTTTATGTGTATTTGAAATTTTGGACCCCAAACTTTAATGGCGGCTATCTTGTTTGGAAAACGTTTGGGAACCTTTGGTTTCCTATTTACTATTACTCGTCTTGATGTGTTCTATCACCCCCTATCTTATATACCATTTGTTTAGGGACACACTGTATAATACCGAGATATATACACTATATTGCCATTGATTATTGGACACTTGCGATTTTAGACATTTTGTTAAATATCTAGAAAAATACATGAGGAATCATCTCGAAACTCGTAGTGTATAAATATAATAGTATAACTCATACAGCTCCGTGAAGAGTTTTTCCCGAAACTCCATAGGGGACCGTCAACAAATTAAAAAAGAATGAATATCTTTTGAATAAACCTGTCAAAACTAATGTAGCAAAAGCGCTCAAACTCTAGATTATGATTGAATGCCTTATTGTAATACACCGTGTTTATTTTTATGCAAATAGCATCATACTCGCAGAGTAATTAAGGTTTTTTATAAAAATGGTCCCAAATTTTTCCAAGTTTTTTCCTTATAATTTTCAGAGATTTTAATAGAAAATAATATTTTTTTTAGAAAATATGTCAAACAACATTGCACACAGTACTCTGTAATCAGAATTAAAAAATAATGAAAATTGTATACAAAATGAGTTGGTTTACTAAATAATTTTTTACTGCGCATGCGTCAATGATATCAAAATTTCATTTGCATATTATGTTAGCTAAATGTATAGAGCAACTTTTGTGAAAGTCACAAAATCATAACTTGAAAATTCTGAAAATAATCGCCAATTGAATAAGTTGAAAATCCGTTATTCTTAAAATGAAGCAAAAACAAGAGGCGTTGTATCCATATATTCATTGATTAGTGTCAATATAGAATACACAATACGGGATGTACTACTACATTTGGATAAAATCCCTCATTTTTTTGTTTCATTTTGGAAACAACGGATTTTGTCCTTTTTCTATAGACGATTACTTTCAGAATTTTCAAGCTATGATTTTGAGACTTTTACAAAAGTTGCTCTATACATTTAGCTATCATAATATGCAAATGACATTTTGATATCTTTGACGCATGCGCAGTAAAAAATTATTTAGTAAACCTACTCATTTTTCATACAATTTTTATTATTGTTAAATTCTGATTACAGGGTACTGTATGCAATGTTGTTTGTCATATTTTCTGAAAAAAATATTTTTTTATATTAAGAACTCTGAAAATTATAAGAGAAAAACTTGGAAAAATTTGGGACCATTTTTATAAAAACCTTAATTACTCTGCGAGTATGCATGCTATTTGCATAACAATGAACACAGTGTATTACAATAAGGCATTCAATCATAATCTAGAGTTTGAGCGCTTTTGCTACATTAGTTTTGACAGGGTTATTCAAAAGATATTCATCCTTTTTTAGTTTGTTGACGGTCCCCAATGGAGTTTCGGTAAAAAATCTTTACGGAGATGTATGACGTATACTATTATATTTATACACTAAGAGTTTCGAGATGATTCCTCGTGTATTTTTCTAGATATTTAGTAAAATGTCTAAAATCGCAAGTGTCCAATAATCAATGGCCATATAGTGTATATATATATATTATTGAAATAAATGCTTATTTTTCAATTAGTCTAACACGATCTAGCAATCTTTAAAATAAGTGTGAAAAATAGCACAATGATGGGAAAAGGGAGCCCATTGTCCAATTAGCCCGGATTTTTGCAAAGAGCCTAAGCTGTTTTAAAAAAAGCCTGATTTTTTTCAATTAGCTTATGTATATAATAGATATGTGTATGTAAATACCTCATTAATTTATTTAATATAAAATTTCCCTCGTATAATTTTTAGTTCTATAGGGACAACTTTGTTTTATTAATATATGTGTGTCATGAAATCTTTTGTTTAAGCCATTTTCTATCTGTATAGTTATATAGGCACTTTTTAATGCATTAAAAAAAAGAGTATGATTCTAAGAAATATATCAAAAACAGCAATATATACATGTTGCAATACTATTATTATATTGTTATATTCTATAAATTTCTATCACAAGAAAAATTGGTTTAATCAGGAAAATCATTTCTATTGAATACAATTTCCATTGTGTATTTATTTAATGAATTCGATTAACTATTTAGAAAAAGTTTATTTGCTCACTACATATATGACTTATACAGTATAAAATAATATATATATATATATATATATATATATACAGGGTGTCCGAAATGTCTGGAAACGGCCGAATAACTCGAGAAATACATATGAGTTTGAAAAACGTAAATATACGTGTTAAATATTTTTAAATAAGCTACTCAGTGATACCAAATTTGACCTTCGTAACCGACCCCCTGGGGGTCAGAGGGGGTCCAACTTTGAAATCCTAAATTATAACCCCCATTTTTTATTGCAGATTCGGATTCTACGGACAAAAATACGTAACTTTTGTATTTGATGTTTATTTCGAATCTTCGTTTATCACGGTGTAATTGAGCATATTAAATCGATATATATTTCGGCTTTTCCAACGAGATTTTCCCTAATTGAAACTAATTGGGGAGAATTTATGACATCAAATTCCTCGTCTTTTGCAATAATAGCGTTTCCTGAAAATCACCCGTGCCGATTATTTCGGTAGTGCTACACAGTTAAAAATTTGACCCATTTGCTGTAGCTTCACTCCACAGCTTTTATAGAATATCTCTTTCATGACCAATGAGAATGTTCTATAACACATGTAAAAAATTGACCCTTTTGCTGCATCGTCACTCCTTTTATAGAAAACGATTACTTTACCGTGTTATGGATCATTCTCATTGGTCCCAAAAGAGATATTCTATAATAGCTGTGGAGTGACGCTGCAGCAAATGGGTCAAATTTTTAACAGTGTAGCACTATTGAAATAATCGCCACGGGTGATTTTCAGGAAACGCTATTCCTACAAAAGACGAAGAATTTGACGTCAAAAATTCTGCCCAATCAGTTTCGATTAGGGAAAATCCGGTTGGAAAAGCGTGAATATGTATCGATTTAATATGCTCGATTACACCGTGATAAACGAAGATTTGAAATAAACATCAAATACAAAAGTTACGTATTTTTTGTCCGTAGAATCCGAATCTGCAATAAAAAATGGGGGTTATAATTTAAGATTTCAAAGTTGGACCCCCTCTGACCTCCAGGGGGTCGGTTTCGAAGGTCAAATTTGATATCACAGAGTAGCTTATTTTAAAATATTTAACACGTATATTTACGTTTCTCAATCTCCTATGTATTTCTCGAGTTATTCGGCCGTTTCCAGACATTTCGGACACCCTGTATATATATATATATATATATATATATACGATTTATACATCTTAAGTGCAAAAGATCAATTGTTTGATGAAATTTCTAATTATTGTTTGATCTAACTGTTTTTTCTAAATAAAATAAAATATCTTTCACAAAGGTTAATAGTGGCACTTTAAAATGTATTTCGCGCAATTAAAAAAAAGTAGATGTTATTTGTATCCTGAAATTTAAAAATATAAACACATAAAAGCAATAATATTTTTTTAAAAATCTTTTTTAAGTCACGTTCAAAAGTAAATAAAGAAAAAAACAGACATGCTGCAAAGCCAAATCTTGAGAACTGAATGGAACATTCTTTTGATTTTTCTTCTTTTCGTTTAATGCTGCATTCAGAGATTTCTCAAGCTATTGTTTTCAACATTATTTAATGTTGCATGTTACAGATAAATTAACTTATGATATTTTTCTATTTAAGCCAGCTGTTCCTATTCTTTAGAAGAATTTTAAAAACAAGCTTCTATAAATTAGATATTTGTGATAGTTTATATAAATGATTGCTTCTATCTCTACTTTTTTCTATCTGTATAAGAGGAAAGCATTGGCTTCGTGGAAAATTTCGACTTCCGGTTTTCCATTGATTTATAGTTTTTAGAAGAAATGCTTTGGCTATAAGAAAATATCACAGTGTAAGTCTCTTTGTCTGTGACAAATAAATTTTTGACGCTCTATTTCAAGAACTAATTTATAGTATTACAGTAATTAATAATAACACGGAACTTCACAAAAATTTAGATTCAGTTAGTGCTTAGTTTAAACTGGTGTTGTTTGGTTTATTTCGATACATTTCCAAACAGTTGGTACTGCTATGTTGTATTTTTTAGGCTATGACGTATTTTAAAAGACGGGCAATTCTTATCTGTCACACTGTAAAAAAAAATCTGTGAAGGTACTAAATATTTTCTAGGAAACTGGAATTCGAAGAACTTTTCATGTAACGATAACAGGAAAAATTCATGTAATCGATTCTGAAACATGAATTTTTGCTGTTACCATTACAGGAAAAGTTTTTGGAATCCCAGTTTCCTAGAAAAGGTTTAGTACCTTTACAGATTTTTTTTACAGTGCAGTCGATTGTTTTAACTCGTGTTTGAAGAATTAAATTTGTTTCCTGTAAATGTACAGAAGGCTTATGAAAAAAGATATATATATAGTTATATAAGTAGTTGTGTCAACGTTAATAATACTTAAATGAAATTTTGCTTTAAATTATTTGATGGTACGCGCTCAAGAATCATATAAAAATAACAGTAAAACTCAAATAGTTACGGTTATAGTACCAAAATTTCGAAAATTGTAAGAGGCAATACCTACATTATTCATTGGAATGTGATCCTCATAAATAAGGCAATAGGCAGGTTATTAAAAGAAGTAAAAGCAAGCAATAACGGCAGAAAACAAACATAAAACAAAATTCCTATTCCTTATTCCTTAATTTCCTTTTACAAAAAAAAAAAAAAAATAAATCGAAAAATAAAATGCGTGTTTTACGTTACTCACGTGACATCCTTCTCACACGATGATACTTTGGCGCAGTGTATGATGGATAACACTGAGGCACGTTAGATTTCAAGAGCATTTATCCAAACCTAACGCCTGATGAAATCTTTCAAGTTAGTTGCATTCTGAGGATGTAACACTTTATTTTAAAGACCTTGGCGTCCACAAAAAAACAAAATTGCGGAAGATAACACTGTCATCAATACTGTCATCAATCACTGTCACTGTGTCTGTTAATAAAAGTTTGAAAGAAGACCTTACATTTGAAGAAGAACCATCTTGCCTCTAAATGACATCAAATGGAACATGGAATTACATAATTAGTCAATAATAAATTTTAGCTAGAAATCGTTTTTGCACACATTTGTAGACCTGCAGCACTCATTTTTTCTAGAAAGTAAGTGCCGAGAATGAAAATTCTTATTATAGTTCAAAACTTACTGACTTTGGTGTTCTGTAACAGAAATATAATCACATCATGATTGTTATAGTTTTCACTTTTTACATTGAATGCATAACTACAGCCTAAATATTTGAAATATCAGTTGAGTAAATATCGGAAAAGCTAACTATTGTTGCTTTTCACCCGCTTACAACACCTGGACGCCCTTGAATCGTTATTTTGAATCAACGTGTGATGAACACACGTTGAATCTGGCAGAATACAGAATTCGGCAATGGAACTCGAAATCACCGTGCTCACTTTTTACTTAGTCTTCGCTTGTGGTGTGATGGAATCTGAAACACCTTCGAAAGGAACGAAAAGTTCCGAGATCATGTTTAATCACATGCAAACCAAATTTAATTAAATTCGTATAAAAGAAAAACAATATGTTATATAGATTTACAGTATATGAATTTCGGCGTAGCCTATGATTTTTCTGACAGACACGCAATGCTTCGGTAACAATTTGTCTATTCAGGTAATAAAACTTTTCAATTTCCTCAAATTGTTTCCTTAAAAACGGCAAGTTGTTCAGTGTGCCATAACGCAAGATACGTACCAAAATTTCAGAATACCTTTTTCTTTACTTTGTACGACGGCACCAGTCACGAAGGTTATTTAGATCAAAGCCGGCAGTCTGCATATTTTTTTTCTTCTGCTGTTTTCTTGGGAGATTCAGTACGCTGGGATTAGCGCCGCAGATCAGTGTATATAGTAACGTCATTAAAAAGAAAATTCGTGCTCTAGAAAACGCTTTTGTTTTCAATATTCTTCTTGAAGTTTTATTAAATGTAAAAAGAAAGAAAACTACAGCTATTGCATAAAATTAAACAAATACTTAAATTGTTCTGTTTTTATATTTGTACATCATTTCCCATACTACATAATACTTCAGAAAATGAAAGATGAACTATAAATCCAAAAAATAAAGTTCTATTTCTAGCACAATGTATTTAGACCTTCTTTCATTGATAAATTATTACAATGATTTCAAATATGCGATCGAATTAATCCTTTTGAATTTTTAGAAGCTTGTTTCTTTTAAATTATGTGATAGATTAAAATGCAAATACTAATTATTTTATATAAAAATATACAGTATTTTATTTTATTTATAAAAAACATTTTTAAAAATGTAAGCCATTTAAAATAAGAAATATTGTAAATTATGTGTTCTTGAATAGTATTTAAAGTGAAACTTAAAAAAAAAAAAATAGAAGTTCCATTGTCCCCTTAAAATGAAATGTGAAAAACTGTGCTGTAAGAATGCATTTAAAAAACAATTCCGTAAAATTAATTTCAACATTTCAAGTATAACATTCATGTTCTAAAATGTCATTTTATTATGAATTTAAAATTCAGACGTGTACCTGATAAATAATCACTTTTCAAAACAATATATGAAAGAAAACTTGTGATATTGCATAACATTATACAAATTTTTAAATTGTTCTGCATTTATATTTAACATCATTTCCCATGCTACTTACTACTTCGAAAAACAAAAGAATAAACATAAATCCAAAAAATAAAGTTCTATTTCCAGCAGAATTTATTTAGAACTCCTTTCATCGTCCATGCGTGATAAATAATGATTATTTTTGTTACCTATGCTATTTAATTAAAAGAAAATAAAGTACTTCATAATTCTCTTTATTTAGTGTTTTTAGAACAACCTTCGACTTCATAAAGATGATATTGTTAACAAATCATTTTACTAAATTGCTTTAGTTGGTAGAAGTACAATTAAAACAAACGACACATTTCTTAAAGTTTAGTTTGTGCTATTTTTTTATGTTTGTTTTCGAACTCTTTTGTTTTACTGTTCCGGTGCTTTGTCTCGATTAAAGTAACTCAATTAAACATTTTTTTTAATATTTTCATTTTTAAATGAAAAGGGTTTGTCTCATGGAGCAAAAGACAGTCTTCGGTTTATTTGATAGTTTTTTTTTTTTAATTAAACACGTGAATAATTATATGAAGTTTACTATTTTTATTTGAAGTTAGTAGTAATAATTTCGAATGTGCGATTTAATTATTCCTTTTCATTTTTTAGAAAATTATTTATTTAACACATCCTGCGAAATGTTACATTCATGTCTAGCTATTCATAATATAGTAGCTATGAAAAGACTTGGTTCGAGAATTTTTATTTAGTAAGTTTACATATTTATTTATCACTTTCACTTCAATATCAATTTTGTGTTAAATCAATCTTTTGATTCCAAAGGTTATGTGACGGAAAAAACTGCTTAGGACGCTTAAAGGGTTAAAATTATGTGATATATTAATATTTAATTTGTTTTGTAATACGTTTTGTATAATAAATATACGGAATTTATTTTTATTTTGAAAAATAATATTTTTAAAGTTATAAGACATTTAATATAAGAAAGTTATTACTTTGTACATGCATCAATTTTGCATTAACGTTTAAATGCATAGATTAACTCAGAAAATACGTGTTTTTACATGTGGCGCCATTTTATTTGCCTTTTGGCGAACTATTAGTTATTTTTTACGTGTCATAACATTAATTTTAGATAGTGAAGTCTGTTTTTTAGCTCACAGGCTATCATAGCCTGAGAGCTTATGTGCCCGTCCGTTCTGTATGTATGTTCGTATGTACGTAACGCGATAACTCATGATAAAAATATCCGATCCACTTGAAATTTTGTATGTAGGTATATCCTGACAAGGCGCTTCCCTGATTAGTTTTTGGAGTTCATTCGATATGTATAAGAGGGGGAACGGGGGGCTCATGCCCCCCGTTAGTTGATATAGATGGGATTTTCTTGCAGAATTAAGTTTTCAAAATTTAGATTAGGATCATTCTGTTGAGGCGATTCCGTGACTGGTATTAGGTGTTCATTGAATAAGTATAAATAGGGGGAACAGGGGTTCTAATGCCCCCCCCCCGTTAGTTGATATAAATGGGATTTTCATGCAGAATTAAGTTTTCGTTCAAAATTTAGATTAGGATCATTCTGATGAGGCGATTCCTTGACTGTTATTAGGTGTTCATTGAATAAGTATAAATAGGGGGAACAGGGGCTCTAATGCCCCCCCCCCGTTAGTTGATATAAATGGGATTTTCATGCAGAATTAAGTTTTCGTTCAAAATTTAGATTAGGATCATTCTGTTGAGGCGATTCCGTGACTGGTATTAGGTGTTCATTGAATAAGTATAAATAGGGGGAACAGGGGTTCTAATGCCCCCCCCCCGTTAGTTGATATAAATGGGATTTTCATGCAGAATTAAGTTTTCGTTCAAAATTTAGATTAGGATCATTCTGATGAGGCGATTCCGTGACTGTTATTAGGTGTTCATTGAATAAGTATAAATAGGGGGAACAGGGGTTCTAATGCCCCCCCCCCCGTTAGTTGATATAAATGGGATTTTCATGCAGAATTAAGTTTTCGTTCAAAATTTAGATTAGGATCATTCTGATGAGGCGATTCCTTGACTGTTATTAGGTGTTCATTGAATAAGTATAAATAGGGGGAACAGGGGCTCTAATGCCCCCCCCCGTTAGTTGATATAAATGGGATTTTCATGCAGAATTAATTTTCGTTCAAAATTTAGATTAGGATCATTCTGATGAGGCGATTCCGTGACTGTTATTAGGTGTTCATTGAATAAATATAAATAAGGGGAACAGGGGTTCTAATGCCCCCCCCTTAATTTATATAAATGGGTATTTCAAGCAGAATTTTCAGATTTCGTTCAAATCTCTGAATAGTTTTGGAAGTTTAATGGTTAAGTATAAAAGAGGGGGATAACTCTTTTTAAATTATATAAATGCTAAATGGGTTTTTATTAAGAATTATCTAATTTGCTCTGAATTTTGGATATAGATTTTTTATATGATAAAGCATGTCTTTGATAGTATAGGAGGTTCAATGATTAAGTATAAAAAAAGAGAAAAGGGGAGAGCTGTTTCCCCTTCTTAATTTTTTTTTTTCGAACGGAATTAACCCTTGAAAATATAAAGCTTTAATGTGCAATTAGTATTTGTAGCCTGTGAGCTCAATGCCTTCAGTTTAACTGGGCAGTATTCTTTATCTTTAAATTTGTCATCATGGGTGGTTATAATTTTTTTGTTGCTACTACTTGTAATATGATCGACTCTGAAAGATTATATTTTTATATATATTTAATTTTTTATATCAGTTTGAAAAATTATCTTTTTTTTATTTTTTACATTTAAAAAATATATAGAGAAAACAGCATCATAATCTCGCCTTTTGGCGCAGTTGTCAAGAGATTAAGTGTACTATAGTTATAATAGAATACTATTTTAATTATTATTATAACTCTCCAAATTATTAAAAACAGTACGATATGTATTAAATCGTTGAATAATCATTATTATGCAATGTAAATGCTTTAAAATAAGCATATATCTTAAAAGCGAAATTTTTTGAGAAATTTTTAGATGAGTTTCCGGAATGTTATCATGTTATTATATCCAAAAAAAAGAAAAAGTGTTTTTTCTTTTTTTCAATTTCTTAAGTAGATAATTAAAAAAAAAGACTTAAATATAATTTTCTGAACACTAACAATAACAATAAAATCATGCATTTAAAGGTTTTATATTAAGGGTAATCATTATATGATCTTTGAAAATAAAAATAACGTTTAAGAAGGAATAAAAAAGAACTTAAACTCTTATGAATAACATACAGAATGTCTTTATATATAGGAAGCATATTTAAAAGCAGTTATTTTTGCTTCAAAATACAAAAAAATTTCAAAAATATACAACCTTAAAATAAGCACTTATTCATGCCTTTCTCCAAATAGTACATATGGTTGCTTGATTTATATGGAACAAAAATTACATTAATAATACATGTTTACGCAGAAGCATGATTGAATTAAAAACAATAATGAAATTGAAATAACAAGTTTTTTTTTCATGTTTGAGAATTCATGAAAAAGATTGCAGATAAACTTTTAATTCTGTTAATACACAAAATTCTATAAATGTTATGATACACAAATAACGTACAGATAAATCTCCTCGACCCTCCCCCCCCCCCACAAAAAAAGAAAACTACTTACGACTGTTTCAAGGATTCCATGATCCCCCTTCATCAGTGGGGGAAAAGATGGAGAGAGAGAGTGAAATTGGTTCAGAGAACCCCTAAGTTAGAGCCCCCAGTACTGGCTAATGAATTGATTGAAATTTTGAAAGCAAAGAATATAAATATCTTACAGAAATGACGTAACTGACTGGAAATAGCTGAAAAGGAGGAGACATTATGCATGATCCCTCCATAGTAAGAGAGAAAGGGAGTGCTGGTTATATCGTTGACTAAATTCAAAGTATGTTTATGGATATTGTAAGCTTCGTAAAAAATTTTATTAGAAATTGAACTGCATTTTTGAATAATTTTAGCATTTTTATAATTAAAGTGATTGTTGAAATTCCAACAAAGTTTAGCTTTTGCAGATTTCTCACTTTCATGCTTTATAACATGATTCTGGTGTTCTTTCAGAGCACGCTTCGTAGTGTAACAGAGTCCACATGCACAAAAAATTCTGTAAATGCCCCTGACTATGAATTGGATCTTTGGGATTCAAGAAAGATTTTTTTTTGTTAATCGGAAAACAACTTTAAAAGCGAACTATTAAGAAAGATATACTATTATTTTAACACATTCTAATTGATTGGTAAAGTTATCGTGCGAATTGAATATCTCCAGCTGAGCGAAAAATTTCTCAGGCTGGGAATTGAACCCGGATACTTGGCTTACAAGGCCAATGCTGCACCTGTTAAGCTAAACGGGCGATAACCGGATGGGATTTTTCGCTCAGAAAACCTAATTGGCCATAACATCTGGTCTGTCATTTAGACAGCTCGGCAGAATAAGCCGCAGGTAATGGAACTCCATAGAACGATAGATACGTAGATATACTATTATTTTAACACAATCTAACTGATTGGTAAAGTTATCATACGAATTGAATAAAGTTATCATACGAATTGTAGGCCAAGTATCCGGGCTCGATTCCCGGCCTGGACAATTTTTCGCTCAGCTGGAAATATTCAATTCGTACATTAAGAAAGAAGAAATTTATGTACTGATTTTAGGAAAATGAGGTAAATCAACAACATTTTTAAATTCATTATATTTTGATAAAGAAACAATGATTGTCAGAGATTTGTGTAAAATACGTCATTTCTGTAAGGTATTTAAAAACCTGGCTTCCACATTTTCAACCAGTTTCAATCAGGCTCTTTCAATCCAATTCTCTCTCTTTATCTCTCTCTATTTTTGCACAGAAAGTTGATCGTAGGCACCTTGAAATGACCGTATGTATTTTTCGCTGAGCTTTGTTCGTACGTGATTTTTGTTTTATAACACTGTTTGAAGTTTTCAACTTGTGCATAGAAATTCGCACAAAATGTTTGATTTTTGCCTGCATTTCTGGGTTTTGATCGGGATTTAAATGATGAAATTCTTTTAGACTGGAGTCTAGAAGAATAAAACAGGATAACCGACATACCGGTCTACTTCTCTGGAAAAATTTCCGAACGGCAAATGAGTTCTGTTTTTTCTGAGACCGTCATATTTAACTTTGACAGTATTTGATTTGTTCAAGAAAAGTCATAAAATTAATAGCACTGTGTATATCATCCACAGTTGAATAATGAGGTTGGTTTCGGAACGAAGCAATTCAAGAAAATTCATTTATATGGACGGACCATCTCACTCTCACAACATCTACGACCCATACAGCGTAACGAAAGTTTGACTAAAACTCATTTGATTTTTTTTTCTTGCCTTTTCAGAAATTTTATTTTTTTAAACAGTCGAAACTTTCGAAAACTGGGTAACTAACTTGTTTCTTTAAAAATATTGAACGATATGGTCTAAAGGATTTATTTATTTATTTTTAATAATAAAAAAATATGTTCTTAAAATTTTTAGAATTATCCAACAATTTTATTAAAATATTTTTTGTTTTGTTTCTTAAAAGCTGAAATAAAAATAGCTTCTTATCATTCTTATATAGCATGTTTTCTGACACCTCAGCAAATTTTAAGGTATAGTCAATTATTCTTTAGAAAAGTTTACTATCAAAGTTATATTGTTCAAAAGATTGTAATATGTGAATGATATGTAACATAAATATAATCAAAGTGGCAAATTTCAAAATATTTCCCACATTCTTATGTAATTTTCCTATTAATTTTTATTGCGTAATATTTAAAATATATTTAATATTCACATTAAATGTCTTCAATTATTTTCAAATAAATGTATGAAATGCTTCATTTGAATTGAGGGTCTACTTCAAAAATAGTCAGTTATTAAAACATGCCGATTTTTTTAATTATGCGCAATGATCAGGTATGTAATAATTCATTTTACTTATACTCAACTGAAACACTTACGCAGAATATTAAATAATAAAGAAAAGCTTTCTCATTCTAGGAAAAAAGATTGATTTTAAATTTAGATGCAAGTCAAAGAAAAGAAGGAGAAAGACGTACTCTAAAATCAATATTAAAATACTTCAAAAATATGAATTGTTTTTTTTTTATGAAATTGTTTCCTTTGTATTTTCTAGATACTTGAAGTTGTTTTATATGAAAATGCATTTTCTGAATTGTGTTTGAAACTTCATACTTGTGCACAGAGTGCGGTAAAGAAATGTTAATTAAAGAGTCATTTCAAACATTTGTAACTTTAAATAAAGCAATACACACAGAACACACACACACATATATATATATATAGATAGATTTAATTTTAAATTGATATTCCTCGATTTCCATTGAAAATATTTAAAAAAAAAAATTATATATTTTTTTTCATGTTAATACAAATTAATATCAAATTAGAATGGAGAATTCGACTAAAAGTGCTTGTTAACTTTTCTTTTTAGGCAATTTTCAATTGCATAAAAAAACAGAATATAAAGTTTTTAAAAAGTAATAGAAAAAAATATATTAGTAAAATAAATAAGATAAAAAAAGTTAAACTAATATATATATATATATATATATATTAGTTTAGTAATGTGGCTCTTGTCGGTATTTGGAAGATCTATTAAGTATTACGTAACCGTTAAGCATTAAGTAACTATTAACTGTTAAATAATTTTTATTAATTGCAGTATTAGATGAAAAGGATTTTTTTTTTCATTTGGTTTTTTCCCCGTTCTAGATTTAAAAAAATATGTACAAAGACTTGCCTTTAAGTAGTAAAAAGGTGGCGTTTGAGGAATTAAGAAATTTTTTTCAACAAATTAGCTGCTTATTCTCATTTATTAAGAAACTTATCCTATCCAGTAAATATTTCAATAAAATTTTTTATAGCAAGACTAAATTTAGAACATTTCAAGTGATTTCGAATAATTAAAACAAAACAACGATGGAACAAATTAAACCGTGCTAAAATAAATTTATTTGAGTAACATCTGTTAGTGGAATATAATTTATTAATATGAAAAAAATGTAATGTAAAGAATATCTGAACTAATTACTTAATAGTAAAATCTACATAAAACTTCCCAAGCAAATTTTAGATCGTGCATTAACTCTTACGTGCTTATCTCGAGCTATAAGGTCTTAGTAAAAATGTATAAGTAAAAATGTATTGTATTGTAACATTCGATGCAACAATTATCAATGATAAATAGACATATGATGATGTATAAATAATAAATTTTCAGTTTTAAACAAAGTAAATCATCATTTCATTCCGCGCCCAAGATTTAAATATAAAATATCAAATGTATGCTGCAAACATTTCAATAAATATTATTAATTTTTAATGTTGTATATTTTTACTTTATATATACAGTATAGAAAAACATAACTGTTCTTTATTAATTCTTTCCGGTATGGTTTGCTATTAGTAGTACATATCTTATCATTCAGTATTACGTTGTCTTGACAATTGGTTTGTTACTTTCAACATACAGAAACTATAGCATATTTCTATGCAATTTTTGTTATGATTCCATTTATTTTTTTGCATTTAGGGTAACATCCCCAGTAATTGGCAGGCAACAGTGATTGGCACATCCTACAAAAATGTCCTAAAATAAGAATTATATCCAGTATTTTAAAAATGCAAGACCATATACCAGTTATATGCTCATTTACTTTACATATTATAACATTGATTTATGCTACTAAATGATAATAGTGCCAAGGAAAGAGAAACAATTATAGCTTGCATCAAATTAGCCATTTTTGTAGCAAATGCTTTTTCTCTGGTTTAAGAAAGGCATGCATTTCAATTTATTATTACCTGATTTATAGTATATTTTAAATTTTAATTGAAAACAGTTTTGTTTAGTTGAAAAGGGTTACTTTAATTGTGTAAAAGTCTAAGTGCCAATTACTGGTGATTACAGCAACTTTTTATAAATATATTTTTATAAAAATACTTTTTCGAATATTTTTGCTTTTAGTGGGCAAAATACACTGTAAAAAAAATCTGTAACCTTAGTAATCTAAATTAACCGAAATCTCTTACGCTTACTAAAATTTTATGTGTACACTCTACAAGAAAATGATGTCAATCTACAAAACTTGTAAGCAAAACTAAAACCATCTGTAACTTTACAAAAGAATTTACTAAAATTTTGGTAACTTTACTAAAATTTTATCTATAATGCTCGTTATCATCACTTAAAAAGTTCTTGGAATACGATTTCCCAAAAAAATTCTTAGTAACCTTAAAATTTGTTTGATTCAAAGTGCAAATATGTATCTGTTACATGAATTTTCATTGTTGCCGTTACATAAAAAGTTCTTGGAATACGATTTCCCAAAAAAATTCTTAGTAACCTTAAAATTTGTTTGATTCAAAGTGCAAATATGTATCTGTTACATGAATTTTCATTGTTGCCGTTACATAAAAAGTTCTTGGAATACAATTCTACTAGAAAAAGTTTTGTAATTTTCCCAATTTTTTTTTACAGTGTAGATGCACAGATATACACGCTTTGATTTAAAAATATCTGCAAGTAAATATTTTATTTCTTGGTAATGAAAATTGAAGTAAGTTTAAAGACAAATCTTTAATGTGCCAATTACTGGGGATGTTACCCTAGTAATAAAAAAAATAATAAAAGTTCGGGTAATTCTTTTTCCCCCGATGGCGGTTCCTTTATTTTATACACATATTTATACACATTCTTTAAATTTAAAATATAGTTTACTTTTCTAAAAAAATCATGAGTGATAAAATTGAGAAAACATAACAAAGTTGTAAAATATGTTAGAGCCTCTTGTAATATAATATTTTCCAAACGTCTCTAAAAACTCTTTCTTAGCCTGTTAGCATATAAATCTGAAATGCGTATAATACTCAAAATTAGCACCTTCGTTGCATTTCAGACTCGGGATAATCTTTAAACATCAGTAAGTCTATTTCGATAGGTTCGATTAACATTATTAAAGTAATTGTTTTTTTTCAAAATTGAAAAAAAATCGGACAGGAAAGGATTAATATAAATTGTACAGTAAATTATTGTAGTATTAAGATATGTCCCCGAGGTTGATTATTATCTCAATCCCTCTAAACACATATTTAGTTGAACAGATATTAGCTGGTATTGTGTCGTTGAGCCAGAAGCCATAATTATGATTTTTGGTTCATTTCTGGGGACTTGGTGATATGTGCGTTTTTGGATTCAAAATGTTCCAAGGAATTCATTTTACGATGATGCTGTGAAATTTGTGGCAGCTTATAGACATCATATTGAAAAGATGAACATAATCTATCGCACATAGGTACAAATGATTTTTTTATCATTATCACATTATAAAATTTCAATTAAAAAATGTAAAGAAGAAATATTATTGAACGTATGACGTTATTCAAATTATATATTTCTTTAGATTTATTTAATATAATCATTAAAATTTCCAATTGGATACACCGATGAAAAGAACTTTTCGATGAAAGAAAACCGAAATCTTGTTTTGCATTTTAATGCATATTATTTTCATTTAGATAAGACACAGCGATTAAAAAAAGTAGTACTGGTGAAACTATATTGTACTCAGACTGTTAAGAATTAACACTTTCGGGACCACGGGTGCATTTATGCACCTTCAAAATGTGCTTCCATCGCTTGTTTTTGATATCATAAAAAGTAAAACTTACCTTATTTAATTAAGAAATTCTCTTGTTTGCTAAACTAAATTGAATCATTTGAAAAAAATGTAGCGTCCACTGAATAAAATTCTTGTTAAAGATGCTGGCCTCGAACGGGTTAATAAGCAACAGAAATCTTTGTCTTCTGCATTGCTATCAAGATTGGTTGACATTTCTGTATCCAAATTACGTAAATCGTCATAGAATAGTTGTATATTCTGGATATGGTTGTACATGAGGTTATTACAAAGAAACTACATGATAGTGTGACACATGTTCTTGAAGAAGAACATGACACCATTTATAAAGCAGTTTTAAGGAGAAGAAAAGAAGTAAGAAAAAACCCAAAATTTTTATTAATGATTTTAAAGTAATGAATTTTGGTATACTATTTAAGATTCTTTTTGTAAGGAATAATTAGCAAAAAAATTCACTTTTTATTAAAATGTATATTTTTATGTCGATTTGTATGATTTTTTTTGCGGAAAAACACATTTTTTAAAATTACTACTCCTCATACAATTTTCAATATTTTAGTATTACTAAAATTTCTTAAATAGTATCATAGTATATGGAAACGACCTAGGGAGAGATAGTTTTAATTTTCAATTTTAATCAGCTAAAAAATAAGAAAGAAATTACGCATAGTAATTTTCCATTAATTCGTTATAAATTTCATGTTTACCAATTTATGTAAAATTTTCAGATATAGTTAAAAAATGGATCTTTTTTTTTTTTCTTGCAAATTTTTTTAAGATTCTAAAAACATAAACACTTTCTTTCTAAACCATTTTACCACTGAGCTTTAGTACTTTGAACTTAGGCAAAATATGGGAAAAGACATTTTTGGGAAAACACATTTTAAATAGCCGCTGGTCCTTTAAACTCTAGTGACTACAGTTAAAAAAAACTCATTTGCTACCTGTTCCAAGTGTCCCCGTGTTCTGAAATTGTGCATTGATATTCGCAAATATGTATTTTATTGTTTTCTGAGATATTTCTTTTTTTTGAACTTTTGATGATTTTTGACCGAAAATGGGGTTCGGGTCTCCCTTAAGGAGAAAGAAGACTGCCATTCTACTGGAGCTCTAGGCAGCCTTTTCCTCATTATCTATTCCAAAAAGCCAACGATATTTATCTGGAAATGGAAGATCAGTATCAGTCTGTAAACACTTCTTTCGAACAAGACCGTGGTAATTAACTTGCATTGCTTATAGGTAGACGATGGTAAAAGATGGTATTCATGGTAAAAGGCGATGCGATTCTACAATGTGTTTGTTTTACAGAAAAAGAAAATATATAGAATCTAGCGCAATTCCTTGATGTTTAAATATATTTGCTTTCCATAATAGAGATGGCAAACTTTCAACTCTAGCTATTTGTTTCCTCTGATATATCAGCTTTTAGTGTCAAATACACTAAGCTAAAAATTTTATGTTCTGATTCATCATTTTCCCTTGTCTGCAAAAGCTCTTATTGTATCGCAACTGCCAGTGAATGCATTTCAAGTGATGCATTATGTATCTCTTTACTTAGAAGTAGATAATAATAATATTTCTAAATCCAGATGTTAAAGCATGGTGTGCGAGAAATTAAAGTCGAATATCACCTGTTATTGGAAGCAGGTCAATTTAATGGATTCGTCAACAAGTTGTTTCGTGAATTTATAGTATTTTTCTTCGTAGATAATGAACAGCATTCGTGTATTGAACTATTTCAGATAATGTTCATTTTGCGATTCTTCAGAAATGAAATGTATAAGTCCTTTCAATTTCTCTTCATCAGAAAAAATCTGCTTCCATTTTCATACTGTTTCTCCACAAGTATATAACATTTATAACATCACCAACAGTTAGTATTTTTAGTTCATTTCTTTTTATTGATAACTGTTTGTATGTATCAAGTAATACACCTATCCTTCGAGAGGATGTAATCTTCTATTATTTAAAAAACAGATTCTCTGAAAGTTGTCCAGATAATTGCAGCTCCTGTGATACCATAGAACAAAGGACATTCCGTCACCATATTATCTGTCACATATTAACAAAATTTGCAGCAAATCACATAATTTGCAATCTTTCAGCAGTCGCAATTTTTGTCATAACGTTCATCGGTTTGATTTTTCTGTTTTTCTCATTCAACCATCAAGTGTTGCTAAGGACTGTAGAAAAAATCCTACATGGTAGAAAAAGACAGTTTTCTCTAAGAAACTCCGAATTATCGAACTTAAAATTATCTTTTTTCTTCAAGTCAGAAAACGTGTTTAGTTTCTTTATTTTTGAATTATTTTTTATCTTTGAGATTTGAAAAACCTTTTCGCTTTTAAATTTTCACACAGACAATTTCTCTTGAAAGTATTTAAGTTTCTTCACTCATCTCATGAGCTTTGACTATTTCTCCTACAACTTCTAGATTTGTAATTGCTCTAGTTGATTCCATTTCAGTGCCTAGATTTATCTATTCATTGATAATCATGTTCTGTAAACATAAAATATCACATTCGTCGTTACGGATCTTCCTGAAAGACTGATCGTGATGTAGAAAAGATTTTTCTGAAGAACTGATTTTGGATCTTTCACGAATCATGTAAAGAATTCGTGCCCTGATATAAAAAATATATCATATGTGTGGCAGGACTTTGACTGAACTTCATTGTAGCTTTTGACACCTGCGTCCTTTCCATATTATCTCTTTAATCACCTTATTAATTTAATAGTATGAAAAACAAAAAGAAAAAAAATCTTTCCAAATCCCTACTTATCGGCAGACATTTTTCAATATGTCGTCCATTAGTTACTCTGTTTTTGAAAATATCTTGGATAACTGTCATATTTTGTGGTGAATCCACAAATGTATAGTTTAAAAAGTCCACTGATATAGAATACACGAGCCCCCGGCTCAACGATGGCAGCCATTTCCCAATATGGCGACCGTAAGCTACTTTGGTTTAAAAAAAAATATGGATAAATGTCATTCTGATGTTGTTGTGAATCTAAAAAATGTATGTGCATGGTTTAATAAGTCCGCTTACTCGGAACCACAAGAGTCGCTACCTGAACTACGGCGGACATTTTCCAATATAGCTCCCATTAACTACCCTAGTATCGGATATATTATGGACAAATGAGATGCTGAGGTTGTAATGAATCCACAAATGTATGGTTTATCAAGTTCACGGACATGACAATACACGAGGCCTTAACTCAACGATGGCGGCCATTTTCCAAAATGGCGCCCATAAGCTACCTTCGTTTTTAAAGAGTCATGGGTAAATGCTGTTACTGTGGCGAATCCAAAAATATATATATTATCAAGTCCTCTGACATGAAACCACACGAACTCCTGGGTCAGCGACTATTAGCAGAACTATTTTCAATGCGACATCATGTAGTTCAACTAGCCACCATGGATGAAGGTCAGAAGGTTCTTCTCTTTGCTTCATATTTGAAAACTGTTAATTTTTGCTCTAAATATGGATAAGTAGTCTTTATAGCCATTATTCATATCCCCATATTTAACTGTTTATCTATTTAAAAAAAAACTTATTGCAACATTATCTATGTAACATATAAATGTCATATTGCATATTAAATAATTTACATGTGTAAAAAAATGATCCTGTAAAATGTTGGTGCAGCTGTTAAAACAAAAACATCACCTCAGTCCCGGATTATTAGACGCTGATTATGATGTTAAGACACACTTTCTTCTATAAAAATTTATCCTACGAATAAAGTATACATTAATGATTTTAAACCACTACATTTGTAAGTGAAAAACATGTATCATAGTAAGTAATTAAGAGTCGAAACCGGTCGAACTTGACGAACGAAAATGTTAAAAAGAATTAAATCACGAGATTTATATATATTTTTTAAAAACTGAAACAATTGTAAAATGAATCAGTATTTAATAAACATATTTCTAAACTTGATGCCAAGTTTGCCAGTACCATTATGCATCTACAAATTCACGCTTTTTACTTGATGTTTTATTCTGAGTGGTGGCGAAATTCAGAAATTTATTTTTACTCGCTCTCGCTCTAAAATATTTTGTTATATCAATGATAATACTCATTTCATTTTCACTATGACATTTTTTTTACCCGCTCGGATATCGCCTCAACCTCATTGACAGCGGAATGAAAAAATGTTGAAATGTAAAAACGTTATAATTAAAAAAGCAGTATTTTATATCATAGAGGAATAAGATACGTATAGGTGCAAAATTGATTTGCAATATAATGCATGTTATTGTTCAAATTTAAATGCTCTCATTAGGCCCAAACAAAAGAATCATGTGGCACTCGGGTCGAATTCTTTCACATGAGCCGGGCATTTTTTCTCTAAACGAAAATGATCTGTTTGTATTTAAGAAATTTAAAGTAGAATTTCATTCTATTATGAATTAAAAACTGTATAATTAAATGTTTTCCTTTTTTGTTAAAACACGTGGTTGTGATTGGGCTTAAAGTAGCGGATATTAGAGTTGCATTTTCGGCGTCATCCCAGCCACTATACTTCACGTCTATTCTTTCTTTTTTCTCTATGATTTCATGTAGTGACGTCACATTTTAATGAAAGCTTTTAAAGAAATTTTTAATGATAGATAATATTATTTTCGGTTGGAGCCTAAAAACATTGCCTTTTTATCTAACGTTGCATCACAGGAATAATGTCTATTTTAATACAAAAAGGCATCCTTAATAATATGATAATTCCTATTGTTTTCCTTCTTTTTTTAATAGTGCAACTACCTCGATTGCCATGAATGTGAAAAAATTCCATTCAGTCTATTTAGATGCAGATATAAACATCAGTAAAAATGATGTCATCACTCGCACAATTGTAACAACATATTAGAATGATGGAATAAATTTATCTGAATGACATTATTTTCCTCCTAGGAAATATTTCGTTTTAGATACTACTTTTTACCATAGATTATTGTCTGTTATTTTATTTAAAGAGAATACTTAGTATTATTTTTCAATAAATAATCGGTGTTTTACCTCAATTAGTGCATAAATATATTCAATAATTTTAAATTGGTAAGATTTTACGAAAACTATTACTTTTTCTCTTTTAAATACGATACACATTCATTGTTGAAATTATGCTTTATTAAAGAGAGAAAAGCTTAACCTGTCTCCACAATTTTAAAGAAATATAAAAAAATGCCTTTAAAACTACAACTAAAAAAAAAAAATCAAATGAATTAAAAAGAATAATAGAATGGTCATATCTACAAATAAACAGCTTTCATTAAAAAAATAAGTATAAAGTTGATTCCGTAGAAATCTAAGGGCTGGTGTCTAAAAAAACAGCCATATCTTTTAAATATATGGATATATGGCAGTTGATACGTTGATTTTAAAAATAAACATTTTGGAATGAAATTGTACAGTTTTTACGTATTGACACATATGAGTTTTCTAAAGGACATAATCTTAAAAATAACAATGCATTGGCCATGTAATTAGTATCTACATAATTACGAAAATGTCAAATTATTCCATTTTTAGGCAAATTTTACTAGTTTAAATTATGTTCTGCATTAATGGTAAACTAAATTGCATAAAATGAAAACTCTAATATTTTAATCTCAATATACAGAAATTAAATGAGCTAAATTATAGAAAAATATTTCAATATCTTTATGACTGAGTACGATATAGCGTATATCTAAATTATCCAGGAATTTTAGAATATCTCAAAAATTTTTAGTAACAAAAAAAAAAAAAAAAAAAATATTTTAAAATGAAAAATTCAAACATAAACTCCTAAAATATCAAAATCTTTGAAATTGAGATTACGAAATTTTTATTCCCCTGTGCAATTTATTACATAACCTTGAAAATAGGAAATAAAATAGCATATTTCAACCTCTAGCCCGCCGAATTTTATAAAATATGCAGGATAGAAACGTCAGTTCTGAATAAACTCGTATAATGTCTGTTTTTGGTAAAATAAATAAATGAATGATAAATTTCAAAATTTTAAAATAGTACCACTAAGGAATTTATTCATTATATAATTATATTTCTAAATATGTGTTATGTAACACTCGTGTCATAATATTCTTTTAACAAATGTGTAAAAGGAAAACTTTAAAAGTTTGTGCAGCAATTCAGAAAAAAAAACAGAGATGTAATGATTTCTAACACTCTAAAATGTTTTATAATTTTTAAATGTATGGAATATATTAATTTTTAGATTTTGATATTTGGATGAAATGAAGTACGAATTGTAAAAAGAACATCCCAACATATGATTTCTTACACATACACACGCAGAAAAAGGTTAAAATTATTTTATATCTTGCACCAGGATGTCATAAAAAAGGGAAGCATTGAGAATATATTAACAGAGATTTGATTATAACTTTGAAATATTTATCTTATGAAATAGGGCTTCGCTAATCCAAACAAAGCATGGCTTTTGGCATTTTATAATTTATTTTCTTATATAAACTTAAAAAGCATATTTAAAATCTTTTTATATAATACACTGTGTATAAATCTTGGCTCATCCTTAATTTGAAGAAATTTCTACCTAGAAATTTAATATAAATGTCAGCTAAATCAAAGTCAACTTTTCTGGCTTTCCTCTACTATCCATAAAGAAATAACGCTGTAAAACAAATAATTTGTTTTAACCTTTCAAAAATCCCCTTATATATATATATATATATATAACATTTTTCAGATATTTTTTATGATCTCATTATGACTCGTGTCAACCTGTACAATATAAATTTACTCAAAAAACCTAAAAATCTACAAACTAATACTCAAATGGTAATTACTTTTTCTAATCCAATATTTAATAAAATCAATATTAATTCCATATTAAATGATAAAAACTGTCAATTTCCTATTAATAATATTCATATTTCTAAAACCTTTAAGTATCCCATATCTATCGGCAGAACGATTTTTAACTATAATTCTTTCGCTAAATCTTCTTTTGATGCTAGTACTTTACCCTGTAAATGCAATGACCCCTCTCTACAAAAATATATAAATAAAGATCATGGACATATTATTACTGGTAATCTTAATCTTGTAGATGATTTACCACTTAGAAGAATTATGGGTTATGGGACCAAGTACAGAATTCCATCCAAATTAAACATTAAATCTATCATAAAACTATTTACATATGATATAGATATATTTATTTATAAACTTGCAATTTATTATAATAAACCCATTGAATATTTTAATCAATGGAAAATATTAGCTATCGATAAATTAACCAAGTCCTTAAAATATAATATTTCACACCTAGAATATGTAAATACACAGCATCTGTTTAAGCAAATCAATAAATTACAACAAAACTTTGTAATAACTTATGTTGATAAATCTCCTAATAATTATGCCATTATTTGTAAATCTTATTATCATCAGCTGCTTAAATCTAGTATATCTAATAATAACACATTCCAAAAAATTAATGATAACTTACTTGCCAATAATCGTAAAATTAAAGGATTCTATAAATTATTAGACATTAACCCTACTAACTTTAAATATCCTTATCTAGTCCTTATACCCAAATTTCATAAGCATCCTGTTAAATTCAGAACTGTTTCAATTGGTTGCAATACTTATAATAATGCTGCTAACAAACTTCTATTAGTAATTCTTAATCAAATATATAATATCACAAAAAAAAGTGATAATACACATTGCATAAAAAATAGTTATGAACTGGTCCATATTATGAAAAATCTTAAATGTATAAAAAATATCACTACCTATGATTTTAAAGATTTATTTAATAATATCGATTTATCGGATTTACATAATATCATAAATGAGCTTTTTAAAAAATATCAACACGAGTTGGATATATCACATAATATCGATTCTGATTATTTTCATACCTTAACTAATTTCATTATCTGTAATAATTTTATCATGCATGATAACAATATATATATTCAAAATGTTGGTATACCACAAGGTGGTAGTACATCTAGTGTATTATCTAACTTATACTTATATTACTATGAACGTCATTATTTAAATAATACAATACATTTATATCGATATATAGATGATGTAATTTTAATTGATACTGATAACACCTGTATATCTCAATTCCCTGTTGATTATCCTTCTAATCTAGAACTTTCAAAAAACCTACTTTTTAATAATACAATCAATTTCTTAGATATTAAAATTATATTAAAAGAGAACAAATTTATAACTGATATTTATGACAAAAGGAAAGAATTTAATTTTAAAGTTAATACTTTTACTAATTTTAAATCATGTCTTCATAATTCTGTATATCGTAATATAATACTTAACCATTTATATAGAATAAAATGTCTATGTTCTTCCCATTTAATTAATACTAATATTAAAAAGCTTGTATATGATGCTATAAATAATGGTTATCCTAAAAAATTCATATATTCTTTAATTTATAATTAGATATTACATGATCTTATAATTAATTCTTTGCATAAAAAATGTATAAAAAAATTATAAAACATAAAAATAATAATAAAAAATTAAAAATGTTAAAAAGTAATAAAAATATATATATATAGGTTGGTTGGGTGGGTAGATGTTAGAGTACGGAGGAGGGTGGTGTTGTCTGGATAAAAACGCAAAGGTTAATTATTTATTTAAAAAAAATTGAGAGTGGGTTATTTATTTTAACATAATTTTTAAACTGTTTAATTTACACCAATATATGGATATTCGTCTAGTTATATCTATAGTTAAATAGCTATATTTTAAATATCAAATTATTTTTAATGTTATTGATATAATTTTTGGTATTATTTTTAATAATATTATTACTATTATTATTTTATTATTATTATTATTATTATTATTATTATTATTATTTTATTATTATTATCCTATATTAAGATAATGAGTTTTTACCATGTAAAGTCACAATAAATGTTACTGATTAAAGTAACAATAATGTATTTTAAGTTATATGTTAATATGAATGTTATCTCTTAATTCTAATTTTAATCATTTTATTAATTTAATTTTGTGTTAATATCGATTATTATTTTTTCCGGTTCAATTATATTTCCATTCAGCTTTATCTTTTTTGTTTGTAATGGATAATTATTATTATTTTTACTTACTTCCAACTCCTTTTTGTAAAATATCTTTGTTCCTTGTTTAATAATTTGGTTTTTGTGTGATGGAAGTCCCAAATTCGTATTGTTTTGCTTTTTCATGGCAAATACGAAGATGAAACCACACACTCCATTTGTAGTTCCAAAGTATTTGGGACCTGAAGAATCTGCTTTGGTTCTACAAATTTCAATTGTATTCATATTATTCTTTTTTTCCTTCCATGTTCAATGTGCTATAAGTTATTAAATTCAATGGTTAATTTCAAATGGTTAATATTGTTTACTATAATTCAATTTAATTCTTCGTTTTGGTTTATTGTTTTATTGATAAAATCCGTTGGTGAATCTTGTCTACTTTTAATAATATTATATATATATATATACACATATATATAAACATATACATACATACATACATATATATATATATATATACATATACATACATACATACATACATATATATATATATATATATATATATATACATACAGGGTAAGCAAAAAGTCCGTAAAAACTTTAAAAATTCATAAAAACCGAAAAAATAACCGAAATGAAAAACGGTTTGCAGGGTTAGCATCCATAGGTCACGGGGATTTTTTTAAGACATAAATAAAAAAATAATTCAAAAACAGCCGACAGATGTCGCTGGTACTTGCGATTTCCGCGGAAATATGCAAATGAACCGGTTATAAGAGCTTGCGCTCCTAATCCACAACTAGTTCACCGTTGTGAGCCGTGAACATGATCAAGGATGCTCACTGCGAAGGACAAAGCTTTGTTGGGGAAGTTATTTTACATGAACAAGGAATCAGCGACTATTGCTTTGCGTAAATTCCGATTTCAAAAGGATTTGAGGACGGGAAAGGGGCCTTTAACAACGACAGGCCTCTTAAAGCTTGTTCGGCGATTTGAGGAAACATTCTGTTCTTTATGTGGGTATCTTTTCTTTGATATGGGTACGTCAGCGCCACCTATTGGCTGTTTTTTGAATTTTTTTTCATGTCTTAAAAAATCCCCGTGACCTATAGATACTAACCCTGCAAACCGTTTTTCATTTCGGTTATTTTTTTCGGTTTTTATGAATTTTTAAAGTTTTTACGGACTTTTTGCTCACCCTGTATATATATATATATATATATATATATATATATATATATAGTAATATTTTGTCTTTTTAAGGCTAATACGAAGATGAAACCACACACTTCATTTGTAGTTCCAAAGTATTTGGGGGCTTGATAATTCTGTTTTGGTTCTACAAATTCCATTTGTATTCATTTTATTTATTTATTTAATTTTTTTCCTCGTGTTCAGTATGTTTTTTCTATTAAATTCAAATGGTTCATATTGTAATACAATTAATGGTTTGAAGGTTATTATACATATAACGTGTTTTATGAAAGTGACGCAATGCTAAAATGAAATCTCCTCCTCTGGTTACATGAGAGTAAGAAAAGCCAAAGTAAATCTTTTTTTTTTTTTTTTTTTTTTTTTTTTTTTTTTTTTTTTGCATTTCTTTATAATTCATAATTTTTTATTAAAAGATTTTAATGTTTTTTAGAGTAGAGTTGTATTTTATTTATTATTTTGCGGTTAGAAATACACGAAAATGATATTTTAAGTGATATTTTATTTGAGTCAATAAATATTGCATAGTTTGAATATTTTTTATATTCCTTTATTATTATAGTGTGATCTTCTTTCAGATTCTTTTAAATTGCATAAAGTGCTGAACGTTTTTTCTTATTTTTCTGAGATACTAAAATTGATAATTAAATGACATCCACATCGTAAGAAATGTTTATAAATTCTAGATTTTCCCCATTGATGAAATCACAAATCCAAGAGAATTTAAAGCAAGAAAAATGTAAAAACGATACAAAGTTATAAAAAAAATATATATATTTTGCAACATTTTCATGTAGTAAAAACGTTCGTGTTTAAACTTCGTGAGTTCCATTTACTTTACTTTAAAATACTTCTTTCAGAAAAAAATATTTTGAACAATAAAATGCCTTTATTTTGTATTCAATCCCGTATCGTGAAGACAGATATGACGGATTTTATTTCATTTTTAAAAGCAAGTAAAACAATGTGTCTAAAATAAGCGGCATAAACTTTTTTTTATTGCTAAAAAGATTAATGTGATCAAATCACTAAAATGAAGTAAGAGAAATTGATTATTTTGACTCTTTCAAAAAAGATTTTTTTGTTTAATAAATTTGCAATTTTAATTTTAACTAAGTTAATTTTCATTAAGTTAAGTTTATTTTGAATTTTTCAGAAAACGATGAAAATCTGAATTTTTTATATAAATTGTCTCTCCCCGTCCCCCTTCAATATTTGGCAACTAAAGAAATAAAATTTTGCTGTCTAAAGCCGATTGTAAGTGCTTTACAATAATGCTGTAATTAGATTGCTAAATGAAAAATAATGTATATTTGAATAATTTTATAATTTTATTGATATTCGACATAGTAATATATAAGGGAGTGTGGTGTGGTTGTAGGACACATTTTTTCGAAAGTCTGAAAATAAACTTTGTTGGACACAGAAACAAAAAAATCCATTTATAGAGTTCAAGATGAAACATGTTATAATCTTCCTGAATAATAAAGAAACATATCATATAAAAGCTATTTTTTTACAATTAAAGAAATTGTAAGTTTGAAAAGTTGCTCATTTTATTCTGAATTTTAAGCTCTACAACAATTTTATTGACAATATTTCTGAAAGAGTTAGTGATTTAGAAGTAATGTTATAGTATTTAAAGAAAAAAAAGTATTTTTTAGGCTATAAATCGATGTATATTTCCTAAGGCTTATCTAGTACGATTATGGAAGCGTAGCATATTCATTCTATACCTAACCTGATGAGATTAAACTAATTTACAGCTTTCCTCTAATTCCAAATTGAACCACCTAACCACTAACCTATGGTTTAAAATATATATGGAATGTTGATTAGGAAATATAAATGTTCTGATTATTTTTAGATATTCGGATTGCTATAAATTTATATTATATTGACGTTATAAGTTTTTGATAACATGAAAATTGTTAAATTCAAATTTGAATAGTTTAAATACTTGCAACTGGAAAATGACTGATAACATTATGCTTATTTTTTTATGTAAACATATCTTAGTTAACCCGTCAGTAGTCGCATGTCGGTCTTTTCGCCGCACGTATAACTTATCTTCTCCTAACTTATATCACATTACAAATACAACGGAGATCTACCATGTAGCTGACTTTGAAGGTTCCTCGACCACCTTAGTGAAGTAACAGGACACTTCTGTTTTTCTTTCAGGTACATTTTTAGAAACAAAGTTGAAATTAGCGAAAAAGTCTAGGTAAAAATCACTAATGTCAGTTCTTGTTACTTTTTCCAATTACTCCAGATCTCATGAATAACATGCATAATTTAAGAAAACTGCAAATTTAAATCTTCGTTGTAACATTATTTTCGTATATTAGGTGAAAAATATTTCTTATTTTACATATTTGGTATGTGGGGGGCCAGCGGCGAAAAGACCGAGCGCGACTAATGACGTTGTGAAAAAAGTCGCGACTACTCGCGGGTTAAATCTTAACTAAACAAGACATTTTTTTCCACATATTAAAAATTCAAATACAGTCGAGCCTCTATATAACGAAATCCATCGTTCCAGTAAAAAATTCGTTATATAGAGAAATTCGATGTATAGAGTATGATGTTAAAAATAGCATTTAATGTGTAAATTTTGAACAAATATTATTTTTGATCTTTTTAATTAAGAATTTGAAATGTTTAAAAGTATATATTAACCTAACATTTTATTTCTTACTTATTTAAGCAGTTTCAAAAAAGAGAAAAGACATTTATTTGAAAGCTTAATGAAAATCAAATAAGGAAGATTTACATAAATTTCAGAGGAAGAAATCTGTAATTTTTTGATGTTTTGATTTTAAAATTACAATTGTTACGCTCTCAAAAAAAAAAATTCTCAAATTTTAGCAAGGAATGAAAAATTGTAGTTGATATTTTCCTCCATTTGAAGGTCTCTCTTATGTTCTCTCATTGATTCCTCTCTTATATGTGTAACAATTCAATTGACTGTGTTTTGAGAAGGATGTTGAAAGGTGTGTGGGAGATGAACTTGTTAGATTTAAAGAATAAGGAGAGAAGTAATATTTATATAAAAAAAAACCTCTCCACTGAACGATAAATCAAAAATAAGTGATGGAAAATTGATTCCATATGATTTCGAAGCTTTTTTAAAACTGAATAAATTAAGATCAATTTATGAAAAAATTCGTTATATGGAGATAGATATTTCGCTATATAGAGTCTGTTTTTAATGTAATCATGCGAAAAGGGGACCGTTCTTACTAAAAATTCCTTATATGGAGAAATTCGATGTATGGAGTTTCGTTATATAGAGGTTCGACTGTATATATTTTGATATCTCATCTGTGTTATTTTTCAATTTTTATTTTTGAAGTCTTAAAAATGTTCGTATCCTAAAGATATCCATAGAAAAATGCATCAAAATAGTAAATTATAAGAAACTATAATATGAAAGTACGTTACAATAACAAGAGATTCCTAAGTAAATAAAAAAAATTCATGTTAAAATGTTTTTTAGGTAATTTAAAATAGTTTAGCAATAACGCTGTTATTAAAAATGTTAAACGAAATTAATCCAAGCAGAATATTGCACAGAATTTGATACGTGTTCATAATCATCAATAAAAGAATTACACATAAAAGAAGCTTTTACTAATTAATATATTTATAGTAAATGAGTGAATATTAAAATATTTACATAAACGTTAACTTCGACCGAAGTCATTCTTTTTTTGCTTAACGTATGTTTAACTTTTCATAAAATACTTGCTTAAGCTATGCTTCCCATAATTTCATGCTAAAACACTTACAGAAATATCTATCTGCGAAATATAATTACAGTCATCGCATTTATTTAATGAATATTCAGTTGTGTTATTATTAGATTTGATAATCTATACATTAATCACCCAAGATATAAGGGCATTAATAGGGAAAGCACTTTATTGAATTAGTTAAAAATAAATCATCCAATTGAACAAATATTTACTTAATTTGTATATAAAGAATTTAGCAGAATTGGATACATGTTTGTTGCACTTATTAGCACATATAAAATACATTCAGAAAAATATGAAAACGTATTTAGTTCTAAGAACATTAATTAAATTTTGTAAAGCAGATGATTAATATTCATATTTACCATCGATTTTTTTCCCAATATGCTGAAAATTAAAATAGTTTATTTCATTAGAAAATTAGAAAGACTGCAAATTTAATATTATTTTATTTTTCAGACAGACTTGTAATAACATTCTTTTTCAGTTTCAACTTTTATTGACATCTTATTGCTCTTAATGAATTTTCAGTACATTTGAAGAATGCGTTGAAGTTTTCAACATTTTACAACGTATTTTGAAAATTTTTATGAGTTCCGTGTCTATTTCTTGATTTGACCATTCTGTAAACATCGTATAGATACTTAGATTGGTCAGTCATTTTAATATGTTATAAGTTGACCCCCTTGATATAGTACTGACACGTTGCATTAACCGTAAATGAATCGCAGTTTTGTTTTCTTTTAAATCTTTAACTCGATTTTGTTTGATTCTATCTTTTTAATTGAAAAAAATAAGAAAAGAAATTCCTTTTTTAGTGGAAAAAATATTCGTATGAAGACATTTTATCTGAATACCAAGATTTAGCTTTGGACATGATTGTTCAAATGGTTAAAGATTTGGATATGTTAACTATCTATAGATAAATGTTACAGGCCAAACCCGAATTTAGGCCAAACTGGTCCATCCTAACGCCCATCGGATAAACTAGTTTTTCCAAGGCCAAACCAGTCTATCCTAATGCCCATCGGATAAATTAGCTTTTCCTAGGCCAAACCGGTCTATCCTAATGCCCATCGGATAAACTAGTTTCTCCTAGGCCAAACTAATCTATCCTAAGGCCCATAGGACAAACTAGATTTTCCTAGGCCAAACTCTCCTAGTTTGGCCTAACTCTTTTAGGATATACTAGTTTAGACTGCTGTTTATTGGTCTGAACTAGTTTATCCTAGGCCGATCTAGTTTATCCTAGGTCAATTTAATTTGGCGTGATTTTATTGAATTCAATGACCGCCTCAACGCCAACATTCTTGTTTGGCCTAGGCTGATCTAGTTTATCCTAGGCCGATGTAGTTTTACGTGTTTTTAGCTCATTGGCGTGAAAGCCAGAGAAATAATGGGCTTACAGGTTCTATATATGCATGTACGCATGTATGTACGCATGTATGTACGTATGTGCGTACGAAGGTACGCAACGCAATAACTCTTGATAGAGATATCCGATTTGCTTCAAATTTTGGATGTAGATTCATTCTGATGAGGTATTTTTCTGATTAATTTTGGGAATTCATTGTATAAGAATAAAGGTGGGCGAACTGGAGGCTAATCCCCCACCGTTAAGTTAGAGAAATGGATTTATCATGCCGAATTATAAGTTTTCATTTAAAATTTTAGTTATAGGATCATTGTGACAAGACGCCTCCGTGATTAATTGTGGATGTTTATTGTTTAAGTCTAAAAGAAAGTTCCATGTAAGTAACACATGTAATTTAGATAAATGGTTTTTGACGCAGAATTGACGAATTTGCCTCAAATTTTGGATATAGGTTCTTTCTGATAAGGCGATTCCCTGAATAGTTTTGGAGTTTAATGGTTAAGTATGAAGGGAAAAAATGAAGGATTGCCCTCTTACTTAGGAAAAACTAGTTTATCCTATGAACATTTAGATATACAAGTATGGCGTAGGAAAAACTAGTTTATACAATCGGCGTTATTATAAAATAGTTTGGCCTAGGCAAATTTGGATCGAATTTGGATCGAAATCGGGTTTGGCCGGTAAAAAACGTGTCTTTTACAAGAATAAGTATAAATGTCTGTAAAAACTCATTGCTTATAACATCAACACAGAAATTTAACATGTCCACCGTAGAGACATGATGCATTCGACATGGTGTTTTCTTATTTTATTTAATTTTTTTTCTGCAGACTCGTGCCAACTGAGATCAGACTTGCATTTATTATTATTATTATTATTATTGCATATTCGAGCCAGATCAGAGCTGAACATAATTTGGAATCGAACAACGTTTTTCATTTTTGAGAAATTAATTACCTGTCGACAAATAAGCTATTCTTGTCACGGTGTCAAGTTTTTCTTTTCCGTAAAGTCGTAAGCGGAAATTCGAGTCAAAACGTAGTTTTAATAGTATTTCCTTAAAACTATATCGCTTTTATGAAAAAATTGCTACCGCCATTCGATTACATATTTTCTGAGTGAGAATGCCTGCTAATCTTTTGCATTTCCGAAAATGAATTAGTTCTTAAATGTGTTAGGATGTAGCTCTTTTGGATTTGATAAAAGCCTTAAGGAATGACAGAGAAACATATTCACAAATCTACTTTTTGCTGAAAAGATTCAATAGTTATGATATTTATAACTCTCTTTTTTTCTTATTTTGTTCTAAACTACATTAATTATTTAATGAATCCCTATTTCAACATTGAAAGGTTTCAGAATCTAGATAATCAATAATACATTGCATGTTTACCATTCTGTGAACGCATAGTAATTTAAAAATACATTGTAAATTTATCCAAAAAATATGTATGCAGTATTTTTTAAAGGAATCCTAATTGAATGTTAAGTAGAATCTGCATTTTTTTCAGAAATTGAGTAGGGCCAGATTGAGCCAGACTGAGTCTCTTTTCCCTGATTTCTGTACAGGCAGGGCTCGGGCTGAATTTTTAATTTTTACACCGGGTCACGACGAAATAACATTCCTTCGGGTAGGGCGAGGACCGGGCCTCGAAATTCCGGCCCGTGCGAATCTCCGACAGTATTCTACAACCCTTCGAATAAAATACATTATATAAGGGTGGTGACAAAACCACTTTGCACAAGGTTAGTCGTGGAGCAGAACCCGGGATCAATATTAAAAAAATATTGCCCAATTAAAATGATGGCTTTGTATTCACAGACCGTTTACACTAATTGTGTATTACAGCCTTATTTATTTAAAGAATGACACCCTTGGAAAAAAAGTAAGTTGGATTACTTTTTCCCATTTTACCCAATTATACTTAACCATTGAACCCCCAAAACTAATCACAGATACGCTTTATAAAATTAAACAATTATCTAAAATTTGAATCAAATCAGATAATCCTGCTCAAAAAAAAAACATTCATCTGATTTAAGGAGGGTAATCCCTCATCTCTCCCTTTATACTTAATCATTAAACCCTCAAAACAATTCAGGGATTCGCCTTTTAAAGAAAAAAAAAACTATATTCAAAATTTACGGCAAACCGGATAAAACTGCATAAAAACCCATTTATCTAATTTAAGGAAGGTGATAAAACGTGTATACCCCATTATACTTAACTAAAAGGAAAATCCCATATTAATTAAAGAAACGCCTGATCAAATGAGTTCATGTCCAAAATTTTAAGCAAATTGTATAAAATGAATAATGCTTACTTAAAAGGCGATTAAATAAACAATTATAGATGTTAAAGTTTTATTTTATTTAAAAATCTTAGTACTTTCGAATCTTTTCCAAACAGGTTTTTCTTCAGAGAATATTTTCATTAATAAATACAAATATGAGATTTTGTTTTGAAAAATGAATGAGACTCGTGGTTTGAAAATTGAGTTAGCAATATTTTTACGTGAACGGTAAAATTATTTGATTGTTGTGCCATGATTTTTTTTAATACGTCATTTTCACGATTTGTTAGGATTTTATTTTTAGGATGCTAAACCATTAATTGGGTATATTATAAGATTGGGTATCATTGCATATTTTATTGCTCTTGCATAAGATTTCTATTGATTCTCTTATAATGGATAAGTAATAATTGGATGTTGGGAATATGATTTTTGTATTATCAAAATCTATTGCGATACTCGATTACGATAAAGAGCAGTAGATTGGCGACATAACATTATATTTGCATTATGTTCTTTTATTCTTTTTTTTTTAGTTTTCTATTGGTTTTCCCGATATATTCCATTACTTTATTGCAATCAGTTTTAAAAGGGATGGTATATACACCGGCTAATTCAATTTCTGGTATTGGATCGATTTTTGTACAAATTACTTGTTTTAATTTCTTTGGCGGACAGGCTATTAAAGTTACAGGCTATACTTATCCATTATAAGAGTATCAATAGAAATCTTATGCAAGAGCAATAAAGTATGCAATGATACCCTATCTTATAATGTACCCAATTTATTATTTAGTATCCTAAAAACAAAATCCTAACAAATTGTGAAAATGACGTATTAAAAAAATCATGGTACAACAATCGATAAATTTTACCATTCACGTAAAAATATTATCAACTCAATTTTCAAGCCACGAGTCTCGTTTATTTTCAAAACAAAATCTCATATTTGTATTTAATTATGAAAATATTCTCTGAGGAAGGATCTGTTTGGAAAAGTTTCGAAAGTACTAAGATTTTTAAATAAAATAAAACTTTAACATCTATAATTGATTATTTAATCGTCTTTTAAGTAAGCATTATTCATTTTATGTTAAAAGCAAGGCGAAATTTTATTCTGTCATATATTTGTATGTATTTACAAATTGCATAATTTTGTATTATAACCACTTTATCTAATATGAGGAAGGAAATAAAATGTAAGTTTCCCCCTTATATTTAGCCGAAGTACTACAAAAAGTAATCAGTGAAGCACTTCATCAGAATGAACAAATACAAGATTTGCAACAAATCTGTTAATTTCCCAGGAAAACTCCATTTGCCAAAATTAGGCGGGATCCCCCCGTTCTTTCCTTTATTCTTATTCAATTAACCCCCAAAACTAATTAGGGAAGCGCTTTATCAGAATGAATATATTTCTAAAATTTGAAGCAAGTCAGTAAATTCTACATGAAAGAAGCATTCACATAAATTATGGGGCGTTACTCCTACCTCCCCCTTTCCTTTATACTTAAAAAATTAACACTCGCAACTAATCATGAAAGCGCCTCAAGATAATTCTCCTATATCTAAAATTTGAATGAAATATACTAATAATGCATGGAAATCCATTATTTGAATTGAAGGAAGGGGCGAATCAGCCTCTCGCCCCCCCCTGTCCCCTTATTCTTCTCCATTGACCTCCCAAAATTAATCAGAAAAGTTCCTCATAAGAATAAACCTATATTGAAAGTTTGATGCAAATCGAGTATTTCTATCAAGAATTATTGCTTTAAGTACTCAGGTACATACATAAATACAGAACCTACGGGCCCATTAGTTCTCGGGCTTTGGTAGCCTGATGAGATAAAAACACGTCAAACTACATTATTTCTATCAAGAGTTATCGCGTTACGCATATACGTATATACATACGTACGTATACTTGCGTACATACATACAGAACCTGTGAGGTCATTATTTCTCTGGCTTTGACGCTCCTGAGCTAAAAACACGTAAAACTACATTGGCCAAGATAAACTAGATCAGCCTAGGACAAACAAGAGTGTTTGCGTTGAGGTGGTCATTGAATTCAATAAAATCACGCCGAATTGAATTGGCCTAGGATAAACTAGATCAACCTAGGATAAACTAGTTCAGACCAGTAAAAAACAGTCTAAACTAGTTTATCCTATAAGAGTTAGGCCAAACTAGTTTGGCCGAGGAAAATCTAGTTTGTCCTTTGCGCCTTAGGATAGACTAGTTTGGCTTAGGAAAAACTAGTCTATCCGATGGGCGTTAGGATAGACCGGTTTGGCCTAGAAAAAATTAGTTTATCCGATGGGCGTTAGGATAGACCGTTTTGGCCTAGGCCAATCTAGTTTGGTCAAAAATCGTGTTTGGCCTGTAACATATATAAGATAGTTTAATTTGTCCTCACTATCTGATGATCAACGCACAGCCCATCTAATAAATCTAGAATCTTGAAATTTGAGGAAAATATACTTCTTATGATGCCAGCTTGCACTAATACGGGATTTTTGAAAATCTTCCTCTAAGGGGTCAAGTGAGTGGGTGAAATTTATTGAACACCTTGCTATATTTCAGCAGCAGTTAAAGGTAGGAGCGTGAAATTTTAGAATATAAATATATTAAAAAATAATTAAATTTATATTTCAGCAATTTTACGAATTTCACCCCTAAGCAGGTTGAAAGGATGTCGAAAATTTTACAGCATTAGGCACATCTCAGCAACCGTTTTAGGTAGGAGCGTGGAATTTAAGAAAATGTATCTACTAAAGAAATAATTAAACATGTTTTTCAGTTATTTTAAAATGCCCACCCTAGAAGGGTAGGGTAAAGTGTGAATCCAAATTTCATTTTTTTTAGACCCGTCATGTGATATATCATCTTAAAGCCATGAAAACATTCTTTCAGAATATGGACCTATCTTCCATCCCCCTCAAAATTTTTCCCCGAGGGGATCAACTTTATATGTATATTTATTTATTTATTTATTGAAATTGCAGCGTTTTTATCATTTTAAATTGGATTTCTTTTACGAAGTCTTCTATAAATATTATTTATAAAATATGAAAATTTTAAAGTAAGATTGATGAGGTATGTCTTCCGGGGGCACGATAGTTGAATTTTTGGGGAGCACATATGACATAATTTTGGAAATCTGTCAGATCACTAATTCATGTTACACACCACCCTAGACTCTCCCCCACTTTGCCCCACGTAGGGGAAATTTTTTTAAATTTAGCCGACACCATTTACGTGATTTACTGTTGGTAAGCCCTGTGACTATTTATTCATATTATACACTTCTTTTGCATCTTCCTCCATTTTGCCCCTTCCGGGAGGAACATTTAACGTATTCCAATGAAAGTTATTCTAATAATGGAAAAACTGATTTTAAATAACGTAGAAAAGTTTAATCCAATTCACCATCCTTTTAATTCCAGTTTTTGCTACAAGGTGTTTTTAGTTCTTATTTCTTTGTTTATTTTGAGCTCAATTTCGAAAATTCTAAATTTTGACACTAAAATTTCCTTATCTTTTTGTACTTTTTTTTCAACCAGGCGCCCCCGACACATGATATTTCCAGAATTGTGGCTCCTTTATAGCCTTCATTTTGTTGTTCTTTAATAACCCTTGTTTTTACTTTCTAAAATGGACTTCATAATTATGTAAAAACAACTATTTTTATAAACAATTGTTGAACATTTACTTTCCGAAGGTAATCAATGACTATATCGCTTGTGATTTTATGATGACGATTTTTTTCGAGTGGTAAATTTTCGAGAATCATACATCACTAGCCATATCCAAGCAACAAATTTATGTAGAGGCCTAAAATTGTATCACGAAATACAATATTTAACTTTGATTTAAACTTAAATTATGTCATATGAACTTTAAAAAGTTAAGTGTTTTGTTTGAAGGAATTTGCTATGTTAGTGTGTTGCTTAACCGAGTGCTGTTTTTCAGATTTTGGATCATTATTTTATGTAGAAAAGATATTTGAAAATTTTATTTTTCTATTTAATTTCCTTTTTTAACGAATTGGAGAATCTCCATTCTTTTGTGATTATTAGAGAAAATTTTCCAAAGTAATACGATTTGCAACAACATTACACGAAACGCAATATATTGATTAAACTTAAATTATGTCATATGAACTTTTAAAAGCTCAGTGTTTTATTTGAAGGAATTTGTTATATTAGTGTGTTTCTTAATCGTGTGCTGTTTTTTCAGCTTTTGGATTGTTATTTTATGACTCAAAGATATTTGCAGGTTTTATTTTTACTGTTTAGTTTTCTTTTTCAAATAATATGCGAACGTCAATTTATTTGTAATTAAATTTTTGCAACTAAAAATCACAATTGCAACATTATAACACGAAATGCAATATTTCGCATTGATTCACATTTAAAATATGCCATATGAACTTTAAGAAGTTTACTGTTTTATTTAAAAGGTGACAAAAAAATTAAAGAGATATTACAAGTTAAAAATATATTATTTTATTTGAAACTTCTTATTTATTTCAAGCTTTTACAACTTCTTCATCAGAGAATATTTTGATAAGTCATTGCCATTTATTTATGCAAATCTGTTATACCATTTACCAAAAAAGTATACCGTTATTCATGTAAAAACAACGAAACAGATGTCATATGCGCACCACATTGGAGCGATTTTTTTCTTACTCCAGTTTGGCAAAAACTTCATTATCAAATATCAGTTACATATACATTTTTTAATTATTTTCTATTACTTTAAAAAAGGAAATAATAATATACTACAAAAGCTCAATTAATAACTGTAAAACAAAACAATTTATATCGCTTTATAAAAGAAAATATAAAGTGTTACGAATTTTGTAAATAGTTAGTGTTTGTACCGTAAAATAATGTAAATAATCTTATTAAGCTCCATTCCTTTACTAATATTAGTTTTTGTTACATTGTCTCTGTTATCAAGCAAACTTGTCCCTTATTTTCAGTGTATGTCTACGGCAGATTGGCGAAATAATAAAGATATCGCCAAGTTGGCATCACTTTTGGAGACTAATTTTAGTCGCCAAATTTGGCGATATATCGCCAAGTTGGAGACAAACTTGGCGATTTTTGGCGATGGTAACCCTTCCCTCTCAATGGTAACCCCCCTTTAGATATACTGATACATTGTTTGTTGTTCCGTGGATTTTTCGAGTAGGTTCTAGAAATTTCCAGCACATGCTGCGAGCCTATATAAGAAGGGAAGCGATGCGAGCTGTTGTTATTATTTACCAGTCAGTCATTGAGTGAACAAGGCGTTTGTTAGCAAGTTTGCTTGAGTTTCATTTATGTTGTTTTGAATGTTATTAAGTGTTGAGACGTTGTATAAAGAGTCTCTGGGAACTAAAGCTGTACCTGTACGATAGATTGGAGCAGTTATTTTTTAATCTTAGTAATATTTGTGAGTTTCGAAGACTCTGTTGTTCTGAAGATCTGCAAATAAATTTTTTTCTACTTTTCTAAGAGACAAGAGTTTGAAGTTCTCTAACCATAAGATCGAAAGAACCCCATATACGCTGCAACATTTGGTGTCAGAATTTGGAACCTTATGGCGAAAACGAGAGCAACGGAAGCGCAACTGAATGAGTTGTTGAAAGCTATTAATGGATTATCAAATAAAATGGATAAAGCCCAAGAGGAGTGGGCGGAAAAGATGATTAAAGGCCAAGAAGAGTTGGCGGTAAAGATGAATAAAGGCCAAGAAGAGTTGACTGGAGAAATGAAAAGAAGCCAAGAGAGAATGGAAGAATTAAAGGAGAAAGTTAATAAAATCCAAGAAGAAATGAAGAAAATTTTGGAAGAAAAGTTCTCATCGGTAGAGAGAAGAATAGGCTCGGTAGAAGAGAAAATAGAGGAAGTAGAAGAGAAAATTCAGAATGAAGTTAGTAATGTTGAACAGAAAATGGAAAGGAAAATGGCGGAAGTAGAAGAGAAAATTCAGAATGAAGTTTGTAAAGTTGAAGAGAAAATACTAGGTGAAGTAGATGAAAAGCTAAATAAAAAAGTACAAGATCTTGAGAAGAAACTTCCAGCCTGCAGTGGTAATTATGAAGAATTTAGGAATCCGCCTGCTTCTCCCGTGCACATCAAGCTGTCGACATACGACGGAAAGAGTTCCTGGCAAGTTTACAAGACCAAATTCACCATTGTAGCCGAAGCGAACAAATGGAGTGACGAGGTGAAAGCTTGTCAACTGGCAGCATCTTTAAGAGGAGAAGCCGCCGACGTGCTGCAAACATTGCCCGATATGGCGCAACTAAAATTTGAGACTCTAAGTTGTGCACTTGAAATGAGATTCGGCGAAAAATTCTTCAAGGATTATACGAGAATACAAATGAAGAGCCGCCATCAAAAATCGAGTGAAACCCTTCAAGAGTATGCCTCGGAAATTGAACGGCTTGCAAATTTAGCATTCATTGACTGTCTAACAAATGTACGGGAAATGCTCTCACTGCAATATTTTGTAGACGGAATAAAAGATCCAGAAGTGCAGAGAGCGGTACGAATGGCAGATGTACAGGATTTAAAGGCTGCACTACTATATGCCTTAAATTTGGAAGCAGCTACACAAGCCAGCCGAAGAGATCGTCATTCAGTCCGAGTGGCAACGGTAAACAAAAGCTCAGACACTGAGAACGACGTCTTGAAAGAAATTAGGAAAATAAATCAAGAACTTGAAGCTTTAAAATACGGAAGAACAAGCTCAAGAAGACAGAATCTCACGTGCTGGGGATGCGGTGATACAGGATATCTCAGAAGAAATTGCCCCAAAGTCCACGAACGTGAGAAGAATTCAAGACCAGAGAATAAAAAGCCCCACCTGAAGATCCTTCAAATATCGAAAATGAATGGCGGCGATAATGAATTATATGTGATAAGATTTATTAACGAGATTCAATGCCGTATGATTGTGGATACAGGAGCCAATGTGACAATAATAAGAGAAGATTTGGCTAAAAAATTGAAATCTAAACTCATCTGGACTCCACCATGCGTTACCCTGCAAACTGTGACGGGCGACAAGATTGGCATATATGGAAAGGCCAATTTAACCATACACTTTGGAGGAACGAAATATTACCATACGGCATATGTGGCTGACATAACAGATCCTTGCATAATCGGGCTAGATTTTCTGAAGAAGTTTGGCTTCAAACTTGATTTTAAAAATAACAAAATGCTCTCAAAATTTGAAGAAATCAGTCTTTTTGGATTAAATAACGAAATTGAATGTAAACAAGCAGTAATAGCCAAAGAAGACATCAATCTAGATCCAAGAACAGAATTTTTAGTTCCAGCTGTAATTAAAAATGAAACTAATTACCAATTTGGCCATATAGATTAACCAGGAGACAATAGTACACAAGCAGGAGTATTGGTGGCTTCTTCTGTAGTAGACCTCTCGAAAAAGACCACTCCAGTCAGAATTGCTAACATCAGTGCTAAGACGAGGACTATCAAGAAAGGAGAGGTGATAGCATCATGTGCTCCTGTGACGTGCATAAGTCGAAATTCCAGTCACTCTGAGAAATCTTCAGATAATTTAGTCAAGGACTTGTTACAAAATACGAACTTAGATCCAAACCAGAGAGATGCTGCTGAAAGTTTATTTAGAGAATTCCAAAGTTTATTTTCCCAAACATCTGAAGACTTTGGAAAAACTAAAATGGCGCAACACTGAATTGACACGGGAGATCACTCTCCTATTAAACAGCACCCTAGACGATTACCTTTTGCCAAGCAAGAAGAGGTGCAGAATTTAATTAAGGATATGGAAGAAAATGACATCATCGAACCATCGACAAGTCCATGGGCGTCTCCCATTGTATTAGTAAGAAAGAAGGATGGTTCTACAAGATTTTGTGTAGACTACCGCCGACTGAATGACGTCACTAAAATGGATAGTTACCCTCTGCCAAGGATTGACGACACTCTTGACACTTGCGGGCAACACCTGGTTCTCGACTCTGGATCTGAAGAGTGGTTACTGGCAGGTAGAGATCCATCCGGACGACCGCGAGAAGACTGCCTTTACAACGGGACAAGGATTATGGCAGTTCAAGGTAATGCCTTTTGGTCTGTGTAACGCACCTGCAACTTTCGAACGGCTTACGGTTCTCCGGGGGCTGTCATATGAAGCATGTCTTGTTTATTTAGATGATATCATAATCATAGGAAAATCTTTTGATGAACATCTGAACAACCTCAGGCGGGTGCTACAAAAATTAAAGGAAGCTAATTTGAAGTTAAGCCCTAAGAAGTGCAGTTTGTTTCGCAATGAAGTCGCCTACCTTGGACACATCATTTCGGCGGAAGGAGTTAGGACTGATCCGGAGAAGATATCAGCCGTGAAAAATCGGAGTCGTCCAGCAGATGTTCACCAGCTTCGGAGCTTTCTAGGATTATGCACCTATTACAGAAAATTTGTCAAAGGCTTCTCAATGATTGCAAGACCACTTCATAAATTAACAGAAGCCAATCAAAAATTTATGTGGACACAGGAATGTGACGCTGCTTTCGAAAAGCTTAAGGAGGCCTTAACATCCACACCAATTCTGTCATATCCTCAAATCGATAAACAGTTTATACTTGATACGGATGCAAGCAACAAAAGCATTGGCGCTGTACTGTCCCAGGAAATCGACGGCCAGGAGCGTGTTATCGCCTATTTCAGCAAGTGCTTGTCAAAGGCAGAGCGAAACTACTGCTTAACAAGAAAAGAGCTTCTTGATGTAGTGAAAGCCATAGACCATTTTCATCACTATCATTACGGTCGAAAATTCCTGATCCGAACTGATCATGCTTCTCTAACTTGGCTGTTGAATTTTAAGAACCCAGAAGCCCAGATAGCCAGGTGGATACAAAAGCTTCAAGAGTACGATATGGAGATACGCCATCGAAAAGGCTCATCACATGGAAATGCAGATGCTCTCTCAAGAAGACCCTGCTCAGAGAATTGTAGATACTGCGACCGGGTTGAGAAGAAATTTAATGTCAAATGTCCTATAGTAAGACAAGTTACAACTGGGTCTACATCATCGCAAGATCCATGGAGTGACGAGAGCCTGCGTAAAGATCAACTTGCTGATCCAGAAATTAAGCCAATTCTAGAGCTGAAAGAGGAGTCCAACAGGAAGCCCAGCTGGCAAGACATGGCCCATTACCATCCTACGACTAAACGTTATTGGGCTCTCTGGGATTCCCTACATTTGAAGAACGGTATCTTGTACCGAAAATGGGAGTCTGACGATGGAAAGACATGTAGATGGCAACTACTACTCCCTAAGTCGAGAATTTCTATGGTCCTTCAAGAACTGCATGGAAGTCCCACAGGAGGTCATTTTAGTGTAATGAAGACCCTGCAAAAGGTTCGAGAGCGTTTCTACTGGAATAATGTTCGCACTGATGTGGAGAAGTGGTGTCGAACTTGTGACACCTGTGTAGCACGTAAAGGTCCAAAGAGGCGCACCCGTGGACGATTGCAGCGTTATAATGTAGGAGCTCCTTTCGAACGAATTGCTTTAGATATCCTGGATCCTTATCCTAGAACATCTGATGGCAACAAGTACATCCTCGTTGTCATGGATTACTTCACCAAGTGGGCTGAAGCCTACGCCATTCCTAATCAAGAGGCGGTAACCGTAGCAGACATACTAGTTCAACACTGGGTTTCCAGATACGGAGTTCCTCTTCAAATCCATTCCGATCAAGGAAGAAACTTTGATTCGGCTGTGTTTAAGGAAATGTGCGGAATACTCGGCATGGACAAAACTCGAACTACACCTCTACATCCTCAATCGGACGGCATGGTGGAGCGGTTCAATCGTACTATCCTAAATAGCCTCTCTCTCCTGGTGTCTAGAGACCAACAGGACTGGGACAAGAAATTGCCTCTTTTCCTGCTTGTCTACAGGAGTGCCACTCATGAGGCCATTGGTTACTCCCCTTCTCAAATGCTCTTTGGTCGTGATTTTCGTCTGCCTGCGGATCTTTTGTTTGGCCGTCCTCCTGATGCTCCTTCATCGCCTGAGGAATATGTCGATGAACTCCAGGCGCGGATTCAGGAGATTCATCGTCTAGCGAGGAAGCGAATCGGACTGGCAAAGGTAAAGATGAAGACACGGTACGACACAAAGGCAACAGGACATGAGTTCAACGAAGGTGACAAAGTTTGGTTGTGGAATCCGATACGTCGTAAGGGACTGTCGCCAAAATTACAAAGAAACTGGGACGGTCCTTACACAGTCGTCAACAGGCTGAATGACGTCGTTGTACGCCTACAAAAATCGCCACACGCCAAACCCAAGGTCGTACACTATAACCGGCTAGCCCCTTATTTTGGCCAAAGTGATTAGAAATTCAAAACTCGAATTTCAGACCATTGTCATGAAAGTCACTTTTTGTAAATATGTAAATAATAATTAGTTCTTATTTATGTAAATTTTATTATTATTGTTATTATTTATTTATTTATTTATTTATTTATTTTAAGTGTTTTCCTCTAACTCAAGGATTGCACTGCCCGTGACGTGCAGTCTTTGAGGAGGGGGTAGTGTTACGAATTTTGTAAATAGTTAGTGTTTGTACTGTAAAGTAATGTAAATAATCTTATTAAGCTCCATTCCTTTACTAATATTAGTTTTTGTTACATTGTTTCTGTTATCAAGCAAACTTGTCCATTATTTTCAGTGTATGTCTACGGCAGATTGGCGAAATAATAAAGATATCGCCAAGTTGGCGTCACTTTTGGCGACTAATTTTGGTCGCCAAATTTGGCGATATATCGCCAAGTTGGCGACAAACTTGGCGATTGTTGGCGATGGTAACCCCCTCAACCCCCCTTCCCTCTCAATGGTAACCCCCTTTTGATATACTGATACATTGTTTGTTGTTCCGTGGATTTTTCGAGTAGGTTCTAGAAATTTCCAGCACATGCTGCGAGCCTATATAAGAAGAGAAGCGATGCGAGCTGTTGCTATTATTTACCAGTCAGTCATTGAGTGAACAAGGCATTTGTTAGCAAGTTTGCTTGAGTTTCATTTACGTTGTTTTGAATGTTATTAAGTGTTGAGACGTTGTATAAAGAGTCTCTGGGATCTAAAGCTGTACCTGTATGATAGATTGGAGCAGTTAATTTTGAATATTAGTAATATTTGTGAGTTTCGAAGACTCTGTTGTTCTGAAGATCTGTAAATAAATTATTTTCTACTTTTCTAAGAGACAAGAGCTTGAAGTTCTCTAACCATAAGATCGAAAGAACCCCATATACGCTGCAACAAAAGTAAATAAACAGTTTATTAATAAATATACAACAATGACCGAGTTACTATACGAGGCATACATTTGCCACTTTGTTTCACTCGCTCAAATGTGGTGCGCGTATGACATCTGTGCCAAAAGAGCAATTCATTATTTAATTATTCCTTGGTGAAGAGCTTGGAAAACTTGAAAGTACAAAGAATTTTTAAATAAAATGTTTATATTTTATAACTTGTAAAATCCCTTTCCCTTTTTTTATCACCTGTTAAGAAAAACGATGAACGTTTTAGAGCTTGTTTCGAATTTCGATCCTTTTATTGCAAATTATAATTAAGATAAACATTGATATAACCAATCAAATACCAATGTGTTCCACTGACATTAAAATATATGTAATTTGTAACAAAAATCATTTTACTTATCAATATAGCGTTTCAAAATTTTGTTACTCTTGTGACCAGATATTACAAAATAACAAACTTTTATATAATACGAACAGAAATAAAATGCTTTTTCTTTTTATTTAGATGTATTTTTATGATTGGAACATAATGTTTTTTAACTGGTTACATCCATTTTTATCTTAATTATATTTTGCAATAAAATAATTAGAAGTATCGTACATACTCATTAGCAGGGTTATCGCTGATTTTTAACCAACATCAGCGATTTGGTGAAAAGGAAATAAAAAACAGTTGTCAAATTAAAAGAAATGCTAGCAAAATAGATTCGGTGTGAATCACTGAAATATGTATATTTATTGCATTCCTTATTGTATTTCTTTATTTTTCTAAATCTTCCAGAATATCCTATTTTTTCTAATTGTAAATAAAATAGCTATTTTCGCTATATAATCTAATAAAAAACTATTAATATTATACTCCGAATGTCTCCTAAATCTATAAATGTTTCAGATATTCTTTCTTGTAATCTAAATAAAAAATAAAACAGTTATCTCTGATCTACAGTTATGAAAATAGACACTAAAAATTGGCATGAGATTTCGACTTTTAACCGTTAGAATAATTTGACTGGTCAATGATACTTTGCATACAAATAATAAATGGTCAGAATTTGAGCATTTGCAATTGGACAGGTCTGGTTGTTAATCTCCAAATGGAGCATTTTGTTGCAATGTCGAGCATCTATAGAACCCTGCTCGTCTATAATTCGAAGGATTTTTCATGGAAGTATTGAAAAATATTAAACAAAATTAGCTGTATAAAAAGCGAGTGCTCGACTTACATACTAGTTAGTAAAAATGAATAGTTAATAGTTTTATTTTCTCTGAAGAAAAGATAGATATCGTCTAAGAAAGTTCATAAATAATAATCCTAAAATATAAAATTGACATACTTTTCATTTTACATTTTGAAGCTATTTGTTTTCTAGACAACTATTTATTAAAGTAATACGATTAAATGGAATTTCAAAAATACATTTTTAATCAAAATATATATTACTTTAAACTCAGAAAATAATTTTCATTAACCAAAAACAGTCCACATGCTTTAAAATTTCAATATGGATTTCAATGTATCTTTTATGTCTTTTTCTTTTCTTTTAAACGTGAATCTTTTTTACAAATTCAAAAATCCACTTTTATTCATCATATTTTTGCTCTGCCTTTGCTGAACTGAACATATTATTGAATCTTTTTTTTTTAATCATCGGATTACATTCTGTTTTAAGTGTATCAAATATGAGAAAAAATGTAAAAGTCATCATATTAAAAATATGTTGATGCATTACGTTTACTTCTTATGTATGTCTCCAGATTATTTTAAATATCTTTTTATGAATTATTGATAAGTTATGTTTTAAAAAATATTAGAATTTTTTTTAATGTTTACATTTTTAAATTTGATTTCATATTTTGTAAGTTAATGGGATTTACGTATTAAATTAAATAAAAATTGTAAACCTAATCAGGTTTCTTTTCATTGATTTATTTGTTATTTTTTTCTTTCTTCTCGAACAATAGAAAATATCATTTCTCCTCATGATCCGTTTTAACATTGCTAATGTATTTAAATATTATTTTATGAAATCTATTTATGAACCAGAAAAAAATCATTGTATATTTTCTAAAATTTATTTTCTTTTTAATAAAATATGTAATATATTTTGATGCTTTCTTGATAATAAGTTATTTAGCTATTTTATAAAAACCAATTGCTGATGGAGTAATATCCATATGTTACACTTAAAATTTTAATTGGGGTAATCATTATTATTTATACGCTTTAAAAAATTCAAATTGTTAAAAAATAAATAACACTTTATCTAATTTTGGCTCAGAAAATTAAAAAAAAAAAATTAATCACATATAAAATACGTTTACAAATATTAAAAATTAATTTTTACTTAAAGAATTAAATATTTTCTAATTTTAATAAAACTTTTTTTTGTAAAGTAAAAATGCAAATTAGATTTTCATCGTATTCATGCATGCGCAGAGAAATGTTAATTAGTAAGTCGGTTCATTTTTCATACATGTATATTTTTTTAAATCTGAGCACAGGCTATTATGAATGTTGTTTGTCATATTTTCTGAGGCAAAAAAAAAAAAAAAAAAAAAAAAAAAAAAAACACTGTTTTGTATTAAGAACTCTGCAGATTATTAGCAAAAATCTTAGCAAATTTTGGGACTATTTTAATGAAAATGTATTTTCTCTACGAGTGTACTTTCTATGCTCAAACCTATAAACATAGTTTATTACAATAAGCCACATAATCTTAGCATACAGTTTGAATGCTGTTGCTACATTTTGAGAGGGTTATCCAAAAGACATTCGTTCGTTTGTCATATTTCCTGAGGGAAGAATACCACTTTTTTATATTAAGAACTTTGCAAATTAGGTACTAACAAAAATCTTAGCAAATTTTAGGACTGTTTTAATGAAAACTTATTTTCTCTACGAGTATGCATTTTATCCTCAAATCTATGGACAAAGTTTATCACAATAAGCCACATAATCATAACATACAGTTTTAATGCTTTTGCTACATTTTGATAGGGTTATCTAAAAGATATTCGCTTGTTTTCCTTTTTATAGCGGAGAGGCATTTTTCAAGGAAATCTATGACATGTAACATTTTCTTTACACATCTGAAGTTTCAGGATAATTTCCTATGTATGTTTCTAGATGTTTAACAACGTCTAAAATCACAAGTGACTGGCCAGGTTTGGCCATATGTGGTATAGAGAAACTTATATTAAAAGCCACTGAAAAATGAAGACAAGAGACAAAGCTGATTAACAATTTTGTAGATTTTCCTTTGTCTTCCTTTTATTTCTAGAAAGCAAATGATATTCAGAATACTACATAGCCGATACCGTTCTCAGTTTTAGCAACATTCGTTTTGTATTTGTATATAAACTTCCATGCATAGTTTGCTTCTAAAATATACTAAAAATATTTGTGTTACCGTTGGCGCTTATTCTGTAACAAATTTATATTTCACAAAATACTGAATATATGGATTTTCAACAGTAGTATAACGCTTCTAATACACTCTTCCAGAAAATTTAAATTATAAACTTATTTTACTATTTAGATGGACTTTGTTCCCCGTGACAGTAATTATGGGAGTGCAACAGCCTTCTGATTGGAAATTTTGACATAAATTAAGGATATTATCACTTATTAAATTTATTGTATTTCGGTTTCACAAAGTATTGGAATTTCAGTATCATTAATGCAAATATTTTTTATACGAAGCCCACATGATTTCAGAACAAACATTGTGTAAACAGGAGGAATATCGTTTGGCCTTTTTTGGATCGATCCGACTACCTCTGACCCGGCCTTGTTGAGTTTAAAGAGTCAGTTTTGGTATCTACCAGTTTGGGTATTCCTATAACCACCTCTGCGGTCAGTATTAAATTGAGAATTAGTGTCTCTGCCCCTAACTCTAAAATTCCGAAATCCCCCTCTGTTATTAATAGAATTTTGGGGACAATTCCTGGCAAAGTGGTCAGTGCGAGAACAGATGTAGCATGCAAAATTCCTATATTGTCGCCTAGCTGATGCGTTGAAATTTCTCCGTTGACTATTATTTTCCACTAAGTTGTCTAATTTTGCGGTGAATGCTTCCTCTTGTTCTCACAATTTATTTAACTCTTGCTGGGACTGATTAGAAGGGCCTGATGGTTGATAGGCTGCACATGCTACATTTTGTTGAATGGCTTGGGGAGTAAAAGGGTTAATATTGTCATCCTGTAAGTTATAGAAGGTGTTGACACTTTTACATGCTTTCTCTTCGAGAAGAGCATATTCTAAAATTTCCTGGGGTGATTTTGGACGGTCCTGGTTTTGTAATAATTCCCTTCCTAATTCCAGGGGTTAAGTTACTTAAAAGCATTGAATGTAAAAGGGAAGTTCTACTCTGATTAGCCACATCATCTGGGACAGGCATCTGGGGGGGGGGGGTTGTTTGTATTTCAAAAATCGAGTTAAAGCTACATCTGGGCTTAATTCACGGGTATACCTCTCTTTGAAGATTTTAATTATTCCGTCTGTTTGTTTTGCTTTATGTAATTTATATAATCTTGCAGCACTGCTATTTAGTCTACTCAATAGAGCAATTTTTTTTCTTCCTCTGACCACCCAAAAAAATTTGACAATTGCTCATATTTCTCAAAAAAGTCATTAAAAGAGCATGAATTTCCCTCACCATTAAACGGAGGAATAGCATTGACATTTTCTATAAGGGCACTTTTCTTTTGGACTAGTGCCAAATCCTTAAAAAGTTTGTTATCATCCATTTTTACACAAATTTCAATTTGAATTGAATAAAGAAAAGAAATAAAAAGTGGGGGTAATTTAAATGCTAAGAAAAATCAGATGAGAAAAAAAAAATAAACTGTACTGGCATTAAATATTAAATAATTAAGTAAGCAATTAATTTTTTCAAAGGTAAATAGGAGGTGCTGAAATATCTTATTCTACTAGGTATATACAACATCAAAAAATTTAAAATTTAAAAAATTTCAAACCCATTATGCATTGCATAACGAAAAACATTTAAACCTTTAATATACAGGGTGAGTCATAAATATGGAAACAATAGGTTATCTCCTTAAATATTGCCTCTAGACCCATACTTCCAATTGCAAAAACTCATAAAAAAACATGAAATTTCTGATAATATAAGTTGTAACTCCATGGGGGGTATATATGAAAAAATACGAAAATTAAATTTTTATACGGCCCCCGTAGAGCAAAATTCGCAATTAGGAAATTATTCCTTCCCCATTCCTAACTTGAACAAAAATATTTCCATCTCCGTATCTGAAAACCTAACAGAGATATTAAAATCCAAAACTCTCAAAAATTCGTGACTTACACCACTTTACCATGCCTGTAAATGATGGGTTTTTCATCAGTTTCCAAAGCAAATAAGGGATCGTTCACAAATTGTCCGTTATTATGTCGGTTTAAGACCGTGCCTGTTATTTGGACATAATAAAGCAGCGCATTGATTTAAATCAAAACTTGTTTTCAAAACATGTTGATTGTTAACACTAGAGGTCTGAATAGATCAAAATATGTAGGTCAGGTCCTAAACCAACCCATAAGGAAAAAAGTTCTGCCCGGCATGAAATAATGTTAAAATCATAATCCAGACCAGCCTGGAAAAAAATTTAAATCCTACCCGGTTCAGCCGTGAATTTCTACATAGTTTTTTTTTTACTTCAGCATAGTTAAAATTTCTACGCGTGGAGGAGTTCTGACCAAAAATATACTTAATATAGAATCTCGTTTTTTATATTTATACTTTTTTATTATTAAAGAAGCTCCAAAGGCTGTGATATATTCATTTTATCAATGAATCTCTTTTTATATGTAAATGTTTCACTTATATTTTATTATCACTAATACAGATCCCGTGCGTTGGAGACTTTGAAAAATGTTATACAGTGAAACCTTTTAAGACAGAATCACATAGGAAAAAAAATACGTAATAGACAAATGCCCTTCCTAGGAGGGTTAAATAGAGTTTTTTTTTCTCACGTATTATTGTATTTATTTTGCATGGATCAACACATTTTCTGTTTAAGACAGAATTTCTTTATAGGCAGACTTTTTTTCCTCTGGTTTCATTTTGTTTATTTTTTTAGCATTTAAATATACTATTCTTAAAATATAAAAGCGATTTTAAAATTTATGTGGTTTTGTAAAAATATTGATTGAACCAAATTTGACTTATTTTATGCACGTATTAGGTCAGTCAGAGGCTGTGATTTTAATACGGATTGTTCGAGACCGGGATTTCAAATTTCGTCCAGTGCAGAATTAGGAAAAAGGAAGCAGTCTCATCCGGTATGAAAAATTATTAGACCCAGATAGGCGAGTCTTCAAAAAAAAGTAATGTATCGGTCCTGATCTGACCTGAGCCCAGAATACAGATTTTTTAACAGCCTGTCCAGGACGATAAAAAGCTTGAAGTTGTGAGAGCTAAATTTTTAAAAAGACTTAATGTACATCTTAGAAAAGCATTCTTTTAAATAACTGATGGGCAGTAAAACAATACATTTCGTTTTCTGTATAATGACTTTTTTCCCGACTATTTCTTGTCTTTAAATTATTAAAAGTTAAGAATTGTTAAAGAAAGAAAGTACAAACTTGAAAAATGTCATTTTTAACTATTTTACATTAGTTTTTTTTTAAAAAATGAAAAATTATTTACTTTTGAAAATATGATTTTTTAAAAGTTATTATTTTTTAAATAAATATTTTTTATAGTTCTAAGATAAATATTGAAAAACAAAAACCCCGAAACAAAACTAAAATCAGAGTTTCATTTTTAATTAAATAGAAAGAAATTGAAATCCGATAAATAATGTTTGGAGTTATAATGATTTTTAACTATCCCATTTAAACCAGTACTAACTATATGAAATTTTATAAATTTTATGATAAATTTTAGGATGTGAATTTCTTAGCAAATTATATGGTTAACCATCGCAAAAAAGAAAGAAAAACAAAATTCTAACTCAAAAGATAGATTTTTTTAAACGTTTCCTACAACTGTTAAAGTAACATTGTCTTTTGAATTGCGCGCATTTCAATTTGTGTCTAGTCCCTTAAAACCTGATGAATTATTCAAACGGTTATAACTCCGCGAATTTTGAAAATATGAAGATGCAACTTTTTGTGTATTATTCAGGACTTGATAAGGAAAGTTTTCCAAATTGGAATTTTTATCCTACGGGGGCCGTATAAAAAGTTAATTTTTGTACTTTTTCAAATAGACCCCCCATGGGGGTTGCAACTTATCAAAAATTTCACCTTTTTTTATGAATTTTTGCAATTGGAAGTATGGGTCTAGGGCCAATATTTAAGGAGATAGCCTATTGTTTCGATATTTATGTCTCACCCTGTATAAAAATATAACATAAAATAAACAAATAAAGTAAAATAACAATGCATGTAATGTTTATAAGTCCCTTTGTTTCACCATCATTATAATCCGACACACATACATGAATAAAAATTTTAAAATAAATTAAACTTTTCAAGGAGTTTCACTTATAATGGTTAAAGTTGTTTCAGCAATACACAGACTATGTCATGGTACCAAACTTATAGCAATAAACAGGCTCTGTGTCACGGTACCAAACATGTTGGGGCCTTCTGCTAGAAATTTCATTTCCTTCAATTTGGCATTTTATTCATCAATTATCAATTTCTCCATCACATAAACACCAATTTAAAATTATTCATTTCATAACAAACTGATTTGCTAACTGGATTACCTCACTTTTCTATCTACCAATATAATTGAGATCTGAACTTAGTTTCCAACTACATGAATCTTGTTGTTATAAGGTAAATAAACTTAAATTCCATAAATAAAACATAAAATAGATTTAAGAAGTAATTAAATATCCTGAAACCACCGTAATGCAAATAATAAAAAGTAAATTAGAAATAAATTATAATATTTACACTTTGAATATTAATAAAATAATAGAAATAATTTATAGAAAGAACAGCAAAATTCTCAACCGGTTTAGATCTCAAAATACGTATAAGTATGTAGCAGAGAGTCCCAACTTTGCCATTACTGTCTTGCAGGGTGTTACATACATCTTAATACTTAAGAAAGAGTAATTAATATTTAATAAACAAATTTAAAGAATATAAGGGAAACCCGAAATCTCTGTGATATACAGAGAGTCACTACCGAAAATTGTCAAAAATGGACAGGAATAGCGGATTATATTTATAAATAATCACCCCATAAAGAAAGTAATGACATTGGCTTAAGATTGTATAGTGGGAATATTTTCATTATTTTTCCTATTTAATTACTCTTTGCCAACTCCTTTTTATTTAATGTAAATTAATCAGAAAATCTTTATGTACAATTTGATTAGAGGTTTCCTGGGTATATATATTTTTTTTTTACAAGTAGTCAATTCTATTTTTTATAACCTTGATAAAACAGATCTAACCAGAAACTATCAGAAATAATTTTTGATTTAAATTACTGAAAGAGGATTTAAAAATAAGCACAAAATTAATCCATTTAGATTTATCATAAACTCTTTGGGTTTATGCTAGTATATAGGCAAATACTTCATTTAGAATTTTTATCTTCGATAATTATTAGAATAAAAACTTAGTTTATCTTAATCCAAGGACAAGGTAAAAAAATTAAACATACATTTATTTAATTAAAATAATCTATACCCAGGTAAATTTTGCCTAACAAAGAGGTATTAATTTGAATTGAGACTAACTTAAGTCTCATCATTATAAAAAGAGAAAAGAGAATAAAACAAAAGGAAACGTGTTTAAATTAACAAAAGAACTTAATTTATTTAACAAATCACAATATTCTTATGGAGATATCTACGTTCACTATATATATATGAAAGAAATTAATAATTATCTTACAAATCATGACAATAACAGTCTTACCTTCTGATGTGTTATTGGAATAACTATGTCTGATAAGCACTATGACTTTTTTTTTACAATATTTGAAAACTCTTAGTTGGACACTTTATCACAATTTGTGCTCTAAACATGAATTCTTGCATCCTTTTTGTCAGTTTTACCGAACTCAAAGTTCATCCCTAAAATCACTATAGCCTCAGATTTTATTGCTTCTGGTCAAGAAATGAGGAGAGACTGGGTAAGTAGTGTCTTACAGTATCACAAGATCATTAAGCTGAATTCTAAGCCTAGACTCCTTTCCAATCGCAAGACATCCCATGAAGCAGACGGTAGCCGGACCATCCTTCCAACACAACCGTTGAACAACCGCCGGACAAGAGGGTCTCACTAATCGAGGCTTAGGATAAAGGCTATCCTTCCAAAACATCCGTTGAACAGCCGCCGGACAAGAGAATCTCACTGATCGATGCATGGAATAAAGACTGTCGTACTCTCAAGCCAAACTTATCAAAATATGGCCGAACATTCAAGAATCGCTGGCCGCTACGTCAAAGGAGAACAGTGCAAGCTCCCATATAAAAATTCTCAGAGCTAAGAAGGGAGGTGTCTTCCTCGTTGCAACAACGTTTTTCTTCCCCACCCGGTTTAGGCACTAAAGTATGCTCCTACTCCGCAAGGGGCTGGAAATTCTCCCAAAAAACAGCCTCACATATCTCTTCAGAAAACATTTTTTGACTAACTTTGCTATACTCTAGCAATTAACATCAATTTGCGCAACGGGGTTTCTTAACTAAACAAAGGGACATTCCCCCTTTTCGCTGAGACAGGATAGTCGCCTCCTATTGGACGACACAACCCTTACACGGACCATCTGGTCATCTATTTGACATCCAAAATAAGGGCATAACAAAATCATACCACGTGGTATCCCACCTCTTTCCAGGAACAATAGGTGCATTTTTGCGTCCAAAATTCCCACGCAAGTAACTTTCGCCTGTCCAAGTCATTAGACTATTCGTTTTTTATTTTACGATGGCCATAAAAATTTTACTAAAGTAACATATATTTCGGGGAGAGGCTTTCTCTGAGGGGATTACAAAAGGGGCACTTAAAAACCTATCGTTTTCTTTCTAGAAAATAACACTTGCACTCCACTTCCAGCACATAAAAACTAGAATCCTGCTATATATTTTCACAACAGAGGCTCATACAATGGGATATGCGTGTGTGTGGTCCTATTTGTTAGGAATTGATAAATTAATATATCAGTTTATTCACAGAAAATCGTTTGCAACTTTGCAATTGTGATATCTATTTTTTTTCTTACGCGACTCGTTGCTATGGCAGCGAAGCTGGTTTTTCGTTTGCTTTACTTTTATATTTTTTATCTTACGAGATGAGGTAAAAGTTTAGATAAAAAAGTTGGCATCAACTTTTTGATGGAATGAAAAATAATTTTTTTAGAGAGAATGTTTATATTTTTGTGTCGTGAGTGTCTTAAGTTTTATGGAAGAATTATGCAATTTTTTAAAAGGCACACATAAATGGATATAGGATCATCTTTCCAGTTTAAGTACGATGATCAGAAATTATCAAGGTAAAAGGAATCTATATTTTGTACATATTATACATTTTGTACATATTATGTTAAAAATTTAAATTCAATATTTCTTCATACTATTATTCTATGTATACAATAAAATTTATTAAAAGAAAATTCAAGAATAATTAGAGCATTTTTGAACCCAATAATGAAGTTTTGTTTGTTTACAAAACAAGCTGGCGCCCCGAGCACGGACATTTGAATAATAATGTTGAGATATTGAATTGTTTTTATAGCGTATAGTATTTTCATAAGCTGTTGCTATCTATTTTTTCTAAGATGAATAAGCTAAAGAAAAAGCGTACACCGCTACGTTCGTCATTTACCAGAACTTTAAATGTTTTGAATGAAGAAATTAATAGCGAGTCATTAGATAAGGGTAAAATTTCAGACGGTTTTAGTAAATTAGAAAATTTGATTCACGAAATTAAATATATCGATGAATCTATAATTGAACTCATGTTAGATGATGATGAATGCGACGAAGAGGCTATTGGTAATGAAGTAGTTGAAAATGAAATTTATTCTGATCAATTTATTACCATTAAGCGTAAAGTTAGTGAAGCATTGGGTACAAATAAACGTAATCAAGATGATAGTGAAAAAAGCACAGATTACGGTTATTCCAAATCAAAGCATTATAAATTACCTAAACTAAATATTAAGCCATTCGATTCGCAGTTAATAAATTATCTTTCATTTTGGTCCCAGTTTCATAAAATTCATGAAGACATAGATTTGGATAATAGTGACAAATTTCAGTATCTTATGCAATCGGTAGAACCTGGAACCAGTGCCAGGCGTTTGTTAGAGAGCTATCCAATGACCGCAGTTAATTACCCCAAAACTGTCGAGGCATTTCAAGAGCGTTTTGGGAATAAAGATTTACTAATAGAAGTGTACGTAAGAGAATAGACCTTGATAGAACTAAACCAAAAGAGACTTCATTGGCCTTCATTGTAAAAATTTTCCCAAGCCGAGATGGAGCAGATAGAGTGGCTGAAGTTAAAACAAGTTCAGGGACCTTGGTGCATCCACTTCGTAAGCTGTACTCATTAGAGATATCAAGTCCTGATGATCCTGTAATCCAGAATGTGAGTAATAGTAAAACTAAAAGTGGCAGAGTAGTAAAGAGACTTGTGAAATGACTTTTTCTAGAACTCTGAAATGACTTTTCTAAAACTCTGAAATAACTTTTCTAGAACTCTAAATGTTTCATTCTTATTTTATTATTGTTTAGTTATTGTCTTTATTTATTTTTATATTTTTTATTTTAATTTAGTGTTTAATTTGATCAAAAGTGAATTTAAGTTTAATTTGGATTCCGCCTAAATTAAAGGTTGGAGTATGTTAGGAATTGATAAATTAATATATCAGTTTATTCACAGAAAATCGTTTGCAAATTTGCAATTGTGATATTTTTTTTTTTTTTTACGCGACTCGTTGCTATGGCTCGTTGCTATATGTGATTTTAACAAATCTTGAAGCATTTAAACTATTTTTTATGAATGTTATTTAATGTATCCTACAGGTATCATCAGAACTGAGGTGGTTAGACAATTAATCTTAATGTAAAAAAATAGCTTCAAAAATATCTTTTAAGTAAAACGGAACAAAAACATTACGTTAAAAATATGTTCTTCACTCGATGCATTTATTTTGTTTTTGTCAAATGTAGAATAAAATTTAGTGTGATTTATATGAACTCATTTACTCATTCTTTCATGGTTATAAATTTTACTAGATATTGTCAGTAGCAAAGTCTTTGAAAATTATAAAACTATTTTAAAATCATTGTCTCACAAACAACAAAAAAACTTACATGTTAAACAATTTTACATAAATCTTAAAAAAATAATTTAAATTTTGCTAATTTAAAAATGCATTTGTTCTAATTAAAAGAAAAGTTTTTTATGATAGGTATAAAAGTTAATTTGAATATTCATTAACATTCGAATGCGGTTTTTTTATTAAAAAGATATTTCCAAATTATCCATCTAGACTTTAATTAGAATTTGATATTTCCTGCCTCTTTGTAAATTACTAAACAAAATTCCATTCTGCTCAGAAAAATTAGTTTAAAATTGTAAAGCATTAATTAAGATAATGAATTAAGTATCAAAAATAAAGTTGGGATACATATTTCATTACTTTATGAAATAATTAAAATGTTAATTGTAGAATCGTAATTATAAAAATTCTATCTAAAAAGGCCGGTAAAACTTATTATCTCGTAAAATATGAAATAAAAATTGTGTGCAAAAATACTGCCTTTGAGAATTTTTTTAGATCTAGTTACATTACGAAACAATTCTACAGGCTGATATTTAGTTACACATTTAAAATTAAATATCAGAAAAATATGCACTTTGAGAAAAAAAATTAAAAATAGCATTTTGAAATTAATTCGTTAAGATAATATTGGATAGAGAAGACAATTTATTTCCATGAATAATCCATGTGAATTGGGAGAGCATTATTTCAAGTTGCCATGATTAAGCGTCTCTTATTAAAAAATATCATGTTCTACAGACAAAAATATTAATTTTACTTGTGTAGTTGTTTTTAAAACTCAGCACACGATGGAAAAATAATGAAATTTCTACTAGTTACACTTAAAGTTTAGATATATAAAACATTTACAGCGAAATATTAATAGAATAAAATTAACATTAAAATTGATATAAATATCAATTAGCCCAAATGTACAAGAATTCAAGAATAAATTTCTTTCATTTTTGAAGGCCAACAAATACAGCATCTGCTACAACCAAGATTTTTTTTTATCATAATAACATTTTAATCTTTTGCCAGGCACCTAAATTTTTATCACATGAACAGCCGTGCATTGTAAATTGTATAACAGGAGGATAACATTCAATTATTGCTGTTCTGTTTCCATTTTACAAATAACTTAACATACAAATATCATATAAGTTTTCTCTGCTCACAATTTATAAAAGTATTCCGAAATACACTTGCATTTACTTTGTTATAACATATTAAAGGAGTCTTGAATTTTGTTTTAAATGAAAAAAGAAAGCGAATGTTGTACTTTTTACAGCAGCACGCCCGTCAGAAGGTTAAGAAAAAAAGTTCTCTGCAGATCGCATGACAGAAGCCCAAAAGGATAGTTGCGAATTATTCGACAACACTATCATACTACTTACATAAAGGTCATTGAAAAAGTATCCGTATTTTATAGATTCTAGTAAAATTACAAATAAAAGGGTTAATCAGAAAATTATCAAGATTTATTTTTATTATTATTATTATACCAGTATATAAACCCGTCAAAAATGATGGAATATTCACTCGCACTTCATTTTCTTAATACTTCATAGAAAGAAACAGAATGCATATTTTATTATTGGAGAGTTTGTATTGGAGAAAAGGACATTTTAAAAATAGCAATAAATTTTTACAAATACAAATGATGAAGATTTTTTTTTTAACTTGATATTTAGTTTTTGGACAAATTTTAATTTCAAAACAAAGAACAATATTTATTACAATAATAATAATTAGCAAAACAAAACTCAATTTTTGAAGATTTTACAAAACATTAAAATTAAATATTGAAGTATTTTAAGTTTTAAAATGCATTATATTTATCAAAAATGTATGATTCGAGTATGATATTAGTCATGGATATATGATAGATTCTTAGTTCCATGCTTTTAGACATCGATTATGAAGCTTTATGTTTTGTTTTTAAATTTGGAATTGGCGCCATCTATATGTAGTTAATATATATATATATAAAAGAGTTTCTGATAGAAATTAGCAGAAGCGGGAAGCGGTGGTGTAATTTTGAAAAACTTCAGCTACGCAACTGTAAAAATTCAATCCGTAAATTAGGAAAAATCAAAATTATTATTATTATTTATTTTGTAAAATTTTAAATTAAATATACCAGTTTTTAAAAGCTTATGGATTTTCAAGCGATAATTTTCAAGCGAATATTTAAAAGGAAGTAATATAATCCCAATAATTGCTATCTCTACATAACAGTTTGTCCATATAACATCTCATACAAGTCACATGGTCACAAGAGTCTTATTCACTACGGCAAAGCAAAAAAAGGAAATTCCATACGTCTCGTTTATGAGTCTCAAATGACTACTATATGTGACTTCACTGGCAGGTCTTTGCGACTGCTGCTTTGTGTCGAGTCACCTGGTGACTTTACAATGTTGTTTTATTGAGACTCTCATGTGATTGTCATTTGGAGACTCTATTTCAAAGTCATTGTGAATGTTCAGTTATGATAAATCAGCAAATAATGTCACATTAATTTCACATGGTGACTTTCTGTCTCAAGACTATGTCAAATAGTGACAGAGACCCTACTGTGAATTAACCACTGTGAAAATTGATGAAAAGTATCCGTGTGACTTTAATGGGATTTTATTTGGTAATTTATCATAATGCAACGCTCACAATGACTTTTAAATTGAGTCTCCAGATAAGAGGTCACACGGGAGTCTCAATGAAACGACATTGCAAAGTCATCTGGTGACTCGCCACAAAGCAACAGTCACAATGACCTGAGATTGGAGTCACATATAGAAGTCATTAGGGACTCATAAAAAAGACGTATGGACTTTCCTATTTTTTGTTTTGCAGTAGTGATTGTGACTTTTGTGACCATGTGTGAACTGAATGAGGTGTTATATGGACTAACTGTTTTAGAGGAATAGTAATTATTCGATTTTTTTAAATATTCGTGTGAAAATTATCGCTTGAAAATCTCTTGAAAATTGGCATTTTGGAACTCGTCCTTAAATTTTGCACATCTGTGTATGTGAGAAGATTTCTGTATCAGTGCAATTCGAAGATAATTTATATACTTAATGTTTCTTGGCAATTACATGTAGAAGATAGGTTGCCAATAAAAATACTTATAGAAAATGTATCAGAAAAATACCACAAGAATGAAACTTGAAGTTGATTCTGAATTTTAAAGTTTTTCGGCATGATATATATATAAGACGATTGCAGAATGAAAATAAATTTAAAATTAAAAAAGAAAAATATGTGTACAAATGGAATTCTACAGATGTTAGGCACATCATTTTTTCTACTGCATTCTGTAAATAAGTTGAATTGCTATTGAAAATCATTATAAAAATATATGAAGATATTTTCGCACTAATGAAATTTACGGATTACGCAGAATTGTAACATTTCCCATCTTTACATACAGATATGGACATCTAAATAAAAAATAATTATAAAACTTGCAAATATAAATTATCAATAAAATCGGCAGATGAGGCAATTGAAAATCGGGTCACTATAATCCTATTTTAGAAAATTAGTAACTAAAGGAAAGTTTTTTATCATTCTTTTAATATGGTTCAAGACAGTAGAAAAGAAATTTAAAAAATGGCATCTTGCCAAATGTAGTTTACTAGATCACGCTGTGGATACGGTGTTTCCATGCAAGTGTTTGTAGACGCCTGGACCACTTCCTTATCCCTTGTTCTTGTGTTTCGTTGTGTGTAAACGTCACTATGCAACAAAATGAACCGTTGTGATATGTTTATCGAGCGGGTACATGATTTCTTATTTGGTGAAGATTGTGGACAAAATACCCCGCGTTAGGCATTTACGTAATATTTCGATCTTAACACTGCAAGACTAAATAAAAATTTGAAACTTATAAGAAATTTATCTTACACATTATTTTACCTATAATTTTCTGACTTTATAAAATAATCATTTAAATTAATGAAACTTACTAATTATTATACTTTACATTTTAAAAAAGAAAGTAAAGCCTTTTTATTATAGAAATTTATATTTGCCTTAAATGTTATTTATTTATTTATTTATTTATTTGTTTATTTACTCATTGAAATTGAATTACATTAAAAAAAGTGTCTTACTATTACGCAAAATTTATGAATAAGAATTTAAAGGGGAAAAACAATGATATTAGTTAAGACATGTTTATTGAAAAACGTATAAAAATACATTTGTGTTATTAAAATATTTATCTTAAATAATTTCATTTTAAAATATAGTAAAATTCATGTACAAATAGCTTAAAAAATGTTAACACGAAGTTTCTTTTAGAATAAAAATATTTAAACATACGCGATAAATAATATATATGTTTGCCAAAGAATTATTTTAATTAAAATACAGTTTTTTATTTCGTTAATTGTTTATATTTGAAAATTTTTTAAACAACATTTAACAAACGTCAATTGTATTATTGAAAATTTTTCGAATAAATCACTTTTTATATTACTTTAGTTAATACAAGTACGATTAAAATAAACGAAATGGTTCTTAACGGCTAATTTGTGCTGATTTATTATGTTTGTTTTCAAACTGTCTTGTTTATTTCAATTATTTAGTTTAGTTTTTCTTTAAGTAACCCCCATTAAATATTTCACAATTCTTCAATTTATCTCTTTTTTAAAAAAAATAAAAGGGTTTGTGTAATGTTGCAAAAGACGAGCTACAGTTTTTTTTTGACACTATTTATTTTCAAACAAAAGTTTTGAATTTAACTATTTCTTCTTAGTTTAATGTTACGACAAGTATACTTTGTAATGCCTTAATTGTCTTTAAATGAAACACTAATAATTAAAGTGAAATGTAAAATTACATTTACAAAAAAATATCTTTGTGATAAAATTGATAAATTCCGAAGACTGTATAGCCCGACCAGTGGCCGAGAGGGTCTGACCTCTCAACTGGTAGACGGCAGGTGCTGGGTTCGAACCCAATCGCGGCCGTCGGCCTAACCGTTCGGAGTTTTCGTGGTTTTCTTCGAACCTTGCGTAAATACGGGTTAGGTTCCCTTAGAAAGACCCCCACGAAGGGCACTCCTCCCCTTGGGCCTATATCCCTAGTGTTGATAATCGGCCGACACAAATACACCACCAACACCGAAGACTGTATAAAAGCATATTTATATGACACATAGAGACGTCTCTACAAAAAAAAAAATTGCTTAATCCCGGTACGAAATATCAATTAAGAAAAATTCGACACATATGATTGAAAAAATCCAATATTTCGGTTCGCATTTATAGAAACAAGAACGTAAATTCATGCGTCATGTATAGATAATGATGCATTTTCCAACATATTAAGAATGCTATAGTAAAGCTTCGCAGATAAATAAGTGGAAAACTGATATGAAATTGTTGAATGCATAATGCATTTCAAACAAAATTTAATCAATCATCATTAAGAAACGAGAAACTACCAGAATTTTTGTGCTTCCCTGATATGGTCTATAGTTTTATCATACCTATGTTTTATAATACAGGGTGTCAACTCTCAACGGCGGAAAATGGCTAAATTCTAAACCATTAATCATAGGCATATAGTTCCAGTTGCAAAAATGCTGAAAAAAGGTAAACAATTGTTTTTTAAGCGATTTAGGTCAAAAACATTTTTATTAAAAAATTACGAAAATTAAATTTTTATACGTTCCAACGGTCCTAGAAGTGATATTTAGTAAAAAATGTCCCTCCCTCTAACAAACAACACAAAAAGGTCCCAATTATCTAACACTAAAATTTACCGAGTTATGAACTTTGAATTTTATGACTTAAACCATTTTTCTGTAACTTAAAACGGATAAGTTGCGCTAAGCTTTCAGGGAACGTACACTAAGTACTTAAAGTATTATAAAGGTTTTCCATTTCCAACGCTGTTAATGGCTAATTCCTAAACCGTGTGTCGCAGACATATTGTTCAAATTACAAAATGTTTTAAATGAGGTAAAGAAGCATTTTTCAAGTGATTTAACTGAAGTTTAAGTCACGACATAAGTTTTATTGTAGCGTTAATTTTAATTAAATAACTTTTATATCGGTTAACATAATTAAAGAACTGAGAGTAGTATATGGTACCTACTATGGAACACTTTTTATATTCCACTAAACGCAAATATTTAACGATTTTTGTAAGATTTTCATCAAAAAGTTTGTCTGTCTAAATATAGAGGATGTAACTATTTTGTACGATTTATCGAGTAAATGATGATAAAAAATGCATGATTTGCATTGGTTGGATATTTTATTTTTTCTACTAAATTATGTAAAGACGAAGTTTTAAGAAAGGGTTATGGAATAAAGAATCATGATTATAAATAATAACGTAATCAATTGAGATGAAATATTTATCAATTTTAAATGCTAATATTTAATTATTGTAGTGATGAAAAAATTTTGCCTGACGCCCTTAGTTTACGAAATGCTAATAAACAATCTTCCTCTAGGATAGTCTTGATAGGAAAAGCAAAGAGCTGCATTGTATAATATTATTATCAATTGCATTACATTGAAGTCTGAAATAAAAGTTAAATGCTTTTTATCCTATGTTTTAATAGATAACCAATTCTTTTTACTTATAGTTATAAATACTAATCTGGTAGTTTGATATTTTCATAGTTCGATAAAATTAAAAAAAATAGTTTGTGTCGAAATGAACACATCTTTGACAGCAAGAAATTTATTTTGAATTTCAGTAAATTTTATTTAGGGGTTTGAAATTTTCATAGATCGATAAATGGCCCATTCGATTATTGTAAGATTTAAAACAAATTTTAGGATTAAGCTTTTTCTAATTCATAATCATAAAAGCCATCATTATTTTTTCCTTTAAAATGAAAGATATAACCACCTTCATTCAGTTTTGTTATTGCATTTTCAGATATTTTTCCATGACTCTTTTTAAGAAAATAATCTTTTTCTACATCATTAACTTCTAATCTTGCAATAGTCGTATTTCCAAATTTAGTTTGAATTTTCTTCAACGAAATCAGCTTGTATTTCCCTGTCTCTAAATCTTTTAGCTTATGAGTTACAGGGAATGATCTGAGACTGTTGAATTCTTCCATTTATTAAGAAAGAATTTTTGAAAGACAATTTTTATAGTACAGACATCTGTACATAGAGCAGCCAGGTCCTAGGATTCTTACGCATCTCGGTACTTCTAATATTTTTATAGGAATTCCCCATTCTTCAAAGGTACTTTTCGGAAAAACTCCTCCTTTAAAAGCAAATGTGCCGCCGTATATCTGATGCAATTGTAAGAGATAATCTTTTACATTGTCACTACTAATCCATAAGCCTGTATTATCTGAATATCTTTTAAATCTTAAACCATGGATATCGTTAGTACATCTACGAACTATTCCATGGTCTTGATCACTTAATTCATAGTTAGGTGTAAATACAGAAATAGTTTCACCTATTCCTTCTTTTAAATGAACCCAGCTTATTTCTCTCGCTATAGATTTGAACGGAAGTATAAAACCTTGAACATTTATGATAAGGGTGACATCGTCCATTTTATTAGAAAACAATTTTTATAAACTAAAAAATTCGGCTTAAAATCCAAATGGTACAGTATCAAAGTTATCTAAAATTCTTCTTTTATCATATCCAAACATATATCTTTTATTCATTTTATTCACCTTAATATTTCTGTCTTTTTGTATCTGAAATTGATTTATTTCTACATGTATATGGTCAATTTCCCCAGTTATTATTTTCATTCTCTCGTCAAAATTCAGCTTAGTTTCACTCTCATAACTCATTTTAAATCCTTTTACTTTTCCTTTTACAGAACCGTCGTTCAGAATATAACCATAATCTTTACTTGCTCCAGATATCCATGATTTCATATATTTATCTTCTCCTAATTCATCAGTCCATTCCCCTAACATACAACCTGTTTTTACTTTATTAGATCCATCATCGATATAAACAATACTATCTGTATCGTAATACATTACTTTATCTCCTAATTTATCTAGCATTTTATATAATCTTATTCTAGCCGAACTGGTAGTAAAAGCCGCTATATAAATATTCGTATTAAAGTTATTCTTGGCATATTCATCTTTCATCTTATAATCCATTTGCACACACTCATCATTTAAAAATATCATATTCAAGTCTTTAATGCGGTCGTTCAGTATAATTCTATAAAAATCTGCCAATTCTGTTACATTCTCTGTTTGTTTCATATTTTTTCTCTGTCCGAACTTACCCCATAAAGAGTTTAAACAAATTTTGGATATAAATCTCATTCCTGGGTTTTCTTTGATTTCTCCTAACTTTATACCCAATTTCTTTTCTACGCAACTTTTATATTCTTTTTCAGTTTTGAAATTTTCAGACCATTTATCATCTGTTTCTAATTTGATTTTCAAAAACATTTTAACATAATCCTTAAATAATGTATTAGATTTTTTTTCAAAATGCCAAACTTCATAGATATTTAAAATCTTATAACCTTTTTCAATAGCCAGTTCAACTTCGGTAGTTGTCCACGTACCTGTAAGACTTCTCTCCTCATCCGTATGATTACATTCTTTATTCTGTATTTCATAACATTGTTTCTTTTCGCATTTTATAGGTTTTGAACATTTACACAAACTAAATATTAATTTTTCTCCATTATAAGGTAAAACAGGATGATAGAGCTTTCTAGGTGGAAGTACTTTGCATTGTATCAAACCATACCAATTCTTATCATATTTTTCCGGATTATAAATTTTTATCGGATGACCAACAGGATAGTAATCAAAGTAATTCACTGTTGGATAAAGTGAACAAACATCGATATATCTACCCTTTTCGTTTTCTTTCATTTCGTATATTAATTTGGTAGGTTCACACCTACCTCCGCTGAATGCGTTTCTAGGATTTAATGGTTCTACAAAATCTCTTTTCCATTCATTTTTCATATATTTTTTAATTTCTTTGTCACTATCAAAATCACATTCCCATATTTCAATCAATTCAAATCCTTTATCTTTTATTTTTTTATTTATTTTTTGAGTTCTTTCATACAAATCTTTCATACATATCTGATTTTGAAGATTGACAGTGGATTCTGTAAAACAGCGAGGACAACCGTGCCAATGACATCCTTGAAACTGATAAACGGTATTTTTATAAAAACCGTCTACTTTATAAGTTTTATCACCTAATTTCAGTTTTTTCTCACCACCGTTTAAAGCATGCTGTATTTTGATATTGTGTTTTTTGGACAGATAGTCTAACCAAATGATCGATTTCTTACTGTATTGATCCTTTTGAATACACTCCTCATCTATCGCTATTGTATTCACTGGAATGAATTTATCTCTGTATATAGCCATACAAACGCCAGCTAAAGTGATATATTTAAAAGGATCAATATCAGCAATATTTAGAAATAATCTTCGCAATTCTAAACATCCTTTTCTTAAAATATCAACATCAGATCTGCAATATTTTATAATTTCTTTTTGAAAATCAAATGTTTCGTTTTTTACCGATTTATACCATTTATCAAACGTTTTTCTTTGATCTAAAGTCATAGTATCATAACCATAATGGTATTTTTCAGGATATTTTCCTACATAATTTTGATTTTCCATAGTGTTAAACAAATGAGGAAAATACCCTTTTGCTAATTCCGTTAGTCCAAACGTTTTAGGAAATTTTCTTAACGGAATCAATGTAAAATTTATAGAATCGATAAACCTTATATTAAATGCGGTTGCTTGCATATATATGAGTTTATTTCCTTGATATATTGTAAACACTTTAATTTTATTTTTAAAGCAGTATTTAGCTAGAAATTGAAAATCGAATCCTTTTCCATAATGCGCTAATACAGTATAACCGCAATGTTTCTTTTGGAATAACCATTTACAATATTCATTTTCATTCTGAAATATTTTTTCATTTCCGTTAAAATCATGATTTATAACTAGATTGACTTGGTGATTTCCTGTCTCTTGATTCGTTTCAACGTCAAAAAACATATATTTTTCTGTAAATTCTGATCTTTTACATTTCTCACACCATTCCTTTCTATCTTTTATATTTTTGGGACAGATATTTTTACAAGTTCCCCCCTTAGATTCTTTCCTACGTATAAAACATTTATGATCTTCCAAAACCCACTTTCTGCAGTTTTTACATTGTTTTTCTCCGCATTTATGATCTTTCGGTTCTCTTTGGCTTCTACTGATATTTCTCTTACATTTTAAACATTTCCACAGTGTTTCACAGACTGCTTTATTTTTATGATTTTCGAAGCAGTTTTTTCCTTTAAAAGATCTAAAACAATCATTACACTGAATATCATCGCCTTCGCAATTACTCTCTTTCCTAAAACATCTATTGCATTTTAAAGAACATTTATGTTGATCACTTCTACTATAACTTACTTTACAATATTCACAAAAATGTTTTTTTCCTAAAAATCCTGTTACCGTTGTAATGACATCAAAATGATTTCTATTTTTTAAAATGTAAACACAATTAGATTTATAGGCTCCGCTGTATATTCTTTCGTTAAAATTTTCTCTGCAAAATATAGTTATTTGAATATCTAAAAAAATTTCGAATTGTTTAACATGCTCTAAATTACACATTTCTAACGGAATATCACACATTTCATGCAATTTTATCGCTAAACTTTTTTGTAATTTTCTACCCATTCTTATGTATTTAACATCTAAATCTGTAAGTTTTTCTAGATTCAATTTTTCGCATAAAATTTTACGATTTTGAATAGCCAGGGCTGTAACGATGGATCTAGCCAAACAGATATTATCGTCATTTTTAATTTGAATTATACTTCTTTTATCGACAACATCGTTATCGTTCAGTAATTTCAAATGTTTACCACCTTTAGGCAAATCAACGACTGTAAAAATAAATTCACAGTCTTTAATATCCAACTCTTTGTATTCAATTTTATGCGTTAAAACATCTAAATAGGTCTCATAGGCTTCTTTTGTTGACATCATTTTAGGGTGAAAGGGCTGTGTCAAATAGGGATTGAATACAATTATATCTACCTTTCCTTCGATTTTTCCAATTGCTCTCCTGAATAAATCTTTTAAGATACTATAATACTGGCCAGGTGTGAGTTTGTTTATTTGTCTTATTTTATAAACATATCTATAAGTATTAAATTTTTTTACAAATTTTTTATCTTTCTCAACAATTTCATAATCGGGTCTAAACAGATTTTCCAAATTTGCTTGTAATTTGACTTTTTTTTCTCTCTTTTTGATCAATTTTTCATCTTTATATTTCAAGCCGTAATAATCAAAGAGTTTTTTAAGTTTTGGACGGTTTTTCGGTTCATTTATAAATTGTTTCAATTTTTCATTCAAATCAGGAAATAATTTTTTAAGGTTTACCACTGTTTTTATCTTTTTTTCTTCGTTATTTTTTGGATTAAATTCTGCTGTGTTATTGTTAAATTTTAAATCAAAAGAATCGAATATTTTTTTCAACTTATTTCTTTTCTTAGGATTTTTGATAAATTCTCTCTTCATTTCATTTAAATAATCTGTGACGTCTAAATTTAATAAATCTACCAAAACATATTTATATTCGCCTGTTCTTTTTATGTATCTCATTATCAATCTAATTAATTCATCTTTTTTACAACCTTTGGGTTGTTTTATATTTAAAACTTTTGCAGTGTGTCTCAATTTTGAAACAGATATCAATCTTAGAGTTTCCTCCATTTATATAGAAGAAATTTTATGATTACTTTTTGCTACACATTTTTAATAGCTATCTATAAATCCAAATTCGGTAGCAGGTAATTTTAGATTAAGCGATTTAAAATGAATTGAAGAATTTCTGAAAACGACTATTAAAAAATATATTTCAAAAATAAGATCGTTTACTCAAAAGGACTAATTGCAGTCCATTGAAAGAAATCTAAATTTTTTTCTACAGGTTCGCCATTCAATTTTAAACATTCAAATCGAAATCCGTTTTTATCTATTTCTGTTATTCTAACGAAAAATGGTTCGCTGTATTTACATACAGGTGTTATATGAACATTGGGATGAACATTAAAGGTATGATTCCAATCAACATTTATTCTTTCAGTTGTACAGTTACCTGTCAAAATCTTTGTACTTTTTGAATTACCCATTTATTTAGCCTAAAAATCACTGTCATAATCAGGCACTTCTATTTTACCTTTAAATTCTAAATAAAATTTTTCTGATAGATTTGAATATAAAATGCCAATCTACTCTGTCTTGGAACTTTTCTATAAATGGTTCTGATAGCAATTTTATGAGCACTTTTCCCCCCACAATTCTAATTTTGAAACTATCAAGGTCCAATTGAATAATATTTCTGAAAATGCAACATTCAATATAATATTTTAAACAAGAAAAAACTATATCGTGTTCTATTTTTGAAACGAGTAAAAAAACTACATCGTGTTCTATTTTTGAAACGAGTAAAAAAACTACATCGTGTTCTATTTTTGAAACGAGTAAAAAAAACTACATCGTGTTCTATTTTTGAAACGAGTAAAAAAACTACATCGTGTTCTATTTTTGAAACGAGTAAAAAAAACTACATCGTGTTCTATTTTTGAAACGAGTAAAAAAACTACATCGTGTTCTATTTTTGAAACGAGTACAATATCATAAATTTATTTTGATGTTCGTTTGATATGATAATTGCTTTTTAAATGTCGTTTTTTATGAGCTAGAGTGTATGTTTTGCCACATTCGCAATCAATTTTTTTATTTTTCATAGCTAAATGACAACTTTTGCAATTAGCCTAATGTTCTGTTTTGCCGTAACGAAATCGAGTATAAAATTGGTCTAAAGGTTTAGTCATCTGACAATGCTTGCAAACTTTAGACAGCTCCATTTATTAAGAAATAATTTTTAGAAAGCTATTCCAAATGTCTTCGTTTTTCTTATTAGATTTTACTTTCAAATTATTATCAATATTATAATAATCTAATATTTTCTTTATGAAATATAGGTAATTTATCGACTTTTTATAGTACACTAAATCTAAAAACTGAATAAACATTTCTTCAGCTTTATATGGAATATTTAACTTCAATTTCCATTTCAATGCTTTAAAACGACTTATTCGGGATTTGCGTCTTTCGCTTAAAAAACCATCTATATTTTTATATGTAAAATATTCACCATCCGAATCGTACATTATTTCACATTTTTTCATCTGGTCATAAATTTTGAGATATTTTTCGGGTATTTGACATTTGTTTTCTTTTTTAAAAGAATCCATTAAGTTAGAATCAGAATCATCTATTAAAATGTCGTTAAAAAAGTCACAATTCATTTATTTAAACTTATTTTGAGTTTTGATGAGTTATTTTAATAACATAATAATATTTGAAAAAGTCCCGTCTAGGCGGGAGTTTTGACATTATAGCTTGTTTATATTTTAATATTTGAAAAAGTCCCGTCTAGACGGGAGTTTTGATGAGTTATTTTAATAACATAATAATATTTGAAAAAGTCCCGTCTAGACGGGAGTTTTGATGAGTTATTTTAATAACATAATAATATTTGAAAAAAGTCCCATCTAGACGGGAGTTTTGATGAATTATTTTAATAACATAATAATATTTGAAAAAGTCCCGTCTAGACGGGAGTTTTGATGAGTTATTTTAATAACATAATAATATTTGAAAAAAGTCCCATCTAGACGGGAGTTTTGATGAATTATTTTAATAACATAATAATATTTGAAAAAGTCCCGTCTAGACGGGAGTTTTGACATTATAGCTTGTTTATATTTTAATATTTGAAAAAAGACCCATCTAGACGGGTGTTTTGATGAATTATTTTAATAACATAATAATATTTGAAAAAGTCCCGTCTAGACGGGAGTTTTGACATTATAGCTTGTTTGTATTTTAATATTTGAAAAAAGACCCATCTAGACGGGAGTTTTGATGAATTATTTTAATAACATAATAATATTTGAAAGTCCCATCTAGACGGGAGTTTTGACATTATAGCTTGTTTATATTTTAATATTTGAAAAAAGACCCATCTAGACGGGAGTTTTGATGAATTATTTTAATAACATAATAATATTTGAAAGTCCCATCTAGACGGGAGTTTTGACATTATAGCTTGTTTATATTTTAATATTTGAAAAAGTCCCGTCTAGGCGGGAGTATTGATATTATAGCGGAAAAATTAAATTGACTTGATATCTTTTTCGTCAACCCAAGAGTTAAATTCGTCGGAATAATTTAACCATTTAACTAGACATTTCTTTCCTTTCTTTTTTATTATTTTTTCAATTTTAAACATCTTATCTTCCTTATTATATTTAACTAATTCTGGTTCATAATAAGTTCCTTTTATTTCGTTTCCATTCAAATCCTTTATTCTGTAAGTAATTGGGTCAGTGTTTAATATTTCTGAAACGATGAAAATTTCTTCAGTAAAAGTAGGCTGGTATCCGCGGGTGAAAGCAGTCTGGTATTTCGAAATTCTTATTCTATCGCCAACCTTGAATTTCGGTTTTCTTATTATTTTTTCTTCGTATAAATTTTTATAAACTTCAGATTCGTTTTCTTCTCTACTCGCCTCGGTAGGTGTCATTTTGATAGACCTATGCCTGGTATTATTATAATTTTTAACTAATTGATCCAAAACATCTATATATCTTTTAGTATTGTTGGCCGCTAGATAGGTTCTAATTTTTTTATTAATTGTCCTGTTAAATCGTTCGACTACAGAACATTTTATTTCAACATTTTCAGTTGTAAACCATTGAATATCATGATCTTTAAATAATTTTAAAGTCCATTTATTTAAAAATTCGGTTCCTTTGTCACATTGTAATCTTTCAGGAATTCTTTCTTTAAATATCTTTTTAAATGCTTCCGTTACTTCTTGTCCAGTTTTTCTTTTTATCGGAATAGCCCAAGCATATTTACTAAATACATCTATCACTGTCAATAAGTAATTAGTTCCGTTATTATATTTACTAAAAGGTCTGATAAACAATAAATCTGCTTGCCATTGGTCATCGATATGACTGACATAAATGCGTCTTCTTTTAAATTTACGAATTAAAGGCTTATGTCTGGTATAAACATCTTGACTGTGTAAAAAATCTGTAATTTGCTTTTGACTGAAACCTGTTTTCCGTTTTAATTCATTGATCCCACAGTAACCACTTTCAGGATGATAATATATTTTTTCTAAGATATTTTTAGGATCTTTCATCCCTAAGGTTTTCCTAAAAAAACACTCTTTTTAGAACCACAATCTAGACAAATACCTTTCATCATTGGCCTGTTATTTTTAGACATTGTATTTTTAATATCTTTTGTTTCTGTATGGTTTTTACATTTTAAACAATAGATCTGTGTATTTCCCATACCAAAAGATTTTTTAGCTTTAATAATCGGTTTTACAATTCCTCTTTCAATTCTTTCTCTAAGAGTAGGATTTTCAAGATTATCTAGTTCATCAATCATATTCTTATCGCATACTTCATTTCTTCTTTTTGTATCTTTATTTTCTAAATAACATTTGTCATGTTTATATGCAATTTCATCCACTCTGTTAACAGGTTTAGACGAATTTTTATACGTTAAATCTGGATTTAATCGTGTTTTCCCCCATAATAATTGGGTTCCTGGGCCTGTAAAATTATGGCCTGGTAAATGCATTTCGAAAGGTAAATTACTAATGACTTTATTCAGAAAACCCGATCCCGTTTGTCCGCATTTTAAACAACCGCCTTTAAAATTACCCTTTTTAGTTAAAGACGTAATAACAAATTTTTTACATTTACAACTCATTTATTAGACAGCAAAAAGTTGAAGCTTTCTAAGAAGAATATTTATATCCATCCAACTGTACTTTTTTCACATACTTTTCGATTGGGAAGTATACTAAATTATTTATAAAATCTTGTTCTCTAACATACACTTCTTCTTCTGAAATTTTTTTAGCTTTCAACAAATTTAATTGCTGTTTATAAAAATTATAACATTGCTTGTATTCTTCTTTTCGTTCTAAAATATTTAAAGATTTCTCAATAACTTCTACAATTCCAGCACTCAAACTCAAAGCAGCCAGTGGTATGAAAGCAAATGCTGTTAGACTCGAGGCACTCAGCATAAATTTGCTAACAGATAAGGAAACACTTATCTTTTGATACAAATTGTAACTCTTCCGATAAACATATAATCTCTTTTCTAAATATTCTTCCATTTATAGAGGTTCAAAATTTCTTCTGTATCTCATTTCAGAATTTACTAAGTCTAACATAAAGAAATTACCCGTACAAGATTTATATTTTTCTAGAAATTCCTTTTTCGTTAGATTTCCGTCTATTTCTCTGATTATCTGACTGATTTCTCTAGGCTGTAGCTTAAAAAATATGAAATAATTGCAATTTTTTCTAATGTCTTTAGGAGTTGAGTAATAAGACTGCGTTAAATAAATAATGGATGCATTTTTCTTTCGACCTCTTATAAACAAATCCTCTATAACTTTCTGATCTTTTTCTGTAACACAATCGTCGAACACAACGAGGTTTTTTTCTGAGGAATCTAAATCATCGACAGTAATAAATTCACTCAAATCTGAAGAAAATAATACTTTCTTTTTATATTTATCATACAATTTTAATAATTCCGTTTTTTTATTTTTATTTATTTTTTTACATTTTAAAATATCGTCTCTTTCAAAGCCTTCAAACAGTGTGTAATTTTCTTGTAATTTAGAATACTTTGGCTCGAAAATGTCTTTTGCGCATAAATATAAAGCATCGAAATCTAATCTTAAATTACTTGGATTCTCAAAACCGTTTAATAAATTTATTAGTAAATTTGTCTTTCCACAACCTGATGGGCCGATTATTAATAATCTGAAAGGATGTCTGGGTAAAAAACAGTTTTGTTTGGGATCCGGCAATTCTTCCGGTTCTGTATAATTTTTAATTTTTATCATTTATTTACTGTTAAAATTTACAGCTAGTAAAAAATAAAATTGCTACCAGTAAAAACATATTAGCTGACAGTAAAAATAGGCGTCTAAGCTATCGCTTCTAATTAGCTGTCAGTAAAAAATTTAAACTGGAAAGCGACAGCTTTTCGCTGTCTATAAATGGATAAAATAAACGATTTAGAAAAAGATCGAAATAAGAAACAAAAAGAAGAATTAAAAAATGCAATAAAACTGGTCAAATTACAAGCAGATATTAGAAAAAATAATGAAGCACAGCGTGACAGAAAGCTAGGCATAGACAAAAGTTCAACTGAATTTCATAAACCTGTCACTAAAAAATTAGAAGAACAGGATAAAAGTAGAAAAGAAATATTAAAGCTATCAATGATAAATTGGACGAATTAAATATATCTTTACAGCCCATTGCAGAATCTTCTAGAATTATTCCTGAAGCGATCGAAGATGTCCAAGGATTATATAAAGAACCGCTATTTACTTATAATGTTGATCAATATTTAGATACAGATTATTTAAAATCTGTACAATTATACAGACCTTCGAAACTCCTAGACAATCAAGAAAAATTAGATGAAATGTATACAAAGGCAAAGCAGTTAAAAGAAGAATTATCGAGGAAAAAAGGCAACTTACAAAGTACAATTAATAGGGCTAGAAATCTTTCAGAGGAGGAATTAAGTCAGAAAAAGGATGAATTAAACGCTGTTAAATTAAACGAAGGGGAGCTACAAAAATATATGGCTAGATTAACTACAATTCGAGGTAGCGAAGTAATGAAAGTGGGGAAAGGATTAGGTTTACTGTCTGAATTATTGGATAAAGTTTGTCAAGGTAGCAAGTCGAAAAAATTAAGAAATGAAATCAAACTACTAATAGACAAACTCATTAAAGCTAAAAAAATAACTAACGGAGATAAAGAACGATTACACAACCAATTTCTTCTTTGAAAGCGTCAGCTTTTTGCTGCCTAATAAATGAGTTATGTAAAAAAGAAGATTCATTTGAGTGACGGGCAGATTAGTAAATTGAAATCAGCTCTCAGAAAAAAAGAAGAACTGACACTGCAGATAGACAATTCTAAAACTCCTAATTATGAGATGTATTTAACTAAAACACAGATTAATCAGATTCGTAAAGGTAAAAGAATAAATATAAGCAAAACTCAATTAGATAAAAACGGTGGATTTTTACCCTTTTTAATTCCTATATTAACATCACTAGGACTCGGTGCTGCGAGTGGTGCGGCGGGTTGGGGAACTAAAAAAATCCTGGATAAAATTTCAGGATCTGGAGTTTTTCAACCTTGGGAAAACAAAGGATCTGGTCTTAAAAAAAGGCCAGCTTTCCTGTCTAAAAAAAAAATCCCGATAACAAAATTGGGTATATCGGATAAAACGATTAAAGAAAATATGAAAGATGAAAAAGGATTCAGAGGTGTTTTCTCTTCCGATTTACTTCCTAAAAAGATTGGAAATTTTGAAAGTGGGATTATTAATTTAGATATTTCGACGGGTCCTGGAACACATTGGGTTTGTTACTATAATGACCCGAAATATAATTATGTAGAATATTTCGATCCTTTTGGGGAATATATATATAAAAATATTAAACTCAAAGAAAAATATATTCCTGAAAATATTATGAAATTTCTTAAACATTCCAATAAAAAAATTAATATAGCTCACAATGACAGCTTTTTACAAAAACCTACATCTGTAAACTGTGGATTATTTTGTATGAAATATATAAAGGAAAGAAATAAAGGTAAATGCCCAGAATGTGTACTTAATTCATTTACTCAACAGCCTAGCGATTATAACGAAGAGCTTGTTTTTCATCTTTAAATCGCCAGCTTTTTTTCTGTCTAATAAATGATCAAATTGAAACCAAAAAGTCATGAAAAATCAGAGGATTTCACTGTTGAATTTCCTAAACCTCTTAAATAAAAAAAATTAGCATTGCAATCTTTTACTATGACAGTTTCATGGTTTAACATAACAGATAAAACTAATACGTTTGACGTGTACACAGATGAGAATAATGTTAAATCTATCACTATTCCTTATGGTAATAAAAATGTTGAAGATTTAAATATAGATGTAATGAAAGCGTTTGCTTCAGACGATCCTCCGGTAAAATTTGGTAGAATACAATCTAGACTAAAAATGCTTATTAAATTAACTAAAGGTTGGAATATCGACTTAACAAAAAGCGATTTTCATAAGTTAATAGGCTTTGAAAAAAAAGTTTATAAAAGTCTAGATGAAGAGACTGTAATAGAAGGTGAAAATATAGCGGATATAACAAACGGAAACGACATTATATATATCCATTGTGATGTAGTGAATGGATCTTTAATCAACCAGAATAATTCAGAAGTTATTTATTCTTTTACACCGAGGGATGTACCGGGTGTTATCATTTCGAAAGAATTCAATAATTTAATATATTATCCTGTGAAAAATAGGGATTCAATTCGTAGAATAAGGATGACAGTTACGAATCAAAATGGCGAATTAATTGATTTAAATAAAGGTTTAATTGAGTATAATTTTAGAGTCGTAGAGGAAAAAGAAGACTATGTTGAAAAAATATATCAATTGATATTAACTAAATTTTCACAATAAATAAATGAATTAACACAGATTATATAGGAAAAGTAAAAGAATTCAAGGAAAAGTATTTTTTAAATCTAAAAAAGTAGATTTGAATGAAAAAGCAGTTGTTGACAAATTGACTGATGCTGACATATTGAAAGAAATATTTAACGATATAATATTATAATAACGATATAAAAAGTAGCGAATTAAAAAAAATAAGATTGCCTAGTACAAGCCATAATGACAAAAAAGAAAATACGACGTTTCATTTCGAAATTACTGATACCAATGATCCTATTTCACTATCGGAGAGTTATCTGGAGACAAAGTGGAAAATTATAAAATCCAATGGCGATTCTATAAACGACGATAATGTCGCAGCTGTATGTTCTATGAAAGGCGTAAAACTTCAGATAGGTAAACAAATAATCGAATCAGTTGGAGACTATCACTCTTACATTCTGCAGGTTAAAAGACTGAAGGATTATACCAGAGATTATTCAACATCAGAAGCCACCAATATAGGTTTTTATCCAGATACCAGTGATAGTGCTGATAGAAATAAAAGTTTACTTGAAAGCGATGGTACGATAAAGGCTACCACCCCTGTAACAGATATCGTCAATAAATTAAAAATTGTAAAAAATGAAAACTACAATAAAGGATTTAAAAAAAGATGGGAATTGTCGAAAAATAGTAATTCAGTTACAACATGGACGCCTTTAAAGGAAATTTTTGATTTCGTCGCAGAATATAAAAAAGCCATTTCTGGTTTCATAATAAGACTGGAATTCCAAAGAGACGATAGTAGAAATATGATTTACACAGACGTTGCAAATCCAGATTATAAAGTAGAAATTGAAGACATAGCTCTGTGGGTGAGATACGTCGACTTTAAAAATGGAGCGGAGATTCTCTATAATGAATTAAAATTATCTAATACGGATATAGAAATAAACTGGAATCAGTATGAAATTAACAGATCTAGTCCTATTAATAAATATAAAAGCGGTTCCGATTCTATATCGGCTACATCCGATGAAGTTTTAAGATTATTCGTCATACCGCAATATTTCGAAAGAAATGAAAATCCTAAAAAAAATAATATGATATTTGATAATTTGAATATGATCGAATGTTGGTTGATGATTAACAGATCGCCATTACCAGCAGAGCGATATACTATGGATTTTGGTAAAAAGAATATAATAGATTATATGAATCTTTTCTGGAATCAGGTCTCAATAATCTAAACACAGAAACCGGTTGTATGGTAAACTACTCAGATTTTGGTAAATTATATCCCATAATTCATATTGATTTGTCAAATCATGTCAACTATACCACTCTTGAAAATTTGAGAATAGAATTCAATTGGAAATTAGAAAATGAAACAACCAAAGAATATGTATTTTACTATATTTTAGAAGTAAGGAAGAAATGTATATTAAATATGAATAAAAAAGAAATTACTATGATTAAAACGTTAGGAGAATAACATTTTTTAGTCTTTATAAATGGCTGTTTATTATCCACCGTATGATAATCCTGTACAAAAAGGCGCTGTAGGACCTCCAGGTATCGGTTTTAAATTAACGCCGGATGGAAATTTCGATATGGATAATAAGATATTAAAAAATGCTTCAAATCCAATCGATGATTTAGATTTAACCACTAAAAGTTTTGTTTTGAATAAAATAGAAAACAATCATTTTGAACTAAAAGATTTTATAGAGAAAAATAATATTAATTACGATAGTAATTTTTTAACCTTCACCGAAGAAACGGGTAAGAGAATTAAAGAATTGGATGAAAACACTTTACATCTTATCGAAGGAAAAGCTTACGACGCCAAAGGAAAAAGAATAGGAAACGTCGCAGATCCAAAAGATGATAAAAATGTTGTGAATAAACGATATTTAGAAAAAAATGCATTAGTATTAAAGAATGATAAATTTGATGCAAAAAATAAAATAATTACCAACATTCCAGAACCCGAAAACGATAAAGACATAGTCAATAAAATATATGTAGACAGTAAAGATATCTGGGTTACAGTGAAGGATTTTCAGACTTTTACAGGAAAAGAATTTACCAAAGTAAATTTCGATATGATGAGTTCTAAATTACTGGATCAAGATATGCGATTATCTACAGATATGCATATGAAAATTACTATATATTTAATATATAATAGTTTAATCGGCAAAAATAGGGCTACAGAGTTAGAACTAAAAATCGAAGATAAAATAATTTTAAGCGGAGAAATGTTTGATGATTATTCCTTAACTCGTTTTGATTATGGGAAAAGTGGTGACATGATTACATTTTTGATAAAATCCAAAAGTAATTTTCCAGTTACCTTAAAACCTTGGATGCATATTGAAAAAATTCCTTTTTAAAAATATTTCATTATTAAATGGATATCAACTGGGACGAATTTTCTAAGACGAAAAATTTATCCGAAGATGTCCTTCGAAATTTGAAGGATAAACTCAATTGGAAGTTAGTTTGTAGATATTCCGTATTATCCGAATGTTTTATGGAAGAACTCATAGATTATATCGAATGGAATGTTATATGCATTTTTCAAAAACTTTCGGAAAAATTTATAGAAAAATATAAAGAAGAATTAGACTGGAATTTAGTTTGTAAAAATCAGAAGCTGTCTGAGGAATTTATATTAAAACATTCGAATTATATAAATTGGGTTGTTATATCTCAATATCAAACCTTAAGTGACGAATTTATTCAAACCTATCATGAAAAATTAGATTTACATAAAGTATCTCAATTTCAACAGTTGGCAGAAAATACTATGTGCACATTGGAAGAAGGACTTAATTGGCTATTAATAACCCGTTTTCAAACATTTGGTGAAAGATTTTTAGAAAAGTATATGCATAAACTAGATTTTTGTAATCTCATTGAATATAAGTTTGATCAATTACCAGATAATTTTTACAACGATAAATGGAAAAAAATTCTTTCCGTTCAACTGGGTGAATTAAATAAAAAATTTGGTCATTATTATGAAGAAGAACTACCGAACAGAGAAAAATTAATGGATGAAATTTTCGAATTAAAAAATATTTTAATACGATTTATTAATGAATTGAGAGTACTTTTGAATAAAGACGAAAAATAAAAAGGTTTATAAATCTTTCAATTACTCTAACCATTTCTTAAATAGCCTTCCTTTTTCAAACATACTTTAAGAGTATTAAAATACTTATGATAAATTTAAAATCTCCGAATGCTATTATTGTTTGCAAGTATCTTTCAAATTTCCGTTTTCTTTCTCTATTCAGCGCTCTGGTTTTATGACAATCACTGGCGAAGGTCAATGTCGGCAGCGCATTTCCTGTCTGAGATCGCCCTCATTTCTTTTCTAGGAAATGTCAAACCGCTGCCATTTTGTTTCTGAAGAACATTCTAGAGTAAAGCGTAGGCGGATTAGTCGTTTCCTGTTTTCATCATGTTTTTCGTTATTTGCGGATTAGTCGTTTCCTGTTTTCATCATGTTTTTCGTTATTTGCGAGCTGACCACTGCCGAAGAAAGATGTCCGCTTTAATAAGAGATTTCAATAGTATAATTAAAAATTACATAGAAGAATGTGTAAGATGCAGAGAGGATATACCCGTCTACGAAGAATCATATTTCCTAACTGAAGGTAAAGTCGTTTTGATTTATAATCAATTGATGAAAGAAAGAAAAAAAATTGGATCAAGTTTTGATCCAGATGAATTGAAAGAATTATTACGAAAACTTGAAGAGAATTATAATCGTTCTAATTATAATGTGAAGTTTGATCTACCTGATAATTTGTCATGGAATGATACTTTAGAAAATGCCAAAAATGCTTTCTTGAATTATTATTTTTCTAAGCAAATTACCGTTTGGAAATGCTTTGAAATGGGATATATATTATGCGATCTAAAAGAAAAACACAGAAAGTTAAAAAAAAGAGAAAACTGGCAGATTTTTCTTGAGAAGTTTTTGGAACAAAACAATATAAAAAAGATGAAAAGCACTTGCGAACAAAATTTAAGAAAGTTTTGTAAAGATGTTGGTGAATATCAGAAATTATTATTCACTGGAGAATCTTATACAGAATTAAGAAGGCTCCTTCCTAAGATATTAGCAGCCTTCGAACTGTATCCTCATGAAAAAGAAAAATGGAAATACAATTCGATTAATGTAAAGATGATTTAAAATCATGGACTTGACAATGGACTCGATTTCTGGAAATATTATTTTAAATAGATCACGGACTTGACTTGAATATGGACTAGATTTCTAGAAAATGGACTGGTAATTCCTATCGCGACTCAACCGCGGTGGGAATTACAGAGGATAAAATATTTATTTAATTTTCAAAAAAATATCCAACTAATGCTAATCATGCAATTATTCTATAACCTTTTGCCCGATAAATCTTACAATAATCGAATGGGCCATTTATCGATCTATGAAAATTTCAAACCCCTAAATAAAATTTACTGAAATTCAAAATAAATTTCTTGCTGTCAAAGATGTGTTCATTTCGACACAAACTATTTTTTTTAATTTTATCGAACTATGAAAATATCAAACTACCAGGTTAGTATTTATAACTATAAGTAAAAAGAATTGGTTATCTATTAAAACATAGGATAAAAAGCATTTAACTTTTATTTCAGACTTCAATGTAATGCAATTGATAATAATATTATACAATGCAGCTCTTTGCTTTTCCTATCAAGACTATCCTAGAGGAAGATTGTTTATTAGCATTTCGTAAACTAAGGGCGTCAGGCAAAATTTTTTCATCACTACAATAATTAAATATTAGCATTTAAAATTGATAAATATTTCATCTCAATTGATTACGTTATTATTTATAATCATGATTCTTTATTCCATAACCCTTTCTTAAAACTTCGTCTTTACATAATTTAGTAGAAAAAATAAAATATCCAACCAATGCAAATCATGCATTTTTTATCATCATTTACTCGATAAATCGTACTAAAATAGTTACATCCTCTATATTTAGACAGACAAACTTTTTGATGAAAATCTTACAAAAATCGTTAAATATTTGCGTTTAGTGGAATATAAAAAGTGTTCCATAGTAGGTACCATATACTACTACTGAGTTTCAAAATTTTCTTTATCGAGAAAATCAAATTTCAGAAATCGCGAAAAACCTTTAAATACGCCCATTAATTTACGTAATAAATTTAGAGATTGTAGTGTTACATTAGTGCAGATTGATATAGACTGATAGAGAAAACAAAAGCGATTATGTGAGTTTTGAAATTAACATCCTCAATTGTATTTTTACATATGTTTTATTTTGTAAAAAAAATGAAGCAGTTTCTTTTCATGATTTTATTTTAAAAATGTGTTTTATTTTGATAAGCTTTTGTTTTACTTATGACTTTCTTATGTATGTTTTCCTAGTTCAAAATTTGTATTCAAATTTTAACTCACTTCCAAATATCTAATCGGGGACCAATTTGCAAATTTATTTATATCCAATGACAATGTAATATTAATAAAATTTTAGGTGCGTATCATTTATTTATTTTATAGGAGTACACCAAGTTTTATTAGGTTATGTAAACTAAGCTCCAAATATCTCATCGGGGTCCAATTTGCAAATTTATCTATATCCAATGACAATGTAATATTAATACGATTTTAGGCACGTACCTTTTATTTATTTTATAGGAGTACACCTAATTTTATTAGGTTAAGTAAGCTAAAAGAGTTTTAAATACGTATCAATTTGTAATAAATTGTGCTTTTCATATTGTAACTCAACAAAATTTCTGTTATTTTTTTAAATATAGTTGTAGTACAAGTTGTATATTTTGCTTTAATATGGAAACATCAACATGAATTAAAAAATAATATTGTAAAAATTATTTTACTTTCAATGTTAATATTAAATTTTACATCTGACGTTTATTTTTATTTCCAGTAAATATGTGACTGACCCGTATTTTGCAGCAAAAAATATACTTCAACTTTACGCTGTTATTATTCGGTCAGTATTTTTAATCACAGAGGAATGGGACTTTTTTGTCTAACTTGTTACAGTAGTGGTAAAAATTTACTAAATATCACTTATAAGACCGGGGGACAGTATAAAAATGTATTTTTCATAATTTTTTACCAAAAATTTATTTTGACCTAAATTGCTTAAAAAAACAATTCTTTACCTTTTTAAAGAATTTTTGCAATTGGTACTATATGTCTATAACTAACAATTTAGAAATTAGCCATTGGCCAACGTTAGTAGTAGATACCCTGTATAATACATAAAATGGTAAAGCTTAATTCATTTAGGAAACGCATGCAAAAGTTGAAACTGCTCCTTCATTCATTTTTATCGCAAAAGGAAAGTAATTCAGCAATTTTGTCCAGCACTGGATATGGATACAATCTATGTAATTTTGATAATTAGTATGAAAATGTTAAATTTAAAAACATGTATTCTAGCGGAGAACGCACTTGTAGGAATTCTTGTTCATAGGTAGCATTTTAAAAGAATTAATTTGTGTGTCCGTGTTTATGAAACCATATTCTATCATAAAGCATATGGTACACTGTCGAAAAATGAACGATAACGTGTTTTTTTGACCACTTCGCAAAATTTCAATTTCCTTTGCTTAACTATTAAGCCTAAATTAAAATTCTTTATTTCGTTATAATCAGTATCATTATGCGTTACTTTTTTCAAGATTCTAACATTACTTTTATTATGTTTCATTTTATTTTTAAAAATAATAACATTGTGGTCAAAGTATAATACATAGTTGTATCTTTGACCATGGGTTGTTGTACTTCTGACCCGGCAATTTCCAGCAAAAAATTGTCCCTTTCGTAAAGAAGTCCCACAACTTGGCTAAGGTTACAAACAGTCCTTCCGGCAGTGCCGGGAGGAAGAGGTACCTTACATATACTTATTTATTTATTTTAAATTATGTTATATTATTCAAACATACGAAGCTCAAATTAGTGGAACCAAATTTTATAAGATTGAATAACAGTTTTTATCAATACTGAATATTAATAGGAATTTTCAGAAATTATTCATCTTTTATTCAATCTAGTTTTATTTTAAGCAATTTAGAGAGTTGCCGAATTTCGCGGTATCATGAAGTGTATGTCATTTTAAAGCAATATGATGGATAAAACAAACCAATGAGCATGATCGAAATCTTAATTCATGTGCACATGCACACTCATGTTGAAATCGATTAAAATATACGAGTGCTGGCAAATTGATTTTTTTTTAAATGTCACCCACATTACAGATTTAAACTCCTATATATCTCAGGCGTTTTTCAAGGTAAAGACAAAACAAAAAATACTCCTGAATATATTATTAAGATAAATACTTTAGAAAGAATCTTTTTTCAATTTCTAATTTTTTGTATGTGCATCATTATATTTTTAAAAGATTTTTGACAAAATTAAATGGCCGCCATTGTGAAACAAGAGGGCGGATAAAGTTGGCAGGTGAATTCATTTAAGACATTGTTATGCACTTTGTACACACGGAGTTATATCCAAATCAGTTTATAAATATGCATATTATTGCGTGACAAATTTCAGATCGTTTCAAAATGTCAACCACACTGGAAATTGAAAGTGGTATAACTCAGCCATTTTTCAAGATATAGATGAAATTAAAAATGCTCTGGAATCTTTGTATCAAGGTCAAACACACAGAAGAAAAATCGATTTTAATTTCTTGCTTTTTTGCACCTAATTTAAAAATTTAATTAAAAAAAATTAATATTTTGCCATTTTGAAACAAGATGGCGGATGGAACTGGCTAATGAACTCGGTCCAGGCTTTATTATGTACTACGTACAGACCAAGTTACATCCAAATAGATTGATAAATACGCGTGTTATCACGTGACAAAAATCAGATCGTTTTAAATGTCAGCCATAAGAAAATTGCAAAATGCAATAGCTCAATCATTTTTTAAGATGTAGACAAAATAAAAAGTGTTTTGGAATTGTTGTTTTAAGTTGTAACATATAAAAGAAAAATATTTTTTAACTTTTAATGTTTTCGCATTTAATTAAAAAAATTAAATGGGCGCCATTTTGAAACAAAATGGCAGATAATTCTGTCCAACGAAATCAGTCGAGACATTTGTATGTATGTACTATGTACATACCAAGTTGCATTCAAATAGGTTCATTAATACGTTAGTTACAGCATGACAAAAATCAGATATATGTATATGGTTATATATATATATATATATATATATATATATATAGGTCAACATTTGAATAGAGGATGGTTTTGGGGTATGGGGAACGTGATCGGTGAAAATATACAAAAATTTTCTGGGAGTGCTTTCCTCCGGACGGCTGCAATATGTAGCTTTTTGCTTTTTGTAATGAAAGCCACCTAAAATTCGACTAATTAAGCACTTCCGAGAATATCTTAAGAGCCAACACGAGTTACAAAAAAAGACCCGAAAGATAATGTTAAGTCTATGAAGGCGTTATTTCCAAATTTCTCGCTCAAATTTTAATATTTTTGAACTATTTTTTATTGTATAGGATAGATGAGGATGGCTCATTTTCAAGCTACTTTTAATTTTTTTTATTTCGGTTATATATTTTCCATATTAAGATAGCTTCAATTTCAGAACCGGTTCAAACCAATTCCGAAAGTCGAAGTAATTAAAAGGAATTTATCATCCCGATCTTTTTAAGCGATTACTGTGGCTTCTTAAGTCCAATGTGTATATTAAACTCTGAAAAACAGATAATATCCAGAAATTGATCAACTGAAAAAAGTACTGTATCAAAATTATCCTCTTCAGACCTGATTATAAAATAACTCTACAAATATATATTTTTTGTTTTTGTATAATCGAAATGACACCACAGATGACAGAAAGAGACATTTTTATGAAATCAGTACTTTAGGGGACTGGTAATTTAGGTTTACACATATTGATATAAAAGTACTAATCCCCTTAAAACATCGGTTTAACTACCAGTAATATAAATTTACACAATAACAAAATCAAGCTCTTTAAATTAGTAAATGATCAGCAAATCCTCAATTTTTTTTATTCTAAAGTATTTCAAATATATAATCATGAATATTTCTTACTTTCTTGGCCACAATATGTTGAAGGTATTTTCGAAACTCGGATGAAAATAAAGCTTATTTTATTAGGTAATATTCATCAGTGCTGACGTTTATTGGTTTTGTTTTAAAGAAAAGAACATTCAACTGTATAGAAGTAAAGTAAAAATGCGAAAAATTCGAGCAGTTCAGTTTTTATGATGAAAAAAATGGAGGTACACATTTGTGTACCTCAGGTCTGAGGAGGTTATGGAATAAAATTTCTTATAACATCTAGCAAGTTCCACCAAAATTGAAATCCGTAATGTCCAATGAAATCTTTTATCGGAAATCGAATAGCCGTTTTATAGGATAATGTGGTTATTACAGTTACCTTACATCACCAAGTTGTGTTTTTCGTCGACTCTTTTCTTTGTACATTTCCAGAAAAGCAAATTTTTGGAGATTTTTAGAAAATAGTCTTTATGAAATATTTCGTTTATCAGCTGTATATATACATATATAATATAAAAATTCCGAAACCACCGTAAATTATTTATGCTTTTTAAAACCAACAAAGAGTCAAAACATGCAGTTAAAATTAGAGATAAATTTATATACATATCTCATTTATGAAAACATTCATCTGGCTTTTATAATCTGTTTGATTAAAATTTAAAATTCAGTGGAAATAATTTTTTCCCTGAAATAGTAAGAAAACTCTTTCCGTAACAAAACAAAAGTTAGATGACATGTAATGTCTTCTCTCTTTGTTTATCTCAGATTTTGAAACTTAATCAGGCATTTCCAAAAGAGTCATGCAAATGCGACGTTGAAGTGAATTTGCAGTGACAGAACTGATAAAAGAATTGAACATGAAGTGTCAAGAGTAATAAGGATTTTACGACATTATCTCAGAATGGTATTTAACACAACTAAACTAAGACAAGGCGCGTTTTGTTTTTTCGTTTTTGTTATTTTTGCTTTTATTAACGAACCTGTTTTGCAATATGAGATAAATAAATCTAAAAATCTTGTATTCGAAATATACGGACAAGAAATTCGTAATAATTCTGATTGTTAGGTGACAGTGATTCAGAGAAATTTATTACAGAGACAAATCTAAAACTCTATAATGGCTGCCCATATTCATATTACTTTTTAGGTTTTCGCTACCTTCATATATATATAGATAGACAGATAGATAAATAGATGTTATATCATTAGAAATGATTTATTCATTTAAATATTGATAAATATATAAAACATTTAATATTATTTCATTGTTATATTTTCAATGAAAATCACTGAATGGTTTGAGTCTGAGTAATGTTTGGAAGCATATACGTATTATAGTATTAGAGAGATTTAAAAAAAACTAAAATAACTGTCTCATGTTTATTCAGTTTCACATAATAAGAAATTTAAAATGCTCTTCTAAAATACATGTATCTCAAAATAGCTTATTCAGAAGGAGCGAAATAAATTTGTTTAAATTTTATTAAAATACATTGGTGTAAGAAATTGAGAGAATTTTCATATTTGATTTACTATCTCGAGAACTACTGGACAGATTTTAATAAAATTTAGTGTGAACATAGGTTGATATAATACAAACAAAATAAACATTCAATAGTTATAATATACAGACATGGCTTTTGGACGACCTTTCCCAGGCTTTATCTTGATGAATCCAGTATCCTGGAACTGTTTCCATAGGTTACACACAACGCTGGGCGTTAAATTAAACTCTCTGCATATCTGGATTTGCGGTTGGCCTGCCTCTAGCCTCCCGACAGTTCGTCATCTCATTCCATCATCTAAACGTTGGTGATTACTCATTTTGTGGATTCCGATGAGAATTGAACCGATTACTGCTTGATAATACCAAGAAATTCGCCGAGGTGTCTTAGCGAGCGAAATTCCACTTACCCTTCACTTTCTTATAAAGTCTGTTTCTCTGCTGGCTCCGCCTACACACATGTGTATGCTTACGTATTTGCCGTACAAGATTTGCATTTTTATCTAGAAGCAATCGTTTTTCATTCAATTCAGTTCTTTTCAAGCAAATCGATAAAATATGCAAATTCTCTTAATTAGTTTCACCAGTGTGGATAAATGCATCTTTAAAATCACAAAGAAGAAAAATAAATCATGTACCTAGAATAGATTAGGAAACACTTTTCAACACATTCTGAATGAAGTTACAAAATTTGTCTAAAAAATTTAGAAAACTGATAACTTATTAAAAAACCAAATTTGTAAATTGCCATCAATAGTTCAAAATTTTTCAAACTGTTTTGTTCAACCCTGTGTATGACTTATAGACTTTTCTATTGTACTTATATTTTGTGATTCTGATTAATAGATTAGCATACTACACAGTATGCTTAAAGTTAATTGATTTAAATACAAATAATTGTTGAATATGTAGTTTTAAATACTTGCAATATTTGTGACTAAACGGATATGTAATTGTTTAGTCTTGTGTATTATTTGTAGAATTTATTTGTACCAAGTAATAAGCAATATATATTTATATATTGTGTGTTCCGAAATATATTCCGTACGAGTACGTGTTTACCCATTATTTGTGTCTCATAGTTTGCCACATGATTATGTGTTCATGAAAATAGTTCTATCTTGTGCTACAGTTTCATCCTTACCCTCATGTGAGAGTAAAAAATGATAATCTGGGTATCCTATTCGAAGCATAGATGGTAGAACACTTGAAGTGTATATCCAAGTGTTCCGACTTCAATTGCCAGCTTGGTCATCTTTCACTTTGTTGGTTCCAAGCTTGGTTAGCAATGTGATAAATTACGGATTAATTATCCATTTAATGTATTGATAAAAGTCGCTTATGTGACAATGAAGTTATTAATAATTGAAAATTTCCAACTGAGCGAAAAATTGCCCAGGTCGAGAATCGAGAATTGAAAAATCGAGAATCGAACCAAGAATCGAATCAATTTGTCGAGAATCGAACCAAGATACTTGGCTACCAGACCAATGCTTTACAGTTTAAGCTAAGTGGGCGACAGCCAGATGGCATATTTTTCGCTCACATAAACTTTTTCTTAATACCATCTGGTCTGTTATTTAGAGAGCTCGACAGAATAAACAGCAGATAAAGGATCAGAAAACTTACCATGCAAATTTTAGATTGGGCATTTAACTGTTACGTCCTTCTTCTAACAATAGGGTTTACAAGTGATATAAATTAGCTCCCAGGTGATGTTTGTGACTCAGATGACTAAGAACCTTTCCGTTCAAAATACGTTGGTGCCATCTCACAGAATAACTCGCGATTTCGCATAACATTAGCACAGGAAGTTATTACTTCATGACTCCCTAGTTTTAAAATATAAGGTCTGGAATTTAATTTAAAAGCAATAAAATCATAGTAAATATCGATGCTGTTTTTAAATATCATAAAATAAAATTAATAATAATAAAAAAAACAATCGTAAAATGTCAGAAACGAGAATATTTAAAAGAAAGAAAGAAAGTGCAATACGGAATAAGCGAAATACTTTATATGTTTTCTTTCGTTTATATATATATTCTTTATGTACTTTCTTTCTTTCTTTTAAATATTCTCGTTTCTGAAATTTTACGATTGTTTTATGAATATTATTGATAAAAATAAATTCTGAATAATTTATTTAAAAAATGGTTATCTCAAAATATTATTATGTCATTTTTTTAATATTATAGGTTCTTTTTTTAATCCGAAAACATGACATGTACTTAGTTCTGCAGTATGAAAATCTTATATTATGTTTACTAACTATCTGTATAACAGTGTACCGGGTGACCAAAAGTCAGAAGGATCTTTAAAGATGAATAATTTGAAAACGAATCAAAATTATGCAAAGGTACAGTTTGCAGCAACGAATGGAAAAGAAACCGGGTTTTGTGTGGGAACAAAAAAATGTAGTTATGTTGGAATTTCTTGAGTATGCTTCTTGCAATATGCAAAAGTGACAGTCTGGTGTGGCTTCACTGCGGATTTCATATCTGGTTCACTTTTTTTCGAGAAAGTCACACAGACGGGTATCATACTCTGTAAATTTTGGCTGTACAGATTCTTGAAGTCAAAAATGTACAGCGAATAGCCGGCGTCACCAGCAGCACTGAAACATGCCATCCGCCAAAATGTGTCTGCCATAACGCAAGAAATGCTACTAAATGCTGGGAACTGTGTGGTAACTCTTCTCACAGGTGTTCGTCTGATTTATTGACTTCACATTCAACTTTTATTGCTGTACTAATGAACTCTAACTAAGCTGATTTGTAAGTTCTCAAATTTTTTTTCAAATGTAAATCATCTATTGGTGTAATAAAACACTATAGAATGTTTGTTGGTCGCCCACAGAACTATTTGTTTCATTGCCACACAAAACGCGATTTCTTTTGCAGCCGTTTGGTGCAAACCGTATCTTTTTATCTTTATTCGTTTTCTAATTATTAATTTTTAAAGTTCGTCCTGACTTTTGGATCACCCAGTATAACTAACAACTTCTTATATAATTACCCTCATACATGCATTTATACAGAAATTTTACTTGATAAAAAACTTTCGATCCACTTCTCCCTATGTTATGGATATTTTAAAGTTGATTATAAATATTCCAGTTGAAATATCGTAATAAAAAAATGAAATACTGAGTAAACTAATGAAGAAGATTTCATTTTCGTCATCAGTCGAATCATTTTGGTTTATTGGGGGCTCTGTGATCGCTTCATTTCCATTTGATAAATTTCGGTGATATACACCCACAGGATATAAACGTGGGTGTGGGTAAGTGTGGTTAAAGGTCGCACAGAAAGTTTTGTTTAATATTTCTTTCAAAACAAGTTATCCTTTAATTAATAAATCACAATTGCTAATTTTTAATTATGATACTTTTTATAGATGGTAGCGCCAACAATTTTAACTTTAAAATAATTATAAAAGGAAGTTACTTTTTTTTAAATCTAATTAAAAATGTTCAAATCAAATTATATAAATAAAATCAAAAATTCCAAATACTTTGAAAATCTGAAATTGAAAGAAATTGGCGGTAATATAAATTTAAATTTTAAAACAAAAAAAAAATCTCCAAAGAAAATATAAAATGCTTAATCATCAACAAATCGCAATAGTTTTTAAAATAGAAAAGAAAATTGAAATCCAAAAATTATTATGAATGCCAATAATTATTTATCAGAGCAAAATAAGCCGTTAATGTGGCAAAAAAGACAAATTTCGTTTGATTAAATCCATCTGAATATGAAAATTTCAACTATCATAAGTGAGGTTTGAACTAAGAGCATTCTTTTCACTAGAGGGATGCTTTACCTTGAAGCTATGATGTCTATATAAAAATGTTGAAATTAAGGCTCTCTTCTATAATTTAAATTTCAAAAAACAAACGTATGATACTGAAAAATTCATTTAATTGAAAAAACAGACTCTTTGAAAATTTTCAGATTTTTCGTGTGACACGAGGTATTTAACTGTAAGTGCACAAAATTTAAAGTCTCTGACTTACGCAGTTTTTCTTTACAGACTCTGTGACGGACAGACAGACAGTGGAATGCGAAGAATAGGGTTTCCTCAGATGAAAGAAACCTTTAAAAATAATAAATAAAAACTGTTGGCTTGGCGTAAAGGCACATGTAGGTTTCGAAGCTAATTACTAATTTCACACACACACAAAAAAAACCTAATAACATCCAGTTTATCATCTGAATTAAGACTCGTATGAGTTTCAAATGATAAGAAATTTTCATAAAATGCTTTGCTGCAGAATTCAAATACTTTCCTTTTTTCACAGAATTTGTTTTAATATCTGGTTTTATGAAAAGTTCTTTAAAAAGGTAATATTGCATCAAAAAGCTAAGTTTCAACATTTTTATGTATGTTCATATCTTTAAATAAATACGGTTCACATTTTTAAGATCTCAAGAAAAAAGATTCCTAAATTTAAATTTGACATAAAACAAATCTTTCGAATTTACATATTATGAAAGAGAGTTTAAATTAATGTATATTCCTTTGTAAGGTAAATTATTTTTTTGCTAAAAATCAATGTTCTATCTTAAATTACTTTTCATCGAAAATTAGTGTTTTCAAAATTCAATGAATATCATTAAACTCGAAGAATAATATGGTACTGCTCACAATCTTCTGTATTCCCAAAAGTGTTTCCTTGTTTTCTTTCTTTACATGTGTTCGCTTCGCACTAGGCGATTGCTTCTAATGAAAAAAAAAGAGTAGAGAGAAAAAAATCTGTATCTTTGATTAAACAACAGACTGTTTCTTGAAAAAAAAATGTTATCAGGAGTTTTACAAAAAAAGAAGAACAAAAAACAATTTCAGGTTTTTTATATGTGTGTGGCCAATTGTTTTGTTATCGCATCGGTTAATTTAATGCAAAAGAATAATAAATAATAAATAAATGAATTATTCGTGTTTACTTAATACTTATATAAATACAAGACCGCCTCGCATGAAGAATATTTATTTTATATTTCCTGCTTATATTACATGAACTAAATTTTAATGTATTTAGAAATGTTTTTCAAAATGTATTACAATGTTATCATTAACATGAATTCTAATCATTTTACTACTGTTACATACATTGCGAACTTGGTGTGTACGTAGTACATACAAATGTCTCTGCCGAAATCGTGGGCCAGCATAATCTGTTATCTTATTTCAAAATGGCCGCCATTTAATTTTTTATTTAAAACTTTAAAATTAAGTGCAAAAAAATTAAAAGCTTAAAAAATTATTCTTTTATGTATTAGACCTTAAAATAAAGATACCAGAGCACTTTTTATTTTGTCTATATTTTAAAAAATGAATGAATTATGTCACTTTGAATTTTAGTGTGGCTAACACTTTGGAAGATTCTGATTTTTGTCACGTGATAACTCGTTTATTTATTAACCGATTTGGATGTAACTTGGTGTATACATCGTACATACTGAGGCCTAGACCGAGTTTGTTAGCCAGTTTCATTCGTCTCCTTGTTTCAAAACAACAGTCATAACAGTCATTTAATTCTAAAAAAATAAATCTAAAATTAGGTACAAAATTCTGGATTTAAAATTCACTCTGTAATGTAAAATTCACATTTCACAGGTGTATTTCGAAATTAAAATTGTTTCAAAAAGAGCAAAATTAATTAACAGATTTTTGTTTCTTTGTTTTTTTTCAAATCAATTATGAAATAGTAATAACAAATATTTTTTTTTTAGAAAAAAGCCAAACAGTTTACTTTTCGCTTAATGAGGTATATTCTTTTTAAAACATGATATTTTGATTATTAATAGATTTTAATTTTGTGAATGCTCTAATAAGTACAGTTAACACTAAGTTTATTGAACTGATAAAAAAATATTAGCATTTTACATCGCTTTGATTTTTTTTTTTTTTTTATCTCTTAAAAGAAAAAAAAAGAGGCTAAAATTTATAAACATTTTTCTAAAAAAAAATATGTAAAAATAATATAAATGTTTAAACTTGCAGTCAACAAATTTCTCTCTGTTTATCGCTATATATGTATCGGTCTATCTATAAATCACTTTAAAAAAATGAAATGCTTAACATTTTTAAATAAGCAATATTTGTTACTTTTTTTTAGTTAAATTTCTTTTTATAATTCTAAGTAAGAAATAATAACGCTGTATTGAGTACGGTACTAATAATATATTTTAATTGTCATAAATAAAAAAAATATATATCTGTGGCTTCCGGTAACAACCACTTAAGTCACATTTGAAAACTTTAAACGTTAATTACTCAAAATATTAAAAATGTGTCTTACCTGGTTATTACCGAAATCCTCAGATATATTTGCAAGGAACATGCGTACAGCTATTTTACACAATTATTTTTATCTTTTTGAGATTAAAATAGTAAAAATTAAATTGAAAGATAAAAGAAAAAACATATTTTTATTTAATACTAAATTGATACATGAGCTACTAAATTACAGTTGAGTGGTGTAAAGATAAAAATATTTTTCATTGTTTTATTATAAAAGAATAAAGATTCAATTTTCATGAATTTCAAATAATTTCAATTTTATTAGCATTCTAATAATATCTTTCACTTATCAGTTTTCTTTCAGCATTTTTTGTAATTTATTTTTTAGCCGGCTCAATAATTTTTCTTTCGACAAAGTTGAAGATAATTGATTGCATGGATTTGTTTTTACAAAGATTTCTCTTAAGCAGATTCTTACAAGTATATTAGTAGAAAAGTTACATTATACTTTAATTCGACAATTAAAAGTGGTTTTTTATAATTTTCTATTTAATTGTTTTTGTTTGTTTGTATGTTTAAGGAATTTTCTATATCATTATACTGAAATGCGAAATTGTATACTTATGCTTTTCATGTGATTCTACTCATCCAGAGATTTTCTCAGGATAAAGATTGTTAATTTTTAATTGCATTGCTATCATTTCTTCAACAAATTAATTTTCTATTCATTAACAATTTGTAATTTGTTGAATGCTACTTTATGTAAATTATTAAACTTTTCTTGCTTAAAATATCTTATTTATAATTTTAATCTTATTTAATGTTATTTAATGCAGATGTTTATTTATTAAACATTTAAAAATATATTGTCAATGTCGATCGATTTTATTCATTTTCTGATTCGGCCATGTTTAAAGCTCAGAAGTTGAACACTTTTGCTGCCACAATCACAAAAATGTATTAAAAATATAAAAAAATTAATATATAAAAAATAAATTCAGATACAGCTTACAAAATAATGGCATTTAAAAGTACATTTTTTTTTCTCTACGAAACGATGTAAAAACTGAAAATGTGGATTGTTTAAAAGTTTAAAAATATCGAAAAACTGTGAATTTCAAATTGCATTTTGTTTCTTCTTTTTATATTTTTGAATATTTTAACCAATTAACGCGCAGTGTTGTCGGGTCGGCAATACCTAAATTTCCCTCTGTTTAGAGACGCAAAAACTCCGTGAATATTTCAAAAACTACTCTAATGGCTACTTTAAATATTTCTTATGAGTTCTAGATATCAGTACCACAGAGATCAAACTCTACTGTTTTTAAATACCGTAATTTCGGGTGTATAAGCCGCGGGTCAAACAATTCTTTTTCGACCCAGAATTTTTTAAAAAATAAATGTAACTACTTAGATCGTCGTAAATATTTGTCTTCAATCACTAAATAAGATTTCTGGGTCCAAAAAGAATTGTTTGATCCGCGGCTTATACACCCGAAATTACGGTAATAGGTAAAATGTTTTACTGTAATACGCGCTTCACAGCAATGCTCTTCTCATTGCGCTTATCAATGCTTTACTTATGAGAGGTTACCACTTCGGCAAAAGCTGTATAATTAAAATGGTTAGTGCAATCCTTACAAAACAATATCTGTGTACTCCTCTAGGCCTAAATAGATTGCCTATTTTTTCCCTTTAAATTCCAAATTTAAAGAGTAGTGCGCCGGAAAGGGTTAAAGGGATACGGTCAATTAATTTTGATTTTGACTTGAGGATCAGAATAAATCATCCTATTGCGGTGGAACGCCTTAAGTTTATTGATGTACGATTTGTAATAACGTAAAAATTGCATTTTTCTGACGATCTAATGTTTAAAGGTAAAATGACCCTTTAATCTCATAAAACAGACAAGATATACCTTCGATATTTTATAAGGAGATTGTTTTCTCATATGTATATATCTTATGCATGTTTTTTTGTAAAATAAAGTTTTATTATTTCAAAATTTCTTTTTCTTTTAATTTTTTTCGTAATTTCCCGGAAAAATAATATGTTAATTAGAATTGAATTTAAGGAATTCCTGTATTAAAGTAATAAAGTAAACTGGGATTACTTTTCCACGTTTCAGACATATTTTTGTACATATTTTTTTATTCTTCGAATTCAAATCTCAAAAAAAAAAAATAATTAATTAAAGTAAAAATAAAAAAATAAATAAATAAGAAATAAATACAGGATTTTGACTTAACGATTTCCTTTAGCATGATAGCGGATTCAAATGCATTCGAGAAATACTGTCTGAAAAAAAAAAAAAAAAAAAAAAAAAAATGAGTGACATTTTGCGTTATCCCGGATTTGGGGCAACTTTGTCATAAATAACAAATATATTTTAAATGCCCTGAATAGGCGACTTATGATGGTTACGATAGATATCGATATAACATAAAAGCATATAGCTCTGATATCAACTAGGGGTATTTTAACTATTGAATTTTTCCATCTATAGTAAAAAAACAAAATAAGAATTTTCAGTGTTTTTTAATGTGAATCAATAATTTTTAAGACACAAATTGTTAAATAAACCGCTTTGTATTACTGAAACGAACGTTTAAAACCAAATCGTGCATGTAGCACTTAAAATATCCTTATTAAGATAGAATTATCGGACATCCCACAGACTTGGCTTGTCTTCCAAAGGACATTATCAGGTTTGGTATCAAAAGAAATGTCAGATTTGGATAAGAGATTATTATCTAAAACTGTTCTTTCGTGATACTATTCTTTTATGTGCTAAAGTATTTAGTGTATACTAAGCTCTAAAATAGCATTCCTTTCTTATATGGAGTCTTAATCCGAGTAGTGGAGTGACGTAGCTCTGGTTGAAAGAAAGAAGCATACAATATGTGACCTTTCCCTTGTCTGACAGAGTTCATAAAAAAGACAGGAAAATAGTATGTAAAGGGAAATGTATGTCTTCAAAGGGTGAGCGTCTTGTAGGAAAAGATCTGCTCTCTTAAAAAGTCAGCCAAAAAATAGCTCAAGTTGAGCTCATATCCACTCATCTCAATGTTGAAAGGCAGCTTCTCAAAAAAGAGTTGAAATAACTCGAGTTTTATCCAATTTAAATGAAGTTGAGCTATTTAAATAACCAATTTAGATCAAGAAGATTTAATCGCTTGAAAAACAACTCTTTTATGATCGAAAAAAATTACAGCTCTTTCATGAGAAGCCAAATCAGTTCTTTCGTTTTAAAAGTGTGATCTCATTCATTTGAATGTTTTTACGTAAATATTGCTTCAGATTTAGATTTGTATTGCTTTGTAGGTGCGTTTGTATTTATGTAAATACGGAACATCAATAGACGGCGTTCAATCCGTCTGTCTCTTCGTATATAACAACGTAAACACTACCCAACACTACCCAAACGAATCATTTGAAAATTAAAATTTTTAATTATTACGTAATTTTGACAAGTCATTTCAAAATTATTAAAATCGATGTATAGTTCAGTTATAGGGACAATCACAATTATTACATTACGGTCAATAAGAAAAAATAGCTTCAAGTGCATTTTAATAATGGTTACGTATTTTCGAATATAATATATTTCACATGCATCTGCAAAATATATACTAAAACATACATTCTGTACAATCTTTGGTGTAAAGAATATTTCTTATTAAGATGCAGGGCCACGCAGAAGTATTCTATTATACTTAATGGTACAAAGAGAAACATTATTTTGGGGTAGGGGAGAGGGGGCACCTTTGAACATTTTTTCAGAAAATCAATATATTTCTTACATGAATTATACATGGTATGGAGTAAATGACTGACCCATTTTGAATGTTAATAACAACAAAAAAACGGTTTGAGATAAAAATATGCAGTTTGCGGCATTGCTATCAGAAAATTAGTAAACTTTTAGATATATACTTTCTTAAAATAGTTCTAATTTCAGCCAACAGATAGAGTTGGCGGCGGCATCAGCCTGTCGAAATTACATTACTTTATTTTCATACGCAGGAGATTTTTGGCTCATTTCGCAGAGTTTAATATCAGTTGACATATTGAATTGACTCTCCACTCATCTGCAGAAATAGAGTTTGTTGGATTGAAAGAGATTTAAAACAATATTTATGATTGAATAAGGTCTATTATACTTAATAAAAACCAACAAAACATCATATTTATAAGCATTGATTTTTCACACATTTACCATAAATAAATTCTATTCAATAAATGTTTTTCTAACCGGTAAACGGAATCTCTGTTTGCTTACAACAAATTGAAAATATGAGGCAAGCACCGGTTTTTTAAGCTAAAAAATCATAATATTTAATCTAAACATTTCTTCCATAAAGACTATAAAATTGTATTTAAAAAAATTAGTGGTGTGGAAACGCTTTAAGTGATGGATCAAGCAAATTATTCCTGCCTAAATCGTGCAGTGAAATCGGTTAAGTGATTAAAACAGTGGTTTGGAAATAGTGTTATCATGTTCCCTGTTAATAAAAAAAAGTGGGCTGTGACTTATAAATCGTCACATAGAAATACAGTCGAACCTCTATATAACGAAACTCCATACATCGAATTTCTCCATATAACGAATTTTTAGTAAGAACGGTCCCCTTTTCGCATGATTACATTAAAAACAGACTCTATATAGCGAAATATCTATCTCCATATAACGAATTTTTTATAAATTGATCTTAATTTATTCAGTTTTAAAAAAGCCTCGAAATCATATGGAATCAATTTTCCATCACTTATTTTTGATTTATCGTTCAGTGGAGAGGTTTTTTTTTTATAAATACTACTTCTCTCCTTATTCTTTAAATCTAACAAGTTCATCCCACCTCCCACACACCTTTCAACATCCTTCTCAAAACACAGTCAATTGAATTGTTACACATATATGAGAGGAATCAATGAGAGCACATAAGAGAGACCTTCAAATGGAGGAAAATATCAACTACAATTTTTCATTCCTTGCTAAAATTTGAGAATTTTTTTTGAGAGCGTAACAATTGTAATTTTAAAATCAAAATAACAAAAAATTACAGATTTCTTCCTCTGAAATTTATGTAAGTCTTCCTCATTTGATTTTCATTAAGCTTTCAAATAAATGTCTTTTCTCTTTTTTGAAACTGCTTAAATAAGTAAGAAATAAAATGTTAGGTTAATATATATTTTTAAACATTTCAAATTCTTAATTAAAAAGATCAAAAATAATATTTGTTCAAAATTTACACATTAAATACTATTTTTAACATGATACTCTATACATCGAATTTCTCTATATAACGAATTTTTTACTGGAACGATGGATTTCGTTATATAGAGGCTCGACTGTATAATAAACCTGAGAATGAAGGGCTTTGTTTATAACAAATCCTGTATTAAACGTTAAAAAATTGATTTCGATGGGGGATGTAATATACATAACCAGCTGCTAAGACGGAAACCTGCCTAAAACGAACATTGTTCATTTTTTTTTTTTTTTTTGAAAGCGTAAATCATTCCAACATTTTATTAATATTTTGACATTTAACAAATCTAAAAATTTTATTACGAAAGCTTCGAAAGATTTTAAAATGACTTTTATACACACCTCTTTTCCTCCTCCCTCCAAGTAAAAACAAGTGAAATCCCCCATCTACGCTGAAATGGAAGGATGTTTAAAAAGAAAAAAAAAGCATCATACCGGTTTTATATCCTAAGAGTTATCTGTTTACAAAATTCCATTACAAAGAGTATCATAGATCCTGAAATATATTTTCCGTCCTCCCTCACCCCCCTTTACTTAACTATTCTTCCTGAGGAAAAGAAGGGAAGGAAAACTTTGAAAATGAATATGATTTGAAATAACGAACATTATTGAAAAAAATGATTCTAAAATCTTTTTAAAAGCTATATATGAAAAACAATAATGTTCCTGTAATTTAGTAATATTTATAGTTATAAAATTGAACTAAAATAAGTAGAACTATAACGATTCTATGATGATTCAGGATCTAGTCGCTTTTGTTCCCTTTTAAGCATCGTTCCTTTTCAGGTAGATGCGTTTGCAGTCAGGGGAAGAAGATGGAATGGTTGTTTGTAAAAAGTATCTTAAAATCTGTCGTGGCTTTCGTAATAAAATTTTCAGACACGTTAAATGTCAAAATACGAGTATAACGTAGAGATGAATACGGTTTGCGGAAAAATAAAAAATATTTCGCTTTAGACAGTTTTTCCTCTTAGCAGGTAGTTTCGTATGTTACTTTCGTCGTCGTGATCTATAATTATTTATGTTTAAGACAGGTTTTTTTTACAGACGAAATATAGACGAACTTTTATTCTAAGGTTTAATATATGTGCCGATTTATGAGTCAATGCCCCGCTTTTATTTTAGAAAGAAAATTTGCCACCACTATTTGCGTACCATGAGTAAAATATGAAAATATTGAGAGTTTTATAAAAAGTGGCATATGTTAGAGAAATATAAATAAATATGAGTAAAACTATTTAACTTCATTTTGTTGAAATTAGTAATTTTTTTGTTATTTAACCAAACTTAAATACATCAAAGTTGATGTCAAAACTCATTGTAGATAAAACACAAAATATCCTTTCAGTTCTGTTTGGTTTTGAAAACTTTTTTACAATATCCTTGAAATACACAAATGTGATATCTAAAGCTTCTGGAAAATTATAAATTTTCATTCATTTTCACTCATTTTAATTTATTTTTAGAGACCTGGCATAAAATTCCGTTTTATCCATTACGGAAACGAGAAATAATGTTCGGAATCCTGTTAAAAAATGAATCATTATTTTGTATCCAGGATTTGCAATTATCCAATAAATGAATTTAGATTTGAAACAATTTAGATTTGAAACTTCCCATCACTAGTACATACAGAGGTGTGAAACTATGTGTTCAGTAAGGAGAATTGTTAGCAGTATAAGTCCATGTTCTTTGACAATCTTAATTAATCTCTTTTCACATAAAAAAATCAGAAATAATAATATTTAGATGCATTAATAAATCTTTATTTCATTATTTTAAGTATTCTCTTTAAATTATTTCAATTATTATTTATCACCAGTTTATTCGGTATTTTTTCGCTGTTCGATGATGCCCCAGCACATGGAGTTCAACATTTCAACGTTTTACTCAATTCATCTGAGGAATTTTATTAAAACAAAGCTTATAAACTAAAGCTAACATCTTTGTTTAAGCATTGAACAATAAATTAAAATTTTAGGAAAGAAGTTCGTAAAGAAAATCTTGCAACCTTATTTTCTTAATTTTAGATTCAAGAGGTAGAAAAATAGATATCTTGTTTAGACAGTACTGTTAATACAAAATGGTAGATCTTTGTATAATTATTCCCTTGAAGCAGCAGTAATGTATATTACCATATACATTTTTTAAAAAATAATTTATTTGAAGGAAGATATTTAGAGTGTACAAATGTGCCCCCAGTTGAAACGTGCCCCCTCTCACCTACGTTTTAATTATGCTAAACTATTTCATATTTTATGAATTTCATCTACGTTTCTGAGGTTTATTACAAGTTATTTCCTCTATAATAAAAAACATTTAGTATTTATAGGAACGCACAAAAGATTCGGACACTCTATTATATCCGAAGTACTGTATATTTAAATAATTCGTTATAGTACGAACGCACCTCATTTGCTTCATCTCACGTCCAGTTTTCAGCTTGTTTAATTAAGAAATTATTTTTATTATACATTTTAAAATTTATTATTTTAATACTTGTTTGCTAACTTTCGTGTAAAGCTGCTTTGAAATGGAATAGAGTGTTGTAAATTAAAAAAATATATATACGCAATTAAATTTGTGTATTTTTTCTAAAAGTATTTTCCTATGTATTGTAAAATATGAACAGTATGTTACGTAATTCATATAGGTTAAGTCTTTCTTTCTTCCTTTTCCTTTTTTTTTTTTTTTTTTTTGGTCTGAAATTTAAATAATGGCTTTTTAGGTTGTATAATCTGCCTAATTGTATGAAGTGTATTAAAAATATTTACGGAGGTATATTTACGTAAGATAAACATTGCATTTCATTTACGTTCTGAACAATAAAAATAAAAATAAGAGCAACATAACTCGTACGAAAGAACTACATCTTGGTTTAAAAATTAGAAAGTAAATAAATAAGTTAAGTAAGTAAGAGCTATTAAATGAGTATATTGAAACATATTTGCTCACGCATAAAAAATTGTCCTCGTCTCCACATTACCGTTTTACACAGGGTTAGCACAAATGGATGACCGTATTTTGAAAAATTATATTTTCAAAGCATTTTATTACACATATTCCGGATTTTGCAATAAAAATAAAGATTTCCCTTAACACAAGAGCCATCAAATCTTTAATCATGTTTATTCAATACATTCAGTAGTTTTGCGCAATCAACTATTCTGACTATTATTCGACTGACTATTATTCATGACAAGTATTCAGCCGACCGTTCTTCAAATACTTATGCTTTGAAACATTAAATAATGAATCAAAAAATAACGCTAAACGGTGGATAATTTTTTAATTTACCCAAAGAACTTCTAACTAATAAGACGTGAAGCCATTACTGTTTTACACCATGAACTGTTTCACTAGCTGGCAGGGGGAGGGAAATTTACTCCTCTTAATATGTTTTATTTAGCAAATTCTAAAACATTATACCTTGATTCGAGAGCAAATAGTTTATTCGTCTTAAAAAAATTCCATGTAGCTTATTTTTTTAATTGTTTATTATTTTTTTTTCATTATTTCAGTTTTGAAGTAGTTTTCTGGTTAGAAATGGCTAGAAGTACTTTTTGTAAAGTTGAGTCTGCAGGATAAAAGGAATAAATATCTAACAGCAATAAAAATTTTATATTTAAATAAATCAGATATGAGATTTATTACAAAATGTTTTTTTTTTTTTTTTTTTTTTTTTTTTTTTTTTTTTTTTTTGCACTCAAGGAAAAGGATTTTTACAATGACTTAAATTCTGATAATACAAGTTCATTTTAATGAAAATATTAATGATGCCGTATCTCAATTGTAAATAGGGTAACATCCCCAGTAATTGGCACATTAAGGATTTGTTTTTAAACTTACTTCTATTTTCATTACCAAGAAATAAAATATTTACTTGCAAATATTTTTAAATCAAAGAGTGCATATCTGGGTATCTATTTTGCCCACTAAAAGCAAAAATATTTGAAAAAGTATTTTTATAAAAATATATTTATAAAAAGTTGCTGTAATCACCAGTAATTAGCACTTAGACTTTTATACAATTAAAGTCCTTTTCAACTAAACAAAACTATTGACAATTAAAATTTAAAATATATTAAAAATCAGATAAAAATAAATTGAAATGTATGCCTTTCTTAAGGCAGTGAAGAAGCATTTAGAACAAAAATGGCTAATTTGATACAAGCCATAAAAGTTTCTCTTTCCTAGGCACTATTGTCATCTAGTAGCACAAATCGAAGTTATAATCTGTAAAGTAAATTAGCATATAACTGGTATATGGTCTTGCATTTTTAAAATACTGGATATAAATCTTATTTTAGGACATTTTTGTAGGATGTGCCAATCACTGGTGCCTGCCAATTACTGGGGATGTTACCCTACTACGAATCAATATTTAATTCTTGGAGATTATGAATAGAGCGACTGAGATTTATTAAGTTGATAGAATGAATTCAATTATGAGGTTTTCACGAATTTCACCGCTCTTTCGGATATGTAATGCACAGTACTTCTCAAATGGTTTTGTTTCCACCTGGAGTCCAAATCTTCATAGTTCATATTATGGCACAGGACTTAATGATACAAAAGTATGTTGTAACTTGAGGGAAAATATTCAAAAGTTAAGGATTTTAGCATTTTAAATCATGAAAAACTATTTTCGTTCTAGATATTTAACAAAATTAAGCCTTACTCGTATGCTTTCTCCAAACTTGTCCAAAATTTTCATTTAAATATGCGCATTATTTAATCTATTTTTAATGTACATATATGTGTGTGTATTCAAATCGGTAAACATTTCCTCTGAGCAAACAGTAGTTGGAATGATTGGTTATTTCTTGATTTGCAAGAAAATTTTTCACTTCATTAAATATAATGCAGATCCCATTATAAGCTCCAATCATAGCTGTATGTTAAACCCAAGCATTAGGAGTGCTATATTATCACACTGCACGTGCACTAGCATTGAAGAAATTTAAAGCATCGTTAATGAAGTCTTTTACTAACATCATAGTAATTGAACCACAATCTCCCGTTTTCCTTAAAAAAGAATAAACTTTTCAAAATTCGAAAATGCAAGGTGTTTCAAATAGCTCAGGGTCAAGTAAATGGGATGTTGTCATATAATTTAAAAATACGAGTTCATCAAGAAAAAGTAATTGTTATTGCATAAGAAATTTTCGTGAAATAGAGCTCTTTCCGTGAACAAAAAATCCATCATAGCAATATTATTAGCTTTTACATTTAGCCTAGTTATATTTCATGTAAGTAGGCAATTCGCATCCACATTGTGTTATGTGTAGTTTCCATGATATGAATCAATACTTTTTTCCTGGCGACATATAAAGACGTTAAAATTACATAAAATCTATCAATGACACACTAAAAAAAAAAAAAAAAAAAGTATACTGCGATCTTGATGATGTAAATCTAAAATGAGATTCGTAAAATAAATAATTTAGTTCGGAATAGAAAATCATATTGGCATTTAAGATTAAATGAAAAATTAAAGGTATTAAAAGATAAAGATATTGTCTCCAAGAAAAAAGAATGTGATCAGCTTTATGTGGATTTTGGAAAAGAAACATAAATATATCGTACGCATTGCTATTCATTGGATGTGTGATAAAATGAATTATTGGAGTATTCTTAATTCTATATGAAAAAACTGACATCGTGCAAGATATTGATAAACTAGCGTTGAAAAAATTATCAATTAGGAAAGAATATAGAATACATAATATAGAGCGGTGTTTTAAATTTTCAATGTATATACAGTGAATTATTCTTAAAGCGAATTTCGGAGGACACCATTTTTCATCTGCATTAACTCAAGTGCTCGTTAAACTTGAAATAAAAATTTTTGGTCAATATTCCATAAAATACCTCCTTCGTTGATAAACCAGGACTTACTTTTTGAAAAAAATTAAATAGATTGCCCATTTTATGCTAAACTACAAAATTTATGCTAAGCATCTGTTTACCTTTTCATAGTTTTTTAAATAATTGCAACTTAATGGCATTTTGTTACTACGAAATAATGAATGACTTTAGAAAAAAAAATACGCATAGAACAAATGTTCTACATAACGTAAACATTTATGTTAATTAAAGTAACCATTGTTTTTATGCGTAGTTAAACAAATGATGATTTTATCACGTTCTTATTTCAAGATTTGAATACAATAGACAATGTGGCTCATTATAACTGATTCTTAATTGTACTACGGGTGAACAGTCGTTAGCATGTTTTAAACTTATGTATCATGTGATTAGGAATGGATTTTTTTTTTAAATACTGCCGTTGTAATTCACGATAAGTGAACAGTGTATTTTTTTTCATCAAAAAAAAAAAAAAAAAAAAAAAAAAAGAGAGAAAGAAAAAAAAGAGACAGAGAAACAATAATAGAAAAAATGAACCTTGATTACTGAAATTAGGTACTTCGATGTTTCTACCTTCAACGCCTAAGATTTAGACGGTATATCATTGCCGTTTTATCATAATTTTCATCCAGATGCGCTGTTTGCATCAATTTCTGCTCCTGAAGTAATTGAAACCTCATATTTATATCATATTCATATATTATTATATACTTATTTGCAACTATGGAAAATTTATACATGTACAAATATTCTTATAAGTCATAATTTGATTAATATTTCTAGAAATAATGCCTGCAATAAGTCTCGTCGATTATCTGAAATGTCTATGTCATTTTAAAAGTCCATTTCAGATTCTGATTCATTTTTATTAAAACTTCCTCTTTGACTAAAGTAGCCATAGTAATTTCGTCTATTTGAAGTTCTCTTACTGTCTTTTCAAGAATGAGAAGTGGTTGATTTGTCGACAAGGCTTTGGCTACAAGATTTGTAATAGACATAAATTTATCTACACACCTCTACTATAAAGTAGATAAATTTCACTATATATGACAGTCAGTATAATATTCTATATTTTCAAAACAGTGAAATCTGGCGTGTCTTAAATTTTCGCTTTTATGTATTGACGGTGGTATGAAAATTCTAGCTCTGAGTCACCAGACTCTGTCTCTCGAGTCACCTATGTTATTTCTGTACCCGGTGTCACAGAAACTCCTGTAGTTAATACTGAATGTTATAGCAGGATAACAATTAAAAATATATGCTACTCTGGTATATTGAATATCACATTTGGTTTTTCAGTTAGCTGGATCACTAAAGCAACACAATTTTTTTTTATATTAAAACTGGTATAAAATTTTATTTAACTTCTTGGGGACGAACAACACGCATATGCGTGCCTCAAAAAGGCTTAAGAATCTTGTTTATCCACAACGGTAAACTTTTACTGTAAAATTTGCTTTATTTAATCGGAGCATTTTCTCGATTCAATAAGTCACAAATTTCTGATTTTTAAAAAACGGTAACAAATCAATAAAAATTTCGCAAAAGCCCCTCCCCTGTCGCGAAGGGGTTAACTTATTTTTTAAGTAAAGCAATTATTTTTTCTATAATGTATTATGGAGTATATTTCAGTACAAATATTATCAAGTTACATCTGATGTTAAATGAAAAATCCATCGCTTCTCAAGAAATACAAATGACTGCAGACATTATTAAAATGATGATAATTGTTATTCAATATTTCTTCTATATTACTAATATTATTAAAAATAAAAACAGAATTCATAAAAAAAATTGCAGCAGAAATCCATTTTAAACAAAGAAAAAGTGCAAAATTTTCGGTATATTAATTAGTCAGGAAGCATATCCTACCGCCACTTAAGCAAATGCGAGTTTTGATTTTCTTTTTTCAGGTCTGTTAGAGTTGATTCTGCTTTTCCAGTAATAATGGGTTCTTTAGTCTAACGAAAAATGTGCCATATTTTCGATCCTTCTTTATTTTTATAGAGCATTTAAAAATTTAATGAATCTAATTGTTATTAACATAGTTGAAACCTCATAAAATTTTAAAAATTATACAATATTAAAAATTAATATGCATAGTAAATTCCTTTCCAATGTATTTACAGAAAAAGATTCAAAAATCATTCATCGACAATACTGAAAAATAAAACATTTTGAAATTTGTGACAAATGCAAATAGCATTTTAATATTTTAATAAGGAATATTAAATTTGCCAAAATACAACATTTTATATTAAAAAAAATCATAATAATCAAAAAAAGAAAAAAATGCGATTTTAAACAAACGAACTACACTTTTTCGACAATGTAAGCGTTTAACGAGAAATCTATAATTCTTATCTATAAAAAAATTATTTTAATATATATATTTATAGAGTGTCAGACGAATTCGTCAATATACACTAAGTTATCCTTATTTTTTTACAAATAATTTCCGTACTCCCAGAAAGCATATTTGATCCGTGAATTCATTCCCAACGTCTAAAAATAAGGAAGAGATTCCGTTTATTTCTAACACGCATGCGTATTGGGTTTGTTAGTAGAAAATTTGAATTTATTTTTAAAATGAAAAACAAAAAATTCTATAGATTAAGATGTATAATTTAGTTTAAAACGACAAAAATGTTTTCAAATTTAAAAATAAATAACAATTACTATCTTCATTCATTCAAAAATTCTCACAATTTGTTAATCAAAGTTGGATAAATTGAATAAAATTAAATTTACTAAGTTATATATATAAACGTATAGTAAATTGAATAAAATTAAATTTACTAAGTTATTTATATAATAAATATTCGCATTTAAAATATACTTTAAATGAACACATTTAAAAAGCCACGTGGCGCTTGCCTTTCAATCCTGGGGTCGTGAGAACGATCCTTACGTCGCCGCATTTACCTTTCCCTTACTCTTTTAAATTGACGGATTTTTTACCTCTTTTGTCGGAGTAAAAAATAAACGTATATTTGTCAATTTACAGGCATTTACTGACAGCAGTAATGCCAGTACATTTTCTGTGAAAGGACAGAAGTTTTTTTGAGAGTGCATATTAGTACGTTAACGTTAAATAGAGCAATTAATGGTTTAGAGAGAACACAATTTGCAGCTGAAAGGCAAATAAGCTTAATGTTTCTCCAAGATTCAAACACAGATAGTTTATTTAGACGCAGTTTACGGCTCGTTCCAAGAAAAAATACCATGTATGCACCGCAAAAAATAAAATAAATAAATAAGTAAAATAATGTATATTTTGAAGAAATAAATTGTAATTTTTACAGGAAAAAAAACTGTTTTAAAAAAGTACACTTTTTTCAGTAAAAGAAAATGAATTTCAGTATTCAAGAAAGAATCAGCATTTTTTACAGGAATAAACTGTTTTAACTAAAAGTTACAGATATTTTCTTCAAATTAAATGGCTTTAAAGTGGCACCAAATTTTAATTTTTTCTTGTCAATTTGAGATATCTTTTTTTTCCTACTTTTTTTCTAACAAAATATTTTCTCTTATAAAAATGTCGATATTTTAACCATTTTCCTACTGTTAATATTATATACTTTTTAGCCAATATTATATACCAAACATTTCAACATTTATGCCTTTTTATTACTGCTATTTTTGATTATAAAAATTTGACTTATAAAACATTAGGTTTTCGATGATTAAACAAAATATATTTATATGTTAAAAAACAACGAAGTGAGAAAGAAAATTGTAAAATTTGCAATTATAGTGTACGTACTTATGAATAATAATAATAATAATAATAATAATAATAATAATAATAATAATAAATTACAGTATTTTTCAAAATAAATACTCTCAATAATGAAACAGGTATAGTAAAAGCCAGAAAGGCTCTATTTGGCAATCCGGATTCTCATACTGGATTTTCAAAACAAGATTTTATTTGCGGTGATTTTAATTTTAGGAGTTGCGGTCTATCAAAGCAAAATTTACGGAAGGGTATTTAGAGCCCCTTCATACAAAATCCTTTAATAAAACAAGCCAATATTCAAAATACCTACTAATAAAAACGCAAACGAATAAAATACGAACTAATATATTCATAAAATTTTATTCCATGAAAACATACTACTCATTATTTATTCTACTGTTTTTTAGGTTTAAAAATTAGCAAAGATAACTAATTACCGTAGAATTAAAATTTTCAGTAGTAGTTTTTAAAAATGTTATTTGAAATAAATGTTTTTTTTTTTCAAAAATTGGATTTAATACCGTTTATAAAAAGTTTTTACAAACATAAAATAAGTTTCACAAACATACTGTTAGTTTTTGTAAAATTCTCTCAACTCCATTCTTAAAAAAACAACAACAACAGAAAACTTGCATTAACTTTTGAATTTAGTTTAGTTCTGAAGAAACATAATGGAAGAAAGTAGTATTGTTGTTATTATTTGATAAATATAAATTCATTATTTCCTTATAATAATATTTTACTATTAAAATACTTTTTAATAAAACTTTGTATAAAACTTTTAATAAATATTAAAATTATAAATTAATTAATAAATATTAAAATAATAAAAAAATAAAACTTTTAATAAAAATTTGTAACAATAAAATAATTAAAATTTTTGGTTTTGCTGTTGTTGTAAATGAAAATAATTCATATAATTTATCGATACCTTACTGTTCGTTTTTTTTCTGAAATTTTTTTATCAAGGATTCTACGTCACTCCAACCAAGCTCTTTTTTTATTCTTTATATAACATACACGATATATCTAACAATATTGGACTTCTAATCGAAAAAAAAAAACTGTTCCATGTCTATTAAATCCATTTTTAAATCTTGTCAGAAAAATGGATACGAAACTAATTTAAAAATTTATAAATCGTTAATAAAGATAATGAAAAATTAGCAATGCAATTACAGTTCTTCTGTTTGAAATAGAAGAAACAAAAGCCGCAAAAATGCCAGTAGGTTTCAGTGGATTTGAAAAAACTTCGAAATGAATCTTTTCTCTGTTTTGACCCCAATGGTTCCCCAGCGCTTCTCTGAACAAACTAGAAGATAAAAAGTCTAAAAATAATTATATAAAAAATTATCATTAAAAAAATTGGAAATATTTTCCTTATGGTTAATATATTTTTTCAAAAAGTGTAACTTAATTTGATACGTATTTAAATAAGCCACTCATAATTATCTGTTTGGTATCATTTATACATGAACATCTTAAAAAAATTATGTTTATGAAATATCTTCTTTGTAATTAAAAGTTTTTCATAATTGTATACTTGGTATCATTTATGAATGAACATCTTAAAAGAAAAAAAAAATCTTCACAAACTATCTTTCACAAAGTTAATTTTTGTTTTGAAAAAGTATAATTTATTAAAAATACATAGTACCGTAATTTCGGGTGTATAAGCCGCGGCTCAAACAATTCTTTTTCGACCCAGAATTTTTTTTAAAAATGAATATTACTAGTTAGATCGCCGTAAATGTTTGTGTTTAATCATTAAATAAGATTTCTGGGTCCAAAAAGAATTGTTTGAGCCGCGGCTTATGCACCCAATATTACGGTATATATTAAAACGAACTTGAATACAACTAATAAAATAACCCAATATGAATATTTAATACGTGAAATATCACTTGCTAACTAAACGTAGAAGCAACATGGTGAAAAAATGTTCTAAGCAGGGGATCGAACGCAGAACCCAAGTGTAATTTCACAGATGGAAATTAAAATAACACATTATGAAGTGACATTTAGTCGGGCCAGGAATCCATTTTTCACTAGACTGGGTTATTTTATTTTGTTCATGTCTATCATAATATACCGGGTGAACAAGAAGTTTCGGGTGTTTTGAAATGCCAATAATTAGGAAAGTCTGTACAATACAAAGGTACGGTTTTCAGGTATATGCTGAGAAATATGTGGGATTTTTTTAAAATATATATAGTTACAATTTTTAGTAACAGGTAGCGCTGCTGTACAAGACTGAATGTATCTATACCAAGCGTTAGTTAGACACATGAGTTCATTGCGAAAAATCTTTTCTAGCATATTGATGAGATTTCGTTTTATGGGTGGTTTATGTTCATAATATATTCATGTGGTATATTTATATAAATTGCATTGCAAGGAATTTTTGATACAAAATTTTATGAGTATTTGCTATGTTTAGACATGCTTTCTTTGCATGTTGAGTTTTGTTCTTATCACACAATACGTGAACTGCAAAAGACTCGATGGCCATTACAAATGTGAAATGCTATTGTAAGCAAGGTTTCAGAAAAGGGCTCAGTGGAAGATGGTAATAGAAGCAGGAGATTCCAAATGCCTGTTGCAGTCATAAAGGAGGTAAAATTCGATGCCAATACTCAGTGAAAATCATCAGCTCCTTGTGAGTTCAGTACTCTTGTAATATCACGATGGACTGAAATCTCTTCTGGAATTTCTTTCTGCTCTGAGGATATTGTGCACGCTGTTTTGCATCGGCTCACGGCGATATTTATATGCTACGGGCGTCATAATGAAAATTTGTAACTCTTGAACACTAATTCTTTCTTTTTAATGATCGGTAACATACCATAAAATATAATATTAAAAATTTTAGCACCACCTGTTCGCAAATAGTGTATCTAACATTATACGTTTGTTAATTAAAAAACAAATCCTATAAGTTTCTAAGCATTTCTGTGAAAGCCGGTTACTTCTATTGTTTATAGTTTACTAATTATTAATATTTCAAAACTCCCGGAACTTCTGGATCACCCGGTATATGTCTTTAATAATTGGTTAATTAAAATCGGAGGTCTATTTAGCTGTTTTGTAATTGATGTGAGACATATATTAGGACATCACTCATAATTATATGCTATTTATTGTTTATGTAACACTATTGTTAAATATATGTATCATTTACATTAATTATAAAATATTACGGTATATTTTTAATCAATGTATATTAAATGCAATTAAATAAAATACGGAGTTATTGCCTAAAATATCTTTACATAATTAATCATATGCTCTCTTTAAGTAAAAGTTTAATTTTAGATTATATATCCAGTCATAGTATTTATTTAAGATGCAATTCTTTTAAGAGATTTTGATAATCATCTATTATTCTTTCATATCCTTTGCAAATCACAAAGTCTTTGAATGAGGAAAATATTCAATCAACTGCAGCTGATAATTTACATTCGTAGTGATATAGTTAATTATTTGCTTAAACTTATTCAATGAAAGTATTCGCAAATGTTTTATTAATAAATAAATCGAAATCCATTTAAAGGAATATCACGTCACACATAAATATAGAGCAAACACCAAATTTGTGATGCATATGTGCTCTCAGTCGATTCAATTATTCTATAATATTAACTGCAAAAGGAAACTTTTTAGCATAAATATAAACGAAGTACTTTCGTGAAGTAGTTATCTTTTCCATATATTAAAGGAGGATTATTTTTTACGAAATAAACTATATAATCGGAATTATTTCTTGCATATTAAATGAATCGCACATTTTCAAAATATTAATGTTTACTTGTGTGATATCAAAAGTTAATGAAACTATAAATGGAATCAGTAAATTATAAATCCATAGACTAAAAAAAGCCCAAAAGTGCATAGAAATGGATGTTTAAAACTATTAAATGCACAATAATGTCACAAAAATATGCGTCTTTTTCATTAGGAATTTCCATTAATAGGAATACTTAAAAGAGCAGTACTTGTTAAAGGTCTATTTAAAAGGCAATCAAAATACATAATTTACAAAACAGTGGGTTTCCTAGAAATTTGAAATTAATTCTGAGAGATTTTTTCAACCTCATTTCGTCTAAAATAATCAAACCAGTTAAATTTTATATTTTGATTGCCTTTCAAATAGACCTTTTCGAAGTACTTCTCTTTCTAGCATTCCTATGTTTACCATCCTGATTTCATTCAAAGATTCTACACTGTAAAAAATCAATAAATAAATAAAATTAAAATAGAACAATAAATATTCAAATTTACTAAAATTTTCTTGGAAACTGGGACTTCCAAATATTTTTTGTAACAGCAACAACAAAAATTCAGTTAACAGATAGAGAAACCCTGCTAATCAAAGTTTTTATAAGGCTAATAATTATTTCTTAGGAAACCGGGATGGTTAGAATTTTTTATCTAACGGGAACAACAAAAAATCACTTAACGACTACAAATTTGCACTGTAAATCATAACTTCTATACAGAATTTTTTTTAAGCTGGGCTGCCTAAAGCTTTTTGTGTAATTGCAGTTGGGGTTAGAGATAAAATTTTATTAAAATTAATATAATTTTAGTAGATTATTTTGCAAAAATTCAGACTTCTGTAGATTTACAAGATCTAGTTTTGTAGATTGACTTTTTTTATGTACAGTGTACAGATAAAATTTTAGTAACCATTTTCGTAACTTCATATCGGTAAAAGTACAGTTTTCATTATTTATTATTATTTTTAACTTTCTTGCCTAGAGCTTTTTCTGTAATTGCAGCTCGTGTTTCGGATAAAATTTTACTAAAATTAATGTAATTTTAGTAGATTCCTTTGCAAATATGCAGACTTCTGTAAATCTTTACAAGATCTAGATGTGTAGATTGACATCTTTTTTATACAATGTACAGATAGAATTTTAGTAAGCATTTTCGTAACTTCATATCGGTAAAAATGCAGTTTTTATTTTTATTTATTTATTTATCTTATAACTGGCTTGCCTAGAGATTTTTTGTGTAATTGCAGCTCGTGTTTCAGATAAAATTTTACTAAAATTAGCGTTATTTTAGTAGATTCTTTTGCAAATATGCAGAATTGTAACCAAACTATGCTCTACAGACAAGGTTTCCTTGTCTGAGCATTCCCTCTTAGGCATTCAACAAATATGCAGACTTCTGTAAATCTATCTAAGATCTAATTTGGTAGACTGACATCTTTTTTGTACAGTGCACAGATAAAATTTTAGTAAGCATTTTCGTAACTTCATATCGGTAGAATTACAGTTTTTATCTATTATTTATTTTTTGGGGGGGGGAGGGGATAGTAAAAGTTGAAAATCCCCTTTCATTTTGCAGACATGTTATACTCGTCAATATTAACAACATCCTGTTTCTCATGTATTATTTCAAGTATTCTCGATTTTTTTATTTTTCAAGCATTGACCTTTGAACTTTGCCAAGAATTCATTTGGTTAGACAGAATTATATTTATAAGATAGAGATTTAATGTCCATGTCTCTGCTCTGTAATGTAAAAGACTTTGCACAATAACACTATCAATTAAACATTTATTTTTAGGGAAATTTTTCTCCTCCACAAAACAGAATTCAACATAGCTATTGTTTTTTTCTGGCTTCACCGATCCTACGTTCAGCGCCTTTTCGGATTGATCACTTTTATGTATCATAAAATGCAGATATTTGAGATTTTTTTTAGAAATTCAATTTTCAACGGATTTACACGCTTTAGTGCTCCAAGATTACAAAAAAAAAAAAAAAAAAAAAAAAAAAAAGAGAGAGAGAGGGAGAGAGAGAGTGAAAGAAAAGAAAAAATAAAAGTTTTTACAAAATGTCTGTTTGTGCGAGTGCGTGTCGGTGCGTCCATTTGTCGCTATTCTACCATCAAGGAGCGTATGAAGACATGCATAGAATTGAACCATTTTTTTGCGAATGTTTTTGGCAGTGGGAAGCAGGTCGTCCGTAAATTTTGAAATATTCCGCCGGAGGAGCAATTTTTGTGCCATTTTCAATATTGTGCCACCTAAAAGTGTATGAAGTCATGCATCGAACTGGACCAAAATTTTTGGTTTAAGTGGTTGTTTATGGCAATCTAGTTCTACCTGAAATTGAAAAAAATGCGCCAGAAGGGGCGCTACAATAACAATTTTTGTACCATTTTCAATATTAGGTCACCTAACAGCGTATGAAGATATGCATAGAATTGAACCAAATTTTTTGTGTAACTGTTGGTTTTTGCTAATTCTTCCTTTCTCAATTTGAAAAAAAAATGCCGAAAGGGGGCGCTGAAATAGCGATTTTTGAACCATTTTACATATTTTACAAAATAAAAGTGTGAGAAATTATGCATAGATTTGAACCAAATATTTTTGTTTAAGTGTTTGGCTATGGCTAGTGGGTCCTCTCTGAATTCGAAAGAAAATATCCGCTGGTTGGGTGTACTGTAACGCAATTTTTGTGCCATTTTCAATATTGTACCAATTTGAAATTGAATTGTAAAATTGAATTAAGTTATGTATAGACGTAAACCAAATTTTTAGTGTAAATGTTTCGCTACATCTAGTAGGATCGCCCTGAATTTGAAAAAAAATCCGCCCGAATCACGATTTTTTGAGCCATTTTGAATATTGTAACACCTAAAAGTATGCGAAGTTATGCATAGAAATGAAAAACTTTTTTTGGAAGTGTTTGGTTATAGTCATCAAAATATCCTTGAATTTAGAAAAAATCCGCCGCAAGAGGGCACTATAATCACAATGTCTGTGCCATTTATAGCCAGTCACTTCTATTTATAGCCATTCAGTTCGATTTATAGTTCCATTTATAGCCATTCAGTTCTATGCCATGCATAGAATTGAACTAATTTTATGTGTATGATTTTGGGTATGTCAAACAGGTCCTCTCTGAATCCCCTTTCGAACAGGCGCTCTGTAATAGTGATTTCCGTGCTATTTTCATTATTGCATCATCGAAAAGTGCATAAAATTATGCACGAAATTGAACCAAATTTTTTGTTTATGTTTTAGGCTATCGGCAACAGATCTTCCTTGAATTTGGAAATATTCCATGGGAAAAGAGTATTTTGATAGCGTGTCGGTTTTCGTATCATTTTCTCTATTCTTCGTGGTTGTATTCTCCATCTGGTCCTGAAGAGCCAGGAACTCGCGTCCTGCTAAACCGGCTAGTTGCAAACAGCTCATGATAACAGAATAAGGGAAAATTACTGATGTTAATAAATATAATGATCATGATCCACACATGAATTATTATCACATGTAACTACTTTTAGAAATATTAAATGTACGTATGAGGTAAAAGAGAGTTTTGGAATTGGCTCAACCAACTAGGTTTTTTTCGGTCACGTTGAAATTTGCGAAATGCAGTGCAATATATTGATTAGAGGCCGATTGGAAATGTATTTACAATAATTAGAGCACGAACAGGCAGACAGGCAGACCGAAATCATAAACAATTCTTAACTGTGTTGGAATGTGTTAAAAACAACTCCAGGTATTTTTTTTTTTTTATTATAAATAAGAAAACTTTGGAAGTTAACATTTTATTAGTTTCTTCGTGTAATAGCAGTTAACTTCATTACAATTCCAATAGAAGGCACCACATAGTAAGATTTTCTATGACGGTGGATTATCAGCAAGAGAGAAATAGCCTCAAGGTGGGGGAGGAGAAAGCCATCCGAGGGGGTCTTTTTAAGAGAACCTAATCTATTTACTCAACAAAATTCAAAGTAAAAAAAAAAAAAAAAAAACGAAAAACGAAAAACTTCGAACGATTTGGTGGGATTGAATTCGAGCCTATCAATTCTCGTCATCAAGTCTTGTAGAGAGAGCCTCTAAGCCACTTCTGGGGCTTCCATAATTTTAAAGCTTTTAGTCACTCAGCTTCTACAAAATCGATATTCTTTAAAAAGAGTACATGGAAAAAATAAGTTATAAATAATAATTTCTTGAAAAGGTATGTTAAACATACCAACGCATCAAACGCCCTAGACTTTCTTTTTATGCAGAAAATAATCACATTTTTTTTCTAACTATGTTTGCCCCAATTTAAAATTTTAATAAAGAATGTACCAAAAACTGCAAATCATTTCACTTTATTTAACCGCTAATGCTAAAACTGTTAATAAATATTCCTGAAAGTGGAAAAAAATACAAACTCTTCTGCTTTTCTTACTAAAAATAAATTTATTTTACGGTATTGTATTGAGTTATAAGAACATAAAGGTTATTAAACTTCTTATAGCAGGAGGTTTTTTCAATCTCCCGTGGAAATAAAACTGAAAAAATCGCAATCTTTCTTAATAACATATTTTTTATTCAAAAAATTTAGAATAAATTAAAATTGTCATAACTCAAAATATTATTTGTCGCGTTGAATTTTTTTCTTTTGATTAAATGAAAATGTCTGATTTTCAATTTTGATTTAGCATTTTAAATAATATTTTTTAAAAATAAAAGTATTTAAAATAGCAATTTTTTAAAAATGCAATTTTTTGTAAACAAATCATATTTTTAAAAGTAAATTTTCTGAGGTGAAAACTTCTTTCTGAGAGTTGGGCATTCTTTTTTTTTTTTTTTTTTTTTGAGGTGTTAAAAAGCTATTGAATTCGCGGGACTGTTACCGTAACCAAGGGTTATTGACTTTTGTGTCTTTAAAAATGAGAAATGCTGAAATAAAAACATCTGATGCAGAAAAGTGCATTTAGTTTTAAACAAAGATGGGCTCATAACGTTTAAATGCTTTTTAAAAGTTTCTAGGTGATTAAATCCGTCTTGTATAGTTTCGATTTCAGATTTTGTTTAAATTTTGCCATTCATGCCTTAATTAATTACTATTTAAATGCGTCAGATGATTTAAACCTCATTTTTTATCACACCGATTTAATTTTTTTTATTGTTTTATCCCTGTGAACTTCCTATTTTTCTTATTAAAATTGCTATTACACGATGCGTAAAAGGTGCCTCTAATTACGGGCCTCCAAACTGGTAGACGGTAGGTGCTGAGTTCGAGCCCAATCTCGACCGTCGGCCTAACCATTCGAAGTTTTCCGTGGTTTTCTTCGAACCCTGGATTTCTTTGCGTAAATACGGCTTAGGTTCCCTTAAAAAGACCTTCACGGGGGGTACCCTTCCCCTCACGGCCTATATCCCTATTGTAAATAACTGGCCGGCATAAAAAAATAAAAAAGAAAAAAAAGAAAAAATGCCAAGGTGAAAACCGCTGTAAGCGGTCACAAGGCTAATGTTTTTTTTTTACATTTTTTTTATTTTAACATACAGTTTTCAGTTCAACTACAAATACATTTTAAATTTTGTTTAACTTGCGAAGCAATTATCAACTTTAAAACAAAAACAGGTGTTTAATGCATCTTTGGCATATTTAATTTAAACGTTTTAAGTTAAAATTATGCAATTGAATTTCTTAAAATTTTTAAGTTCGAACGCATTAAACCTTGATCAATTAAATACCCTTATAACGAAATATTAGTGGGAGCTTAGCATAAAAAAATACGCAACAGAAACGTTATACTCTTAGACTTTAACATTCGAATAAATATTTTTGTTTTTTTAAAATACCGATTGGATTAAATAAACTAATCGGATGTAGCAATCGGAGGACTCTAAAGATACGAAATTCCGTGCATTAGTACTTGATATCACTGAAATCGTGTAAATTATACAAAATTCATTATAACAGCACCAACCGAAAGATGATTGATACAAACACGTAAACAAAACCAATTCATGTCAAGAAGTAACTGGATCTGACTTTTTATGAAAATTCCCTCATTAGTTCTTAAGGTAGAGCTATTATAGAAATCGTAACAAATTCAGTGTTGCAGTGCCACACGTGCAGCTATATACAACAAAATATGAACAACATCAATTCATGTCAAGTACTAACTGAATCTGAAGATTGATGATATTCCTTGCATTAATTCTGGAGATACAGCTATCGCAGAAATCGCACAAAGGCTTGTACAATAGGGTCACCTGTTAAGAGATTCACACCAAAAATTAATCAGCACCAATTTATATCAAGGACTAAGTAAATATATTTTTAAATTAAATTCCGTGGATCAGTTCTTGAGATAGCGCGCTCGCAAAATTTAAATCATATACAGAAATACAAGAGCAGTGACTCACAGACAGACATTTTCTAAAAACTTGTTTTTCGGTATCTCTGAGCCCTAAAACGTGTGATTCCGTCGAAAACCGGAATTAAAAATTTTCATGAGACCAATAGTTTTCTCTTTTAAAGATAGAAAAAAGTAAAAATAGGTTTAAAACCACATAAATTTTGAAGCTGAATAGTAAAAACTAGATTTTTGAAAATATTTCTGTATAATTTATTAAAATATATTTGCATTAACATTAAAATATACATTAACATTAAAATATATTCTATATGATTCAGTTAGTAGAAGTGTCATTATCGCTATTACTATTTTCACTAAACTTACTGCCTGCGGCAATAAGTTTTAAAGGCACGTTTAATGAGAGTTTAATTAATAACACTTAATTTAATAACACTTTTAATAAGTGTTTAATAAAATGGTCCGGCCATTGGGTCGTGCCAGTTACGAGCCTGGCGCCAAGCTCGAGTTATTTATTGCAGACATCTAGCATATTTCAAGGAAGTTTAAAGCAAAAACCTATACGCTTTTATTTTACATATAAAAGTTAAAGTATTGTCTTGGATCGACATTTAATAATGCGTAAATGAATGGTCGATCCCTAAATTGTATTTCAAATGAACTGATATCGCTGCATTCAGATGTATGCTTAAGTGGTGTAAGTCACGAATTTTGGAAAATTTTGGATTTTAATATCTTTTAGGGATTCGTAGATATCGAGATGAAATTTTTTTTTTGTGCGATTCAGGAATGGACAAGGAAAATTTTTCTAACTGGAAGTTTTATCCTTTGGGGGCCGTATAAAAATTTAATTTTCGTATTTTTTAAAATAGACCCAACATTGAGTTGCAACTTATCAAAAAAATTACCTTTTTTGATGAAACTTTGCTATTGGAAGTATGGGTCTAGGGGCAATATTTAAGGAGATAGCCTATTGTTTCGATATTTATGACTCATCTTATATATATATATTACATAATTAAATTAGCAAAACCCGCGGCTTTGCTCGCGTAATAGTTCAAATATGCCAAGTAATATTTATATGTCTGATTTACATTAGAAGCATATTGATATATTAAGGAATAATTCAAAAAAATTCATTTAAGCCACAGTTTGACTAAATTTCATTATTACATGCATTATTCCGAAACGAGACTTAAAATAAAAAGAACTAAATAAGACCTAAAAAGAACTAAAACTTAAAAAAAAAGAACTAAAGATAATTTTAAATAAACGATAATTTAGAAAAAAAAAATTGAAACTTTTATGCTCAATTTATACATTTCTTTCAGCATTCATAATTAAATAATTGAAAGAGTGCTAAATTCAGAGAGAGGGGAGGGTCTATATTTTATACTTTGTTAAGTTTAGAAAAAGAAATGTGTTGATGGCATTTCCAGGAATGGGGGGAACGCATTCTTAAGTGGAAAGTAGCTGCCATTTATACTAAGAATTTTTCATTTTCTATTAACAATTTTGATTTTTTAATTGAAGGATAAAAGATTTGGAAAGACATATTATACCTGTCAACGACAGTTGATTGTACTAAAATGTGTATTTAAATGCTTAGTCTCACCTTCATGCATATATGTTTATATTTATACAATCACTGTTAAAAAAATTGTTGTAGTTAGAACCAAATTTTGGTGTTCAGTAGCTGCTTCCATAAGATGGCGTCTTCTCGTGTGAACATTTGGAGCTTCATATTCAATATCCTTCCAGCTGATAGAACTATACATCAACAAGAGCTCCAAATGTTAGTTCAAAGATTTCACCATCTTAAAGTAGCAGCAAGGATAAAAGATTTGGAAAGACATATTAAACGAAATCCTCTGCATCTTCGATCCCACTTGCAAAGTTGTTGGTATTTAAGTATTATTAAAAGTTCAATTTTCTGTAATTATGGACAGAATGCAAGTAAGTTCCATGAAAAGAAAATCTCTTTTATTTTACAAAAATAAGAAACAAAAAAGAAACCAAAAACTAAAAAAGCCATTTCAAGTTTAATCAAATTCTGTACTTGCGAAACAGGGGTATATCTTTAATTCTCAAAATCCAACATTAATTAAAATTGCGAAAATGTATGTTTCAGAATAAAAATGATAATGGCTTCAAGAGAATTAATATTGTATGATGTCAAATGTTTCATACTACTTTTTTGCGTCTGAAAGCACAATGATGTGCTTGATAATATTGTAGAAATAAAATAGCATTCATTCGAATAATTATCATTTTAAGCGTTTTTATTTTGAAATTGAAGAAAAAAAGAGATTGTTTAACATAATAGCTATCTCTGTACGTTAGTTAAAGGATCATTAATTTCGTAGATTTTCCATTTTTTAAAAATCAACTAATTTATTTCACATAATAATTTAATTAATTAAGTGTCCAGTTTATGTATCTTCGCAGTTTTCTGAGTTGAATTTGGGATATTAAAACAATGAAGAAGACTGAATAAGGCAAATTATTATTTTTTAATAACATGTCTAATTTTATTCTTAATTTCTATACATTAACACTATTTTTTTAAACATTTTATTAAATATATAAAAATGGTTTTGGGATAGTCTTTATTTAAATATGAGTACGCATTTTTTAACTTCTAAATTGACATGTATTACAGTATTAGTCAAATAATTAAGGCAACAAAAAAATTTGCACATAAATCTGCCTAGAATTTAATTTAATGTATTACATTTAATATTTGTTGAATATGCATGCATTAATTACAATGAACATATTTATAGATGTCCATTCAAGCTTTTAGTTCTTTGAAATATGCACCTTGAATAGCATATGCCTGCCAGGAAATGTAGTTGGATATATTTCTGAATCAACCGTTCATTTCATCAGTGTGACTCCATGCACGAATTATTCTCCCAAAGCAATTGAGCCTTATTCGTTGCTACAATTTGGTTGACTGTAGTTATCGATTCAATAAAATTGCAGCAACAAACAAGGTTTCAACTAACTGAGCGATTAATCAAGCGAGGTTAGGAATGAGGGATATCGGTATGTATGAAGGCAGTCTTATGTTGCTAAAAAGATGCATATACGATGCATTAAAAGTCACCAATGGACATTAGAGTGTTTCATTTTGTAAGGCAAAAAAAAATAAAATGTAAAATTTATGGAGACTTTGCTTAAGCCCCGAGTCTCAGTGATGTAAAAGACATGTATTCCGAATTACAAGAAGATTGGATAGTATTTAGAGGTCGCACACTTTGGCCACTTTTCTAAAAGTAAGCAAAAAATACGATTTTTCAATGTTAATTGCTTTTACGGAGAAAACACAAACGTAAAAGAATACTAAAACTCAACTCTAAACTTAATAGCTAGTATATATTAAAAAAAAGAGCTATTTCATTCATATCTGAACAACGCAATCTCTTATTTTGTTCAATTGGCGATGTCTGTTCTGTGATGCTTGATTTTCCTCAAAAAGAATTTTTTTTTCTTCCCTGACTGTTTCGTTAAAGATTCTTTATATGAACAGTTCCTTCTGTGGTATAATTGACCACTTTATGAGCATTGACTTGGCTTCCTAGACTATAACTGATGTATTTTATCACGTCGTGGATCCAAAACAATTCAAAAAACGTTTTTGTTTTATTAGTAACAAAATGTCTTATCTTATTTTCTGCAAATATTGGGTGTTTACCCTCTAATCGTTTCAATTCCGTTTTCTTTGCACTTTTGACTTTTAAATTTTTAGTCATATTTTCTTTATCAATATGAATGCCAATAATCTGTCCATGATACATTCTTGAGAAATAATACATTCGTCCAAAAAAGTCAATTCGCCGCTTGTTTCTGACGAATTCCAAAGGTAACTATGAGTACACAGTTTTTAACGTCTACATCTGGTTAACTGGTCAGAAGCTCTGGTATATCTGAATAATTATTTTGAGTCTTTGCATTTACAATTGCCTCGTGTCAAAAGAAAACATATATGAGGCTCACAAAACATGCAACCCACTTTATTCCTTTCACTTCTCGTTGAGAAATGTTCAACTGCTTGGTGCAGAGGGCGATTTGCAAGTGCATATGTTGCCTTAGCTATCCACCTTACTTGAAACACAGATCCTGGAATCTTAAAACTGAAGTAGTTTTGAGATCAACCTCCTAGGTGTGATAAATATACAATAATATATATATAATGAAAAATAAATATAGAAGTGGGAGTTGTAATAACTCTTTGAAGACTTCTCTTGGGTGAATTCCGTCAATTGGGGCATTTTGGAGGTAGGTCTTTTGAGATCATTATAACTGATTATTCTTCTAAACAGCCTTAAACGATATTTTCGTCATCCAGCATTGTCGTAGATGCCCTTCTATAAATAAAGCCCACAGACTTTATAGAATTTCGTGGGAAATTACACTTTTTGAGCATAAAAGTCACAAAATCTCAAATTTTAGTGGTTTACATCTTGCTTGGGCTATCCCCCGAATTTAACACTGCTTTCCGTTACACTTCCTGTAGTTTAGCACTGGTAGATTTAGAAATATCCCAAAGTGTTTCTATAATTTATTTGTAATGGGAAATAAATCTAAAAGTATTCTTTCCTCTAAAGTTAGGCGAGTTCCTAAAAACTCACTACTATGCACCTTTTCTAACAACATAATTCCTCTTTTGATATCCATATTAAAGTTCAATTACCTAAAAAGATGAAAGAAATAAATAAGAAGTTCATTAGTACAAAACACTCTAATATCAGAAATGTCACTACTTTCAGATAAAAGTGATCAAATTGTGCAACATTTAAATGTTATTCAATTTTCGTAAAATTCGGCATACATAACTTTTACAACAGTCAGACTCGGGGCGTAATCAGGCACATAATAAATCAGGCCTTTGGAAAATGAAACACCAAAATGGTTATAATATATATATTTAAATATTTTTTTTTGTACGTGATGTATATACATTGTGTACATGCATATATATCGTAATACATGCATACACATCGTAATGCGATTATTGAATGTAATAAAATGAATAAAATTTTAGGTTCATTAATGTGTAAATATTCTGATGGCAATTTTTCCTCGAATGTATACATATAGGAGAACAGCTTACTATTGCGTAAACTATTTGGATTCTGTTAATTTAGATGTTTGGAATATATCAGTTTTAATGATTGATTAAACTTTGATTAAAGTGTAGAAATCCTCTAAAAATTTTAAATTGTAGTGAGTGTTGTTTCATTCTTTTTAGGTTTATAAGCTCATTAACAGATATAGTTTATCTTCATTAATTTCTCGTTTTGGTTTTAAAATAACCTATTATTAACTTTACATTGTAATAATTGTTTTTAATGTTTTTCTTCAGTCAAATTCTTTTAAAACCTATAGATCAGATTTACGATAAGTTTGAATCATACAATTAAGTTAAAGTTTTTCCTTATACAAAATTTTACTTAATATTCATAAGTGGATGATTTCCTGTATCACTGTTAGAACTGTTAAAACACTGAATATTTTAAAACTTCCACAAGTATTTACCATTTTTACTTTTTTATTTCATTTTGATTTTAAATTTACAACTTAAATTTTAAAAATTCTATTACTTGTTACTATTATTTGTTACATTATGTATAATATATCATATACATTTAGTATAACATATAATTTAGGTAAATATTTATTTGATATATTATCAAATTTCTGTTATACGTGTATCATCATTATGCACACACATAATTTAACAAAAATCTCTTTTAACATTTATTAATTAAACACTACGTGTTCTGTTTCATATTCATAAATTTTTGCTACAACAAAATTTTAGTCCGATATGCAGGGTAATTCAAAATGGCGCGGCTAATATTAAAGAAAAAAAGATTCTTACGAAAATCACATAAGAACTTTGGTTCGTTAATGCCATCCAAGGCCGCTGGAGAGAGTTTTCATGAAAACAGAAGCTCAGCAATTTGAGACATTTCCATTTTAGTTGTGGATGTTCTGGGAGTAACATGACTTAACAGAACACACCAGAATAAGTCAGAACACATCTGCTGGACACATTTCCCAGGCGTTGCGTTGCTTTAGATTGCCATATAGTATCATGTTCGCGGAGATCAACAGATGTGTCTGCAGCAAATTTTTTCTTATAGATATATTTTTTAATGACTTATTACAAAATACCTATGTCATCAGAGAAAAGGCTTAGCAGGAAAAATTGTTGTGGCAAGAATAAAAGTTTGAGATGCATTTGATATGTTTTAAATAGTGTACTATTTCATGAAGACCCGTTGCGATGTCTCCAGGTTTTTTCGAAATTTTTGGAGCATTTCGTGTAATACACTCTAAGAAAAAAATGCGTAAACTTACACATTAAAACCAATATACTGATGATACAAAAATGATTTGTCTATGTGTGTAAATTTCCAAATACGCGCCCTGATGCATCAATTTCAAAATACACATTTTACGTTGTATGCATTAAATGGCTTAATTGAGTAAAATGGATGTCTTTTTTTCTTCTAAATTTCAGTTTTGAAAGATACATCAGTCTCAAGGGGAAACGTATACTATTCAATTAAATCTACAATAAACAAACAATACTATACAAACCGAAATATGATTCTTGATCTACGATTTTCTTAGCCATTGACTAGACCACTCAGCTAAGATTAGTCAAACCATATTTATAGCTATTTATTGAGTTCACATAAAAACACATATCTCTATGAAATAATCTGTTCTGATGCATATTTCTGAGTAATATTCTTACACATAGACCAATGTAATATTCTGTTCTGATACAATAACAGTCTGTTACAGTGTAAATCGACATCATTTTCTACTGTTTACGGACTTATTTGAGGTTTTAAAGGGCTAACAAATTACACACTCCCATAAAGCCAATAAACACACAAAAATACATGTAAATTATAAAAATTGTGTAAATTGTATGTCAACGATATAATTTTACAAAATTACACATATATATATGTAAATGTGATTAATTTACAAATTTATTTTTTATAGTGTGGTATTGGTCGTAAATGTGTAACATGTGTGAAGAAACAGTGAAAATAGCATGATATAGAATGGATTTTTTTTCCATTTTTTTTTTCTTGTATTACATGCCAATATCAATTCACTCTCGTCGACATAGAAGATGTTTGCGACCCTCCATATTCTTAAGACAGTTTTGATTTTGTTGTTGTAGTTGTTGTTCACATTATTTTAAATCACTTTGCATGTAAGCATAATTATATTATATAATATCATATTCAGTGGAACGTTAAAAGTGTTTATATGTTAATTCAAATATAAAATTTACAATGTTACGGTTGATCAAATATTAAAGACATTGCGCTGGTATTATATAATTTTATAGATATTAATCGTTGACATAATTTATGAATGAATAGCTTAACGTGGATTACAGAAAATGAGTCTGAAATCATTAATATTTTCTGCATGCAATGGAGAGTTTAAATTTAACAGATTTGAATATCTTTATTAGAAATATTTATGTAAAGATGTTATTCCCTCAGTTTTATTAGCATTATTAAACATAATTAAATTATTTCGCACAACTAAGATTTCTAGAAACGAATTTATGAGTAGTATAAGAGTATATAAATATAAATACATAGACATACGTGCAACTACTTGGATCTGCATTTTAAAATACTCTTTTTCTAAATACGGTATTTTTTCATATCCAAATGCGTAATAAAATGATAAATGAATTTATAAGTTTTATATTATTTTATATATTTTTAAAAGGAATATTTATATGAAAGAAAAGTAACTGTCAATTTTATTTCTATTGTTCATTAAAAGATTATTTCATATAGTACCTGAAGATTTAGAGAGCAAAAATAATTGCTGACCTTTATTTCTAATTTAATAATGTATAGACTTTTACGAAATTAATCAATTTTCTTGAAACCTATTATATTACTCACCATAGAACTTAAATTAAAAGTTTTGTAAGTAGGGGAGAAAGGGGTTAGTGTGAACATAAAAATTTAACTTAATTTTATAAAATTCTAAGAGTATTTTCTAAATTTCGTAACCTTCTCAAATTGAAGAATGATATTTACTGTTTATTAATATACAGGAAAGATTATGATAAATACAGTTAAACAATAAAAAAATTTACATTTTTTACCATTGATCCGTGTGTCCACACTAACTCCTTGTAGAGGTTAGTGTAGGCAAAACCAAAATATGTTGGGGGCTAGTGTGGACAGCTAATTTTTTTAAAAATACTCCTTAATAGTTATTGTTATTATCTAAACGTCTAAGTTTAAATTACAGTCTAAAGGGTTTATGGCGAAAGAAGTAATACCAACTATCACAAGTTCATTAGATTAAAGCGTGAGACATTTTTAAATCATCTACATTTATTCGCTTGGGTTTTAACCTCCATCTGACAAAACGTCTTTCAAAGAGTATACTACATAACTGCTGTCAATTGGGGGGTTTTCTGTTTTTAAACATTTTTACCTTTTGTACACTGAGGAAGCGAGCCCTGAAACGTATACGTCTGTAGCATGTTTTTATTTATTGTGTATTAAACGTTGATTTTAATTATTATAATCACAAGTTCTGTTATTTTTTTCAATTATTTCCCATTTTTAATTTGGGAATTATTTTTCTTATCAAGAAAAATAAAATGATGTGCTGCATATTTTTTTCTGCAGAAATAAAAATCATAGACACTAAAACCATTTACACTTTCAACTCTGCCTACAAAAAATATACATTAATCTTTCAGAATTTCACTAAACAAATTTATTGAACATTATCTCATTCACCTTTTAAATGACAAACTTTTTGACCTTTTTTATCTTATTTTATATCATTGAATTTTAAATGTCTTTCTGTTTTAGGATTGTGTGTGTGTGTGTTCTTTGGAAAATCTAATTTTTCCTTGTTGTTGATTAGTTGCTTTTTCTCTTTTTTTTTCCTATTAGTGCCAATTTCTTTTCTCAAGAGTGTATGTATAAATTATTAATTTCACTTTACCTATAACTTTTTTGGGATTTATTACTGTTGAAAATCATCTCACAGATTCAGGAATAATCACTATGCGTCAAGTAATTGTGTTTATTTTTTTACTATGAGAAATATTTTCTTGATCAAAAGTAGTTTAAATTGAAGATGTGTTTTAGAACTTACGATATGATAAAGTTGAGCTATTGCTTACATTGCTGTCAGTAGTGCATTATTTTTCCTTTGTAACTAAAAGCTGCAAATCAGAAAAAGCTGGAGGTTCTGAATGATCAGTAACGTAACTTGATGCAAATTCATTTTCATTAGTAAATGTTTGTTGATTGAATATGAATATCCCTGGCAGTTTTTATGCTTTATTTTTAGGAGTAATTGAGGAAAAACATGCTTTTCCAACTAAATAAGCAATATCTTATAGAGATAAATATTTTTCCTAAGATTTGCCACTATAGAGTCATTACAGGCAATAGATTGCAACGTCTAAGTGTTGGTGACGATGAGATTAATTTATAATAATATAACAGTTGATATTTCTCATGCTGCTAACCAACATTTAAAAAATATATATTCTATTTTTTTAAATTAATTTAAAATTAAGGTTAAATTAATCCTCTAAAAATGCAAAATTGGTGAATGTAAACAAACAAATACATAAATAAATAAAAATAACAAAAGAAAAAGTTTCAAATTTCTGCTTGAAATGATGTGATGAAAATTTCAAATCATATCCTTATTTATATAGAACATAGTCTTATTTGATGTTTGATATAGTAATTACATTTGCAAGTTAACATACTTTCTGTAAATCTTTACACTATAATAAATTTAGTACTTGAAATACAAATTATAAAATACAAAAAGCTGTCTACATTAACCCCTAGTAGGGTGTGTACACTAACCCCATGCTAACATTCTGAAGTTATTCTTCAATTGTACTCAATTAATCAATTTTAATATCTTAATAAAGGTTATAAAAATAAAGAAGACAATTCACACTTGTCTTGTAACAACTTGTTTATTGGATTTAGAATTTTAATTCTTTATGCGGCAAAAATGAAAAATAAATCTTATTTTTACTTTTCATGCATGAAATTAAACTTCGTGCAACTATTCAAAAACTTTTTAACCCTTTGCCACTAATGTTTTGCTTACTATGGAATAGATTGCTGTCAGTTTGTGTAAATTTTTTAGAAATTTTTTTCTACAATATTTAAATTGTTATTTTGAATGTCTACACTTATCCCTTGTACACAATAACCCCCCCTCTCCCCTATCTGCGAAAAAATTAAACACTACAGTTCTTTTTTATTATTGCAATTGCTTTAATTCAAAATGGAGTATCAACTATCTTTAAATATGCAGCCTTTATTAATGTAATACAGGCAGTCACGAAAGAAGTATCGAATATATTGACTATATAGGATATTCCAAAATGTGTACAACAAATTTAGAGTCGTGAGAGTAGGCATTAAGAACAAAACTTATAAAAGATGGGATTGCAGCCTCCATATTTAGACAAAAATACGAGGTATCCCACCTTAATTTAACCTGGGTTGAAGGTAATAATTTTCTGAAAAGTTAAATATACAATAATACATTTAATAGACGTTCTAATTTTTGTTGTACATGTGTATAATATGTGTTATATATGTGCACAAAACAAAAGTAATAAATTTTGAATGATTAAGAAATACTGCTCAAACAAGGAAACCACATTTGTAGAAAATCGTGTCCCTCTCGGACTCATTTATTAAGATGTAAAATATAATTTTTTTTTATCCAGAAGAAATAATTAACAGACTAAACGCCGCCATTGGATTACAAACTGCCTCTTCGCGATAGAGAGCGGGAGAGAAAAATGAGAAGTTCAAGATTTTGGTGATATGTCTTCTGGAGCACGTGCCCCCTCTCGACAAATAACAAGTGGATTGGATTGAATAGGAACATTCTGAGTATTCTCAATCTACTGTTACAAGCTAGAAAGACATACCGTTAGGTGGGTAGGATCAAAACATCTATTAGATATTTATTTAGGCTCATTAGTTTAGCTTGCAACACTGGCCGTGATAAAACATCTTGTAGCTAGGATTTAGAAAGAGAGGTATGATATCTGAGATCCCAGGCTTCAATCAGGGTATAAAGGTATTATGTATGATTTGGGGATCCCACTTCGCCACATTCACAGAGTTGTTATGAGGAGCAGTGGAATTTTTTTAGATATCGTTTAGAGGGTCTTTGTCCACTAAGTAATGCTGTGGTTGGTGGGGAAAGGGCTGGATACATTTGGGATGTGGTTGTTGGTATGACGTTCCTTGTCGAGCTCGTCCCACCTATCTTGCTAGGCAGGTAGAATTCATAACTGGTAAAAGTTTGTATTCTATGCGACAGCAGTATGAATTTAATTGCCTACATTTTTGACAGTAGTTATCAATTCGATTGCTTGAGCAACCACGAACTTTAGAACTTTCCACGATGTTATCGAATTTCACACAAAGTAAGTTACTTATATCGTTAAATTTCCATTACAGTGTTTTTATTTCTCTCGAAATTAATACCGGCAACTAGAGTTGAGTTTGTATGAAACGCCCAATATTTGTGATTAAATGAATTTTTATGACCCCTCTTTCTTTGGCAATTTTTTATCATTTTTATAACTACAATTACCTCTTCTGAATTTTTCGGTCGAATTTTAGAGCAGCCTGTATATATTTAATAGAAATATGTATTATGATTTACGGTGAAATTGCAGATCTAGATCAAGAGAACGAATAAGTTATGTGCAGTCGAATTAGTTCCATACTTTTGAATTAGTTACGTGCGTCGAATGGCGAGAGAATGAAATAAAATTTACATGAAGTTTTTTTTAAAAAAGAGAGCTTCTAAAAGAAAAAGAGTATTTATTTTTATATTTCACATCATGTAATCACCTTCCCAATACAAATGTACAATATTGAAGACTTGAAAACTGAGCTGATAAAAAGTAGGTATTTAAGTTAGATTCATTCAATTAAACACGTACACATTTCCTTATACTGCTAAAGAGGATTTTAATGTCAGGAATGTGTCAAAAATCTGCTCTTCGAACCTATGCAAACTGAGGTTCTGCATCAAAAGTCGAAGACGCATTCGCGTAAGTTTAGCGACAACTAAGATTCCAATCAGAATGTTTCGTATCATTTCCTGCGTTGTAGTAAATTCGAGTATCGTCGTGGAGTTATTGTAGTAAATTCAAGTATCGTATTGGAGTGTAAGAAGATTAGACTGACAGAATCATTCGCTCTCAGTTTTCACGAATTTGATAAGCAGTATGCTTTTTATTCGGAATAAAGAGAAAAATTAAAACTTACAGGAATCTCTTAATAAAAGTATTATTTTTAATGAATTTGTTCAGCACCTGCATTGAGCTTATTTGATGCCTTCATGATAAAGTGAGTTAAATCTAATGTTTTCAAAAACATTTTTCTCCTTTCCGGAATTTTTAAAATGGGCCGAAACTTCTGCTTTAATACCATTCCCTATAAACTGTTTTTTTTTTAAATTAGATGAATGATGAATGAAAATTGGAAATATAAATCACATTAGAGGGTCTTATATTTATGTTCTTTCCATTATTTCATGTAGCGGTACCTGACTACATTAAGATTAGCGTACGTGAATACTCTGCTGAACTTTAAAATGTAGAGACAAATACGGAATCGGCGTCATTAGAGCATCGTTATGGTTTAATTACTTGTTCCGGATAGAAAATAATGCAGCGACTTTTTACAATTAAATTTTTAGAATAGTATGTTTCAGTCCAATTTAGTCTCCTCGACAATTCGAATGAACTAATGTATATTTATTGCTGAATATCAAAATGACATGTAAAAAATACAAAACATAAGATTATTATAATACGATATAAATAATGGATATACATAATACAATATAAATAATAATACGATATAAGTAACAAATATACATTCTATTTATGACTTTTTATGAAATTCAGATTTCTATTTATGAAATTCAGATGAATTTTAAATTTATCGCGAAATATATGATTCTGATTCACAAACATTGGCATTTTCATAAGTATATTTTTATAGAAGAATTTATAACACTAAATCGACCGTTTTCGAGAAGTTCATCTATTTTTATAACCCGCGAGTAGTCGCGACTTTTTTCACAACGTCATTAGTCGCGCTCGGTCTTTTCGCCGCTGGCCCCCCGCATACCAAATAAGTAAAATAAGAAATATTTTTCACCTAATATACGAAAATAACATTACAACTAAGATATGAATTTGCAGTTTTCTTAAATTATGCATTTTATTCATGAGATCTGGAGTAATTGGAAAAAGTAAAAATGAACTCGCATTGGGACTTTTACGTGGACTTTTTTGACAATTTCAACTTTGTTTCTAAAAATCTACTTGAAAGAAAAACAGAGGTGTCCTGTTACTTCACTAAGGTGCTCGAGAAAGCTTCAAAGTCAGCTACATGGTAGATCTCCGCTGTATTTGTAATGTGATATAAGTTAGGAGAAGATAAGTTATACGGGCGGCGAAAAGACCGACGCGCGACTACTGACGGGATAATTTAAATGGCAGTTCTAACGTTTCTAAAAAAGCAGTTTAAGACAACCGTTTTAACCTGCATGAAGTATAGAATGTTCAATTTTCCACCAGTTATTTTATTTGCTATCTGTTGAAATATGATAGGCTGATGCATGAATAATTAATGTTAATAGTAAAAGTTCGGAATAGATTCAAATGAAATAATTTTATGGTAATAAGTTTATTAGAAAATAATTCATTCTAAGATATTGATATACATCCTACATTTATATGTCTATTAATGTAGTTTTATGGGAAATGAAAGTTTCAATAAAAATTTCATTGCTCTTAATAGCATATTAATATTAAAGACAATAATTAATAAAAACAGCAGTTATCATAATCTGTGTTACATGTTAAATCGTTTTTTTATGTGGTAAAATATACTATTAATATCAATTTGTGCAATATAAATATATTTTCATTAAAAAAAAAATATTTATAAAGTTTTTATTTATGTATGAAAAAAATCATCATTAATTTGGGGGATGTGAACTTTAATGCTACGCTACTTTACTATTATTTATGTTCAAGGAAGAAATTCAACATCGCATATCTGAATGTTAAATGTCCGTATGGCTGTAATCGCAGCACAAGAAGGAGAAATTTTTTAACACAGAGTTCTGCGGCTCAGGCGCACCGTCATATCTATATTTATAAAAGAAAGTCTAGATTTCGTATTAATCAACGTACAAAAAACTCTAAGGAACCTAAGATCTTGAAAATTGGGGTAAAAATACTTCTTATAACGTCGAGTGCCGCTGAGAAAGAATTTTTGAAAATTCCACCTATAAGGGGGCTAAAAAAAGAACTTTCAAAAAATTCCTTCAAAATCGGATTTCATAGTTATTTTAAAACTGATACGATATTTATATGTATTTTTGTATGCTGCATTGAATGGTACTATCCAAATTCTTTTAAGTCTAAAAGTTCATGAGATATTTCATGTTTTTAAAATTTGGCGGAGTGTTTGGCGCCAAAACTTAAAATTCTCACTCATGATAATGACTAAAAATCAATCCGTTACTATAATAGTGGAAAAATTTAAATATATATCTGTGTTAATCAATTAATTTTCTTTTGCTCAAAAACTTAAAACGGCTGTATTAGCCCAAAAAAATACGCAAATGCAACGAAAAAAAAATATATAAATAGTATATATTTTTTTTTATTCAAAAATTTTAAAAGAAACTAACATTATAAAAGAATATGTTTATTTAAATATGAAAACAATGTTTGCACGGCTTAAAAGATTTTTCATTTTCAAAAATTTTGGATCGAAATAATATTTGGCTATTTATCATTAAATTTTTGCGAGATAAAAATACAAGTATTTTTGTGTTAGCTAATGTGCAATTTTCGCCAATAGCAACATTTATATTTCACGAGCATACATTATAAAAAATCTCTTTGATGTTGAAATAAAATTGGTTGTTTATGGAACTGAAATGATATTTGGCTGTTTATCATTAATTCTTTTAATAGAAGACAGTAAGGGTATTTTTGTGTTAGCCATGCGCAATTTTCGCCAATAGCCGTATTTATATTTCGCGTAAATACATTACAAAAAGCTCTTGATTATGAAATAAAATTGTTTATGGTATATTTCTTCTTATTATTTTTTCGTTCATCATTTTAAACGGAACCAGTTAAAAACATATATTCAGAGTTGCCAACCTCCGGATTTTTTTTTAAATCATGAAAACATATTGAAACCAAAAAAAAAAATATTTAATTAGATAGGTCTAAAATTGACTCAGATGGTGTTTTAAAATCTACTTAATTTCGTTGACTCAATAAAGTCCTGGTTAGAAGTATAATTGTTTGATTTTCAAAAAGTTGGAGGTTGGCATGTCTGTACATTTTAAATGAAATGAGAAAAAGTATATAACCAATTAATTTAGTACTGTCTAAAAAACAAGGAGGATTTTTTTACCTGGTTATGATATAATGAGATAAAATGTGCGGATGTACATCCGCAAACCTTTTTTTGCTCATGGTTGTCTGTTGCTGTAGTAACGCAAGTATAGTTTTTTAAGAAATTATTGTTAGTAACGATAGACAATTTGGCGTATAATTTAAAAAATATGTATCTCAGGATGTAAGAAAATCGTTAGAATTTATTCGGCTTCTTTGCTTTGGCGACTTGGCACGTAACTTGAACAGTTTCTGAAATATAACATGTATTGTATACACTGTAAAAAGTAATTTCAAAACTTTTTAAATTTTGTTTGAGTGTAAATAAAATGTCAAAGATGTTGTTCCATCAATATATTTGTTGATCGTTCGATTGTTTCCCTAAGGTTATGATGTAAAATTGTAAATTTAGTTTTTCTGATTTATGATTAGATTAAGAATGAAATATATTAATTAATGACAAGTAAACTCTCCATCTATCTATCTATATTATAAAAGCCAAACATATCTGTAGGTAACGCATACGTTTTTTTGCTAATGGCAACACTTTGAAATTTGAAATGGAATTTTGGGTTGGCAATTTTTACTATTGCAAATTTTTAAACTTCTAAAAATCCTATAGGGGTTAACTACAATCGAACTGTATTCATAACATTTCAACTCTGTGTTATAGAGGAACTCTAATTGCTAATTTAACTATTTTATTTTAACTGTAACCTGGATATATTGATGAATCTTCAATTCCATGCTATACTATGCAATTTATGTTTTTAATACAACTCAACTCAATGTAATCAACTAAGTTTTGCCTGTAACCGTTATGTTACATTCACTCTGTTTTCCCGCTCACCTCAGCGCCGCTTGGAGCTCGTCATGTGAATCTTTTTTAGAAATAATATAATATGTTTTAGTTAAAAATTGTGCTTGATTTTATTTCTGTGTGTAAAATACAACACCAGACATTTCCTCATACAATGCCATCCCGTAGATAAATTGTGTGGCTATTTAACTTAGCCACTAAAATCCCATACTTTCAATTTTTACACCATCGTATAAGGGAAAATATGTACTTTTAAATGCAATTTATTTTAAAACTGTATCTTAATTTATTATAACATTAATTTTTTTGTAGTTTTTAATACCATTTTTCGAATTGTGGCATCAAAAGTACACCGTTAATGTCAAAACAAAAGTGAAAATGGAAAAAAAAATAATTGATGTATCTTTATGTTGCCATTTTCTCATTAAAAAGGAAAAAAAATGTAATTTAAGTATGTGCTGTATCTATATTCTGTTCTAAATCCCGATGGATTTTGATTTCATTTACAAAATTTTATTTACACTCAAGATAATATAAAATTTAAATTTTTTTTTCAGTTAATAACATTTTTTATCAAAATGATCTAATAAAAATATCATTTTTTAAAAAAAGATCAATAATGATGTGAAAGGTGCATACGTAAATTTGGATATATGGAAAATGATGACCGGTTTAGATTTCACGGGGAAAAACTCCATGATTGAGTCAAAGTGGAAAGAATTTTGCTCTTTTTTTTTTCTCTCTTCATTTTGGAATACTGGTGTAAGAGCAATAATCGATAACTTTACCATAAAAACGAATCTTTATTATTTTTTAATACTTACATGTACGATTAAAGTTTAATTTGAACAATTCCTACGACTGAGTTTTATAGAAATAGTTTTTCGTTAACTTTAGTTTAAATATCATTTGTTTAAGAGTTAGACTTACCAATGTAAGGTGTAACTTTTATTGTAACAAATTTTGTAGGTTTATTATAAATCAATGAAACAGTTCCTCTTTATATAATTTCTTTCGACGAAATTCGATAGGTTCTGCCTCGTGATAATTGCATTCTAAAGTAAAACAAGGTGTGGAATTATTATTTCAAAGATTTGACATCGATCGTAAAAGATTATTTTGATAGGCAGTACGTGTATATTTTACTCTTATAACAACAACTTACCATTGCTTGCAATATTTAATTCTGTGTTTAGTATTTCTGAGACCTTCACAATTGGTAAAATAGTTATTTGTATAGTCTCGAATGGAAATGAAGAATAGGCTTTATTTTTTAACTCACAGGCGGTCAAAGACTGAGAGCTTATGTGTCCGCTTATTCTGGATGTACGCCTGTAACGCGAAAACACATATGATAAAAATATCCCATTTACTTCAAATTTTGGATAGAGGTTTTATCTGATAAGATGCTTCCCTGATTAGTTTTGGAAATTCATTCTATAAGTATAAAGGGGAAGGGACGGAATGCTAATTCCGCCTTTAATTCATATAAATGGATAGTTCATGAAGAATTATCAGATTTCATACAATATTAGGTATAAAATTATTCGGATGAGGCGCTTCTATTATTAGTTTTGGGAGTTGATTGGATAAGTATAAGGTGTGGGAAAGGGAGCTAATCCGCCGCCCCCTCAATTTAGATAAATAGGTTTATCTTGCAGAATTATCAGACGTCAATCAAATGTTAGATATAGAATTATTCTGCTAAGGTGCCTCCATGATCAGGAAGTATAAGGAGGAGTATAAGGAGTATTCATTGGAGAAGTATAAGGAGGGGGGGCGGAAATGCTAATCCCCCCTAGATTTTAGATAAATAGCTGTTTCATGCACAATTACCAGATTTCATTCAAATTTTTGATATAGGGTCATTATGATGAGTTGCATCCCTTAGGTGTTATTAAGTGTTCCTTGGTTAAGTATAAAGGCGGGAAATGGGGGGGGGTTAACCCCATTAATTTATGTAAATGGGTTTTTCACGCACAATTTCCGAATTGCTTGAGATTTTTGATATAGCTTCATTCTGATAAGCCGAATCTCTGAATCGTTTTAAAGATTAAATGTTTAAACAAAAAGGAAGGAACGGAGGATAATTTCTCTTGAATCATATAAAAGGGTATTCATGCATAATTATCCGAGTTGCTTTTAATTTTCTGTACGGATTATTTCTGATAAGACTAATAACCGAATAGTTTGGGGGATTTAATGGTTAAATAAAAAGTTAAAAACGCGAGATAACGCCTTTAAAATTATATAAATGGGTTTTTCTGCCGAATTATTTGACTTGCTTCGAAGTTTAGATAGGTTTATTATATGATAAGGCTTATCCATGATTAGTTTTGGGGGCTTAATGATTAAGTAAAGAGGGGCAATAAGAGAGCTAATCTCCTGCTTAATTTGTTTTTTGAAGGGCATTATTCGTTGGAAAAATAAGGCTGTAGTATGCAATTAGAGTGTTTAGCCTGAGAGCTCAATGCCATCTGTTTAACTGGGCAATATGTTTTTTTAATTATAAATTAGTAACTGGTGAAAAATGCTATACTATTTCTATTCCTTTGAGTGTTAAAAAAAGAGAAAAATCCGCAATTATCTGCATGTGATAGTATAATAGCAGTATAATGGTCACTGTTGGTAAAATGCCGATTTTTATAACCTCAAACCAAAAGGGAGTATAGAGTTTATTGATTTGAAACATGTAAGCTATTACATGTGGACAAGCTATTACAGTAACGGAAGAAGAAGTTTTTATAATTAACAAAATGCACACATTTTTTAAGCATCCTATTACAGTAATGGAAGAAAAAGTTTTTATAATTAACAAAAATGCACACATTTTTTAAGCATCCGTGGTGTCTGAACATGCCAGTCCCAGTCATTCTCCGTGTCGTATCTGAAACACAGCAACGTTTCAGTGGCTAGCAATTTTCGGGTAGACATTCTGCGTCGTGATTATAACAATTGGCAGAGGCTCAAATAGCTCACACAACAACGCTCTAAGGTTCCTTACAGTACTTAATGTCGATACTTCAACGAAAATTTGAGAAAATTTGGCATATCTCAGCAGCAGGTTTAAATAGGAAAATAGAATATTCAGAAAATAATGACAGTCGGTTATATCTCAGCAACTGCTTTAGGTGGGATTGTGAAATTATGAATAGTAAATCTACTAAAAAATAGTGAAGCAAATATTTCAACACTCTTACAGATTTATTCCCCAAGCGGGATAAAGAATAAGTCAAAAAAATTAGAACATTTATCCATATATCATCAGCTGACTTACGTAAGAACGACAAAGCGGGATAACACACACACACACACAGATATATATATATGTGAACACTTATTTCTACAATTATAGAATTTTTTCCACTAAAGAAATTATAGAGGAGGAGAGAACAATTTCAGAACATTTGGCCATATGTCTGCAGCGGTTTTAAGCTAGGACATAAAATTCAAGATACGAAATCATATTAGAAATAATTAAATATGTATTTGAGTGAATTTAAAAATTTTCCCCTCCTAAGCGCATTAAAGTTGTAGCCGTAAAATTTAAAAAAAGGGCCAAATCTCAGCAGATGTTTCAGGTGGAGGCGTGAAAGTCATGATAACAAATCAACTAAAAAATTAATTAAAAACATATGTCACAGATTTTGGAAATTTTCACCTAATTGGTTAAAGAGGTCAAACATTTTAGGATATTTTGTCGTATAACAGAAGCAATTTTTGACAGAAGCATAAAATTCAAGTTAACAAATTTATTAAAAATAAATGTATCTGAGCATGTATTTGAGTGATTTTAGAAATTTCTCCTCAAGAAATTAAATGGATGGTCAGGAAGTATATTATATTTCACAAAATCTCAGCAATAAATTCAGATAGAAGCTGGAAATTCAACATAAAAAACTACTTACAAAAATTGCTAAATACATTAATACTTTAGTACTTTGATAATACTTAAGTTATTTTTTCTTTTAAGCTGACAAAAATGACCAGCGTAGCGGGCGAAGACTGCTAGTGATTGAATAGTTTTGAGGGTAATTTCCATGATGAATATTAATTTGAACTTTAACTATTCTTGCATCAAATTTACTTCTATGGAGATTTTTAATCAAAATACATCAATGAAGTTATCAGAAGAGTTATGATTAGATCAGTGTACAGCTATATTTTTGAAAAGAAAAATTTTAATTTTGGTTAAGGAACTAATATTGTAATTTTGGTAACATAATTGAGGTCTAGCTTTTATTAAATATTTAATTAATTTATAAGCTTTGACTGTTATCTAAGGAAATTTTGAATGGTATTTTGTATCATTTCTCTTTAATGTGGCAAAATATTTCACGTTAACAGAATCTTTAACAGCATTCAGATGTGACACAAATTTTATTTTACTATAGTTTCTAAATTTGAAAAAAGTAATGATATAATTATTTTAAAATAAACATTCCGCACTATTTATATATATATCTCCAGTTACATATTGCTATAAGAGTTTTGTCTTTGTAAATATACAATACAGAGTAGTCTTTCCCTACTACGATGAATTACCAGGGCGATATATCCATACACATTTTCTTGATAATATAAATATATTTAAATCGTATAGACTATGTAATAATAAACAATCGTAATACTAGACTAATAGTTAATTCATCTTCATTATTAATAATATAATTATTCTGACTTACCCAATATTTATTTTAAATTATTTCTAAGAAACTTAAAAATTGGCTTTATTTCTATTAACCTCCTTACCGCCGAAGAAAAGCGCATTTGTGATGTTGTTTTCTCTGTAATTTTTTAACCCGTCAGTAGTCGCGTGTCGGTCTTTTCGCCGCCCGTATAACTTATCTTCTCCTAACTTGTATCACATTACAAATACAACGGAGATCCACCAGGTAGCTGACTTTGAAGGTTTCTCGACCACCTTAGTGAAGTAAAAGGACACCTCTGATTTTCTTTCAGGTACATTTTTAGAAACAAAGTTGAAATTGGCGAAAAAGTCTATGGAACAATCACTAATGTCAGTTCATTTTTGCATTTTACAATTACTCCAGATCTCATAAATAAAATGCATAATTTGAGAAAACTGCAAATTTATATCTTTATTGAAATGTTATTTTCATATATTAGATGAAAAATATTTCTTATTTTACATTTTTTGTATGTGGGGGGCCAGCGGCGAAAAGACCGAGCGCGACTAATGACGTTATGAAAAAAGTTGCGACTACTCGCGGGTTAAAGCAAATAAAATATGTTTTTTCTAACATGATGTATTTATTTCCTTTTTTACGATTAGGTACATAAGAATTCAGAACATTAACCGTAAATTAATTTCTATAAAGTGGATTTTATCTGTAAAATGATAACAATTTAGATAATGCTTTTATTGTCGTGAAACCTGCTGCTTAGTAAATGGGTATATCAGGTGACGACGTTGAAAAGTTGAAGAGAAACTAGGAAAAGAAGACTATTAAATGTAATAATCATAGTAAAAATGACACTTCAAAATTTAGTAAGAAACTTATGTATAAAAAATAATTTGGTTTATTTATCTTCATTATACTTTTCTAGAACCATTACCAATTTTGTTTATATGATTTAAACCTACAGTAATCTAGAAAAATCACTATCTCAAAATTTTAATAGTAGGTAGGGGACAAGGGGTCACCTTTGAACACTCTAAATATTTTCCTTCAAATAAATTATTTAAAAAAAATGTAATGGCAATACATTACTGATGCTTCAAGGGATTAATTATACCAAACTGTACTATTTTCTAGGAACAGTGCTGTCAAAACAAGATATGTATTTTTCTTCCTCTTGAGTCTAAATTTAAGAAAATAAAGTTGTAAGATTTTTGTTTACAAACTTCTATTCCTAACATTTTACTTTATTGTATAATGCTTGAACAAAGATGTTAGCTTTAGTTTATAAGCTTTGTTTTATTCAAATTCTTCAGCCGAATTGAGTAAACCGTTGTGTCACAAATGACATGCATCGTTTAGTCGTAGTTTAATTTTTATTTATTCTTCTAGCTAAATTTCTAGGATTTTGTCTACGCGATTGTTAGTTTTAATTTATTTCCTTTAATTTGATATATTTTCCACTATGTTCGTTAATTCGTTCTTTTTTTGTTCTCCCGTACCTGCGATCGTAATTCGAGCTATTTTAAATTATTACGCAATAAATTGTTCTCAATTGCGTCGTCGCCTTGTTGGAGGAGGTTTTCCTCTCGCTTTTCTCGCGCGTTCGTCTGTAGGTGTGCCGTACTGACATCTTACTTGGCGGTCATTTATACCGCTCTCATTCGCGGGCGTGTTTTTTTTTTCGTCCGTTGGCGCTGTCCATCTCGCCAATTTTTTCGGCTGCGGTTTTCTCCGATCGGGGAGTCAGGCAGTAGCGTTCTGGTTTCTGAGATGTTGGTATGAGGCGCACCTGCCTCTATTTGTTTTTTTTTTTTCGTAGATATTTTTTTCAAAGAAAAACATTCTAAGTTTTATTACACTACTCATCAGCCATCATACGTCGCCTTTCCCCGTTTTATCAAAATAAATCTTCCTGTTTCCTGGAGCTAATAGCATTGTTGTGTTTTATTTCACGTAATGAGAATTCTTCTTACGGACTCCTTTTTTTTTATGTTCTCAAATACCGAAACCTTCAAGTAAGAATATTTTTTTCAATTATTCTTTACTTATTAGGAACAAGTTGAGAGTCAAATCGGCAAGTAGCGAAATTTTTTTGGTCGGAACCTGGAACTGACAATAACAAAAAAAGGAATTCAAAAAGGAATTTTTTCTTATAAAAAAATTGCAATGATTACTTTTCTCTTGACACACTACGAATTTTTTTTTGTTTAGAGAATGATATGCTATTCCGACAGATGGTGCCGTGTGACCATTTCGCATGCCGGTACACATTTTTTTTGGATGATATTAAAAGTTAACTTTTTCTTGTTCTATTTAAATAAGATAAAATGTGTGATACATCGTTATGGTATGATGTATTTGAAATAATTGAATAAGTAACGTGAAAGATGAATAAGATCAGATAAAATTTAGAACATATATATATTATAATTAATATATATCATTTTTTTTATCTGTTAATTTGTGAACTGTTTAGAAAACTATATGAAAATAAGTTGTATGAATAATAATTATTACTGAAATAATTGATCGTGTTTAAAACATATGTGCATAGTAGTATTTAATAACGAATAATTAAAAAAAAAGAAAAAAAAAGTGAATTTTTTTTTGGAAGTTGACTTTATATGTGTTCTTTTGTTATTCTATCATAAAAAAAAAGTAATTCACCAATCATGCCTCCAAGAAGAACTAAAACTAGAGCTAGGGCTGATGCCCAGAGTGATGTTGGCAGTAGTGTAACATCAAATTCAACCATGCCGACTCTAACACCCCACATTCCCCCCACTCAGTCACCGACTGTTAATAAAAAAATCTAATCTACCTAACTTTAAAATTCAACCGTTTGATGGCAACCCAGATGAACTTAATTTTTTTATTAATCAAATCAAAGATTTTGCACGCATTCAAAATTGGTCGGATGATGTCATTTTAGCATACACCACATCTCATTTAGGAGGAAAGGCGCGACAATTAATAGCGCAAAAGCTTGAGTTTAGCCCATTCGAATCTTCACATCACCTTTTTGAAGAACTTAAATCACATTTTACGCAAACTTCAGTGGCATCACACATCATGCAATATGAAAATTTACAAATGATGCCAGATGAATCAATAAGTAATCTTAGTCACAGATTAGAATTCTTAACCCACAAAATTTACAACAATCTAACTGATTCTCAAGCACTTGATCAAATCCTATTTGTAAAGTTTTTACAAATTATTCCCCCGAACTATCGGTTGCTCATTCTTCAAAATAACATTACAAGTTATAAACTGGCTCTAGAAAAGGCAAGATTAGCACAGGACTGTGAGATGCAGAATTCTGTATTATCAAATATGCCTGCAATCGAGGAAAAAGATAGTGTTTTAGCTTTAACGAAACAAGTAAACAGTTTACAGACATCAATAAATTTTGTGAGAAAACTAAAATCGATGAGCCCCAAAATGAACATACAAAAGATGAGTTCACAAACAATTCTCAACCTATCTTCAACTTTCGTAATAAGCGGACACATGACTTTCATGGCAGAAGAGGTAACTTTCGAAGAGATAACTTTAAACACAGTCGTGGAAATCGGCGCAACTTTCGCCATACATACCGAAATCACAACTTCCGTAACACGCAGACAACACAGTTAGAAAATGTTACATGCCAATTATGCTTATGTGTCGGGCACTCTGCCCGTGAATGCAGATCTCCATCCATAAATTCTCAGCCTTTTAACTACAATGCAACTCCTGCAATAACTCACCCAAACTACTAATCGAGTCTTTGGATACTGGAGAACAAAGTACTCGTATCACACACTCTCCAGAAAATCTGTTTCATAACATTCCAAATTCTAACATTAAGGAAGAAATAATAGCCAATGTAAACATTATGGCACCCTCCATTCCTGTTATCCAAGTTCAAATTGCCAATGAAACAGCTCCTTTCCTAATTGATACAGGAAGTTCCATTTCTCTTTTATGCAAAAGTTTTTTTGATGCAAACAAACACAAGTTTAAATATCGGGTACTATCCAGGAATATAAAAATATCCACTATCAATTCAGAGACTGAATTTAAAGGATGTGTAGAACTCTCTTTCAAGATTGGTACTATGCATTTTAGACATCCACTTTATCTTTTTACCTTAAGACCATCATCAAAGTTCACTGGCCTTTTAGGATTTGACTTCGTCAGAAAATTTAACGTAATAATCTTCCCCGAAACGGAAGTATGCAAAATTAAGGATGATTTTATATATTTTTCAAATAAGTCAACAAGTCAAAATTTCACTATATCGAACCATCTTGAAAACAAAATAAAAAGTAAAATAAAATCTCAAAAAAAAAACCCTCAGACGTTGATTTTAATAAGTTACTTAATGTACCACCATTTGTCCCGAAAGAAAAGGTCCCTATCATCATAACTCAAAATTTACCAGTGACACTTGTACAGAAAGTAACCCTTCAGCCATCAGAAGCTGCTTACATCAGGGTACGGACTTTCCTAGACAATTCCTTCATGAACAAAGATTTAATTTTGACTCCTGTAGACAAATACAAAGTAAATGTCCATGACTCTGTCCATTCATTTAAAACTCCAGCACAGGACTCTGGGGCGCTACTCCCTGAAAATGACAATTGTTACACTAACGAAGAACAATTTTATATTTTTTTAGACAACCAGTCTGAACATATCTTACATATTAACAAAAACACAACAATCGGCCAAATCAACCTAATTGAAGAAATTAAGCCCGCCTTCAAGGAAAAGTTGGAAATACCCGTTGATATGCCACCTCCTACATCAGAAGAATACATAAATTTAATCCAACCAGACCCTGAAGTCATTAAACAAAGAGAGATAGAATTTAACACTGCTGAATTAAACATTAATCATCTGAATAATGAAGAAAAAAAATTGCATAAAGTACTAAAAGAGAACTTTCAAGCATTTTCAGCTACACTAAAAACAATGGGACACTCGGATGTTATAAAGCCCCAAATTAATTTTAATAGTGAAAACCCAATTAAAGCATTACCTTTCCCTGTGCCACATGCATTGCAACAGGAAGCTCGTAGACAAATAAATGAAATGATAGAAGCCAATATCATCGAAAAGAATGTAGCATCATGGGCCTGTCCCATGTTACTAGTAAAAAAAAAAGTCTGATGGAGGTCCCCAAAAGTATAGAATGGCTCTAGACCTACGTGTAATCAATACCATCATAGACCACTCAAGCTATCCACTCCCTAAAATCCAAACACTCATCAACAATATCGCCAATTATCAATTTTTCACACTTCTAGACATGCCTTCTGCGTACCATCAGGTACACTTGCCGGAATGCTATCAAGATAAAGTTTGCTTTACAACCCCGTGGGGTACATATAGATGCAAACGGCTACCTTTCGGATTAAAAACCGCAGCCAGCATTTTTCAAGCAATGATTGATACCATTATTGAAGAAGTCAACTTACCGGGTATTTTCAGTTATCAGGACGATGTTATTGTCTGCAGTAATTCCTTCCAAGAAACTTTAGAAAAATTGACAAAATTTTTAGAGACATTCAAAAAATATAACTTAACATTAAATTTAAAGAAGTGTTCATTTCACAAAAAATCATGCAATTTTCTTGGTTTTCACATAGAAAATAACAGAATTTATCCTGTATCTACAAATATTATAAAAATTAATTTGTTCCCAGTTCCTAAATCAAAAAGACAACTGAAGAGTTTCCTTGGCCTATGTGGATTTTACAGACATTTGATACCGTCGTTCGCAGAGGTTGCGGAACCACTGGTCACTCTGACTTCACCGAAGAAAGTATTCGAATGGGGTAAAGAACAGGAAGAGGCCTTCCAAAAGTTACAACAGATTTTTTTTTGCAAACCTTTTCTACAGCAACCCAACTTCAATGAAACATTCTACCTTAATACAGATGCATCAAAATTTGCCATCAGTGCTGTAATTCTACAAAAACATGGAAATGATCTACTACCAATAGCTTACTTCTCTAAGGCCTTAAGAAAAGCAGAAACCAGATATCCACCTATACAGCTAGAGCTAATGGCTATAGCCAAAGGCTTGGCCGCATTTAAAAATATTCTATATGGTCGTCATTTTATTCTTTTAAGTGATAGCAAACCTTTAAAACATTACAAGAGAACCACATCCCCAGCAGATATTATCACTAGATGGCTACTTGAAATTAGTGAATATTCCTTTACCTTTTTGCACATTCCAGGTCGCATGAACATTTTAGCTGATTACCTTTCTAGAACACCCACAATACATAATTCCACTGACATAAGTTCAGACCCTCAATTAATTAACTCAAAAGAGATCCTGCCAGTTGTGGAAGATGTTAATACAATTGATAAAGATAATGTTAAGCAAGCTGCATACAGTCATGAAAATAATTTTAATTCTCCCCCACCTAAAGATGCATTTCTCGATATTTCTGAAGCCACACTACTTTATGAACAGCGTAAAGATACAGACCTTAAAAAAATAATTGATGATATCAATAGCAATGTCATTTCAAAGTTTAAAAACTACATAATTTGTGACAGATCCTCGTTACTTCTTTTTCATAATCCTACTCCTACAAATCAAGAAGTTATTCAATATAAAATTGTTGTACCCAAATCCTTAAGAGAAAAATGTATTAGGATCCATCATATGACACACTATGGAATTGACAAAACGTACAAAAATATTAGCAAGAAATTTTTCTGGAAGGGGTTACATTCAGATGTAGTAAATTATGTGAAATCTTGTACAAGATGTCTCACTAATAAACCACAAAGAATTCCTACAGCACCTTTTCAAAACACAATTATTCCAACACAACCAGGTCAACTTATCTCTCTCGATTTTGTGGGCCCTTTCAAAAATGGATTCTTTATAATGACAATAATAGATCATTTTTCTAAACACTTAAGGTTGTATCCTCTAAGAAATATAACTGCAATGAATGCTGTTCATGCCATGTTTGGCTACATAGTCACCTTTGGACGTCCTGAATTAATATTATCAGATAATGGAAAACAGTTTCAAGCTCATACTTTTGAAGAATTCCATAAAATGTTGGGTGTCAAGCTTCGTTACACAACTGTGGCCCACCCGGAAGCTAACTCCGCCTCTGAGCGTATCAACTTTTCAATAAAAGCAACAGTAAAAGCACTAATACAAGATGGGTATCATTTTAACACAGCAGTAAAAATTCATGAAGCTATGTATAACAGCACATACCATAACACAATTAAAATGTCTCCCAATAAAGTTCACTTTGGAAGAAACATCACCAATATTTTTGAAACATTTCACATAAACACATACAATAACCGATTTGATGTCCACCACGACTACTTCACTTTAATGCAAAATTTACAAGATCTGTACAAAAAAATATACAGCAATTTAATTGACTATCAAAAGCTACAGAATTCTAGACAGCACCCTAAAGCAAAACTTCGTCAGCCTCAAGTTGGTGATATCGTATTTCTACAAACAGCCGGAAAGTTCAAAAAGGTTCTTGACACTCCAATGAAAATCATCGAGAAATGCTCCAAAGTAATTTTTAAAATACAAAAAGCTGCAGATTCAGAAGGTAGAGTTCAAAAGGTACATATCAATAGGCTCATTACCCCTGAAAAAAGAAAACATTATCTCTGTTCAAAACCTGCCAATAAAGTACAACTACCTGCTCTAGACTCAAAAACTGTGCAACAAAGACTGAATAACAATGTAAACAATCACTTACCTCAGGTTGACCCATCAGACCATGCCACAACTCCAGAAGATCCAGCAGCAGTGAGGGTTCCTGCTGATGTGAATGCACCTGATGCCAGAATTTTGTTGACGTCTACAAAGAACACTCATATACCGGTCACCAATACATACAATCTAAGACAGACAGCAGCCAGACAAAGATTGAAATAGACCATTCTAATATACTTTCTGCACTTATAGGGACCATGAAAAATCTCTTTTGGTTGTCAGCGTCTGTCACTTCAGTGTTTATCCAGACTGTATGGCCCAGTATGTTACTACACCACACATCATATATTCTAACCTTTTTTTTCTTTTCCAGACTCACCTGAATGTGAAATTTGACTAGACTACATGATATAACATTTTTTTTTGTAAATGTTAATTTCCTCAGCTTAGGCTACAAAAGTAGGATGGAATGTTGTATCAACACTGTATGGTAATATTGCATGTGAAATTTTAGTGTTGTAATCCTTGTGTAACAATTTTCATCATTTTCTTTTTGTATACATATTTCTTTATCTCAATGTGTATTGAATGTATTTTCCCCCTTTTTTTTTGTTGTGATCACAACCCCCTTTTCTTTTTTTTCTTTTGTATAATGTTTATTCATTTATGGTACCATAATATATTTATTTATCCTTACATGTGCAACCATATTATGTTATGATGTTTCAAGATAACATTATCATGAGTATGTATTGATGAAACATAACTGTATAATGTATGTAATATTTTCAACAATGTATGTAATATTTTCATAGTACAATTTATGTAACTCAAGTTTGCATTGTATAAAATGTTTGCAAAATACCATGTGTATGTAGAAAGTTGCAGTTATTGGTGGATGTACCTTTTCCATACCGACATGATGTATGTCGATGATTGTCATCCCCTTGTACATACACGGTGATGGCTGTTTTGTTTTGTTTTTTCTTTTTTTTACCCCTTTTTGGGGGAGTATGTCACAAATGATATGCATCGTTTAGTCGTAGTTTAATTTTTATTTATTCTTCTAGCTAAATTTCTAGGATTTTGTCTACGCGATTGTTAGTTTTAATTTATTTCCTTTAATTTGATATATTTTCCACTATGTTCGTTAATTCGTTCTTTTTTTGTTCTCCCGTACCTGCGATCGTAATTCGAGCTATTTTAAATTATTACGCAATAAATTGTTCTCAATTGCGTCGTCGCCTTGTTGGAGGAGGTTTTCCTCTCGCTTTTCTCGCGCGTTCGTCTGTAGGTGTGCCGTACTGACATCTTACTTGGCGGTCATTTATACCGCTCTCATTCGCGGGCGTGTTTTTTTTTCGTCCGTTGGCGCTGTCTATCTCGCCAATTTTTTCGGCTGCGGTTTTCTCCGATCGGGGAGTCAGGCAGTAGCGTTCTGGTTTCTGAGATGTTGGTATGAGGCGCACCTGCCTCTATTTGTTTTTTTTTTTCGTAGATATTTTTTTCAAAGAAAAACATTCTAAGTTTTATTACACTACTCATCAGCCATCATACGTCGCCTTTCCCCGTTTTATCAAAATAAATCTTCCTGTTTCCTGGAGCTAATAGCATTGTTGTGTTTTATTTCACGTAATGAGAATTCTTCTTACGGACTCCTTTTTTTTTATGTTCTCAAATACCGAAACCTTCAAGTAAGAATATTTTTTTCAATTATTCTTTACTTATTAGGAACAAGTTGAGAATCAAATCGGCAAGTAGCGAAATTTTTTTGGTCGGAACCTGGAACTGACAATAACAAAAAAAGGAATTCAAAAAGGAATTTGTTCTTATAAAAAAATTGCAATGATTACTTTTCTCTTGACACACTACGAATTTTTTTTTGTTTAGAGAATGATATGCTATTCCGACACGTTGTAATGTTGAACTCCATGTGATGGGGCACCATTGAACAAAAAAGTTGGGGCACCACTGAACAGCGAAAAAGCACCGAATAAATTGGTGATAAATAATAATTGAAATAATTTAAAGAGAACGCTTAACACTATGAAGTAAACAATTGTTAATGTATCTAAATATTATAATTTCTGACTTTTTAATGTAAAAAAGAGGTTAATTAAGAATGTCAAAGAACATGGACTTATACTGCTAACAATTCCCTTTACTGCACAGATAGGTTCCAACCTCTATGTATGTATCAGTGATGGGAAGTTTCAAATCTAAATTCATTTATTGGATGATTGCAAATCCTGGATACAAAATAATGATTCATGATTTAGCAGGTTTTCAAACATTATTTCTCGTTTCCGTAAGGGATAAAACGGAATTATAGCAGGCCTCTTAAAAAATAGCGAATGAAACATTTTAATTTTCCAGAAGCATCAGATACCACATTGGTGTATTTCAAGGATATTGCAAAATTTTTTTCACAACTAAACACATCTGGAGGGACACTTTGTGTAATACGAACAATGCGTTTTAACCAAACTTAAATACATCAACTTTGATGTATTTAAATTTGGTAAAATAACAAAAAAAATTAGTAATTTTAACAAAATGTAATTATTTAATTTTATTCATATTATTTTACATTTCTGTAACATGTACAACTTTTTATAAAACTCTCAATATTTTTATATTTTGTTCCTTGGTTCAAAGGTGCCCTTGTTTTTACAAGGTAAACACCAAGGTAAACCTACATGGGGAAGGTATGAATAAAAATCTTTCAACTTTTTAAATCCTCACAACTTATTTGATTTCTTTAGAAAATGTTTAATTTATGGTTCATATGATGAAGAAATGCGTTGTTTTTATTATGTATTATTTAAAACTCAATAAATATAATTCAAGTAAGAAATATATTAATTTTCTAAAAAAAATTTCAAAGGTGCACCCCTCTCCCTTACATTCGATAGTATTCAATTTTCCAAAATGTAATATTCCTTGTTTACTGCTGCAGATATATCGAGAAAAAGGTCATTGATAAATCTATCCGAAAACTTGTAATTGAAACATTAATAGAAAACTTATAGTAATGCTTAATTAAATCTCTCTACAGACCTAATATTAATATATTTTGACCATAGTTCGAAAAACCCTAGATGCCAGGTGGCCTGAGCGACTAAAATATTCCTCTTAGGGACTACCATTTTTACCTACTTATTAATTTTACTAATAAACTTTACGTACTATAAATTTAAATAGATATCTATAAAGGATTTCATTCCTGAAAAAATAATTATTTTCAAATAAAAACCTCACAGATATTGTTACGTTATGAATATTTTTTCTGGTTCGGAATTAAAGAAATTAATTTTTATGATGTTTTAAGATTTCATTTTATATTTTGTTTCTATTACATTTTTACAATGCAAAAGTGGTATGATCTTAAATTTGTAATCTTTTGTTGATGTTTTCTATTTTATAATTAACTCGTTTACTGCAAAATGACAGCTATAGCTCAAAAATAGTCAAACACGGTTATGAGTAGACTGTGTTCTATTTCGCGGTAAAAGAATTAATATCAGAGAAAAAAAAATCTTCAGATGGCACCATAGAATTTTTCCTTGTGCCTAGGAATTTTTATCTTTTATCAGTCTCTATTTATGTTAACTGCAAATTACCAAATGAGTGAAAAAAGTCAGGTCCAAGATTCTAATTTAAACGTATTAGCTGAAATCGATAACGCTTTACCAACTGAGCGATCTAGAACGAATCTATAGGACCAATTTGCAACATTTATTATTTATTTGCGAATTGAATAATTGTTTTAAATAAAAAAATTAATTTATTTACGCACGAAGCAAAAGTTCCAACAATAACCTTCGATTTATTCTGTTCAGAGGATTCAGACCATTTGCTGTGATCTTTAATTGTTAGTCGGGTAAATTAATCAAGGGTCATTATCCCTCATGGACATGAGATGTGAGCTTAAAACTAGAAAGAAATGCATTTCTTTTTAAGTCCCATTGATTCATGTATTATTAGACGTGGATGACGCAAAGTCATATTTTACTAATAAACCAAGCTATACTCTTTCGATTTGCGGGCATCCAACAAAGTAATTTGGGGCACTGAATGTACTTGTCATCGCGGAAGTATATAAGTATGCTAAATAGTGATTTTCCAAGCATTAAAGTCGGTTATTGTCAGAGATATTAACCCTAAAAAACCGCGCGGCTTGAACATACATAACTACACGAGTGACATACTCTATTCACTATCAGCTTTAAAAATATAAATAACAATCATTAATGATATATTTGTGCAGTGCATTACTCATTAGTAATAGTAATATAATAAACGTCGAATTATTAAAAAAAAAAAAAAAAAAAAAAAAAAAAAAACCTAATTTAATTAGAATTAATCGCAAAAATACTGTGTGATCCACGACTAGCTGGCTGTATCAATATGCCACGCGTGTCCCCAAAGATTATTTAAAATTTTACCTAGTAAAACAGAACACAAATTAAAGCTTATTAAATTAAAAACCTCTTTTCGAAACGCGCTTATCGCAATGTCAGATACAAACTATGAACGCTTGTTTTGTATTACAATACTGTAAGGAATATTATTACGCTGAATTTAGTTTATGAAATATTAAATGAAGTTATCAGTGCAGTTACCAATTATTATATTTATTGTATAGAGAACCCTGTGTGAGCAAGTAACACTCATACTTATGTTTTTAAAATATAATTTAACGCCAGCGGAAAAAAGTATTGTTTAAGATTGCTATCATTTTAGCATTTTAGCATATAAGTGCCATCTTTTAAAATTAAACAATGCCTATTTAAAAAATTACTTTAAAAACTAATTAGATAAAAGAAATAAATCGTTAACTTAAATGACCTGAGATAAATAAAAATTCCAAACTTAATAAATAAATGAAATAAATTTTTTTATTTCATTTTAAAGGATTAATGGAAATTGTTTCTAATTTGTATAAATCGTTTTCTTAAATCTCTTCTTGCGTTCACATACCATTTACATAAAACTATTTTTAATTAAAGTTGAATTTCGAGAATAGAAAAATACCAACAGAGAATGTTGAGAAACATTCCAGCGAATATTTTAAAATGAAAATCTATTAAAATCATTACATTTTTATTCCGCTATAGTTTCATAAATTGAATCAATAACAATTGCTGAGTAATTCTCAATCTTGTTTAATTATACTTTATATGTACTGCTCATACAGAATACTGCAGAAGTACATAAACTGGTATATTTCTCATGAAAATGTTGAAACGCTTTAATTTTCAGTCAAATAAAAATATTATACTATTTTAATATAAAATAAACAAATTTATATTATATTTTTATTTTAGATAAATTTCCCTTTTGAATTACATTAATTAATATTTTATTTGCAGATGTTCTTTGGGTTTTTTTTTAAATATTTTAATTAAGAAATAAGATTTAGATAAAGTTTGAAAATTATACATTGGATTGGAATATTTTGAGTTATTTTCAATGCTAAAAATAAAATTCTTTGAAAAAACTGCTCACATACTTTAAAACCTATGTGAAGATGCCGATATATCTTTCATACTTCTCCTGTCGATTTAATTTGGATTATTTTTAAAGTTATAAAAATTCTCTTTTATCCTTCATCATCTATTTGCCCTATTCTTGAATCAATAGAATTTTTTATATAAAAGAGTATTATACATCACGGATCATTGAAAATTTTGAAGATTTCGAGAATTTTAAAATCATTCATATTAAAAAGGTCTTGAAGATAAAAATTTGTTTTCGATGCACTTATTCCATTTATTTAAAGTATATTGTAAATAACAACTGACAAGAGATTGTTATCAAAATTTCATATAGTTATTTTGATCCCCTTTTTATGCAACTTTTAGTATTTCAATTTAAAATGTTAAGTATTATTATCATATTCTATTTTTTTTTTGTTGTTGTTGTTTAGATACGAAAATATTATTGATACAAACGTTGAAAGTTAATATTTTTTTTTTGTAATCAAAACAATATTTTTATGTATTTAAAATCGTATTTTATGAAATATTTCAGTTAATAGCAAAGTACCCTTAAAACAACAAAGTACCTTTAAAGCATTGTATTTATTCTTCATCCTAAAGTATTTTTAGTGTAAATTTAATTGTTATGTTACTACTATTGTTTTGTTCTTGCCATCTCATATATGATCAGAAATATTTTTTATTGTAGGTTCGGTTTGCACTTTCATTTTTTTTTTCCAAAATTGAAGGTTGAGCATAGTAGTTAAATATTTAATACTCTGGTGAACAGAATCTATGTTTAATTAAAATCACAAAAAAGTACAAATGTTTCATAAAATATTATATGCAAATCAAATACTATAAAAATGAAAACTCGAATGCGTTTAGTGAATTATTACATTGGTGAATACAATTACATTATTACAATTATTACATTTAGTGAATAATTACATTGGAGATATTTCCAATGAAACACCAATATTTAAACAACATTGGCGCTTTATTGGCAATATTTCCATTAACACCAATATTGGTTGTAAATATTGGTTAAGTAAGGGCAAAATGTAAACACCCCAATATTGGAGCAATATTTCAAGTCAAAATTACGCCATTGTGCTAATATTGCTCTAAGATATATTGCCAGTATTGTCCCAATATTGTTTGGCTACTGGGGAATGATCTGGGCTAAGTATAGTATCATCCAATCAGCGTGCTTTTTTGAGCACTTTTTGAAAAACACTAGACAGCTTCAGATTAATTGGAATATGGCGATATATTTTTAAATCATCCTCATATTTATTACGTTCATTGCAATCAGTATACGCAACTTTAGACTAAATAGAAAATGGTGAAAAACACCGTAATCACTGGCAATAAATTCATAAATAAATTTAAAAACTTTGTAAAATCACCATAAAATGAAAAATTAATGATGACGAGCTAATAACGAGCTGTTATTGTTCTAGCTCGAAACTCGTCCTGCTTAATTTTTCGTTTCGTGGTGATTTTACAAAGTTTTTTAATTTATTTATAAATAAAAAATTAACGACTGTTTGTCCAAATATTGTGTTGTAACCCATTAGAACCTACAAATTCGATTTGAGCTTTAACTCCAAAATGGGAAAGAAAAGTTATGTCAAACAGTAACTTGATATAAAGAAAATAATAATAATAATAATTTCTGCGGAAACGCAACTAGACCCGATATTCTATTTTAAATCAACATGCAATATGACTCAATATCTTAACAAAATTCCATCGTAGACCGATCTGAGCACAATAAAATACGTTCCGCTATCTCTCAGCAAGATCCGAATCCAAAAATTCCATTTGGTGTCAATTCGAAATGCTACCGCATCACTATAAATCAGGAATTAGTCGGATGTCGCAATCTCAAATTTTCCCCAATTTTATACATATTAATATTTTCTGAAAAATTAAGCATAACAGCACTACCGCTTAGGTGATGTTTAAGAAAGTCTAATCACCAGTAATTATCTCAAGTTCTGACTGACATCAAAGGTTGACTATTGCGAAAATCGAAAAAGAAATAAAAAATAGAAGAGAAGCGTTACATGTCAAGCAATTTCCTTCAAAAACTAAACAGCACAAATTTATAACAGGGACTTTCTCAATCTAAAGTTTCAGCAAAATTCTTGCATTAGTTCTTGAGATAAAGCTGTGCGATAATTCCTCGTAGCAGCACCACCTTTTTAGCGATATATACTAACAAGTCATCAACACCATATTTTATCAAGGACTAAGCGAATACGAAGCTTCATGAATATCTGTTCATTGTTCTTGACATATATTTATTGCTGAAATCGTGAAAAGGCAGTATAGCAGTGCCACCTGTTAGAAGATTTACATCAAAAATGATTACAGTGATACTATGTGAGTTTAATAATTTGTTTACATGGATATTCAAAAGAATTCCATTGCAATATGGAATATAGGGAAAATAATGTGTAGCGTACTTGAATGACATTATGTTATTTCCAATGCATTGAATCTGACTTAAATTATTCAATTTCAATACAAGATGATTACGATAGAAAAGGGCCTTCATAACTTTGTCGTTCATTTGCTGGTACACAAAAACAAATCGGTTTCAGTGCTTTCTTTGAGTATTAATTGCTAGAAGTACGTTTAAAAATTTGCTAAGAGCTTTAAAATTTAATTTTGTAATATAAATTCTATATTTACTATACAGTGCTGCACAAAAGAATTCGCTTACAGATCTCTTTATTAGCGGAAATTGTTGAAAAGTAATTTTCAACAAAGATGCGTTTTTTAACTGAACTAAATTGTGACATGCAGTTAATAGATACATGTTTCTGTATCATACATAGAGATGCTCAAAAAATTCGCATAACTTTCCAATTCTAGAGGGAAGCAGCTAAATTGGGTTTTCAAAAATATACACAGTTCCCATATGATTGATATGGGAATAATATTTTAACATATTAAACAATGCAGTTTTGTTACATTATTCGGAATGTGTTCGAATTGTGTTTATATTTTGTGCTTGGTGAATGATTTTTATTTTTCTTTTAATATTATATAATGAAAAACGATATAAAACTTTAAACTATAGTTTAATGATTTCGAAACTCAATTTTCTACTAATAATTTTATAAAAATTATATTATACATTGATTAATTCTTATTTTAAAAAATAATTTTTAAACATTTTGTTTTAAATTTTTATTTTATGCGTTATAGTGTAAAAAAAATTTTCTACGCAATTCGTATGTTGTCGGTCCTTTCTTTAATGATCGCGATTTGGCACATCATTAAATCTATAGTGATTGCAAAAAATATGTGTTTAAAATCGATTAAAAAATCCATTTGTACACATAAAAAAAAAAAAAATCCCCCCAGGGGGATACCTTCTTTAGGTATTCACGGGCTTCACAACCCCGGGGCACCTGAGTGATCTTTCTCCTTTCCTTTTCCTCTTACTTCTCTGCTCTTCCTTTCCTCTTTGTTTCACTCTCGTTGTGGTTTCCTCTTCGGAGGTGAGAGCAATTCTGTTTGGGCCGATATCATCCTGTGTATCGACGCATGGAGAATTGTAAACCACCCACGTGTTGGCCGTGCGTGGCGACCCGTGTCCCTGGAAAGGGGGATCCTGGTAGTTGAGGGAAACCAACACACTGCTTTGGCCTCTGCTTCAGGTAGACGGGAGGTGCATTTGGTCCCGTATGCATCAACCGGCTGGTCAGCTGGCTTTTGTCACTGGCTTTAGGGATCAAGTGATCGAGCAACTACTAGTCATCTCGTTAAGGGTGGAGACTGACATAGGGTTGTCTTGTGACCGTATGGGCCCTGGTTAGCACTGGTGCACGAATGTGCATCCCCTTGTAGGGCTCGGGAGAGGGTGGTGCGGCCGGGGTCTGAATTTTATTTTTTTTTCTAATATGGATGGAAACACTTCTTTTCCTTCTACTTCTCTCCCTAGTGGAGAGCAACAAACTGTACTGTCTTTCTCATTTACTCGCTTTTTCATAGTGAAACGTACCGATAGTCATTCAGATTGCTCCTTTAAAAAAACCTCACCATTTCTTATAGCTAAAACCTTTCAGTCTGTCTTGGGAGACGGTCATTCTCTCAAAAAATTACAATCTGGCGATTTGCTGGTTGAAGTATCTACAACCAAACAATCACAATATCTCTCTAATTGTACTACAATAGGCACTTTTTCTGTTTCCGTACAAGCACATAGGACTTTAAATACAAGCCGCGGAGTAATATCAGAACCTGATCTTTTATACTCCACCAAAGATGAACCAGAACAGAAGACCAAAATGTAATAGATGTACGCCGTATCACCATCCGTAAAAACGAACAGATAATTCCCACTAAACATATTATTCTAACCTTCAATAGCACTACTCTACCACCTAGAATTAAAGCAGGATATCTAAACTGTAAAGTCAGACCCTATATACCAAATCCCACCCGCTGTTTTAAATGTCAGCGTTACGGTCATACTAAAACTAACTGTCATGGATCTCTCACCTGTGCACGTTGTGCAGAGGTCGGCCATGACAACACCTCATGTGAAAAATCCGAATGCTGCGTCAACTGTAAAGGAAATCATACTGCATATTCCCGCAAATGCCCTAACTGGAACCGTGAAAAAGAAATAGTCACTATAAAAATTACTCAGAATTTATCTTATCCTGATGCCCGTAAACAAGTTGAAAGTAGAACCCCATCTGTCGGAATTACCTACTCCAGATTACTCAAGAGGCAATCAACAGCCATAAGACACATGGCTACACAAACTGATGTCTCATATCCACACGATAAATCTACCGTAACACAATCAACCAACACACCATCCTCTTAACCAGCAAAAATAAATGACATAGAGAAGAAACATCAGAAATTAACAGCTTTATCTAGTAATTCATCTATATCCCAAACTAAAGCAAAAGCTGCCACGAATACCACCATACCACAGAAACCTGATATCACCAAAAAACAGAATCTAAAAAAACCTCCAATAAAAACGACAAAAAAGAAAAACTCAACTCCAGTCTCTCTGCAGTGGAAGACTGTGGGGAAGGGGAGGCAAAAATCGGGCATCAGTTCAGTTATAAAGAACATTAAAGATCCCAAACAGCTGAAGCATTACGCGGATGAAGTTATGGATGCCGAGTTGTGCTGCAGTGACTCGGATGGTGATGAAAATATTGTTTTCGAAGAATCTGTGCCTGACCAAACTGTCTCTCCAGAATCAGTACACTCTAAACTTCCCCAAATTCCACTCCCTCAAAATATAACTAGATCGACACCTTTGAAACCAAACCATAGATCTGAAGCTCCTGAAAATAAAACGAAAAAGAAAAAAACTGTAACACCTAAAATTGAAACAAACCAAAAACAGAAAAATAAAATAGATGAAACTCATATGGATGATGATGCTCTACACCTTCATCCTGAGCGGGATGAAGCTTTAGACGATGGAGATAGTAGCATGTCTACTACCTCCGAACATAATGACATAGATACATTTATCTAACATCCTCATTCATGACTAATATTATATCTTGGAACTGCCGCGGCTATCGCAACAAATATGATGAAATCCGTGATATTCTGTCAGACCATCAACCACTCTGCTTAGCTCTTCAGGAAACTCATTTTAAACCTAACGACAAAGCAAAAATACGCAACTATGCAACATACAGGAAAGATTTTACTGGTAGTGACAGAGCCACTGGCGGAGTGGCTCTCTTTATATCTCGCAGTGTACCACATTCACAAATTAATTTGAATACTTACTTACAAGCTGTTGCAATCCGTGCACATATAAATCGACTTATTACTATCTGTACTATTTATTTACCACCAAATCCGTCCATTCATTCAGCAGATCTTGATAATCTCATTCTCCAACTCCCCTCTCCTTTTACCATACTCGGTGATTTAAATGCTCATAGCCAACTATGGGGTAATTCTGACAATAACCAACGTGGTGATACAATTGAAAAACTTATTTCTGACAATGGCTTATGCCTTCTCAATAATGGTGATCACACGTATTTCCATGAACCAACTCGCACTTTTCATGCTATAGATCTCATTATTTGTTCCCCTTCCATTTATCCATTTTGGAACTTCTGGGTTTCCAATGACCTGCATGGTAGCGACCATTTCCCTATTTTTATCGCTCAGACTACTCCCCTCAAGGATTCTAACTACTGTTTTAAACGCTATATCTATGACAGGGCGAATTGGCCAACTTTCACAGACAATGCTAAAATAACAAGCGATATGATAGAGGGTAACATCGACGATGCGCTTGATAATATTACTCAATGTATTATCAATGCTGCTGATATTAGTATACCATTCTCACACTCTATGCAGTCACACTCTCGACACAGGAAGCCTTGGTGGAATGACGATTGTCAAAAGGCAAAGAAAATTCAGCAGAAGGCTTGGGGCATTTTTCGTCGCTACCCAAATTATAACAATTATCTAGCTTTTAAAAAAGCAAGGGCTGAAGCTAGAAGAGTGCGACGTAGAAGTCAGCGTGAATCCTGGATGCAGTATGTTTCCAACATAAACTCCAATACTTCCAGTAAAGTCATTTGGAAAAAGGTGAAAAGCTGTATGGGACTATATTCAGAAAATCACATCTCAATCTTAAATCATAATGGACAGACTATTGCTTCTCCCAAAAATATAGCTGAAACTATAGCAAGTACTCTGGCATCAAATTCTAAATCCGACTCATACCCTGAACCATTTTTATCCTACAAAAGACAAATGGAATCTACCAGCATAAATTTTAATTCTCGCCATTCCCATGACTATAATCTACCTTTTACTAAACAAGAACTCAAAAGCTGTTTACAAAATAGCCGTCCATCTGCTCCAGGACACGATGGCATCACCTACACCATGCTAAAATACCTCTCTAACGCCTCTCTTAATAACTTACTAATTTTTTATAATAGAATTTGGACTGAACACTTGTTTCCTAAAGCCTGGTACAAAGCTATTGTCATTCCTTTTCCTAAACCAGGTAAAGATTCCAGTGATCCAAACAACTACAGGCCAATCGCACTCTCTAGTAGCCTTTGCAAACTTTTAGAAAAAATGGTTAATTGTCGCTTGGTGCATGTTTTGGAATCTAATAATTCTCTTGCTTCCTTTCAAAGCGGATTTCGACGTGGTAGGTCCACTATTGATAACCTCATTCTTTTAGAGACTCATATTCGAAATGCTTTTTTAAAACGCAACCATCTGGTGACAGTCTTCTTTGACATGATGAAAGCCTATGACAAGACCTGGAGGTATGGCATCCTTCGTGATCTCTTTAACCTTAATTTCCGTGGTAACCTACCAATTTTTATTATGAACTTCCTCGCAGTTCGAATTTTTCAAGTTCGGGTTGGGAGGGTTCTTTCCAATTTCTATGTACAAGAAGAGGGTGTACCACAGGGCAGTGTTCTGAGTGTCACCCTCTTTGCTATCAAGATTAATGATATCCTGCTGCAATTGCCCCCAAGCGTTTAAGGTACACTTTATGTTGATGACTTTAAAATTTTATGCAAAGGACAAGATATGCGCTTTATCGAAAGACAATTGCAAATCGCTATAAACCGTATTATTCAATGGACCAATAAAAATGGTTTTATCATCTCCCAGGACAAAACTTCTTGTGTGCATTTCTGCAGACGTAGAGATCTGCATCCAGATCCTGAAGTTTTCATCGGTCCTAACCAAATTCCTGTTGTGGATGGCATTCGTTACCTCGGCCTTTATTTTGACAATAAACTGACTTTTTTACCACATGTTTTACAACTACGGACAAAATGTGAAAAACTGCTAAATTTAATAAAAGTACTATCAAATACTTCTTGGGGAGCAGACCGCACTTCGCTTCTTAAAATTTATCGTGCTGTTATTCGTTCAAAAATTGACTATGCTTGCCAGATCTACGGCTCTGCTCGTAATTATGTTCTTAAAAAACTTGACACTGTGCACCATAGCGCACTTCGTGTATGCTCTGGTGCATTCCGTACTTCTCCTGTTTTAAGTTTGTATGTTGACTGCAATGAGCCCTCTTTACATCATATTCGTGAAAACCTGTCATTAAATTTCTTTTACCGTGTTCTTTCACATCATGGTCATCCACTTCGTTCATACATTTTAAATACAGACAATGACATTCTATATCAGCATCGTCCATCATGCATTCCATCTTTTGGTGTCAGGATCAGACATACAATTGACAATAGCATTCTCAGCAATATTGAGGTGAGTCCATGTTCCTCACATGTGTTCCCTCCGTGGAAGCCTCCTAAGATTACCACTGTCCATCCATTTAAAGGATTCGATAAAAGGAATTTACCTCTTGTTGGTTTCCAACAATTATTTGCTATTCATCGAACAAAGTACAGTTCTTACACTGATATATACACAGATGGCTCCAAAAGAGGAGGTACAGTTGGATGTGGGGTTTTTTGTAATAACACTTCTCTGAGCTATCGTGTTCATCCATCCACTTCAATATTTGCTGCTGAATTGATTGCAATACACAGAGCAATGTTGCACATCTCTCATCATCGTGATAGATCCTTCATTATATATACTGACTCTAGTAGTTCTATTGAGGCCATTAAATCATTCAATAAGTATCCATTTGTCACCTCCATCCTTGAGCTTTATAATAATTTGACAACACGTGGCTATAGTATTTTATTCTGCTGGGTACCAGGACATATAGGTATTCCTGGAAATGAAAAAGCTGATGAAGCAGCAAAACATGCTCTTATTCCATTAAACTATAAAATTCCATTCTCAGACATCAAACTACTCATAAAATTTTTCATTTATAAAAAGTGGCAAGATAGTTGGAATCTGGAACACAATAATAAACTACACCATGTTAAACCTATCATCACAACCTGGCCTCCAAACTATCCAAGGAAAACAGATGTCATTCTTACTCTTCTGAGAATTGGACATTCCAGGATCACTCATAAACATCTTTTACTTCGAGAGGACGCACCTATGTGCCCACATTGTCATTTTGTTCAGTTAACCATTCATCATATTTTGACTGACTGTCCTGGTTTGCGACACTTATATAGAATTTATTTTAAGACTTCTTCTCCTAATTTGACAAACCTCATTGGGGATACACCTCATGGGGCACTCTTTACTTTTTTAAAACATGCCGGACTTTATTTTCAAATATAGTATCTTTTAGTTTGTTTACAAATTTCAATAATATATTCTTTGACATTTGGATGCAATTCCTACAATGACATTGTTTTTTTACTGATTTAGAAATAAAACTTTACCTTTCATGACTTTGACTACATCTGGATGGGATACCCCATCCAGATTGCTTTTTTTCAATATTTTCATTTTATTGCTTATTTTTGGCGCAGCATGTCCCTTAAGGGATTTTGCGCCATAAAACTCAACACAACCAACCAACCATAAAAAATAATTTGAATTAAACAGTAATATAAAAAGGATTAGATTAATTTTTAAACACGATTATTCACTTGGTAAATTAAATCATCGCTTATAAAAAGGATGTTTACATATTATTTAGAGCAGAAAGAGACGGTAATTAAAATATTACCTACGTATTTGACTTTATTTCTTTCTATATCCGAATGCGTGTATTGAAACATTGGAAAATGAATTCGTTACGAAATTTACAGAACATTATGGACACGCTGAAGGGATCAGCTACCGTTTGGAAGAACAAAATACATGGAAAGATGACCTCTGTATTAATTGTAGTCACTGCGTAGCTAATTATCTTTTAATTGTAAAATTGAAGGCACGTATTAAAAAGTATTTATTTTATAAAATAAAATTGTTTGATAAAGTATACACTTGTATGAAGTTTTTAAATTTATTTTTAAAGATAATACAATTTTTAAGAAATAATTATTCTTGAATGCATTGCGCGCATACTTTTTTTTTTTTGGGGGGGGGGAGGCTAAAATAAGTCAAGGTATTTTTAACGAGTGCGAATATAATGTGTATTCAAAATGACCTACATTGAATTAAATCAAACTTGTAGATTTTGGTATATATATATATATATATATATATATATAGCAAAATTTTCAAATCTGGTTTATTATTAGTAGTACAGTTACTTTTAATAGAAAGTTATCTTGTTTTCAGCAGTACTTTTACTACTACTTACATGTAGTAATGTTAGCATACGTTTGCTGTATGAATTCATTTATGTTTAGGCATTTAGTAGTAAAAGTAATTATTACTATTTGCTTAATTATCTCAGCGCCGTTTGAGATTCCTTTATTTCAAACATATATTTCATTCTTTAAATTTACAAAAAAGTTTCTTTCATGAAAGAGTCACGTGAAGTAAAGCGCAAAAAGTATCGGAAAGTTGTAGTATGAGTTAAATCGTATTATGATACAATATTTTCTAAACATCTCCAAAAACTCATCCTTAGCCTACACTGTAAAAAAAATTCAAGAGGTTACTAAAAATTTTTTAGTAAATTTGTATTCCACACAATTTTTTAGTAACCATTACAAAGTTTCTTTTGCAGGCGAAACAAGCATTTCTTTTGTAAACTGAACAAAAGAATTTTTTGTATAACTAACTTAAAAATTTTTAGTATGAGCTACCAAGCAAATTTTAGTAATAGCTCCAAAATTATTTTAATAACCATTACGTGGGCTCGAAGGGTAGGAGCTTCCTTCGAGCTGCATCCAGACTTCTGGAGCGGAAGATTTTCGGCAAAACCGTCACAGATGGCAGCACCAAACATTTCTATTGCTCCGTCAAAATATTCATAATCCCTTCATTAACGAGTACTTACACTGCATACATTCGGGATGTATTTGGCAGTGGCCAGTATCGAACCCGGAACCTTTTAGCTTGAAGTCCGTTACTATAACCACTATGCTATCAAGGCCACACCAAGTGAGTTTTAGTAATAGCTATTAAAAATATAAAATTTTTAATTCTTATTCGTTGGTAACTTTTTTCTAGTAATTCTTACAGATTTTCTTATAACCGACTAAGATTACTAAAAATTTTTTAGTAGTTACAAGGATCACTAAAGTTTTTTTTTAGTAGATCGACACTTTTTTTTACAGAGTATTGTTATGTGAATGTTAATTGATTAGTACCACTAAATAAAAACATTCATTATCTTCCAGACAACGAAATACTTGTTAAACATTAATTAATCTATTTGGATAGCTAGTGTAAATGTTATTAATGTAAAAAATATTTTTTTTCTTAAAAAAAAAATGGACTCGAAAGTGTTAAAAAGTTTGACATACATGGATTTTTTAAATACAAAGTAATCGAGAATTCTGAACTTCTTACTTGTTAAACATAATAATACGTCATTTAGAACATCAGTACATTTAATACATTAAATACATTTAGAGATAATTTCGTGGTACTCTCGGTAGTCACTTTTCCGAAATCGTGCGTACAATGATCAAAATCGCTGTTTTGAGAAAATTGACTCTAAGGATTAAATTACTCCTTGATCAAACTTGTGATTAAATTATATTTATTATATAAACAATTATATTTAAAGAATCATATTTATTTATAGGCATTTTTTAAAGAGATTTTGGAGCATTAAAGAGTACCTTATCCCTTAATGTAATAGAGGTTTACCGTCAATTCGAAGAGGGGAGATTAATAGTTACATATGATTGGAGAATTATAGTACAAATCTAAGCTCTTCTATAATAAAAATGTATATTAAAAATAAATATAAAAATTATATTTCTAATTAATATGTATTTCGATTAAACATTTTTTTTTTAAATTTGCTTAAAAATTTTAAACTTCTTACAGAAATGTATAAATTGTCTATAATTAGGTATGCATATTTAGTTTTTCTTTATAAATTGCTAATAAAATATCGTATTCATAGACAACATCTGTTTTTTGAATTTTACATAAATAATTAGTTTAATTACTAATTAAAATAGAATGGTAATGTAAATTTTGTTACTTTCTTTAATAATTAAAATTCCTATTAAAGATTTTTACAAAAAAATCAATAATATATATAATTTATTCCATATAGTTTTTTTTGGTTCAAATATATCTTTTAAATAAAAATGTTACCTTTTATGCTTATTTACATCCATCCAGATTTATTTTTTATCAATTTAAATACGCATATATATATATATTTTGGTATTATATAAGCGGATAAATTTGAAATTGACTTAAATATATTAACAGATTAGAAGATATAATTGAAATGTCTGTTACGTTTTAATGTTTATTATTAAATTCTATTAAATTGCATTATAAAAAGTCTTACTTTTTTCCTAATGAATTATTAATATAAAGTGTAAATAGCATCATTAATAATTTTAGATAACTCTTAATTTTTTTAGTAATATAAAGACATTGTTTTACACCATTAAAATCTATATTAATAACATATTAAATTGCTCTGTCTGTGGGATTACATTTTTTATGCCCTTCTTAATCAATCTGGCTGGAGCAAAAAAAATTATTAAAGGTCAAGAGTCAAAGTTACAAAAAATTCGTTTTTTCAAATATCTGTTAACCTTCGTACCCTGTTCAAATTTTACTCAATCTTGATAAAAATATTTCACATCAAAATTGTTATTTAAAACATTTTAACATATTTAATTGGCTTATATCTCCGAATCTGTTATTTAACTTTATTTATGAAAAAAGTTCCGGTTCGAATCGTATAATACAAATTATTGTTATGGGTCGATTAGACCCATTCATGGTAGGAAGGTTAAACATAAACAGTAACTTTATCGTAAACGTAGTTGTTATTAAAAATTGAATGTTATTATAAAAATTGAAATTTCCTCCTAAAAAGTGTTTACACTTTTAATAAATTTATCTTACCTGATCATTATTCATCTGCGAATTCTGTTTCTTGAGTTGCATTTCCTTTTTCTTCTTCTACCTCTGGATGCTGAACTCCTGTCCATTGCTCTGCAAAATCAGATGGATCTGGTATCTCTTCACTGGTGTCAGAAGCATCATCATCTGTTGTGTTTGTGGTAACATTTTAGCAAGACTGATCGTGACAGTTGCTACATATTGCTGAACAAACAAACCGATTTTTCGGCAACCGCAATTTAATTTGCAAACCTTTGTGCAGTTACAGAAAATGGTATGCAGCAATATTTCTGGGGCAAGCGAGAGAAGAGGTTTAATGGGTTCTATGTCATTATTGTTCAATTCCCATCCTCAGTTTTCGGGCTAAAGTTTATTACCTAACTATACTTGAACTAGGTAGTAAATTCTGTACAAATGTTGGCGAGCAGCACCAGATGTTGTTGGAAGACAGGATAACGGTGCGACTTTATTGTGCTGTGTACTCTTCGCAAAACTTAGATATCTATAGCTATGTATAGAATCAATGTCTTTAGGACCTCCGTATATCGCACGAAGAAAACGAATTAAATTAGCAATAATGATATCCGGAGAAGAGTCGATTTTCTTAAATGCTTCAGCAAAACATATTCAGTCATTACTTAAAATGTGAGGCTGACGATTAAGAATAGTTGCTGCTTCATACATCAATGTATCATTATACGCACTGTAAAAAAAAGTCTGCAAAGGTACTAAACCTTTTCTAGGAAACTGGGATTCCAAGAACTTTTCCTGTAACGGTAACAGCAAAAAATTTAAGTTTCAGAGTCGATTACATGGATATTTCCTGTTATCGTTACATGAAAAGTTCTTGGAATCCCAGTTTCCTAGAAAATGTTTAGTGCCTTCACTTTTTTTTTTTTTTTTTTTTTTTTTTTTTTTTTACAGTGCGATGAAAACAACCCAAAAGATGAAAATATCTGAATGAGACGTTTCGTCGTTTCCAAATCGTCGATGAATGAAATCTGAAAAATCTAATTGTAATCTTGAAGTGAATGATCTCGGGCGAATAGCAGCCATACTGCAGTGGCTGATAGTGGCACATATTAATTTTAAATGATCCGATTTATGTTGCTTTTTTTTAAAAATTATTTGCTCCAAAAAAATTTAAGGACTCCGGAATTTCACTATTGACATCTGACTGGGGGAGGGGGGTAATTCCTATTGTCGAAAGGTACGGATTGAATGTCTTCTCTAATATTTCTGCCGCAGCCTTCAGAATCCAAAATTGTTGCTCTCTTTCATTTCGATTTTTATTTTTGTGCCAAACTTTGTTCAACACATCATGTTGAGTATCAATAAAACAAATAATCGTTAAACTTCCCTTTTTTCTGTTATTATAATTTTATTAGCATATTTTATCTTCAATTTCCTTTTTATTGTTTTGTCATCCGGAGATGCTGTATTCTTGCAAGCATTTTTTACTTCTTGTAATCTAAGAATCTTTTTACAATCTATGAGATTACAATCTTGTAATCTAATAATCTACTTAATATTGCTATCAATCAATGTCTTCATACCATGTTCAACGACCACAGTTGGACTATCTGCTGAACTTTTATCACAAATGAAACAAATTTCCGACATTGTAAACAGCGTACAAAGACTAATACTTCGATATTTTTACATAAAGAAAGCTGAATAATCTCCTTACTAACAAACCGGAAGATAAAAATACGCGTCCTTTTGAAGGGGAACTGCATTTCTAAGAAAAATTATCGGACCACGTGACGGCACGTGCTTCTATTGCGCCACGGGAGGTGGTGGAGGGAAGCTGACCACAGCTTACTCGAGTGTATGGGATGAAGTATGCCCGTGTCTCGCAATTATATATTTAATTTTATTATGTCTACTTACATGTATTTCATTCAACAGCTAATAACATAAATTGAATTCAGAAAAAATTTAACTATTATCTAACATATGAATTTTTTTGAAATTTTTGATTTGTGCACATATTGCATTTGCAATATCTTACGAAGTAGGGGGCGGAAAGTGAGTAAAGACATTTTTCTTTGAAAATCCAAAGATATTCAATTTTTAAGACAACTATTTTACGATAAAACTTACCGTTTACCAGATATCTACAAAAAACTACTTATTTTATTTTTGACGTCTGACTTTAACCCGGGAGAACGCGCGCTTACCCAGGGTATGAATGGTTTTAACTTTGCCAACAATAAAATCAAATTATAACAGTCACTTTATTTAGACGGAGACAATTCTTACAAATTTTACGATAAAATAAGTTGAAGATTACTTTTAAAATATTAGTGGTTGCAATTATAAAAACCATACGAACACCGGGTCTTTTCGGCCCTGCGCGCGTCCTCCAGGGTTAAATAAATATATTTGCTCCATCCAGATCGACTAAGATTTATGGCATTTCATTCGAAATGATGTACTAAAGGTCTGCATAAATTTTCTGCTCTTCACTAATTTTGGCTATGTTTCCACTTTTTTTTCGCTTATTTTGACTGGACAATAATTTGAAGCTCGATTCGAGGTTAGCACAAGACTGCCAATCAAAAAGCTCCCTTGATATCTCAATAGCTGAGAGACGAAGCTAGCGTTTTGCAGAAGTGTGTTGTTGCAGATATTGTGTTTGCATTGAAAAACAGATGTCTTTATTTACTAGAGTGGATAAAAAATACACGGTAAAATTTTAATGATAGTTCAAAATTTTAAAAATACAATATTTAGAGATTTTAAAATTATGCATTCAAGGCTATTTTTGGAAGCTAATTAAAAACATGAAGAGAAAATATAAAGTTAAGAAAAACGATTCAGAAGTTTTTATTTTATTATTAAAAAACATTTATTTAAAAAAAAAACACATTTTAGAATAGACAATAAACACGAATTTGTTGAAAATCGGAAACGAATCAATGTATCGACTTGAAAGTCTTAAATTGTTTATAATAGCCCTTTGACCAATGTTTTATAATTTAATGTTTGCATCGCTTTCGGCACGCATATACTCTGGGCTTACAAATGGTTCACCAACTGAACATTACTATTTTTTTTGGTAGAATATCATTTTATATTTTTCTTGCTAATTGTCCCGAAATCGCCCTCGAAGGTTCGTTTTAAAAAAAATACTGTAGAAACCTACTGTGAAATTTTCTTTAAAAAAATATTGGTGTCCAGTTCGCGGACCATTTGGGAGCCCTGTATACTCCGAAATTCAAATTACGCATAATAGCATGTATTTTCAAAAAAAAATTCTTCCTTTTTTTTTTCTTTAAAAAATATTAATTTTCACAAAATGCAATGAAAGATATAAAATGATTCAAATTTGAGGTTCGGTTAAGGTTCATTCGTCACAGAACAGAGCAATGCCTGGCGAATCAGTTTAGTATTTAAATAAAACATAAAACTCAAATATAAATAGTCGAAAAAATATATATTCCATCTTTATTTAAAATAAATTTATTTACAAATGCGTGATAAATAGTATATATTTTTGTAAAAATTTTAATTTCATTTTTATAAAGAGAACTTTTTTATAAATTATGTGTGTTTTATACTTATTCAATTAGCTTCAATTGCATTTACCGGATATATTTTTAACAAATCGTTATTTTAAATTACTTTAGTTAGGAGAAGTAGTACGTTTTAAAACAAACGAAGAACTTTTTAACGGCTAATTTGTGTTGATTTATTATATTTATTTTCCAACTCTTTTGTTATTTATTTCAAACTCTTTGTTTAATTTTTCTTTAAAAACATCCATTAAATGTTTTGAAATTGTTTAATTTGATTCTTTTTTTTTAACGTAAAAGGGATTGTGTAATGATGCAAAAGACAAGCTACGGTTTATTTGACAACAATTGTTTTAGAATTAAAACTTTGAACGTTAACATTTTATTTGAGTTTATTGTTCATGCCACTTATAATTAGTAATATACATAATTCACTTAAAAAATATTGAAAAACAATATAGCGTGGTTGATTAATTAAAAGTTGAATTTAAAAAAGATTATTTAACTTTATGACATAATAATTTATAATTTTAGATCGTGTTGTAAAATCATGTATTTATAAAATACATGTACTTTTATACAAAAAGATTTACATAATAAAGAATGTGCCATATGAAATAATTATAGTCTGCAAAATTAAACTTTTGCACGCATTTTATTTTTAAAGCAAGTGTTTCACTTTTAAACAAATCGAAAATTAATGAATGTGAATATTACATTTTTTTTAATTAACTCTTACGTAAAAAGTTGTTATATATCATAAACAAATAAACACGTAAACAAAATATAATTTTACATTGTAAGTCAAATATACATTCAAGATTTATAAATTTTCATTTATGATTTCGAAATGATGTATAGTTACAATGTAGTGCTTAGAAAAAAAATATATTTTCGCTAATCATTTATGGCCAAAAATGAACTTTGTATAAAACTTACATATTCATGTAGTTAAAAAGTGTGTAAGTAAATGCATCTATAGCATCCTAATTTTTTTAAAAAGAAAATTACTTAACAATTTGTCAATTTTTTGTTTACAGAAAGCTCTTACAACAAAAGCACATTAAAATCAAAAAGTCATTTAGAGTGAAATAATAATATTTATGTTTAAAATATTTCTATGCAATGCCAGAAAACCTCCAAATAATTAAATAAAACTTAAAATTATGTCATTAAATGTAGATGGGAAAATATTTTAAATGTATGCGCCATATGGCTAAAGGTGACCGGTCACATGCGATTTTAAGCGGTTTATTACGTATCTAAAAAACATATAAGAGGAATTATCCTTAAACTCCAGGTGTATAAAAAAAATCGTAAAAGTCATCTATTTCCGCATTTTTTTCCGAACATAGAGGAACAGTGACTGTATGAAAAATAACTAATATCTTCTAGTTAGCCCTTTCAAAACTAATGTAGCAAAGCGCTCAAACAGTAGATTGTGATTAAATGGCTTACAATAAATAACTGTATCAATTTTAAGGAGAATAACATGCGTATTGGCAGACAAGTTAAGATTTTCATAAAAACAGTCAAAAATTTTGCCACGTTTTTTTTTCTTATAATTTTCAGAGTTTTTAATATTTATTTTAGTAGTTCTGCAAATTATAAGTTAAAAACTAGGCGAAATTTGAAACGGTTTTTATGAAAATCTTAACTTCTCTACGAATACATATGCTATTCTCATGAAAATAAACACATTTTATTACAATAAGCTACGTAATCACAATTTGCAGTTTCAATCCTTCTGCTACATTCCTTTTCTTAGGATTTTACAGAAGATATTCGCTAATTTTCAATTTGATGACAATCCCTGTCGGGTTTCGTGAAAAAATCCTCTCGGAAATATATGGCCTGTACTGTTATTTAAACAACTGTAGTTTCGGGATAATCCCTCATGTATTTTTCTCGATATGTAGCAAAACATCTGAGATTGCAAGTGACCAATCACTTTTAGCCATAAATTGCAATTATTTATTTAAGTTAATGAATATATAAACAAAATTAAAGCATAACTAATGTCGCCGTATATATAATAATCTGAACATTCCATAATGTTAAAATTAGATATCTGATGTGACTTGAGCTGCGAATAAAAGCAGGTAACTTAAAGATTAAGACAATACAGTTGAATAGTGTTTATACGAGGGAACAGATAAAAAGAGCAATTTGCATATTAATAAATATTCTTCATTTAAACTACATTAAGATACCTCATACTTACTGCGAGCTGTACAATCACGGTTAACGTAAAACGCCGTTCACTTTAATTTAAATTTCTGTTAATGGTAGTGTAGATTTAAAAAAAGAATCGTGCTTGTTAGTATAACGCCAACAGCGCGACCAATTTAGCAAATTTCCGTTTTAAAGTGCTATGATACGTAAAAATTTTAAGGAATAAAAATTGCCTGCGACTCGCTAGCTTCCCCGCAACTGCAAGTCACTATTTTCCTTTTCCAAATATTTCATATTTTGTTCACTGAAAAGCTTTTTTGTCGTCAAGTTTGAAGTTTGTTGTCGTCAATTGTATGTTATTACAGACATCCTTCGTTTCAGGCGTCAAAATAGCTCCAAAAAAGTAGATTTTTGCTTTCTCAGCAACTTTCTTCAGTCCGTATGAATCACTCGAAATTACAGGTAACTTTGACGTCTCGTACAATAGACATTTTATAATTTTATGTTTATTGTTTTTTATTGCTGGAATGAAAACAGAGAGTTCTTAAAAGAGTAATCACTGACAAAAATGATGATATTTTCAATAATCAAGTTGATTAGATTGTATGATCGGATGACATTAATTTGGGCTCATCGGAACCACAAGAATTCTTCTGATTATCCAGAGTTCGAATTATGAAAACTATAATAGGAAAACATGCTTAAAGGGAGAATATTAAAAAAATACTATAGAAGTAATTCCTTAGTAATCTAAGGAATTAATGTTATATTACTTTTTCCATTTATTTCAGCTGTTATCATTAAAATATGACTTAATAATAAATTTAAAAAAATATGTATACATAAACTAATTAAGAAATTAAAAGTAAGCACAATGGAAGAAGGGGGTCAAGTTTTCATTGCTGAACACACGCTGTGCTAAGAAAGCAGATATTAAATGCATGGGATTATACATTACTAGTTCAAAACAATTCTGAAAAAAAGTGAAAGAAAGGGAGTTATTTTAAGGATCTGAAGTCTGTGAGAAAATAAGGAAAAAACAAAAAATCGGAATTTTCTGTAGTTTGATTTAAACGAAGTCAAGAAAAATCTGCTTGAAATCTGCTTGAATAAATGATATTCTTGTAACTTTATTCTATCACTGAAAATTTCTAGACTTGTGTAGTTCGAGTTAAAATTATGTTTGTCAATTTTGGAAAAACAAGAGCCAACTGTATTTTCTTCTGTGCAGACATCATTAATTCCTTCTTCATTATTGCAACAGTATATTTCGTTCATGTCATATCAGACTTTAGCAGCTGTGAAAGTTTACTAGCATGTGAATAAACAATGACCATCAATGATAAGTTTTCGCAGGTGTACACTTTTTATATTTAATTATTTAGTATTATATTTAATTAATTTTAGAGTTTAAATTATTAGAGTAATTAATAATATTTATTTATGTAACTATGCCAGTGATGTAAAGATTGGTTTCAACTTCGAGAGTATTTGACTAACTTTTAACTCTGTGAATTTATGGAATCCTTGTTTTATTAGTGGATTTCAACTATGTATATTTTACGAAAATTAAATTTCCCCGCCTTAAGAAAATTATTCCATAATTTTTTTTAAAATTATTCTTCCTTCCTAGTATATTACATTATTCCCTTTCTTAGATAACATTCTATTCGTTCCGGTTATTTAAATCCGTTCTATTTAAAATGCGAATTTAAAATCGCGAAATCTCCTAAAAAAATTTCTTTCTAATAATTTGCTTCAATACATTTTTATACTCACTCTTAAGTGGCTGATATTTATTTTACTAATTTTATAAAATTTACCCTATTTCTTTTTTTACATTTTTTTTAAATTTTATAACGTAATTTTCGGAGTAATTTTGAATCGGACAATTCTCCTCAATTTAATGCCGCTTACAGTAAAGATTTGCTTGCACTGAAACTTTTGGCTTGCTTAAACTGAAGTTTTTGAAATGACTTTTTTATGCGCTTTAAAAGTTGCCCCACTGTGCTCTATGCTCATTGGTTTATTTATTCCTGCATTTTTTTAAAAGATTCCTACGTCTCGACAAATATTAAACGTGAAACATGTGCATTTGATGTTTTTAAAACTGTGTAACTGTGTAAAAGAATGTCACTGAAATAATCAAAAGAATTTCCAACACCTTTATAAAAGTGATTCTGTAAAATTTTGGTGGTAAAAAGTTTCTATCTCTTTTTTTTTAGAATTTTGGTGAATGTTTGACCCAGTTACATAGGTGAATGAAAGATAAACTCGGGATTTTTGTTTTATAATTTATTAATACAAGGTACAAAGCGTAAAATTACATATTATTTCTCTACATAATATCCTAATTTCAAAACACATATTGCCTAACAAATTAAAAGTTTTTTTTTTTTTTTTTTTTTTTTTTTTTTTTTAAATGCTGTCATTACAGAAAAAAGAAAGGTGTGCCTCCAGCCGATTGCCCAAGAAACATCCAGCAGCCGTGTAATCGCCGAATCGTTCACCCCCCTAATGTTTCTTTCAAAGGCTTAAATATGTGCTAATCACAATATTAACACAATATTAGCACAGTAAATTAATTCTGCACACAATTTTGAATGATACTAAAGTAAATGGAAATATGCCAAAGATATATTGAAAATCAATTAAACATATGACAAAAATTGCTCGCATTATTGCTTTCTACAAGATATCACAGTAATTGCTCGAGTCCACAATACTTCGCTCTGAAACTGACGGAATAAAAATCACATTAAAAAATGGCAATTTTTTCTTCAAATTTATTTATGCTTTTATTTGAAATAACAATATTATATGATTTTTTTAATTTTATTATTTTTTCATTCCTATGATTGGTAGAAGAGGGTTTGTGGCCAAAATAATAATTCGGAAGCGGTGATTCAAACGCAGAAAATAATTGTATTAAACCAAATAAAAAAAAATAACATTTTTATGCCTTATTTTCTTAATTTTTTACATTAATGCTTATAATATCTGATTGATATCTCAAGATTAATTTTGCAATTTTTAAAATTTAAAATTGTCTATTTCTGGCACAATTCCCCATACTGGCACAGTTACCGTAGTGAGGATTTCATGATTACACTTCAAAAAATATATTTTGAAAATGTAGGGGATGATTTGTTAGTTTTATAAATTTTTGAAATCATTTTGAAAGAAAGAGAATCTTTTTTTTACGCATAATGACGAAACATTTATTTATGAAATATATTAAAAATTGACAAATAAATAAATACAGTAAAAAATTAATAATATTCAAAACATTCATCATATAAATATTTTTCGTTTTATATTAAAAAGAATAAATGCACGCAAATATTGTACTCATAAAGTGTAGAAATAAATTATATTTCAAAATAATATAGATATACAATTACTGAACCTTTATTTAATAGCTGATAAGATTGTGTTTGTATATAGATGTGCGCTAATTGTGAATTTCCATGCATAAAATTATAGGGAAATATTTTCGAAGAAAAAAATAAAAATAAATGAATGTAAGATGAAGGTTTTTAGTATTCACATGGTTTTTTTTATTCCATCCGCATAATAAATAAAATAAGGACTACATTTAACATTTTTTAAATGAATACTAAAAAAACCTTAAGAGGGTAATTTTAATTAAAATTGGCTTCCAGTTTAACAAACTCACATTGTTAACATTGAACTATTTTTGTGCAAGAACATTAGGACAAATTCAAATGCTTTCCTACATTATTTTTATCTTTAATATTTACTTATCTTTAAGATATTTACATTTTATAAATGTTATAAGTTTGTACTTTTACTTTGAAACCTTACTACTGAATAAACTATAGTTTTTCTTACTTTAATAACGTATGAAAATTACCATATATGGCATAATCGATATTAATCAAGCGTTTAGTATAGTTTTAATAAATAAATTCAAAATACAAAATAAATTTCTTATTTAAAAAAAATAAGATCTATAGTATATTAATTTTGTTATATGGAATTAAATAACACTGCAATAAAAACATAAAACTTTTTTGTAGATCTGGCAGTTATAAGTAATTTAATTTAATAAATTTTTGTATACTGAGATTTTTCTAGGGAATTAACATGCACGGTCTATGGGGCCTTTATGGTATATTAATTTCTAAACTTTATGTGGTATAAGAAAAAACACGCTTTAATATATTATTAAAACATTTTTTTAATACACCAAAACTTTTTCTGTTGTGGAAGGAAGTTTTACTCATATGTAATTAACCAAAATGTTTGTATATTTCATTCGTTAATAAATAAAATGAGAACAATCGACTAGAATTTTATTTCAATTAGTATTATTTTTTTCATAGAATCGTACTAAAAAAAACGGAATTTTTAAAGCAAAGCGTATTACTTTTCTAAATCTGTCAATGTTAGTTACGAAATTAAATGCATATAATATGCAACTAATTATGATATTTAATTCCTTTATAAAATTTCATTTATAAATTAATAATTAACTGTCCTTACAAATGCTGCAAAAATCAGAGTATATCAAAAACCTTTTGACATATACATTTAAACGGATTACTTAAAGTGAACGAAAATTCACTGTAAAAAATGCTTTTTTTAAATTTATGTTAAATTATAATGAATATCAATGAATGTTATTAAATTCCAGTTCAAGAATGTAAAGAGTAAAATGAATTTCCATTTTCATTATAAAAGATGAAAAATTCAATTTCTATGAATTTCAAATCACTTAAGTAGCAACCTTATAATAACTTTCATTTATCAGTTTCTCTTTTAATTTGTCTGACTTTTCTCTCTTCTGTCTCAAAAAAGACTTGTGTAAATTTCACGAATTTAAAGAAAAACGATATTTTGGATTTGTTTTTAGATGGAGAGATTAAAATAATGAGATATTTGAAAACGATAAATTATGTCTTATGCAGTGCACAAAAGGTCTTTTTTTAATTTTTGATTTATTATAATTTAGGAAGATACTGATTTAATATTGTTAAATTTTTGTTAAAATATGAAAGTAAAGATAACCACTATATTTATAAAACTAAGTGTTGCAATTGTATTATTTTATTTTATTTTATTTATTTTATTTATTTTGTAATTTAGAATGTTGAATAAGGCATGTATATAAGTATAAATCTAAAACACATTAAAAATCGATAAACTTTAACAAAGGAATGTTGGATTTTTCTTTGATTCGTACAACATGGAAAGTAGACATATACACTGTGAAATTAAATTTGTAATTCTACAATTGTAAAGTTTCGCAAATCTGTACGCTTAATTAAATTCTATTTGCACACTGTACAAAAGAAGATATAAATATACAGAAATATGTAATTTTACAACAGAATTTTCTAAAATTGCAGTAATCTTACCAAATCTTTATTTGTAACCCAGAATTTAGTTACATAAAGAGTTCTAGGCATCGTAGTTACATAAAAAATTCTTAGTAACCTTACAGATTTACAGCACATATGTTACTTGATTTTTAGATGTTGCAGTTACGTAAAAAGTTTCACGAATCCCAGTTTCCTAGAAAAACTGTAATGACGTTACAAATTCCATTTTATGCAGTGTAATAGGTAAAGCAGCAATATAGGATACTGCAAAATAATAATCAGTGCATTAAAAAGGGGGAATTTATCTTAAACTTTTAAACTGACTTCTTTGATATGATATCACAAACTCAGTATCACAATAGCTCTGCTTCAAAATAATAATAATAATAATAGCAATTTAACAAATCACAACAGATATAGAAAATGATTATTTTTTAATGTTAAAATTTAAAACTTATGTATATATATATATATGTAATAAAAAAATTGCGCCATTTTGTTCTCTCTGAGCTTTTAATTCTAAATTTGTGGAACATATTTTTAATCTTAGTTTCGTAATGTATTAATATTTTAACAGCTAAAGTCCTTTTTCTTTTTTTTTTATTTAACTTATTAATAATCTATTGCTTGTTTCTCAAAAAGTGCGGGAAGCGATTTCGTAATATTTTTCCTTTATAGAATATTATCGAGATTTCAATTTTATTTTTATTGATCGTCTGCTCTGTGTTAATGCGCGGAGATGTTAGCAGGTTAGTCTATTTGCGAGGCATTATTGAGTTCCTACGGGAAGGCCACGGCTCTTATACCAATCACAGGTGATGATTTCTGACGCGTAGAATCGAAGTTAATCCTAATTGGATTTTTAATTTGCTGACGCAGTCTGAGGAGGGGCTAGTTTATCCGTGTGAGTGTTGGAGTTCATTGTAGGTTGTCAGAGCATTCAGAATGCATCTGCCTCTTGAACTTCTAGGTCGCCCATCTCATTTTTCCGATAATTTAGAATACCGAAATGACGTAACTTGTAGAGCGAATGTTGTAGTGATAGATGTGTGAAAGGGTGACAAGTGGAATAACTTATGGCTAATAAAATATGGAACTAAAAACTGATTTTCTTATTATTTTTATTGGAGAAACTCCTAAGGAACACAATTCCATGGCTTCCATCGTTGCTAAACCTATTTATTATTTCAAGTAAATCGACTTCTTATTACAGTAAAGATGTTATTCGACGAAAATCTATGTATTATTACAGCAAATCGTCATATTATTACAGTAAATCCGGCAGGATATATAATGAACCGGCGTTCGACTTTTGAATAAGAATTATCGAGCTTAACAACTACCAACTGAACCTTTGTCTGAGAATTGCTTCACAACGCTGCTTGTGCACGCGCCATTTTCGCCGAGCTTAAAACTAATTACTAGAATTTCTGCCTTTGTTTATTCTCACTTTAAACAAACATGAGTCATCAAAGTAATTCCACTGATGTTGAAAGAAATGCTGTCGATATAGAAATTTTTTTTTCTCAAAAAGTAATCTGAAGACACATTTTTCGTGCATTTCGAAGGATAAACTTTTCAGCTGTGCGATATCCCACAAAATGTTTTCTACTTAAATTAGCTTGAAACAACATCTTCATGTGCATACAAATGAGAAACCTTTCAGCTGTGAGATATGCAAAACAAAAGTTACAAAAGAACACATGCATGGAATAATATCAACATCATTGGGTTTTATTTATTTATTTATTTTCTATATATCAATGCAGCAATATTTTGATTAACTTTCGCGAGTTATTATTTTTTTTGTTTTTGAATAAAGTTTAGGAATTTAAACAAGTTCAACATCGAGGTGATTGTAAGTTAATTATTTTTATTTTATTTTGTATTGTGTATAAAAGATAATGTGATTTTTTTCTCCTTTTTAATTGTTGATTTTATCATAATATTACAGATATTTAAAAAAAATTGTTCTTAATTTATTAATTGAAATTTTCTGCTCATAGAAATTTTACTTAAGTTTAAAAGTACTCTTAGTACTAAAGAGGAAATTATTTGTGTTTTAAAAAATATTTGTTGTGTATTTCCTATGTTATTGAAACTGTGATATTTATTATTTTATTACTAATTTATTTATTATTTATTTATTCCACATGAATTCAAAGAAAGAGTTGATTTATTTATTTATTATTTTTATTGTTATTTATCGTAATCGAATTATAGCATTTAAATATTTTCCCGTATGAATTATCCCTCTTTTATGTTGTTAAGATCGGGATTTGTAAAGGAAGATAAAATGACTGAAAATAAACTTGATATTGTCCCTTTTGACTTTGAGTCCGGTATGAATATTTTTTCATGGTTCAAGCATTTCGATAAAGAATGTTCTGTAGAAAAAAAGATGATGAGTGCAAAAAACTTAACCTCTCGAATTACTTAAAATGTGAAGCTCTAAAGGTTTTTATTAATGATTGTTTGGATTGTGCTACTTATGATGAAATTGTTGAGATTTTAACAGAAAAATTTATCCAGATTAGAGTTCCAAAATTTTCTGAGTTTACCTCCTTAAAGTTAAATGATCTTAGCGATTTAGATTCTTATTTTAGAAAGAAAGTTGAGATTGGAAGACAACTTCAGCTTGGAGAAAATATAATTATTCAGGGATTAACTGATGGACTTAAGCCTGAGTATCAAAATTGTTTAATTGTAAACCCTCCTTCTAATACTCGTGAATGGTTTCGCATTGCTAACCAATTAGCAGCGATTCCAGCTTATACCCCTAATAACAACAATTGAAATTTTCAACAAACTAGACCGTTGCACAATCCCAATCCTCATCCTAGACATTGGACTCGACCCATTCCAAACAACCCAACACAAAATTTTAATCCTAGATTTTTCACTCCTAGAATGCCTACGTCGCATTATCAAAATAATTATCCAAATTGTCCGTGCAGAATATGTTTAAACAGAGGTACACAAAATGCTTATCATTGGGAGAGGAGTTGTATATTAAACACAAATTCATTACAAACTCAAATTCCTTCTCCTATACAACCACCCCCTACTAATAATGCCTGACAATTATTTATTTCTGGATATGTGGACAATAAGAAAGTGTGTTTTGTTGTAGACAGTGGTTCAACTGTCTCAATATTACCTCTCAAATTTGTTCGATATTTAAATGCTAAATTAAATAATGTTTTCCCTATTACTATTAGACAGGCACAAGGAACTCTTACAATTAATAAATCTTGTCGATTATGTATTAATTTTTTTAATATAAAGAGGTATGTTAATTTTTTAGTAAGTAAGATAGATTTGGACTATACTATTTTAGGTTTACTTGATTGTGCCAGATTTAAATTAAAAATTGATTGTGCAAAATGTCAGGTGCTTCAAGACAATATTACGTTAAACCAATTTGTCAGCATATCCAGTGATAATTTAGAATTGCTTCATTTTGATATTATAAAAAATGATACCACTGTGCAACCCGATTATGGAAATACCATAACTCCTCAATCCTTGCCGCGAACTAATAATGCTCATCAGTATAGTCTATCTCCCATAATCACTCCATATCCTTTCTAAACAGGTTTTGGAAAAATAGGTTTGGCTATTCAAACAGATGCTAGAGTCTTAAAACTATATTCATGATGTATGCAATCGAACATTAATCTTTAAATAATATAAAATCAAAATTTTTAAAACTTGGATAAATGGAAATTATAATCAAATGTAAAGTTTAAGTTAGTAGTTGCTGTTATTGTATGCTTGTATGCGAGCCGTTATCCTTCGCTTAATTTGAATGATAATATTCTTTCATAGTATTCTTTATCTGGATTTTAATTAGAACTACCAATACTAGAGATCACGTTATAGAAAAGAAAAACTATGTGATATGCAGCTTGCACTAAACGTCTAAATAAGCGCTACTCGACAAAAGTTTTATAAAACTATTTTTAATTGAATGCTTTTATCGAGAACTTTCAGAAATCTGATATTTTATTCATAATATCTACCGTATAAATATCAAGTCGTTGAGCTTCTAATTAAAATACGCGTATCAATAAAATATTCATGAATTCACGTTATTATAATGTAACAAAGTAAATCTGAGAACTCATTTCCATATCCCAGTGAGCAAGTATTTCCTAAGAAACTAACTTCAAAGCTATTCAAGTATAAGAACGCATTTGCTATACCATATTTCATTTGACATCAATTTCAAATCAATTTGCAAATAAATGCTACATTAATATTGATTTTTTTTTTTTTTTTTTGCATAAAAATATGTTGTTTGTCATCATTTTTTGTCTGTAGTATTTTATTTTTATAACACAAATTATATAATGCAACTTTCATTATTTTAAGTATAATACTTAATATAACCTAATATTATTCCCTAATATTATTCCCTTAATATAACCTAATATATAGAACCTAAATATTATTCTTAAATTTTATGTTAGATAATAAACAAAAATGTTTTATAAATGTGTTTCTGAATATAGTGTTCTTTAACAATGTAAATCAAAGCTGGTGATCATAGATTTAAAAACAAAATAGAAAATGGATTATGGAATGCAAATTTCAATATTTTTCAGTATATTGCTTTAAAATTAACACAGTAAATTTGACAGTGTATAGAGCCTAAACATTTTTGTTGGAATTTTCTGTTAAATAATAAAAACACTATTTTATAAATGTGTTTCTGAATACAGTGTCATTTTACAGCATATAACTGAACTGAAGATCGTAACAATAAGCAATGACAAACTATTATCAAGACAAACTATTTTTATACAGAAAACACAAATCATACAATTAAGCAATAATACATAATGACTAACTTGTATGAACCAAACCCGTATTTCCTTTCTTAAATAAATCAATTATTAAGATAATTAATCGAAATTTTCAGAAATTCTATTCCGCTATCTGAAAAATGCAATGAAGACAGGAAACTATCAGAAAAGTTTATTATTCATATGCAAACAAAGCTTGATCAAGACACGTAAAAGTTGCTAGCAGTGCATTGAGTTTCATCAAGCGAAGTACATTCTAAAAAAATATTTGAAAATTAGGAAAAATATTTGTAGGAGAATTATATTCCAAGAACTTTTTATGCAATGGCAACAATAAAAATTCATGTAATAGATATAGATTTGCAGTTTTAATCAAAAATTTTAAAAGGTTACTAACAAGGAAGGTCTCCATTGGGGGCATACTCAGAATTTTTTGAAAAAAATACGAATTAAACTACTCATGTAGTTAATAAAGGATCAGTGAAAATTAGCGGCGGAATTACATTTTTAGATATGTAAAAAAAATGAAATAGTTTGGAATAATTGGCGTGAAAAGCTGAAAGCGACGCGGGATTTGGCGAGCAGTGCATTTCCTCGCCAAAAGCTGACGATTTTAACGAATCTGAAAATTGATTTTAATTGACTTCACTGTCAAAAATCTGCAGCATTTACTGCAACGTCACTCCATTACTTTTATAGAATATCTCTCTTCTGACCAATGAGAATGCTCCATAGCACGGTGAATTGACCGTTTTCTATAAAAGCGGTGGAGTGACGCTGCGGAAAATGGTACAGATTTTTAGCGGTGTTGTAGCTTGTGCAACACTGTTAAAAATCTGCTGCATTTTGCTGCAACGCACTCCACCGCTTGTATATATAGTATCTCTATTCCAATCAATGAGAAAGCTCCATTTCACGGCCAAGTAACCGTTTTCTATACAAGCAAGGGAGTGCGTTGCAACAAAATGCAGCAGATTTTCAACAGTGTATTTCTCAATTTGGAACAATTTTTATCAATTTAAATTGTGCTTTAAATGATAAAATATTCATTTTGTTATAAGTACATATAAACGTATATGACAAAATTACACTTAAAGTAAAGTAAAAATGCAAAACTAAAATTACTTAAATTAAACTTAATTAAATAAATTGAACATAGTAAGTTTTTTCTTGAAAAAGTACTCGAAGCGTAAAAGCGTATTTTTCAAAATTTCGTTTTTTTCGCCAACCGGAGATAAATCGTCAAATAAACGAAATTTTTATTATTTTTTTACGGACGTTATAAGGAGGTTCCGCCGAAATTTTTTTTATAAACATATAAAACTATATGAGAAGAACATGCTGTAATTTTTTCAGATTTTTCTGAGTATGCCCGTATGGAGACCTTCCTTGTAAGATATGTTTTGAAAAATCGGATTTCCAGAACTTTTGAGGTAACAGTCACGAGGATTATAGATAAAATTTTAGTAAAATTACCAAAATTTTAGTAGATTTTTTTGTAAAGTTGCTAAGGTCTCTAGTTTTGCGTACAAGTTTTGTAGATTGACATAATTTTCCTGTACGGTATACATATAAAATTTTAGTAAGCATAATAGAATTCGGTAAATTTAGATTACTAAGGTTAAAGATTTTTTTACAGTGTATTCTGAATTTCCAGCATTTAACTCTTTGTACACTGACGGTACTTTTATGTTCCTTGAAAGAAATTTTCATGTACAATACATTTACTCAGTATATTAATAAAACTTTTTTTTTTCTTTCCACACATAATACTTCGTGCGATCAAATTTCGATAAAATAGAGAAAATAGAGAAAACTTTGAAGCTAAATACTCTTAAAAAGTGATAATTTTTTAAATGATTTTCATAGTTATTTCTCTTTTTTCTTTGGAAAAAGTTGTTTGAAATATTTTCAACTGCAAAAACGTTTCCATTTACAAAGAGGATCGTAATACATTTGAATACAGCCCTTTTATAACAATATATATAAAATTCGTTAATGAATAACCTTCGCGGGAAAATGAGGATTAAAAATATCAGTCGCAATCAATCACTCAGCTTAGAAAACTGAGACTCGTCTTCTTATGAGTAGCTAAGCCACCTATAGTAATTACATACACAGACAGTCATGTAAGTTAGTGCATGCTAATAATGATCATTTGAAAAAAATCAAATTTAAAAGAATGGAATAAGCTTAAAGAGTTCTAGAAACCTTCCGAACTATGATTTATCTGAAACTATTTAGTAAAGAAACTTGAAATTTGATGTATCTATTTACTAAAGGCATCAGAAGAAAATTTATTAATAAATTAAAAGTTTTAAAATTGCAGGAATTAAAAATTGCCGTATTTACTTTTGTATAACGCGCACTTTCCCCCCCCCCCAAAATTTTTCGCAAAAACCCTCGGTGCGCGTTATACGCAGGATATTTTTTTTTTTACTTCTTTATGTAGTCACACGATATACCTATAAATCAAGAAATGTATTCACAAAGAAATTAAAACTTAAATTTTACTGAATAGAAATATTCCACCTTGAATTTTTTTATAGAAAATTGTACAGTAGCATTATTTAAACGTTAGTAAGCAATCCTTATTGCCGTTGCTGATTTTATGTTACGGTAACAGCAAAAAACCATGCTATAGATACCAATTTTCACTACAAATAAAAAAAATTGGTAATACTAAAAAATTCTTAAGATTTTTTTTTTTTTTTTTTAAACTGGGAAATCTAGAACCTTTTATTTAACTGCGACCTAAGTTACAGATAAAATCTTAGTAAGATCAGTATAATTTTATTAGATTCATTTGTAAAGCTATAGATTTGTATAGATTAACAAAATTAGATTTGAAGATTTCTCTCCCCCCCCCCCCCCTCCGCTTCTCTCTGTCTCTTTCTTGTACAGAATTCGGATAAAAATTTAGCAAGAATACAGATTTCTGCAACTTTACATTTGCATAATTACATTTTTTTTAACAATGTAAACGATTTTAAGTAATTCATTCGCAAGTGACATTAACATATGACACTCACTCCCTACACGAAGTCTTAAAAAAAAGAATTTCGAGTTCTTTTCTGGCCTGATGTAACATTTGTTTTGATTTACTTTACTGATATTCATTTGATCATGCATTCTTTTGCATATGAAATTTATGGTGCACGTTATACGCGAGATATAAAAAATCACCATTTTTCATTATAAAATACTGGTTGCGCGTTATACACGCATGCGCGGTATACACGAGTAAATGAGGTAATAAAATTTTATTTGAATTTCTCTAATAAAGTTGTTAGGTAAGTTTGCGTAACACAAAGCCTAGCAATTGCCAAGATGTTTAAATACCTAAATTTTCACGACAACTAGTTTAAAGAAAATTGAAAACTTCAACTTAAGAAGGAAATGAATGTAAAACCTTCAAATTGTAATCGGTAATGCAGTTCATTCAAAATTTATTTTGGTTTTCTTATTTTGGCCAAATGCCGTGCAGAAATAAAATTCAGTTTAATTGTGATTTAATTTGTTTTTCTGGTTAATCCGAAGCGGTATGACTTACACTTCTAAAAATAGTCACATAAATATAACTTAGCATATTTAAAAAATTATTTGAGAAAAAAAAACGAAGAAACTACGCGTTTACACGTTAATAAATATGAAAGCACAAAAATTATTAATTTCATGATGATTTTAATTCCCTTTATTATTTACATTTGGCTTTAGATTGAAAATCTAAATTTTATTCATTATATATTAATTGTTACCATTGTGTATCACATTATGAATAGCAATAATTTGGGAAATGTTTATATTAAATAAAATGACATGATTTTAGCACACATTCTTACGTTTTTAAAAACTTTTTTTTTTCTTTTTTTTAATCACGGACACATAAAACTGAAACATTTTTTTTCAAATAAGGTACCCTGGGGTAATAACGCCACGTAAAGGTTCTACCAATTTTACGGCTTAGTTTTAGTTTGTATTTTTTAAACAAATATATGATTTGATACAGCAACTCATTGACTATCTATATAAAAAAAATAATTTAACAGATATGTATTCATAAAATGTAATGGCGTGATTTCTTGACCAATGCTATTTGGCGTTATTACCCACCTATATGGGTAATAACGCCATGCAAACAAAACTATGAAATAAGATGAAATAATTGCATGTAAATTGCCCAATTCTAAAAATACAAACTCTACAAATTTAGAGATTGACAAATTGCATTCTAATAAGCTATTGAAAATGTTCAATTTTTTGTGAAAGTGTAAGAAAAATAAAGGTGTGGGGTGTGGGGGGGGGGATGATGAGGCAAAAGAATATCAGACCGTGAGCTTCTTTTTGCTTAAAACGGACCGCTTAAATAGAATTATTAGAAACATTGCACAGTTTTAACTGTGTTTATTTGAATCAGTATTTAGGATGTAGCTCGGCCACTGTAGGGAATCAAAATTGGGTATTAATGCCAAGGATTGGCGTTATTACCCCGTTATAGTTATTGCGCTGTACATTTTAAATTACAAATTATCTCGAGAAGATATCCAAAATCTTCAACAACATTTTGAAAGTCCATGAAATGTACTACAAATTTATGTAATTAACAAACTATTTCCGGATAAAAAAAAATAGTCTTCACATTACAAAACGTATCTCGGAAGTTTTAGATCAAGCGTTAATTTTAGTTGCTTGTAAAAACAATAAGACCTAAAAATGAAACAAATTAACTTGAAGCTGTTTTTGTGATTTATATGACTCAAAACCCTTCTGCGCAGAGCACATGGGTGTCATTTACCAGATTATTTCATAATTATGCAAAATATTAGCATTTGGCGTTATTACCCCGCCTGGCGTTATTACCCCAGACCACTTTACTTATAAAGCTTATTATACTGTAACAAATTTTAGTGTGAGATATCTCATCATAAGTTATCGTTATAGAATATCATATTATCTGGAATGCTTAAAATATTTATATAATAATTAAGGTTCAAAATGTAGAATTTTATGGCTGAAGAAATATTGAATGGATTATGCTTGTCTTATGCCATTTTAAGATTAAAACGCAATGACATAATTTATTAATGTATTCCTTATTACGGAATACAGATTTTCCAGGTGAAATTATTAATCTTTTCAAGAAAGCTGACTCTTGCAATGAATGATGCATATGTATATTATTTAAATATCTTTATTAGAATGAGAGTAAAGATGTGAATGCATCACTTTTGTTTTGTATTATTACTTCTAAGTAAATTATTATTCACAACTAAATCTTTAGAAAAGAATTTGTCATAGTGGATACAGATATAAATAAGGGAATAAATGAAAATAAATAAATCTCTCTTTTTGTCTGTGTCTGCTTTCCAGTATACGAAATGCCCCTTGATTTATCTAACTTGTACCGCTATCAATAGGATATATAGTCAATTTTAAGTGATTTCTAATATTGTATGTTACATAATATTGTATGATTCATAATATTGTGTATTACTGCCAATTTCGTATTTTATATGTAACTCTATTATGATTTATTTACTTCATTGCTATCTTGATTCGCATGTAAATTAATAGAAAAATGTAGAATGTTATTTGCAACCATTTTTTTCTCTATACTTTTAAGGCTTTTCGTTATATCATACTTTTTCATGCCATATACACAAGCTTTTAAAGGTACTTTTAATATTTTTCAAATGTAATGTAGTATTTCTGATAGATACCTTTTATAGTATAAATATATTTTTAATGGATTATATTGAAATGTTATGTTCTAGGGAGGCTTATATTGCTACTTCCATGGAAGTATGGAAATCCGGTATCAATCTCATTGTTTCCTGTTGTTATAGTTCGCAGTCCGACACTAATCGGGAACAATGTTGAATTTCTTATTCTAGATACGATACATTATTAGCCTTTATTTTACGACTGTTTCTTTCTTTTATGATATGAAGTTTTAGTTTTATAAATTTCTCGAAACTCGTGATGTTTCACTATTGCGTCATCATGCTGAAAAAATTGACAATTTTCTAATGGGTTGTTTTGTATAAATACATACTTCACTGCTAAATTCTTCTTCGTAAGATAAGTATATATTTGTGTAGCTTCATAGCAGCATTTCTCTGTTTTAAAACTTTTTATTTTCAGGCTTATACTTGTGTTAAATGAAATTTCATTAAATGAATAAATGAATTTGTTGCCCAGAGTAATGGCTTTACTATACATAATACATTTAATTATGCTTTTAGTTGTAGTTAATAAAGTTAAGCTTTAAGTGTACTTTGACATATTTCTATATAGATGTGTTCACCAATCTCGAGATCACTTCTTTAAGTACTTGTGGCTTCTAGATGTAATTTAATGTTTAATCTTGCAAACCAGTATTAAGTGCAATTAGATAAAAACCTATTCAAAATTTTTGCTTTAGAAGGGTTTTTAAGCCCAAAACATTGTGATTATGGACAAAGATTAATTTGATACTTAAGTTCAGATTTCTCAAAACGGCGATTCTGCGCATTAACACGAAAGATTTTGGAAAAAGAATGGATAAATATAAACTGCAATTATAATCCTTTTAGATGTACAAAATTACTATCTTATGTGATTGTTATTTTTGACATGTGCCCGAAGGACATGATGATTTGATTACTAGAGCTGTACCCAGAGTGTTGGAAGTCATAGTACAGCAAAAGAAAGTGATTGGTAAAGCTGCCAATATGTAACGGCACCAAACAATTTCAAAAATATGCATTAAAATATTTAATTGCTATAAAGGATGTTAAATAATAATAAAAACATTAAAAGATCTTAATAATTTTTACATGTTTCGATTGAATTTACTCAATCATCATCAGAAAAAGAAAATACAAATAAACATAAAGATGGAAAATGACAATAAACTATTACAAATGAATTTTAAAAATATTTAAAAAATATATAAAATCACGCGCGTTATATTTTAATTATGTATCACGTTGCTTAATTTTTAAATTATTTAACAATTCAATCCAAATATTTGGGATTTGAAATGACAAGGAATCATTGCAGACCACTGAGCTTCTGGCATAAATTTCAATACTCTCTCTAATAAAAAAAAGTTGCAAATAAAAATCTGACCTATAAATTAATCTACTTTCATTAAACAAAATATCTATGTTTTCTATTTGATTTAGCCTAGATAATTCGGTTTTACCTCTATTAAATTTTATGTCTACAATGTGTTCTTTACGTCTTACTTTGAATTTTCTTTGAGTCATGCCAATATAATAATTCTTATAACCACCTTCTTTAAGAAATGGAATGATATAAACACCTGATCTGTCAAATTTATGAATGGGGTCAATTCTAGTTGTTAAAATAGATTTTAATTTTGGAGGGGGGTCTAGCAATTAAATTTAAATCAAACTTTTTTAATTGTGTTTTAGTAGACTCGAAGAAATTTGGATAATAATTTATAATAACCCTTTTCATGTTATTTTCATTGTCGTTTTTATTTTCAAAACTGCATTGTTTATTTTGTTAATAAACCTTTTAATTAATTTATTAACTATTTTAACTTGATATCCGTTGTTAATAGCTATTGTTTTAATTTTATCTAATTCATCATTTTAATTTTCAGTAGAACAAATTCTAAAAGCTCTGTTAATAAGGAATCTAAAGGTAGATAATTTATAAGAATATGGAGTGCAAGCATCAAAAGGTATAACATTTAATTCTACTGAAAATTTAAATGATGAATTAGATAAAATTAAAACAATTGCTATTAACACTGGATATCAAGTTAAAATAGTTAATAAATTAATTACAAAGTTTATTAACAAAATGAACAATGCAGTTTTTGAAAATAAAACCGACAATGAAAATAACATGAAAAGGGTTGTTATAAATTATTATCCAAATTTCTGCGAGTCTGCTAAAACACAATTAAAAAAGTTTGATTTAAATTTAATTGCTAGACTCCCTCCAAAATTAAAAACTATTTTAACAACCAGAATTGACCCCATTCATAAATTTGACAGATCAGGTGTTTATATCACTCCATTTCTTAAAGAAGGTGGTTATAAGAATTATTATATTGGCATGACTCAAAGAAAATTCAAAGTAAGACGTAAAGAACACATTGTAGACATAAAATTTAATAGAGGTAAAACCGCATTATCTAGGCTAAATCAAATAGAAAACATAGATATTTTGTTTAATGAAAGTAGATTAATTTATAGATTTGATTTTTATTTGCAACTTTTTTTTTATTAGAGAGAGTATTGAAATTTACGTCAGAAGCTCAATGGTCTGCAATGATTCATTGTCATTTCAAATCTCAAGTATTTAGATTGAATTGTTAAATAATTTAAAAATTAAGCAACGTGATACATAATTAAAATATAAAGCGCGTGATTTTTATTTTTTTTTAATATTTTTAAATTTAATTTGTAATAATTTATTGTCATTTTCCATCTTTGTGTTTATTTGTATTTTTTTTTCTGATGATGATTGAGTAAATTCAATCGAAACATGTAAAAATCATTAAGATCTTTTAATGTTTTTATTAGTATTTAACGTCTTTTATAGCAATTAAATATTTTAATGCATATTTTTGAAATGTTTTTAATGGACGTATATGAAAACTTATATTTATAATTAATGGCACAAACAATGCCCTATCTCAATTTCGACATGTCTCAGGAGGGGTGGGAAAGGTTTCTTGAGACCTATTGTAACTGTAAGAACGACCATATGACTTTCTGAACCATGTTGTTTAACGAGCGCGTAGATTGTGTACATTTGGTGGATCATTGGCATCGAACCTGAGACTTTTCAATTAAGAGTTCGGTGTTAAAACCACTAAGCTACCACGGCAACACTGATATAATTTTAAAAATATCACATATTTTTTAATTGAATATTTTGAGGATTTTATAGCAGGAGAAATGTGAACAACAATAAACAAATTTTTCATCTTTAGTCACTTGAGGCAAAAATGGGGGTAAGAGAAAAAATTGAAATACAAAATATCCTGGACGAACAAATATGATAATTTGAATTCATTTATTAAACAAATTATTTAAAGATAAAAAATGAAACTTTACATTCATTTAGCTCTTTTTGAGACTATTAACTATTAGAATATATCTCTTTTCATATGCTTTTTTAATTACATATCGAAAAAGATTTTAGGTGTGAACAGTTTCAAACTTAATTGCGCCACTTTTACTAGTAACTTGTCACTTTAAATGATAACTGGCTGATAATATCTTCCTATTTTTTTTATTGAGATTTTTTGCTGTTATATACAATTTTATTTCCTTTGTTTTCCATATTACACTTAATTAAACACTACTACTACGAGCTTTACAATAACCAAAATATGTCAAAAATACGTATGTTTTATTATAAATTATTATTTTTTAAATAATCGAACAATTGTAAAAGAATTATATTATCTGATTTTCCATAGATTCTAATTCAGAACATAAAAAGTAATATTGAAACTGCTAAGATTTCCCTAAATCATCTTTAAAGCTGTTTACTTAATGGATTATATTGCCGAGGAAAATCAGGCGAAAATTTACTTTTCAGAAATCGTATTAAAAGTTTACGTATCTGGATTACTTTGTATCCTTTAAGTTAACCTGAAATTGCCAATTAAGATTTTTTTAGTATTATGCATAAAAACTAAGAAAATCACAAATTGAAATACTGTTTACATTTTTCTGGATTACTTACTTTCGGTACTTGAGCACTTTTTCGTTTTTGTTAAATTTGCAGCAAATCCAATTCCCGTAACCGGTGGAATCAACTCAAACGTAATTCAGAATCGAAAAAGATTATCCCATCAATAAAATCCATAAAAAAATTAAATAAGAAAGTTTCCCCAAAACGGCTCTTTTAATGAAACCTTGGACACTTTAATTTCGAAATTAAAGTGGCCAAGACTTTATTATTTTTTTTAAATCTTTAAATAGACAGAAGAATCAGAAGATCAAATAGAAATTAAGCCTGTTGTCAACTGCTTTGTTCAAGAAGCGAAAATCGTTGCAAGCGATTGGGAATCTGCTCCTCTCTTCCACTTTTTCATCAATAAATTAACTAACGAGTTATAGTGTATTTTTAGGTAGCTTTCATTACAAAAAGTAAAAAGCTACCTATTGCAGCCGTCCAGGGGAAAGCACTTCCGGAAAATTTTGGTATATTTTCACCGATCATGACCCCCAGACCCCAAAACCACCCTTCGTTTATATGTTGACATATATATATATATATATATATATATATATATATATATATATATATATATATAACCATATATATATATATATATCTGATTTTTGTCATGCGATAACTAACGTATTTATGAACCGATTTGAATGAAACTTGGTATGTACATAGTACATACAAATGTCTCGACCGAGTTCGTTGGTCAGCATCATCCGCCATTTTGTTTCAAAATGGCGGCCATTTTAAATTTTTTAAAAAATTTAAAATTTAAAATTAAATGCGAAAAAATTAAAAGTTGAAAAATATTTTCCTTTTACGTGTTAGAACTTAAAACAAAGATTCCAGAACACTTTTTATTTTGTCTATATCTTAAAAAATGACTGAGTTATAGCACTTTGAATTTTTCTTATGGCTGACATTTTGAAACGATCTGATTTTTGTCACGTGATAACACGCGTATTTATGAACCAATTTCAATGAAACTTGGTATGTACATAGTACATACAAATGTCTCGACCGAGTTCGTTGGCCAGCATCATCCGCCATTTTGTTCCAAAATGGTGGCCATTTTAAAAATTTTAAAAATTTTAAAATTTAAAGTTAAATGCGAAAAAATCAAAATTTGAAAAATATTTTCCTTTTACGTGTTAGAACTTAAAACAACGATTCCAGAACACTTTTTATTTTGTCTATATCTTACAAAATGATTGAGTTTTAGCACTTTGAATTTTTCTAATGTCTGACATTTTGAAACGATCTGATTTTTGTCACGTGATAACACGCGTATTTATAAACCGATTTCAATGAAACTTGGTATGTACATAGTACATACAAATGTCTCGACCGAGTTCGTTGGCCAGCATCATCCACCATTTTATTTCAAAATGGTGGTCATTTTAGATTTTATAAAAAATTTAAAATTTAAAATTAAATGCGAAAAAATTAAAAATTGAAAAATATTTTTCTTTTACGTATTAGAACTTAAAACAACGATTCCAGAACATTTTTTATTTTGTTTATATCTTAAAAAATGACTGAGTTATAGCTTTTTGAATTTTGCTTATGGCTGACATTTTGAAACGGTCTGATCTGAACGATCCACAATGTTGCTTTGAAATGGCATACACTTTATGATATCATGGAATTTGGTGACTCTCTAAATCGCTTAAAATAAAACCAGGTTGAATAAAAGATGACTATTTTCTAAAAATTCCTATTAATATTCAGTCTTGACAAAAACTAGTTTCAATCTTATAAAATCACTAATTTTATAAGATTATTTCCGCTAATTTGAGCTTAGTATTTTTGAACAATGTAACTTACCTTAAAATAAATAAATAAATTTATAAGTATATGAAAGCTACCTCTTCCTCCCGGCATTGCCGGAAGGACTTTTATAACGTGAAAACGTCTTTTCTATCTGAGTTTGATAGATTTTTCTTTTCTCGTGCAAAAAAATCGGTTTAAAACGTCCATTTTGACGCTAATTTTTAAAATCTCTATTGCGTATGCAATAAAACGAGATAATTAGTGCGATTGTATAGTTTTTTAACAACAAAATCTCCTAATTTCATCTATTTCCGAGCAAACATAAAATAAATTTAAGTCATAAAGTTGCCCTTTTTGATTTGAAAACAACTTTAATAAAGTAATTAAAGTTTTTTTCGCATTTTTGCTTCTTTTGAAAGTTAAAAAAATATTTATTTATAATTATTATTTAATCATTATTTAATAATTATATAATATAATTATAATTATAGTATTATAATAGCAGTATGAGTTATAATTATAATTATTTATAATTATAATTATAATAATATAATTACTATTTAATAATCAATTATTTATAATATTTATTTATTATTTATTTATTCACGTTATTATAAAAAATTATTTTTCATTTAATAGAAACTGTAAAATGCCTTATTTAGCATATTAAACAATCTGAATCCATTTGAATGTAAATTACCGATGAATATAATACATCTATATTGATTTCGTTTAAAAAAATTTTAATTTTAGTTCAATTTACTTTCTTAAATCCTATTTTTTTCTCCAACATTTTCGCATTTTATAAAATATATCTTTGAAGAAAAATTTATGGCCTTAAATCGACCGTTTTCTCCGAGTTCCATCAACTTTTATGATTGAAATGGCCGTTCTCACACTTCCTAAAAAGCGTTTTATGACTGCCGTTTTTAAACTGCATCAAGTTTAAGATAGAAAACTCAACTTTGCACCAGTATTTTTAACTTTTATTAGTTGTTATATGATTTGCAGTTTTGAAATAATTAATGTTAATAGTAAAATCCCCCAAAAAAAATTTCAAACAAAATTGTTTACATCTGCATGTTTAAATAATAATAATAATAATAAACATATTAAAATATTTCCTTCAAATATTTTTACTTTTAAAAATCCTGTCTGAATACAAAAGTTCTTAATTTTAATATTCATGTAACCAGTATTAAAAATAAAATGAATATTGCACTCTTAACTGATGGCCTTGAACTCACAGGATGTCATTGAACTCACATACTAACATCATATTACAGCCTTTTTTTGTTCAAGGATTAAGGACATAGAAAAACAAATTAAGAAAGGGATTAGCGGCCCCATTTCTTCCCCTTTATAAAACATTCAGAACACGAACCTGTTCAGAGATAATCTTATTAGGAAGTATATATATCCAAATATTAAAGAAAATCGGATAATTCCGCATCCAAGCAAATTTATCTATTTTAAGGGGGGGGGGTTAAACTATCATTCCCTCATATATACTTTAAAAAAATCCCTAACATAAATAAATAAATGAAGCGGTTTATTAGAATAAGCTTACGTCTAAAATTTGAAGCAAATCGGTAATTGTGCGTGAAAAAACCATATATCTAAATTAAGGGAGGATTAACCCCATTACCCTTTTATGCTTAAACAATGAACACCAAAAACTAATTATGCAGGTGCCTCATTAGATTGATCTTTACCTAATTATGAAATGAAATCTGATAATTATGGAGGAAAAACCCATTTATCTAAATTAGGCGGGGTGATAATCACCACCTCCGCTTTTATAGTTATCCAATGACTTTCCAAAAAATTATCAGGGAAACGTCTTATCAGAATAAACTTATATCCAAAATTTCGAGCAAATTGAATATTTTTATCGCGAATTATCGCATTACGTACCTACATTTATACATATGTATCGGCCGGAGCGTAAGATTTCAGACTTTAATAGCCTCTGAGCTAAAAATCTATTGATTTTCTATGAATTTTTCTTTAATGTCTTTATATTTTTGAAATTTGAAATATATATAAGGAAGGCTAGGCAACAGCTTAAATGAAAATAGCGTTTTCTGATAACTGGGCTAATTTCTATAAACAAAAACTAGTAAATATAGTAAATAGAACTTTTTTTTACTCATGGTAATTATTAGCTTACAGGTATTCAAGATTCATAGCTTACGTACCCGTCCTTTCTCTATGTATGTACGTGTGTATATATGTAACGCGATAAACCATGATTGCTTCCCAGATTACTTTTGGGAGTTCATTTCATAAATATTTGGGGGGCACGGACTCCTAATCCCCCTTAATTTATACAAAAGGGTTTTTCATGCATAATTATCACATTTCATTCAAATTTTAGATGTAGTATCATTCTGAGGAGGCACCTCCAAAATTAGTTTTGGGAGTTCAATGGATGTGTATAAGGGAAATGGAGAGGAAAACGGGGCTAACATCCCCTTAATTTAGATAAATAGGTTTTTCAAACAGAATTATCAGATTTCATTCAAATATTAGATGTAGGATAATTCTAATGAGGCGCACCAGGATTAATTAGGGAGTTCCTTGGTTACGTAAATAGGGAACGGAGGGTAAACGCATCCCTTAATTTAGATAAATGGATTTTTCATGCTGAATTATCATATTTCATTCAAATTTTAGATGAAAATAAAATTCACTTCTCATGGTGATTGGGACAGAAAACATGTTATTGAAACTACTAAATAGCAAATAAATAAACACTACATACCAAACTTTTAGAAATATGATTGATTGATTTTGCGAAAAATATATCAATGAACAAAGAATCAAACAAAGAATATATCAATTATTATTTATTGCATCATGATTGTAAAATATATTTTCAACGATATAAACTGCTTTGCATATTTTTTTTTACTTTATTTACTCCAATAAAATAAAAATTTTAATATCATTTTGCATATCTATGTCCAAACTACACGTGTGTATTCTGCAAACGACATCGGTTACCGATTCCTAATACTCGAATCTTGGGTTTAAAAAAATTATGTCAAATTTTGATTTCTAGTCTTATTTTATTTATTCAACAAAGTATTTCATATAACATTATTATGCAACAGTATTTCTCTCATAAAATTTAAACAAAAAATATTAAATGAGATTTCAAATATGCTTTATTTATTATTAAAATATCATACCCCGATATTTCCTGCTATAAATTGTTTGATTTTATTTAGTTATATCAAGATTTATTATGAGTTAAAAAAATACAATGACGTAAAAAAAATAAAATGCACACTTATGATTAATATTAAATTTACAAGCATAGATAAAATACCTATTTAAAATGCATAAATTTAATTTTAAATGTTGTCTTTTAAAAATAAAATAGTTCATTATATATTATTTAAATTTCTTTGTTTTATTTAAACTTGTATACTAATTTTAAATAAATGCACACAAAATGTTATTATATTTAGTCTTTAAATGATAAAATAATGTTATCATGCAAAAAAAAAAAAAAAAAAAAAAAAAAAAAAAAATAAATAAAAGTTTACTTTGACTTATATAGTAGAAAACACAACAAAATTCAATATAAGCAAACCAAGAGAGGTAACTGTGTTAAAATAACATTTGATTTAATTTTTAAATTTCATTTATCAGTTATCCATAGATGATGTAACACTTGTTTCTTTAAATTTTACCCCCTTTCTCCCGCGTTTTTCACAAAATGTAACATTTCACCATCTCTCCCTTGTTATATGTCACGCTGTATTGCGTATACCTTCTGTTTAGAAACAAAGCCACTACGTGTTTTAATGACATTTGTGAGCATAGCAATTAAAATGATTCGTGTATTTATTTTATATGAAATAATATTAAGTTTTAAAAAATCATAAATAATATACGATAGTCATAAAAGATTAATATGAAAATTAATTGAAAAATTTGGAATTCGAAAGAGAATTTATTATTTTTTGCTTTAAATTTTATGTTTACTTTTTTGAACTCCAAATATAATTTATAATTTCAAAATAACTTTAATCTGCTGTTTTTTATGCATTTATTTTAACCGAAACGTGTGATGTCACATTTCTCCTTTCCACTCCCACCCACTTATCACAAACTGTAACAATTTTTCGAATCCCACCCCCCTCAGAATGCGTGACATTATTTGTGGATGACCTTATAGCAGAATCATGACTAATATTTAATGTATGCATTAAATTATAACCAACTTTAGTGAAATCACTATTTAAAATCCGAATATTAACATCTTTTGGTGAAAAATAATTTTGAAAACTTAACAATATTATGGTCAGTTTCTTGAATATTGTCACAGAGCACACGTTAATGAAAATTTTGAAAACTATCAATTAAATCACCTACTTGAAATGGGATTTTCTTGAATTAAGAATCTTTCCAAATAGTTACTCACTCTAAGTGACAATTATCAATCATTTGAGCTTAAAAATAAAATCATCATTAATTTTTGCTTTATCAATAAATGTGAAGGGACTACAATAAAACTATCATAAAAAGTAAAAATTAAGGCCACTTGATTGAATTTCACTTCGAAATTTCTTCGTAACTTTTTCCCTGTCAATTGCAAGAATATATCAAAACTCTTTAATGAAAATGACAGAAACCTTTTAATTGAATTATTTTACACACAAAGTCTTGGAACAGAAATACTTTAACTCGTTATAGGATGAAACAATTATTAATACACTGAGTTTAACAATAATATCAATAATAAATGTTGCGATATGTATTAAATGTGAAAACGAAAATCCGCCTAAAAAATCAGCTAATTATCTGCTCTTGATTGAATTTAAAGGAAATAAATACGTTAATAAAATTATCAGAAAACTTTTAATTGAATTTTATTGAAAACGTTTTTGAATTGAAATAAATTGAGACAGTTACTATCACTTGGAACATTTTTAAATCCTGCTATCTTATAATTAAGTTTACTATTATTTTTACCAATATGCATTAAATGTGATCACACTCTAGCGAATTAAATATAATAAAACATGAAAATTGACTGCTGATAAAAAGCTTCCCAATATGGTAATTAACAGTTTTTATGTGTACTTTTGTAAATATCTTGAAGGAAAAAAATTAATGAAAATGTTAAAAAAAGCTTTTAATTGAATTTCTATAAAGCGAGCGTCTTAGAGCAGAACGTTCTAAAACAAGTACTCTTGATACAGAACAATTATAAATTGTTTTAATATATAAACAAGATTGCTATTATTTTTACCAATATGTGTTAAGTGCCAGTCACTCTAGCAAAATAACTATATAAAAAATAAATATTGACTGATCTTAAAAGATCTTTAGTTTGAAAATTGCACTTTCTCATGGCCACTTGTATAAATATGTAAAGAGGTAATACGTTAAAGACACTATCAAAAAACATTACAGCGAACGCTCTAAAATCGAACGTTTTTAAATATTTTCTCTTTCTACAGAATAGTTATAAATCGTTTAAGCTTATAAATATCTTAATCATCAGTTCTATTAGTCATATGTATTAAGTCTGTAACATTCTAAGGAAATCATTTAGTAAAACAGGAATATTGACTGATCATAAACGCTTTTGAGTATGAAAATTAAATGTTTTGATGGCAATAATGTACTACCTCTGACAATAAAGTTCGGTGAATGAATTCAGAACGACCGATCTGGTAACACTGGGGAAACAAAACGCTGCACCTGCATAGAAGCAAGTGTAGACCATCTTCCACCACCATTGTTTAGTTGAGCGTCGTTTATGTTCTGTGTAAGACGTGCTTTACTAAGTGCTTGTTCTGTGTGTTGGCTCTTAATTGAGAACAGGAAAATGAACGAATAAAAGATCAGTTTAAATTTTGGTTTTAAGCTTTGCAAGACACCGAAAGAAATTAATGAGGGATGGTGCAAATTGAAACTAGCGTCTATACCCCTCCCTAAACTTTGGCTCCTATCATAAATGCACCCAAGAAAATCCCCATGCTGCCGTTATTTTTCCTTTTTAAACTGAAAATATGGTTTCTTGCTTTCCCTTTTTCATACGGAAAATATGGTTTTTGGCCGTTTGTTGACGATACTACAAAAAAACAAAGAAACAGACAGAGAGACAAACATACAAACAGACAGAAAACAAACGAACTGACAAAAAGCCAAAGAAATAAACAAACAAACAAACAAACAGACAGACAGACGAACAAACAAACAAACAGACAAACAAATCAACAAACAGACAGAAAAGCAAACCGATAGACAGACAAACAATCAGTAAGGCAGACAGACAAACATCACTGGATCCCTGAAACTCGCTGTGCAGAAAACACTAAAATGCACGAAACTCGCCAACGCCGCAATCACAAACTTATGTATGAGCGCTGCGTGCCCATTAGAACCAAAAAAACATCACTGGATCCACGAAACTCGCTGTGCAGGAATCACTAAAATGTACGAAATTTGCCAACGCCGCAATCACTAACGCGTGTATAAGCGCTGCGCGCCCATTTAAAAAAAAAAAACAAATCACTGGATCCATGAAACTCGCTGTGCAGGAATCACTAAAATGTACGAAACTCGCCAACGCCGCAATCACTAACACGTGTATGAGCACTGCGCGCCCATTTAAAAAATAAATCACTGGATCCACGAAACTCGCTGTGCAGGAATCACTAAAATGTACGAAACTCATCAACACCGGAATCACTAACGCGTGTATGAGTGCTGCGCCCCCATCTAAACAACCAAAAAAAATAATAATGAAATAAATAAATAAATAAACTGGATCCTCGAAACTCGCTGTGCAGGAATCACTAAAATGTACAAAACTCGCCAAACCTGCGTTAACTAACGACATTAAAACCGAAAAATTAATCTCTCTATGCACGAAAGTCGCATTGAAGAAATTTCTAAAATGAGCAATTCAAAATTGTTGTTATAAACGCAGATATCAAATTATTAAATCCCATTATCGGCAGCATGGGGATTTTCTTGGGTGCATTTGTGATATGAGCCAAAATTTGGGGCGGGGTATTGACGCTACTTAAATTGAACACATATACCATACTCGCCAGATCTCAATTTTTCAGACTTCTTCCTACTTTCACGACTCAAACTCTCTTTGAACGAGATTTGACCATATTGATGACGTGCAACAAAACGTGACGAAGGTTTTGAACTTCATCCCAAAAGAAAACTTCTTGCGAATTTCCCAGGACACGTATAGCAGATCTCAGCGGTGCATAGTTATAGCAGATGAATATTTTGAAGGATGGTATGGTAACTTTCGTTAATATTTCAGCTGCATTAATGTTACAGGACTATTTACCGAACTTTATTGTCAGAAGTAGTATAACTAACTCATCTGGAAATAACATATGTTAAGGAAACTATCAGAATACTTTTAATTGAATCCATTTATAGCGGATATTTTGAAATAGTTGCTCTCGCTACGGGACAGAAATAATTCCTTTTAGCTTATAACTAAGATCATCATTAACTTTTGATATATCAAGTAAATATGAAAGTACTCCAGCAAAATCGCAATATAAAATACACAAACCGACTGCTCTTAAATACGTTTCAGTATAAAAATTAAAAAAGTTTCTCATTAACACTTGTATTAATATCTCGAGAGAATATACGTTATTTAAATAATCAGAAAATTTCATTTTATTCACTTTACAGCTAACATTTTGAAATAGTTAATTTCACTACTGAACAATTATAAATCCTTTAAATTTGTAAATAACATTATCAATAATTTTAGTGGTATGAGATAAATATAAAGGCATCTGGTAAAATCACTAACTAAAATTTTAAATATTAACTGCTATTGATTGAATTTCCTTTTGAGAAATAAATCTTCTTCTGAAAATTTACATGGATAACTTGAGAGAAAACACGTTAATGAAATTATTAGAGAACTTCTATTTGAACCACTTTACAGAGAACTGTTTGAAATGGTTACTTCCACTAATGAAGGATTAGTAACCCTGTTAGCTTATAAATAAGATCAGACTTCATTAAAAATTTTATCGATTTATATACTTCGAATGTTGCATACAAAGTTTATGTTAAGTGTCAAATTTATTCCCGTTTATTAAAATAATTATTACAATAATAAAACAAGTTTAAATTAATAGGCGACGATTAGTATTTTCTATTTATAAAAAAATTGGCACATTTGATACACAAATTCCCTAGTTTATTTACAAGCTAAAACCTGTTAAGCCTTTAGATATTTTTGTATCATTGTTAGAGCTTCAACTTATACGGTTTTAAAAATTAAGAATAAAAAGTTTATTTTGATGTACTACTATGTTAATCATTTAAAATTAATTTCATTCATCGACTGTCATAGATCTATTTTATAAAGACAACAATCTGTTACATTTATAAGGTGAAGTATTTAACATCAAGAATTATATTTATTTCAAGAATATTTGAGAACCTTTGTTGATTTTTGTTACACTGTTAAAAGTTTCCATTCAACGTTGAATCATTTTTAGATTTAACAAAATTGCCAAAAGATTATATATATCAGTATATATCAGTACTATATCAGTAAAAAATTGAATTATAAGAAATCATATATGTAAGGCTTAATACTTAATTTTAATTTAAATTAATAAAAAAAGCATTATATGCATATAAATTTTTTCAGAACATTAAATGTTAGCATTAGTCTCTTTCATTGTGTTTAATATTTCATATCTAAAAGTTTATCAGATTTCATATAAACGCAATCTATATCAGGGTTACCTGTCGTTTGACGCTTTTTAGGTACATGACTTCTTATTATTAATTGCTTCTGATTGTATTTTATTTTCCAAAATAAACCTTGCTTCTATCACTTGTACGGTGATCCTGAGCGTAAAAATGTTACTAAATAATAAGAAAATGTTATTAAATCAATTTACAATAATTTGTTTTTAACAAGAATGGTTTATTAGTCCCATATGAATCAAAAATTAATCGTTTCAGTTTTTAATTAGATGCAGCTTTTGTTTTATAGGTTTATAGCCATCAAACTTTGTGTGTGTAAATTTCAGTATGTGAATTGAGTGCTATTTGAATATCTTATGTGCCGAACTACTATTTCATGTGATTGATTTCTCCAAACTACTATAAAATATAATTTTCTATTTACACAAAATGTATTTCATAAACATTTTATGTTTTTTTTTACTAGATGAATGCTAAGTTTGCATATGTTGTTACATTACTCTAAGTAAAATATATGTGTATCCTGCTCCAAATTTGACTTCTTTTTTTTCATAGATTTGAAAAAAAAGTCAATGTTGAATATTCTATTTCCATGGATTTGAAAAAAAAATAGTTAATGTTGAATATTCAGATTAAAATATACACAAACATGATTCTATGTGTGTTGAGTGCATAATTTTCAGTCAGTTCTAATTTTATTATTTATTTAACATCATTATTTTTTTAATTTCATCAGTTCTGATTTAGAACCCTTCATAATTCAATATATAAAGAAAAATGAGTAACGCGTATAAAAAAAATGCATGATATCATAAAATTCTATAGTACTCTACAAAAGCATCTTTCGTTTCCGAAAAATTGAAATGTTAAACATATAAAAAGTATACATAAAACCGTAATATTATTAGCTTTATATATATAAGTTCGAGCCAATTCATATTTTATTATTTATTTAATTCTATCATTATTGATGAAGAGTTTTTAAAATTGCAATAAAAAAAAAAAAATATGTGTAACACGTGTAAAAATAAAATTTATACATATTATAAAAAAAAACTTGTTTTATTATTTAGCAAAAGCATTTCTCATTTCTGAAATATTAAAATATAACCATATAATATCTAAATATATATAAATATTATATTATTAGTGTTGATTACATAAATTTCAGACAATTATTTTTGAGTATTTATTTACTTTTATTTTTATTTAAGATCATTAAAAAGTCAATAAAATAAAAAAATTGTGTAACGTGATGTAATAAAATTTTAACATAATATAATAAAAATCAATATCAAATATCGAAAGTATTTTATAGTTTCAAAGAATCCAATGTTGAACAGATAACAAATACATATAAAAACATGATGCTATTAGCGTTGAATGTATATATCTCTGGCAGTTCTCTTTAATTTCACCACTGTTAAATTAAGAAAACTCGAAATTCAATATGTTCAAAAATAGGTGAAACATTGGTAATCATAAAATTTTATCTCGATATAATAAAGATCTTAATCGCTTAGGAAAACCATCTTTCATACCGAAGTACTCCAATAAAATCACTATCTTAAAATTTTACTGTCAGATACTCTTAAATGAAATTAGTTTTTTTTAATATAGCTTCTCGTGGATATCTCGGGAGGAAAACTCTTCAATGGACTTTTCAGAAAATTGAAATTAATTCACTCCAAACGCTACTTTTAGAAATGGAAATGATTAATTAACTTTTACTATTAAACAAGTGTCATTCCTTTGATCTTATAATTAACATCCGACTGTCACTGAAACTTTTATTGATTTGTATGCTTTGAGTATTACATATGAAATTTGTGTTATGTATTGAGTAATGATTTTGTTTAGTGCGTAAAATTACGCACCATATGCGATACCTTAAAATTAAGGTTAGTATATTCTAGCTGTACGAAAATGAACATAATATTGCTATAGAACTATTTATTTTATCTTTTACAAAGTAATTTAAATTATTATACCTTTGAAACAAACTAAACTTCACAATCTATACCATATAAACAAAGTTATAGTGTTAAAAATTTGCAACAAACTGTTTAGCCCTCGGAGTTTCTTGCAAATGGGTAAAATTGCAAAGTTTTTTCTCTGCATTTTGTTTTGAATGCTCCAAAAATATATTTATTTTAACATTATATAATTTAAAAACTTAATTACAAATATTAATGTTATCCTTAAGAATATTAATTATTCTAAAATGTACTGAAAATTCTTTAAATCTATAGAATTAAATTATCTAAAATACTGCTTATATTGCAGTGAAACCTGAAGCTTAGTGAAAGGAATATTACGTTCCAAACATATAGAGAGCTAGTCATTGAACCGTTTTATAGAAAACAGTTAAATAATTGTATTTAATCTCTAATCTGCCCATAAAATTGGCAATAATATTTTCAGAATACAAACAAATTACAATTTTGGAACCGTTTTCTATAAAAAAAAAAGTCTGTCAAATGACCATACAGTTTGCTGAATAATTTAAATAATGTATGCAATCTGTACCTTACAAACAAACAGTTTTAATTTTGAAATCGAAAAAAATGATTCTTTTTTTCAATTTTTAAAAGATCTATTTTTATACATTTAAATATTGAAATCTTACACATAGGGATGACTGAATAAGTACAATCTAAAACAAAAATGTGTATAGATGTAAATTTCTAAAATTACACCTTTTTCTTAAAATTTGTACACTAAAGATGTCTTCCTTTTTCGTATTGGATAAAATCACTTTTTCTAATAAATAAATTGAGAACTTTCATTAAACTAATCATTGAACCATTTTATAGAAAACGGTTAAATAACTGTATTTTATCTCTATCTGCCCATAAAATTGGCAATAATATTTTCAGACTACAAACAAATTACAATTTTGGAACCGTTTTCTATTTAAAAAACTCTGTCAAATGACTACACAGTTTGTTGCATAATTTTAATAATGTATGCAATCTGTACCTTACAAACAAGTAATTTTAATTTTGAAATCGAAATAAATGATTCTTTTTTGTGATTTTTTTAAAAGATCTATTTTTTTACACTTAAATATTAAAATTTTATATATAGGTATGACTTGATAGATACAATCTAAAACAAAAATGTGTATATATGTAAATTTCCAAAATTCACATCTTTTTCTTAAAATTTGTACACTAAAGATCGCTTTCTTTTTCTTATTGGATAAAATCGCTTTTTCTAATAAATAAATTGAAAACTTGGAAAATAGCTGTAAAATCCTGTATTCTAGCGCACGTTCGGATATAACCTCGTTACATTGGCTTCAGAGCAGATAATTCTACTATTTTTACGTACTAAATACAACCCTGTCATTTGGCGATTCGAATCTTTAATATGGTGAAGCTTCATTTTTTAAAAGCATCTTTATGTTTTTCTATAGCGCTACTAAGATCAAACCGTAGTCTGGGAGAATTGTTTTATTATCAACTGGATGATTAATAAAGGTGCTTAATGGACATCGTTTATGATTGGTTTAAATGGAAAATTCTCAAGAATTTCATTCCACATTCTACGAACGTGTGCCACGCCTACCTGCAAATTAAATGCTCTATGATATGTACGTTACGTATTGAATCTTAGATTATTAATTGTTGTGTAGCAGAAAATCTTACAGGTATACAGTACTTTTATCAATTATTATTTTATTATTGTTATTTATTATTATTATTTAAGCATTAGTATTTATATATTATTAATTCTTTTATTATTATTATTTGCATGTTTTGATATATATTTAAGATTTTATAGAAACATTCTCGTTATTTTGTGTTCTCCTCTCGCATTCTGTATTCATCTTATACGTAAAATATGAATTACGAAATAAATATTTAAAAAATGTATGAAATATTACTTACTAAGTTTAATTAAATTACATTTTTTGTCATTTAAAAAATGTGTATTGTATAACTTTTAGCTTATTTAAATTATTCGGTTATATTTATCTATGGTCATTAAGGTTAATATGATTATGAAATACGAAATTAAAAAAAAAATGTTTTCAGAAAATATAACTATCAGGATGTAGATCACTTCATAATGTAAAATGAATGAGAAATAGTTCATAAAGAATTATTACAAAAGAAGTATTTTAGCATTATTTTTACTGAAATATCTTTGAATGAAACTGTAATGAAAAAAACTTTGAGGAAATTCGTTTTTATTTTATTACGATTTTTTTAAAGTAAGAAATAATTGTTAAAAATTTTCAAATTGTTACAAATTTTCCTAATATTCTTTTAAAGTTTTATTTATTGCTTTAGATATATCATACACCTAATTTCGTTCGAATAAAATTGAAAATCATTCTGAATGTAAGAAATGAAAAAAAGGCTAAATCTATATATAATCCTTGTCCAGAAAATTCAAATCGATTATCTGCAGTTTAATATTTAAATTCTAACATAAACACCTTGACTAAAGTGTGATACTCACATATATTAAATCGACTTCAATATGAAATTTAATGTCGTTCGATAAGCAATAAAATTTCAATTATATAATTATTTAAAGTAAACTTATAGATTTAGTTAAACAAATAATAGCTATTAAAATGCAAATACATATATATATGTATTTCGTTATATGCATTTAATTTGTAAAACATTGCATCAAAGATTTTATTTCCAGAATTCTAGAGCTATACAATTTTTCACTTTTTAAAAGAGAAACAGGAAAATGTAAGGAAAAAAACATAATCTATGAAAATAAAAAGATTAAAAAAAAGTAAATAAAATACATAAAAATACACGAAATTTTAAAACGAGACAGTTTACCGAAAGTCAGCATAGTAACAGTATGACTTTTTGACAAAGTCGTAAGAACATTTAAAAAAAGAAGTAGTTTGAATTTAATGCAGTTTAAAAGTTTCTCCCGTTTAGTTCATTGCTCTCATTTTTCAAGCTGATAAAGTATTTTATTTCCCTACTACCGTTTAATGGACTTTAAAAAGATTTACTTTTTAAAAGGAAATGTAGAAGGAAATAATTGCCGTAAATCTGTAACTCAAGTTTCGCGATTAAATTATGTAACGCAAATAAATATTTCTAAAAATTGCAACTCTCTAGTACTTTAAAGATTAAAAATCTGTAAAAATATTTTAACATTTTCTTTGTGTTCTCAGAATTACTCAGTTCATAATAAAAGGATAATATATTTAAGTTATACATGGCACAGCGGTTTCATGACTGTGCCTTGAAACACAAGTGTGAGTAACAGAAAAAACGAAGTTTTTCATAAAATATTTTTTTCCTTCATCTGTTTTAAAAATGTATAACAAATATAGTATTTTGCAACTTCAGTCATCATCATAGGTCTTTGTGTAAACTAAAACTAAGTCTGAAGTATTTTCCTAAACAATCAGTCATATTATGTTATGACCACCTTGTGATGTACCTCTGTAGTCGCGCAGTCGTTATGGCAGCTCTGGAACAATTCCTAATTTCGTTCTGCATAACATATTGTTACAGCGTATATAGGGTTCTTTCGATCTTATGGTTCGACAACTTCAAACTCTTTTCTCTTAGAAAAGTAGAAAATAATTTATTTACAGATCTTCAGAACAACAGAGTCTTCGAAACTCACAAATATTACTAGATATTCCAAAATAACTGTACAAATCTATCGAACAAGTACAAATATAGGTCGCAGAGACTCTTTATACAATGTCTCAACACTATATCACATTCAAAACAACGTAGATAAAACTCAATACATCAAGCAAACTTGCTTGGACAATCTCTAGTAGCTCACTCAATGCCTGACTGGTAAATAATAACAACAGCTCGCATCTCTCCTCTTCTTATATAGGCTCGCAGCATGTGCGGGAAATTTCTAAAACCATCTCGAAAAATCCACGGAACAACAAACAATGTATCAGTATATCTAAGGGGGGTTACCATAGAGAGGAAAGGGTTACCATCGCCAGCAATCGCCAAGTTTGTCGTCAACTTGGCGATATCTTTATTATTTCGCCAATCTGCCTTAGACATACACTGAAAATAATGGACAAGTTTGCTTGATAACAGAGACAATGCAACAAAAACTAATATTAGTAAAGGAATGGAGCTTAATAAGATTATTTACATTATTTTACAGTACAAATACTAAATATTTACAAAATTCGTAACACTACCCCCTCCTCAAAGACTGCACGTCCCGGGCAGTGCAATTCTTGAGTTAGAGGAAAACACTTAAAATAAATAAAGAAATAAATAAATAAATAATAACAATAATAATAAAATTTACATAAATAAGAACTAATTACTATTTACATATTTACAAAAAGTGACTTTTCATGACCATGGTCTGAAATTCCAGTTTTGAATTTCCATTCACTTTGGCCAAAATAAGGGGGTAGCCCAGTTATAGTGTACGACTTTGGGTTTGGCGTGTGGCGATTTTTGTATGCGTACAACGACGTCATTAAGCCTGTTGACGACTGTGTAAGGACCGTCCCAGTCTCTTTGTAATTTTGGCGACAGTCCCTTACGACGTATCGGATTCCACAACCAAACTTTGTCACCTTCGTTGAACTCATGTCCTGTTGCCTTTGTGTCGTACCGTGTCTTTATCTTTTCCGTTGCCAGTCCAATTCGGTTCCTCGCTAGACAATGAATCTCCTCAATCCGTGCCTGGAGTTCATCCACGTATTCTTCAGGCGACAAAGGAGCGACAAAGGAGCGTCTAGAGGACGGCCAAACAAAAGATCCGCAGGCAGACGAAGATCACGACCAAAGAGCATTTGGGAAGAGGAGTAACCAGTGGCCTCATGAGTGGCACTCCTGTAGGCAAGCAGGAAAAGAGGCAATTTCTTGTCCCAGTCTTGTTGGTCTCTAGACACCAGGAGAGAGAGGCTATTTAGGATGGTACGATTGAACCGCTCCACCATGCCGTCCGATTGAGGATGTAGAGGTGTAGTTCGAGTTTTGTCCATGCCGAGTAGTCCGCACATTTCCTTAAACACAGCCGAATCAAAGTTTCTTCCTTGATCGGAATGGATTTGAAGAGGAACTCCGTATCTGGAAACCCAGTGTTGAACTAGTATGTCTGCTACGGTTACCGCCTCTTGATTAGGAATGGCGTAGGCTTCAGGCCACTTGGTGAAGTAATCCATGACAACGAGGATGTACTTGTTGCCATCAGATGTTCTAGGAAGAGGACCCAGGATATCTAGAGCAATTCGTTCGACAGGAGCTCCTACATTATAACGCTGCAATCGTCCACGGGTGCGCTTCTTTGGACCTTTACGTGCTACACAGGTGTCACAAGTTCGACACCACTTCTCCACGTCGCTGCGAACATTATTCCAGTAAAAACGCTCTCGAACCTTTTGCAGGGTCTTCATTACACCAAAATGACCTCCTGTGGGACTACCATGCAGTTCTTGAAGGACCATAGAAATTCTCGACTTAGGGAGTAGTAGTTGCCATCTACATGTCTTTCCATCATCAGACTCCCATTTTCGGTACAAGATACCGTTCTTCAAATGTAGGGAATCCCAGAGAGCCCAATAACGTTTAGTCGTAGGATGGTAATGGGCCATGTCTTGCCAGCTGGGCTTCCTGTTGGACTCCTCTTTCAGCTCTAGAATTGGCTTAATTTCAGGATCAGCAAGTTGATCTTTACGCAGGCTCTCGTCACTCCACGGATCTTGCGATGATGTAGACCCAGTTGTAACTTGTCTTACTATAGGACCTTTGACATTAAATTTCTTCTCAACCCGGTCGCAGTATCTACAATTCTCTGAACAGGGTCTTCTTGAGAGAGCATCTGCATTTCCATGTGATGAGCCTTTTTGATGGCGTATCTCCATATCGTACTCTTGAAGCTTTTGTATCCACCTCGCTATCTGGCCTTCTGGGTTCTTAAAATTCAATAACCAAGTTAGAGAAGCATGATCAGTTCGGATCAGGAATTTTCTACCGTAAAGATAGTGATGAAAATGGTCTATGGCTTTCACTACAGCAAGAAGCTCTTTTCTTGTTACGCAGTAGTTTCGCTCTGCCTTTGATAAGCACTTGCTGAAATAGGCGATAACACGCTCCTGGCCGTCGATTTCCTGGGACAGTACAGCGCCAATGCTTTCGTTACTTGCATCCGTATCAAGTATAAACTGTTTATCGATTTGAGGATATGACAGAATTGGAGTGGATGTTAAGGCCTCCTTAAGCTTTTCGAAAGCAGCGTCACATTCCTGTGTCCACAGAAATTTTTGATTGGCTTCTGTTAATTTATGAAGTAGTCTTGCAATCATCGAGAAGCCTTTGACAAATTTTCTGTAATAGGTGCATAATCCTAGAAAGCTCCGAAGCTGGTGAACACCTGCTGGACGATTCCAATTTTTCACAGCCGATATCTTCTCTGGATCGGTCCTAACTCCTTCCGCCGAAATGATGTGTCCAAGGTAGGCGACTTCATTTCGAAACAAACTGCACTTCGTAGGGCTTAACTTCAAATTAGCTTCCTTTAATTTTTGTAGCACCCGCCTGAGGTTCTTCAGATGTTCATCAAAAGATTTTCCTATGATTATGATATCATCTAAATAAACAAGATATGCTTCATATGACAGCCCCCGGAAAACCGTTTCCATAAGCCGTTCGAAAGTTGCAGGTGCGTTACATAGACCAAAAGGCATTACCTTGAACTGCCATAATCCTTGTCCCGTTGTAAAGGCAGTCTTCTCGCGGTCGTCCGGATGGATCTCTACCTGCCAGTAACCACTCTTCAGATCCAGAGTCGAGAACCAAGTGTTGCTCGCAAGTGTGTCGAGAGTGTCGTCGACCCTTGGTAGAGGGTAACTATCCTTTTTAGTGACGTCATTCAGTCGGCGGTAGTCTACACAAAATCTTGTGAACCATCCTTCTTTCTTACTAATACAATGGGAGACGCCCATGGACTTGTCGATGGTTCGATGACGTCATTTTCTTCCATATCATTAATTAAATTCTGCACCTCTTCTTGCTTGGCAAAAGGTAATCGTCTAGGGTGCTGTTTAATAGGAGAGTGATCTCCCGTGTCAATTCGGTGTTGTGTCATTTTAGTTCGTCCAAAGTCTTCAGATGTTTGGGAAAATAAACTTTGGAATTCTCTAGTTAAACTTTCAGCAGCATCTCTCTGGTTTGGATCTAAGTCCGTATTTTGTAACAAATCCTTGACTAAATTATCTGAAGATTTCTCAGAGTGACTGGAATTTTGACTTATGCACGTCACAGGAGCACATGACGCTATCACCTCTCTCTTCTTGATAGTCCTCGTCTTATCACTGATGTTAGCAATTCTGACTGGAATGGTCTTCTTCGAGAGGTCCACCACAGATGAAGCCACCAATACTCCTTCTTGTTTACTATTGTCTTCGGGATAATCTATATGGCCAAATCGGTAATTAGTTTCATTTTTAATTACAGCTGGAACTAAAAATTCTGTTCTTGGATCTAGATTGATGTCTTCTTTGGCTATTACTGTTTGTTTACATTCAATTTCGTTATTTAATCCAAAAAGACTTATTTCTTCAAACTTTGAGAGCATTTTGTTATTTTTGAAATCAAGTTTGAAGCCAAACTTCTTCAGAAAATCTAGCCCGATTAAGTAAGGATCTGTTATGTCAGCCACATATGCCGTATGGTAATATTTCGTTCCTCTAAATTTGATGGTTAAATTGGCCTTTCCATATATGCCTATCTTGTCGCCCGCCACAAATTGCAGGGTAACGCATGGTAGAGTCCAGATGAGTTTAGATTTAAGTTTCCGAGCCAAATCTTCTCTTATTATTGTTACATTGGCTCAACAATCATACGGCACTGAATTCCGTTAATAAAGCCTATCACATATAATTCATTATCACCGCCACTCATTTTTGATATCTGGAGGATCTTCAGGTAGGGATTTTCATTCTCTGGCAACCTCCGCCCCGCGAGATGGCCAAAATTTAGTTTCCCTGCTAACTGTTTGAATTTATCTCACGTTCGTGGATTTTGGGGCAATTTCTTCTGAGATGTCCTGTATCACCGCATCCCCAGCACGTGAGATTCTGACCTCTTGAACTTGTTCTTCCGTATTTTAAAGCTTCAAGTTCTTGATTTATTTTCCTAATTTCTTTCAAGACGTCGTTCTCAGTGTCTCAGCTTTTGTTCACCGTTGCCCCTCGGACTGAATGACGATCTCTTCGGCTGGCTTGTGTAGCTGCTTCCAACTTTAAGGCATATAGTAGTGCAGCCTTTAAATCCTGTACATCTGCCATTCGTACCGCTCTCTGTACTTCTGGATCTTTTATTCCGTCTACAAAATATTGCAGTGAGAGCATTTCCCGTACATTTGTTGGACAGTCAATGAATGCTAAATTTGCAAGCCGTTCAATTTCCGAGGCAAACTCTTGAAGGGTTTCACTCGATTTTTGATGGCAGCTCTTCATTTGTATTCTCGTATAATCCTTGAAGAATTTTTCGCCGAATCTCATTTCAAGTGCACAACTTAGAGTCTCAAAATTGAGTTGCGTCATATTGGGCAATGTTTGCAGTACGTCGGCGGCTTCTCCTCTTAAAGATGCTGCCAGTTGACAAGCTTTCACCTCGTCACTCCATTTGTTCGCTTCGGCTACAATGATGAATTGGGTCTTGTAGACTTGCCAGGAACTCTTTCCGTCGTATGTCGACAGCTTTATGTGCACGGGAGAAGCAGACAGATTCCTAAATTCTTCATAATTACCACTGGACGCTGAAAGCTTCTTCTCAAGATCTTGTACTTTTTTATTTAGCTTTTCATCTACTTCAACTATTTTCTCTTCAATATTACTAACTTCATTCTGAATTTTCTCTTCTACTTTACTAATTTCATTCTCTATTTTCTCTTCCACCGAATCTATTCTTCTATCTACCGACGAGAACGTTTCTTTTAAAGTTTTCTTCATTTCTTCTTGACTTTTATTAACTTCTTTCTTCAATTCTTCAGTCAACTCTTTCATTCTTTCTTCGTTTTTATTCATTTTTTCCGCCAACTCTTCTTGGCCTTTATTCGTCTTTTCAGTCACATCTTCTTGGCATTTGTCAATTTTATTTGTCAACTGTTTCATTCTTTCTTCGTTTTTATTTATTTTTTCCGCCAACTCTTCTTGGCCTTTATTCATCTTTTCCGCCAACTCCTCTTGGCCATTTTATTTGATAATCCATTAATAGCTTTCAATAACTCATTCAGTTGCTCTTCCGTTGCTCTCGTTTTCGCCATAAGATCCCAAATTCTGACATCGAATGTTACAGCGTATATAGGGTTCTTTCGATCTTATGGTTCGACAACTTCAAACTCTTTTCTCTTAGAAAAGTTGAAAATAATTTATTTACAGATCTTCAGAACAACAGAGTCTTCGAAACTCACAAATATTACTAGATATTCCAAAATAACTGTACAAATCTATCAAACAAGTAAAATTATAGGTCGCAGAGACTCTTTATACAATGTCTCAACACTATATCACATTCAAAACAACGTAGATAAAACTCAATACATCAAGCAAACTTGCTTGGACAATCTCTAGTAGCTCACTCAATGCCTGACTGGTAAATAATAACAACAGCTCGCATCGCTTCTCTTCTTATATAGGCTCCCAGCATGTGCGGGAAATTTCTAGAACCATCTCGAAAAATCCACGAAACAACAAACAATGTATCAGTATATCTAAGGGGGGTTACCATAGAGAGGAAAGGGTTACCATCGCCAACAAACGCCAAGTTTGTCGCCAACTTGGCGATATATCGCCAAATTTGGCGACCAAAATTAGTCGCCAAAAGTGACGCCAACTTGGCGATATCTGTATTATTTCGCCAATCTGCCGTAGACATACACTGAAAATAATGGACAAGTTTGCTTGATAACAGAGACAATGTAACAAAAACTAATATTAGTAAAGGAATGGAGCTTAATAAGATTATTTACATTATTTTATAGTACAAACACTAACTATTTACAAAATTCGTAACAATATAGTTCGCAAGCCAGGTGTAAATTTCGTAAATTATTTCCTCTCGGCAGATAACTTATAATATACTTTAAAAAGTTGCATCATGAAGTTTTATGAACATCAACTGCGGTTCGGTCGATGAGTTGAACAGTGGTAGCCTCCAAAGTACGCAAAAATATATAACTTTAGCCATTTCCTTCCAATCGAAAATTTCCAAATTATAGCTAACCTAGTATCTTGAAGAAAAATAAACGTCAGCTGATTATAAAGTGGCGGTTAATACGTCAGCTGGCCAGACGAACATAGCAATAAATATATAAATATATAAATATATAAATATATAAATTCAGTGATTTCCTCTCAATTGAAAACTTACCAGACGATAGTTTGTATGCCATTTAAAATAAAAAAAAAGCATGTCAGATGGCTATATCTCGGTGGAAAAAATGTCATCTGAAACCTTAAGAAATGTAATATGATCCTGCGTGTAATAAAAAAAATCAAGTAGCAATATACCGAGAAAAAACGAAATTAGCTGATGCATTTAAATAAATGATACGTGCTCCTGTCTTTCCTCCGTTACACTTTTCAAGGCTTCCGGCTGACAATTTTTCTACCGAGATAGAGCCAAACCACGTCACTAAACTTACGTCATATATCGGTAGAATCGATTGTTTAATTTTACCTCTTTAATTAATAGATATGTTACAATGATCAATACAATAGATATGTTTTTTTTTCAATTATGCTGATTCAATATTCAGTTGTTACAGCTAGACGTAAAGATGTACATCTGCACGTTTTCCGACGTAAATCTGTCTGTCATTTTCATAGTACATTTGTTTGACTTTCAGAATAGTAATATCATCATATACAATGTTAGAAATATTTCTGATATTATAAACAGATAACGAAGCTGTCATTTTTGGCTACCAATATATTTTTTTATCATTTTTCATATAGTTTGCTACGAAAATTTCAACAAAAAACATTTTATTTAGGTGTATGTAATAAATTGCTAAATATTATTTACATAATTGTCATTTCTAATGTATTCAGTTCATTTAAAATATAAATTAAAAGTACAAAAGAATAAGGGAAGAGTTCCGTATCTTGTTGTGGTTGGCATGATTGGCGAAGGAACCCAAGATAGGGCCAAAAAATCTTTTAGTTCGAATAAAATTTAGCTAACATGGGGGGTGTAGTAAAGGTAATTTAGAGGGCTGAACAAAATGTATTTGAATATGTTTCCATTATGAATTCAGGAAAGAGAAATTTGAACCTGTTATGTATTTTCTTGCTAAATTACATTTGCTTATTATATAGTATACTTATCAGCAAATAGATCAAATACAGGACTGTTCCAAAAGAATTTGAATACATATTTGGATATGGAAAGCAATTGCTGAAATCAGATTTACAAATGTTTTATCTGTTTCTTAAAAGGTCTACTTAGCCATCTATTTATTTATTTGCCCCATATAATAAACTTTTGTGAATTATTTTGTGAAATTTTTTTGTGAAAAAGTTTTTTATAAACTATGCTTAACCTATTATTTTTCTTTTCTGTAAAAAATGGAATTTTTGTTTATAAAAGAAAGATTAGGAATGTCATGTTTTGAGCAATTCTTCCTATTTTTGACAATAGAAATAACGGAATGCAAAATAAGAGTTTTTATCAGGAAAAAATGCACAGTACCCCCTTTTGTTCACTGTAAAAAAAATCTGCAAAGGTACTAAACCTTTTCTAGGAAACTGGGATTCCAAGAACTTTTCCTGTAACGGTAACAGCAAAAATTCAAGTTTCAGAATCGATTACATGAATTTTTCCTGTTATCGTTACATGAAAAGTTCTTGGAATCCCAGTTTCCTAGAAAATGTTTAGTATCTTCACAGATTTTTTTTTCAGTGTTTAAAAAATGATATCTTATAAGAAAAAAAACTTGAAATAATTTTCCTCAAGATATTTTGTATGCTATAAAAATAGTCGTATATGTCTTTATCTACTTCTTATCTCTGATCAAGTCAAGAAAAATTCCATGCTAATAAAGATTTTGAAAATCGTTTCTTTATATTCAAAAACCGTTAGACTGAGTAGATTTTTGAAACAAAATTTGCAATTGACGTTCGCAATTTTCGAAAACTTTTCCCAAAATTGTGTACCGTTCCTTAATCAGTTTTCTTAACACGATATATCGGATTTTCGAATCCTACTGGTTTTGAAGAAATTTTTTTATGTATACAAATACGATAAAAATATTATTCTTAAAATTAATAGCTTTCATTTTAACATTAAAAATTACTCTATTGTGTTACTCTTGTGAGGAAAACTGAGGCTTCACTACTGAAAATTTTACTTGAGAATTGCTAGCATAGACAGTCGATATTCTGGAAAAAATTGTAAAACTGATGAATACGCGTTAAAATTCTGATCAATGAAAAATATTTAGGGATTTTGGGAAATTAAATAACCAAAAGTATGCTAGATTATAAGAAATCACAAGTATTAAAAAAATGAATTTAATATAATCTTTGATTATTTAAAGCGCATCTATAAATCATTTCGCATGCGCCAAAAAAAAAAAAAAAAAAAAAAAATTACAGAAAAAAAGGATTTATTATACATCAGAAATAATAAGAATATTAAAATAAATGTCCCACAGTTAATAAATTTATACTTCCTCCCTAAGACGAATTTCTGTCTCTTAAATAATATCGTACCTAAAAAGTATTTAGCTACTTTACAAATCCTGAATTACTGCCAGGTCAGAGAGGTAAAACAATTACTGAGAGTCATTCAAGTGACTGAACAAAGATATCGGAATTTGCCCCCCAGAACTCGAAACGGTATTATTAGGGGATCTGGATTATAATTAGCTTTCACAACTCTTAATAAAACAAATTTACTTCGTCCAATATTTCCTCGGGAATTATGCAATATGCACTGATGAATCAATGACGCGCTGAGTTATGCTTGATCATGGAATATCCGTCTCTCTGTGAAATAGAAGTTCAGTTAATATTTATCATAAAAAGAACTAACTTAGATAAATTTACTGATAATACGGAATTTTTCCGAACGTGTTTAAGAGCGTTAGATACGATTAAACAAGTCAAAAAGGCAATAATAATAATAATAATAATAATAATAATAATAATAATAATAATAATAATAATAATAATAATAATAACCCAATTTTATAAACTTCAAAGTTGTATAAAAAGTCAAAAATCAGAATTAAACTTTATTCAAATATAAATATCATATTTATAATTAAAAAAGTATAAGTTCTAAATTCATAAATAAATATTGAAATGAAATGTTTAATATATATACCGGGTGTCCAGTAAATGACTGACCCATTTTGAATGTAAATAAGAGATAAAAATTTTGTTTGAGATAAAAATGCGCGGCTTGCTGTATTGTTATTAGAATATAAATAAATTTTAAAATAATGACTTTGTTAATGTAATATAATAATATTTAAAATAATATCTCAGTCTCAAGACTGAGGAGGAGAAATATAAAACAGATGGTTCAATCATGAATATTATTTTAAATCACTTTCCAACCAACGTACCCTATTTCTGAAGCTGATTTGAGAGTCGATTCAACATATAGATTAAGATTCGACAACATATAGATTCAGATTCAGCCGAAATACTCATATTTATGAAAATTAGAATCATGTCTATATTCAAACAGCCTGTTATCATCAGCGCGATATTTTTTTCCGAAATTTGAACGATATTAACAAAGTACATGTTTAAAAATTTATTGATTTTCTAATAACAATATCGCAAACCGCGCATTATTATCGCAAACCGTTTATTTCTTATTTAAGTTCAAAATGGTTCAGTTATTTACTGGACACTCGGTATATGATAATAGGAGCAAAAATACATAACACGTCTTGCTTGTATCAAAAAATCTAAAATTAGTCAAAAAAATCAAAAGCAACTTTAATATTTATTTTGTATATTTTATATGACTGTAGTTACTATTTTTCACATTACAACAGTAATTATAGTCGCTTGAGTTTGTTTTATGATTCATATAAGTTTAAAAGATTAGTAGATTAACAGGAAGAGAGTAATATTTTGTCTGGATTAAATGAAATAAAAGTGAAAATCACCTAAATTGAGATGAAATAGTTTTGTGTAATCTGTTTCTGCCTGTAAACGCTCTATCTCCCGAACAAATTGAGATAGAGACTTGAAATTTTGTATGTCGTTAGTATGTAAAAATGGGACGAATCCTATCTAATATCAGCAACCTCGATTATCCGGAACTATTTTTTTCGAACTCTCAAAAATTTCGCTCTGATGAAAGGTACATAAAAATGTTCGAATTTTTTTGTTCTAAGGACTGGACGTAAATGGCAATAAAAAAACACACATTTTGCATATAAAACGAAGTCAGTCGGATTAATAGTTGTCGAGATATTTGTAATCCTGTTTTCCACATTCTTCGATTTTTCATGACCCTGTATTTCATTCAAATTGCAATTCCGAGGTATATTTTAATTGGAAATGAGACGTTTAATTCAACGCAGTTAATTGTTAGTTTATAGAATTGTTATTTTTGGAGTTATAAGGATGTTCCTTTTACGTAGTTCGGTACTACTTCAGTAATTTGGCGGTACTACTTCAGTAAATTTTGTTTTTACATTTGATTTTAAATTATCATTATACCATTAACAGTAGTTATTATTTTGAAACGGTTTTTAGGCATTGTGTTGTTTTTATTTGTATTTAGTATTTAATAACCTATAAGCGGTTGAGAAAATTTACTATTTTCTTTCTGGGAAAAAAAGATCCACCAAAGAAAAGAGCTATACATAGTGAAAATAAAAACTAATCCATATAGAATAAATATAAGTATCAAATATACACTATTATTGAATGTTGGAACCAAAATAAATAAATAAATAATATAAAGATGATTGTAAAATCAGCGTACAGCTTATGTTATTTCCAGCGCTCAGGAATTCAACATTTAAAGCTGATCATACAGCTCAGACTGTTGCCAGAGCTAACATATTTCATAAATACAGAAAATCAAGGCTAGAATTTAAAAGAACAAGAAAAAGAGGTGTAAGATCGAATAATTTACATTTATAATAGGTGGGTTTTGTTTACAATCCATTAAATTGAGCGTCTACTTCTGAAAGATTTATTATTGAGGGATAGACATAACTTCCGTCGTTGTGATGCTTTAAAATGTAATTGAGAAAATGTAATTACGTGCTGCTAAAAAAATCCATTCCGTCTAAAATTCAAATACCTCCAGAACCGCTAAAGTCGATTATGAACAATAAAATAGGTGTTTCAGAATATTATCTTCGTAAATTAGACTCTACAACTTTGCTTTTTAAATGACTTCATTTGGCTGTATTGGCGTTACTGCAGAATAAGGATTTATGCAGATATTAAAAGTTTAAAATCGAGTTTATCATTCGATTGGAGCTACCATACTATTTAAAAATTAAAACCACCAATGATTTCAAATACATTTTATGGTAGATGAACAGGCACAACTTTGTTGCACAGGCATTCCGGAAATACATGCGGATATTATCGTAAAGTTATAATCTTTTTTGAATAGATAATAGTTTATAATTAAGTTATATTGAAAGTTGCAAAATTGCACTAGGTAGTATACCGAATGATGACTGCAAATAAGTCATTCAACACCCATAAGATGCATACGTATTTCGAGAACCTGAACTCTTCATAAATTTTACTTAGAATTCAAGTTGGCTAAAAATTATGGCAGAGTTGATGGAAGGACAGAAACAATACGATGTGCATGACTTTTAAATTTTTATTTATGTGCTATTATTTTACCATTTCATCGTGATCTGTCTCTACCAGACTACTCCAGATGAGATGGACCACATAGTAAACATTTAAAAAATACTTAATGGAAATTTCATTAGTGACAAAAGTTTTTGCGATAGGACTATTTTAAGAAACATTAAAAACTATAGATATATATTTTGAAAATTTTAAAACGATGTGTCTAAAACGCCTTTTATCTCTTTTAATATGGGTTCTAAGATCCTCTATGAAAAAATGTAAATAGCTTTAAAAAAAAAGCAAGACAGATTATGTACATTACATATCAAATAAAAAGAGCTATAAGGGAAATCTTTGCTGTCAAGAATAAGAAAAGTACTAAATGTGAAATTATTGATATTATTTGCAGAAAAAACATAAACATTAATAAGTATCTTCGTATTTTAGTATATAAGTAATAAATAAAAAAATATATATAGCTATTTAGCGGAAAAAATGAACAAATGGGTTCGTAAAAAATAATATAATTCTAATTTTTATTCATTGAATAAAAGTTTGATAAGTGAGATATATTTGACGAGAATTTAAACATGTTCTTCTATTGAACAGGACTAATTTTTATTTGTTTCTGAAATAAAATATCGAATTTTTCAAAAATTTCGACATTTGATTATCTCATTTTGGAAATTTGATTTTAAACCCATTAACATGTTTTTTATTAAATTAGTATTATGCAATTTTTATCCTTATTATAATGGAAAAGAAATACTGAGGATTCATTTTCCTATAGTAAGAAAAACTCCAGAATTATTTATAATCATTAAAGAACTTCTATCTTACAGGGTATAGTTACCCTTCACACATATCTCAGTTAACCTTTATAAGGTAACTGGAAAACCGGTCTTACATTTGAAAAATGAAGTAAGCATGTATAGGTAGGTACCTAACATTATTAATGTATTTACATTTCTAATCTAAAAAAAAGGAAAGATTTATTGATGAAAGTACTGACCATAATTTTATAAAACAGCGAAAATATTTGATCTAATTGACATTTTTTTAAGTAACCTATATTTTTGGCAAGCTATCAGAGTTATGATTGAGTTGACACATGTTGTTTTAAGAAGTAAAGATTTGGGGGCAATTTTTACAAATGCTAAAATTTATAAAACATCTACGGTTATTTTATTAATTAGCCAAAGCCCCTGGTATTTCGTTGGTCCATTCACCCCAGTTTATCTTATATACACTGTAAAAAAAAGGGTCGATCTACTAAAAAAACTTTAGTGATCCTTGTAATTACTAAAAAATTTTTAGTAATCTTAGTCGGTTACAAAAAAATCTGTAAGAATTACTAGAAAAAAGTTAGCAACGAATAGAGGTAATAGTTTTATATTTTTAATAGCTCTTACTAAAACTCAGTCGGTGTGGCCTTGATAGCATAGTGGTTATAGTAATGGACTCCAGGCTAAAAGGTCCCGGGTTCGAAACTTGCCACCGCCAAATACGCCCCGAATGTATGTAGTGTCTCGTTAATAAAGTGATTATGAAAATCCTGTCGGAGCAGGTAGGAAAGTTTGGTGCTGCCATCTTTTGCGGTTTTGCCGAAAATCTTTCGCTTCAGAAGCCTGGAAGCTCGAAGGAAGCTCCTGCCCTTCGGGCGCACGTGATGGTTATTAAAAATAATTTTGGAGCTATTACTAAAATTTACTTGGTGGCTCATACTAAAAATTTTCAAGTTAGTTATACAAAAAATTCTTTTGTTCAGTTTACAAAAGAAATGCTTGTTTCACTTGCAAAAAAAAAAAGTTTGTAATGGTTACTAAAAAATTCTGTGGAATACAAATTTACTAAGAAATTTTTAGTAACCTCTTCAATTTTTTTTTACAGTGTAGCTTTCGGAACGTGAAGACAAAATATGGTCTATCTGTCCGATAATATCTCCATATCATTTTTAAAGAGGTTTTTGATAAATAGGTTTGGTTAATCAAACAGATGCTAGGGTTACATAATTTTGTTCATGATATATGCGATAGAGAATTAATATATTAACAATATAAAATAATAAAATTTTAAACTTACAAACATGAAAATTATAATCAGAAGTAAAGTTTAAGCTAGCAGTTATTGTTATTAAATGCTTGAATGCATGCCCTTATCTTTTGTCTAATTTAAATGATAATATTCTTTCATAATATCATTTATTTGGATTTTAATATAAACTATAAATACTGGAGATCACGTTAAAAAAAAATGATATGCAACTTGCGCTAAACGTCTGAATTAATGCAATTCGACAAAAGTCTTATAAAATTATTTATAAATGAATCCTTTTATCGAGAACTTTCAGAAATCTCATAGTTTTATTTACATTATCTACTTATAAATATTAAGTCGTTGAGCTTCTAATTAAAATACGCGTATCATTAAAATATTCATGAATTCAAGTTATTAGAATGTAGCCAAGTAAATCTGAGAACTCATTTCCATATCCCAGTGAGAAAGTATTTCCTGAGACACTCACTTCAAAGCCTGTTCAACTATAATAACGTATTTGCGACACGATGCTTTCTTTGACATCAATTTCAAATAAATTTGCAAATAAATTCTATGATTATTAATAAAATGTTTTTTTTTTCAAATAAAATATTATTTTTTTCATCATCATTTGTGTTCTTTTATATGTTGCTTTTAGAACACAAGTTATAAAATGCAACGTTCATTATTTTTAGTATAATAATTTAAAATTAACTCATTAAATTTGATAGGGTATTGTACCTAAACATTATTCTTAAAATGTTCTGTTAAATAAAATTACACACTGTTTTATAAAGGTGTTTCTGAATATATTGTTCTTTTTCAGTGTATATTTGAACTAAAGATCATAACATTAATGGATGTTAATGCACATCAAGACAAACAATTTTTCTACAGAAAGTCATAGTAGGAATGGATTTATTTAAAATAATAATGCATGATGCCTGATTCGTAATAGACCTACCCGTATTTACTTTCTTATTAAATAAATAAACCATTAAGGTAATTAATCAAAATTTTCAGAAATTTTAGTCCGCTTTCTCAAATGCGCCATGAAGTCAGAAAAGCATTAGAGAAGTTTATCATTCAACAAGCTTGAGCAAGACGCGTAAAAGTTTCTAGCAGTGCATTGAGTTTCATTGAACGAAGTATACTCTAAAAATAAATTTAGAAAATTACAAAAAGTTTTCTAATAGAATTATGTTCCAAGAATTTTTTATGCAATGAAAACAATAAATATTCATGTAACAGATACAGATTTTAATCTTGAATGAAAAAAGTTTTAAGGTAACTAAGACATTTTTTGGAAAATCGGATTCCCAGAACTTTTTAAGTAACTGTAACGAGAATAATTAAGATAATTAGTCAAAATTTTCAGAAATTTTAGTCCGCTTTTTCCAGTATGCTATGAAGACAGAAAATCATTAGAAAGGTTTATTATCCATATAGAAAAAAATGAGATATACACTTAAAAATTACTAGCACTTAAATAATGTTATTATATTTTACAAAAAGCAAAATTTTTCTTCTACAATTTTAGCTAAATTACATAAAAAACTAAATAATGTAATTTCACTGTTATGAATGGTCAACTACATTTTGCTTGGAATGCGATGCCTATACAAGGCAAAGATATATCAATGTTTGAATAACGATTTTTCTTTATTCGATATTTTTGACAAATTCTTAAAAAAATGATTTTTCATCTATAATCATCTTCCTGGGAAAAGTCTGCAATTTCTAATTAAACCTTGAAATTTGCTAATCCAAATCATATCAAAAGAAAACTGAACAGTTCGTAAACTAAAATATTTGGCATATTACACTGAAAGAATTGAAAATCCAGAAAGACAGTGCTCTTTGCTTGAGAGTAAACACACACACACACATATATATGTATATATGAAGAAATCGATAATGAATAACCTTCGCAAGAAAATGAGGATTAAAAATATCAGTGACCATCAATCAGTCAGCTTAAATTACTAAGACTCGTCTTTTTTCAAGTGGCTAAATATCCTGTAGTAATTCCATGCACAGTCACGTAAGTTGGTGCACGCGAATAACCATTATTTTTTTTAATTGATTTTAAAAAGATCAAATAAACTTAAAGCTAATAACGATTATTTAAAAAAATGAATTTAAAAGGTTGAAATAAACTTAAAGCGTTCTAGAAACCTTCTAAAATATGATTTATGTGAAACAGCTTGGTAAAGAAACTTGAAATTTGGCGTAGCAGTTACTATAGAAGTATCATTGCAGCAAAAGAGAATTTATTTGAAATTTAAAATACTTAACGATGGCAGGATCTGAAAAGTTATAACATTAGTTACAATTTCTGTGATGTAGTTCTTAAAGAAATTTGCGAAACTCAAAGCTTGGCATTAAACATGGATCTTACTTTTAAAACGTAAATTTTCACTACAAATGATTTAATTTTTTTTTTGCTTTATTCGAAGCGGTATAATCTGTACTAATAAAAATAGTAACATAAATATCTTTTAAAATGTTTCAAAAGATCTTCAAGAAACGAGAAAACCGCGGGTTTTAATGCTAACGATTACGAAATTACAAAAGTTATTAATATCATAACTAATTTATATTTTCATTTGACATTAGATTGAAAATTTAACTTTTGTTCATTATATAGCTATTGTAAGTATTGTATAATGCATTATGAATAGTACTATAGCTTGGCAAGATAGGCAATTATATTAAATAAAATAACATGGTTTTACCACACATGCATATAATGTCTTTGCAAAACCAAATTTTATTATGCATACATAAAACTGAAACATTGTTTCTCAAATATTTATAACACTTATTATACTATAAAAAATTTTTAACAAACTCTTGTGTGAGATATCGTAATTATGAAATATCGTAATCACAGGAGTGTTTAAAATATTTATATAATAATTAGGATACACAATGTAAAATTTTATGTCTGAACAAATATTGAAAGTTTTCTGCTTGTCGTATGTAATTTTAAGGATATAACTCGCTGACATAATTTATTAAAGCATCCCTTATTACGGAAAACAGAATTTCGAGGTGAAATGATTAATCTCTTCAAGAATGCTGGCTCTTGCAATGCATGATGCATATTTTAATTATTTTAATACCTTTATTAGAAGGAGAGTACACTATAAAAAAAAATTCAAGAGGTTACTAAAAATTTCTTAGTAAATTTGTATTCCACAGAATTTTTTAGTAACCATTACAAACTTTTTTTTGCAAGTGAAACAAGCATTTCTTTTGTAAACTGAACAAAAGAATTTTTTGTATAACTAACTTAAAATTTTTTAGTATGAGCCACCAAGCAAATTTTAGTAATAGCTCCAAAATTACTTTTAATAACCATTACGTGCAACCGAAGCGGAGAAGCTTCCTTCATACTTCTGAAGCGGAAGATTTTCGGCAAAATCGCAATAGATGGCAGCACTAAACATTCTTAACTGCTCCGACAGGATTATCATAATCCCTTTACTAACGAGACACTACAGACATTCGGGGTGTATTTGGCGGCGGCAAGTTTCGAACCCGGGACCTTTCAGCCTGGAGTCCGTTACTATAACCACTATGCTATCAAGGCCACACCAACTGCGTTTTAGTAAGAGCTATTAAAAATATAAAATTATTAACTCTATTCGTTGCTAACTTTTTTCTAGTAATTCTTACAGATTTTCTAGTAACCGACTAAGATTACTAAAAATTTTTTAGTAATTACAAGGATCACTAAGGTTTTTTTAGTAGATCGACCTTTTTTTTTTACAGTGTAGCGATGTAATTACATCACAATTATTTATATTATAATCCTTAAGCAAATTATTTTAAACAAGTAAAACTTTTAGAAAAGAATTTGTTATAGTGTATACAAACGTAAATAAGGGAATAAATGAAAATAAATATATCTCTTTGTGCGTCTGTGACTGATTTCCGTTATACCAAATGCCTTTAGATATATCACACCTTGTGTCACTTATCAATCGGATAAATAGTCCATTTCAGGTTACTTCTAAAACATAATGTTACATTTGTATTTTATTTAGAGCTCTATTGGCTATTTCCATGAGTACTTGTGTAAGTCACAGGCTACGAGTTTTGGCTACCAGTATTACAGAACAAAAAAAAAATTATTAATTTTATTGGCACATTCTCATTAATTGAATAAGGCCAAGCAGACTTTTCGAAAATAACGGTGGCTAATAAGCATAGCAATTTATAAGTTATGTGACTTACACTACAGAACCCATGGAATTAGCCTATTATAATTTATATTACTAAATTGTTATCTTTATTTGCATGTAAATAAATAGAAAAATGTAGAGTGTTATTTGTATTATTTTCTGTATTCGTTTAACGCTTTCGTTAATATTATACTTTCTTCGTCCCATATGCGGAAACTTTTAAACAAATTTTTATTTATTTTTTCATATGTAGTGTTGTGTTTAGCAGTTGATACCTTTTAAAGTATAAAAAAACATCTGTTCTTTTCCTTTTATAGATTATATTAAAATGACATGTTTTAGATATTTTTGATTGCTAATTTCTTGCCGATATCGAAGCACGGTATCAATTCTAATGTTCCATGTCGTTATGATTCGCAACCCGAGACTCTTAGTCAAAAATAATGTTTGTTTTTTAGTATATATGCACTTTAAAAATTTTAAACTTTTTCTGCATTGCCAGTCATTTGCGTTTTTATTTAAAACGATTACTTCACTATGTTACGGAGCATTCTCATTGGTCAAAATAAAAATTTTCTATAAAAGCGATGGAGTGACGATGCAGGAAAAGTTTCAAGTTTTTTAGATTCTATGATATGGTTTCCATCTTAACTTACGATCGATTCTTTCTTTAACCGAGGCTAACAAAAAAGACCAGGCTACCTAGGAACAACTCACATATCTTTTTTTGCAGACCGCTAGACGATTGTGACGCTCTTTCCGTATACCTTCATTGATGCATTCGAATGTCATGTGACTTCAGCGGTCTGTAAAAAAAGATACGTGGAATGTACTGCAGAAGGCTGTCTTTTTCGTTAGTCTAGTTCTTTAACGATATGACGTCTCACTTTTATGAATTTCACGAAACTCCAGATGAATAACTATATTTCTGTTTCACTTTTGCGTCATCTTGCTGACGTTGATGCAATAGTCTTGTATAGTCTATATACTGTTAAAATCTGCAAATTTGTTTCCATAGTAAATCCACTGCTTTTATAAAAACCGACTTGTTGACGATATTATAGAACAGTCTTATTGGTCAGAATAGAAATATTTTATAAAAGCCAGTGAGTATGCAACAAAAGTACATTTTTTAATAGTGTAGCTTATAACAGGTTTATTTACCGGGTGTCCCAAAAGTGACTGATGGACTTTAAAATTCAATAACTATGAACGGTGACAGCTATTTTGAAAAAATTTTGCAGAAGAGTTATGTATAATGTCAGGAATTTTTTTTACCGTAATTTCTTATTTTATTTCGCATCTCAAACAATAGGTAGCGCTGACGGCGATTGAAGGCCAGGTGAACAGTGCTTAGTGAAGCGTTGACCTGGCCTTCAATCGTCGTCAGCGCCACCTATTGTTTGAGATGTGAACTAAAATAAGAAATTACGGTAAAAAAAAACCTCCTGAAATTATACATAACCCTCCAGCAAAAATTTTTTAAATAACTGTCACCGTTTGAGGGTTATTGAATTTTAAAATCCATCAGTCATTTTTGGGACACCCGGTATATAAATTCATGCTTCATTACACTGTTAAAAATCTGTACCATTTGCCGCAGCGTCACTGCCATTTTTATAAAAAACGCTTTCTTCGCTGTGTTCAAAACTGTTTCTTCCACACTATTTTCTGAAAATTCTAAAAAATCTATTGTGTCTGAAAAAAAACCTGGGAAAATGAGTGCGATTTCATAGTTTCTGAACAACAACACCTACTTGTTTCTTGCAATTCCGAACAAAAATAAATTAAAATAAAATTGACCTTTTTGGTTTGAAAAAAGCACTTAATAGAACAGTTAATGCTCATTTCATTCATGATTCAAATGAAAGCTTAAAATACTATATATATATATATTTTTTTTTTTTTCAATTCAATAGGAATTTTCCGTAAAAATTCTTATTCAATATATAAACAGTCTCAGTCCATTTGAATTTACATTATCAATGAATATATACAATATATTGCCATTGATTATGGGACACTTGCGATTTTAGACATTTTACTAAATATCTAGAAAAATATATGAGGAATCATCTCGAAACTCTTAGTGTATAAATATAATAGTATAAGTCATACATCTCCGTGAAGATTTTTTCCCGAAACTCTAAAGGGGACCGTCAACAAATTAAAAAAGAATGAATATCTTTTGAATAACCCTGTCAAAACTAATGTAGCAAAAGCGCTCAAACTCTAGATTGTGATTGAATGCCTTATTGTAATAAGCCTTGTTTATTTTTATGCAAATAGCATGCATACTCGCAGAGTAATTAAGGATTTTATAAAAATGATCCCAAATTTTTCCAACTTTTTTCCTTATAATTTTCAGAGTTCTTAATATAAAATAATATTTTTTTTCAGAAAATATGACAAACAACATTGCACACAGTACCCTGTAATCAGAATTAAAAAATAATGAAAATTGTATAAAAAATGAGTTGGTTTACTAAATAATTTTTTACTGCGCATGCGTCAACGATATCAAAATTTCATTTGCATATTATGTTAGCTAAATGTATAGAGCAACTTTTGTGAAAGTCAAAAAATCATAACTTGAAAATTCTGACAATAATCATCAATTGAATAAGTCGAAAATCCGTTATTCTCAAAATGAAGCAAAAACAAGAGGGGTTGTAAGCATATATTCATTGATTAGTGTCAATGTAGAATACACAATATGGGATGTACTACTGCATTTGGATAAAATCCCTCATTTTTTTGCTTCATTTTGGAAACAACGGATTTTGTCCTTTTTCTATAGACGATTACTTTCAGAATTTTCAAGCTATGATTTTGAGACTTTTACAAAAGTTGCTCTATACATTTAGCTAACATAATATGTAAATGGAATTTTGATATCTTTGACGCATGCGCAGTAAAAAATTATATAATAAACCTACTGATTTTTCATACAATTTTTATTATTTTTTAATTCTGATTACAGGGTACTGTGTGCAATGTTGTTTGTCATATTTTCCGAAAAAAATATTATTTTATATTAAGAACTCTGAAAATTATAATGGAAAAACTTGGAAAAATTTGGGACCATTTTTATAAAAACCTTAATTACTCTGCGAGTGTGCATGCTATTTGCATAAAAATGAACACAGTGTATTACAATAAGGCATTCAATCATAATCTAGAGTTTGAGCGCTTTTGCTACATTAGTTTTGACAGGGTTATTCAAAAGATATTCATTCTTTTTTAATTTGTTGACGGTCCCCTATGGCGTTTCGGTAAAAAATCTTCACGGAGATGTATGACGTATATTATTATATTTATACACCAAGAGTTTCGAGATGATTCCTCATGTATTTTTCTAGATATTTAGTAAAATGTCTAAAATAGCAAGTGTCCCATAATCAATGGCAATATAGTGTACATATATATGGAATTCGTTTTATAACTTTTAATTTTAGCTCAATTTTATTTCTTAAATCCTGATTTTCCTCCAAGATTTCCACATTTTATAAAATATATCTTTGTAGAAAAATTTATGTCCCTAAATCGACCATATTCTCCGAATTCCATCAACTTTTATGATTTAAATAGCTGTTCTAACACTTTAAAAAAAAAGCGTTTTACGACTGCAGTTTTGAAACTGCATCAAGTTTAAGATAGAAAAGCAACTTCGCACCAATATTTTTATCTTTTATCAATTGTTATATAATTTTCAGTTGTGAAATATTTAATGTTAATCATAAAGACCTCAAAAAAATTCCAAATAAAATTTTTAACATATGCAAGCTTAATAATAATAACAAAAATAAATTTAAAAGATTTTCTTCAGCTATTTTTACCTTTGAAATTAATGTTTGAATACAAAATGTAATGCTCTTATTCTTAATATTCATGTTATGATTTTTAAAAATAAAAAGAATATTACCCAGCTAAACTGATGGCATTGAACTGTCAGGGTATTCATACAAATTGTATATTACAATCCTATTTGTTCAAAGATTAATGCATATCGAAAAAAAAATTAAAGAGGCATTAGCTGCACCCATTTTCCTCCTTTATATTTAAACATTAAATCCCCAAGTCCGTTCAGGGATTCGCCTTATTATAAAGCCGCCATATTATAAAGCATCTATATCCAAAATTTAAGGAAAACCGAATAATTCTGCATAAAAACATATATATCTTAATTAAGGCGGTGATTAGCCCCCCGTTCAACAACCTTTCTATACTTATCTAATGTGCTTCCAAAACTAATCAAAGAAACGTGCTATCAGAATAAACTTATGTACAAAAATGAAGCAAACTCAATATTTTTAGCATGAGGTATGGAGTTACGTTCATTTTATACATACATACAGTGGGTTGCCAAATTATTAGGGACAGTTATGGAATATAGGTTTTTTTGTACAATATTAGGACATAATTTGAAAATAAACACTGTTTTTAAGTTAAAAAAGTTCATTATTATAGTTTGAGTATTCACGTACTATTATATGAAAGAAAAACACCAGCAAAAATATAATATAGTCAATTTACCAATGTTAAGTAAGGAATATTAATATTTGGTGACATTTCCTTTAGCTTCAAGGAGTGCTTTGAGGCGTCTAGGCATGCTCTCTTCGCAATTTCTGGCACTTTCTTTTATTTTAGGGTTATCATGCCATATATTTATTAGTTTTTGGATGAGTTGTACCTTGGTTGTAATCATATTTTTGGCGGTTTCGCCTTGGTGATCTTCCATAAGATTTCTGTGGGATTCGTGTCAGCCATATTATAAAGCATCTATATCCAAAATTTAAGGAAAATCGAATAATTCTGCATAAAAACATATATATCTTAATTAAGGTGGTGATTAGCCCCCCGTTCAACAACCTTTCTATACTTATCTAATGTGCTTCCAAAACTAATCAAAGAAACGTGCTATCAGAATAAACTTATGTACAAAAATGAAGCAAACTCAATATTTTTAGCATGAGGTATGGAGTTACGTTCATTTTATACATACATACAGTGGGTTGCCAAATTATTAGGGACAGTTATGGAATATAGGTTTTTTTGTACAATATTAGGACATAATTTGAAAATAAACACTGTTTTTAAGTTAAAAAAGTTCATTATTATAGTTTCAGTATTCACGTACTATTATATGAAAGAAAAACACCAGCAAAAATATAATCTAGTCAATTTACCAATGTTAAGTAAGGAATATTAATATTTGGTGACATTTCCTTTAGCTTCAAGGAGTGCTTTGAGGCGTCTAGGCATGCTCTCTTCGCAATTTCTGGCACTTTTTTTTATTTTAGGGTTATCATGCCATATATTTATTAGTTTTTGGATGAGTTGTACCTTGGTTGTAATCATATTTTTGGCGGTTTCGCCTTGGTGATCTTCCATAAGATTTCTGTGGGATTCGTGTCAGGGGATTTGCCAGGCCAAGGTAAAACTGGGATATTGTGGTCTTCCCAAAACTTTGAAATGCTTCTAGCTTTATAACAAAGCACTGAATCATGCATAAACATAAACTCTTCACCACTTAGGAACCATTCTTCAATTTGTGGAAGCAGCCGAGTTTCAAGAACATGCCTGTACTGGTCTTGTCTCATGATTCCCTAGACGTTGTAGAGGCGTCCAACTCTTTTAGCGCTTATGACAGACCACACCATTACTTTATCAGGATGTTTAACACTATCCACGATGCAGTCATGGCGGTATTTTGCGCCTGGGCTTCGCCTGACAAAACTGCTTTTATCGGCTAAAATCTCAAAAATTGATTCATCTGAGAAAAGACCTGAAAAAAATTAAATATGTTAATAATTTAGAAATAAATGACTTTAAATTACATAAATAATAATTATCTTAAAAACTCACCTTACTCCCGTCATCAAATGTGTTCTGGCGGTGTTCACGAGCCTAGGCAAAGTGCTTCGTCAACTAGGGTTTCTTGCCTGGCCAATGCAAATCCTGTCAACCCTTCCTCCGCTAATGTCCACAGCACAGTTTTCTCAAAACTGGCATTCCAGATTCTTGAATAATGTAAATAAGGAGTCCCATCTTTTTCTTTCTGTTTCCTAAACAGATATCCCTGATTTTTCTATCGGTATGTGGAGTTCTTATGCATTTTCTTCCACTTTTACCTCTTCATTTGGGTGGAAGTGGCTGGTTTTTGTCCAGATTTATTTTTATCCTGTTGACTACTGACTTGGAAACAGAAGCAAGTTCTGCTATCTTCCCTTTTAGAATGTCTCGTATGCAGAAGAAGAGGTTTTACCTCAGATTTTTTCCCTAAGGGACAAATCAATCCCTCAACCCATACTGAAATCATTAAAAATTAAAAATGAATAAAATCGTAAATAATTTTCCAAAAAAAACAAACATCTAATCAATAAAGAAAGATAATACTCACATATTATTCTTAAGTTTTCCAAAAAAAAAAAAAAAAATCCAAAGAATTTTGTTTAAGTTAAAGGAAAGCATTTTCCACTATTGCGTGTAAAAAGACTTAGCTTCTTTCCCGTTATTAAAATATTTATAGAAAGCAAACAAACTTTGTAACATACTAAAAGTACTTAAAAGTTGAGTTATAGAGATATTGACAATGTTAAAATACATTCCTGCCAAGGGCACCCAAAGTGTATGACTAGCAATACATGTGACTGTCCCTAATAATTTGGCAACCCACTGTACATGCGTATATACATACAGAACCGGAAAGCACATAAGTTTCTTCGGTTTTCCTACATGTGAACTAAAAATTTATTCATTATTTATAGATTATCTCTTAATTGTATTTATATTGGTTAAATTTAAAATGAATATAGGGGAGATTGGGGCACATGTGAAAAGCTCACATAAATATAGTTTTTTCTGCTAACTAAGCTAATGTCCATAAACAAAAACTAATACATATAGCATACAGAATGTATATTATATAAATGGGGATTTCATTCAGAATTATCAGATTTCTTTAAATTTTAGATACAGGATATTTCTTATTAGTTTTTTTTTTCATGATTAGTTTTGGGGTGTTCATTGGATATGTGTAAAGAGGAAGTAGAATGGGGGCTAAATTAGGATATAGATTCTTTTTGATAAGGCGAGGTCTCAGAATAGTTTTAGTGGTATTATGGTTAAGAATAAATGAAATAATGGTTTATAACCCCTCTTGAATTATAAAATGGATATTTATGCAGAATTATCAGTTTTGCTTAAAATTTTGGATATAGGCTCTTTCTCATAAGGCAAATTTCTGAATAGATTTCGAGGTTTGATAGTTAAGTATAAAGAAGGAAACGGAAAATAACTCCTTTTAAATCATATAAATGTGTTTTATGCAGAATTATCTAACTTGTTTCTAATTTTCGATGCAGGTTTATTATATGATAGGACGTATTCATGATTAGTTTTAGGGGTAATTAATTATAAGAAGAGGAAATGGGGAGCTAATCCCTTCTTAATTTGTTTTTCTAAGCGCAATATTCCTTGAAAAAATAAGGTTGTGATACACAATTAGTGTGCATAACATTTGAACTCAATGCCATCAAATTAATCGGTCTATATTATTTTTATTTTTAAATCCGTTTTATAATTTTTACTTTTTTAATAGTGTTATGAACTCAAAATATTGTTTACAAGCGCCCCACCAGCGGAGTACTTGTGAGCGCGTTTGTCACATGTGAACATAGGGAAAAATATATTTTGACATACATTTTATTCTGTTATTTGTTGCTGTCATAAGAATTAGTTATATTGTATGTTAAATATCACTGTAAAGAAAATAGTAGGTATAAATCGTAAGAAAAAGTAAATTTTTAGTCATAAAAGCTATATTAATGATATGTTGATTACCTGTGTTTTATTTGTTACTTACTTTCAGGTAAGATTTGCAATCGTTTTGAAAATCGAAAACAAAGTTTTGATGGATTTCCATGTTTCAGACACTGGAGGTTCATAAAAATATATTTTGAGAACAAAATTGCTGTCTGCCCGTTGCTGCATCTACCAAACATATTGAAATAGAGATTCGAAATTTGGTGTGTACCAAATACGTAAAAATAGAAAGAAGCCTATGGAATATCAGTAACCTCGATTATCAGGAACTTTTTTTGGACTCTTTCCTTATAATGAAAAGTATATACAAATTTTCAAATATTTTTATTTTACGAAATGAATGCAAAAAAGAATTAAAAAAAAATCTTATAATTTTTGCATACAGAATAAAGTTTTTCAGATAAGTATTTGCCGAGATATTTGTAATCACATTTTCCACAGATTTCGATTTGTTATGGTCCTGTATTTCATTCAAATTTCAATTCAAGCGTGTATTTTAACTGGAAATGATACGCTTAATCCGACACAGTAAACTATTAGTAAAAATGATCATAATTTTTTTAGTTATAAGTATGTTTTTCTTACTCAGGTCGGTACTATTTGATTACACTTTCTACCAAAATACTATCGCCAAACTATATGGCTAAATGTCAGTATACACTTATTAAAGTCCCCTTCCCTTATTGTAATTGACACATTCGTAACGAACGCGTTTGTTGCGTCATCAAGTGATTTTTAAATCGAAGTTTAATTTGTATTTTTATTAACTTTTTGCCAATTTATTTCTTTTTTCGTTATTTGAAATAAACGTTTTGCCCATTTGTATATTTTCTCAAGTAGTTTGGAGATTTATATAATTTGTCGATATTATTCGGTAGAATAACCAAGTAATACCTAAAATTTCGTAATAGAGCATTACTATGTATTAAAAATATTTAAATATACCTTTAAATTTTATTTTGGAATTTCAGTGTATTTTATAAATAGTTCACACATATCTTATTTTCATATTTTTTGTCATGCATATCTGTGGTGTGTAAATTTTACGGTGGCCCAAAACGACTAATTTTAATTTTGGAATATTAGATAAGACTTATTCCAATTGCGATTTTCAAAAGTTTTATTGTTGATGTAATAACAATCGTTTCCGTTGTGATTTAACTTCTTGTAACACTTGATGAATTTGTCAATTTTAGGCTGGTTATGTTAAAAAAAATTCGATTTATAAAACAGAAAACACCGCGATCAGTATTAGCTTCTATTCTTCAATTGTATTCACCTTTAATTTTTTTTCTTATTTGGGCAATTAATTCTACTTCAGGTCGGTTTTTCAGCGTAAAAATTAAGTGATCGAAAGATTTAGGTGCAGAAACTAGTCGCAAAGTAACTGTGTGATCATCTTTGATTACTTACACATCATATACGCAGTATATGGTAAATCTTGCAATCGTTTTGAAAATCGAAAAAAAAAATTTTGACGGATTTACACGTTTTAGATACTGGAGATTCCGAAAAACATTTTTTTAGAAAAAAAAAATTTGCCGTCCGTCCGTCTGTCTGCCTATCCGTCTGTCTGTAACCGCTCTATCTCCCGAACAAATTGGGATACAGACTTGAAATGTTGTATGTACTTAGTATGTAAGAATGGGACGAAGCCTATTTTATATCAGTAACCTCGATTATCCGGAACTATTTTTTTCGGACTCTCGAAAAATTCGTTCAGATGAAAGGTATATAAAAATTTTCGAAATTTTTTATTTTAAGGAATGGACGTAAAAGGCAATAAAATAACACAAATTTTACATAAAAAACGAAGTCGATCGGGTTATGAGTTGCCGACATATGTGTATTCCTGATTTCCAAATTCTTCGATTTTTCATTCAAATTTCAATTCACAGATATATTTTAATTGGAAATGAGACGCTTAATTCAACACAGTAAATTTTAGTTAATATTATTATTATTATTGAGTTATAAGGATGTTTCTTTTACGCAATCCGGTACTACTCGAGTATTTTGGTGTTTTATATAATTTGTCGAAATTGGCTCACCAGCAGTTCATTAATAGAGCATTATTATCAATGTTGAAATTATTTTCTTATGCGTTTAAATTTTATTTTGGAATTGCCATGGATAGTGTACACGCGTTTTATTATCATATTTTATATTATGATGGGTAAGTATTACGGTGCCCCCCCCAACGACTAGTTTCTTTGACAACAGCTTTTAACTTATCAACCAATTCAAGCACTTGAGCGTTATGTTAATTCATGATACCATTTTCAGGTTTTTACTAGCATATAATTTCTGCAAGAAGAAATGCATACTAGATCATCAATCAAAATCACTATATCTAAATCATTCTAACATTTTGAAAGTACAACTTCCAGTGGTCACTTCTATGGCCATCAAGAAGGAAAACGTGTTAATGGAATTATAAAATCGCAAGTAAACAGCGAACTTTTAGAAAAATGATTATTCATTTCATTATCAAATATATCGATTATTGTTTACTACATCATGTGATATGCATTTTCTACTCTATAAAATATATTTCTTTTTTTTTGTATTTATTTACTTTGATAAAAATAAAAGTTTAATATCTTTTTGTATATACTTGCGCATATTATAAGAGTGAAGTCTTCAAACGACATTGGTTATCGGTTCCTATTACTCGAAGATTGGATTAAATATATATATATATATATGGCGAATGGTGAGTTCTAGTCTTATTTTATTTATTCAACACAATATTTCACATAATATTAATCTTTAACAGTATTCTAATTTTTTCTACAGGTATTACGAAACTGCATTGCATAAAAGTTAAATAAAAATATTAAAATGAGAATTTAAACATGCTTTATCCATTACTGAAACATAGTTGTATCCATATTTATTATGAGTTAGAAGAAATTATAGTGACATAAAAAAGTACTGAAACTTTACATTTATGTTTAATATTAAATTTTCAAACAAAGATAAAAAGATTTATTTAAGATGTATTTAAAATATATTAATTAAATTTTAAATATTCTCTTCAAAATTTAATCGTTCATCATGTATTATTTAAATTTGTTTCTTCTAAGCCTGTGTACCACATTTAAATAAATGTGGGTTTAAAATAGATATATATTTAATCTTTTAAATGATGAAATAGTGATATCTTGCAAAAAAAAAAAATAATAATAATAATTTACTTCGACTTATATTATAGAAAACACTGCAAAATTACATGTAAGCAAAATAAGAGAGTTACGAATGCTAAAATAACATTTTATTTCATTTTTTAAATTGCATTTATCAGCTACCCATAAATGATGTCACATTTCACCATTCCCGTTCCCTCCTTGACATATGTCACGCTGTATTTATTACATATACCTTCTGTTCAGAAACTAAGCATTATGTTCTAGATAAGATTTTATTTTTAAACTTTAACTACATGTTATAATGACATCTGTAAGCTTAACAATAAAAACGATTCGTATAATTATTTTATATCAAATAAGATTAAGTTTAAAAAAAATCATAATCAATACATGAAAGTCATAAAATATTAACATAAAAGAATATTTCAAAAATTTTGAAATTCGAAAAAGAATTTATTATATTTGACTTTAAATTATATCTTCGCTTTATGAACCCGAAATACTTTAATTTCAAAATAACTTCAATTTTGATGTACTTTTATTTTTATGCATTTCTTCTAACCAAAATGTGTGATTTAACATTTCTTCTTACTCCTTTGAACCCACTTGTCACAAACTGTCACAATTTTCCGAACCCCCCCCCCCCTCCCTACCTCCAAGCGTGACGTCATTTGTAGATGGCCCTTTAAAAGACTTCCTCACACTTGGGGAAACTCCATATGTTAGAGGTAACACTTAAGAGCACACAATAGTCACAGAAAAAGTACACAAAAAGACCCGGATGACCATGTAAAGTCTATGGGAGCGTTCTTTTCGAATATCTCGCTCAAATTTTAATATTTTTGCATGATTTTTTTGCACAAGATAGCTGAAGGCAATCCACAACCGGGCTAGTTTTTACTTTTTCGATTTTGGTTATATATTTTTTATATTACGATAGTTTCAGTTTCAGAACCGGTTTAAACCGGTTTCGAAAGTTAAAGTAATTTTTTAAAGAAAATCTGGAACAAAAATTGAAAAAGTAAAAACTAGCCCGGTTGTGGATTGCCCTCAGCTATCTTGCGCAAAAAAATCATGCAAAAATATTAAAATTTGAGCGAGATATTAGAAAAGAACGTTCCCATAGACTTTACATGGTCATCCGGGTCTTTTTGAGTAACTTTTCTGTGACTATTGTGGGCTCTTAACTCCCTCACACTAGTCACAAACTGTCACAATTTTCCAATTCTCCCTCCCCTCTCCAAGTGTGGCCCCATTTGTGGATGGCCCTTTAAAAAAAATCATCATTAACATTTACAATATGCATAAAATTATAATCAACTTTAGTGGAATAACTATTTAAAATCCGAATATTAACATGTTTTGATTAAAATTAATTTTGAAAACTAAACAGTATCAAGGTCAGTTATTTAAATATTTTCACCGGACACACGTTTAAGAAAATGGCAGATAGCTTGTAATTAAATCACTTACTTGAAATAGGAACTTCTTAGAAGAAGAACTTTTACAAATAGCTATTTGCTGTACGTGAAAATTATTAACCTTTTGATCTTAAAAATAAGATCATCATTATTTTTTGTCATATCAAGTAAATGTGAAGGAACTCTAATAAAACTACTAACAAAAATTTTTATAATAAGGGCACTTAATTGACTTTCACTTTTAATTTTAACTTTATCTTCGTCAATTGCGCGGATATATCCAGGGAAAGCTCCTTAATGAAAATGACAGAAACCTTTTAGTTGAATCATTTTACATCCAAAAACTTAGAGCAGGATTACATTAACTAGTTATAGAATGAAGCAATTATTAATATTTTGAGCTTAAACGAAATATCAATATTAAATTTTGCAATACATATTAAATATGAACACGTTCTTGAGAAATGAAAAATCCGCTTAATATCTTGATGGGATTTAGAGAAAATAAACACGGTAATAAAATTATAGAAAGATTTTAATTGAATTTTATAGCAAACTTTTTTTGAATTAGAATGAATTGAAATATTTACTATAGCTTGGAATAATAATGAATCCTGTTATCTTTTAAATAAGTTAACTATTATTTTTATCGATGTATGTGTCAAATATGAAGCCACTCTAGCGATATAACGAAATAAAATTCGAATATGGATTGTTACTAAATGCATTTTAGCACAATAATGCGTTGAATGAGAAAGTACTTTAGTGAAATAACTATATAAGATATGAATATTCACTGCTCTTGAATACTTTTCAGTATGGATATTAATAGTTCTCATGGGCACTTGTATAAATATCCTGAAATAATATATGGTTAATGAAATTATACAACAATAATAATTAATATTTTGAACTTGAAATATCAATATTAAATTTTGCAATGCATATTAAATGTGAACACGTTCTTACGAAAAGAAAAATCCGCTTAATAGCTTGATGTAATTTAGAGAAAATAAACACGGTAATAAAATTATAGAAAGCTGTTAATTGAATTTTATAGCAAACATTTTTCGAATTAGAATGAATTGAAATTTTTACTATCGCTTGGAATAATAATAAATTCTGTTATCTTTTAAATAAGTTAACTATTATTTTTACCGATATATGCGTCAAATATGAAGCCACTCTAGCGATATAACGAAATAAAAATCGAATATCGATTGTTACTAAATGCTTTTTAGCACAAATATGCGTTGAATGAGAAAGCACTTTAATGAAATAACTATATAAGATGTGAATATTCACTGCTCTTGAATACTTTTCAGTATGGATATTAATAGTCCTCTCGGGCACTTGTATAAATATCCTGAAATAATATATGGTTAATGAAATTATAGAACAAATAGAAGACTTTTAAATGAATCTCTTTAAAGCGAACGTCTTGCAGAAGAAAGTTTTGAAATAGTTACTGGAGACACGAAATAATTAAAATTCATGTTATCTTATAAATAAAACTGCAGCTATATTTATCGATATGCGTTAAATATGAAGGCGCTCTAGCCAAATAATAAACAAAACACGAGCATTGATTTACCTTAAATGCTTTTCTGTATGAAAGTAAGAATTTTCCTCATCAGCATTTTTACAAATATCTTGGGAGAAAAAGCGTTAATGAAATTATTTAAAAAATAATAATATTAAATAATAATTGAATCTCTTTACAGCGATCATCTTGAAGTAGAATGCTTTGAAACAGCTACTCTCGATATGGAATTAGTATAGATCCTTTTATGTTATAAATAGAATTACTATTATTTTAACAAATAAGCGTAACGTATAAAGGAAATATAGCAAATATTAATAAATAGCGAATACTAATAATAGCTAATATAATAAATAAATATTGACTGCTTTTAAATGATTTTCAGTATAAAAATTAATAAATCATCTGGCACTTGTATAAATATCTTGAGAGAAAATACGCTAATAAATTTACGTAAAAAGCTTTTAGTTGAATCTCTTTGTAGCAAACGTCTTTGAGCAGAATGTTTTGAAACAGTTATTCTCTATGTGGAACAATTATAAATCCTTTAATCTTATGAATATAAATAATCTTATACAATTAAAAGTTCTGATAGGTACTCGTAAAAATATCTTGAAAGAAAAAACGTTAATGAAATTATCAAAAGAAAGTTTTTATTTAATTTCTTTACAGCAACCTTTTTGGAGTAGAGCGTTTTGAAACTGTTCCTCTCAATACAGAATGGTTATAAATTCTTTTATCTCATAAATAGCATTACTATTAATTTTACTGATATGCGTTAAATGTCAAGGCACTCTAGCAAAATAATTATATAAAGAATTAACATTGAATGGTCTTAAATAATTTTTAATTTGAAAATTGTAAGTTCTCATGGTCTCTCCCATAAATATCTTGAGAGGAAATAAGTTAATGAAACTATCAAATACTAATTTTAATAACTTTATAGTAAATGTTTTTAAATAGTTGCTCTTGCTACTTAATTATTATATATCCATTGAGAATATAATATTTTTAATCATTATACATTAAGTACTATGTATTAAGTCTGAAAGCATTCTAACAAAATCACTGCGTAAAACACGAATATTGACTGATAGTAAATGATTTGGAGATTGAAAATTAAACGTTTTCATAGCTGCATGCATAAATAACTCAAAAGAATATAAAATACGGTAATGAATCTATCAGAATTTTTTTAATTTAATCACTTTATAGCAAATATTTTAACATAGTTGCTCTCGCTATGGCACATTTGTAATTCTTTCAGCTTATAAATAAGATCATCATTAACTTTTGAGATATCTAATAAATGTGAGGCACTTTAGCAAAACTCTTGTAAAAATATCTCGAGAGAAAATACGTTACTTAAATAGAAAAATATAAATTAAATTACTTTGCAGAGAACATTTTGAAATAGTAACATTCGCTACTGAACAATTATAAATCCTTTGAGTTTGTAAATAAGACCATCATTAATTTTAGTGATGTGCGTTAAATAGGAAGGCATCTGGCAAAATTACTATCTAAAAATTTAAATATTAACTGCTTTTGATCGAATTTCCTTTTGAGAATTAAATCGTTTCATGAAAACATGCATGGAAAATTGAGAAAAAAACAAGTTAATTGAACCACTTTACAGAGAAATTTTTAAGGGAGACCCGTAAGAAAAAACCCAAAATTTTTATTATTGATTTTAAAGTAATGAATTTTGGTGTACTACTTAAGAATCTTTTTGTAAGGAATAATTAGCAAAAATATTCACTTTTTATTAAAAAGTATATTTTTATGGGAATTTTTATGATATTTTTTTGTCGAAAAATACACTTTTTAAAATTACTACTCCTCATTCAATTTTCAATATTTTGGTATTACTAAAATTTCTTAAATAGTGTTATAGTATATAGAAAAGAACTAAGGAGAGATATTTTTAATTTTCTATTTTAATCGGCTAAGAAAAAAAATAAATAAAAATACGCATGGTAAATTTCCTTAAATTCGTTAATTTCTTTAAATTCTTGATTTAATTCTTAATTTTCATGTTTACCAATTTATGTAAAATTTTCAGATATAGTTAAAAAAAAATATCTCTCCTTACTTTTGTTGCAAATTTTTTTAAGATTCTAATAACATAAACACTTTGTTTCTAAATCATTCTACCACTGAGCCTTAGTACTTTGAACTTAGGCAAAATATGAAAAAAGTCATTTTCAGGAAAACACGTTTTAAATGGCCGCTAGTCCTTTAAACTCTATAGTGAGTACAATTAAAACTAGTCGTTGGGGGCCACCGTAATACTTACCCATCATGGATATGTATATGAAAATAAAATATGTGAAACTATTTATACAATGCATTGCAATTCATAAACAAAATTTAAATATTGTTAATACATAGTAATGCTATAAAACGCCAAACTACTCAAGTAATACCAAATTGCGTAAAAGAAACATCCTTGTAACTCCAAAAATAATAACTCTATTAACTAACAATTAATTGTGTCGGATCAAGCGTCTCATTTCCAATTAAAGTATACCTCTGAATTGAAATTTGAATGAAATACAGGGTCATGAAAAATCGAAGAATGTGGAAAACAGGATTACAAATATCTCGGCAACTAATAATCCGATCGACTTCGTTCTATATGCAAAATGTGTGTTATTTTATTGCCTTTTACGTCCATTCCTTAAAATAAAAAAATTCGAAAATTTTTACATACCTTTCATCAGAACGAATTTTTCGAGAGTCCGAAAAAAATAGTTCCGGATAATCGAGGTTGCTGATATTAAATAGGGTTCGTCCCATTCTTGCATACTAACTACATACAAAATTTCAAGTCTCTATCTCAATTTGTTCGGGAGATAGAGCGTTTACAGACAGACAGACTGACAGACAGACAGACAGACGGACGGCAAAAATTTTTTTCTAAAAATATGTTTTTCGGAATCTCCACTATCTAAAACGTGTAAATCCGTCAAAAAAAATTTTTCGATTTTCAAAACGATTGCAAGACTTACCCTATACTACGTATGATGGGTAAGTAAAAGCTCATTTTCTACCTGTTCCAAGTGTCCCCGAGTTCTGAAATTTTGCATGAATATTCGCAAATATGTATTTTATCGTTTTCTGAGATAAAAAATTTTTTGAACTTTTGATGATTTTTGGCCGAAAATGGGTTACGGGTCTCCCTTAAAATGGTTACTTTCTCTTATGAAAAATTGGTAACACGTTTAGCTTATAAATAAGATCAGTATATCACTGGAATTTTTTATCGATTTATGTGCTTTGAATATTGCATACAAAGTTTATATTAAGTGTCAAATATATTCCCATTTAATAAGATATTTAATTTAGTAATATAATGCCTTTAAATTAATATCCGATGATTACTATTTTAATACGTTTGATACATAAATCCCTTAGTTTATTTTCAAACTAAAATCTGTTACACCATTTTATATATACTTCTATCATTGTTAAATGCTCCGGGCTAATATCTACACAAATTTAAGATTAAGAATAAAAAGTTTATTTTGATATATTAACCTCTTCGCTACTGGCGATTATTACAGTATTTTTAATTATTACTGAATTATTTCTTCTCTCGTTTAACTTCAGAGTGAGATTTTTGTTTTATTTTCATCAGCTGTAATCTTAGAATTCGAAACATATTATTCTTATATCGAAATTTCATTTATATTTGAGTATCATTAATAAAATGGGAGAAAACGGAGGTCCACATATGTGGACCCAGGGACTGAAGAGGTTATAATTGTTAAACGTTTAAAACTAATTTCATCCAATCAATTGTATTAATTTTGTTTCCTAAACACCGTATCTGTTACATTTATTTTATGAGAATCTTTCTTATATATTAATTTATACATTAACGGAAAATAGGAAAAATTAACATAAAAAGTAATAAAGGTACTTTTTAATTTAATTATTTAGAAACATTTTCAAATGTATCACATGAAAATATTTTAATTAGGAGGGCATCTATATCTTAAATAGTTTTAGGATTTATCCTAAAATGAATAAAAGTAATTTGATATTTAAAGTTAATTTCCTCAAAACGGTGATTTTGATTATTATGCGCATGATTTCTAAAAATACTTAGACAGACTTTCTTTGAATTTTCGTAGAAGTTATAAATTTTATAAGAGGAATACAATTACTATTTATTATTTTCACCGAGCAAGAAGTTTAGAAATTATAGCTATTTTATTTATTAAAATATAATAAAAAAGGAGATTTTTTTTTCATTTCTTTGCTCGAGAACTGATCGTTGTACTTTTTCCAGTGTATGTAATTTTGAATGCATACCTTAATACGTATATCTACTCTATTAAAAAACATTGGATCGCTACAATAATGCAGTTATAATAAATCCTGCAGTTTAATTAATTCATTAAAAATCATTAAATTTAAAGTTACATATGCATATATATATATGATTGTAAACTTTATTGTAATATTTTTCATTGGGTGCTTAATGTTTCACACCTAAAAGTTAATGAGATCTGATGTTATCGCACTCCATACAAGGGGTTACCTTTATATGTCATTTGTCAGTTTTTAAAGTACATGGCTATTTAATATTAATTACTTCTGACTGCATATCATTTTCCAAAAATAAACCGTACCTCTGTCACTTGGTTATTAATAAGTTAAAAATAGGTTATTAATTCACTTTACAATAAGTTGTTTGAAAGAAGAATGGTTTATTTACTCTTGCTACAAATTAAGTATTAGTCCTTCCAGCTTTTAATTAGAAGCTGTCATGCAATGATTTGAAGATTTATACGCATCAAACTTTATATATATTATGGTATGCGATTTGAGTTTTATTAACAGACATAATTTGCTGAACTACTATTTCATACGAGTGATTTCTTCAAACTACCAGAAACTACCATTCTCTATTTGCGCAAAATATATTTCATAATTTTTTTCCTAGATGAATATTAAGTTTGGACATGTTATTGAATAACGTTAAACAATCTATGTATGTTTTATGCTGTAAATTTGTCTTTTTTTGTATTTATAAATAAATAAATAAATACAAACATGTCACTTAATAACACATTTAGTTAATGTTGAATGTACATGTAGAAATGCATAAAAACCATGTGTATGTTGAGTGTAAAATTTTTAGCCAATCATAATTTTGTTATTTATTTACCTTCATTATTTATTTCATTTTATCATTATTGATTTGAGCCCTTTTAACATTTAGTTTATTAAGAAACATGGGTAACACATATAATAATAAAGGATAAATATGTTATCATAAAATTCTATATTACTTTGCAAAAGCAGTTTTCATTTTTGAAGAATTCAAATATTAAACACATAAAAACTATACACAAAAACGTTACATTATTGACATCGAATTTTAAATTCATTGCAATTCTAATTTTATTATTTATTTAATCTTTATGATTATTGATTTAAGGTTCCGAACACCTTTAAAAAGGAAATTTATATCAAAAAATCGATTTTTCATTTATGCAATAATATTAAAATCGACTCTTTTATCTGTCGAATTCTGTTTGTCTTAATTATAACCAAAGTTACATCCGTTTAAAGTAATTATTAGAGCTTTTGAATTGTGTCAAAAAATTATTTTTACCTTTTTTCTCAAAATGAAGTTTTACAGATTCTTACTATACGCAAAACATCCTCAAACACAAAATTATGCCTGAAATGCAGGAAGATTTTTTGTACTTCTCTTACGAATTTCTTTCGTGGGAATATCCCTCAGTCATAAAAATATGTTACATAGTTTTTTATTTACACGGGTATAAATAAACTACTTAAGACATTTTTTCCCGATTTTTTTTTATTTTAAATGCCATGTCATCTCAAATAGAAATGTGGTTATAATATGTATAGTCTAAGACTTAGAGAAATATATTCTGTTTATTATGCAATTTATAAAATGTCAAAGCATTGTAATATTTTTTAGTTATCACATTTTTGGGAGGTTATGCACGCGAAAAGGTAAACGGTAGATGTTGGGTTCAAAACCAATCGCGAACGTCGCCCTAACAGTTCAAAGTTTTCCGTGTTTTTCTTCAAAATTTGGATTTCCTTGCGTAAATACGGGTTGAATTCCCTTAGAAAGAATCCCCCCCTCAGAGTTCATACCCCTCGTGTAGATAATTGGCTGACATAAACACAAACAAACAAACAAACAAAGTTATCACATTTTGCGGAAATGTCAATTTTTGATATAATTTTGAATATTTGTTTCTTTAAAAAATCACTTCTGAGCAATTGCTGACTTTTAAGATTTTTAATAGTTAAACGCTATTAAAAATATGGATAACAGAAGAAAAATTCAAAAAAATACTTCCAAAGGTTTGCAGATACCTTCAAAACATTGATGTATAACATAATCAAATATATATTTAATACGGTTAATAAGAAAAATCTTACATACTATAACTAAATTCTGTATCACTTAGCAAAAAAAATCTTTTATTTCCGCAAAGTATCCAAGTATTTAACATAATATATATGTATGTATATGTAAATATATATACATATATATATATATATATATATATAAAGGTTATAATATTAGTGTTGAATAAATAAATTCCAGGCAATCGTTACTTCATTATTTATTTAGTTCCGTAATTATTGATTTAGGATCCTTCAAAATTCAATATAATCACAAATGTGTGCACCGCGTGATGTAATAAAATCCGATATCAAATATCGAAAGCATTTTGTATTTCGAAAGAATCCAATATTGAAAATAAAAAATGCACTGGTGAAATAAATTAAGAAAAACTGCATATTTTATCGAATCGCAAGAAAAGAACTGAACTGAAGGAAAAATCACTGCTTCTAGATGAAAATGCAAATCTTGTACGTAAACGTATACGTGTGTGTAAGCGGAACCAGCAGAAAAACAATCTTTATAATCGCGTGAAGGGTAAGTTTAATTTTGTTGCATGACACCTCGGCGAATTTCTTGGTGTATCATGCAGCAATCGATTAAATTCACATTGGAACAGTAAAAATGAGTAACCACCAACGTTTAGATGATGGAATGAGGTGGAGAATTGTGGGAAGGCTAGAGGCAGGCTTATCGCAACTCCAGATATTCAGAGAGTTTAATTTAACGCCCTAAGTGGTGTGTAATCTATGGAAACAGATCCAGGATATTGGATCCATCGAGAGAAAGGCAGGGCAAGGTCGTCCAAGAGTCATGACGGCCAGAGAAATCACCATTTGTTCATTTTAGCAAGGTATAAGAGAGGGGCTACCGCTTTTCAGCTCACTTGGGCCCTGCATATATCTACAGGAACCCATGTAACAAGAGTGACTGTTTCCAAAAGACTGAATTAGATAGGGTTGTTTGCCCGAAGATCGGCTATTTGCGTCCCTTTCACACTTACGATCACAAGTCCGATTAGCATGGTGTATTCAGCATAGTGATTGAAGTGTGAAGCAATAGCCGACCGTTCTGTTCACCGTTGTGTCCCGTTTTAGCCTAAACACCGATTCCAGCCGTACTTTCATATAGAGAAATCCAGAGACCCACTACCTACCCTCCAATGTTCGCGAAATCAACAATTATGGCGATGCGGTGCAATGGTCTGGCTGGACATCATATTGGACGGCAGCACATCTCTCCACGTTTTTGACAGAGGTTCTGTGTGAATTATAGGAATAATGTTCTGGATCCGTGTGTTTGCCTTTTCTGGGATGCAGTGGGTCCCGAGTTTATCATGCAGGTCGATAACGCAAGTCCACATACAGCTCTTCTAGTCGATGAATTTCTTGAGAGTGGTGGTATTCGCCGGTTGGATTGGCCAGCCAGGTCTCCAGATCTCAACCCTATATGGGATGTTTGGGACGCTATGAGGAGGGCAATTGCAACTCGCAACCCCCCTTCCGAGAACCATCCAGGAGCTGAAAAAAGCGTTGCTGAATGAGTGAGACCAATTACCACAGGCACTGATAAATTGCCTTATTTCCTGTATGACATTACACTGCGAGGCCTGTATAGCTAGCTGTAAGGGGAGACCATACCTACTAGGAGACCATACCTACTATTAACCCATTTCTTTTGTGTATTCTGCAACCGCTGTTTCAGACTCCCACGAGTTTTACGTAAGAACATTTGTGTATATTATAACTGTTTAATGTTTATTTTGTTTGTATTATATCCGTCTATGTTCACGCCAAATCTCATTAAAATCTGTCTCGTAGTTCCGGAGATAGTAGACAAAATACGAAAATTCTCTTAATTTCTTATACCAGTGTACATGTAAAAACATTTTGCTATTAGTATTGAATATATAAATTTCCGGCAATTCTATTTTCATTATTTACTAGATGGAACCCGTCAAAACTTGACGGCACCACTGAAATAAAAGGTATTTTCCAGCTATTAAAGGATTTTTTAATGACTAATCTTCAGCAAAAATTTCAATAAATAAAAGAAAAACCTGCATTTTACATCTAGGCAAATGACCCGCAATTGGCAGAGTTACATTCAAACATGCTGCTATAGAATTAGAATCTCTCTCATTTGATAATTTTCCATTTACAAATACAACACCAATAAATTGTACATGACATGAATAAATCATAAATTACCGTCACTTCTCATTTCATACAAAATATACATACTTCACTTACTTCGCAGCAAAATAAGACTGAATTTATAGTTTGCCATTTAGCAACAACTGTAACAATGATCCTCTCCGTGGTTAATTTGTTTTTACATTACCCACCCCATTCAACAAATAAACATTTGCATTTTGAACTATCTTTTCTATTACATTTTCATAAATCAAAAATACATGTCGATTTCACATATTAAAAAAATTAATGATATTTATTCTGGCTAGGTGAAACCCATCAAAACTTGACGGCAACAATATGAAAGAACCAAAGGAAAAAAAGTATTTTGCCGCTATAAAAAAATTAATATTTCTTAAAAATTTCAATATGCTTTTCCATTTACCAACGGAACACCAACATGACATGATCCCGGGTGCAGAATCGGTGCAACGCTGCGACACACATCACAAACTCTTGAAAATGTTTGAAGATTATTTTTCTACTGTTAAAGTGTCTTTTAAAAAATGCTAGAAATCATTTACTATGTACAAAAATTTGTCTAGGTACCATAAAAAATGCAAATTTTGGCAAATAATCACAAAAAATAGTTATTTTCGTCAAAATACCCCCCCCCCTCCAAAAAAAAGCATCACCCGGAAATTTTGTAAATGGATGTGAAAAAAAAACAGCAAATTTCGTCAACAGATTGCAAAAAACAACAAATTTTATGGAATGGAAAGATCTCTAAAAAATTTGTCAAAAAAATGCAAAAAAAAAAATTGTCTAGGTATTCCAAATAAAACAAATTTCGTGAAAGTATTGCAAAAAATCAAAATTTTGCCAAAACGTCTAAAAAAATTGGCAATTTTCAAGAAAAAATTTCGAAAAATAAAGCCAAATTCCACAAAAAAAAAAAAAAAAAAAAATCCCTAAAAAATGGCAAATTTGTAAACATATTGTGAAAATAAAATTCAAAATATTGTAAGAAAAAAAAAATTTTTGACAAATCATTGTGAGTAAACAACAAATTTCGTCAGATTGAAAAAAAAAAAAAAAATCATCAAATAATCACAAAAAAGTAAATTTCGCAAAAAAAAAAACCCAAAAATTTAGCAAAAAGATCTTCAATAAAACGGCAAATTACATCGAAAGATCGTGACAAAACGACAATTTCATCGAAAGAACTCGAGAAAAACGATAAACTTCTCCGAAACTGTCCAGGTATCATAAAAGACACGAATTTCGTCCAAAGATCTCAAAAGCACATAAATTTTGTCTAGGTAATCGCAAAAAAAGGTAAATTTCGCAAAAAATAGCAAAAAAAAACCAAATTTCTCAAAAAGATAACAAAAAACGACAATTTCTCAAAAAAATCATGAAAAAAGGATAAATTCGATAAAACAGCAAATTACATCAAAAGACTGTGAGAAAAAAACAACAAATTTCAAAAAACAACTTTCATTAATTGCAGGGGGAAAAGATGCAACATTTCTTTGTTCATCAGAAAAAAAAAAAAAAAAAATCACAAAATTTCTCGATCCATCACATGAAAAAAAGAAAAATTTGTCAATCAGTTGAAGAAAAAATACAAAAATCGACAGTTGGTCATGTGGGGTAAAAATTATAAAATTCATTAATGAATCATGGATAAAAAGTCATTTAGTATGTAAAAAAGCCCACAAAAATCTTGTGATTGATCGAGACATTTCAGAATGTTTTTTCTGGGTGTCTTACGATGGGAATACTGCAGTTCAGTGTACCATTGAACTGTGTGCTGAGTGACATATGTTTATTCCCTCATTCTGTAGGCAATTAAATATATGTATGGAATTTTTTATCGCAACGTAATAAGTATATTTTTAACATAGGATCAGAGCAAATTAGTCTTTTCAACAAATAACCTGGTAAGTGAGAACTAACTTTTTTATTGATAAGCAATGTAACATCGGGTCGATCGAGTTTATTTTGATTTTGCCCGTGTTTTTGAAGGACATAATTTAACCGTTTTTTCTATTGCATAACACTTCTTATTTTGTTTTCAATCTTTTTTTTTTTAGTAATTTCTTATTGTGATCCTCATTTCTGTCATATGAAAAATTCATTTCTATAAGAGCATTTACATAAGGTTAACAAATTTCTGGAAAAAAAAAAAACTGAAAAAAAAAAACAAATTTCCAAAAAAAAAAGGATAAATTCGATAAAATGGCAAATTTCATCGAAAGATGGCAAGAAAATACGACAAATTTCACTGAAAATCCCTGAAAAAACAAATAATTATTTCCTGGTATCATAAAAGACGTGAATTTCGTCAAAAGATCGTGAAAATACTTTAAATTTGTCTAGGTACTTCAAAAAAGGCAAATATTGGTAAACAGATTGTGAGAAAACAACATATTTTGTCAAAAGATGAAAAAAAGAGGCACATTTCATCAAAAGATCACAAAAAAGTAAATTTTGCAAAAAAAAAAAAAAAAAAAAAAAAAAAAAAAAAAAAAAAAAAAAAAGAAAGAAAGAAAGAAAAGAAAAGAAAAGAAAAAAAAAGAAAAAAAAATGACAAATTTCTGAAAATAACAAAAAAAAAAAAAAAACAAATTTCACAAAAAAAATCACGAAAAAAGGAATAATTTGATAAAACGGCAAATTACATTGAAAGATGGCAAGAAAAAATGACAAATTTCACCGAAAATCCCTGAGAAAACAAATAATTATTTCCTGGTATAATAAAAGGCGTGAATTTCGTCAAAAGTCAGTACAATCTTAAGATCGTAAAAATACTTTAAATTTGTCTAGGTACTTCAAAAAATGCAAATATTGGTAAACAGATTGTGACAAAACAACACATTTTGTCAAAAGATGAAAAAAAGAGGTACATTTCATTAAAAGATCACAAAAAAGTAAATTTTGCGAAAAAAAGGTGAAAAAAAGACAAATTTCTGAAAATAACAAAAAAATGAAAATTTTCACAATAAAAAAAGATAATTTCTATAAAACAGCAAATTACATCGAAAGATCGTGAGAAAATGACAAATTTCACTGAAAATCCCTAAGAAAACAAATAATTTTATCCAAGTATAAAAAAAACATGAATTTTGGCAAATAATCACAAAAAATAACAAATTTCGTCAAAATACCCCCCCCCCCCCAAAAAAAAAGTACACCTGGAAATTTTGTAAATAGATGTGAAAAAAAAAAACAGCAAATTTCGTCAACAGTTGCAAAAAACAACAAATCTCTTAAAAAGATCTCTAAAAAATTTGTCAAAAAACTGCAGAAAAAAAAATTGTCCAGGCATCTCAAATAAAACAAATTTCGTAAAAATATTGCAAAAAATCAAAATTTTGCCAAAACGTTTAAAAAAATTTCGAAAAAAAAGCAAATTTTGACAAAAAAAATCTCTAAAAAATGGCAAATTAAACATATTGTGAAAAAAAATTCAAAATATTGTGAGAAAACAACAAATTTTGACAAATGATTGTGAATAAACAGCAAATTTCATCAAAGGATTGAAAAAAAAGCAAATTTCATCAAATAATCACAAAAAAGGTAATTTCGCAGGAAAAAACAACAAATTTTGCAAAAAGATCTTCAATAAAACGGGAAATTACATCGAAAGGTCATGACAAAACGACAATTTCATTGAAAGAACTCAAGAAAAACGATAAACTTTTTCAAAACTGTCCAGGTATCATAAAAGACACAAATTTCGTCCAAAGATCTCAAAAGCACAGAAATTTTGTCTAGGTAATCGCAAAAAAATTTAAATTTCGCAAAAAATAGCAAAAAAAAGACAAATTTCTCAAAAAGATAACAAAAAACGACATTTTCTCAAAAAAAAAAAAAATCACGAAAGAAGGATAAATTTAATAAAACGGCAAATTACATCAAAAGATTGCAAGAAAAAAACAACAAATTTCAAAAAACAACTTCCATTAATTGCAGGGTGAAAAGATGCAATATTTCTTTATTCATCAGAAAAAAAAAAATCACAAAATTTCTCGATCCATCACATGAAAAATAGAAAATTTGTCAATCAGTTCGACAGTTGGTCATGTGGGGTAAAAATTATAAAGTTCATTAATCAATCATGGAAAAAAAATCATTCAGTTATGTAAAAACCCCACAAAAAATATCATTCAGTAGAAGTCCCCACAAAAATCTTGTGATTGATTGAAACATTTCAGAATGTTTTTTGCATGTCCAAATTAAAAATATATATATATATATATTGTAGCTGCAGATTTAAAAAAGTAAGTTATTTATAAGGCATCTATTTTGACCTCTTATTATTTTGTTTATTTTTTGCAAGACCTATTTTTATTTAGTTGAGTAATACGAATTTAGAATTTGCAATGTTTTGTCTTTTGTTATTTTTTATCAATTTTTAAAATGATAATGCAACAAATGTAAATGCTATAGGCAAAATAGAAATGAAATTTTCATATGACAGAAATGAAGATCACAATAAGGAATTACTTTAGAAAAAAGAAAAAGACTGAAAACAAAATAAGAAGTGTTACGCAATAGAAAAAACGGTTAAATTATGTCCTTCAATAAAAACGGGCAAAATCAAAATAAATAATATTATGAAATATAAAATTATAATATTATGAAATATAAAATTAAGCATCGATCGAAAAAATACAATCCGAGAAAAGTTTTCGAACATCGTAAGGGGGATATTTTACTTCAGTGTACCCATGGCAAAATAGAAATGTATTTTTCATATGACAGAAATGAAGATCACAATAAGGAATTACTTAAAAAAAAAAAAAAAAAAAGATTGAAAACAAAATAAGAAGTGTTATGCAATAGAAAAAACGGTTAAATTATGTCCTTCAATAAAAACGGGCAAAATCAAAATAAATAAACTCGATCGACCCGATGTTACATTGCATTAAAAAAAAAGTTCTCACTTACCAGGTTATATTGTTGAAAAGACTAATTTAAGCTGTAATAGATTACTCTGATCCTATGTTAAAAATATACTAATTACGTTGCGATAAAAAAATCCATACATATATTTAATTGCACATTTTAAACATATGTCACTCAGCAAACAGTAGATCCATTCGCTCTGCTACGAACCATGAAGACGAACGAACGCGTTCATACCACGCTAACATTTAGAGACAGTAACTATCTCTTCTCTCATTGGTTCTGTTGTCGGATCTGCGCAAGCACGAATCTGCGCAGAGAGCACTTTGAGTGTGCTGAATAAATAAGGCTTTCGTTTTAATATATAGATTTAATTTCATCATTGTCGATTTAAGAAACTTTAAAATCCAATACAATCTAAAATAAGTGTAACACGGGTATTAATAAAAGGTTATCTCGATACGATAAAATTCCTTATTCCTTAGCAAAACAATCTTTCATTTCCGAAGTATTCCAATAAAATCACTATCTCAAAATTTTACTATCAGATACTCTTACTTGAAACTCTTTTTTTTTAATATATGCTGCTCGTGGACATTAGTGTGATGATCACGAGGGAGAACACTTCAACGGACTTATCAGGAAATTGAAATTAATTCACTTCACAGGCTAATTTTAGAAATGGGAATGATTAATTAACTTTTACTATTAAACAAGTGTCATTCCTTTGATCTTATAATTAACATCTGACAATCATTTGAAACTTTTAATCATTTGTATGCTTTTAGTATTATCTATGAAATTTATGTTATGTGTTAATTAATGATTTTATTTAATGCGTAAAATTATGTAATATATATGATTTCTTAAAATTAGCGTAAGATTAGAATATTCTACCTGAACACAAATAGAACACAATATTGAAATAAAACTATTTATTCTTTTTTTTTTTACAAAGGAATTTAAATTTTTATTCCTTTGAAACTAACTTAACTGTACAAGGTACACCATAAGAACAAACAAAGATACCCTGTGAAAAATTGGCAACAAACTGTCTATCCCTATGAGCGTCTTAAAAATGGGTAAAATTGTAATGCTGTTTTCTCTCATATTGTTTTAAAATGCTGAAAATATAAGATTCTTTCAACATAAAATATCTATTAAAAAAACAATTACAAATATGATGCAATCCTAGAGTATAGTAATCATTTTAAAATGTACTGAAAATCCATTGAATCTATAGAATTAAATTATCGTAAATATTGCTTATACTGCAATGGAACATAGAACATAGTAAACGGAATATTACATTTCAGACACTCATATAGCTAGTTGTTCAACTGTTTTATAGAAAATGGTTAAATATTCTTATTTTAACTCGAATTTGCCCATAAGATTGGTAATAATGTCCTCAGAATACAGACAAATTTCGATTCTGGAATCGTTTTCTTTACAGAAAGATTGAATGACTACAAAGTTTGCTGCCCGATTTTATCAGTGTATACACTACTGGCCATCAAAATTGCTACACCAGGAAGAAATGCAGATAACAAATTGATATTTATTGGATAAAAATATTAGGATGGAAATAAAAAGTGATTAAATTTTCAAGAAACTTGCGTGCATAGATACTGAGAAATCAGTACCCAGTACAACCACCTCGTGCAGGAATAACAGCACTTACACGCCTGGGTATTGAGTCAAATAGAGATTGGGATGCATGTACAAGTGAAGTTGTCCATGCTTCAACTCGATGCCACCGCTCATCAACCTTAGAAACTGGCATATGGTTACTAGCCAGTCGTTCGGCAACCATTGACCAGACGTTTTCTATTGGTGAGGGATTTAGATAATGTGCTGGCCATGAGAACAACCGGACATTTTTCGTATTAAGGAAGGTCCATACAATGCCGGAAACATGCGGTCGGGCTTTATCCTGCTGAAACGTAGGGTTTTGCAGGTCTCGAATAAAGGATAGAGCCACGTGTCGTAAAATATCAGAAATGTAACGTGCACTGTTAAAAGTGCTGTAAATGTGAACAAGAGATGACCGAGACTTGTACACAATGGCACCCTATACCATAACGCGTGGTGATGAATCAGTCTGGCGATGACGAATACACGCTGACAATGTACGTTTACCACGATGGAACCAAAACAGATGCGACAATCATGATGTTGTAAGCAGAACCTGGATTCATTTAAAAATTGATGCCTCGCCATTCGTGCACCAAGGTTCATTGTTGATCACATCATTGAAGGCGCTCCTGTCTATGATGCAGCGTCAAGGGAAGTCGCAGTCTTGGTCTAGGAGCTGAGAGTCCATGCTTCTTAAAACATCGTCGAATTGTTTGTGCAGACATTTTTGTCTTTCAAATGACCCCATTCCTTGACTCGGGGCTCGTGACGTGGTTGCACGAACCATTACGGGCGTACGGATAACATGCTTGTCTTCTCGGCTGCTAGTGGTAGGGTGTCGTTGTGATCCCGTACAGCTTTCCATATAATCGTCCTGAATTAATCGATCCCATTTTCTGTGAACAGTCATTGAATCTCGACCTACGCGAAACGGAATACTGTGATACGATAAACCGCATTCCCGGTAGGCTACAATTCGACCGTTATAAAAGACAGAAACATGCTGGTACGCGTTTCTCTTTCTTACACGAGGCATCACAACAATGTTTCACGAGTCAACAACGTTCAAATGCAATTTCTATGTGAGAAACCGGCTAAACAATTTCCTCACTTAAACACAATGTAGGTGTCGCTACCGGCGCCTGCTTTGTCAGAATGCGCTGAAAAGCTAATCATTTACACATCATAGTACATGATTCAGACATTATTTCATGTCTGTAGCATGTCGCCTTCATGGTGTAGCAATTTTAAAGGCCAGTAGTGTACAATCTGGCTCTTACAAACAGACAATTTTATTTTTCCGGTCCAAAAGGAAAAAAAATATATTTTTTTAATTTTTTTTTCTCAGTTTAAAAAAAAAATTACATTTAGCTATTATAATTTTACATATAGTGATCACTTAATAAGTAGGTGGAACTGCACATTGATACGTTTTTTTTTTCTAAGAATTTTTTTGGTGACCAGAAGTAGAAATTTCAAGTTATTTTTCCACATGGTGTCAGCAAAACCTGTGTAGTGTGTTATTAAAATGTACAATCGCTCAATTATATAGTATTCCTGCATGTAATTTTTATAAAATCAAAAAAAGTCATTTGTATCAATGTGCCCCATCCCCGAGGTAGATTGACACACCTCTTTGACCACTTTGATACGTTTGGGAAAAATGGGGACAAAGTAACACCAATGCATATTTTTCATAGGAAATGAGTTAGCAAACCATTTTATATATATTTAAAGAAATTCTAATCACCCACAATATTTTTATAAGCAATATTAAAGCAATAAAAATTAAAATATAATGACCTGATTTTCACGCTCTGCCTTGTCTGATTGTTGATTATGATAACTTTGTCATATCTCGCATTTCAACATCAGTATAATTTTCTTTCTTAGGAAAGATGAAAGAATTACGAGGTTTTCTGTTTATAAATCGTTTTATAAACTGAAAATAAAGGATAATTATATTAAAAATTCTGTTTATAATATAATTATTCTTTGCTGTTCTGCAATTTGTTTCGCTTATTTAACATTTCTTTTGTCGAAAATACTTTTTTCTCTGGAGAATCAATATAAATTCGACATTTACCTGGCAGTCATCTATTCCAGTCTGCTATTGTTTGCAAAAATACTACAAAATGCTTTAATATAAAAATTGGAGCAATTTCACTTCAACAAAAGCTAATATTAGAAATTTTTTCACGGGAAATCGTTGGATTAAGGAGTGTATGGTAAAAAAAATAATAATAAAAGGTAACGAAAAAACGAGCTAGAAACGGATTTAGGTTGTCTGTAGCTATCAGGGGCACATTGATACGTATCAATGTGCCTCGACATAGATTGTATCAATTTGCCTCATGCAATCATTTTGAATAGCATGAATCTAAAATCCAACACTTTATTATTTACCTAACAATTAAGAATGAGGACTGATAAAGTGTAGCTTTACTTCTCAGGGTGTGTATTATTTTCGGTTGAAAATACTGGAACAGTTGCATAGTACCCTGGTAGTTGTACAACTCAAATTTACTTTTGACCTACAAAAACAGTAAATCACCAAACTATCAAATTATTATTTAATTAAACTATTGAATTGTGCCAAGACGTTCTGAATGTAGTTGTGTACACTAGTAAAATACTTTTGGAGCTGTTGTGAAATTTCCTATAATGACCTTGTGAGCAGTAGAGGGAGTGTATAAATGTACCTCAGTTCCCCTTACACTCTAAAACAAAATTGTGTAAATTAATGTATTTTTAAATACGCTATGCGTAGTGTTTTAAAGTTCGACCTTTGTAATAAAATTTACACACTATAGAACTCTTTCTTTTTTCGCGAAGTAAAATTTTCGCATCGGATAAAATTGAAGGGTGAGTTCTGATTCAGTAAAATGATATTTCGGTAAAAAAGTATATAAGTTGAGGCCTACCTTGCTAGGAATCTTCTTTGTGGATAATAACTTTCTTTTTCACTAGGCCAGCGTGGAATGTTGCTGGAATAATAAGACGTTGTTATTGCATTAGTGTGTTCTATCGAACAAATAATTCGTGCACTTCCAGTTTGGGAAAGATATCTTGTTTAATTACATAAATATAAAACACGGCACAGCATACGTAAATACAAAAATAAGAAGAATTTTAAATCTTGAATTTTAAAGTTCTTTAAAAAGGAATATTATCGGAGCTGAAAATTTTTGCTTCCGATTTTACAGTTTCAGGAAAATGTAAACATCGTCCGCTGAGAAACATTTCGGGAGGGAAATAAACAGTTCTGCAGAAAATGTGACGTCAGTGGGAAAATGTTTTTGGTGAATTCTATTTTGTTTCAGGACAAGAGTTTCATAGTGCTGCCATCTGGCGCGATACTTTGGAAAAAAAAGTTTTTAATGAAAAAAAAAGTTTTTTTTTCATCAAAAATCACTTTTTTTATAATAAATTAATTGGAGACAGAACGTAGCTCTAAAATCCTGTGTTCTAGCACATGTTTGAATATAATCTTTTTACATTGGCTTCAGAGCAGAATGTTACTTAGCTCTTTTTATGAGCTAAATAAAACACTGTAATTTGATGGATTTCAAATCTTTAATATGGTGAAGCGCCATTTTTAAGATATCTTTATGTTTTTCTATGTCGACACATTACGTTCATGCTGAGATCAAACCGTAGTCTAGTGGAATCGCTTCATTATTATATAAATGTTCAGTAACGGTTTTAACGTACTGTCAGTAGTTTTAATAGGAAATTCTCAAGAATTTCATTCCTTGTCTTAACACAGGGTGCTACGCATGACTGCAAATAAAAAAAAATCGATGATTTAGTGATTATTAAAAATGGCACTTTGCGTACTGGTTTTTGCAATATGAATTGTTGTGTAGCAGAACATCTCATACACATATACAATTATTACTATTTATTATTTTAACATTGTTATTATTTATCGTTACTTATAAATTAGTATTTATATATCATTATTATTATTTGTATTATGATTAATATTTGCATGTTATGATATTTATTTATGATTTTATCGAAACATTCCAATTATTTTGTGTTTCATTCTCTCTTTTATTATGCGCCCTCTGCATAAAAGTCTTTCCGGCAATGCCGGGAGGAAGAGGTAGCTTCCATATACTTATTTACATATTATTTATTTTAAATTAAGTTATATTATTGAAACATACGAAGTTCAAATAAGTAAAACTTATTTTATAAGATTGAATGCTAGTTTTTGTCAATACTGATTATTAATAGGAATTTTTAGAAATTAGTCATATTTTATTCAACCTGGTTTTATTTTCAGCGATTTAGAGAGTCGCCAAGTTCTACGATATCATGAAGTGTATGCCATTTTAGAGCAACATAATGGATAAAACAATCCAATGAGCTTGGTCGAAATCTTAATTCATGTGGACATGCGCTTTCATATCGAAATCGATTAATATGTATGAGTGCTGTCGCGGGCAAATTGATTTTTTCAAAAATGTCATCCACATTAGTAATTCCAACTGCTATATCTCAGGCGGTTTTTAAGATAAAGACAAAGCAAAAATACTCCGGAATTCATTATTAAGATGAATACATTTGAAAGAATCTTTTTTAAATTTCTAATTTTTCATTTGTACATAATTTGTACATCATTTAAAAGATTTTTGACAAACTTAAATAGCCGCCATTTTGAAACAAGATGGCGGATGAAGTTGGTAAGTGAACTCGGTCAAGACATTGATATGTACTATGTACACACGGAGTTACATCCAAATCAATTTATAAATATGCGTATTATCACGTGATAAATTTCAGACCGTTTCAAAATTTCAAGCACATTGGAAGTGCTATAACTCAGCCATTTTTCAAGATATAGATGAAACAAAGAATGCCCTGGAATCTTTGTATCAAGGTCAAATACACAAAAGAAAAATCTTTTTCAATTTTTCACCTTTTTTGTACCAAATTTTAAATTTTAATTAAAAAAAAATAAAATGGCTGCCATATTGGAACAAAATGGCGGATGATGCTGGCTAACGAACACGGTCGAGACATTTGTATGTACTATGTCCATACATAGTTTCATTCAAATCGGTTCTTAAATACGTTAGTTAAATCATAACAAAAATCAGATCATTTCAAAATGTCAGCCATAAGAAAAATTCAAAGTGCTATAACTCAATCATTTTTTAAGATATAGACAAAACCAAAAGTGTTCTGGAATCGTTGTTTTAAGTTCTAACACAGAAAAGAAAAATATTTTTCAACTTTTAATTTCTTCGCCTTTAATTTTACACTTTATTTTTTTTTAATTTAATTGGTCTCCATTTTAAAACAAGATGGCAGATGATGCTGTCTAACGAACTCGGCCGTGACATTTGTATGCACTATGTACATACCAAGTTTCATTCAAATAGATTCATAAATACGATAGTTATTGCTTGACAAAAATCAGCTATGTATATATATATACAGGGTGTCCTTAAACAAATGGTATATACGCTAGGGGGTGATAGAACACATCAAGACGAATAATAGTAAATAGGAAACCAAGGGTCCCAAACGCTTTCCAAAACAGATAGCCGCCATTAAAGTTTGGGGTCCAAAATTTCAAATATACATAAAAAACGGAAAAATTGTTCGATTGATTTGCGGTTTTCACTAAAATTATTCTTTATGTTGGTATTTTCCTGAAAATAAAATATAAAGATAAATTTCGAAAAATGCCGATAGAGGGCGCTTTAGACTTTGAAGTAATGAAAAACTATTTTTTGCCGTGATTTTTTGCATCTCATTAAATGGTCTCGTAAGTTTAGACTTAAACTTAAATTTTGAACTCAAAATCTGAATAGTTGGAAGCGGTTAAGTAGCACAAACTTAACTGTGTTCAGAGGGTTTAAATTTCAAATGATTATAAAAAACGGAAAAATTGGTCGATTGATTTGCGGTTTTCACTAAAACTATTCTTTATGTCGGTATTTTATTGAAAATGAATTATAAAGATAAATTTCGAAAAATGCCGATAGAGGGCGCTTTAGACTTTGAAGTAATGAAAAACTATTTTTTGCCGTGATTTTTTGCATCTCATTAAATGGTTTCGTAAGTTTAGACTTAAACTTAAATTTTGAACTCAAAATCTGAATAGTTGGAAGCGGTTAAGTAGCACAAACTTAACTGTGTTCAGAGGGTTTAAATTTCAAATGATTATAAAAAACGGAAAAATTGGTCGATTGATTTGCGGTTTTCACTAAAACTATTCTTTATGTCGGTATTTTATTGAAAATGAATTATAAAGATAAATTTCAAAAAATGCCGATAGAGGGCGCTTTAAAATTTGAAGTGATGAAAAACTATTTTTTGCCGTTATTTTTGGCATCTCATTAAATGGTTTCGTAAGCTTAGACTTAAACTTTAATTTTGAGCTCAAAATCTGAATAGTTGGAAGCGGTTAAGTAGCACAAACTTAACTGTGTTCAGAGGGTTCAAATTTCAAATGATTATAAAAAACGGAAAAATTGGTCGATTGATTTGCGGTTTTCACTAAAACTATTCTTTATGTCGGTATTTTATTGAAAATGAATTATAAAGATAAATTTCAAAAAATGCCGATAGAGGGCGCTTTAAACTTTGGAGTAATGAACAACTACTTTGTACGTTATTTTTTGCATCTGATTAAATGTTTTCGTAAACTTAGACTTAAACTTAAATTTTGAGCTCAAAATCTGAATAGTTGGGAGTGGTTAAGTAGCACAAACTGAACTGTGTTCAGAGGGTTCAAATTTCAAATGATAATAAAAAACAGGAAATTTGGTCGATTCGTTTGCGGTTTAAAATAAAACTATTCTTTAAGTCAACATCTTCTTAAAAATGAATTTTAAGGTGAAATTTCAAAAAATTCCGTTAGAGGGCGTTTTAAACTTCAGAGTAACCAACAACAAATTTTAACCGTTATTTTTTGTATCTAATTAAATGCTTTCCAAAACGTGTTAAATGTTTTCGAAATCTTAGATTTAAACTTAAAGTTTGAACTGAAATTCTGAATCGTTGGGAGGGGTTAAAAAGCACAAATTGAAGTGTGTTCAGGAGTTGAAATTTAACCCCCCCCCTCCCTCGAACACAGTTCACTTTTGCGCTACTTAAACACTCGCAACGAGTCAGAATTTGAGCCCAAAATTTAAGTCTATGCATTTGAAAGCATTTAATGAGATTAAAAAAAAAAGTTAAAATTAGTTGTACGCTACTCCAAAGTCTAAGGCGCCCTCTATCGGCATTTTGTGAAATTTATCTTTAAAATTTATTTTCAAGAAAACACTCATTTAAAGAGTAGTTTTAGCAAAAACCGCAAACGAAACGACTAATTTTTCCATTTTTTTTAATAATTTTACGTTTCGTTTGAAATTTAAACCCTCTGAATACAGTTCCGTTTGTGCTACTTAACCACTCCCAACTATTCAGATTTTGAGCTCAAAATTTAAGTTTAAATCTAAGCCTACGAAACCATTTAATGACATGCAAAAAATAACGGCAAAAAATAGTATTAGGATGGATTATTTCGTTAATCCAAAGCCTAAAGCGCCCTCTATCGGCATTTTTTAAAATTTATCTTTATAATTCATTTTCAATAAAATACCGACATAAAGAATAGTTTTAGTGAAAACCGCAAATCAATCGACCAATTTTTCCCTTTTTTTTATAATTTTACGTTTCGTTTGAAATTTAAACCCTCTGAATACAGTTCAGTTTGTGCTACTTAACCGCTTCCAACTATTCAGATTTTGAGCTCAAAATTTAAGTTTAAGTCTAAGCTTACGAAACCATTTAATGAGATGCAAAAAATCACGGCAAAAAATAGTTTTTCATCACTTCAAAGTCTAAAGCACCCTCTATCGGCATTTTTTGAAATTTATCTTTATACATTATTTTCAAGAAAATACCAACATAAAAAATAATTTTAGTGAAAACCGCAAATCAATCGACCAATTTTTCCGTCTTTTATGTGTATTTGAAATTTTGGACCCCAAACTTTAATGGCGGCTATCTCCTTTGGAAAACGTTTGGGACCCTTGGTTTCCTATTTACTATTACTCGTCTTGATGTGTTCTATCACCCCCTAGCGTATATATCATTTATTTAGGGATACCCTGTATATATACATATATATATATATATATATATATATATATTGGTGCGTGTGTGTGTGTCAACATTTGAACGGACAGTGGTTTTGGGGTCTGGGGGTCATGATCGGTAAAATATATAAAACTTTTCTGAAAGTGCTTTCCTCTGGACGGCTGCAATATGTAGCTTTTTACATTTTGTAATGAAAGCTACCTAAAATATGAATTACTAAATAAATAGCTGAAGCATGTATAAAAAATTACTTATCAAATTTTAGTAAATTTATTTTTTTGACAATTTAAAAACGTGTATTATAATTTTTAGCTAAATTAAATTATTCAGTTGTACTTACAATCAATGATCATTTATGTTAATATAGTTATTACAATTATTTTCAGAAAATATAACTAATTGGATGTAGGTAACTTGATAATGTGTCGTAGATGAAAAATAGTTCATAAAGAAATGTTACATAAGAAGTCTTTTCGCAATATGTTCACTGAAATATCTTTAAACGTTTCATGAAAATCTATAGTGAAAACGACTTGGAAGAAGTTCAGGGTTTTTTTAATTACTAAATTTAGTTTAAAACTGGAAAATTATTGTTGTAAAATTTCAAATTTTTACAAATTTTATCAATATTCTTTTAAAATTTTATTTATTACTTTAGACATATCATGCACGTAATTTCTTTTGAATAAAATTGAAACTCATTCTGAGAGCAAGAAGTGGAAAATAATATTAATAAATTAAACCCTGAAGAGAAAATTTAAAATGATCACTTGCATTTTAACATTTAAATTATAATATAAACACCTCGAATAAAGTGCGATACTCAGTCACATATATTTAATCAATTTCAAAATGAAATTTTATTTCGGTCAATATGAGATTAAATTTCAATAATATTAGTGTTAGAAAGGAAATAAACATATTTATTAGGTAAACAACTATCACGATAACACTGAAAAAAAATATTTTTTTTCTATTTATTTACTTTATAAAATATTGAATCAAAGATTCTATATCCAAAAATTTTAGAAATATATACATTTTTTAATTTAAAAAAAACAACAAAAGAGTTAGTAAAATAAACTCAGAAAATAAAAAGGTTAAAAAAATAACTAAAAGGAAATATATAAAATTACACGAATTTTTAAAAACCAGACAGTTTATCGAAATGCAACATAGTAACAGTATGATTTTTCAACAAAGTCGTAAGTAAATTAAAAAAAAAGGAATAGCTAAACTTTAATGCAGTTTAAAAGTTTCTCCCGTTTAGTTCATTGCTCTCATTTTTCAAGCTGATAAAGTACTTTATTTCCCCACTACCGTTTAATGGACTTTAAAAAGATTTACTTTTTTAAAGGAAATGTAGAAGGAAATGTTGCAGTAAATCTGTAACGAAACTTTTGCGATTAAAGTTTTAAAGCAAATAAATATTTTTGAAACTTACTTATTATTCAGAAATAATTTAAAAATCAATAATATGAAAAAATATTTTAACATTTTATGTGCATTCTTAGAATTACTCAGTTTATAATGCAATGATATTATGTTTGAGTTACACAGCGGTTCTCAAACTGAGCCTAAGGATCCACTTGAAGATCGCAGGACAATTGAAGTTGTTCATAAAATATAGTTTTCATTTCATCTCTTAATAAATAAAAAAATATATATAAATGCAATATTTTGCCACAACAATCATCCTCAAATCTCTTTGCTTAAACTATAACTTCGGGAGAAGTGTTTTCTCGGATAAATATCGCATTATACTATTATTTTAACACAATCGAACTGATTGGTAAAGTTATACGAATTGAATATTTCCAACTGAGCGAAAAAATGCCCCGGTCGGGAATCGAACCCGGATACTTGGCTTACAAGGCCAATGATTTACCTGTTAAGTTAACCAGGCGATAACCGGCTGGGATTTTTCGCTCAGACAACTTTATTGGCTACACTGTAAAAAAAATCTGTAACCTTAGTAATCTAAATTAACCGAAATCTCTTATGCTTACTAAAATTTTATGTGTACACTGTGCAAGAAAATGATGTCAATCTATAAAACTTGTAAGCAAAACTAAAACCATCTGTAACTTTACAAAAGAATTTACTAAAATTTTGGTAACTTTACTAAAATTTTATCTATAATGCTCGTTATCGTCACTTAAAAAGTTCTTGGAATACGATTTCCCAAAAAAATTCTTAGTAACCTTAAAATTTGTTTGATTCAAAGTGCAAATCTGTATCTGTTACATGAATTTTTATTGTTGCCGTTACATAAAAAGTTCTTGGAATACAATTCTACTAGAAAAATTTTTGTAAGTTTCCCAATTTTTTTTTACAGTGTATAACATCTGGTCTGCCATTAAGACAACTCGGCAGAATAAGCCGCAGGTGATGGAACTCCATAGAACGATGGATACGTAGATATACTATTATTTTAACACAATCCCATTTTGTTCTGTTTTTGTTGTGTCAGTTCATTTATGTAAATAGTCGAGCAGTCATTATAACAGCTCTGGAAAATACCTAATTTCTTTCTGGATAAATATAAAATCAGAGTATACAGAAATATCTAAAGCAGTTTTGTGATTATTGGTGGAATTGAACGCATCATATTTGTGTGATCATACTTTTTCTACTTTGCTGTGTTTGAAGAACAAGTACAAAAACTATTTGCGCGTAAAAAATGATAAAAAAAATAAACATAAAATTAAACCAGTTTTGACATTGTTTTAAATGCTCTCATTGGTAAGTATCATTGCCAGAAATCTCACTGATTGTAAAAATGTATTTTGAAAATAATTAAATTTATTTTTAGTTATATTTGTTACTTTAGTTATGATGCAAATACTGTACATTTAGATTACCAATATATATATATATATATATATATATATATATATATATATATATATATTCTGTTTTTGTTCTCATTTTAAACTGCGTATTAAAGTTTCCCTTTTCATTGTTTACGGTAGACGTAGCTCATATAGGTCACACAAAATTTCCATGTTGATAATATTTGTACCCTCATATTAGGTGAAATGCAAATTTTATTTTTTACTGAAAGGTAGATCGTCTTCCAATAAAGTTTTGGAATCTCTGAATTATTTACATTATTATATTATTGTGTGCAAGTCCCTTTATGTTTACTGAAGGGAAAGTTCACAAGTTTATATGTGTATCCCGTCTCAAATACCCATGATTTAATGCTTGATATATTTTGTTTTTCAAAAATATAAATCAAAGAAAATTTATTCACTTTATGTATTTTTAAATATGATCCACAAGAAATGATTAATTTTTTCCCCTTTCTTTGGTTTTTAAAAATCGAAATATGTTATAAAAATAATTTTTTTTAATCAAATATTTTGAATTTACATATTTTACAGTTAAAATATGTAAAATTTTTATGTGGAAAATTTATTTTTTAACGTTTTTCAAGAAAATAAAAAAAGGTTTTATGATTTCGGTTTGCTTTCCGTCTGGTCACTCTCTAAATCTTGTAAATTTACTCGAATTGCCCTGAGTTTTTAGTATATTTATATTTGTATTTGCATGAAACACATTTCAATGAAGTTAGTAGCATGCTTAGTTTATTTACACTTGGCAGTCAATTTTTTTCCGTTACATTAAATCCAGTGGGAAATATTATGTCAAATGAATTTTAAAGTTGTCTCACACTTTCAAAAATAATAAAATAGATATGCATTTATAAAGTGCATTAATGCTTGCACCCTGTAAAAAATATATACACAGAATAGTTGCTATTAATTTACAAGGCTGTACAGAAGCGAAGATGGCAGGAAGTCATTTCTAATTATGATTATGCTTTTAAGTTTCACTATATCTATGCATACTATAGTATGTGCATAAGAGTTATAATTAATATACAGGGCTTACACAGAAAAATTCGTAAAAGATACTGGGTATGAGCTTAAAGTGTTTAAAAATAACTTTTAAATGAGTTATATATTTTTACGCTGAATGGCATTTAGTTTACTAAGAAATGTGTGTAGAATGTGTATAAAATTCCATAAAAGACCACGCAAAGAATTGAATACACTACCGTCTTGGGATGATGATTTCTCGACTAGCGTAGTATAGGAAATAGGACCATTACATGGCTAAATAGACATGTTTAAGTATGATTCCACCTATTGGTGTAGACGAATGAAAGAGAATTTTCAATTTGTTATTCGATTTTTTTTAATACTAAACTATTATTTTTTTATTATGTGTTATGCATATCAACCTACAGATCAAAAATAAAACTATTGAACAGAATTAGAGTACATATTTGTCTATGGGAGGTAGCTGCTAAAATCAGATTTTCAAATGACTTATTTGTTTTGTAAAATGTTTACTTCTATATCTTATTTACCTTTTCCAGCTAAATATAAGTTTTGTTAAAGATTTCAGAAGTCTTGGAAAGTGTTTCATAATCTATATTTAACACATATTCTTTTATTGTTTAATATAGAATCAGATCATAAGAAAAAAATCACATGCGTCATGGATTATGCAATTTTACTTACGTTAAAGTTGACTTTAAAAATCGTGGGATGGTAAGCGAGAGAAATTTTCAGGAAAAAATGCATAATATTTTACAATCTAAAAATAATTCATATAAAAATACAAACTTGAAACAAATATATACTAGATATTTTGTATGCTCTAAAAATAGTAACACGGGCCTTTATCATCTTCTTATCCTACATACAGTTTATAAATTTTCCGTGTAAACAAAGGTTTCGAAAATCTTTTTTTTAGGTGCGTTCGTAATTATGTAAATACGTAGCACCTATTGTTGTCGCTCAGTCCGTCCGTCCGTCTGTCTGTCTGTCTGTCTGTCTGTCTGTCTGTCTGTCTGTCTGTCCGTCTGTCTGTCCGTCCGCATATAACAACGCAAAAACTACCCAACCGAATCGTTTGAAATTTAAAATACATAATTATAACATAATTTTGTCGAGTCATTTCAAATTTTATGAAAATCGGATGGATAGATCAATTACAGGGACAATCAAAAGGATTCCGTTACATTACAGTCAATGGGGAAAAAAAATTCAAATGCATTTTAATCGTTTGAAATTTAAAACATATAATTATTGCGTAATTTTGTCGAGTAATTTCAAATGTTATGAAAATCGGATGGATAGATCAATTACAGGGACAATCAAAAGGTTTCCGTTACATTACGGTCAATGAGGAAAAAAATTTCAAATGCATTTTAATCGTTTGAAATTTAAAACATATAATTATTGCGTAATTTTGTCGAGTAATTTCAAATGTTTTGAAAATCGGATGGATACATCAATCACAGGGACAATCAAAAGAATTCCGTTACATTACGGTCAATGGGAAAAAAATTCAAATGCATTTTAATCGTTTGAAAGTTAAAACATATAATTATTACGTAATTTTATCGAGTCATTTCAAATGCTATGAAAGTCGGATGCATAGATCATTTACAGGGACAATCAAAGGTATTCCATTACATTACGGTCAATGGGAAAAAAGATTCAAATGCATTTTTATGATGTTACACTCATTCGAACATAATAGAATTGGCATGAATCTATGAAATATATACTAAAATATGCATTCTGTACAATCTGTGACACAAAGAATTTTTATTATTAAATTACAGGGCCACACAAAAGTATTCCCCTGCATAATGCTATATGGGGAAACATTGTTTGGGGCGTGTTTTAATTATATTCAACTATTTCACATTTTATGAATAAGATATAGGTTTCTGAGGTGTAATAAAAATTACTTCCTGCATATTTACAGAAACACAAAGACTCGACTACTATACTGTATCGGAGGTACGCTCTACTATATCAGCAAGATCTGAATATTTTTAAAACTTCGTTATCGTACGAACGCACCTCATTTGCTACGTTCACGTGCAATTTCCAACTTGTTTGTCTTCAAAAACATTTAAACTGAGTAGATTCATCAAACAAAATTTTCAATTGTCGTCCGTGATTTTCGATATTTTTTCCAAGGACTTTATACTGTGTATTAATCAGATTTCTCAGCACAATGTATAGGTTTTTGGAATCCTACAATTTCTCAATTAAATATTTTTATATCCTCTAAATACAATTAAAATATCATCTTAAAATTAATAGCATGTATATATACATTAAAAAATACCCTATTGTGTTACTCTTGTGAGGGAAAATGCTGTTTCACAACTACACAAGTTTACTTGAGAACTGTTAGCATAGAAATTCGATGTTCAGGAGAGAAAAAAACTGATTAATACGGTGTGAAAAATCTGGCCAGTGAAAAATACTTATTCATATTAAAAAAAACTATATAACCAAAAATATGTTTGTTAAAAAAATCACAAATATGATCAAAATATTATTCATAAAATTAAGAGCATTCATATTAAAATTAAAAATTGCAGTAATGTGCAACTCGCGTAATTCAAAATACTGATTAACAACTGAAAATGCTTGTTTCAGAAATGTTGGCACAGAAAGCCCATATTATGGAGAGGAAAAAACAGATAAAAATATATCTATAAAAATCTGACCAGTAAAAAATATTTTGTGATATTGCAAAACTCTACAACCAAAAATATCTTTGGTAATAAAAAATTATAAAGTATTTAGAAAAAGAAACAGATAAGTTCTTTACTTATTTTAAGCGTATATATAAATCATTTAGCTTGCGCAAAAAGAATAAACCTCTATCAAAGAAAAAATAATTATAAAAAGGTTTATTATGCATCAGAAATAATAGAAATACTATTAAATTAAATGTCCCACATTTAATAAATGTATGCTTCCTCCCTTTGATGAATAATGTTTTTAAAAATAATATTGCTTCTAAAATTAATTTATCTACTTTATAAATCCTGAATTAATGCCTGTTTAGATAGAAAAAAAAATTACTGAGAGTCAATCAGTCTTGAAAATGGCTGAACAAAGAAAACAGAATTTTCCACCCGGAACTCGAAGAAGTATAATTAGGGGATCTGGATTATAATTACCTTTCCTAACTCTTAATTAAATAAATTTACTTTGTTCAATTCTTTCTAGATAATTGTACGGTAGGCACTGACGTATCATTGACAAATTTACTGAATTATGTTAACTCATTGAATATCGATCGCACTATGAAAATGAAGTTAAAAAAATTTAAAAATTGAAATAAGTTTTAAGTAGATAATTTGTGCACTGCATAATGGTCATAGTGTCTTTATCTACTTTTTATCTATCTTAAAGATAACCAAAAATCTTTATTAATATAGATTTTTGAAATCGTTTCTTTATATTTAAAGACCGTTAAACTGAGTAGATTCCTGAAACAAAAATTTCAACTGCATTCAGTTATTTGCGGAAACTCTTTCTAAAATTTTATACCATGCATTAATTAGTATTCTTAACTCGATATATCGGATTTTGGGATCCTACCATTTCTCAAGTAAGCAATTTTATGTGCTTCTGTTGTATCTGCAAATACTACAAAAATATTATTTTTACAATAAATAGCATTCACATTAATGAAAAAAGTTACATTATTGTGATATCTCGCAAGGAAAATAGGCTGCTTTGCAAAAAAAAAAAAGTTTTACTTGAAAATTGTTAACATACAAAGCCGATATTCTGTCAAGAAAAACTGATTAAACCCTGTAAAAATCTTATCAGTGGAAAATAATAAATGACATTGCAAAATCGTATCACCAAAAATATGTTATGTAATAAGAAATCACAAAGTATTAAAAAAAAATAAGTGTATTTTTAAATTATTTTAAGCGTATATATAAAACAGTTTGCATGCACAAAACAACTTAAATCTTAAAAAAGAAGAAGAAAAGTTTTATTGTCCATCAGAAATAATAGAAATATTAAATTAAATGCCCCACAATTAATCAATATATACACTGTAAAAAAAAATCTGTGAAGGTACTAAACATTTTCTAGGAAACTGGGATTCCACGAACTTTTCCTGTTACGGTAACAGCAAAAGTTCAAGTTTTAGAATCGAATACATGGGTTTTTCCTGTTACCGTTACATGAAAAGTTCTTGGAATCCCAGTTTCCTAGAAAATGTTTAGTACCTTTATATATATTTTTTTTACAGTGTTCTTTTTCCCTTTGATGAATTTCTGTCTCCCACATAATATCGCTTCTAAAAGTGATTTATCTACTTTACAAATCCTGAATTAATCCCAGGTTAGATAGTTAAAACAATTACTGAGAGTCTTTGAAGTGGTTGAACACAGAAAACGGAATTTTTCGCCAGGAACTCGAAATACTATAATTAGGGTATCTGGATTTTAATTTGCTTTCACAACTCTTGATTAAACAAATTTACTTCGTCTAGTACTTCCTCGTGAATCAAGCACTATGCTCTGATGAATCACCTACACTGTAAAAAAAAAAAAAATCTGCAAAGGTACTAAACATTTTCTAGGAAACTGGGTTTCCAAGAACTTTTCATGTAACCGTAACAACAAAAATTCAAGTTTCAGAATCGGTTACATGGATTTTTCCTGTTATCGTTACATGAAAAGCTCTTGGAATCCCAGTTTCCTAGAAAATGTTTAGTACCTTTGCAGAATTTTTTTTACAGTGATACTGATGGACTGAATGCTTGATCATGGAATATCAATGTACTGAGAAATAGAGGTTAAAAAAAAACTTAGAGGCTACTAGAGATTTTGTACTCCGCAAAATGATCATATGTGTCTTTATCCACTTTTTATCTGTCATAAAGATGAAAAAAAATCCGTGTTAGCAAAGATTTTGGAAATCGTTTTTCTTTTGTATTCAAATCTTGTTAAACCGAGTACGTTCCTGAAGTAAAATTTTTATTTGCCATCCATGATTTTCGGAAACTTTTGAAAAAGAATTATGTCGAGCATTAATCAGTTGTTATAACACGATACTTAAGATTTTATGTGCTACAAATACGATAAAAATATTATTCTTAAAATGAAGAACATTCATGTAAACATAAAAATTGTCAATTGTGATATTCTTGTGAGTAAATGTGCTATTTTGAAAAAGAAAAATGTGTACTTAAAAAATGTTAGCACAGAAAGCTGATATCATGGAGGAAAAAAAATCTGATTAAAACAGTAGAAATCTGATTTGGAAAAATACTCAGTGATACTGCAAAATTGTACAACCAAAAATTTGTTATATAATAAAAAATCACAAAGAATTAAAAAATAAATAAATGTATTTTTAAATTTTTTTAATGGTATTTATAAAACATTTCGCATTTCCAAAACAATTTAAATCTTAAAACGAAGTAAAATAGTTTTATTGTCCAACAGAAAAAGTAAATCAAATGTCCCACAGATAATCAATATATACATCCTCTCTATGATGAATTTCTAACTCTAAAATGATATCGCCTCTAAAAGTGATTTATCTATTTTACAAATCCTGAATTAATGCCAGGTTAGTTAAGTAAAACAATTACTGAGAGTCATTCAAGTGGCTGAACACAGAAAATGGAATTTTCCACCCGGAACTCGAAACGGTATAATTAGGGGATGTGGATTATAATTAGCTTTCACAACTCTTAATTAAACACATTCACTTCGTCTAATACTTCCTGAAGAATTATGTAATATGCTCTCATGAATCAATGACTGACACGCTCTGTTATTATAATTATGGGATATGGATCGCATTGTGGAATGGAAGATTAAAAAAATATAAAAACTTGAAACAAGTCTCTATTAGATATTTTGTACGCTGGTCATAGGTGTCTTATCTAGTTTTTATCTGTCATATAGATAACAAAGTTTTCGTGTTAACAAAGTTTTCGGAAATCATTTTTTTTTTTTAAATCAAAGCCCGTTTATCTGAATACATTCCTAAAACAGAATTTTTAATTGCCATCAGTGATTTTCAAAAATTTTCTTCAAATTTTTATATAGTGCATGAAGAGTTTTCTTAACACAAAATATTAGATTTTCAAATCTGATTTCTCAAGTAACGAATTTTATGTGCTAAAAATATCGTGAAAATATTATTTTAAAAATTAGTAATATTCACATCAAGAAAATTAGCTTAATGTGATACTCCTGTGAGGAAAAATGCTTCTTCGTAAAGAAAAAAAAAATATTTGAAAATTGTTAGCGTAGAAAGCCGATATTTTGCTTAGAAAAACTGATTAAAATGCTGTAAAAAACTAAAAAGTAGAAAATATTTAGTGATATTGCAAAACAACACAACCAAATGTATGTTTGATAAAAAATATCACAACGTATTTTTTAAAATAATTAAATATATTGTTAAATTTAAATCTTACGACAAAATTGGGGATTTATTATGCAGCAGAAGTAATAAAAATATTGAATTAAATGACGCACGGATAATCAATTTATACTTCGTCACTTTGATGAATTTCTGTCTCTAAAAAAATATCGCTTCTAAAAGTGATTTGTCTATTTTACAAATCATCAATTAATGCCAGGTTAGAAAAGGTAAAACAATTACTGAGAGTCATTCAGGTAGCTGAACACAGAAAACGGAATTTTCCATCCTGAACACGAAACGGTGTAATTAGGAGATTATAATTAGCTTTCACAACTCTTAATTAAACAAATTTACTTTGTCCAATACTTTTTGGGAATTCCACAATATGCTCTGAAGTATTAATGACAACCGCACTAAATTATGCTTGATCATGGAAAATCGATCTCAGTGTGAAATAGAAGGCTAAAAAATAAATAAATAAATAAAATAAGATTCTACTAGATATTTTGTACGCTACAAAATGGTCATATTTTTCTTTATCTACACAGAAAGAACTGTTTTATTGAAACAAATACATTTTGATTACTATTGCTCTTGCAAAATATTTTGGTTGGAATTACCAAATTGTGTTTGGACTAACCAGATAATTTTGTTAATTCAACAAAATTTTGTTTAGAATTTGCACATTTCAACAAAAAAAAATTGTGGAGACAATAGTAATCAAAATTTAGTTGTTTCAACAAAATAGTTCTTTCCGTGTATTTTTAATCTATCTTTAAGATAACAGCAATTAATAAATATTTCGAAAATCATTTCTTTATATTAAAAAAAGTTGAACTTATTAAATTTTATGAAACAAAAATATCAATACTTTGTCCTCGTTTTTCGGAAACTTTCCAAAAATATTACACGGTGCATTAATCAGTTTTTTTTACGATGATATATCGGATTTTAGAATCCTATAATTTCGAAAGTAAACAATTATATGTTCTAAAATATGATCAAAATGTTATTCATAAAATTAAGAGCATTCATATTAAAATTACAAATTGCAGTACTGTGCTACTAGCGTAAAGTAAAATACTGATGAATAACTGAAAATATTTTACTTCATAAATGTTGGCATAGAAATTAATAGGCTATAAAAATTTAACCAGTAAAAAATACTTTGTGACATTGCAAAACTATACTACCAAAAAGATATTTGATAATAAAAAAATCATAAAGCATTTAGAAAAAGAAATAGATATGTTCTTTACTTATTTTAAGCTTATACATAAATCATTTCGCGTGCGCAAAAAGAATTAACCTCTAGCAAAATAAAAAGATAAATAAATAAATGAAAATGTTTATTTTAAAAGTTAAATAATAGAAATATTATAAAATTAAATGTCCCACAGTTAATAAATGTATGCTTCCTCCCTTTGATGAATATTTTTAAAAATAATATTGCTTCTAAAATTAATTTATCTACTTTACAAATCCCGAATTCATGCTTGTTTAGATAGGAAAAACAATTACTGAGAGTCATTCAGTCATTCAAATGGCTGAACACAGAAAAAGAAATTTTCCATCCGGAACTCGAAGAAGTATAATTAGGTTATCTGGATTATAATTAGCTTTCCCAACTCTTAATTAAATAAATTTACTTTGTTCAATTCTTTCTTGGTAATTATACGAAAAGCACTGACGTATCATTGACTGACCTACTGAATTATGTTAGATCAATAAATATCGATCTCACTATGAAAATGAAGTTTAAAAAATTAAAAAATTGAAATAAGTTTCAAGTAGATAACTTGTGCGCTTCATAATGGCCATAAGTGTCTTTATCTACTTTTTATCTATCAGAAAGATAACAAAAAATCCGTATTAACATAGATTTTGGAAATCGTTTCTTTATATTTAAAGACTGTTAAACTGAGTAGATTCCTGAAACAAATATTTCAATTGCATTCAGTTATTTTCGGAAACTTTTTCTAAAATTTTATACCATGCATTAATCAGGATTCTTAACTCGATACATCGGATTTTGTAATCCTACCATTTCTCAAGTAATTTTTTTTTTGTACTAGAAATACTATGAAAATATTATTTTTACAATTAATAGAATTGATATTAACGAAAATAAAATTTCTTATTATGATACTCTCGCGAGGAAAAATGCTGTTTTGTAAAGGAAAAAGTTTACTTCCAAATTGTTAGCATAGAATGTCCATATTCTGCCGAGAAAAACTGATTAAAACCCTATAAGAATCTGACCAGTGGAAAATAATAAATGATATTGCAATGCATCCGCAAACACGTTATATATTAAGAACCACGAAGTATATATAAAAAAAGAACTAAATGTATTTTTAAATTATTTTAAGCGTATATATAAAAGAATTTGCATGCACAAAACACTTAAAATCTTAAAAAAGAAGCAAAAAGTTTTAATGTCCATCAGAAATAATAGAAATATTAAATTAAATCCCACAGTTAATCAATACTTCCTCCCCTTGATGAATTTTTGTCTCTAAAATAATATAGCTTCTAAAAGTGATTTATCTACTTTTTAAGTCCTGAATTAATTCCAGATTAGATAAGTAAAACAATTACTTAGAGTCATTGAAGTGGCTGAACACAGAAAATGGAATTTTCCGCCCAGAACGTGAAACGGTATAATTAAGGGATCTGGATAATAATTAGCTTTCACAACTCGTAATTAAATAAATTTACTTCGTCCAATATTTCCGCGGGAATTCTGCAATATACATTGACGAATGAATGACTGACGCTGTGAATTATGTTTCGGCATAGAATATCGATCTGGTTCTGAAAAAGAATTTCAGGCAATATTTATCATTGGACCAAAAGTAACTTACAGTTAAAGTATGGGATTTTTCCAAACGAGTTTAAAAATGTAGGTTACTTTTAAACAAGTCGAAAAAGCAAAAAATAACACCATGTTCGAATCTTCAAAACTTGTGTAATTAGAAAAAAATAAAAAATAAACTTTGTTTAAATATAAAACTCATATTCAAAAAATGCATGTACTTGTTAATTCATAAATAGATATTGAAATAATATATTTAAAAATGCATATGATATTAAAAGAAAAATATATATAATACGTCTTGATCGCAGCTGAAACCTAAATTTATGCATATAAGGGGGGAAAATTGGGGGAAATATAAACAAAATAGTGTTACCTTTATACTACAAAGAGAATAATTGAAAAAAAAATATTTAATAAAATAGAAAATTATTTAAATGATATAAAAGAATTAAAAAATCAGTTAAAACAAAACTTTTCTGGTTTGAAGTAGTAGATTTAAAAAGATGGTGGTGGTGTGGTGTTATTTGTGACGACAAATTATCTACTCTAAGGATGCAGGCCCGAGGGCAAGTGCCCTCCGTAGGGATCTTTCCAAGAGATCATGTATTTATGTAAGGTTAGCCAAGCTTCGAAGGAAATCTCTGAAAATTCAGAACGCTTAGGCCATCGGGCATGTTTGGGTTCGAAGCCAGCATTTCTAGTCTACCAGCTTCTATAATCTCTCAACCACTAGATAAATAATGTAGGAATGAATATACAATGGAAATTCTTTTGATAGCCATATATGCTTTTTAGTAACAAAAAGCACAGTATCAAAATTTATCCTTTTGAGTAATAAAGATCATTATCTCATTTCACATCTGATGTCTTAATAAAACTGCCATTATTAATTAACTAATGGAGATTTTTAACTCGCTTTCCTATATATTGTTAAAAAACTATTGTAAAATCAAAATATTTATTAAAAAATGAAATTTTTGAAAATTTAAAGGTATCCGTACTCTTTTTAACGTGATAAACCATGTTTTTATATAGGCATTCCTTGATTTACGCAGCTTCGCTGTAATGTAATAATTCTCGAAAATTACATTTGTGAACAAACAAATAGGTTGATACGCAGTTGCATTTTTTAAAATATTTATTTTATAAGTAAAATATATAGATATAAACCACAACCATAATTCTGTTTATATATATATATATATTCGTATATACATAAAATCTATAACAATTAAGTTAATCTTTATTGTTTGTGATTTATGGTAGTTATCTTATTCATAATAAATACAGTTTGTGCTTTTCAAAAAATATTTCATTTTGTGAGTACAATCCATTTGTCTTGCCATCAAAAATTCATGGAGAATAGATTAATAATAGTTATATTTAGCACTCTTTAATAATTTCTTCTTTTTATAGCCGTTTTATGTAGATTCCAAATTATTATAAATCAGTCTATCAATGCTATATTTATAAATTGCGTAATGCACAATGTGGTGTATAATGTATGCATACATATAGATATATAATAAATATTTCAGTTTTTTATAAAATTTTATTTAAGTAACATACAGATTCAATTTACGTAAAATAAAAGTGTCTTAAAACGCTTTTACGGAACGCATTATGTATATAAATCTGGAGAGGGTGTTTGTATGCAAGAGTAATAATTTTGCAGCTGAAACAGTTATCACATGCTTAATTATGGAGCATTTATGGATGTAATAACTTCTTTACTTCAATAAATGAAAGTTAAAATTCTGACGATACATTCATCTTGAATCAAATAATTAAATTTCACATAAAAAGACAAACAAATGCACTGAAACTACCTCCAGGTGCATACATATGATATAAAATTATTTAAAGAACATGAAAATATGCTAAAATCTTATAAATTCATATAAAAAGAAAAATAAATGTACCGAAAGTACTTTCAGATGCATATATAGATATAAATTTATTTAAATACCATAAAAATATAATAAAATACTTTAAAAATCAATAAAACTGAAAACGTTTTTAATCATTAGAAGGTCGTCATCAACGGGTATTTAAATGTTATTCTTTTGTGCTTATTCAAGAATTGACTTGAAGAAAATATTGTAAATTTTTTACTTCAATATATAAAATTAAAAGATTACAATATTATCTTCTACACGGTTCTCTAATAAGCACAAAAATATACTAACAACATTTAAATCCCCACTGATGGTTAAAAACATTTTGGGCTTTAAAGATTTTTGATATGTTTAAGATATGTTGTATGTGTATCAACCTTTTACAGGCCAAATTCAGATCCAGGTATATTTTAAATTACTTTTTTGTACATTATGCCTTCTAATTCTTTAGTTAAGAGATATTAGTGATTAATATGGTGGAATGTTTTTTTTTTTTTAATAATTTTCAGAATGTTCCCAATTGGGAACATTGGTCACTTCCGGCGGTCATTTTCCAGTGGCCATTGATAATTTTTATAATTTTCTGTAGATTTCCTCATAAATAATGGAAATGTAACTTATATTTCAAAAAATCAAGTTATTCTAATTCGAAAAATCTATTTCAAAAAATCATTTTTATGACTGATCATTTTCCAGTGGTCATTGGTCATTTTTATGATTTTCTGCACCTTGCTTCATTAATGATAGGAATAAAACTTCTATTTCAAAAAATAAAGTCATTCTTTTACTATTTCTGCTAATTTTTTGGTCGATTTTGATTAAATTAAATTTTTAATAAATGTTTAAACTTATGTTCCCAATTGGGAACACTGGCCTGTAAAAGGTTAAATAAATGTATACTATATTTATGCATCTGGAAGCAATTTTAATACTTTTTGCGCTTTACTTATGGATATAGTTAGTATTTTCCATACTACACAAATAAATATTATAGCTTTGATTTTTTTTATGATTCATCTAAATTTTGTCAAAAATATAAGATAATTCCTATAGTTTCCTTAGAAATTTACTTACGGAGGGAACCTCCTTTGCGGACTATATCAATCGTGTTCCTAATTGGCTGTCACAAATACAATCAAAAACATTAGATGCAGTGCATGTAAAATATACCAAAACATCAGACCTTCTTAATTTCACAATCTTCTATATTCCTTTCAATTTCGGTGCTAATTTTTGATTATACAAAAAGTTAAAATGACCTTCAATTTTTCATGCGGATCTTCCATAACCCTTATACATACATATATATATATATATATACATATTATATATATATATATATATATATACATATTATATATATATATATATATATATATATATATATATATATATATAACATATTTATTAGATTCCATACCTGTAATCTACACTTCCTTTATTTCATTTTATTCAAAAAAACTTTAATCGATTAAAAAAGAACTTTCTCTGAAATCTCATATATAATTTTTATTCATTCGTTTGTTTCATAGTATCTTTTTATGTACATTCTAAAAAATCATTTGAATACTCATGCTACCACGCTAAACGACGAGCGGACGGAATGCTAAATTTATTCATCCGATTCAACTGAAAGAACTTATTTCATTTTCGACGGTTTAAGTTTTCGAAATGGATAAAGACGTAATTTCTCGTAATTTATTGGCAAAATAAAACTGTTGTAAAATCCTGTATTCGTGCGCATATTATTATATAACAAGATTCTAAAATTTTTAATGTGCTAAACAGAATTCTGCCTCATGACCAAATTCAAGTCTTTAATATGGTGAAGGTTTATGCTTTTAAGATCATCTTCTCGTTTTTCTATAGTGACGGATTACATTGTTATTATGTTCTAATCGTTGTCTGGTGGAGTTATGTCAGTATCATGTTAATAATAAATAAATATATATGAAGGACGTTGTTTATGTGAGGTTTGAGTGGGATATTCTCCAAGGATGTCATTTTATGTCTTATAAACGTGTGCAACGCACGACTTTAAATATTCTACAATTAAGTAGTGGTGAACAATTAGACATTAAATATTGGACAATGCAGGATGCACTGTTGTGGAGTAGAATACAATATATATATGTAAATATCTTTTAATATAGCTTGGCTTTTGTCAACATTCTGACTATGCATGGGATAATAGAATTTCTAAATTTTTTGCAACAAGCAGTGTATTATTAAACTGTTAAATTAACTTCATTGGAAAGTTTTCATATCCCTGACTACAATGTTTTATTAAAATCATTATACACTGAGTTCTAATATGATATATTTTGTGATTTTTTTTAATAGCCCACTTTCATTTTTTAGGTCTAAAATATAACTCAATGAACTTTTATCGCGGAAACGTGGGGTTTTTATTGTTGAATTTTTATATTTTTTCCAACAGGATAGTATGTATAAAACTTTTAAAATAAAAATAATAAGACGCAAATAACTTATGCTGTTTTTTTCGTAAAATAGTGTTAGAGAAATACACCAAAACATGTTTTATTTCTACCCCCCCCCCCTTTATTAAACACTTTTGCTAATTAAATAGCATACACATCCTCAATTGGGAAATTTAAGCTGCATAAAATGCCGTTATATAAATGTATATTCGTTCAAAAAACGGCCTGTCTGTTTATGACCTTAATAATTAAATTTAATTATCGAAACTTAAGCATGTTACATTAAAGTTTTGTACTAAAAAAGAAAATTCTTAAATTTACAAATCTACTTTACTTTTATATTTACATTAAACAGATAAAAATAAATATATTTTTTCTTAAATTAATTATACTATTCCACATTTATAAATTTCCAGACTACACACTTTAGTACATGTTTCAATATGCATTATATTTTAATAGATACTATTAAGATTTACTTACAGGAACTAACTTTATATATATATATATATATATATATATATATATATATATAATCACCATTTTAGAAAAAAAAACATTTATTAAAAACTTTAATTTTATTTTATTTATTTAATAATCGTCTGCTTGATGGGTTGACTCATCCGCATTTTGGGACTGATTACTCTATTTTGTTGCACGAGATATGAAAAAATCGTTACATTTAGCTCCACCTCTAATTAAATGGAAAGGACTGGAAGTAAATTACATTTGAATAAATCTTAATTTACTAAATTTAATAACTACATTTGAATAAATCTTAGTGGGTTTTGAAGTCAATGCGTCAGAGAAGGCGGGGCCAATTTATCTGAGAAATTTGAGAGTGTTAGTTTGAGCACACGGAGCTATGAGTATTGATTGACCTTCCAAATGTTATGCACGTACGTTGCCTCTTCTAGTAAATTTAGAACGTTTTGCTGTAGTGGTGGTATTTTCCCCCAAAAAGGCTTTGCACCGAACTCCTTTTTGTCCTTTTGTTATTTTTCGTGACATTCGCTTGGAGAGTCGAGAAGTCTTGTTGCGATGATGGAGTAACCTTGAAACTGAATTATAATAAAATGTGATATGATCTGATTCTTCGTAGAATTTTAATCATTTGAAGTGACAACACCAGTCATCGACTTCCATCTGTTAACTTGCTTCGGATGCGAATGTATTGAATGTGATGTGGTTGATTATTACAGATCGACCGTCGACATTAATCGCGCCATCATTTTCGCTTCTTCGGATCGTTTTCTTTTTGAGGGAACAAACCAAAAATATCATCACACACACACACACATATATATACCATCCACCATACTTAATACATATACGGTGCATACATTAATGACAATATTTATCTTACATGCAAGAAACATTTTTTTTCAACATATGAATATCATTTTGAGTGTTCTCTCATAGAAGATATCCTCAATAATCGTTATTCAACTAAAACTGAATAATTTTATATTTAATTTAAAAAAAAAACCTTCATTGTAATCAATGTATAATATAATATTTCATAATAATACAAAATATCTAACTTAATTATATATTTAACAAACAAAAATATTACCCACTATTTTTCTAAGTAATAATAACATAAAATATATATATATATATATATATTTAGTTTTACAACATAATTATTTAAATATCATTATTTGCATTAAAAGTATTATGCTAAAGCTATTACTGAACGCAAAATTTCAGGATCGTTCTTCATTTTTTTGTGTTATTTTCAGCTGAATGGAGGGCGTGGCACTAATTACTTTACGGTTGAATAATTTATGAACTTCCATCAATTTTAAGACAAGCGTCAATGTTCTTACCTATTGTAGTTACTAAAACAAAAGAATAGTTGCTATAAGAGAATGGAAAATAAGTAAAAAAAAGTTTTGATAAGATTTTTATTTTTATTCACTTAATAAACATTACAAAGATCATATACTCCCTAAGAATTTTTTTTATTATTTATCATAGAAACATTTCTATCCATATTTTTTTTTAATTTAGGAAATGCAAAACCATATACAGTAAAGTTTGTTTAAGGTGGAATATATCGGGACAGGAAAAAAATTCCGTAGTAGTCAATATTCTGCCTTAGACAGATTTTACTGCATTTCTATAGATTTGCAGAGACTCAAAAGTCTTTTCCAGTTATATACAGGGTGATTCAGCTCGTCGGTGACAAACTTTAAGGATCGATAGAGCACACCTAGACGAACATTTTTGAATAGGGAATGTAGGGTCCCTGACGCGATGGTAAGGCGCTAGGCGCTTTCGAAAATTTGGGTTCCGAAATTCGAAACGTCATAAAAACTAGGGAAATGGTTAGATTTTCTTGCTTGTTGCGTCGAAATGATTCTGTTTGTTTAGACTTTCTTCAGTACCAATTTGATAAGCGTATCTCTTAAAACATGGATAGGGGGCGCTGCAGACTTTGGAGAGCTAGACAACAACTTTAAGCCCGTTATTTTGATAATTTAACACATGCTCGCCAAAGTTTATACTCTAACTTAAAGTTTGAACCCAAAAGTAGAGCCCTGCAAAAAGCGTAAGAGCCGGAATAAAATGTCAAAGTACAGGGTGGTCGAAACTCGAAGGCTCCTAAGAGATAAACAAACAGATTTCTTGACTTATGGCATGCATTTTCATGATTCTGTTTGCTGGGGCTCTCTGAAACTCAGTTGAACGGTACAAAAAGAAACATCGATAGGGGGCGCTTTGGGCAAAAAACATAATTCGTTGACATTTCGGACGCTAACTGGAAACGGGGCGCTACGATCAGTTAGTAATAATGAAAACACATTTTCTACCTCTGCTCAACACTTCTGAATAAATTTAGACCAAAAACATCAATGATACTGGAAATTTATTTACAAAAAATAACACTACAGAAGATGCTCGAAATTTCGACCTTGGGCCATGATGCAGGCTTCGCACCTCCGTCGCATTGAGGAGTGTGTGTTTCCCACAATGCCAGGAGTATCTCTGATCTGCCCTGCAGCTGCCACAATGCGCGCCACAAGTTCTTCAGCACTGCTGACAGGTGTATGGTATACCTCGGCCTTCAGGTAACCCCAAAGGAAGAAATCCAAGCAGGTGAGGTCTGGTGATCGGGCAGGCCAGTGAACTGGACCCCCACGCCCGATCCACCGCTGGCCATACCTTGCGTTTAGATGGAGACGCACGTCGTTCGTGTAATGGGTCGGAGCTCCATCGTGCTGGAACCACATCTGGCGACGCGAACCTTCGGGTACGTGCGCCTCCTCCAGAAGCTGCGGCAGCACTTGATCGAGGAAAATCAGGTAATTTCCACCTGTCAGCCGTTCAGGTAACAAATAAGGGCCAATGAGGCAATCCCCCAGAATGCCGGCCCACACATTTACTGAGAAACGCTCCTGGGCTGCTCGGCTTCTGGTTTCATGTGGATTTTCATCACACCACACATGACTGTTGTGGGCGTTCCACATTCCCTCCCGGCTGAAGGTGGACTCGTCCGTAAACAAAATGCTGTTTACAAAACGGGGATCCCTGGATCTCATCGCCAAGTACCATCTTGAGAATTCCACTCGAGGGCCAAAATCCTGCTCTCTGAGCAACTGCACCCGCTGGATGTGGTAGGGGTGCAGATTCCGGGAACGTAAGATGCGCCACGCAGTTGCTTGCGAAATGCCAACATGTCTGGCGATATCTCTCGTGCTAAGACCTGGGTTGTCCTCAACCAGGTTAAGCACAGCCTCTTCGTTGTCGGGGGTGCTCACTGATCGCTCCCGTTCAGGCCTGCCTCCGTCGAAATATCCCGTTGTGGACAACCTCTGGTGTACTCGAGCGAAGAAGGCATGGCAGGGGATTTGCCTGTTGGGGTAACGCTCGGCGTACAACCGCTGAGCGGCTCGTCCATTACCACCAGCAGCGCCATACGCCAAATGCATGTCAGCCAATTCAGAGTTTGTGTACCGTTCCATCCTACTACCGATCTGCAGACAAGTAACCCGAAGCTTAAGTAGGTACCGCACGTTCAAAAGACGTGTCTGCGCATACAACTACGTCATCTCGCGTTGTCGTCTACGCATTACGTATCTTTTGCATATCGATATGGTACGATATCTTTTGCATAAATCAGCAAAAAGCACCTTATGTAAATTTTATTGCGCGCATTGTGCATGATTGAAATCAGCTATGTTTGTTAAAAAAAAAAAAAAACTGCAGTTTTAATAGCTTCTTATGATAAGTAAATTACTCTCTTGTTTTGTTTCTAACTGATCGTAGCGCCCCGTTTCCAGTTAGCGTCCGAAATGTCAACGAATTATGTTTTTTGCCCAAAGCGCCCCCTATCGATGTTTCTTTTTGTACCGTTCAACTGAGTTTCAGAGAGCCCCAGCAAACAGAATCATGAAAATGCATGCCATAAGTCAAGAAATCTGTTTGTTTATCTCTTAGGAGCCTTCGAGTTTCGACCACCCTGTACTTTGACATTTTATTCCGGCTCTTACGCTTTTTCCAGGGCTCTACTTTTGGGTTCAAACTTTAAGTTAGAGTATAAACTTTGGCGAGCACGTGTTAAATTATCAAAATAACGGGCTTAAAGTTGTTGTCTAGCTCTCCAAAGTCTGCAGCGCCCCCTATCCATGTTTTAAGAGATACGCTTATCAAATTGGTACTGAAGAAAGTCTAAACAAACAGAATCATTTCGACGCAACAAGCAAGAAAATCTAACCATTTCCCTAGTTTTTATGACGTTTCGAATTTCGGCACCCAAATTTTCGAAAGCGCCTAGCGCCTTACCATCGCGTCAGGGACCCTACATTCCCTATTCAAAAATGTTCGTCTAGGTGTGCTCTATCGATCCTTAAAGTTTGTCACCGACGAGCTGAATCACCCTGTAGATTTCTGTTTTATACATAGTCCTCCTAACAGAAATATTACTTCCTCTAAACGTCATTAAATTAATATTATCTGGCATAACATCTAATAAAAATTCATTCTTCAAATGTTTATACTTGCTTAATGAAACATTATGAAATATATAGTAAGCTATCACATTGTAATAATACACTAGATGGAATTGCTAAAAGGCAAAAATTAAAACCTTAAAAACAGTAAAATTGAGTTTATTGAAGAGTTTGATTTTTCCTTATGTTTTTAAAGCTTAAGGAAATGTGTTCTATAAGTGCATGGTCTACGAAACGGTATTATTCAAGTTTCACATACTGTTTTATATTATGCACGTTATTATCAACTGTTTTTTTTTTTCCCTTTCGATATTTTAACCATTGTGTATCTCAAACCAAATTTTTTGTAAGTTAAAGTACGTTGAATCATTACATAATGAATTTTTTTTTTTGCCACAATCTCTGTTTTATCTCATAAGTGAGCGATTCGATAGTATAGACGGCGAGGAGGGGGGGGGAGGAGAATAATCTTCCCTTCTTTGAAATTAATTTGAATTTTTCCTTCTTTATACAATCTCGCTAGGGCTGTTGTCACGATCTATTATGGTTAGAAAAGTTAAACAATTTTAAAAAGTTAAAATTTTAAATAAATTAATTAACTATTTTTAGCAATTAAAATATTGTTAAAATATAATGATATATAATGATGCTTTATATAAACGGTACTTTCAATAAATGGAAAATGACATCACATCAAATTTATCTTAAAATTCTTAAGATTGTCTTACATGACTTGAACATGAAATACTGCATACTATAATAGATTTATACTTTAAAAATGAAAAAAGAACTAAATATTTTGCCGATTTTTTTGAAAAAAGTGTGTACTACGTCATACTGTAAATATGGACGTCAATAGCTGAACATAAGATTGTTTGGCTTTGGAAAATATAACTTTTTCAAAAATGATAAGAACCCAGTTATGGAAAATTTGACACATTTTACTTTTCTAAAATTCTCTGATTTTTTTTTTTTTTTTTTTTTTTTTTTTTTGCCATTTTAAAATGTGTTCCAAAAGTATGCGTGTGTGTGTATTAGAGTGGAGTGCAAAATCGAAAGTTGGAATTAGGATTTTGAATAGCAGCCAAAAGTTGCCTTTTACTACTTCTATATTAGAGGTACACTTGCAAAATTTCATGAATTTTGAAAAATTTCTTCAGTTCCCTACCAGGACATGTGTATTTTCATTGATTTACACTATAGATTCTTACCATAAATTGTACATTAATAGGAATTTCTGGTAATCTCTTTGATATTTTTATATTTAAAATGTTTAGTGTAATTCCTTTCATCATTTTCAAACTTAAAGTCTTTATTTTTAAATATTTGAAACGATTTATTGAGTTTTAAAAATCGTATGTTTTCATTTCTACAGTGAAAATGAGTGTGTGTGTAAGCAAATCGAAGTTTATCATTATAGAAGTTGGTGATCCTTCAAAACTAAAAAAAGCTGTTTTGCCAACAATAAGAGAATGATATAAAGTATTATTATTATATAAAACATTAAATAAAACACAGCAGTAGTTGTAAAGTTTGGCCGAAATCAGAAAAAAAATCTTAAGAGAAAACATCGAAGGCATCAATTATTATAGTTTCCCAAAGAGTATTCATCAAAAGATAGACAACAATTTTTATGAATATCGGAAATTTATTCAATTCCCAAAAATCAAAGGAAATGATAGAATATTGGAGATAGATCACATGAAAGAACTATAAGTGAATAACATAATCTCTGATTTTAAGAGTCAAGTTAATTGTATGTGGGACACATAACATCATCTTTTGGACCAGGAAAGATCAATGTAGGAAGCATTTAAATACTGCATTGAACAGCATTTAAACCGTGATACATTCATGGCAATAGGTTGTGACGGAACAATCGTAAACAGTAGGATAAAATATCATGCTAATAGTTTTTTGAAACTACGATTTAGTCGGCCGTTGTAGTGGTTATCTCAGCTCTCTGCAAACGAATTGCCACTAAGTCAATAAAAGTGAACTGCATGTCTAATTATTGGACTTTCTCTTCTCTGCGAGAATACGATCCACATTTTAAGGTTTTATTCGCGATTCAAAGAGTTAAAACAGAAGGATACTTAGATCGTTCAAAAGTAATGCTTTAAAAAGTCATTTTTTGTAGGTCATTTTACTGAAATTAGAAATTTAGTTTTAAAAAAATGATTAATTCACACTACATTGTGAAATCTTGGTTTTCACATATAAAGGGCATAAATCCTTAAGGTTGAAAGGGAACTAAAGATGAATTCCAAAGTAAATACAATTTTAATCTTATATTCAGTGTGCCAAAAACCAACATTTTATACTTATCCAAAAAAAAAAAAAATCCGAAAAAAAAATTTTTTTTGGTCATTTACATTCTATAGTGAAATTTTGATTTTCACATATAAAGAGCATAATCTTTAACAGCTGGTAGGGAACTAAAGATGAATTCCAAACGAAATGAAATTTTAACCTCATATTCAGAGTGCCAAAGGGCAACTTTTTAGACCTATCCAAAGAAAAAATTCCGAAAAAAAATTTTTTTTTGGTCTTTTTCACTCCTCTCTAGTGTGTATGGGTGCATATTAGAGTTTCACAAAAATAACCTGATAAATAAAGATATAGATGAATGCAGCATGAGCGTATAGATAATGTTAATTCCAGAGTTAAAAAATATCAAAATGATGGAAATTCAAGACTTAAAGAAAATTGTATATCTCTTTGTTACCAGAACGAAAAAAATATATAAAGAAGAGAGACATTCAATGCTGTAAGTTAAAAGAACGAGAAAAATTTTGTAAGATCTAGCAATTTAGATTTACAAGGAGTGACTTTTGTTTAAAGTCCAGTAAGTGGAGCGGCTATTTTGTTTGTTATTGGAATGATAGACATAACTGCCATAGTTGGGTTTCTTGGAAATTTAGTTGAGTAATTGAAAGCATGTGTTGCTCAAAAAGAAAAAAATAAGTCTGACTGTTAATCAAATAACTCCAGAATCGCTGAAGTCATACATGGACAATGAACAAAATGCACTAATACATGTAAAATGTGACTCTACAACTCTGCTTTTCAAGTAAATTAATTTAGCTGAATTAACATTATTGCATAACGAAAATTTACACTGATATTCAAAGTCCAAGGATGAATTCATTATGAAATTGGAGCTACCATACTCTTTGAATATGAAAGCTACTGATTTCTTGGTATATATTTTAGGGCAAATGAACGGAAACAAGCACAACATCGTGGCGCAATCATTCCAGGGACACATGCGGATATTATAATACAGTTCCAATCTTTTTTGAATCAGTATAACAATAATGATGAAAGTTACAAAACTGCACAAGATAATATACCGATTGATGATTACAGGTTAGTCATGCAATACCCATAAGATGTAATGACGCATCTAACGAATTATGTGAGACATTAATGTCAAAAGAGACATTAAAACAAAATATACTTTTTTAAATTTCAAAACATTCCCATTTATATAAAATGAAAAATAATCGCATTTCTTTTAAAATACATTAGACTGTATCATTAACTGATTTCAAACATTTTTTTAAATATTAACCTTGTTCTAAACTTGCAAAATTATAGAAAATTTGATAATATTAAATGAATTATATTATAAATAAAACACATAATTTTTGAAAACTAATGAGCGAAACAAAAGTTATTTATTATTCTGCATGATTAAAATTACAGCATCAGCATGAAACACACAAAAATCTTACTTTATACTAAAAATCCCAATCCCTTTAGATCGCAAGCCATACTACACTTGATTGAGTAGAATTTTCCAAAAAAAACCTTGCTTAAGCGTTGCAGAGCAAACGATGTTAAAGTATTGCATAATGATATAAATAGAAAATTTGAAGATGAATAATTTTAATATGAGCTTTCAGAAATCAGATTGGCTGAGTTTGCAATTTGTTCAAAACTGATGTTAATACTTAAAGTTTGTAATTAAATGCTTGCAGTTATTAAAAGTTGAATTCGCTGATTTGAAAATCTTAAATTAAATAACAAATTCATATGTTTTGCTGTTTTTAGTGCATTAAAAATGTCTTGTAAAATTATTAAAAATATTTTTAAGTGATGTATGTAAGATTATTGTTTATTTAGAATAAGTGTAAAATAGCTTTTTTTCAAGAATTGACAGTATGCCACTAAAAGAGACTTTTAAATTTTGGCTAGAGAAATAGGCTTTGTAAATCACAAAAAGTTTCCTACTCTTAACGTTTTTGTTAAAATTCTATAGTATTAAGACCTCTGACTATGCAGATTTTATGCCTCAGAGGAAGAAGATTTCAACTTCAACAGAAACACATGTGGTTATTTCATCATGATTTATACTTTATGTAATATCACGCATGACATTTTTTATTTTTGGTTTTGGGCATATGTTTCAGTAATTTGTTTGAATCTTTTGTTGTAATATGACAAAAATTGCTATGCAGAATTCTTTTATTCTGTTTAAAATGTTGCATCATCTTAATACGGTTTTACGCGCGTACATGAGATACTATAACTTGTAATCAAAAACTATGACAAAAGCTGTTATCTTTACAAGAACAAAAAAAGTTGTGGCATCGAAGACATGACTAAGATATATGTTAAAAAAGTTTGTTTCACCGAATCTGTCAGGGCAGTCATGGAAAATCGTTACTTTTGTCTATTCAACATTAAGTTTAAGAATAATTTAGTCATTATGTCAGAAAAATTTAAGCTTACTAAATTTGAAACTTCTTTGTTATCAAAGAGCTACTACTGAGATGACGATATTTAATTAATTTCAAAGCAAGTAACAGTAGTGCTGTAAAATAAACGTTTATCACGTTCAAGCATAATCAAAACTCAATCTTCTACAACAGTAACTTTCTCGCGGCTGGACAAGACGCACCTGGTGAGATAACTTTAAAATGTGTTTACATATTAACTTTCATTTAAAGTAAGGCTCGTGCCATGATCAACCGATACAAACTCTTGATGCTGTTATATACTCAGCAAATAGAAACCTGAAAACTCTGACATTAGAGAATCAAAAAATTAAATTGTCGAAAATGCTTTTTTTATCTGTTGCAAATCGCTTCAATAGGAAGGGCTTTTTGTATAATGACTTAGAAAATGTGTCAGATGTGTATGTGTCAATGTGTATTTCACATTGTTAAACAGCGAACTGAAAAACCGTCTTAAGCATATATGCAAGTTAATTTTTGTAAGTGATTGGCATGACAAATATTCGCTTAAAAAATGTGATAGATTGCTTGAACGAAAACAATGCCGCAATAATATTCAGGCATATCATTAAAGTACTAATACTCAAACTAATATATAGCCCGATTACCAAAGATCAACCAATAAACACTTAAGGAACTACGGTTCTGCATTTTTTATTAAGATAATAAGGCTAATCTTTCATAATTGTGTTCACGTGACTATGGAACCTTATCTCTGTAATTTGATGTTCCGCACTAAACATTTATCTGAAAAACTGATCAGGCAATTCGCATCAAAATCCGTTCAGAAGAACTCAAGTTACATGCAGCCAGAATGAAATTCTTTTTTGCATTGTGCATACTTACTGTATTATTTTGCGAAGTTCAATTTAATATCAGGTAAAATCGTGTTTTTTTTCTCTCTTTTTTTCTTGCCAATTTAATTATGAAATACTACACAATAATAAACGTACACTGGGTTTTTACAAAGTTTTTGAACAATTCAGTTAACCTATTGTGAATCGGTTGCACACATATTAAAAAATCCAAGCTTGGAAATTACTTCAACACTGTAAAAAAAACTGTAAAGGTACTACACTTTATCTAGGAAACTGGGATTCCAAGAACTTTTCCTGTAACGGTAACAACAAAAACTCAAGTTATCGAATCGGTTACATGGATTTTTCCTGTTATCGTTACATGAAAAGTTCTTGGAATCCCAGTTCCCTAGAAAATGTTTAATACCTTTACAGATTTTTTTTTTTTTTTTTTTTTTTTTAGAGTGAATAAAAACAAAGAATCTGTAAATTTAGATGAACAATATAAATAAATATTACTGGAAATACTTTTATTTTATATAAGGTTTTGGAATCATGGAATGTGCGATGCTTACAGGTAAAATCTCAGTAAAAACGAAATTAAATGTAGGGTTTGCTTGTTGTCACCAAAAATGTAATTCCTGTAGTTCACATAGGTATATATGTTCTATATAATATTGCATTTAGAGCATACAATAACATTTCATCTTTCATAATTGTGTTGTACGTACATTTTAAAATATCCATTCTTTAAAATTATGTTTAAATCCATTAAAATTAAAAAATTGCGATACAATTTTTTAATAAATTCCATTTGGAAGTTTTTTTTCCTGTTCGACAATGTAAAAAATAAAATTATGTGAAGTTGCAGTAAAATTACAGTAAAGGCACAAATTATGGGCTAGAGCGTTTACATTACCAGTATGTTGTCTGTGTTGGTAGATGACATATTTTTACCTCATAATATAAGTATTTGCCATACAATCGAAAATTGCGCCATTTGATGACCTATTATCATTTTCTCATGAAAATCATGTTTTTTTCTGTTACACCCGCCAAATAAAGCGATTAGTCTGATATTAAAACTCAAGGATTTTTACTGTGATTTGGAGACAATAATGTCATGTATAGATTATAATAGTATTTTTTATGATTTGTGGACGAAATTGAACACAGTTATTTTCATAATATAGTATTTAATTTTAATTTATTTTACCTGAAAAGCTTCTTGTAAGTGAATGGAATGTAGACGAGATTTCTGCTAGATTTTTAATAAAATAATTCAAATTATCGTAAATAGATTAATTGTAAAAACTTTCTTTTTACTTTCAGAAAAGCGTTAAAAAACATATCATCAGATACAAAAATAAAAACGTTTTACCAAATTACTGTCAAAACAACAGCTTTATGATTTCTAAATTGAAATTGAAAACGTAAATGATATCTATTCTTATTAGATTTGCCACAAAATGCACACATGACATATTTTTCAATATGATAATAAGTATAAAACTCTTAACACTACACTGTAAAAACAAATCTGCAAAGGTACTAAACCTTTTCTAGGAAACTGGGATTCCAAGAACTTTTCCTGTAACGGTAACAGCAAAAATTCAAGTTTCAGAATCGATTACATGAATTTTTCCTGTTATCGTTACATGAAAAGTTCTTGGAATCCCAGTTTCCTAGAAAAGGTTTAGTACCTTCGCAGATTTTTTTTTACAGTGTAGAACACCGAGCAGACGTCAATTCGATATCTTCTAACAGACTATTGGTCGATTCAAACCAGAAATTTCTTCATAAAATTACTTAAGTATTAAGAACATTGAATTAAGAGAATTGTTAACTTAAATAATTAAAACAAAAATTTCTGGTTTAATACATTTTTATAAAACTTACAAGAAAATTTCAACTTTCTAGTTGTTTTGGGTAATTAAATTAAAAAGGGTGAAAATTTTAGTCAAGTTTCATAAATATACTTCATGTCAGAATTTTGATTTAAAACAGTGTAACTTTTTTATGTAACGTGTTTCTTCTTTGTTTCTTTTAACCACTTGAAGGGCAGAGTACTTCTGTTGCTAAAGTAGCAAAATTATAGAATAACACCGGTATTTATGAACAAATTGAAGTAAAAGTAAGTAAAAGGCCCCCTTTTTAACGGGTATATTTTTTAAAGCAAAACTTAATATCTATGTTCTGGTGCCAATGTGTCATTTGGGAATTAAAATTAAGTGGTATATATTATATACAGGTGTCTTCCAAAGGGTTAAACATATTTCATGGTGAAATTTCTATTTTTATCTGTAATATACTTACACTGTAAAAAAAAAATCTGTAAAGGTACTATACTTTATCTACACTGTAAAAAAAAATCTGCAAAGGTACTAAACCTTTTCTAGGAAACTGGGATTCCAAGAACTTTTCCTGCAACGGTAACAGCAAAAATTCAAGTTTTAGAATCGGTTACATGGATTTTTACTTTTATCGTTACATGAAAAGTTCTTGGAATTCCAGTTTCCTAGAAAATGTTTAGTACCTTTCCAGATTTTTTTTACAGTGTAGGAAACTGGGATTCCAAGAACTTTTCTTGTAACGGCAACAACAAAAACTGAAGTTTTAGTGTCGGTTACATGGATTTTTCCTGTTATCGTTACATGAAATGTTCTTGGAATTCCAGTTTCCTAGAAAATGTTTACACTGTAAAAAAAAAAAAAAAAAAAAAAAAAAAAAATCTGTGAAGGTACTAAACATTTTCGAGGAAACTGGGATTCCAAGAACTTTTCATGTAGCGATAACAGGAAAAATTCTTGTAATCGATTCTGAAACTTGAATTTTTGCTGTTACCGTTACAGGAAAAGTTCTTGGAATCCCAGTTTCCTAGAAAAGGTTTAGTACCTTTGCAGATTTTTTTTTTTTACAGTGTAATACCTTTACAGATTTTTTTTTACAGTGTATATGATAGCGGTCAAAATGACTGTTTACTGCCGCTCTACTATTAATTGTTTTTCATTTTCAAAAGTAAGAGTCCTTATTAATCACTGTGTAGATAAAATCTCTGAAGGACAATTTAATGAAATTAGATGAAAAAATTCAATTAAATCGTCATAACTACGAGTTTAAGGAAATCAGATTTGTCTTAATTTTAAACGATATCGAACAGATGTAAATACTTTGATATCATGATTTTTTTCAGGCAGATATTTTCTTTATTTTCTTATTCTATTATTTTGAAATTAGGAGATTAAAGAATGTATAATAAATCCATTTCTATTATGTTTTTTAAAGATTATTTTCAAAAATAAATATTTGCAGATATAAATAAGTTATTTTAGATATCGGTATTCCCTTTAATTTCAGAACAACATAAGATAAGTTATTAAAATGTAAAGAAATATATAGTTATTAACTCATTTATAAAAATCCGCAGGAATTTTATTGTTACATCTCAATTTCCTTCATTTTAGGCAATATATAATTTAACCTAATTAGAACGATGGTGTTAAATTAACATAATTCGAAAATAAACATACTGATCCTTGCTGAGGAACTGCATTTAATGTGAAACATAATTAAATTAGTAGACAAAGTGTAATTAAATTATTTCAATCCGACCTTTTAGAGATCACACTGGTTTAATTTGCAATGCCGTTATTCATTAGAGTTCTAATTTTGCTTTCTTCAATTTTGAAAGCTGAAAGAATTTATTTAAAATTTCTCAATAGTATTTTCTAAAACGGCATTTAAAAAATAAAGATCAATATTCCAATTGGTAAATAAATTATCATAATTAATTTGTCAATAAGAATAAGTGCGATAAAAACTCGGATTCACGAATGCCGGGTTGAAAACGTCATCCTCATCTTGTAAATGAGGATTATTTTAAGGATTACTCTAGATAAAACGTTCGCAAAATCATGAAATGATTGACTGACACCAGAATTTACAAACGAAATTCTTCAAAAGAAACTTGTATTTTTAAACTTTGATTTTAAAAGCAAAATTTTATTCAAATATTCCTGGTGGCAATCTGTGTTCATCGTGAAGATTCTAAAGACATGAAATTCCTTGCATTAGTTCGCCATCTGTTGGGCGATTTATACTAAAAGTTAAACAGCAACAACATATTTCAAGTTATACCTGAATCTAGAAGTTGATGAAAATTAGTGATTTAGCCTTTGAAATAGAGCTATTGCAGGAATTGGGGGAAAATTCAGTAGCGCCATCTGGACGATCGAACCAAAATATACACACAACTAGTTGATATCAAGGATTTGCTGAATCTGAAGATGATGAAAATCAGCGCATTAATAATACAGTTATTGCGGAATTAGTTAAAAATGCAGCAAAACAGCGCCACCTGTTGAGCGATTTACAGTAAAATGTAAAAAAACATCCATTCATATGAAGGACTAACTGAATCTGAAGTATGATGGAAATACGTACATTAGTTACTGAGAGAGACCTGTGTCGTAAATCGTAAAAAAAATCAACATAGTAACGCCTTTTATTGAGCGATTTTCACCAAAAACTAATAAATCTTAATTTATATCAATTACTTTAAATAATATAAATTTTATCAAGTTCCGTGCAAGAGTTCTTGAGATAGAGTGTCTACAAAATTTATGTCACATATAGACAGATTCTCACAGCCTCGCAGATACACACATGCGCAGACTTAAGGACAAAGATATTGTTAAAAAAAAAAATATATATATATTATTATTTCTGATTCCTGAACTGGTTACGACTACCGGGATATATAATTATTTATTTATTTTCTATATTTTCCCCTTTTCTTGAAGTTCCTTAATGTTACTCTCAAAATAAATGTTTCCTTTTGGCTAAAATAAATAAATAAATAAATATAAATATAAAAAAGTTGCAACTTTTGTGATGGAAGGAAATATTTCAATATATTTTTTTCAATCCGATGAAGACACGGAAAAGAAAAAAAAAATACAAGGAATGTTGTAAATTACTTGCTTTTTACAAAAAATAAAGGATTGAATATAACGTTATACAATTGTTTAAATTTTTCTAGCGGTGTGTGTCAACACAAATAAAAAAAGTAGATAAAAATATAAATAAAAAAGATATAAATTTTTACCAACCTTGTTTGTTTAAACACTGGACAATCGATAAATCCACTGCTAATTCTTAACTAAATAACTTACTAACTTCTGAATAGTTTCTAGAATCCTTGAAATGATTTTTTTTCAAGAAAAGTACATCTGCTATAAAATAATAATAAAAAAAAAATCAATACTTTCACTCGCATTTCTTAATCACACAACTTTACATAAAACTATTCCAATGCCTTTAATTTCTGAAATATTTTTACAAGCTTTTTTTTTTAATTTGCACGTAATTCTTGTTTTGTGTCAATTAGTAATTCATCAAGATAAAATTAAAATTTTGCTTAATGCGTATGAAGAGAAAATTCAAAACAAATAGTAAGGGAACTCATATTACATTTTTTTTTACATCAATGAAATAGAGTAGATTTGACTTATTAAATTTTATATTTACAACGTACTCCGTGCATAAATTAAAAAATAATAATAATATCATTAAATCAAACAAAAACATTTTTCAGAATTAATATTCTTCTGATGTATTCTTTTGTTTTAATCAAAGATAATGTTATCGGATTTTTTTCAGGGGTGATATTCAATCGAACTGTTTTACGCACGCAGTACTAACTAAATTCTACCACAGATGCTTTCTTTTTTAAGGTTTAATTGAGAGACGAATAAGTTTTAATCATATGCAAATATGTGAACAAATCAAATAGCATGGTGCCCCAAAAATACTGGAATTTAGATTTTTTAAGAGAGATGTGCTTAAGAGCCCTTATTTTGAAAATCATACAAAGTGTGATAGTTGTACTTTTTGATTTGCTTGATATTTTTATACGTTTAATTAGATCTTATTTAATAAATAGTGTGCAATTTTGAAGCCCTGAAAAAGTTTCCCCTTTCCTATAGAAAATATCGAATTTCGAGGCTGTGAATGCTACAAAAAATGAAATCCCAATATGTTTGGAGAGGTACAACAACATCCCAAAATTCTTTTGGGATACTTTTTTTTGGAAACAAACAGATTTTAATAAGCAGGTAGTTTATACTATAACTTTATGCCGAAAGAATTTTGGAATGTTGTTGCTTGTCAGGAATATACGACTCTAAACATATTGGGATATCATTTTTCATAAAAATGGCATTCACAAACGTGAACTTTGGTGTTTTCTATAGGGAAGAGAGGATTTTTTCAGGACTTCAAAATTGCAGATTAATCATTAAATATGATTTACTTCAACATAAAAAAAATTATCAAGGCAATTAAAAAATACAACTATCAAAACATCACTTTTCTGTCTAAAATTAGAAATATACCAAATATCTGTTGTCACAAATTGTGTATAAAATTTTAAATAGCATGCAATTCAAAATGATAAGTTTTGCATTAAAATCGTTACCAGAAAGTCAGATTAATTTGTCAGTAAGAAAAACTGTAGTTAAAAAATACCTGAGTAGAATGGTAACACGCTCATAAAAATAAGTGTGCTGATATTAAAAAAAAGAATTTATTTTTTGTGGATAAAGTAGTCTTTTGAATTAGGAATATGTGGTTTAGAAAAACGTAGCATACTGTAAAAAAAATCTGTAAAGGTACTACACTTTATCTAGGAAACTGGGATTCCAAGAACTTTTCCTGTAACGGTAACAACAAAAACTCAAGTTTTAGAATCGGTTACATGGATTTTTCCTGTTAGCGTTACATGAAAAGTTCTTGGAATCACAGTTTCCTAGAAAATGTTTAGTACCTTTACAGATTTTTTTTTTACAGTACATGTAATATACTACCATCAGAAATCATTTTAGTCATTGAATATTCTTTCGGTTGGAATTAGCTTGCCTTCATCTCTCAAGATGTTCGTATGTAATCATAAAACTGTAACGTGCCTACACAGTAAAAAAAAAAAAAAAAAAAAAAAATTTCAAGAGGTTACTAAAAATTTTTAGTAAATCATTATTCCACAGAATTTTTTAGTAAACATTACAAGCTTTTTTTTGCAAGTGAAACAAACATTTCTTTTGTAAACTGAACAAAAGAATATTTTGTATAACTAATTTAAAACATTTTAGTATGAGCCACCAAGCAAATTTTAGTAATAGCTACAAATTTATTTTTAGTTAATTAAAAATTATATTTAGACTTCTGAAGGAGAAGATTTTCGGCAAAGTTGCAATAGATGGCAGCACCAAACATTACTACCTGCTCTATTTTGGCATGTTTCTAAAGGGGAGGGAAAGTCCAGAGATCATTACCCATGGTAACTGCTACGACAGGATTTTCATAATCCCTTTATTTATCGCGTACTTACATTGCATACATTCGGTGCGTATTTGCTGGCGTCCAGCATCGAAACCGGGTACTTTCAGCCTGGAGTTCGGTGCTATGACCACTAGGCTATCACGGCCACACCAAGTGAGTTTTAGTAATAGCTATTAAAAATCTAAAACTATTAACTCAATTCGTTGCTAGCTTTTTTCTGCTCATCCTTACAGATTCCTTGTAACCGAGTAAAATTACAAAAAAAAATTTTAGTAATTAGAAGGATCACTAAAATTTTTTTAGTAGATACACCTTTTTTTTTACAGTGTAATGTATCAAAGGTTTTTTAACTGCTTCCATAATTCTATAAATACGTAAAATGAATGAAAGTCATCTGGGCAATTCATTTGTCTGTCTGCAGCTCTGTTAGCTTATTACAATAATGCAAACTACCCAGACAGATGGTTTCTAATTTAATATATAAAATCATTGCAGAATTTTGTCGAGTAATTTCAAATTTTATGAAAACTGAATCGAATATTAAGGAGATATTAAAAAGAGTTTTCTTAATTTTATTAAATCTTATCATGTGCTATTAATTCAATTATATCCCATGGAAAGCATCAAGTCACAGTTGTAAATTTGATTGCATCCTTTTCAAGATGGAGTCACATTATTCATGTATTCCTGAATACAATTTATATAATCGTATAATAAATTTAGTATTGATACATTTTTGCGTAAGAGTGCAAAAGTTATTATACCATTATCTGAATATTTATAAAACTAGTTATACGAACGCATACAATTGTTAAAGTTATCTTCTTCTATAATTTCAGATATATGATTAGCTTTAATGTATTCTATTGATACTTTTATTTTCTTCTAACAAAAGAAGAAACTATTTTTCGACTTTTGGTTTTCAACTTATTCAATGTTTTAGGGATCAAGGATACCGAAAATCATGTATTAAGAAAATATTTCTCTGGCGGTGTGTAGGTTTATGTGTCCTTGTATATGTCAGCGTGTTGTGTTTGTATCATTGAAAATGTATAAAGTTTTGCTTAGAATCAAACCAAGCTTCATGTGTATGTTTTTATCTCAGCCCAGTAGGTCTCAGTTGAATTTCGGAATACTTCGTTTAAGGGGATGGGAAGCTGTGCAAACTTCTTTTTGTGCCATTTCCATTAATATATTATGTTTTTGACAGCGGATGTCTTGTTTCAATTTAAAATCGGGATATCCTCCGTTTAAAAAGCGCTTTGACAGAAATGTTTAATTAATACTACCGATTAATAGTAATCCAGTTGTACACCAGCTAATTATGCAGTGAAAAGGATTTCGCATCCAGTTAACCGAAAAATTTTAAGTCAGTTGACGCATAACAGAATTAATATATATATATATTATTAATTATCATGTTTTTATTAATCATCATGATCGAAATTGATTCGTTTTCACTCGAATTATAAAATGAAGCAGATATTTAGCACAAAAATCAAAGTAATAATATTGAAATATTAGCATGTAAAAACGCTAGTATGATATAACATACCAAATTCCATAACAGATGTAAAACTTTCCAAGTGGGTGAAAAAAATCCGCGGCAAGATTCAAATTAGGGATGTATTGGCTGAAGCCAACAATGCTCTCCTTACTGTGCCATCCCGGACACGAACATTGGAGGACTATTTCACCCATATAACCTTAACGAACAGATAATCTGGTCTGATATTATGGATCAGCTCAACAGAATAATTCGAAGGTCAATATATGGAACTGCAGAAAATCGCTGCATACGAGATTTTTCACACACTTGGAAAATTTTACTTATGTTACAGTTGATTTAGCGATTGAATAATCGTGATATAAATTAATCTAATATGAAATGCTAGCATTTATGGAAAAGGAGAAAGTTTTGGAATTGAACCATCCGATTAGATTATTAGGATCTGGCATTGCATTTAAACAATTATTCTGGATAATTCTAATATTCTAATATTCTAATTCTGGCCACATGCCATTATAGTAAACAATAGTTTTGTACCACTAATTTTTTGCTAATTTTTTTAAATATACATGGAATTTATGTATACTATGTAAACTAAGTATTTAAGATGCTTAAGCATATTTTTTAAATTTATTTTTGAATGCATTATTTCATTATAAATTGATCTCTTTTTTTTCTTTTTTTTTTGAAAAATGTATATCCTTTCGTTTCCTCATAAGTTGTCGTCTCATACCTGGGCGACAGTTGAATTTAAAATTTTTCTCTCGGGGGGTTTTGGTATAATGTTCGGGCCAACATTTAGGATTGATATTACAGTAAATTAAGGTACTTTTCTATTGAAAAACCTGTACAATATTCTTAAAAGTGTTCATATTATATTATTAACAAAAATAGAATCTTTTCTACATTTCAAATCATCTTTCTGATATACTCAATACTTTACCTGTCCGAATATTTTTATATATTTTTATGAGAATGATTGTAAATCCAATATTATACATATAATTTAAATCGCAGTTTCAGTCTATAACATCTTTAATATCGCTTTTCTATGTATATGGTTCAAAATATTTTTTTTTAAATATTTTTTTCTACAGCCACCTTAACATGATTTCCAGAAACGGAAAAATTCGCGACCACCGCTTAAAGGGTAGGAGCAACATTTTTTTGACATTGCATTCATGCCCAGGTACACTGCATATCAAATTATAATATCCTATTTAATTATCGGAAAGCAATTTAATTCCGGATTTCGCATCGTTTATACAGTATTTTATTAATTATGTGACTAGAGCTTATAAGCAAACAGCTGAAATCTTATAAGCATGTGAAAAATGCCACTTACCTGACTGTGAATAATGTGAATCTTTATAGTCTAAGAGCTGGTGAATGTCAGACCTTTGTTATTTTATACACTGTAAAAAAAAAAAAAATCTGTAAAGGTACTAAACATTTTCTAGGAAACTGGGATTCCAAGAACTTTTCATGTAACGGTAACAGCAAAAATTCAAGTTTCAGAATCGATTACATGGATTTTTCCTGTTACCATTACATGAAAAGTTCTTGGAATCCCAGTTTCCTAGATAATGTTTAGTACTTTTACAGATTTTTTTTTTTTTTTTACAGTGTAAAAGCTGAAACTTTCTCAGTGCAGTCTTCCAACACAGATAGGAAAGATGGGTAATTATGAAATTTGAATCATAGTGGCTTTCGTCATTTTATAAAGCGTAATTTTTTTATATTTCCTTTGGAATGATATTAGAAAACACGTCCTCCATTGACAGACACCCCCGGACTTCCAACCCCCGGACGACAAACATATACGGCGGTTTCTCAATACACTAGAGTCTCTGTATAGCCCGGCCCGAAACATATATTTTCCCCCTTTCCCCTTGGCTCTGAAATTGGCACACAGTTATTTGAGGTTGTTGCATGTAATTCTACGGTTGTTGCCATTTTGAAAAAAGACCACAATGAAAGGAAAAAAATGTATTTAAACAAAATAGAACGACTATTTGGAAAATGATATTTTCAAAGATTAAAATTTGAAAGATTTAAAAAGGAATTCTATGTATAAACTAATAATAATAATAAGCCTCATTTTTAGGATGATCATAACGAGTCATATATTACGTACGCCATGCATTAAACATTAATATTCCTAGACCATAAAAAAAACAGTAAATTAATCAGGCTGACTGCCTTCTGTTACATATGATATGGATTAAACTTTAATATTCCTGGACCCATCATATAAAAATTTTAAATGAAATTTCAGTTTTACAATTTTTTAAACTGCAAGTTTTTAAACGTCTAAACATTACACATTACAAATTTTTACACCGTTGCATAGAGAAAAAAAAATGCACTTTTAAATGAAACTCGTTTAAATTTTTATGAGAACTTGTTTTCAAATTATTATCATAATTTAAAGTTTTTATTACTTTTTTGTCATTGTGGCAACAGAAGTACATTTTTGGACATTAAACATGGACCAACCAGAAAACGAATAAAATGCGGAATTCAACCAATAAAAACTTTCAGATATACTTCGGATTTCCCAATTCTCTACCGAGGAAACAACTATTTTTCAAATAACTAAAAATCAGTTATTTACAAGTATTAATGAACGTTAGCTTCGAATTCTCTCCATGCTTGGAAACACTTATCGCCAGATCTGGAAAAATATCGCCAAATTTGACGACAAAAATTAAGAAATCATAAATATTGCCGATTTGGCTATAGTTTACTAATTTGGTGCAATCCTCATTCAAATTCAGTATTTGCGAAATTTCCTTTTATAGGGTTCGTAGCTTTTTATCTTAAAATTTCAGTAAAATATTTATAAGATAAAAATCAAGCATTAAAGAATTTTTATAAACTCATCTAATCGAGTCGTAAAAGAAGCTATATGTAACAAAAACAATGAATATGAAAGCTACTTCCTTCCCCTTTATATGCTAAGCAAATGAAAAAATAAGTACTGTCAGAAAATATCCGTTTGCATGTAAACAATTTCCTTTTTTTTTTTTTTTTTTTTTTTTTTTTTTTGAGAATTTTAGAAGTTAGTTTTTATTCAGACTAGGAGGCAAATCTTGTTTTACAGTACCAAAATTAACATGGGAAATACTATAAAAGGCAAAATGCAGATGTACATAGTTGTAACTGAAAATATCTGCACATATATTTTTTAAAATAGTGAAATGTATGGGATTTTCCTTCTTAAGCCGCTGTATATGTCTGTCGGCCGGGGGTTGGAACCATAGGAAGTGTTTGCCAATGGAGGACGTAATTTCTAATATCATTCCAAAGGAAATATAAAAAAATTACACTTTATAAGTAAGTTGGACGAATGTAAGTTGGTATTTTTTACATCTTTGCTCCCTGGTCACTGCCAAAGCCACCATGATCCAAATTTCATAATTACCCATCGTTCCTATCTGTGTTGGAAGACTGCGCTGAGAAAGTTTCAGCTTTTATAAAATAACGAAGGTCTGCCATTCACGGACTCTTGCTCTATTAAGCATTGGATGAATTATTTCAGATTATACAGTAAATAAATTTACATAATGAAGCTGTACTATGTGTTTTAAGAAAATAGCTGAAAACCTCGGTAAATACTTACTACACTGGATGAAAAAGTAGCCTATCCAGCAGTATGAAGCCGATATCGTCGCTACTATGTCAAACAATCCGATATGAAAACAATATTGCCAGTTGACTACTTTTTTTTAGAGAGAGATTCAAATGTATTTATTGGCATCATTTTTTTACCTAATTAATGTATCATTAATAAGGTCATATTAGGCAAAATTTCCTATTTCAAAAAAATTAGTGCCAATTAAGATCTGAATTAAAAAAGGTAGCCCACTGACAACACTTTTTTATGTTGGATAATTTGACATGTTACAGACGATATGTTACCGATCTGCTTATAAATAAATGAAACATGTTGTGGGTGTGGTAAAACATTAATCAGATTAGAAGAGTAAAATATCTTATAGATTTTATGCAAGCATTTCTTTCACAGATCAGTATTAAAGATTAAAGATGCGATAACAGTTGTGGTAGCAATCTTCTTTAGTCATCTTCGTAAGTAACATTGACTAGATTATAATGTATTGAGCACATGGCAGATAATAAGAATGCGTCATAGCATTAAATAAATATGAAGCAGTATTGTATGCATTTCATATTAATTGCACATAACATAATTTTGAGAGACACCCAGATCAAATTTTATACTGTACTCATTCATAATTTAAAAAATTCTACATACAAACATAAAAAGCAATTAATATTGCACTAAATGAGTATTTTCTTAAATTTCAAATATAAAGCTTAAATTAATATTTAAAAAATATCAGTTTCCTTTTAAAGTTTCAAAAAGAGATATTTACTAAATGTTATTAAAGTTCCAAGTCTAGAACAATTTTTTTTAATTATTCGAATCCTAGCTGAGTTACAATTTAATAAGGAACCAACACATAAAATATATTCAAATAGTATTTAATGTTGTAATTACATTTTAATTCACGTAATTTTTCTTAGAAACAGTAATAAATATGTATATAGTAGTTATTAATGCTCTTTATTTTAGTATGTATAGTAGAAGAAATTTAAACTTTTTTTAAAATTCGATGCATCATTTCTATTTAAAATGCAAACAAAAAATTAATATTCCTACAATCAGAATACATAAGTTATCTAAGCACATTCATGGCATACCAAATAATTTTGGAGTACATGTAGATGTGACGTCATAAATACGCATTTTTTTAATGATTAAAAAAAATCTATTATTTTTAAACTATAAGTTTCAGAAAAATGATAATGAACGTCAGAACTCGTATAAAGACTGCGAGAAAAAAATAACAAGAATAACCATCATGAAAAACAACGAAAGAAAATCAGATGGTAACGATTTCACATTTTTGTCGTAATAAAGCCACTTTCTACAGAAAGACGTTAGTTTTTTGATTTAACGATTTGAAAGAAGTTTTAAAAAAAACGATGTTATTAATGTAAAAACTAGAAATTTAAGAGAGTTTTTTGATAGTTTCAGCTGCATTATATGTTTTAAGATTGGTTCTACTTTTGAACTTTGGATTATACACATGTCAAAATATTATTTTTCTTTTATATAGATTATGCTTAAAACATATATCGGAAAATATTTAATATACAGGAAAAAATTTATCTTTATAAAATAATCTTTAAATAAATCTTTAGTAATATCTTAATAATAATACCAATCAACTTAAAATGTTAAAATAATTAGAATGATTATAAATATATAAATAGGTTGTATGTATATAGCATAAATATAAAATATTTGGTAAAAATAAAAAATAAAAATCAGGCATGTTTTTAAAAAAATCGTCAAAGAAAGTATAAAATAAAGGTATAAAAACAACGTATACGATATATTCGTAAAAAAGGGGAAGTGCTAAAAAAAAACGATGATTCGATCACTGATAATGTACGTTCTTTTAATTAGTTTTCAGAATATCCTTATTCTATGTTAACTGGATGTGTATCGTGCCCTCTTGTTGCAATTGACACTATATCCTCACACTTCACTAAAAGATGATTATTCGTGCTGCAATATTTGTTTGAATAGTTTTTGTGTTATAAAACTGTAAATTGGTTCATATTTTTGGAAACATTCTCCTTTCTTTTATTAGATAGCTAGTAAGTATTAATGTCATTTCTTAAGTTAATGTTGCATATATTTTTTTCCTTTTTATTCATTTGCAGCACTTATCGTTCGATTACTGTATGTCCTATTTTAAACTGTCACTGTATGTTAAATATCAGCAGGTTTAAGAATATAGTTTTCGTTTGTTTATACGGAAAGGCAATTAATAAATTTTCTTTATCAGGATTCGTACGGGAGCAGTTTTTTTTCCAAATAATTTTTTTTTTCGTACACTGTAAAAAAAAATTCTGTAGAGGTACTAAACATTTTCTAGGAAACTGGGATTCCAAGAACTTTTCCTGTAACGCCAACAACAAAAACTCAAGTTTTAGAATCGGTTACATGGATTTTTCCTCTTATCGTTACATGAAAAGTTCTTGGAATCCCAGTTTCCTAGAAAATGTTTAGTACCTTTACAGAATTTTTTTTACAGTGTAGAAAAATAATTTTAGTTCAAACACCCAAAATGTTGTCTTATTTAACCCTTTATCTACCGACATTACTTTAAATTGCCATAAAAACTATTTATTATAAAATTCTTATAGTACGTCAATTAGTTGTAATACTGCTTAGAAAGAGTTAAGACATTGTTCCAAAAGATTTATTGGTTACAAAACAAAAGTATTTTTTAAAAAATTATTTCTTTTGCCTTTGTATTTTTTCAGCTTTCTTGGCGCTGAAGGAGATGGAGGGGGACTTTTCAATTCAAAAATACTTCTATATTTATATAGTAAGAATATTATATGTGTACATTTTATAATACTACTAAATACTAAGAAAACAATTTAAAATAAAAGATTTGAGTGGGGTTATAAATATTGCACAAAATCCTTCTAAATATTTCAATCCTTCTAAAATCCTTCAAAAATTACGTAAATCTTTTAATTTAGTTTAAAAATTTTTTATTAAGTTGAATGTATTATGTACATTTTCAACAAATATTCATATTTGACGAAAGCATATTTCGTTTTGTTAGCACTTAAAAATGTTATAAGTAAAAAATTTAAAAACCTGTCGTTAGTTTCTGCATTCTACTGTTAAAACTTCCTATTTTCACTGGAGAAACGTTCTCTAGAGTCGTTTTTTTCGGAAAGTTTGTGATATAATTTCTAATCTAACTTTTATGTGCACTAGAATTTGAGTATGTTTCATGCCGTTTTAAATTTGTTACCATTATGATATTTGGTAATTTGTTTTGTGGAACATGCCTCTAACGAATGTTATTACACAATGTGCTCTACACTGAAAAAAAAAATCAAGAGGTTACTAAAAATTTTTTAGTAAATTTGTATTCCACAGAATTTTTTAGTAAACATTACAAGCATTTCTTTTGTAAACTGAACAAAAGAATTTTTTGTATAACTAACTTAAAATTCTTTAGTATGAGCCACCAAGCAAATTTTAGTAACAGCTCCAAAATTATTTTTAGTTAAATAAATTATATTTAGACTTCTGAAGCGGAAGATTTTTGGCAAAACCACAACAGATGGCAGTATCAAACTTTGCTACCTGCTCTATTTTGACATGTTTCTAAAGGGGAGGGAAAGTCCAGAGATCATTACTCATGGTAACTACTACGACAGGATTTTCATAATCCCTTTATTTAACGGGTACTTACATTGCATACATTCGGCGCATATTTGGCGGCTGCCAGCATCGAGCCCGGGTACTTTCAGCCTGGAGTTCGGTGCTATGACCACTAGGCTATCATGGCCACACCAAGTGAGTTTTAGTAATAGCTATTAAAAATGTAAAACTATTAACTCAATTCGTTGCTAGCTTTTTTCTAGTAATTCTTACAGATTCCTTGTAACAGCGTAAGATTACTAAAAAATTTTTAGTAATTACAAGGATCACTAAATTTTTTTTAGTAGATCGACCCTTTTTTTTTATAGTGTAGAAATTTTTCTATAACTTCCCCATCTGTCTCTTTTAATTTTCGATATAGGAATGTTAATTCCGTAGTATGGCATCGTAGACTGTGTTCATTCAATAGCGCATAGGTACATTACAACACTTAGATCCCACTATGTTGACTATAAATCTTGCCGTTCAGAAAATATTGGGGTGGCAACGGACTTCAGTTTGTACACTCCATATCTGAGTAAGTTAATTAAAATTTTGTTTTACTATGGATTCATGTTTGCAAGATATTTTTTAGTTATACTGTATAAGCACTCTTTCATTGTCTGGGAGTAATGACAAACATGTAAGCCAGAGATAAGTAACTGTTTAATTTCATGGATCTGATTATTTGTGATTAAAACTCATTAAATTATGCTATATTTTTTTCGAAATTTCTACTGAGTAATATTTTAATTATCTTGTGATACAAAAAAAAAAAAAAAAAAAAGAAGAAGAAGAAGAAGAAGAACAGAAATGCTTTATTTTTACTATTGCATGCCATAACTGATGTTAAAAAGGATTTCAATCCGAATAATTAATTTTTCAATTAATTTTCATTAACAGTGCAGCATAGTCTTTTTTTCTCAGTTTTTTAGTATAGCCAATCTTTGTGGTTATACAAACTTTTTTTCTGCGAAGAAGCAACCCTCAATTTAGATTGAAATAATTATTTTAAAAGAAATGAATTTTATACATTTAGAATTTCCAATAAATATATTCATAGAAACAATTAAAATTTTAAATTAGATTTTAATATCAATCTAAAAAAATTTTTAATTAACAGTGAAGTTAAATATTAACATATTAGTACGTAATTAACTATGAAAATATAATTTTATAGATCTTCAATGTTTACAAAATCCGTGTAGTCTAGTGGAACATCTACTTGAAGTATTCTTAGTTTTTTATACATCGAATACTTTTCTACAAACAGTTTTTATTTCTAGAAAGTTTATAGAATTTAAAGCATCATGTACAATGAGTATCATATGCATATATTAATAAAATAAGAACTCGATAACTAAAATCTGGAGAGTACACTGTTAAAATTAAATCTATGAATTCACGGACAAAGTACAAGCTAGCAAAGTTGCCGTATTTTTTTTTCGTTAAGTTAGTATGTTTTCCGTTTTGGGAAGTAAAAGAAAGAAAACCTCCGTTTGTTGAAACAGTGACTTTCTGTTATAAAATTGGTATGAAGTTAATATTATAAAGTTGTTATACATTTAATAAGAAATATAATAACATTTAATCTCGATTACAAAAAGCATCTCAGCTCCAATTCAGAAGCAAGGAACAAGTCCTACAAAAGAAATTAAAATCATTCACTGAGTTTTTACAATTCTTTGCAGCAGCATGTCAGTTTTGTAAATATATAAATTAGATTAATAAAATAAATTTTGTTCATATAATAAAGAATATATGTTGTTTCCTTCCATCTTTGTCCGTTTCGTTATTTTCAGGAAATATGGTGAAATTTTTCGATTTGTAACGGAAAATGCCCTTTTGTCGTGAAAAAGGAATTTTTTTTGGTGAAAGTCACACAATAAATAAATAAATAAATAAATATTTCCGTGAATTTCATTTTTTTTTAAACAGTGTATATTCTGTACAAATAAAACACTAATAGAATTTTGTTCGGCCTCTTCGACGGTGATTCGCTATAAAACGATGGAAGATCCGTATTTGTAAAATAATTCTGATGAATGAACTTGGACTATTAATTCATGAGATTCACATAGTTAGACAAATTCTCAGAAATAATTTTAGAATATTGTCTGTCATTGTTTATCGAATTGCTCAGTATATTATCATCTAAATTTGTTGATGCCTAACAGTGCAAATTTTCTCTAGTAGTTTAGGAAAATTAATACTGCAATAAAATTCATACCGTTTTCAATGATGTAGAATGAACATTCCATGTAAAGATATTACTACACGTAAAATACAAGGTAAAAATCACAGAAATATTTATTTGAATTTAAGATTCATTTTGAGAAATCTTTCATTTTTCTTATAAAATAACATTTTTTTAAAAAATTCATAACTTATTAAAAATAGATTTCAAATAAAAATACACTGTATATTTTATAATATAATTAAAATTTTCAAATATGTTTTGTTAATAAAAAAAAAAAAATAGTTTTGTTTTAAAAAAAAATTTATTTTATTTTTATAAAGAATTAATATAAACTCCATGAGTCATATTTTATTTTTATACATCTCTGCCAAAGATAAAACTTATGAATTTTCTTTTCTTTGTTTCTCGTGTTTATGAAAATAAAAAAAAAAAAAATTATCATGATTCACTTTGTCTAAGATCTTTGCCATCACACTCATTATAGAGATTATTTTAAATGAAACTTCCTGATTGTTAAACCTGCCATTTCACGTTAACAAATAAGTTTAACTTAAGTTTTAATAAAAGAAAAACCGCACTGCATAGCTTTATCTTGATTAAAATGTAAAGATTTTTCAGGTTATTTATTAAATATTTTCACAAGCAACTTTTTTAAAAAATATATTTTTTGACAAATCTTATAAAAAGCAAAAGCGTGTTAATATTTATTAGGGTTGGAATTGGCTAAATAAGAAGTATATGTGCATATCATCACTTATCCTATTTTGCAAAACGAGGTTATATATATATATATATATATATATATATATATATTAAAATTGAAACGTTATAACGTCACATTTAAATGTAGTGCTTTTAAAATTCAATAATAATTAGGCTCGGAGTAATATTTTATTCCATAATTATTTAAATAAATGAAATTCCTCGATTTGTCCAAATTCTCCATTTTTCCACGTTATTAATTATTATGCCTTACTTGCAAAATTCTTTCCGTTAATAAATTCACAAGAAAAGCTGCTGGAAGATGAGGATTTATTCAAAGTCATATTATTCTGCCATTATCAAATTATAATTATCACTAATGAGACTCGTTATAGTGTAACATATAAACATTGTGCTTTCTAAAAATCAGCCGTTTGCAGTCTCAGAATAATATTTTATTGTATAAATATCATAATAAAAGTAATTTCTGTATTTATGAGAATTTTGGAGTTTTCCACGCTATTCTTCATTAGACACGGAATGTTGACTAACGAATTTGATTTCGTTAATAAATTCCAAAGAAAAGCTGCTAGAAGGTAGGGATTTTTCCAAAGTCATTATTTTATTCTATCATATTATAATTATATCCATAATGAGAATCGTTATAATGTACCATTTTATTATGATATCTATAAAATAAAATATTATTCTGATCTTCAATATGGTTGCTTTTTAGAAAGCACAATGTTTATGTGTGACACTTTAACGAGCCTCATTAGAGATAATTATAATATGATAATGGCAGAATAAAATAATGACTTTGAATAAATCCTTATTTTCCAGCAGCTTTTATTTTATTCTACCATTATCATATTATAATTATATCATTAATGAGAATCGTTATAATGTACCATTTTATTATGATATCTATAAAATAAAATATTATTCTGATCTTCAATATGATTGCTTTTTAGAAAGCACAATGTTTATGTGTGACACTTTAACGAGCCTCATTAGAGATAATTATAATATGATAATGGCAGAATAAAATAATGACTTTGAATAAATCCTTATTTTCCAGCAGCTTTTATTTTATTCTACCATTATCATATTATAATTATATCATTAATGAGAATCGTTATAATGTACCATTTTATTATGATATCTATAAAATAAAATATTATTCTGATCTTCAATATGATTGCTTTTTAGAAAGCACAATGTTTATGTGTGACACTTTAACGAGCCTCATTAGAGATAATTATAATATGATAATGGCAGAATAAAATAATGACTTTGAATAAATCCTTATTTTCCAGCAGCTTTTATTTTATTCTACCATTATCATATTATAATTATATCATTAATGAGAATCGTTATAATGTACCATTTTATTATGATATCTATAAAATAAAATATTATTCTGATCTTCAATATGATTGCTTTTTAGAAAGCACAATGTTTATGTGTGACACTTTAACGAGCCTCTTTAGTGATAATTATAATATGATAATGGCAGAATAAAATAATGACTTTGAATAAATCCTTATTTTCCAGCAGCTTTTATTTTATTCTACCATTATCATATTATAATTATATCATTAATGAGAATCGTTATAATGTACCATTTTATTATGATATTTATAAAATAAAATATTATTCTGATCTTCAATATGGTTGCTTTTTAGAAAGCACAATGTTTATGTGTGACACTTTAACGAGCCTCATTAGTGATAATTATAATATGATAATGGCAGAATAAAATAATGACTTTGAATAAATCCTTATTTTCCAGGAGCTTTTCTTGCGAATTTATAAACGGAAAAAAATTTCGTAAGTAGGCACAATAATTAATAGCGAAAAAGTATGCAGAATTCGCATAAATAGAGAAATTTCTTTTATTTAAATAACTATGAAATAAAATGTTACTCTGAGCCTGATTATGATTGAATTTTAGAGAGCAATAATTTTTATTTTTATTCGTTCTAAAAAGCAGTCACATGCAGGCTCAGGGTAATATTTTATTTCATAAATATCATGTTAAAATGGATTTCTCTATTTATGCGATTTTTCCACGCTTTTCGTCATTATACTGGGAATTCTTTCCGTTACGAAAATTTCTTACGAAATTCTTTCCGTTAATAATTTTCCTAAAAAGCTACTAGAAAAAAAAAATATTTATCCAAAGTCATTATTTTATTTTGCCATTATCAAATTATAATTATATCACTAATGAGGCTTATTATAATGTCGCATATAAGCACAGTGCTTTCTGCTTTCATATTTAGGCTCAGAGTGATATCTTATTTTATAAATATTTTAATAAAATGAATTTCTCTACTTATGCGAATTTCGGAGTTTTCCACGCTATTAACCATTAGACACGGAATGTTACTTACAAAATTCTTTTCGTTAATAAATTCCTAAGAAAAGCTGCTTGGAGATAAGGATTTATCGTAAGTCATTATTTTATTCTACCATAATAACTGCTTTTATTCTGACATCTTTCTCCAGTCCGTAAAAATTATTGACACCCACCTTCAAACTATTTCTGTTTACGTGAACGGCAAATCTTGTACGAATCTTGTTTCTTTCCATTGAACATGTTTTCCCCGCGGAATCTGCCAATCATCTTAGTTTCTGGGAAAGACGTCAGATGGCGCAAATCCCAGACTTGTTAGCGTGGAGAAAACGAGGATCTAAATCGTTCTCCAAATCATCAGAAGTTTAAGAGCCTGGTGCACATGGAGTTCAGTCACTACTGGCCGCTATGTTTGGAATCTCCAGTGTAATACGGCTCTGGATTATCATAGGCAAAGGTAAGACGTTTGAAAGTAATAAATGTCATTATGTGAGGAATGGTAAATAAGTAACGCTTGATGCTTTTTGTTTCTTTTGTCTTGCCGATATTAATATTTTTAAATAAACTATATATTTTTAAAACATGTAAATCTATTTTAGACAGATTAATCCACAAATATTCTTATGAGGATAAATATTAATTTATTTCATTCTACGCGGAACACCTTGTGTTATGTAAAGTGATTCAAAATTAAGTTAAAATTATTTTAACTGTTTCGGGTCCGGCGTACTGTTAATAATACATGTCTTAGAGTAATATCTTGTTTCAACAAATACTTTTATTACTGTTTACATCTCGCAATTTTAGTATGTTTATATATATTTACTACACGACTTCATTAACCTTTAAGCATTTAGTAATAATAAATATTTGCTTAATTCTCTTTGCGCCGTTCGCGATTCTTTTATTTTAAACATATATACTTCGCTTTAAATTTAAAATAAAAATTACTTTCCTGAAAGAATCATGTGTAATAAAGAACAAAAAGTATTTGAAAGTTACAAATGTTTGTAAAATCTTGCTGTAATACAACATTTTCTAAACGCCTCTTAAAACTGTTCCTTAGCCTATTGTAATATAAAAATGAATCGTATAGTGCGCAGAATAACAATATTCGTTATGTTTTAGTCAATGAAATATTCGTTAAAGTCTAATTAGTTTATTTCAAATGACAATGTTAATGTTATTAACGTAAAAGCAGTTTTTTTTTTCTAAAACTGAAAATATTTATCAGACCTGAAAGAGTTTAGTAATAATTATTGAACAATAAATATTGTATATGAATGTGAATCAAAAACGATATATGAATCACCGGAGCTTAGTGTCTCAAAATAAAAATCTTTGAATGCTACAAAGATATATTTTATAGAACTTATTTATATATTTCTTGAGAAGGAATGTTTATTATTTTGGGTAGTATTATTTACATTAAAACACATATGACAAAGGACAAGCTCTCGGAATAAAATAAATATCTGTACGTCAAGAATGTTAAATAGATAACACATGGGGGTTTTTCCTGTAGTCTATATTAATATTTTTAAATCAACTATAAAAAAAATTCAAAGTATTTATGACCCATTTCTTACAAATTATTCCACAAATGTTCTTATCAAAATAAACATTAATTTATTTCATTGTGCGTAGAACACTTTGTGTTATGTAATGTAATTTAAAATGAAGTTAAATTTAGTTTAGATTGTAGTTTTTGAAGAATAGGTATAGGGTATAAATGTGAGTGAGAAACGATAGATGAATAATCGAAGCTTAATGTCACAAAAGTGGAAATTATTGAATGCTACAAAAATCTTTTTTATCGTTCTTATTTATATATTTCTTGTAAAGGAATGTTTTGGGTAATGTTACTTATATTAAAAAATATGACGAAGGATATTCTCTCTGAATAAAATAAATATCTGTACGTCAGTAACTTACATATGATTTTTTTCCCTCCGATCTATATGAATATGTTTCCGTGGCTTCCTGTAATAACCAAGTAAGGCACATTTTTGAAAAAAAAAAAAAAAAAAACAACTGAGATAATTTTGGAAAATGTAGCTTTAAAAGAGTACTTTCATCTGATATAGAACTGAAAAACGAAAATCGAATACTTTTCGTCACAGGGCGACTGTAAATTTTCATTTAAAAATTGAAAAAAAAAAAAAAAACAGTAATAATCTAGTAAGTGCATAAAGTAACGGTGACAACCAGATAAGATTTCTATTTATTTCTTTAAATCGTCTATAATTCTGTGGATTCCGGTAATGATCAGGTAAGGCACATTTTTAATATTTTAAGTAATTAATGTTTAAAACTTCAAAAATTGTCTTTTTTATCATTACTTTTATAAAATAGATTAGAACTTAATAATTTTCACTACATTCAATTATAATAATTAAACAAGACTTATAATAATAATTAATAAAGACTAATAATAATTAATAATAAATAATAATAATAATAATTCATAATTAATAAAAACCATTTTTATGTAACTATTTGGCAAAAATAGGTTCTTATATCCTAATTGAATGTAATGAAAATTATTAAGTTCTAATCTATTTTATAAAAGTAATCATAAAAATACATTTTTGAAAACTTTGAACGTTAATTACTCAAAATATTAAAAATGTGCCTTACATGGTTATTACGGAAGCCACAAATTTAAATTAATTATAAAATTTTTTAAATGTACTGTAGATCCATTTTATGTAAATTATTCCACAAATATTTTTATAAAAATAAACATTATTAAATTTTATCTGGAACGCTTTGTGCTGTGTAATGTAATTTAAAGTTTAATTAGATTGATTTATAGTAATAATTATTGTAGTATAAATATTGGATATGAATGCGAGTCAGAAACGATAGATGACTCACCAAAGCTTCACGTCTCGAATGTAAGAACGCTACAAAAGTCTATTTTATAGATCTTATTTATATATTTCTGGAAAAGGAATATTTGTAATTTTGAGTATTATTATTTACATTAAAACAAATATGACGAAGGATATGCTCTCTGAACAATTAATCTGCACGTCGGGAATATTAGGTATGCTTATAATTTTATTAGTTTTTGGTTAGTATTGACATTTTTTAAAATTAAAGATAAAAGTCCTTATCGTCAAGCGATTACTTTGAGTAAATCATTCCTTAACTATTCTTATTATAAAAACCGCTAAACAATTGATACTTCTTTTTTAAACAATAATGTTTATGAATTTTTAAAATAATGTATTTTTTAAATATTTATGTACATTAAAAAATTATGAAAAATGTATTGTGACATCAGGACCGCTTAACATTAAAAAAAAAAAAAAAAAAAAAAAAAAAAAAAACATGCTTTGAAGTAAACAGTTAAAAGGAAACAAAAATAATTACACATTTAACTTTCACTTGCTATTTATTAAACTTCATTTTTCGGGAGGGGGCTGTGTATTTCTTGTGTATTTATTTACTTATTTTTATCATAAAAAGAATTTTTACATTTCTTACATATAAATATGCAAGATATATAATATTATTAAATATTGATTGAGAATTTCATGATCATTTAACGCAATATGCAATTTACTCCAGTTGACTTATAAAGGTGCTACATAATTTTATATCGTCTGAAATGCATCTTTAAAATTAAGTTTGTACAACGAGTATTCCCCTAGAGTACAAAGTGAAAGAAACACAGACTTAAAAAAACTATCGAAAAAAATAGTACGTTTTTTAGTATTTTAGTTGTCACTGAATATTATAATCACAAATTGTTTGTTTACGGTTTTAATAAAATTTGTTGTCTTTGGAGATTGTATATATATTTATATTTTATTAATACTTTAAAAGTTTATTTAAAAAACAATTCCACTGAATATGGCATAGTTTATTTATATTTTAACTTTCAACCCTGTTTCTTTAAAAAATCGCTTTACACAGAATGTAATGTGTTGTAAGATTATATAAAAATTGAGATATTTGAGTTAGCACTACATTACAGTTAAATTAATATTATAACTATTACATTTTATCGGGTATACAGACGTTCACCTTAGAAATCCATAACTATATCATTTTTTATATTTTTTAGAGTATATGGAATAATTTTTTTATGTTTATTTACATTATGTTCTCTTCAATTTTTAATTCGTAATACGAAATGAAAATAAGAAGATAGAAAAATAAATATAAATTTATCTTCAATAAGTGCCATAGAAGCATGCGTTTCTATACATGACAATTTTATAAGTGTTTAGAAAAGAATTATGTTACACAAAATACACGTATCCAGCCTTTTTAAATACTCTGTCATGAGTTCCGTTTTTTGTTGCGTTCGTAATTATGTAAATACATATCATTTACAGTAGTTGTTTAGTCCGTCCGTCCACATGAACAGAGCAAAAACTACCTAACCGAATCATTTGAAATTTAAAATACATGATTAAAGTGTAATGTCATCGAGTCATTTCAAATTAATTGAAATTCGGATGCATAGTTCAATTACAGAGACAATCAAAACATTCAATTCCATTACCTTACGTCTAGTGAGAAAAAAATGTTGCAAGTGCAGTTTAATGGTGTTATACTCCTTCGAACATAATAAAAATTATATGCATCTGTGAAGTATGTACTAATATATACACTTTGTGCAATGTGTAGTCCAAAGAATATTTGTTATTAATTTACAGGCTACACAAAAGTATTCCATTGCATAAGGGGAAGCATTGTTTCGAGGACATTTTTAAAATATTAAAATATTTCACATTTTATGAAACTGGTTTACGTTGCTGAGGTTTACTACAAGTTACGTCCTGCATAATATAAATCACCTAGTATTTACAGGGATACACAAAAGATTCCGGATACTCAACTGTATTCGAAAAACTGTATACTATTACATCAATATTTGAATTGTTTTAAAAATATCCTAATAGTATGAACGCACCTCATTTTCTACGAATGACGTGCAATTTCCAACCTGTTTAAATAAAAAAAAAATAATAATAACTTGCATTCAAATACTGTTTTTTTTTAATTAAAAGATTTCCTTTTAATTTTATTAAATAAAGATGTATAGATGCGAAAATTTTTAAGTAATCAGTGGCTCCTAAATCCAAATGATCCAGTCGTCACTTTCTAAACGAAAAGTCTTTTTTTTTCGTTTATGTGAAAATATCAGGAATCCTAAGTGAAAATAATCTATACTTGTACAGAAGAAACACAAACTAATTACATCCAGTGTCTACATTTCTTTTAAACTTACAATTCTTTTAAATTGGATATAAATTAAATACAATATAAATCTTAAGCTAGGTACAGACAAAAGATTAAGTTCGGAAAGACAGTGGTAAAAAAAATAGATATATCTAAAAATGAGGTAAATAACCATGGTAGTGAGAAATGCTGGAAAACACAATTTCTTTTTTTTTTTTTTTTTTTTTCGTATGAGCTCCGTTTGTTTAATGAAAAAGTAATAATTTACACTCAAAAAGATCAACATTTCTAAACATCGCAATTTTTTTTTTTTTTTTTTTTTTTTGCACTGTTGCGTAGAGAAAAAAATTCACTTTTAAATTACATTTCTTTGGAATCTTTATCAGAATATGTTTTCAAATTATTATTATTATTATTATTATTATTATTATTATTATTATTATTATTATTATTATTATTTGTCATTGCAATGTCAGAAGTACTCCATTTCTGTACATTAGACACGGACCAATTAGAAAACGAATAAAATAAAAAACAGAGGTATTCCATTTTTGGATATTAAACATGGACCAATCAGAAAACGAATAAAATAAAAAAGTTGTGGGAATCCAATCAATAAAAAGATTCATATATACTTCAGATTTCCCAGTTCTCTACCGAGAACAAAAACTATTATCCAAATAATTAATAAATCTTAAGATATTTTCAGGTAGAAGATAAAGTTGAGAGATATTATGGTTAAAAATATGTATCTATAAGACTAAGCTAAGTAATCATGGTAATGGGAAATAGGTAAACAATATTTCTTACTTTTATTTTGTCATAGAAGAGTACATATTTTTTAAAGAAATTGTTAATGTGTGAGATTACTCTGCATATAAAAATCGAAATGCAATCCAAACATCAGTTTTTCAGGTGCACACAAGAAAAATTAACATTAAACAAATCTGATCATAGATTTACAGGGATGATTCTGTTTCGATTTTTTTTTTTTTTTTTTGGAAATTTAAGGCATTCGGACATTAAAAAAGTTCCATTCAAAATATAAAGTTTCGAAAAAAAATGTCTGCAGGAAAAAGCACAAATTTCGTCAAATGATCGCAGAAATATACCCAAATTTCGTCAACAAATCGCAAAAAGCACAATTTTCGTCAGAACATCGCGAAAAAAACCCCGTGAATTTCATAAATGAATCGCTATAAAAACTTGGATTTTTCAATAAGATCGCGAAAAATTTCGTCAAAGAATGACGACTTAGGTGCCGAACATTTGTCGCCACCTCGACACTGGTGACTGGCGACCGTGAATTTTCATCTATATAAAGAAAGTATGTAAATTATTTTTGACTGACAGTAATGTTTGAATAAACCTAAATGTTAGATTAATCGGCACGGTTTCGCAATTTTTAAAGTTATATTGAAAAATATTATGCTGAAGTGTAAATGAATACTTTAGCTAATTTAGAAATTCATATATAGGATGCTTATTTTCCATTCACCTGATGGATTTTATAAAATATTATTCAATATTCGTCAGTACTATATGCGTGCCATCGAAATTATTGTCTTGGATATAACCGTTAATAACACAAAAATGTAAGAAATGCAGTTCATTTATCATTTATTATTATTATTATTATTATTATTTGATTTCGGTAAGTCACACTTGCACTTAAAAATGAACTAGATAACTTTAGCATTTTAATTTAAAATTTTAATAATGTCATACGAGCCAATTATATCATGAAGAAGTTGATTTAAACGTTTGCTGATTTATTATTTGAATTATTATTATTACCGGTAAAAGTAACATATTTTCTGTCTGAATTTATTTTAAATAGATAAGAAACCAAAGCAATGGATATAAAATTAGATATAATTCAATTGTGTGCGAACAAGAATGTATCTAAATGCATGTAAATTTAACTATTTCTAGAGGGGGATTCATTTGGGATTAAATACCACCGAGAGGCTCATTTAAACAGCTCAATATAGAGGATTTAAAAATTTATGTATTTAAACATATTTTAAAATAATTTCGTTATTGCATTATATTAAAATAATACGATATCGAGGATGCAGATTGCCGTGTAGAAATTTGTGATTACATAAAAATATTAAGCTAACAGCCCCCTGTTTATCAGATTTACAGCTGTATTAATAATATTTATAATTAAATTGTAAACATAAGATTTGTTCATAGATAAATCTATATGTAAGATGTATATTACCCAATGAATGTTGCAATTTTATAAAAATTTACATCTGTATTTACCGGGTGTCAAAAAATGCCTAATGGATTTTAAAATTCAATAACTTGCAAACGGTGACAGCTATTTAAAAATTTTTTGCAGGAGGGTTATGTATAATGTCAGGAGTTTTTTTACCGTAATTTTTTATTTTAGTTCGAATCTCAAACAATAGATGGCGCTGACGGCGATTGAGGGCCAAGTGATCAGTGTTGAGTGAAACGTCGACCTGGCCTTCCATCGCCGTCAGCCCCAGCTATTGTTTGAGATGCGAACTAAAATAAAAGATTACGGTAAAAAAAAAAAAAAAAAAAAAAAAAAAAAAAAAAAAAAACTCCTGACATTATACATAACCCTCCTGCAAAATTTTTTTAAATAGCTGTCATCGTTTGCAAGTTATTGAATTTTAAAATCCATCAGTCATTTTTGGGACACCCGGTATATGTGTTGCATTTCAATTATAGTTTTGCACGTGGTAATTAACTACATGGACATTAATTTTTATATTTTCTAATACATATGCTCCCAATAAATATCGCTAAATATGCACTAGAAACTTTTCGCTTTTAATTTGTATGACTAATTTAGTAATGTATTAAGAGACTGTTTAATCCTGAGTAAACTGAATAATAATTTTTAAATTACACTGTAAAAAAAATCTGTAACCTTAGTAATCTAAATTAACCGAAATCTCTTATGCTTACTAAAATTTTATGTGTACACTGTACAAGAAAATGATGTCAATCTACAAAACTTGTAAGCAAAACTAAAACCATCTGTAACTTTACAAAAGAATTTACTAAAATTTTGGTAACTTTACTAAAATTTTATCTATAATGCTCGTTATCGTCACTTAAAAAGTTCTTGGAATACGATTTCCCAAAAAAATTCTTAGTAACCTTAAAATTTCTTTGATTCAAAGTGCAAATCTGTATCTGTTGCATGAATTTTTATTGTTGCCGTTACATAAAAAGTTCTTGGAATACAATTCTACTAGAAAAATTTTTGTAACTTCCCCAATTTTTTTTTACAGTGTACATTTGATTTATGTGAATAATGGGTAAACAATTTCTTCTCTAAAATAATTTAAGTATAAATATTTTACAATATATCAAGCATAATTATATACATGTTATTTTATCCAAGATACCGATGTTTTAGTTCATTAATGATATTTTAAAATAAGATTATGATTAAATGGTATGCATACAATTTTTGTTAAAATTTTACTGAGATTGTTATCAAACATATTTGTTACATGAATATAAGCATTTCGTTGTAAAATAAAGCATTAAAGATACTTCCACTCTAAAGCATTGCTCGAATTTAAGTGAATGCGCTGTGAATATAATATTGCTTAGATATTAACCTAGATTTCTAAAACATATTTTGCGTAATCTATACACATAAATTTACGTTGCATTTACTCAAATTTCCATAGCCTTTTAACGAAAGAGAATGTTGTTTAAAATAATGTTCATTGGAGTAGGGTAAAATTTATTTCCTTTCATTTCATTAGCTATTTATTTATTACTTAATGTTAATAAAATAAATAATCATGTTCTATTTATCGAATACATCATTCATTATTTGCATTTCAACATAAAAGATTCTGTATCACTGCATTTTAGTTATGTAAAAGTATTATTTTGAATAGTAAAAGCAAAAGCGTTATCAATTGCTTGTTAAAGCACTATCGTTTTCCCTTTATCATGCATTTATTTATTAATTTTGAAATTGATCTCATAACTGATATTTTAAATACAAATCAAGAATCTTCCAATTAAAATAAACACAAATTTATTTCTATAAAAAAAAGTTAGAAAACAAATAAATACAAATTAATTTAATTCACCAGTTCCAAAAATATAAAAAGTCAAAAGCTAATTTTAAAACATTCCTGTGTTTGTAAAAAATATTAAATTCTAAAAACATTAGTTAGAAAAATTATTTTAAAGCTGAAAAATAAAATGAAATATCAACCTGACTTACTACTCTTCAGAGAGTGGGCATAGACTATTTAATGTCGAAGAAAAATTGAGTCTAGCACAGGCATATCCAAATTTTTCAGCAATGAGCAACATAGTTAGTACCAAACTACAAAGGGTGCAATTATTAATATCACACAGAATATAAAACATACCATCGTAGTAGTAGTAATATGCACTAGGTAGTAGATATGACTCAAGATGACTCGGGAGAAACGTTACGCTGTATAATCAAAAAATTAAAAATGCGGTGCCTGTTTCAATCTTCATTCCCATACAAATGAATTAACCAGAATTGAATTACTACTAGTCAAATTTTGTCGAAAATGTGGGAAAGTGCAGTGGTCTTCACGAAACATAATGGTAGAATACAAAATATTGTTAAAACCGTAAGAGCCATTTTCTACATAAATTTAACTTGACCCGTACCCGTATTTAACCAAAATGTCTACTGCTAAAATTTCCTCGAACTTGTGACTTAACCAAATGTTCTATTAATACTTGAAAATGGTAGAGCATGAAATTTAGTCAAAACTTACATCCATTTTAAGATAAAGTTAGCTTGACTCTGATCGGTAGTGAATCAAAATGACACACGAATTGAATTTTCTAGAAATTATATCACATCCTAATAGTCTTCTTATAATCCAAAACTACAAGTTACAAAATTTAGTCAAAATAGCCAGCCTTAATTTCAGCCTTATTAAGATTAAATTAGGTTTAGCCTCATGGTCTTCTCGTGTATGAAAACGGTAGCATTGAGCATCTATTCCAAATAATTTCAAACTTTTTTTAACACGATTAACTTGATCCGGACCTATAATGACCTAACTTAAACCACTGATAGTACTTTTTTTAACATGCGACACAGCCAAGTGGTCTAAACACGACGGAATACAAAAATTAGTGAAACTTATTACAACCGTTTTTAAGATAAAATTTGTATACACAGACACATGCACAAACGCACGGATAATTTCCTGGTATTACCTATTTTACTAACTAGGATGTAACCTCCAGGCTATCAGAATTTTTAATTCTATAGAGTTTTTTTTTCTTTTCATGCAAGCTTTTTTTTCGTGTTTGTGGTGTTCGTGTTTATTTGTGTTTAACTTGGTTCATGTTTGAAAACATGAAAACTTTTAATCGAATTTTTGTTCCTTCCTAATATGTTAGAATTATATATACATATATATGTGTGAGAGAGAGAGAGAGACTGAATGTGTGTATTTAAATACTACGCAAAAATTTTGTCCTTATGACAACACAACATTTTACAAATTTAAGATTTAAATAAAAATTAACTAATTATTTTTAAAACATCTTTCTGTGAATCTTCTTTCTTCTGTCTGCAATTAATATATCTCACAATACTTTCATTGTTAAAATTGTTAGCTTTCTGCGACAACTGTGGATTAAATATTAAGCACTAAAACCAAGATCTCTGAAACACACAATACCACTATGGAACTGAAAATAGAAATATTTGAAACATGGAAAATTATACGAATTGAATATTTCCAGCTGAGCGAAAAATTGCCCAGGCCGGGAATCGAACCCGGATACTTGGCTTACAAGGCCAATGCTTTACCTGTTAAGCTGTCTGGGCGATAGCCGGCTGGGAGTTTTCGCTCATAAGGTTTCTGAGCTAAAAATCCCAGCCGGCTACCGCCCAGATAGCTTAACAGGTAAAGCATTGGCCTTGTAAGCCAAGTATCCGGGTTCGATTCCCGGCCTGGGCAATTTTTCGCTCAGCTAGAAATATTCAATTCGTATGATAACTTTACCAATCAGTTTGATTGTGTTAAAAATAATAGTACGGAAAATTGTAGTTCAAAATGTCAATGAAAAATAAGAAGTGTGATATTTTTTAAATACTTGTTTTTTAATTTAAAATTTGACATTATTAAACTTATGGATGTAAATCCCAGTTTGTAACAATTTTTAAATGCGAATTATGTACCTTGTAGCAACACTTACATAACTATTGATTCCTAAACCTCATATGTAATATTTATGGACGAACAAACGAAACTGTCTTTAGTTCAGTACAACGCTATCTAGTAGCAGTTTTCACAATTAACTACTATGTAATACGAAAATAATAATAACAAATAAAAAAAAATGAAATGAAGACAGATAAATTCTATTTTTTTTTCAAATAAAAAACTCTTTAATCGAAAACAAATGCAATAATCTTAAAAAAAAAAAAACCTTCACGAAGACATTAAACATATTGTTTTAAAAATATTTATTTTCCTTGTTTCCCGTTTTATACATAAACTTACTTGATTAATGAACTTGGATTATAATTTGTTATCTTAGAATCTTTATTCTAAATAGCAATGTTACTTTTATTTTTAAACATGCATTATTTTTTCTCCTATTAACCAATGATACACATTAGACTTAGACAAAATAATTTACGTTACATTTTTAATTATGAATAAGATATGAATAGAATTGGAGATTATCAACTGTTTTTGTTGTTATTTATTAAAAAAATAAATTTGAGCGTAAATGATTTTCTGCAATTAATTGACCTTAAAGAAAACAAGTTGGAAATTGCACGTGAAGCGTAGCAAATGAGGTGCGTTCGTATGATAATGAAGTTTTAAAAATATCACTTTCATATATCAATCTCATAAAATTGTAAATAGTTAATTACAATTAAAATGCGCACCAAACAATGTTCTCTCTATTCTCATTGTGTAATGGAAAACTTTTGTGTGGCCTTGTAAATCAATAACAAATGTTCTTTGCACAACAGATTATGCAAAATCTATAATATAATATGTACTTTATTATGCATATCAATATTATTATGTTCGAATGAGTGTAATATCATTAAAATGCATTTGAAACTTTTTTTTTCCATTGAGTGTAATGTAACGGAGTACTTTTGATTGTCCCTGTATTTGATCTATGCATCCTATTTTCAAAAAATTTGAAAGGACTTGACAAAATTATGTAATAAGTATGTATTTAAAAATACATTTGAAACATTTTTCCCCATTGACCGTAATGTAACGGAATACTTTTATCATCCCTGTAATTAATCTATCCATCCGATTCTGAAAGAAATTGAAATGACTCAACAAAATTATGTAATAATTATACATTTTAAATTTCAAAAGATACGGTTGGGTAGTTTTGGGGTTGTTATATGCGGACAGCCAGACGGACGGACTGAGCGACAACTATAGGTGCTACGTATTTACATAATTACGAACGCACCTAAAAAGAATGACATCATGAGAACTCTTTTCATTAATTTCGGAATATAAGCATTACCAAATTTAACAATGTGCGGTTAATTTTTAATGAAGTGTTATTAAGAGAAAAACATAAATATTTTGAGTACTTTGTTGAATTATTCACATTTAAAAAGTATCAATAATCTTTTCTTTGAATTTATATCACTGTGTTCCAATTAACGACTTTTAAAGCGATGAAATGTTTCAATAGAAAAATAGTTAATTTATTCATTAATAAAATTTTTAGTGGTTTAGTTTTAGTAGTACTATTCTGAAAATTTTTGTATTATATTCTGTGTTTCCGAAAAGGAAATATTTAAGATGCCTCCAAAACTATCTACATTGCAATCTGTTTTTTTTTTTTTTTTTTTTTTTTTTTTTTTTTTTTTTTTTTTTACTTTTAAAAATGAAGAGTTTGGAATTCCAAAATTAACTACGCGTAAAATTCAAAATACTTGATCATATGCCTTCGTAAGTGATACCTCAATGTAAAAATTATTAAAAAATCTAATTACTATATCAAAATTAGGTGTTAGTATTCAAAATTTTTAAGTATATTACTGTTTATAAAAGTGTGTGTAAATTACAATGTAAGTGAAGCATTATTTAGTAAGATGTTATATTTTTTGATTTGTGCCAGTCACACCTTCCTATGAAGATTTCTGTTGCAGTTTGTTTAAACTGATGAAGATCCCCCCCCCCCCCTCACCCAAGAAAAAAAGGTACTTAAGATTCTTTAGGTATGTGTCCACCTGTTCTCCAATATAACCCTAAAAAAAGAGCAGAAAGGAACTTTAAATTTATTAGTTATATTTGGATAAAACTGATTTCTTAACAATATTAGTTACTTTATTTAAAAACTTATTTTGTCGCTTACGTTGTCTATTTCATTCTCAATTTTTTTCTGAAATATGTACAAAAATTATAAATATAAATAATACAATTATTTTATCTTATTTCTAAAAAGATTTAAGATTAGGAATCTGATTTTCTTTATTTCATTTATATACTACTAAACTTATTCTGTCATCTTAACAACCACAAAACGTATTGTTAAGCATATTGGCGTTTAATTATACCTGCATCATTACATCTAGTACAATACCTGTATTTCGTTAACAGAGTCACAAATAGCTACTTTTATGCGGATATTAATTTCATAAAATTTGAAATAGTTTAATATAATTAAAAAGCATCACAAACAATTTCCAACCATTACGTAATAGAATACATTTGTTTGGCCCTGTACATTAATAAAAAACATTATTTGCACTCCAGATTGTACAGAATGTATATTTTAGCACTTATTACATAGATGCATATGATTTGCTTTATGTTCGAAAAAATGTAACATAATGTAAAATGCACTTGAAACTATTTCTTCTTATTGACCGAAATGTAACGAAATAATTTTTATTGTCCTTGTAATTTTACTATACATCCGATTTTCATAAAATATGAAATGAATCGACAAAATTTTGTAACAATTTTATATTTCAAATATGAAACAATTCAGGAGGATATATTTGCGTTGTTATATGTGGACAGACGGACAGACTAGGCAACGACTATCGGTGCTACATATTTACATAATTATGAATGCACCTCAACTGACGACATTTTAGGGCATTTTATCAAATTTTGCATTTTCACAACTACAGCTTTTAAACGGAGAATTCCACATATTTCTTTTTTTCTCATTTTTTCCCTTTTTATTGTTGTTATTATTATTATTGAAAATGTAAAGTATCCTGGTTAACATTAATTAGTGCGTATATGAAATATAAGCAATTAAAAGTGACTAAAAATCATTAACAAAATGTATAAAACATTTTTCTCGGCATATGTAACATTATCGGCTAATAAATAAGTGAATTCGATCAGAACCCTCGAGGGCCATTTCAGCGAGCGTCCAAGTTTAAATGAATGCATTAATAGACTTTCGTTTTTTACAAATTTGTTTAGGAATATTTAGTCAGTAAATTTAATCTTTCGATTTATTTCTTTCACCAATAAGCAATTAGTACATTTTTTGACTAGTGAAATTTGTGTTAGATAAGATATCTCTCTCCTTTTGGATTTAAAATTATTAAATGTCTGTATGATAAGAATGCTTGAGAGCTTTACGATTCAAACACAAGTTGTTTCTTGTTATATTACGTATGAAAATCCTTAATTTTTTGTATTTGAGAATATATTCCTTTGAGATGTAAAAAGAAAAATTTAAATGTCAAGTATTAATCCATTTAACATAGTTTGGATTCAATAACTTAAAATAACTGAACGAATTACAATAACAGAGACAAAATTTTTAAACTGTTATTCAACGAATGCAATTAATTTTTCTTATAAAATTGTATTATTATTTAGAATTACTTCCTGTTACAATGATCATACACAGATATAAGTGTATTTCATTAATTCTAAAAATTTCGTATTTACGGGAAATAGTATACTACGGTCTTGTGTAAACTTTAAGAATTTGAAGTCTTCAGTAAACTTTAAGAATTTGAAAGGTGTAACTGGTGCAAACAATGCTTAAGCAAATTTTTGTTAGTGACCGTTGTATATTTTACAAGTCTATTCTAGAATTTACTTCTATAAAATCCAATTGTAGCAAAATGTATGTAATCATTTTGGGGCGAACGCATCCGTTTATTTATTTTTTTAGTCGTCTACCATGAGGTTAATACTGAAATAATTTTGCTAAATATATTTTTCAATGACAGTTGTTATTTGTGGGTGTGAATGCACTAGCTTTTCTTTATTTTTCTAAACAATTTAAAAAAATGCACACGTACTTTATTTTTAAACTCGAATTAAAATTCATATTTAATATGTCATATGAGAATATTATCTATTGGGTTTAATTAATCTTTATGCATTGAGACTTAGTTAGTTTTTTCTTTACCACTCAATACAAAATGTTTTTTTCATTTGAATATGCTGTAGTTCCGAATAAAAAATGTATAAAACAAAGTTTTTGAAACATTTAGGCAGGTGATGTTATGCTTAACTTTTCCGTGGATAAAGCTAAAAAGAACAATTAATATGACTGTGAACATGACGTAATTTCATCTACTTTTCCTTTCTTAACTCTAAAGACGCAAAATCTGAGTTTTTTCAAAAATTGAGTAGTAAATTAAAAAAAAAAATCCTCATAATGTGTATTTGTAGAAATCATTTTTCATTTGTAAACTTCTACAATATAAAACTTAGAATAATGAAATATTCATGCTTATTTATTTTATATGAAATCTAATGGTAATTAAACGAAGATCCACATTTCGTCATTTTTGACGGCGTTAGTATGCATTGAAGTTTCTCGTTAAAGTTAAACGCTTTTATGAGAAACCGTTTATAAAATATTGGAAGATGATGAGCCTGTTGATCCAAAATATTACATTTTTTACACACCACATTTATCAGACGGAGCATGATTTTTAATGTAATTTTACTATTTGAATTTTAACATGGCTTTACTTAAGCTAATTGGCTGTTTTGTAATTTAAAGCTATTGATAACGAAAGAACTAATTAAGCATTTAGTTCAAATAATTTACATTCTAAACATTTCAGACGTTTTCAGTATTTTCTATTTTCTCTACACTGTAAAAAAAAAAAATTAAGCGGTTACTAAAAATTTCTTAGTAAATTTGTATTCCACAGAATTTTTTAGTAACCATTACCAAACTTTTTTTTTGCAAGTGAAACAAGCATTTCTTTTGTAAGCTGAACAAAAGAATTTTTTGTATAACTAACTTAAAATCTTTTAGTATGAACCACCAAGCAAATTTTAGTAATAGCTCCAAAATTATTTTTAATAACCATTACGTGCGCCCGAAGGGCGGGAGCTTCCTTCGAGCTGTATCCGGACTTCTGAAGCGGAAGATTTTCGGCAAAACCGCAATCGATGGAAGACCAAACATTCCTACCTGCTCCGACAAGATTTTCATAATCCCTTTATTAACGAGACACTACATACATTCGGGGCGTATTTGGCGGTGGCAAGTTTCGAACCCGGGACCTTTTAGCCTGGAGTCCGTTACTATAACCACTATGCTATCAAGGCCACACCAACTGAGTTTTAGTAAGAACTATTAAAATATAAAACTATTAACTCTATTCGTTGCTAACTTTTTTCTAGTAATTCTTACAGATTTTTTTGTATCCGATTAAGATTACTGAAATATTTTTAGTAATTACAAGGATCACAAAAGTTTTTTTAGTAGATCGACCCCTTTTTTTTACAGTGTACAACGGGCATATAGCAGAGCGAGTGGTACATCTGCTGTTACAAATTGACGCAGCTAATAAGTGTATTTTGCTAAATAATTAAGTTGCACATTACGAATTAATGGAAAACAACATTTCCATCAAATATATGATAACCGTAACACATTTTATACCTTTGATATTCTTTTAAGTAAGCAAGTTACTATTTTTTCTCTGTATGAGAAATGGTTTTCTTATACACTGTAAAAATTAGTTATTATCGTAAATGGGTTAAATTTACGGCAAAACCTGTTTTCGGAAATTTTGTCAGCAGTTTTTTCCATAAAAATTGCTGTAAAATTAGATGTAAAAAAGAATTACATCTAATTTTACTGCAATTTTTACGGCAAAATTTGCTGGCAACATTGCTGCCAGAAGTTTTTGCAGTAAATTAAACAATTTTTTTAAGTGTAGAATACAAAAAAAAAAAAAAAAATCAACAATTTATTTAATTAACACATTTTAGATTGTTCATCAAAAATCTATTTTGAAAATATAAAATAAATGAATGAATACAAATAAATATTATAAAACGGAGAAAATTTTTAATTTTTAATTAAATTTTCGTATGTACATTGAAGTGGAGGAGAAACAAATCTAAATTTAATACCGCACAAAATTTGGGTATACAATCCTCAAAAATAAAACTGTATATTTTTTTTTCAAAATAAATTTTATTATCTATGTACGGGCACCCCAATTTTTTAGGAATTCGTAAAAATGTCTATTACAACTCTTAAATCGAAATAAATATAATGTTCACTGCTAAAAAAGAATCCATTCAATTTATGACAAAAAATTATGGCATCTAATTTTAATGCAGTTTTTACGGTAAAAAACTGTTGACAACATTTGCTGCCTGCAGTTTAAGCAGTAAATTTAGCGGATGTTTTTTACAGTGTTAAAAAATAAAAGTGTCACATCACGAAGTTGTTTATGGTATGTTGTAATATTTCTGCACAGTTTTCTCGAAATCACATAATAGTTTCTCGGTTCATGATATTTTCATTTAATATGCTGTAGTTCAGTGTAAAAATAAATATATAACGTATTTTTAAGATGTTTATATCAGTGACGTTATGTCGGTACATTAAAAAAAAGTAGAGTTAAGGATACGTTGGAAAGGGCTTCTGCTTGACACATGATGTTTTCTTTCTTGTTTTTGACAATTTTAGCTTTTTATGGCTAAAGAAAGATTGAATCGTACATGTTTTTGTATATTCAAATAATTAGGGCTGATGATTCTGCCTCGTTTGATAAATGAGATGATTTTGGTCACAAGTGTTCATCCTATCGGACATATGAAATAATTTATCCTATAAAGTGTAATAATGTTGACAACTCCTATTTTAAGCGATAAATCTGCATAAAAATGTGAGATTATAATAAATATACAATTATCTATATTAGTCAGGAGCGCACAATATCAACAATTCCTAGTAGAAAATAGTAAATCTTAGTAGAAAGAGTATTGAAATTCCATTTAGGGATTTTTTTTTGTAATAAATAAACAATATAAATTAAACAGCATGACTTTATTTGACGTCAAGTAAGAAGTAACATTTCCACTCTGATATAAAATTTGTACTCATATCTAGGCCTTGTTATGTCTTAAACAACAGAATTAAGATGTTGAATTAAGATTTGAGACGCACATCAACTAATGATAACAAGCTACTCCCGATGACGTGAAATCTTTAAGCAGGTCAAAAAATGTATCGGCTCCAAGGCTGTGGGAAGTGGTTTTATACTAGGAATGCCAAGGAACTCAGATCTCACTGCCAACTTCAGACGAACCAACATGATTCAAAATTGACTTTCGCCGATGAAACTGCAAGGTTTTTCAATTAATGAGTATGAGAGAACGCGTGATAGGGAAACATTCCAATAATCAGCTGAGGAAGTTATTTCCATGTAAAAAGGCTATGCGAGACTACTGCGCAGGAAACCAAATGAACGCTGGGATACTGAAAAATATTTTTTAATGAAATACCATTAAGAAACATATTAAAAAATGTCTCAAAATATAAAATAAAATAATGTGAGTTTTTAGAAAAATTGTTGCTTTTGACAGGTAAAGATATTTAGAATAAGAAAGAAAAGAATACGTTGATTAGTTATATTTAGTACATTTTTAAGGACCTAACACTGGTTTCTAATGTGACACATTTTTTTTTCTGGAAAACGACGATTTGCGGTACATTTAGAATTTGTGGCATTGCTTATAAGGAGATGATAAAGAAATGGTAAAATTAGTTTCGATCTCCTAGGAATATAATGTTTAGCATTTAACAGCATTTCGATGCAATGTGGCATCTACTAATTGTATTTTGTCGCATTTCTTTACATGCGTATTTAAGTATATCGCTCTCGTGTAAGAAACATACATGTTTGAGCTCATGAGTGTGTAAGTAGCAGATATAAAACAGTTAATTAAAATCCCTGTTGGCTTGGCCTATAGGCGGAGATAGATTTCGAAGAGTGTTCATCTCAACAACAAAAAATAAAGTATTATTAACGATAAACCCAGTTTAATTACTTTATTTGACCGCTTTTGAAAAAAAAATTAATTTCATTTTTCTGTAAGAACTGATTTTAGCAAAATCCTCTTAAATGAAATTCGGCTCAAATGCCCATTTTGAAAGCATACTTTGAACATACATTCTGATTTTATTAAAAAATTGACCAATACGCACATTATATAATTCCTAAATAACAAAGAAAAAAACTGTCAATTGAATGCGTTTGAGAGCAAAATTGAATTAAAAATAGAGTCATAAAGTAACCAATTCGTTATTTGAATGCATCCACAATTCTTTAATCAAGATCGCTTTAGGAAATTTTGTGTGAAGTGCCCAATTTGACAGCTTTTTTAAATGTATATTCAGTCTTTATCAAAAAACTGACAAATACACATGACATTACGCAGTTCCTAAATAACAAATAACTGTCAATTGAATCGTCTGAGAGCAAAATTGAATTTAAAAATGAGTCATAAAATAACCAATGTGTTATTTGAATACACCCTCAATTCTTCAATGATCGCTTCGAATTTTTTTTTTTTTTTTTTTTTTTTTTTTTTTTGTGAAGCGTCCGTTTCCAGCTTAAAAAAAAAAAAAAAATATATATTTAGTCTTTATCAAAAAATTGATGAATACGCACATTATACAGTTTCTAAATAACAAAAAACTGTCAATTGAATGCGTTTGAAAGCAAAATTGGATTTAAAAATGAGTCATAAAATAACCAATTTTTTATTTGAATACGTCCTCAGTTTTTAAATCATGATCGCTTTGGGAAATTTTGTGCTAAGTGCCCATTTTGGCCGCCTTTTTTGAAATATATTCTGCCTTTATCAAAAAACTGTCCAATCCGTCTCACTACACAGTTCCTAAATAAGAGGACCTGTAAATTGGATGTGTTTGAGAACAAAAGTGGATTTAAAAATGATTCAGAAAAAACGCAATTTGTTATACTTCCTCAATTTTTCTATTACTATTACTACTGGAAATTCTGTTCAATATATCATTTTTGGCAGCCTGTTTTTAAATATATTTTGTCTTTATCAAAACACTGGCCAATACGTCACATTATATAGTTCTTAAATAAAATGATCTGCCATTTGGATGCGTTTAAAATTAACAAGTTGGAAATTGCACGTGAATGTAGCAAATGAGGTGCGTTCGTACGATAACGAAGTTTTAAAAATATTCAGATCTTGCTGATATAGTACAGTGTACTTCGGATACAGTATAGTAGTCGAAATCTTTGTGTTTCTGTAAATATGCAGGAAGTAATTTTATTACACCTCAGCAACGTATATCTTATTCATAAAATGTGAAATAGTTGAATATAATTAAAACACGCCCCAAACAATGTTTCCCCGTATAGCATTGTGTTGTGGAATACTTTTGTGTGGCTCTGTAATTTAATAACAAAAATTCTTTGCATCACAGATAGTACATAATGCATATTTTTGTATATATTTCATAGATTCATACCAATTCTATTGTGTTCGAATGAGTGTAACATCATCAAAATGCATTTGAAACTTTTTTCCCATTGACCGTAATGTAGTGGAATACTTTTGATTGTCCCTGTAAATGATCTATGCATCCGACTTTCATAACATTTTAAATGACGCGACAAATGCATATTTTTGTATATATTTCATAGATTCATACCAATTCTATTGTGTTCGAATGAGTGTAACATCATCAAAATGCATTTGAAACTTTTTTCCCATTGACCGTAATGTAGTGGAATACTTTTGATTGTCCCTGTAAATGATCTATGCATCCAACTTTCATAACATTTTAAATGACGCGACAAAATTACGCAATAATTATGTGTTTTAAATTTCAAACTATTAAAATGCATTTGAAACTTTTTTCCCCATTGACCGTAATGTAACGGAATATTTTTGATTGTCCCTGTAATCGATCTATCCATCCGATTTTCATAAAATTTGAAATGACTCGACAAAATTATGTTATACTTATATATTTTAAATTTCAAAAGATTCGGTTGGGTAGTTTTTGCGTTGTTATATGCGGACAGACAGACGACAGACAGACGCACAGACGGACGGACTGAGCGACAACAATAGGTGCTACGTATTTACATAATTACGAACGCACCTAAAAATGAATTTAAAAATGAGTCTGAATATAAGGAGTTTGGATTGGAGGTTTTTTCTCCAGCTGCTATTTTTGTTTAACTTATTTTAGATAGAAGAATTGGTCATATGAAAAACTTGTTACTATAAAAGTTCTGGTTATTATTGTGAAGATGTAAAATAAATTTAATTAGATTTGATTGCTTAAGAAATGAGTAAGTTATGGATTTTTTTCTTTTTCCTCCACCCTTTTTCTTTTCGTTTTAAATTTTTTTCATCGGTGAATATTGGTCCTATCAAAAACTTGTAAATGCAAAAGTATTAGATAATGTTCAGTACATTTAACAATTGACGAACTTATGATTTTTTTTCTCCCAAAAACCCTATTTTTTTCGCTCATTGAGCTTTTTTTTAACTTTATCATCTGCCGTGCATAAACTTTTAGCTTAATTTTTAGAAGTAACATAAACTTTAAACTGATTTGATATCTATTTTAATTAAAAAGTTATCGCGTTTTTTCGGTTTTCGGTTTTGCCCATTAACAAACTCGACCGAGATTTTATGCCTCTTGATTTTGTGTAAAGGTTTGAAGAAGATCTGAGCATAATTAAGTGTTAAGAGCATAAGAAAGTGAAATATATATATATATATATATATATATATATATTACAAATTTAAAATTTTTTCGCCAAAACTAACCTTTATACTACCTTAATTTTCTTATAATAATGTTCCGTACTTACTTCAAATTATTAAATTAAAGTCTTGTTTCTAGATCTAATCTGTTAATCTGTATGCAGACGATATAAATTCTTAATTTGCCTTAAAAAACATTATTCCAGTATGCGTAAATTTAAAAAGATGGCTCTAAATTAAAAATATTCTTAATTAAAACTTTATTTCTTAATATTCCAAATAAAACGGATTTCTTCTATGTTTTTATCAACCCTTTTTAAGAAAATCTTATTAAATTTATTCCAAAACCATACCTTTCAAAAAATATCATTATTTTATTTTATCTATTTATTTATTTTTCCGCCGTCAACCTTTGATGTGTGCATTAATAAATTCATTTCTTTTCTTTTTCTCTTAAAATTAATCATTTATAAAAATCGTCTGCCTAAGAAATTATGAGTCGATTATAAATTGGTTAAATAATATATTTTTTTAAAAAATAAATTTATCGTCTGTGTAAAATAGTCTCGTATCTGGACAAGAATTCTTGTTTACATAAAAGGATGATGGTTTGAGATTACAGAAAGTTCTAGAATTTTCTTTTGAGTTTTAAAAGGTGGAAGTCTCGAGATGAGAAGGGGAGAGATTCTGGAGTTCTTTCGTCGATGAGTACGGCTGGTTGGAGTAAATGATGGAATATTTTTTGGACATTTCGGTAGATCGTTTGCAAAAAGGAGTTTTTCCCGCTATAATGACTACAGTTGAATAAATAAACTTACAGCTACCAATGAGTGATTTCTTGGATCTGCTACATTTATTTATTATTTTATTTTTTTTCCTCACTGGCCATGACTTCTGTGCAAAGAACGGGGACCCTGGCGATGATGTTTTTGGCTCCCAACTTTAAAATGTCACAGTCTTTTCTAGAGTCGACAGGATGTTTTATGCCTGCGCTGCCTTTTTTGGTTTTTAAAGAAACTTGCTATGGAACGAAGTGATAATAAAAACTGTGGATCGCTGAATAATTTGCCCGTCATTATTGGATGTGTTCTTAAACAAGAACTGCCATAGTCTCATGATTTCTGGAGTGACAAAGACAGAGGAATTGTTCCTGTAAAGTGCTTTGGTCGAGAAAAAGTAGTCCTCTTATGATGAAAAAGAAGAAAAAAATAATAATAATTACAAGACCATTTCTTGTTAATTGGTGAAAATAAAAATATTTTTTCGAGATAGTTGAGACCCATAGGATTTCGGTGAGATTTTTTTTTTTTTTTCGTAGTGTTTTGAATATTATTATTTGTATACTTTTTATGTATTTATTTAAATTAATTATTCTCTGTTTGTCAGGTTTATTTATTTGATTATTTGTCTGTGAATTTTATTTACTTGCCTATTTATGAGTATTATTATTATCATTATTATCTGTTGGAGATTTAAACATTTTTATTCTTAAGGATTAAATTGAAGAGTATGATATTCTTAGACAATTACTGTTAGTTATTAAGACAATTATGATATTTTTATGCACGATTAAAGGCAAGTTTGTAATAATTATGAAGTATAAAAGAATTTAGAAGCTAAAGTTATTTTTAAAAAAAAGTACATTTTCTATTTTATTGATATTTGTTTGTTATCAAGAACTATTCTCAGAATGCAGTATTTTCATGATAATGTTCCTACAACTAGACATTTGAGCTGAAAATTAAGTCAACATTTATGTTTTTCATTTTATTTGTTAGAATTTCTGGTTACAGTGAGCTTTGGTTCCCGGATTCTTATAATTTATTTATATTCAGTAAGAAATATGGAACTGTGCAAGGCTGTTGCAAGAATTTTGACTGATAAATATGATTAATTTTTTCAGTAAATTTTGTGATTTTAAGTATGAAATTACCTATAATTATAATTTTTGAATCTGTTTATGATCTATAAAATAATAGAATTAAAAGTTGATCCCCATTTAAGGTATATCTATGATATTTACAATTTCTGTTTTATTAGATAAAATTTCTGGTTAAAGTTAGCAGCTAAATATAGTAATTTTGAAAAAATATGTAATGGATAGAAATCATTAACTTTGAAATTTATTGCGAATGATTTTACGATTAGGATTTAATAAAGAAAATAGAAGTGCTTCATTTATTCTAATGAGTAAGAATAAAAAAATTATGGAAGATCCTAAGTTCGTACCGTTTGACCCGAGTTCTGGAATGAACATTTTGTCTTGGTTAACTTATTTTGATAAAACATGTGATAGGGAACAGAAAAATCTAGAATGGAAATTTAATTCTATTGCGCAATATTTGAAAGGTGAAGCGCAAAAAATTTATATCAATGACTGATTAAATTGTACGGATTATGAACAAATTAAGAAAATTTTGATAGAAAAACTCATTGAATTAGACTTCCCGAGTTTTTCTGATTTTTCAAATCTGAAATTAGATAATTTAGACAATTTAGAAACTTATTTTCGTAAAAAAGTGGAAATTGGTAGAAAATTACATCTTAGTGAAAATATACTATTACAAGGTTTAACTGATGGTTTAAAAACAGAATTCAAAAACAGTATTATTATAAATCCTCCTAGTAGTACCACAGAATGGTACCGGGTTGTCAAACAATTCGTGGAAGTTTCCACCCCACTAGTTTCAAACCAAGTAATAAATCAACCATCAGCTAGACAAAATTTTCAACCTTTTCAACCAACTAGGCCCTGGATGCAGCCAGTTAGGCCCAATAATACACCTAGGAATTGGATTCCCCAAAGTCAATCTCAGTTTCAAAGACCTAGAGTTTGTCAAAATAATTACATTCAAAATTGATACCCTTCAAGACCTTGTAGGATATGCACAAATAGGGGTGTGAGTAATGCTTTTCATTGGAAAAGAGAATGTATTTTTAGGAATGAGGTACCATCCTCTGATACTCTTCCAAATATCTCACAAAATAATTTTCATAATGTTTGGCAATTAATTGTGTATGGATATACAAATAATTATAATTTACCATGTGTTGTAGATACTGGTTCAACTATTGCATTATTGCCACTTAAATTTGTTAAAAAACTTAATGCTAAAATTGAGACTATACCCTCAGTTACCATTGGTCAGGCAAAGGGATTTTTACATATAAATAAAAAATGTAGTGTTCTTCTAAAAGTGGGTAAAATTAAAAAATATGTTAATTTTTTAGTATGCAATACAAATTTGGATTATGCTATTTTGGGTTTAAAAGAATGTTCTAAATTTAAATTAACCATAGAATGTAAAAATTGTATTGTAAGGCATGGAAGGAAAATTATAACTAACAGTATATCCATACATAATGAGAGATCCCTTCATTTCAATACAGTAAATATGGACCAAGTACAACAAAACAGGGATCAATCTAATGAAATTGTAACCTCAGAATATAAAAAAAATATGAAATTAAATACTGGTAATACTGTAGCAATAGATAATTATGATAATGAAACACTGAATGTAAGTAATCATGATATAGAGTTACAATCTACTTGTGGAAATATTATGAAAAATGAAGACTGTGTTGAATATGATCACGAAATTAATGTGCATCCTGATTATAGAGGTTCCATGTCTCTTCAAAATTTTCGCGATAATTCGGATTCAGATTTAACTGGGGAAATAAATTTAATTCAAGATGTAAATTTAAGGGAATTAGTTCATATTTATAGTGATATTTTTGCAAAGCATAAATATGATGCGGGTAGGATAAATATTGAACCACAACGCGTTATATTAAAATCTGACCTACCTATATCTTTGAGGCCCTACCGAACATCTCCCCTAGAAGAAATAGAAATAAAAAACCAAATTCAATCATTGTTAGCAGCCGGACTGATAAAGGAAAGTAATAGCCCCTAATCCGCCCCTGTTACATTAGTTATGAAAAGAGAGGAAGATAAAAAAACGCGATTATGTATAGACTATAGAAAATTAAACGCAATAATTAAAAATGATGCAGAACCCTTGCCCCGTATCGATGGAATTTTAGATAAATTGAGTAGTGCTCAGTAATTTTCAACTTTGGATTTAGCCTCTGGCTACTGGCACATACCAATACATCCATCCGATACAGAAAAATTAGCATTTACAACCAATTTTGGACTTTTTGAGTGGCTCGTGCTCCCTTTTGGCATAAAAACGGGCCCTCCCATATTCAATAGAACCATTCGAAGGATCCTTAATAAATATAAAATCGACTTTGCGTGCCACTATTTTGATGATATTATAATTTTCTCTTCCTCTTTACAAGAACATTTAAACCATTTAGCTCAAATTTTTGACATTTGCAAACAAGAAAACATTAAACTTAAACTTTCTAAATGTAAATTAGGCCAAAATAAAATAAATTTCTTAGGTTATGAAATCACTAATGGAACTATAACACCAGCAAATGCCAATATTGAAACCATCAAAAATTTAAAACCTCCTTCCAATGTGAAAGAGTTACAACGATTTCTAGGTTCCATTAATGTTTACCATAAATTCATAAATAAATATGCTGAAATAAGATATCCTCTAAATCGATTACTTAAAAAAGACACAATATGGGAATGGAACTCAGAGTGCCAGGAGTCTTTTGAAAAAATAAAAAATTATTTAATTGCAAAACCCATCCTCAAAATTTATGATCCTAAATTACCTTTACATATGTTTGTAGATGCCTCTCAGATAGCAGTAGGTGCCGTTCTAAAACAACCTGATAAAAATAATTTCTTACATCCTATTGCTTATCATTCTCGAATTTTGAAGAGTTATGAGCAAAATTATTTCATAACTGAATTAGAATGTTTAGCTATTATAGATACGCTTGACAAATTCTATCATTACTTTCATGGTGTCAAGTTTACAATTCATACGGACCACGCATCTCTAGTATGGTTAAAGAGTGTTAAAAACTTAAGAGGTAGGCTTTTTAGATGGTCGCTCAAACTTAGTATGTTTGATTATGAGATAAAATATGAAAAGGGTTCAACAAATGTCGAAGCAGACATGTTGTCACGAAATCCTGTTTGTCATTTTAATCAACATATTAGTTTATTGCTAGATAGGAAAGAAATTATAGAGATGCAAGACAAAGACAATGTTTGTGACAAAAAATATAAAAAAGAGAATGGAATTATTATAGTTCAGAAAAAGGGATTCAAAAAAATTGTTGTACCAATGTCATTAAGAAGAAAATTACTCCATATTGCTCATGATAATTTTGGACATTTAGGGATTCAAAAAATGCTTAATTTAATATCTCCCAACTATTATTGGCCTAATATGACAATAGACATTACAGAATTTGTTAAACATTGCGACACCTGTCAGAAAAATAAAAAACCAAAACAGAAAAGATTCGGCTTATTACAAGCTATGCCAGCAACAGATCAACCTTTTGAATGTCTTTCTATTGATACTGTTGGTGGATTTAACTATTACAACTCAACAAAAAAATTCTTACACATAATAATAGAACATGCAACTAGATTTGTTTGGGCTTTTCCCTCCAAAAATGTTACCACTGAAACATACACTAACTGTTTAAAACAAATTTTCAATATCAAAGCACCTCAAAAAATACTTAGTGACAGGCATAAATCTTTCAGATCTCCAAGATTTAAGAAATTCCTTAGAAATCATCATGTTCAACAGCGTTTTACATCCGCACATCATCCTCAGACCAATGGAAAAGTAGAGCGAGTTAATCAGACTATAGTTACCAGGCTTAAATGTAAAGTTAATTCCACTTCTTCTAAAATACCTTGGACTAGATTATTAAACCAAGTCATCGAAGAATACAACAATACGCCCCATTCTATCACCTAATTCCCACCTGCCTATTTATTTTATGGTCAATTGCCTTATGAATCTCCTTTAAAACAGAACTATTACCCACCAGTAGACAAAGCCCTCAAAATTGCGAAAGCGCGAACTCAGGAATTTCACCTTAAAAGTAAAAGGCTCTATGATCGAAATTTTGTCGAATGCCCATTAAAAATACAAGACTCTGTAATTTATGAAGAATTTAAATACCCTAACACTCGAAAATTAGAACCTACTTTCTCTGGACAATACAAAATTATAAATAAACTTTCTGATGTAACTTATGAAATAGATAAATTTAATTATGAGACAGGACAGAATTCCGTTATTGTGCAAGTTTCTAAATTAAGACCCTATTTTTCACCAGAAGATTTTTATGGCAGAACTGTTTTATGAGCAACCCAAAAAACAAACAAAACCTCAAATACAATCACAATCACTAGATCAAACTAAAGTCAAGACAGTAGATTAAATTTTAATTCTTATTCTTTAAATATTTTATCACCATAATTTTCAAAATTAGCAAGTATGTTCTTGGTGCGCAACAAGAATATTACTTGTTTTTGGGAGTTTTTGGGATTAAATTGGGCTCCTTATGCTGGCATAAGGTGTGCACTTTGATTGTAAAGGCTTTCAAATTGATGTTGATAAATTAATTTTAAGTGTATTTAAGTCTAACTATATTTACTCATTTATTGACTTTAGTATTATTCTACTTATTCAGCAGATATTTATGTTATAACAGTTATAAAATCTGATGATTCTACTCAAACCTATAACATAATATGTGATTTTCAGTGATTGTGAAAACTACAGAGATTAAAAGTTTTTCAAAAAAGCAAAGTATTTTTATTTCCATTTCTCAATTAAGAATGACACTTTTTATTCCTATTGTATTTTATTATTAAAGTTTATAAACCATGTGTAGATAAAACATTATTCTACATTTGGCATTTGAAAACTTATAACCAAATTTGACAATTTTGTAAAAGAGTATCAGAGAGGAATTATTGTAAGGAAATACTGGTTGAGAGTCCATTTTCTAAATAGTTAGATTTAATTTAATTTGGATTTTGGAATTATTATGATTTTTTTTTATTTATACTTTCGGCTAGCAAAAAATACTTTCTTATGCTATTAGAAGATAAGAAAATTATTTAGTTGCTATGTAATTATTTTTATCCTCAACCAATATTTTCCCTATCAATAATAAACAAATATTGATATTTTCTTTTGATTATACTCTTGTATTACTATTATTATTATTATTATGATTTCTATAATGAAGTTTAGTATTAATTATACTCTTATTGAAAAATATTAGGATATGGAGTCTTATTGTACTACTTATTATTGTTGTTGTTATTATTATTTAAATTTTTCTATATTATTTATTATTGATATTGAGAGTGATGCTATTTATTATTAAAAAAATTGATATATTATTGAAAGAAAAATTTGATTGATTGTTAAAAGATGTTGGATCCAACATAACATAAAAAACTAAGATTAAACTAGATTTGGAGATCTTTAATTAAAGAGACTGTATTCAGTGAACATTGGAAAAGACTTTTATACACAATGGAAATACTTTTTTCATTTGAAGAATTTTATTTAAAATAACCTATGCATTAAGTTATTGTAATTATTTAAACTTCCATGAGAACGAATTGTTATTGTTTTATTATATTTTTATCTCTTGCTTATTTATATTTATAACTTATTTACTGTTATTTTATGTATTATCTCTTATGCACTTACAAATAGTAAGTGCATATTGTAACAGTATTGTATCTCTTTCAGGGAAATGCTCCTACCTAAATTTAATTCAGATTAGATTCCTCTTAACTATTTTATTTTAATCGCTAATATTTTTTATATTGCGTTAATTTTCTTTTCTTCCATCTCTTGGCTTCCTGGGTTTGACAGTTTTATTCCAAAATTTGACTTTTCTAAATTATTATATTTCTGTTGTCTGAACTTGTAGTTTTATTTAACTAACTATTTTCATACAAATTTTCGGGAAGGGGGGATAATATTACAAATTAAAAATTTTTTCGCCAAAACTAACCTTTATACTACCTTAATTTTCTTATAATAATGTTCCGTACTTACTTCAAATTATTAAATTAAAGTCTTGTTTCTAGATCTAATCTGTTAATCTGTATGCAGACGATATAAATTCTTAATTTGCCTTAAAAAACATTATTCCAGTATGCGTAAATTTAAAAAGATGGCTCTAAATTAAAAATATTCTTAATTAAAACTTTATTTCTTAATATGCCAAATAAAACGGATTTCTTCTATGTTTTTATCAACCCTTTTTAAGAAAATCTTATTAAATTTATTCCAAAACCATACCTTTCAAAAAATATCATTATTTTATTTTATCTATTTATTTATTTTTCCGCCGTCAACCTTTGATGTGTGCATTAATAAATTCATTTCTTTTCTTTTTCTCTTAAAATTAATCATTTATAAAAATCGTCTGCCTAAGAAATTATGAGTCGATTATAAATTGGTTAAATAATATATTTTTTTAAAAAATAAATTTATCGTCTGTGTAAAATAGTCTCGTATCTGGACAATAATTCTTGTTTACATAAAAGGATGATGGTTTGAGATTACAGAAAGTTCTAGAATTTTCTTTTGAGTTTTAAAAGGTGGAAGTCTCGAGATGAGAAGGGGAGAGATTCTGGAGTTCTTTCGTCGATGAGTACGGCTGGTTGGAGTAAATGATGGAATATTTTTTGGACATTTCGGTAAAAGATCGTTTGCAAAAAGGAGTTTTTCCCGCTATAATGACTACAGTTGAATAAATAAACTTACAGCTACCAATGAGTGATTTCTTGGATCTGCTACATTTATTTATTATTTTTTTTTTCCTCACTGGCCATGATTTCTGTGCAAAGAACGGGGACCCTGGCGATGATGTTTTTGGCTCCCAACTTTAAAATGTCACATATATATATATATATATATATATACACTATATTGCCATTCATTATTGGACACTTGCGATTTTAGACATTTTACTAAATATCTAGAAAAATACATAAGGAATCATCTCGAAACTCTTAGTGTATAAATATAATAGTATACGTCATACATCTCCGTGAAGATTTTTTACCGAAACTCCATAGGCGACCGTCAACAAATTAAAAAAGAATGAATATCTTTTGAATAACCCTGTCAAAACTAATGTAGCAAAAGCGCTCAAACTCTAGATTATGATTGAATGCCTTATTTTAATACACTCTGTTCATTTTTATGCAAATAGCATGCATACTCGCAGAGTAATTAAGGTTTTTATAAAAATGGCCCCAAATTTTTCTAAGTTTTTCTCTTATAATTTTCAGAGTTCTTAATATAAAATAATATTTTTTTCAGAAAATATGACAAACAACATTGCACATAGTACCCTGTAATCAGAATTGAAAAATAATAAAAGTTGTATGAAAAATGAGTAGGTTTACTAAATAATTTTTTACTGCGCATGCGTCAAAGATATCAAAATTTCATTTGCATATTATGTTAGCTAGATGTATAGAGCAACTTTTGTAAAAGTCTCAAAATTATAGCTTGAAAATTCTGAAAGTAATCGTCTATAGAAAAAGGACAAAATCCGTGCAATGTTGTTTGTCATATTTTCTGAAAAAAAATATTATTTTATATTAAGAACTCTGAAAATTATAAGGAAAAAACTTGGAAAAATTTGGGACCATTTTTATAAAAACCTGAATTACTCTGCGAGTATGCATGCTATTTGCATAAAAATGAACACAGTGTATTACAATAAGGCATTCAATCATAATCTAGAGTTAGAAAGCTTTTGCTACATTAGTTTTGACAGGGTTATTCAAAAGATATTCATTCTTTTTTAATTTGTTGACGGTCCCCTATGGAGTTTCGGTAAAAAATCTTGACGGAGATGTATGACGTATAATATTATATTTATACACTAAGAGTTTCGAGATGATTCCTCATATATTTTTCTAGATATTTAGTAAAATGTCTAAAATCGCAAGTGTCCAATAATCAATGGCAATATAGTGTATATATATATATATATATATATATATAGATAGATAGATAGATAGATAGATAGATGGATAGATAGATAGATAGATAGATAAACTTTTTTACTGATGGTAGTTTTGGGGTCAAGGAGTCATGATCGGTGTAGATCTGCAACATTTTTCAGAAATTCCAACATGGGAGAGAATGCAATAGGTAGTATTTCATACGAAATCAACCTAAAAAACATTTATTTTCAAATTAAAAATTTCGAAAGGTAGCACTTGGAATTTCTTTTTAAAGTTAAATAAATTTGCTTCAGTATGAAATAAATTTGTACTCATCAAAGAATATACGCAATTGCACTGAAAACAGTTTTCTAATTATTTAATAAAATGTAGATAGTTGGAAAATTAATGACTTAGTTCTGTAAGTGGATTATTATGTTTCGTATCTTCCCAAAGCTGTTCAAAATTTCCAAATCCTTTCTTTTAAAATACCTGAGTAATTAATCTTTCATGACCCGAGTGTTTCAAGGATATTTGTAAAGACGACTTTAAATGAAATATTTAAAGCCGAAGAGCTTCTACAAAAGCAATTAATTTACTCCGAGCAACATAGAATAATACAGACGTATTCATATTATTTTTATTAGCTAATCGATTAATTTTCATTTTCTATACATTACTATTTTTTTCAATGGTATTTGTACAGAAGACTTTAAGTGAAATATTTTAAGTGGAAGGGCTTCTACAATAGCAAATAATTTATTCTGAGCAACATAAAATAATTCTAACATATTCATATTGTTTTAATTAGCTAATGGATTAATTTTAGTTTTCTATACAATACTGTTTTATAGTGAGTGATAGATGACAAGCTGAGCATCTTCGTGGTAGATTAAATGGTGGAGCACTTGAAACACACTTACAAGGGTTCCGGGTTCAATTCCCGGTTTGGACATTTTGCACTCGGTTGTTTCTATATTTAGCTCGCAATGTGAACAGTCATTTATTAAATATTCAATGCTATTTTTGTGTGCCGTATTCTTTTGTATTTTTTATGCCAAATTTATATTTAAAATTTCAAATATAAGATTGTTAATAGGATAATTGAAGATTTTGTATCTGAAGACCTTTTTGGGTATATCCTGATACATAATCATCGGTTTATGTATACATATTCTTCAGACGATTATCAGAAATTTTAAATATTGGTAATAATAATTCTAATTCCTAAAATTCATGCGACAGAATCAGTTTGGAATTATTAAATTATTTTGTATTTAATATTTTTTATACATGTCGTATTAAAATGCAGGATGTATGTCTAAGCGAAAATATGAGGCATTTTTCCAATGTTGCGCCATTAAAAAGTATATTTCTATGAATATCAAGAGGAATTGAAGTAAAATAAATTATATAATTGAAATAAAATTGAAATATAATAAAATTAATAAATTGGAGCTCATATCAGTAGGATTAGATCAATTGAACTGTTTGTCTATTATGTGTTTGTGTGTGTTATTGCCATTGAAAATAGCTATGAGAATTTAATGCTTCTGTATAAAACACATTGCGCTGCATAGGAATTTTGCAAAAGTTGTTTTCTTTAAATGCGTGCTTGATTTCATTTATGCATTGGCTTGTAAAATATTCATTTATAATTTCAAAAGAGTAAACTGAAATATAAACGTCACTTACGATTTGCATTTGAGTAGCAGAGTTCGATATATTCTGAAGCAACAGATTTCCACTGTTTTTTTTTTATTATTATTTCTAAAAATTCCATTTCTATATTTTATTTGCAATTGCTATCAGAAGCATTTATATTTATCATTATTTTCTTAACAATAACTCGAATAACTTTCATCTTTCTGAATTTAATGTAATGAGCGTATTACTATTTCTATTTGAATAAAAATTTTGTATAGATTGTTGCGTAAAATCTTTATTTCACAGACACTATTTACCAAACAAATAGATATGGTATACCAGATAGTGTATACAAAAATGAGAAAACAACATACTTACTGTAATGAATTGTTCCATTACTCGCTAATAACTGTCAGCACTAACAAATTATCTATTAATTCCTGGACTATCAGTGCCGTCTTTCCAAAATATAAAATTGAAGTTTTCAATCATTTCGGCCATTTATGTAAGAATTTCAATCATGTAAAGGACACTATTTTTGTTTTTGTAAGAAAAATGAGAAAAACGATATCGCTTCTTCAAACATGCGCTTTGCAAAAAGAAATATATGCAATCGTTAATAAACAAACGTTAAGAAGATTTGACAACAAGCGGAAAGTTTGGAAAAGGCAAAGAGGTCTGCAGATTAAACACACAAAAATATCTAATACCCGTCTTATGTAAGTCCAGAAAAATTCAAAAGAATAGACTCAATCCGTTAAGGAATTAGGTTATATATATATATATATATATATATATATATTGTTTACATTATTCTAATAATGCTTTAATATATGAAAGAAATTTAATAAGCAAAAACAATAAGCTTCAGATAATATATTCACTGTACAGAATATGTTTTAAGCGTATTAAGAGGGCTCAGGGGTTGAAAACTTTTCAAAAAATCGATTGTTCTTTATGATCTAGTTTCATTATTCAATTAATGTTTAACTCAATGCAAAAAACCACATAAAAATATTTGCATTTTTAACGGAGTTATAAGCATTTATATATCAACACTTTCATAGCTGCCCCCATATAATATCAACTTTAAGTCGTGTTTTCTAAAAACTTGATTTTTGACGACTAACACCAAGATTTAAAAAAAAAAAAAAAAAAAAAAAAACTATTTGATGGAATGGCTTTTTTTTGCATGCATATAACATCATTATCTATAGAATGAATTAATATATTTTAGACAGTTTAATATTTTGAGTATTTTTAATGAAAAAAAGTTGCATTTTTAGGTGTTTTTTAAATTTTCACATTTGAGAGATTTTTTAATAAAGTTTTTTTTAAGTGATAGTTATATCCTTAATTCATTCTATAGATAAAGTTGTTATATGCAAACAAAAAAAATTAAGCCATTCCATAAAAAAGTTTTTTTTTTTTAAATCTTGGTGTTAGTCGTCAAAAATCAAGTTTTGAGAAAACGCGACTTAAATTTGAAATTATATAGGGGCGGCTATGAAAGTGTTGATACATAAATGCTCAAAACTCCGTTAAAAATGCAAATATTTGTATGAGGTTTTTTGCATTGAGTTAAGAGTTAATTGAATACTCAAATTAGATCATAAGAAAAAAAAATCGATTTTTTGAAAAATTTTCAAGCCCCGAGCCCCCTTAATACAACACTGCAAATTTGTTAAATACTTTTACAACATTAACCGAACGTAATAATTAACAATTCTAATTAAAATCATTTTACATTGTCTAGTGATTGTGTTGTGCGGGGAAAAATATTGAGAAAAAAGTACAGTTAAAAATTACGTAATTATTTTATGCAGTTAATTTATTGGTGAAATTAGTCAATTCACTGAGGAATCTCTTGCAGAATTTCTTCCTATGTAGCAAACTGTATCGTATTTTCTTTTTAAAAATGTGTGAGATTAAAGGAACCATATTTAGAGTGTTTTAACAGTGTTTTGCATATGTTGTTTTATAATGTTCTAAATTATGTGGTGCTTACAATGTGTTATTAATTTATTGACATGGTGCTGTGTAGCACAGAACTATTGTAAGAAAATATTTTATCCACACTATTTACAATACCATTCCAACACAATTAGTAACGTTAGTTTTAGAACACATTTTTAGGTAGTAACATTTTTTAAACACGTTAACCTTTTCCGGCGCTCCCTACTCTTTAAAGTTGGAATTTAAAGAAAAAAAATTAGGCAATCTATTTAGGCCTAGAGGTGTACACAGGTATTGTTTTGTAAAGATTGCACTATTCATATCATTTCATGCATATCATTTTAATTATACAGCTATTACCGAAGTGGTAACCTCCCATAAGTAAAGCATTGATAAGCGCAGTGAGAAGAGCATTGCTGTGAAGCGCGTATTACAGTAAAACATTTTACCTATTATTTAAAAACAGTAGAGTTTGATCTCTGTGGTGCTGGAATCTAGAACTCATAAGAAAGATTAAAAGTAGCCATTAGAGTAGTTTTTGAAATATTCAAGTAGTTTTTGTGTCTCTAAACAGCGGGAACTTTAGGTGTTGCCGACCCGGCAACGCTGTGCGTTAAGGAGTTAAGAACATATTTTTAGGTAGAGATACTTCTGTAACTATTCGGGAACACAATCGCAACACAAAGAACGTTTTGTATATGATGTTTACTAATTCAAATCACATTACTGTGTTGTAAATCTTGTAATAAAAAGTGCTCTAAAAAGTATTTATTTTTGTCTGTTGAGAATAAACAGTGGAAGAAGAAGAATTTTTTCTTGTTTTATTCTACTGTAGATTGTAGTAAAAGAATAAACTAATGTTTATAATCAGTTATTTTTTTTTAAAGTTTATTTAAACAATAATGTTTTAGCTATATTTAAATGCAATTAGGAGTAACAAATTTGTGAATCCATAATTTGCTGTGACTTTGCTCAAAATTCATTCAAAAGTTCTGTTATAATATTTTTTATGCAATCACATTAAAATAAAATGGTTTATTTTTTTATAATTTTTTATTAATATACAGGAGTCACGCTATAGTAAATTCTAAACAAAATAAGAAACGGAAAATTATAAATGTGTTGTTTCCAAAGAGCAATAATAATTTAAAAAAAAATTAAAAATACTATGCACCATTAAACATTATTCAATTTTTTTGGAAAAAGTTTCATTAGAAATTTTTCGTATTTTTCAATTTTGAATTAAGCCCATTATAAAAAAATGTCTATTGAAAGAAAAATGCATAATCTTAAAGTTACATTCTAAATCCTGTATTAAGTTTTTTTTTTAAGGATCATATATTTCATGAAAAAGCATTATCTTAAAACATTTCTCAAAATTATACAATAAATAAACGAAAATAAAAGTACTATTTTATCATTTATCATTATTATTCATTTTTTTAAAATAAAGTAACATTATGTTAATTTATATATTTTCTTTATAAAAAAGGAGTCCCCTTTATTATTGGAAAAATAACTTTGTCTTTCTCTCGTCAAAATCATTAACCTCTTTTATTATTTTTTTCGTATAGTTAAAAAAGATAAAATCGTATTACTTAAGGCCTTACTTACATTGATATTTAAATGTCTTTCGGATTTTTAACTTATAATACAGAAATTAATAATTCAAAAAGGACGGATATCCAGGCGAAATTAATGGAAGAACTTGTGTTATTTTTACTAATGTTGTGCATAAAAATGCAGTAAAAAATACATAGGTGGTGTTAAGATTTAAATTGGATTAAAACATTTGATAAAAGTTTACATATTTTTTCAAGTTTATACACAAGATATTTTTGCACTTAAATATGAAAAATTAACATTCTCACATTTAAAAATCGAAAATCTATTAAACACATGATTAGGACATTAAGTATAATTTGCATTCTAAGTTTTTATCACAACATATATTTGTTTTTAGTTACATGTTTTATGGGGAAAAAATCTTGAAAGATTTGGTAAAAGATTAATAAAAAATAATTTAAAAAAAATGAAAGCTAAAAATACAACCTTTATCCTTTATCAATAGCCGGCTTTTTTCGAAAAAAAAAGTATTATTAAGTAAAATCATATTTTTAAAAAAATCCTCACTAATACCAGGAATTGAACACTTTCTCCAACTTGCAAGAAAAATCATTAAGTCTTTTTATTATTATTTTCTCGGAAAGAAACATGGATAAAATGGTATTAGGGAACCCCAGCTTACATATATTGATCTTTAAAGTTCATTCGAATTCCCAACGGATAATAAAGAAACTTATGGATTCTAGAAGTTGAAAAAAAATAATAAAGTCGATACTAAGAGGTAAAAAAAAAACTGAAATGATTTAACTGAAGAAGAACATTAAAATGCAGTAGTGTTAAGGTTAAGAGTTGGTTTAGCATTTATGATGGAAAGAATGTGTTTTTTATCGAAGATATGTTTGTGTATAAACAGAAAAGGGAAGAACTTAAGCACTATTTGGTCAGGAATTTCTAATACATATCTCACTTGTAATGTGTAAAAAGGAAAATAATTGAATTAAGGGCAACAACATTTAGTAAATTTAATTATATTATACATGTAATCTTTTAACAGGCGCAAAAAATCGTAAATGCAAATTTAGGATGTTTTATTTCTTAAATTAACTGTACAAAATCAGCATTTTAAAGAATAGTAAAAAAAATGTTTTAAAAATTGAAATAAATAAATATAATGTTAATAGGAAATGTTTTTCCTTTAACTTATATATTTATGTACTATATAATTTAGAAAAATTAATTGTTGTAGTTACTAACACGTAATTATTTAAAATTATTTCAAATAAAATCTAAGACAATAAATATGGAATATTGTGTAACAGTTTATTCTCTGCAATAGATTTTGAATTATCTTTTAAAAGCAAGAAACTCTTGTGCAATGTATTTCGCAGCCGTTAAAAATTAATTAACAATACAATTTCAAATGATTAAAAAGCCATAATTCCTTTTTTTTCTCTGAATAAACTCTTGCTTGACATTCGAAAGTAAAACATACTGATAAAACCAAATACTATGATGGAAATAATTATTCGTATAGAAAGATTTAGAGTTTCGTATAATTTATGTATAAAGACGACCCTCGATGTTAAAAAGAAAAAAAGAAAAAAATGTATATTTTTTAATTGTAAGCCTGCATTAGTTTTTACCAATGACATTCGATAATTAATATAAGGTGGTCTGGGGTAATAACGCCAGGCGGGATAATAACGCCAAGTGCTAATATTATGTATAATTATGAAATAATCTGGTAAATGACACCCATGTGCTCTGCGCAAAAGGGTTTTGAGTCATATAAATCTCAAAAAACAGCTTCAAGTTAATTTGTTTCATTTTTAGGTCTTGTTGTTTTTAAAAGCAACTAAAATTAACGCTTGATCTAAAATTTGCGAGATACGTTTCGTGATGTGAAGACTATTTTTTTAACCGGAAATACTTTGTTAATTACATAAATTTGTAGTACATTTCATGGACTTTCAAAATGTTGTTGAAGATTTTGGATATCTTCTCGAGATAATTTGTAATTTAAAATGTACTGTGCAATAACAATACCGGGGTAATAACGCCAATCCTTGGCATTAATACCCCGGTTGATTCCCTACAGTGGCCGAACTACATCCTAAATACTGATTCAAATAAACACAGTTAACACTGTGCAATGTTTCTAATAATTCTATTTAAGCGGTCCTTTTTAAGCAAAAAGAAGCTCACGGTCTGATATTCTTTTGCCTCATCCTCCCCCCCCACACACCACACCTTTATTTTTCTTACAGTTTCACAAAAAAAATTGAACATTTTCAATAGCTTAAAATGCAATTTGTCAATTTCTAAGTTTGTAGAGTTTGTATTTTTAGAATTGGGCAATCTACATGCAATTATTCCATCTTATTTCATAGTTTTGTTTGCATGGCGTTATTACCCATATAGGTGGGTAATAACGCCAAATAACATTGGTCAAGAAATCACGCCATTACATTTTATGAATACATATCTGTTAAATTGTTTTTTTTTATATAGATAGTCAATGAGTTGCTGTATCAAATCATATATTTGTTTGGAAAATACAATCTAAAACTGAGCCGTGAAAATTGGTAGAACCTTAACGTGGCGTTATTACCCCAGGGTACCTTATATTATATATATATATATGTACGTTAGGTACATGTTCGATAAGTCTTTCTGTAAAGAACAAGGACAAACATTTATAACTCTCCGATTGAAGTTTATGAGAAGTCATGCAGAATTACAAATTGAAAAAAAATAATAACGCTTGTTCTTGGAAAATAATCATAGTTAATTTAAAAAATTGCAAATAGCCATTACAGACCGATTAAAATAAAACTCATTTTTTTTTCGTTTTAACTCCCTCAAAATGGGTAACTTTTACAGAATTTTTAATCCTTTATAACCGATTTTTCGAAACACAAATTTTTGCCTAATTGAATAAAAAAATGCTCCAATTAAATAAAGCAAAATTTACAGCAAAAAAATTACATGTGAAAAAGATTCTGATTAAGTTATTCGGCACGATACCTCTTATCCTGTCCCAAGTGATTAATTCAGTCGAAAAAAAAGCTTTTTAGGTGCGTTCGTAATTATGTAAATACATAGCACCTATAGGTGTCGCTCAGTTTGTCCGTCTGTCCGCATATATCAACGCCAAAACTACCCAACCGAATCTTTTGAAATTAAAAATATATAATTATTACATTATTTTGTCGAGTCATTTCACATTTTATGAAAATCGGATACATAAATCAATTACAGGGACAATCAAAGGTATGCCGTTACATTACGGTCAATGGGGAAGAAGTTTAAAATGAATTTTAATCGTATGAAATTTAAAATACATAACTATTACGTAATTTAGTCGAGTTATAAAAAAATAAACAAACAAATAAATATTTACAAAACCCCAACTTTTTACTCAAACTGTTTTAATACTGGAAATTTTTAAATTAGTGTGAAGATAGTTTGATATTTATAACTATTTTTCCGAGGATAATACTTTTCCATTTATATCTCATAAATAATATGTTACGTATATTTTCATTTATATTTATTTTATAGTTATCTGTTTTGTTGTATTTTATATTGTTTTTAACAAAAATGTTAATATTAAAAAAATAAATAAAATGTTAATAACATTCCTTATATAGATCTTTCTGTAATCTTTCCATTTACCTGTGTTCGTTCTTACTTTTCTAATACTACTTAAAATGCCAAACATTAAAATGACACTATGCTGAGAACGAATGATTCTTATTCGTGTCCACGTAAAGTTTGTCAAATTTAAGGTGTAATGCATCTGAATAAACTACAAATGTTATGAATCTATAGAGCAAGAATGATTAGTTACAAAAGCAATAAGTCATTGATCGTAGTGTTGCCAACTTTAGCAAGACTTTCAGCAATTAATTTGTTCATTAATTATTACATGTTCCGTCTCTGTTAGACGTGTTAAACCTAATGAATTTGACTTTTTCTGGGGTCATCTTCTATGATTCAGCCCAATGCTACTCTTTTGGTATATGTATGAAAGGGAAGGGAAATGTGATAGCTGCTCAGCTGCCTTTTTTTGTGAAGTAGGAATTCGGCAGTCTGTTATCCGGAAAGAAATGCTTAACTGTTTCCATATGTTTTTAAGTACAGTTGCGTTAAATATCTGTAATCAAAATGCACGCTATATATAGATATGTGTGTATATTTTAATTAGACGGTATAAAATTTTGAAATAATGCTATGTTTAAATGATCCATTTGATCAAATGGTGCATGTAGTCAGAAGTGATAAATGCCTTGCCAGCCCGAAATTCACAGGTTGGAGCCTTAATCCTTACGTGATAAGTGGTTACAAGGCATGAGCACCTAATTTTAATACCAGAACTAATAAATGCCAGCATAAAAAATAATAAATTTTTCTATTATATTTAAAGTATTATTCTTTTTTATTTTATGTTGAAAAGAACGATTTTTTTCCTCAAAGAAATTTTTTTATGAATTCTTGTATTAGTCAAATATTTCATCATTTTGGACCAGATTTTTTCTTCGACTTTTCCTGTGGGAATTTTCGTGATTGGGCCAATGATCTAATGTGTCAGATTAGTGGTCATATGGAATAATAGATCCACTCGAATTACACCTGCTACTTTGTGGAAAATATCTATAAAATTAATACTGCTCTCAATCCATTGAAATGATTTAGGCCATCCGACAAATAACCCTTTAATCGGCCATGTTATTCCGTTTTCAGAAATCTTATTAAAATGACTGTAAACAAAAGTATTCTTAAGACGCTATTAGATACACCAACATTCCGTAAGACTTTTGAGCCAACACTGGATTTCCTCTAACTTATTGCGAAATATTCTCCCAACATCCAGTGTAATAGCAAACTGCAATGTCTCTCCAACTTTTCCCCACAAGTTCAAAAAAGTCTGGCCTACGTTAGATTTTTCATCCAACATCGAACGTTTCAACGAATCAGAGATAAGCGATTGATACGAGTAGGCGATAAATATTAACGCCTGGACCTAGTAGAAACTGGTTTTTCGGCTTTTTCTCCAATTTTTCCAAGGACAAAAGTAACCTTTTTCTCTATTTGAACGGGAAAATGTTAGAGTTAAAATCGCCTGAAGAGTTTGTCTTGCCTAAAAGTCCGTGAATCTAATAGCAGCTTTAGTAGAATTTTCTTTCAAAAGAAATATTGATTGAAGAAATATGAAGGTCATTATGGTATCGATTTTAGATTTTAAAATATATACATACTTCGATTTTTAAATATTTTAAAAAATACAAAAATATCATCGGACGGTCTAAGGTTATGTCAATCGATGCAAATCATTTGATAATTAGAAGATTTATACTACCGAATTATAATAAAATAATAATGCATAAAAGTATTGGGTTTATTTATTTATTTTTTCTTTAAATTAGAATTTTAACACCGTGTTTGAAGATTATAAACTACTTTCACTGTAAAACAACATTCTAGAACTTACAATACATTGCAGTATCTTTATTTTATTTAATCTAGCATACATTTTGACTATTTGCCATTATAAAACAAATCACACAGAATGAAATTGACTGTCGGAACATTTAAGAAATTTATAATATTTTATTGCTAATTTAGGTCGTTATAAAAACGAGGTTTAAATCATTTTTTAAATTAAAATCATTTCAGTTTAAATTCTATAATTAAATAAATGAAAGTCAAAATACGAATCTATTATTTTTAAGCTAAAAAAGTAATTTCACTAATGATGTCTGTGAATTCTATAATAACTAATAAAATTTTGGTACTAAAATGTTTTCTTTGATAATAGTTAAAAGCTTTAAAAAACAGAGAAAAAATTATATTATTCTTTCATTAACGAACTTCATTGAAATATAAAGCTAATAAAGCGTTTGCTAATTTATCTTAACGATTTCAATTGTTTGAAAAAAAAATAAATATTATTATAAGTGTTTCGGAATAATAGAATTCGAAATAAATAGAATTCAATAAATATAAATAAATGCTTTAGCAGAACTGTTCATACTTTTAAAATGGTGCTCAGAATAATAATAAATATTATTTAATGAAGATGACAGTTCATAAAATAGAAAATATCGTCTGTTAATATTATGAATAAAAAAAATATGTGAATTTTATTAGTTAGAAAAAAAACTAATATATCTGTGCATAGTAATTGCGTGTAAATAAACTTTTGTATCTTGCAAAAAGAAATTATTTGGTGCAGTATTATATTAATATAAGTAGATTAAACGAACGTTTATAGCAAAAAAACACATTTATTTAATATACAGCCTACGTCTAAAATATCAACTTGATGAAAATTCGCAATTATGTTTTATTTTATTCTCTTATTAAGTGAACAGTTGTGTTTCTAAATCTATTTTTATTTTTCCTATACGCCTATTACAAGTAAAATTAGAGCTGACTAAAAAAAGCAGCTGACGTTAACTTAAACCAAAATTAAAAAACTTAAATGCGTTTTCTGAAAAAAAAAAGATTTTCATGGGAAAATGCAGCTTTTGCTGTAACTAGAAATTTTATTATCCTTTAACCCTTTCCAGCGCACTACTCTTTAAAATTGGAATTTAAAGAAAAAAAATTAGGAAATCTATTTAGGCCTAGAGGAGTACACAGGTATTGTTTTGTAAAAATTGCACTAACCATTTTAATTATACAGCTGTTGCCGAAGTGGTAACCTCCCATAAGTAAAGCATTGAAAAGCGCAGTCAGAAGAGCATTGCTGTGAAACACGTATTACAGTATAGCATTTTACCTATTATTTAAAAACAGTAGAGTTTGATCTCTGTGGTGCTGCCATCTAGAACTCATAAGAAAGATTTAAAGCAGCCATTAGAGTAGTTTTTGAAATATTCACGCAGTTTTTGCGTCTCTAAACAGGGGGAACTTTAGATATTGCCAACCCGGCAACACTGCTCGTTAAGGTGCTAAAAGTTAATTTTTTTCATGTAGCTTTTCGATAATGTCTAAAGTAATGAAATAAATAATTCCATCTAAGTGACTTCTCTGTTAATATATAGCGGTTTTTATGAAGAATTATGAAGTAAAATTACTGAAAATTTCTATGCAATTGTATAGAATCAGCTGTATCTCTTTTTGATTTCTGCATATTTATTATTTTTTAGTTCATTACACTCAAGTCAAAAGTGCCTAATATTCCTAAATAGAAAAAAAAGATTTGCATTGTATGCATTCTTTATTTTATTTTAGAGCCGCAGCCGTTTTCATAAAAAATGCTAAAAAATTACCATAGTTCTTCAAAATTTTAAAAGTTGCATACATATTATATGTATTATATATATATGTATGTATATATATATATATATATATATATATATATATATATATATATATATATATATATATATATATATATATATATATATATATATATATATATATGTGTGTAAGAAAATACAAAAAATCAGACCTATTTATTACTTTTTTAATAAATCGCCCCTCAATGTGGATACGGGCCCCATGACTAATAATCACGGGTTTTACAGGGCAACAAGAAACCTAAGTTTATCGTATTAATTTAAGTAAAACACATGGCCTTTTTAACTGGTAACCCCCCTTGGGAGATGAGAAATTTCTATACATCTACGCACTTGGTCTCCAGAACTCATGATGTAAAGACTTGCGAAAAGATTTTGCTATGTTTTAAATAAATCGTAGTTAAAACTCATCCCCTTGAAGTCTGTCGTTTCATGAAAATGCGACATATATATATGAATATATATATACCGGGTGTCCCAAAAATGACTGATAGATTTTAAAATTCAATAACTTGCAAACGGTGACAGCTATTTAAAAATTTTTTGCAGGAGGGTTATGTATAATGTCAGGAGTTTTTTTACCGTAATTTTTTATTTTAGTTCGCATCTCAAACAATAGGTGGCGCTGACGGCGATTGAAGGCCAGGTCAACGCTTCACTCAGCATTGATCATCTGGCCTTCAATCGCCGTCAGCGCCACCTATTGTTTGAGATGTGAACTAAAATAAAAAATTACGATGAAAAAAAACTCCTGACATTATACATAACCCTCCTGCAAAATTTTTTTAATTAGCTGTCACCGTTGCAAGTTATTGAATTTTAAAATCCATCAGTCATTTCTGGGATACCCGGTATATATATATATATAAATATACAGAGAGAGAGATTATATGTATTATATATATATGTATATATATATAAGACCATTAATAGTAAACAATATTAACCATTTGAATTTTAAACAAATCAGACAAAACTGCAGCTTTAGAAAGTGCTTCGTAAAGAAAAATTAAAATTATTATTGATATTATTAAGATGAGATTCCGTGAAGTGATTTTTCTTTAAAAAAAATGATAGCGCTTCATTTAAAGTTGAAGATTTTTCCAAGCGAAAGTTTGGGATACCACGTTAGACAAAATCTTGATATTTTCTATGATAGGAACACTTCAATTTTATTTAAATGAAAATCATTTTATTTCAGAAGAAATTCAGATAACTATAAGATATGTACATTTTAATTAGTTTATCATAGCCTGAATTTTAAAATAGGAATCTTTTAATGAGTATACGGTACATAAATTACATTAAATGATAATTTCTGGCATAAAATAAAAATATTTTGGGATAACACCAAAATTTTGCTTTGTTCATTTCTAAACATTATATTAACTTTCCGTAAGAGTGTGCTGATTGGAACATCATCGAGGTTTAAAATGAATAATTCATTTTTAAACAATCGAGAGAAATTTATATTTAAATTAAAAACTACTGAATGAAAGACTTGTAATATAAGTGTTCACATTTAATTAAATCTGGTGTTCTTTACAGCACATTATTATGAAAAAGAAAAGCAGCATTGTCTTAAAATATTTAAATTTCATTTAAAGGCCCGCAACTTCAAATGTAAACAAGCCTTCATTTTTAAAATTAGTTTAATGTTATTTACATGGAGAATTTCAAAATTTAGTCAAATAAGATCTTGATAAATGATTTTTTTTTTAATTTTATTACGGTATTTAGGAAATTTTCGACTGTTTTTCCAAAATAAAATAAAAATTTGATTTTATTTTCTTATACTTTAATGGTACATATATTGCCTAAAATATTCTTATGATCTCCCGATCAAAACTGAGATAAAGACTTGATATATGGTATGTATTTAGTCTATAATAATTGAAAGACGAATTGTGAATATCCGTTGCTTCTATTATCTGGAATTATTTCTTTCGTACCCTCGAATTACTCCTTCTGGTAAAAGCTACATAAAATTTTCGAAATTGTTTATTTTAAGGAGTAAATTTAAAAGACCATAAAAACAAAAATTTTGCATTAAAAAAATGAAGTCAGTCGGATATTTAGTTGTCAAGGTAGTTGCAATTATATATTTTCTAAATTCTTCTATTTATCGAGACTTTATATTTCATTCAAATTTCAATTCAAAGAGATATTTTAAATGGAAATGAAACACTTAATCCAATTCAGTAAACTACTAGTTGATACGATTATCATTTTCGGCTTTATAAACATGTTTCTTTTTCTCAATTCAATAATAGATTATTTATAGTTTATGACGTCATCAGGCCACTTATTTAACCACACTATCTACCGAACTAATTGAAATAGAGGCTTGAAATTTGGAATTTACTTAGAATGTATTTTTATGACAAAGCCTATTAAATTTCAGTTACCTTAGTTTTAATTATGAGTTAGTTTATTAACTAATTATTAGCTTAACTATTTCTTTGGACTTTCAAAACATTCATTTTGATTAAACGTTTATAAAATTTTTCAGAATTACTTCTTTTAAATATTATAATCTTATATTTAATATTCTGGTGTTCTAACGTTGAAAATAATTTTAACTTTATCATATTGCACCAGGCAACAACCTATTTCTTATTATAAGTATTATGGGTTAAAATATGCGTATACATAAACAAGATAATTTAAAATAACATGACCAATGTGTAACGGCAAAGTAGGCATTCAGAAAACACTTAGAAAAATGAGGTCGCAAATGCTCTTCGAGACCGGTAATGCGGAATACAAATTACATTTAATACAAGAAGAATAAACAAAATTTATTCTAGTTAATTTTATTTTTACTGTACTTATGCTGGTGTTACACGGTTAAGAAAATACTGTTTCAGAAGATACTCAAGTTTTTTGCTAGTTTTTGCTGATAGACACGCAATTACATGGACACTCATGGACTGGCGCACATTCTCAAACCTATCACGTGTTTCTCGAACTGGTCCGCAGCGAATCTTCTTATGTTGAAAGAGATGTGTAGCAAGTAAATTAGCAAGTAAATCCTTTTAAAAAATCACATAAGAAAGAATCCAATGGAGACAAATCTGGTGATCACGAAGGTCATGCAATTATTCCACATTAAAGAATCTGACGTTTCGAAATGTTGGATTGTAGTTAACAAGCCATTAATATCATACCATATAAAATATTGTTTTTACAAGGAATTACTTAAGGATTAAACTTCCCATACTTAATTCCAAAACTAAGTGCAGTGCTTTTCATGAAAATTTTGAGTCACACGTAAACTTATCATCATAAATATGTGAGAGTTAGAAGAGAGTTTTTTGTGTATGCAGATTTATTTATTTTTATTTATTTATTTATTTATTTATTTTTTTGAAGAAATTTTTAATTCTAAAAATAATGTAGCTTTTCACTGATGGAACAGAATTATTTTTGAAAATATTATTTTCTGTTTCAATACCATGATTTAGATATGCTCATCGTCATTATTCATTGTACCCTTTATCTTGTCTTATTGTTTTCCGTTTAGACGTTAAAAATGAAACTATCAATCTTGGTACATTAATCATTGAATTCATGTTTTCGATGAATTTCCACTTTCAAAAAGTGCAATTCAAATATAGTATGATGGACATTGCTTATTGATTAGTTTATTTCAATTATAAAAAAAAGTATTAAATAGCATTAGATTTGTTTGTAATAATTAATATATTCTTTCTTAATCATAATTATACATGTGCGTATAATATGCTGCTGTTTCTTTAAATCAAAAGGTTGATGAAATTAATACTTTCTTTTTTATAAGTTTAAAATGTAAACATAAAAAATATCGATCAAACGTTTCGTTATATAAAAAATTATATTTAAATTTTAAATTTATTTATATAAAAATCTGGTCCATTTGCGATCGAATAAAAACTTTTATCATCACATTTTGAGATTTTGTTATTAGAAAACTTACGAATAGTTAATTTAGTGTTCACACTGATTATCTTTTTATGTGTAGCATTATTATTATTATTATTATTATTATTATTATTATTATTATTATTATTATTTTAGAACAGTTTGTTATGTAGGCGTAATCCCTCCCCCATGAAAATATGAAAATGTGTCTGTTTTTTTCTTGAAAGCTCTCTGGGCATATTATTTAAATCTAACAACTTTAAATTTTTTTATATATTCTATAAATAAAACTGATGTATAATTTAAGCTTTTATATTAGTCAAGTTTAATTTCACAACACTGTTTTATTGTTGCGTTCTAAAATAAACTTCGAAGTAAATTACAACCAAATTTTGAATCAAAAATTATTAAAAAATTATTTGTTAAAGCTTTTTCATTAAACATACTGATTAAAAGTTCAATCAGCGTTTCTAAAAACACATAAAAGTACTAAATCGTTACAAGAAAAGTGCTTTTATCTTGGAATACAAAAAAAGTAAATACAAACGTTTGACTTTTTTATGGTAATTATTTTACTAATTTATATATTTTTATTGTGGTGGAAATATTTCAGCTACATTCAATGGCTCCTCCTGAAAAAAACTATTTAATTTAAAATAATTCCAAAATTGTCGACGAATGTTGAAGATTTTGGATCATCTGTTTGTCGGGCGTGTTGTAACTTTCGTGAATATATTTCACACAGTTTGTACGTGATTTTGAGATGTGTTATAGCACATTCTCTACTAAATAAGGAGTTTGTAAAATTTATAATTCCTGAGTATAGATAAACAATTTGATTTGTTACATTTTGATATCGTGAAGAGAAATATTTGCAGCGTATTTCAATCAGGATTGACAAGTTTCTGCCGGGTGGTTAAAACCAGCGGCTGTAACCAGTTAAAAATCGCATGGCAGAAAGCACGTTTTCCAGTACTTACGATAATTGGCAGAAACTGAAAAATAATATTAATGAAAACTTTCATCTAAAATGATTCATAATTCTCACATTTATTTGATATGTAAATAATTAAATTAAAAATTAAAACTAAAGATTATGCATGTTATTTAAAGTAGCAAAAAAAATGTTTAAATGCTCATTTAAATATATTTTGTTTATACAATACTACTTTTCATTCACTTGATGAATAAAAATTTTCATAATGGTAATCTGATGCTCCAAATGTGTAGCTATTAATATTATTGTTTACAGGCAAATTTCTATTTAAAAGTAAAGAAGTGATTTATGTATATAAAAAAAATTATATTTTAACAAATCACTTTTCAGCATGTTTTAAAATAAATAATACAATGCAATAACTTAATATAGCTACTGCATACAAATGTCAATGTTTCTTGTAAAAAAAAAAAATAAATAAATAATTAAAAAAAATAAAACCTATGAATTATCTTAATTCAAATGAAAATCAAATTTCATTTTTTTAAATTGCTTATAGGCGTAAATGCCAACCTAGTGAAAAAGATTTCATGCCGGGAATCGTACCCGGGCCATCCGTGTAAGGTACAGATGTTCTACCGACTAAACCACATGAAACGACAGCTTGAAAATTCTCACTTTTAGATGTTGGCAAGGCTACCAGCGCAAAACAAGGTGGAATATATTTCGTGAGCCACCGATCTGAGGCAAATTCGAAACTCAGATAGAAACAGCATCAATAAATATTAATACGTTGAAATTTTCTTCAGAGAGAGAGAAAAAAAGAAAGAGAAAAGAAAAAAAAAGAGAATTCTATTTTTTAATTTTGCCAACCTTTCTGAATCTAGACTACTTTTTAATTTGTTCTGAATGAAAGAATATTTTCTAAATATTCTTTCAGTACCAGCATTACTTACTGTCAATGTCTTTATTGAGGATGCAAAATTTGAAAATATAAACCTCATTTTCACCAGTAATTGATTTTAACTCCTTTTTCTTTTTGATCATATGCCAATTTTTATCCAATACACTTAGGATCAAATAAATGAGGTAACGAAGAAAAACCTAGCAACTTTTTCGCTTATGATCCGTAATTGCTGAAATTGAGTTGTAACTTTATTATGTGCTTGTCGTTTTTTTTCCTAAGAATGAAATTCCGTTAAAATATTTTAGAATTTTTTTAATTGTTTCACAGTTTATATATGATATAGAAATATGTATTTATTTTATGTTACTATGGCGTATCCTATTCTGCGACAACATATTTCTAATCTGCAGTTGTGAAAAAGCAGAGGATTAAAATTTGAATAACTCCTTTCTAGTGGATTTTATTATTTTTAAAAGTCTTTTATGGTTTTTAAATGGCTCATTCTCACCATTATTGATTTTTAAATTCTAAAGTATTTCATTTGTACATCTATTTCAAATTATAATTTGTACTACTTTATAAATTTTAGATATTTTCTTACATTAAGAAAAAATGCAAATTTCACGATATTAAACGAATGTATTCACGAAAGTAACTTGTAGTTAGAGAATATGATTAAAATAGCATGCACCAACTGTTTAATTTCCATTTAACTCATTTGCTTTTTATATTATCATATATTGCTTAGTGATATGCTGATTAGCACCCCTAATTTCAGAAACGTTACTGGTATTTAATTGTCTTCTTTACTCCTTAAAAATATTATTTAAATCTTTAGGTAAAATATAAAATGATTTAATGAGTAAGTCCATTATTTAAACTATTTAAAACATCATTACCAATAATGCATGCGTAAATGAGTTTTAATAAAACCATTTTGAATACTTCTAAGATTCATATATAATTATTACTTTATTCTATATTTACAAGAAAAAGCCTTGAAATTCTGAAAATTTTCGAATTTTGCACTTCGATAGGGATTTAAACGTTTTAGGTCAAAATTTAATACACATTCATATAAAAGTATAAAGACATCTAAGTGAATAAGCCTACAGACAATTAAAATATAATATATAACGTATGGTTCGTTTATTTTTTACTTAAAATTATTATTTCAAAAAATGACTAGCCTATTTTTTGAGCGATTTGTAGTTTTAGTTTCATATCATTCATAACAGTAGAATGCAATCTGGAATAGTATGATATAGTAACATGTCTTTTTTAGCTATGTGTTTTATAAATAATTTGTAAATATTTTTCATTATTGAAGTTTTGTAACATTTGAGAAATCATATTCCGCATATTAACTGTACGATTTTTGCATGGATGTTTTACATAAATTTTCTATACGAATCTTTCTTCTGATCTTTTTCCAAGTTTTATAATTAGTATCTTTGAAAGACCGAATTTTTAAGACGAATGTTTCGCTTTATTTACAAAACTTTCAACGTAACTTTTTAATGACTTTTCTCCTTTCCGGAGAATAAACTAAATATATAATGAGGCAGATCGTTCTTATTAATGTGTTTATTTTAAATTACATTTATGGATATAATGTATTGTAATGTTAAAGTTGCGTAAAAATATACTACGTAATGATATATATATATATATGGCATGTCCAGTCCATGTACATAATTATTTCGGGTCAAATATCTGTATGTTGTAATTCAAATTCACTTATTTGGAATTATTAATAATACTTCTTGCTTTTAAAAATAATTTGTAGAATAATTCAGATTAATAATGGTTTCTTAACAGAAAAATATAGGTTCTAAATGTTTGTATACAGTCGGCTCTTTTTAATTCAAACTAGTTCGAACCACAAGAAATGTTGGAAGTATCCCGAGTTCGAATTACGGAAAGTATGAGAAAAAAAAAACATGTTTAAATGGATGCTATTACAAAAAATTATTATTATAGTATTTTTTTTATTTCTTTCGACTGTTATCATTTAGAATAAAGATTAAAGATTTACAGGCAGCTTGTCTGTGATTTATAAATTACCTCGGATTTATGTTTTAATTTCATTTTCATTACAGAAAGATGAAAAAAGCTTCTTATTTTTATTCAGTTATATATCTTTGATTCGCATATAAAATGATTACTATTATTATTTACTAACATTATTATAACAAGCTGGAATCCATCAAATTTCGACGAAAGAAAATGCTTGAGAAGGGATCCTTTCATTGATTTACAAATTTATTGATAATAAAAAATGAATCTTATATTGATAATGCTCAAATAAATATCATTTTAATCTAAAATTAACAAAATATAATTTTTATAAAAGTATTTTGTCTAAATTGTAGAAAAATTAAATTTTAATCGTACACGTAGTAGATTCTATATAACAAATACCAGTTATTATGACAAAGTTTTCGACTGAGGCGATTTTATGCTTGGTATTCCAGAATGAAACTTTTTGGATGTGTCATTCCCAAAACTTTCTTCATATGTACATTTAACATTAAAAAAATAGTTACACAAGTTAATTCTTTAATAATTTAAATTCAATAATATACCAACTTTGATTTTCATCTTTTCATCATTTCTGCTTCATTCATTTAATCGGAATTAAAACGAGTTTTAGTCTCTGCACGAGCCGATGGACAATAGAATGATAGGCAGATTTTTTTTCAAATTCAGTATATTGATGTGTGCTATTCTTTTAGCTTGGATCACATCGAAATGGTACTAAAATTCATCCATCACACTGTTATATTATAGCAGGGTTGCAAAAAAAAGTGAGAAAAATTTTAAACAAGTAAGAAAAATCATGCGTTAATCATACATTATGAAACACTTTCCAACACTTCTTTATAATCTTAAACAAAACTTCGTTATTTAGGGAAATAATGTGTTACTGTTCATAACCTAATATGTATTCCAATATATTGAACAAACCTGTATTTGATGTGTTTGTTGATATATATACTATATAATGAGGAAATTTATTTTAGTAAGAAAACGTGTAATTCCTATTTTTGCCTTTAGTAAACTATTAGAATTTATGCTAATAAATGGATACATACTTGAATACGTTTGTTCAGTCATGTTCTACACCAAACAGCTTTATTACATGCCACTATTTAGCCAAATAATAATTTAAACTAAAACACTCTTAAATCTTCTCTGCAATCACATTTCCAGAAGTTATCATCCATATTCGACCATGTATCTAATTCTTTGCGTGGCCTTGCATATCATTTTATCAATATCCTTCGAAAATTTCTTAGTAAACTTTTTGTAATTCAACGTAAAAATGCATAATTCATTTTAAAACCATATTTAAGTAATCTACGCTCATATTCAGTAACGGATATCGTAATAAAAATTCGTTTCATCCTTCTGTGAACCATCATCGCTAATATACAGTACTTCAGATAAAATATACTATTTTAAAACTTTTGTGTGTCCCTGTAAATGCTATACTCTCCGTTTTATGGATTAATAACTTGTATTAAATCTCAGTGACGCATGTAAATTTTACTATACATAAAATATTTTAATAGAATTAAAATATGTTTAAATAAATCTCCCTTCACCATTTTGTAAAGGAATTTATTTCCCTGGCCCGGTAAATAAATAATAACTCTTCTTTTCACCGCATATTTTATAGAATGCATGGTTTAGTACTTTTCGTAGATGCCTAATTTTATTATTTTAACAACATGTAAAATCTATAAAACGCATTTGAAATGATTCTTTTCCTATAAACCATAATGTAACTCAACATATTGATGCTTCTGTAAATTACATATGAAGCCTAGAAACTTCATTTGAAATAGGATTCGTAATATGGCAAATGTCAATAACTACCTAAAATTTCCAGGTAATCCAAATATATTTGCGAGAGCTAGAGTGAGGTGAGACGGTTAGATAAACCAAAGTTTTCAACACTTTTCAATTTTGTTCAAAAAAGAAAAAAAAAGGGTAAAGAGAAATGCCTGTCAAAAGTCCTTTACCTGATTTAATCAACAAAAAACAGCTCTTCATTCTGTATTGAAATTCAATGAAAATTTGACGGTTGGACTAAAATAATAAATTACCAAAACAATAAATTTGCATACGCTATAATGAATTTAATGTTTTGTGTTGATTAAATCAGGCGAAGTATTTTTGACAGGTATTTCTGTTCTGACTTTTTTTCCTTGCGTGTTTGGCTGGCGCTTGCTTTTTCTACAATTATATTATTATTATTATTTATTTTTTTTATATGTCTTGATATCAACTTTTTAATAATTAAATAATAAATCAATATATACTATAAATTCATTTAATTAATAAATTTATTATAAATTATTAGTTACAAGCATTCAGTCTTAATATTGTGATATAAGCGACGTATTAATAATAATAACAATAAAGCTGACTAAATAGTGAATATAGTTTTTTTTTTTCAAAACATTGAGGCATTAGCTAATAAAAATAAATATACATTCAATTAACGTTTTTAACTATTCTTCTAAAAAACAACCACATATGGTTATAAATTAGAAACTTGGAATCCATTCATTTCATTAATGGAGTAGCTTAAACTTGCATTAATATCCATCATTTTAAAACAATAGCAATGATTTACACAATAAAATGCGTCATAAAATTTTCAATATTCACTTAAAAAAACAATTAATAAAATTTTTACATTGTTTACCGTTAATTCGTTCTTTCTAATTTTGTTAATCTCAAATTACCACGGTAGAAAACATTCTAAAAATTCTGTATTTCAGGGACTCTGAATTCATACCAGGGATAATTATTAATAAATTCTGCTTTATTTAAGTACGGAAGTTTGTTTTTAAAAATTCACATATAGCTATTTTAAATTTCTGGTATTAGCTTGGAATTTGTGGATTTTTAAATCCATTAAATATAAACACTTACGGTAGCATGTATGCTATTGTAGGCACTATTCTGTTATTAAATAAGTCAGTATAATACAGGGTGAACCGGCAGTCTTACTCAAATTTTTAGTATTTATTGTATATACGATTGCTTGTTTGGATACATTATAAGTACTTTTATAAATTGTACTATAAAAATACGTATCTAATAATATTTCAACGTGTGACCCATGAAAGGTAGAATAATGCTTAAGAATTTTAGCAGTTCCCACCAAGTGTTATTTAACATCTTCTATTGCAGCAACACAAAGAAGCTTTAGCAGCGAAAATTTGAAGTTCAGCTGATGTTTCGCGAGTTTATTGAGTAGAAAACCACTCAAAAGATTGCTGAACGTGTTTAATAGTTACTTTACTAACACTGGGCCTACCACTTTTCGGCATACACTGTTAAAACTAATGGTGACACATTGCACTTTTTAGGGGTGAAAGGCTTGTCTCACTGGTGACACCACTAAAGGAGACAGAATGACACCTTTAATTAGGGTGAAAAGATGGAACCCTTAATCCAGAGTGCCCAAAAATAAAAAATTAAAAAATATACAAACCGACTTTTGACCGTCGAAGGATTTGAACTCAGATTGTCTGATTACATGCTCAGCGTTCTAACCGCTCGGCCATCGAGCTCACCTTCACTCACTCATAGCCATAGATTTTACTTGCCGTCACAGAAAACAGCGCATGCTTCCAGTCACCCGATGAGGTGCCACATTGCTGCCAATACGAAGTGTATGGCACCTTATTTACTCCAATCACCCAGTAAAAGACCTGTCGGCACTGCAACCACATATCCAAGCCCCTATGGCACTCTAGGGTTCCAAATGCCCCGGGTTCCAATGGACCCTAGCCCCACCAGTGGCCGAGAGGTTCGGACCTCTCAACTGGTAGACGGCAGGTGCTGGGTTCGAACCCAATCGCGGCTGTCGGCCTAACCGTTCGGAGTTTTCCGTGGTTTTCTTCGAACCTTGCGTAAATACGGGTTAGGTTCCCTTAGAAAGACCCCCACGGAGGACACTCTTCCCTGGTCCTATATCCCATTAGCGTAGATAATCGGACGACAAAAATCAACCAACCAATCAACCAACCAATCCAATGGACCCTAGGGCCTTTTCACCTCCGGGTCCCAAATGGCACCGGTTTGTCACCTTCACTTTTAACAGTGTATGTGTAATGCTTCCACTTTCTTTAACCCCTTAGAGACAAGCGACACGTATACGTTTCGCAAAAAAGGCTTAGGGATCCTTGTTTATTCCCAGCAGTGAAATGTTGCTCTAAAATTTGTTTTATTTAAACAGAGAATTTTCTCGATTTAATAAGGCACAAATTGTTATTAAAAAAAACACTAACAAAACATTAAAATTTTCATAAAAGGTTCCGAATTGGAAGAGGTTAATCCTGTTAATGAGTTAATACCATAAGTTTATTGAGTTTGCATGAGGGGGAGATTTATCCACAATAACCTCCATATGTTCACTGAACATTAATCAGTGATTTCGCAATGAGAAACCAAAGCGCACATTGAAATTTCCATTGAATCGAGACTATATATCGGCTGAAAATGTCTGCCTTACAAAATTAGCCTTCTCTGAGTCACTCTTCAATCAGAAATTAAGCCAGGTATTGCAATAAAAATTGTAAAATGGACACTCTAATGTTACAACAAGTTACATTAGAGGGCAAAAAAGGGAAATTCAATACTGGCAAAAAATTATTTTGTAAAAATTAATATAATCACGATAACACTTTTCTTTTACCCTGTATTTTTCTTATTAAAATGTCAAATATTAATTGTAACTAGTGCATAGAAAGTATTTTACCTAAGCAAAGGCGAATTAGGTTAATAGAAGAATTGTTCTTTCATACCATCAACAAATCGATTCTATTTTATATTCTCATAACTAAAGGGATGTACTCATTTCTTCTCATTCTTATTCTTCGATTTCACATTTGATAATAAATAAATAATAATAAACAGTCTATTTATTAGTTAGAAATGTAATGAAAGAAAAAAAAATACAGGACGTGGCGTGAATACAAGGTCTTAAACCGCTCATGTACAGAAAAAATGGTTGCATTTTTGTGTATGCTGTGGCTAATTCAGGTTCCTTTCATGATATTGAGTTTTATGATATATTGTTCTGTTTATAGAAGAAGAGGTGCAATAAAAAAAACTATTCAATATAAGAAAAATGTTCTATGTGAATAACGTACACGTAATCAATTTACTTTCCAGCTGCTTTAGCTTTTGGTAAATTGAATGCTTTTTACCCTATTCATCATGTACCAATTAAGAATAATTAAAATTTAAGTTTATTTTGTGTTATAAAATAACAATATTTAAGTCATATATTAAAAAATGCGAAAAATAAATTTATGCTATTATTATACAATTTGCTGTCAATAAACACTTATTTAAAATATCAAATAGTATTTGTATTTATTTCTACAGACACTAAGGAGTCTTATATTACACTCTCAAAAAAACTTTCGTCTTTTCACAGAAAAAGTACTGGCAGCACTGCTGCCAGAAATTGTCTGTAGTTTGACGATTTTCTGTTTATTTTTTTCTCCGTTAAAAGAGGAAAAATATCCGTCACTTGAAAAAAGTTTGGAAAAAACAACGCGGAAGAGATGGGCATCGAACTCACGATCCCAGCATTACAAGGCCAGCGCTTATCCTCGGCGCTACGGTTGCTCATGACGATGATGCTTTAAAATAGAAGTGTTCATTTCATATGGGTTTGGTTTGGTGTATTTCGTTAAAAAGCTTTTAATTTTGCAATTAATCTCGGAAAGATTTCATCTTTAATGAAACTGTGGCTGTTTTTTTTTTTTACGTTTAGTATTAATATAGTATAAAAATGTGAATTTTAAATATATTACGTCGATTGTTAGAGAAAAAACATGGATGTTCTATTTTTATTCTAGAAGATTTTTTTAAATAATATAATTTTTTTTTTTTGCATTTTATTTTTTAATTAAAATATTTTTTAAATGTGTTTAGTTTATTGAACTTTATTCAATTTATCCAACTTTGAACAACAGATTGTGAGAATTTTTGAACGAATAAAGAAAGTAATTGTTATTTATTTTTAAATTCGAAAGCATTTTTGTCTTTTAAAACTAAATTAGACATTTTAATCAACAGAATATATTTGTTTTTCATTTTAAAAATAGATTCGAATTTATTACTAACAGACCCAATGCGCATGCGTGCTAGATATAAACGGAATCTTTTCCTCATTTTTCGACATTCGGAATGAACTCACTGAACAAATAAGTTTTCGGGGAAAACAGAAGTTATTTGTGAAAAAATAACGATAACTTATTGTATATTGACGAATTTTTCTGGCAGTGCATGTTTGCTGTAAACTGTTTCTTATATATATATATATATATATATATATATATATATATATATATATATATATATATATATATATATATATAGGCAAATTATTAATTGATTTTAAACTGCTACTCTCATCACTAATCACTTTCTTCTTATTTTTACTCACATCCAGTCATAAATCTAAAGCACAAACAAAAAATATGTTCTGGCTGCTTATCACTCAAGTTAAAAGTGCTCCCACTGTTAGAGAAAAAGGTTTTATAACTAGCATATTGTTCTATGTTAATTATTTATGGAATTACGATGGAAGATTCTGCTACTTTAACAGCAATAGGTTGGTTTTTTTAATGAAATTTATGTTTCACAAAAGAATCGAAACAGCTATTACACTTGAAAATAAAATCTATTCCGAAAAGTTGCTATAATGGACACTCTAAGAATGCAACAATCTACATTATTATAAAAGTAATTATTTTGTAATGAATTATTATAATCAGGATAAATCTCTTCATTCAGCCTGCATTATACCGATTAAAACACCAAATATTAATTGTAATTAGTGCATCAAAATATACTACTAAAGAAAAGGCGTATTTTGGTGATTGCAAGAATTGTTCTTTCATGTTATCAAGAAATTGATTCTAGTTTATATTCTCCTGACTAAAGGGTCGTAATCATTTCTTCTCATACTTATTCTTCGACTTCAGGTTTGATAATAAATAAATAATGAGAAACAGCCCATTATTTATTAGTTAGAAATGTAACGGAAGAAATAAAATACAAAACATGATGTGAATACAAGGTCTTAACCCATTCATGTACAGAAAAATAGATTGCTTTTTATTTGTATGCTGTGATTGATTCAGCTTTTTTTCACGCTATTGAGTTTTTATTATATCGAAGAATTTCATGTTTCGTTCATAGAAGTAGCGTAATAAAGAAACTGTTCATTTTATCATACGAAAAAAGTTCTATGTCAATAACGTACACGTAATCAATTTATTTTCCCGTCGCTTTAGTTATTGGTAAATGAAATGCTTTTAGCCCTATTCATCATGTATCTGTTTAGAATAATTAAATATAAGTTCACTATCATCCCTACTATTTTTTTCTCATTTTTACTCACATCCAATTATAAATCTAAAACAAAAATTATGTTCTGGCTGCTATAAATCAAGTTAAAGGTACTTTAATTTTTTGAGGTATACTATTTCTGAGAAGGTTTTTATAAATAACATTTTGTTCTTACAAGGAAGGTCTCCATTGGGGGCATACTCAGAATTTTTTGAAAAAAATACGAATTAAACTACTCATGTAGGTAATAAAGGATCAGTGAAAATTAGCGGCGGAATTACATTATTAGACATGCAAAAAAATAAAATAGTTTGGAATAATTGGCGTGAAAAACTGAAAGCGAAGCGGGATTTGGCGAGCAGTTCATTTCCTCGCCAAAAGCAGACGATTTTAACGAATCTGAAAATTGATTTTAATTGACTTCACTGTTAAAAATCTGCAGCATTTACTGCAACGTCACTCCACTACTTTTATAGAATATCTCTCTTCTGACCAATAAAAATGCTCCATAGTACGGTGAATTGACCGTGTCATACACTTTTAAAATTCTGCTTCATTTTGTTGCAACGCACTCCACCGCTTGTATATAATATCTCTATTCCAACCAATGAGAAAGCTCCATTTCACGGCCAAGTAACCGTTTTCTATACAAGCAAGGGAGTGCGATGCAACAAAATGCAGCAGATTTTTAACAGTGTATTTTTCAATTTGAAGCAATTTTAGTCAATTTAAATTGTGTTTTAAATGATAAAATATATTAATTTCATTTTGTTATAAGTACATATAAACGTATATGACAAAATTACACTTAAAGTAAAGTAAAAATGCAAAACTAAAATTACTTAAACTAAACTTATTTAAATAAATTGAACATAGAAAGTGTTTTCTTTAAAAAGTATTCAAAGCGTAAAAGCGTATTTTTCAAAATTTCGTTTTTTCGCCAACCGGAGATAAATCGCCAAATAAACGAAACTTTTATTATTTTTTTACTGACTTATAAGGAGTTTCCGCCGAAATTTTTTTATAAACATACATAACTATATGAGAAGAACATTCTGTATTTTTTTCAGATTTTTCTGAGTATGCCCGTATGGAGACCTACCTTGTTAGTAAATTATTTATGGAAGTAAGATGGAAATTTGAGGAACAACAGGTTGGCTATTTTTAGTGACTTTTTATGTTTCATAAAGGAATAGAAACAGCTATTACATCTCGAACATAAAAACAATTACGAAAAATTGCTAAAATAGACTCCCTAATGTCACAATAAAATACATTATAATACAAATGATTATTTAGTAATAAATTATTATAATGCGAATAAAACTTGTGCTCATCTTGTATTTTCCTTACTAAAATATCAAATATTAATTGAAATTAGAACACCAAAACATACTCCCTAAAGAAAAGGCATGTTATGGTTATTAGAAGAATTCTTCTTTCATACCGGAAGAAAAGCGATTCTAGCTTATATTCCTATAATTAAAGGTTTATAATCATTTCTTCCCATTCTTATTCTTCTATTTCACAATTCATAATAAATAAATAACGAAAAATAGTCTGTTATTTATTAGGAAGAAATGTAATGAAATAAATAAAATACAGAACGTGACGTGAATGTAAGGTCTTAACCCATTCATGTACAGAAATAACGATTGCTTTTTATTTGTATGCTGTGACTAATTCAGCTTCCCTTCATGTTATTGAGTTTTATGATATCGAAGAATTTCTTGTTTCATTTACAGAAGAAGTGTAGAAACTGTTCATTTTAACACAAGAAAATTTTTCTATGTGAATAACGTACACATAATCAATTTATTTTCCTGCTGCTTCAGCTTTTGGTAAATGGAATGCTTTTCACCCTATTCATTATTAATCAGTTCAAAATTTATTAAATATAAGTTTATTTTGAGCTAAAAAAATTAAGAATATTTAAGTCGTAAATCAAACATTACGCAAAATAACTTGTATACTATTATTATACAATTTGCTGTCAATAAATATTTATTTAAAATATCATATAGTTTTTGTATTTATTTCTACCGACTCAAAGACGATTTATATTATGTTTACTGTTAAACTGTTTTTTTTTTCCTTATACAAAATATTCATTAACTTTAAACTGATATTCTCATCAATAATATTTTATTTTTATCTTATCTTTTTTACTCACATCCAATTATAAATCTAAAACAAAAATAAAAATTATGTTCTGGCTGCTTATAACTCAAGTTAAAAGTACCGTAATTATTTGAGATATATTATTTCTGAGGAGGTTTTTATAAATAGAATTTTCTTCTATGTATTTTAATTATGGAATTACGTAGGAAACTTTTGTTATTTTAGGAACAATAGTTTGGTTATTTTTAGTTAATTTTATATTTCATAAAATACTAGAAACAGTTATTACACCTCATAAATAAAAACTATTACGTAAAATTGCTAAAATAGACTCCCTAATGATGCAATAATTTACATTATTATACAAATAGTTATTTAGTAATAAATTATTATAATCATGATAAAACTTTTGCTTGATCCTGTATTTTAGTTACTAAAATATCAAATATTAATTTTAATTAGTGCACCAAAACATGCCCCCCAAAAAGACATAGTGTGGTTATTCGAAGAATTGTTCTTTCATAGCAGAAATAACTCGATTCTAGCTTATATTCTCATAATTAAAAGGTTATACTCATTCGTTCTCATTATTATTTTTCGACTTCACATTTGATAATAAATAAATAATGAAAAACTGCCTGTTATCAGATAGAAGTGTAGTGAAAAAAAAAAAAAAAGAAAATACAGAACGTGACGTGAATACGAGGTCTTAACTCATTCATGTACAGAAAAAGCGATTGCTTTTTATTTTATGTTGTGACTAATTCAGGCTTCTTTCATGTTATTGAGTTTTATGATATCGAAGAATTTCTTGTTCTGTTTATAAAAGAAATGTAATAAAAAAAGTGTTCATTTTAAAATAAAAAACCGGTAACGTACATATAATCAATTACTTTTCTATGGTTTAGTTATCGGTAAAAGAAATGTTTTTCACCCTATTCATTATGCATCAGTTCAGAATAATTTATGTGTTAATGTTGTGCTAAAAACATAAGTATAGCTAAGTCGTATATTAAAAATTGTGAAAAGTAACTTATATACTACAGAAAACCTCCATAACGGACACTCCGGAATAGCGGACACCCCTATTTAGCGGACAGTTTTTTAATCCCTACTCCCAAAACCTAATTTTTTTGTATATTTAACCACTGAATAACGGACATTACGAATAGCAGACAATAATTTTGACGATGATGAAAAGGATGAAAGATTATTTTTAACGAGAGAAAAAAAATGACAAAAAAAAAGCCTTTTAAATTTATCAGGGTAATGTGTCACAAATTTTCTTATCACAGATAAATGTAGGCGGTGGGCTGGAAACGTAAATTCTCATACAAAGCATTTGAAATTCAACAATGCTAAACTTGTATGTTTTCAACCAAACATAACTTCAGTATGCCAGCCCTTTGATCAAGGCGTAATGGCGATTTTAAAGTCTAGTACAGAAAGCTTTTATTATGCAAATTCTTTCAAACTTAGATTCTATGAATACACGTGGGAACTGCCTAAAATTAGTTAATGCAGTCGATGATATGATTTGGATTTCCTCAACTTTAAAGGAATAAAAAACTAAAAAGCGTTCGCCAATGTTCCATAAAGTTAGGCTTTATATTAAAAGAAAACGAAACACTATTTCCGACACAAATGAAGAATTAAGCGAAATAAATGAATTAATGAAATACATCAAAAGCGAAGAAACTGCCAAAATTTTCATTAATATTGATGATAATTTACTTATTGAAGAATAAGCAATTGTTGTATGTGTTTACACTGTTTGAAAATTTTCCACAAAAGCTGACTTTTAGCGATGATGAAAGAGATAAAAAAGCTGAAAATGATTCTTAGAATATCGAGAATTTCCAAGAAACGGCTAAACACAGTAAGCAGTTGTACAGTTCTTTGTTAAAAAAATAAAAATAAAATAAAAAAATACAACATAGTTTAGAAAAATTAAAATTACTGATAAAGTTAAAACTTTATATTGAAAAACAAATTACATGTAACGGCAAACAAAGCAAACTTTTGTAACAGATTTTTTTCGTAAGTTTGAAATAAACAGTGGATAAAAGTATACACAATTTTATTTTCGTTTTATTGCTTATAAATAAATTTAATGTCTTATTAATAATATAATAGAGGTTTTAGGACATATAAAAGCCAATTAATGAAACAATAAGCATTTATTAGCAATTTTTGAATCTCTTATGTTTTCCCAACAGCGGACCTCCGAATATTGGACAGTTTACGCGCTTCCGATGTGTCCGTCATTTTGAGGTTTTACTGCTTTATTATATAATTTACTGTGAGAAAATATCTACTTAAAATATCAAATAGTATTTTTATATATTTCTACCGACTCAGAGACGTGTTATATTATCTGTACTGTAAACTGGTTTTTTTCCTTATACAAGATATTGATTGATTTTAAATTGATATTTTCATCACTAATATTTTTTTTTCTAAGTTTTACTAACATCCAATTATAAATCTAAAACACAAATTAAAATTATGTTCTGGCTGCTTATAACTCAAGTTAAAGGTACTTTAATTGTTTGAGATGTACTCTTTCTGAGAAGGTTTTTAATAAATAGCATTTTCTTCTTAGTAAATTATTTATGGAACAATAAGTTGGTTATTTTTAGAGACTTTTATGTTTCATAACGAAATAGAAACAGCTATTACACCTCGTAATAGCTTTTAAAACTGTTACGAAAAATTGCTAAAATAGACTGCCTATTGATACAGTAACTTCCATTATTATACAAATGATTATTTAGTAATAAATTATTATAATGAGGATAAAACTTTTGCTTCACCCTGTACTTTCTTTACTAAAATATCAAATATTAATTGTAATTAGTACAACAAAACATACTCCCAAAGAAATGACATGTTATGGTTATTCGAAGAATTGTTCTTTCATACCAGCAATAAATCGATTCTAGCTTATATTCTCATAACTAAAGGGTTATAATAATTTTTTCTCATTTTTATTCTTCGACTTCACGTTTGATAACAAATAAATAATGAAAAACGGTCTATTATTTATTAGTTAGCAATGTAATGAAAGAAATAAAATACAAAACATGATGTGAATACAAGGTCTTAACCCATTCATGAACAGGGAAAACGATTGCTTTTTATTTGCATGCTTTGATTAATTCAGCTTCCTTTAATGTTATTGAGTTTATGATATCGTAGAATTTCTTGTTCCATTTACAGAATAAGTGTAGAATCTGTTCATTTTAACATAAAAAAAAAATAAAATTCTATGTGAATAACGTTTACGTGATCAATTTATTTTCCTGCCTGTTTAGCTTTTGGTAAATAGAATGCTTTTTGCCCTATTCATCACGTACCAGTTAAGAATAATAAAATTTACGTCATCAAGTTTAATCGATAGAGCTATTACGTTGGAAAATGAAAAACTATTACGAAAAATTGCTAAAATAGACTCTCTAATGATGCAACAAGTTACATTATTATGCAAATAATTATTATAATCATGATAAATCTTTTGTATCAAACTGTATTATTCTAATTAAAATATCAAATATTAATTGTAATTAGTGCATCAAAATATACTACCAAAGGAAAGGCGTATTATGGTCATTCGAAGAATTGATCTTTCATACCATCAATAAATCGATTCTATAGCTTATATTCTCATAACTAAAGGGTTGTAATCATTTTAACTTATTCTTATTCTTCGACTTCACGTTTGATAATAAATAAATAATAAAAAACAGTCTATTATTTATTACTTAGAAGGGTAATGAAAGAAATAAAATACAGGACGTGGCGTGAATTCAAGGTCATAACCCAATCATGTACAGAAGAAAAAAAAAACGATTGATTTTTCATTTGTATGCTGGACTAATTCAGGTTCCTTTCATGTTATTGAGTTTTATGATATCGAAGAATAAGTGTAATAAAGATGCTGTTCATTTTAACATAATAATTTTTTTTCTATGAATAAACGTACACGTAATCAATTTATTTTCTTGTCTCTTTAATTATTTGTATATGAAATTTTGAGCAAACGAAATACTTTTTTATGCAATGCTATCCAACTTAAGAATAACAAAACTTATTTTGCGCAAAAAAATAAGAATACTTAAGTGGTATTTTAAAAATTACGAACAATAACTTTTATACTATTAATATACAATTTACTGTAATTAATGTTTTATTTAAAATATTAAATGTTATTTGCACTTATTTTTTACTCAAACGCATTTTATATTATCTTTACTAGCAAACTAGTCTTTCGATAGAAGTTATTAATCGATTTTAAACTGCTATTCTCAAAACTAATATTTTATTTTTCTCATTTTTACTCACATCCGGTTATAAATCAAAGATACAAGCAAAAATTCTTTTCTGGTAACTTATAAGTCACGTTAAAAGTAGTTTCACTATTAGAGATATATTATTTCTGGGATTTTTTTTTCTAAATAACACATCATTCCATGTAGATTATGTATCGAATTGCGATAGTTCTATTATTTAAAAAAATAGTAAATTCTCATTTTTTTAATAAAGGAATAGAAACAGCCATTAAACCTGAAAAAATATTACTAATTGTAATTAAAATGAAAAAAGAAAAAAAGAACGAAAAAGATAAAAAAATAAAAATATTTTTGATAAGTGAGGATATTATGAAACAAAAATATTAATTTAAACTTAGGACATTTCCTAATGCTAAAAATATTTTTATTTTGAAATATTGCATTGTTGAAACAATTTTTGACAATGTATATTTTGTGTTAGGTTAAAAAAATGAATGTGAAAATATGTTATAATACTTTATATATTATAAAACATGACTCTTTTTAAATCATTGTCTTATGAAAAACTACCGACGGATTTTTTTTTTCGCATTATATCTCTGGATAGAGAATAGTTCGACGATCATTTGCATGCATATTACACCAGTATAAAAACCATTTATTATTATAATTTTGGGGTATTTTTCTTGTTATTTTTGACCAAAAGCTTATCATAGGACATATGTTTTCCATATTGGTGACGGCATATTTTACTATATTTTCTTTAAATAACTGGAACATTTAAATCAATTAAAAATTTAAACAATACAAAGACCTCGACAAACATATTAAAGGAAATTGCAGATTTTATTTAAAGTACGAAAAAGATAAATTTCTATTAAAATTTATTATAAAATGGAACTAGCTATTGGAATACGCTAGCAATATAACTATGATTTTAAAAAAGTATTAAAAGAAGAATCGATATCTGACTATTTATCTTTTTCTTGCCTACATTTAATTTCGAAATAACAAAAAAAATGTATCTGAAGCTTTAATTAAATAAAATCTAAATAAATGACACCTTTTCTTTACAGATAATTTAAAGTACGCCAGAGTTCATTACAGAACCGTTCAATGCATTTATTTTTAATTTTTTAAACCAGCAGTTCCAAAACTATGGGTCGCAAACGACTGTTTGGTCGCGGCGGCTATTTTAATGGGTCGCGGAAACAATTCAGGTTTGTCAGCAAAATACATTTTTTATGTCATATGGTAAAAAATATATAATAATTTCAAAAGCAAATAATATTTCAAGAGAAGTTCCCTAATTTGCTTATAAAGAAATGCACTTGCAGAATATCCAGAAATATCCAAGTGTGCTTTGAATTCTTTGATGCAGATCAACAAAACATAATCTTTCAAACATGCTTTTCATACTTGGCTGCTTTTGATAAACAAGTATTGCAGAACTGTGTGCTGAAAGGGAATTAACACGTTCGCTGCCGCTTACGTGAAGATGTGATGATAGTTAATGCAGCACTGTAGAAGTGGGTGTTTTTCCAGAAGCCGATTTACATTTTATAACAAAGAATCAGTGAAAGATTTTCCCGCGCCAGCGCGTGACTGGCTATTGGACATCATCCCACACCACGCTCTGGCGCGTGATTGGCCCCTTAACGTTGGTGCCTTATCACGAGCTGGCGCGTCTGCGGCAGCGAACGTGTTAAAGTTGAAATTAACAAGTTATAATTTTGGTATACATCGATAAAAAGCAGTGCCAGAAGACGCTCTAATTATAAAATTATGTTTTGATAGTAATTAAATGCATTTTTAATTATCTTTCTAGTTTATGTGTTGTGTTAATTATCATTCTCTTTATACACATTTGAATAAGAAATTGTTCTTTTCATTGATGGTGTATCCTGTAAAAATTTGCATTTTTCATAGAATATGATACATGATAGCTTACGAAATAAACATTTCCAACTAAGCGAAAAATTGCCGAGGCCAGGAATCGAACCCACATACTTGGCTTACAAGGCCAATACATTATCGTTTAAGCTAACTTGGTACGGCAACCGGTGAGCATTTTTCGCCCAGATAATCCTGTAGGTCATATTGTCTAGCCTGTCATTTGACAGCTCAACAGAATAGACCACAGATAAAGAACTCCATGGGTACGTAGATAAATTACATTTTTTAACACAATCAAACTGATTGGTAAAGTTATCAAACGAATTAAATATTTCAACCTGAGAGAAAAATTGCCCAGGCCACGAATCGAAAACAGATACTTGGCTTACAAAGCCTATGCTTAACCGTTTAAATGGTCACCGGTTGTCGTTTCCAGTTAGCTTAACCGGTAAAGCATTAGCCTTCTAAGCAAAGTATCTGTGTTCGATTCCCGGCCTGGGCAATTTTACGCTCAGTTGGATATATTTAATTCTTATCATAACTTTATCAATCAGTTTGATTGAGTTAAAAAATGTAATTTAGGTGATTGCTTATAGATTTCACATAGCAATTTCTATTCTAATATACACCACTATATTAAGTGGGTCGCGATTTTTTTTTTTTTTTTTTTTTTTTTTACTTAGTGTACACCCGTGTACACTCTAAAAAATTTTTGAAAATTACATTTTTTTTTTCTTGTAATACAATTATATTCTAAGAATTTTTTATGGAATGGCAACAATAAAAATGCAACAGGTAGATGCAACAGGCAACAGGTACAAACTTGCACTTTGAATTTAAAAAAACGTTTTTAAGTTCTAAGAATTTTTTAAGAAATTGGATTCTCAGAACTTCTTGAGCAACAGTAACGAAGATTACACATAAAATTTTAATAAAATTAATAAAATTTTAGTAGATTCTTTTGTAATGTTGTAGATGTCTCTAGTTTTGCTTATAAGTTTTGTAGAATGACGTCATTGTTTTGTATAGTGTAGATATAAAATTTTAGTAAGCATAAAAGATTTCGGAAAATATAGGTTACTAAAGGTGAAGATTTTGTTATTATTTTTTATTTATTTATTTATTTATTTTTACAGTGCAACAATAAAGTTTTGGAACCGCTGATTTAAACTATTAAATATTATCAAGGCGTATTCATAACATACCAACACACTATATTTTTAAAAAATGATATTAAAGATTTTTATTAATTTTTCTTAGTTCAAAGATTGCTGATTGTGAATGTTTCTAAAGTTTGCACCTATCTATAATTCATTAAAGAATTGAAACAGCTATATAAATTTCTAAGTAAAATACGAACATAAAGAAAAACTCATAGTAATTTTATTTAAATACAATAATAATAATAATAATAAAACGATTTAAAGGAACTTACAATTGTTCTTATAAAGGTTTATGAAATCACACATTATTTTAAGAATTCTATATGAAATAAATTTTTATGTTATTATATTTCATTTCATTTTAATATAAGTACTTACTCTACCACATTTTTTTCTGTTATGTAATTACTGGATATTTGATTAATGTTCCTTAAGAAAGTTTTCAATCAATTGGCTTACAAATTATTTTGTTCATAGCATCTCTCAGTCTGATGAGAATTTTGGACGGTGAATCACGTCATACAAGATGGTTGCATTTAATAATTAGCAAATATTTATAAATTTTGTTTTTATTTAATCAGTTTTATCCAGGACTCACTCAATGAAATAGTAAGCAATCAAGCTGCAAATCGATAAGGTTAGGTAGCTATTTTCGGATCAAAATGTATGTAATTATAATAATTTGTCGTAGTAGAATTTGCTTTTATTCGCTTATTTGGGAGCAAACGTTGCTAACAATAAATTTCTTTACGGCATATATATATATATATATATATATATATATATATATTTTACTTTTTAGCCAAACAGAAAAAAGGGGTTTTATTTGATTAACCCGTCGAACAAAAAATTATCATCAAACTATATCACATTAAAAGCATTTATGATCACCTATATAGGTGATCTTAAATGCTACATTACTTTAATGCTACAAAAAGTTTCTACAATCATTGTAATGTACATAATTTCAATGGTATAGTGACTTAAAAACAATTTTATGCTTTTTACGACAACGGCTTCATTTTCCCACTAAACGTTACTGCTATTGATGTACTAAGATAATTGGCCCTTAATAAAATGTGTCCAACAAATTAGAAAATATAGTACCTCAATGGCAGTCATATGATTTTGCGTAATAAGGAAATACATTACAAATAAAAATCGATGTTGACTTACAATACAGCAGATTTATCGAAGTATTTGATTTGAAGTTCGTTCGAAAAAATAATGTCAGTGCAGCTGGCGTAGCTTGCCACTTTGGGGGTAAAAGAATAAAGAAAATGGATAGATTATTTATTCGTTAGAAATTTTAGTCTGTGTAATGAAAATGCAATGAAATAAAGAGATTGACAAAAATTCAAGACTTACTCCATTGATGAATAGAAAAAAATATACATTATTTTTATTTGTTTATTTATATGCTGTTGCTCACTCTTCTTTCTTTTATGTTATTCAATTTCATGATTTCGAGGACTTTCTTTTAGGTAGATTTCGTATGTAATACTACCTATTGCGTTCGCTCCTATGTTGGAATTTATGAAAAAATTCTGCAGATCTATGCCGATCATGACCTCTAGACCCTAAAATTACCATAAGTAAAAAAGTTTATATACAAGGTCCGGCTATTAATTTCCAGGACTGACATAACTGCACGAGATTGAAAAGCCGGAAGATGGCGCTAATGATTGCATATTGAAGAGCATTTTCTTGCGCATGTGCAGTGCAATCGGCACCATTCCGGAGGAAGTGGTTTTCGTGGAAAGGCGCATTAAAATCCTGTTGTCAAAATGAAAATGGAGCAAAGAATTAACATTAAATTTTGCTTAAAACTGGGCAAGGCAGCTGCTGAACCAACAAAATGTTAAAATAAGTTTATGGCGAGGAAGCATTATCTCGCTCAAGAACTTTTGAATGGTTTAAACGCATTCGGGACGGGCGCGAAAGCTTCGAAGAGGATCCCCACACAGGTCGGCCATAATCCGTACGCACGCCGGAAGGAATTCAAAAAGTTTGCGATATGGTAAAATGTGATCGTTGATTGACTATTCGAGTACCCGCCAATGAATTGAACATGGACAAAGAGACGGTTCGGCGAATTCCGATGCAAATCCTAGCCAAACGCAAGATTTGTTCCAGATTCGGTCCTAACCTTTTAAGGCTTGTGAGGCGATTCTTAGCCAAGTATGGTGTCGTTGAGATGCCGCATCCACCATACTCTTCAGAACTAGCACACGCAGACTTTTTCCTGTTTCCTAAGCTGAAAAATTCGCTGAAGGGAGCAAGATCTCACTATGTTGAAGCCATCAAGAAAACTGTAACATCGCTATTAAAGAGCATTCCAAAACAGGACTTTAAAGCTTCTTTCCGAAAGTTGTACAGCCGAGCACAGACATGCATTAATGTTGACGGGGATTACTTCCATTCATATTAAATGGCTATATGTTTAACTTTTTTTTCTTCTGAGTTATTCCATGAGTCCCAGAAATTAATAGCCGGACCTTGTATATATATATACATATCTCACTTCCTTCTGGTCACGGTAACTTCTATAATTCTGCTACAATCTCTTCCAAAATGATACTTAAAATCAAGGGGTAAAACATCACGGCTAAGTTCGTTAATGGTCAAAATTGGACCAAAGGGGTGGAAATAGGGAGTTGTTTTTTTTTGAGAAGAGAAAAAACGCCATAACTTCTTAATTAAAATAGATATTTAATCGGTTCAAAGTTTATATTACTTCTAAAATATGAGCCAAAAGTTTATGCGTGACATATTTTTGATAAAGTTAAAAATAGACTCAAGGAGCGAAAGAAACAGGATTTTGGGGAGAAAAAAATTCATAACTGCGTCAATTCTCAAGTTATTAAATCTAACTAAATTCTTTATAAATTATCTCAAAATTATTGAAACTTTTGTATTTACAAGTTTTTTCATAGGACTTTTTCTTACCGATGAAAAAGATTAAAATCTAAAACACAAAGTGGAGTGAAAAGAGACAAAAATCCATAGTTTCGTCAGTTCTTAAACTATCAAACCAAATTACATTTTTTTTACTTCTTCTCAATAGTATTTACAACTTTTATAGTAACAAGTTTTTCAAAGCACCAATTCTTATAGCAAAAATAAATTAAACAAAGATAGGAGTTGGAAAAAAACCCTCAAATCAAAACTGATTATATTCTGACTCATTTTTAAATTCATTTTTGATTTTAAACGCATCCAAATGGCATACCATCTTATTTAGGAACTGTATAATGTGATACATTGGTCAGTGTTTTGATAAAGACGAATATATTTCAAAAAAGGCTGCTAAAAAGGGAATTTTGAAGAGAATTTTCCGAAGTGATCGTGATTGACAATTTGACGAAGTATTCAAATAAATAACTGCGTTTTTCCTGACTCATTTTTAAATCCATTTTTTCTTTCCAACGCATTCTACTTACAGGCTCTTTTATTCAGGGAACTGTATAATATGACGTATTAGCCAGTTTTTGTTTATAAAGTCAGAATGTATTTCAAAAAAGGCTGCCGAAATGGGTAATTTGAAGAGAACTACCCGAAGCGATTGTGATTGAAAATTTAAGGTATTCAAATAACAAATTGCGTTTTTTCTGACTCATTTTTAAATTCAGTTTTGCTCTCAAAAACTCCAATTAACAGGTTCTCTTAAAGTGCTCACTTCTCACAAAATTTCCGGGCTCGATCATGATTAAAGAATTGAGGATATATTCAAATAAGGAATTGTTTATTTATGACTCATTTTTAAATTCTATTTTGCTCTCAAACACATTCAGGTAACATTTTTTTGTTATTTAGGAACTATATAATGTACCGTATTGGTCAATTTTTTTATTAAAGTTAGAATATATTTCAAAATATGTTGTCAAAATGGGCATTTGAGCCGAATTTCGCTTAAGATGATGATTTTGATAAAAGCTATTTATTTACCATAACAGTTCTTAAAGAAAAATGAATTTTTTTTTTCAAAAGTGGCCAAATAAGGTTGTTAAACTGGGTTTATCTCTAATCATATTTTATTTTTTGTTGTTGAAATGAGCACTCTTCGAAATCTACCTTCTCCAATAGGCCAAGCCGACAGGAAAATTTTTAATTAAAAAAGAGTAACAAAAAAGCTATTTATTTAACATAACAAAAAATGTTTTGTGTTATTACAATACTGTAGTACACACTATCAATTTTTTTATCTGTCGTGTTAGTTACTGGTAAATGAAATGTTTTGGACATTGTTTATTATACATAGTTAAAAATAAGAAATTTTACAATACTATATTTAAGTTTACTTTCTGCTTAAAATTACGAATATTTAAGTTGTGCATAAAATTAAAAATCCCTGAATGTTATTCTATACATTTAAAATTTATTATAATACATGATTTTATCAAAATGTTAGCAATATAATACTTGTAGTAATTCTTTCTAATCAAAGGCTTTTTTTTTTTGCTTACGTTAAATATATATGTATTTTATAACTCAAAATTATTATCATTTATTCTCATTTTTGGTATCCGACTGTATACTTGATGTTAAAGATAGAAAGAAAAACAGATTACGTATTAGCTAGAAAAATTATTGTACGTATTGAAAGAAATAGAATAATGAAAATGTCAAGAATTCAAGAATTAACTTATATTTAAATGGAAAAACAGCAGATTTTTATATTTATATGCTGTGACTAATTAAGTTTCCTTTTATATTATTGAGTTGTGTGATAAAAAAACTGTTCATTTAACAACAACAACAAAAAATCTATGATAGTAATGTACACAAGATCGATTTCTTTCTTTGTCACTCTTGTTATTGGTAAATGAGATGTTTTGGAACATCATACGCAACTGAGGGTAATAAATTTTACAATATTTAAATTTACATTGTGCGTAAAAGGTATGAATATTTAAGTTATGCATTAAAAAATAAGAAAAACTAACTGTTATTTTATAAAGTTTATTATAATGCATGATTTTATTAAAATACCAGTAACATAATGCTTGTGTTTAGTGCTACATTTCAAAAGTATAATAAGTAGTGTTTTATTCGAAGAGTTTTCTTTTATACCCGTTTTTAATTGATTTTTAGCGTATATTCTCATAACTTCAAATTATTATCATTTGTCTACATTTCTAGTCTTTGATTATATATTTAATGAAAAGGAACAAATAAAAAACCGATTTTTATTAGCGAGAAAAGTTATTCTATGTAAGGAAAGAAAGACAATACGGAACGTGACAAGAATTCAACACATACCTCATTCATGAATGAAAAATTCAAAAGTATGCTATATAATGTTTTATTCGAAGAACTTTCTTTCATACCAGTTTTTTATTGATTTTTAGCCTATATTCTCATAACTTAAAATTATTATCATTTTGTCTAAATTTCTAGTCTTTGATTATATATTTAATGAAAAGGAACAAATAAAAAACCGATTTTTATTAGCGAGAAAAGTTATTCTACGTAATGTAAAAATAGCACACGGAACGTGACAAGAATTCAACACATACCTCATTCACGAATGAAAAATTCAAAAGTATGCTATATAAAGTTTTATTCGAAGAACTTTCTTTCATACCAGTTTTTTTATTGATTTTTAGCCTATATTCTCATAACTTAAAATTATTATCATTTTGTCTAAATTTCTAGTCTTTGATTATATATTTAATGAAAAGGAACAAATACAAAACCGATTTTTATTAGCGAGAAAAGTTATTCTACGTAATGAAAAAATAGCACACGGAACGTGACAAGAATTCAACACATACCTCATTCACGAATGAAAAATTCAAAAGTATGCTATATAATGTTTTATTCGAAGAACTCTCTTTCATACCAGTTTTTTTTTATTGATTTTTAGCCTATATTCTCATAACTTAAAATTATTATCATTTGTCTAAATTTCTAGTCTTTGATTACATATTTAATGAAAAGGAACAAATAAAAAACCGATTTTTATTAGCGAGAAAAGTTATTCTACGTAATGAAAAAATAGCACACGGAACGTGACAAGAATTCAACACATACCTCATTCACGAATGAAAAATTCAAAAGTATGCTATATAATGTTTTATTCGAAGAACTCTCTTTCATACCAGTTTTTTTTATTGATTTTTAGCCTATATTCTCATAACTTAAAATTATTATCATTTGTCTAAATTTCTAGTCTTTGATTACATATTTAATGAAAAGGAATAAATAAAAAACCGATTTTTATTAGCGAGAAAAGTTATTCTACGTAAGGAGAAAAAGACAACACGGAACGTGACAAGAATTCAACGCATACCTCATTCATGAATGGAAAAAATACTTTTATTTGTATGCTCTGACTAATTCGGCTTTCATTTATGTTATTGAGCCATGCGATATCGAAGAACTACTTGTTCTATTTCCACAAGAAGTGTAATAAAGAAACTGTTCATTTAGCGTAAGAAAAATGTTCTATGTGAGTAAATAACACATTATTGATTTATTTTCTTGTGGCTTTAGTTATTGGTATAATCAAAGGTTCCGTTTCTTATTCATTATGCACTGTTATGACTACTTAATTTTACAACAGAAAAATTTAGTTTAATTTGTTCTTTGAAAAAGCAAATATCAATCGTACATTAAAAATTTTGAATATTAAGTTTTATACTGCTAATATAAAAAGCTTATTGTAATGCCTTTTAATCAAATATAAAATAGTACTGCAATTAATTCTGCTGAATATCAGTTTTGTTAGGTCATGTTTTACTAAAACAATTATTCTTTCATTTCGGTTATTAGTCGATTTTTAAGTGATATTTGATATCTTAAAGTTACAATCATTTATGCTTATTTGGATTCTCCGATTGAACATTTGATCATAAATATATAAATAAATGATTAAACAAAAAACAATCTACTGTTAATTAGTTAGAAAAGATGCTCTATGTAATGAAAGAAATAAAATACAGGATGTGACGGAAATGTAAGACTTACACCATTCATAAATGAAAAAAAAAAACGATACTCTTTATTTTTATGCTGTGACTAATTTTGTTTCATTTCTTGATATTGAGTTATATGTTATCAAATAATTACTTGTTCTATTTCTACAAGAATTGTAATAAAAAACTTTTCATTTAACTCAAGAAAAATTTTCTAAACGAGTAAAGTCAATATAATCAATTTATTTTCCCGTGTTTTTAGAGATTTATATAAGCAAAAGATTTGTCTTATTCATCTCTCACCGTTCAGAATATTTAATTTTACGACAGAAAATTTTATTTTTATTTGTATTTTAAAATAAAAAATACCGGGTGATCCAGAAGTCCCGGGACTTTTGAAATGCTAATAATTAGAAAACCATAAACAATAGAAGTATGCGGTTTTCACAGAAATGCTGAGAAACTTGGGGGATTTGTTTTTTCGGTGAAAAAAACATATTATGTTAGTTGCACTTTTTGACAGCAGGTGGCGCTAAAATTGGTAGTATTGTTTTTATAGTATGATACCGCTCATTTAAAAGAACGAATTATTGTCCAAGGGTTACAAAGTTTAATCATGACGCTCATGGCTTATAAGTACCGCCGTGAGCCGATGCAAAACAGCGTGCACAGTATCCTCAGAGCAGGAAGAAATTCCAGAAGAAATTTCAGTTCATCGTGATATCACAAATTTACTGCTCTCACCATGAACTGGTGATTTCTACAGAGTTTTGGAATAGAAATCCTACCTAATTTACGATTGTAACAGACATTTGGGATCTCTTGTTTCTATTACGATCTTCCAATGAGCCTTTTTCTCAAACCTTGCTTACCATAGCATTTCACATTTGCAATGACCATCGATTCTTTTGCAGTTTTAACTTGACGTATTGTACGATATGAAAACAACGCGACATGCAAAGATGTGTCCAAACATAGTCTAGACAATGTCTAAACACTGCAGTTGCTCATAAATTTTGTATCAAATTTCCCTTACAATGCAATTTCATTTACCCTACAAAAAATGTTTGAACATAAACCACTCTTAAAACGAAATCTCATCAATATCATAGAAAAGAAGTTTCGCAATGAACTTATGTGCCTATATAATGCATGCTATAGGTACATTAAGTCTTATACAACAGCGCCACCTGTTGCTAAAAATGGTAACTATATACATTTAAAAAAATTCATTCTAAACAAAAATCCCACATGTTTCTGAGCATATATCTGAAAACAGAACCTTTGTATTATACATAGTTTCTTAATTATTAACTTTTCAAAACTCCCGAAACTTCAGGATCACCCGGTATTTAAGTAGTATATTAAAAATGACGAATATAAAATTTTACATTACTTAAAAAATAAATATCATAAATCACTAATGTATAAATTTACTCTCAAATTGCACTGTAAAAAAATCGTTAAATTTACGTCAAAAACTGCTGGTAACATTGCTGCCAGGAGTTTTTGCCTTAAATATTGCAGTAAAATTAGATGTATTTAAAAAAATACCTCTAATTTTCATGTGGTTTTCGTGAACTATAAAATCAAATGTTTTTCTCTTAGTCATCTCAGAATATATAATTTCACATTAGAAAATGTTAATTTAATTTGTTCTTTAAAATAACGAATATTTAAGTAGTGAAAATTTACGACTATAAAATATTCCATTACTTATATAAAATGCACTGTAAAATTACTTATTTTAATCATTTTATTAAAATATAAAATAGTACTTGCAATTAATCCTGGTGAAGATCAGTTTTTCTATGTCATGTTTTAATAGAAGAATTGTTCTTTCATGCCAGGTATTAATCTGCTTATAAATGATATTCTGATATCTTAAAGTTATAATCATTTATACTAATTTGAATTCTACGACTGCAAATTTGATCATAAATAAATAAATAAAAGAAAAAAATCTATTATTTATTAGATAGAAAAATTTCTCTATGTAATGAAATAAATTGTATACTGAAAGTCACGAGAATTTAAGACTTACACCATTCATAAATGAAGAAAAAACCACTGCTGTTTATTTGTAAATAATGTGACTAATTTAGTTTCAAATAATGATACTGAGCTATGTGATATCAAAGAATTACTTGTTCTATTTCCAAAAGAAGTGTAATAAAGAAACTTTTCATTTTAACAAAAGAAAAATTATTTATATGAGTAAAGTCAATATAATCAACTTATTTTCCTGTGTATTTAGTGAGTTATAAAATCAAATACTTTGCTCTATTGATCTCTCACCTTCAAAATACATAATTTTACTATAGAAAATTTTAGTTCAATTTGCGCTTTAAAATAAAAAATGTTTAACTGATATATAAAAAATGACACCAAATTTTACATTGCATATATAAAATTTAATGGCCGGTTACTAATTGATTTGTAAGTGATATTCTGATACATTAAATTTATAATCATTTTTGCTCATTTGGATTCCTCACCTAAACATTTGATGATAAATAATAAATAAATAAACAAAAGCAGTCTATTATTTATTAGTTAGAAAAGTTACTCTATGTAATGAAAGAAATAGGAACCAGAACGTGACAAGAATTTGTTTTCCTGTGTCTTTAATGTGTTATTTTCCTCTCTGTTTAGTGAGTTATAAAATGAAACACTGTGCTCTATTAACCTCTCACCGTTCAAAATATATAATTTGACAATAGAATATTTTAACTTAATTTGTGCTTCCAAATAACTAATATTTAAGTAATATATTTTTTTTAATTCACACCAAATTTTATATTACTTATGTGGAATTTAATAGCCTGTTACTAATTGCTTTTAAATGATATTCTGATACTTTAAATTTTCAGTTATTTGGGCCCTATTGATCTCTCACTACACAAAACATTTAAATTTACAATAGAAAATTTTAGTTTAATTTACCTTTTAAAATAACGAATATTTAAGTTGTATATGGACACACACACACACAAAAAATCAAGTTTTACTTTACTTATATTACTTTACTTATATTTACTTTACTTAAATTTATTGTAAAATTGATTAATTTAATTATTTTACTAAAACGTAAAATAGTATTTTTAAATAATCCTGCTGAAAAATAAGTCTAGTTATATTTAGTTTTAATAAAAGAACTGTTTTTTCATGCCACTAAATAATCGATTTTTAAATGATATTCTGATACCTTAAATTTATAATCATTTGTGATGAATTGAGTTCTCCGACTGTGCATTTAACGATAAATAAATAAATAAATAAACAGAAATTATTTATTATTTATTAGTTAGAGAAGTTACGGTACATAATGAAAGAATATAGAACGTGAAAATAATTTAGGCCCTAAAAAATCATAAATGGAAAAAAGGCTAATTTATTTTTGTACACTATGTGAATAATTCGATTTTATTTTATAATGTTGATTTTTTTCAACCAGAAGTATAATAAGAAAAATATTCTTTTAGTTCATGTGGGTTTGACATACCAATCTTATACGTACGTGTCTTTTGATCGAGTAATATTTTGTCTTGACAGCTACTTTTGTTACTATCTGCATGTAGTAATGGTAGTATATGTCAATGCATTTCTTATTATGGTTTTATTCTTGTTTTTCATTTTTTAGTAGTAATAATAATAAAATATTACCGAGTTTCGCTTGCACCATTGGCGATTCTTTCACTTGCAACATAAACTTCATTCTTTAAACCTAAATGTTGTTAAACTTTCTAAAAGATTCATATGTAATAAAAAGTAAAAAATATCAGAAAATTGTAACACCGGCCAAATACTTTTGTAATACAATATTTTCCAAAAGTTATCAATTTCTTTTCTTTAGCCTATTGCCACATGAATATGAATTTAATAGTACAAAAAATACTACTTTCTTTAATTTTTAGAGAATAATATATCCTTTAAACTTCAGGAAAACAATTTGGATAGTTACTTTTAATATTATTAAAAAAAGGTAATTTATCCCGCAAAATTGAAAAAAATGGACTTGAAAGGTTAACATGTGGAAAAATGTTCAGTGCGAGTAATGTACACATAATCACTTAATTTTCCTGTGGCATTAGCTATTTGTATAATCGAATTTTTTCTCCTATTTATCATGTACAGTTAAGAATACTTGATTTTATAAATGAAAATGTTTAATCTTTTAAGAGGTATATTAAAAGTTAAAAGTATTGAATTTTATATTACTCATATAAAATTTATTATACATTTTATTCAAATGCAAACCAGTACTTGTTATTAATCCGGTAGAAGATTATTTTGCTATAATATGTTTTACTAAAAGAATTGTTTTTTCATATCAGTTATTTATAGATTTTTAAATGATATTTTGATATCACAAAATTATAATCATTTATGCTTATTTGGAATCTCCTATTTCATTTTTGGTGATAAAAAATAAATAAACAAAACCAGTTTATAAATAAATACACCCAGCGCATTTCCCCATGCAAATAAATTTTTAAATCTTTACGTTCATATGTCTTCACTTTCACGATTTAAAATATCTAAGACTTTTTTATATTTGATATAGAGGCTTAAATTTTTTATGCATATTTTTTATTATATATGTGATAAATTTAAGCATGGAATGAGTCATCAGGTTATTACAATCTTAAGAAAAAAGAAAAGCATACGAAAATGTGTTACACTCCATTATTTTATACCGTATATATCAGTAAAAAATATATTAACTGTAATATTAGTTGTGCCTAAAAATCCATGAGCAGTCTCCTGTAATATGCAGTTGAAATTCTAAAAAGAAATAACTATTAAAAAATATTATTTTTTGATGTAGAAAGGATCATAAAAATTTTAATTTTAATAAAAATTAAAAAAATGTAAATTTTTAATTTTTTTTGTTTAAAAATTTTAATTATTATTATTATTATTATTATTATTATTATTATATTATTATTTGCAAAATGTATTTTTAGTTGACCATTAAAACGAAAAATTTCACCATTTAAAGCCTATTTTTATAGTAACAAGAAATTTTGAGAAGGTAAACAGATCACTTAAATAAATGTATAATAATTAATGTTAAAAAGACTGACTTTATGAATTATTCAATATTAAAATTGGACATGGTAGTTCAGTTACATCATTGTAAAGACTTAGAAAATATGCATAGTAATTCAACCATTTTTATTCTAAAATTATTTTTTTCATTAAAAATTTTATTATGCAAAGAAAAAATTAATTCAGATATTAAAAAAGCTGTTCTCCGTCTATTGTTTCAAGAATTTAAATAGGACAAAGGGTAAAAAAAAAAATCAGTACTAAACATTTACACATATGTGTTAAAATGGATAGAAAAAAATTAATAATTAAATGACTGTATGTAAAATATATAAATGGTGGAAATATCATGCATACATAAAACGATTTATTTTGAACGCCATTGTTGAAACAGTTTTTTTGAAATCGTTTATAAGAAAACCTTTCTTCTTTACGTTAAAAAAATTGGGGTAGCAGACTAAATGAAATACTATTACTTAACCATTTTACACCAGAGTATTTCAAAATGTGTAAATGATCAAACGTAGTTTAAAAAATATTGTCTTAATTTTTCACATAAGAGGTGCACTTGGCTTTGGATACCGAAAAAACAGGCAGTGAAAGGGAAATAGATTACAGAAGATATCCTCTGGTCGTGATAATACCATTTATTTTTTCGCAATTGGTTAAGCTTGTAAAATTATTATACCTCCAGAGATGCCTTGCCAAGTGAAGGTTTCGTCGTCTAATCAAGGTTCTAAATTAAGAGACCAACTTGAGTAGCCATTTGCAGTTCAAGAAACATGATCTAATTTTAAGTAAGAGGTGAAATAAAGTATGTTCAAACGAGAAGCAAGTACTGCAGAAATGATGGCATGCGAAGACAAGGAATCAGGTTTATTGCCTCTACGTGGCAATTAGGCGGTCACCTGTCCCGATACCGGGTATTTAAAACGTTAAATTGAGATAACTCGGCAGGTAGGGGCCTGGTGATCGGTTAGAAAGAAAGAAAATTGATACAATAGCCTATGGCACCTTTATAGGGATTGTCGAGTATGGTTTGAACAGGGTAGAGCTGATTAATACTTTAAACAAATCTTGTATGGAACACTCCATCAAAGTTCATTTTACTTTCATAAGAATTCAGAACTTTAGAAAATTATCTATACTTAGTCATTTTAAAAGTTTCTACAAGCTTCAAAGTTGTAAATGGAAATTGTACGAAAATTTGCTCATGATGCTATTCGTATGCTTTGTAGCTTATTCGGATTTGATATCTGTGAAAAATGAAAAAGAAATTTACCATCAAATTTGGATAATGTGGTGTAATAAAGAAATAATTAGAGGTCATGCAAATTGTTTAGTTAAAAGAAAAGAAAAATGAATGTAGAATTATTAGTACTTTATGCTAGATACATAATGTGTCTAGAGGGTAAATTTTAAGCTATATACCCTTTTCCATCTGGCGTTTATATTATAAATATCATTTTGGTTATTCCATACAAAATGAGCAAATTAGCTGTGACTGACCTGTCACAGATTTGAATGAAAATTGGCACATGAGTACAACATGTTTATTTATGAATACATGCAAAATAATAGATTTAAGAACACATCTTTTAAACATGTAAACTCATGTTCAAAGTTGATATAAAATCGAGTTCTTGTCTTCGTGCTTAAAATTTCAATCCACATTATTAGCGTTAGGAATGAAAAAACTATATGATAAATTATTTTTACATAAGAATGGATAATAAGGAAAAAAATAGCGTAATTTAGGATTTGAATTTGTATTCCTTACTGAGAAAAATATGTAGAAAAAAAATTAAGGAGAAAATTTAATATTTCTATTGCTCATAAAAAAAGAAAGACAGTGTATATAACTTCAAAATTATTTGGCTTTGTAGATAAAAGTATGTATTTTTAAAACAAAAAGTTTCATATATGCCTTTTTTATTCCTTCATGCGAAAAAAAAAAATAAATAAATAAAAAATTGACGGGAAAAAGCAATAATTCTATTGCTTTTTTGCACATGAAGGAAATCTTGTATATCTTTTCAAATTAATTGATATCATACATAAAAGTTTCTATTTTAAATGTTCAAACTCTACTTCTCGCCTTTTTCTACTTTTTTTTTCTTTTTTCTTCTTTGCTTCAGGATTATACTAAAAATTATTAGAATTGAAGAAATAATTATCTAGTTGTGTTAGAGTATTCTAGATGGCAGCACTATTTTTCTTTTGAAATCTTCCAATATTTAAAGAAAAGCGCTCAAATTCAAAAAGAAATTTTACGTGGAATGTAACAAAATTACCTTTTTGAACTTATTATTTTCAATGTTAGGAATCTAAAGGCACTATTGATTTTTTAGCATATTATGGACTTGTTAAATTTATATCTGTACAATATTGTTAATGTTTTTCCTTTAATTATTTTTTATACACACATAAAAGTGAAAATTATGATTAAGCAATTTTTTAAAAAGTTTCTACGTTTTATTGATGTTGAAGGAAATAAATGGTAACTTTCATACTTGGGTAAATCGATCTTTATGTGCAATGCTACGTCACGCATCGATTTGACACATGTTTTTTTAATTACTTTATTTTTTATAATGTTTCTAATTTTCTCGAAATTCACACATTTTCAATGTTTACAATTAATTTAAAATTAATCATGACATTAACGGATTATTATTATTAAAAAAATAAGAAAATATTTTTTCAGAGAATATAATATTATAAGCAAAATTTATTTCTGTCAGACATTTTTCAACATATAAAACTTCAAACTTGTAACTCGCGCAATTCTATATCACAAGTTTTTTTAAGTGTCCAAAAGTGCTAAAATAATTTGCTTTTTGTCAATATATTTTGCAGAGATCGCTATTTGAATGTGAATTGAATCTGTATATTAAATTTTATTAAAATCGGTTACCATGGGGCCGCGACTTTTTTTTAATTTTTGCTCACTTTACGTGGAATGCCCCTTTCATCAAAATTGCAAATGAATTTTACGCACAGAGCAGCAATAAAATGAGGACGGTCTGTTTATTTCTAATAATTGTGTCTTTTAAATATTATTTTACCTGATATATATTGATAATATAAAGTTGTAAAATAATGAATTAATTTTAGTTACATTATTTTCAGCACATTTCATTCTGGGAGCAATTCGAATGTTGATGATGGATGTTCCGAGTCCTACAACAGAAGGTGAATCGGTAGAGCTCATTTGTAGTTATAAACTGGACGGAGACAAATTATATTCGGTCAAGTGGTATAAAGATGATATAGAATTTTACAGATATGTTCCAAATGACTGGCCGCCAGGACAATTTCTGCCTATTCAAGGAGTACGTGTAGATGTAAGTAAAGTATTGGTATAGATTTAAAATATATATGTAACTTTTATAAAGTACATAATTAGCTAGAAATGAATTATCAAATTCGGAGATCATCCCCCTGACTGTCCAGCTAAAGGGTAATATTGTAATGTTGTTTTCTCTGTAATTTATTTAAAATATTAAAAAAAAAAAGATGTTTTTTCCAACCTGATACAAAATATTTTATTAGTATCGGTGTATAACCTTTGATAGCATCAATCCTAACTTAATTTTTCAGAACTGGTTTTTATTTGTGGTATTATACTTATTTAAATATTGCTTATGTTGCAGTGAAACCTGCAGCTTAGTGTGTGAAAAAATCAGCCGGCGGCAGTCAGGAGGTTAAGAACTTTCTGCTTCTCTGAATGTAAATAAATTGTAATGATACATTATTCGAATACTGTGCTTGTCATTTTTTATTTTAGTTTTTTCCTCACAAAAATCACAACGTAATTTTTAGCAATGAAAAAAATATGTATCAGTCATAATATTTCGGTTTTTTGAATGCACGCATTACACTAGTGAATATGAATTCGACATTTTTTTTTAAAAGGTCAGAAATATTAAGCACTCATTGTAAGGAAATTATGCTTTTATTAGATAGAATACTGTACATAATAATTTATAAGCTTATTGATTACTTATGTTAACGTTACATTAATAACTTTCGACCCATACTTTCATGTCAAGTTTTCATTTAGAGACAGGAAATATAATTTTTGAGTTATGCCTAATTTAATTTTCGCCTGATTGGAAATTGAATCACAAAATACCTCTAAATCGGATAACAAGTTTTTTCAAAATCGTTTCAAAAGTTGATTTATACATTTAGTTAATGCTATATGCAAATAAAATTTTGATATATTGACGCATGAGCAATGAAAAACTATTTAGTTAACTTGCTCATTTTTTATACAATTACTATCATTTTTTTTAAATTTTGGTTACTTGATATTATTTTTTTAGGAAAAACCAATATTTTATAGTAAGAACTCTTGAAATTATAAGGAAAAAACTTGGATAATTTTGTTTTTACAAAATCCTGAATTTCTCTATGAGTGTACATGCTATCCGCGTAAAAATGAACACAGTTTATTAATAAGCCACTTAATCATATTCTACAGTCTGAATTCTTCTGCTACATTAGTTTTGACAGTGTTATCCAAAAGATATTCGTTCTTTTTCAATTTGTTGACGTTCCCTTACGGAGTTTAATGAAAAAAAATATTCATGGTAATATATGACCTGTACTATTATGTTTACATACATTGAGATTTCGGCTAATTCCTCTTTTGTTTTTCAAGATAATCGACAAAATGTCTAAAATTATAAGTGGCTGGTCAACTTTGCTCCATATTGTGTATACAGGGTATTTCAAAAGTTCGGTGCAAAAGTAAAACGAGATTAAATATATTATACACTGCTCAAAACAATTAAAGGATATTTGAAGCTTTATATAAAATAAAGATATAAACGAAATTTTTTTACTGAAAATAAAAGAAGAGAATCACAAATCCAAATTTTTCTGGTTTCAAACTGTGGAATATGCAAATTTTGAGTTCGACGTCAAAAACGTCGCTTCAGCGGCAGTGAATGAAATTGACTTTCAACTGGATAAAAGAGAATGAAGACAAGGATGATCAGCATTCAGTGATTGCTTTGTTTCGACGAATAGGATGTCTCAGCGAAGTCATTTGACAGATTCAGATGCTTAGAGAATCGCTGGTAGGTTAGAAGGGGACCAAGCTCAAGCCGAAGTAGCGCAAGCCATTGGAGTGTCACAAAGTGTCATTTCCAGGATCTGGAACCGTTTTTTGGAGAGTGGATGTGCAGGCCGAAGACCAGGGCAAGACGGGCAACAACGCCCAATGAAGATCGGTATTTAGCGTTAACAGCTCGGAGACACCGAAACATGAACTCTACACTTCTCCAACAACACCTTCGTCCGGCTACAGGCACCACGATTTCAACTCAGACTGTCCGAAACTGGCTCCATGCTGTAGATCTGTATGCTCGCCGACCGATGGTGTGTGTTAGATTAACATCAAGGCATCGTCGCAATCGCAGGGAGTGGGCAACTGAGCATGTCAACTGGGGGAGAAATGAATGGAGCAATATTCTGTTTTCTGACGAGTCCCGTTTTTCTGTGCATCCGGATAATAGGCGTATTTTCATCTGGAGGGACCGTGGCAGTAGGAATAATCCTGCGTTCGTGCACGAAAGTGTCAGATTTGGGTATGGAGGAGTGTTGGTTTATGGTGGCATCTCCATTGACGGGCGCACTGACCTCTACATCATTCGAGATGGAGCTCTGACTGGTCGCTGATATAGGGATGAGATCCTCAGACCTATTGTAGTCTTTTACGCTGCAGCAATCGGAGATAACATTTTAATGGACGATAACTGCAGGCCATATCGTGCAAACCTGGTGGAGGATTTCCTTTTCGAGGAAGGAATCGTTCGAATGGAATGGCCAGCGTGTTCTCCAGACATGAATCCAATCGAGCACGTTTGGGACTCTCTAGGAAGACGAGTTTCTGGCCGCCAACAACCCCCACAAACTCTCCAAGAACTGGAAAGAGCTCTTCTGGAAAAGTGGGGCAGAATACCCCCAACTCGTCATTAATACCCTCATTGAGTCCATGCTTCAAAGGTGTTCAACGTTGCTGGCCGCCCGTGGAAACCATACCCCTACTGAAAATGATTTTCTTTGAAGAAAACACCTTTTCTTATTTTTTTTTCATATGCACAAATTGTGTTTTTTTCCTTTTGTACACAAATGCGCAATAAAATGCATTTTTTTCTGCCAAACATGTGTAATTTATTCTCATATAACCTATTATGTCTGTCGACCATGTATCAATCAGCTAAAAAGTTTCCCAGATACAAAATCCACCTAAAACTGCAATATCCTTTAATTGTTTTGAGCAGTGTATATATATATATATATACAGGGTGTTTCAAAAATATGCGGTATATTTGAAAAATCAATAAAAATTAAACTGGCAGCGATAGAAATACAACGTTTGATGCAATATGCTTGGGACAACAGTAAATTTTGAGGCAGATAAACTTTCGAAATTAGCTACGATTTACAACAACAAATGGCGCTGCAGGCGATTTTATATTAATGCTGCGCATGGTGGGTATGTGGAAAATATCGTATTTTAGATTTTTCAGACTGCAGCGCCATCTGTTGTTGAACATTTTAACAAATTTCCAAAGCTTGTCTGCCTGAAAATTTACTGTTGTCCCAAGCAGGTTGCAACAAACGGTGTATTTATATCACTGCCCGTTTAGTTTTTATTTATTTTTCATATTTTATTGATATATCGGTCATTTTTGAAACACCCTATATATGGGTGAAGCGGTTTGCAGATAAAGATTCAGCCTATTACGGCATTTTGTATGACACCGAGAAGAAAAATTGTTCAAAATCTCGACAATAGACTGCGTTATTGGAAATAATTCCATGAAATAATTCTATGTTGCTAACACGACTCAAGATTCGAATGCAAAACGTTACAATACTTGTTTTGTTTCGAAATCTTGAGTTCTATGAACAATATGGGATTATTCAATACAAATTATGAAAAATAACCCTCTATTATCGAGAATTTGAAAAAAATTATTAATAAATTCATAAAACATCCCGCATCAAGCTGAATATTTATTTGGAAACTGCATGCGTTTCGTTTTTTATTTGCGCTTTACTTTCGCAACAACATTTTCAAACACTCGATAGTCTTCATGTTGTATGGCTAATGTGTCTCTATATTATTCTTACACTGATAATTAGAAATTTTATTTGCTCTTAAAATTTAATTTAAACTTAATTACTTACTCATTTAGAAATAAATTTTAATTTAGTTATAAATTAAGCTCCCGCGTATTTTTTTTTTCATGGGAATAAAATTAAGACATATATATAAATTCTATTTCTCTCATTATTAAAAATTTTGTACAACATTTGTCTATGTTTCTACGCGCATGGGTAGTTATTCTATATAAAATCCAAATTTCATAGGTGTTAGGTAAAATTAAAACTTTCAAGGGCCTAAAAGTGACTGAGGGACCATATCCTACAAATACATGTAATAATCTTTTTTAACAAATATCACGTATGTCATTGTTCTAATGGAAGTAGCAACATGATAATCCAGTAATCAAAATACATTTCCTTACATATCAAAAGCCACGGAGTATTTAAATTACATTTATCGTTCTCAAACATATAACGATATATATTTAACTATTACATGCATACAAAATACTTAACCGTAATATCGTAATACAGCATCATTAATAAGGGACTTTAAAGCGAATAATTTTTTTATGTGTCTTTTAAAGGAAGATTTCAGACTACTGTTACATTTGCGTTTTGCCTACTCATCATAATACAGTCGGCTCTCGTTAATTCGAATTTGGATAATTCTAATCTTTGCTTAATTCGAACTAAACATTCAGTCTCGAAATATTCAATGGCAGAATAACGTTAACAATTTTCATTAAATCGAACTCATTCTCTCTTGACATAGTTTAATTCGAACTAACGATAGTTACGACTTTTCACTTTCATTTTTTTCTTACTGATTCCAGATCATTTGAATAACTCTCGTTCTTTGATTTTTGTGAAAATTGTTCCGAACGAGAATACATATAATATAATGCATTTTATATCTACTTTCTTAGAGTCCGTCCCGTATGTCCATCAATGACGCTTTAAAGTTTTCTTCACTGTGCTTGTTTCTAATCTTTTAGTTAGTTTATGTATTTATGCATTCTAATTTAATATTAAGTCATACTCTAATGATAACAGATGAAATAAACTAAAAAAAAACCACTATAACATTAATTCTTTTGTAATAGTATCATATTAAGCATGTTTTCATTTATTTTCCATAATTCGAACTTCGGATAATTCGAATATTTCTTGTAGTCCCGACGAGTTCGAATTAACGAGAGTTGACTGTATTCCAATATCAAAACATGAAATATTATACTACATCGTCAAATATTTTGAAACATTGTAACAATAATTATTACAGAAAGTGTTCCACAATGTTTGATATTTTACTTTAAAATTATACAGATTTTACACTTTTTAAACACTTTTTAAAAACTTTTTGAATTATTTATTTTTCTTTTATTATAAAGTAGCAAATTGTTTTAGACGTTTGCAATATAATCGTTTTACGAAGAAAAAATTCTGATTCTCATTCACCGACATAGGAAACTGTTAGTTATTAAGATAATCATTCTTGGAGTTATAAGGATTTTTCTTTTTCTACTTGATTATTACGTCGACCGAAAATCTAACGCCAAATAATGAGATTAAATGCCAATAATGGCTTATCATAAGTGTCACATTTACTTGTTATTAATCACGTTACGTTGGTTTGAATTTCATCAAGTGATTGTTATTTTGTATTTTTATTAATTTTTTACTAATTTACTGCTTCTTTCATTACTTAAAATAAAAATTATGCTATTTTTTGCATAATTTGTGAGTATTTTGGAAATTTATACATTTTTTTTAAATTGGTCGAGATGATAATCAAGTAGTATTTACAGTCCCGTAATAAAGCCACGTTATGTATAAAATATATTTAAATATACGTTTAAATTTTGTTTTGGAATTAGAATGCATTTTACTTATGTTTTATTTTTTATATTTTATACTATGCATATTCATGATGGATGTGTATTACGGTGCCTTCCCCCCAGTGACCAGTTTTCGTAAACGTTAACAGATACGCGAATTTTGAATATAAAAAAAGTATCTGTATTTATCGACATTAAAATATTGTTATTTATACAAATTGAATATTTTCTATCTCAGCGAAAAATTGCCCAATTCCGAATACAAATCGGAATTCTTGTCCTATAAAGCCAATGCTTTAACATTTAAGCTAACTGGACGACAATCGGCATGCATTTTTCGCTAACCTTATTTTTCCTAACATCTCGTCTGTCCTTTAGACAGCTGGGCAGAATAAACCGCAGGTAAAGAAACTCCATAAAAACGACGGGGACGTATATTAAACAGAAACAAACTGATTGTCAAATTTATCATAGGAATTGAATATTTTCCAGCAGTTTGAAAATATTAAATTCGTGTGATAAATTTGCAAATCAGTTTGTTTGTGTTAATATAATATTATGCCGTTATTTAGTCATTTTTTAAGAAGATCAAACATACAATTTTATTTTTTTTTTTATTCTAGTTATCGAAATCTGGAAGTCAGACTGTATATTTAAAAGAAGTAGATCTAAATAGTGCTGGCACGTATCGATGTGAAGTTTCTGCTGAAGCTCCAGAATTCCAGACCGTAGAAGCCGAAAAAGAAATGAAAGTTTTTGGTACGTATACCCTAAAACTTGTTTTAGTCAGGTATTTTGTAAATCATTTAATTTCGTTTTATTAGGTACGTTAGTAATTTTATAAATAACTTCCCACCTTTAGCCGTCTTTCAGTCCGTCCGTCTGTCCGCATATAAACGAGCAAAAACTACCGAATCGAATCGTTTGAAATTTAAAATTTATAACTGATCCATAATTTTGTAGAGCCATTTCAATTTTTGTGAAAATTGGGTGTATAGTTTAATAACAGGAACAATTAAAAGTATTCTGTTACATTGCAGCCAATGGGGAAAAATAGTTTCAGATACATTTTAATGATGTTACACTATTTCGAGCATTAAAAACTGATATGTATCTACGAAGTATATACTAAAATATACATTCTGTACAACCTATGATGCGAAGAATATTTGTTAATAATTTACAGGGACAAACAAAAGCAATCCACTGCATAATGGTATAGGAGGACACAGTATTTACGGTACGTGTTAATTACATTAAATTATTTCACATACAATAAAATTGATATATGTTTGTTTGGTTTGCTGTAAGTTACTTCCTGTATAATAGAAAGCATGTAGTATTTATAGAATCACAAAAGATTCGCAAACAATACTGCTTCAGAAGTACTATATACTATTAGACCAAGATCTGAATACTTTTAAACATTACTATGATACGAACGCACGTCATTTGCTATGCTTGAAATGCAGTTTCCGACTTGTTCAAATAACATTGGTTTTCTACAAATAGAACGCGTCGCGTGAGTCGTATCATTTTCCCCAAACCCTTTAACATTAATAAAATCTCGAGGTCATGCAAAATACATTTTTCTATAGCAACAGACAAATAATGACACTAATTGGTTAATTCAGTTGTACATATATACATACATATTAAGGCACAAACACACATAATCTTGAAAAATAACAAATGATGATGTAGCATTCAATTATAAATGCGTGTCATTTGTTAAAGGACGATAGAAAAATAAAATATTGTTAGCTGAAAACATAAATGTCCAATGCAAAGAAATTGAAAATTAAAATGGCGTTAATTAAATCTCTTAACCCTTTATCTACCAATGGTATTTATAAGTACCATAAATATTACTTATTATAAAATCCTTTTAATACATCGATTAGTTGTAATACTCTTTAGAATGAGTTACAGATACATTACTTTATTTTGTTCCAAAAGCATTATTAGTTATACAAAACAAAAAATATTTTTAAAAAGGATGATTTCTTTTTGCTTTTGTATCTTTTTAAGCTTTCTTGGCACCGAGGCAGGGGGATGGGGATTTTTTAATTCGGAAATATTTATATATTTATATTGTAAGAACATCATATTTGTAAATTCTATAATTCTACAAAATACCAAGAAAACAATTTAAAATAAAAGATTTGAGTGGGGTTTTAAATACTGCACAAAATCCCTGTAAATTCAAATTTAATTAATCCTTCTAATATCCTTCAAAAATTTATTAAATGATTATGTAAAGCATTTTAGATTCACTTTAGAATGTAAAGTTTTCAAGAATTCATAATGAGGTAGATAAAAAATTAATTTGGAGAATGGCCAGCATGTATGGTAATAGATGCGAACATCTCTTAATTATTTCGGTCTTATGTAGGACGAACATTTCTTAAACCAGAAAATACATACCAGAAAATATGTCTTCTTTCTATACATTTTAGATGTCATCTTGAATTTTTTAAGCTATTGCGTAGCTTTTATCGCGGGCCTTGAGCGCGGCGACCGAATCCAAAATTTCCGTAACGAGGAAAATCCTAACACATCCGTAACGAAAAAAACCTAACACTCGGCTAAAGCTCGGCAGACTTCGGCATGGTATCCTTCGGTAGACTTCGGCAGACATTGACGCGGTATTTTTCAGATATTTAGAGGCTATCAAGTCTCAAACTTATATTTCTCACTTCAGTTACTATAAATCTATAGTTTCAATAATAAAAATCCCTGATAGAATGTGTATAGAAAAGAATCGTCTAAAGATAAAACAAGGTAGGGTAATGTAGCTTTTCGTGATTGGAGACCCGCCCAATGGTGAGGATCGAAAAATTTAAAATGATTATAACTCGCGATCTAATTTTCGTAGCGCGGCCAAATTTTGCTTGATAATTTATTATGAGACAGTGTTACTTTTGGTGACAGGTGACCCCCCACGATGAGGGTCGAAAAACTTAAAAATGCTTATAACTCGCGATCTAATTTTCGTAGCGCGGCCAAATTTTGTGTAGTGATTTATTATGAAACAGTGATAATTTTTGGTGACAGGAGACCCCCCCCCCCCACGGTGAGGGTCGAAAAAGTTAAAATGCTTATAACTAGCGGTTTAATTTTCGTAGCGCGGCCAAATTTTGTTTGATGATTTATCATGAGACAGTGTTGATTTTTGGTGACAGAAGACCCCCCCCCCCCACCGGTGAGGGAAGAAAAATTTAAAATGCTTATAACTCGTGATCTACTTTTCGTATCGCGGCCAAATTTTGTTTGGTAATATATTATGAGAATGTTAATTTTTGGTGATAGGAGACCCCCCACGATGAGGGTCGAAAAATTTAAAATGCTTATAACTCGCGATCTAATTTTCGTAGTGCAGCCAAATTTTGTTTGGTAATTTATTATGAGAATGTTAATTTTTGGTGATAGGAGACCCCCCACGATGAGGGTCGAAAAATTTAAAATGCTTATAACTCGCGATCTAATTTTCGTAGTGCAGCCAAATTTTGTTTGGTAATTTATTATGAGACAGTGTTACTTTTGGTGACAGGCGATCCCCCATGGTGAGGGTCGAAAAATTTAAAATGCTTATAACTCGCGATCTAATTTTCGTAGTGCGGCCAAATTTTGTTTGGTAATTTATTATGAGAGAGTGTTACTTTTGGTGACAGGAGTTCCCCCCCCCCCATGGTGAGGGTCGAAAAATTTAAAATGATTATAACTCGCGATCTAATTTTCGTAGCGCGGCACAAATTTTGTTTCGTAATTTATTATGAGGCAGTGTTACTTTTGGTGACAGGAGATCCCCCATGGTGAGGGTCGAAAAATTTAAAATACTTATAACTCGCGATCTAATTTTCGTAGCGTGGCCAAATTTTGTTTGGTAATTTATTATGAGACAGTGTTAATTTTTGGTGACAGCAGACCCCCCCCCATGGTGAGGGTCGAAAATTTTAAAATGCTTATAACTCGCGATCTAATTTTCGTAGCACGGCCAAATTTTGTTTGGTAATTTATTATGAGACAGTGTCACTTTTGGTGACAGGTGACCGCCACGTTCAGGGACGAAAAATTTAAAATGCTTATAACTCGCGATCTAATTTTCGTAGCGCGGCCAAATTTTGTTTGGTGATTTATGATGAAACAGTGTTAATTTTCGGTGACAGGAGACCCCCCCCCACGGTGAGGGTCGAAAAAGTTAAAATGCTTATAACTCGCGATCTAATTTTCGTAGCGTGGCAAAATTTTGTTTGGTGATTTATTATGAAACGGTGTTAATTTTCGGTGACAGGAGACCCCCCCCTCACGGTAAGGGGCGAAAAATTTAAAATGCTTATAAGTCGCCATCTAATTTTCTTATCGCGGCCAAATTTTGTTTGGTAATTTATTATGAGAGAGTATTAATTTTTGGTGACACGAGACCCCCACGGTGAGGTTCGGAAATATTCAAATGCTTATAACTCGCGATTTAATTTTCGTAGCGCGGCCAAATTTTGTTTGGTAATTTATTATGAGACAGTGTCACTTTTGGTGACAAGAGACCCCCCCCCTCCTCGCTGAGGGTCGATAAAGTTAAAATGCTTATAACTCGCGATCTAATTTTCGTAGCGTGGCCAAATTTTGTTTGGTAATTTATTATCAGACAGTGTTAATTTATGGTGACATGAGACCCCCCCCCCACAGTGTGGGTCGAAAAATTTAAAATGCTTATAAGTCGCCATCTATTTTTCGTATCGCGGCCAAATTTTGTTTGGTAATTTATTATGAGAGAGTGTTAATTTTTGGTGACACGAGACCCCCACGGTGAGGTTCGGAAATTTTAAAATTCTTATAACTCGCGATCTAATTTTCGTAGCGCGGCCAAATTTTGTTTGGTAATTTATTAAGGTATTGCGTAGCTTTTATCGCGGGCTTTGAGAGTGGCGAAAGAATCTAGAAATTCCGTAACGAGAAAAAAAAAAAAAAAAAAAAACCTAACACTCCGGCTAACGTCGCTTCAGTTTGGCAGACTTCGCCACGGTATCCTTCGGTAGACTTCGGCAGACATTGACGTGGTATTTTTCAGATATTTTGAGAATATCAAGTCTCAAACTTATGTTTTTTATTTCAGCTACCATGAATGTATAGTTTCAATGATAAAAATTCCTGATTAACCTACATGTATTGTAAGATGATAAAAATATTTTAAACGATATTAACTTCTCATTTATTCAATAAAAGAAAAATGTTTGTTTGTTATCGGTCATCACGCTCAAAAAGTGTAACTTGAATTAATATCAAAGACAAAAAAAAAAAAAAAAAAAAAAAAAAAAAAAAAAAAAAAAAAAAAAAAAAACTGCATAAATATAAAATTATAATTGCATAAGTTTATAAAAAATGCTATGCAATAGCTTTGCCGCGGCAGTCCCCGAGTGCCACATGTATTTTTCTTTTTATGATTCGTCTTGGATCTGACCCCGGAATAATTAAGATATATTATCATTTATGTTTCGTAGACATGATTAAAATAAAATATTCATCATTGTAGCTATGAAGAGTGGTTGCTTTGTATTACCGCTTCTGAAGATACATTTTTGTGACTTGGTGACTCTCTTCGCTAATATTACGAATGTTTTTCAATACAAAAATATGAAAATAAGAAGTACTTTCGCGGAATGCTTTAAAATCTTTCTTTATTTGACTATTTTGTCTGAGCTTATTTAAATTTTAAATCGACTTTTTCAGCATTTCCAGATATAACTATAATTATTTTAAGTTGTAATCAATATTTAAAACAGCGAATATAATAATATTTCCTTTAAATTATATATTTATTTATTTATTTAGACGTAACTTTTATAAGCAAAATATTAATAATAATAATAATAAATAAATAAATAAATAAAAATCTATGAAATTAGAAACAAATGATGGCTTGTTTAAAGAAGAAAATTATTGAAAATTGTGTCATCAAAATAGTTTTTACACGTAAATATCAACAAGAAGAAATTAAATAAAGAATACTGCTCAGTTAAACTGATGGTATTGAGCTCACAGGCTACAAATACTAATTGTACATTAAAGCCTTATATTTTCAAGTGTTAATTCCGTTCGAAAAAAAAAATTAAGAAGGGAAAACAGCTCTCCCCTTTCCTCTTTTTTTATACTTAATCATTGAACCTCCTATACTATCAAAGACATGCTTTATCTTATAAAAAATCTATATCCAAAATTCAGAGCAAATGAGATAATTCTTAATAAAAACCCATTTAGCATTTATATAATTTAAAAGGAGTTATCCCCCTCTTTTATACTTAACCATTAAATTCCCAAAACTATTCAGAGATTTGAACGAAATCTAAAAATTCTGCTTGAAAAACCCATTTATATAAATTAAGGGGGGCATTAAAACCCCTGTTCCCCCTATTTATACTTATTCAATGAACACCTAATAACAGTCACGGAATCGCCTCATCAGAATGATCCTAATCTAAATTTTGAACGAAAACTTAATTCTGCATGAAAATCCCATTTATATCAACTAAGGGGAGTTGCATGAGCCCCCTGTTCCCCTTCTTATACATATCGAATGAACTCCAAAAACTAATCAGGGAAGCGCCTTGTCAGGATATACATACATACAAAATTTCTAGTGAATCGGATATTTTTATCAGCAGTTATCGCGTTACGCACGAACGAACATACAGAACGGACGGACACATAAGCTCTCAGGCTATGATAGCCTGTGAGCTAAAAAGTAATGAAGCATTTAATAAGTTTTTAAAATTATGGTATCAAACATAAATTATTTTCTCATACTTTTAAAAAATATTTTTGGAAAGCAAAGACTCTCTTGTCTCAGTTTATTGTGTAATAGCTAATTTTCAATTTACTTAACTAATATTAACTTACATAATCAAACACTAAAGCCTCAATTCGCAGTAGCTTATTCGGGCATTGAAATCTTTCAGTAAAAGGGAAAGAAATGGAAATCTATTTACAGTTAGATCGCCACTTAGTTATTATTATTATTTTTAATTACAATTCAATCTTCTGTAATCTTATATAGCCAATCAAAATAACGGAATTTTAGATCTTACATAGGGATTGGCATGCATTATTAAAAAATTCTGTAAAATCTCAGGAAAACAAACGAGAGGCTTTTAAAATTTACTCTAGTTCTCAGTTAAATGCATTCAATGGAGTTTCTCTATCATGATTTTACCAAAATTTCCCTTACATTATATCTAATTCCCTGTAATGATTACGTCTTTATTTAAAGATATTTTTTATATTTGTACAGTCAAACAATTATCTTATAATTCCAAATACTCACTTATAAAATAGTTTTGCATGTTTTTAAAGTTATTATTATTATTATTATTTTGTAAGTTAGAAGAATTTAGGAAAAGAAAAACGATCTCCTTGCCGTTAATGGGGACAGCGTTAAATTCAGACACCGGGAGGGACTTCTGTGGCTCCGGTAGGAAAAATTATACTTTTTCACTATTGAAAAAAGAAAATCTCAAAATTTCCGTTCGAGGGAGGGGGTATTTGATAGCTCCGAGGGGAATGTCTACTCGAGGGACATCTCCTGAATCCAACACTGAATGGGATTTTTTATCGATTTTTCCCCGCTGAATCTCAAAAGACATAATTTGAATAAATTAACAAAAACTCCTTTAGCTCACTTAGTTCTCCCACTGTCAAGGAACCACGGATTCAAACTCCAGGGTCACTAGAAAAAAATTCTGTAAAAAGACAAATGATGTAGCAGTACAAAATTACGTGAAAATTTTAAATTCTTTCAGCCTCACAGTTTGAGTGATTTATTGATTTTGAAAACTAAATTAAGCTATTATAAATGAAAATAAATTTACAGATTTTTTGTGTAATTTTATAACTTACAGGGTGTATTGTAAATTTACCGGATAATTTCTCTTTTATATGATAGAATCTCTGTTTTCCTAATCTCTGTAATTTTACAAATGTCTTGAGATAGTTGATTACACATAGATTTTCTGTAATTACACAATTTTTTTTAACAGTGTGCGTAGCTGTTAATGGCAAAGTCCCTTTGTATAATTTAACCCTTTCGGATCTTGTGTACTATTAATAGTACATGTCATTTCATCGATGTTAACTTGTCTTAATAATTACTCAGTTACTTTCTACATCTAGAAATGATAGCATATGGCTATGTCTATCTTATTATGATTTCATTTAAGTCTTGCCATTCAGTAATAATAACAGTAATGAAAGATTATTAAATTCTCTTTGTACACTTGGCGATTCCTTTTTTATACATATATTTCACTCTTTAAATTTAAAATATGAGTTTTTTTAACCAATCATGTGGGATAAAATGCAGAAACATTAGAAACTGTCTCCTCAAATACCCTCTCATATCCTATTGTAATGCGATATTTTCCAAACGTCTTAAAAAACTCTTCCTTAGCCTATTATCACATAAATATAAATTGAATAATACACAAAATAAGCACTTTCATTAGACTTTAGACTATGAGATAATCTTCAAACTTCAATAAGTTTATTTGGATAGCTACGATTAACATTATTAAGATATAAATGTAATTTTGTTCTCAAATCGGAAAAAAAAATTCGGACCCGAAAGGGTTAAGGAATCAAATTAAATTCATCAATATATATTATTAAAAACTATATCAACGGTAAACAAATTTTTCGCAAAGTACTGTCTTCAGATAATATTAACTATATTTACGAAAATTGATATATTTTTTTTTCGTTTTATGTTTAAAAGGTTTTATTTTTTCAAAACACGTTTAACCAAGCCCTATCTGAATTTTTATTTTGTAGCAAAAGAAACCTTTGAGCAATTATTGAAAAAATGTTAAGTTATACCCGTTTAAATGTATATTAAGGAGGCCGAAGACTTCAACACTTCAAAATATCCTTGTTAGGGTAGGCAGGATATTGAAAATTTATGAACCATCGGATTATAGATAACCTAGAAAATTTCATTTTAGAAATTTTTAATATCTGCAACATTCGAAAAAAGTAACATAAAAAATATGTATATTTTGCATTAGGGACATGGTCTAACGTTTCTTCACAGGTAATGCTGTAATAGCACGTAAACAATCTCTATGTAAAAAAATAAATATATATACATATATATATATATTACTTAACCTTTTCCGGCGCAGTGTTGCCGGGTCGGCAACACCTAAAGATCCTCCTGCTTAGAGACACAGAAACTCCGCAAATATTTCAAAAACTACTCTAATAACTACTTTAAATCTTTCTTATGAGTTCTAAATGGCAGTACCACAGAGATCAACCACAAATATTCTTGTTTTAAATAATAGTTAAAATATTTTACTCTAATGCGCGCTTCACAGCAATGCTCTTCTCACTGCGCATATCAATGCTGTATTTGCACGGTTTTACCACTTCGGCAACAGCAGTATAATTAAAATGGTTTGTGCAATCTTTACAAAATTATACCTGTATACTCTTCTAGGCCTAAATAGATTGCCTAATTTTTTTTCTTTAAATTCCAACTTTAGAAAGTAGTGCGCCGGAAAAGGTTAAGAAAGGTGTTGGACGATATATTAAAATTTGTTTATATGTTTCGTTTCCAAGATATGAACCATCATCATAGTAAAAATTCATGTAACAGATACAGATTTGAATTAAAATCAAAAAATCTGTAAGGTTACTAACATTTTTTTTTAGGAAACTGGGATTCCTAGAATATATTATGCAATTTTAAACCATGTTACAGATAAAAATTTAGTAAGATAATTATTAATTTAATAGATTTATTTGTAATGTTACGGATTTCTGTAACTTTATAAAAATAAGTTCGTAGATTTACATATTTTCTTGTAAAGTATACAAATAAAATTTAAATAAATTTGCAAATTTCATTAAATTTACATTTGTAAAATTACAGGTTTTTTTTTTTTCAGTGCGGACAAAGTAAATGATATGTGATAATGAGATGTACACAAAACACAACATTCTGTGTACTATGACAGATTAACTTAAAAGTAGTCTTTGATCTAAAATTATTTTCCAATGTGGCTCCTCCTATTAAACCTTTTCTCGAGGAAATTATTCATTAACTCTAACCTTAACTTATGAATATTAAAATATATTGTAATATTGCAAACAAAAATTATGAAACGATTAATATCTATCGGTTGATGTCAATCGAAATCCGACAAATCATGTCAATCGAAATCGAACTGTTGATGTTGGCATGCTAAAAAGATCTTGATTTAATTTGAATAGCGTCTTGATATTCTTCGTACAATAAAAAGATTTCGTTTTGAAATCTACAATGCGTTATAATTATTTTTTGATTTATTCTATACTATTATTATTGAGTTACTATATCTATTTATTGGAGCTAGTTTTAGTGTAAGCAAGTTTTTTATTTTTTTAAATTGAATAGATAAATGTGGAACACCCTGTATATTCTGTTTTCAGTTCTACCGACAGATGGACCCAAAATTACAGGCGGACAATCTAAATATAAGATTGGAGACACCGTGACAGTTAATTGCACGTCGTCAAAGTCTAAGCCGGCTGCAACTTTAAGATGGTACATAAATGACGAACAGGTACATGGAATTTTAATGAATTTTTTATTGTTCATTACTGAGACGATTTTTTTAATAAATTGTTTTTGCTCTCAATAATTTCTATATATTGTGATAAAAAATCAATATCACCAAAAAAGTTAATTTAAGGTAAAAAAAAAAAAAAAAAAAATCCACAAAAAACGGTATTTGAAAGTACTTTTGAAAATAAGGCACACAGACACAACAAAAAAGAAATACTGCCTTTATCCAGAATGAATAACTTGGTTGTATTTGTGACTGCTACTTATGAACAAGAGGAATATGGACCTTAAGGAATGTGGTGCCTCCATGGGAAACTTTCTAAGGGAACTTAACTATTATTTACGCAAGGAAATCCAAGATTTGAAGAAAATCACAAAAAACTTCGATCGGTTAGGTCGATGGCCGCGTTTGGGTTTATATACTGCACCAGTCTGAAGAGCAGAACCTCTCAACCAGCATCAGAGCTAAACACTGTATATATATATATATATATATATATATATATATATATATATATATATATATATATATATATATATATATATATACAGGGTGTCCGAAAAGGCTGGGAACGGTAGAATAACTCGAGAAATATATATCAGATTGAAAAACAAATATATACCTATTAAATATTTGTAAATAAGCTACTCAGTGATACTAAATTTGACCCCCGCAACCGACCCCTGGGGGTCAAAGGGGTCCAGCTTTGAAATCTTAAAGCATAACCCCCATTTGTTATTGCAGATTCAGAATTTACAGACAGAAATACGCAACTTTTGTATTTAATGTTTATTTCATATCCTCTTTGATCACGGTGTAATTCGGCATATTCGACAGATACATCTTTCGGTTTTCCCAACCATGTTCTACCTTCTTGGAACCTGATTGGCGAGAACCTTTGACGTTAAATTCTCCGTTTTTTGCAGGAATTGTGTTTCTCGAAAACAGTCAGTGGCGATTATTTCGATAGTGCTACGGTCCTTTATGCTTTGTATGATTTTCTATGTAAAAACTAATTAAAATACATTAAATTAGTTTTCTATTTGGATTTTTATTTTATCAAGTAAATCATTTCTAAATAGTGACCTGCTTGTTTTGATGTTTTAATGTTTAAATACGAACCTCCCTTCTCGCAAAGAAAAAGGATATCTTCAATTTTTGAGGGCGGGGTATATGGATGATCTTCGTTTCGATGAGTTCTGCCTTTGTTTTTTAATCATTTAATTCAATGGGGTGGGCGGATGGGAGTGTATGGGAATTACTCCAGTGTATAATAACTTGTAAGACAAATTATTTAAAAAAATTAAACTATAAACTTACTTTGTGCTGGCTGAACAAAGGATGGGGAAATACTGCAAATTTCAAGTGAGGTTGGGGTTAAAGATTTTGGAGACTGATTAATTATTGCAAATACAAAATAAGAAGTCATCAAAACATTTTTCAACAATTCTAATAAATATAATAGTTTTTTTTTGTAATATCTCTTTAATTTTACATTTCTTTCACTATTTTAAATTTAATAACTTGAATTATTTGAAAAATTGTGAACTTTTAATTTTTTTTTCATTTGAAAAATAATTGGATCTGTTGATTATTGCCAAAGAAATACGACTTTTTAATTTTCATAGGGGATGGATAATGTAAAAAAAATTTTTAATTATTTATTTATTTTTGCAATAAAATATCAAACGTGACAAAATACATAAACATAAACTTAATTTTTTTTAAGTCCGAAACGAGGCATTATTAATAAATTTAATTCAATTTTTTTCTGCGATTAATGTTAAATATTTGTAAGAAATAAGTTATACCAATTGAACATTTACAAATAAAATCAAAACTGCATTATGTCGTAGTTGCAGTAAATTACCAATCATCTAAATCTCTAATCCAACCCCTACAAGAAATTTATGCAGCTTCCCATCCTATATTCATCCTTTATATAGCCAGCACACACAAAAAATGCATAAAAATATTTTTTTTTCATTTATGTTGTTCTCTGCAGTAATAATTTTGAAAAAAAGAACATCTGCAGACTATTTAGATGATTTTTTTTAAACTACAGAAGCCATCGAAGAGGAGATTATCTACAAATTTCTACTCTTTTCCTTTCCAGATGATGTTATTTAAAACGTGGAGTGTCATGTCAGTCACAGGTGTGTGACACTGAACTTTCCATCTAGGCTGCGTCAGTAACCGGTCTCTGACCCTGAATTTTACATCTAGGTTGCGTTAATGACTGGTGACTGACTGTCTAAAATACGATATGAAGCTAAATAATTATACAGTGGACTTACTCTTTTTTGAACATTCGTGGGACCGACCCATAAATGTTCAGATTACAGGGGTGTTCATTATAAATTGGAAGTACATTACTACTACTATGCGTTCGAGCCAGTTATTGATGAAATAAGGCCGACCCTATGGAGTTTTATCATATTTTATTCCTTTTAAGTTTTGAAAGTAAACTAACATTGGTACTTTTCAGTTAGCTGAGCATCTGTGTAATATATACAGTTATATCTATACATATTTGTGTATATATAGTACATACATGTAATATGTATGTATAGATATGGATGTCTATGCAACACAGACACTCAGCTAACAGAAAGTACCCTGACATAATTGTAACAAACCTTAAATCGTTAAATTTTTTGATCAGCAATATCTAAACCATTCTTATAGCATTTCATTAATTACTTCATTCCCAGTTTTGCGGCATTTGACCTTGTTTTTTAGGTTTTAGCTTCTAAGATGTTTCCCAAGATGCACTTCCTTATTCTTTAAAATTTCATTTATTTGAGTCCTTCCGCATCTATATTTTTCTGCTAGTTTCCGTGCACTAATGCCCTTCTTACTATTATTATTAACCTTCAATTTTTCACTGAGTGATTTTTTTACTTTATTCAACAGGCAGCTCCAGATGGTGAACTAGAGCATTCTACAACGCTACACGCCAATGGCCTTGAAACTTCAAGTCTTAGTCTAAAGTTCGTAGTGAGCGAATTGCATTTTAGAGGAGGTAACATGAAATTAAAATGCACAGCAACAATATCAAGAATATATACAATGAGTAATGAAGAGCTGGTATTTGGAACGGGACTTAGACAGCAGACGTCAGGACTACATATAACAGAAAATATGAGTCATGGTATGTATAGAACTACCATTGCCTTTTATAATAGTGTACCATATATAACCTTTTAAAAGCCGAATTCAGATCCAGAAATTTTTAATTATTTTTATTGCAAATTATGCTTTCTAATGCTTTAGTTAAGGGATATTAGTATTAATAATTGTGGAGAAAATATTATATATAAGTTTCAGAATGTCTCTAATTGAGAACAGTAGTCTTTTTTATGATTTTATGGACATTTCTGCATTAATAATAACAACGTAACTTCTATTTAGAAAAAAAAGTTATCGATTTCAAAAAATCTATTTCAAGAATCCTTTTCGTGATTGGTCATTTTTATGATTTTTTTTGTACATTTCCAATTAATGATAGGAGTTTAACTTCTATTTAAAAAAATCAAGTCATTTTTTTACGGTTTCTGCTAATTTTTTCAAGCTAATTTTGATAAAATTTAACTTTTACTATATTTTTTTAATTTATGTTGCCAATTGGGAGCATTGATCTGCAAAAGGTTAATGTTGCAATGAAAATATTAACGATCAGATTCTTTAAAAACATTATTAGATGCTTATTGTAGTTTTTATTCATTCCTAGTGAAACTGTAAGAACTTTTTTTTTTAATCTTTCTGTCTAAGAGATTTTGGCGATGGTACCTTTTATGGTCAACAATAATAAATATAGAAGTATTTGTTTCCATGAGTGTCTGTGTTCTGTGTTCTGAACGGACGACTCCACAAAGAGCTACGAGGTTTGTTAACCCTTTCCGGCACGGGCAAAATCTGTACTAAAATGAGAAATTATCGACTGACACCGGAATTCACAAACGAATTTTTTAAATATTTTGAATTCCTTAATTTTAGCTTTTATAGTAAACCCAAAATTTTACTAAAATATTACTGGTGCCGTTTACGAGTTTTGAATTAAAATTAGATATCCCTGACCGGGCACAGTGTGCCGGAAAGGGTTAAAAAAGTACCTATAGGTCTGTTTTCTCCTCAGAGTTAGATTTACGGCTTTTGGATTGGATTTTTCACGCAAATTTTCTACAATTTTTAAAATTTTTCGTGATTTTTGCACGTAAGTAAAAGAAATCCGTTTCTAATATTTGAGGTATGTATATAATAAATTTCATAATGTTTAATTAAAAAAATGTATTCCAATATCGCACAATGATTATTGAATTTTCCACGATTTTTTAAAGCTATATACTTTTTATGTTTCCAATCATTTTTTTTTATTTAGGTAAAGGGAATCAAGTTTAAACAATATAAATTTTGTTCAAAAAACGTTCTGAAATTTTAGCGATTTTTAATGTCTTTTTTAATTTATTTCGTTCAACTTTTTGACAAGCATAAAAAAAAAACCTTTAAACCTAATAGATTTGTGCTGTTTACATTTTATTTGTCTTTAAGGATTTTTGTCCTTTTTTAGGTAGATTTCGTATGAAATATTTTAGGTAGATTTCGTATGAAATACTACCTATTGCATTGTCTCCCATGTTGGAATTTCTGAAAAATTTTTGCGGATCTACACGAATCATGACTCCTAGACCCCAAAACCACCATCAGTAAAAAAGTTTATATATATATATATCTATCTATCTATCTATCTATCTATCTATCTATCTATCGGTGTATATCACTTTCTTCTAGACACGATAACTTCCATAATTATGCTCAGATCTTCTTCAAACTTTTACATAAAATCAAGGAGCCTAAAATCTCGGTCGAGTTCGTTAATGGGCAAAATCGGATCAAGGGGGTTGAAATAGGGAGGGTTTTTGTGAAAACAGAAAAAACGCGATAACTTCTTAATTAAAATAGATATCGAATCAGTTTAAAGTTTATATTACTTCTAAGAAATGGGCAAAAAGTTTATGCATGACAGATTTTTGATAAAGTTAAAAATGGGCTCAAGGGACGAAAAAAACATGGTTTTTGGGAGAAAAAAATTCATAACTTCGTCAATTCTCAAGATATTAAATCCAACTAAATTTTATATAAATGTACTCAATATTATCTAAAACTTTTGTATTTACAAGTTTTTGATAGGACCAATTTTTATCGAGGAAAAAAATTAAAAACGAAAAGAAAAAGGGGGGAGGAAAAAGAAAAAAACCCATAACTTACTCAATTCTTAAGCAATCAAATCTAATTAAATTTATTTTACATCTTCACAATAAGATCTACAACTTTTATATTGACAAGTTTTTCATAGAACCCATTCTTATAGCAAAAATAAATTAAACAAAAATAGGAGTTGGAGTAAAAACCTTAAATCCAAACTGCTTATATTCTGACTCATTTTAAAATTAATTTTTGATTTTAAACGCATCCAAATGACAGATCCTCTTATTTAGGAACTATATAATGCGACGCTTTGGCCAATTTTTTGATAAAGGCAGAATATATTTTTAAAAAGGCTGCCAAAAAAGGTATTTTGAACAGATTTCCCGAAATTATCGTCATTAAAAATTGATTAAGTATAACAAATTGCGTTTTTTCTGAGTCATTTTTAAATTCATTTTTGTTCTCAAACCCATCCAATTTACAGGTCCTATTATTTAGGAACTATATAATGCGACGTATTGGCCAGTTTTTTGATAAAGGCAGAATATATTTTTTAAAAGGCTGCCAAATAGGGTATTTTGAACAGAATTTCACGAAATTATCATGATTGAAATTTGAGGAAATTAAAAAAATTGCGTTTTTACCGAGTCATTTTTAAATCTTTTTTTGTTCTCAAACGCATCCAATTTACAGGTTCTCTTATTTAGGAACTATATTATGTGACGGAGTGGCCAGTTTTTTTATAAAGGCAGAATATAATTCAAAAAAAGGCTGCCAAAATGGGCACTTCGCACAAAATTTCCCAAAGCGATCATGATTAATGAACTGTGGGTATTCAAATAACAAATTGTTTATTTTATGACTCATTTTTAAATCCAATTTTGCTCTGAAACGCATTCAAATGACAGTTTTTTGTTACTTAGGAACTATATAATGTGCGTATTCTTTGATTTTTTGATAAAGGGTGAATATACATATTTTTAAAAGCTGTCAAAATAAGCACTTCGCAAAAAAATTTCCCAAAGCGACCATGATAAAAGAATTGAGGTTGTATTCAAATAACAAATTGTTTATTTTATGACTCATTTTTAAATTCAGTTTTGCTCTCAAACGCATTCAATTGACAGTTTTTCGTTATTTAGGAACTGTGTAATGTGCCGTATTGGTCAGATTTTTGATAAAGGCTAAATATATATTTAAAAAAATCTGTCAAAGTGGGCACTTCGTACAAAATTTCTCAAAGCAATCTTGATTAAAGAATTGTGGATGTATTAAAATAATAAATTGGTAATTTTATTACTCATTTTTAAATTCAATTTTGTTGTCAAACGAATTTAATTAACAGTTTTTTGTTATTTAGGAACTACATAATGAGCATATTGGTCAATTTTTTTAATAAAGTAAGAATATAATTCAAAATATGTTGCCAAAATGGGCATTTGAGTAGAATTTCATTTAAGAGGATTTCGATAAAACCAGTTCTTACAGAAAAATGAAATTAAAAAATTTTTAAAAGCGGTTGAATAAAGTAGTTAAACTGGGTTTATCTCTAATCATTTATTTATTTATTTTTTTATTTTTTTTTTTTTTGAGATGAAAACTTTTCGAAATCTACCTCCGCCTATAGGCCATGCCGAAAGGGATTTTTTTTGTATTTGTCTGTGTCGCAATATTTTTAATGTAAAAAAAAAAGTATTCGCTTACAATTTTTACTCTAATATATTATACGTTGAGCCCCTAGAATTTTACAGTTTTATCTTTTTTAATGTGAATTCTTCGCTTTAATTAAATTTTACGAGGATTTTATGTCTCTCGTGAAGGAATCCCGATTAGTATGTTTTTTGAGACTCAAAGTCATTGTGAACGTTGCATTAGGATAAATTAGCAATTAATGTCCGATTAAAGTCACATGCATACTTCTGTCAAATGGTGACAGAGACCCTACTGTGAAGTAACCACTATGAAAAGTGATAAAAAGTCACCATGTGAACTTTAATGGGACACTACTTGGCAATTTATATTAATGCAACCCTCACAATGACTTTGAAATTGAGTCTCCAGATAAAAGGTCACACGAGATTCTCAATGAAACGACCATGTAAATTTACCTGGTGACTGGCCACAAAGCAGCAGTCACAATGACCTGCCAGTGGAGTCACATAGAGTAGTCATTTGTGACTCATAAAAGAGATGTATGAAATTTTCTATTTTTTGTTTCCCCTTAGTGATTGTGACTCTTGTCATCATGTGTGACCTAAATGAGATGTTATATGGAATAGCTGTTATGCAGGGATAGTAATTATTCGAATCATATTATTTGCTTTTGAATATTCGCGTGAAAATTATCGTTTGAAAATCTCTTGAAAATTGGTATTTTCGGACTCGTCCTTAAATTTTGCACACCAGTGTATACATATATTTTCCCCTTATTGATTGTGACTCTTGTCATCATGTGTGACCTAAATGAGATGTTATATGGAATAGCTGTTATGCAGGGATAGTAATTATTCGAATTATATTACTTCCTTTTGAATATTCGCGTGAAAATTATCGTTTGAAAATCCCTTAAAAATTGGTATTTTCGGACTCGTCCTTAAATTTTGCACACCAGTGTATACATATATCCTAAATTTAAATTTTTTTTAAACACCGTAATCTTTTTATGTTTTTTAAACCTTTTTAAAATACTTTTAAAATTTTAATCATTTTTTTATAACTCAATTTGTATGTAGGTATGAAATCATTATATTCCTAATGAATAATATAAATTCTAAGGAGTTTAAATAATAAAAACTATTTTAACTACTTTGCGTTTTATAATTAATGTTTCCACGGGGAAAGAAAATAAGTCTAAAGTAGTCCTATGTTCAGGTCCATGTACTATTAGATATCAATAATTTAATAGCAATTTTTTACAAAGTTATACACTTTACGTAACCAGTAAAAAGAATAAAATATTTGAACAACACATCTTAAAAGAGAAGGTACAATTTAAAATAAGAATCGAGCTTTTGATTCATTTTCAATGACTCACATGATTGCTTCAAATGTCACAGTCTATATCCTTTTTATTTTTACATAATTCTACTTGTCAAACCACAAACACAAGACATGAACTTACTGTTCACAACCAACTTTCGAATTTTCAAGCATCACTAAGAATAGAATGTTTTTAGTAGAAAAATAGTGTTGCCAAATTTTTTTAAGATGAAAAATATTACAACTAAATTTTTAATTTAGCAGAGCTCAGGTCACGTGACGAGTGGCAGTCTATTTTTTCCTTTTTTTCTTTGGAATGCACGTGTTAAATCCTCCACCCCTGTTTCCAATCTACGTCTCGGCGAGGAAACAAGATGCCTTTTGGGTCTTCCTCTTTTTATTCAAGGGTGGAACTGGAATAGTTTCAAATTTTTGGAAAGGAAACAATGCAGAGACGTGGTAAGACCCAATTCGTCCAGAAGGATTTTCCAGTCTAGCAATGTCATATGTCACAAGTGACTTTTGAGTCAAAACTATGTATGGCCCATCTCTCTTAGGCATAAATTTTGCTGTTTTATTTTTACTTGTCTAACAATATGCTAGCTTTGTGCAGGAAGTCCATTCTTAAAAGAGTTCTATTACCTTTCGCATTTGGTAATACAATAAATTCGGTTTTTTAAAACTCCGTTTTTCCAGCCATCGTAGTTCCATCAGCCAAAGTTACATCATGAGTATGAGGCTTCAATTCAATACCAGTTTTAAAAAATAACTTATACATACATTCTCCTGCAATAGAACAATTCGTTCCAGTATCTGCACAGACTAACAACATCTTATTGCAGATCGTAATTGGTACATTTGGAGCTGAAACTGCTGATGTATTTAAACTATACAGCTTAAGACGTCTAGCTTGCACTATTTGTTTCTTAACCGTAGGGGAACAATCTGGGCATTTCTTCTTTATAAATCCCACTTTGCCACAGCCATGACAAAATATATCGGATTCTAAGCGTCGATTATCAAACGATCTGTCTTCTTTTGGAGGCTTCCATGTATTTTCTTGACGAGAATACTCTTTTTCCTTCTGGGGTACAAACGAATCTTTTTTAGGAAACGTAAACCTGATAGTATCATACACATCTAATTTTCCGGCAAGGTCGTCTGGCTAATTTAAATTTTCCCAATCACCTAACATATGTTGTTTGTATTCGTCAGTTACGCGCCTTTTCATCTGATTCGCTGTGATAAGATTCTGAAGAGCTTCAAAAGACTTTATAATTAACTCTTTAAGCCAATTTTCAAATTAAGCACATAACTCAAAATAATAATCTCTCCAAGCAATTTCTTTGGCCTTGCGATGCTTGAAAAACAGCTGCCAAAACTTTTCGGTGCTAATTTTAAACCTTTTTAGAAGTAGACCTTTAACATGTGAAAAATCTGAAGCGTTTTCTTCTTTTTCACGAGCAATAAGCGTAGATATAGAAAAGGATACAACACTTAGTAAATATGACAACCCAAAGGTGTCCTGGTACCTTCGAAAACTTTAATTGTTGTTCCAGGAGCGCCAGAAACAATGTTACGTCACCTGTCTCTGTCTTAAATATAGGTAACATATTCCGGATATCTATATTACTGTCTGAATGAGACATTATCCTTGCCGCATTACCACTTACCACTCCACTGGAAACACTTTGGCTCTGAGCCCGTATCTTAAGCTTCTCAAGCTGAAAATTCATCTCAAAAATTTTTAATTCCATTTCTGCCAAACGACGCTTCTCTTCTAATTTACGCTGTTCTAACTCAGCTGTTTTTTGTTTTTCCTCTAAGTCTCGTTCTTCCTCGCGAGTCCCAATTTGGTTTCTCACAAAGGAATTCAGGAAATCAATTTCGTACAAGGGAGAGGATTTAATCTTATCACGCAATGTGACAACGGTCATAGAGGGTTCTACATCTAAATTCATTTCTACAGCGACCAGAAACAAGCCTTCCTTATGGGCTTTATTAATCTAGGTCATTTTTTACTTTAGCAAAACAACAAGACAATTACCCCACAAATGTTAAAAATTCGTCTAAATAAATTGTTCCCCAGACGTGAGCTTTGCTTTAAAACTCATATCAACAAGACAACAATAAAACAAAACAGTGAGCTTTAACTTTAGCAAAATATATTTTTAAAATAATTAAACTTCATTAAACTTTTAAGTATCTTTAAAATTTAATATTTTTTTGAAAGAAAATATACTTTAAATTATTGCTGATATAAATAAACTAGTTTGTCATTACATTTCATTTAAACAAAACATTATTTTAACTTATATAAAACTAGTACTGAATTGTTGGCAGCACTTATAAACAATGTTCCAAATAATGTAAAAAAATATCTTAATAATTGAAATGTCAATCAATATTATTATCATATTATTAAGACAAGAATACGTAATGTAGATTTTTCAATATAACTTTAAAAGAAAACAAAGTCTTATTTCATAAAAAAAATATAAGTTAAAAAGCAGAAACGTACTCAACCTGTTTTGAAAATCATATTCAAGGTTATTAGAAAATAAATCAGGAACTCTAAATTAATTGCTTAAAAATAAATAACAACAAATTCTCAAATAAAATTTCTAATAAATTCTGTTATCTTGCGAAACCAACAACAACAACAAAAATAATAATTAATAAGCACATATCTTATGAGAATTGAAATAAAAATAAAAGTATAAATACATTGTAACAATTTCTAACTCACATTTTATTTACCTGTTTTAAAAAAGAAAAGAGAAAAAAATATCAACATAAATGTATGCTAATTTCATTATTTCTCAACTTTTTTTTTATTCAAATTAAGAAAGTTTCTTCTTTAATGAGATAAAAATTAAATAAGCATGCATAGAATCAAAATAAACTAAAGAATAAAAATATAAGCATGGGGATGGAAGGGAAATTACACAATACATAAATAAATTGTAAAATAATATATAAATTAAAACTAATCATATGAAAAATTTTACAAATAGAAAACAAAATATAGAGACTTGTGAAAAGAATTCATTCTGTTTATAAAAAAAAATATGGATCCATTTTCAAATCTTCGCCCACTTTTATAAAGTAATCTGAAGATTAAATAAATATTGTTGAACTACATCTGTAGACACAAGAACTGAAAGTTTTTATAAGCACAGAAAAACGTAGAATTCACCATAATTCACAAACAAATGTAAATGGCGTTGTCGACACAAGATTATTGCGATAAATATGTTTCACAAACGAATGATTTCACATTAACGAAACAAACTTAATATGTTAATCATTTAAAAATATTCTTGACAAACAAACGAGCAACGACCGCAGGAGCCATTTTCTTTTTCATTCGTATTAATCTTATTTCATTATTAAAAATATAGAACTTTTCTGGAACTAAGACAGCCAAATACTTTGAAATTGATTCGTAGCCGATGTTGGGTAGCCATTTTGTAAGAACTCGTCTTACTTATTTACAAGAAAAAAAAGAAGCATCACATATCTAAACATGGATATCTCGGGGTTAAAGCCTTCTTTAAATACCATTTATTTCTTGAAAGACAGCACTAACGTTTAGAACAATAAACACACATAAAAGTTTTACAAATAAAGCTTTTTTTACATAATTCTACTTGCACACGCGACCAACACAAGACATGAACTCACTGTTCGCAACCAACTTTTGAATTTTTGAACATCACTAAGAATAGAATGTTTTTAATAGAAAAATAGTGTTGCCAGCTTTTTTAAGACGAAAAATATTACAACTACATTTTTAATTTAGCAGAGCTCAGGTCACGTGACGAGAGGCAGTCTATTTTTTTTTCTTTGGAACGCGTGTGTTACTATACTATCGTTTTTTCAAAACACATTTTTAAAACTAAAGTTGCATTTATTTTTGAATTATCTTCCGATAATCTGTTAGCAAACTAATGTTTTTTCTTTAAACTCTTATTGCATGCAGAGTTACGGTTTTATATATTTTTGTCCCGTTTTAATGCTTTGTTAATGAAAATTTTCTAAAGTATAAATAATAAATGTATTTATTTTTTTCTTCTAGTCCAAAGTTGCTCTAAAAGGATACGGTCCGTCCAGCTTTTCTTCATTCTTATCATGTATCTTCTTACATCCAGCGTATCCAAGGCTATCACGGGCAGAGAACGTTTTGGATGATAATGAAAAATACTATTAATATTTCAATATTATTTCATTTGATCTGTGATATTTTAATGTTTGAAAAAATATTGTTGTGCCTCATCTGTGAGTGTAAAAGATGTTTGTGGAAGAATACGTGATTTTATGTACGAAGTTTTGAAAAAATTTTACAACCTATGTTTTTATGGATATGATACGAGTATCATTGAAAGAAACTAGAATTGGATATATATACATTGGACAAAACATGAATCTAAAGAAATGTAAAATTTGAAAATTTCAGTTTGATATGTAACTATGTTAGATGAATAGATATGTAAATGTTTTCTTATAAAATCTATTTGCAAAATGTCTTGACTGATCTTTTAAAAATAAATGAACTAACCCTCAGTCTTAGCTGTGTAAATAAGCATGAACATCTAATTTTGTACGTGCTGACTAATTTTGATTGATAAAAGATTCCTTGTTTTTAACACTCTGAAAGTCGCTACGTATCTGTGATATAATCTTTACGGAATCAATTTATTCATTGGAAACATCGATTGCTTTTCATTCAATGAGAAGGAAAAATCTTTAATATACTGTTTACTTACAATTATTTAAATGGTGTTTTAATTTTAAAATATAAATTTCGTAATACAGTAAATTCTCTATAAGGCGGACTTGATCAGGATCGAGAAAATAATCCGCTATAGACAATATTACACATTTGTAAAATTTTAGTCAATGACTATGTTTTGCTAGGAATTGATATATTTTCCAAGTTATATACATTTTCGTTCAGTTCAGTGTCTTCCTTAGAAAGAGTTTACCGTATTATAAAAAGTTATGCTTTTCGAATGAAAACAAAACACTTAACCCTTAAGCGGTAACCATGGGTCACTAGTGCCTCGGTCAAATTTTCTTTCCTTGCTAGCTTAGAGGAGAGAGTAGGGAGCGGGACTAAACTACCCTGAAAAAAATAGTACACTAGTAGGCTATTAGCTCTCGAAACACCGATATTTTAGTGCGTTCACAGCCGACGTAAGAGCCAGTCAAAATTTCGAAAAGGCACGAGTAACCCAGGGTTACTATTTACGTTGACGAAAAGTGTAAGGTAATAAAAAATTTGTTTGGTTAGAAATTGATGTTTTTTTCATAAAAAATTGATACATTACACTCACTTGGGTTTCCGAACCTTACTTTTTATGCAAACACGTGTTTATGAAATTGTTTGGTGTGATTGCAGTTTGCTCTCCTTCTTGGCTTCCTTCGATTGTTTATAAATGATGATATCAGTGTTGCTGTAATTTTTCATTATTATATTTTTTGTTTAATTAAATAAAGTTTAATAATTAACATCATTTTCATAAATAAAATTGATTAAAATCTAATAAAATTTCTATTTCATTGTAAATTGTACCTATTTATAAGCTAAAAAAAAGTCATATTTATGCTCAAAACTTAAGCATTTTTTTAATTTATACCGGCTATTTTTATTTTTTTTTTTTTTTTTTGTAAAAGTACCATTCTTGATCTTCAATTTCCCGTTTGAAACAGCAAAAAATGTCAATTCTATCCGAAGTTATGATTTTTTAAAGAAAATGTGCATTTTTCACATTTTTATTTGTTTATTTAAACATATTGTTTAAACAAATTAATAAATCAGCAATATTGTGACTGATTCTTGTTCAAGGGTAGTTGATGTAATATCATGAATTTTTTTAGAATTTTTAAAGCACTTTAAACCACTTTTTACAGCGCTAAGCACGAGTGACCCATGATTACCGTTTAAAGGTGCCGAAAAACACGTTACCGTTTAAGGGTTAATACATGAAAATTTTTCCAAAGAGAAAAATCACCTTGAATACAATATTTCAAATGAAAATCTTATTACAAAGTTTTCAATTGCTTATAGTCGTAAATGCAAACCTATTAAAAAAGGTTCCATGCTGGGAATCAGACCCTCTCAATCACTATAGCGTACTGCCGTTCTACCGACTAAACCACATCGGAAGATACCCAGCCTGGAACTTTTCACTATTACATATTAACATGGCTACAGAAGCAGCACAAGATGGATATTTCGTGAGCCACAGACCTGGGGGAAAAAACGAAACTCAAATAAGACCACGCTATTAAAACTAATGGTGACACATTGCCCCTTTTAAGGGTGAAAGGCTTGTCTCACTGTAGACACCCCTAAAGGAGCCAAAATAGCAGCTTTAATAAGGGTGAAAAGATGGCACCCTTAATCCAGAGTGCCCAATGATAAAAAATTAAAAAATATACTAACCGACTTTCGGCCGTCGATGGATTCGAACGCAGAACGTCTGATTACAAGCTCAGCGGCCTATCCAGTCGACCATCAAGCTCACCTTCAAAGTCTCCCTGAAATGTTCATATGTCCTGAAATTCAAAGATTGCTTTATACACTGTAAAAAATTTTGTGTAATGTTCCTACGAAAACATGTGGCAGCTATTCTGCCACAGGTTTTCTCAGGAATTTAATCTAAAAAATGCCTGAAAACTTACACATGCCAGGAAAGTCCTGAAATCTATAATCTGGGATGTTACTCATGAAATATCAGTTAGGTTTCACCATTCTGAAAAGGCTAGAAACATTTTATCTGTAACGTTACTTATTAATTTTCTGTTAGGTTCCACCATTCTGAAACCTACAATCTCAAACATTGCTCGTGAAATCTCAGTTAAATTCCACCATTCTGAAAAGCTCTGAAACCTATAATCTGGAATGCTACTCATAAAATCTCAGTTAGGTTCCACCTTTCTGAAAAGTTCCGAAATCTTTAATTTGGTATGTTACTCATAAGATCTCCGTTAGGTTCCGCTATTCCGAAACCTATGATCTGGAACATTACTCATGAAAAATTATTTATGTTCCATCATTCTGAAAAACTCTGAATCCTATAGCCTGGAGCTTTACACATAAAATCTCAGTTACGTTACTTCATTGAAACAAGATCTGAAACATTTCACGGAATACGGGAAATATTCATGGGTACGCCAGCGGCAACAATTCTGCCACAGATTTTCACAGGAACTTTACCAAAAATATATCTGGAAAATTATGCAAAACTGAAAAGTCGAGAAATCTATAATCTAGTATGTTAAGGGGGCTCAGGGGTTGAAAACTTTTCAAAAAATCGATTTTTTTATGATCTAATTTGATTATTCATCGAATTCCCAACTCAATGCAGAAAATCGCATGCAAAAAACCGCATAAAAATATTTGCATTTTTAACGGAGTTATAAGCATTTATGTATCAACACTTTCATAGCCGCATCTACTGCATTTTAAAAAATAAAATAATCAAATATAAAAATTCACAGAACTTTCATAATATGCAGAAAACATTATTCATATTATGGTTAAAATTACAATCTAGAATTTTATCACAATTTGCTTAATTTTTCGCATAAAGTAACAACTTTTCGAGGAACTACATCACCATGTTTCAACTTCAACAATTTTAGTTCAATGAAAGTCCAGTGCCTTTGAGAGGATATATTATGTTACAACAGTAATATAAAGAGATTGTCAAAACTACACTCTGTACGAATTCCACACCTTCAATTAAAATTTTACTTTTTACTTGCTTTCGTGCAGCTGTAGAGAGATTGTCTGTATATTTGCAGATTCTCAAAGCTATAATTTAATGGTTCAGTAACTCACTTTTTTCTGTCCATTGGAAGCAATCTTCACTTAAAGCTTTAGTTAGAGTAGAAGAATAATGATTTGAAGGAATATAAAATTACTCGCGCCATGGGTGCTTTAATATACGAGTGACTACTAATATTTAAAGATCTGTTTTCAATACTTGAATTTAATTCTGATGTTCCAAGGTCTCCATTTTTTTCCGTTAATAAACTATCATTATATTCCGATTTGATAATTATCCAAGGTGGCTACAAAGAAACAAAAAACATTTTATATGTTTTATTTTTTATGCATAAATTATTGGATGCAATATTGTTTATTCAGTTTTTGGAAAAATCAAAATGTTTATTGGAGAAGGTATTCTTATTTCCAGAAACACTTTGTGTTATGCATTAGCTTGATAATATAGAATACTTGAATATATATCCTACAAAAGGCTGTAATAACAATACATAAAGTACTACAACTACTTTTGTATACTCTCAGAATGTTTTGCAAAAAATAAAAAAAAAGTTTCAAAATATTCAATATAAATCTCTTAAACGGGGGGGGGGGGGGTTGCAAGTGCACTGTTTTCATGTTGAACAAAAATGAATATCCATAAAATGTACAGTGTTTTGTTCCATTTTGAAAAATGGATTGTAATATTTTGTATTTCAAGTGAAAAATTTGAATTTATTAGATAAAAGGGGTTTATATTTTTTCAAGGGGTTCATTTTTTTCTCAATTACTCAATTACTACTTTTCTCAATTATTATTTCTCACATATAGATTTTGTGAAATTTCCAATCAGTAGAATAACTATAGTTTGTGAGTCCTCTGCAAAATTTTCCATAAGGCCCCTTAGAATCTATATCTTTTTCTCATAACGAAATGGGGCTCCCTTTTCGTGACCCGTCTTGTGGGTATGATTTTTTTTACGCCCAGATCAGGTTAGGCGTACGCAAAGTATACATTCGTTATTCAATACAAATGACTCGTTCTTAAAATCCTAAAATGATCAACCGTTTTTCACAACTACTTCAAAGCCCCCTCCCCCCTACGTCGCAGGGTTTTGCGAATCTCAGTTTTGCCACTGTCCTCGATATTGATATACAATATAAGTTCATTTACACTTCTTTATTTACACATCTTTTTTGGTTATCTCCGTACACTATAGCATAAAACTAGCAATTTCCACCGTCTAGTAACACTAAAAATCGTGGCAATTAACTTTACCGTCCTCAGTCGGTAAACTTAATGAGTGCTACTTTTAAAACAAGATGATTGTAAGATATATCGATACCAGGGATGAAAGGTGAAAATTCATTTATAATTTTCGGAATCCAAATTGACGATTATCCCAAACATTAGGAAAGAAAGTAGATAACTCTTTTTGGTTCAAAGGTTGTTTCACAGTTGGGGGTAGGGGATGGTTAATTGCCAAGAGATCTTTTTTTCACCCAAGCTAATTACACATGCTACTATACAGCATGAAATATTTAAAACATGTCTTGTAGTTTATCTGGAAATAATAAAAAAAAATTCCCGTAACGTCTAACTTTAATGCTTAAACCTGAAATTCCCTAAAATGTCTTTCTCCGATTTATTATACAATATGATTTATTTCATTTATGATAAAATTGATTTATGGAATGAAATTCCAAGTCAGTGTTACTTTTAATATACTATATAATATTTATTTCACTCCTGTGCAAATTAAAGCGTATCAATTGACAAAATCTGCTAAAAAACTGCTAAACCAGAAATTTGGATGTATTTGAATTATACGAGACCCAGGTTCCTGCGCAAACTCGCTTAAGTTTACTAAATAAATTCCACTTACTTCGTGAAGCTGATTATTTAGGATTTTGGTGGCTTCTAGATCGAATTCCAGAGATAAAATGACTGGTAACCCCCCCCCCCTCTTAGATAGGCTTAAACAAAAACTTTTGTTTAGAATTATACGTTTTCTTTGAAGTTTGGGTATCAATTTATTAGAAAATTAGGTGAGACTAATCAACTCAACAATATTTGGTTAAGTATAGATCAAGTGTAAAAGAACCCCACCCCTCTCCAACTAATTCAGCTTTACCTAGATTTTCCTTGTCGAGAACCAATTAGTTTTAAATTTTGGTCCCTTTTTATTAGAAGGATAACTTACTCCTTTAACAAGTTGAATTCCTCGCCAGTCACAGATTACTGGCACTGAAATTTCCATTTATTTAAAACTATCCTTTAATAAAATAAAACGAAAATTTTAAATAAATTTTCAGCAATTCCTTAAAACAGTATAATATTTAGTTTTATATTATAATTTTACGCTGTCGGCCACCGGCGAATGACGCGACTAAAATGGAAATTTCAATGTCAGTCACCAATGAATGACATGGCACTTAACATCTTAATGCAAGATTTTATAGATTAAGTATTCGGGGGGGGGGGAGAATCCACAACTTTCATTTTGTTTATTTTAAATTGCATTTTCCTTGCATAAAATTATCCAAACAGCTTCAAATTTTGGGTACATATTTAATAGAAAGATATATCAATCTCACGGGTACTTAATTATATTTTTTAACTATCATAATAATTGCAGCAAACGTTAAATTCCCCCCCCCCCCCTCCTTCACTTTAAACACTTATAAAATTTATCCGATGCTTTATAAATATAGTTTTGTGAAATTTTCAAAATGCATTTGCTAACCCTCTCAAAATAAAGATGTTAAAAAAATTGTCAGATTCAAGGTATACTGTGTGACACTGAAGTAGTGCTACAAATCACAGCATTAAATGTAATAAGATTTAAATTCAACGTGATATTTTACGCTTTAAAGTGAAAGCTCGCGGCACGCGTGTTATGTAAAAGATTTTTTTTCATGTTTGTTTTCAATTCTTTTGGTAATAAATAATTAGGTATGCTTTTTTAAAATTTAATTTTTGAACCCTTTTTTGAAGCGTCCCTTTTTGGATGCACAATTAAATTCGTAGTTTACTACGAAACGGTAAAAATTGGTGAGTTTAGTTTCCATACTCGATTCATAACTAAGCGAACAACATGATACACACACAAAAAATTGATTTTTACATGTAAAATATAGCTCAGGAGATGTACAAGGCAGAAATTTGAATATTTATGTTATTTTTATAGCACAAGATCTCGTAGTCATTTCACAAGTGGGATAATAAAATGACATACACGCAAAATAACGATTTTTCTGTATTTAATATACCAACCACAAAATAAGGAATGTTGCAAACAAAACATATATAACTTTGCACAGTTACTAGTAATTTCTAGTTTACAGTAAATCCGAAAAGTTACACAAAAGCTATATAAATAGTATGCCGATTAAAACTAAGGAATGTTACACAGAAAATATTCGGGAAGTTTCACAGTTGATTAGTAATTTCCACTTTCTCAACTATTTCAAAAAGTTACACCACATTGTGGATGGTATTACACCGGATTTCTCGGTATTATTGTATCATCAGAAAAAAATCCCTTTCGGCATGGCCTATAGGCGGAGGTAGATTTCGAAAAGTTTTCATCTCAAAAAAAAAAAAAAATAAAAATAAAAAAAAATAAATGATTAGAGATAAACCCAGTTTAACTACTTTATTCAACCGCTTTTAAAAAATTTTTAATTTCATTTTTCTGTAAGAACTGGTTTTATCGAAATCCTCTTAAACGAAATTCTACTCAAATGCCCATTTTGGCAACATATTTTGAATTATATTCTTACTTTATTAAAAAAATTGACCAATATGCTCATTATATAGTTCCTAAATAACAAAAAACTGTTAATTAAATTCGTTTGACAGCAAAATTGAATTTAAAAATGAGTAAGAAAATAACCAATTTATTATTTTAATACATCCACAATTCTTTAATCAAGATTGCTTTGAGAAATTTTGTACGAAGTGCCCACTTTGACAGATTTTTTAAAATATATATTTAGCCTTTATCAAAAATCTGACCAATACGGCACATTACACAGTTCCTAAATAACGAAAAACTGTCAATTGAATGCGTTTGAGAGCAAAATAGAATTTAAAAATGAGTCATAAATAACCAATTCCTTATTTGAATACATCCTCAATTCTTTAATCATGATCGAGCCCGGAAATTTTGTGAGAAGTGAGCACTTTAAGAGAACCTGTTAATTGGAGTTTTTGAGAGCAAAACTGAATTTAAAAATGAGTCAGAAAAAACGCAATTTGTTATTTGAATACCTCAAATTTTCAATCACAATCGCTTCGGGTAGTTTTCTTCAAATTACCCAATTCGGCAGCCTTTTTTGAAATACATTCTGACTTTATAAACAAAAACTGGTTAATACGTCATATTACATAGTTCCCTGAATAAAAGAGCCTGTAAATTGAATGCGTTGGAAAGCAAAAATGGATTTAAAAATGAGTCAGGAAAAACGCAGTTATTTATTTGAATACTTCGTCAAATTGTCAATCACGATCACTTCGGAAAATTCTCTTCAAAATTCCCTTTTTAGCAGCCTTTTTTGAAATATATTCTGCCTTTATCAAAAAATTGGCCAAAACGTCGCATTATATAGTTCCTAAATAAGAGGATCTGTCATTTGGATGCGTTTAAAATCAAAAATGAATTTAAAAATGAGTCAGAATATAATCAGTTTTGATTTGAGGGGTTTTTTCCAACTCCTATCTTTGTTTAATTTATTTTTGCTATAAGAATGGGTTCTATGAAAAACTTGTCAATATAAAAGTTGTAGATCTTATTGTGAAGATGTAAAATAAATTTAATTAGATTTGATTGCTTAAGAATTGAGTAAGTTATGGGTTTTTTTTCTTTTTCCTCCCCCCTTTTTCTTTTCGTTTTTAATTTTTTTCCTCGGTAAAAATTGGTCCTATCAAAAACTTGTAAATACAAAAGTTTTAGATAATATTGAGTACATTTATATAAAATTTAGTTGGATTTAATATCTTGAGAATTGACGGAGTTATGAATTTTTTTTCTCCTAAAAACCATGTTTTTTTCGCCCCTTGAGCCCATTTTTAACTTTATCAAAAATCTGTCATGCATAAACTTTTTGCCCATTTCTTAGAAGTAATATAAACTTTAAACTGATTCGATATCTATTTTAATTAAGAAGTTATCGCGTTTTTTCTGTTTTCACAAAAACCCTCCCTATTTCCACCCCCTTGGTCCGATTTTGCCCATTAACGAACTCGACCGAGATTTTAGGCTCCTTGATTTTATGTAAAAGTTTGAAGAAGATCTGAGCATAATCGAAGTTATCGTGTCTAGAAGAAAGTGATATACACCGATAGATAGATAGATAGATATATATATATATAAACTTTTTTACTGATGGTGGTTTTGGGGTCTAGGAGTTATGATTCGTGTAGATCCGCAAAATTTTTTCAGAAATTCCAACATGGGAGACAATGCAATAGGTAGTATTTCATACGAAATCTACCTAAAAAACGAGAAAACCCGGGAATGTTACACAGTAAATGTCAAGAACATTGCGCAGATTTTTTACAGTGTATAAAAAAGCTCGCCAAAAGTTAGCCATCCGAAGTTCTAAACAAAGTTGGGATAGCGTATAGAGGTGGTAGCCATCGTAGAAAAAAAAATGCTGTGTTGATCCACCAGTGACAGCGAGTTGAAGTGCAAGGATACACGTTACAGAGCATGCGCAAATGACTAAGGGGTAAAAATCTTCCAACGGTATGCATTGCGCGGCACCCTAATTAGCGTGAAACACTCAATGGCATCCCAAACACATTTTCAAGCCCGCTGGTGCCAAGTGATTTAACCTTTTCACGCCTGGGCGTCAAATGCAAGCGGTTCGTCACCTTTATTTTTAACAGTGCAGCATCGATGAATAAATTAATGCGTGAAAATTTTTCCAGAAGGGAAATCCGCCTTGAATACAATACCTTAAATTAAAAACGAATTTCAAAATTGTTTATAGGTATAAATGTCAACCTAGTGAAAAGATTCCATGCCGAGAATCGAACCCAGACCATCAATTTAGCGTAGTAACATTCTATTGACTCAATCACGTGGAATGACACCCATCGTGGAATAGTGAGAAGAGTTTCATGTTTGCCCTAGGTCGGTGGCTCACGGGTGTATTCCATCTTGTGCTGCGTTTGTAGCATTGTCAACATGTAATAGTGAGAAGTTCCAGGCTAGGTGTCGTTCCAGGGGGTTTAGTTGGCAGAACGTCAGTTCGCTATACTGTTTGCAAGGGATGATTCACGGCATGGAATCATTTTCACTAGGCTGGCATTTACGCCTATAAGCAATTGAAAAATTTGAAATTTGATTTTCTTTTGAAAAAATGCACTTTTAGAATATTCAAACAAAAATCTTATGTTTTTCTTCTTAGAAAAAATTAACATAAATTCATTTATAGTGAGTTATGTACCAGTCGATATGTAATTGTAAAATATAAAGCAAAAAATCGATTTCATCGGGAACACCGACAGATTCTTCACTGAATGACAAGGAAAAGTTAATATCTTTTTATTGGCAATATGGCTATCCTTTTATTTAGCAATAGGTTACATATGAGTTATGTACAATTATTATAAATTGATATGAATAATTATTATAAATTATGTAAAAAGTAAAATTTAATCTCTTTCAACTTCACTTTTTAAAATTTTCAGCTTTTAGAATTACTCCGTGAACTGTCCGCCATTAAATAATTTTATTGTTTGTAAAGTAGAAAAAATCAAAAATGTAGTTATAATTATTCTAAATTCTCATTGTGAACTTTAAAAAATGCAATTCGAAACTTATTAGTACAAATATTCACATGAATTTTAAACTTTTTATACGATAAATATTTTTTGTAATGTTAATTAAAGGAACACAATATCATGACTTTTCAATTGCATTTACGCCATTTTAAAATATTTGGCACTTTTGAGGACAGTATGTGCAAAATTATTCACGCTTGTTTTCTATAAATTAAGAATCAAATAATATCAATAATGTGTACATATTTAATTTTTTTTCATTTTTGTGATGTTAAAGGCTGCATTTAATGGATTGAAATACACAAAAATAAACATTTGTGAGAAAATCAGTTTGGGTAAATTATCATAGATGAGGGGGATATAAAAATGGAAAATGTACATTACATTTTACCCCAGTTTAAATATTTCTGACTATAAAATACTAGTAGAAAAAATATATAACATCGAAATGTAACTAATAATATATTCATTTATGAAGCGTTATCTTAACTATTTACAATTTAGGATTTCCTGAAAAAAATGCATAAATGTGTTTTGTGAAAAAAAAAAAAAATCAAAAATCAAAAATATATTTTTGATACAATATCAAATAAGGTATGAATTTCAGTGTCTGCAATAGATCATTAATACTTGTTACCTATTTGTATTTCTGCTGGTCAAAAATTAGGATCATAAACAACAAAATGTGTTCCGACGAATTAAAGTGAACGGTGTTGTTAAAACCCCTTTTTCAGTACAGGAGGCTTGGAAAGTTTTGTAAAGCTTGGCACATCTCGTTGTTATTGTGAAACAAAAACAGCTATAAAAAGAAATATAATAAATTTTGTGATAGTTTACACATGTATATATACATACATTTTATTTATATATTTAATATAAAACACAATTTTATCCCTAATTTTTATTTACAATTTACCTATGTTTGCATATAAAAATAGATGAATGTCATTTTATACATTAAATAAGATGTATAAGTATTGTAAAAATTGTTTGGTGTATGAAACAGTAAAGAGGTAGCCTCAAAATACATTGCCAAATTTTCTATGATTTCAGCATCTGTCTCACAAAATTTGAAATACTGGAATAAGACATAAATTATTCATACTATTATTTATCATAAATCAATAAAAAAACTTCAGATTCAGTTTAAATTTTGCACTTTCCACCTTCTTTCTGTACTAACTAAATATACGTCAGTTCATTTAAATCAAGGTTTTCCCTATCAAAATTTCAGATTTTATATCGTCCAGGAGAGCGGTTAAAAAATTCTGTATTCTTGGACCGGCCCAGATCGAGACCTTACTTTTTTGCAAAATCTCGACAACGCCTAACATAATTTTACAAGGGAACAAGGATTGACTTCCTTCTTCCTACATGTGAACGGACTTTCAATCTCGTTATCGATTCGACGCATCTAAAAATCAATCTTTCTGATTAAACTAATCTGCATTAAAATATTTAATTGCTATAAAGGACGTTAAATACTAATAAACACATTAAAAGATCTTAATAATTTTTACATGTTTCGATTGAATTTACTCAATCATCATCAGAAAAAGGAAATACAAATAAACACAAAGATGGAAAATGACAAAAAACTATTATAAATGAAATTAAAAAAAAATTTAAAATAAAAATCAAGCGCGTTATATTATAATTATGTATCACGTTGCTTAATTTTTAAATTATTTAACAATTCAATCCAAATATTTGGGATTTGAAATGACAAGGAGTCATTGCAGACCATTGAGCTTCTGACGTAAACTTCAATACTCTCTCTAATAAAAAGTTGCAAATAAAAATCTCACCTATAAATTAATCTACTTTCATTAAATAAAATATCTATGTTTTCTATTTGATTTAGCCTAGATAATGCGGTTTTACCTCTATTAAATTTTATGTCTGCAAAGTGTAATTTAATGTAAACTAATCTGTGTAAAAATTAAGGAAATTTGGCTCACAAGGAGAAGGCCAACCTTGATAATCACACATTTTTATTATTTTAACCCTTTCAGGTCTGGTGTAGTATTAATAGTGCATTTTCTTTCATCGAGTATTATTTTGCCCAAACAATTACTTATGCTGTTATTCACCATCTACCTCAACCTAGAAAACCTGGGTCGAATGCTCAAATGAAATTAACAGTAGCATTCGATTGGTTATTATCATAAAACGCCCAATAAGGATTAGAGATGAACATCGTTTGAGCTTTCGACCCAGGTTTTCGGTGTAACTTGGGGTTGAAGTCATTGGTGAATATGAGTGTTAGTTACTACTTTCGACATACAGAAATTATAGTATATGGTTATGCCTTTCTTAAGACTTGATTTTATGTGTTGAAATTTAGTAATAATAATATTATTAAACGTTTATTTTATTATCTTTGCCCCTTTGGCGATTACTTTATTTAAGTCATATTTATTTCACTCTTTAAACTTAAAATATCAGTTACTTTCCTGAACCAATCATGTGTGATAAAGTGAAAAAAAAGAAACATTAGAAGTTTGTAATACACTCTCAAATCCTGTTCTAATGCGTCATTCTCCAAACATCTTCCTTATCCTATTATCCTATAAATATGAAATGATTATTGCAGAAAATAAGTACATTCGTCAGATTTAAGACAATGAAATATTTTTTTCGATAATTGGTTCTAATTGGATAGCCATTGTTAATGTTATTACAATAAAGTTAATGTTGTTCTCAAAATAGAAAAAATTCAGATCCGAAAGGGTTAATATATGCTGTAGAGAGTCCTCTCATCCTGAGCTTCAATGGATTTTATACAAAGCTCCTTAGTTCTTGTGAAGCATGGATCTAATATCATGACGCAATTTTAATACACTGACGGAAAAAAATCCCAACACCAAGAAAAACTTATTGTAGAGTAATGAAATTTGGACAGTGGAATTGTTTAGTTAACATGTTTAATTGATTAGATTTTCGAGATCACAGGTTAATTTAAGGTCAATAAAATGCATTTCAAAAGTGAAATGCTGTTACACTAATAGTCGTTATAACCTCCAAAATTTTGAATGCAAGCCTGCACACTTGCATGCATTGTGTCATACAGGTACCGAATGTCACTTTGTGGTATGGACTTTCATGCTTGCTGTACTTGCTGTGTCAAAAATGTGATTGTCAGTTCTGGCTGGGGATGAGGGCGGAGTTCTCATCCAATGATATCCCATACGTGCTCAATTGGAGACAGATCTGGTGATCTCGCTGGCCAAGGTAACATGTCAACACTCTGTAGAGCACGTTGCGTTACAACAGCGGCATGAGGGCGAGCGTTATCCTGTTGAAAAACTCCCGTTGAATGCTTTTCTTGAGTGGCTGCACTACAGGTCTAATTAATAGACTGATGTACACATTTGCAGTCAGTGTGCTTGGGAGAACCACGAGAGTGCTTATGCTGTCATAGGAAATTGCTCCCCCGAACATGACCCAGATTGTAGGTCCAGTGTGTTTGGGCCGCAGACAGTTTGGTTGCAGGCTTTCCTCTGACTTCCTTCTGACCAGCACACGGCCATCACTGGCAACAAGGCAGAACCTACTTTCATCAGAAAACACAACAAATCTCCAGTCCATCCTCCAATGAGCTCTGGCTTGACACCATTGACGCCGCAAACGGCAGTGACTTGGAGTCTGTGGAATGCATGCCTTGCATCGAGCTGTCCTTGAAGTAACCGGTTTCTAACAATTTGTTGTGTCACTGAGATACCAACTGCAGTTCGAATTTCTGTCGCAGATGCAGTACGAAGCGCCACAGCCGTACGCCGAATACGACGGTCTTGCCTCTCAGTAGTGCCACGTGGTCACCCCGAACCTGGTCTTCTTGATGCAGTATCATCCTTTGACCACTGCTCCCAACAATTATACACAGTGGATACATTCCGTCCAAGACTTTCTGCAAAATCGCGAAAAGAAAATGCACTTCCTCGTAGCCCTACTTTACGACCTCTTTCCAATTCGGGGAGCTGATGATAATGGCTTTTTCGTCTTCTTAAAGGCATGCATGATCAATCTCAACTCATTTCGTCAATTTTTGAAGATAAATAATGCTCACGAACTTTACAACACTCATTTAAAGCAAACCTGACTTTAAAGTTGTGAGTGGCGCTACTAGCGCCACCCTTATGCGCGAAGCCTGAAATTTTAATCAATGTCATCTTTTAGATGTATAAACACGCCTACAAAATTTCCTTTATCTAACACAAGTCTTTATTGGTGTTGGGATTTTTTTTTCCGTCAGTGTACTTACTTCGAAAAGAAAGGTTGACCATAGATCAATTTGTATATTGTTCGCAGAATGGGATAAACATGTTGCACGATCGCGTACCGAACACGGACCCGCTGGTCAGCGTGCCAACGCTATACCATCTGAGCTACATCAACCATACCTTTCTATTTCAAAGTGAGTCCATATAAAAACAGAACTATTCAATGTAATTTATTTAAACTCTCTGATATTTTAAAGGCATGTTTGTAGTCTTATAAAATTATAAAATGAAGTACTTCAATGTAATATAATAAGAAATATAGCAAAGTGTATGTAACACAATTTTCGAAAAAAAAATATGTGTTATATCACCAACAACAAGATATCTTAACGTTGATTTGACATAAGAACCTAATTTTTGCTTTAAAATGATCCGGAAACTTTACTCTATACAATGAATTAAGGATATAACTATCACTCAAAAACAACATTATTAAAAAAACTCTCAAATTTGAAAATTTAAAAAACTCCTAAAAAATACAACTTTTTTTCATTAAAAATACTCAAAATATTAAATTATCAAAACTATATTAATTCATTCTATAGATAATGACGCTATATGCATGCAAAGAAAAATTTAAGCCATTCCATCAAATAGTTTTTTTAAATCTTTTTGTTAGTCGTCAAAAATCAAGTTTTGAGAATACGCAACTTAAAGTTGAAATTATATGGGTGCGGCTTTGAAAGTGTTGATACATGCTTATAACTTGTTAGTACATGCTTATAACTCCGTTAAAAATGCAAATATATTTATGCGTTTCTGCATTGAGTTCAGAATTAACTGAATTATAAAACTAGTTTATTAAAAAAATCGCTCTTTTGAAAAGTTTTTAACCCCTGAGCCCCCTTAAGTTGTTTCATATTATTAGACCCCCCCCCCCCAATTTTTTAAAGGACTAAGGTGCGTTGTATGAAATCCATTGTACCTGAGGATAAAGGTCCTTTGCCCTACAACATATATTAAAGTAATCAATTAAGTAATTTACAATAAGTTAAAGTATTGTAAAGTAATTTACAGTTAAGATTTAAAAATAATTTTTAAACATAGTAGAATTAAATGAAAGAAACAAAATACAGTAAAACAAGTGAAAAAGAACATGTCTATTACGGAATGCCATGTAAAACAGAAAAATGTATTTTTCCTTGCAAAATGAACATAATAAGTTTTGAGAAAATAATAGACTACATTGACACTTCCAAAGATGAGAACTTGTCTATAACGCTTTTTTTTTTCTTCTCGTGCGATTAAGTCTTAGAAGATTACACTATGTATCATTTTGAAAAATCTCCAATGCATAGAATAGATATAAACGATTTTAAACGGTATATGAAAAAAATGCATACAAATAGAGATTAATTAAAAAAAAATTAAACAGCATTTCAGGTTTCTTTAAAAATGAAGATTATAAACACTAAAAACTGTAAAGCCATAAGCTATTATAAAGATATAAAGTTATTTTTGGTCCTCCATACAAAATAATTTTTAACTATATCAATTAGGAAAACTATGTTTCGATGAAATTCAATCGGCCGGACCCGACCAACGCCACCCTAGATATTTGAGAAAGCCTAAACACTCATCACGAAAATATCCAGAAAGCATATGCAAAACAAAAAAAAATCATCCATTGACTCGTTGATATCCACGAATCAATAAATGATTTTACTAAAAAAACGCCGTGAATACTGGTGACAGTTAATAAATCAAGTAAAAAGCTTTGTAAAATCAGCATAAAATGAAAATAAAGTAGGACGCGTTTCGAGCTACAACACTAAAAGCTCGTCATCAGCTAAACCAACACGTGTTCCGCAAGGGCACAGAGTCGAGATAACGTGAAAAAAAGAGGGGGGAGATTACAAAGAGTGCGACAGGTGGCGCTAGCTGGAAACCAAGGTGGAAAAGAAAAGTCAAGATCAAGAGAAAGAAAGAGGGAGGAGATTATAAAGAGTGCGACAGGTGGCGCTAGATAAAGAGACCCGGTGGAAGAGAAAAATGATCCCAAAATAATAAAAGCGAGATAAAAATAATAAATCATTTTTCTCTCCCACCGGGTCTCTTCTGCTAGCGCCACCTGTCGCACACTTTGTATTCACCTCCCTCTTTCTTTCACTTTATTTCGACTCTGTGCCCTTGCGGAACACGTTTGGGCTCAGATTTAAACATTTTTCCAGGCCGGGCTAAATTTTTTTTCCTATCGGTCAGCTCGAGACCGAGTCTGGAAATTTCAATTCGTGCAGACCTCTTATAAAGGTCTCTATCATAATATTAAATCAGGTTTAACGTAAAATATATACGCTGCTTTTTTTACGTTCAGAGAATAGGCACTATATTAAATCGTCTTTTAGTGCCATACAATTTGTCGACGATCCCTATCTTGCATTCCAAATAAATCCAAAATTCGTCGCTCAGATGCATAGGTAAAGATGTAAAATACAAATTTTTTATTTTAATAACTCTGCGAGTTTTGCAGATAAGAAGACAATTTTATTTTATTTATTTTATTTTTTAATTTCAGAAACGTATAATGGAAAATTTACTAATTGGAATTTTATTCTACTAGGGTTGTATCAAAAAGAATACATACATATATATATATTTATTTATTTATTTATTTATTCAAATAGACTACCCATGGAGTTGCAATTTATGTCATTAAATATGGCGCTTATTTTATGAAACTTTACAAATGGAAGTATGTGCCTAGGAGCAATATTAAGGAAATTGCTAATTACTTCGACATTTATGAATCGTTCTATATCGAGAAGAAGAAATAACAATTAATTTTATAAAATATTTAAATACCCTAGTGTGAAATGATACGCTAAAAATGTACCTGTTAAAAACACCAAAAAAATTTTAAATAATGCGTAGACTTTCGAATGAACTAATATTTTTTTATCAGGCGTAGCGATCACATTCTACCATTATAAAATAACCAGTCTGGCTGCTGTTTTCAAAGTAGTAGGCCGTTCTCCGCGCCTGATGAAGAAAGACGAGTTCATTCTAAAAGCCTTGTGCATTTATTAAATATTTTATGCTTTTTTTTACTTTTTACCTTATCACAATTAACCTGTTGAAAAATAAATTGCTAAATCGAGAATTAAAGAATAAAATATTCGCATTTTAAATTATCGAATAAGGTTTATTATTATAATAATAATTTAAATCTTTGTTCGCCTACGACATAATTTAATATTTTTCTTATTTACATAATTAGAAGGTATATATATATACTTTTTTATACAAACGTCTGAAACTGTGTCTTTCATACTTCATGTAGTCTATTAAGAATTGAGAAATATTTTACATATTATCTCAAAAATGATCAGACAAACAATTCTGCTTTCATTAAATTCCATTTTACCCAGGTTAACCATCAGATACTTATAATAAAATTAGAACAACATGATGATCCTAATTTTATGTACATGAAGCTCTGTATACTGCTGCACATAAATCGCTGAATGAAAATCATAAAAGAAATGAAGTTAATTTGACACAGTTATAGAAAAGAGCTTCGGCTTAATAAATGAGAATATGCATTTTCTTCCCTGCATGTAAATGAAAAATATCACTTTCCCTGGCAATAAAAAAAGAGCTATATTTATAATGATTTGGTTTCTGATGTATGTAATATCATAATTAAGAATAACAAAAAATCCTGAAGAAATGTCTTACTTAAAATATTAAAACAAAAATCAGCAATAATTCTTTTATTCGTCTAATCCTTCAATATCAAGTTGATAGCTGATGTTGGCGATAAAACTACTCTAATACATATGAGAGACGTGCTTAACCACTTTTTCTTAGCACATTGGTATACCTGTATTTTATACTTCTATATCATATTGCAGCCGAATAATGGCGAAATTTTTTTTACTCTCCGAATTTAACCCCAGTTGTGATTGAATTTCTAAGATCGTTAAAATCTGTTTTTAAATATTTTTGATAGATTTATATTATTGGATAAATAACATAAAACTGCTACTAAATTAAAGTAGAATGAACTAAAACTGTCACCCCCCATTTAAATCATTTAGTAGTTAAATTTAAAAAATCACTAATGTATGTCTTTAACACTTTCAGTACCAAATCTATTTTATTGGAGCCGCGAAATAAGATTTCCAAAAATCTATGTAAATAAAGTCTCTAAAGCATATGTATTGTACAGCATGCTACAAAAAACACGGAACAATTTGGCTGAGGAATGGGGGAAAAAATCAACAACGCAAGTTACCACATTTTGTGATACCTTCGAAAGACAACTGTTATGTTTACTGTTTTAATAAATAAATCTATTCATTTTTTTTTTGTAAGGAATATTAAATACATTTATAGTACAACAGTGAAATTACTTAAAATTTATTTTGAATCTAACTTTTTAAATTTCATATCGTGTTCTATACTTCCAGTCACTGATGACTGATGAAGCAAGAACTGAATGTTCGATGTCAGTTACCGGTGACTGACGTAGCACTCAACGTATTGATTATTTTTACTTTCTACTGCTTGTACAAGAAAAAAGTATTGAATTCGTGAAAATTTTGGAATTCCAATTTTTGATTAATTTACATGTTTTCGGTGTCAGAAATTAAAAATTTTAAAAATACAATATGTCTGTGAATCTGTGTATCTGCTTATTTGTTTGTCTCCTTATCTATCTGTCTGATTATCTGTCTGTCTGTATGTGGTATACATTTCTTGCTCTCTCTATATTTATAACTAATGCTCGAAATCCAATAAATTTTATTAGGCAAATACTCCCTTATATACATAGATGATGATTAAGTTTGGTGTAAATTGCTCAACAGGTGCTGCTGCTATGCTGCAATTTTTAAAGATTTCCGCTATAGCTGTATATCAAGAACTTATTCACTAATTTTTCACCAAACTCCAGCTACGGTTACCTCACGCCATGAGTTGATGCTTTTTACATTTTAGCGTTGATCAAATACCTTTCCTCGTTGACTATGTCTTGGACATCATGATGCTAGTAAATGGAGTTTGCTGCTTGGGCATTGCTTAGATCAAGCCAACTGGAAAGCATCTCTACCTAGCTCAACCTGAACCTGACGTAATTTTCACCAAAGTTCTCTTCACAGCAATAATTGAAAAGATCATTTCAAAAAATGAAATAAATATCTCACGCAAATATATATTTTCATTTAAATTATTTGACATTAACACAGTTTGTCATTTTAAAAATGTCGTAATTGCTTTCATTTACATCTTTTAATGCATAGTAATGAATTTATAATTTTATTGATATTATTATATTATTTTGTATTATATTATTATTTCATTACATTAATATATTATTTTTTATTATATTATTATTTTATAATATTATTATAATATTTTTATTATATTCTTACTTTATAATTAATATTGAGTAAAATGCAATCCATTTCTAATATGAATGCACAAAACTAAAAAAAAAGTAATATTAAAAGAAAACATTTTACAAATCATAAGATTATGCTTTAAATTAACTGCAACCGTATTTTGGAGTGCGTGATTGAAACTATTAAATCCACACAACTTAGCAGTTATTAATTTATGTCGTAGCCTCTAAATGTTTCAATATTCTAACACACATTTTCGAAAGTCTTTACAAAATCTTCTTAAGCAAAAAACTATATTAGTATTCATAGCTACATGAAACTGCAAGTGAATACCAATTAATCGTCTTGTAAAAAGAGATTTCGTACGATACAAGGTCATATGCTAATAAAATCTCTCGAGTATTATTGGTCCCAAATTAAATCGCTTAAAAGTTAGCATTCAGAACAATGAAATTCATCATGTCATAAAAAGATTCGTGAGAGATTGAAACTTTTGTATCGTGGATTCGTGGTAAGTAATAATTTATAAGTACTTGTTACACTGTTTAGGGACATTATTCAGTTGTTAGAATATAGTTTCGTGATGTCGTTGAAAATGAATTGACAAGTTCGTTTTCATGCGAATTATCATTAATCCTTCAGGAATTATTAGGAAAATACTGTGTTATTTATTTTGTATCATGTACAATTTTTACATTGCTTTACAAAATCCTTAACTGTATTTTTTAGAAAAGTACAAGAAAATATATATAATTTAACATTTGTTAGTAATTTAATGATTAACCATTTCAGCTTTGGTGGTTGAATTTTTTTCCGTTTAATTTTAATTCAGAAATGTCGCAATGGCACCGGAATATTCTACCAAATTTATTTAAAAAAGTTTTTTTTTTTTTTTTTTTTTTTTTTTTTTTTTTTTTTTTTTTTCGTGTGCATTGTGAACCGTTTTTAATACTGCTGTCAGTCTGACATTTGGAATTTTGAAGAAATTTGTACACCAGAACTCGAAGGGTTAAGTCATATTTAGGATGCACACGACAGAACTAATGTAATACTTTGTTTACACAGTACAACAAATTTTACAGATGTTTTTGCAAAATAAAACAATCCATAAAAATCCAATTCCCTCAATTTTTATTGCAATACAATTTTTATCGTATAATGAATGAATTGAATTTCATAACAAAATTTTATTATTCATTAACACTGTCGCTGCCGCTTACGTGAAGATGTGATGATAGTTAACGCCGCTATGATAATGCCGATAGTTAATGACTGTTGAAATGGATTTTTCCCAGAAGCCGATTTACTTTTTATAACAAAGAATCAATGAAAGATTTTCCCGCGCCAATGCGTGACAGGCTATTGGAAATCACCCCACAACGCGGAGTAACCTCTTAACTATCACGCGCTGGCACGTGATCGGCAGCGAATGTGTTAAGAATGTCCTGTTTCAGAAACAATCAAGTCACAAACAATTCGGCATTAACTATCGTAAATCAAACTTAATTTAAAATGTTGTTATGTAACTTTATTTTATATTTATATTGATAAATATCTACAATGAAAAAAAATTATTTTTCAAATTTGAGTAAATTGATATACTCATATTTAATTGAGTATGCTTGCATCAAAAATGAGCCTTATGTTTTCTCAATTTTAGAAAACCATATGTTATTAAACCTAAACGAAACAATAATTTTATTCTCTGTGATGATTTGTATCATTTAGTGCAGCATAAAATATGATTATTAATGTAACTATTAAATTATGCAAGTATGAAAAACTGGTCCAAAATTGCTTGCAAATATTGCTCTTATATTAATATTCTATTTTGGGTATCTTGATAATAATTTTGTTTTTTCTTTAAAAAATAATCAATTAAATGCTTCTTATTAATATTTTTTAAAGGAAAATAAATGACAGTACATTTTTACCTTAATTTATAGGTTTAGGGATAATTATATAAGAATAATTTTTGAAAACAATAATGGGATCGAAGATGAGTACATGTTTCTTTGAATTTTGCGTGCATTTAGATCGGAACTATTTTAAGTATGTCATATATTTAAAATTGAGTACTTTTTACACAATGTTAAGAACCTATTTTTTTCAGTGTATGATCTATAGATTAGGTATTATAGATAGGTACTAATACAATACATATGTTATATTAAAATTATCTATAATTTAATTTAACATGGGTAAATTGGATATATTCATATAATCGATTTTTCAATATACATATACCGGGTGTCCCAAAAATGACTGATGGATTTTAAAATTCAATAACTTGCAAACGGTGACAGCTATTTTAAAAAATTTTGCAGGAGAGTTATGTATAATGTCAGGAGTTTTTTTACCGTATTTTTTTATTTTATTTCGCATATCAAACAATAGCTGGCGCTGACGGCAATTGAAGGCCAATGCTGAGTGAAGCGTCGGCCTGGCCTTCAATCACCGTCAGCGCCACCTATTGTTTGATATGTGAACTAAAATAAAAAATTACGGTAAAAAAACTCCTGACATTATACATAGCTCTCCTGCAAAACTTTTTAAAATAGCTGTCACCGTTTGCAAGTTCTGAATTTTAAAATCCATTAGTCATTTTTGGGACACCCGGTATGTATATATATATATCACTTTATGATCCTTTAATGATTAGGGCCTATATTGCCCAACCCTGTTTTTCAAACTTCTTCTACAAAATGTGTCATTCTGTGTCTGTGTGTGATATTCAGTCGTGCTCAGAATCCTCAGTGTTAAGTTAACAATCAAGCTAGCCACTCATTTATGGATCTCAAAGGTATGAAAGGTTGATTGAGCTTTGCCAGTCGAACTATAGATTTATGATATGCTAGGTAGACTATGCAGCTTTCGATATTTAGTTTTACTATGACTACATTCTTCTAAAAATGTGGATTTTATTTATCATTTCAGTGAATAATCAAAAAAGTAGTGTAACTAAAAAAACAAGGTGTTAAGATAAGCTAAATGTATAGATATATATACACTGGTGTGCAAAATTTAAGGACGAGTCTCAAAAGGCCAATGTTTAAGGGATTTTCAAGCGATACTTTTTACACGAATAATCAAAAGGAAGTAATATAATTCGAATAATTAATATCCCTATATAACAGATAGTTCATATAACATGTTATTCAGGTCACTCATGGCCACAAGAGTCACAGTCACTACGGCGAAACAAAAAATAGGAAATTCCATACCTCTCTTTTATGAGTCTCAAATGACTACTATATGTGACTCCATTGACAGGTAATTGTGATTGCTGCTTTGTGGCGAGTAACCATGTAACTTTACAATGTCGTTTCATTGAGATTCTCGTGTGACCTCTCATCTGGAGACTCAATTTCAAAGTCATTGTGAACGTTGCATTATGATAAATTACCAAATAATATCAAATTAAAGTCACATGGTAATTTTTCACTATTTTCACAGTGGTTAGTTACCTCACAGTCAGTAGGGTCTCTGTCACCATTTGACAAAGTCTTGTGACACAAAGTCACCATGTGACTTTAATGTGACATTATTTGTTGATTTATCATAATGCAACGTTCACAATGACTTTGAATTTTAGTCTCCAGATGAGAGTTCATTCGAGAGTCTCAATGAAACGACATTGTAAAGCCACCTGATGACTCGCCACACAGCAGTAATCACATTGACCTGGCAATGGAGTCATATAGTAGTCATTTGAGACTTATAAACGAGACGTATGGAATTTTCTATTTTTTGCTTCGCCGTAGTGACTGTGACTCTTGTGACCATGTGTGACCTGAAAGTGATTTTATATGGACAAGCTATTATGAAGGAATAGTAATTATTCGAATTATGTTACTTCCTTTTGAATATTCGCTTGAAAATCTATTGAAAATTGGTATTTTGGGATTCGTCCTTAAATTTTGCACACCAGTGTATATATATATATATATATATATATATATATATATATATATAGGTAGTTAGATAAAAAGTTTTGTCTTAGTTTAGTGTTTCTGAAAATAATCGTCAATTGAATAAGTTGAAAATCCGTTATTCTCAAAATGAAGCAAAAACAAGAGGGGTTGTATCCATATATTCATTGATTAGTGTCAATAGAGAATACACAATACGGGATGTTACGACTACTTTTGGATAAAATCCCTCATTTTTTTGCTTCATTTTGGAAACAACGGATTTTGTCCTTTTTCTGTAGACGATTACTTTCAGAATTTTCAAGCTATAATTTTGAGACTTTTACAAAAGTTGCTCTATACATTTAGCTAGCATAATATGCAAATGAAATTTTGATATCGTTGACGCATGCGCAGTAAAACTTTATTTAGTAAACCAACTCATTTTGTATACAATTTTCATTATTTTTTAATTCTGATTACAGGGTACTGTGTGCAATGTTGTTTGTCATATTGTCTGAAAAAAATATTATTTTATATTAAGAACTCTGAAAATTATAACTAAAAAACTTGGAAAAATTTGTGACCATTTTTATAAAAACCTTAATTACTCTACGAGTATGCATGCTATTTGCATAAAAATGAACACAGTGTATTACAATAAGGCATTCAATTATAATGTAGAACTTGAGCGCTTTTGCTACATTAGTTTTGACAGGGTTATTCAAAAGATATTCATTCTTTTTTAATTTGTTGACGGTCCCCTATGGAGTTTAATGAAAAAAATATTCATTGTAATATATGACCTGTACTGTTATGTTTACATACATTGAGATTTTGGCTAATTCCTCATGTATTTTTCAAGATAATCTACAAAATGTCTAAAATTATAAGTGGCCGGTCAACTTTGGCCCATATAGTGTATACCGGGTATTTCAAAAGTTCAGTGCAAAAGTAAAACGATATTAAGTATGACCTATACTATTATATTTATACACTAATAATTTCGAGATGATACCTCATGTATTTTTCTAGATATTTAGTAAAATGTCTAAAATCGCAAGTGTCCCATAATCAATGGCAATATAGTGTATATATATGTATATATATATATATAGAGAGAGAGAGAGAGAGAGAGAGAGAGAAAGATGGATTGATAGATAGATAAATAGTTTTATCTTAGTTTAGTGTCAATGTGCCCAAATAAGCTCATTTTAAGGCTTGTGATTTTTGCGATTTATTAAACCAATGTATCTATTAATTATTTCGTTTCATTAAAATGTTAAAATGAGTATCATATTGTTTTTTTACTTATTACCAGGTTGAAAAAAAGTTCCAATTACAAAGAGTAAACCTGTATAACGCTTATCTTCAAAATATTTCTAATATGTTCCTTTTTTCGAAATAATGAAAATTGCGTTCATCAGTTTATACATCACCATGCTCAATATGACAATTATTTTTGTTATTTTGTTAGAATATTTCTGTTTAATAAGGCATAATATGCTAAAGAACGATACATGAATTACTGCATATTGCAGAAATGAAAATAATGCTATTTGACCGAATATGTTCCGACATTTAGAATTTTAGATATGTTGATGAATAAACCGGGTGTCCCAAAAATGACTGATGGATTTTAAAATTCAATAACTTGCAAATGGTGACAGCTTTTTAAAAAAATTTTGCAGGAGGGTTATTTATAATGTCAGGAGTTTTTTTTACCGTAATTTTTTATTTTAGTTCGCATCTCAAATAATAAGTGGCGCTGACGGCGATTGAAGGTCAGGTTGACTATTCACTCAGCACTGATTACTGACATTATACATAATCCTCCTGCAAAAAAATTTTAAATAGCTGTCACTATTTCCAAGTTATTCAATTTTAAAATCCATCAGTCATTTTTGGGCACTCGTTATATACGCTGGGGTTTCGAAACACTTATAATAATCAACGTACTACCGACTACTATCGAATTATTGTTATTATTATTTTCCTTCATTTACCGTAATACCAAAATAACGAATATAATGATTCATAAAATAATGCTAACATGAACTGACTTAAAGCAGGTGTTTTAAGTTTCTTTAGTGTCATTTTAATTTTTCAAGGGAAAGGCTTTGTGGAAGCTTTCTAAATTGTGTGCAAAACAAAATTCCCGTTTGAAAATAGTTGTATAAATAAAATAGAAAAGAATTGACTTACAGCAAGTCCTTTGCGTTTTTTGAGACAATTTAATTTTCCTAAGGAAAGGTTTTAATGAAGCTTTCTGCATTATATACAAAACAATATTCACCATTTGTAAAAAATTGTAAAAATAAAATAATAAAATATTCCGAGTATAGAAATGAGGTGTTAGGCCTTGTTTTCTTCAAAAATTAAATAAAAATAATTGAACACTGCTATAATAAACTTAACACATCCAAAATTAAAAAAAAAAAAATTCAGATATTTGCAAAACATATGAAACTGAACTTGAATATATTTCAATAATTATAAAAATATTTCTTATTTTATTATCAAACGTACATTTTGTAAAATATTTAAACACTCTTACTGCTAAAAATAAATATTCTTATCGCGGAATTCAAATTTAAAGGGAACGAAACTGTGTTTCTCCTTTAATAACTTGTAACAATTCTTATTCCCAAAATATTAATTTAAGCATATCATGAGAGAATGAAGTATAGCTGAAATAGGGATGACAACGATAAATTTTAAATAAAGATATATTTCTAAATCAAAATTTACCTTTCAAAATCATTAATTATATATTCGGTAGAACTTTAAACCATAAATTCAAATGTAAGCGATAGCTTTATCATTATTAACTATTACATTTAATTTGTTCATGCTGCGTACTAGACAATTATAATTTTAAATTAGAAGTATTCATTTTAGCACATTAATTAGTTGCATGTTACATGAAATGTAATATTCAAATTTACTTTTAATTAGATAATAGGACGATAACTAACATGTATCTTATTATGTTAACAAATCTAAATTCACCTGAAAACATTTTATTTCATATATCAGCAATAAACCCTAAACAAAGACAATGTGAAATTATTTATTTTTTATATATTTTTATTTTTTAAAGCAATTTAGTACAGTAGAACCCCGATAATTCGGATTAATTGGGACCAGGCGCAATCCGGAATGTCGAAAATCCGGGTTATCCGGAGAATATGATCAAATGAAATAAAATAAAACATACTCAAACAAAATCACCTTTATACTGAACATATTCAATATTTAAAGACAGTAAAAATGTTTACTTTGTAATTATAAAGTTTGTCATATTCTGCCAGTTTTGCGGGCCGCATGGTCACGCATTCTCGTTTACTCTTCCTTTTATTTCGATTTTCCGCAAGTGATGTGTAGAAGAGTTTTGGCACGAAGATAAGGAAAGAGTCCCAAGAGGACAATGGACTGGCTGACAAAGGTCGGATCGCGATTCTTATCAGTCAGTGTGTCTATAAGAATTATTTTACTTTGCTTACTTGCAATGCTCAGAGTAAAACTTTATTAAGGAGTGAGGTTTTGATGACATTTCCACATGCATTAAATAGAAAACTGTGAAAACTGAAATTGTCAAAACTTAAATGATGTATAGGTGTCCCTTTCATATATATTAAAGAGTTTAAATAAGAAAGCTTGAGGTATTCTTCCGAAAAGATTTCAGAAAATACTTATTTATTTTTAATATCAGGCTGAAATAAATTTATGTTATGGAAATTTGCCGATCACTTCTCAAACTTGAAAAAAAAAATCGATCATAGTGATCCGGACTAACGGGGTCCGAATTAGCGGGGTTCTGCTGTGTAATAAATTAGTAGTTTCAGGATATGGTTCTAGACGTAAGCACACTGTTACATCCGTCTAGAACCATATTACTGAGATTTCCTTTAAGAACACGGAAAACAGATGTGACACATGCCACTACTTTAACAACTATAATGTAAGCATGTGCTAAACATATTCTCGTGAGATATTTTTTTCCATCAATGATGGTAGATGAGAATAACCCTATGATGTACCTCAACTACGGCATATGTACAATTTTTTATCATTCGTGTGGAAATATTGGAAAATAGGATATAAGTGTCACAGATAAAAACAGCACATACAGATGTATTACTCCTGATCTTAAATGCTAAATCAAACATATAGGTTTATAAAAATGTCAAAATGATTCTTCAAGATTTTCTTCATAGGTAAAAATAAACTATTAACTTGGATAGCTGATATATCAAGTAGGAATATATATATATATATACATATATATACACTAATAAAAGAACAAAACGCACTGTCTGTGGGTGTGTCTGTGTGTCTGTGTGTGTATATGTCTGCGATGGCTAGCAAAATCTACGGCACGTACGAAGCTCAAAATTTTTTTTAAAGTACCCCAATATCTCTCCTGATGCAACTGAAGCTCAAAATTTTAATTTTTTGATTAGTTTCACATATATTAATTATGAAGCGGAACTCACTCTCTTCAAAAAATCATCTTTTTAATTTTCGGGGAAAGAAAACGTTTGCACATGCGCAGAAACTCAATTACGCACCTAAACGGAGAAAGAAATTTTTTCCCAGTTTATTTCTATTTTTGGATTATTTTGTTTAAATCCAAATAAACCAAACTGCTGAACGCACTTAAACTTAAGAGACATATTTCAAAAGATCATATTTTAGGTCTCAAATGAAATAATCAATTCGAAAAAATGTTGCAGTTAACCCTTTGAAAACAAACATTCAATATTGGTCGTTTTTTCCTAAACTATTTTTCTCCCTTTTGTCAATGCCCCTCCAGGACGTAATTTTTAAGATATAAACAAACCAAAAAAAGATCGTATATCAGAAACTATCTTCTAACCGATGGTGTAATTGGTTTTAAAATATTTGGATTTTAACCCTTTCAAATACACTGGCAAAGTAAGGTCATTTTGCGACTCGCAGAGAGGAAATTTTTTCCATGCTAAAATTATCTTAACGTGCATATTTCAACTCAATCTTTTAAAATCTTCTCAATAGACCAAATTTATACTCCCTACAAAAAATTCGACACGTTCGGACGGATAGAAATATTTTTTACAAAGTAAAATGTGCGAAAATTTTGATGAAATCAATGAAAAACAGATCGTTTTCATTGCGGTTTTGACTTAGCAAAACGTAATCCTATAGGCACCGGTAAACAAAAAACATATTCTTTAAGCTTAAAAACATTATAATCTATGATGCAATTGGTTTTTAAAATTTAAGATTTAACCTTTTCAAACACACCGGCAAAAGTAGGCACTTTGCGACTCAGTATAAAATATTTTTTCTACGCTAAAAGTATCTAAGCGTACATATTTAAGCCCAAACTTTTAAAAGCATTTCAATAGATAAATTAAAAATTTTTAAAACTTCTTAAAAAATTTTGAAACGTTCGGAAGAGTACAAATAATTTTCACAAAATAAAAAGTGCGAAAAATTTGAGGAAATCAATAAAAACCAGATCGTTTCATTGCGGTTTTGCCTTTGCAGGGCGCAATTCTATATACGTCCTGACAAACCGAAAATATTTTCTTAAAGCTAAAACATTCTCATAATTTAAGTTACAATTTCTTTTAAAAATATATGAGATTAAGCCTGTTCAAATACACCGACAAACACGAATTACACCCCGACTAAAAGTAATTAGATGTCCGTATTTTAGCATAATCATTTAGAACCTTTCTGTAAACCAGATTTACATTACTTTCAAAAACTTTAGAACTTCCGTATGGATAGAATTTTTTTTTTACAAAATAAAATGTGGGAAAATTTTTATGAATTCAAGAAAAACCAGAGCGTTCCATCGCGGTTTCGTTCGCTTTTGGTTCTCATAGTTTCCAAAAAAAAGCAAATTACATAGAAAACAAAATACCAAACTGCATGTGTTTTCAATTCAATATCTTTTCGCGATTTTTCCGTTGAAAAATATAAATTTTGACAAAATGGACATAAGGATATAAAATCATAGAAATTTGAGTTTAATTTAACTGTCATTTAGAAACAAACAACACATTTGAAAACTGAATAACATCAGGGGCCCGGGCAACAACGGGCAGGGCAGCTAGTATATATATATATTATTTAATGATTTCTAAGAGTTTTTTCAACAAGAAAAAATAAACTATTACATTCAATGGTTAATACATGAAGTAAAAATTTTTATACACACACACACACACACACACACACATATATATATATATATATTAATGATTCCTCACCTCATTGTTCGCTTCATACGGAGAAATAAAATAATACATTCACAAAATTATTCTTTTTTAAAATATTTTAAATCTTCCAATTCATTTAAGTTATTTATATTTTATTAAAAATTTTAATGATGCCTCAGGGTTTCTTCCTATACTTAGAAAGAAACTTTTACTTTGGATGGCAAATATACCAAATAGAAATAGAATATGGCAAAAAGTTCATTGAACTCAATTTTTTTTTTTTTTAAATCACCAGATTTTAAAACATTCACCTTTTATGTAAACATTTTATTAAATTTTTTAAATTTTACTTAAGAAAGGTGTTATAATAAAAATAAATGACATTGACACGTTTCGGAACCGTCAAATAAGTTCCATAAGTATAATAAATATAATAAATAGAGTCCAATTTGTTATTAAATGTGGATTAAAATCCCCCGAAGTGTTTGGAAAATAGGGAAATAAGCGAAAATTTCACTTAGGATTTATAGTGAAAATAATAATAAAAAAAACTGATATTCTTGTGATTCCAACAGGTTTTAATGTATCCGAAATCAAATTTTGAAATTTGATTGTATAAAGAGATGCACCCATAATAAACTAGCTTTTATTAATATGAAATTTTAGACACATAATACAAAAACATACCATAAAAATTACTTTTGAGAAATGAAATGGCAGACAAAAAAATGAAGAAGGACGGTTTTGTGTTTTTAAAAGTGATTCTAATGCCTATTTTTTCTTAGGCAAATTTAGTTTTCTTCACAACATTGAAAGAGATACGTTCAAAAACGCAGTTATACACTTAGACATTTCAAAGCATAGAAAATAACCTCAAAAGTTATATACAAATGTCATATAATACATCTGGATTATTTAGGTGTCCTGTAGAATAACAATTAAGATTACACCCTTAATCACTTCCTAAATAGCCTATATCTGACAGACCAGACTATAGAACATAAGCTAATAACAGCCCCACCTTGATTTTACGACTCAAACTCATTTGAGATAACTAAACAGGAAATAAATAGAATAATCAAAAATATAAAGCAAAACAAGGCTCCAGGGTACGATTACATAGATTATAACTTAATTAAAAGAATACACAATGCATCGCCACAACTTTTACTAACACTATTCAATATATGCCTCAACTTTAACTATTTCCCAAAATCTTTTAAAATAGGCACAGTAGTACTGTTTCACAAAGCGGGTAAAAATCCCAAAGATCCAAAAAATTACAGGCCAATATGCCTGTTACCAGCATTCAGCAAAATATTAGAAAGAATAATCCACGGTAGAATCAACTACCACTTTAAAAACGAAATTTCTGGAGCGACAAACAATATGGGTTTAAACAAGGATTTTCAACAGAACATGCACTAGACGAACTTATTAAAAAATTAAACAGGATAAAGAAGAAAAATATCGAACACTACTAATTTCAATGGATATTAAAGGCGCATTTGACAATATAAGATGGCCAATAATTACTAAAAACCTGAAACAGTCTCCCTGCCCGACATACTTAATTAATTGGATCATTAGTTTTCTGGAAAATAGATATGTAACTTTAGAAGAAAATGGTATAAAAGTAACAAAACAAACATTTGGCGGCTGCCCACAAGGAAGCTGCCTGTGGCCACTACTGTGGCCGCTAATAGCAGACACAGCACTTAAAAAGCAATGGGGCAAAAATGTCAGAATTCAGGCTTTCGCAGATGACTTTATGCTAATTTTAAGAGCAAAAACAAAAGAAGAACTTGTAAAACTAGCAAATAAAATAATAAAATAATTTTATGAATGGATAACAATTAATTGTTTAACAGTAATTTGGGACAAAACAGAAGTATTATACTTAAACAGAGGTCACACAAGAAATCTCCCAACCGAAAACTCATACAGGGTAGTGGGCATAGAATTCAATGGCAAAAAGTTAGAGGCCAAAGAACAAATTAAATACTTAGGGATAATGATATACAAGAATCTTAACCCGTCAGTAGTCGCGTGTCGGTCTTTTCGCCGCCCGTATAACTTACCTTCTCCTAACTTATATCACATTACAAATACAACGGAGATCTACCACGTAGCTGACTTTGAAGCTTTCTCGACCACTTTAGTAAAGTAACAGGACACCTCTGCTTTTCTTTCAGGTACATTTTTAGAAAGAAAGTTGAAATTGGCGGAAAAGTCTACGTAAAAATCGCTAATGTAAGTTCATTTTTACTTTTTCCAACTACTCCAGATCTCATGAATAAAACGCATAATTTAAGAAAACTGCGAATTTATATCTTCGTTGTAATGTTATTTTCGTATATTTGGTGAAAAATATTTCTTATTTTACATATTTGGTATGCGGGGGGCCAGCGGCGAAAAGACCGAGCGCGACTAATGACGTTGTGAAAAAAGTCGCGACTACTCGCGGGTTAACTGGCTCCCGCAATGCCAACAACAAACAAAGAAAGTTAGAAAATCATTTTGGATGATGGGCCGAATGGTCTCTTAAGGATGGGGTTTACAACCCAACATAATTAAAATTTGGTATAGGACAGTAGTAGAGAAAACACTGACCTAAGTTACCTCAATATGGGGACACAACTTGATTAGGCGCTGCAAGGAGGTTTTATCTAGCTGCCAAAGGCATTTTTCATTGGCCAGAGTCAGGGCTTACAGGACAGCCTCAACGGCGGCACTTCAGGTTCTCTCAGGTTTGATACCAATTCACCTTCAAGTACAATACGAAGCAGATTATGGCACAGTCACGAGATTACGCAAAACAATAAACATACACAACGTTACTATCCATCACACAGATTATGCCAAAAAGATCAATCTCTGGAGCAAACATCCAGCAGAAACAGTAGAACCACGGTTAGGATACAATGAAAGAGACATAGCCATATACACGGATGGTTCTAAATTGGAATCAGGCGCTACGGATTCGGCTTTCTTAGCATCCAAAAATGAGCAATAAATCAAGACATGGTCAATGCCACTAAGAAAGTGCAACAGTGTTTTCCAAGCCGAACTACTGGACATATTGAAAGCAGCAGAATAGGGTAATACCACAGGTCAAAATTACAGCATACGCTCGGACTGCATGTCAGCCATAAAAGCATTAAGTAAACCATTTAATGTAAATGAAATAATAGATACAATACAACAAACAATAAAAAATTTAAATATTAAATTTAAAATCAGCTGGGTCAAGGATCAGATTGGTATCGAAGGAAACGAGAATGCTGATGCATTAGCCAAACAAGCAGCATTAAACCCTTACAATGCAATCCCTTATCATATAGAGAAACCAATAACAACACTAAAGAGAATACTTAAAGAGCTAGTAATAAAACAATGGCAGTTCGAGTGGGACTACGGGGACAAGGGCAGGCTGACACACAAATACTTCCCTAAAGTCGATAAACACAGATGAATAAGCTGCAAGCTACTTTCTCAAATCTACACAGGTCATGGCGCCTTTCCAGCATATCTACATAGATTTGCTTTGGTAGAAACACCAGAATGCGAGTGCGGGTTAATAGGTACAAGCAAACATTACCTCATAGCTTGCCCACTCACACAAATATTCCACCTGGTCAACATAACACCAAACAACGAGCAAATTTGGCATAAACAGCTAAATGAAAATAAACACCTACAAGCAAAAGGCAAAGCAGTGATCAGATGACTTATAAATAACATAGACCTAATTTCGCACTAAATTGTGGCAAAACTAGCCAAACCTCTCTCCCCATCCACACATCATTACGTGAGAATGAATTGTAATGCAGAACATTACATAAAATTAAAAAGCAATAAATAGAACCTGTTACTGAATCCCGCCACCCCCGAAAAATAGGGAACATTAGAAGACCATTACTTTCACTAAAAAAAAGTAATAAGAGTGTATTAAAAGAAGTTTACTATCTCTGCAACAAAACAAAAAAGAGCATTAAAAGAACTTTATTTTTTCTGAAAAAAGGGCATTAAAAGAACTAAACTTTTTCTGAACCAAAAAAAGGTAGGGGGGGGCATTAAAAGAATTTGCTTTTTCTGAACCAAAAAAAAGGCTTTAAAAGAACTGTACTTTTTTTGCTCCAAATAAAAAAAGCACTGTGTGCACAAACAAAATTAAAATATAAATAGCTGGCATTCCAATGCACCATAAAAATCGAGCTATTTGCGCTGTAGTAAAGTGGTAGTCTTTTAGAGATGAACTGATGGCCCACGACCCCATTCATGAATACAAACGAAGTGATAACAGTCATCATAACAAATTAAATGGATGAACTGATAGCCCTCGAGCTTAATATCACAGAAAAAAGTAAAATCCAACAAATAAAAGTGTAAGTGCTACTTTATGTGAAAACAGACATCTCTTAAAATAATAGACGAACTAAAGACCGACCAACAGACTCCACCCTATAGCGCACCAAGAAAACGATATCTTACCAGTGTACAAATAAAAAATATCAACTAGTAATCCCGATTGTGACTACAACAACCAATATATGTGACATCAACTACCAAGATATGAGAAAATGAATATAAGACAAATAGGAATATATGGGCAGCGGTGGCCCAGATGGCAGAGCGTCATGCTTATAGATGTAAAGATCGTGGGTTTGAGGCTCACCGCTAGCTAAAAACCCACCATGTACGCTAAAGGCACCTGGTGCATGTAAAATCCGTCGTGGGTGCAAAGTCCTCCAAGTTACCTGTGAATTATACCTCTAGGGTTGCCTTTCAGGTGAAGATCTCGTCATCCGATCAAGGCTCTAAATTACGAGATTAAACTCGAGTATCGGTTGTCGTATAGGCAGCTCGTAAGAGCTCGAATTAGCATTACCCCTTTTCTTTTTAATCCCTTCCAATTACAACATCGTACGAATGATCCGAAACAGATAATTAAAAGTAACCTAGAACAGGCCAGGATACAAACTAATATTAAAAAAATAATAGCGATACAGCCACATTCAGGTAGATCTCAGCTTGTGATAATCAAGCGGCTTCTGCCCCGCAGCCAGGTAAAAAAACCCGTTAAGCTAGGCATATTGCGCGGCAGGCAGGGGCCTGGTCTGCGGTATAATAATAATAATTAAGATTATACCCAATATTTTGAAAGGGGAACATGTTGAAAGAAACATATACGTTATTTACATATGAAAACCTCTAAGATTTTAAAATAATATAGTCACAAGATAATGTATTTTTATTAATTACGATAAATAGACTTTAGTGAATTTTTTAAGCTGTCACAATGTAAAAAATCAACTGTACAAAAACTCTTTTCGGAACCCACTGTCACTACATATAATAGTTTTTTGCATATCCATTCAGACGCATTGCAAATTGTATATATATATATTTATATATATATAATATACAATTTGATTTTGAAGTATGTTGATGGAAATTCTTCAAACATTTTCGTGAATATCATCTAAAATATTGCATTATAATAAAATTAAAATATATATATATATTTCCACTTAACACAATTTAATTTGCTGTTTATTTTATTATTTTTTTTCCTTTAGTAAACAAAAAAAAACAATGAAAGTGATATGCATTTGATAGATAAATTTTGCAAAACAGTTATAATAAAGTCATATGTATGAAAATTCCTTAAAATATCATACTGAGTTAATACATGCTAAAAGTGATAAAAAGCGCACTTTCAAAATGACCCAGTAAACGAAAGGTTATGCTCTGGAATCTAGAAAACGGGAAACGCTGAGTCCAATCTCAATCGCGACCGTCAGCTTAATCGTTCGGAGTTTTCCAAGTTTTTCTTTGAATTTTGAATTTCAGTCCATAAATACTGGTTAGGTTCATTTAGGAAGACCACCACAGAGGCGTATTCCTCTTTAGGGCGTTTATCCCTCATGTTGATAATTGGGAGTCATAAACGCAACCAACCAATCAACCTCTCAGATGATCATATTCTCATGATCTATGACGATAGAAATATTTTCAATAAAGAAATAGATAAAATATTAATTCAAAACTAGAAAACAAAATTCGTATGTGTAATGATGAGTGATCGTATGTATAATGAAATTAATTGCAATAAAATAATATATATTTGTTACTTGTTTTATGATAATATTTAATATTCTGCAAAGCGTCTCTTTCCAAATTTTATGTAACTCTTTGACGATTGAATCATGGCAGAAAAATACCTCTATTAATTCTCGAATAATTAATGGCAAATAAAATATGGATGAGAAACTTATTTTACCATAATTTAAACCAATCCGTATATGGTTCTGTCATACAGTCCAGTCAAAACTGTAGTTTTCTTGTTTTATTTTTTTTGCTCGCTATGTGTTATTAATTCTTCTTTTAACCCCCGATACAATCGGGGGTTAGCACTGATACACTGGAGTTGCAGAATGCACAGTTCATTCTCTTTGATGAGAATTATTTCATATAACCTTGGTAACTGATTTTTAAAATCAATTAACATAGATTTTTAAATACCTTTTATTAAAGTGGATACAATAGTGCAATTTTAGAGAGGAAAGATAAACAGAAACCTTAAAACTAAGATCAAAGGAAATATAGCATATATCAAACACAACAACAAAAAGATACAGCTTTGGCCGCTCTAAATAACAAATAATTTTTATATGTCGATTATTAAAAACAGTATAACATTTTTTTTCCTTTTTTAATATCTATTATTCAAGAATCAATAGAGATTTTTTCACTTTGTGAAAATATATCCAATGATTCATTCGCAATTGAGTTACCTACAATTTTGAAAGCTATACTCTGTAAAAAAAGAAGCAAGAGTATGTAGTAATTGGCGTTTTACAAATATTCATCTTTCTTATTGCACTTGATTGCAATATACATAAGATCTCGGATATAATTTTTTACAGTCTTTAATTTAATCCATTTTGACATCGACTCTATATTGGCGAAATCATCTTTCCTTGGAAAATTTGTTTTTGGATCCAGAAATAAATGAAAACAAAATGTCCTTTATTTAATTAGGGAATTTTTAAAATTGTGTATTTGAAACAAACTTCTTTTTCAATAGCGGTGCCGACAGAATAAAATTTCTCTAACATCGGATTCCAAAGTCTTTGTATCATAATATATATTGAGAATTTCACAACCCGAGTGATGAAACATGTCAGTTTAATCACTGTTAAATATTTATAAATAATTAATTCAACTTAATTTTGTTATTAAGTAAATTATTTTATGCATTAATCACTATATCTAAATAATAAAAAAGTAAATAATTTCCAAATGTTTAATAAATGTTGAAATTAAAATTTGTTTCTAACGAATTATGTATGTAGATAATACATATCGCAAACGATGCATGTACAACTTTGAAACAAGACAAAAATAATCGTATCTTTAATATATATATATGTTTTTTTAGACTGTCTGACGCTATTTCATTGAAAAATTTCACTTCTCCTCTATACAAATCGCATTTATTTGTCTTTTTGTCGATTTTACTATAGCATATTTTACGTTTAGTAAATTAAAAAAAAATGGTTTATTATTTGTTACTTAGGAACATAAATTATTTTTATGGACTAATCAATATATCTAAATAATGGGAAAAGTATATAATTTGCAAATGCTTCTTAAATGTTGAAATTTATTTCTAACCAATTTTGTATGCAGAAACATATTATAAACGATGCATGTACAACTTTCAAAAATAGCCTTACATTTAAAATATTTTTTTAGGCTGTCTGACGCTATTTCATTAAAAAAATTAACTTCTCTCCTCTACAAATCACATTTATTTGTCTTTGTGTCGATTTTACTGTAACATATTTTACGTTTAGTGAATTAAAAGAAATGGTTTATTATTTATTGCTTGGGAACATTTCTGTGTAATGAAAGGAATGGAATTAGAAACGTGACGGGAATTGCAGACTTATCTTTACTTCATTCATGAATGGTGAATTGATTACTCTTTATGTGTTGTTCTGCGCCTTATTCAACTCTCCTTTATGTTAGAGTAAGTTTATTGTTTCAAGTACGCCATGTTTCATTGCTGAGAAGGAAGAGTAATGATGAAAACGTTTATATGGTGTTCAACATAAAAGTTATAATCTAAAAGATATATTTTTTAATTAGTTTTGTCTTCTTTTTGTACTTGTTAAACTATCTTTCAATAATATTATACATCTGTTTTTTTCAGGTAAAGCAAAAAACAGCTTTGTGGGCCTAAATCGAACATTTAACTGTCATAAATATCAATGTTTTTTTATTTGTTTGATCCAAATATAATTGGCTCTCGTTAATTCAAACTTATAAGATCAATAATAAGATTAATTAATTATTCTGTTAATAAGAATGAATTATTATCACATTTATTTGTCGTTATGTCGATTTTACTTTAACATTTTTTACGTTTTGTAAATTAAAAGAAATCATTTATTATTTATTACTCTGGAGCATTTCTGTGTAATGAAAGGAATGGAATTAGAAACGTGACGGGAATTGTAGACTTATCTTTACTTCATTCATGAATGGCGAAATGATTACTCTTTATGTGTTGTTCTGTACCTTATTCAACTGTCGTTACATGTTAGAATAAGTTTATTGTTTCAAGTACGCCTTGTTTCATTGCTGAGAAGGAAGAGTAATGATGAAAACATTTATCTGGTGTTCAATATAAAAGTTATAGTATAGGAAATACGAATCCTTACTCAAAATAAAAAGAAGTCTCTGACGGACACATGCATTTATTATCTGACGAACAGAACAAAAACAAACAAGTAAAAAATAAAACATCGACTTGTTCTTCGAAATTTTTTCTCAACAATCTTTAAAAATCGCACATCCGTCGTACATTTTATCAATTTAGCGTTTCAGTTTTAACTATTTAGCATGTCACTAGTGAATCGTCGAATTTCATAGTTTTCGTTTTATTTCACATCTTTTGTCGTCGTTGAAAACATTCTATTTACTTTTTTTTCGTCCTCTCGCTTCGTCACACAGCTTCACTATTTTCCGTTTCTTATTTAATCTCGACGCAGTGTTCCGGTAAATGAGTGGCGGAGGGAAATACAGTCCAATTCACGTGCAACAGAGAGTGCATGCCCACATGCGAGAGTATATCCCACAATAATCTAAAAGATACATTTTTTAATTAGTTTTATTTTGTTTTTGTACTTGTTAAACTGTCTTTCAATAATATTATACATCTGTTTGTTTCTGGCAAAGTAAAGAACAGCTTTGTACGCCTAAATCGAACATTTAACTGTCATAAATATCAATGTTTTTTATTTGTTTGATCGAAATATAATTGGCTCTCGTTAATTCAAACTTATAAGATCAATAATAAGATTAATTAATTATTCTGTTAATAAGAATGAATTATTATCACATTTATTTGTCGTTATGTCGATTTTACTTTAACACATTTTACGTTTTGTAAATTAAAAGATATCATTTATTATTTATTACTCTGGAGCATTTCTGTGTAATGAAAGGAATGGAATTAGAAACGTGGCGGGAATTGTAGACTTATCTTTACTTCATTCATGAATTGTGAAATGATTACTCTTTATGTGTTGTTCTGTGCCTTATTCAACTGTCTTTTTTATGTTAGAATAAAGTTTATTGTTTCAAGTACGACTTGTTTCATTGTTGAGAAGGAAGAGTAATGATGAAAACATTTATCGTATGTTCAATATAAAAGCTATATTCCAAAGGATACACTTTCTAATTAGTTTTTTATTCAATTGTCGTTACATGTTAGAATAAGTTTATTGTTTCAAGTACGACTTGTTTCATTGTCGAGAAGGAAGAGTAATGATGAAAACATTTGTCGTATGTTCAATATAAAAGCTATATTAAAAAGATTCATTTTCTAATTAGTTTTTTATTCAGCTGTCGTTACATGTTAGAATAAATTTATTGTTTCAAGTACTCCTCGTTTCATTGCTGAGAAGGAAGAGTAATGATGAAAACATTAACTGGTGTTCATTATAAAAGCTATAATCAAAAAGATACATTTTCTAATTAGTTTTATTTATTTATTTATTTCACTTGTTAAACTGTCCTTGAACAATACTATACATTTGTTTCTTTGTGGTATGGAAAAAATAGTATTTTGTGCCGAAATAAATATTTTACCACACATAAAAATCAATGATTTTTTTTTTGCGATTATTGTTAATCCAGAATATGTGCGGGGATTTCAACGACACCAAATTTAGAATCCTGTTAATAAGAATAAATTTTTATTAAATTGTGATTATTTGCATTTGAAATCTTTCTCGGAAATCTGATGAGAGTTATGAGATATTCTTGTATCACAAGTTTAAATGCATAGAATTCAATGAATCTTCGCACTATTGGAATTCAATATATCCAAACAAATAAGAGAAAAAGCTGTCATTTAATTTTGAGTGTAGACATTTAATATATTCAAACTCGCTTAACATTAAGAAAAATCATCAAAAAAGAACCTACCTGTTTTTTATTACAGAAATTGAATAGTCTAAATAAAATATGCAATTAGATTTTTTTCGAAAACAATAGATGTTATCCTCCTCAGTCCTGGCAAAAATGTTACAAAACACACACACACACACACACACATAAAAAAAAGGTTTACAACAGCTGTACAACATATTCAAAGTTGTGTCAGTTTATTTATCAATTTTTAGGATATCCACGCATTTAACAAAAATGTTTAAAAATAATTTTAATCAATTCTAGAAGCATTCAAATTAATTTAAAGGTGTTATTTAATGTCTCCTCCAGGTGACATCAGGAGTGACAGCAGGAGATTAAAGAAAAAATTCACATTTGTAGAAAAGCCATCACGTGAGAATTCTCTGTCCTTAAGGCTGCTGCTCATTCATTTTCCAAATTTCCCTTCGTAATGTTAAGTGTATGTTAAGGCCTTTTGAAACAGTTTTATATTCAAAATATCTCCTCAGGAAATTAATATTTTTATACGAATTGAATATTTCCAACTGAGCGAATAATTGACCCGGCTGGGAATCGAACCCAGGTACTTGTCTTAAAAGGCCAATGTTTTACCTGTTAAGGGGTCTAGTACCTTTTAAACTAGTTACAAATCAGTAAAAACACTGAAAGTTTGAATTAGTATAACTCCTTTATTTTTTTACGAATAGACATAACATTTTGGATTTTGATTAAACAGATTATGCTTTTTAATATAACATCACAAGATACTTACTAGTCAATTACAAAATTTGTGTATTGTTGAAATAAAAAAATTTCTTTTTTTTTCACTCTCTAAGTCATTCCGCGCACGATAACTTGAGAACGTATGTATTAATTATTATGTAATTAAGTGTAGATATTAAACATATATGTGTGATTTAAATGAACTACTTTTACGTATTTAGAGTTGTAATAATTTTAGTTATGACTAGTTTTATTGATTATATAATATAATTTTTTGATTTTTTTAAACAAAAACATTGATTTTTTTATAGTTAATGACATAGTTTTGATCTAGGAGTAGTTCATTTCAAAAACACATATGTCTTATATACGTCAAGTTTCATAATAATCCGTACATACGTTCTCAAATTATCGTGCGCGCAATGACTTACAGAGTAAAAAAAAAAGAGATTTTTTAATTTCAACAATACACAAATTTTGTAATAGACTAATGAGTATCTAGTGATATTATATTAAAAAGCATAATCTGCTTAATCAAAATCCAAAATTTTATGTCTATTCGTAAAAAAAAATAAAGGAGTTACACTAATTCAAACTTTCAATGTTTTTACTGATTTGCAACGAGTTTAAAAAGTACTAGACCCCTTAAGCTACTTGGGTGATAGCCAGCTGGGATTTTTCGCTCAGATAACCTTATTGGTCATAACATCTGGTCTGTCATTTAGACAGCTCAACAGAATAGACCGCAGGTAATGGAACTCCATATGACGATGGACCCGTTGATATACTATTATTTTTTATTACTTTTTTCAATGCTCTCTTTTTAAAGAATGTCCTTTTTAGGTGCGTTCGTAATTATATAATACGTAGCACCTATAGTGGTCGTTCAGTCCGTCCGTCCGTCTGTCCGCATATAATAACGCAAAAACTACCCAACCGAATCGTTTAAAATTTAAAATACATAATTATTACATACTTTTGTCGAGTCATTTCAAATTTTATGAAAATCGGATGCATAGATAAATTACAGGGGCAATCAAAAGTATTCCATTACATTACGGTCAATGGGGAAAAAGTTTAAAATATATTCTATACGTTTGAAATTTAAAATACATAATTTTTACATAATTTTGTCGAGTTATTTCAAATTTTATGAAAATCGGATGCATAGATCAATTACAGGGGCAATCAAAAGTATTCCCTTACATTACGGTCAATGGGGAAAAAGTTTCAAATGCATTTTAATCGTTTGAAATTTATAATACGCAATTATTGCATAATTCTGTCGAGTTTTTTCAAATATTTCGATAATCGTGTGCATAGATGAATTACAGGGACAATCAAAAGTATTTAATTACATTATGGTCAATGGGGAAATATTTTCAAATATATTCTATACATTTGAAATTTAAAATACATAATTATTACATAATCTTGTCGAGTTATTTCAAATTTTATGAAAATCGGATGCATGGATCAATTACAGGGACAATCAAAAGTATTCCGTTACATTACGGTCAATGGGAAAATGTTTCAAATGCATTTTAATCGTGTTACACTCATATGAACTTAATAAAATTTTTATGCAACTATAAAGTACATATTATAATATACATCATACATAATTTGTGGTGCAAAGAACATTTGTTATTGGTTTACAAGGCCACACAAAAATATTCCATTACATAATGGTATAGGGAGAACATTGTTTGATGAGCGTTTTAATTGTAATTCACTATTTATAATTTTATGAGACTGACATATGAAAGTAATATTTTTAAAACTTCGTTATCGTACGAACGCGCCTAATTTGCTACGCTTCACGTGCAATTTCCAACTTGTTTCATTAGTACTCAAACTAATTTTAAAATCTTTGCTAAATTTAATATTTATGCTTTGAAAATTGACGAAATTGGAGAAAATTTTAACATTTCATATAAAATTAAGCGTAGCTTTTCGAGATTTTTTGAAAACTAAGAAGAAGATAGGTATGCTTAAAGAAGAGAAAATTGAAACAATATGTTAAAAATATTAATTTCCCGAGGAGATATTTTGAAAATAAAAATGCGTCAAACGACCGTACACTTAACATTGCAGAGGGGAATACGAAATATGAGTGACAGCTTGTTTTACACCATACAACTTAATCTGAATAAAACTCTTATTTAAACGAATTTTTACAAATATTATTTGTAAATAATATACATTCATACACATTGCATTTGATTAACAGTATTTTTTTTTCAGAGTGTGATATATTTCGCAACATGTAAATACCCTCATAGCATGCATGTTCACAGTGACGTCACAATGACGTCACTGTGAGTCACTTTGGTCACATCACATCTGTGACGAAAATGCCACCACTCAGTGACGTCACAATGTGACTAAGATGTGACTTTCTAAAAAAATTTTCACAGTTCGTCACAATGTTAATGTCAAAGTAGTCACAAATGACACACTTTTCACAAATTGGTCACATTGTGACGTCACAAAGTGGTCACAATGTGACGTCACAAAAAAGCTCTAAAACGGCCATAACGACTTCACATTTTAGTCACTGTGACTTCACATTGACGTCACGTGACGTCACATCGAAAATCGCTGGTCACAAAGTCACAATGTGACTTCACAACGACGTTGCAGTGACGTCACCATGTCTTACGGGTATATTAGAATTTTTTCAACGTCACAACAGCATGAAAAACCAAATTTAAACGCGATGGTGCTGAGTGATTAGGGAGAAAATATAGTAAAAAAAGGTGTTATGTACATTGCAAAAAAATCTGTAACGCTACAGATGAAAAGTTGCCAAAATCTGTATGCTTACTAATATTTTATCTGTAAACTGTACAAGAAAAACAGTAAATTTACTAAATTAGTTTTTGTAAATCTACAAAAATCTGCAACTTTACAAACAAATCTAGTAAAATTCTAATTAGCTTACTAAAATTTTATCTGTAACCTGAGTTGCAGTTACATGAAAAATTCTTGGAATCCCAGTTTCCTAAAATATTCTTAGTAACCTTACAGATTTTTTTTTTATTTTCACTGCAAATGTTACATGAATTCAATGATGACTTGACAACTTCATGAATGTTACAGAGTTGCCAGTGGGCTACTTTTTTAAAATTCAGATTTTTTTACTGTCACCACTTTTTTAAAACGTTAAATCACATTTTTTTTTTTTTAATTATTATGTCATTGAATAAGGCACATTTTATGATCTGTAAAAATTGGTGCCAATCAAGAATTTGAATTTAAAAAAGTAGCCCGTCTGGCAACACTGACATAAAAAGTTCTATAGGAATCCCAGTTCCCTAGAAGACTTTTAGCAACTTTAGAGATATTTATAAGTGTAGCAGTATTTTGTAAAAGAAAAAGATCCGTACGAACTATGTATAATAATTAACTTTCTTTCGTTAACACATTCAGATGATGAAGTTTTGTTCAGCCTCCACTGGATCTATGATTTGTTTGAAATGTGCAATGTTTATGTCTCGAGGTTAAATGCAAGCAAAAAAAAATCTTTTTTGCATTAAAAGTCTTCATTCTCAACGACTTCATTAAAATATTACGAGTTAATTTAACCTTTTTTAGATCCGATGGTAAAATAACACTTAAAATCCATGTTCATTGTTTTTGCTCAAAGACATGATAGATGGGAGAAGAGCCATTTTCCAAAAACTGATTCTATAAGCGGCTGGTAATTCATGTTCACAAATAAAGATCCAAAAATACTAACACTCTTAAAATATCGAATTAATTATTGTTAACCTAAATAACGCAGCAAGGCAGTAAGTAAACCAATGTTCTTTATTAGTTCACTGATCACAAATTCTCAAATTTTATTATTGTAAAATATTTAACTAAAATAATTATGAAATTTGTAAACTTTTTTGAGCACACTGTCAAGAATGCATTTTGTCTACACAGATGATAATAAAACTTGTTTTATAATAAATAAGCATTGGGGCTACCAGTTATGGATTTGATCCAAAGCCTAAGATATTCAGCTATATAGAAGTAAAATAAAAATGAAAAAAAAATTCAAAAATTTTTGTTCATATCGTCATCGGTTTTGAAACATCACATGTGATACTGCAGAACCGAGAAGGATGTACATTAAAAAATATTTTTGTACTATTTAAATCATTCAATTTTGTTTCAGAAGAAAGGTGATGGTCACAAAGTTATTAAGTTTAAATGTAATAAAGATACTTATATTATTAATTGCTGACACAATTTTCAATAAAACGTTGAAAGACAATAAAATGACAAAATTAAAATAAGTTTAATATTTAATGTATTTTGTGAAGCATTTCTAAAATCATAGCAGCAATAATATGTGTAATTTTAAATAATTATTAGTATTTATTTAACATTTGAAACAATTAGAATACCATTAATATCTAACTAAACATTGTGAAGTAATGATATATTTTTATTTATTGATATTTTTATTTTTTAAATGAACGTTTGTACATTTAAGTCTACTTAATTTTTTCTGAATAATAACATAATTTATTAGAGTTTCTGTAGTTTTCTGTTGAAAACAAGTTGAAACAAAAAGCACTGCTGCAGCTTATTTTGAATGAGCATTGTTATACATTTATATTGTTATACATTTTTTTCTTACTGATAAATAAATAATTATTAGTATTTCGTAACTACAAACTTTGTATTAACAGGTTATTTATTTTTGATTAGGAATATATTTATAAATTATGAATCAACTGAAGAAAATAGAAATTTACCCGATAGAATGTGGCTTTTTCATAATTTATAATCATAAAAGAAAAAATAAAGAAATGCATCACAAATGCAATATTCTCCTTTATAAAATCAATCTACATCTTGTTATGTTAAATCTGTACAACTTTTCAATCCTTAGAGATCATATTTATAAGTAGGCGGATAATTCAATCAAGAATAAAGACTTAAGTTAAAAAATATATATATATTAAGAAAAGAAAATATCATCGATAAATCGGATTTAAATTTGTGCCACGATTTTTTGGATTGGAATACTTTTAGAAGTGTAAGAATTAACAAAATAGAAATACAGTGCTATTTGGGTGTAATGTTTAAAGGAATACAAGATTTGCTGAAATCCTATGGGAAATATGTAAAATTTTAAGATCCGTTTTCTCGGAAATAACTCTCTCAATTTTGATAGAATTTCAAAGCAATATTCACTAGATTATGCAGAAGACTTATGGCAGAGAGTTTGTTTTTCCTGGCAACTAACATTTTTCATTTTAAAAAGCAATGGCAAAATTTCAGAAACTTTCCATGTAAAAAAAAAAAAAAAAAAAAAAAAATCTGTAATTAGTTAAGTTTTTTTTTAAAACAGTCACGAGATACGATCGTATATTTATAGTCTAGCACCAGTTTTGTTTTAATTAAAATAGGTGGAGTAGGTAGATTTAAGAGATTTTTATTTAAAAAGTCTATTTTTGTAAAAGAGAGAAAAGAAATTTAGATGCTCTTAACTTGTCTGCACAATTTTAATATAATAAATGAATATAAAACTTTAAAGTAAAATTCCCTTAATAAATTAAAAAATAAAGTCATCCGGAAAATTTTGCGATTTGCTGATAAATTTCGAATTTATAAATGCCACACTTTCGTAAAAATTTTCCGTGACAAAGACCTTGACAAAGATCAAATAATATTTCCACTTTTACTTTTGTTATTTATTGTCTGTCACGCATTTAAGTAATAAAATTTTAACACAGAGATCTCAATCTTGGCTTATGAAAATTTATGAAGCAATATCCTGGTATAGCAAAACTCGCAATTACTCTGTACACGAATAACACCGATACCAAAGATTCATAATGTCTCCTGGAATATTACCAGGATTTATTATTTATTCGTATCACGTTACGAAAGTTATTATTAGCACTTTTTTGCAGTTTCTCGATACGAAACAAATTATTTAAGCAAATGTAGCATAACTGTATATTAAAAATAAATAGAAACACTACTAATTTTACTTCTTTACAAAATTAATCAACAAAAATCTTTCTAAAATATTTTATAGCACCTATCAGAGAGGGCATACATAAATTTACAAAATTTTATTGATTTTTTAAAGTGTATTTATTATTTTTTTCATTTATTTTAATCTCTGGTCTTCAATTTGAGCAAATAAAGATAACTCTGACAATCTTTTTCGGCGTATAGTAAAATACACACACACACACACACAAAACCCCGCAAATATGAGTGGCAATCCTTTTTCCCCACCCATAAAAAAACATAAAAAAGAAACTTCGATAAACATTGTTAAAGATTTCAATGCATGTAGAAAACACTATCCATACGTCTTAAAACACTTTATGAATGCATTTTTATAGGAAAAATACACATAGTTACTTTCATTTAACAAACATAAATATAAAAAAATGTAAATTAAAAACCTTAAAGCTATTTTTCATCAATTTTTCCTTTTTTATGAAATGAAACTTGTATACACTTGTGTTTATATTTAAATTAATATTTATATTTCATTTTTTAATTTTGACATGAATTTGGGAAAAAAAAAACATTTCTTTGCTTATTTTAGTCCAGAAAATATATATTAATATATAAATTTCTTATATAATAATCTGTATGAATATGTATGATATATATGAATTCTACATTTTTATATACAGAAAAATATGTTCTTATTATTAATAAAATTCAGAATTCCAAAAGGCATGCATGCATATATATCAGCAAAATACTCATAGTTATTTTCATTTAATAAAAATAAGTGTAAATGAAAATTGTCAAGCTTTAAAGCTATTTTTTGTCAAAATCAACCTTTTTGTATTAAATTAACCTTTTATACAGACGTGTTGATATTTAAATTAATATATATATATATTATTTTTAAATTTTAACACGAATTTGTGAAAAAAAATTCTTTACATTTTTAGTTCAGAAAATATATATTAATTACTAATATTAATACTTTTTTGCAATTTCTCGGTACGAAACAAAATATTTAAGCAAATGTAGCATAACTGTATATTAAAAATAAATAGAAACACTACTTATTTCACTTCTTTAATTTCACTTCTTTACAAAATTAATCAACATAAATCTTTCTTAATAATGTATAATAACTTGCATAATTTCTTAATATTGTATATAATGACATGTATGACATCTAAAATTCTCTATTTTCATATACAGAAAAATAAGTTCTTATTATAAATTTTAAAATTCTAAATGTTATTTAAATATATGTGTTTTTTTTTAAATAACTATCTACATTTTGTTTCAAAAATAATTTTAAACAACTTTTTATAGCTACATATTTTTAACACAAGTTTGGTTTGACTTTTCTGAAGCATGCAATACCGACACTATTTAGCTAAATTAGAAGTCGAACACAGATTATAGGGAGAACACATATCACTGAGATTCTCACAACAACGTAAATTTCAAGTAATTAATTTGCACTCCATTGAATGCTGGTTCCCATTGAGGATGAAATTGCTGTAAGTGAAGTTGTTTGATTAAACGGTTTATCATCTTTTGTGTAACTGTATTCTGCCGGAACTGTGACTGCTATCGCAATGAATTCTCACATTTGAGAGCTCTTAAAAATGGGAAAGCAAAAGGGTCACGGAAAATTATTTCTGCCTCTTTAGAAATAAAAATAACTTCACATAATGTAGGATATAATAAATATTTTGTAGCTTAACTATAGCGTTTAATTTCTTTATGCGTGCAGTTACAAATAAAATTAATTCAAATAGGAATATATATAATAGAGTTATTTAATCTAAATAATTGAATTAAATTGTAGCAACACTCCTATATTTAAAGAAGTATGCAATATAAATAACGATATATGAAACGAAATAATAAACAAGTATTTCTATATTAAAATGTAAAATTATCTACAGAAAAATAAATATAAAAAGATTTTTTAGGAAAAAAGATCATCAAAATTAGAAAAAATAACGATAAAATGGCCTAGCTATAAACAGTAACAAACTTTTTAAGTTAATAATTATTATAATTATTTAAAAATCGCATTGGTAATTTCTATCTTTGAAATGTAATATATATGCAATTTTCAGAATTGCCGCAAGATACTATTTTTTACCATTTATTTATTAGTATTTGCAAACACCAGTTTTTGTGGTGCATTACATCTAAAAATTTACCACAAATGTTATAATTTCGAAGTAGTGGTAACTAAAACACTAAAAATATAATTGCTTGTAGTAGACCTCTGTGTAAAATGAAACTATTGTTTTATTAACATAAAACAACGAAATTAAAATGAAATTTTAACTTTGTTAAATTAATCATACTGTACTTAAATCTATCCAAATATATTTTCTTATAAGGAATATTTAATGTTTTATTAAGAGCTATAGTAATCCAATTCATTGCACATCGAAAAAATAAATACATGAAATAAATACCCAATAGATCCTATCATAAAACACATACTGTTTTTAAGTTGAAACAAGCCTTCATGCTGAAACGCTAAAAGAAGCTTTTAGCATATCATTTTGCTAAACACGCATGTAACATAACTGCATAATAATTCTGATCGTGTACTTTTACTTAGAAGAAAAAACAACAATAACATCCCTCAAGCTGGCGTGACAATTTTCATTATACCGGCAGGTTAAACACACTTTATATTGAGTATCTTTACAATAAAATATATTCTTTATACACTATCCAAATAAAACTTAAAATTGAACTTTTCAGCATAAAATGAGCTGCTTAAAAATGTTGTACTTAAAATGACACTTTAAAAAATCTCTAAGATAACTTTTTTTTTAACCTTTGAAAATTTGCATAACTCATATATGAATATTTTTTACTTTCTTATATCTTTACAACGAGAATGTATTGGATTAATGGAAATTTTGGAATTCCAGTTTTTGATGAATTTGCAAATTTTAGGGGTCAGAGATTAAAAAAAATATTTTCACAAAATGTCCGTTTGTGAGTCTATCTGTCAGTCTGTCAACCTGTCTGTTAGTTTGTCTATATGAGACATAAATTTTATAGGGGCTCTATCTCAAGAACAAATGCACGGAATTTCACAAAAATTTTGCTACAGTGACCTTGATATAATTAGATGTGAATAGTTTTTTATGTATATTGCCAAATAGGTAGCACTGCTATACTGCCTTTTTTAGGATTTTAACAATAGCTATATCTAAAAAACTAATGTTCAGATTTCATTAAATTTTAGATTCCGTTAGTCCTTGATAAAAATTATTCGGACTACGTTTTGGTCTAAATCGTACAACAGGTGGGATTGCTATGTGGTATTATTCATGATTATCGCAAACGTTTTTAATGTGATATACAATACCACATGCATTTAATTTTTTGAAAAGAAAAAAAAAAGATAGTTTAAAGATTTTAAATAAAACAGTGTGATTTCTCGAGAACAAATTTTTATAGTTTTTTATTATCAATAAACTTTAAATAGTAATAAAAAAACTGTTTTTTCTTTAGATGAAAAAACCATAACCGTAACAGTTAATAAGCAGATTATTATACAGCATCGGTAACGTAAAACTGAAATTTGTGTATGTACATGATACGCCATTTTCTTTGTCATTTTTAAATACAGAAGAACATATTTCATTAACAACACCTGTTTGTTATCATAAATGTTTTTCTTTGTAGACCTGATTAATTTAGCCAAAAATCTAAAAAAAATACCAATTTAAAATATTTTTCTGCAATTGAGTTCACATGTTTTATGCATTGTTGAGGTGCATTTTTATGCAATGTTATGTTTAAATACAAAATAATTAATTATTTTTTTCATATGCGTAATGTTTCAAACGTAGTCCTTTCATTTATAAAAAGTTTTTTTTTTTTTTTTTTTTTTTTTTTTTTTTTTTTTTTTTATTGCGTGTAATTTAACAGCACGAAATGTATCTTATTTTATTACTTGCCCATCATACGTAGTATAGGGTAAGTCTTATTTTGAAAATCGAAAAAAAATTTTGATGGATTTACACGTTTCAAATAATGGAGATTCCGAAAAACTTTTTAGAAAAAAAGTTTGCCGTCCGTCAGTGTGTCTGTCTCTCTGTCCGTCTGTCTGTAACCGTTCTATCTCCCGAAGAAATTGAGATAGAGACTTGGAATTTTGTATGTACTTAATATGTAAGCGTATGACGAAGCCTATTTAATATCAATAATCTCGATTATCCGGATCTATATTTTCGGACTCTCGAAAATTTCGTTCTGATATAAGTTACATAAAAATTTTCGAAATTTTTTATTTTAACAGATAGGCATAAAAGGCAACAAAACAACACAAATTATGCATAAAAAAACGAAGTCGATCGGATTATTAGTTGTCTAGATATTTGTAATACTGTTTTCCACATTCTTCGATTTTTCATGACCCTGTATTTCATTCAAATTTGAATTCAAAGATATATTTTAATTGGAAAAGAGACGTTTCATCCGACGCAGTAAACTGCTAGTTAATATGATTATTATTTTTGGAATTATAAGGATGTTTCTTTTGCTCAATTCGGTACTACTGGAGTAGTTTAGCGTATTACATATTTAGTCGAATTTGATTCATCAGCAATTCATAAATAGAGAATTACTTTGTATATTAAAAACATTCAAGTATGCGTTTAAATTTTATTTTGGAATTGCAATGTATTTTATAAGTTGTTTGCAGATGTTTTATTTTCATATATTATGTTATGCATATCCATGATGGATAAGTAATAAGGTGGCCCCCAACGACTAGTTTTTATTTTTGTGAATTAATGATCGAAAACATTTATTTCAATAATACTTTTTTAACTTATGTTTTTTATATGACAAAACCAAAACCAAAACTATTTATTTGTTAAGCACTATTCTACATAGCTTCAAATGCATTCTTCAAATTAGATTGTACGTGTTTCAGATGTATTGTTGTGCAAAACTCATATGTAAACGCAAATGCAAGTTTTTATTGATTGCCATACATTTAAACATTTTTCGTAAAATTTCCGTCTTGTGCCAAAATTTTTTTGAGTTTTTGATCGGTTACCTTACACGTATTTTTTTCTTTTTTGTGCCTCAGATTTGAGCTTTGAAAATAAAGAATAAAAGTAAAAAAAAAAAAGTTTTCTATTATCGATAAGAGCTTTGTTTTTCTATCTTTCTTTTCAAGCTGCAAACTTCAACATATTTTGAAAGAAGAGATACAATAAATCTTCCGATATGTTTATCTTGAAAGTTCAGGAAAATCCTTTTATTTGATAAGTGATGTATATTGATTTCTTTCATTTCATACGTTGTTTTCTTTTCCGAACCCCCTCCAACATCAAACATTCAGAATCCAAAGCAATTTGCTACAAGTAGTACATTTATGGAAAAAATGCGTATATGAAATACCAGATAACAATTTTACCATTTTTTCCTAATGTGTAGAAACATCCATTTCTTCTTTTTGAGAACATTTCACTATCAAACAAATTTTCTAATATTATATTTTCTCAGATTATTCAAGTGATAATGTAAGAAGAAAGAATTAGAAAAAGATATATCTTCAATGTATATTATATTTTTTAACAGTTACTATTGATAATAATGAAAAAAAGAAGATTATAGTTCTTCAATGACTTAGCCTCTTCATACATATCCCGAATCTGCGATACATTTACCTGATATATCCTTAACCTTTTTATTAAAATCCATTCCAAACTCTTAGTTATGGATAATTGCTGGATCATTTCATATACTTTTACATTTTAGTGAAAAAAAAAACTATACAAATTTTCAGAAAATGAGATTATCAGAGTTTCTGATTTTTCTGATGTTTTTTGATGAGTTTTCTGATGAGAAAAATCAGATTTTCTGTAATATGTAAAAACAATTTCCTAATAAAAGCGTTTTGTCTGCTTACCCATAAATTTTAGAATTAATCAATCTTGTAATTTTGGAATCATATTGGCATCTCAAATTTATGATTAATTCTTCGCCTAAAATATTAGTTAAAAATTTTTAGAAAGAGGCGTAAAGCGGATTTACATTGCATATTGCATAATGCTTGAAATTTTTAACAGTAAAGCATAGAAAAAAATATTCATTAAAAAGTAATAATAATTAATGTAATTTTCATTTTATTTTATTGAATGGAAATAAGGAAGTTAAAATTTAAATCTTTGTAGTAAATTTGTAATAGCTTTTATGTTATATATGGTATGTAAGTTTTTTCTGTATCTAGTTTTTTTTAATCAGTTGACCATCATCTTTCAGAAACAATTACTTTAATCTTTTATAAGAAAAGTAAAGAAACTGCGTCTATTACCCTTCGTTTTTTGAACACTACAATTTTTCAAAGAATAATCTTGAATTTGTTGGAACATAGTAGGAACGTTTTTTTTTTTCCTGACATTGTTGCCGAAACCTACAAAAATTATTTCTTGTTAGATGAAAAAAAAAGAAGCTGTACTAGTTGGAGTTTGTTTCCGAGAAAGGATTATACAATAAATATTTATAGAAATTGTAAATTACGTTTTTCATAGATGCATAATATACAATGAAAATCTGCCGTAGATTCATACATACATGAAATCATTCATTAAAATACATGCTACATATCATGCGATAATTGCAAAACTCCTTTTCTGTTAAATATTTTTACTTAAGAGACATACAAAAAATTTACAAATCGAAAATTAGAAATATTGTATTTTGGCTAAAACCTTTTCATCCTTTTTTCCTTACATTTTTACGATTTTTCGATAACTATTATTATGTGTATTGTCCAAGCATACTATTATAATGTAGCGCAATTTTGAACCAGTCAGTCGATATGTAGATTAGTTCAAACAAATCAGTATGTAGATTCGTTAAACATGCATGCATTAGATTTTTCATATATGTACATTAGTTTAAATTAATATGCATGCACCAGACATTTTATGCGTGAAGATTAGTTCAAATAAACATGTATTTTATATGCACCGATTGCATTTAACGCAACATAAGCAACAGACATTTTCCATGGGAGAATAATTTTTAAATAATCGGATGCCTAGCTTCATTTTCACCCAGAGTTTCTCAGATTTTTTTTATCTTTTATCAATTTAAAATTTCTCTATTACTTCTCAACTTTTTTTTAAGAAAAAAATTAAAACCTTGTATAGGTTTTATTTTATTTCTTTTTAATTTTAAATATAACATTTATATCACAGTGAAATTTGAATTATACTAAAACCAAGCCATTTTCATCACGAATTATTTGACAATAGGGTTAGTATTATAACTGCAAAAAGAAAACAGCAAGAATATAGTTATTATGAAATAGATTTTTGAATAGTGTAAACTAAACAATCATATTTAATACGATTCCTTTTACAGGTCGGAATTATCAAAAATTCATAAAAGTTTTGTAAGTAGTATTAAATGACATAAATTAGAAATGATAACATTTGCTTTAAAATATCTTTAAAGTTTAACACATACTTTTATAGAAAATTACTGACAGATTATAATTTAAATCCCCATCCAACAACAATAAAATGCAACGTCGAAACAGAAAAAGCTACATTACGTGCGTTTATATAGAAACTTTGGATAAATCTGTAATTATCATCTGCTACCAAGACTTTTATTATTTGCTGTCTCTCACGCATTTCTGTAATAAAATTTAGCACGAAATAATCAATCTCAGCTTATAAAAAATTATAAAGCAAAATATTCTACGTAAAGACAAGCACTTCATTACTGTACTCACGAATGTCACCGCAAATAATGTGTTTGATAACTTCTTTCTAGCCCCAGACTTTACTAATATTTCCTGTCACGCATTAAATTAACAAAAATATTTTTATATGTTTCATCGCCTATATTTACTTTTATACATAAGGAAAATATAAGGTATATAAAATATTGTAGTTTGTACCATCTACATATAAATAATTTAAAAAACTGTTTCTTAGCGTAATACTTAATCAGAAACAATATAAAATTTAAAATAAATACAAAGTGAAAATATTTCTCATTTTTAAGACATAAATATTTAATAATCAAATGTGTTAAAATCATTCGTCTTTCCATTTATTTGCGTAAATTTGTCCACACCCATTGTAATATAATTAAAAATAGTGCGCTAATTCATTTATATTCATAAATATTCATATTAAATATTTATTGTAACATATTACAAACACGCAATTTAATTAAAAATTCTTTTCAACTAACGTGATCATTTTTTTAGTATTTTCTTTTCATTTTTGATTGGTTTTAAAAATACACTTTATTATAATATGTCCAAGCTTTACATGTTTACTAAAGTATCGATAACATGAAAAAAATATGTATTACATTATATAAATCATATATATTGTGTAGGAGAGACTGGAGGGAATTGAACATGAGGGCAGATTGACTCATTCCTCAGATTGACTCATCATTTTGCTACTGAGATAGAGGTTTGCACAAGCCCGTTCCTGGCCGACAATAATAAAAAAAAATAAATAAATAAATAAAAAAACTACCGGTTTGTTATAACGATTTAAACGACGAAATATGAGCTATAAATGTTTACTAAAGTATCGATAACATGAAAAAAATATGTATTACATTATATAAATCATATATATTGTGTAGGAGAGAGTGGAGGGAATTGAACATGAGGGCAGATTGACTCATTCCTCAGATTGACTCATCATTTTGCTACTGAGATAGTGGTTTGCACAAGCCCGTGCCTAACCGACAAAAAAAAAAAAAAAAAAAAAAAAAAAAAAACTACCGGTTTGTTATAACGATTTAAACGACGAAATATGAGCTATTTTCAATGAATATGGATGATGTAAAGAGAATAGGTATAAATGTGCGTCGCGAGCCAATAACAGTTTGACAATATGAATACAGAATAGCAACTTGTACAGTATAGAAATCCTCATCGGACAGTTACATTGTGTGCAACCTGGGCTTATTATTTCTTTAGCACACTCGTGCCAAGTCGAGATCATGTTTACATTGATTATTTACATACAGATGAGTTGAACGGAAATAGACTTCATTGTTCTGAAGATGAGGGGAGACAACGTGATTTTTCAAAAAAGCTAATAGCGGTAAAGAACGTATGCTAACGTAATATTTGGATACATACTTCTTGGTGGTTCTTAAACTCACTTTTTAAGAACGCGGAAGTTTGACACATTTTCTGACTAATTTTTAATTGTATAAGTATGAAACTGACAAGCCAGACTATTAAAGGGATTTAGAAACAATTTTCTTTTTCAATTTTGGTTAATAAGGTACTAGTATAACCTTGTAGAGACATAACAGAATGTCAAATGGTTGACGATTTTTCTCCCTTCTCATGCTTTCGCTTCCCGAAATTCTTTTCAAAACGCTAACTTTGACCCTATTTTCTTAAATTGCTTATAAAATGAATAACGCCATTCGATTACATAGTTTCTGAATAAAAACACTTACTATTCTTATACGTTTCTGAAGAAAAATGATTTCAGAATTGATCTCAAAGTACTTCCTTTAGAATTTAGAATGAATTTGAAATATTTAATAAAATGATGGGGAAATAGTTTCATAAATTTACTTTTATTATACAGTTTCAAAAATTACGATGTTTTTATTTTTAATTATTTTTTGCTTTAATGCTAAACCATAAAAATTTTTTAATGAATCTTTAGCTGGATACTAGAAATCCAAGAATCTCAGTAATAATTTATTTTGCTAATATGTATTTCCTGTTAAATATACTGTAAAGATATTCCATATATATGTATGCAGAATTCTTTAAATTAATCTTAATTATATGATAAAAATCTGACAAATGTTTTTTAGAAATTTTAGAAATTGTGACGGGCCGGGCCTAAATAACTTTCCTACGGGCCCGACCGGGCCCGGGTCGGGAAATTCCGGCCCGTGCATATCTCTATACTAAAATACTCAATTTATGCTTGAATAAATGCTCATATAATGCTAAATGCTTTGTTTCAAGAGACAAATGAAATAAGTGGGGAAAAAACTATTGTGAAACTTTTTAAAATTAAAGTGTGTATTTCTCAGAAATATTTTGTAACATTTTCAAAAATAAAAGTTATCAGGGAGATTTAAATAATTCGGTTTTAAGTTATGCAGAAATATTGAGCTTTTGTTCATGGCATAAAAATTATACACTATATTAAACAAAATATAACGATGTTCTAGAATTTAAATAGTGGCTATATAAGGAGTCTTGACTAAATTAACATGAGGGAGGATGTACAAGATGGTCAAATGTCTCTTAATTATTTTTTAAATATATATATATATATATATACACTATACATAATGAAGGCTTAATGAATATGTTTCCAAAATGTAAATTTATTCTGTAAAACTAGAGTAAGTAAGCGGTTATGGATAGGAAAACGTTTTAAACTCATTTAAGAAAAATGTGAAAATTGATACAAAAAAAAAGAAAAAAAAGTAAAATAATGAAATATAAATGGAAAATTTGATGGGAAATTTTATTGCGTTTAACATTCACCAAAGTAGGTAAATGAATAACTAGAAAATACTATAGAGGCGTAATAGAAAAGCTGGAGTTTTAAAATATTAAATGTTGAAGTCTCTACAAAGGAACGCAACATTAATAAAAACAACACTTTAGGAAGATATGTAGAAAGTCCTTCCGGCAATGCCGGGAGGAAGAGGTAGCTTTCATATACTTATTTCTTTACTTTAAATTAAGTTATATAAATCAAATATTCGAAGCTCAAAATAATGGAACGCGATTATATAAGATTGAATACTAGTTTTTGTCAATACTGAATATTAATATGAATTTTTAGAAATTAGTCATCTTTTATTCAACCTGGTTTTAATTTAAGAAATTTATAGGGTCGCCAAATTCCACGATATCCATTTTAAAGCAGCATGATGGATAAAAAAAAAAACAATGAGCTTGATCGAAATCTTAATTCATGTGAATATGCACACTCACAGCGAAATCGATTAATATATACGAGTGCTGTCGCGGGCAAATTGACTTTTTAAAAAAATGTCACCCACATTAGAAATTCAAACTGCGATATCCCAGGCGTTTTTCAAGGTAAAGACAAAACATAAAATACTCCGGAATTCATTATTAAGATAAACACTTTAGAAAGAACCCTTTTACAATTTCTAATTTTTTTTTTGTACATCATTATACATTTAAAAGATTTTTGACAAATTTAAATGGCCGCCATTTTGAAACAAGATGGCGGATAAAATTGGCCCGTGAACTCGGTCAAGACATTGGTATGTACCATGAACACATGGAGTTATATCAAAATCAGTTTATAAATATGTGTATTAACGCGTGACAAATTTCAGACCGTTTCAAAATGTCAATCACACTTAAATTGAAAGTGCTAAAACACAGCCATTTTTCAAGATATAGATGAAACAAAAAATGCTCTTTATTCATTGTATCAAAGTCGAAACACAAAAGAAAAATCTTTTTCAAATTATTACTTTTTTGCACCGAATTTTAAAATTTAAATAAAAAAAAATTAATATTCCTCCATTTAGAAACAAGACGGCGGTTGGAACTGGCCAACGAACTCGGTCAAGGAATCAATATGTCCTATCTATGCAACAAGTTTCATCCAAATCGGTGTATAAATACGTGTATTATCACGTGCTGAAAACCAGACCATTTCAAAATGTGAGCAACACTAGAAATTAAAAATACTATAACTCAGACATTTTTTAAGATACAGACGAAACAAAAAAATGCTTTGGAATCTTTGTATCAAGGTCAAATGCATAAAAGAAAAATCTTTTTCAATTTCTCACTTTTTTGTACCTAATTTCAAACTTTAAATTAAAAAAAAATTAAATGGTCGCCATTTTGAAACAAGATGGCGGATGGAACTGGTTAACGAACTCTGTCCAGGCTTTATTATGTACTATGTACACACCAAGTTATATCCAAATAGATTTATAAATACGATTTTTATCACGTGGCAAAAATCAGATCGTTTCAAAGGTCAGCCATAAAAAAAGTGCTATAACTCAATCATTTTTTAAGATATAAACAAAGTAGAGAGTGTTCTAGAATTGGTGTTTTAAGATCTAACATATAAATAAAAATATTTTTCAACTTTTAATTTTTTTGCATTTAATTTTAAATTTTAAATTTTTAAAAAAATTTCAAATGGCCGCCATTTTAAAACAAGATGGCGGGTGATGCTGGCCAACGAAATCGGTCGAGATATTTTTATTTACTATATACATACCAAGTTTCATTCAAATTGGTTCATAAATACGTTATTTATAGCATGACAAAAATCAGATCGTTTAAAATGTCAGCCATACGAAAAATTCAAAGTGCTTTAACTCAATCATTTTTTAAGATCTAGACAAAGTAAGAAGTGTTCTGGATATTGTGTTTTAAGATCTAACACATAAAATAAAAATATTTTTCAACTTTTATGTTTTTCGCATTTAATTTTTAATTTTAAATTTTTTTAAAAAATTTAAATGGCCGCCATTTTGAAACAAGATGGCGGATGATACTGGCCAACGAACTCGGTCAAGATATTTTTTTTTACTATATACATACCAAGTTTCATTCAAATTGGTTCATAAATACGTTAGTTATAGCATGACAAAAATCAGATCGTTTCAAATTGTCAGCCATAAGAAAAATTCAAAGTGCTATAACTCAATCATTTTTTAAGATATAGATAAAGTAAGAAGTGTTCTGGATATTGTGTTTTAAGATCTAACACATAAAATAAAAATATTTTTCAACTTTTATGTTTTTCGCATTTAATTTTTAATTTTAAATTTTTTTAAAAAATTTAAATGGCCGCCATTTTGAAACAAGATGGCGGATGATACTGGCCAACGAACTCGGTCAAGATATTTTTTTTTACTATATACATACCAAGTTTCATTCAAATTGGTTCATAAATACGTTAGTTATAGCATGACAAAAATCAGATCGTTTCAAAATGTCAGCCATAAGAAAAATTCAAAGTGCTATAACTCAATCATTTTTTAAGATATAGACAAAGTAAAAAGTGTTCCGGAATTGGTGTTTTAAGATCTAACACATAAAATAAAAATATTTTTCAACTTTTAACTTTTTTGCATTTAATTTTAAATTTTAAATTTTTTAAATTTTTTTAAATGGCCGCCATTTTGAAACAAGATGGCGGATGATGCTGGCCAACGAACTCGGTCGAGATATTTTTATTTACTATCTACATACCAAGTTTCATTCAAATCAGTTCATAAATACGTTAGTTATCGCATGACAAAAATCAGATATATATATATATATATATATATATGTCAACATTTGAACGGAGGGTGGTTTTGGGGTCTGGGGGTCATGATCGGTGAAAATATACCAAAATTTTCCGGAAGTGTTTTCCTCCGGACGGCTGCAATAGGTAGCTTTTTACTTTTTGTAATGAAAGCTACCTAATAAATTTCACCCACATGAGCACAATGAATTGGAATCAAACTATTTAGAAAACAGCGTTGTTAAGTCGTGAGTCACAGAAAACAACAAAAAAAATCATGAGTCAAGCATAGACTATGAAATAATTTCCAAAACTTCGTCATCCAGGGAATAAAGCTATCACTATCCATAGACAAATAAGTATTCCGATACTTTTGAACAGCCCTGTACTTGATCTATCGTTGGCTATATATTGTGAATATATTGTTAATATATAGACTTTATAATAGAGAAATTTAGTTTAGCAAGAAAACACCTAACTGGTTGAAATTTTCCTTTCAACAATTTATACTAATAGATAGAAACATACTTAAATACTTTTGTTTAATCCTGTACCTTAACCATTTACTTAGTACCTTAATTACACGAAAGTATTTGGCTAAAATTTAGTTCAGACAATAATGCTCTTTAAACTACTTAAATCACATTTCCAGAAATTATCATCCAAAGGCAGTCATGTATCCTGCTCTTTGCGTGACTTTGTCTATATTCTACAAATATTTTAGTAAACGGAATGCAGTTCAATGTAAAGATGCATAACCTATTAAAAAGCCACCTTTAAGTAAATTACGCTAAAATTCAGTAACCTTTCCGAGATCTTTGTGTAACCCTGTATATCTAAATTGTGTATCTATTAGAATTTATATACGCCATTTAATATTAATGTATTTAGTGAAACCACCTTTAAGTAAATTACGCTCATATTCAGTAATATTTCAGAAATATTTAATGTAACTCTGTGTACCTAAATTGTGTAACTATTAGCATTTATATGCACCACATAATATGCATACATTTAGCAAAAATTAAAAGCGCATATCATAATTAAAAATGCATTTCATCCATCGATAGGCCATGATCCATAATATACAGTACTTCAGACAGAGTATACTATTTAAAATTTTCTGTGAGTCCCTGTAAAGTTTGCGCTCTTCGGATTATGCATTGAATAGTTCATATCAAACCTCAGCGAGGTGTATCAATTTGATTATGCATGAAATCGTTTACCATAATTAAGATATGTCAAAAAGAATCCCTCCTCCTTTATTATTATGTAATATAATTCTTTTGTGTGACCCTGCAAATGAATAATAACTATTCTTTTCACTGCATACTTTACAAAATGCATATTTTGTTGCACATTGTAGTTGCATGTAAATTTGAATTTGTCAGACAGGTTGTTACATCTTTAAAATTTATTTTAGACGATTTTTCCCCACATGCCGGCCGTAATTTAATGGAAAACTTTTGATTATCCCTGTAAGTAAACTAATCATGGTAGAAATTTCATTTTCATTAGGGTTCATGAATGATAAATGTCAATAACGTCCAAGAATTTCATGGCAATCAGAGTGTATTTACGAGAGTTAGAACGTGGACAGACTGTCATGCGACCGTACGGCTATACGGATAGACCGCAAGACAAACCAAAATAATAAATGCTTTTCACCTTTGTTGGAATGTGTTGAAAAGTCTGTCTGAAGTAAACTTTTCTCCCGTGGTTTGCGAATTTCACTAACCCTATTTACTCAAATATGTTTTCGTATTAATTAAGCCTATCAATTAATTAAATCATAAAGTCATTATGTCTTTTTTTAACGCTATTTTTTTCCTTTAACCAATATTTCATCATATGTTAAAGTGGGTCAAGGTTTTCAAATAGAGCCTTAACTCGTGATTGAAATCAGTCATTTCTTGCACACTATATGGCCATGAAGGACCGGACACTTGCGGTTTATCTAGAAAAATACATGAGGAATATGAGGGGCTGTATCAATAAATTCATTGATTAGTGTCAATATGGCATACACAATATTGCACGCATTGCCACATTTAGATAGATCTTTTTTTTTTTTTTTTTTTTTTTTTTTTTTTTTTTTTTTGCTTCTTTTTGGGAACAACGGATTTTGAGTTTATTGTATCTATATTATAAAGGCCAAACGTATCTGTGCGTAACGCATACGTCATTTTACGAATGGCAACACTTTTCCCTGCAATTTCGGTTTTGCAGTTTTCGTTACAACAAATTTTACACTTCTAACCATCGCACATTTTAAAATTTTACACCGTCGTATAGAGAAAAAAATGTACTTTTAAATGCAATTTGTTTGAAAACTGTATCTCAATTTATTTTTGAGATATTAATTTATTTTTATAGTTTTTAGTATCAACTTTGTAATTTTGGCAACATAATCACTCCATTTTCTCTTGAAATTGAAAAATAAATAAATAAATAAAAGAAAGGAAATTAAAATGCACAACACTTTTCAATGCAATTTCGGTTTTACAATTTTCGCCACAACAAATTTTACACTTCTGAACATTATAAAATTTAATTTTTTACACCGTTGTATAGAGAAAAAAAATTACTTTTAAATGCAGTTTGTTTCAAAGCTATATCTCAGTTTATTTTTGAGTTATTATTTTTTAAAATAATTTTTTGTACTGATTTTGTAATTGTGGCAAAAGAATCACTCCATTTTCTCTTAAAATTGAAAAAAAAAAAAAGACAAAATTAAAATGCTTATATTATTTTTAAAATATCGTCTGCTATAAAATCCGGTGAATTTCGGTTTCATTTCATTTAATAATTTGGATAATTAAGCTTTATAGTATTTTGTTAATTTTAGCTTAAAATAACATTTGTTTGAAAGTTAGACTGACCAATATAAGATGTATTTTTTACTGTAAGTAATTCTGCCGATTTATTATAAATCAATGAAACAGTTCTTTCTTAAAGATTTTCCTTCGTCGAATTTCGACGGGTTCCACCTCGTTAATAATAATTTTCAGAATTTTCAAGCTGAGATTCTGAGGTTCTCGCAAAAGTTGATCTATGCATTCAACAAACACATTATGCATATTATAATTTGGTTGGTTTCAAGCATGCGCAATAAAAATATTTAGTTAACCTGCTCATTATTCATACACTATTTATTATTTTTAATTCTGATTACAGGGTATTGTGTACAATGTTTGTCGTATATTCTGAAAAGAATTTTTTTTTTATGTTAAGAACTTTGCAAATTATAAGCAAAAAACTTGGCAAGATTTTTTTTTTTATAAAAACTGTATTTTTTTTACGAGTATACAAGCTATTCTCATAAAAATGAACACGGTTTATTACAATAAGCCTGTTAATTATAATCTGCAGTTTGAATGATTTTGATACATTAGTTTTCACAGGGTTATTCAAAAGATCTTCGTTCTTTTTTTTTAAATTTTTGATGGTTTCCTACGAGATTTCGGATAAAAAAACTTCGCGGAAATATTTGACATGTTCTAATTTGTTTACACACCTGTGATTTCAGAATAAATCCTCACATATTTTTCTGGATATTTAACAAAAGGCCTGAAATCGCAAATGTCCGCTCATTAAAGGTCAAATTGTATAGTGTATATTACACTTATTGCGCAAGTATAATTTATTAACCTATTGTATAACGAATAATGATGTATGAACATGTAACGAATATAACGTATGGATGTTTATTTTAAGCAAAGTATTTAGAAAAAAAAACGTGGATCATCTTTTCTATGTCTTTCTTATATATATTATATTACAAAAATGTGTATATGTTTTATATTGAAAATATTGCATCGTTAATTTTTAAAAATAAAATACGCAGAAACCTATTAGCATTCAAAATGAATGAAGGTATATGTTAAAACTGACATTGATTCAAGCTAAAAGCAAAACTTTAAAATTATTTTAAACGGTTCTAAAAAAGAGTTTACTTATGTTACTGTGCACATATTTTATGAGAAAGAAATCTTTGGTCCATTTAAAATAAAAAAGATGAGTAACTAACATACTATTTATTACACTACGTCAGTTTTAAAAAAAAATCGTTTAAAAATTAATGTTGACAGGAATCTAATAACAAATTTCTGCGGCATTTACTATGTCCCTTGGTGTAACTTTGTGTCAAATTTCACAACAGTGAGCTCTCAACATTCAAAAAAGAGCCTGTAAACATGAATGAAAAAACACGCAAAATATTATTTTTGCCCTTATGAGTATTTTGAATAAATATTGCAGGAATAAATTAAAAATACATGTTTTGTAAATTACGAATTAATTCTACCAAAGTACTTTGATATATCACTCTATCGACTACATTAAAATAATAAACATATTTTAAGAAATATATTTCTATTCTTTATAGATAGAAACAACATTTTCCCTCTCAGTAAAATAATTGAATTACGGCATCTTTGTTATAATTCAATCCAGTTGAAGCAAATTATTGTAATATTTTATTCATTGTTTATTGATCCCATGTTGTTTATTGCATTCCCATGTTTATTTATCACAATATCCATAGAGTGAAAAGCATACATTTTCTGTCTCCGAATTACATATTCCTTTCAGTCAAAATTTTTTTAGGATTTACTTTCGTGTATGAATATTTGAATTTTGATTTCTTGACTACGTCAAAGAATAAGTATATGTGAAATGCATATTCTGTAGACGAGTTCCTTTTATTAAAAAAAAATAATAATAATGTTTTAACTGCGCTCACTTCTATCAAAAATTTGTATAATAAAAAGTATGTATATATGGATGATTCTCCAATAAGTGGGTGATTTCAGTCCCTTAGGGTTACATGCTGTTTTTTATCATTCATAAAGTACTTTTTTAGCATAAAATGTACTTTGTAATATGTTTCTACAATTTCAAAAAGTATTTAAAAAAAATAAGTCTAAATTTTACTGTAATGGTATTTAAATTATTCAATTTGTCACTTCTGTACCTTTTCCCTCACCTCATGTACTGATCTTCTGGAACAGTTTTAAGTGTAATGGCAAACTATTTTTAACAATTTTACCACCCAAAATAAAAATTTATACTCCGAAGGACATAATAAAGAATTTTTAATGTAAATAAAAAAAATAGTTTTAAATTTATTCTGAGTCAATGAAACGCTGTCCCCTAGTTTTTATGTCACTGCTGTCCCCTTGTATAAAATTGCTAAAGTGACCACCAGGTGGCCAGATAAAATTTGGTGAACATGTGCATTTAATAGAAGAAAGCATCTTAATTGCTCAGAAAAACACATTGCACAATTCTAAGGACTTCAAAAATGGGTACAAGCTAAAAAATGGATAGAAAGGTAAGAATATGTTTATTACTTGTCACTACTGCCCCTTACTTAAACTGTCCTTGTCCTTGTTTTTATTTATTTATTATTTTGTCATGGTATAACATACTTTTGCTTAGTACAAAATATCATATTGCAGTCTTACTAGGCCTAATTTACTATTGTACACAGAAGCAATTTTCTTAATTTTGTCACTAGTGTCCCAGTCACTTCTGTCACTTTCAAATTATTTATCTGAAGACAAAATCTTCGAAGCAGATATTAATACCTTAGATGATTTGAAGCCAAATGATACAATGATACCATCTATTCCAAATCTATTAAAGTTGCACCAGCTCACTTGGAATAAGTTTGAAAATGTTAAACTTCAACTGCATTACTTAAGCTGTTTCACATGTGACACACATGAAAAATGTTAACATTACTGTTCTGAACCATCATTTGTAATCTTATATCCCTATTTTAAGGATATACCCAATGATTATAAAGATTTTGAAGTATCAACTCCTGGTTCTGAAAGTGAACATATTTGTGTAGGAACTTGGGTTACAGTTGTGAATGATGAAAATTGGTTTCTTGGTGAGTTTTAAATTTTTATTTAAAATTTAATTATTATTTTAAAGTTTTATCAATATATTTTATCTTTTCACATTACATTACGACATTTTTAACAGGTTTAATTAAAGAAATAAATGATGATATCTTTAAAATAATCTTTATGTTAAGGAATGGAAGCGGATTCCTTTGATCAAATACACCAGATATCCAGGATTTTCGAAAAAATGAAATTTTGTGTGTTATTGATATTCCTTTTTGAATAGTTAATTCAAGATATTTTACTATAGACAAATTATATGATATAAATTTTAAAATGAAAAGTATTTTACGTACTTAAACACTTTATTTCAACTAAAACTTTTGTCTAACTAAATTCACTTATTTACTCATTACCTTATTGTTGGTTATTTTTTTTCTAAAAGATTATTCAAATTTTAAAATAGTGAAAAAATAATAGATGCTAAGTAATTTATAATTGTTAAAATTCTGAAAACAGAAAAGATTTGAAAGTAGGGTGAACTGGGCACACTGATGTATGGAGCACATTGATACACCCCCTCTACCACTCACAGAGTCACTACAGGAAGTTTCACAACAGCTCCAAAAGATGATGCTAGTGCACTCAGCTACATACAGAAAGTCTTGGAATGATTCAGTAGTTTGATGAAATGGAACGGGTGATTTATTGTTTTTGTAAGTGAAAAGTAAATTTGAGTTGTACAATTGAAATGGTATTATACAACTGTTCCAGTATTTTCAACCGAAAAGAATACACTCCCTGGCAGGTAAAGCTACACTTTCTCAGTTCCTTATTCTGTATTGTTAGATAAATTATGAAGTGTTGGATTTGAGACTCATTTTATTCAAAATGGCTGTATGGGGCACATTGATACAATCTATGTCGGGGCACATTTATGCAACCTAAATCCTTTTCTAGTTCATTTTTTCATTACCTTTTATTATTTGTTTTACCATACACTCTTTAATCCAACTATTGTTCCTCAAAAATTTCTAATATTAATTTTTATTGAAGTGAATTAGGTCTAATTTCTTTATATTAGAACATTATATAGTATTTTTGCAAACAGAAGATGTACGAACTTTCCCAACAACTAGTGCTTATAGAACTAACAAAAGAAAAGGACGGCAGCCAGGAAAATCTCAAATTTATATCGATTCTTCAGAGACAAAAGTATTTTTGACATGATAAAGGTTAAGTAAGAAAAACAAGCTGCAGAACAGCACAGGATAATTATATTATAAACAGAATTTTTAAAATAATTATCCTTTATGTTCTGTTTATAAACCGATTTATAAACATAAAACGTGGTAATTTTTTCATATTTCTTAAGAAAGAAGATAATGCTGGGATTGAAGTACCAGATATGACAAAGTTACCACAGCCAACAATCAGACATAGAACAGCCAGAACATCAGTTCATTATACATTTCATTTTGATCTCTTTAGTATTGCTTACAAATAAATTGCGGGTTATTTGAATTTCTTTAAATAAATGTAAAATGGTTTTCTAACTATTTTTCTATGAAAAATATGCATTGGTTTTAGATTGTCTCCATTTTTTCCAGACGTATCAAAGTGACCATGAGATATATCAATCTGCCCCAGGGATGAGGCACATTGATACAAATGACTTTTTTGATTTTTAAAAAAATTACATGCAAAAGTAATATATAAAACAACGATTGCACATTTTTATAACACACTACACAAGTTTTGCTGACGCCACTTGGAAAAATAACTTGAAATTTCTGCTTTCTGGGACACCAAAAGATTTCTTAGAAAAAAGGTGTATCAATGTGCCCCAGTTCCCCCTATATCATTTCTGTCCATGTAAATGTCCCTCCTGTCCCCTTATTCTTAAAACTTAAAATATATTCAGATTTATCACAGGTGATATATTAAACATTATGTTTTTTTACTATGAAAAGATACGCTTTAATAAAATACAAATATTTTTCAAATAAATTTTATTAAAATCCTGGATTATAAAGTAAACAACTATCTTGGGGACAGTAGTGACATTGATTATCAAATAAATTTATAAAATATTTCTTTTTAATGTAGTGCTTAATGTTTATGCCGGGATATTGTATAATACTCAGTAACCTCTGATGTATCTAATTATTAAAAAATATTGGTCAAAATTTAATTCTCATTTTTCACTAAATCAATGAGTGAAATTACCCACTTGTTGGAGAATCACCCATATATGGGTGAATGTATATATCTGTAATAAATTTAATTGCAATGCAATGTATTGTTTCGTTCGGAAAGTCATGTCCGTTTCGGAAAATCCATTCGTACCGGCAAATTCTGCCCTCTCTCACTATATATATAAAAATTTATATATACATATATACATATATATACACTTAAGTCTTCCGCTATTATATATCAATGTAAGTTGAAAAAGTGAAATATGCTTTATATTCTGACATAATTCATTTCTTATACGGATATATATAAAAAAAATTATTAATCAATTTGATAAAAAAAAATAGCGGTAGAGTTGTATGTTTTGTTATGTATTGCGCTAGTTTGCACAAATAAACGGAAGAATTCTGTGTCTATGAGTGCAGCTCTGGCTGCGGTAATTAGGAAAATATACAGAGTATCAGAAAATATGAATGAGATCTTATAAATGTAGGTCCTAATACACACTATCCTGTTTTTTTTATCTTTTTTGTTAACTAACAGATATAATAATTAAAAACTGTAACGAGTATCGAAAAATTGCGCACAGAGCGTCTGGCAGAAAAACACTCCTGATTCAAAAAGAATGTTCCACAAATTAAAAAAAAATGGTGCAAATATTTTATTCAAAATCATTCCTTGTCTATTTATCCGCGTAAAGATTTAAATTATAGGGTTATGAGGAACCAATGTATGTACGTTTGTTACACAACGTCAGTTACGAAAAATAGATCTTATAGAATCAATGTTTAATCTAAAATTAACTTCCTGTGGGGTTTTCTATGTTCCTTTCTTCATGTATCTTTGTGTTCACTATCCAAACAGTGGACAATCAACTTTAGAGAAAGAATCTGTACACATAATTTTAGAGATAAGCAAAATATGAAATTCGTAGATAAAAATATTTAGTATAAATATTTGCAGCAATAAATTAAAAAATATATCTTTAATTTTAAACAAATTCTAACAAAGGTCTTTCAAATGTCGCACTACAGATTAAAAAGTAATCGAAATATTTAAAAATATATATTTTTTCTCTTTTATAGAATCAACATTTCCCCCCCCCCTTCGGTAAAATAATTGAATTACGATATCGTTGTTATGTTTAAATCCAGTGGAACGTAAATTTTTTAAAGAATTTATTCAAGATACACTCCCGTGTTTATTGATTACAATAATTTTAAAGTGAAAAGAAGGCATTTTCTGTTTCTGCGATCTGAATTACATATTCTTTTCAGTCAAAAATTCTTCCGCATTCACTTTCTTATATGAATATTTGCATTTTAATTTCTTGACTACATCAAAGAATGAAAGTATACTGAAAGCATATTCTGTAGACGGGTCTTTCTTATTCAAAGACATGTTCTGACTGCGCTCAGAGCTGTTGAAGATAATCGTAAAATAAAAAAAGAATAGTATACATGTATACGTTATTCATGAATGAATGTCGATTAAAAATAGTTTGTATTTTTGAAAAAAAAAATAAAACCCCCTTATGTTTTGACATAACTAATTTCCTGTACATTAAAGTAACAAAAAAAAAAAAAAAAAAAAAAAAAAGATGAAACAAATGAAGAAATAAAGAGGTCAGATGCTATTGAATCTGTCATATAGCATCAAAATGATACTCTGATATCGACCTCCACATCTGATAAAATTTATATTAGAAATTAAAAGAGATTATGCTAATAATTAATTATCTCAAAAATATGTACATACAAATATTTTTTTCTTTTACCTACATTATTTGAAGTTTAATGTTTGTTTTTATTGTTTCATGAACGAGGCTCAATCTTAAACATTTGATTGCTTATAATTTCAATAAATTGTCACAGTTAGCCTAAAACTATTTAGTAGAGATCATATGATGTGTGTTTAAAACAACCTACGCTAAAAAAATGAAAAAAAAAATAAAAAATATTTTTTGATAAACGAAAAATAAAAACATAAATCTAATTTTTTTTATTCTTTAATTTTGTAAAATTTGTCATTATTTCTAAATTTTCTACTTGATGAACATAAAAGTAGGTGAGACTGGGGTACGTTGGCCCAGTTTTTTATGTTATATTTTTCAGTACCTAAGTTTTGTTTATTGTAAGATATAGTAATTTTTTACAATACCTAGTACATTTAACTAATGAGGTAAGCGCTTACTTTTAGTTAATATGAAATTTTAAGAATTTTATGAATTTAGTTATGGGTTGATGTCATGTGGGCCAACTTACCCCATTGCGCGGAGTAGGGTGGCCTATTGGGTGGGGCACGTTGGCCTGCAACGCTTTTTTATGTTTATTTAGAAGTTAAATAAAATTCATAATAGTGAATAGGAACTTTAATGCATGTATAAAAAAATATTTGCAAATTAAGTTTACAAATCAGAGGGATCATTGTAGAGAATGCATTTAAAATATAATCCATTAACCACTTTTCGAACATATTTCCCATGAACCCAAAGTTTGCAACTAACGCACTGGATCCATTCTTCCCCAGACATACTTTGATTAAACTTCTTCAGACAACATAGGCAGATATTGTCTTCGTCTTCCTCATCGTCACTTTCTTTAACAGATTTCTTCTTCCATTTCTGACGGTTCAACCCACTATGTCCATGCTAAAGGGATCAAAAGGGAACAAAATCTTTTTCATTGATTGCTTTCCTTTGAGTTTTTTGGTCTGCTTTCTTCTTTTAATATCATTTTTAATTTTGGCACTATTTCTTTCTTTTGCTGCCTTTTGTTGTTGTTCAAGAACAAATTTGACAGAGTCTGTGAGGACTGCAGAAGATCACTTCATTCTATTCGAAGCATTTTTCTTCCTTGGCTCTGCCTTTTCGAATGGTTTAATGTCCTCCGGTGTTGGAGTTGTCTTGCATCGAGCAGCAGAAGTGGCGGTAGGCACATCTATAGAAATAGGCCTACCCATAATTTCCTGGGTTTCATTAGAAGCTTCACCAATTGCTTTGTCCTGCGTGCTTGAAGGCTCTGGTCTATCACTGACATACGAAGGCATGAAATCAGAGTGAATAAAAACATTCCTATTGAAGGGTATGTTCCAGTTATCTGAAAACCTTATGTTATATTAACAGGATTTATTGCATTGGGAAGGGGAGTTTTCACAATTCGCGAAATATCGTAGATGGTCATAGGACATCTATTAGTAGTCACCCAACCATCACAGGCTAAATTAACATATTTTTTAAATGGGCCATAAACTCTGCGGTCCATTGACTATAGCTTATGGCTCTGGTCTATCGCTGACATACGAAGGCATGAAATCAGAGTGAATAAAAACATTCCTATTGAAGGGTATATTCCAGTTATCTGAAAACCTTATGTTATATTAACTGGATTTATTGCATTGGGAAGGGCAGTTTTCACAATTCGCGAAATATCGTAGATGGTCATAGGGCATCTATTAGTTGTCACCCAACCATCACAGGCTAAATTAACATATTTTTTGAATGGGCCATAAACTCTGCGGTCCATTGACTGTAGCTTATGGCTACAATGGGCCGGGAAAGCCCAGGACAACTTGCCCCCTCGCCATGTTTGAAATACTTTTGCTATTCTACACATATCTGAACAACATTTAATATTTATTGTTACATCAAAAGAATCGTTATAAATTGCACTTTCAAAATATTACTTACTTATGTTCTTGTGAAGTATCTCTTGAAAACATTAACACTTTCTGCACACTAACAAAAATTTTCTTCGAGATCGACCGAAGTGAAAAATCAAAGTTTTTCTTAGTTTTCTTTTGTTAAGAGAACTGAAAACTCATGGATGGGTGGGGGAACATGTTTTTTAACATGTTTTTGGACTTGTGGCGACATCTGGTGACTAGTTTGAAAATCAAAGCAAACTGGCCAACTTACTCCTATGGTCAACGTGCTCCGTTCTCCCCTACGTCGTTCTGTGTAACTAGAAGATTATACATTAGCGTGGACCAACAGAAAATGTTTTTTATATCAAAAACAGGCAGGTGCATAACTTGTTTTTATACTAGCACATTAACAGCGTGAAATTTTAATACTGGAAATACCTAAAGTCTGCGCTTTTGGTCAAAAAATCAAAATTTTTGGTAAAATTTGGCAGTTTTCCAAAAACATAAAAAATCATATAGAGATGTGCAAAGAATACATTTGAAACTGTTGTTTAAACATTTATTATTAATAACTTAACATATTAAAACTATAAAACATTATCTTTATTCTTTATAACTGCAGCAAAACTGACAACATTTGTTGAAAAATAAATAAATAAACGGATGATACCATTCTATTGGGGCATACAACAAATATTATTGTTTGGGATACATACTGTAAGAGTCAAAGAGCTTTGTGGACAAACTCTACTGCCCTGAACTGACTCTGTTATGAACATGCTCGGCTGAGGACCAACTCTATTGCCAAGGACTGACCCCATGGCTTTGCGTGAACTGTCACGAACAGAATATTGTGCTAAATTCAAGTTTCTTCGGATTTCGGAAAAGGTGGCAACGGCAGAACGGAGGAGTGATTTTCTGGAACTTTCGAGGAGTTTAAAAATAAAAACTGAAAATTGTAGTATGAGATATAGATATGTAATAGTGATTTTTTTGTTAAGAAATTGAATATACTCGTTTTCTTTGTGGTTTTGTGTCGCGGTAAATAAAGATGGACTAGCGAGCTACGCCCGCTAGCTGGGCCACTTTTTCCAAACGAACCTCGGTATTAAGCAGTATATAATAAGCAAAAAAATTCATTAAATAAGCAAGTCTTGGTGTTCAAATCCTCAAGCACAAAAAAAAAGTAAATTAAAGAGCCATGGTCCCGTTAAAAATATGTGATTTCGCACTGTGGGCCACGTGCATTTGAAAAAAAAGATTGTGGATCGGAACTATGGTCGCTTCGCGCCCATAGTCCCGTTAAAAATATTTGGTTTTGCACGGTGGGCACTACGCGCCCTTAAGACATTTTCCCGTATTTTTTAGTTCATCAGAAGCAGATTTTTACGCAGATTCTGAATATATAATCAGTTTTTTTCTACTTTAAAAACTGTCTGCATGATGGTTTAAGAAAAAACGCGCAAAAAAACGCAATTAGCGCCGGTAGAAAAAGCGATTTTCGGCTGTTTCTTCTTTTAGCCAAAGGGGAAAAGTTAGGTTCTTCACCGCAAGGTCGCGCAGTGTTCTGCCTCGGAGCTCCGCTTGAGCGCCGTTTCGGATTTGAGATTTTTTTCGTTCCGATTCCCAAGGGGTTTTTAATTCATAACTTTTTTAATTTTGGTCCCACGGTCTCGAAAATGCCCGAAATGACTTCCCCGGAATATTTCCAATCGAAATACACCCCTCGCGACTTCCAACTCGCCCGCGTTGCGAAGTTTAATCGGCTTAAAGCAGACAGAGGCGCACGGATTTTATTAGTATAGAAAATTATATTGTATTCTTCAGTTCAAGACTTAATATTTATTCATCTTCTACAGATTATTATGTTTCTAAATGAGCTAATCTACAGACCTGTTCAGCGGGAAGTTTAGTCATATCTTACCTAGTTGTTTTAAAAATTATATTGGACATACCTCGTATACGTGGTCCTACTCCATGGCTCATCTGTTCCAATCACCTGACCGTGTTTCATTTATAGATTGAAAAGGGACTTTTTTATGGAATACTGGCAGGCATTTTCTATGTATCAAACTAGTACATCACTTATTTGTATCTACAGTCTTTATATGGTGATGCTGTGACCTCCAACATCTTTATTTGTACAGCTTGCGTAATAGAATGGATCAGAAAAATTCTGGGAAATACTATTACAACTAATAAATAACACAGAAAATCATATAAAACGAGTAGTATATATATATATATATATACATACATATATACATACATATATATATGTATATCGAACAATAGTTCCTTTGTTCAGAGATAAAAAAAAATAGATGCTAATTTAAACCTTCTTGGAAAACAATCGTATTCTAAACGATCCTAATTTATATTGCAGGGTTTTCCATTACAGACAAATTTCGGTTTGGTTTATTTTTGTCGTCCGATTATCTACACTAATGGGATATAGGACCAGGGGGGAGTGCCCTTCGTGGGGGTCTTTCTAAGGGAACCTAACCCGTATGTAAGCAAGGTTCGAAGAAAACCACGAAAACTCCGAACGGTTAGGCCGACAGCCGCGATTGGGTTCGAACCCACCACCTGCCGTCTACCTGTTGAGAGGTCTGAACCTCTCGGCCACTGGTGGGGCACAGACAAATTTCGATTTGCGGGCATTCAAAAAAGGTGAAGAAGGTTGGAGGTACTTATCATAGCAAAAGTATGAAAGCATTACTTATAATGGTTTTTTAAAGGAAATCATCTGTAATTAGGTAAAAAAATAATAACCCGAAAAGACACGTACAATTTGCACATACATAATGATAGGGGCGACGTATTTTATATAGCAAAATAGATTTGAATGTTATATAGGTTTTGAAAGCCTATATAACAACATTTAAAGTCCGATTTGTGTAATTCAATATCTAGTAACAGTAAAAAAGCAACAAATGTCATTTTTTTGCTTTTAGCACAATACCAAGTGTAAACTTTGAACAACGGTTTTGTGTCAGCTGCACTGTAAAAAGGAAAGATATACGCTGAATTAAGTTTTATGAAACGCCAAATGAAACATAAATATGCACTACTGTTACTCTAAGTATCGAATTAAGTTTAGAATAAATAGATAATGATAAGATTTTTTTTAAAATAGAGTTATACAGAACAGTACCATTTGACATTGTTTAGGTTTCATATATCTTTGATTATTAATGCTATATTTATAACATATGTACGTTATATTCATACATTTTTAGTATATACAGGTATAACTAACACTATGCTGTATAATTTTTTACAAAGTCTTATTATCCTTTTTGAAACATTTTTTTTTAATATAATGCAATTAATTCCTTCGCAGCGAGAGCAGTTTACTTAATTTTTAATCTTTTGCCACCGATTTTAAAAAATAAAAAATGTTCTGTAGTTGGATGGTGAAAAAACTGCGATTATAAAAAGAAAATGTTAAGAATTGGTGCAATTAACAACTTGTCAATATAAAAGTTGTAGATAATTTGATATCTTATGAACTGAAGAAGTAGTGTGTAGTTTTCTTCTTATCCCGCTCCTTTTTTTTCTTTTATATTTTATATTTTTCTTTGCAATAACACTTGGTCCAATTAAAAATTTGACAAAATAAAAGTTGTAGATAATATTATGAAGATTTATAATAAATTTAATTGGACTTGATTTCTTTAGAATTGATGAATTAATATTTTTTTTCGTGTTAAAACCCCATTTTTTTTAAACCTCCGAAACCATTCTTAATTTTAGCAAAAATCTGTCTCACATAAATTTTTGGTACTTTTTTTAGAAGTATTACAAATATTAAATTCATTCGCTATATATTTCAATTATGAAGTTGTGTTTTGTTTTTTGTTTCCCACCAACCCCCTCCCCTATTTCCATCCTTTTGGTCCAATTTTGCCTATTTATGAACTTGCCTGATATATTATGCCCCCAGATTTCATGTATCACTTTAAAAATATATTTATGCCGAATCATGGAGTTATTTTGTGCACAAAAAAGTGATATAAATATATAAATAGATAGACCGATAGAGTCATTTATTGAGGATTGTTTTGGGCTTTATGGGTCATGATCGGCATAAATCTGAAAAAAAAATATTCAGAAATTCTAACTTAGGGGAGAATGTTTTATTTAGTATTTCATACGAAATCTACTTTAAAACTTTACCACTTGACGATAGCAAATGAAAGTTTTCAAATTACTCCAAACGATTTATTTTGTGCAATAGTATTTACAAAATACCTATTTTAAAACAAGTGTTTTAATTATTTATATATATATATTTTTTTTTTGGAATAACGGAAATGTAGATTCATTAGAAACGCAATTGGTATTTACCTAAGCGCCACAAGTAGATTAAGTATCTATATTTAAAGTCTAGAAAATACTAAAAGTCGAAATATAACGCAATTGCCGCAATTAATTTATCTTCTTGAAACATTTTCTACAATCATTTATTATTTCAATTAGTTTCGAATTTCATTGTTAACTATATGCGAAATAATTGACTCTACTGAACCGTTAACAATTAATAACTCATTTTAATGAAACTGAATTTATTGCATGAATTCACTAAATCTTAATTCGAGTACAACCACAAAGATGAAAGTTTTAACGTAATGAAATGAACAATAAAGTTTAAAATGTAAGGTTGGTTGGGATAAGGGGAACCCTTTTTTGTAATTTTATTAGTTTGAAGCGTTATTCAAAAAATTAAAGACCGTTTAGTTTGAACCTATGAAGTTATTTACTTCAATGCTATATTATGAGACCAAATTTTATCATTGGTTTCTACAATATGGTTTAAATACTTTTTTAACTGCTTTAAAAAAAAAAAAAAAAAAAAAAAAAAAAAAAAAAAAAAAATCAGAAGAATGTCCATTATAAAAAGGAGAAACTGGACCCATCTCTCTTTATTTTAAGATAAAGCAAGCATAAATAAAGAAAGGGAAAGCGGTTGTTACGTAATAATATATAGAATTTTTCAAAATGAAATATTTATTGTAAATGTATTCATGTACGAGATAGCTACACATACTAAGATTAATGTAACAGATAATTATAGAATGAGAACAAAAAATGCGAAACTTTAATGCGTAAAATAGTCCTGAAAAAATATCTGATTCATAACGATTAATTTGGCACATTAGTGAACCCTTCCTGTGGAAAAAGTAAATGAAACTATCTGTTTAAAGTTGCCTTGGAAATATCATTACGACTTCCCCCTTCGTAATAATTCCAACATCATCTTCATACCGCTATAAAAAGTGGCATTATTTCTATTCATTCTTACAATCCATTTTTCCAATTCTTTCTTGTTTTTTTCATTTGTTTCAAATTCTAAATTTAGAGCTACATAGTACTTTATTTCTTTCTTTTATGGAAGTTTTACAAATAATCATCATTTATAGAGTTTTTAGCTAAAATATTAATTCCGTTTAGATCTTCATAAATGCAATTGAACGTAACTTGTTTAAACTTTATTGAAGAAATTCCTTTAAATTTATTGGAGTAAGAGGGATACACTATGTCCATATAATTCATAACGAGGCCAATTGCCTCATAACTAGGGATCTCACTTACCATTAGTAGGCTAAAATTACGGAATAAGTGGGACCCCAATTCTTAAATACTTATTAATAACAGGGTTTATGAAAATTCAATTACAGTTTCTGTTTTAGCTTAAACGTAGCACAACAGTTTAACAGACATTAAAATATAATGAAAACAAACCCGAAAGAAATTATTAGGATGATAAGTTTGAGCTCTTTAAACAATCTATTTAAGAACATCTATTTGAAATTAGTTATAAAACCAATCATAAATGAAAAAAATAGTTCAAATATGCGAAAACACTTCCGTGTGACGAAATCTTTGGTGATCAATGCTTAATAAGCGACAAATAAGCAGTACATATTTTAGTTTGGAACGGGTGACCCACTTACCCCAACATACTCTACCTGATATTTTTAATCGGCTTATGGTTTTCTGAGAAGAAATCACAATAGGATTCTATATCAATGTTAGTACACTTAATCACTTGTATAACTTTTTTTTCTTATGATAAAATCTTTTACTTATAAAATATTTGCAGTTTATCTTCGAGAATTCCGTGCACTTCTAATCTAGTAACTACGCGGTTAATGTTAATTAGAAAATGATATATTAGAAATTATAACAATAAAATATGGAATTTTAAATAATACAGCTGTTTATTATATTTTATTCTTACCAAAATAAACGCTTTCTTTGTAAAAAAAGGTGAAGGATTTATTTTGTCTATACATTTCCATATTAAAATAGGAAGGAATTCCATGTTTAAAATAGGAAGACCAATATCATTGCTCACATCGTTATCTTACTGGTGTTCTTTTAATTTAAACTTCAGGGAGCCCTGAATATTTAATAAGCGAACTATCACCCATACAGTGGCCGTCAAATGTTTCCGGCCAGTTACCCTAATAGCATCCATGGTCAAAATGACGTCACTGTGAGTCACTTTGGTCACATCACATCTGTGACCAAAATGCCACCACTCAGTGACGTCACATTGTGACTGAGATGTGACATTCTTAAAAATCTTTAGAAATTTCTAAATATCCTTTAAAACATGTTTTTTGCTTTAAAAAACATGTTTCTCGCAATTTAAATATCGTCGCTTTTGTCACAGTTTCGTCACAATGTTAATGTCAAATTAGTCACAAATGACACATTTTTCAAAAATTTGTCACATTGTGACTACTTTGTGAAACGTCACAACCCGTAAAGCATGGTGACGTCACTGCAACATCGTTGTGAAGTCACATTGTGACTTTGTGACCATCAATTGTCCATGTGACGTCACGTGACGTCGATGTGAAGTCACAGTGACTAAAATGTGAAGTCGTTATGGCCGTTTTAGAGCTCTTTTGTGACGTTTCACAAAGTGGTCACAATGTGACAAATTTGTGAAAAATGTGTCATTTGTGACTAATTTGACATTAACATTGTGACAAAACTGTGACAAAAGCGACGATATATAAATTGCCAGAAACATGTTTTTTAAAGTAAATAACATGTTTTGAAGGATATTTATAAATTTCTAAAGATTTTTAAGGAAGTCACATGTTAGTCACAATGTGACGTCACTGAGTGGTGGCATTTTGGTCACAGATGTGATGTGACCAAAGGAACTAACAGTGACGTCACAGTGACGTCACTGTGACCAAGCATGCTATTAGGGAAAAGAGCTCTAAAGCGGCCATAACGACTTCACATTTTAGTCACTGTGAATTCACATCGATGTCACGCAACGTCACATCGACAATCGATGGTGACTTCAGAACGACGTTGCAGAGATGTCACCATGCTTTACGGGTAGTTTCTTTGATTTATTTACCAGAAGACTTCGGCGAAGAAGAAGCACAATTGCTTCAAAAGTTGGGAATATCTGAATGTCCTCTAACCATGTGTTTATTTTGAGTGGATACTGAAGACACTTTATGGAAAGGGGCAGAATTCAAAATTGATGTGTGCAAAAGTTTTCGGGCACTTATCATTCCTAAGATTTTTTTAGCGGTGAATGTTTTTTGGTCGTATTTATGATTGTATCAAAGTAAATAGCATAGTTTGAATACGAAAATGAAAAGTTCAATAATTATTGTTCGTAAAAGAGTGATTAGTTAGTCGCTAAAGAGCCAAAATTCTCGAGATATTGCGGCAAAGTTATCGATCGGTTTAATCCGACTTTAAACGATATTTAAAAATTATATAAAGATGACCATGTGCTTCAGTACTTTTTGACGGCCTGGAGACCCCCAGAAAAAGACTCTTTTGGTGGAGGAAATTATCAGGGTAAAAATCAGGGTTGCAATATCCCGCGATTTACGGAATGAAAATGTTGCTGAAATAAGTCACACTAGTGTATGAAGAACCTGGCGTGATACAAAACTTTATGGAAGAGTCAGTGGTAAAAAAATACCAACGTACCCGACTGGAGTTTTCAAAGGAACACAAAGTCTGGCCAAGTGAAAACTGGACAAAAGTTCTATTTTTCCATCAGTCGAATTTCAAAATTTATTGAAAGTGATGGCAGATACTACCTCTGATGACCTAAGAACAAAACATATTATTCGACATATATTTCCCTACAATGAAGTATGGCGCTTGGCGCGTTGTAATGTGGGGAATATTTTCTTCAAAAAGTGTTAGTCTGTTATTTGAAATCCGCAGCAGGATCAATGATGCAATGCATAAGGATGTCTTGCAAGAATATTTACTGCCTAGTTAGAGAAAAAATTGTGGTCGAAACTATTTGTTTTAATATGATAACGAATTAATCAATGTATGTAAGCTCGGCAATTAATAGCATTTGCTCAAAAATAATACTTTTTAAAAATATCCGGCCAAAAATGTTCGAGATTAATCCAATAGAAAATCTATGGAAATAAGTTGGCAAACGTGTGCGAAACTGTAAACATTACAACTCAGCGGAAATTTCCGAAAAATTGCAAGAGGTATGGAAAAAAACCTACCATAGACGATGTTCAACCGTTGTTTAAAGATAGAAAACCAACGATTATAAATGCACAAATAAAGTATGAGAAGGTAGCAAATAGCTATTTCGAATCTACTATCGAGATTCTTCATCAGTGCAAAACTCAGCGAGCTAAAAAATAGCAAAACTGAGCAAAGAGACAGAGAGACGCAGGCTTATATACCCGCTGTGGGAACAATCCCGCCTAAAGAAAAGCAACCAATGAGAAGGAAGCAGCCATAACAACTGGAAGGACAAGTAGCGACATCTATCGGAGAGCAAACAAAACAAAAAATAAAAACCGAGTGAAAAAAAAGTATTAAATTAAAGATTTCCAAATACTTGGAAAATAAGGAGTACTAGATAAGTCATTGACTAAAGAGTGAGATTTTTTTATGATGTGGTAAGCTTCCCAAAAATTAAGATCAAGAATGGAAGGACATTTATGGATGATGGTGGCTGAAGAAAAGTTAAACTTATGTTGTGAAGACCAACAATGTTGAGCAATAGAGGAAAGTTTACGCTCTTGATTTTTGACATACCTTTTATGTTCCATTAAACGAATTCTGAGAACACGTTTAGTCTGACCAATATAAGAAAGACCACATTGGCAAGAAATTTGGTAAATACCCCAGTTATCTAAGCGATCAATGGGATGAGATTTGAAAAAGCAATTTTATTTAAAGGAGAAAAAATAACATTGAAATCGAACCTTTTTAAAACCATACTTTATTTGTGCATTTATAATCGTTGGTTTTCTATGTTTAAACATTTGTGCACAAAGGCTTTATTTGCTATTTTAATGTTCAACCGTTGATTATATCAATGTCACAATGCTGCTCCACAGTATTTATTTCTAAAGGTGTGGCGCTAAATTATTAATTGTAAATGTTGTTGATCACTGTTATTTTCTATTATATTATCATTTTGTTCTAAACTTCTGTAGATGGCTTTAAGCTTTTAAGCGCGTGCGTTTTCATTTTTACTTAACTTTGTCAATTAAATGTATTGATATTTATTTGTTATTCCGCAAATAAGTTCCTAACTATCAAGTGAATAAAATGTATAAGTATCACTTTAAGATTCCTCTTCATATGGCTATACTTAACAATTAACTAAAAACATTTTGCTGGCCGGAAACTTTTGAGCGCCACTGTATATTGAATAAATTGAAGCATAACTTAACTCCAGAAAAGTAATTGAAAAACTAATTAAAATGATATGCAGGGACCTTTTTGGAAAATATTAGCACATCTAAGTATTTTTCTTATTGTATTGTATTATATATTAGCAAAGTTAATTTAGTTAAGTAAGGAAAACATTTTCTTTTAGGGCAAATCCGTGAGGACGAAATTCATATTTTCTATATCGACTAAAAATAATATTTATATGGCCATTAAATTTCCTATTCTAGTGAAACAGAATACCCGATATACTTAACAAACCGCCTTCGAAAAAAAAATCATTTGAATGTAAATTCAATAAAAAAAATCTTATTTGATAAATAAAAGCTTCGCCTTCCATTTACAACATTCTATATATGTAGGGCTAGTTTAACAGTCACCTATTAAAATTAGCTTTCAGTTGTAACTTTATTTCTTTTTGGAATTTAATTAATTGTACTGCCCTTACGAAATAATTCGCATTGCTTTAAACAGTTGCATTTTTTATTTACGTGCACAAATAAAATTCCATTTTTAATTACTTTAAAAATTTGAGAACTATCCGCAATCCAGTGTTGCGCAGCAGCTTTAGAAAAATTCTTTATCTATAAAAGAAAATATCTGACAAAATCTGAAACAAAAAATTATTTTTTCAAAAAAGGTAAACAGGTATTTAGAGTAGATATGCTATAGGCTATGCGACAATTTTAGTAGTTTATTGTTAAATATAATAAAACTTATAATGAACGCAATCTCTTTTTTACACATTTTTTTTCATTTTTCTGAAAACAAATATTTGAAACTTATATATTGGTTAAAAATAAGTAAAACTAATAAAAATAATAAAATTTTCAGCGAAATTTGAAATTTTATAATTTGGGCCATATGCATACAATTGGGATTTTAAAATAATGTATTGTTATAATTTAAAATTAAACGAACATTAATTAATAACTTTATCTTCTTGAAACTTTTTTATATTATTAATTTAAATATTCAGAAACAATAATGAGAATAAATCTAACATGGATAAAATTAGGTGCTATTCAATTTTTTTACTTATATTGACCGAATGCATGGAACAAGATCAAAACTATATTGTGTTCACAAGGAATGGTACATGAAGCATTGAAGAGTTAATTCTCTATTACTATACTATGTAGAACGATTAAAAATAAGAAAATTAATTATATTTAATAAACCAGACAATGTAAATAAATTACCACATTTGTCTTTAAAAATTATATTTCATTATTGGATATATTTCACTTCTTCGCTTCTTCTGTTGTATTTTATTATTGTTATTTTAACTGTTTCGTTATGCAAGAGCACTGCTGCTCTTGTTATGCTTAATATTTTTGCTGTTAAGATATAATTTAAAACTAATATTATGTTTAACTAAAACACAAACAACTACTCTGGCAAATTAAAATTTTTATTTAATTCGAATTCTCTTCATCTAATTTTATATTCTGAATGAAATCTGTTTTTTAAATTATTTTTGTTGATTTAATTTTAATGAAAGTATTGCAATTATTTAATGCAACTTTTAAACTAACAGTGAGACAGGAGACAGATTCTTATATAATTAAAAACAACTAAATTAAAATAAATACTTAGATATAATTGAAATTGAAATAAAAATCATACAAAATATACGTTCCTTTTCGTCGTCGCACAGTCTCTTTAGTATTAGCATCGACCACAAAACTTCGAATGTTACGATGTTATGTTGACTTAATTCAGGCCTTAAGGATAACGAATACCTTAACCTTTTCAGCTGTATGATGCATGCAGGGTAATCATGCTATTTAAATTAGTTCTGACTATGTCATGTGCATCCAATGTCATTCTATTTTCTTCTTTTCATACAATAAAGTACACAGCATGTGTCCTTATATCTGTCTCATTTCTTTAATTAGACATTTCAATTTGTGAAAAGTGACATATACACGCTAACAGCTGTAAAATGCAAAAGTTAATGATAATGCAAGAATATTACGCAATGTTTAAACAAACATTGGCACCCTGGACCGCTTGAAATATATTTAAAAATAACTAAATTAAAATAAACACATAGAAATATTTAAAATTAAAATATATAACATACAAAATATATGTATTGCTAAGTCGTCGCACAATCTCTTTAGTATTAACATCAACCACAACCACAAAACATCTAATGTTTAGATCTTGTGTTGACATAATTCATACACCAATAGTAGGTCCATCTTACCCATTTTAGCTGTATGACGTAAGCAGTGTACATCATGTTATTTTGATTATTTCCGAGTATGACATACGCAGATACGTCATTATATTATGGTCATTTCCTACAAATAAGCACGCAGCGTACGTCTTCATATCTGGCTGATTTTTTTTTTTTTAATTAGACTTTTAAAGTTCCCACCAGAAAACTATTAATTCGTATTTTTACTTTTCAAGTTCATTGATTTTCCATAAATAAAATTAAAAAGCAACAACAACAACAACAACAACAACAACAAAACAATTTAATTTTTGTCTTTTGATTAAAAGTTTCTATTTTTTTTTTTTTTTTTTTTTTTTTGAGTGAACAGTGTTTTGAGGTCTATAGCTACAATGGCTGTTATCTCGATTGAACCAGAAAACACAGAAACAAATACAGAACACTTTATTATTACAGAAAAACCAGTACATACATTTTAATACACATCACAGGGACAACACAGACACCCATGCCGCTAGCTGGACTCAAACCAGAGACCAGCGGTGTGGAAGCAGCTGCCGCTGCGAATCACGCCACTGGGTCGGCAAAAAAGTTTCTAAAAAAAGAAAAGAAAATGAGATGAAACAAAGAAAAGAGAAAAAATGTACGATTTAGCAACATTGATAGCTAATGACACACATGATTAACATCTCTACAATGCAAGGAGTTAATGATAATGCAAGAACATGACGCAATGCTTAAACTAACTTTGAGGCACTATACAGGATGTCCCAGTAGTAATGGCACTAACTTTAAGGGGAGGTAGGGGACATTACAAGGATTCAGAATTGCATAGCAACCCATGGTCGGATGCGTCATTGGAAAATAATATGAGAGGTACAATGGACGAAGAGGCACAAAACTGAGATCATCTGAAATAATTTATTGGTCAACGATATTACATTTCCTGTATTTACTGTATTCAGCAATGATGGAAACTTTAAATATCTTTTGTAACATTTTCACATCTCATCTACCACAGTAAATGTAATATTGTTGACCAAAAATTTATTTCTGATGATCTCAGTCTTGTGTCTCTTCATCCATTGTACCTGTCCCGACCTGTACCGTCCCTTGTACCGACTATGTGTTGCTATACAATTTCGAATACTTGTGATGTCCCCTACCTCCCCTTTAAGTTTGTCCCATTATTTCTGGGACACCCTGTATACGTTGAAATAGATTTAAAAGCAACTAACTTAACATAAATAATTAGAAACATTTAAAATTAAAGTAAATAATATACCACATATACATCTCAATACGTCGCCATGCAGTCTGTTCAGTATAAACATTTTTACAACAACAAAACATCCAATGTATCGATATTGCTTTGACTAAATTCCGGCATTAAATAGAACTCATATTTCAACCTTTTTAGCTGCATAACGTACACAGAAAACACCATGCTTTGTTTTTTTTTTATTTATGACTATGACATACACAGCATATGTCATTCAATTCTGGTCTTAATCGAGTACGCAGCGAGCGTCTTTATATCTGTCAGATTATTTTTTAATTAGACATTTCGAGTTCGCAACAGAAACTTTTAACTTTTGCTTTTTAAGATCATTGATTTTTAATGAATAAAATAATATATATATATTCACAAAAATTTTTGTATTTTGTCGTGTGAGGTAATAAATTCTAAATAGTAAAAAAAAAGTAATTTAACAAATTACAACGACTATTTGACAAATAATATTTTTAAAGACTATAAATCTAGACTTATAAATTATTTCTATGTTTAAAAAAATAATAACATCATTTTTTTGACGATCAAAACGTAGCTTACATAATAACAGAGTCATATTAATATGCCTGGGCATTTAGAATCATGTTAAAATTCTTGGACCAATCATAAACAAATATTAAATGAAATTTCAGTTTAACAATTTACGGTACTGTAAATTTTTAAGCTTCTAAACATCGCACATTTTCAATTTTTACACCGTCGAATAAAGAAAAAATAAATACTGTTAAATGCAACTTGCTTGAAACTTGTATTTAATTTTTTTTTTAGTTATTATTATTATTATTATTTTTTTTTTTTGTAGTTTTTAATCATTTTTTTGTCACTGTGGCAACAGAAGTATTCCAATTTTGGACATTAAACATTGACCAATCAGAAAACGAATAAACTAAAAAAAACAGGAGTATTCCATTTCTATACATTAAGCATGGACCAGTCAGAAAACGAATAAAATGAAATAAGTTGCGGAATTCAACGAATAAAAACATTCAGATATACTTCAGATTTCTCAACTCTCTACCGACACCAAAAACTATTTTCCAAATAGTTAATAAAAATAAAAAATTACGCTACACTGTTAAAAACATATTTGTGATTTCAAGGTGAAACTACTGGCAGCAAAGTAGCCGAACTTTTACCGTACGATTAGTACATTCTCCGTTGTTTGAAATACAAAAAAGGAAAACTCCGTTTGAAGAAGCAGTAACTTTCCGTTACAAAATTTGCTTTTAAATAATAATAATTTAATGTAATTTTTTTTTATTAATGAATCGATTAATCTTCAAAGAATGCGAAATTATCGACTGATTTTAAGCTGCTATATTATTTTACTTAATTATTATTATTATTATTATTATTATGTATAATTTAGTTTTAGAATGAAAAAAGTTTTTATTCACAATTTTTTTTACAAAATAAAAAAGAATAGACAATTTTTTGAAATTGTCGTACACTATTTATTTATTTATTTATTTATTTTTGGCTAATTAATTAAAATATTTTTTTATAAGAAATAAGAGAAAAATAAACCAAAAAAATGTAATTTAAAAGGGATTTTTTATGCTTTCATTATTCCATGGTGACAGTGGGACCCGATAACAAAATCTGCGCTCGCAGGCGATTAGCGGTGTAGTGCCTTGACCACTCGGACATGGAGCCCCCTGCACAATGGAGTGTCTCCGTTTTTAGTTTCTATTTCCATCCGTTTCGTTATTTTCCTGAAATATGTTGGAATGTTGTGATTTGTAACGGAAAAAGTCCTTTTGTTGCGAAAAGGGACCTTTCCTGTAAAAATCAGGGAAAAAAATGTTCGTGAATTTCAGAATTTTTTTAACAGTGTAGATGCGGCAACATTTGTGGCTAGTGACATATTTCCGCTAACAGCTCTAGAACGCAAAGGGTTAGTGATAATGAAGAACATGATGCAATGTTTAAATTAACATTGTGACGCCAGACAGATTGGAATATTCCGATTATGACATTTGCAGCATAAGTCATTCTATTTTGGTGTTTGTCGACAACGCAGTATGTTCATCATATCACATATATTCAGTGTTCTCGCTGACATTTGACCAACGTTAGTAATTTGGCTGATTAAAAATAAAAAACATTCGCCAAATGAAAAAAGTGTTAGCCAAATAGATTCGCCGTGTAGCATTAAAAAAATTATCTTTAATACTTTAATGTACCCCCTTTTTTTTCAATATGTTCTAAAATAGCCTCAGTTTTTATAATTGCGACAATGATTGCTATCAATCTAAATTCCACTATTCGTGACAAATACGTTAAAAAAATGTATATGTTAAAAATATGTATAAATGCATATGTATGAAGAACGAAAAAAAAAAGAAAGACAGAAAGAAAAAGCAAAATTTGAGCACTAGCAATTTGGCGAATCTAATCGCTTGTTTACTCGCCAAATGAAGAATTTAGTCGCAATTTGGCGCATTGGCGAGCGACAGCGAGAACACTGCATATATTATAAAACAAGAAACATTATGGTGTCTGTTTGTATGTCCTAGCTAATTAATAAAACAATTGTATTATTTTTTGTTTACATGTTTGGATAATAAGAATATAAGGTGAGCTTCACAAATACTGTCATCAGTTTGTCAAAGCCGACCAGGTACTTTAATCTGGTGTATTTTTCCTCTTTTTCAATTGTCCTTAGAAATGAACACAAATGGTATTACGTTGGTAATTGGTTGTAATTTCGTATGCAGCGATTTTCTGTAGTTCCATGTATTGAGCTTCGATTTATTCTGTTGAGTTGATCCATAGTATCAGACCAGATTATGTGTTCGTTAAGGTTATTTGGGTGAAAATAGTCCTCCAGTGTTCGTTTCCGGGATGGCGCAGTTGGAAGAGCATTGGCGGCTTCAGCCAATACATCCCTGGTTCGAATCCTGGCTCGGACTTTTTTCGCTCACTTGGAAAAACTTACTTCTGTTACAAATGATATTACTTTTGTCTGCCCTTATGGCAGTGATTTTCTTCTGTTATCCTTCTTACATTGGAAGAATCAAGTTTAAAAAAGCATTTTCCATCCACCTCGTGAATTATTATTATTATTATTATTATTATTTTACTACAGCCAGCTGCCATACAGTATTATTAGCGTTTGGGAGAACGGGTGAGGTTTTAATAGAGCAGTAAATAACATGTCAAACTCGACTCTGTAGCGGCATCTGACACTGGATATAACTTACAAAAGCATCTCATATATGTCTTGTAATTTTGTAGTTCAGATTTATGTGTTGGGAATTAGTAAACGGTTTGTGAAGGAACCGATCTGTTACAAATAGCTAATAAACAAAATTAATCAGTAGTAATTTCATTTTACAGTGCATAATATATAAACATTCAAATATAGTCTATCTATTCTAATTCGCATCATATCCTGACATTAAAGCTTTTGATGTCCAAAAAAAAGACAATAATTTCTTAACAGCAAGTAGAAAATATTTTCACTGAAATCCAAAAGAAAAATCGAAAAGTCGAAAGAACGACTACCAGTTATAACTGAATGCTTAAAAGTAAAGACAATTTACAGTATAAATAATAAACTTATTTTCTGAAAAAGAAATCCTTTTCTAAGGAATTTATTAAATTGAAGCACTTATGTCTAATCATCATAGTATTTTTTGAAATAGCAACAGATTATTAAAGTTTTCCCAATTTTTATTTTAAAAAAATGGCTAGAATGATTATATAATCTAATTTATTTATACAGAAATTGAATTTTTCCTTTTCTATATCGAATAATTGAACAAAGTATTAGGAACTTTTTTCGACATTTGAAATTAATCTCTTTACATAATTTATTTTACTTAAGTTATCACAATTTATAATAAAACGATCAGTAGAATAAAAGACATTTTTTATATATTTCTATTTGCAACTATTTCAAAAATAAATATCGGACATACATAACAAATTGTATAATGCATTAGATGAAACATTTTTTTTAGAGAAAGCAGGAACATTGGCGAAAATGCAGATTATTCTGCGAATGAAGTGACAAATAAAGTAGAAAATACTTAAAATTTTAGTTTATTAAAACGCTTATAAGCATCGCAGTTAAAAAATGTCCAAGCCAAGATAAGAACCCAGATCAGTGCCATAGCGCGCCTACATTCTACCAACTGGATCCCTTAGAACAACATCCAGTACGCTAATTCTAACTATCATATATTGACATGGCACAACCGCAGTACAATATTATATATTAAAATAGCAAATAAATCCTTTGTGCACAAATGTTTAAAGATAGAAAACCAACGATTATAAATGCACAAATAAAGTATAAGAAGGTAGCAAATAGCTATTTCGAATCTACTATCGAGATTCTTCATCAGTGCAAAACTCAGCAAGCTAAAAAATAGCAAAACTGAGCAAAGAGACAAAGAGACGCAGGCTTATATACCCGCTATGGGAACAATTCCGCCTAAAGAAAAGCAACCAATGAGAAGAAAGCAGCCAAAACAGCTGGGTGGACAAGTAGCGACATCTAATGGAGGACAAGCAAAACAAAAACTAAAAAGCGAGGGGAAAAAGTATTAAGTTAAAAATTTCCAAATACATGGAAAATAAGGAGTACTAGATATAATCCTAGAGTACTTATTTTCCAAGTATTTGGAAATCTTTAATTTAATATATTTTTTTTTCACTCGCTTTTTAGTTTTTGTTTTGCTTGTCCTCCATTAGATGTCGCTACTTGTCCACCCAGTTGTTTTGGCTGCTTTCTTCACATTGGTTGCTTTTCTTTAGGTGGGATAGTTCCCATAGCGGGTATATTATCCCGCGTCTCTCTGTCTCTTTGCTCAATTTTGCTATTTTTTAGCTCGCTGAGTTTTGCACTGATGAAGAATCTCGATAGTAGATTCGAAATAGCTATTTGCTACCTTCTCATACTTTATTTGTGCATTTATAATCGTTGGTTTTCTATCTTTAAACAATATTGTATAATACTTGCGTGCGTCGCGAACTCTGTGGCAAACGAGAAACTAAAAAGAATCCAGCATCCAAGAAATTGAATAAAACTGTATAATTGAAGGACATGTTTCTGTAGAAAATTTCTTACGCTTTACATTCAATAATATTTCAAATTTTAATTGCTTAATAGACATACTGCCAACAGAGAGAAATGGTGTCAAATCCAGGATCAAAACACAAGCTTCAGAGTAGTGAACTCACGGTAATATATTCCAGCTTGTTCAGCGGTTGATAATTTGCCAACATATGACAGTGAAAAATAATTGCCTCGGTATCGTTCCAAATGGTTGAATTGGTAGAACATCGGTTTGCTATATCGATGAACATAGTTCCAGTCAAAACTTGCACAATATTTCACTCTCTTGCCTGCATATATTTTTATTAATTAAAATTTGAAATATTATTGAATGCAAAGCGGGGGAATTTTTATACAGAAAAATTTTGAAAAATTATAGTTTTATTGAATTATACTTTCAAAATTTATTACAATAAAATCTAAAGAACCATATAATAAAGCGAAGTCAACAAAAACGGAAGCGTAGAGTACAGTTTCTCTTTTTACTTGTGTTCCGAATCCATAAATTAATAATTCGTAATATTACTTTATGCGGATCTGTTATATAAAAAAAAACTGCTTATAAAAACTTTCGTACTTTTCTGAGTATTCAAACAATGCATGTATAACATTTTCCTGGAACTAGGATCCCCTTCTTCGCGTATCGGAAACTTTTCGCACTCTTCCTTTGATTCCAAAAATTAAATAAATAATTTCATTTTACTTTGAAATAAATTCCTCAATCCGCTGAAATAAATTCATCCAACCATTTGAACAGCAACTTCACCTTTCGAATATTGTACACGCAAGGAAATGCAATGAACTTTGTTAAATAGAATATATTTTTCTTAATATGAATATTAATTTAAATATTAAAAACGATCTAAATCAAAGTTCAGCAAAATATTTCGTTAAGCAGAAAACTTCGTTAAATAGGGGTATTATAAAATGAAAGTTTTACAATATTCTTAAAATTTGTTGAAAGCAAAAATGAAATGCATGAAAAAAAAATTGAATTTGAAAATTTTAGATAATGACATTCTCTTAAAATTAATACGCTTTAACTTAAGAAGCAAAACCAAATAAACCAAACAAAACTTCACCTGCTCTTGAAAAAAACGTCTGCTTCGACCAGAATAGGAAAACCAGTGCATTTATTCTTTCGAATGTTGGCAGCTGTTGGAATATAAAATATAGCTGTGCTATGATATTATGAATGTGCATCTTGATACGGAATTTGAAAATTTACAAAGGTTATATAGGAATGCAACCAAAAGACATTTCACATGAAATATCAATCCGAAAAATACAATGGCAGTGGCGTAGTTAATATGAGCTCACCAATGTCATTGCACTGGATTCGGCCTTTTAAACTTCGAAATCATTATTTGGATTCTTCTCTATCATCAAAAATCTTGATTATTTGGATTATCAAAATAGAATTACCGACGATAATATCAATAAGAGACATGTAGGAAATTTTTATTTTCCGCTTTTTATGTAATGATTTTCGTTAACGCCTTATACAAATATGTTATAAAAGCATTAAATATCTTTAATTTAACGTTTAAGAATTCTATTAACTTAATAAATAAATGTAACGTTTATTTCGCCGAAATAAATAACAGTATGTCAGTTATTTTAATCAGATAGTTAATATCATTCATTTAAATTTTTATGGATTTTAATTACATTTGTTTTCCATTTTAAAATAACATGGTTAAAATTACATTTTCATAAATTGATATATATATATATATATATATATATATATATAGTCAACAATTCACGTTATTAGTAATATATCAGGTAGTTTCGGGGCGTTTATTAACTGTTGTGAATGGGTAGAATTTATGCACTAATATTACTAAACATTTTTTTTAAAAAATTTCTTTATTACCTTTCTAAATCCCTCACAGTCTCAATAATAACGATAACTGTAATTTCCTGATATTTATTATTTTAAACCATGTATCTATAATATTCGAAATACTCATCTTGTGATAATCAGAATAATTGATTTTTTTAAAAAATAGCAATACTCGCATATATTTTATTAATTTTTGATATCCAAACTGTTAAATTGTTTTGTAATTAATTATTTTATTTCATTAGTATGTGTTCATTAAATTCTGACTCTAAATAATCACAAAAACATTTATAAAAACATTTCTATCACATAATCAATACCCTGCTAAATGAGCTATCCTGGACTAATTTGTCGAACACAAGTCACCCTAAAAACTTGTATTATATAATCATATGAATAGTATGCGTCTATATGTACTGTTTTATGCGGGGTGTCCATTACTAAGATTTTGATTACTAAGATGTAGATGAATATATGATCCATTACTAAGATGTAGATGAATATATGATCCATTACTAAGATGTAGTATGAAAAGTAGTTTAAGTATTATTACATCGGGTACAATACATCGTATACAATAATGATAAGCATATATTCATATTCGCTGGTTGAATTGTGTCCATATAATTTATCCAGGATATCATAAGTGACATAAAATTGGCAGCTTGTGCCAAAGGTACTTAGTTTGAATCCTGACCTGGACGCTTTCATTAAATAGAAAAAGTTACAACGAAAGATGATTAAAAATAATATTTATAAATATCAGCGTTATTGGTCAGAAATATTAGCAAGCTGTAGTGCATATGTTCTGAAACTGTAGTGCATATGTTTTTAAAGTAAATAAAAGCTTTTAAAGAGATTACAAAAATAGTAAACAGTTTCAATAGCATATAGCAAAATGAAAAAAAAAAGAAAAAAAAATCGTTTGGCACAAAAGACTAAAAATATTTTCTTGTGTGTCAGTCATAAATAAAATTGTAGCTGTGCAGTTTTTAGTATTTAAGGGCAAAACGTATTAATATTTATGCAAGGAAATATTTTTTAGGTACTGGAAACAACATAAGGTGTTACAGTTGTAAGGCTTGTGAAGTAAATTACATTTCTAACTTTAATTTAGAAGAAAGTATCTATACTGCATATAACTATTTATATATATTATACAATATTCGTTCATAAACCGTGATCATATGATTTTAGGATTCAAAAACAATTCTAACAAAAACATGGAATGCAGTAATTGTAATTTCAGATAATCCTATTGCTTTTAAATTGTTAGAGAATCGTCAAAGAAATTAAATTGCTACAGAATTATTAAAGTGGGAAATTATAATTTCGTTCCAAATGACTCTACAAGGTAAGTCTAAAATCATGGGACAAATCTTAAGGTGTGGTAGAGCTCAATATAACAAACAATAATTGTACAGTAATCTATAACCGGAAGTGACGCGTTGAGTTACAAATATTAGGTGATCAGTTTGATTATTTAGTTTATTTAAAAATTTCTCATTTTCACACCCAACAATATCTGTACTATTCTTTCCTTTATTTAAGACAAACAGTTCATGATTACACAAGAAAGAAATTCTTCTTTGAAAATTTCCTGTATGAAGATAACAAAAAAATAAATAAATAAAATAATAAAATAACCCAAAATTTGCAAATCTTTGAAACACAATAAATACACGCATTTACGTTTTTCCAAAATCAAAAATTTCGATGTCATAATGAAAAATTTCAAAGAAGAATTTTTTCTTTATGTAATCGTAAAATGTCTGTCTTAATTGAAGAAAAGAATACTACAGAAAGTTTTTGGTATGGATGGGAAATTTTGAAATAAAATAAAGAGCCAAATATTGGTCCCCTTTTGTTTGCATTTCACCGCGTCGTCTCCTGTTATATATTCCTATGCAATAATTGTTCCTTATAGAGAGCTGCTCTATCAGTTTTCAAAATATATCCTATGATTTTAAACTCATTCTATGTTTCACAAAGTGGCCATAATGTGACTTGACTATATCAACGCTCTTCTCGCAGTTTCGTCACAGTTTAATGTAAGAATAGTCAAAAATTTTTTGCAAATTTGTCGCACCGTAACTTCAGAAAATGGTCACAATGTGACGTCACGAACGAGGACTAGAACAGCCATAACGACTTCATATTTCAGTCACTGTGACTTTACATCGACGGTCACAAAGTCACGGTGTAACTTCACATCGACGTTGCAGTGACGTCACCATGTCTTACGGGCATTATTGTCAACTAAGAGTTCATACGTTGATTTAAGACATCGTAGACAGTGCAAAACAACTCTAGTGATACAACGCAGCAAATAATTTCATACTGGTTACCAATCTTTGTACAAGATCATTTGACTTACACAGAAGCTACGCGACAGCCAAAAATAAAGAGTCAAAGATGACGAACTAAAGGTCGTAACTAATCTTTCGCAAAGTGTCTATGAATTATCTTGAACATTTTCATTGAATATATCATTGAAATTTGGATAAAATGTTTTTTATGTCTGAATAACAAAATGATGCGCTATATTTGTCACTTATATCATTATAATTCAAGAACTAACTTTGGCTTTATAGTCGAGTTCGTAATTATGTAAATACGTAACACCTATAGTCGTCGTGCACTCTGCCCATCTGTCTGACGTTCCTTATTTGCTACACTTGCCGTGTATTTTAAGATTTGTTTTTGAAAATTTCCCTCCTTCAAGAAATGATAAATTTAACATGAACTTTGTTATTGCCTACTGTGCTCATATTAAAAATCAAATCTGTTTTTATAGAAAACAAAGTAATTTTGACTTATCTTTACTCCTTTCCATTTAATAGTTTTTAATTTTGAAAGTAATAATAAAATCAATAGTAATCATAAATCAATATAAATCAATCATATAAATCAATATAAGTCACTAACAATAGCTTTTTAATTTCATTAAAAAGCTTCTAGATATAATTACAACAGTTGATTGTAAAATTTAATTTATTTAATATCTTGAATGTTATAAATCGCTAGTTTCTTTTATTAATTTACTTGTTATAAGATAAATAAATTCTACAGGAAATTTATCCTGAAGAATTCAATGAAATAACAGTGTTCATTATAGCAATTAAATGTACTCTTTTTCAAAAATATTTCCTAAAATTATTCATTAAAGTGATGATAAAATTTGAAATAACATATTCTTATAAGAAACAAAGAAATTCATTTCAAAATTATTATTGTTGGAGAAATAAATTAATATAATAGAAAGAATCACATTTAATTAAATCTAAAGCTCTTTCGAAACGCTTTATTGTGAAATTGAAAATATCGTCGGAAGTAAAACTTTTTAATTCCATTCAGAATCCAATAAATTTATTAGTAAACAAAGTTTTCGAGTTTTAAATTGATTAATAATATTGATTTATAAATTCCTCCAAAGAAGTTACACGTTTTCAGTGATCACGTTCGAAACTTTAAAACTTTCTTTTAAAGGGTGAAAAGTTTTGAGTAAATAGTTATTTTCTGTAACAATCTAAAGTAATATTATCTGCTAAAAGTTGAAGAATTATATGTATATAGCTTATCACTGTACATTTTGCAAAAAAAAAATAAATAAATAAATAAATAAATAAATAAAAAATAAAATAATAAAAATTAAATTTTAATAAAAAAATAAAGCTTTTTTATTAAATTTTAGAATATGAATAATTGATAAATTAATTAAAAGACACAGAAATAATTTGAACTTTAATATTCGTTTAAAACTTCAGAATATTAATAATTAAATATCACACCATTTTATAAAATTACTTTGTAGAAAAAAATATTGAACTCGTACCTAAAATATGATTCGCAAATAAAACTTGTAACGAGATATACTGATTCATATACATGAAAGAATTAAATTATCTCGCATCGTTATTTACTTAATAATATATACATTTTCTTACAAAAATAAACCTTAATAAGCTAGTTGAATGTGGTGGTCTCATGCATACTTTAATATTCACTTCCAAACTGTCAAAACTGAATAACAATCTACACTGTAAAAAAAATTCAAGAGGCTACTAAAATTTTTTAGTAAATTTGTATTCCACAGAATTTTTTAGTAACCATTACAAACTTTTTTCGCAAGTGAAACAAGCATTTCTTTTGTAAACTGAACAAAAAAAAATTTTGTATAACTAACTTAAAAATTTTTAGTATGAGCCACAAAGCAAATTTTAGTAATAACTCCAAAATTATTTTTCATAACCATTACGTGCGCCCGAAGGGCAGGAGGTTTCTTCGAGCTGCATCCCGACTTCTGAAGCGGAAGATTTTCGGCAAAACTGCAATAGATTTCAGCACCAAACATTGCTAACTGCTCCGACAGGATTTTCATAATCCCTTTACTAACGAGTACTTACACTACATACATTCGGGGCGTATTTGGCGGTGGCCAGTATCGAACCCGGTACTTTTTAGTCTGGAGTCCGTTACTATAACCACTATGCTATCAAGGCCACACCAAGTGAGTTTTAATAATAATTATTAAAAATATGAAACTATTAACTCTCTTCGTTGCTAACTTTTTTCTAGTAATTCTTACAGATTTTCTTGTAACCGACTAAGATTACTAAAAATTTGTTAGTAATTACAAGGATCACTAAAGTTTTTTTAGTAGATCGACCCTTTTTTAACAGTGTATGCTCATCGTAAATATGTTAATGGCATGGAATTTCGTGCATTTGTCCTTAAAATAGGACTAATGCGGATATCCGAAAAATTGCAACATAAAAGCGCCATTTGTTGCGCGATTTATACTAAAACATAAATTAATACTACAATATACTTTATCAAGTTATAAATGAATCAGAAGTTTGATGAAAATTCGTGATTTAGTACTTGAGTTAGAGCTTTTGCAGGAATCAGGAGAAATTCAGCATAGCAGCGTCATCTGTCGGACAATTTACTTCAAAATAGAAACAGACTTAGTTCATATAACAGATTTACTGACTCTGAAGTTTGATGAAAATTTGTGCATTAAGTCTTGTGATAGAGCTATTTTGAAAATCGTGAAAAATGCAGCATAGGAGCATCACCCGTTCGGCGATTTACATTAAAAGTTAATTAACATCAATTAATGTCAAGGCTAACTGAATCTAAAGTTTGGTGGAATTCATTCTAAGGAAAATGACTTAGAGTTTGAGGCGAGTCGACAGTGAATTCTCTTACAAAGAAAACTAAAAAAGAAGGCTTACTTTTATTTCTTAATTGCTGGAAATGTAACGAAGGAATTCAAGAACGTCATTACGTTTCTTTTTCAGCATTTGTAAATCCACGTAGTTTAATAAAGCAAATAATGTGAAGCGCGATACCGAAATATTTTTTATTGTTAGGAATTTTGAAAATTTTTTAGAATAACTATTATTTTTTAAGATCTTAGTATATTAATCATGTATATCGGAATTAATTTATCTAGATTTATTAAAGGTCACAATCAAATGATGGGCTCACAACCAAAATGAACCAACTTAATTTTGAAAAAAAGGATAGTTCATTTAAAAAGTACATAAAATTTATATGTACTTTTATGTACTTTCTAGTCTATTTTCAACTATTTTTTATGTATAACATTTATTTACAGGCTTGTTTCACCTTGAGAGTAATAAGAAATAATTTGGATACATTTTAAAAGGACAATATCTTTTTTTTTTTTTTTAATTGGTTTGATCTACAATGATTTTGAGCCCCTCAAATGTATTCTGTTGTTTGGTTAATTTGCGTCTATAAATGTTTTGATCGCATTATTTATGATATCACAGGATTTGGCATTTTCGTTTTCGACAAATATAAAGTTATTTTTCAATGTTTTGTTATATCTAACTGTTCCTGGGTAATTCAGGTGTGTTATATATTCAAAATTTTTGAAAATCATTTTTCTCTTTTCTTTGCAATTTTGTTCATTAGAAGTAATGATTTTATTCGTCGAATGTTTTATATTTCGTAACCTTGATGATAAATGTAATATTCAGCTATCCTTTAAAATTAATATTTAATAGATTTGTTTGTTATGACTTCATAATAATTTACATCAGCAGCAAAATCTCAGGAAATCTTTTTGAGAATATTATAAGCAATATCATTACACGTTTTTCATTTTAACATTTTCACATTATATTCATCCATTTTTATGTGAGTTCGCAATTATATAAATGCGTATCATCTACCATCGCAGCCCATCACCTAGTCCGTCCGTTTGTCTTCATGTTACAGAGTAAAAACTATGCAACTGAATAATTTCAAATTTAAAATATGTGATCTTTGAAGAATTTTGTCGAATCATTTCAAATAAAATAGAAATTAAAACTGTAAAAAAACATTAATAAAAGTCTCGATATAGCATTAATTCATATTATAGGTAATTTTTTTAATGAAATTACCAATAATAATCTGCTGAACAGTATCTTGCAGATATTACTATTACGATTTAAACTAGTAATCATTCATTTTTTAATATATTTCGTAAGCTCTTGAAAGAATGTATCCAAATTTCTCTTGTAACCCAAACAAATTTCTTGAATTTCATAATAGGAAATAATTCTAGGTTATCAAGTAGATAAGAAGACACGCTACCTGGACCCCAACCGTTAGGTTTATGGGTTTTAACGTCCCGAGGGAAAAGTCCCCACCGCCATCCAACGAACACAAAGGCAATGTGCATGTGCAACGAGCACAAACTGATAAGAAAATAGTAACAATAATAATAAAAAGAATATTGCCCAGTTAAACTGATGGCATTGAGCTCACAGGCTACGCATACTAATTGTACATTACAGCCTTATATTTTCAAGGGTTAATTCCGTTCGAAAAAAAATATATATTAAGGAGGTGGGATCAGCTTCCCCCTTTCCCCCTTTTATACTTAATCATTGAACCCTCTAAACTGATCAGGAACATGCTTTATCATATAAAAAATCCATATCCAAAATTTAGAGCAAATCGGAAAACTCTTAATAAAAACCCATTTATGTAATTTAAGAAGAGTTATCCTTCTCTTTTATATACTTAACCATTAAACTTCCAAAACTATTCAGAGATTTGAACGAAATCTGACAATTCTGCATGAAAGACCCATTTATATAAATTAAGGGGAGGGGCATTAGAACCCCCATTTCCCCTGTTTATATTTATCCAATGAACACCTAATACCAATCACGGAAGAGCTTCATCAGAATGATCCTATGTGTAAATTTTGAACAAAAACTAATATTTCTGCATGAAAAACCCATTCATATCAATTAAGGGGAGGGGCATGAGCCCCCGTTCTCCCTCTTATACATATCGAATGAACTCCAAAAACTAATCAGGGAAGCGCCTTATCAGGATATACCTATATACAAAATTTCAAGTGGATGGGATATTTTTATCATGAGTTATCGCGTTACGTACGAACATACATACAGAACGGGCGGGCACATAAGCTCTCAGGCTATGATAGCCTGTGAGCTAAAAATTACAAGTAAAACAGTAATCTATTTTGAAAAAAGATTACAGATGCAGTAAACAGGCAACATCGCCAACTGCCAACCCGACAAATTATTATATAATAATTAACTAAAATTAAACAGCTAACAAGGCATACAGATACTGTCAATACGTTGCAATCAAAAAGAAAGAAAGAAAAAATTAAAAGTACAAATAAATAAAGAATTACAACAGGAATAATGATATTTACAAATGAGAAAAACTGAATCCGCAGAGTCTAAATTACAGATGAAGAAAGCCGACTATAATACTAATAGTATTGACATTAATACTAGGCTGACACATCAATACTTATAACGAATAATTGAATAGAGTTCATTCAGGGTATTATAATTGTCCTTAAGTTTATGGTAATTTAAACAGTTCATAAGAGTCTTTTTCATATTCTGCCTATATGATAAATCTCTATGAAATTTAAAATGATGGATCATGAGTTTGCATTTACCGAAAATGTAGTGTTTCACGTTTCCAATAGAGCCACAATCACAGCGAGCATCACAAGGCATTTTACCTATTTTAAATAAGTAGGATGGAAAGCTTCCTTGATCTGTAAGGTAGAATTGTACCACTTCTTTTGTGCAAAGAAAATCTAAGTCAACTTTATTAGACGCCCAATCCACGAAAAAATGGACATGAGGATGAAAATTTAAATTTCTTTAAATATGATTGAAATTTTGCATATTAACTGTTAAGAGTGTACTATTTCATATTTTATCAAAAAAGAATTAAATTTTTGTTATTAACATACTTATTTTAATTAATAAAGTGACACTATGACTTTGTAAAATAGACTGCGGCAAAAATCTTTACATGTCATGGTCTCGTACAGCTGAACAAACATTCTGAAAATCTCCAAACTTGGATATATATGATCTGACAGCTATTATTGAGAGTTTTTGTCTACAGAGAAGTGTTCACTTATCTTCATTACAAAAGGTAAGCATATTTAATTACTCTTAATTATTGTGTCACACCCGCAACAAAAAGTTACATTTATATCTCTGCAGAAAAATATTTTTGATTTAAAGTTATGAAACTTTATATTCAAAAATAGTTTATTAAGATACTTTGAATTACAGACACAGAAGAAATTAATTAATATTTTAAGTATAATTATTGAGCGTTGCGGGCGTGACATGTCCCTGTTGAGGGTGTGACATTAATTAAAGTCACACCCGCAACGTCTTTTAAAATTGATTACCAATGCATATTTGAACAAGTTATATGCAAATTTATAAAAGAATAATATGCTGGAAAACATGTACTTGGCAGCTTTAACTATACCCTTTGAATTAATAGAGGGAATTTCAGTTAATAAATAAAAATTTGCATCATCTGAGCATGTGACACTGTGTGCAGTTGATTTATTCAGTTTGTATTGATAAAATTGTTGCTTTATTGCAAGAAAATAATTTTATTAGTGATATATGATTAAGAAATTAATTTAAAAGGTAAGATTTTTATAGAAATTAAAAAAAGAAAATTACGAAGCAATATTTTAGCAATTTTCTTTAAATTTGTTAATTTTGTTTTGTTTTTTATATACATATTTTTAATTTTGTTATTTGATAGTATTTATCTAATATATATATATTTAGTTTTTCAAAATAAGTAAATCAATATTAGGGGAAGATTTTCTTTCTCTTTTAATTCAAATTAAATAAAAAGTAGAAGTAAGAATATTAGAAACTGTTAAAATGTTTATTTAGTTACCATAAAATGTATATAGTCAGTTGTAAATTAACCAAAATTTAACATAATTAACTTTATGTAAGATTAGAAATTTCAAGGGATAACTATTAAAAATTTGTTAAGCTTATATTTTTGGACTGGAAGTGCTATATTTATTCAGTTTACACATTAATTTCTTCGCTTTTGCAGAGAATGAAGAGTACAGAAAGATCACGATATTATTGAAAAAAGATTAAGGAAAACCCTTTTAAATATGAAGCATATCTACAACAAGAGAAGGAAAGAGACAAAGCAAGGAGAGAAAAGAAGAGACTATTTTAAAAAATCATGGTAAAGGATGGCAATCCTTTTGCATTTCATCTCATGGTAAAGGAGTTGTCGATGGGGTTGGTGCAGTTGCCAAGAAAATGGTAACACTAGCAACGCTCTGCAACTATAAATTCAGCTTCAGATTTTGCCATGTGTGTAGAAAAAGTCCTAAAAAATATAAAAGAACTTTGCTGAATGTGAAATTTCAGAAGATATTGTGAAAATGCTTCATGCATGCTGGCACCAAGCACAATCGGAGCTCAACATTCAATCGATACATCATGTTTGTTTCAATTGATGTAGGAACAATTAATGTCGCAATAACTTCAGAAAGTGATCACAAGAGAATTTGTTACCATATTTTGTCAAAAATATAATATCCAATGATAAGAGTGTAGTTGGAGATTTTGTAGAAGTTGTTTTATTCTCTACGTTAAGAAAAAAAATGTAAAAACTTTGATGAACAAATAAGACAAATGAATGGAGATAAATTCAAGATTGGAAATGAAATTTGTTTGATATTTTCCTCTCTAGATATTATAATTGTAACATTGATTAATTCTTCAATTTAAAAAATCTGCCTAGAAAATATTTGTGTATGTCATTATTTTATTGGCTGTACAAGTCACACCCGCAACAAAAATTTTGAATATTTTCTGCAAAAGCAAGAATTGAGTAAGTAATTTAATTTTTTCATAGAATAATTACTTAAGTATTACTGTTTAATATTTAAAAAAAACAATTCACTCAGTTGTCATAATTCACAGAGTTTTGTGTTTTTGCACTGAAAGATGAAAATGCATGTCCTTTTTGTGTCACACCCGCAACAGGTAGAAATTATTTTTTTTAATAAATAAATGATACATCGGACAATTTTCAGATTTAGATAAATGTATATGTAAGTGGTCTACATTGAAATTCATACAAATTGAAACCAATGCTCAAACATATTTTTGCTGGTGACTAATATAAGTTGTGTAAATGTCACACCCGCAACTTTGGATTGGGCATAGAACTGCATACGTATCTCTTCAACTGTAGCTGTCTGCTATTGGTTTTGCCAGTCTGCAATGGATTTTTCTTTTAAATGTCGTTTCAAAAAAGAAATGGGTTACGGAACAGAGGCATGTACGTTCGCTGACCCTTTTAAAACAACATTTTCGGCTATCTTGTCTGCACGTTCATTTCCCTCCAGACCTGCATGTGCCTTGATCCAGCCGATGAAAATATGTTTATGTCGATTAGAATTTAATATATTAAATATATCTTTGATAATGATATTTGACGAAAAAAATCTCTGCAGATCACATACTGAAGACAGACTGTCATAGTATGAAATTGCATAGTTGAAGCCAGAATTCATAAACCAGTCTATCGCAAATTTGACTGCTGAAAGTTCTTCTTTCTATATAGTATTATAGCTCTTTAAACTGATACCATAATCCATAATGAAACTGCCGTCATAAAATACAATGTATGCTGCTGACGTACCATCTGACATATGAAATCCATCTGTATATATGATTGGATAGAGCGATTTTGGATCACTGTCCGTCACATCTTTTATAAAATGAGGATTCTGCAAACGGTTAAAATCTGTAAAATCAAACGTTTTTAATTCATTCATAAAATCCTTTTTCTTAATAACTACGTTATCAAGTTTAATATTATAATGATTATGTAACACAGCATACTTCTTAGCCATGCAACTCAAAGTGATTACAATTGGCATAATTCCTGTTATTACTCGTAAAGCTTCAGTGGAAACGATTCGATACGTTTTGATGATAGACATGAGTCCAATTCTCTGTCATGAATTCAATCTTTAAACACCATTAGAGTTGAAATCATTCACCCAGACTTCTGCACCATATGCAATCTGTTTTTCCATTACCAAACTATACCATTATTTTTATAATAAGTGGCAAGTCCCTTATCCCGACGACCAGTCTTTCTAATGCCAAATGTAAAATTTCGAACATTCTCACGAACAATATCCAGATGATGATACCAGTTGAAACGGCTATCTAAATTAAAACCCAGCTATACAATATGGTCTTTGACTGGAATTGAATTGGCTCTCAGCTTACAAATTGGGCGTCTGTTCTCCAACGTGAATCTTCCCATCATCATAGATAAACATTTATCAACACTTAAATTAAGTTCATGACTGTTACAAATTCTATCAAAAGTGTAAAAAGAGTCATTAACTGACAACTCAAGAGCTCATCTTGTATCCGCACCTTTAATAACTATAATGCCATTTGCATACTACAGAATGTGAGAATGTCTTTTTTTATATTCCTTAATAATTTTGTCTGCAAAAATTATTCGGATAAACGTACGAAGGCATAAACTTTGAAGACAACCACGAAAGACAGTGAACCACTTAATGGCATCCGAATAACGGAAACCAATTTTTCTATTAGACATATAGTTCTTCAGCGTTGATTTCAAATAAATTGGTATAGGCAAATCATCAATGATCTCTGCTAAAATGTTCCAACATACCGTGTCAAATGCGCCTTCAATATCCAAGGACACAATCGTGCAATACTGTTTTCTGGTGAGAACATCTTTAACAATTTGCTTAAGTGTAGCTAGTGCAGTCACCGTTGAGCGACTCTCTCTGAATCCGAATTGCATATCTGATAAAAAATTCTTAGATTCCAGAATGGTCATCGGACGGATTTTAATGACGCGTGCCAAGACTTTTCCAAAAATGGAGAGTAAAGTGATAGAACGGTACCCTCTGGGTGATTTAGCTGATTTGTTTCGCTTTCTGAAAAATATAACGACTCCTGCTTTCCACCATTCCGGAAAATGTCCCAAGGCAATACACTTATTAAAGATAGCACAAACTAAGTCTGGAATTTATTGCAGATATTCTTGACAATTATAGCGTCCAAATTATCAAAGTCAGGTGCTTTACCATTTGCCTCTTGTGATAAAGCAAATCCTTATGTGAATATGAAAAAAGTCATTGTCATTTACATAATTTCTACAAGAAATAAATTCATATATTGTATTTGGAACATTGTTTGTCTTAAAATGCTCAGCCATCAACATATCTGCGACTTCATCATAAGTAGTAAAACGAAATGAACCGTCCAAGGAAGTAAATATCAGGTCTGAGAACTTTAAAGATTTTCCTGAAAGGATTTATACAAATTACCAAAAGAATCTTGTATCCGTTCACAATAATTTCACCATGATTTTCTCTTCGCATCAGGAACTAATTTTTTATACGCGTTTCTTTGATTTATATATGCTTCTTTATAAGATTGATTGTCTAAATGCTTTCTATGACGCTTGTATAAAGCAGAGACACGGGTTCTAGCTTGTCTAATTTCTGGTGTGAATCATTTAACTGTCGGTTTATTTGTATATGAGCCTTTCTTAAAACATTTCTCAAGAATTTGATGTAAAACTTCATTAAAATCTGTAAGTCAACTCTCCAACTGGACTGTGTTATCGATCATCATAATTGAGCGTAACCAGTCTACTCTATGGGCTCCAAACAGTGGATTAAATTTAGCAAAACTTTAGTTCTTGGTTTTGTATCTATTGATAATACATTTCACAGGTTGAAATAGTTTAATATAAATGTTATAAACCGATGGTCACTAAACGAGAAATGTAAATCATCAACTTCCCAGTTGTCAATAAAATACAGATTTCATATCCACCTAAAGTGAGGTCAGGCCTTCCTGTAAGGTTCCCTTGGACAAATGAAGCAGGAGCATCCACATCATTGACAATGCAAAGATTGTTTATAGAGATATGCTCTAACAAGATGTCTGTTCTTTCTGAGTCACGAGAATAGCCCAAAATTTGTAACGCGACATTGAAATCTCCACAAATCACGATGCTGTCAAAATTTGGAAACATTCCAGACGAAGTTCAACATCTAAAACACCGGAGGGGGGTGAATAATGAGATCCTATAAAAACTATACCTTTTTTGGTGTTTAAGGATACAAAGACACAGTTATCCGATATCAAAGATTCTAAAGCAATGTAATCTGGATTAGTAAATATTATAGCAAAAGATAGCTTATTTGAGAGAAAAAAGGGCCAATTAGAAGTAAGACCAGCAATAGCACCATGAAATATATACGGATAATGTCAAAGTCAATGGCATATTTAATAAAGGCATTGTTTGCATCTCGGCAATGGTGTAGGTTTATTTGAAGAAAACGAAGAGCATCAAAGATCATATTTTCATCCTAGTCGCCCTTAGCTGCGTTGAGGTAACATCTTTAATCTATACTTTTCATATACTGGGCTATCAGCACGATGAGAATACTCGCCATTTTTGTCCTCAAAATAATAATTATAGCAACAAATGTTCGCTGATTTACAATTTTTAACCTCGTGGTCCTCTGCGCATTTGGCACAATGCATTTCTCCTTTACACTGACAAGCATAGAGCCCGAAAGCCTGACACTTAAAACATCGAGTGATTGAGACAAATTCAACGACCCAATATCTTTCAAAATCTATGCAAATTCTTTTGTAACCCAACAGAACTTCCCGACCACTCCGATCTATATCAATTAACCAACTGATTCTCCCTTTTTTAGTTTTAATCTGACGAACAATATTAAAATCCAATGCCGTATCCGCATAAAGTTCTTGTAAGGCATCATGTGCAGTTTTATCCAAAGTAGAATTCTGCATTTTCTTGATATCTCCTTAACCCGTTCGCGACGGCGCGCGCATTTCGAAGCGCGCATCTGAGGACGGAGCGGGGAAATTCGATTTCATCTTCAGGGCCGAAGGATTTTGCGCAGCTAAGCCTAACTCGTGTAATGTGTTCTTTAAAAAATTGTAAAAAATTCATTTTACCATGTAAACTTTTGAAATTTACATGCATTGAGTAGGTTGTTACTATGTATATTCACACAAAAAATGAGTTATTTTCAACGATATTTTTATATAAAAATGACTTTTTAAATATACGTAATAAACATTTTAACAAATTATTTAGCCCTCAAAATAGTACAGTATGATCACAGATCACTTATGTAAGCTTAATATAGCAACAAACGAAATATTTTCCTAATTTAAAAAAATATTTTTGTTAAAAGAGCAATAGTTTTGCTTCTAAATATTTTTTAAGACATTTCATAAACAAAATAAGCATTTTAATGAAGCTGTTTTATTAACAAATAAGACTAATTAAATAAAACGTGTGAAAACTTCTGCATGTTAGTGTTTATTGCTTATTATAGAAACATACATAAAAAACAAATTTGAAATGTTTCTTTAAAAGCAGTTCTGAAAATTCAAAAATTATATATAAAAATATAATAAATCATAAAATATTTATCAAATAAAAAGTATTGCATAGTAATAAATGAAAAGTTAATAAAACTATACTTTAAAATAAAATATGCATTTCGCTGAATTTGTTCATTATAGCTAGATATAGATATATATAGCAATATATTATAAAATGAAATATTAAATAAAATTATGTATAATATGAATCATCACTTTAAAATATCAAATTACTTATGTTATGCTACAAGTGATATATTAAACAAAAGTTGTTTTTAGTCATTTTATTTTAATATATCACTTATAGCATAACATAAGTAATTTGATAGATAAGAATTGCTTAATAATAATGAGTTAAATTGAATAATAAATTAAAATACATTCATCAAAGAATTTATTGATGTTAAAATATCTTTTGTTATATCTTATGTATTAAATATTTAAAACTATAAATAAAGTTATGAAATTAAAAGTAATTATTAGTGAATGAAAATAAATAGTAATTTTAAATGTACTGATAAAAATGCCATTAATGTTGAAAGTATTTTTGAAATTGAAAAAAGTATATATAACTGAACATCAAATAATGCATGGAATATATTCAATTATAACAGCTAAAACGGATTTTTGATTCAAAATATGCATGCTAATGTATGCGCATAGTCTTTAAAATAGTCAGAATTTAATAAAAGATATCGCGTAAATATTTATTATTAATTTAAAACGAATTAATTTAAACAAGCGTGAAAATTAAAATCAAAAGAGGAAAGCAGAAAAATATTCTTAATTTAGTGGCACTGAGAATATATTATCAGCGTATCAGCTCTCACAATCAGTATGTAACACTTTTCTTTCTTTCTTCTTATTATTTTTTTTAAACTGCGAAGCACTTCTGAAATAAAATAAAAAGATAAAAAAGATAAATCTTTCCTTCTAAAAGAAAGAAAACACGAAATCTTGATGACGTCGATTTTTGCAACTAAATAGTATTTCTGATCGAGATAAAAGCGCGAAAAATAAAGCTATGAATCAGATGTTCATGTTGTCATTCGTAAACGTGCATATGCTTACTAATATGCTTACTTGAGTGAATTATATGCTTCTAATGATCGTATTCTTTAACCGCAAAATTTTCCCTCTCAAGTTCAGTAGAATTTTTTCTAATAAAGAAAAATAAAGTTTTACTAGACGCGTAAAAAGATTTATGAAACACAAAGACGTGATGAAAAAATAATCTTTTTCCCATTGTAGTATTTCCATAAAAAATTAAATTCGCGTGGATTAAAAAAAATGTTTTCATTAGCTTTCCTAGTTTGAAGGAGAAGTCTTCTTCCTTAATATACATTCAAATAGAATTAAGATAAATTTTTTATACGCTAAAATGTGAAAAACAAAACGTTCCTTTTGATCGGCATGAATGGTAGTCTCGCGGGATGTGAGTACAAACAGCGCCGGCATGAATGGTAGTCACGCGGGATCTGAGTACAATCGGTGCCGGCATATATAGTGGTCGCTCGTCACCAAGGGGTTAACCACATTCGAAATAGAGGTCGATTCCTCCAGTATTCTTTTGATTGAATTCCGTACTAGGTCTTCGTCAATGCCAGGATCCACGCTCAATATTAATATACTTTCGCGTTTTCTACGTGGAATATTCACCTTGATCGATTTCTTCAACGCATCATCTTCCATAATCTTATCTTTAATAATCCCAGAATCTACTCTGTTAGACATTTTTAATATAACCTTGTTTGTCTAGGACATTAAAACATCTCTAGAAATTGGAATATCTGTACCGGTCTTACATAATTCTTTAATTTTATTCTTAATAACGTCCAGATCCTGTGTCGGCGAGGTCATTGAAACAATTACTGAATAATCTTCTCGTCGTACACCCATCTGTTCACCTATGTCATCCGAAGCTTCAGCCTGCGCATCGACCGAAGATCTCGAAATTCTTTGGGTTATTTCTTCTAATGCTTTATTATGTTTTTTCCATTTATGACAATTTCGTTTTCAGAATCGCATTTTCTTCAGAAATCTCCGCAGCCCTCAACTCTATATAATCCTTAATTTTATGTGCCACGCCACAAACCGGATCCATCACCATATGTCCCTTTGAACGCTTAATATCAAGAAAATCATATAATTTGGAATGAAGTTCCTGTACCATTATCAAAAAATCTTCTGCCTTAGCATCCTTAACCCACAAATCAGCATCCTCCATAATAAAGCAGCATAGAATCCTGAAAAACTCCAAATAAACAAGAAGTATAACCAAGCAAACCAAAATACAGCGCAAAATATGTAAAAAAAAAACAACCAATGTAAACAAATACAACCGTCTCCTAGCAACAGGTCCTAGCAACAATCACGTGCAAGACCAAAAAAGATTACCGTAATAAAACAACTCCAAACTAGGCCAGACAAAAACGCACCTCAAATTAATAGTAGGTTATCAAGGGATATCAGGGATATTCCATTAAGTAATTCCTTATGTAATTAATTCAATGATAATATTGAACACCCATGGAAAGTAAATATTCTAGGTCGCCACGGTATGTAAATTCTATTTAAAATGAGTTATGTTACCTCCAGATTATGAAATGTAATATATAATGTACACTGTTAAAAAAATTCTGAAATTCACGAATATTTTTTTCCTGAATTTCACAGAAAAAGTCCCTTTTCACAACAAAAGGGCATTATCCTTTACAAATCAACAAATCCTACCATATTTCCTGAAAATAACGAAACGTGTGGAAATAAAAACAGAAAACGGAGACATTCTGTTGTGTAAGGGGCTCCGTGGCCGAGTGGTCAAGGCACCATACCGCTAATTTCCTGCGAGCGCAGATTGTGGGTTCGCATCCCACTGGCGACAAGAAATAATGAGAACATAAAAAGTCCCTTTTAAATTACATTTCTGTGTTTTTTTTCCCTTATTTCTTATTAAAAAATCTTTTAATTAATTAACCAATAAATAAATAAATAAATAAATAGTGTACGACAATTTCAAAAAATTGTCTATAACATTATTTTTCTAAAAAAAAAGTTGTTAATAAAAAGTTTTTTTCATTCATTCCTTCCTTCATTCATTCATTCATTCATTCAACAAAAATAAATAAATAAATAAATAAATAAAAATAAATAAAATAAAATAAAATAAACAGTTGTTTTAAACAGCGATTTTTTTTATTTAAACTATTTAAAAAGAAAAATTGATTTGAAAAAATAATAAGCATTATGCATCAGTCTAAAATAAATTAAAATAAACCGTTTACAAATTTTCTAAGGAATATATCTGAAAGAAAATCTTTAAAAAGCACAACAGATTTTCCCACTAACTTATAAAAGACATATTCTGTACAACCCGGCATCAGCAGCTTTGGCTCGGTTAGTAAGGATTTATTCCGCTATCGAAAGGTCTCGAGTTCGATCCTGAGGACGGCGTGAACTAAATTGTGCAATAAAAATAATAAGTAAAATAACTTAGCAGCTTAAAATCACTCGGTAATTTCGAATTCTTTGACGAATAATCGATTTATTAATTTTAAAAATTATATTAAATTATTATCATTAAAAATAAGACTTTGTAACAGAAAGTTACCGCTTCTTCAAACGGAGTTTTCCTTTCTTGTATGTCCCACAACGGTAAATCTACTTACGGAACGGTAACAGTTCGGCTACATTGCTGCCGGTAGTTTCACCTGGAATTCACAGATTTATTTTTAACAGTGTAGTAATAAAATTTGTATTCATGCGTTTTCGCATGAGAGTACAACAGCTATTAAACGAAGATCTATATACAGTCGAACCTCTATATAACGAAACTCCATACATCGAATTTCTCCATATAACGAATTTTTAGTAAGAACGGTCCCCTTTTCGCATGATTACATTAAAAACAGACTCTATATAGCGAAATATCTATCTCCATATAACGAATTTTTTCATAAATTGATCTTAATTTATTCAGCTTTAAAAAAGCTTCGAAATCATATGGAATCAATTTTCCATCACTTATTTTTGATTTATCGTTCAGTGGAGAGGTTTTTTTTTTTTATAAATATTACCTCTCTCCTTATTCTTTAAATCTAACAAGTTCATCCCACCTCCCACACACCTTTCAACATCCTTCTCAAAACACAGTCAATTGAATTTTTACACATATAAGAGAGGAATCAATGAGAGCACATAAGAGAGACCTTCAAATGGAGGAAAATATCAACTACAATTTTTCATTCCTTGCTAAAATTTGAGAATTTTTTTTGAGAGCGTAACAATTGTAATTTTAAAATCAAAACAACAAAAAATTACAGATTTCTTCCTCTGAAATTTATGTAAGTCTTCCTCATTTGATTTTCATTAAGCTTACAAATAAATGTCTTTTCTCTTTTTTGAAACTGCTTAAATAAGTAAAAAACAAAATGTTAGGTTAATATATACTTTTAAACATTTCAAATTCTTAATTAAAAAGATCAAAAATAATATTTGTTCAAAATTTGCACATTAAATACTATTTTTAACATCATACTCTATACATCGAATTTCTCTATATAACGAATTTTTTACTGGAACGATGGATTTCGTTATATAGAGGCTCGACTGTATTTATAAAACTAGTTATAATTCGAAAATACATCATTATATATGTTTGACTTACAGTTTTCTACTAATTGGCCCATTTTTAGGAATTTCTGACTCCTAAAAAATTTTAACAGTTTCTTGCAGCTGTTACTACCACGATTTAACCTAGCAATAAATATATAGCATTATCTAGCAATGTATCTAGCATTTTTTAATATATTTTTAAAGCTCTTGAAAGAATGTATCCAATTGTATCCCGTAAAACTAAAAAATCATTTATATTAAATGTCACATATTTTTACAGTACTAAAAAATATTTAAGTTTTAATTAAAAAAGTCCTTCCGGCAATGCCGGGAGGAAGAGGTAGCTTTTATATACCTAATTTATTTATTTATTTATTTTAAATTAAGTTATATTATTCAAACATACAAAGCTCAATCTTGTGGAACCCGATTATATAAGATTGAATGCTGGTTTTTGTTAATACTGAATATTAATTGGGATTTTAAGAAATTAGTCATCTTTTATTCAAGCTGGTTTTATTTTATGCAATTTATAATGTCGCTAAATTGCACGATATCATGAAGTGTGTGCTATTTTAAAACAACATGATAGATAAAATAAACCAATGATCTTGGTCAAAACCTTAATCCATGTGCACGTTCTCACCCACATCGAAATCGATTAATATAAACCGGCGCTGTCGCGGACTAATTAATATTTTTAAAAAATGTCACCCACATTAGAAATTCAAACTGGTATATCTCAGGCGTCTTTTAAGGTAAAGACAAAGCAAAAAAAAATACTCCGAAATCCATTATTAAGATCAACACTTTAGAAGAAGCTTTTTTCAATTTCTAGTTGTTTTTTTTTTTTTTTTTTTTTTTTTTTTTTTTTTTTTTTTTTTTGTACATTATTATAGATTTAAAAAGATTTTTGACAAACTTAAATGGTCGTCGTTTTGAAACAAGATGACGGATGAAGTTGGCCAGTGACCTCGGCCAAGGCATGAATATGTACTATGTACACACGGAGTTATATCCAAATCAGTTTATAAATATGCGTATTATCGCGAGAGAAATTTCAGACCGTTTCCAAATGCCAACCACGCTGGAAATTGAAAGTGCTATAACTCAGTCAGTATTTAGGATATAGATGAAACAAAAAATGCTCTGAAATTTTTGTATCAAGGTCAAACACACAAAAGAAACTACACACACTTTTTCAATTTCTTATTTTTTGCACCTAATTTTAAAATTTAAATTTAAAAAGTTAATATTCCGTGATTTTGAAACAAGATGGTGGATGGAACTTGCCAACAAACTCCAGACATCGGTATGTACTATGTAAGCACCAAGTTACATCCATATTGGTTTATAAATACGCGTGTTATCACGTGGTGAAAACTAGATAATTTCAAAAATGTGAGTAACATCAGAAATTAAAAGTGCTATAACTTAGTCATATTTTAAGATATAGACGAAATAAAAAGTGTTCTGGAACCGTTGTTTTAATTTCTAACTCATAAAAGAAAAATACTTTTTTTTTCTTGCTTTTTTGTATCTAATTTTAAATTTTAAATAAAAAAAATTAAATAGCCGCCATTTTGAAACAAGAAGGCGGATGGAACTGTATAACGAACTCTGTCGAAGCCTCATTATGTACTATGTACATCGCGAGTTACATCCAAATCGACTCATAAATACGCGTGTTATCATGTGACAAAAATCAGATCGTTTCAAAATGTCAGCCATACTAGAAATTCAAAGTGCTGTAATTCAGTCATTTCTTAAGACATAAAAAAATAAAAAGTGTCCTGGAACCGTTGATTTACGTTCTAACACATAAATGAAAAATAATTTTCAAATTTTAATTTTTTTCGCATTTAATCTTAAATTTTAAAATTAAAAAAAAATTAAATGGCCGCCATTTTGAAGCAAGAGGGCGGATGAAACTGGCTAACGAACTCGGTCGAGGCCTCATTTTGTACTACGTACATACCAAGTTACATCCAAATCGATTCATAAATAAGCGTGTTATCATTTGACAAAAATCAGATCATTTCAAAATGTCAGCGATACTAGAAATTCAAAGTGTCTACCGTGTCTTAAATATCTATCTTGAATATCCTTGTCTTTCTATATCTTAAAAGACTCAGTCATTTTTTAAGATATAGAAAAAATAAAAAGTGTTTTGGAATCGTTGATTTAGATTCGGACAAGATGACGGATGATGCTGGCCAACAAACTCGGTCGAGACATTTGTATATACTATGTGCATACCAAGTTTCTTTCAAATCGGTTAATAATTACGATACTTGTCGCAAGTTTGTAAAAAAGGTGTATTGTAATAGAAAATTACAGTGCTCAACAACATTTACGATTAGTATTTTATCGTATTACTATTGTATTAGTTTTAGCAATACGTACTGCGGCATTGTGACATTCATACAATCAACGGTTAAAGATCGTCTATGGTACGTTTTTCCTCCCCTTTCTTGCAGTTTTGGCCAAATTTCGGCTGAGTTGGAATATTTATAATTCCGCAGACTTTTACCGACTTCTTTTCAAAGATTTTCTATTGGATTCAGGCTGGGCGCTTGGGCTGATCATTTCAAAAACGAAATTTTTTTTGAGAAAACCATTGCTTATCGAGGTTTGCAAACATTATTTATGTCTTTATCATGTTAAGAAAAATAGATGTGACGAAATTTTTTTCTCTAATAAGGCAGAAAATAGTCTTGCAAGATATCCTTTTACATTGTATAATTCACCTGGCTGTGGATTTCAAATAACGGACCGAAACTTTTTGAGGAAAACACTCCCCAAGGCATAACGTGTCCTCCGCCATGCTTCCTTGTAGGAATAACATAGGTCGAATCATATCTTTTGTTGTTAGGTCATCGGACGTTGTGTCTGCCATCACTTCCAAAACTGTTTCGAATTCGATTGATGGAAAAACAGAACTTTTTTCCAGTTTTCACTTGACCAGACATTGTATTCCTTGGAAAATGAAAGTAAGTTAAGTCGGTATTTCTTTTACCTCTGAAAAATTTTTAACACCGACTCTTCCAGAAAGTTCTGTATCACGTCAGTATCATAACACGGTAGAGTAACTTATTTCAACAATATTTTGATTCCGTAAATCGCAGTATATTGCAACGGAATTTACATGCGGATTATCAATGTTTTTTCTCCTGATAATTCTGTCCTCGTGAATAGTAATTTTCCGGGATCTCCCGGACCTCTGAATGTCCTGAAAGCCATAACCATCTTTATATAAATTTTTAAATATTGTTTACAGTCGATTTTACCGATGGATAACTTAGCCGCAATATCTCGAGAAGATTGGCCTTTTATCGACAAACTAATCACTCATTTATGAACAATAATTGTTGAATTTTTCAAATTTGAATTCAAACTATGCTATACACGTTGATTCATTCATAAACACAACCAAAAATCACTTTATGGATAGAAAAAACTAAAGAATGATAAGTGGCCGGAAACTTTTGAGAACATGCCTTTTCTTTTATATTTAATTTTGGCAAAAAATTTATTGATATTTACACGTTTTTCTATAATTAAGCTCCTTACTAATACGTCAATATAATGTATAAGTATCGCTTTGATATTCCTCTTCATATAGGTATATTTACAAATTAACTGAAAAAGTTTTGCTGGCCGGAAATATTTGACCGTCACTGTATATATAAATGGGATAATAATTGCAAATAATTCAATGTAAATGGACTTAAATGCGTTTCCCATGTGTGATTATTTTGCCAAATTTCTTTTGCACATAAAAGCATTGTTATAAATATAACTAACAAACAAACATTACTAATATCAGTTTTCCTACAGAAATAGAAAACTTTAAATAGCAAGGTGTTTTATTCTCTTTCAGAAAAATGCCTTAACGTACACAAAAGGCAAAAAAAAAAAAAAAAAAAAAAAAAAAAAAATACTATACTATTTCAAAAAGAAGAATCCGCATGGGAATGCAGTATTATGTTATTCAGAGACAGAATAAATACATACAAGTAGGATGAAAAATCAATTTTAAAACCACTCAGAAATACAGAAAGGAACATATTTCATTTCAGGATATCTTACAGTAGCTATTATATCTCGTTAACAAATTCTAGTGCAAAATAAATTTTTAAAAGCCTTAAAAGAGAAATGTAAAATATTACTATTGGAATATTAGCAGAATTAACAGACTTTACCACCTGAAACACGGGGGTGTTTCTTTAGGGTAAAATAAGGTAAAATAAAATGATATGGTGTAAAGAGTGCTTTATCTTATTATAGCATAACATTACGATTTCACAGAGATATATATATATAATAAATTATAGTAAATTTATTTATTAATAATTCGCCTTTATAAATTATTTTAAATTTATAAAGACGAATAAATGCAGACAGGACTCAAGTATAACTGTAAGACGAGATAGACCATGTTTATTGAATTAAAATGACTATTTTATTCAATTTCTTTCGATGATAGATGATCACATGTAGAGAATGTGTATTAGACATATATGAAGCTAACAGGAATCTGGTGAATATCCGATACATAGAAACAAAATTGATAGTCGCCAATGTATTTGCCAAAATGTTTGCATTTTAATTTGGTGCACTTCTGAAAAGTTTGTTTTATAAGAACTGTGCTATTCTGGAATAATTAACACGGAATTTCGAATATGAGATATATGGAAACGGATTTTAAATGAAGACAATAGAAAGAGTTCATAAGTTAGCGTGCCAAATATGGAAAAGTTTGTATTTTTGTATAGTGAGAAAGGTAAAAAGAGAGAAAGGTTATCTGCAATACCCAATACGACCTTGGAACTATATTGCATCTGAAAATCAGTAGATAACTTTTAAAAGCTAACTTAGGAGGGCCTTAATATAAATTATAAACAATAAAGAAGGGGGGATATATTTTCATTGCTAAAAATAAATTAACGTTATATTTAAAAACATTTACATATATATTCAACGGAGAAAATAATCTCTTGTGTGAAAAAGGGGATATATTTGAGTTTTTACCCAGTAGGAAATGTGAATAAATGTATGATAAGGAGAATTAGCTTAATATAAGAAGTGGTGTCATAAATGGTAAGAACATCACTATCATAATTATAGCTCTCGTAGCATTCTAGTCAATATAATAATAAAATACTAATAATAAAATATTGCGTTACTATATTGCAGACTAAATGGCTTAGTTTTATATATCACAATGCTGTCATTCGTTAGCGATCACACAATATATATATTGAAATATTTTGTTTTAAAGACAATACGATGATAGAAAATCAACCAAATGGAGTGTATGTTTAGGTTAAAATTTAGTAATTTCTCATTTGCATGCCATTTATCTATGTTATAAAACGAATACATGTCGGTGAGTAACACTGAAACCATATTGATAGTATCAATGACCTAACTCGTAAATTGTTTTCTTAATTTAAAAAAAAAAATCACACAATTTTATCTTTCACATTGTCAAAGTGAAGGAAAAGTATTTTCAAGATTTTTTTATTTTTATTTTGATTCAGTTTTCTGATTCTTAACATAGTTTTTTTTAGTTCAAAATTTTAAAGTAATTTTAAAATTTAAATATTTTTAAATCTTTGCACATTGAAATTACGATACGAGAACACGTTTACTCTTGGCGCTGTTTTTCACGAGGAAGGGGTATGTCCATGAATAACGATGACATCATCTTACTTTTGGTCGTAATGACCTCGCCCATGCATTTTGCTTTTACTTCAATTGGCTTAATTTCTAAACATTGCTCATTCGTTTTTTTCCTTATTTTGTCAACGTCGAAGAGGAAAGAAGAGATGCTTTCATTGTCTCTTTGAAACGTTTATCTTCTTATTTTATTTATATTTCTATGTATTTCAAAGCAATTTTTTAAGCATGAATTTTTGCAACAACAATGCGTTTAACTCAGTTACAAAAGTTGAAACCGATTGTTAAAACAATAAATACTTAAGCAATAAAAATAATTCAGAATTATTATTATTATTATTATTATTATTATTATTATTATTATTATTATTATTATTATTATTATTATTATTATTATTATTATTATTATTATTATTATATTTGACCAACATTCGTTAAGTATATTGGCAAATGAAATTAAAGTTACTCTAAAAATAAAAATATGTTAATTTATCGCATATGCGGTCGAACTATTCAAAACAATCAAATTGAAAAATTTTGCTATAAATAGTTTTAAAAATCACGATTCGCGGCTTATTAACATGAAATTGCCCATAATTAATTTTTTATGTACCTGTTGGGCCCTTTAAAAAATATAGTAAATGTAAAATAGCGTTTAAAATAAAAATATATGTATATTTCTATATTCTTTCAGATTTTCCAAAATGGTGTAAGGAAAATTTTAAATTTAGTTAATTTTTTATTTAACTGTTGACAGTAACGTGCATCACAGGAAAAACTGAACGATGCCGTTTCTGTTCAGTGCACTATAGACCATTCAACTTGGGAATATCAAATTTAATTGTTTTGAAAGTGACTCCTTGTTGAGATGGAACATGTCAATAATTAAATATTTTTTTCTCTCTTTTTAAAATCTTCCTTACACCTTTTAGCAATTATAAATAGTGTATATATAAAAGCTGTTATTTAGTTGCAAATTTATTTCAGGAATGTAAAAGAGCAGTAAATGGATCATCTTAGATCAAGAATGTTACAAGGTCGATTGCTTGATTATTCGTAAACCAAAACACCGATTGAAACATTGAATTAAAAACACATCAATCTTGATGGACTTAATGGTTTCAGATATTATTGGAATGATTCACAAAGAGAACCGGATCTGCTTTCAAGACGTGTACGAGGCTCAATAATTATTTAGATCTGCATAATTCTAAGGGAAACAAAAATTAATTTTCATCAAGACAAAAATTAACAGCTTTGACTATCAAGGTAGACTTAATTTATAATTTTGTTCAACATAAAAGTGAACATATGGATAAGAATTTGAGGAATTTTAAGATAATGCTTTTAGTCGCAAATCAGTGTCAACTACAGAATGGTTATATACAAACAACATTAAAACGCTGGACATTCCAACTAGAAGTTCCTGAGTAAAATTCCATTCTTTATGAGTGGAGGATCTTGGTTCATCAAATTTAAGATAAGGGAAAGCAGTTTGATTTGGTTGTTGAGTTTAAAATTAAATTTTAAAAACATTGAAACAAATAGCCACTTCTAGATTCAGAAGTCTAACGAAATCTTTCCCAAACCATCTCTTGAAAATCATCACTGTCAAAGGGAAGCAAAAGAGATACTGTAAAATAATTTACAAATTTCAACATGCATATTTTTAATATGAAATATATCAGTGCCAAACCTTTTTCCACTAAGTTGTGTTTTGTAAATATAAAATTTTTGCTTTTTTTGCTTAGTTTAATTTAACATAACAACATTTGCATATATTTATATTGGTAATTTTGTAATGATATTAGTTTGTCATTAAAGTAAGAGCTTTACTGTTTTTATTGACGATCCTACACTTTTTTCCAGCACTATATTGATGGTTATTACTTGTCCGCGCACAATTAATAAAAAAGATCGGGACTCGAACCGTAAAGGCAACATTGTTTACCGAAAGTAGATTCTCCAGAGTAATAAAAAGTTAAATTTTTTCTTGTCTTCATACTGACATAATAATTTATTTCATGCTTCAAATTAATTAAATGTTTTCTCAAAATGTTCTAAATACATTTCTTCATAAAAGTCTACTATTTAACACAAATTAGACAGTTTGATGATTACTAAATAAACAGGTAATAATGAAAGATGTAAAATATCATTGTCATCCTTAGGGAGTGCACATGAGGACATAAGTTTACTATCCTTATCCAAAATAAAAAAATTGATTTTTTCTAGCCATTTATTGTATTGTGAAAGAAAAAAAGAAAACACAACAACCTGAAAAAACTAGGTTTTTTCTGTATTTCTTGGCATTATATAATCCTTCTTCACAATTAGAACCAATGATCGTACTCAAAGGGATTTGCAATTTACCAAAATTTGATTTCATGGTACTGCGAGATTTGAAACGCATGCTGTAGCGAAGTTCTTGCAACATATCTTTTCCCTATCATAAAATCAGTAGTTAATCTCCCTTTAATAAAATAGATTCTTATATTTTTTAACTTCTCTTTTCACTAATAATCTCATTAAGTAATGTGAATTCTACATTTAATAGTTTAATTCTTATCCTTCCCACTCTCTAATAGAAGTTAAACTTATCAGCTTCTGCAGCTCTGTGTAGATTTCAAAAACAATTTCTTTTCTCGCGAATCTGTGTTAAATTCCTCAAAAACATCTGTCGTTTATCAGATACCGCATTCATTGTTAAGATAAACAAAATTCTGTGGACTTAGTCAAGAATTTTGCAGCTGTCGAATCAGTTAATATTTCTACGCAGTCACTTCTCACCCATCCCAATTAACGGCTAAAGTTAGAAATAGCTCTTTGACCGTTTTTGTTTGATTCAGCTGACTTCCCCATTTGTAGTCTGTTATCGCACATTTGGTTAGAGTATCTCTTTGTGAAAAATGTGCATTCGGGTTAATTATCGCTGTTCCCAGACTGTAAGAATTTTAGCAACCCTAATGTTACCATGATAGGTTACCAAGAAATCGCAAATGAATATTCTCCGTCTGAATACTTCGTAAACCATGCCTGTCACCAAAAATTCTTTGTATGGGACTTTCTGCTCATGTATTTTGGCGTCCAAGCTTATGACTGTAGTTTGCCATTCTACTGCTGACCACGATGTGCTGAAGATGTAATTCTGCTGTGCTTTAATAGTGCGCCCCTGCGTGGGCCCTCGTCTCGAGCTCTCAAAAATAAAGATACATGTTGTTAAAATAACTGTCTATCTCTTTCGGAATTTTTTTTGTGCGAAGTTTTCTTACGGTAAGTCACCCGGGGCTTGTGATCAACACCACACACGCCCTCATAATTTTTATAAGGCAGTGCTTAAGAGCGTAAAGACAGGAAAACGATGCAGAGTGGTATCGAATGTCAGCCAAAGAAGCCTCGCGACAGGATTCTGAATCGTCATATGAATGATATTGGTGCAATATTTCACTTAATTTCCTGTGAAAAATCGGGGAACCTCTCTCATGTAAAAAGACTTTTAAAGACATCAGGCGTAAAAACCTGATCCTCTTCACAAATAGTGTATTCTATAGGATACACATCCTTACGATTTTTTATCACGTATATAAATAATGTTTAAAAAACAGAAAAAATGATGTTCATTCAGCCTAACAGATAGCAGAACTAGACGAAATAGCAAATTGTTTCTTATAGCGCTTTTTTGTGCCCCCATGTATCATGAAATTTTATCTATAAAAATAAAATGTAATTTTTCTTGTTGTTCAATTTTTTTAATTATACGTTCGTTAATGTAAATTCATAACTGAAATTAAAAGAGTACATTAAAAAGACCTTGGCTTTTAAGAGGTTAAAATTTTAAAACAAAATAAATTAAGAATCATTAATAAACGTAGAAATAAGTATAATAAATGGAAAATTTGTAGAAATTTAAAATGTATTATTTACTTTTCTTATATACATACATGTATATATAAATAAAATATGCGTCAAAATAATTCCCTATGTACAAATTATCATCCACTTTTGCAGTCAGTTATTAAAAAAGTTGAATAATAAATCATAAGGAAAATATACAGACATCTCTATACAGACATAAATAATTAAAATGTCACTGTTTTCGTATAGAAATTGAAATAACAAAATAATATTTCCTCTGTACAAGAATATTTTCTCGGAAAAGAAATTCAATTATGACATATGCTTCGTGATTCGGAGAATTTTGTGTAAGTTATTGTGATTCTCATTTAGAAAGAATAGCAATTATTATTGATTTCTGCATCCTAAGAATAAAATGAAAATAGTTCCAATTCTTTTAAACTTTTTCTTTTTATATCCCCTTTCATATTTTGAATAGCATCAACATTTGATTGTTTATTTATAGTATGTATTGTTAATATGTATTGAAAATAAATTATTACATAGTTATTTATGGAATATATTGTTCATAAATGCACTCAAAATTTATTTTATAAACTTCAATTCATCATTATAAAATCATTATTATAAAAATTAGGTATTTTTTGTTTGTGTCTTTGTTTGTTTAATCTTTTAACATTTAGATTTGAATATTCACTCGTAAAAGAGAATTTATTAATGTTTTAATCGTTTAATTATAAAAAAGACATTATAATCGTTAAAAAGCATATTAATTAAGGTCCAAAATATTTTTAAAGCCATACTTATGTTCTTCCTACATTTCTTTTTAAAAAGCACTTTTTTTTATTGAAATTGGTATATTGTTTAAAATTGGAAACGTTATTAATTTTTAATAATAACTTTTCATAATTAGGTTCTTTCAAATAGTGATTTTTTCATATTTATATTTTGAAATAGACTTTATTTGGGGGGAAATTAGGTATTTTTATTAACTGCAAAGATAAAGTTATCTAGAAAATAAAGATCATTTCGTCTAAAAACAAACGTATTTACGATAACTATAAAGATTTTATATCTTTGCGAATTTCTGTCATCTGAAACTAGCCGAAGCACTTAATTTAAATACATACATAATTGAAATTAATGAATCATTAAGAAATTATTTTTTGGAGTACAAAGGTTATTTTTTTTCGAAAAATAAAGGACGTATACAGCGTGTACTGCATAAAGTTATAGTAAAAATACACAAGACAATGCGAAAATCGAACACAGAATTCATACACGCACCACGTTGGCACAATATTTTTTGACGCCAATTTTGCGAAATCCTCGCTATCAAATACATGTTAAACATATATATTTAAAAAAATCATTTTTTTTTAAATGGAAATAAAAATAAATAAAAAAAGTTTAATTAATAATTATAGAACAAAACAATTTATGTCATTCTATAAAAGAAAACAAACGTTTTAGAGAGAAATGTTAAATCATATTCTGTCATATTATAGTGGCATACATTGTAAAAAAAAATTAGAAACTTTTCAAATATAAAGAAAAATAACCGGGTTACAATGTGAGTCATAAAACCGCCATTTGTATGTGACATCTGTACCCAACATTATTGCTAGCAAAAAATATTGAAATGATTTATTCATTTATTTATATAGAAGAAATGGGACTGTAGTCATGTTATTCCTGGTACATATCGCTATTTAAGTCATTATGTAACAGAAAATACAACACAACTACTTTCGATTCTCCGACGAGTGTCTTTTCAATGCGTAATAGCTATATAATTTAATTGTTCCATCTGCCGCAGTGATTAGCACAAATCTTAGAAAGGAGCTACTCGCGGTGTTGCTCGCACCTGTCATTGAGACCTAGTGCATTTAAAAACATGTATTGTGACGTTTAAGTATCGATAAAAAAAAATAAATCATATTTTTTTCATAAATATAGATTTCTCATAAATAATTTTAAATCATATTATTATAGTAGCATACACTGCAAAAAAAAAAAAAAAAATTAGGAACATTTCACATTTGAATCAAAATGTTTAATTTCTGAAAAGAAATTTCAGCTAACCAATTTCCGATAATACGGAACATCTCAAAACGATCGGAAATCTTCCGGCTACTATCCTTATTCTCAGCTATTTATCATTCTTAAAATAAAACGTGTCCTTCTCAAAAGGGAGCTCTTCGTTCCAGAAAAAGGAATTAGTTGCCGTTTCCAAAACAAAACCTATGCAACTTTTTTTTTTTCAGTGAAATTTTCTGAAAATGTAATTTTGAAAACCACATATCAGACTAATAGTAAAGTTTAAGAGAAGCATCTAAAAATATAAATTAGTGCGGCTAATGAAAGGGTGGTTTTCGCGTTCGCATCGATATCGAGTTATTTGTATACACTGCTCAAAACAATTAAAGGATATTTAAACTTTTATATAAAAAAAAGATATAAACGAAATTTTTTTGCCGAAAATAGAAGAAGAGAATCACAAATCCAAATTTTTCTGGTTTTCAAACTGTGGAGTATGCAAATTTTGAGTTCGACGTCAAAAACGTCGCTTCAGCGGCAGCGAATGAAATTTGACTTTCAACTGGATAAAAGAGAATGAAGACAAGGATGATCGGCATTCAGTGATTGCTTTGTTTCGATGAGTACGATGTCTCAGCGAAGTCATTTGACAGATTCAGAAGCTTGGAGAATTGTTGGTAGGTTAGAAGGGGGCCAAACTCAAGCCGAAGTAGCGCAAGTGATTGGAGTGTCACAAGGTTTCATTTCCAGAATCTGGAACCGTTTTTTTGGAGAGTGGATGTGCAGGCCGAAGACCAGGGCAAGATCGTAGACGGGCAACAACGCCCAATGAAGATCGGTATTTAGCGTTAACAGCTCGGAGACACCCAAAAATGAACGCTACTCTTCTCCAACAACTCTTCGCTAGGCTACAGGCACTACGATTTCAACTCAGACTGTCCGAAACCGGCTCCATGCTGTAGGTCTGTATGCTCGCCGACCGATGGTATGTGTTAGATTAACATCAAGGTATCGTCGCGACCGCAGGGAGTGGGCAACCGAGCATGTCAACTGGAGGAGAAATGAATGGAACAATATTCTGTTTTCTGACGAGTCCCGTTTTTCTGTGCATCCGGATAATAGGCGTATTTTCATCTGGAGGGACCGTGGCAGTAGGAATAATCCTGCGTTCGTGCACGAAAGTGTTAGATTTGGCGGTGGAGGAGTGTTGGTGTATGGTGGCATCTCCATTGACGGGCGCACTCACCTATACATCATTCGAGATGGAGCTCTGACTGGTCGCCGATATAGGGATGAGATCCTCAGATCTATTGTAGTCCCTTACGCTGCAGCAATCGGTGATAACTTCATTTTAATTGACGATAACTGCAGGCCACATCGTGCAAACCTGGTGGAGGATTTCCTTTTCGAGGAAGGAATCGTTCGAATGGAATGGCCAGCGTGTTCTCCAGACATGAATCCAATCGAGCACGTTTGGGACGGTCTAGGAAGACGAGTTTCTGGCCGCCAACAACCACCACAAACTCTCCAAGGACTGGAAAGAGCTCTTCTGGAAGAGTGGGGCAGAATACCCCAACTCGTCATTAATAGCCTCATTGAGTCCATGCCTCAAAGGTGCTCAACGTTGCTGGCCGTCCGTGGAAAACATACCCCCTACTGAAAATGATTTTCTTTGAAGAAAACACCTTTTCTTATTCTTTTTTCTCATATGCACAAATTGTGCTTTTTTCCTTTTGTACACAAATGCGCAATAAAATGCATTTTTTTCTGCCAAACATGTGTAATTTATTCTCATATAATCTATTATGTCTGTCGACCATGTATCAATCAGCTAAAAAGTTTCCCAGATACAAAATCCACTTAAAACTGCAATATCCTTTAATTGTTTTGAGCAGTGTATATGGACATCCGACATTTTACGATTTTAGACTTAAATCTGCATCACTTGGAATACTATCGTCTCACAATATCTTACATTATGAATTTATTAAATATACTAATCCTGAATATGCTTGCGCTTTTAAAACTAAGAAAATTAACATTTAATGTCATTTAAAGATGAAATATATTAACAAATAATCCTTTCAATATAACTTGTCGAAAATGGAGAAAAAAATTACTTTTAAAAGAAGAATAAAAATATATTCATGTATATATTTAGTGGGAGTAACTGTATTAATAACTAAATAAGATTCCAAGTGTAATAAAACATAATAACGTAAATGGTTAAAAAATCTTTTCAAATTCAGATATTATTTTTTCAATAAATATATTTCATAAGTAGAAATAACAACTAATTTTCGCTTTCATGTGTGCTGAAAGTAGTCCAATTGAACACTTTAGCAGTTTGCTATGATAGATAAAATCCACATCTTTATTAAACGCATATGAAAGCATTTAAAGAAAAAATATTGAAATCATCATCTTTTTCTTATTTTAAAACAATTTCTTTTTTAATACCATTTGTTGTACTTATAAAAAAAACTTAAAGCTAAAAACTTCCCCACACAAGAATATTGAAATCAAGTCATCCATATGATGAAGAATGAAAACAAAATAAGTTGCATTTACATTAAATAAAGAATTTTCAACTTGCATTTCAATTAAATATGGATTCCTTATGTTATCTTTACGGGTTAAATTGTTATTGTTACATTTAATTTTTAATTTTCATAATTCATTCAAAATATATCAACTTCGTAAGTAAGCAGATTTTTCACCTTTTAACTATGTAATAATATGTTTCAGTGCTTTTTTTAAAGTTTTATTGTAGACCGATGTCCAATTGTTTTAATTTTTTGTTTTAATTTAGTTTTAAGAAAAATAAATCAAATAAAATTAAAGAACTTATACACAATGAAAATCGATTTTAAAATTCTTACTGTAAAAACCAAGTATGTCGTAAGATAGAATGAATTATTTTAAGTAAAACATTACCTCACAATTAATTAATTTTAGATTAACTTAAACAAATAATTTAAATCTTAGAATGATCATTTAGTTCATTTTAATACTCAGATTAACCATTATTATTTTTAAATGAGTATGTAATATTTAGAAAATCCTAAAAACAAATATTATAATCATACTAATTTCACCCTTATATAAATGTTCTGCTGTAATAGTAAATATTAAAATGAATGCTGAAATAATTCATAAATTGTATTGCAAATACATTAGAAAAGATTTTTTACACATTAAAGTATTTTTAGTAGTTTTTAAAAATCAGCAATACACGGATAGTTCTGAAGCGACACATAATTAATGATTAATTAATGATGTTACTTTACATAATAAAATGTTGTTAATGTTATATCTTTCTGATTTAATGAGACATATCTACAAACTCAATTTTTAAAGATTTTACTCAAAAACTATTCAAAGGCGTGGTATATGCATTATGATATAAATACATCCCAAAATAAATTTTTTAAATCTTTTTTGGCGAAAATGAAGTAATTTTCAGGAATATTTTAAGCGTTATTAATACCTTTCAAAATGCCCATGTGCATTCCATATTAAAGGATATCTCCAATAATTTTATGCCTATTTGTCATTATATATGTGATAAGAATGTGCTAAGGATTTTTTTTTTCAACTTACTGTATCATAACTGGAAAAGTTAAAAATAATTAATTCTAGAAAAGTAATGCCTAAATGCGGAATATGCCACTATTTTTTTTCTACCCCATATACAGAAATATATAAAATTCAATGCACAGCATTGTTTTTTATATAGTGTTACCTCGAATATCCGAGCTGATTGGGACCACTAGTACCCCGGATATCAGAAATTCTGTTACTGGAAATAGTTCACAAGAACTTATCGTGTTCGCTAATTTAAAATCAATTAAAAAAAACAAAAAAATAACTTTTTTTAAAAATAAAAGTAAATATAACAGTTATGTATAACACCTTAGCAAAATTAAAACAAATCGATTACTTGTACATTTTGAAAATCAAGTTGAATTTTTTTTAACTATACTAAGCCAAATATTGAAAGATGCATTTTCGAAAGTGAAACAAACGTCAAAAAATTATATGGCAATATAATTGTTTGACATTTTTTACTTGACCTATTTAGGAAAATATAATTTGAAATTATTATTAAAAAAATATAGTAATAATGTAAAAATTATTTACTATTACAATTTACCATTAAAGCTATAATATCATTAAAGTAAAGCTATAGCATTAAAGATACTATTTTATAGTACTCGCGGTTTCCTGTCAGTGGCTTACCGCTCCCCATACCACCTTTCGAGCAATAGAAAATTTATCGGTGTGACAACGCTTCTTTTCTCCAACTATTTTAGGGCCATGGTGACTGAACTAAATGTGTGTGTTTTTTAAGATTCATTTCCAAAAAAAGAAAAATGAAAGGAAAAAAATCATACTTTATTATCGGCTAAGTTAACAGAAACCTCGGTTAAATGCATTTCTACTGTACATGAAAAAAACTTGTGAGGGAGTGTACCTTTGTGATAAAGGCACTCTAGTATTTTTATTGAGATCGTGACGTCAATGTTCTGACATGTGTGGCGCAAAAGCGACATCTATTCTTTATTCAGCTTTAACTTTCCAGAGCGTATGAGGCGCCCTCGAGTCTTCAGTTAGCTGCGGTTAGGAGTATTATGCAAATTTAGAGTTCCGTTTTCAGTTTGCAATGTATAAAAGCCATGAGTTCGAGTGTGTGGTGTGGCGCGAAGCGACAGGAGCCCTCAAAGCGAAATAGATTGTGGTGTTGTGAGGCGGCGGAAGTCAGCCAAGTGAGATAGATTGATTCATGAAGCAAAGCAAGGTGTTCTAAAGTGATATAGCTAGTATTGTGAGCCGAGCTAGTTTGTGTTGTGAGCTGAGTTACCCAATAGGAAAGCCAGCGCGTAAGAGTTAATTAATACATTGAATATTTTGAGAATAAATATTGTTTCTGGTGCTGTTTTTATGTAGATTTAACTAGCATTTAGCCGCAACCTGAAAGTAGAGCCAGTGTGAGTGCCCCGAGCTAAGCTTAAGCCGAGGACGTGAGTATAGATTATGATCTAATCTCTTCGTATTGTGTTTAGTGACTGGAAATTGTGAATTTAGCTCCACTTCCCATGTCCCAGAGGTTTAAATAAAGTATTGGATTTCAACTTATACTTAAGATTATGTATTCATTTAACCAACAGATCACCGGCCACATCACAAACTTGCATAAAAAATATTAGGTATTTTAATCGATAGGTAATGCGTATGAGGTATTTCAAAAAGTTTTTTATAAAGCTTAAAATATTCAGGAAATTTTCTTTTTTTTTATCCATTTTTTTTTCTTGCACGTTAAATATATGTCATAATAAATATAAGTATTTAACGTGACACTAAAATAAAATGATGATAACAAATCATTTTGAAAGTCCCTTCTTCTTTTGATAAAACATTTATTAAATCATATACAAAATATTTTATGTTTTCAAAAAATAATGCGACATAAGCATTCCGAGTATAGTGGATTATTTATACAAATGGGGCTCCTTTGTGTGATATTTCTCTTTAAGTAAAGATGTATGACTTTGCAATATTATATTGAAATACTTTAAAATTGAAAATTTCCTCTGAGAGGAAGACATTGTGTTATTCAAGACTGGTATAAATATATACAAGAAAAATAAAAATATCGGCTTTGTTACCTTTAAAAATACATAAAAATATCATATTTTATCGAAAGAAGTTTGGGCACATCTTATCGATTTTTTATAAAGCGTAGTATAATTTATGCGAAATAGGATTAAAAACATTTTAACAAATAGGTTACGATTTTTTTATATTAAAATTTAAAAAATAGAAATAAAAAGTAGCACTTAGATGTTTTTTATACACCGAAATATATTTTTATAAATATATTTGTACCATATGTTTATAATAAATGCATAGGAAAAGTTTACAAAACATATGTAAGTACATAAATTAGATTTAAAAATAAAAATAACAGGATTACTGAATGGTGGTCAAACTATACAAACATTAAAGTAAATTTAATTAATATATAAAATAAATATATAATATAAAGTATAATGTAACAATAAATACAATATAAAATAATTTAAAGTAAATTTATTTAATATAAAATATATACAAACATTAAAATAAATTTAATTTTTCGGAATCTGTGCCAGCTAAGCCACTTTCAAAATTAAAATTAGTTATCCAATGCAAATCGTAAAACTATAAACTTAAATTTCTTAACTATATATTTAATCGAAAAAATAAATAAACTCGTAGATATTTGGATGTGTATTGATTGGAAAATTACTATATCTTGGATTGGGTGGCACCGACTCCAAAAAATCCAATTAATGTAATAAATATAATAATACGCTCTTAATTTAATTTCTTACCACTATAATGTAAAAAAAAAATTCTCTTTGCATTAGTTTTTGAAGACGGTTTATTTTTTAGAAGAAAAGTTTATAAATTCAACTTATCGATCTTCGTTTGAAATATTCAATAGAAAAACAACTTTACACTGCTTCGAAACAGAGCAAAGCCCCCTTAAAATTCAAAATTTAATTATGATATCTGTCTAGAAATATACATTAAGAAACATATGAAACATCTTTTTGTAATTGAGTGTGAATAATTGTAACATATCGATACATTTATAAAATGCTGAGAAATTAGTCATGGATTTAGTTACAGGGATGCACGCGCTGCGCCACCAATGGCTGATTTTCACTACTAAACATTAATAATATTTTCCATGTTATCTGATGGAAGATAATTATTTCATTAAATAACATGAGTAATAGTATTAAAATTTAATGGTAGAAATTGGTATTTTGTTGCGCAGCGCTTTTATCCCTGTAATTATAATATCGAAAAAATAGGGCTATGCTATTTAATAAAGAATCTAGAAATGTTATTAAATGCTATGTATTAATAATATAATTTATGTATCGAAAATTTAAAAAATGGTATATAACAATTAAAATACCAATGCGTACACTCACAGTCTTCTTAAAAGTCGACTGTTTTCCTCATAAACTTTAATGTATGATTTATGAACTTTGACGTAAATCAATAAGCTACACTGTAAAAAAAAGGGTCGATCTACTAAAAAAACTTTAGTGATCCTTGTAATTACTAAAAATTTTTTATTAATCTTAGTCGGTTACAAGAAAATCTGTATGAATTACTAGAAAAAAGTTAGCGACGAATAGTTAATAGTTTTATATTTTTAATAGCTATTACTAAAACTCACTTGGTGTGGCCTTGATAGCGTAGTGGTTATGGTAACGGACTCCAGGCCAAAAGGTCCCGGGTTCGATACTGGCCTACGCCCCGAATGTATGTAGTGTAAGTACTCGTTAATAAAGGGATTATGAAAATCCTGTCGGAGCAGGTAGCAATGTTTGGTGCTGCCATCTATTGCGGTTTTGCCGAAAATCTTCCACTTTAGAAATCTGGAAGCAGCTCAAAGGAAGCTCCTGCCCTTCGGGCGCACGTAATGGTTATTAAAAATAATTTTGGAGCTATTACTAAAATTTGCTTGGTGACTCATACTGAAAAATTTTCAGTTAGTTATACAAAAAATTCTTTTGTTCAGTTTACAAAAGAAATGTTTGTTTCACTTGCAAAAAAAGTTTGTAATGGTTACTAAAAAATTCTGTGGAATACAAATTTACTAAAAAATTTTTAACAACCTCTTGAATTTTTTTTTTACAGTGTACAGACGAAACGTTACCATTATTAAAGGATTTCATATGCACACGATTTATCTTATAAGAACTGAAAGTAACATGTATAAGTCAGTTAACGATCAGAAGTGTAATATTTACCCAATAGCTTGACGGCTGTTACAATTATTTTTTCATAAACATATACACTGTAAAAAAAAAAATCAAGAGGTTACTAAAAATTTCTTAGTAAATTTGTATTCCACAGATTTTTTTAGTAACCATTACAAACTTTTTTTTTGCAAGTGAAACAAGCATTTCTTTTGTAAACTGAACAAAAAAATTTTTTGTATAACTAACTTAAAAATTTTTAGTATGAGCCACAAATCAAATTTTAGTAATAGCTCCAAAATTAGTTTTAATAACCATTACGTGCAACCGAAGCGAAGGAGCTTCCTTCGAGCTGCATCAAGACTTCTGAAGCGGAAGATTTTCGGCAAAACCGCAATAGATGGCAGCACTAAACATTCTTACTGCTCCGACAGGACTTTCATGACCCCTTTATTAACGAGACACTACAGACATTCGGGGTGTATTTGGCAGTGGCAAGTTTCGAACCCGGGACCTTTTAGCCTGGAGTCCGTTACTATAACCACTATGCTATCAAGGCCACACCAACTGAGTTTTAGTAAGAGCTATTAAAAATAAAAAACTATTAACTCTATTCGTTGCTAACTTTTTTCTAGTAATTCTTACAGATTTTCTAGTAACCGACTAAGATTACTAAAAATTGTTTAGTAATTACAAGGATCACTAAAGTTTTTTTAGTAGATCGACCTTTTTTTACAGTGTACTGGACAATTGCACCATAAAATATAACTACAAAAATGCATTTGTTAAAAATACATAATCTTGTTCATTGGTGCACAAAAACAAGAACTTTAATAAGAACTCGTACAATTAAGTAAAATAAAATATAAAATAAACGTTTCCAACTGTCTTCTGCAGCCATCTTCAGGAAAGTATGATAGTGTAATGACTAAAAGTTTGCTTCCTGAGCGAGAGATAATATTTTCAATAAAATAAAATCGGATTGAATTAAAAGTTTGAATATGTTGTCATCTACACATGAGAAAAAATTAAAATACTGCAAACACATACAGAATTAAGGGTGTATTTCGATTCAAACTGCTTATTTTCTGATTTATTTTTGACTCGAAACTTTCGATATCTCTTATTTGGAAAGTACACAAGGTGCCGTAATTGTCAATTCTTTGATAAATGCAGAAACTATTACAAAAAAAAAAGCAATCAAAAACGGCATTTTGAACAGATTTTCTCCTAGCGGGAGATTTTTGAACGAAAAAAGGGTCATACTGAGAAGATAATTGTTTATAAATCAAATTCTAATGAATTGAGCGTAAAAATACATCACACGGCACCTTGTACATCTCTTCAAAAATACCCTTAACAAGTTTCATGATTCTACTTTTAAAAATGCGTCTGAAATTGTATCGGAAAATTTCGAGTTGTTGAAGGTGGAAAAGCGTTTTTTCGAATACACGCTTAAGACTTTATGGTGTTATGCCAGAATTTTCGGTACATTATAGGATAATTTATCATTACAAGGCTAATTCTCGCGTGCAATGATTTCAGCAGATTCTCTAATTTTACAAACATATGGGTTATTACAGGGAACTATGATTTTAGCCTCTTCAAAATTCATATGGCAATACTTATTAGACAAGTAGAAACGATAAAGAGTTGTATTCTGTTTATTTGGGGTTTTTTTCATCATAAAAGCTCTAGTAATGCCCAGCCAATGTTTCACGAGGTTACTTTGTTGTCAAAATTTGGATATTTTACATACGGTCGTGTTGTTTCACAGGCTAATACTTGTTTCCGAATGAGTTATATAGATTGCGTCATCTTTTTTAATTTCGCAAAGTGTGTCTAGAATCTCTACGAATCTGATTTTCACGGTAACTTTATATAATTTATCTGACAATTAGGTAACTGTGATCTTGCTTCTATATATTCTGTAGTAGTTAGTAATATAATGCTTTAGTAGTTAATCTATGTTGTGGGATATGGAATCATGATTTTAACATTTTCTTGCCTTTTATCGTCAATTTGTGTTTCACTGTTGTGTTAAAAGTGTCGTTTTCAGACATCCCTTTAGTAAGTTCGGCATCGAGATTTTAGACTGGTAAAGTAATATTTGAAATCTAAATAACAAAAAAAAAGTTATAATCTAGAGGTCTATTTTTTGTTAACGGTAGCAGTATTTAAAATGACATTTTATAGTGGTGACTACAGTGCTTTTAAAAACAGTTTTATTGGTAGTTAATGTGTGTTATTTATAGATTCAGATACATGTTCGAAGTTATTCCTTTTTGCGTTATTTTTTAAAATTTATAAACATCTTAAGGATGACAAAACATGAAATTTCACATCATATTATTATTATTTTTTTTTTTGAGTGAGAGAGAGAGTTTTTAGATTAAAATCTACCCATGAAATTCCAATCACATTCATTTTCGACACAATTGTTTTCAAAAGCCAGTGTAATTTAACAGCATGATTTTTCCTGAAAATTCGTTGCAAAGTAATTCTTTATGTTCGAGATAACTAAACTATGTTTTACCTTTATTTTTACAGAATTTTCAAATAAAAGTCAAAACATGAAATTTCACATCATTTTAAATTTTGATATAATTGCTTTTTAAAGACTGTGTAATTTGATAGCGTGATTTTTTTAAAGTTAAACAAAATATCATTCAATACGTTCTAATTAAATTAAATTGTAATTATCTGAATTTTTTGTATTTCGAAACTCTCTAAATTTTTTCGTACCACATATTTGATTTTTTTTTTCAAGCAAAATGTGCATAAAAATCTTTTAAGCAATTTCATTCAAAACATGTAGTCTGAATATTTTTCCATTAATTTATTAGCACTTTTTTTAACTATTGCATGAAACATGACAATGGTGAAAATTTCATAGAAAAAAAATGCACAAATATATTCACCGTGAATAGTTTTTGTGTAAACAAAGCAAACATTGTAATTCAGAAACGATTCATTAATAGGTTTAACTGAAACAAAAAAAATCATTTAGGAAAAATAAAAGTTTTAATATAAATAATCATTAAAAGCTGATCTAAATCGTCATTATGAACATTGAAGATCACATATGTAACAATTAGGTGCATTTGTAATTATATAAATTTATAGCACCTACAATCTTCGTTTAGTACACTCGTCTGTCTCTCTGTCATTCTACACGTAACAACTTAAAGACCACCCAAATGAATTGTTTGAAATTTAATGTACCGTATTTACTAGTGTATAGTGCGCACGCGTGTATAAGGCGCACCCCTACTTTACAAGTAAAAATAGCGATTTCTTAAAATCTCGTGTATAACGCGCACCTTAAATTTGATACGCTAATGAAGAATGACCAAATGAATTTCAGTCAAAAAAAAAAAAAAAAAAAAAAAGTCGAAAAAAACATTACACCAGACCAGAAAACAAGACGAAAATGCATTTTTGTCACTAGCTCTGTTGTATAAAAAACTGCAAGGAGTGAAATAAATATGCAGTAATACTTCAGTTAAGTAACATTTTCCGAGTTTTAATATCTTCTTTGAATAAATTCTTGTTTCATATGCATATAGTTCGACTGCATACAACAGTAAAAAAATATTCCGTGTATAAGGCGCCTCTAGGAGTTTTGGCCTAATTTTTTGAAAAAAAAAAGTGCGCCTTATACACGAGTAAATAGTCTAGGTAATCGATTAGAAATTTTTCGAGTCATTTTATAAAAATTGAATCGAAATTTAAAAAGCTATGAATAACAGATTTTTTTTCATGGTTCTATTAAATTCTATCATTCGTAAATAATTCAATGATATCCAATACTAGGAACTGTTTTCTAGGCTACGGTGGCGATTAAGTCATATTTAAGGTGAAATTGTATTAGTTCCGAACTATTGAATTTAATTCATATAGACGTAATATATTTTGTATTCATGCATGCTTCCCTATGAGTGCAATAGCTTTGCACCTTGATCTGAATATTAATAAAATTGGTTGCAGAATGAAATTACCTCATTAGCCAAGTCTGACGTGTAATTTTAAAGTTGTTGATTTGCTGTTGCGCTGGTTATATTCCATCGTCACACATATAAGCAATACGGCAAAACTACCTGTTTCTAGAAACTTTTAAAATAACATAAGTTTAATTAACATTAGAGTTTATATTTAGTTAGTATATAGTGTTTATTTTATTTAAAATTTGAGCTTTATTGATAATGGATTATTAAACTAAAATAGAATGAATTTTACCTTCAAGTTTATATTAAGTTTAAGCAACTACTACACAAGTTTTTTTTTTTTTTTTAGAAACAAGTAAAGATAACTTTAATTGTTCCGATACGTGGTAGAAATTTAACATTAAAAATAAATATTGTACGTTTTTATGTAACGCTTTGCATAAATATATAATAACATATGCTTTCTGCTTCTATACCTAAAATATTACATGATTCGCCAATTGAATAAAAAACACCGACTTCAATTTATCAGTAGACCTTTAGTTTATTCATAATATATAATGCGTTTTTAAAAAATTTTACATGAAAAAAAATATGGAAAATTTTATTATGGTTATGCAATATTATTTACCGCTCAAATTCATTAAGTATTTTCCTGTCTTAAAGAGTCTGAAAAGTATTCTCCGAAAACAAATTTAGACAAATTAATATTAAAGTGTAATATTTCAGTATATTTCAAACCATTGTTTGAATAAAATGCAATTCATACAAGATTTCAGAAATTCATCGCTTTGGAATATGATATTGATAAGTTGTTTGGATATTTTGATAAAAGTTTATGACTTTTAATGCTATTAAGTAATAAAATATTAAATCTAACTTCACACTGAGAAAAAAAATATACCGCCTTCACCTAGAATGAATAGTTAGTCACTTTCTGAATACTTAAACTAGAACTATAGATCGAACTATGCTGATAGGTTAAACAACTAAGCTGAATAGCCGAAATGACCTAGCATTTCTAGTCTCTGGTTTTCAAGGTGACGAAACGATATTGACTCGTCTCAATAACAAGAAATTATAGCTCGATTTCGGAAATAGTTTCAAAAACAAGAATTACGGTTACTAAATGAAACCTCTCGTATTCACATCTATTCGCTGAGATTTTTAAATAAGTATTACAACGAGAATGTAGGATAACGCTCTTGAATTCTTGTAGTAGATTATAGAACTCTCATATAATGGTAACTAGAATTTATAAGGATGACATGGAACTATTTTTTCTAGAGCCACAATTTAGATTCTAGATTCTAGAACTGTATTTTTTTCTCAGTACAGAGTATTTTAAAGTATTATTTAAGAATACCTAACGTAATAATCTAAATGTAAAATGTTTTAAGTAGCAAGCTAAAAACAACATTTGATGTATTAAACCAGTCGTTGGGGGCCACCGTAATACTTACCCATCATGGATATGCATATGAAAATAAAACATGTGAAAACTATTTATACAATGCATTGCAATTCATAAACAAGATTTAAATATTGTTAATATACATAGTAATGCTATATTAAAGAATTGCTGATTACCAATTTCGACAAATTATATAAAACGCCAAACTACTCAAGTAGTACGATACTGCGTAAAAGAAACATCCTTATAACTCCAAAAATAATAATCCTATTACCTAACAGTTTACTGCGTCTTATTAAGCTTCTCATTTCCAATTTAAATATACCTCTGAATTGAAATTTGAATGAAATACAGGGTCATGAAAAATCGAAGAATGTGGAAAACAGGATTACAGATATCTCGGCAACTAATAATCCGATCGACTGCGTTTTATATGCAAAATGTGTGTTATTTTATTGCCTTTTATGTCCATTCCTTAGAACAAAAAAATTCGAAAAATTTTATATACCTTTCATCAGAACGAAATTTACGAGAGTCCGAAAAAAAATAGTTCCGGATAATCGAGGTTGCTGATATTAAATAGGGTTCGTCCCATTCTTACATACTAACTACATACAAAATTTCAAGTCAAGTTCAAAAAATAAGCTAAATGGTACTATAAAAAAAGCATTATCTTAAGTATTCAAAAATATTAAAAGTGTTTCAAATACATTTTTATTAAGCTTAATGCAAATTGAGAAGTTTAAAAAAATAACTTATTTTTGAATAACTAAATAGTAAACCTCAATGTTCAAAGCGATATTTATTCTCAGTAATTTATATGCATTTAAAGCATCAGCCCTATTATACTGACAAAGACATGCTGCATGACTTCACACGCATATATGTTAGACAATGTACAGATGTTAAATGTCCTTACTCATTGTGATTCACACAATAATACTTGTTTCAAATCTGTAACTTCGACCTGCAAGTAATGGAATGATTTGTGGGGAACCAAACTGACTGCAAGTGAGACGAAATGATTAAGCTCTTTCCCATCTTTTGTGCCAGTGGGATAATCCTTTGGACTTTCGCGTTCTTATTGCTGTAAATTAATAGAAGCACTTTAAATAAAAATAATTATTTAGTTCTCATTAATAATTTGCTTAAAGTATGTCTTATTTTACTTTGAGTAAAATAATGGAAAATTAAGATTATAATAAATTAAGATTATAATTATAGTAATATTTTATGTTAATACAACTTTAGATATCGAATGTGTATTAGGATAAACATGCAGTGTTGCATTATTTATTAGCAATACCAGGTAGACCGTGCCTCGCTCGTTAATTCATTAACTCCTTCATTTAACACTGTATGACCTTTGTATGTATAGACTGATCAAATGTAAGCGATTTTTAACCCACATCCTGATATATTAAAATTGTAAAATAATTCTACAATGGTGTGGTTCCGATGTACAAAATTACGATGCGTGTTCAGTAAAAAAAAATTTTAAATTTCAACTTGCAAAACAAACCAAGTGCATCCTTGTACGAATAAATACATATAATCCAGTGATTTTTTTAACTTCTAAACATCGCACATTTTAAATTTTTGCACCATCAGAGAGGAGAATGTACTTTTAAATGCAAGTTATTTGAAAAATGCATCTTAATTTATTGTTGGATTACCTAATTTATTTGTAACTTTTAATGTCATTTTTATAATTGTGTCGAGTGAATTACTCCTATTCTGTAGAAAAGCATAAGAGAAATAATATATCACTATATATTTTTGTTGCCATTTTCTCTTAACAACTGAAAAAAAAAATTAAAATACGTGCCATGCTGAAAATATTGTCAGCTATAAAACGTGTTGACTTTTTGTTTTATTTCATATTTATTTATAAATTAAATGATTTTTATTTTATTTCAAACTTATTTTAAAGACGATTTAACACTTTCGCCTTACAAAAATGTATTTTATGGAATATTTGTTTGATTTATTTTCTCGCATTTGCTTACATTCTTAAAACGAAAGAGCTGATTTGGCTTCTCATGAAAGAGCTGTAATTTTTTCGATCATAAAAGAGTTGTTTTTCAAACGATTAAATCTTCTTGATCTAAATTGGTTATTTACATAGCTCAAATTCATTTAAATTGGTTAAAACTCGAGTTATTTCAACTCTTTTTTGAGAAGCTGCCTTTCAACATTGAGATGAGTGGATTTCAGCTCAACTTGAGCTACTTTGTGGCTGACATTTTAAGAGAGTAATTTCTATGAAAAATCTGAAAGTATGCAATTTTGTTAATCCGTATGTCATAACATTTTTCAAATTTTGAGAAAAAAAATTACAATGAATGATTTCTGTTGAAACATGGATCTATTATAAACTCAGAATTGCGAGTGATTAGGGACAAACACAAAAGAGGTGTTAAAAACCAGAAATTTTTAAAAAGAGAATTATACCTTTTTTAATCCCTTTATATTTCTGCAAATAATTTCTATAAGAAAATACAGGTAGATACCTCTTTTTTGACGGTTATCATTATTTATGATAGAGAATATATATTGGTGGTAATACATGTGGTTATTAGGCAGCATCCTAAAATTCTGTAGAAACAACACCAACAACAAAATGCATTAACATTTTAGTTTATCTTTTAAAATAAGGTTATATCAAAGATAAAGTGGCTCAAACTTACGAATTTTTGAAAATTAAGAAAATTGCGCTACTTTAAAAAAAAATTAAGCTAACTTTTAAACTACTTCAAAATGTAAAAAGAAAATCAAATTAAAAAAAAATAAAATTGTCTATGATCATACAAAACTAATTATATGTATATTGCTCATTTTGTATCCATAATTTTTAAAAATATTTCAAATTAGCAGGCTGCCCATGTTAAAATATATACATTACAGAAAATCACATTTAAAGATTAAGAGGGAAAAAATGCTAATAATTTTTTTCACATATTTTGCTATTCCTTCTACATTTTTAGATAACTTGCTATACTGAATACTCGCCATACTGAATACTTTTACTTCTTAATGTTTCTCTTTTAACACGTCAGCACATGCGCCGGTGTTAAATTTACTCCAGTTACATTGTAAATCCAATTTATAAATATATTCACAAGTAAAAAAATAAATAAATAATAATAATAAATGTTACACTTAGAGCAGTATGAGCCAGGTTTGTCGTTTGTGTGGCTTTAATTCTAGTATGTCACAGACTGTTGGCGTCCTCCTTTGTACCCCTTTACTTATAACATCGGCATATAAATTTCTGAACCATCATTATTTATTATTATTATCGCCATTTTAACAAAATACTATTTCGTGTTTGGGTTTGGACAGATTTTAAAATATTTCGCATTTAAACTCCAATCAGTTTTAAATAAGGAAGTAAAATCTGTATAGAGTTTCAATAAATTGTCATAAAAATAACACAGAGCAACGGAAAGGTATTATTGTGAGTTTTTACGTGAACAATGGAACTAGCCTTATATAGTTCGACGAGGTCGGTTTTATACATCATATGTTTGCTCATATTTTTGCTGCTATTTTTCCTAATAATTGAGATTGCATCATTAGTATTTTCCCTTATGCCTGATAACTGAGATATAAATTTAATATTTCTAACCATATTCTACGTAAAATAAAAATAAATTTTCCGTCAAACAATTGATTTTTAAAAAGTTAACACTTGGAACCATTCTTTGAACACCTTTCTGAATGTCTTAAAGTGTAATATTTCAAAGTCATTTATACAATTCTTTGAAATTAATTAATTATTTTAATGTATTACTTATTATAGTTTAAATATAAGTAATACATATTGGAATTATATAAAATCTAAAACTCATCGCATCTATTGGGAAAAACATGTTCAGGCCTCATACCTTATATAGTCATACCTTATATGATCACACTTTATATAGACATACCTTATGCAGTCAGATGTTTTAAACGCTTTCACAATTTATCCATGCAAAAGAAACATGACTAATATGCTAACATAATGGAAAATTATGCAACAAAAGTAAAAATTAATAAATAAATAAATTTACGAGCTAATTCTACTTTAGAATGTCACAAGACTATAGCATTTGATTCGAATTAAAAAAGAAAAAAAAAGGATCGGAATAATATTCTTAAATTATCCTAAAACCTCCATTGCAAAATTTCATAAAAATAGATAATCTTGACCCAAAGAATCTCGAACCCTGTTCCAGTAGTCTATATCACCGTACAGTGCGCGTACTGCAATATATTGTAGAATAAAAATACTCTTGGACAAATTGAACTTTCGAACTGGGTCTCCGCTGCCAACAGCATTGTTTAGCAGACACAATCCTGCATAAATAAATAAAAAATAAGATCTCTAATATTTATATTTTACATTCCACCACCAGGGGTTAATGAAATGAACTGTACGAAACTCCGTCAAAAAACCTACACATTAGTCAAAGTATATAATGTTTCAAAAAAAAAAATTCTATACCTTTACTTTATGATAAACTATTTAACAAACAACAATGAAAAACAGTAGCCATTATTTGTTTACGTTCAAATTTCGCTCTGTAATATAAAAGTTATAAAAGTATTTTAATAATGGGTAAAAAATATTACATTTTTTTCTATTCAAAAACAGCATTTTTTTTTCTAGAAAAAGTAATTGAATTGTGAAGTCTTTGTTATGATTCAATACATTTGCGCATAACTTTTATTCTTACTTTAAAATTTTATTCAAGATGCATTCTGATGTTTATTGATTATAATTTTCATAAAATGTAAAGAAGTCCTCTTCTATTTCAGCGAGTTATGATAAAAATGTATTTCAGTCAAAAAAACTCTTTCACATTTACTTTCTTATTTGAATATTTGCATTTTAATTTCGTGAACATGTCTTTGAATAAACGTATTCGGAATGCATATTCTGCACAAAGGTTCTTTTTATTCAAAGGAATATTTTAATTTTGCGCTCTACTCTGAAATATATTCCGATAAAAATATCATATATCTCAACCATGGATGAATATTTATCAAAGAGAAATCGTACTTTTTATTAAGAAATGTCAAATCCCATATGCACTAACGTAACTAATACAGGTAATTTATAAAAAATTAAAATAAATACAATATGGATTCAAATTAATGTTACATATTTTAATAAAGTAGTGTTCAATGTATCATACTGAAATTTCATTTGTATTGTGGTAAGTAAAATGTATTTCTGTGGGGTATTCTAAAACATCAAGAATGATGATTCATGGTTTCATGCGTAGATAATAAAACACTTCCTGAAACTTTTAACAAAACTTCGTTATTTAGAGAAATAAGTTATGTAAGCTAAATAACAAAACATTGAAGAAAACCAATAGATTATTTGAAGAACTGATTTCAGCAGCTATCTACAATAGCCAAAGATATATTCCAATTCTTTGGAAGACACCTATATTTGATTTGTAGATTGATATAATGCGAAAAGTTATTTTCTAAAAAAAAAACGCATAAAGGAAATGTCATAATCGTAGCAAATGAGGAGAGTTCGTATTATAATGCAATTTAAAAATATTTAGATCTTTATATTATTCTGAATAGTACTTCGGATATTGTATAAATCTTTTATGTGTCTCTGTAAACATTATCCGTTTTTAGGTGCGTTCGTAATTTTGTAAATACGTAGCACCTATAGTTGTCGCTCAGTCCGTCCGCATATAACAACGCAAAAACTACTCAACCGAATCTTTTGAAATTTAAAATACATATTTACTACATAATTTTGTCGAGTCATTTCAAATTTTATGAAAATCGGATCGATAGATCAATTACAAGGACAATCAAAATGATTCCGTTACATTACGGTTAATGGGGAAAAAAGTTTCAAATGCATTTTAATCTTTTGAAATTTAAAACATATAATTATTACGTAATTTCATCGAGTCATTTCAAATATTATGAAAATCGGATGCACAGATCCAATTGCAGGGACAATCAAAAGTATTCCGTTAAATTTCGTTCAATGGGGAAAAAAGTTTCAAATGCATTTTAATGGTGTTACACCCATTCGAACATAATAGAATTGACATAAATCTATGAAGTATATACTAAAATATACATTCTGTACAATCTGTGATGCAAGAAATATGTATTATTAAATTACAGGGCTGCACAAAAGTATTCCACTATATAATGCTATGCGGGGAAGCATTGTTTGGGGCGTGTTTTAATTATATTAAACTATTTCACATTTTATGAATAAGATATACGTTGCTGAGGTGTAATAAAAATTACTTCCTGCATATTTACAGAAACACAAAGATTACAGGATCCACTACACTGTATCCGAGGTACGCTCTACTATATCAGCAAGATCTGAATATTTTTAAAACTTCGTTATCATACGAACGCATTTCATTTGCTACGCTTCACGTGCAATTTTCAACTTGTTCGTTATACAAAAAGTAATCTCAGTGACATATATCAATTCTTAGCATCACAGATTATCTAAAATGTATATTTTAGTACATGCTTCATAGATTCATATAAATTTTATTATGTTCGAAAGAGTACATGACATCATTAATATGCACTTGAAACTGCTTTTTAGGTGCGTTCGTAATTATGTAAATACGTAGCACCTATAGTTGTCGTTCAGTCCCTCCGTCCGCATATAACAACGCTAAAGCTACCCAAGCGATTCGTTTGTAATTTAAAATATGTAATTATTACATAATATTGTCGAGTCATTCCAAATTTTATGAATATCGGATGCATAGATCAATTACAGAGACAATCAAAAGGATTCCGTTACATTACGGTCAATAGGGAAAAAAGTTGAAAATGCATTTTAATCGTTTGAATTTTAAAATACATAATTATTACATAATTTTGTCGAGTCATTTGAAATTTTATGAAAATCGGATGCATATATTAATTACAGGGACATTCAAAACAATTTCGTAACATTATGGTCAATGGGGGAAAAGATTCAAATGCATTTTAATTGCATTTTGCCAATCTTCTGCGGGAACACCCCGGTATACTCACATGTATATATACAGTGGCGGTCAAAAATTTCCTGCCAGATAGTTTCTTTGATTTATTTACCAGAGGATTTCACCAAAGAAGAAGAACAATTGCTTCAAAAGTTAGGTATATGTGAATGTCCCCTGGTTACGTGATCATTTTGATTGGACACTGAAAACACTTCGTTGAATGGGGCAGAATTCGAAATTCGTTTGTACAAAAGTTTTCGGACACTTATCCTTCCTTAGTTTTTTTATCGGTAAAGTATTTTATGATCGTGTTTGTGAATGAATCAAAGTGAATAACATAGTTTCAATACAAGTATGAAAAGTTAAATACGGGTTAGGTTCCCTTAGAAAGATCTTCACGAAGGGCAGTCCCCACCTGGGCCTATGTCCCTAGCGTAGATAATCGGCCGAAAAAAAAACCGTTATTTGAAATACGCGGCAAGATGAATGATGCAAAGTATAAGAAGCTCGTTCAGAAGATTTACTGCGTTATTGAAGGAAAAAATGTGGTCGCAACTATTTGTTATAACGTGATAACGACTTAACGAATGTATTCAAGCTCGATAAGCAATGGGATTTGCATACATCAGTTCCGCTTTTCAAATGGCCAGCTCAGACGCTCGAGATTAATCTAATAGAAAATCTATGGAAACAAGTTGTCAAACATGTGCAGAACTATAAGAGTCAATCGATTTCAAGTGGTCCAGAAAATATTTTTTTGGTTGCTCTGCCATTTTTAAAATATCTGAAATTTTTTGTACAACAACCCTAACATGATGAAAGTTCAAAATGATCGTTATTTTAATTTTACTATTTTTTGTTTGTGCATGGGGGCCATCTTTGTTTCATCATGTGCAGCGATTTTCTCAGATACTAGCATAACCAAAATTGTAAATATCATGTCTGTTTTTTTACTAATTGAAATGAGGTTTGCAGCATTTTGTTCAGAATAAAATAGGCTAAATGTACGGTGGTTGAATAATTTTGAGAAATAATTTTTTACAGGTGAAATTTTAGCACAAAATTTAAGATTTTTTCCAAAATCTATCCGTTTGTAAGAAGACATTTTTCATGCAAGGAAAATTGTCAAACTTGCACAATTTTTTCTACAAATAAGTCAAAAGTGCTTGTACTCATACACCAAGTCCCAGATATGGGAGTGGATTCCTCTTTGAGAAAAAAATTCCAAAATTCGTCAAAAATCGCACTTTTTAGGCTTTGATATGTCTGGTGGAGCACGAGATAAAAATCTGAAATTCTGGCCTTTGATAGTATTGTATAGTAGTGTTATGCAAAAAAATTTTCAAGAAGGAGATTTGACTACAAGCTGAGATATGACATGGACAATACGTGAAAACAATATTGCCAAACTATTGTAACTTACTATGTAATTATTAATGATTTATGGTACAAAGTTAAATACTAACTACAAATATCTTCTTCAAATGCTTGTGCGTGATTTAAACAATTCAGAATGTATGCTAAGCCAATGCGCTATTTGTCCAGATGAACAAAACCTACTAGAAATGCTATTCGTGTATTTCAAGGGCACCGAAAATATTTTGGTTGATTGAGCGTTTTTAACCTCCTGACTGTCGTAACAGGATTTTTTTGCACACTAAGCTGCTGATTTCACTGCAACATAAGCAATATTTAAGTTAATATAATTCTACAAATAAAACTATTTTTTGAAAAAATAAGTTAGGATTAATACTCTCAAAGATTATACACTTATGCGTAGTAACATATTTTGTATCAGGTTGAAAAAAAAAAAAAAACATATTTTTTTAATATTTTTTAATAAATTACGGGGAAAACAACATTACAGTTTTACCCTTTTACTGGGAAGTCAGGGGGTTAAAAAATCTTAATTTTTTTTGTACAACAACCCTAATATGAGGGAAGTTCAAAATGACTATTATTTTAATTTTAATATTTTTCGTTTGAGCATGGTGGCCATCTTTGTCTCATCGTGTGCAGCTATTTCCTCACATTTAAGTTTGATATTTCTTGTGTGGCACGAGATAAAAATCTGGAATTATGGCTTTTGATAGTATTTTATGGTAGTGTTATGCACAAAAAATTTCAAGAAGGAGATTTGACAATAAGCTGAGATAAGGTGATTAAAAAGTGTTAAGAATTGCTATTACGAGTACATTAGGAGAAATGAGATTAGTCTCTTTTATTACAATATTTACACAGAAAATATCGGTTAAAACAATTTGATATTAAATGTTTAATTTACAAAGATACTATATATGCTCAACAAAGACATTAGTTATTTAGACATTAAGTAGACATTATTTACGAGAGATGTTATGAGTTCGACCAGTTACTGTTGTCAGTCCAACAGGCTCTTCTTTCTCAAAATTTTATTTGAAGCCACTCAAGTCTTGTCACCCCTTGTTAACTATAAGGAAATTCCATTTGCAATCGATTGTTTGTAATTTGCTTTTTCTGAAATGTGTTCTGAGTAAAATTGTTGCAATAGCATTTCTATTAGGTTTGTTCATTTGGACAAATAGTGTATTGGCTTAGCATATCTTCTGAATTGTTTAAATCACACACAAGCATTTGAAGAAGATATTTGTATTTAACATTTAACTTCGTACCATAGATCATTAATTTAATATTTTGGAGGTATGAACAGTTACATAGTAGGTTACAATAGTTTGTCAGTATTGTTTTCACATATTGTCCATGTCATATCTGAGCTTGTATTCAAATCTCCTTCTTGAAAGTTTTTGTACATAACACTACTATACAATACTATCAAAGGCCAGAACTTCAGATTTTTATCTCGTGCCCCACCAGAGATATCAGAGCCTAAAATATGCAATTTTTGAAATTTTTGACGAATTTCGGAATTGTTTTCGCAATGAGAAATCAACTCCCAGATCTGGGACTTGGTGTATGAGTACAAGCACTTTTGAACTATTTGTTGAAAAATTTGTGTAAGGTTGACAGTTTTCCTTGCATGAAAAATTTCCTCTTGCAAACGGATAGATTTTGGACAAAATCTTACATTTTGTGCTAAAATTTCACTTGTAAAAATGTATTTTTCAAAATTATTCTACCACCGTATATTAAGTCTATTTCTGAACAAAATGCTGAAAACCCCATTTCAATTGGTAAAAATAAAAGACGAGATACTTACAATTTTGTGTATCCTAGTGTCTGAGAAAATCGCTGCACACGATGAAACAAAGATGCCCCCCCCATGCACAAACAAAAAATAGTAATATTAAAATAACGGTCATTTTGATCTTCCATCATGTTAGGGTTGTTGTACAAAAAATTTCAGATTTTTTAAAAAATGGTCGAGTGACCAGTACTGGACCACTTGAAATGGATGGACCCATAAATATTCCAACGCAGCCGAAATTTCTAAAAAATTGCAAAAAGTGTGAAAAAAAAATGCACCATAGATGATTTTCCTCCGATGATTTAATCCAAGCCACGTTGTTGCGCCGTAGTACTTGTTACTAAAGATATGTTATAAAATACTAATTGTAAATGCTGTTGGTCACTGTTATTTTCTAGTACAATGCCATTTTTGACAAAATTTGTGAAAGTGGACGGAAGCTTTTGAGCGCATGCGTTTTCCTTTGAACTAAATTTTGTCCATTAAATTTATTGATATGTATATGCTATTCCATAAATATGTTTGTAAGTATTATGTCAATAAAATGTATAAGTATCACTTTGAATATATGTCTATATTTACAAATTAACTAAAATTTTTTCGCTGGCCGGAAAATTTTGAAAGCCACTATATATATGTATATATATATATATGTACATTATAAAACATTAGATACAAACAAGTTTTCATTTATATTAAATTTATAAATCATAATTTAAATTATAAGATCATATTCAATTATTATACACCCATATATTTAGAGAGAAATCTGTATATGATTATTTCTTTGGTTTTTTTTATTATTACTATTAGTTACGTTAAAATTAAATTATAAATGAAATTATTCTTTTGAACCAATATCACCAATTATTACAAATTCCAATAAGTTTGAAATTTAATTGTTAACTTTATCAAAAATAATCGCTTCTACTGAACTGTGAACAATTAGCTATTTATTGGAAAGAAAGTAAATTTTTCGAATGAGTTTACGAAAAGTTAATTTGTTTAAAACCGAAAAACTAAACTTTCACATTCAAAAAATGAGTTATTAAGTTCAAAATACAATTCATATTGCACGAAGTATATTAATTTCTTCATAAAATTCTATAGTTTACAGTTAAGTTGTTTTTTCATATATGATGATTTATTAACAGTTTTTGGGCAGGTTTCTTTTTTTTCCAACCTTAATAGAAGAATAAATATTTTTATATTTATATGCAGTTATTGTGTATCTCAGTATTTAAATGAAAATGCAAACAAATAGTATTTTTCATAAAAAACAGATATGACAATTTTTCAATTTACCCTAAAATTCTTCCAAACCTTATCATCGATATAAATTATTGATGTCTTTTTTTTCACCAAATATTTGAATGGTAAAGACTATTTTAATATTTAAGCTTTTCTCATTCATTCACGTATTTATGTTTATCATTTAAATTCGAGTTATGGATAATTTACTTACTATAATTGAACCGTGAAGCAATATAAATATTACAATAAGATAAAATTCAAAATCTGAGTAACACTCTCGAAAAAGAGAAAGGATATTACAAATTCTATTCGTGGCGACCTTTCTCTTGTTGATAACATGTTTCTTTTACAATAAAAAATACATGTTATCAGCAGAGAATTTAATTTATATCAGATATCAAAAGAGGTTAAAAACCGTATATTTTATTATTATAATTTATTATAAACTCGCAATAATTTCCAAGATATTTTAATGTAATTTTGAGTACATAAATTTCCTTTATTTTACCAACACAATACCATTTTTGATATAGTATGGTAAGTTTTAAAAGTTAACAATGATAAATCATTAGTTTAAATAAAAGGTAAAACGTCTGGTTTTCAACAAAGAATTTGTTAACATTGCATGAATGATGCTAATCTTACAGGACAACGAAAAGTTTATATTTTTTAAAAATAAAATAGGACATATAATATTAGGATTTACACCAAATAACCCTATATAGTTAAGTCTTACTGCCATACATTTTCGTAAATACATAGTTTCTTTACAAATATTAAACAGGAAAGAACCCTACTTACGTATATCTAGTTATTTTGTGCAATTTGTGTATCGCAAAGATGTCATTTATTTTATTATTTATTTAAGGTATGTGCCTACATTCGGCACACTCTCTTTTTATTTAAATATATTTTTTTTCCCAATCACATATTTTTTTTATTTAAAGCCTAGAATAAAACTATCAATTGGTTAAAAAAAATGGAACTTTATTGAACTTTTCAAAGTTAGGCATTTTTTAATGAAATTTAAGTGAATATTTCATTTATACTAAACCTTCTACAATCAAATATGTTTAAGATATTTTAATATTTCCTACAACACATTCGCAAACCACCTACCTATCTTATAATGCAAAGTATTTGCAGTACCTCTTAAATTTATGGACACATACCAAGTTTTGTGTACAAACCATGATTTAAATAACACAAAAAATGCATTTTGTAATAAAAATAGTTCTTAAATTAATATATACAAGCTTACAAGTTATGTTTTGCTTCATAATATACCAATAAATGGGCAGAACTTTGTCAAAAAAAATATTATTTTAGTATATTAAAGTCTTTTTAAGAAAGAATGTTTCTCGTAAACGTACACAATGAAAATGGCAGATTTCCACCTAACGCAAATTAATATTTTGATATAGCACAAAACGTTATTTCTAAAGTTTAGAACTTTTAAAATCCGTTTTATTTATAGTTGTTTATATATTTGTGGCATATTATGCATTATATATTTAAGTATTAAAATGTTTTGTTTAGCTTTCTGTGTTTCTTTAAACGGTCAATTCTGGTTTAAGAAAATTCATTTCTGGTTTATATTTTGGGCTAAAAATTTGTATCTAATTATCGCTGCACCAAAAATAACTACGCATTTTTGGGATCCCATGTTTTTGATTAACAAACATAAAAAAAAAATTTAATTTAAAAAAATTAATTAAAAAAATTAAATTTAAAAATTTAATTAAAAATTAATTTAAAAAATTTAATTAAAAAATTTAATTAAAAAATTAATTAAAAAAATTAATTTAAAAATTTAATTTAAAAATATTTTTTCGAAAAAACAAAGATTTGGAAGTTAAGCACTAGGGTGTATCATGAAAAACTATTTTTTGAAATTCAAAACTTCAAGTTAATAAAAAGTTGTTACTATGATCACATATTTTCCTCAAAAAATGCTTTTGAAATTGAAAAATATTTAGGTCTCCCGAATGAAGATGAAGTTTAAACTTTTTGCCTTAAAATGTAGTTTTTTTTCATATTTTTTAAATAAATGAATATAAAGTAATTGATTTTTTCAATATACGAAAGCATGGAGTTTACATGGGTATTTTACATTAAAAAATTTGTTTCTCTCATTAATTTTATAAGCCTCTAGGAATCTAATTAAAAATCTCATTATTTTACAAAATATCGAAGATTTTCAATTTATTTTGTTGGTGGTTTTTTACATCTGCAAACCTCCAGATATCATGCAAATAAAGTATGTGTTAATTTTTAATTAAATTATTAGTCTAATTTGTTTTGGCTCATGACATTAGAAACAAATTTAAAATATCACACACACACATACTCACAAATAAAAGTAAAACTTTAAAAGTTTGATATTTTAATGAAAAAGGTTACAAATGCAATAGTTCAACGATGAATTAAAAGATTATCATTCAAAGAAAATATCGATTTCAAATCTGCATATCGTGATGGATATAAAAAAAACATGTTTAACATATTTTGGTTATGTAAAATCAGACAGTGGTTCTGGGAAACGCATAGTATCATCAATACTAAAATACATGTAATGTAACTGCATTCATGTGACAACTATGAAAAGTCTTGGGTGTATTATAGGCAGCAAGTACAAGTGTTTCTAATAGATAAATTGTATTGAATTAATGTGGTTTAAAGCATACAGTACAAGTAGTAATTTGTTTGCTTCATTTAAATGAATTACCTCTTAGGAAAATTTTGTTGTCGTAGATGGTCCAATGTATTTCAGTATCCTATAAGTAAAAGTTTAATAAACTGTCGAAAATTACCTATTATGGAATATATCAAAATAGACAGTTTTTCCAGAGGTTAATGAGAAAAAATTGAGCACGGTTCACAAATATGTAATCAAACTGTCCTGATAGCAGATTTGCCAAAATTGGAAAGCACAAAAGCTGGAAACGTTTCACATGCAAGATACTCGATAATAGTAAACGAAATCTTACGTTTATTGATTTCACCAATTGTTCCAACTAAACAACTGAAAAAAAACAGTTCACTTTGTCTTGGACGTTATCAAGTACATAGAAGACGAATTTAAGATTGCTGTTCAATCAGCTCGGCAGAAAAACGCCTTTACGATACATCAGAACATTTCCATTTGTGAATGTTGTTTGATTCTTGAAAACATGAGTTCTCTGGGTAAGCAAAAAGATAGAAAAAGCTTGACAAACGAAATTCAGTAAAAAGAATGTTTTAAAACCACCACAAATTAATTATGAACAGAAAACTACATCGATCATATTCATTGGCAATCTACTATTTTAACGGAGCCACTTCTCATAACTAACACGAGCAAACATATTGAGTTAATTGTTGATTCAGGAACTAGTGATAGAAAGGAATTTTAAAAAATCATACACACAGGCAATTGAAAGGATTCTAAAGGAGGTTACATCAGTGGCTATATACGTTTGTCGAAACAGAAAAAAGTTGAGATGGCTTCTTTAGGTCAAGATTTCTAGATGGAAAATAAATTCCAAAGTTTGAAACGAAGTGTCACTTCACATCTGCAGCAACAGCAGTCCAAGAATAGAGAATAAGTGAAACTTTTATCTATAGCATTAATTCAGTAGTTTTTAATTATATTTTTGTTTAAGAAGCATATTTGTAATTCACTGGAATACAAATTATATATTTCAACCGGCTTAAACAAAAACTTTGGTTGCAAGTTGAAAAAACTGCTTACATTTCTGGTGCACATTTTGAATAACGTTTTTCAAATTCAATGTATAACTATTGTATTTGTAACATTTTTCATTTAAGAGTTAAACTTTCTAAATTTTACTCTTATTTATTTATTTTTTTTTTTTGGTGTCTAATATTTTAAAAATTGTTTCTAATGTCATGAGCCAAAACAAATTAGACTAATAAAATAATTAAAAATGAATATACATTTTATTGGCATGATATCTGGAGGTTTGCAAATATAAAACATTACCTGTAACAAATTTAAAACACAATAAATAGAAAATCTGTGATATTTGATAAAATAATGAGATTTTAAATTAGATTCCGGGTGTCTTATAAAATTAATGAAATAAACGAAATTTTTTTAATGTCAAATGCCTATCTAAACTTTATGTTTTTGTACTTTGAATAAAATCATTGCTTTAAATTCATATCTTTAAAAAATATGAAAAAAACTACATTTTAGGCCAAAATGTTTAAACTTCATCCTCATTCTGGGAGGCCTAAATATTTTTCAATTTCAAAAATATTTTTCAGTGTAAATATGTGACCATAGTAACAAATTTTTATCCCCTTGAAATTTTTAATTTAAAAAAAAAAGTTTTCCGTGATACACCCTAGTAAACACATACCTTAAATTTATTTTTAGCGCATAAACTTAGATATATCTGTGAGACTATAGATTACACTACATTGTATGATAAAGTTAGAAAAACATTTAAAATTGCGTTTCTTTATACAGTATTTTACAAAAGAATGAAGACACACGCTTTGTGTTTTACATAAATTTCAAACTGATCAGTTTACATCACAGTTTCAATTTATAATGATTCTTGAAATGAATAAAAAACCGTCAAAATAAAGTAGTCCTACATCGTATCGATTAACTAGATTTTGCCGAGTATCTGTTTTGTTTGATTATGGCGAAGTTAAGTACATTTTTGCAACACTGAACAATGTTTGTATTATTGTAGATAAATTTCTCTATCTAACTCTTTTTTTTTTTTTTTTTTGGATTATTCATGCTTTTTTTTTTTTTTTTTTTTTTTTTTTTTTTTTTTTTTTTTATCAATGACCGTTTTTATTCTCCAAGATGATCTTTTATTTTTCCTCTGTGGACTTTTTTCTTTATCTTTTACAATAATTTTTCGATTTCTAGTACAATTCAATAATAGTTTTGACCTAAAAAAAAAAAAAACATTTTTAATATTCGAATTTTTTGTAATAGATTTTATAGACTCTCACTTAAAATATATTTTAAATACTGCAATTTTCTTATGTCTACGTTTAGAAGTTCGAAATTTTAACTTATTAAAAAAATTATTATTAAGCTTTTTAAATAAACTTTATTATTGATTTCTGGTTGATATTTTCAACTGCTTCTGAATAATAATAACAATAATAATTTTGACAGACAGATGAGCAACAAAACAAAAGTCAAAAGAATATTAATACTATTTTATTTATTTATTTATTTGAGAAGTGTAAACCCAAAATATAAAACTATATATTTATTTTTACAGATTTTACTAATTAATTACATATATTAATTATTAAATTCAATTTGGCATTGTTAAAAAATTGTGAAAAGTTGAACCAGTTTGCCATGCATTTCTAGCATCAGACGTATGACAGGAAAATCTTGATCCAACCTAAGGTACAACCCAAGCTCCAAATCTTGAAGTAAGATTTCATTTTCTTTTGGTTGTAATTTAAGTAATACCAAAAACTAGTTAAACTTATTGCAAAGCTTTTAGCTCTGAATAGTTCAGATTTCCACATCAAATTTTGCTCTTTTTTAAAAATTCTCGATTAATATATGCGTAATTGCTTATTTATTTTTTATGTTATTTTTTGTTCATACATATGAAGTCAAGTTGATACATATTTATTTCTTTATAAGGAAGTATTTTCAACCTTCTTGAAAATTGTATGCATACACAAAATTTAAAATACATTTAAATGTTGTATACTTTGTTACAATGCTAATCGACGATATATTCCATGACTATTTTCTTATAAAAATTTCTGTCATAAAGATGTGCATATTAGAATTTTTTCATACAAGAAACAATTTTAAAAAGGATGATTAGTATATTTGAAACAGAGATATACTATATGTACTGCGATAAACCACGTAACTTGAATGCGTTAGTTTAAATACAGTTACATTGTTAATCATTTTACAGACCTAGTATTAACTTAGAATGATACGATGAACGTTTACCGGGTAGGCAAAAAGTCCATAGAAACTTAAAAAATTCATAACAGTCGTAAAAATAACCAAAATAACCAAAAAAACGGTTTGTAGGGTTAGCATCTATGGGTCACAGGATATTGTTTTAAATCATTAACAAAAAAAAAGGTTTTTTTTATTTATTATGTTTATATGTATATTGGATGTTTGTTGTTAAATATATAATTAAAATATAATAAAAAAACCTTATGACATGGTCAAAAATTTATATATTCAATGATTATTTCGTTTCATAGAAGTTCAAAAATTATAATATTAATTTCGGTCTTTTCGCTTTATAGTACGTTATGTTAGGGCATTAAGCCTATTAACGTTGTAGAATGCTCTTAATTCTATGAAATAAATGGATACTGCAGTCAATGACAATAATACAAACCAAAATACTAAGTAGTTCTTTTACATATAAATACTTAGTAAAATGCTTTGAAATTCACTTAATAAAGATCAAATTTGTTACGGAATTAAGAATTCATAGATAAGAAAATAGGCTTTTAACACTAGAACCGCGGAGCGGGTCAATTTGACACAAATTGAAATTTAATTTCTCGCCGCGTGAAAAGTATTCATTGAAAAAAGGTTTCCTTTTCTGACTTTTAATATTTTAAGGTAAACAACAACTTTCCATATTTATTAGCAAATAACATAAAAAATATTTGAGTTATAACTAATTATACCTAGAACCGCGAAGCGGGTCAGTTTGACCCGTAATAAGTTTTTACGTATAAATGACAAATTAGGAATGCATTTTTAGGGAGTAAGAAGAAAGTACATCTGTTTCACATCTAATTCCTCTAACAGGCAGAATTGGAAGAGGAAATAGTGAAAATTTTCAATAAAGCTCTTATATTCTTGATATAAAGAATGGATGATTGCAGTGGAATGTTACAACAAATATTTATAAATAGTATTGAATTTGCTTTTATTCTGCATTTATTGAAAGTATAGAATAGATTCTCAATGTCTTAAAAATTACTGTCAAAGAAGATTTGGAATATTAGCAACTATTATCTGAAAAAGATTGGGAATGCAAATGACTGAGGATGAATATAAGCTACGATGAATATATGATGAATATATAATAGAAGAAAATTAAATTCGAATGATAAAATAGAAAGTGACGACTACTCTGCCCATAAACTTAACATTTTTGGATTTTTTTATTAGATTACAGATGATATTTATCAGTATTGAACGAAAATTTGTAACATTTATCAGATAAAAATCAGACATTAAAAAAAAGAATTATGATTTCGAACAAAAGTGACAAAATTTGAAGTTTATACTTATGAAAATCTGAAAAAATAAGCAATAACTTTTACATCCACACCTGTAAATAAAGAAGATGACAAGAAAACTGCAAAACTGCATATAAAAGTGTCTTACACAAGCATAGATGAGCACTTGTTTCTTTCAAAATCTGTGAGTAGGTTTACTCAGTATATGTCTACGAAAACTGGATAAAGTATCATATCGCTTTCTAGTTGCTTGCTGATGTTGTTAAAATCTCACCTTACAGAAGCTGTAAAATACCCAAGAGAAGAAATACAAGTTTATGTAAGAATGTCAAAATTCGAATTTCATGCGGCTGTTCTTCTAACACTTTTAATCAGTGTAACTTTTTACCAAGAAGAAAAGGGTAAAAATGTTTTGTTGCTTAGCTGTCTACACCTAACTGTTAAAATTTTAGATGATTCTAAAATACACTAAATGGACGTCTTCACTACAACGCAGCTAAATACAGTGTAGATACGTGATTTCACAGATGACATGAAATCTGCATATGCCAAGCCTCCTTCTCATAGGAGTCGAATGAATACAAATTATAATACACTGCTCAAAACAATTAAAGGTTATTGCAGTTTTAGGTAGATTTTGTATCTGGGAAACTTTTTAGCTGATAGATACATGGTCGACAGACATAGTAGGTTATATGAGAATAAATTACACATGTTTGGCAGAAAAAATGCATTTTATTGCGCATTTGTGTACAAAAGGAAAAAAACACAATTTGTGCGTATGAGAAAAAAAGAATAAGAAAAGGTGTTTTCTTCAAAGAAAATTATTTTCAGTAGGGGGTATGGTTTCCACGGGCGACCAGCAACGTTGAACACCTTTGAGGCATGGACTCAATGAAGCTATTAATGGCGAGTTGGGGTATTCTGCCCAACTCTTCCAGAAGAGCTCTTTCCAGTTCTTGGAGAGTTTGTGGGGGTTGTTGGCGGCCAGAAACTCGTCTTCCTAGAGCGTCCAAACGTGCTCGATTGGATTCATGTCTGGAGAATACGCTGGCCATTCCATTCGAACGATTCCTTCCTCGAAAAGAAAATCCTCCACCAGGTTTGCACGATGTGGCCTGCAGTTATCGTCCATTAAAATGAAGTTATCTCCGACTACTGCAGCGTAAGGGACTACGATAGGTCTGAGGATCTCATCCCTATATCGGCTACCAGTCAGAGCTCCATCTCGAATGATGTAGAGGTCAGTGCGCCCGTCAATAAAGATGCCACCATACACCAACACTCCTCCACCACCATATCTGACACTTTCGTGCATGAACGCAGGATTATTCCTACTGCCATGGTCCCTCCAGATGAAAATATGCCTATTATCCGGATGCACAGAAAAACGGGACTCGTCAGAAAACAGAATATTGCTCCATTTATTTCTCCTCCAGTTGAAATGCTCGGTTGTCCACTCCCTGCGGTCGCGACGATGCCTTGATGTTAATCTAACACATACAATCGGTCGGCGAGCATACAGACCTACAGCATGGAGCCGGTTTCGGACAGTCTGAGTTGAAATCGTGGTGCCTGTAGCCGAGTGAAGGTGTTGTTGGAGAAGAGTAGCGTTTATGTTTCGGTGTCTCCGAGCTGTTAACGCTAAATACCGATCTTCATTGGGCGTTATTGCCCGTCTACGACCTTGCTCTGGTCTTCGGCCTGCACATCCACTCTCCAAAAAACGGTTCCAGATCTAGGAAATGACACTTTGTGACACTCCAATGGCTTCCCAGCTAAAAATGAACTGCAGAAATTTAACAAAAAAACTGCAGTTGGAAGACTGCGGTGAATTGGCCATTTCCACTATAGAATTTTTGCGGTTGATACAACTACAAAATTATTGTAGTTTGTAAACTGCAGTAATTTCGTGGTTGCTGTATCGACCTAAAAAATACTGCAGTTATTTTATAGTTGCATCAACCTCAAAAATTCTGTAGTGGAATCGGCCAATTCACCGCAGTCTTCCAACTGCAGTTTTTTCTGCAGTTCATTTCTATCAAGGCTTGCTGGAAAAAAATTTTTTAGCTTTTTATTACAAGCTAAACACTTCTACGGTTTACAAAATCAATCTTAATTGAAACCTTTCTTTTTCATGTCAACAAATATTTTGGTTAACTTGACAATCATATGGAAATGTTTGAATATTGCCAGGGTAAAAAAAATTCTTAAAAACACAATTTATGTCGGATGAGATTATTTACTTCAAAAGATCACGAAAAGACGAGAATTTCAGCAACACATCATTGAAAAAAAGCGAATTTCATAGAAAGATCAGAAAAAATACTCAAATTAACACTAGCACCAAAATAGTAGCTAAAAAAATTCTAGCTATTATTTTGATGCTGAGTTAATTTGAGTATTTTTCTAGATCTCTCTACAAAATTCGCTTTTTTTAATGGTGTGTTACTGAAATTCTCGTCTTTTTGTGATCTTTTGAAGTAAATCTCATCCTTTGACATAAATTGTGTTTTTAAGAAATTTTTTGACTTAAATCAGTTTTTTCTGGCGTCTTTTCATGTAAATTTCATTTTTTCTATAAATCAAGATTTCTCGGTATCCTTTAATGAAATTTGTGCTTTAACCTATGATATTTCGGCTAAAATCACATTTTTTTCGTGATCCTTTGATTGAAATAGCACATGCTGAGATTCTTTAATGCAGACTGCACTTCAAAAAAAGAAAAAAAAACAGTTTTGCTTTACAGAATTTTTTTCAATTTCACATCTCACAAACCTAGAAAATCAAACTATCGAAAACTAAAAAAACAAAACAAGGATTATGCTATTTCAGTTGTATGAAAAAAGGAAAATTTTCATGAAAAGTAAAAAAAAAACTATATATAAAAACAAAAATTAACTAGTTTGGAAATAATTTGGAATCTATTATAGTTTTCAATTAGAAACGATTTCAATAATGAATTTCCTTGATTGCTTTTGCAAAAATAGTGAATTTTGTCGATCAGAGCGGAAAGGTGGTGGATTTTCTTGACCGATTTTGTAAAAATAATGAATTTTCTTGATCGCTTTTGCAAAAATAGTGAATTTTGTCAATCAGACGCAGAAAGATTGTGGATTTTTTTCACCGATTTTGTAAAAATAATGAATTTTCTTGTTCGTTTTTGCAAAAATTGTGAATTCTATTGATCAGACATGGAAATATTTTGGATTGTCTTCATCGATTTTGTAAAAATAATGAATTTTCTTGATCGCTTTTGCAAAAATTGTGAATTTTGTCGATCAGACATGGAAATATTTTGGATTTTCTTCATCGATTTTGTAAAATTAATGAATTTTCTTGATCGCTTTTGCAAAAATAGGGAATTTTGTTGATCAGACGGGGAAAGATTGTGGATTTCCTTCACCGATTTTGTAAAAATAATGAATTTTCTTGTTCAGTTTTGCAAAAATTGTGAATTTTGTCGATCAGACATGGAAATATTTTGGATTTTCCTCATCGATTTTGTCAAATTATTGAATTTTCTTGATCGCTTTTTCAAAAATAGTGAATTTTGTTGATCAGACGGGGAAAGATTGTGGATTTTCTTCACTGATTTTGTAAAAATAATGAATTTTCTTGTTCAGTTTTGCAAAAATTGTGAATTTTATTGATCAGACATGGAAATATTTTGGATTTTCTTCATCGATTTTGTAGAAATAATTTTTTTGTTCGGTTTTGCAAAAAATATGAATTTTGTCAATCAGACGTGGAAAGGTTTTGGATTTACTTCACCGATCGTGTAAAAATAATGAATTTTCTTGATCGGTTTTGCAAAAATAGCAAATTTTATCGGTCAGGCACGGAAAGATTGTGGATTTCTTTCTTTGGTTTTGTAAAAATGGTGAATTTTCTCGATCGATTTTGCAAAAATAATGAATTTTGTCAAACGCGGACAGATTTTGGATTTTCTTCATTGATCTTGTAAAAATAATGAATTTTCCCGATCTGTTTTGCAAAAATTGTGAATTTTGTTGATCAGACGTGGAAATATTGTGGATTTTCTTCACCGTTTTTGTAAAAATAATGAATTTTCTTGATCGCTTTTGCAAAAACAGTGAATTTTGGAAATCAGACACGGAAAGATTGTGGATTTTCTTCATCGATTTTGTAAAAATAATGAATTTTCTTGTTCGGTTTTGCAAAAATTGTGAATTTTATTGATCACACATGGAAATATTTTGGATTTTTTTCATCAATTTTGTAAAAATAATGAATTTTCTTGATTGCTTTTGCAAAAATAGTGAATTTTTTCGATGAGACACAGAAAGGTTGCGGATTTTCTTCACCGATTTTGTAAAAATAATGAATTTTCTTGTTCGGTTTTGCAAAAATTTTGAATTTTATTGATCAGACATGGAAATATTTTGGATTTTTCTCATCGATTTTGTCAAATTAATGAATTTTCTTGATCGCTTTTGCAAAAATAGTGAATTTTGTTGATCAAACGGGGAAAGATAGTGGATTTTCTTCAATGATTTTGCAAAAATAATGAATTTTCTTGATCGGTTTTGCAAAAATTGTGAATTTTATTGATCAGACATGGAAATATTTTGGATTTTCTTCATCGATTTTGTAGAAATAATTAATTTTCTTGTTCGGTTTTGCAAAAATTATTAATTTTGTCAATCAGACGTGGAAAGGTTTTGGATTTACTTCACCAATCGTGTAAAAATAATGAATTTTCTTGATCGGTTTTTCAAAAATTGCAAATTTTATCGGTCAGACACGGAAAGATTGTGGATTTTTTTCTTTGGTTTTGTAAAAATAATGAATTTTCTTGATCGCTTTTGCAAAAATAATGAATTTTGGAAATCAGACACGCAAAGATTGTGGATTTTCTTCATCGATTTTGTAAAAATAATGAATTTTCTTGTTCGGTTTTGCAAAAATTGTGAATTTTATTGATCAGACATGGAAATATTTTGGATTTTCTTCATCAATTATGTAAAAATAATGAATTTTCTCGATCGCTTTTGCAAAAATAGTGAATTTTTTTGATCAGACGCAGAAAGGTTGTGGATTTTCTTCACTGATTTTGTAAAAATAATGAATTTTCTTGTTCGGTTTTGCAAAAATTGTGAATTTTTTTGTTCAGACATGGAAATATTTTTGATTTTCTTCATCAATTTTGTAAACATAATGAATTTTCTTGATTGCTTTTGCAAAAATAGTGAATTTTTTCGATCAGACGCAGAAAGGTTGCGGATTTTCTTCACCGATTTTGTAAAAATAAGAATTTTCTTGTTCGGTTTTGCAAAAATTGTGAATTTTATTGATCAGACATGGAAATATTTTGGATTTTCTTCATCAATTATGTAAAAATAATGAATTTTCTCGATCACTTTTGCAAAAATAGTGAATTTTTTTGATCAGACGCAGAAAGGTTGCGGATTTTCTTCACCGATTTTGTAAAAATAATGAATTTTCTTGTTCCGTTTTGCAAAAATTGTGAATTTTATTGATCAGACATGGAAATATTTTGTATTTCCTTCATCAATTATGTAAAAATAATGAATTTTCTCGATCGCTTTTGAAAAAATAGTGAATTTTTTCGATCAGACGCAGAGGTTGCGGATTTTCTTCACCAATTTTGTAAAAATAATGACTTTTCTTTTTCGGTTTTGCAAAAATTGTGAATTTTATTGATCAGACATGGAAATATTTTGGATTTTCTTCATCGATTTTGTAAAAATAATGAATTTTCTTGATCGCTTTTGCAAAAATAGGGAATTTTGTTGATCAGACGGGGAAAGATTGTGGATTTTCTTCACGGATTTTGTAAAAAAAATGAATTTACTTGTTCAGTTTTGCAAATTTCATGTTGGGTGTAATTTACATTTTTTGTGAAATTCGTAGTCGTGATTTGTGTTTATGCGATTTATGAATGTAATTTGTGTTTTTAGAGCAATTTATGGACATAATTTGCTATTTTTATGCGATTCATGAATGTAATATGCGTTTTTAAAACTTCCTGTCGACGAAATTTGCATTTTTTGATCGATTTATTGACGTAATTTACATTTTTTGAATGTAATTCACTTTTATACACAATTCTTGGGCGTAATTTGCATTTTTTCAGCAATTCATGGATGTTTCGCATTTTTATGTGATTCATGGACATAATTTGCATTTTTTGAGCGATTCATGAACGCAATTCGCTTTTATTATACTTTTATTTTGCGATTTATGAATGCAATTCACTATTTTTATGCAATTTAAAGACGTAATTTGCGTTTCAGCTTTCTGCCGATGAAATTCATGTTTTTTTGAGCGATTTATGAACATAATTCACGTTTTACTACACGATTCATAGACGTAAGTTGCGTTTTTCATACAATTTATGAACTTAATTCTCACTTTTTTTACATGTTTTATGGACGTAATTCATGTTTTGAGCGATTTGTGGATATAATTTGCGTTCTTTACACAATTCATGCACGCAAATCACATTTTTTGAGCGAATCATGTAGTTTGTGTTCTTTACGTGATTCATGCATGTAATTGGCATGTTTTACGCTATTCATAAACGTAATTCGTATTTTTTACGCGATTCATGGATGAAATTTTCTTTTTTAACACGGTCTTTGGACAAAATTCGCATTTTTTATTCAGCCTTTGGATGAAATTCACGTTTTTTGCATGGTATTTTGTCGAAATATTGTTTTTTTTTAAACGATTCTTTGTTGATATACATTTTTTATTAAGTTATTTGTCGAAATGCATGTTTTCAAAATTCTTTATTAAAATTCACAATTTTTTGAGGTTTTTTTTAATGACATTCGCATTAACAGTAAATAATTTGTTCATAAAATTGAGGGAATATTTTTATTTTTTTGGTACTAAAAAGAAAAAATACAAAAATAAAAATTGTTTCTTTCTTAAAATTTTTTGCAAACTTCATAAAATTTTCTGCGCAGAGCATGCGTCAATATTATACAACTCTGTGTATGTACAACCTTTTTGGTTTAGAATTAACTCTATCACTTCAATTTATCAATAGTAATAAACAGAGCTGTCTTCACAATTCTTAAAGTATTGTGAAATTTAGTATACATAGGTTTAAAAAAAAAAAAAAAAAAAAAAAAAGAAAGAAAAGAGAGAAACTTTAGTTTCATACTAAGCAAATTACTTATAAATAAAGGAAATATTTTTTGACTCGCATATTGTAAACACCACACATTTATTTTGATTTAAACAATCGAGAAAAAAGAAAATAAATTACTTACTGGTGAAATGGTAATCCAACTTTATATCAAGCTATAATGCTTCTTAAATAAAAAATGTTTTATTATATAATGTATAGTGTTTCCTCTAGAATATTTTTTACCATATGCAGTGCCTACCCTTCTTTAAATTGGCACCCTTACCATTTTCAAAATAGTGAAATCCACTTTGCTATTTCACCTATGCGAAGACACCCACTTGCTAACCTTAATCTAGGAGAATTTTTTTTTAAATATCTCATTTGCAATTCCATAAATTTTAATGATTTTGTTTCCATTGGGTAACTGATCTCTACAATAGCTTCTTCTTTTACTTTATCGATTTTTTTTAATGAGGTATTTATACTTATTTTCAGACCAAAAAAAAAAAAAAAATCCTGCAAACAAAGTGAAAAAAGTAAAAAATGAGCCTCGTAGATTGACTTCAGCTAGCATAAAGAATCATTTAAAATATGGAAATACAAACAAAATATCAGGAATTACAAACAAAAAGACAGATGTAACTCGGTGCATAATATTACTTACGGCTATGTATATAGATACACATTAAAAAAAAAAATCAAAGGAGTTTACACACAACTGATTACGAACAATAAATACTACACGAACAGAATCACGAACACGAATCGGTAATACTAATAATACGCCGATAAATCTAGCTCAGGGCATAAATTTGTATCTTAAAGTGATTATATTCAAACAGTAATTAAGCGATAGTATATGAAAAAAATAATTAAAGAAAGCCGAATCAGAACGGGAAAAGACGAGACGCGAGTGTCACATGTGCTAGTCATGTAAACATAAGCTACCAAGCGATCGTAAGTTGAGTAGTTTTATGTCTTCTATAATCGTGGGAAAACAGAGAACTTTTTCGCTGTTTAGCGAAACGAGATTGGCCAATCAGAGGCCTGTATCTTCATGATCTCTTGGTTCTTGGTAAAACTGCAGAATTTTGATTGGTCAACCTCGTTTCGCTAACCACGAAAGTTAGAAATCAGCCTCATTTCGGTGAATAATAATAAAATTTTAAAATGTAAATTTAAAATGAACTATTTAATGAGAATTAAAGTTTTTTTATTTGTTTTTATGAAGTAAAAGTAATTTTCATAAAAACTGGAAGTCATTTCAGCGGAAAGTGGGTTCCAATGTCCATCAAACGACTTTTTTTTTACGGAATTTTTAAAAAAAGGAAACGAGAAATTTCCGATAAGGGGAGGAGGGGGGACATGGGAGAGTAATTACTCCTCCCTAAGTTTTGAAAACATAATAAAATTTATTCTTTGCGAGTGACTAAAAAAAAGAAAGAAAGAAAGAATTTTTCGTTAAAAATGAGGGGGGGGGGAGATTATGGGAAGTCATTTCTCCCCCTCCCTCTCCTAGATTTTTCAAGTTAAGTTACACAATTTTCTTTTTCTTCTGTTTTAAAAAGCATAGAAAAATTTATTACTTGCGAGTATCTTCAAAATTAAGGAATCAAAAATTTCTTGCCAAATGTGAGGGGGGGGGGGGAGGGCAGTGATTGCATTTCTTAGATTTTGAAAGATACTTAAAGGAGGGACTGAAAAATGTCAGTTGGGTGGGAGAGCGAGATACGCCCATGCCTAATTTTTTTAATGATTTTTTTTTTTGAGTAACGAAATAAAGTAGGAACTAATAAATTTTTCACTAAGGAAGTGGGTGGATGCGATGAAAAATCTCTCCTTTGATTTTGAAACATAATTGAGTTTATTTTTCTCCGATTAAAATCTATGAATTTACCGGACGATAAGTTATACTGGAAATACACCAGAAAATGTATTTCTAAATTAATGGTTGGATAAAAATTTCAAAATTTACTGCAGTATTTCTGAGGTTATAAAGTCTCATATATTTTTTTATTTATGATTATAAAATGACTTCATAAGAACTACAGTGTTTTTAAAGTTAACAGTTCACAGAATATTTAAAATAAATTACTGCAAAATCACCTCAAATTAACTTTAAAATAACTATAGTGATTTTATAGTTGAGATTGCAATGTAGAGAATTTATAGTTAACTTTAGAAAAACCTCAAAAATACTTTACCTCTTCAAAAAAACTGCAGTTCATTTTTAGCTGGGTTGCGCTACTTCGGCTTGAGTTTGGCCCCCTTCTAACCTTCCAACTATTCTCCAAGCTTCTGAATCTGTCAAATGACTTCGCTGAGACATCGTACTCATCGAAACAAAGCAATCACTGAATGCCGATCATCCTTGTCTTCATTCTCTTTTATCCAGTTGAAAGTCAAATTTCATTCGCTGCCGCTGAAGCGGCGTTTTTGACGTCGAACTCAAAATTTGTATACTCCACAGTTTGAAAACCAGAAAAATTTGCATTTGTGATTCTCTTCTTCTATTTTCGGCAAAAAAAATTTCGTTTATATCTTTATTTTATATAAAACTTCAAATATCCTTTAATTGTTTTGAATAGTGTATTTTGTATTTTACTACTATCAATGCTTGTGTTTTATGGAAATCTGTAACTGGAAATATATTTAGTATACGTATATTGTATACGTCTATTATCTATTAGTATACAACAATTTATTCAAGACTTAGAGTAAGACGTACAATTTGTTATTTCATGGCCAAAAACAAGCAAAAAAAATTGTAATTTGGGAAAGAAACACTAAAAAGATGAAAAAATACTAAGCATAAAACAGTTTCTTTTCACAATATAAAAAGATGAAAATAAAACTAAAGATAACTGTTCAAAAGATATTAACCGCGCAAAATCTTTAACCATGTATTGAAGCAATGCATACAAATAATAGTTTTAGATAAATCCGTAAAACTAGTAAGTAACTTGTAATTTTAATATTCTTTAAAATTGTTCTTAGAATTTAGTACTAAACTTATTTGAATGGGTTAATCTATTTGTTATTAATGTTTATTAAGTCCAAGTTTATTTATGTTTAAAATATATGTTTAATATTTGTTCAATATATTTTCATAATACTTAATAAAATCAAGTTTTGAATTATAGCATTTTCTGAAATGTAGGTAATTTATGCAAACTTGATGTGTAAAATATAATGTAAATTCTAAGAAATATTGATTATTATAAAAAATATAATCTTTTAGCTAACCAAATTAAGCTTTTGGGCATATTTATATACCCTTTTCCACCTCGTGTCAAATTGACCCGCTCCGCGGTTCTAGGTATACGGAAAGTCCCGCGGTTCTAGAGTTAAAGAGAGTGTTAAATTAAAATAATTCCATCTAATCATCTCAGAAACATCTTAAATTAGCTACAGCTGATTAGTAATTTTCAGAGATTAATTTACATACGTCATTAACAGGTTTATGAGATTAATTAATAAATATAAACATACTTTACTGCTAAATATATCTTCTTATTTACTTATGTAGAATAATTGAAAAAGGTGTTTCGATATAATATCAATATTTTAAAAAATTTGAATCATTGAATTTTTATAATAGCAGGGATTATCTGACACGAAATGAATAAGGGAGGGGGAGGGGAGATAATTCTTTATTCAAATGTTTTGAAATATTGTTCGAGAGATTTTAAAAGATGTTATAAATTTGTTAAAGGCATATTTTCTGTATGTATAGAAAATCATGCAAAAGTGCTGGAACTGCAGAGATACTTAATTATGTAATGTCAACTATTTATGGTAATATTGAGATTACAGTTCGATTTAATTTGTTAGTGAGGGATGGTCTTTGTTTACCAGTATTCGTAATATCGTTATATTGCACACAGCAAGAAGAATCTTTTAGAAATTGCTTTAAAATAATAACATCATTATTAAATGTCTCAGAAAGAACAGTTTTAATACTTTAAAAAATTCCAAATTCGCGATGGCGTGGATACTTTATAATTAATTGAATAAAGAGATTTTAGTGTATTTTTCTATGTGGAATTAGCTGTTATAGTTTATTGTATTTGGTTTTTACATTTTACTAAACATTTCTAAACAACTTCATTTAATGGCTTAAAAAAATGTTCTGCTTTTCTTTATGTAGCTGTTACACGTCTATATGCTTTTTTATTTTTGCAAATATAAATGTCACGTTAAAATATATAATATAGAATTAATAATATATCGGTAAACATGCTTTGTTCAATTTTTATTTTAATTAGTTAGCACTAAATATCGGACAATGATTAAAAATATTTATTTCAATTAAACAGAATTAAAAAAAAATAAAACATGAAGTAAAGTGAAAGATTGCCTGCTGCAGTCTAGAATTTTACACACTTGATTTATAATTTTCTACTAATCAGGGAATATAACGAAACCTATTAAGGTATGAATTTCGAAATTTTAGGCCATATATATGAAAAAAAAAAACCCTTTATACAATTTTTTTTTATCGGATAGAAATGTTACTCACTATTTTCAAAAAGCTAATGGTGCAGAACTTTTTACTTATAAAATCGGCGACCGCGCCATGGTAATGAGCAGGTAGTACAAGAAAAATAAAATTAATGAAAATTATTTAACTAATTAAATAATTCATACCATTTAAGAGGTTCACAATATGAAAATAAAAAAAAAAAAACAATTAATTGAACACTTCGGCGATTTTTCCCATCTGACGCTTATTATTCAAATATTAATGCGAAAAGAAATAATTTCGAAATGTAATGTTAAAGATATTTAAATAGAAGACATTTTATATGTAATTATGCACATTGAATCACAATGTTCGATTTACTTATTAAACTTGTTTTTAATATGTAGCACAATTTTTAGCGCTTTCTGCCGTTTTCCAGAAAGCTTATTGAGAATCTTTAGATCGATTTTTGAATTTCTACTGATATTTCAATGAAATTTTTAGTATCTTTCTGCATATTGTGGTTATATTTTGAAGTTGGTAAAAGAAGTTTCAAACTGATAGTCTAAAATATTATTTTTTTTTCTTTATAATCATTTAATTTAAAAAAAAATTACTATGACATTCAATGCGAATTTTTGACGCCTTTAGAGGTTTTTCCGTTCTCCATAGATTTTTTTTAATTTATTTATTTTGAAAGATTCCCTAAGACAATGTTTTAGATTATCGTATTTTTGCTCCCTAAAAATTTAAAATATTTAGCAATATGAAATACAATTTTCGTCGAAATTAAGTGATTTTTTTGACCTTCCAAACGGAATTTTTAGTTTCAAATTTAAGCCTAACTCATTAATTTTTTCAATCAGCATTTGTTCAATTTTAAGATATTCTTTTGGTATTTTGAATACGCTTTTTTGGATTCTGAGGTAATTAATATTTGTAAAGAATTCTCTTTCAAAGATTTAGTCTAGAAGGAATTTATCTTCAAACGTTTTGGCAAATATATAAAGTCTCCTTTCGAGTGATTTTTATTATTATTATTTATTATTTTTTTTTTTTGTATTTTAATGATTTTTAATACGATTACAAAAAAATTTTCAACTTTCTCTTTTTTAATTTTTTTAGGTTCCACTTTGGCTGTTTTTGAAAAAAATAGGGTAAATAGGAATTCGAATTCAGTGATTTATCCTAATACGGTAATTATTTCTTCGGTTTTGAGAATTTTTAGCTTTTTTTTAAGCTAGGCAGTCACTGGAGCAGCAATACAAACATTCACCTCATCAAGTTCACGTCTAAAATGAAAAAAATTAGTTAAAACTTGATTCTCATATTAAAATGCAACACGTCTGCCAAGTGATATCCCAACAAGTCACATAAAAACCCAATTTTAGAGTTTTAATCATAGACTTACCATTGTGTTTTCCTGCACCCAAAAATTATGAAAACATGGAGGACTGGTAGAATGAAAATAAAATGGTAAACCTACGCGTCAACCGCTGTTATGTTTTTCAAATGTTTTCCACAAAGAAAGACTTGGTAGATCGTTGCGTTTTAATAAGGGAATCGAGATTTAACTCACCCTACAATTTCATCCATGAGCTCTATTCTTGTCTATTACTGCCACTACCCGGTCTATGATTTGGGACGATTTTTAAATATTGATTAAAAGAATGCGCATTTCGATATTTTACTTCTGATATTGTTTATTTTGACATTTTCAGTCTTCAGTGTGTTTTTATCAGTTTTTCGAGTTTATATAGCATTCTAAACAATTTATCTGCAAATCGACAAGTATATATTACTTCCAATAAACATTTAGATACACTAAGGAACGTTATGAAACTGCGAATAATATTTTTGGTACTACTCTGTTATCCCGTCTACCAATTTCGCCAAATTATAAAAATCGCCAAACTAATAGCCGAATTATACATATTGACATAATTTTTATTTTAAATAACAAAAAAACAAAAAAAACAAGTAATTAATGGTATTCTAATAAAAATACAAATATAAAGTCGAAATAAAAATCACTTAATGGCATTTTAAACACGTGTATCCTATTTAGTGTCATTGAATGTGACATTGACGATCATCCATTATTGGCGTTTAATCTTATAGTTTGGCGATAATTGTTTGGTCGATGGGATAACCTAGTAGTACCATATTTTTCCATTGCTTCCACGCTTCGATTCAGAACCCACACCAGGGTGATTATGTATTCCGTAACTTCAATTATCAATAGCTCGGCTGCTGAAATAGTGGTAATTGAAAATAATGGAACCCTTCTGTACGAAGTTTAATAAGTGATCAAACAGCGATATTTCTTTTTTTTTATTATTTATCAAATATACTGCTCGATTTCAAAATAAATAAAATTATAATAGCATGCTGTTGAAAATACGCCGACATTTAAAATTTATGTTGGTGCGACTCGCTCCTAGTATAGAGTCACGTACCGTTAACATTTTCAACAAATTGTCCAATCAATACACCATTTAATAAAAAAAAGCTTATGTAGCCGCAATATAACTCTATTTTCAAGATAACATAAGTAGTATATATGGTCCAAATAAAGATAAATTACGGTTTTGTAACCTTTTATGTGAAAACGGTAAAATGATTGGACAGTTCGTTATAAATTTCTACCAGTGTGGAAATCAGTTAATGGATAAAGCAAATAGAGCTTTCACATCATGTGTAACGTGTAATCAATGTTATTGCCAGTTAAATATAGAATTGTGGTAATAGGCTTACAACAACATTGCCAGTATACTAAAAAGAGATGCTTCATAAAATATGGAAACATTTGAACATATCGTAATACTTTTAATTAGGTTATACACAGAAATCAAAATAAGAAGCATGGTTTTTATTTTTTTTTTTTTCTTAAAGCGGCCATTTTTGAAAGAATGTGATTTTCAATAAGTTAGTAAATTATTTAGTTGTAATTTTCTGCAGATTTTTTCATTTGCAATTTATGATTTACTGTAATTCCTTTTAATATAATTACAACGTTTCGTAAATGTAATGTTTGAGTATCAGATTCAGTTTTTCTACTACTTAGAATGATATTCTTTTCTTTATTTATAATAAGATACAGAAATGGCACAGAGGGAATCGATCATTAAATATGTTAAAAATTAGTTGATCCATAAGAATTTAATTAAAATGTTAATGTTTATTGTAGCTTACCTTAATAATGTTTTTATTTAGTAAAATACGTTCTAAAACTATTCATTAGAATATGTCAAAACTTCAAATAACCTTCATTTTTAAAATAAAGAAATGAAATTCATATTGAAAATATTTACTTTTGTATAAAGAAATTCGTACAATCAGAAGCGTTTTATATAATTAAAACCAAAGTTGTTTACAAACACTTCTTTGCAAAGAAAAAATTATGATCGAATAATGCAGCTTTATAAATGCATTCAAAAAGTAAGGGCATTATACATAAATAAGAATTTAAGGTTTTGAATTGATTAACAATATTAATCTCGAAATCATTCGAAGGAAATTAGCTCTTGTTCATATTTCTATTATTTCAAAAGCTTATATATAATCAAATTTCCTTTAGAAATTTAATAAAATAAGGTAGATTTTAACTGTACAAATTTACAATCAGCTTTGAATATTTAAATGTTCAGGGTTTATAAGCGAATTTTAGTAATTTCATTTAATTAAAATAATGCACATAAATTACAAGTGTGGAAACTGTTACTAATAGTGCTAAAAGAAAATAAATTACTCATAAGAGTTTAATCAAAAGAAAAAAAATGTTTTCTGTAGAACTAAAATGCATTTACTTAAAGAAAATTTTTCTAAAGGTATTCATTAATACAATTTTTGTAATTAGATATTTTTCAATACTTAAGATTTACTTCAATAATATCATTTAATTCAATATCTTTGTAACAAAATAACTACAGAAGATTAACAGAAGTTCGTAACTCTTGAATTAGACTTGAATTAATCACTTCAAAAATTATATTATTATAATATACTATAAATTATAGTAATTTAGTCAAGCTTAGCAAATGGGGTACCTTCTTTTTATATCGAAGTTATAAAAATATTTAGAGCTTGGTGTAATAGTTTTCAGTACTTCGGATACAGTGAAAAACGGACGATTTTACTGAAGTATTACTGGTAATCTGGACGCCAGTACTATTTACTGTTTTTTAACAGAAAAATGTCCGTAAAATATTCCGTTTTTTCGATTTTTACCAAAATTTACGGAAATTTTTCCGTTAAAAAAAACGGCAAATAGTACTGGCGTCCAGATTACCAGTAATACTTCCGTAAAATCGTCCGTTTTTTTTACAGTGTAGTACCCGAAATCTTTTGTCCCTTCCTGTAAATACTACCTGTTTTCTATTCTGCGGAAAGTAGCTTTTAGTAAACTTTGGCAACGTATATCAAATTCATACAATAAGAAATAGTTTATGGTAATTAAAACTTACCCCAAACATTGTTTCTCCCTATGAAATTATGCAATGAAATATTTTTGCATGTCCCTGAAAATTAATAACAAATATTCTTTTGACTACAGATTGCACAGAATGCATATTTTACTACACGATTTATAGATGTATATGAATTTTATTAGGTTCGAAAGAGTGTAACGTCATTAAACGCCCTTTAAACTATTTTTTTCCCATTGAGCATCATGTAATTACATCCGTACAGCACGGTGGCGTCACTGCAACGTCGTTGTGAAGTCACATGGTAAATTTGTGACCATCGATTGTCGATGTGACGTCACGATGTGAAGCCACAGTGAGTAAAATGTGACGTCGTTATGACCGTTTTAGAGCTCTTTTGTGACGTTTCACAAAGTGGTCACAATGTGACAAATTTGTGAAAAAAGTGTCATTTGTGACTAATTTGACATTAACATTGTGACGAAAATGTGACAAAAACGGCGTCATTTTAATAGCCAGAAACATGTTTTTAAAAGTAAATAACATGTTTTGAAGGATAGTAATAAATTTCTAAAGATTTTTAAGAAAGTCACATCTCAGTCACAATGTGACGTCACTGAGAGGTGGCATTTTAGTCACAGATGTGATGTGACCAAAGTGAGTCACAGAGACGTCACTGTGACCATGCACGCTATTAGGGTTCGGATACAGTGTAGTACCCGAAATCTTTAGTCCCTTCTTGTATATACGATCTGCTTTCTATTATGCTGAAAGTAACTTTTAGTAAACTTTAGCAACGAATATCAAATTCATAATGAAATAGTTTATGGTAATTAAAACGTGCCCCAAACATTGTTTCCCCCTATACAATTAATTATATAATGAAATACTTTTGCATGTCCCTGTAAATTAATAACAAATATTCTTTTGACTACAGATTGCAAAGAATGCATATTTTACTATATGATTTATAGATGTATATGAATTTTATTAGGTTCGAAAGAGTGTAAGATCATTAAACGCCCTTGAAACTATTTTTTCCCATTGAGCATCATGTACCCGTAAGACATGGTGACGTCACTGCAACGTCGTTGTGAAGTCACATTGTGACTTTGTGACCATCGATTGTCGATGTGACGTCACGTGACGTCGATGTGAAGTCACAGTGACTAAAATGTGAAGTCGTTATGGCCGTTTTAGAGTTTTTTTGTGACGTCACATTGTGACCACTTTGCGACGTCACAATGTGACCAATTTGTGAAAAGTGTGTCATTTGTGACTACTTTGACATTAACATTGTGACGAACTGTGAAATTTTTTTTAGAAAGTCACATCTTAGTCACATTGTGAAGTCACTGAGTGGTGGCATTTTCGTCACAGATGTGATGTGACCAAAGTGACTCACAGTGACGTCATTGTGACGTCACTGTGAACATGCATGCTATGAGGGTAATTACATAAGTTTTATTGTCGCTGTAATAAAGTTATACCTCTAATTATCATGTCTTGACATGACAAATTTGAAATGTCTTGACAAAACTATGCAACAACTATACATTTTAAATTTCAAACTCCTCGGTTGGATAGCTCTTGCTCTGTTATAGGCAGTCATACGGATGGAATGAACGACGACTGTAGGTGGTACGTATTTACGTAATTACAAAGCGTCTAAAAGGAAACTGATATTCAGAATATTTTCTAATTATGAAAAGAATTCGTATAATGGAGCACTTTTCAGTTAATCAACTTCGAATCTCTTAACAAACAATTCATTGAGAAACAAAAGCAGATGTACGAAATAAGCTTTTAAATTTTTATTAAATGGTTGTAACTTCATGGTAAACACGGAATGCATGTTTTGCAATTTCAGATATAAATAACTTTAGAAGAGTAATTCAAGGGAATGAAATTTAAAAAATATATATATTTGTCACCATCAGCTCCAAGTTACAAAATGAAATTCGCAAGAAAAAAAAAACATGGCTGTTCTTTTCTTCTTTGAAAGGTTGAAATAAATTACCGAATTCACGAAAAATATTCTGTATAACAAATAAGAGCATTCTTTTATGAAAGTAAAGAAAAGAGCAAATATAAGTATATCATGTTGCTGTGAAGTAATTACTAACATTTTTACTAACATAATTGAAAGAATACAACTTTTAATTTGAAACACAATAGCTTGGCCACAAGAAATTATTTGTCTGTGGACAAATTGTTAAATTCTTGATGATTAGCTCAATATGTTATTTATGAATAATTTATTTATAGATAAGATCCGTCTTAAGATAATTTTACAAAATAAAATCTGCACTTGGTTTCATTTTAAAGGATTGTTTAATTTAACCATTATAAGTATATTTATGAAATATTGTTGTACTGGAAATATATTTATTTATTTATTTATTAATAATGTCAGTTTAGCATTATTTTTTTTTTATTGAACCTCGGCGGATTTTGTAATATTTCATTTATTATGCTTTTTGCTAAGATGGTAGTTGCTAATTTACAGTGAAATGTTTTTTTTTAACAGAAATTTGAATTTACATAAATCATGTCTGTAATGGTGAAAATCGGATATATTGTTATGAGCTTAAATAATAGTTATTTTTTTTATCTAACGTATTAATATAGTTATTCATTGCAGATTCATTCTTCAACCCTCATAGTACTCAGATAGGGTCCATTTGGCACATTTGGCCATTTTGCATGTTTTTTTTTCTATTTAGAATATAAATGCTAAAAGTTTTTTCTAGAAATTCTACTAGATGTATTATCTTATCTAATTGAATTTCCTAACACTACGTAAGAAAATCACTTTCTATCATTAAACAAAAATTATAACAAGCTTAAAGTGAAAAAGAAAGAAACACCATGCATTAAGCATAGATTGTGAAACGCTTTCCAACTCTTCCTGAAATCTTTAACAAAACTTCGTTATTTAGGGAGATAAGGTAAGCAAGATTGCTAAGAAATCACTTTAGAAAACAAATAAAACATTTATGCAGTTGCATGCCGTAGCCACATATGTACTCATGTTATTTTGAATAGTTCTGTATTTGATCTGTAAGTTGATATATATATGTTGTACAATGGGAGATTTAAGTTTAGCAAGAAAATGCATAACAGATTAAAATTTCTCTTTTTCCAATTTATAATAGATGGAAATATATTTAAATACTTTTGTTCAGCTCTGTAAATAATCTAGTATCCTTACTACACGTCTTTATTTAGCTAAAATTTAATTCAAACAAAAACACTTTTAAAACTATGTCAATTTCACAACCTTAACTATCATGTTAACATTTTTTTTGAGGGAGGAGTGAATGTTAGTGGTATGAGGAGGAAAAAGTCTTGTTTGGAGAAAGTGGGATTATATTTGTGACAGTGGAAGATATGTGCTACTGTTGTTTCGAATAGCAATCACAGTGATAAAACAATTTCTCATCCATTGTCACAAATGTTGCCCCACAACTTCCAAATCAGATTTTAACCCCTCACCACTCCTCCTTTTGAAATCCCTTTAAAAATAGGTCCTTAATTTTTTTCCCTCCCTTCAAACATATGTTAATTTTGTAGCTACGCTTCTGAAATTGAGCTTATAGGCATCTTAGACATTGGGCTATTTAACTATTCTTCATCAATCTTCGCAGTACAAATACTTTGTTAGCACTAACGACAATAGTTATTGTACCATCTATGTAGGACCACATTACCATTTTAGTGTAATTTCTCGAAAATAATTTGTTTCTGGATAAAATTAGGCATAGGTCTATGCATCTGATGTACAAAACGTATTTTGTTTTTCTTTAACGAAGAAAAATATTACAAAATATAAAACAAAAATCTAGTTAGATGAAAGTTCCACAATATTGAAAGTAAACGTGTAAAATTTGATTTAACATTTAAAATTAATGATTAACAAATAACAATAATTCACCATTAATTATAATAGAGCTTACAGTCATAGACATTAAAAGTTTGAGTTCACTTTGCTCGGATTTCAATAAGATATTATCGTTTCAGAAAATTGCATTAACTTATGCAAAAGCGTGTTCTATGCTCTTTCAAATTGAAATCTTCCCCAGAGAATGGAGTATAAAGTATTTCAACGGCAGAATAAATATATTCATTGAAAATGAAAAGATCAGTTTTTGCATCCCTCAACGGTATACAAAAGATTATATTTCTTCAGAAAATAATCTTTACCCGGATATGCAGCTATTTTAAATCATTCTCCTTAAAATCATATTTGTAAAAGCAATCATATAAGACTCAATGAAATGTATATTTAAAAATATGACGATGCTAAAATTTATAATTTCCATTAAATAATTAATTCAGGTAAAATCCCTCTTCATGCCATATAAACAAGTGATTTAATATTACCTGATGAATTGAAGATAATATATCCATTTGGAAATTTATTTATTTGTATAAATTAATAGCAGGGTACAAGTGCTAAATCACCAAATATTTTTAACATCGCTGTTATTCGTATTGAATTCATTTTAATTAAAGTTTAAACATTTCACTATAATTAATATGCGAGAGTAAAATGTAGTGATATTTCAGAATTCAAAGTTGGTAAAACAAATTGTCTTAAGCTACGAAATGCACACAACTTCCTAATACATTTTTATCATAAAATGATTAAAATAAAAGTAAAATAATGTCTTTAAAAAGAAACCCTTAAAAATAGCGGACTTTTTCTTTTTATCTCAGTCTTCCAAATTCTTATTTTCTAAAATGTATATAATATTTACCTTTTACAGGTGCCTTATAATAAAAATGTTTACAAACATTTTCGTACTTTTGTCATCTATAATCATCATCCTCCGAGCAGATCATCTATAACATTTTCGTAAAACTGCAGTCTCCATATTGTATCAAAATGTTTAAATTTTCTTCTTTTGAATGTAATTAAATAATCAAATAATTTGTTTTCACGCAATCTTTTGAAATCAATTCATTTAAACATAGCAACAGCAGCCTCTCCGTTTGAAAGCTATGCATGCAAGAAAGTGGAATAAACTTTACATAGAAAAGGCTTTTCGTAGTATGGAGCTTACTTCACACGTTAATATTATTTGAGCACCCCAGAAGCCAAGGGGTATAAGTCACAAAATTGAGAAAATTGAGTTAAGTGCACAGGCTATCAGGAAATAAGTCTAAATATTTGTAGGTAAAGAATTACGAGTGATTGTTTAATCATGTACCGAGATTTAGGGGTCAATTACTTAATTTCTTTCCCGAAACTGTGAAACGCGTGGAGACTAAGGGGTATAAGTGCAGTTGTATCAGTTGACGTCTTAGCTGAAGCGCGACCAACGACATACAAGGCCAGTTCAAGACTCTGAAAACGCCCCACGAATTTGATCATTTTTAAATGACGATTAGTACAAAAAAAAAAAAAAAAATTCATGCCAATTTGTACCAATCACAGTTTGAAGATTATGCACTATGTGTGACGTTTTAAAAACTTTATGAATTGGAGTTGTATGTCGTTTTTCAAAATGTTTTTCGTCAGTTTTTTTCTGTTTAGAATTTGCTTTTTAATGCATTAAATAGTACATTAAATAAATGCAAACTTTACCAAGTAAGAAAAATCAAACATTAGGCATAGATTGGAAAACACTTTCCAACATTTCCTGAAATCTTTAAGAAAATTTCGCTACTTAGGATAATAAAGTATTACTTTTCATAGCCAAATATGTATTTTAATACTTTTGAACAGCCCTGTGTTTGATCTGTCGGTTGATATATATACTGTAAAAAGGAAAAATTTAATTTAGGAAGAAAACGCGTAACAGTTTGAAATTTCTCTTTTAATAGTCTATACTAATAGATGGAAATATACTTGTATACTTTTGTTCATCCCTGGAGTTTACCCAGATCCTTTATTATACTCCAATATTTAGCTAAAATTTAGTTCTAACTAAAACACTCTTAAGACTACTGAAATCACATTTAAACAAATTATCGTCCATAGAAGACCACGTATCCGATTCTGTGCGTCCCCATGTATATCATTTTATCTGTATACTATAAACATGGCTGAGGAAATTGAATGAAATTCAGCATAAAAATACACAACTTATTTAAAAACAATCTTTAAGTAAATTACACTCATATTCAGTAACCTTTACCACGTCTTTTGTGTAGCCATGTATATCAACTATAGCACTTATACATACCATGTTATATGTAAAATTTAGGGAAACTTAAAAGCGCATATCAAATAAGAAGGCATTTCATCCATCCATCAACCATATCGATAATATACAGTATTTTGGATCGAATATACTATTTCAAATTTTTTGTGTGTCCCTGTAAATGCTGTGCAACGAAATAACTTATATTAAATCTCATCAACGTATATCAATTTTATTATACATAAAAAGTTTACCATAATTAAAATATATCGCAAGCAATATTCACATTACCATTATGTAACTAAACTATTTTCTGTGGCCCTGTAAATGAATATTAGTATTTTTTTTCACTACACATTTTACAGAATGCATATTTTAATGAACTTTATAGATGCATATCAATTTTAATATGTTTTACAAGGTGTATTACCTTTAAAATTTATTTGAAACAATTTTTCCCCATAGTCCTTAATAAAACGAGAAACTTTTGACTGTCCCTGTAAATAAACTGATCATGCTAGAAACTTTATTTGAAATAAGGTTCGTGCTAGGATAAGCGTAGATAATCTCCAAAAATTTCAGGGCAATCCGAGTATATTTACGGGAGTGCGGACAGACGGCCAGATGGCCTGACAGACAAACGGACGGACAAACTGAAATTATATTCGATTTCCACCTTTGTTGGACAGTGTTAAAAAATTTCAATGTTTCAAAACTTATAATAAAATTTTCAGTCTTGTGTTAGAATAAAAGTTTGTTCTTTCATTCATACGTATCAATATTGATCTTAAATTTTTCGTACATTCATTTTTTTTATTTCATAATTTTTCCTTTTTTATTAAAAACAAATTTTGTTATTTCAATTATTTATATCAACATTGTTCTTAATTTTTTATAAATTTATCTTTTTATTTAATTTTTTTTTCTTGTATTCATTCGACACAGTTTTCATTACCTCTTGGAAGCCAAAGGGTACAAGTGCCGAATGATGATTAATATTGCTTAGTTATAAATTTAAAACACATTTCACTCCACTTTTTTCTAATCAGTTATTGAAAAAAGAGTTCAAAGATCACTAAGAAATAAGTAAAAGATTCATATCTCAATTCATTCAATTACAATTGATGTTTAACTTTGAACTCAATTTACTCGAAATCAAAATTTTGTCACTTGTACCCATTGGCTTCAGAGGTCCTCATTTAAAGTCAAGGTTAACCAAAAAATTTCGTTAAGTAGAAAACTTCATTAAATAGGGACATCGTTTAAGGGAAGTTTTACTGTATACATATGTAGGTTACCGTACCTTTAAAGTTGTTTATAGATTCATAAATAACTAGTCGAACGTGACAATCCCCAAACTTTCTTCTATATTATACACGTTAATACTTCTAGTAAAATGAAACATAGCAGTGTCACTGAACAAACAAAAATTCTAAACTGCAACTATTTATTTCAAGTTTTAATTAAATCTGAAATTTGGTGAAAATCCGTGTATTAAAATTTCAGACAAAATCGTCGTAGAAATTGTAAAAAAATACTGGATAGAAATCCTACCTGTTGAGTGATTTAGTAGAAAAACTAAAGAATACTAATTTATATCAGGGACTAACTGAATTTGAAGTTTGATGAAAATTCGCGCATTAGTTCCTTAGATAAAGTTTTTGCGATAATCATGAGTAATGCCTCATAGCAGCTCTATTTATTGAACAACTTACTCCGAAAACTGAAGAATATGAATTTGTATTAAGGACTAACTGATTCTGAAGTTTGATAAAAGATCGTGTATTAGTTTCTGCGATAAAAGTATTGCGATGAACATGAATTGTGCCGCATTGCAGCGCCACCGGTTGGGCTCTTTATACCAAAATGTAATCATAATCATATTATATCAAGTATAATCAAGATCTGAAGTTTCATAAAAATCCGACGATTATTTAGTGTGACATATATATTGTGGAAATCGTAAAAAAGGCAGCAATAGCAGTATCGCCACCTGTCAGGCGATATACACCAAAAATTAATCAGACGCCGTTTATATCAAGGTTTAAGTAAACAAAACGTTTTGTGAAATTCCGTACATTAATTCGTGAGACAGAATGCCCAAAATATTTATGTTACATGCAAACACACAGACTCACAGAGAGACATTTTATAAAAAATATGTTTTCTAGAATTTTTTTACCTCTAAAACGTGTAAATTCGTTGAAAACTAGAATTTGAAAACTTTCAGAAATCCGATAATTTTTAATTGTAAAAATAGAAAAAAGTAATAATGGGAGTTTAAAAGTTGTTTTCTGAATAGTTCAAAATATTTATATTTACAATTAACCAACTGTTTTTTTTTTTTTTTACTTTTGTAATGAAAACGCTAAAAAACAATAAAAAATCTATTAAGCAATTTGAATACTTAATAATATTACTGAAAATAATATGTAGTTTTATGGCGTCAAAGCTCATTTAAAATCTGTGAAAAACAGGTTAATTACACACAGTTATGGATTCCTGAAGAAAAAGCACAAGTATAAAAGAGTAAAAAAAATATGTATACTCTTTTATCAACCTTCAAAGTAAATCACGCCTAAATGTGGAACAAATTCATAAATAACTTTCAACATACTTGAAAAGTTTTTATGAGTTTTGTATTAGATGTTTAAAGTCAGTCTTTTTGTCCGTGCTCTAACTTACCTAAGAAATGTTCAATTGTCATGAAGAGTAGAATGTTGTTAGGTGTTCTGCTACGGAATGTTCAGTATTGAAAAAGAAACGTGCAGTATTTACAAGGACTGTAAAAAAAATCTGTTATAAGATGGTTTAATGGCAAAAATCCTTAGCGGTGTATTTTAATGTATTACACTATTTAAAATAGGTTATTTATCATTGAAGTGTACCACGAGGTTTTTACTATACAACATCGTGCAACAGAACTTAACATTCATTTACAGGGACACTCAAAAAAGTTTGGCTACGGAAAAAAATTAATGAGAAATGTACTCGAGGAAAATGTTTCATTTATATTTATATATTTTTATTTATTTATTTATTTATTTATTTATTTATTTATTTATTATTCGTTTTAATTCATGTGTCCCCATATTTTAAATACTTGGAAATGCGTTTTTAGTGTTGGTATGCATTTGTAAATTATTATTAAAATTAAGACAGAAGCATACACAAAACTAGTGAAATCACGCTCCCAGAGATCATCATCCTTTTACTACCACGTATGCAATATTTAACTTGGTTCTATATGTCATTTTATCTATATTCTACAAAGATACTTTAGTGTACTAATTGTAATTCAGCGCAAAAAATGCATTGCTCATTTAAAAACCTCATTTAAGCTGTTTTTCATTTATAACCAGAAACCCTTACGAATCCTTTTGGATAGCTCTGTAAATGATACAAGTAACGTGCTGTGTAGAAATTCAATTAAACTTAAAGATTAGTAACTCAACAAAAGTGCACTTGCAGCCATTTTCAATCATATACAGTATTTCAGATACAAAATAGTAGAAGTTGTGTGTGTCCCTGCATATATTATGCACATTCCATTACACATAAAGTAACTTGCAGTGAACCGCAGTTATGTAAATCCAACATGATAATCCAACATGTAAATCCAATCCGCAGTTATGTAAATCACACTATGCATGCAATTGTTCAAAATAATTAAAATACACTGCAAAAACAATGTTTCCATTTATAATGTTATGCAAAAAAAATGTTTTGTCAAGCCGTGGAAATGAATAACACACATTCTTTGCGCCATACATTTTAGAGAATATGTGTTTTATTGCACCTCTTATATGCATATTAATTTCATTATGTTCGAAAGCTTTATTAAAGTACTTTTCCTTTTTCCCGCCTTATTGTAATGGAATAATTTTTACTATCCATGTTATTGAACTGCACATCCGACTTTTAAAACATTTGAAAAGACTAGACATAATTATTCGTCAATTATTATCTAAAATTTCACAACATTCTATTGGACAGTTTTCGCGCTGCTGTATGCGAACAGACAAATAGGCGGACACACGGGCGGATCAGCTGAAATATTATTTGTGCTACGTATTTACAAATGTACCTAATTAAAAATACATGAATTTTTCATAATATATTCATTGTCTTCAATAGTTTTATTTAAAAACCTTTAAAACATTAAAATATATAACTTTCATAATATATGTATTCATTTTCATTAAAACATATTTAATGAAGTATGCTATAATTAGAAAATGACTATTATGAATATTATATTTATATGTTTAAATTAATTTCATGATTTGTCTGTAAAAAATATTGAATATTTCACTGAAATGATTATGAAGTTTTCTTTGTAAATACATTAATAAAAGTATTGAATATCAACAACAAACAAATAGCATAAATATTTAATTACTGTTGGAGTAATACTTGTTACAGTACTTAAATATAAGTCCAAGAGGATACAAAATGTTACATATTTCCTTTTAAAATGTGCCATAAGGTTACATACAGAAGTCTTTTTTATATACGATCAAATCTCCATTATATGACATATCCTTTAAGGAAAGATGAATCATCCTCGCAATATTATATTGAAATTCCTTCGAATTGAAAAGTTCCTGAGCTAGTAGGGCATTGTGTTATTCAAAGTTGGTATAAATATATACAAGAAAAATGAAAAGATCAATTTTGCTACTCTTGAAAGTACATAAAAAGATCATATTTTATCGAAAGAATTTCTTTTGGACACATCTTATTGAATTTCAGAAAGAATAATAGAATTTATAAAAAAATACTTAGAAATATTTATGAATATATTCTATTCACGATTCAGTATTTTTTACTAATATTAAATAAAATAAGGTAAACACGTGGATTTATTTTTTGATTTAACTGTTTTCTTACAAATAAAAATGACACATGTATTTAATGTTTATTGCTTGTGAGCATTTACAAAACGTGTAAAATATAATGTATAGATACATTCTATATTTCGAAGCTTATACAAGGAGCGTATGTGTCATATTTAGATATAAAATTGATTGGAAATATAAAATAGCCTGAAAAACATTAACGTTCTGAATAGTCTTAGCAAACAGCTCAACGTTATTTGAGGAAAATTGAATCACCCGAAAAAAAATGAATTAACATTTTGAATATTCTTGTAACCAAACATAAACCTGCATTAAATCTAGCCGAGTAAGTAAGTATGATACATAATTAAAGGATATATTTATTAATTACAATAATTGCAAATATAGACAGGTTAATGTAAAATTTTCAATGGTTAAAAGTATGTTAAGTTAATAAATCTGACGTATTCCAAAAGATAAAGATAAATGTTTTCAAAAAGGCCACGCTTAAAATTTTGTATTAACTGTTGCAGTCTTAAACAAGAATAATAAAAAAAAAATCAGGCGTCAAATATAGTTTAGCAAAAAAAAAAAAAAGCGTAACTGAAGTTTTTTTCCTTTTCTGCAATTTATACTAATTGATGGAATGATACTTGAATACTTTTGTTCAGCCATGTAGTGTAACTAGTACCTTTAATACACGAAAGTATTTTGTTAAAATGTAGTTCAAGCAAAAATGCTTTTTAAGCTCCTTAAATTACATTTCCAGCAATTATCATCCAAAGGCGACCAAATATCCCGTTCCTTGCGTGACCCTGTATATTATATTATCTATAGTCTACAAACATTTTTTAGTAAACTGAATACAGTTCAACATAAAAATGCACAACTCATTTAAAAATCACCTTTAAGTAAATTACGCTCATATTCAGTAATGTTTCTGAAATATTTAATGTAACCCTGTATACTTAAATTATGTACTTATCAGCATGTTTATTCGCCATATAATGTGCATACATTTACTGAAACCTAAAAGGGCATATCATAATTAAAAAATGCATTTCATCCATCCAACAGCCATCATTCATATTATACAGTACTTTGGATAGAATATTTTATTTGAAATCTTTTGCGCGTTTTTGTATATGCTATGCACTTTTTATTATGCATGAAATAACTCACATTAAGCTTCAGCGACGTATATAAATTTGATTATACATGAAAACGCATACCATAATTAAAATTTGTCCCAAACAATTCCCTCCTTTATTATTATGTAACTAGATGTATACCCGTCCTAAGACGGGGTTATTCGAATGGCATAATGAAAAAAAAAAAAAAAATCAGTACAAATTTTGCCTCAATCCTGAAACACATTAAAAGGAAAATTTACTCTCTTTTGTGGGATTTTCAGCCAAAATTTTTACTATTATACAGTGGCTAGGATTTTAAGGCAAAATTTATTCATGATAAGGAAATGAGGACACTGCACTACAGTCTGAATTTTGCCAGATTCGGTGAATGTGAAGAAAGATGCAGAATGTGAAGAAAGTCATTTAAAAAAGAAAAAAAAAGAAAAGAAAGCGTGCGAGTCTAGAAAGAAGAGGGTACATTGAAGCGGAAGAAATTAGGGACTGGTCTCTGTTTAAAAAACGCTAATTAGCAAACTTAATGAAAGCAGTTGAAAAAACATGTGACAAACCCCTTACATTAATATAAATGTAACAGTAAAAAAGTTGGGCAATTAAAAAAAAACAATATGTAACAATACAAAAAAAGAATAACATAAATTGAATACTAAAATATAAATTTTATACTAAAAAAGTTGAGAAAAAAATACATATGTAAGAAATGCACATCAAGAAAAAACATGAAAATGGAAAGGGGATATATAAATGAAAATACGCGTTAATAAAAAGAAAAATTATGTACACGTGACGATTTTAAGAAAGGTCTTTTTTAAGTCTACAGTTGAAGCTGTATAAAAAGCTTAACGTGAAAGATATTTTTTTAAATTGACCTCAGCTGGAACCATATAAACAGCTGAATGTGAGAGGTTTTTTTTTAATTGACGTCAGCTGAAACCAAATAAACAGCTGAATCTGAAAGGTATTTTTGATTTGACACAGCTGAATGTGAAAGGTTTTTTTTATTGACATCAGCTAAAACCAAATAAACAGCTGAATCTGAAAGGTATTTTTGATTTGACACAGCTGAAACCAAATAAACAGCTGAATGTGAAAGGTTTTTTTTTTAATTGACATCAGCTGAAACCAAATAAACAGCTGAATCTGAAAGGTATTTTTGATTTGACACAGCTGAAACCAAATAAACAGCTGAATGTGAAAGTTTTTTTTTTTTTTTTTTTTTTTTTTTTTTTTTTTTTTACATCAGCTGAAACCAAATAAAGAGCTTCATTATCATTTACAAAAAGCATGGCAGTATCTTACAGTAATATAAATTGAATACAAAAAAAGTTGGGAAATTAAAAAAACATATGTAACAATACAAAAAAAGAATAATATAAATTGAATACTAAAATATAAATTTGATACTAAAAAAGTTGAGAAAAGAAAAATACATTGTAAGAAATGCACTTAAAGAAAAAACATGGAAATGGAAAGGGGATATATAAATGAAAATACGCGTTAATAAAAAAAACCATCAATGCAGTGTAGAAACTTAGAGAACTTCCCTGAAAACAACATTAGTTGTAAAAAAATTTCTGCTGTTAGCAATCTGTCCTTGATTATTCCTTGGTGGTATGTGAATTTTTATATTGTCTTGATTCCTGCAACGTGATAAAGCAACATAAAGTTGTCCGTGAGCAAAAACGGGCTCATCAAGAAGAATGCCGACATGTTCAAATGTTTGACCTTGCGATTTGTTTATTGTCATAGCATAAGCAGGTAGGAGTGGGAATTGCCGACGCTTAAGTGTAAATGGAAGAGTTACGTCACTTGGAGACAGGTTAACTCTTGGGATAAAAACTGTTTCACCACGATAAGACTGTGATAAAATTTTGCAAGTAAGGAAATTGTCATGCAGTTCTTGAACAGATAAGCGAGTTCCATTGCAAAGACCTTCATTTGGACTGAGATTCCTCAGTAACATAACTATCGAACCTGTTTTTAATGTTAATTTATGAGGTGGCATGCCCGACGGAGTAAGTTCATGTAAAAATTCCACTGGATAATTCAGAATGTCATTTGGATCTTCCGAAACAACAGAATCTACACTGTAATAAGTTTGAGGCTCTCCTTGGAGTTTTGAAATTATTTGCATGTTTATATCCAGAGTTGTCTTATTTGTAGGAGCTAAAATGACTCTAATCGCTAAATCTTCAATCTGCATGGTGGCAAAGACTTCACCAAAAATGGCTTGAATTATATTTTCCTGAACCATCTCCTGAGGTATTTCAATAGAATCGGGGGGTGAACCAGGTACAGTTGGAAGAGTTCCTTCACCGACAGTCAGGAGCCAATTGTTGTGTTCTTCTTGGCCTGCACTTCTCATATTTCTGCTAAGTGAGAGTTTTGTGAAAGATCTCCATAAGGGGCTAGACTTGATGCAAGTTTCAATAAAATGTGTTCTAGAACCTCTTGGAACAACTGGAAGTGTCTGCCTAAAATCACCTCCAACTACCAAAACTTTTCCACCAAAAGGACTGTTGTTCCTCATGATTTCTTTTAAAAGACAATCGATGCAACGAAGACCATCTTTAGTTAACATAGAAATTTCATCAATAATGATTAGTTCAGCATCACGGAGAGTGTCGGCTTCTGGAGTGTTTGATCGTAAAGAAGAAACAGAAGTCTCAAGAATTGGCACTGGCAATCTAAAACCACTGTGAACAGTTCGACCACCAACAAGAAGCGTTGCAGCAATACCGGTAGTTGCAAAAGGTAATGCGACTTGTCCCTTTCCCCTAATGAAATTCAAAAGCGTTGAGTACAAATAAGTTTTCCCTGAACCGCCAGGACCGTCTATGAAGAAATATCTATGTGTTTCATTTATGTTTTCAATAGCCTGCACAATTTTCTGAAAGGCTTCAAGTTGTTCTGGATTCAAAGATGCTATCTGGGTCTCTGCCAGCTCCTTCTGTTCGTTACGGTTGTACACCTGCAATTGAATGGGATTGCCTGTCGGATAGGTAGTCCAAAAGACGCACATGTCATCCTGTGTTGTTTCAGTGTTGAATTTATTTCATGTAGAGCGAGATTGAGAGAAGTTGATTCATCGTTGTGCCGCTGAAAATCTACAGACATATCAGAAGAGTAAGTGTTCCACAGTTGAAGAACATTATTCGAATTGCAGAGGACCATGATGAAGACAAAAGTCTGTCTCATTTGCTTCGGCATCTCGCAAACGGCAGCCTCTCTCAAACAGCGATCCCATTCTTCATCGGAATCCATCAAATGTCGCTCAAATGCTGCTTCTTTGAATGTGCTGTAAACGGTGTTATCAACAGTCCTCAAAAATTCAAAACTCGTTGCTCCGCGTACGTGTAGTAGTATAACATTCTCAAGTAGAATCTTTCTTCTTCTTTAACACTGACTATGTACATTCTGGGTACTATCTTGCTTCCACCTCTTTGTCTCTTTTACCATGTGTTACGAACATACACATATGAATAAGGAATGTCTGTGTATAACAAAGTATGGGCGTCCGGATCGGTCTGGTTCAATTGGAACCAAGCCTCAAGTTTAGTTATTCCTGTCCGTGCAGCATGTAACGCTTCTTCTTCTTGACCTTCTCGAAAGACAATGCGCTGTTGATTTGGAAGATGAACGGGCAATCTGATAACAGCGTGTGACCGATCGTGCATTTTATACTGCAGCAAGCGCCACATTGCCTCAGGTGCACTGACATACCTTGCATCGATGAAGCTGCTTATTTCATTGGTCTCGACATCTCCAGTACTGAGAACCATATTGGCACAGTCAAAGCCTTTGTAGATGTACTTGTAAATATATTTCACTGCTTTCAAAGAGGTGCAAACCTCAACATTTATGTGTGCATCGTATTTCAGCAGCAGATGGGCATTATACGGAACGACAAATCTGTTGTCTACTGTGGCTCCACGAACATCAAATGTAGGACCCATGCGACGTTTGTACTTTGGGTACCCTTTAGTACTCAAAACAGTTTCTGTCTGAAAGTCCTTGGGGAAATTTTTTGAACACTTCCCGTTTTCCATGCAAGGTGCTCGAGGATTGCTTGACCCACAAGGACCATGAATCATACAACGTGTCACTATTTCATGCAGACGGGGGTTAGCGACAGCATCAGGAATCTCAGCATTAACAAAACGATCAATACGTTCAACTGAAGAAAACTTGTCTTCAGTCCTTAGAACAATTAAAATGTGAGCATGTGGAAGTCCTCTTTTCTGAAATTCAATTGTGTAGACATGAGCCGTTGAAACACCTAAAACACCATGAACTGTTAGATCTTTAAGGATGGATTTCAGCTTCAAGTGAAACACTCTTGCAACCAAATCAGGCCGGTCACTTGCCTCCTCACCAATTCTTAAATTTTCTATAATTTCTTGCCACTTGGGGTTTGCTGTAAAAGTAACAAAAAGATCCGGAGGACCAAATTTCGCAAAGATGGGCATCGCATCAGAACATCTCTCCCGCATGTTTCTGGGGGATCCTTCAAAGGATGACGGAAGAATGACTGGAATTCCTGGTGCTCCGATGTTATTTCTTCTATTTTCAATATGATCAGCCAATCCTTGGTAAAGTTCAGTTCGAAGCTGCTGTTGATGCATCCTAATGAAGTTCAAATTGTAGGCCTCAACTTGTAAATATGAATCGACGATGAATTGCTGCGTTAGTCTTCCCGCACAGATGACTGGATTAAACTCATCTCTAATAGCCATCAAAGCTGCTTTGTACTGAAGCATAGTGATGTTATTTCGAATTCTGTTTTGTCGTGCTCCAGGATATGGATCGCAAGTCCAGTTAGGCTGCCAACCAGGTTCACCGAAAGGAAATAAAATTGGGTAACTCATGGGATCCAAATTTGGACTGAGAATGTTGATGTTAACAAACTGCTGTTCCGGATCCGCTGGATTAAATGGATAAATTCTGATGTCTCTATCGAACGGTGGTTCTCCATCATCGTTTACAAAAACCATGGCAATTTCATTTGCAGCAGGTGCATTAAATCGTCTCTGATCAGAATGTCGATCTCTTCTGAAAACCAGATTCACAATTGGAGTATCTTGTCCGGCTTCATTAGCCTCCTGGACAGCTTGAGCCTCAACATCCCTCAACACGCGGTAAGTGTCGCAAAGACGATTTGTCGATCGCATAAGCCTGTCCAACTGGTCCAGAACATGGGGAACACATTCTCTGTTTGCTTGATGGCGAATTCGATTTTCTGTTGCCTGAGTGCTGTCTACAACATATAATTGTGCAAATTGTCGTTGGTCTTCATCAGGTGGTTGTAGATGACTCGCCCTCTGGCAGATTTGCCCATGTACTTTAAAGACATATGGTCCTCTTCCACTACAGTTGACAACTTTTGCTCCCATGGAGGCGAAAGATAACGCACTGTTGTAAGACCGTATGTGTTTTCTGAAATTTTTGTGATCAGGATTCTCAGGATTCATGAGCAAATCCTGAAGAACACGTGGATAAATTAAATCATATCCCTGAGAATCCATTGGTTTTGTCAAACAAACTTTCCCTTTCCTACAGCAGTTATTGAATTTTCCGTCTGGAGGTCGTTCACCGGCAAAATTCTTGGAAGCACAGAATTCACACAAAGAGTTCATAGGGCCACAGTAATGTAAATGAACTTCACTTTCCTGTTCTCCCAGTCTAACATTATTTATTTCGTTCCGTCGACTTAGCCTCTGAGTTTCAGCATGATCTTGTCTTCGCACTTGCGCTTCAGATTCATTTTCTTCTTCAATACGTCTTCTGTGGCGTTCGGCATCGGCTTGTCTTCGCACGTGCGCTTCAGATTCATTTTCTTCTTCAATACGTCTTCTGTGGCGTTCGGCATCGGCTTGTCTTCGCACTTGCGCTTCAGATTCATTTTCTTCTTCAATACGTCTTCTGTGGCGTTCGGCATCGACTTGTCTTCGCACTTGCGCTTCAGATTCATTTTCTTCTTCAATACGTCTTCTGTGGCGTTCGGCATCAGCTTGTCTTCGAACTTGGGCTTCAGATTCCGTTTCTTCCTGAATTCGGCTTCTGTAGCAGTCGGCATTAGCTCGCCTACGCAGTTCTGCTTCAGAGTCAGTTTCTTGAGCAATACGTACTCTTTGAGATGCTCTGTTAAGTTCCCTTATACGGTTCAATGACTCCTGGCTTTGCCGTTGCAACCATCGTCTCTTGCGTTCATTTGCCAAACGTCGTCTCTTTTCAATTGGTGTTTCACTTGATTGTTCCATTGCAAGTTTAATTAGTGTGCAAAACGGGCACAACTCACACAAAGTAATGTAAGGTATTAAATAAACTCGTTAATTAATCAGCAATAATAAAAAAAGAATACAAAAAAAATATTAAATGTAGAGACAAATTTTGCCTCAAGCTGTGAAATAAAAACAAAATTAATTTCATTAAAAATATTTCTCAATCCGTAAACAAAATTATATGCATCATATTAAAACAAAAAGAACTTCAGTTAAATGAAATGAAACGTAGAGACAAATTTTGCCTAAACCTTTTACCTGTAACAAAAGTTAACTTCACATAAGATATTAAATAAACTCGTTAATGAAACGTCAATAATAATAAAAAAAAAGAATACAAACAAATATTAAGTGTAGAGAAAAATTTTGTCTAAAGCTGTGAAATCAAAACAAAATTAATTTCATTAAAAATATTTTTCAATCCGTAAAGAAAATTATATACAGTATATTAAAACAAAAAGAACTTCAGTTAAATGAAATGGTAGAGATAAATTTTGGCTAAAAGAAAAAAAGGTTTGAATTAAAAAAAAAACACAGTCATCTGAAAAAAAAATAATAATGTTTATTAATATTCTGTCACAGCTTAAAATCAAAAGCTTTCACAGCGACAACTTTCTCACACAGCTTAAAAGTGCAAGAAATCACTGTTGCCAAATTGCTAAATGAAAATCAATCCCATACGACTTGTAGAACTTACTACAAACCTAATAACGTAACAAAAAAATCGATGTTCGAAAAATCAAAAGCGAACAAATTGCATCAAATTCCTTTGCAAAAAAAAAAAAAAAAAAAAAAAAAAAATTGTTACGTTTCATTACTGGTATGGATATATGAAATTCAATCGCTCCGAATATCCTATCCAGCGCTCGAACGCCGAAAAGAAATGACTTTATATCTCAGAAGATATTACAATTATGGAAAAACCGTAAGCAAAAAAAGTGTTTATTTTTTTGCAAAAAAAAAAATATATATATATATATATATATATATATTATTACGTTTCATTACTGGTGTGGATATATGAAATTCAATCTCGCCGAATATCCTCCATGGTTCATAGAAAACTCGTCATGTGAATGAATCAAATCCGGCCTTTGTTTACATATATCCAGCGCTCGAACGCTGGAAAAAAATGACTTTATATCTCAGAAGATATTACAATTAGGGAAAAACCGTCAGCAAAAAAAGCGTTTTTTTTAAAGCTCTTTCTAATGACATAACATTTAGGTTAGTGCAATTAAAAAAAACACCAAACTTTCTAAAACATGGCCGTCAGAATTTCTTCTTTAGCGGATGTTTACAACCCCGGAATCGTTCTACATACAGGGACAGACAGAGAGAGAGAGAGAGTCACAACGGCTATTATTATAGAGGATAGAATTGTTTCGTGTGGCCCTATAAATAAATAATAACAATTCTTTTCAATGCATACATTACAAAATGCGCATTTTACTGCACTTCATAGATGCATATAAATTTAAATATGTCTGACATGTTGCAACATTTTTAAAATTCATTTAAAACGATTTTTTCCATAGACCGTAATGTAATGAAAGACTTTTGACTATACCTATAAATAAACTGTTCATGATAGAAACTTAATTTTCGATAGGATCCGTGCTAAGGTCCAAAACTTTTATGGCAATCCGAGTATATTTATGAAAGTAAGAGCGCGAGAGTCATCGGGCCAGACGGATAGACTGCCAGACAATCTGAAAGCATAAACATTTTTCAACTTTGCTGGAAAATGTTCAAAATGTTTTTTTACAGGCTTCCAGTTTTTAAATATATCATGGATGAAATACTTTAAAATTCATACTTTATTTCAATTATGATTTACGTCTAAGAAAAAGAGACAATTCCTCATTGGCTATACTTGGCTTTAATTGCAAAAATAGTTTTTTTTTCTGATAAAATTGCATAATATTAAATTGACATGGATTTTGAGAACTGTGAAAAGAATAAATTTTCTCTTGTTCATTGCAGAATAAAACAGGATTACTTCGAAACTTCCAAGTAAAACAAAAAGCACAAGTTGCAGCAATCGATATTATAAATCAATCTTTATTCTTAAACAACAGTATTGCTGAAAATTACTAGTTGAAAATTTGTTTTGTAATATTTTGAATATGTGCTTTATTGGCAATATTAAACATCAAAGTTTCAACACTAATCTAATATATATTAGAAAACTAAATTGTGTATGTTGTCAAAAGTCAACACCCGGAATTAAAGGAATAAAGCTAATTTCTGAAATTCACACATTTGTGAATTAAAAAAAAATAACAGAAATAATAAGAGGATGTGACTATAAATAAACTCAAAATGTTTACTAAAAAATTACTTTCTATCACATTTTTCTTTAAAAAATTTTTACACATTAAGCATAAAATAAGGAAATACATTCATAGTTCATAGCTTGTGTTTTAGTAACAGAACATGTTAATTATATGGATTTATATATTTCTTCCTTTTCCTGGCCCCACCAGTGGCCGCGAGGTTCTGACCTCTAAACTGGTAGACGGTAAGTGCTGGGTTCGAACCAAATCACGACCGTCGGCCTAACTGTTCGGAGTTTTCCATGGTTTTCTTCGAACTTTGCGTAAATACGGTTTAGGTTCCCTTAGAAAGACCCCCACGGAGGGCATCCCACCCCATAGGGCCTATATCCCATAGTGTAGATAATCGGCCGACATGAGTACAATAACAACAACTTCTTTTTCCTGGGATTTAAACAGTACTTTCTGTAAGTAAATTCTAAAATGCATATAACGTTTTAAAAGATCTTTGTCTATTTTCAGGCATCGGACTATATGCTAAAACTATTTAAAGTTAAGGCTAATCGGTATAGAACTCATACAAAAGATGACCAAGGAGCTTAATCAATCCACATCACTTACAGGCAATTTGTCTCCAATAAACCATTGCGTGGGAATTACAGCTTTCTGATTGGCATCATTGTAAGAGATACAATGAGCTTTGAACATGGACATTGATTTCTTGTTCAAGCGCTAATATGCATCTGTGATGTAACATGTAAAGTCATTATCCAGTTAACCAGAATGCATTAACTGTTATATAATGTCTTGATGGTAAATGATTCCCCTGATATGGATTTTTTGCTGTTTTATTATTCTTTAGTTATGTGGCGAAAATGTTTTAATAATTAACTAGTTTTAAATTTACATTAAGTTTACTAAAGAAGTTAATTAAAACACAGGGTTACTCATAAATACTGTGACGTGATAAAAATGCCATTAGAACTTAATGTTTTTTTCCTTCTTATTTTGGAGCAATACTGTTGTTTTATTCATGTTCTTTGAGCTGTTTTGCTGTCTAATTGGTATTTCCGCTGATATTAATCCACAGTTTAGTAGGAAAACATAGTGTACAAAGATTAATCCTACGTTCCTCTAATAGCCCACCATCCTAAAAAGAACTCCCTGTTTCGGAGATCCAGAAGCAAAATGCCTGTGGAAACGCACATATCCCTGCATTACCTAAAAAGCTCTGTGTTAAAAGTCTGGATTGAAATAACTCCAGAAATGTTGCGTAGCAGCCACTTCGATGATCTTTCAAGAAGCGCCTAAGACACCTGAATCGCTGCGAGAGGAAACCCTTACATGTAATTTTGATCGTTTTTGTACAGAATGTATTTTTTTTCTTTTAAATGGAGACCAAAACGACTTGTTTTGTTCCTTCAGCTGAAAATTGTGGCCTTTTATTTGAGTAAGATTATTTATGTGCCACACAGTACACCAAAGGCTTAACAGAGAACAATATATCAGTAATGATTATTATTTTAAAGAAAAAAACGTTACTGTAATTAGGTAATAATACATTGTTTTAAATTCTATTGTAACATTTAATGGATGAAATTCGTATACTATGAAGCATAGCTTTAAAAATTCATAAAGGTATATTTGATAATAATTTAATAATAATATACCTGTTTCAGAAAACTTCAACTATTTTATACCGATAAAGATATTGCTGAACTATTCTGCATTAATTACTTCATTTTGCACATTAAATGCAGAGATTATAATTTATCCAATATTGCATTATGTATGATTTTAATTCAAATAATTTTCTCCACCACTGAAATATCTACGAACATCTAGAAAAAATGATTCATATTCTTTTGAATGATCTCTTTCTAAAGTCTCATTGATGGATGGCATACCTAAATAAAATTAAGAATCTGCGAAAAAATTTTCTAAAAATATTTATTGTGAAATGATCCATACTTTAAAATTTTAGAACATCAGAAACGGAGTGTTTTCGAACGCAAAATGTTTTTAAACAGTAATTTATTTCACTAATTTCATACAATTTCTTAAAGAAAAAATCAAGCTCGAATTAAAAAAAATCTTTGACATGCGGATAATGCTGAATTATCGATTTTGATAAATTTCAAAATTTATTTGTATGCACGGTTGGAATTTTTTATATAAAAAGCTTTTTGATGATATTGTTACGAATTTTGTGAATAGTTAGTATTTGTACTCTAAAATAATGTAAAAAATCTTATTAAGTTCTTTGATCTTATTAAATCTTATTAATTTCTAAGTTCCATTTCTTTGCTAATAATATTTTTTGTTACATTATCTCTATCTGTTAACTTTTTATCAGGCAAATCTCTCTATTATTTTTCAATGAATGTCTATGCCAATTTGGCGAAATATTATAGTTATCGCCAAGTTAGCGTCACTTTTGACGACTAATTTTGGTTGCCAAATTTAGTGATGTATCGCCAAGTCTCTATGACATACAGCTGCACTTCTACGTTAGATTAGCTCAGTCATTTTGGAAAATTTGGTAATATTTGTGAGTTAAAGGACTCTGTAGCTGTGAAGATTTGCTAATAAATTACTTTTTTTTTTGAAAGAGACTGTAGATTTTGGAATTAGACACACCGTATGATCAGAACCTCTATATACACTACAATATTAATGGGGAATGTAAAAAAAGTGTATTACATTTAAAATTGTTTTTATACTTTTATTTCAGGAAAATAAAATATCTTTCAATAATCTTTCGTCATATGGGGATCCCAAACTGGATCTTAAAACATCAATAGCTTACTTTTCAATCAGTTGATATGATAAATTACTATACGATAAACGGAAAATGTTTCGTAAGTAGCAATTACAATTTATCGTTCAGTAAGCATAAATTACGAATTCTTCATGCTTTTCTTCCTTCAAATAATAATCAGATGTTCATTTATGATGAGCGCCCCCCCCCTTAAAAAAGGACTTTAATAATTTTTAAATTTTTCTCTTGATAAAGGACATATATTCATTTAATATAAATAATCAAAATACCAATAGAGTTTTTTTTTTAATTCATTCGATACGGTGAATCATAATATGATAAATAATTTAATAATAGACAATTCTTTAAAATTTAAACTGGAGTTTATCAATCAATAAGCGTAAATAACAAATTCTCAATGTTTTATTTGTCTATACACAATTAACTGTCAAAGTATTTATTTAAATTTAAATTAAATTATTAAGTGTCGTGATTTTAAAGGGTAAAGGTATTAAATAACTTATTGCTATTGATTCTAATTAAAATGATTTATTTTCTTTAAAATTTAATATAAATTTTAATTAAATTATCTTTATTTTCTATAAAAATGATTAATTAAGTAATCTGTAATTAAGAATAAACTTTCAAAAATAAGAAAAGGTTTTAAAAAGCAATCATAATACCCATTTTGAATTGAAATTTTCTCAGTTATGAATTTTCTGAATTAAAGCAATCTTTTAATGTCCGTAGCAAATTTCGAAATAATATCAGCTCATTTTAAATTAGATACAATAAAATATAAATAAAAAGAATATAATTACATAAAAAATGGATTCTCATTAAAAATAATTGAACAAAATTCGGCAAGCATGGAAAATAACTAGAGAAAATTAAATATTTGAACAGTATTTTTAGCTTATATTTTGTCGAGTTAGATGTAGATACGAATGTTAATGAATGCAATTCAATTTTAAAACATGAAATTGGATGACATATTTAATTTTTATTGAAATGTATTAATACTTTGGTTTTGTACATTTTATATATTAATAGTCCTTTATATTAATTTCATTTTTCATTACAAAAGACTAAACATTCAACACCTGTACACACACACAGAGACACCCACACATATATATATATACAGGTTGTATCTAAACTACTTGGCAAAAATTTAAGGGGTAATAGTATACATCAAGACAAATAATATTAAATGCGAAACTAAGGGTCCCAAACGTCTTCCGAAGGAGATAAGAGCCATGAAAGTTTAGGGTCCAAACTTTGAAATGATTATAAAAAACAGAAAAATTGGTCGATTCGTTTGCGGTTTTCAAGAAAACTATTTTTTATGTCAGTATTTTCTTGAAAATAAATTATAAAGAAAAATTTCAAAAAATGTCGATAGAGGGCGCTTTAGACCTAGTAGTAAAAAAAACTACTTTTTACCGTTATTTTTTGCATCTGATCAAGTTTTTTTAGAAGTTTAGACATACACTTAAATTTTGAGCTCAAAATCTGTGGTTAAGTATCGGAAACTGAACGGTGTTCAATTGGAGTAGGTAGGTTCAAATTTCAAACGATTATAAAAAACAGAATAATTGGTCAATTGATTTGGGGTTTTCACTAAAATTATACTTTATGTCAGTGTCTTGAAAATAAATTATAAACACAAATTTCGAAAAACGTCGCTAGAGGGCTCTTTAGACTTTGGAGTATTGTACAACTATTTTTACCGTTATTTTTTGTATCTTATTAAATTTTTTTGAAGGTTAGACATAAACTTAAATTTTGTGCTGAAAATGGTGTGGAGTAGTAGTTGAGAGTTGTTAAGTAGTGTTAACTGAACTGTTGTCAATCGGGGTGGGAAGGTTCAACATTCAAATGATTATACAAAACAGAAAATTTGGTCGATTAGTCTGCATCTTTATGTCAGTATTTCCTTGAAAATAAATTTTAAAGATACATTTCAAAAAATTCCTTTAGAAGGCGCCTTAAACTTTAGAGAAACTAACAACAATTTTTAACTGTTATTTTTTGTATCTAATTAAATACTTGCAAAAGGTTAGACATAAATGTTGAGCTCAAATTCTGAATGGTTGGGAGGGGTTAAGAAGCGCAAACTGAACTGTGTTCAGGAGTTGAAATGTTACCCTGCCCACACTACGAACACATTTCAATTTTTCGCTACTTAATAACTCACAGCGATTCTAAGCTTTTAAAACATTTATTTAGATTAAAAAAGATAATGAATAAAAATAGTTGTTGATTACTCTAAAGTTTAAGGCGCCCTCTAACGGAATTTTTTTAAATAATTCATTAACATTTATTTTCAAAGAAATACTGACATAAAGAATGGTTTTAGAGAAAACCGCAAACGAATTGAACAATTATTCCGTGGTTTATAGTCATTTGAAATTTGAACCTCCCCGCCCGCACTGAACACAGTTCAGTTTGCGTTACTTACCCACTCTCAACGATTCAAATTTTCAGCTCAAAATTTAAATTTATGTCTAAGCTTCTAAAAAAAATTAATGAGATGCAAAACATAACGGTAAAAAAATAGTTGTCCGTTACTCCAATGTCTAAAGCGCCCTCTATCGGCATTTTTTTGAAATTTATCTGCATAATTTACTTTTAAGACAATACTGACATAAAGAATAATTTTAGTGAAAACCGCAAATCAATTGACCAATTTTTCTGTTTTTTATAATCATTTGAAATTTGAACCTACCCACTCCCACTGAACACAGTTCAGTTTGCGCTACTTAACCACAGATTTTGAGCTCAAAATTTAAGTTTATGTCTAAACTTCTGAAAAAACCTAATGAGATGCAAAAAATAACGGTAAATAACAGTTGTTCGTTAATCCAAAGTCTAAAGCGCCCTCTATCGGCATTTTTTTGAAATTTATCTTTATAATTTATTTTCAAAACAATACTGACAGAAAGGATAGTTTTCGTGAAAACCGGAAACGAATCGACCAATTTTTCCGTTTTTGATAATCATTTCAAATTTTGGATTCTAAACTTTGATGGCGCCTATCTCCTTCGGAAGACGTTTGAGACCCTTAATTTCCCATTTAATATTATTTGTGTTGATGCGTACTATCACCTCTTAAAGTTTCGCCCAGTAGTTTAGATACACCCTGTATGTGTGTGTGTGTGTAAATAACCGTAATACTGTGCTAATTGACAATTGTGTAACATGCCCACCGCAAAAGGATACCTCACAAATCCCACATAACGCAAAAATTTCCCTTCACGTACTGTAGAGTACAAAAACTCTACCAGACAAACGAATGGAATATTCAAAATGGAACATTGATAAATAAAAATGGAATTTATGATACGTAGCTCGTTATTAAGAACAATGTCACGCTATCACGATAAAAATACAATTAATTTCTGAGGTAGAAATCACGAAATTGTCCCAATGCAAAGATTTTTACCATTGCAATATCAAATGAAACTAGAAACATAAATAAGTCAAGAAACCTGCACATATAAAAACCATATACAAAGTAAAACAAAGAATGAAAGAAAGATATGAACAAAAATCTTATCGTATAAAACAGAAATCGAATCGTGAAAAATCTCATTGTTTACAAGTTCGCAAACGTGATCGAGTTCTCCAAACTCATTCTTATGTTATAGTGCGGTGATAGTTATCAACATCACAAAAGGTTAAGAGGTAGTAAATGGATGAAAAGAGAATTATTAAAATAATTAAATATAATATTTATTAAGAGTATCATATAAATAAATTAATTCAGAATAAATTATATTTTATGCAAATTAATGAAAGCTTAAGGTAATTTAATAAAATGATTTGAACGAAAATAAAGTCAGTAACTGAAAATTATATAAGCTGTCAATCGCAGATATGCTGAAGAAAAAAGGGAGTAATAAATGCGAATTTTAGTGTCTCTGTATATCACGGAAAAACAATATTTAAATTCTCCAAGCTATGGATTATATGAATGATTATTTTAGCAATAGATTCTTTAAATTTAATAAATATCAAGATATCATTTTTTAAAATTCTTTTCAACTATTTGGAAATTAATAACATAATGTTATCATCTTAAAAGTCTACATATTTTTATGTTTTATATTTAGAAAGAGACAAGTAAGAAAAATCATGTTTTAAGCATAGATTATGAAGCACTTTACAACACTTCATGAAATCTTTAATAAAACATCACTATTTAGGGAAATAAGGGTATATAGACAAATATGTATTCCAATAATTTTGAACAGCCACGTATTTGATCTGTCAGTTGGTATACATATTATATAATGGAAAAATTTAGTTTAGCAAGAAAAAAGTTTAAAATTTCTTTTTGATCAATTTGTACTAATTAAATGGAAAACATACTTAATAACTTTTGTTCATCCCTGTAATTTACTTGTACTTTTATTGCAAATCAATAAGAAGTTAATTTTCATTTTAAATATCATTCATTTGTATATCATTTTATCTATAATTTGCAAACATTTCTTTGTAAATTGAATGCCGTTCAGCGTAAAAATGCATACCTTATATAAGGACCACCTTTAAGTAATTTATGCTCATACTCAGTAACGTTGGCGAGCTCTTTTGGGTAACCCTATATATCAACTATTACATTTATACATACCGTTATAATGTACAAAGATTAAGTGAAACTTAAATGCCATATCATAATTAAAAGTTATTGCATCCCTCCATCAGCCATCATCGGAAACATATAGATCGGAAAAAGTAATTTCGCTTTTTTTCGTATTTTTCAAAGTAAATTTATTTATATAAATTTAAAAAACTATTATTCGATGACGTTATTCCATTCGTTTTATTCGATGACCTTTTGCCATTTATCTTGTATAACCATAATTCTGCCATTGTAGAATGTCTGAGATTTCTGGGCGAAAAACTGATCAAGGGGATTTTCAGAAGCTTCATTTGAAACCTGCTTAACACCATTAAGAGAGTCCTGCAGAGAGAGGAAAAAGTGGTAATCGATCGGGGCCAAGTCCGAACTATACGGTGGCTACATCAAAAGCTTTCAGCCAAGTTCTCTCAGTTTTTGCCGAGTGACTAAAAATGTGTGTGGTTTAGAGTTATCGTGATGGAAGACATCGCCTTTCCTATTGATCATTTCTGAACGTGTTTTTTTAGTCGCTTGCTTCAATCGCATTCGTTGCTCACAGTAGATAGTTGAATTAATGGCATGGCCAGATTCGAGCAGCTCATGATGGATAATTCCTTTCCAACCCCACCAAACGCTCTGCATCACCATCCTTGGCGTCAATCACGATTTTGCCTCTTTTGTAAAGCTTCTCAAGTTTTCGACTACGATCTTTTACGCATATTGTTGTCGTACGGGATACACTTTTCATCAGTCGTAATCATTCGTTTAAAAAATGGCTTAATTTCTTTCCGTTTCAGTAGCGATTCACAAATGGAAACCCTGTTCATTAATTTTTTTTACTATAAGTTCATAGAGAACCCAAGTATCGAGTTTCTTTTGGCATCCAATCTTATGTAAATGGTTCAAAACTGTTTTATGGTCGATGTTTCGTTCCGTAGCAATTCTGGGAGAAGAAGTATGTCGGTCTACCTCGATTTGTTTTAAAATTCCATTGATTTCTTCAACGATTAGCTTGCCTGATCGAAGTTCATCCTAAACATCAAAATTTTCGGAACAAAAACGAACAAACCAAATCTGATACTGGCATTTATTTAAGCACTGATCACCATAAACACCACACAATTTTCGATAAGTCTGATCCGCATTTTTCCCTTTATGGAAATAAAAAAAAAAACAAAATGTGACAAAAATGATCTTCTAGAAAGTCCATTTTTAAAACGCAATAACATTTGACTGATTAAACAGATGACGCTACCTTTATATCTAATTTTTTTTTAGATTCTGTTACCTTTCAAACGCTGTATAGTATGGCTTAATTGAGTATTACTCAAGATATGCGACTAAATCTGTCTATTGGGAAAAAACGAAATTCCTTTTTCCCCAACCCAATATTAAGAATATTTAAGAACTGTCGGAGTTATGATTTTTTACTTTACAAAAACAATATTTTTTTCTCCACTCGAGTACATTTTCAATTGTATAAAAAATCTGTGGAATCTGCATTTTTGGCCCTTTTTTAACACTTTCCAACAAAGTTGAAAAGTGCTTAAGCATTCGGTTTGTTTGGCCGTATGGCCGTCTGGCCGTCTGGCCGTCTGGCCGCGCTCTAACTCTCGTAAATATACTCGGATTGCTCTGAACTTTTTATATGTTATTGATGTTTACACTAGCACGAACCCTATTGAAAATGAAGTTTCTACTATGATTTGTTTAATTACAGGGATAGTCAAAACTTTTCCGATACATTACGGCCAAAGGGAAAGATATCGCTTCAAATGAATTTTAAAGGCGTTATACCCTGTTAAACTTATTCAAATTTACATGGATTCGCAAGTGCCCTAAAATACGCATTTTGTAAAATAAGCTGTCAAAATAATAGTTATTATTCATTTACAGGGCCACTCAAAAGAACTCCATTACGCAATAATAAAGGAGGGAATTGTTTGCGACATATTTTAATAATGTTAAACGGTATGAAGTATCATAAAATTGATATACGCCGCTGAGACTTAATATTTAACGCATAAAATGAAATGTATAGCTTTTACAAGGACACACAAAATATTTCAAATCTTACATTTTTATGCGAAATACTGTGTATTATCAATGTTAGCTGACGGACGGTTGAAATGCATTTTCAATCATGATATGAGCTTTTAAATTTTACAAAATGTCTGCAAATTATGTGGTGTATGTAAATGTTGTAGTTGATATACAGGGTTACACAAAAGAGCTCATAAATGTTATTGAATATGAGAGTAATTAACTTAAAGGTAGTAGTTATGCATTTTTAAGTTTAACTGCTTTCAGTTTACTGAGAAATGTTTGAAGTGTTACGAATTTTGTAAATAGTTAGTGTTTGTACTGTAAAATAATGTAAATAATCTTATTAAGCTCCATTCCTTTACTAATATTAGTTTTTATTACATTGACTCTGTTGTCAAGCAAACTTGTCTATTACTATCCAGGAATGTCTATGGCAGATTGGCGAAATATTAGAGATATCGCCAAGTTGGCGTCACTTTTGACGACTAATTTTGGTCGCCAAATTTGGCGATATATCGCCAAGTTGGCGACAAACTTTGCGATTGTTAGCGATGATAACCCTTCCCTCTCTATGGTAACCCCACTTTTAGATACGCTGATACATTGAATGTTATTCTGTGGTTTTCTGGAATATTCGAGAAGCCTGTGGAAATATCCGGCGCATGCTGCGAGCCTATATAAGGACAACAATACGAGCTGTTGTTGTTATTATTTATCAGTCAGTCATTGAGTGAACTACTACACGATTGTTTAAGCAAGTTTGCTTGAGTTTTATCGACGTTGTTTTGAATGTTATTTAGCGTTGAGACGTTGTATAATGAGTCTCGGGGACCTATATCTGTTCTTGTACGATAGATTCGAGCAGTTATTTTTGAATATCTAGTAATATTTGTGAGTTTCGAAGACTCTGTTGTTCTGAAGATCTGTAAATAAATTATTTTCTACTTTTCTAAGAGACAAGAGTTGGAAGTTGTCTAACCATAAGATGGTAAAAGAACCCCATATACGCAACAACATTTGGTGTCAGAAATGGGATCTTATGGCAAAAACAAGAGCAATGGAAGAGCAACTGAGTGAGTTGTTGAAAGCTATTAACGGATTAAGGACAGAGCTGACCAATAAAATTAAGCCAAGAAGAATTATCAAAAGGCCAAGAAGAGTTGGCGGATAAAATGAATAAAGGCCAAGAAGAATTGGCGGATAAAATGAATAAAAACGAAGAAAAAATGAAAGAGTTGACTAAAGAATTGAAGGAGGAAGTTAATAAAAGTTAAGAAGAAATGAAGAAAACTTTAGAAAAAAAGTTCTCGTCGGTAGAGAGAAGAATAGATTCGGTAGAAGAGGAAATAGAATGAAGTTAGTAATGTTGAAGAGAAAATGGAAAGGAAAATAGAGGAAGTAGAAGAGAAAATTCAGAGTGAAGTTAGCAATGTTGAAAAGACGATGAAGAGTAAAATAGAGGAAAGAATACAAGATCTTGAGAAGAAGCTTTCAGCGTCTAGTGGTAATTATGAAGAATTTAAGAATCCGCCTGCTTCTCCTGTGCACGTTAAGCTGTCGACATACGACGGAAAGAGTTCCTGGCAAGTTTACAAGACCCAATTTACCATTCTAGCCGAAGCGAACAAATGGAGTGACGAGGTGAAAGCTTGTCAACTGGCAGCGTCTTTGAGAGGAGAAGCCGCCGACGTGCTGCAAACATTGTCCGATATGACGCAACTCAATTTTGAGACTCTAAGTTGTGCACTTGAAATGCGATTCGGAGAAAAATTCTTGAACGATTATACGAGATTACAAAAGAAGAGCCGCCATCAAAAATCGAGTGAAACCCTTCAAGAGTTTGCCTCAGAAATTGAACGGCTTGCAAATTTAGCATTCATCGACTGCCCAACAAATGTACGGGAAATTTTCTCACTGCAGTACTTTGTAGACGGAATAAACGATCCAGAAGTGCAGAGAGCGGTACGAATAGCAGATGTGCAGGATTTAAAGGCTGCATTACTATATGCCTTAAAGTTGGAAGCAGCTACACAAGCCAGCCGAAGGGATCGTCATTCAGTCCGAGGGGCAACGGTGAACAAATGCTCAGACACTGAGATCGACGTCTTGAAAGAAATTAGGAAAATATATCAAGAGCTTGAAGCTTTAAAATATGGAAAAACAAGCTCAAGAACACAGAATCTCACGTGCTGGGAATGCGGTGATACAGGACTTCTCCGAAGAAATTGCCCCAAAATCCACGAACGTGAGATAAATTCAAACAGTCAGCAGGGAAACTAAATTTTGGCCATCTCGCGGGGCGGAGGTTGCCAGAGAATAAAAAGCCCCACCTGAAGATCCTCCAGATATCAAAAATGAGTTGCGGTGATAATGGATTATATGTGATAGGCTTTATTAATGGAATTCAGTGCCGTTTGATTGTCGATACAGGAGCCAATGTGACAATAATAAGAGAGAAGATTTGGCTCGGAAATTACAATCTAAACTCGTCTAGACTCCACCATGCGTTACCCTGCAAACTGTAATGGGCGACAAGATAGGCATATATGAAAAGGCTAATTTAACCATCAACTTTGGAGGAACGAAATATTACCATACGGCATATGTGGTTGACATAACAGATCCTTGCTTAAGCGGACTAGATTTTCTGAAGAAGTTTGGCTTCAAACTTGATCTCAAAAAATATAAAATGCTCTCAAAATTTGAAGAAATAAGTCTTTTTGGAATAAATAACGAAATTGAATGTAAACAAATAGTAATGGCCAAAGAAGATATTAATCTAGATGCAAGAACAGAATTTTTAGTTCCTGCTGTAATTAAATATGAGGCTAATTATCGATTTGGCCATATAGATTATCCCGAAGACAATAGTACACAAGCAGGAGTACTGGTGGCTTCTTCTGTAGTGGACCTTTCGAAAAGGACCATTCCAGTCAGAATTGCTAACATCAGTCATAAGACGAGGACTATCAAGAAAGGAGAGGTGATAGCATCATGTGCTCCTGTGACGTGCATAAGTCAAAATTCCAATCACTCTTAGAAATCTTCAGAAAATTTAGTCAAGGATTTGTTACAAAAGACAGACTTAGATCCAAACCAAAGGGATGCTGCGGAAAGTTTAATTAGGGAATTCCAAAGTTTATTTTCCCAAACATCTGAAGACTTTGGACGAACCCAAATGGTACAATACCGAATTGATACGGGGGATTACTCTTCTATTAAACAGCATCCTAGACGATTACCTTTGCAAAGCAAGGAGAGGTGCAGAATTTAATTTAGGATATGGAAGAAAATGACGTCATCGAACCATCGACAAGTCCATGGGCGTCTCCCATTTTGCTAGTAAGAAAGAAGGATGGTTCTACAAGATTTTGTGTAGACTACCGCCGACAGAATGACGTCACCAAAAAGGATAGTTACCCTCTGCCAAGAATTGACGACACTCTCGACACGCTTGGGGGCAACACTTGGTTCTCGACTCTGGTTCTGAAGAGTGGTTACTGGCAGGTACAGATCCATCCCGATGACCGCGAGAAGACTGCCTTCACAACGGGACAAGGGTTATGGCAATTTAAGGTAATGCCTTTTGGCCTATGTAATGCACCGTCAACTTTTGAACGCCTTATGGAAACGGTTCACCGGGGGCTGTCATATGAGGCATGTCTTGTTTATTTAGATGATACCATTATCATAGGAAAATCTTTTGATGAACATCTGAACAACCTCAGGCGGGTGCTACAAAAGTTAAAGGAAGCTAATTTGAAGCTAAGCCCTTCGAAGTGCAATTTGTTTCGCAATGAAGTCGTCTATCTTGGACACATCATTTTGGCGGAAGGAGTTAGGACTGATCCGGAGAAGATATCGGCTGCGAAAAATTGGAATCGTCCAGCAGATGTTCACCAGCGTCGGAGTTTTCTAGGATTATGCACCTATTACAGAAAATTCGTCAAAGGCATCTTGATGATTGCAAGACCAGTTCATAAATTAACAGAAGCCAATCAAAAATTCATGTGGACACAGGAATGCGACGCTGCTTTCGAAAGCCTTAAGGAGGCATTAACATCCACTCCAATTCTGTCATATCCTCAAATCGATAAACAGTTTATACTTGATACGGATGCAAGTATCGAAAACATTGGCGCTGTACTGTCCCAGTAAATCGACGGGAGGAAGCGAGCTATCGCCTATTTCAGCAAGTGCTTGTCAAAGGCAGAGCGACACTGCTGCGTAACAAGAAAAGAGCTTCTTGCAGTAGTGAAAGCCGTAGACCATTTTCATCACTATCTTTACAGTCGAAAATTCCTGATCCGAACTGATCATGCTTCTCTAATTTGGCTATTGAATTTTAAGAACCCTGAAGGCGAGATAGCCAGGTGGATACAAAATCTTCAAGAGTACGATATGGAGATACGCCATCGATAGGGCTCATCACATGGAAATGCAGATGCTCTCTCAAGAAGAACCTGCTCAGAGAATTGTACATACTGCGACCGGGATGAGAAGAAATTTAATGTCAAAGGTCCTATAGTAAGACAAGTTACAACTGGTTCTACATCATCGCAAGATCAGTGGAGTGATGAGAGCCTGAGTAAAGATCAACTTGCTGATCCTGAAATTAACCCAATTCTAGAGCTGAAAGAAGTGTCCAACAGGAAGCCCAGCTGGCAAGACATGGCCCTTTACCATCCTACGAGTAAACGTTATTGGGCTCTTTGGGATTTCCTACATTTGTAGAACAAAAAATGGGAGGCTGACGATGGAAAGACATGTAGATGGCAACTACTACTTCCTAAGTCGAGAATTTCTATGGTCCTTCAAGAACTTCATGGTAGTCCTACAGGAGGTCATTTTGGTGTAATGAAGACCCTGCAAAAGGTTCGAGATCGTTTCTACTGGAATAATGTTCGCAGTGATGTAGAGACGTGGTGTCGAACTTGTAACAATTGTGTAGCACGTAAAGGTCGAAAGAGGCGCACCCGTGGACGATTGCAGCGTTATAATGTAGGAGCTCCTTTCGAACGAATTACTTTGACATCCTAGGTCCTCTTCCTCGAACATCTGATGGCAATAAGTACATCCTCATTGTCATGGACTACTTCACTAAGTGGCCTGAAGCCTACGCCATACCTAATTAAGAGGCGGTAACCGTAGCAGAGATACTGGTTCAACACTGGGTTTCCAGATAGGGAGTTCACCTTCAAATCCATTCTGATCAAGGAAAAAACTTTGATTCGGCTGTGTTTAAGGAGAGGTGTGTACTACTCGGCATGGACAAAATTCGGACTACACCTCTACATCCTCAATAAGACGGCAGGGTGGAGCGGTTCAATCGTACCATCCTAAATAGCCTCTCCCTCCTGGTGTCTAAAGATCAACAGGACTGGGACAAGAAATTGCCTCTGTTCCTGCTTGCCTGCAGGAGTGCTGTTCATGAGGCCATTGGTTATTCCCCTTCTCAAATGCCCTTTGTGATCTTCGTCTACCTGCGGATCTTTTGTTTGGCCGTCCTCCTGATGCTCCTTTATCGCCCCAGGAGTACGTGGATAAACTCCAGGCACGGATTGAGGAGATTCATTGTCTGGCGAGAAACCGAATCGGACTGACATCAGAAAAGATGAAGACACGGTACGATATAAAGGCAACTAGACATGAATTCAACGAAGGTGACAAAGTTTGGTTGTGGAATCCCATACATCGTAAGGGACTGTCGCCAAAATTACAAAGAAACTGGGACGGTCCATACTCAATCGTCAACAGGCTGAGTGACGTCGTCGTACGTATACAAAAGTCGCTACACACCAAGCCCAAGATCATACATTATAACCGGCTAGCCCCTTATTTTGGCTAAAAAGCTTAGAAATTCGAAACTTGAATTTCAGACCATGGTCATGAAAGTCACTTTTTGTAAATATGTAAATAGTAATTAGTTCTTATTTATGTAAATCTTATTATTATTATTATTTATTTATTTATTTATTTATTTGTTTATTTTAAGTGTTTTCCTCTAACTCAAGAATTGCACTGCCCGGGTCGTGCAGTCTTTGAGGAGGGGGTAGTGTTACGAATTTTGTAACTAGTTAATGTTTGTACTGTAAAATAATGTAAATAATCTTATTAAGCTCCATTTCTTTACTAATATTAGTTTTTGTTACATTGTCTCTGTTATCAAGCAAACTTGTCTATTATTTTCAGTGAATGTCTATGGCAGCTTTGCGAAATATTAGAGTTATTGCCAAGTTGGCGTCACTTTTGGCGACTAATTTTGGTCGCCAAATTTGGCGATATATCGCCAAATTGGCGACAAACTTGGCCATTGTTGGCGATGGTAACCCTTCCCTCTCTATGGTAACCCCCCTTTAGATATGCTGATACATTGAATGTTATTCCGTGGTCTTCTGGAATATTCGAGATGCATGTGGAGATTTCCCGTGCATGCTGCGAGCCTATATAAGGAGAGCAATACTAGCTGTTGTTGTTATTATTTATCAGTCAGTCATTGAGTGAACTACTACACGATTGTTTAAGCAAGTTTGCTTCACTTTTATCTACGTTGTTTTGAATGTTATTTAGTGTTGAGACGTTGTATAAAGAGTCTCTGGGACCTAAATCTGTACTTGTACGATAGATTTGAGCAGTTATTTTTGAATATCTAGTAATATTTGTGAGTTTCAAAACTCTGTTGGTCTGAAGATCTGTAAATAAAATATTTTCTACTTTTCTAAGAGACAAGAGTTGGAAGTTGTCTAACCATAAGATCAAAAGAACCCCGTATACGCAACAGCAGTAGAATATAGATAAAATGTTATACAGGGTCACGCAAAGAATTAGCTACATGGTCACTCATATGTGATAATTTATCTAAATGTGGTTTAAGAAGCTTTAAAAATGTGTTTGTTTGAACGAAATTTTAACAAAATACCTGCGTGTAGTATAGATACTGGATAAATTACCGGGCTGAACAAAAGTATTGAAGTATTTTCCATCTGTTAGAATAAAGTGCTGCAAGAGACATTTCAGCCAGTTAGACATTTTCTTGCTATACTAAATTTTCCCATTATATTGTATATCAACCGGCGGATCAAATACAAGGCTGTTCCAAAGTATTTCAACACATATTTGGTTATGGACAGTAGCATCTTATTTCCCTAAATAACAAAGTTTTGTTAAAGATTTCAGGAAGCGTTCGAAAGCGTTTCATAATCTATGCATAATGCATGATTTTTCTTTCTTGTTCTATAAGTAACAGAAATTAAAAAATGATTCGATATGTATTACAGTTAAGAAGTTGGGAAGTTTATCAGACCCTTCGTCCGATTATGCGCATTAACAAACTTGACCGAAATTTTCTGCCTCTTGATGCTATGCAAGCATACATTTTTATCGCTGATGATAATTTTGGATTCTACAGGTCATAATCAGTTACGGTCTTCGATTTATTTTTAGAAATTCGAATATAGGTGAGAATGTAACAGGAGGTATTTCATAAGAAGTCTAAAAGTCTACCAGATGCGGATAACCAATTTGGATTCAATATTATTATTCAGAAAATTTTAAAGTGAATTATCATTGTAAAATAAAAATAATATGTATATATTTTTTTCAAAACAAATATCGCATTTAATTGTGCCTTATAAAAAATACACATTTAAATGAATGGGGGAGCTTTCATTTCAGCAATCACACTAGAACGTTACGAATAAAATGAAATTGCTAAATGGAAGTAATTTTATATGATGTGTATAGGAATTTTCGAAATAGTTTCATCTCATTAGAATTGTACTGTTACTAAGCAGAAAAGTAATGAGTAAAGCATACATATAAATGCATAATTGAATTTAAAAATAAAATCTAATTCAGCGTAATCGCAATAAACTCATAAGCTATGATAATTACCATAAAAAATCCAATATAATGAATCTAAATCTTTTATGGTATTTGTGGATATGAGAATTTAAATTTTATCTGGATTCAAAATTTGATAATATATTTTCTTATAGCGTGATTTTATTCAAAATATAATGTCTATATCTGTATTGAGGAGGACGTGTAAACCATTCATTTTTCAGCAAAGATTTTTTAAAATGAAAACAGGAACATTTTTTTAATCATATTAAAATATAAAGTGATATCAACGTTTAACTCTATAAGATAAAGTTGCTTACTGTTGAAAAAATAGCTACTCTGTCGCTGCTAAAACTTGGATCAGACGAGTTGTGCTGATAAACGGCCAGATCTTTTTAGTTGACTAAAAAAAAAAAAAAAAAAAAAACATTACTTCTAGGTTATTCCGTCGACCAAAAAATTATCGCCAAACTATAAGATTAAATGACGATAATGGATGATCGTGAATGTCACATTCAATGACATTAAATGAGATTCACGTGTTTAAAATGTCATTAAGTGATTTTAATGTCGTTTTTTTATTTGAATTTTTATTAATATTCCACTAATTATTTGTTTTTTCATTATTTAAAATGAAAATTATGTCAATATGTAAAATTTGTCTATTAGTTTGGCGAAATTGGTCGACGGGATAATAGAGAAGTACAAAAAAAAAACATTTTTTTTATTTATTTATATAAAGTAAGTCTTTACTGTGAGCACAAACTAAAAGTTTTGTTTAAATAGCAATTTTTATGTACCTATACATTAGGGTGAGCCAAAAAAACTCTTTTCCGATTTTCGATTATGGCGGGTGCGAAAAAATGGCAATTGGTGGCACTCAGTTCACACAAAAAATTGAAATTTTTTGGAATTCTTCCTTACCCTGCCGCAAATGGCTTGAAGTTTTGCAAAAATGCTGTTTTTGAACTTTTTTAGCAAAAACTTTTAAAATACTAAAATAAAATTATTTTGGTTGCATTTACTTGAAAAAGCATATTAAATGTACCAAATGTTTAAATAGGTTCTGATAATGCATTATTTAATTGATATGTCTATTTTAAATTAGCCGATTTTTATAGCTTTTTTTCACGTATAACAAGGAAAAGTTGTATTTGTTTGAATCGTTCATTAGTTTCGCTCTTAATCATGTCCGTTGGTCTTCTTTATTTTTTTCTATGCATCAAAGGTAATATTTTTGGGCAAAGGACAGTAGTATATTTCAAAAACAAATCTGAAAGGTGAGAAGCAGGTCTCTAAGTTAGCGCAATGACTCATCATAATGTTGAGGAAGTGAAGGACGAAATAGAAGAGAGGCGAAAATTCGATGAGGGATTTTTATTATATTTCCATGCTCCGTTTCCCTGCCACATTTGTTCAGTGTAAACGTGAAAGCTTTTCCTAGTGAGATACAGTGCTTTTTGGATGATTTAACATGTCATTTACAGTATTTTGTGCGTTTTATTACGACGAGCTTAGAAATGTCTTGTATGTAATACCATGACAATGTAAAGACACGCGATAGAGTGAAAATTAGCCTTTTGGGACACCATGAATATTGAAAGGATTGCAACTGCCAACTTATCCTGATATTATGCGTTTTTACTACTGGTTGCTTCAACATGCAGGAGCTGTGGCAGCAAATGAATCTCATAATCTATAAAAACAAGGTCAGAAGAGAGAAACAGAAACTTGGAAAGAAGAGACAGTCGGCAGAAGTTTTTGAAGGAAGGAAAATTAAAAGCATGTTTCTCGATGGTAGAAAGGATAATATTATCTTTATAATAAAAAAAGAACAAGCGACACCGTCGAGAAAAAAGCAAGGAATGCATCACCGTGATGCTTAAACCTGGTTTGGAATATTTGAGTCGCTTGACACCTCGTTCTGGTCATTAAAATGAAATAACAAAATCATTATATAATCTTCTAAGGCAATACAAGATAGACTTTTCCGAACTGACAGCACTCGGGTGTGGTGGAACCACTGTTAATACCGGACAACGTAATAATGTCATTGCCTGTCTCGAAAAAAATAAAATAAAATAAAAATCTAGGATAAGAACTGCAACATTTGATATGTATTTTTCATATGAACGAACTTTCACTCCGACATCTACTCTCTAAACTTGATAGTGCAACAGCGGGATGTAAGACCTTTGCCGATGTGATCGGTGTTACAAACAGGGTGTGAAAATCTGCATGTCACTTTATTCGACACTATTGCTGTTTTACGGACACCAGAAATGAAAAATACTGAAGATCTAAATACCGATCAAAAGTGCTTATTAAATATTTGTGCAGCGGTTTCAGCGGTATTTGTGCAGCAGCATGTTTTCGAGAACATGAAAACAGAAAACCAGGGCCAGTTGTGAACTCGAGATGGATCACGCTTGCTTGCAGAATTTTACGCTTGTACGTTACTAGTTCAAATCCTGATAAAGTGTTAAAATTATCTCGCTTAGTACGTGATACGATTTTAAGCGCCTTTTGGTTTTCTGTAATCAAAACGGGATCTTACCTAGACATACGTGGCAGATTGTTAAACTTTCAACGTTTTTACCAGATGACCTAAAGAGGGTACTGCATTCAGTCAACAAACGGATGCTATTGTCATCCCGAGAATTTACTGATAGGAATGGCAACGGACGATATACAGTATATTAGAAGAAGGGCATGAGAAAGAATAAAAATATGCCGCAATTTAAAAAAGGTAAAAAACAACATAGTGGGAGAGTTTCAAGTTCCAAAGCTGAACTTTAAAGCAAAGGAACACTATGAGTGTATCGACTGGGTTGCCGCCGAAATCAGCGAACCTCCTGTAAGAAAAACCTTTTCACTAAGAAGAAATTGGAGAAAACATAATTTCAGGATCCATGTTGGATGAATCATTAGTCTGCTTTCCAAGTCACTCCCAGGCTATGGAATGAGTCATTAAAATTGTGACTGAAGCTGCATCAGAGGTACGCAGGAGTGAAAAAAGATATTCAAAACTGCAAGCAAGGAAAAATATACTAAAGTTCATTTCTAAGAAGGACTTTGTAGCGTAAAAGAGTATACATTTTGAATACAACATTCTGTGGGTAGGAGGGCGGGTAAAACTCGGCGTTCAATTGCCTCCTCGTGTTCAGTTCTGGGATGTTTCGAGTCGATACCGAACGCAAAACAAGCTATAAAAGCAGTGCATTTTTAAAGAAAATAGCACTAAAATAATGCATACTTAGAGGTTATTTAAACATTTGGCACGTTAAATATATCTTTTCAACTAAATACAACCAAAATAAACTTAATTTAGCATTTTTAAATTTTTTTTCTAAAAAAGTTAAAAAATCAGCATTTTTGAAAAATTTTAAGCCATTTGCGGCAGGGTAAGGAATTATCCAAAAAATCTCAAATTTTTTTTGTGAACTGAGTGGCACAAGTGACCGCTTTTCCGCACCCGCCATAATCGAAAATCGAAAAAAAAGTTTTTTTCGGCCCACCCTACTATATATTATAATTTGTTTATTTTGAAAAAAAATGATTTTATTTTAAAAACGTATTTATTAATTTTTTATTTTTTGTATTTTTTTTCTAAATTTAGATTTATACTGTGTGTAAGCATTTCCTTTAATAAACAATTTTTGGTTTATTGATTTTAGTTAACTACAAGGACCTAATTTCGTGTTACAAATCGCGGGTTCCTTGTTTGAAGAGTTACAGCGCCGCCATTTTTCTTTTTTTAATTTCTTACATATTTAAAAATCAATATTATTTTTTGCTTTACTGTGATTGACTGAATGTTCTCGTTTTCATTTTTTAAACTGAAAATAAGAAACTTGAGCATTGCACACTCTTCTTTCTTAATATGGAAGGCAATGCTTATGATTTCTTTAAACTTATAGAATATGTCAAGAACGTACAATTTGAAAAATATTTGATACTTTTTTATCTGCACATTATGGGAGTTGAATTATTTTGTTGATTTGTTCCTTGCATGGAGAGGAGGAAATGTTACACGACAGTTATCTATTGGTTTAATTTGATAATTTATTCGTGTTCTAATAAGCTGTTAATGCCATACACTCAAACCAGTTTCCTTATATTTCTCGCGCAAAATCAGTTATTTTACCTTTAAATGTATGCTTTAAAATTCCTTGTACAGACAACCAAATGTATATCTTGTATAATATAGCTAATCAAAACTGATAAAATTAATGAAGAATTTACAATTCGAAAGATACGTCGTATTGTTCTATTTATACAATATCAGACGTTCTGTTTGTTATTTTCTTTTTTTACATTTCCCTGAATGAGGATTAAGGTTTTTGCATAATCATTATCTATTAGTTTAATTTGATTAAATAATCATGTTTTAAGAAGTTGATATTGGTACAAAACTCAATAAGGTTTTCAAATATTCCTTGCACATATTGAGTTGTTTCGTCTCTAATGATTGTTAATGAATTATTTGTAAATTATTTGAAAAGACTTCCTAAATCGTTATTGTTGTTGTATGGAGTTGTTTCATCTTTAAATGAGTGGTAATTAATTATTTGTAAATTATTTGAAAAGACTTCCTAAATCGCTATTGTTGTTGTATGTAGTTGTTTCATCTTTAAATGAGTGGTAATTAATTATTTGTAAATTATTTGAAAAGACTTCCTAAATCGCTATTGTTGTTGTATGTAGTTGTTTCATCTTTAAATGAGTGGTAATTAATTATTTGTAAATTATTTGAAAAGACTTCCTAAATCGCTATTGTTGTTATATTGAGTTGTTTCATCTTTAAATGAGTGGTAATTAATTATTTGTAAATTATTTGAAAAGACTTCCTAAATCGCTATTGTTGTTGTATGGAGTTGTTTCATCTTTAAATGAGTGGTAATTAATTATTTGTAAATTATTTGAAAAGACTTCCTAAATCGCTATTGTTGTTGTATGGAGTTGTTTCATCTTTAAATGAGTGGTAATTAATTATTTGTAAATTATTTGAAAAGACTTCCTAAATCGTTATTGTTGTTGTATGGAGTTGTTTCATCTTTAAATGAGTGGTAATTAATTATTTGTAAATTATTTGAAAAGACTTCCTAAATCGTTATTGTTGTTATATTGAGTTGTTTCATCTATAAATGAGTGGTAATTAATTATTTGTAAATTATTTGAAAAGACTTCCTAAATCGCTATTGTTGTTGTATGGAGTTGTTTCATCTTTAAATGAGTGGTAATTAATTATTTGTAAATTATTTGAAAAGACTTCCTAAATCGCTATTGTTGTTGTATGTAGTTGTTTCATCTTTAAATGAGTGGTAATTAATTATTTGTAAATTATTTGAAAAGACTTCCTAAATCGTTATTGTTGTTGTATGGAGTTGTTTCATCTTTAAATGAGTGGTAATTAATTATTTGTAAATTATTTGAAAAGACTTCCTAAATCGCTATTGTTGTTGTATGGAGTTGTTTCATCTTTAAATGAGTGGTAATTAATTATTTGTAAATTATTTGAAAAGACTTCCTAAATCGCTATTGTTGTTGTATGTAGTTGTTTCATCTTTAAATGAGTGGTAATTAATTATTTGTAAATTATTTGAAAAGACTTCCTAAATCGCTATTGTTGTTATATTGAGTTGTTTCATCTTTAAATGAGTGGTAATTAATTATTTGTAAATTATTTGAAAAGACTTCCTAAATCGCTATTGTTGTTGTATGGAGTTGTTTCATCTTTAAATGAGTGGTAATTAATTATTTGTAAATTATTTGAAAAGACTTCCTAAATCGCTATTGTTGTTGTATGTAGTTGTTTCATCTTTAAATGAGTGGTAATTAATTATTTGTAAATTATTTGAAAAGACTTCCTAAATCGCTATTGTTGTTATATTGAGTTGTTTCATCTTTAAATGAGTGGTAATTAATTATTTGTAAATTATTTGAAAAGACTTCCTAAATCGCTATTGTTGTTGTATTGAGTTGTTTCATCTTTAAATGAGTGGTAATTAATTATTTGTAAATTATTTGAAAAGACTTCCTAAATCGCTATTGTTGTTATATTGAGTTGTTTCATCTTTAAATGAGTGGTAATTAATTATTTGTAAATTATTTGAAAAGACTTCCTAAATCGCTATTGTTGTTGTATGTAGTTGTTTCATCTTTAAATGAGTGGTAATTAATTATTTGTAAATTATTTGAAAAGACTTCCTAAATCGCTATTGTTGTTATATTGAGTTGTTTCATCTTTAAATGAGTGGTAATTAATTATTTGTAAATTATTTGAAAAGACTTCCTAAATCGCTATTGTTGTTGTATGGAGTTGTTTCATCTTTAAATGAGTGGTAATTAATTATTTGTAAATTATTTGAAAAGACTTCCTAAATCGCTATTGTTGTTGTATGGAGTTGTTTCATCTTTAAATGAGTGGTAATTAATTATTTGTAAATTATTTGAAAAGACTTCCTAAATCGTTATTGTTGTTGTATGGAGTTGTTTCATCTTTAAATGAGTGGTAATTAATTATTTGTAAATTATTTGAAAAGACTTCCTAAATCGTTATTGTTGTTATATTGAGTTGTTTCATCTTTAAATGAGTGGTAATTAATTATTTGTAAATTATTTGAAAAGACTTCCTAAATCGCTATTGTTGTTGTATGGAGTTGTTTCATCTTTAAATGAGTGGTAATTAATTATTTGTAAATTATTTGAAAAGACTTCCTAAATCGCTATTGTTGTTGTATGTAGTTGTTTCATCTTTAAATGAGTGGTAATTAATTATTTGTAAATTATTTGAAAAGACTTCCTAAATCGTTATTGTTGTTGTATGGAATTGTTTCATCTTTAAATGAGTGGTAATTAATTATTTGTAAATTATTTGAAAAGACTTCCTAAATCGCTATTGTTGTTGTATGGAGTTGTTTCATCTTTAAATGAGTGGTAATTAATTATTTGTAAATTATTTGAAAAGACTTCCTAAATCGCTATTGTTGTTGTATGTAGTTGTTTCATCTTTAAATGAGTGGTAATTAATTATTTGTAAATTATTTGAAAAGACTTCCTAAATCGCTATTGTTGTTATATTGAGTTGTTTCATCTTTAAATGAGTGGTAATTAATTATTTGTAAATTATTTGAAAAGACTTCCTAAATCGCTATTGTTGTTGTATGGAGTTGTTTCATCTTTAAATGAGTGGTAATTAATTATTTGTAAATTATTTGAAAAGACTTCCTAAATCGCTATTGTTGTTGTATGTAGTTGTTTCATCTTTAAATGAGTGGTAATTAATTATTTGTAAATTATTTGAAAAGACTTCCTAAATCGCTATTGTTGTTATATTGAGTTGTTTCATCTTTAAATGAGTGGTAATTAATTATTTGTAAATTATTTGAAAAGACTTCCTAAATCGCTATTGTTGTTGTATTGAGTTGTTTCATCTTTAAATGAGTGGTAATTAATTATTTGTAAATTATTTGAAAAGACTTCCTAAATCGCTATTGTTGTTGTATGTAGTTGTTTCATCTTTAAATGAGTGGTAATTAATTATTTGTAAATTATTTGAAAAGACTTCCTAAATCGCTATTGTTGTTGTATTGAGTTGTTTCATCTTTAAATGAGTGGTAATTAATTATTTGTAAATTATTTGAAAAGACTTCCTAAATCGCTATTGTTGTTGTATGGAGTTGTTTCATCTTTAAATGAGTGGTAATTAATTATTTGTAAATTATTTGAAAAGACTTCCTAAATCGCTATTGTTGTTGTATGTAGTTGTTTCATCTTTAAATGAGTGGTAATTAATTATTTGTAAATTATTTGAAAAGACTTCCTAAATCGCTATTGTTGTTATATTGAGTTGTTTCATCTTTAAATGAGTGGTAATTAATTATTTGTAAATTATTTGAAAAGACTTCCTAAATCGCTATTGTTGTTGTATGGAGTTGTTTCATCTTTAAATGAGTGGTAATTAATTATTTGTAAATTATTTGAAAAGACTTCCTAAATCGCTATTGTTGTTGTATGTAGTTGTTTCATCTTTAAATGAGTGGTAATTAATTATTTGTAAATTATTTGAAAAGACTTCCTAAATCGCTATTGTTGTTATATTGAGTTGTTTCATCTTTAAATGAGTGGTAATTAATTATTTGTAAATTATTTGAAAAGACTTCCTAAATCGCTATTGTTGTTGTATTGAGTTGTTTCATCTTTAAATGAGTGGTAATTAATTATTTGTAAATTATTTGAAAAGACTTCCTAAATCGCTATTGTTGTTGTATGTAGTTGTTTCATCTTTAAATGAGTGGTAATTAATTATTTGTAAATTATTAGAAAAGACTTCCTAAATCGCTATTGTTGTTGTATTGAGTTGTTTCATCTTTAAATGAGTGGTAATTAATTATTTGTAAATTATTTGAAAAGACTTCCTAAATCGCTATTGTTGTTGTATGGAGTTGTTTCATCTTTAAATGAGTGGTAATTAATTATTTGTAAATTATTTGAAAAGACTTCCTAAATCGCTATTGTTGTTGTATGTAGTTGTTTCATCTTTAAATGAGTGGTAATTAATTATTTGTAAATTATTTGAAAAGACTTCCTAAATCGCTATTGTTGTTATATTGAGTTGTTTCATCTTTAAATGAGTGGTAATTAATTATTTGTAAATTATTTGAAAAGACTTCCTAAATCGCTATTGTTGTTATATTGAGTTGTTTCATCTTTAAATGAGTGGTAATTAATTATTTGTAAATTATTTGAAAAGACTTCCTAAATCGCTATTGTTGTTGTATTGAGTTGTTTCATCTTTAAATGAGTGGTAATTAATTATTTGTAAATTATTTGAAAAGACTTCCTAAATCGCTATTGTTGTTGTATGTAGTTGTTTCATCTTTAAATGAGTGGTAATTAATTATTTGTAAATTATTTGAAAAGACTTCCTAAATCGCTATTGTTGTTGTATTGAGTTGTTTCATCTTTAAATGAGTGGTAATTAATTATTTGTAAATTATTTGAAAAGACTTCCTAAATCGCTATTGTTGTTGTATTGAGTTGTTTCATCTTTAAATGAGTGGTAATTAATTATTTGTAAATTATTTGAAAAGACTTCCTAAATCGCTATTGTTGTTATATTGAGTTGTTTCATCTTTAAATGAGTGGTAATTAATTATTTGTAAATTATTTGAAAAGACTTCCTAAATCGCTATTGTTGTTGTATGGAGTTGTTTCATCTTTAAATGAGTGGTAATTAATTATTTGTAAATTATTTGAAAAGACTTCCTAAATCGCTATTGTTGTTGTATGTAGTTGTTTCATCTTTAAATGAGTGGTAATTAATTATTTGTAAATTATTTGAAAAGACTTCCTAAATCGCTATTGTTGTTATATTGAGTTGTTTCATCTTTAAATGAGTGGTAATTAATTATTTGTAAATTATTTGAAAAGACTTCCTAAATCGCTATTGTTGTTGTATTGAGTTGTTTCATCTTTAAATGAGTGGTAATTAATTATTTGTAAATTATTTGAAAAGACTTCCTAAATCGCTATTGTTGTTGTATGTAGTTGTTTCATCTTTAAATGAGTGGTAATTAATTATTTGTAAATTATTTGAAAAGACTTCCTAAATCGCTATTGTTGTTGTATTGAGTTGTTTCATCTTTAAATGAGTGGTAATTAATTATTTGTAAATTATTTGAAAAGACTTCCTAAATCGCTATTGTTGTTGTATGTAGTTGTTTCATCTTTAAATGAGTGGTAATTAATTATTTGTAAATTATTTGAAAAGACTTCCTAAATCGCTATTGTTGTTGTATTGAGTTGTTTCATCTTTAAATGAGTGGTAATTAATTATTTGTAAATTATTTGAAAAGACTTCCTAAATCGCTATTGTTGTTGTATGTAGTTGTTTCATCTTTAAATGAGTGGTAATTAATTATTTGTAAATTATTTGAAAAGACTTCCTAAATCGCTATTGTTGTTGTATTGAGTTGTTTCATCTTTAAATGAGTGGTAATTAATTATTTGTAAATTATTTGAAAAGACTTCCTAAATCGCTATTGTTGTTGTATGTAGTTGTTTCATCTTTAAATGAGTGGTAATTAATTATTTGTAAATTATTTGAAAAGACTTCCTAAATCGCTATTGTTGTTGTATTGAGTTGTTTCATCTTTAAATGAGTGGTAATTAATTATTTGTAAATTATTTGAAAAGACTTCCTAAATCGCTATTGTTGTTGTATGTAGTTGTTTCATCTTTAAATGAGTGGTAATTAATTATTTGTAAATTATTTGAAAAGACTTCCTAAATCGCTATTGTTGTTGTATTGAGTTGTTTCATCTTTAAATGAGTGGTAATTAATTATTTGTAAATTATTTGAAAAGACTTCCTAAATCGCTATTGTTGTTGTATGTAGTTGTTTCATCTTTAAATGAGTGGTAATTAATTATTTGTAAATTATTTGAAAAGACTTCCTAAATCGCTATTGTTGTTGTATTGAGTTGTTTCATCTTTAAATGAGTGGTAATTAATTATTTGTAAATTATTTGAAAAGACTTCCTAAATCGCTATTGTTGTTGTATGTAGTTGTTTCATCTTTAAATGAGTGGTAATTAATTATTTGTAAATTATTTGAAAAGACTTCCTAAATTGCTATTGTTGTTGTATTGAGTTGTTTCATCTTTAAATGAGTGGTAATTAATTATTTGTAAATTATTTGAAAAGACTTCCTAAATCGCTATTGTTGTTGTATGTAGTTGTTTCATCTTTAAATGAGTGGTAATTAATTATTTGTAAATTATTTGAAAAGACTTCCTAAATCGCTATTGTTGAATTTTACTAATCAATCTAAATTTCTTTTTTTTTTCAGCTTGACCATTTCTGACCTAATATATCCTACAGGATACACACCATTACAGTTTTTTCACGTATATAAATAATGCTTTTTAAAAAAGAAATAGGTGTGAAAGGAGCCTAAGAGGTAGCAGAACTAAACAAACATCAATTTATTTCTTATAGCGCTTTTTAGCAAGCTGCAGGCTATTATGCAGACAATTTATGAATGAACGTGGCAAAATTTTTTTCAATCAATAACTACTGATTTCTTTATTTCTACCCGATGGCCAGGTCCCTACCTGCCGAGTTACCTGAGTTTAACGGGTTAGATACCTGGTATCGGGGCGGACGACCACCTAATTGCCGCGTAGTGGCGATAAACCTGATTACTTCACTTCGTACGTCATCATATCGGCAGTACTTATTTCTTGTTTGAGCATACTTTGTTTTGTCGATTGATTAACGTTAAATCCTATTATTTTTACTGCAAATGGCTACTCAAGTTGGCCTTGTAATTTAGAATCTTGATCAGATGACGAGATCTTCACCCGACAAGGCACCTCCAGAGATATTATTCACAGGTAACTTGAAGGACTTTGCACCCACGGCGGATTTTACATTTCTCGAAGAATATTGCAAATGATTTTTCTTTATCTCTATAGTCGTGTCAGTCTGAGACACCACATCTCATATTTCAAGTGCTTTCATTTGTATTTGATCAGACATAAAATTGTCAAACAGATCACAGATTTTTTTTTACCAGGTCATAGGGATATCCATATTAACTGCGAAGAAAATTCTTTGAAACTAATAGGCAAATAGGGACTGCTGCTATGAGTATATGTCCTTATGTCGCACTAGAAACATCTTTCCTAGTCATGATATGTGCCATCTTACATGGTCCATAGATTTGAAGTACTTCGTATAATGCTGAACCTTTCCTGAGAGTTCCTATTTCACTTAAAACGTAAGAATATGAAATGTACCTAGCATTAAAATAATGTCATGAAGGTCTGTTTTCGGTTAATGATTTGAGAATCTTTCCAAAATAAAGATAATTGCAATAGGGATGTTATGATAATATGGTAATTTTTTAAGATATATTAGTGTTGAAAAAATACAAGTGATGTCGCCGACTGTCGTGTAAATGATAGAAAGGAATGAGAGAGATGATACCTTTGAATGTAAAACATGTCATTTGGAATGAATTAATTGCATGATTCTTGATCAATTTGGACTTTAGCTTCCGGATACTGAGATGTCGATCTCCTTCATCATTATTTCCGTATGTCTGTATTCTTTACAGCACTAATTATGGCTAGTTTCATACCCATACCATGAAACATATTATTTCCATCCAGAGTGTAGGTATTGTGATACATTGTAAAAAAAAAGTGTCGATCTACTAAAAAATCTTTAGTGATCCTTGTAATTACTAAAAAATTTTTAGTAATCTTAGTCGGTTACAAGAAAATTTGTAAGAATTACTAGAAAAAAGTTAGCAACGAATAGAGTTAATAATTTTATATTTTTAATAGCTCTTACTAAAACTGACTTGGTGTGGCCTTGATAGCATAGTGGTTATAGTAACGGAATCCGGGCTAAAAGGTCCCGGGTTCGATACTGGCCACTGCCAAATACGCCCCAAATGTATGCAGTGTAAGTACTCGTTAATAAAGTGATTATGAATATCCTGACGGAGCAGTAGAAATGTTTGGTGCTGCCATCTATTGCGGTTTTGCCGAAAATCTTCCGTTCCAGAAGTCTGGATGCAGTTCGAAGAAAGCTCCTGCCCTTCGAGACCACGAAATGATTGTTAAAAATAATTTTGGAGCTATTACTAAAATTAGCTTGGTGGCTCATACTAAAAATATTTAAGTTAGTTATACAAAAAATTCTTTTGTTCAGTTTACAAAAGAAATGCTTGTTTCGCTTGCAAAAAAAAAAGTTTTTAATGGTTACTAAAAAATTCTGTGGAATACAAATTTACTAAAAAATTTTTAGTAATCTCTTGAATTTTTTTTTTTACAGTGTAGACATTATCTGTTTCTAAAATTAATGCTTGTTTTAAGCAACACTAAAATAAGTGGATCCGTACAAGAGATCGCTGCAGTGATACTGCAGCAGATTTTTTTTTAATTTTTTTTACTTTTGAGTAAGATCAACAAACCCAGAGATTATGAAAAATATTTATAAACTATTTTGATTGGTAATTATGGTGGAACTGAATGGACAGACCTAGCTGTAGCGGACATATATGCTCTGATATAAATTGCTTTTATAACGGTTTGGCAAACAGCATGGATTTTCACGGACATTTACTTTGCAACAAATAATTTTGATAATATAAATTTCAAAATACTAGGTATGTAATTTAAAGTACTTTCCTCCTTAAGGTCATTACATGATGCATACTCATAAACTTTACAGGTGTTGATTTGTGTCAGTAACACTGAAAATTTTTATTTTCTGTCGCATACAGAGTTTATAAATCTGACTTCTCTGTTTTATATTTTCCGAATATTATAATATTAGCGTTATAACATTCGTTCTAAAAATATTCTCTTCATGAGGCTTCTTTCGTGTGGATTGCTATTGTGTCCTTCAAGGTATTCCTTAATTTCAGGAACGAGATCATGAATATCCATTTGATCTTTGCTATTGTATTCAAGATATTCACAGGTATGAAGGAATGTTGGTTAACTTTACCTTACTTGGTCGCGCTTTTCCTGACGATCGTTTCGAAGGAATATGTCTTCCACTACAAAAATTTGTACTAGATGATTTGTGATAAACATAACCAGTAGCAACAATATCATGTGAGTAATAATCCAACTGGCTTATTTCTTTAAATGACCATTCGTCATAGTGACACTTACAACATTTTCTTATGGTATCAAAATATAGTGCAGTTCTTACTTGCCATATTCTGCTTTACGTTTAAATGTAATCGGAATTGATACCTTAAGAATTCATGAAGTTAGGTATTTTTTTTCTTCCAGCGAACCTTTTTTTCAATAAAAGTTGTTTTTATCAAAAACTTGTAGTTACAAAAGTTTTAGATAATATTAAGAACATTAATAAAAAAAGTAATTGGATTAGATATCTTGAGAATTGATGAAGTTTTTCAAAAGCCCTGTTTTTCTCCCCAGCAGTACATTTTTAAATTTATCAAATATCCGTCATACATAAACTTTTGGTCCATTTTTTAGAAGTAATACAAACTTTAAACTAATTCGATATCTACATTCTTTAAGAAGTTTATTCTTTTTCTGTTTTCGAAAAACCACACCCTATTTCCACCCCTTTGGTCTGATTTTGTCCATTAACGAACTTGATCTAGATTTTAGACCCCCTAGATTTTATGTATAAGTTTGGAGGAGATTTGAATGGAAGGTGTCGTATCCATAAAAAAAGTGATGTACATACATACATATATATAGAGAGAGGTAGATACATGGATCGATAAATTTTTTTATTGGTGGTAATTAGAGGATCTAGGGGTCATGATCGGCGTAGATACGCATATTTTTTTCAGAAATTCCAACAAAGGAGCGATCGCAGTAGGTTGTATTTCATAACAAAGTAACCTTAACGACTGCATGGTCCAATCTTTAAATTCCTTAACAACGTCTAGAAGATTTGTTTTCCATTTTCCCTATTAATTAACAATTTTTTTTAATGTTCATATTAAAAATAGGGACACAAATATATACACATACTATATATCTATAAACATACACGCATACATATATATATATATATATAGTGCTGTTTATAACTCACTTCTTTATATGCACAGCATACTAGCTGCAGAAGTGTGAATTTTGTTAAATAATTTACAATTTTCTTTAATAATTTATGTGTATATAATGCATAAATGCATATTTTTAAATAGCTTGAAATTTCATCAGCAAAGGCTAATCTACATTCGCATTTTGAATATTCAATTTCTAACTCTTAACTTTCATATTATAAATTCTAGAAATGAAAAAAAAGTACAAATAATTGCTTTAAAATTATGAAATTAAAAATTATCCACTTCACTAACTGGAAATATTTTATAATTGTTTACACTTTCAATTACCAAGAATGTTTGAAATATATTACTTCTTTGTATTGTGCATTTAACCGAATTGATAATTAAAACACATTATAGTTTCTAAGAAAAACATTTTTCATTTTTGTAGTCTATTATGTTCATTTAGTAAATGGAAAACTGTATATTTTATTTCTTTAGAGAATTAAAAATTTTGCTGAATTATTTATAAATCTAAATACTAGAGCTCCCGATTATACGTTTATACGAGTATATGTATAATACGTATTATACGGAATATGTATTTGCTATACGTATAATTCGGCACCGGCAGTTATACGTATTACACGAAACAGCATATACGGTACATCGTATATACGGATTTTACCCAAGCGGTTAAACGTATAAACGTTTAAACGTTTTTTATTCAATGTATGAAATTTGATGTTTCAATATTTTTTTGCGGATTAGAGACATTGAGAAATATTCGGTAGCGTATCCCCATCGCGATTCTTTGTTCAAAGAACTACGATGTGTTTACTTAACTTGAAAACGTAAAAATACACTTAACTCTACATAAATCACTTAAAAGGTGCACTAGAATACTTATAAAAACTTTAAAAATACATTTAAAGTCCTTTAAAATTTTCAAACGTTCAGAACGTTTTCAACCGTCACTTAGTCGGTCTTCGTCAGTGAGAGAAACTACAAAATGACAGCTCTTACTGCTGGCGTTCTCAGGCTCATCCGGAACAGTCCATTTTTACATCGAGGGAGGAAGAACGGGGAGTGAAGAAAACGGGGCAAAATGAATAGAATAAAACTGCTGAATTATTTCAAAAACGCAGGCTTAACTATTATTAATAAAGTTTTTCCATATTGCATTTATATCGTAGGAAAGTGCATCATTACAAGCTATTTCTTTATTGGATATTATTTCGATGGATTCTCTAATGATAGCTTCAATGTGACTAGTAGTATGAAAGATAATTTTTGAACTGTTGAAATCTATTTCTATAGGGTGCGTTTGTGCAAACCTTGAAAGTGCAGTGTGGGGTTTACCCAATCTTAAATCTGCGTCATGTTCTTTCAACCTCTTTTGAAGTTTCCTTAATGTCATACCTATGTAAACATATTCTTTACTATCCTTCTTGAAAGGAATACTGTATACACCTGATTTATTAATGTCTTGAATAGCATCAATCTTTATGTTCAGCACAACTCTTAATTTGGGGGGAGGGACTGCTATTAGTGCAATATCATACTTAGCTAGTGCGTGCCTTATGCTTTCGAAAAACTTCGGAATATAATTAACTTTACAAAATTTTACACTTTTTATGGGATCTTTAACTTGCATATCTTGACCTTTCGTTTTAAACCTGTTTATCATTCTTTCAATAAAATGAAGGGGGATGGAATTTTCAACGGCTATTTTTCTTATTAAATTTAGTTCTTCGCTCAAAAAATGAATTGAGCAAACTTGAAAAGCCCTTTTTGCTCAATTCATTTTTTGAGCGGAGAATTAAATTTAATAAGAAAAATAGCCGTTGAAAATTCCACCAGGGGGGTGGGCGTTTCGCAATTTTTGATGTAAAATGCCAATTGAAAGCTTATGCTTCATGCATTACAAATATAGCAAAAAAAAAAACAAATTCTCCCCGCATTCTGGGTCACGTTACGTTTCCATAATGGGTTGAAATTTAAATTTCTCAAACTTCTCCGAGGTTTTCGCCAAATCGGCATCTGAAAAAAATCGTGTCAGTGTGGTGTGTGTATGATATCTATGACATATAAATATTGTTCACTACTGCTGGGACTCTGGCCTCCTCTCACGTGTAGGCGTTAATTTTCCGCGAGTAATTATTCTTTCTATTTCCTGGACAATGAAATATTTCCTGGCGATTAAAAATTTACACACGCAATTTTTCAAGTTTTCACTTCTGTCGGCACTCTTAAAATGCCATTAAATATTTTTTTATTTTTTTTACGGAACTTCCAGTAAATAATATTTATAATGCATGGAATTTAGAAAAGCAGGAAGTTGTAGTTTGGCCTGTTACTACTTACTGATCTTATGTACCTCGATTTTATTTATTTGCCCTTAATTCCCTACCTTTGGGGAGTGAGTCAAAATTTAGTCGAGACTCCTCATGTGTATAGTGTTGGAAAGGACTGTGACCATTACTCATGTTATTGATGTTATACACCTTCGGTGAACCTCACTCCACTTTGCCATCTCAGGGGCACTTTTCTAAATTTTGCCAATACTCTTCATGTGATATATAGTTGGAAAGCAGTATGCCCACTTATTCATATTATGCAGCTCCTAGGTTCCTTTCCCACCTTTCGCACCCCCAAGGTTCGTTCGGTTCCAGATAGTATTTCTTTTTCTTTTTCCCTTTTCTTTCTTTCTTTCTTTCTTTCTTTCTTTTTTTGTGCATGCATATCGCGTTTGGTATATGATGCCGTATACAGCGAGGACTCAGTTCAAGATTTCATATTACAGGATTGCGTATAAATTAGAGACAGCAATGAAAGGAGGGGCTCACTAGCGAGTAAATCCACCGTGTCTTTATTAACAACGACTCATTCACCTGCAGACGACTCTTGATAAAATCGAATACTGTATGGCATAAAAGCAATTGCAAACTGGAGTCATCCAGAAAAATTTTACACAGTCGAAAGTTATCGAGATGTTCATCCAATCGAAAAAATCGAGAAAAACTTCTCGTTATCACCCATCACTAAACCCCACTTTGCACTTTCAAGGTTTGCACAAACGCACCCTATAGAAATAGATTTCAACAGTTTAAAAATTATCTTTCATACTACTAGTCACATTGAAGCTATCATTAGAGAATCCATCGAAATAATATCCAATAAAGAAATAGCTTGTAATGATGCACTTTCCTACGATATACATGCAATATGGAAAAACTTTTTAAAGATAAAAAACCAACGATTATAAATGCACAAATAAAGTAAGAAACTGAGCAGTTTTGCTTTTTCTAGCTCGCTGAGTTTTGCACTGATGAAGAATCTCCATAGTAGATTCGAAACGGCTGTTTGCTAAATTTTCTTACTTTATTTGTGCATTTATAATCGTTGGTTTTTTATCTTTAAACATTTTTGCACAAAGGCTTTATTTGCTATTTTAATGGAAAAACTTTATTAATAATAGTTAAGCCTGCGTTTTTGAAATAATTCAGCAGTTTTATTCTATTCATTTTGCCCCGTTTTCTTCAATCCCCGTTCTTCCTCCCTCGATGTAAAAATGGACTGTTCCGGATGAGCCTGAGAACGCCAGCAGTAAGAGCTGTCATTTTGTAGTGTCTCTCACTGGCGAAGACCGACTAAGTGACGGTTGAAAACGTTCTGAACTTTTGAAAATTTTAAAGGACTTTAAATGTATTTTTAAAGTTTTTATAAGTATTCTAGTGCACCTTTTAAGTAATTTATGTACAGTTAAGTGTATTTTTACGTTTTCAAATTAGTAAACAAGGTGAATTTTGCACTGTTTTTGTTTTTAACTCCAATTAAATTGAAATCGTTGTTTACTTAACTACTACTTGTTATGCATGTACTTAAAAAAATCTGAATACTTCCTCAGTTTAGATTTTGGTTTTTTTTTCCAAAAAACTAAGTTATTTATTATGAAATGTATTACATTAGTTGTGGGTAGAATCAAACTAATCTTTGAAAAACACATGGAAAAATTTTTTGAAACTCTTCGACATTTTGTTTATTCCCAGGAGCCAAAATACTGCTTACTGTACTCAAAAGTAAAATCTCCAGCTTGATAAAAGAATAATTTTATTTATTTATTCTTTTTTTCTTTATTTAACATATACTATGGATACTAATAAATATTTATGATATTTTTTATTTTTAAAATTGAGAAATGCTAATGATTTGTCATTTTAACTCTTGTGGGAATGTGGGACACTTATGAAGAGTTAAGTTGGGGCAGATCTGAATACGTCATTAAATTGCCCAATAATCATTCAGTGATTCTATTCCTTTTAGTTAACTTCGTGAAAATAATGCCAGCTCCATTATCTATATTTTTATAGAAATAGAAGTAATAACTATCATATAAAGTTGATTTTGTGTAATAGAAACTTCTACAAACACAACTGTCAGCAAATACATAAAAAGCAACAAGCTCTTTACGTTCAATTGCAATTTAAATAAATTTCATGTTTTCTAAATTGCAATAAATGCTATACATTATTTTATTTAACAGTTTTCAATACTATTTTTATGCATCATTAATGCAAAAAATATTACATTTAACAACTTTGCAAATTTTTCTGTTTCATTTGTTGCAAACTTGTAGTATTAGTTTACTTCCATTTCTAAAACAGCTATTTTATTTGGTGTTTTGAAAATAGATATATATATTAAGAAAATGAAATTTTTAAACTTATAACTACCGTTAAATCTCTATTACTGACACACCCCTTTCTTTTAAAAGCAAAAGAAATGAAATTTGTAGGAAGCTTATAAATGTAAAACAGTTTTTTATCCTTAATTTGCAGGCAAATAAGGCAAATATAGGAATGAGAATCTTTCGCCTTTTGGTAGTTTTTCTATAAATATTATCCAAATGCCCCCTCCCTAAAATCTCCCTCAAACAAAAAGCCCTAAGCAAAATTTCTTTAATTATTTTCTCAACTTTACTTTTTTATTTTTTTGTTATATTGCAACAATATTTTATCAATTATCTAAGCCCCCCCCCCCAAATCTACTTATTTTTATTTTATATTTTGCTTAAACATATCACTCAGAAACTACATAAATATACATATATTTTTCTTTATGGTGTATTTAATAGATAGTACAACTAATAATTAAGGTAACATATGAAAAAGATAATAAAAACATGTTATTTTTTTTCCTTGTGTTCACATGTTTCCCCTATGTGTTTACAACTGCTTTTTCGTTGGGGCACATATGAACTTTTTTTTTAATTCAATAAACTATTAAGAAAAGTAAGAAGAACTGTAAAGTTAATTTTTAAAAAATACCATGCGTAAAAAAAGTTCTGTTTACTATATAAATAGTTTTGCTTATAGAAATTAACCTAGTAATGACAAAAATCTATGTTTATGTAAACTGTTCACATGTATCCCAGTCTCCCCTATATATTCAGGTAGTCCCTGGTAGAAATTGTTGCTGACTAGTTTTGTAAATCGTTCAAGAAGTGGCTCTACTTTGCTGTATTTTATTTACGATTTCTGCAATAGTTCTATCTCTAGAATTAATGCACGGATTTTCATCAAACTACAGATTCAGTTAATGCTTGATATAAAGTTATTCTATATATGTTTTGGTGAGAATGTCAAGATTAAAAAAATGAAATTTCATTATACATTAACAGAATTAGAAAATATTAGCTCCATGGAAAGGATGGCATTTACGCTCGGGTGCAATCTTGAGTGTAAAACAATAAGTGAATAAAATTTTTTTAAATAATTAAAAAGAAAAAACTAAATTTAACAAGAATTCACAATAAATCTGACACATTTATACTCTCATTCTTAACTCAAAAAGTGATTAATTTTGCTGGTTATTTACAATTTGTATACATTACCTACACAAAATGTAAAATATCGGAGTATATAAGCTCATTACCATGAGATGAACAAAAAAAAAAAAAAAAAAATCTAAATAAATTCAAAGTACAATGCTGCAAAATACTTTTGTAATTCACGGTAATAACTCGCTATTTTGAAAATAGATATTTCACTGTTAGTGAAACGAGATTTGCCAATCAGGAGTCTGATATTTTGTGAAATTTTGGCAAACTGTTTAAAAAATATATACGCTTTTTATTGTTGATCTTGTATATATAAGACATACTATACGGATTCCTGTCGTAACGCCACCGATTTCCAAATTATTCGTCATTCAGTGACATAAGACTGATGAAGTCCAATATTCAAATTAGGTATGATACGTGGAAAATACGTATATATTAAATATACGTATTCTAAAATATACGTTTAACTGATACGCCTTATACGTATCCGGATACGTTTAAACATATATTTTAAGGTATCCGTATAGCAGAAAAACGTATTATACGGATATACGTATATCGTTTAAACGTATAGCTGCTATACGTATCCTATCGCGAGCACTACTAAATTCATAATGCACAAAAATTGTATTGTGAACAAAAATTATTTTTTAGATAATTTACCATTTAATAAGTAATATATCCTAAAACATTCAAGTGATGTATGTTTAATATTATTCAAATTATAAAAAATTCGATCAAATTGTTGCTACGATATAGAAAGAGTAAATTTCAAAGTAAATGTATTTATTATATACACATTCAAAAATCCAAGAGAAAAAAATGATATAATGGTGGAATGTAAAATGCTCTCAAATTTACTTAATTTTTGACTGGGAATATAAGGATTATTTTTTAAGTCTCGTAAACACACAAAGCAGTTTAAAAGGAATAAAAGATTTGAAATTTATAAAATAGGACGCGACTCTACTTTATAATATAAGGAATTTTATTTCAAGTACAAATTATTTTCTTCCAGGATTGATGAATACACAGTGCTGCAGATTCGAAGATTTCAATTTCGAAATTTCAATTGCCTTAAATTAAAATCATTTCATGTATTATCACGTGACAGTAGATCCAATTAATACTGACCATAAGGTTGCGCCATACTTTAAAAAAATCCTTTCCAAATTTTTATTTTTTTTTAATTAAATATTAAAAACAAACTTTATTTAAAAAAAAAAAATGGGTGATTTTTTTTCGAATACCACGCGTATTCATTTAAATACGAATCAATTGATTTCAGGTAAAATAGTCATCATATATTAGAGTAAATAATATTTTCTCAGTGTTAGGTTAAAAAGTAAAATCGTAATTCATTGAAGTGTTATTGAAGCCAAAAGGTTCAACCTAAGTGGATTTTTAAATTTTATATGTATGTCTGCCCTGGGGTGACTCTCATATATAATTTAATATTTGTTAGATGTTTAATACTGTTGCGAATATCAGAAATAAAGTTATATAGATTTGGGAATATTTGGTGCATTTGCTCGAATAATATTTTTCCTTTAGATGTCGAAACATTTTACAGATCTTGTATAGACATATTTGAAATTTTCAATCATATTTCAGGTTAGAATTTTTAAATTTAACCCGCGAGTAGTCGCAACTTTTTTCACAACGTCATTAGTCGCACTCGGTCTTTTCGCCGCTGACCCCCCACATACCAAAAATGTAAAATAAGAAACATTTTTCACCTAATATACCAAAATAACATTTCAATGAAGATATAAATTTGCAGTTTTCTCAAATTATGCATTTTATTCATGAGATCTGGACTAATTGGAAAATGTAAAAATGGACTGATATTAGTGATTGTTCCATAGACTTTTTCGCCAATTTCAATTTTGTTTCTAAAAATGTACCTGAAAGAAAATCAGAGGTGTCCTGTTATTTCACTAAGGTGCTCGAGAAACCTTCAAAGTCAGCTACATGGTAGATATCCGTTGTATTTGTAATGTTATACAAGTTAGGAGAAGATAAGTTATACGGGCGGCGAAAAGACCGACACGCGACTACTGACGGGTTAATCTTAAGATATATGTAACTGTGAAAAAAAGAATAATACATATCATCATATTCGGAATAACGGAATTCTTTTTTTATTTTGCAAAACGTTTAAAAAAACTATCCAACAATGGCCATTTGGGGAGTATCTAATTGAAATATTGGAAAATTATGTTAATCATATTGGTAATTCATTTTTTTAAGTTGATGAATCAGTATTGCGAAAAACAGAATTGAAGCACATCAAAAGGCCAAAAATTGTGTGTAAACAGGATTTAAAAAATTGAAATTTTGCGCAAAACAGTACTATCTGTCATGCTTTTTCACAAGAACGAAATGGTGCAAATTGGTTTTTAATATTGCGTACAAAAAGATACATCGATTTTCGGATCGAATTTCGAACATATAAAGGTCCATGGTCCACTTAACCACTAAAACTATTTTTATAACTTTATTATGTTCTTTATTTTTAAAAAGTGTTTAGTCATATGATACACTGGTGGACAAAATTAAGAGATGGAATGCATTTTCCCAAATATCTCGAGAAATACTGGATAAAAATGAACTAATATTGGTATGGATATAACTTATAGTATGACAATAATATGTGCAAAGCGAAAATTAAAGTGCCATTCATTGGCAAGAGTTATTGCCAAAAGTCCGATATGGACTGAAATTCATAATGAAAGATGGCAATGAAAGTGAGGCTTGAATGGTGTGTGGTCGCCTCTAGTATGGTGTGTGGTCTAGAGGTCTGCACGGGCCGGGCTCGGGCCGATTTCCAATAATGGCATTCGGGCCGGGCTCGGGCCTTACTTCTGAAGAATCGGGCCGGGCCGGGCCGGGCCTAGTCACAAATCGTTTCGGGCCGGGCCTAGTCACTAATCTTTTCGGGCCGGGCTGGGCTCGGGCCTTAATTTTTTTGCTGGAGTATCGGGCCGGGCCTAACTTTTTTTCCGTACGAAGCCGAGACTGATTCCATTCTTCCTAGTTTTTTTCTGGACCGGGCCGAGCTCGGGCCGAAATTTTAACTTTCGGGCCGGGCCGGGTCGGGCCAATATTTCTTTCGTTCGGGCCGGGCCTGGGCCGTAATTTTAACTTTCGGGCCGGGCCCGGGCCTGGAAATTTCGGCCCGTGCAGACCTCTAGTGTGGTCACCTCTGACAGAAAGACAGCGTGAAAAACGATTATGCATGCTGTTAATAAGAGAGTTAAGGCTTGTTTGTGGAAGACTCTCCCATTCTTCCACCAGAGCAGTTTTTAGGTGCGTTTTTAATTATATAATACGTAGCACCTATAGTGGTCGTTCAGTCCGTCCGTCTGTCCGTCTGTCTGTCCGCATATAACAATGCAAAAACTACCCAACCGAATCGTTTGAAATTTAGAATACATAATTATTACATAATTTTGTCGAGTCATTTCAAATTTTATGAAACTCGGATGCATAGATCAATTACAGGGGCAATCAAAAGTATTCCCTTACATTTCGGTCAAGGGGGAAAAAAGTTTCAAATGCATTTTAATCGTTTGAAATTTAAAATACGCAATTATTACACAATTCCGTCGAGTTATTTCAAACTTTTTTGATAATCGTGTGCATAGATCAATTACAGGGGCAATCAAAAGTATTCAATTACATTACGGTCAATGGGGAAAAAGGTTTCAAATGCATTTTAATCGTTTGAAATTTAAAATACATAATTATTACATAATTTTGTCGAGTTATTTCAAATTTTATGAAAATCGGATGAATAGATCAATTACAGGACAATCAAAAGTATTCCGTTACATTACGGTCAATGGGAAAAAATGTTATATGAAACTATAAAGTAATAAACTATTTATATGAAACTACAAAGTACATAATATAATATACACCTTACATAATTTGTGGTGCCAAGAACATTTGTTATTGATTTACAAGGCCACACAAAAGTATTCCATTACATAATGGTATAGGGAGAACATTGTTTGATGAGCGTTTTAATTGTAATTCACTATTTACAATTTTAAGAGATTGATATATGAAAGTAATAGTTTTAAAACTTCGTTATCGTACGAACGCACCTAATTTCCTACGCTTCACGTGCAATTTCCAAATTGTTAACTCCGGAATAGTTCTGGGTGGGGGTTGGCGTCTTGCAATAGCCCTTCCAAGAGAATCCCAACCATGTTCAACAGGATTAAGGTCAGGAGATTTGACTGGCAAATCCAGTCGATGAATATCATCGCTTTCCAGATACTCCTCAACCAGGCGAGCCCTATGTGGTCGGATATTGTCGTCCATAAAAACGAATTCATGGCCAACAGCACCCCGGAAAAGACGCACGTAAGATTGTAAGATCTCCTGCCTCCATCTCTGGTCATTCACGGAAACAGTGTCAAACACATGGAGCAGTGTGCATGTATCTTGCATGATCCCTGACCAAACCATCAGTCCACCACCAGCATAATAGTCCCTTTCCATGATGTTACTGGGATGGTATCAGGTCCCAGGTTCCCTCCATATGAATATTTGCCGAGAATCAGGTTGAAGACTGAATCTGAACGCATCTGCGAAAAGAACGTTAGCCCATTGGATATGTGTCCAGCGTTGGTGCTGTCTACACCATTGTGCACGCTCTCTTTTGTGAAAGGGAGTGAGTGAGATGCAAATGGCGGGCTTCCTGGCATACAACCTTCTTTCACCGAGCCTCCTAGCAACAGTCTTCCTTGAAACTAATGTTCCTGTGGCAGCAGCAAGGTCCCTAGACAGTTGTGTTGCTGTAGACTTCCTCTTGCGCTTGGCTGTAAGTAGTGAATACTGGTCATCCCTGGGCGTTGTTGCTCTCGAACGACCTTGTCCTGGTCTTCTGGACACTGTCCCACTGTTTTAAAATTGACTCCACAAAGACTAAACAACGCTTGGAGTTACACCCAATTCCCTAGCAACATGAGTTTCCGACTGCCCTGCCTCAATTCTAACCACAATTCTTCGACTCAAACTATCGTCTAAACGATGATGTTCACTCATTTCACCTAAAAAATCAACAAAAAACAACAATATTATTCAAGAAATACTATACAAATCACTACTGTGTTGTAGAGTGGAGTGAGCTGAGCAGGCTTTTATACCTCCTGTTGGCTTAGCAACGCCCACAAAAATACGTAACCTCATCTCAGCGACACCAGCGCAATAGTGCCATTTTATGACAATCATCTGTCCAGGTTTTATGAGATATTTTCTGAGAAATGTGTGAAAATACCCCCAGTTCTTAATTTTGTCCATCAGTGTAGTTAATGGATATCAATAAAAAGCAATCCCTCAAAAAAGAAAATTGTTGCCTCTTTCGTTAAAAATTGCGTTCAAAAAAGAAAAATATGATTTTCTAATCATACAATCAATAAATAAATCTATTTATTGTGTTTTTATTTCTATTTGTATGTATCTACGTGAAGTTGAAAGATTCTAACGATGTTTGCGTAAAATAAAATAACAAATGTAATTTTTAATTAAATTTGAAGTTATGCTGGAATGTAAATAGTACTTTTTAAAAAAAGGACTTTATTAAATCAAGGTGGCGATTTGTCAGGGAAAAACTAAGTAAAAAAATACGTAAGAAAAATCATTCATTAAGCATAGATTATGAAACACTTTCCAACATTTCCTGAAATCTTTAACAAAACTTTGTTATCCAGGGAAATAATGTATTACTGTTCATAGCCAAATATGCATTCAAATACTTTTGAACAGCCCTGTATACGATCTTTCGGTAGATATATAAACTATATAACGGGGATATTTAGTTTAGCAAGAAAACACTTGTTGAAATTTTCCTTTCAGCAATTTATACTAATAGATGGAAATCTACATACTTGAATAATTTTGTTCAACCCAGTAGTTTACCTAGTATTTTTAATACACGAAAGTGTTTTGCTAAGATTTAATTCAAACAAAAATACGCTTTAAACTACTTAAATAACTTTCCAGAAATTATCTTTGAAAAGCGACCATGTTTCCAGTTCTTTGCGTTAATCTGTATATCATTTTATCTATATTCTACAAACATTTCTTGGCAAACTGAATGCAGTTTAACCTAAAAATTCATAATTTATTTAAAAAACACATTTAAGTAAATTACGCTCATATTCAGTAAACTTTCGGAGACTTTTGTATATCCCTGTATATCTAAGTTGTGTAACCTTTAGCATTTATACACACCATATAAAATGCATAATTTTTGTGAAACTTAAAATCGCATATAATAATTAAAAATGCATTTCATCCATCCAACAATCATTATCCATAGCATACAGTATATCAGATGGAATACAGGGTGAGTCATAAATATCGAAACAATAGGCTATCTCCTTAAATATTGCACCTAGACCCATACTTCCAATTGCAAAAATTCATAAAAAAAGGTGGAATTTCTGATAAAATAAGTTGCAATTCCATGGGGGGTCTATTTGAAAAAATACGAAAATTAATTTTTTATACGGCCTCCGTAGGGCAAAATTTCTAATTAAGAAATTATTCATTAGCCATTCCTAAATTGAACAAAAAAATTTCATCTAAATATGTAAAAACCTGAATGACATATTGAAATCCGAAATTCTAAAAAAATCGTGACTTACACCACTTTACCATGCCTGTGAACGAAGAGTTTTTCTCAAATTTTCAAAGCAAGTGAGGGATCGCCCATAAATTATCCATTATTAAATGTCGGTTCAAGACAGTGCCTGTCATTTGGATATAAAAAAGCAGCGTATTGAATTAAGTCTAAACATGTTTTCAAAATATGTTGGTAGTCTGCACTGGAGGTCTGCTTGGATCAAAATATCTAGTTCAGGTCCCAAACCGACCCATATGAGAAAAAATTCGGCCCGGTCTAAAAAAATTTTAAAACCATAACTCGGACTGGAAAATAGTTTAAATCATAGCCCGTTTCAGCAGCAAATTTTTACATAGTTTTTTATTTCGGTGTGGGAAAAAATTGTTTGGAGGAGTTCTGACCAAGAATTCCTTTTAGAGCTTTCGTTTTTTATGTTTATAATTTTTATTATTAAAGAAGCGCCAAAGGCTGTAATATACACTGCTCAAACAATTAAAAGATATTTGAAGTTTTATATAAAATAAAGATATAAACGAAATTTTTTTGCCGAAAATAGAAAAAGAGAATCACAAATGCAAAATTTTCTGGTTTTCAAACTGTGGAGTATGCAAATTTTGAGTTCGACGTCAAAAACGTGGCTTCAGCGGCAGCGAATGAAATTTGACTTTCAACTGGATAAAAGAGAATGAAGACAAGGATGATCGGCATTCAGTGATTGCTTTTTTCGATGAGTACGATGTCTCAGCGAAGTCATTTGACAGATTCAGAAGCTTGGAGAATTGTTGGTAGGTTAGAAGGGGGCCAAACTCAAGCCGAAGTAGCGCAAACCATTGGAGTGTCACAAAGTGTCATTTCCAGGATCTGGAACCGTTTTTTGGAGAGTGGATGTGCAAGCCGAAGACCAGGACAAGGTCGTAGACGGCCAACAACGCCCAATGAAGATCGGTATTTAGCGTTAACAGCTCGGAGACACCGAAACATGAACGCTACTCTTTTCCAACAACACCTTCGCTCGGCTACAGGCACCACGATTTCAACTCAGACTGTCCGAAACCGGCTCCATGCTGTAGGTCTGTATGCTCGCCGACCGATGGTATGTGTTAGATTAACATCAAGGCATCGTCGCGACCGCAGGGAGTGGGCAACCGAGCATGTCAATTGGAGGAGAAATAAATGGAGCAATATTCTGTTTTCTGACGAGTCCCGTTTTTCTTTGCATCCGGATAATAGGCGTATTTTCATCTGGAGGGACCGTGGCAGTAGGAATAATCCTGCGTTCGTGCACGAAAGTGTCAGATTTGGCGGTGGAGGAGTGTTGGTGTATGGTGGCATTTCCATTGACGGGCGCACTGACCTCTACATCATTCGAGATGGAGCTCTGACTGGTCGCCGATATAGGGATGAGATTCTCAGACCTATTGTAGTCCCTTACGCTGCAGCAATCGGAGATAACTTCATTTTAATGGACGATAACTTCAGGCCACATCATGCAAACCTGGTAGAGGATTTCCTTTCCGAGGAAGGAATCGTTCGAATGGAATGGCCAGTGTGTTCTCCAGACATGAATCCAATCGAGCACGTTTGGGACGCTCTAGGAAGACGAGTTTCTGGCCGCCAACAAACCCCACAAACTCTCCAAGAACTGGAAAGAGCTCTTCTGGAAGAGTCGGGCAGAATACCCCAACTCGTCATTAATAGCCTCATTGAGTCCATGCCTCAAAGGTGTTCAACGTTGCTGGCCACCCGTGGAAACCATACCCCCTACTGAAAATGATTTTCTTTAAGAAAACACTTTTTCTTATTCTTTTTTCTCATATGCACAAATTGTGTTTTTTTCCTTTTGTACACAAATGCGTAATAAATTTTTTTCTGCCAAACATGTGTAATTTATTATCATATAACCTACTATGTCTGTCGACCATGTATCAATCAGCTATAAAGTTTCCCAGATACAAAATCCACCTAAAACTGCAATATCCTTTAACTGTTTTGAGCAGTGTATTTATTTTGTCAATGAATCTCTATTATCAATGAAGTTCTAAATGTAAATGTTTCACTTATAAATCGTTAATCCATATCCCATGCGTTGGAGACATTGAAAAATGTCATGCAGTAAAACCTTTTAACCTTTTTAACCTTTTTCCCAGAATCACATAGGAAAGAAAAAATACATTATAGACAAATGCCCTTCCTAGGAGGTGTAACTGGAGTTTATTTTTTGTCAGGTAATACTGTATTAATTTTGCATGGATCAACATATTTTCCGTTTAAGACAGAATTCTGTCATAGGCAGATTTTTTTTACTGGTTTTATTGTATTAATTTTTTAGCCCTTGAATATACTATTCTTAAAAAAAATGAATTTTTAAGTTTTTTTTAATGTAAAATAAATATTTCAAAAGCTATGTATTTTTCGGAAAAATTTTGATTTTATTTATTTTATGCACGTATTAAGTCAGCCAGAGACAGTGGTTTTAATACGGGTTTTGTTGAGACTGGGATTGAAAATTTCGTCCAGTGTATATATAGGAAGAAGGAAACAGTTCACTCCTTTATGAAAAGTACTTTAGGCCCGGCCTGGCGAGTCTTCAGAAAAAAGCAACGTCCCTGTCCGTTTAAGTCCCTGTAGATTTTTTAACATAATCTCCAGGACGATAAAAAGCCTGAAGTTGTCAGGTCTAAATTTTAAAAAACAGACTTAATCTGCATCTTAGAAAAAGCATTCTTTTAAATAACTGACGGACATTTAAACGGTAAGCTTCGGTTTTCTGCATAATGATTTTTCCCTCTATGTCTTTAAATTATTAAATGTTAAAAATTTTTAAAGAAAAAAGAACTTGAAACACGTCATTTTTTTATTTTTTTACATTAATTCTGTTTCGACAAATTTGAAAAAATATTTACTTTTTTAAATATGATTTTTTTAAAGTTATACTATTTTTTCAATAAATATTTTTAATAGTTTTAAAATTATTAAAAAACAAAAATCTTGGAACAAAACTAAAATCAGATTTTCATCTTTAATTACATGGAAAGAAATTGAAATCCGATAAATAATGTTAGAAGTTATAACGATTTTTAATTATCCCATTTAAACCAGTATTAACTTTTGTAAATTGTATGAGAAATTTTAGGATATGATTTTCTTAGCAAATTATAAGGCTAACCATCACAAAAAAAAATCAAAATTATAACTCAGAAAATAGATTTTTTACGCGTTTCTTAGAACTGTTAAAGTAACATTGTTTTTTGAATTGCGAACACTTCAATTTGTGTCTAATCCCTTAAAACTGATGAATTTTTTAAACGGCTATAACTTTGAGAGTTTTTAAGATATAAAAATGGAACTTTTTTTGTCTTATTCAGGACTGAATAAGGAAAGTTTTTCTTATTGGAATTTTTATCCTACGGGGGCCGTATAAAAATTAAATTTTTGTATTTTTCCAACTAGACCACCCATGGAGTCGTAATTTATCTTATCAAAAATTTCCTTTTTTTATGAATTTTTGCAACTGAAAGTATGGGTCTAAGGGCAATATTTAAGGAGTTAGCCTATTGTTTCGATATTTATGACTCACCCTGTATACTATTTGAAATGTTTTGTGTGTCCCTATAAATGCTATGTACTTCGTATATGCATGAAATAACTTGTATTATGCGTAGCGATGCATATAAATCTGATTACACTGAAATCGATTAGCATAATTAAAATATGTCGCAAACAATTCCTCGCTTTATTATTGTGTAATGGAATTTAAAAAAAAAATTTTGTGTTCCGGTAGATGAATATTAACGATCCTTCTCACTGTTTACATTATAAAATGCATATTTTAATGCACTTCATAAATGCATATAAATTTTAATGCGTGTGACAGAGTGTAACATCTTTAAAATTCATTTCAAACAATATTTCCCTATAGACCGTAATGTAATGGACAAATTTTAACTATCCCTGCAAATAAACTAATCATGGTAGAAACTTCATTTTCAATAGAATTCGTGCTAGGGCAAACGAGAATAACGTCCGAAATTTTCATGGCAATTCGAGTATATTTACGAGAGTTAGAGCGCGAAAAGACGACGATATGGCCAGACAAATCGAAAGCATAAACACTTTTCAACTTTGTTGGAGAGTACACTTATTTTATAGAAAATATTTGGAATAGTAAAAAGGGGCAAAAGAAGACGAGTTATCTATTTAACAAAATACTGATATTTAACACATTGTTTTACTGTGTTTTAACATGAACACTTGCCACCCTTTATTTTAAAATCCTGATTGTTTACATTACATATTAGTGATGTTATGTAAAAAGTATTTTTTCTTTTAAACGCATGTAATAAAATTTTATTATTTAACCAAATTGAAATTTATCTCTTTCATTTTGAATCACATATTTTAAAATTTTACTTTCTTCAATCTTGGCAAGAAGAAAATATTGGATTCATGAAAAATTTTGAATTCCTGTTTTTGACGGATTTATACATTTTAGGTGTCAAAGATCCCGTAAAACATGTTTATACAAAATGTTTGTCTGTGACTATATGTGTCTGTACGGGACATAAATTTTGTGGGCACTGTATCTTAAGTATTAAAGCCCAGAATTAAATGGAAATCTACAATTCGGTAGTCCTTTATATAAATGAGTGTTGATTAGTTTTTGGTAACTATTTCAGTAAATGCGTCAGCAAATGGCATTGCTATGAAGCATTTTTCACGATTTCTACAATTGCTCAATCTCCATAGGCAATGCAAGAATTTTAATCAATCTTCAGACAGAGTTAGTACTTGAAATGTGTTGACAATTCGTACATTTTGGTGTAAATCCTTCAATAGGTGACACTACTATGCTGCATTTTGTGCAATTTCTGCAATCACTGTATCTACAAGACTAAATCATAGATTTTCATTAAACTTCAGATTAAGTCAGCCCTTGACATAAGTTGACGTTTTTACGAGTTGGTACAAATAGCACAATTGGCGGCGCTATATATAGCACAAATGGTGGCGCAATATGCTGCATTATTTTTAAATTTTCGCAACAGTTCTGTCTGAAGAACTAATGCACGATTTTTATCACACTTCAGATTCCATTAGCCCTTGACTTGGTTTAATTTTGTTTACATTTGCGTGTAATTAGCTTTAAATTTCGTGCAGCTATACTTTTTTATTATTACCGCTACAGCTCTGTGCCAAGAGTAAATGCACGGATATCCATATAGCTTCATATGCAGTCAAACTTCAGCATGAATTGGTTTTATGATTACGTTTTGGTGCCAATTTCCTGACAATCCCCAACAATGTTCCTGCGAATCTCCGATCTCTCTGTGTTGAATTTTGTAGGATTTACACGATTTTATCGATAAATATATCTCAAGAAATGATGCAAGGAACTCAATGTTTTTAGAATCTTCATAATTGGATTATATTGCCATTTAATTTTGGCATTGTGGTAGCAAATTTCGAAATTTTGACGCGTATGTTCTTTATTCTGTTATATTCTGTATATTCTGCTATATTCTGTATAAATTGAAATATTTATACGTTAAAATTTTCATTATCACTAAGAAATTCTCGAATTAAAAAATTTTTAATGTTATTTTTATTATTTATAAGCCTTATTTTTATTATATTCCTGGCCTGCGGTTATATATATATATATATATATATATATATATATATATTGTTGATGATGTGTTGAAGATTTTTGTTGATGCACTTTCCAGAGCAGGTGATCAGGTTGAAAGCCGTTGTTCTTGGGAATGAGGTAAAATGAATGTCAAATCGACCCACAATGTTGTTATTTTTATTTATATATATATTTTTTTTAATTCTGACAACAAGAAAAAATAGCTTGAAGTCAGATCAGGCAGCTGTAATAAAATGTAAAAGCCATATCGCTTAGATTGCTGAACCATAATTCGTGATTAGTAGTAAAAAAAAGTGAGCAATTTTGGAAGTCAGCATACTGAGACCTTTCACATGTGCAGTTCTTTGTGAAAAGTTTTTCACATATCGCCGTAATTAAGGTGTGTCATATTCATTATTATTTGACTAGTTACCCATCAGTGTAGTAGTATAAAATCCACAGTTTCTTCACCGCGGTCTTCCACATTTTGAATCGTCTGTGAAGGACTTGATGCCACTTTAAAAACTTATTTTTCCATCTAACAACAGTATCATATGATGGACTATCAATGACATAAACAGCAAAAATTTCACTGCGAATTTGAACAACACTTATAACCATTCAAATGCAGAAACTAAAACCTCTAACTCCTGCATATTACGGGTTACACCAATCTTCAGTTTCCTGAAAAAAAAATTCAACATCAACAGCTGTAATTTGGTACACAAGAATCAATTAACATGCCGAGCGTAATTTTTATCCAGTCATATCAATAACTTCTTAGTGATAATTAGACCTTTACGATATCTCTACGTGTATATATAACCTTAAATTTCATAAATTCTTATTATGAGAGGCATAAAACGAGGACATTTTTATGCATTAATAAAATTAAATTTTAAAATATACATATTTAAATTTTATTCATCAATTTAAAAAAAATATATAATTATATATTTTTTTTTCATTTTTAAAAAGATACCTACTATTATCAGTCAAATTTTGCACATAAAACATTTATTTTTCCAAAATTATAAATCCTTAAGTTATCTAAAAATGTGAATTATTATGGCTGCATTCGAGAAATATATGGTATTTAGTTCAATTTTAAAATGTTACTGCTATCTGTTCTGGGGTTTACAAATTACAAACTCATCTCTATCGTCTACTCTATCATGCTATGTTATATCACAAACAACAATTAGATTCTATGAATTGTACTTAATTTTGCCGTATTTCGCCTGAAAATGCTTTTTTAAGCCCTCACTGGATTACTTTGAAATTGCATTAAAATTAACTCTAATAAAAAATTCAGACATAATGCAGACTTAACCGTCTGAATGTCTGTAAAATAGTCATGCTTTGCAGTTGAATTTAATTCTAATATTTTAAAGATTCGTTTATTTAAGAAACGTCCATCATATTTCATAAAATTATTTCAAGATAAATCTATAGTAAGGTTTTGATAAATTTTAATGCCTTTTCTTGAATTAAAATTATTAAAATTTTTGCTTGTAATTTAAGATTTTTTTATATAAATCTAACTAAAATATTCTAGAGCATTAGATTTTTTTTGTTTGTATTATGTATCAGTACAAAAAACCCTGAACGGGTTAAAAGCTTGTGACGCAGCACTTTATCTTATATATCTAAGAATTTTAAATTTGGGACTTAAAACTAATGATATCAAAATTTATGTGATGCTATGCTAATAATTAATATATACATATATTAAAATTTAATTCATTAAGGTTTTATCAATTACATCTTTCATAAATTCAAAATATGAATCTTAAAAGATATGATATCAAAATTTAAGTGACGCCTTGACGAGGCTTTAAACAATGTTTTAAAATTCCATTTATTTATTTATTGTCTAAATACATTTTCATATCTAAACAATACTTTTCATTTTCCAATACGCTGTTAAATACATCACTTTCACTGAATATATATAATGCACTGAAATGTATTTATTTGAATAAATAGATTTATCTTTTGGGCTACGCTATCCAAAACCAAAAATAACATTTGAATACATATTTTTTGCGTCATTGTATCTATTTGCATCTATTTAACTTACTTTGGATACAATGACGCAAAAAATATTTATTCAAACGTTATTTTTGATTTTGGATAGCGTAGCCCAAAAGATAAATCTATTTATTCAAATAAATACATTTCAGTGCATTATATATATTCAGTGAAAGTGATGTATTTAACAGCGTATTGGAAAATGAAAAGTATTGTTTAGATATGAAAATGTATTTAGACAATAAATAAATAAATGGAATTTTAAAACATTGTTTAAAGCCTCGTCAAGGCGTCACTTAAATTTTGATATCATATCTTTTAAGATTCATATTTTGAATTTATGAAAGATGTAATTGATAAAACCTTAATGAATTAAATTTTAATATATGTATATATTAATTATTAGAATAGCGTCACATAAATTTTGATATCATTAGTTTTAAGTCCCAAATTTAAAATTCTTAGATATATAAGATAAAGTGCTGCGTCACAAGCTTTTAACCCGTTCAGGGTTTTTTGTACTGATATCAGTGCTTTTTTTAGGTTAATAATAAAAAGGTAAAAACAAAAAATTAAAGACTAATGCAAAGAATTCATATTCATGATTTCTGATCACCTGTAATTACCCCTCCCCCACCCACTTAAAAAAAGATATTTCATATTTTATTATTAATATATGCTGTGCTACTTGATTTCGTTAAAAACAACTCTGTAGTAAAGTACGTTAGTATAAGATAAGAAAGTAATGTACATTCAGCATTGTATTTCTAAGAAAGGATTTCATAATCTATGCTGTATGTATCATTTCTCATTCTAGTTAACTATGTTTATTCTTTACACATGATGATACATATACTGCAGATGGATTAAAATGATCAGGAATACAATATTCAGAATGTGCTGGAAAGTATTTCATAATCTATGCTGCGTGCATGATTCTTGTTAATTATGTTTCAACCTTTGTATAGGTTGGTAATATTGCAGATTAAGACTATATCCATTACAATATTCACAATATGCTGGAAAGTGTTTCATAATCTATGGTGCACACAGGTTTTTCTTTCTTGTTAATTATGATTTGTCTTTATATAGAGTGGTAAAATTACTGCAAATGGATTAAAATGATAGGCTTACAATAATGAAAATGTGTTGGAAAGTGTTTCATAATCTATACTGTATGTGTAACTTTTCATTCTTGTTAGTTTATTTATGTTTTGCTGTTTGCACAAAACATATATAAACTAACAGGGGGGGGGAGATTTGGATGGGAAGATTACTGTACAAAGATGAAACTGACAGGTTTAAAGCATTCAGAATAAAATGGAAAGTATATAAACATGTTTAAAGGAAAATTTTTTACTCTCATTAATTATGCTTTGTTTTTTTGCACAGAATGGTAAAATTATTGTACATGAATGACAATAAGTTTACAATATTCAGAATGAGTCAGAAAATGCATCATAATCGATGCAGTATGCATGACTCTTCGTTCCTGTTAGTTATGTTTTGTGGGGTCATTAAGGCTTTTTGTTAGTTATGTAAGGGGGGGGGGAGTTTGTATCGGGTTTAAGATTTTATTGAAATTTCCATGCTCTAGTCTGTACCTATTTACATAATTTTTTTTTCTAAAAATCTTAATTTGGTTAGATAATTGTTTTTTTTTGGGGGGGGGGGGTTTGAATCTTGATTCAGTTTGACTTGAATTGGAATTTTCAGGTTCTTGCCGAGTTGCATTTCAAGTACTAGTTTTCAATTCTGGTCAGTGGATGGGGACGGAAATTATTTAGTCTTTCTTGAACAGATTTTTATTTCCTAATTTTTTTATTTTACTTTTTTTTTGGGGGGGGGGGATTGGATTGAGTTTCAGGTTATTCGGATCGGGTTTGAGATAGACTTCTATTGGAATTTCCATGATCTGGTCAATACATATCGACATAAATTGTTCTTTTTTTCTAAAATCTTGATTTGATTAAATATTTTTTTGGGGGGGAGGGGGGGAATTGAATCTGGTTTCAGATTGACTTCAAATGGAATTTTCAGGTTCTTGTTGAGTTGCATTTCAAGTATATTATTTTGTCGCAGATAAATTGGGTTACAATCGGATTTTTTTTTTTTTTGGGGGGGGGGTAGTGTTTGAACTGGGTTTAGGATAGATTTCACTTGAAATTCTTGTCAGTGTATGTGGACAGAAATTATTTGGTCTTTCTTGGACAGACTTGCGTTTCCATTGTTTTTTAATTTTCGGGTTTGGATTAGGTTTCATGTTAACTTTCAGACTCTTGTCAGTGTGTATCGGCAGAAATAATTTTCAATTTTTCGGATTAGGTTAAGGTTCGATGGAAATTTTTTTCAGGTTTCAATCAGGTTCAATTCAAATGGAATTTTCAAGTTCTGGCCAGGTTGCGCTTTAATGGAAAGTATTTTGTCCTGTATAGATACTGGGCTCCGGTTATATGGAATTTCCTTTTTCAGGTTCAGATTAGGTTTAAGATAGACTACTTGGAATTTCCAGATTTCTGATCACGCATATCTATGGAAATTAAGTTTTCTTTCCCAAACCGAGATATGGTCGGATATTTTTTTTTTTTTTTTTTTTTTTTTGGTGGGGGGGGGAGGGTTGAATCTGGTTTCGGTTTGACTTCAAATGTAATTTTCAGGTTCTTGTTCAGTCGCATTTCAATGTATTTTATTTTGCAGCAGATAGATTGAGTTACTCTTGGAGGGATTTTTTTCTTTCTGGTTTTGGATTGTATAGGATAGATTTCAATAGGAATTTTTCGATTCTGGTCAATGTATGTCAATGGAAATTATTTTGTCTTTCTTGGACAAATTTATCTTTCCATTAAATTTTTGTTGGTTTAGAATGGGTTTCAGGATAACTTGTAGGTTCTTGTTGGCAGACTTGTATAAAACCAAAAACTTTCTGCAAATTAATTTAATGTTGGGTGTAATTCACATTTTTTGCGCAATTCATGGTCATCATTCGTGTTTTTTATGCGATTTATGAATGTAATTTGCATTTTTGAGCAATTTATGGACATAATTCGCAATTTTTATGCGATTAATGAATGTAATTTACATTTTACATGATTTATGGACGTAATTTGCTATTTTTATGCAATTCATAGACATAATTTGCGTTTTTTCAGCTTTCTGTTGATGAAATTTGTGTTTTTTTAATCGATTTATTGACGTTATTTATGTTTTTATAGGATTTATGAATGTAATTTGCTTTTTTTACCAATTCTTGGACGTAATTTGCATTTTTTGTAATTTATGAACGTTATTAGTGTTTTTTTGCATGATTCATGGAAGTGATTTGCATTTTTTGAGTGATTTATAAATGTAATTCACGTTTTTATGCGTTTCATGGACGTAATTTGTGTTTTTTGAGCGATTCATGAATGTAATTCGCGTTTTTTAGGCAATTCATGAATGCAAAACACTATTCGTTATTTTTATGCAATTTATAGACGTAATTTGCGTTTCAGCTTTCTGCTGCCAAAATTCGTGTTTTTTTGCGATTTATGAACATAATTTCCATTTTACTACACGATTATAGACATAATTTGTCTTTCTCATACAATTTCTGAACGTAATTCTCACTTTTTAAAACAATTCATGGACGTAATTCACGTTTTGACGATTTGTGGACCCAATTCGCGTTTTCTATGCGATTCATGGACATAATTCGCGATTTTTAAGCGATCAATGAATGGAATTTACATTTTACATGATTCATGGATGTAATTTGCTATATTTATGCAATTCGTAGACATAATTTGCATTTTTTTAGCTTTCTGTCAACGAAATTTGTGTTTTTGATCGATTTATTGACGTTATTTGTGTTTTTATAGGATTTATGAATGTAATTCGCTTTTTTTACCAATTGTTGGACTTAATTCGCATTTTTTGTAATTTATGAATGTTATTAGTATTTTTTTGCATGATTCATGGAAGTGAGTTGCATTTTATGAACGTAATTTGCGTTTCAGCTTTCTGCTGCCAAAATTCGTGTTTTTTGATCGATTTATGAACATAATTCCCAATTTACTACACGATTCATAGACATAATTTGTGTTTTTCATACAATTTCTGAATGTAATTCTCACTTTTTTAAACAATTCATGGACGTAATTCACGTTTTGAGCAATTTGTGGACCCAATTTACGTTTTTTATGCAATTCGCCTTTTTTGAGCGATTCATGGACATAATTCGAGATTTTTATGCGATTAATGAATGTAATTTACATTTTACATGATTTATGGACGTAATTTGCTATACTTATGCGATTCATAGACCTAATTTGCACCTTTTAAGCTTTCTATTTGTGTTTTTTGATCGATTTATTGACATTATTTGTGTTTTTATAGGATTTATGAATGTAATTCGCTTTTTTTTTACCAATTCTTGGACGTAATTTGCATTTTTTGCAATTTATGAACATTATTCGTGTTTTTTTGCAAAATTCATGGAAGTGATTCGCATTTTTTGAGTGATTTATGAACGTAATTCTCGTTTTTATGCAATTCATGGATGTAATTTGCGTTTTTTGAGCGATTCATGAACGTAATTCACATTTTTTATGCAATTCGGTATTTTTATGCGTTTTATAGAGGTAATTTCCGTTTCAGATTTCTGCCGCCAAAATTCGTGTTTTTTGAGCAATTTATGAGCATAATTCATGTTTTACTACACGATTCATAGACGTAATTTGCGTTTTTCATACAATTTATGAATATAATGCTCGCTTTTTTACATGATACATGGACGTAATTCACATTTTAAGCAATTTGTGGACGTAATTCCCATTTTTTATGCGATTCATGCATGGAATTCACATTTTTTATGCGATTCATGCATGGAATTCATATTTTTTATGCGATTCATGGATTTAATTAATGTTTTTATTGTGGTCTTTGGACAAAATTCACGTTTTTCACGTGGTATTTTGTCGAAATGTTGGGTTTTTTTACATGATTCTTTGTTGAGATACTTTTTTTTTTACGCAATTTGTCGAAATAAATAAATAAAAATTGTTTCTTCATAAAATTTTCTGCACATGGCGTGCGTCTATATTATACAACTCTGCTTGTCAGTGTGTATTTTCAATTTTTTTTTTTTTTTCAGATCGAATTAAGGTTTGGTAACCCATAGACTAATTGGAATTTCCAGATTTCTGACCACGCGTATCTATGGAAATAAAGTTTTCTTTCCCGAATCGAGATATGGTTGGATTTTTTTTTTTTTTTTTTTTTGGGGGGGGGGAGGGGTTGAATCTGGTTTCGGTTTGATTTCAAATGTAATTTTCAGGTTCTTGTTCAGTTGCATTTCAATATATTTTATTTTGCAGCAGATAGATTGAGCTACTCTTGGAGGGATTTTTTTCTTTCTGGTTTTGGAGTGTATAGGATAGATTTCAATAGGAATTTTTCGATTCTGGTCAATGGATGTCAATGGAAATTATTTTGTCTTTCTTGGACAAATTTATCTTTCCATTAAATTTTTGTTGGTTTAGAATGGGTTTCAGGATAACTTGTAGGTTCTTGTTGGCAGACTTGTATAAAACCAAAAATTTTCCGCAAATTAATTTAATGTTGGGTGTAATTCGCATTTTTTGCGCAATTCATGGTCATCATTCGTGTTTTTTATGCGATTTATGAATGTAATTTGCATTTTTGAGCAATTTATGGACATAATTCGCAATTTTTATGCGATTAATGAATGTAATTTACATTTTACATGATTTATGGACATACTTTGCTATTTTTATGAAATTCATAGACATAATTTACGTTTTTTCAGCTTTCTGTCGACGAAATTTGTGTTTTTTGATCAATTTATTGACGTTATTTGTGTTTTTATAGGATTTATGAATGTAATTCGCTTTTTTTACACAACTCTTGGACGTAACACTTTTACACAACTTTTTGCAATTTATGTATGTTATTCGTGTTTTTTTGCACGATGCATGGAAGTGATTCGCATTTTTTGAGTGATTTATGAACATAATTCACATTTTTATGCAATTCATGGACGTAATTTGCATTTTTTGAGCGATTCATGGATGTAATTGGCGTTTTTTATGCAAATCATGAATGCAAAATGCTATTCCCTATTTTTATGCGATTTATAGACGTAATTTGCATTTTAGCTTTCTGCTGCTGAAATTCGTATTTTTTGAGCAATTTATGAACATAATTCCCATTTTACTACTCAATTCATAGACGTAATTTGCATTTTTCATACAATTTATGAACATAATTCTCACTTTTTTAGACAATTCATGGATGTAATTCACGTTTTGTGCGATTTGTGGATATAATTCACATTTTTTATGCAATTCGCTTTTTTTGAGCGATTCATGAACATAATTCGCGATTTTTATGCAATTAATGAATGTAATTTGCTATATATATGCGATTCGTAGACATAATTTGCATTTTTTGAGCTTTCTGTCGACGAAATTTGCGTTTTTTGATCGATTTATTAACGTTATTTGTGTTTTTATAGGATTTATGAAAGTAATTCGCTTTTTTTACCAATTGTTGGACCTAATTTGCATTTTTTGTAATTTATGAATGTTATTAGTATTTTTTTGCACTATTCATGGAAGTGATTTGCTTTTTTTGAGTGATTTATGAACGTAATTTGCGTTTTAGCTTTCTGCTGCCAAAATTCATGTTTTTGAGCGATTTATGAACATAATTCCCGTTTTACTACACGATTCATAGACATAATTTGTGTTTTTCATACAATTTCTGAACGTAATTCTCACTTTTTCAAACAATTCATGGACGTAATTCAGGTTTTGAGCGATTTGTGGACCCAATTCATGTTTTTATGCAATTCGCTTTTTTTTGAGCGATTCATGGACATATTTCGTGATTTTTATGCGATTAATGAATATAATTTACAATTTACATGATTTATGGACGTAATTTGCTATACTTATGCGATTCATAGACATAATTTGCATCTTTTGAGCTGTCTATCAACGAAATTTGCGTTTTTTGATCGATTTATTGACGTTCTTTGTGTTTTTATAGGATTTATGAATGTAATTTGCTTTTTTTACCAATTGCTGGACCTAATTCCCATTTTTTGTAATTTATGAACGTTCTTAGTGTTTTTTTGCATGATTCATGGAAGTGATTAGCATTTTTTGAGTGATTTTTGAATGTATTTCACGTTTTTATGCGTTTCATGACGTAATTTGTGTTTTTTGAGCGATTCATGAATGTAATTCGCGTTTTTTATGCAATTCATGAATGCAAAACAGTCTTCGCTATTTTTATGCGATTTTATAGACGTAATTTGTGTTTCAGCTTTCTTCTGCCAAAATTCGTGTTTTTTGAGTGATTTATGAACACAATTCCCATTTTACTACACAATTTATAGGCATAATTTGTGTTTTTCAAAAATTTCTGAACGTAATTCTCAGTTTTTTAAACAATTCATGGACGTAATTCACGTTTTGAGCGATTTGTGGACCCAATTCGCGTTTTTTATGCGATTCATGGACATAATTCGCAATTTTTATGCGATTAATGAATGTAATTTACATTTTACATGATTTATGGGTGTAATTTGTTATATTTATGCGATTCGTAGACATAATTTTCATTTTTTGAGCTTTCTGTTGACGAAATTTGCGTTTTTTGATCAATTTATTGACGTTATTTGTGTTTTTATAGGATTTATGAATGTAATTCGCTTTTTTTACCAATTGCTGGACCTAATTCCCATTTTTTGTAATTTATGAATGTTATTAGTATTTTTTTGCATGATTCATGGAAGTGAGTTGCATTTTATGAACGTTATTTGCGTTTCAGCTTTCTGCTGCTAAAATTCGTGTTTGAGTGATTTATGAACATAATTCCCGATTTACTACACGATTCATAGACATAATTTGTGTTTTTCATACAATTTCTGAATGTAATTCTCACTTTTTTAAACAAATCATGGACGTAATTCACGTTTTGAGCAATTTGTGGACCCAATTTACGTTTTTTATGCAATTCGCCTTTTTTGAGCGATTCATGGACATAATTCGAGATTTTTATGCGATTAATGAATGTAATTTACATTTTACATGATTTATGGACGTAATTTGCTATACTTATGCGATTCATAGACCTAATTTGCATCTTTTGAGCTTTCTATTTGTGTTTTTTGATAGATTTATTTACGTTATTTGTGTTTTTATAGCATTTATGAATGTAATTCGCTTTTTTTAACCAATTCTTGGACGTAATTCGCTTTTTTGCAATTTCTGAACGTTATTCGTGTTTTTTTGCACAATTCATGGAAGCGATTTGCATTTTTTGAGTGATTTATGAACGTAATTCATGTTTTTATGCAATTCATGGATGTAATTTGCATTTTTTATGCAATTCATGAATGCAAGTCGATATTTTTATGCGTTTTATAGAGGTAATTTCCGTTTCAGATTTCTGCCACCAAAATTCGTGTTTTTTGAGCAATTTATGAACATAATTCATGTTTTACTACACGATTCATAGACATAATTTGCGTTTTTCATACAATTAGCACATGAAAACAAAACAAAAACAAAACACTCAGGCTGCAGCAAAATTGCTGTGCAACAATCCGTAAAATACACAAAATTAATTAAAAATGCAATCACTAATGCATGTTGTACAAGCACTGTGTGTACATGAAGAAAAAAAACAATGAGTGCAACTAATTTGTTTTTAAATCTCTGAAATCTTTTATAGCCACAGTCACTAATGCATGTAAGAACAAATTAACTTCATTACTTTCTTTTGAATTATCAAAATACAGCTGTAATTTGTTGATAAATACTAGTTTGTTCACAATTTCCAATAATAAGTGCACTTACTTATTTTAAAAATTGTTTAAAACCTGGATTTACTGGCCATTAAGCCAAGCTAAAAAGGCACAGTTTCAAAATGAAAATTAATAGCGACAAAAATGCATAAGAAAAAGCAATAAATGCATTTTGAATAACATATTCAAGCAATTTTAATCTAAAAATTAAAATCATGGGTTATTAATCACAGAAATTAATAAATGAAATAAAAAAGCACAATTTTTACAGCACTTAAAACTTAGTATTGTTAATTAATTCATATAATTATTGTTAATTCATATAATAAGGACATCTATAAACTTAAAAACAATCTATTTTGAGAATTTTAGAATTCACAAGCACTTGGTTAAACTGTTGGTCAATTATAAATATTGTTTGTTTACCAAAATTTAGCAATAGTTTACACATTCTGTGATAGTTTATGTTGGTTTGAAATCAAATCAACATGCTAACTAATGTATACATCACTTATACTTTTTAAATAATACTTTAATAATGAGTGCCAAAAAATATGTATTTACCTTTCTTTTTCATTATAGATGGTTTAGCTTCAAGTTCGTCTCCTGAAATTGAATATTTCATGCCAACATACAGCACGAATCCTTGTTTCTCCAAATAACACAATACCTATATTACCATAATTTCACAAATTACACAACATGCATGCTAAAAACAACGAGCGCCAAGTACAAAGCTTACCGCCAGCAAATTCGATTACGATTCAAAACAAAACTATCTAAACGCGTATGAATACATGGAATTCTAAAGTAAATATATTAAAAACAATTTTTGTTTGTAAACTTTAAAAGAAAATCATAAGTCAAAAGTATATTGAATATGTATAATTAAAAAATATTTTCCTATTTTAAAAAAGGATTCAAAATATTTTTTCCACAAAATGCAAAAATATCCAATGTAAGAAATGTAATATTTTCTTCTTATGAAAAATAAAGGCAATATAAATAGAAATTTGATTTAGTATATATTTATTGAATGTTTTAAAGCACATGATAAGATGTTTTTGTAGTTTAAAAAACATTTATTGCTTCGATGCGGGTGTTTTAACTATGACCATAACTACATTTGCCTTTTTGCAGTGTCTTCGTCTGCTAACCCATAGAATAACATGTAATCCGCGAGCTAATATAGTCCAATTTTCCAAGACCAATATATAACAAACAAGAGTTTTCTTAGAAACAAGGCAAGTCTTATTCCCTCTATCTTAAAGAGATTCATATTATATATAAGTTTTAATAAAATCTCCCAGCCCGTTTTCTAGATCTCATTATCAGGAACAATCACCATCAATTTCAGTTTAAAAATGGTTATCGAGATCTAAAAATATACGGCACACAGAAATGTAAAAATTATAGGATAGGATTAGACTGGGAATATAAGACTATATTAAAAAAATTGGACCATTCTGACCAATATTTGCTGAGTTATTAGAAGGCGGCTTTTCCGATTTCCTTTGATGTTGAGTTAGCTGTATATATGAAGTTCCGCATCTACCCTTATGACGATGGTAGGTTTTGACGATGGTAGGTTTAAAGCTGCGTCACTTGAAGGCTGCCGCCTTCTATGATCTCACTATTTAAAAGAAGAAATAACACTAATAATGTAGCTTTCACTGCAATAATTTTTTTTTGGGTGGGGGGAGGGGTTATATTGAAAAAAGAAAGCTATTGTGCTTTTAAAATATAAAATGTTTTGTATTCACAGTGAAATAAATAGATACTAAATAGTTTGTTAGACAGATAAAAGTAAAGAGCTTTGGAAACAAATATTCTTTTAAGCCTATTTAATGCTGCAATATGACATAATAGATTGTTTAAAAATTTATAAAATCAAACACTATGCCCATCCATTTAAAATCATTTTCATATTCATATTGGGGTAAACTGGGGTGATCAATACCCAATCATATTTTTAAAATTGCTAAGTTTAAAGTCTTTTCTTTTCTGTGTACCTGCATTTTCCAAATTAAAAACAAAGTTCTAATAATAATATTCATTACTAACCTTTAAATATTAATACAAAAAATAAAGATATTGAATCTAATCGAGAATTATTAGTACAAGGCATAATTAAGTACATTGAAATGTTTTTTATTATTAAAAGTTCATCAGTTTGTCATAATATCTTGCGCCTAAAAGTTTTTGTAATCGTATTTATTTCAGCTATTTGCAATTGCACTGCCCAGAGTTGCCAGGTTTTGTATCTTTTTATCACTTTCTAACAAAATTGAAAAGTGCTTATGCATTTGGTTTGTTTCTCCGTTCGTCCGTATTGCCGTCTGGTCGTCTGGCCATATGGCCGTTTCCCGCGCTCTAACTCTCGTAAATATACTCGGTTTGCCATGAAATTTTTGAACGTTATTTAAGTTTGCCCTAGCACGAACCCTATTGAAAATGGAATTTCTATCATGATTACTTTAATTACAGGGATAGTCAAAAGTTTCCCATTACATTACGGCCTATGGGGAAAAATCGTTTCAAATGAATTTTAACGTTTATAACACTTTTCAAAAATTTAATAGTGCTTATTCGTTGTTTGAAAAGTGCTTATGCATTCGGTTTGTCTGCCCGTCTGTCCGCGCTCTAACTCAAGTAAATATACTCGAACTGCCCTGAAATTTTTGTATGTTATTGACGTTTACCCTAGCACGAACCCTATTGACAAAAGAATTCCATTGGTTAATGGTAAAGATGGGGAATAGTGCGCGACTATTTAAAAATATATTAAACTGACTTATGTATAACAAAATTGATATATGTCACTGAGGCTTAATATAAATTATACGGTACTGTCTTGCATAATATGAAGTACATTACATTTACAGGGACACACAAAATATTTCAAATAGTATATTACTCCGGACGGACTGTATATGTTTAAGATGATGGCTGATGGATGGATGTAATACATTTTAATTATGTTATACTCATTTAAGTTTCACATTATCTTTGTATATTATAAGGGTGTGTATAAATGTAATAGTTGATATACAATGCTACACAAAAGAGTTTCCCAACATTACTGAGTATGAGTGTAAATTACTTAAAGGTGGTTCTTAAATAAGGTATACATTTTTACGCTGAACTGCATTCAATTTACAAAGACATGTTTGCAGAATATAGATAAAGTGATATACAGGGCCATGCAAAGAATTGTGTACATGGACACATATGAATGATAATTCATAACAATGTGATTTCAGTTGTTTTAAGAGTGTTTTATTTCAAAATGAATTTTAGCTTCTTACTGACGGTAATATAGGTACAAGGTAAACTACAGGAACAAAAGCTTTTAAGTTTGTTTCCCATTTATTAGCACAAATTGCTAAAAAAAATTAAGCTTTTTTCTTGTTAAAATAAATTTTCCCATTATATAATATCTATATCAACTGACCTATCAAATACAGGGCTGTTCAAAAGTATTAATATACATGTTTGGCTATATACCCTTATTTCCCTAATTAACGAAGTTTTTTTTTTTTTAAGATTTCATGGAGTGTTGGAAAGGGCTTCATTATCTATGCTTAACGCATGATTTTTCTTACTTGTTTTGAATTATAAAATTTTACAGTTTCACGAGGAATTCTTTATCTTATAATTTCTTTAATTAACGACAGATGATTCGTAATTATCGAAATTAAATATTTTCTCTGAAAAATTCTATTGTGTATTCGAAATTTTTAAAATGAAATTAGAGGCCAAAATGGCAACCCAGGTACTGAGAAATTTGATTGCAGCAGTAATTTAAAATTATAAAAATTATAAAATTTTCCGTTACATATCTCTAGCTTTTTCATATGCATTCTGGAAATTTCACTTTAAAAAAAAATCGTTTAGATATTTCCTTTTTCCTTACAAAAAGCAAACACTTAGTTAAAGTTCATGTACCCAGCTAATAATGCCAACGGATTTCGTGTTTTTTTTGAACGAATGAAGTGACTTCATAAATATGTCAGAGAATAGAGAAATAGAAATGGCGAGCAATGCTAAATATTTTATAAGACTTTTAAAATCTCATTGGTATGATTCTATATTTTTAAGGTAGTTCCTTAAGTAGAAGCAATTAATATTGTCTTTGTAATTAACTTTAGCAGACATATTAAGTTGTCTAATTTTTAATTATGAATAAAATATTGTACATTCACTTTTTCAACATCTTATGAATTGTCCTTGAATAACACTGAAGGATGGTAGTAATCTTTAAATAGACCAAAAAAAGCCGCATTTTTCAGGATGGGTGCAATATGAAAAATTTGTATAAATAAGAAATTAAAACAGCGTTCCAATTATTGACTTTTCATAAACGTGAGTGTAAAATTATTTTAAAAATTGCTGATTAAAATGGCTAATGGGCAATTCTGCATAAAAGAAATGAAATACGATGCGTGATTATTTAATAACGAGAATAATGTTTCTACAGAAAAACTGCGCATACGATAAATTTGTACAAGAAGTAGTTGTAAACTGCAAAGGCCGCTGTATCGATTATTGACATAAATTAATTCAATTCAGGTTAGTCTGGTTGTGATCATCATTTATTCTAAACCTATTTCACTTTTTTTTGGTGGGGGAGGGGGGTGGATGGTCAGTGCTTTAAAAAAGCAATAAATTGATGTGAAATGTTTTTTAGACTCAATTGTAACTTATCATATGTAAACAGAAGTACACCGCAGTGAATGTTTACAGCGAGGATTTTTGAGTGGTTTAAGCATTTCCAAGATGGCCGATAAGACACTAAAGTTGTGTTCACCTGAATCGACTTTCCACGTCAACAACGGAGGAATTCTTCGATATTCATAGTATTGTGTACCGTCAATGGGTTCCTGACGATCAAACTATTAATCAAATATACTACCTCTATGTCCTTACTCAAAAAACATGGAATTCTCCGTGAAAAAAATACGGAATAAAAGACCCTAATTCAAGAAGAACAAAACAAGAGTACTTCTTGAGTCAACAAGAGTCATTACACGGACTCCCCTTGTATTGTGTGTCAAGACGCTTTTTGCCAAGTATAACATTCCAGTTTTATCCAGATTGTTCCAATCACCTTAGCCAAGTTATCTGGAATCATGCAACTTTTATGTGTTTACCAGGATAAAATCTGCATTAAAAGGAATCAGACTCTGAACCATTAAAGTTGCGAAAGAAAATGCGACACGAGTCAGATAGAGAATACTCACATAAGGTAACTTCAAGCAATGTTTCAAAAAATGGAAAATTCGTAAAGTGTGTTGTACAGATAAACAGAGTGCATGTTAAAAGGGATAATATTTAAGTATACAAAAAGATAAAAATATTTATAATTCAACATTAGTCTCATTATTTAGTAGCCACAACTTCTACAAAAAGTTATTCGCATCCGTTATTTATAATATTGAAACTATTTTGTAAAATGAAGAATACCTGCAACTTGAAAGAACGCAGAAAATATGTAATGTATCTTTTCCTATGCCAGTTTTGTAATGAAATATTTCTAAGCGTTTTCAAACGTTTTAGAAGATTTTACTATTTTTTTCTATTGATCACAAAACTTCAACCAAGACAAATATATATTTTGTATACTTTAAACTTCCTTTCACATTATTTTATTAAAACACTGTCACACTTTCATTTTTCTAAGCACGAATATTTTAATGTACATTTTATGATTATGTCAGTAAAAAATAAAAGTACGCAAGGAATTTCTCTAAAAATAAAAATAGCATTTTTGTTCGAAGGGATGTTTTAATTTCGCTCCAAACATGAAAAAACATTCTTGAATATAAATTTTATGTCTTACACAGAATATGATTTTATATTTTTAAGGTAGCTCCTTAACACTAGAACGCCCGGATGGAGTCGATTCGACTCCAATCATGTAACTAAATTTCAATTCGAACCAGAAAAATTTTCTTGAAATAATTTAAATCTAATCCACGCAAATTTACGTTAAATAAATCAATTAAATAATTTTGAATAAAAATTCTGGTGAGAAATATTATTTTCAAACTTGAGTAGAATTTCCGGGCGTTCTAGTGTTAAGTAGAAGCAAATAATATTCGTCTTTGTAATTAACTTTAGCAGACAAATTAAATTGTCTAATTTTTTATTTTGAATAGAATATTGTGCATTCCCTTTTATAACATCTTATGAATTGTCCTTAAATAATACGGAAGGATGATAGAAATCTTTAAATTGACCAAAAAAGCGGAATTTTTCAGGATGGGTGTAATATGGAAAATTTGTATAGATAAGGAATTAAAACAGCGTTGCATTACTAACTTTTCATTAAGGTGAATGTAAAATTATTTTTTAAATTGGTGATTAAAATGCTAAAGTACAATTCTACGTACGAGAAATGAAATACGATGTATGATTATTTAATAACGGGAATAATGTTTCTACAAATAAACTGCGCATACGACAAATTTGTGCAAGAAATAGTTCTAAATTGCAAAGCCTGCTGTATCGATTATTGACCTAAATTAATTCCATTCCGATTAGTCTCTTTGTGATTTTCATTTATTCTGGATCTATTTTTATATTTTGTCGGGAAAATATTCAGTGCATTAAAAAAACAATGAACTGATGTGAAAATTCTTTTTAGACTCTAAAAATACTCTTCTGTAACTTATCATTTGTAAAGAGAAGTATACTGCAGTGAATGTTTATGGCGTGGATTTTTGAGTGGTTCAAACATTTCCAGGATGACCGATAAGACACTCAAGTTGATGTTCGCCTGAGTCACCCTTCCACGTCAACAGCGGATTTTTCAATATTCGTAGTATTCTGTATCTCACTGGGTCCCTCGAGATCAAACTATTAATCAAAAATACTACCGTTAGGTCCTTACTAAAAAAATACGGAATTGTCCGTGAAAAAATACGGAATAAAGTATCCTAATTGTAGAAGAGAAGAACAAGAGTACATCTTAAGTCAACAAGAGTCATCGCATCGACTCCCCTTGTATTGGGTGTCAAGACGCTTTTTGCCAAGTATAACATTCCAGTTTTATCCAGATTTTTCCAGACCAATCACCTTAGCCAAATTATCTGGAATCATACGACTTTTAACAGTTTCCAAAGATAAAATCTGCATTAAAAGGAATTAGACCCTGAACCATTGAAGCTGCTAAAGAAAATGCGACACGAGTCAGATAGAGAACACTCACATAAGGTGACTTTAGGCAATGTTTTAAAAAATGAAAATTCGCAGGGAGTGTTGAATGGATAACCGGAGAGTGCATATTGAAGGGGATAATAATTAAGTATGTATAAAAATAAAAATGCATATCATTCAACATTAGTCTCATTATTTAATAGCAACAACTTGTGCAAAAAATTATTCACTTCAGTTATTGATAATATGAAATCTATCTATTTTGTTAAATGAAGAATACCTACAACTTGAAAGAATAAAAAAAAAATTGCAATGTATATTTTTCTATGCCAGATTTGTAATGATATACTTCTAAGTGTTTTCAAAACTTTTGAAAGATTTTAATATTTTGTCCATTCATCACAACACATCAACCAAGGGCAATATATATTTTGAATATTTTAAGCTTCCTTTCACATTTTTTTGTTAAAACATTGTCACATTTTTATTTTTCTAAGTACGAATATTTCCCTGTAAATTTTATGATTAGGCCAAAAAAAAGCCCGCCAGGAATTTCTCTAAAAATAAAAATGACATTTTATTCGAAAGAATGTTTTAATTTTGCTTCAAACATAAAAAAAATATTCTTGAATATAAATTTTATACCTTACACAGAAATATATTTCTTAAAAAAGTTGCAAGTCTTAAGAATTTGAATAGCTTAAATAAAGAATGTGAAAAAATACAGACAAGTTAAAATTAATGAAAAAAACAAACTCATGGAAATTAAAACATAGTACATACATAAATATGTTGAAAAAGTTATTGAAAGAGAAATAAAAAAATTGTACGCTTGAATAACTTTGAATGAAAACTCATTAAATGAAACTGCTAAATGAATTAGTATTGAAATGTTACTATTAATTTTTTTATTGCATGAAATAATTAATAATAATGTCACTCGATACTGCATAATTATTAAGAAAATCAAAGTACAATAAAATGGAAACTATCTTGGGATATTTTGAAATATTTGTCTAATTCTTAAAAATAGAGTTTCTCAAATTTATTTATAAAAAGGAATTAAACAAAATTTTATAAAATAAATATTAATCTCATATTCATAATTGGATTGATAATTAGCTGGAAATTGGATATTAAATCTTGGACTGTTTAATTATTATGTATCTTTTGGTAACAGAATTAACTCTCTGCGTTGTCTATATGCAACATACACAAAAATCATGTTAGATAGCTTTAACAGACAAATTTATTTATTGCAATTATCTTCGCCACTGCGATTAATAAAAATTATTCTTATATTTTTTTGTAAAGATGATGATACTAACTAGGAAAGCTCTGTCTCTGTTAGTTCTGGAATATTTCAGGATTGGTATATTTCACAATTTACTGTCATGGGGATTAATATCTGTATAAGAACGATATTGCCGAATACAACAGTTCACAACAGACAGAATATTTTCTGTTTCATATGTAGAGTTAAGAACGATGGGGAAAACTGCGTGAGGTTCCTTTAAAATTAATCGAAGGCTTACATTTTGCATTCTAGCTAATCAGCACTTTCCACGACAACGTTTCATGATAGAGTGATTCACTTAAACAGTTAGTCTCCTCTTCAGCTTGGTGGGAAAATTATGTTCAGGCACTGGATGTTTGCTTTATAAAAAGAAATTAATTTACAAAAACGTACTATAATTCTGAACGAAAATACACAGTAACTTCTTCCAAGTTATCGAAGATTCAGAAAAGGGTTCTTTTTCTTTAAAATATTTAGAAAACTATTTATTTTTGGAAATTTAAAGACAGAGGTTACATAAAAATGTTAGGTTCTAGACGTTGTCGGAAACTTTTCTGAGTAGTTTTTCCCGTGCAATAATCTATTTTTCACAAATCGGAAAATCATTTTTTCGCATGCTATCATTATTCCAACAAATACAGGGTAATTAAAAGAAAGAAAAACATCGAAAAATGACATAACAAATCAAGCATACAACAACGATAAAAAATCATATACAAACATAGAGTCGCAAACTACTTATTGAGTCACAAATACAGGGTGTTTCATTCTAGCTACACCCGGTGTGACAGCAATAATTTCGAGGAAAATAAAATATTGTAATGAAAATGAAACGATATGTACCTCATTTTGTGAGAAATGCGATAACGTTGCGAAAATATCTGGACAAACAGATTCCTCAAGCAATCGATGATACCGTATAAACTGATTATCACTGTCCAAAATGTGAGGGGCAAAATGCATATTGCTGGTGCGCATAATGCAAACTTCTTTCACTTTTGTTTGGTGTTATCACATTTTAAAAAAAGTTGAGAATGTATGTTAAATGTTTTTTTTATAATATGCTTCAGTTTTCTGAAATTTATTACCGTCGACCCAAATTGCGTTAGGATAAAACATCCTGTATTTGTGGCTCAATAAGTAGTTTGTGGCCCTATGTTCCTATGTGGTCTTTTATCCTTGTCGTATGCATGGTTTGTCATATCAGTTTGTCCACATAATTTTGAATCACCCTGTATACTTTTTTATCAACCTTCAATGTGAATCACGCCCAAATGTGGAAGGAATTCATAAATAACTTTGAACATAATTGAAAATTTTTTATGAATTTTGTTTTAGTAGTTTAAAGTCAGTCTTTCTATCCGTGGTCTAACGTAAGAAATGTTCAATTGTCATGAAATGTAGTAATGATAATAAATGGATGATAATCTCTGGAAGTGTGAAATCACTAGTTTTGTGTAGGCTTCTGTATTAATTTTAGCTAAATATTGGCATCCATATAAAGATAGCAGGTAAAATACAGGGCAGTACAAATGTTGTTGAAAACTTTGATGCACATGTTTATATAATCTACAGAATTTATGCACTTAAATATCATTTTAATAAAAATTACAAATGCATACTAACACTAAAAACGCATTTCCAGATATTTAAAATATGAGGACACATGAAGTAAAATGAATATTTTATAATAAGAAATTATTTAATTAAATAAAAATAAAAATAAAAATAAAAATAAAAATAAAAAAAATTCCTCGAGTACATTTATCATTTATTTTTTTCCGTAACCAAGCTTTTTTGAGTGTCCTTGTAAATGAATGTTAAATTCTGTTGCACAATGACGTACAGTAAAAACCTCGTAGTACACTTCAATGACAAATAACCTATTTTATATAGTGCAATACATTAAAATACATCGCTAAGGATTTTTTCTATTAGACCATCTTATAACAGATTTTTTTTCTTTTTTCTTTTTTCTTTTTTCAGTCCTTGTAAATACTGCACGTTTCTTTTTCAATGCTGAACATTCGTAGGAGAACAACTAACAACATTCTACATTTCATGACAATTGAACATTTTCTACGAAAGTTAGAGCACGGACAGAAAGACTGACTTTAAACTACTAAAGCAAAATTCATAAAAACTTCTCATTTATGTTCAAAGTTATTTATGAATTCCTTCCACATTTAGGCGTGATTTACATTGAAGGTTGATAAAAGAGAATACAGGGTGATGCAAAATTATGTGGACAAACTGATATGACAAATCAGGCATACGATAAGGATAAAAAGCCACATAGGAACATAGGGCCGCAAACCAATTATTGAGTCACAAATACAGGGTATTTCATCCTAACTCAATTTGGGTTCACGGTAATAAGTTTCAGAAAACTGAAGTATATTTTAATAAAACATTTAACAGACATTTTCACCTTTGTTTTAAATGTGATAACGCCAAGCAAAAATGGTAGAAGTGTGCATTATGCGCGCCAGCAATGTGCACTTGGCACCTCACTTTATAGACTGTGATGGTCAGTTTATACGGTATCATCGATTGCTTCAGCAATATGCTTTTCCAGATATTTTCGTAACGTTATCACATTTCACACAAAATAAGGTGCATATCGTTGCATTTTCATTACAATAGTTTTAATTTCTCCGAAATTATTACTTTCAAACCGGGTGTAGTTAGAATGAAACACCCTGTATTTGCGACTCAATATGTGGTTTGAGACCCTACGTTCCTATGTGATTTTTTATCCTTGTCGTATGCCTGATTTGTCATATCAGTTTGTTCACGTTTTTTTAACCACCCTGTATATTGAAATCTAGAAAACATGTTTAACAAACAGACTTGCAATATCGACAATATTTACATCAACATGAAAATTAATATTGTTTTGTTATAATTATATGCACAAATTCAGTTATACAGATGAAAATATTTATTTGAAAATTGTTAGAATCCGAAAAACCGATTTCCTGAGTACGAAAATTGAATAATGCTACTCAAAGCTATTAGAAAACGTTTTTAGAAATTACAGGCATCTAATTAAAAAAAAAAATTGTAAGTTTTTCTTTTAATTTTTAAAGGCAAAGTTATACTTTTTTGAAATGTTAGTTAACTCGGAACAGGTTATTATATACGATCGTGATTATTGTATATTTTCAGAGATTTTAAAAATTCTGTCATTTTTTCCCTGTTGCTTCAAGACTACTTGTCTCTGGAAAATTAGATAAAAGAATATTAAAAAATTCACCACAGTATTTGTTCTGATGCTAACATTAATACAATATGAAGTTTGCTAAAATACATTACCTGAACAACAACTACGTTTCTTCCTCTACTTTCAAATGCATGCATGATTCCAAAAGATTTTAAGCGAAACAAGCCAAAAGTTACATATCAAATGTAGAAAATTAGATGCGTTTGTATTATAAAGAAGTTTTTAAAATATTCCGAATTTTGAGTATACAGCACATAGGATACAGCATAGTATCCGAAATCTGTTGTGTGTCCTTGTAAATACTACCATTTTTTTATTATACAATAAGTAACTTGAAGTAAACCTCAGCAACATATATCAATTTCATGAGACATAATTTACTGTTATTAAAACGTGAACAAAATAATATTACCCTCTAAACAGTGATGTAATGGAATACATTTGTGTGGCCCTGTAAATGAAATAAAAAATATTCTTTGCTTCACATATTGTGCCGAATGTATATTTCAGTACATACTTCATAGATGAATATTAATTTCATTATGTTCGAAAGAGTGTGACATCATTAAATTGCGCTTAAAACCATTTTTCCCATTGTCCGCCATATAACGGAATATTATCGATTGTCTCGGTAATTGAACTATACATCTGATACTTCTAAAATTTGAAATAACTCGACAAAATGATACAAAAATTATATATTTTGAATTTCGAATAATTCAGTTCGGTAGTTTCTCTTTTGTTATATGTGGATGAAAGAACAAGCAAACAGACGAACGACCAAAACGACGACAATATGTGCTTGCATAATTTCAAACAATTTCCAAAAAAGTATCTAGTTTTTTGATCCGTAAAACCTGTTTCATTCACATTTACTAAACAGACTTCCGTTGACTGTCAAACAGAAATGTCTTTTATTGTTTATCGATAGTGTGGGAAATAATTATTTATTGAACACTTCTAACTAGAAAAATATAATCATAGTACAGTCGAACCTGTATATAACGAAACTCCATGCATCGAATTTCATCATATAACGAATTTTTAGTAAGAACGGTCCCCTTTTCGCATGATTACATTAAAAACAGACTCTATATAGCGAAATATCTATCTCCATATAACGAATTGTTTCATAAATTGATCTTAATTTATTCAGTTTTAAAAAAGCTTCGAAATCATATGGAATCAATTTTCCATCACTTAATTTTGATTTATCGTTCAGTGGAGAGGGTTTTTTTATAAATATTACTTCTCTCCTTATTCTTTAAATCTAACAAGTTCATCCCACCTCCCACACACCTTTCAACATCCTTCTCAAAACACAGTAGATTGAATTGTTACACATATAAGAGAGGAATGAATGAGAGCACATAAGAGAGACCTTCAAATGGAGGAAAATATCAACTACAATTTTTCATTCCTTGCTAAAATTTGAGAATTTTTTTGAGAGCGTAACAATTGTAATTTTAAAATCAAAACAACAAAAAATTACAGATTTCTTCCTCTGAAATTTATGTAAGTCTTCCTCATTTGATTTTCATTAAGCTTTCAAATAAATGTCTTTTCTCTTTTTTGTAACTGCTTAAATAAGTAAAAAATAAAATATTATGGTTAATATATACTTTTAAACATTTCAAATTCTTAATTAAAAAGATCAAAAATAATATTTGTTCAAAATTTACACATTAAATACTATTTTTAACATCATACTCTATACATCGAATTTCTCTATATAACGAATTTTTTACTGGAACGATGGATTTCGTTATATAGAGGCTCGACTGTAGTTAATTATAAGAAAAAATATCTCATTTCGATACCTTTTGAGTAACTTCATGCGGTTTTTCCTTTTTTTTCTAATTTTCTGAAGCAGAAAATAGTCCACATTTCGTGAACTATAAAATTAGGGAGTATTGTTCCTATATACTTGTTGAGATTTTCCAATGATCATTTATGAAAATACAGATCTGATAGGGTACACGACATTTCGGTCCCGCCACTTCGGTCCCGCCGTTTAGGTCCCGAGACAATTCTGTCCCAAGACATTTCGGTCCCGAGAAAAATCGGTCCCAAGACATTTCGGTCCCCCAGCAACTTTGGTCATTTGCCATTTAGGTCCTTAGTCATTTAAGTCCCTAGTTATTTCTTCGCTCGCTATCTTATAAGTCGGATTCTAATTGTTGTGGACCTGCCGAATGATATAAGTTCAACATTACTTGGGCTTTTTTTTAATTTTTACCATACAAAATTTCTATGAATTATAATATTTTGGATAAGAGTTATTCGTATGTGCGGTTTTCGGGCGCTTATAATCGCATTATACTAAAATTTTATGGCCTTCAGTCAAAAAACTCTGCAATGTTCCCTATAAAATTATGTCTTATTTCACAAAATTTTAGTTTGCAGGAGAAGGGACCGAAATGACTTGGGACCGAAACAGCTAGGAACCGAAATGTCTTGGGACCGAAACGGCTAGGGACCGAAATGTCTTGGGACCGAAATGGCTAGGGACCGAAATGTCTTGGGACCGAAACGGCGAGGAACCGAAATGTCTTGGGACCGAAATGGCTAGGGAGCGAAATGTCTCGGGACCGAAATCGCAGGACCGAAACGTCCTGCTTCCGAGCTGATAACAGGGAATGTTTTCTAGTAAGTGAAAATTTTTATTTATCATTTCAGTAGTTTCAAATCGTTGTTACTAAAATGAAATTTGATATTTTTATTACTAATAAATTAGAGAATAAAAAGAAAAAGAGGAAAAAAAATTCAAATGAAATTTTGTGTACATTACAATTTTCTTGCATGAAGTCGTCAATATTGATCAGAGATGCATAATTTTTGCTGTTATTATTGTTGTGTATTGCAGATGTCAAATAACACTTTTTAGTCTATGATGTTTTATTCATATTTTCTATATTTTTTTAAATTCCTTTTTAAATTGTTTTAAAAATTGCACTCTTGCATCCGAATAATATATTTGAAATCGGAATTTTTGAATCACAAAGAATTAAATTAAATATTATTGATGCCAAACAATAATTAATTAAAATAGGAGAAAAAAATATATTTTTTAAATTTTTAAATCTTTAATTGTTATTGAGCTGTTCTGATAGAAATAAGTTATTCATCATCGTTTTTAAGTAATTTTTAATAAATATTTTAACAATTAGTTAAGATATTTAAATGCCAATTTTCTTCGATAAATTAGAGCAGAAATTAAAATAAATATTATAAAAGTATCCTATCTTATGCGTTTTAATTTTTTTATATTTTTATTACAATATTTTTTTATTCGTTTATTTGCTGTTTTTAATTTGTTTACTTGGTTTCTTTTAAGTAAATATTTTATTTTCTGTTTTTTCAAAAGTCAATATTGTTATTATCTTTTTAAATACCCTTCTAAATTTTTCTAGCACATAATATATTTAAAAAAATATATCCTGTTTTTATGTGTTTGAATTTCTTATCGTGTTATTGTAATGAAATTTTGGGTAATTAACTGTTTTTTCAATAGGGTTTGTTTAGTCAATTTTTTTTATAAATAAATTCATTTTTGGCTCTTTTTTTCTTTTCTCTCTCTTTCTCTTTAATAGCATTTTTATTATACCTGTAAGTTTTCGGAATGCATGGGTATTCATGAGCTTTATGACATGATTACACAAAATATTAAGAATTTTCCGGATAAAATTACTTTATTAAAAATTTTGAAAGATAGTATATGTTACTTTTCATTATTCTTTATTCAGAGTTTCAAATTAGACAAAATCGGGAAAGTAATTTAATGAAAAATAACATTGCAATGAATTGCATTTTACATGGACGGCTATGATAAATGTTTCTGTAAGCTAATATCTGTGATCAATACCTCTTGCACATTCAAGAAGTTTTCAGCAACGACACAATTTACGTATTCCAAAATGAAAATGCTTTCCGCAAAAAATTCATGTTCTTTAAACCAGAGCTATAAAAAAAACTTCACAAAACTAGAAATTTACAGTACATAATGGATTAATATAAAATAAATAGCATACAAATAACGATAACTTTAGATTTGTTTACTTTAAAAACTATTGTAATTTTACAGTACTAATATTTAAAGTTGGATAGTTATAATACAAAACAACTTTGCTCAAATATAAGTATGCAATTATTTTAACACAGTCAAACAGAGTGCAAATTTATCAGGCGAGATGAATATTCCCAACTGTGCGAAAAATTGCCCAGGCCGCACACACCCATCGTTATATTGAGTTCCTTTACTTGCGGTTTATTCTGTCGAGCTTAAAGGTAAAGCATTGGCGCTGAAAGCCAAGTATCTGGGTTCGATTCCCGACCTGGGTAGTTTTTCGCTCAGTTGGAAATATTCATTTCGTATGATAAATTTACCAATCTGTTTCATTGTGTTAAAATAACTGTATATTCACGCACTCATCGTTATATGGAGTTCCTTTAACCGCGGTTTATTCTGTCGAGCTGTCTAAATGTTAGACCAGATGTTACAACCAACAAGGTTATCTCAGCGAGAAATTCCCGCCGGCTATCGCCCAGTTAGCTTAAACTGTAAAGCATTGGCCCGTTAAGTCAAGTATCTGGGTTTGATTCCTGGCTTGGGCATTTTTTCACTTAGTTAGAAATATTCATTTCGCATGATAAAATATAAATGTTTGTTATTAAAGAGCGGATAAACACTTATTCCGACGATTATAACAAAGCTCTATGAAAACAATAAAATAATTTCATCATCTAAAATGAGTGTTCATCAATGTATTATACGCGTGTTCATGCAATCAATTAACCATGAAATTATACTTGTATCAAGTTTTGTCATCTAGTGTTTTCGATACAATCAACCAAGTCACTTTACTTAATATGTATCCAGGCGGTACCCCTGCTAATCCTAAATGTCCTTTTAAGCCCCTGTGCGGAACATGTAGAAGTATTTGATTTTACAGTATCTGTAGCATCTGGTGGAACAGCCTATATAAAATAAGAAGCATTATATTTTTAGTTAAAAAGCATCAAATCAGAATCAGATTGGTTTACGACTTATTATAGTACTACTTAGAGTATGTAAATACATCAAGTGGGAATCATTTGGTTGAAAATCTGTGATATTACGATGCATCAGATGAAAATCATTCTCTTTCACAAACTCATTTGATTTCTGTAATTTTCTTTATTTTTTTTCTTTAGAAATTTGTATCATTATCCAGAGAAACATTTGGTCCTATTTGATCAACATGTCTCTTCCAGTTTTTAGATGTAATTTGAATCCTACCGTGCAATTTACTTGTTCTTTTTACTTTACGACCAAATTTACACTTTGATTCTAGTGTATAAGTACATAAAGCCTCCGTTTGATTGTTTTTGTATCATTTTTCGTAACAATTCTTCAACTAAGCCTCTTTTGGGAAAATTTTCAATACTTGAAACTATCAAAATTATTTTTGTTATTATACAAAGCCTGAGAAATAGAGTTGCGGATCTTTGAACTGATGAAATATAAGGCAGCTTTCAGTTGAAAACTGCTCAAAGTTCTTTAATTTCATTTGTAAAGTGAGTGATTCTGAAGAAAATTCTTCAAACCCATCTCTGACAATTTGTACGATTTGTTCAGCTTGACTATTGGTAGATGGATGGTAAGATGCACTTGACACTCCTTTTATTCCATAATTACCTGAAAATATCGTAAATTCTTTAAATAAATTATTAATTATTAACTGAGAACAAAGTAAACATGTTTCTTTATTTTTTTTAAGTCTTTACAGGAAGTTTCTATTTCGTCAGAAACTGTTGCAATTAGTGTGTAAGTTCAAACTCTATGTTTGCAAAATATAGACGTAGAATTCTTTTTATGCAACCTATCATTTTATACCTCTTAAAATCCCCACCTTCTTATTACACAAATAGTAACATTTAGCTAATAAGTCTCGAAAACTATAAGAATAAATGTGCAACGTAAGTTACAAAATTTTATTTTAAATTTTTAGGAAATCATTTGAAAGATCTAGTAGCACAATATATATAGGTCCTTGAGAATTAACAACCTAATATATACAGGGTGGTCATAAAAAAACTTTGCCGATATACGGAGCTCTAGCGGCCAGTCCGCTCAACCGACCGAAATGAAATTTCAGATATAGCTATTCAGAGGTATGAGCTCGAGATTCTGTGAACCACCACAAAATGGTGCTCACGGTTACGGTCATAGTTACAGAAACTCGAAAATTTCCAATGGCAACACCCATTTTTACCACAAAATGCTCAGCGCATGCGAAAACCCTAGAGAGCGTTGGAACCCTACGTGTATCGCAAGAAACGGACATGTTATGCACGCACAAAAAACCTTTCTGGGAATCCTCCCCCCATAGAAAAAACTCGATTGGGGCGCAAAGAGGAAATTTGCATATGACGCAGAGTCAATACACTAATCTCTGATTACAATACAGATCGGAGAAACTAAAACTTTTATTTTTATAACACATTTTCCACACGGGTGACATCAACATGCAATGTGTAATTGGCTCTGATGGCACCCATGTGAAAAATGTTTAATCAAAATAAAAGTTTTAGTTTCTCCGATCTGTATTGTAATCAGAGTTTAATGTATTAACTCTGCGTCATATGCAAATTTCCTCCTTGCACCCCAATCGAGTTTTTTCTATGGGGGGGGGGAGGATTCCCAGAACGGCTTTTTGTGCGTGCATAACATGTCCGTTTCTTGCGATACACGTAGGGTTCCAACGCTCTTTAAAGGGTTTTCGCATGCGCTGAGCATTTTGCGCTGAAAAAATGGGTGTTGCCATTAAAATTTTTCGAGTTTCTGTAACAATGACCGTAACCGTGAGCGCCATTTTGTTGTCGTTCACAGAATCTCGAGCTCATACCTCTGAATAGCTATATTTGAAATTTAATTTCGATCAGTTGAGCGGACTGGCCGCTAGAGCTTCGTATATCGGCAAAGTTTTTTTTATGACCACCCTGTATATATATATAAATATTCGATTGTTCACTCTCAAGGATACAGTTTAAAATATACTTCAAAAATATGCCTTATCGGAATCTACTGAAACTATAATTAGGAAAAAAAATTAGAGATAATAAGAGTCTATTTAATCCTTCCGATGTATATATATATATAAGATTATCTTAGGCCGTATAGCTTTCTTGAAAAGAAAAACTACTTTAAGAGAGACACTTAAGTTACCCATCGACGCGGAATCATTCAAGTATTAATGTTAATTAAGTAAAAATGTCAGTTATTAACTTTAATATTATTTTGAAAAATCTGTATATAAATATATGGCAAGGAACAATCCTATATTAAAATTGAGCGGCCATGAGAAACATAGTAATAACTAGTTAAAACATTTCTGTCCAATTGAATTCAATTATCCAAAATGATTATTGAAAGACAATTAATCAATAATTGCAAGTCTCATTATTCTTTTCAGAATGGCATCTTTGTAAATAGTCATTTCAGAAATTAATAAATCTACTCTACGGAGCTACATTGTCGGGTGTATAATGAGGATTTTTTTTTTCAATTATTTAGGAACCGGGCGCTGGTAAAGCTTTTCCACGAACAAGCAAGTAACGTGATTTTAAGTGTGGTATAAATGCTGTAAAAAATATACGTACTTTTCATGAAAACTGTGAGATTGATATTAAAAAGGCAATTCATTTTGTTTCATCTAAAATATATATCTGTCTTGTGTGCTTTACATTTTGTGCCCGCTTATAAATCATCATCAATATGCACGGACGAGATAGCACAAGAAATTTTACAACACCGAAGAATTACAGCGCGAAACTCCACAATGAGTGAGTATCAAAGCCAGTGGGAGGCGAACCTACAACACATCTATGTTCTAAAGATAGTGGTGTGCTGTCGCCAACGATGGGCATTTAAAAAGGTCAACATCAGTCAAAAAAATAGAATTTTAATTGCTGTGATTGTGTCATTTGTAAGAAGAAAAATTATGTATTTTTCATAGATTTTATGAAAGACATTATAAAAGAGCAATTACGCTCATTAATATTATTCTTTTGCAATCAAGATATGATTCTCACATACCACTAGTTTCCTGCGTAAATGATCTGGACACCAATATTGTAAACTAATTTTTCTCACCTCATATAATTGGTCGAAAAATCTGTGATATAATATGACGAAATAACCAATAAGAGATTAGAGAGATAGGTTTACAGAGTTTTTTGGCGTTTTGATTTACGAGGTAAAATTGACAGCACCAATGGTGAATGACAGTCAACTCTAGAGTCCAAAGAGTTAAAAATTGAATTTGTATTCAAATATAGTCCATGATAAGATTTATTCTCAAGAGTCAAGTTTACCTTAAAATTTATAATAGGATGTATGTTGGAAGCATAACTAATTAGCGGATACAGACACTACAGAAGAAATGCGCACAGGAAGCAAATAAAATATTGCTTATAATTTTTCTTCTTTTTTTAAAGATATGAATAAATATTTTTGCATATTTAAATTTTAAGCACGGTGACACTAGCAATTCCGGATAAGTAAAAAATATACTCGCATATTTTTAATAAAAATGTCGTTAATTAATTAATTAATTTTCCTTTAATAAGTGTCAGAAATATATAAGAAATCGTATTCCCCAGAAAGAAGAAGTATCGAAACAAAAATAATACGAATACTATAATACTTTTAAATAAAGATTTCGAATAAATGTTAGCCAATAAATTGACGTTAATGTTATAAAAAGAAATTCTCTAATACGATTTCTCACATTTCATTAAAGTAAAGCCCTTTGCAAACATTCCATTTTCAGGAAGATATGATTGTTTAGATTTATCTTAAAAATTCCACTCAACAGGAAATATATTCTAGAGCAAACAAAGATTAAGCAATTTAATTAAGTTAATTGATTTGCAGAGTTTTCAGAAGTACATTATATATATATATATATATATATATATATATATATATATATATATACGTTCAATATATCGAATAATTTAAAATTGCATTTAGTAGGAATAAATAAACTTCATAGGTATAAACTCTGAATTTGCATATATTGCTCAATAATCTAATGTAATAAAAGTCTGACAAATATATATATATATATATATAGTGAGAGAGAGAGAGAGAGAGAGAGAAATAATGACACAGTAGAAGTTTTATAAGAATACAAGAACGATTATAGAAAAAACTACTAAATTGTAACAAATCAGAGCAAAAAAGTTTTACTGATACAAAACGATGCTAAGGATGCAACTTAAAAATCAAAACCATTCCTAACTATGTTAATGCATAATCCTACATATATTTCTATAACTTTTATTCATTTATTATTTTCTAAACGTGATTAACTTTTTATTTTAAAAACAATTTATAAATGAATTAATAAGGTCAAAAATAGATTGCATCATATAAAAAAAAAAAAAAACAAATATGCATTTACCACACATTGGTGCTCCAAATGCTCTGGACACCAGTATTTTAAACTAATTTCCTTCTACTTCTCTAATAGCCGAATAATCTGTGATAAAAGATGGTGAAATAAAATTTAAGATAGTAGTGGTGTCCAAAGCATTTGGGGTCCCTATTTACAACGCACATCTGGCAACACTAGTGGTAAATGAGTTTCATCTGTCCAATGCAAAGGGTTAATCTGTAACTATAAAATTTTCCGTATCTTGATTGTAAGCAGAATTTCTCTATTAGAGATTTTGCTTAGGACTCGAGTTTTACTTAAATGATCAGAAATTCAAATTTTGGTTCTGTGTGTCTATAATAGAATCGATGGTTCCCATTTTATAGAAATGTTACTGTGTCGATAGATAGATTGTATATTAATATTAAATAATAAGTAACATTTATCCCGATTCTTGCAGAACAAATCGTAATCGCATTTTTATTTTTACTATTGCTTCTCATTGTCGGGAGGAGGGTCATAATTTCAATTTTACTTCATCCATGATTATCCAAAAATGCCCTACTCCGCTTTATTTGGACTGTTTTGAAGCACTCCATATCAATAAAGTAAAAAAAAACTGCTTAGTTAATGATTTATCTAGCATACCTTACATCTCGACTTTCTGGTTAGATTTGTTATGTCACGAAACATCATTTCCAGTTTAATTCTATTGGCTACTGAAGCTTGATGGTATTTTGGTTCTGTGTTTGCAATTATTTGGGTTTCTGACTTGATGACAGTTGTAGTTTTTTTGATTTCTAATATTTTACACCTTGAACACTCAGGAAGCGAGTCCTAGTTTCTCGCGAAACGTATACGTCTGTTAAATGTTTTTAATTATTGTGTGTTCAAACGTTGGATTTTAATTATTGATTATGCGGTTTCATTATAATAGAAATATTTTGTTAAAGACTTAGTAAACATTATAGATAATATTGAATCAACTCAAGTTTATGGTGACCAACAGGTTTGTTGGAGGTTTTCCTCCTCTTAACTTTTGTAAAATTATTCTTATTCAAAATTTTCTGTCTTTAAATATATCCACTGTATTGCTTTTTTTCTAATGTACACATGTAGTTTTTACTTGTTTTTTGTTTTTTAATAAACTTCTATTTGTGAACAATTGAAAACTGTGTTTCACAGTGTATATACAGATTCCTAAATAAACTCTTGAATTTTTTTTCTTTCAGAATTTTTTGACTCTTGAATTTTTTTTCTTCCAGAATTTTTTGAATGTGAATATTTATTGATTTATAAATGAGGAAAATAAGATTAAATTACATTAAAAAAAACTGTGTTTTTGTCCCACAATTATTTATTCGATTCATATTTGAAAATAGCAAAATAAATGTTGAGAATTATCCATGTATTAATGTAGATAGTTCATTATCATGTAGTAATATATAACGTTTTGAAATTGAAGTGTTTTCTGTGTTTAATGTGTGTGTTTATCATACAATCTACAAATTTCTGAATTTAGGACCAGTGTAACATTGCCCTCTTTAAAGAACTGCAGAAAAAATTTCATAAGAAGTATGGCAAAGATGGCATATTCTGTTAAAATATCACACGCTAAATGGAATAAAATTTTCCATAAATTTAATTTGTGTTTAAACAAAGCTTGTATGAATGAGTATGTTTTGAGCTTGTATAAATCCATTAAAATACAACAATAATATAATACAATAAGTGTCATATTTTCTTAACGAAAATCCAAATTTAAATACTCGACAGTAATTCCTTTAAAAGTAGAATATCAATGAAATTATTATTTTTATTTTATATCTGATATTTTGTGATAATATGATAAGATATTTGCTTTTAATTCAATCATAGTTTACAGTTAGACTATCTTTAAAGAACATTTACATTTAAAGCAATTAATACCGTTCATATTCATAACGTTGTAAAAAAATAATTCTTTTAAAACATTAGAAAATAAGTTAAATATAAAAACGTTAAACTAATCTTTAAAAAGTAAATTCAAAATTACACTATGTGCAAAATACTTGAATAACAAAATATATTAAAAAAATGTTAAATTACTTTAATTACTAGTTGTTTCAACTCTAAATATAGTCTTTCTGAGAGATTACAAAAAGCACTTTTTTAACCCGGGAGTAGTCGCAGCTTTTTTTCGAACGTGATTAGTCGCGCTCGGTCTATTCGCCGCGTTCCCTTTTGGCCGAAGAAAGAGAGGAAAGTTGCCGTTATTCCTAGAAGATCGAAAACAGAGAATTCAAGGGGAAAGTATTGCTGGAATGCGAAAAGATATATGTTATAGCGATTAATACGCAATTTCGTTAAGTATATATTTGGTTAACCTTTAATTAAAATTTATTAAATTGCATTAAATTATTTATTTTGGTTTTTTTTCATAATTTGCAAAAATGATAAAAGTTATTATATAATCTGACTGATTTTCTAAAGATACAATGAATAATAAATTAAAAAATATTTTCAGTTTTTATTTTTTTTTTTTTGTTTGAAAATTTGAAATCGTGATACATATTTTTTGAAAGGACAGCAATGATGTCAGTTTACTTTTGACGGTGGTCTGGTACTAGGAACCAACTGAAGTTAAAAAAATACATCTCAAATATAATTTGTCTTACGATTTCGATGTAGATATAAGAAAAGAAGATGAAATAACCTTTTATTAAATTATTAACATAAAAACAGGAGCTACTTTTCATGTTTTTTCTTTCCCTTGATTCTTTTTAGCATGTAAACTTTAGAGATTTTATAATACAGTAATTATATATATATGTGTGTGTGTGTGTGTATATATAATTTTTTAATAACTTCTTTTCATCTTTTTTATTTCAAAGTTTTTAAAAAAAGATAAGAATTACTATCTACTCTGACTTACATTGCAAAGATACAATGAATAACGAATTAAAAGGTACTGTCAGTTATAACATTGAAATCGTGATACAGATTTTTTTTTTTTTTCAAAAGACAGCAAAGCACTCAGGTTGGTTATCTTATTGTGGGTTATGACGGTGGTCTGACACTAGGGGCCAATTAATGTTGAAAAAAATGTCTTATTTTTTTTATTAACATATCTATATAGATATAAAAAAGCAGATAAATTAACCCTTTCTTCGTAATTAGTAACATAAAAGCAGTAGCTACTTTTCATTTCTTTATTTTATTTTAACTATTTTTTCTTTTCGTTGATTCGTTTTTGAAATGTGCAACTTTACAGATTTGATAATTTAGTACTTTTTTTTTAATGAAAAAAATATATGCAACAAATGAAAATATATGAATAATATTAAAAAAGAAAGTAAATAATAAATGTATTAATAATTTTTTTTTCAAAATTTGAAAAACGGTAAAAATATTATGCAATGAAACTGAAATTATAAAGATGCAATAAATAGCTAAATAAAAGAGAATAAATTTTGAATAAATTTTCATATGTAGTTATTAAATTTGATATACATAAATCAGTGTTTTTTGGGGAAACTGTCAACATTGATTTTGATAATGTTTCATTTTTAGGCGACAATCACTATCAAAAAGATGCAATATTTAATGTAAATAAATATTATTTTGTAATTAAATACAATATTTTTCAAAATATAATTTATTTTCAATGAATTTCGCTTTTGGAAAGAAAAACATTAGTAACGAAAAAGGATTTGTGAAATTAAATGCCAAGAAAGTTAACTTTATTACATCTCAGCACTAGGCACTCTTTAAATTCTTTTTTTGTTTGTTTGTTTGTTTGTTTTCTTTTTCTTTTTTTTTAAGAAAAAAATAGGGGCGTTGTTTTGGCGTTGTTAAATAAGGTGTATTTTTATTGACAGCAAACATTTTAAAAATATATTCATTTTAGAAAAGTAGTTATCCATTTCTTGTATTTTATAAATATTACTTGAATTATAAAAAAAAAGAAAAAAAAGAAAAATGTTTTTTACTTGCATACGTTCTAATCTACATTAGAAAATTAGTATTATGTAGCACACTCGACAAATAAATTATAAGTATTTTCTTTATAGATATACAAAGTACAGTGTTGACAAAATTGTTCTGTTCCCTTTTCTGCTTTATTGTGCAAAAACTACATCTTTCAGTTTTCGCAGATCGAACAACTTTTTTTCATTTCTATGGTCCTTTATTAAATTAAACACAACCATTTTATGCGTATTTTTCGGAAAAATAACATGAAATTTATTCGCGCAATATTCACAAAAAAAAGTAAGCTGTCTTTTTTATTTTTTACTTTTCTTTGCATATTCTTACACATTATATTAAAAAAAATAGGTCGTTGAGTTTATATTGATATATTAGTACAGTTCACAATTTTCTCTAGAACAGAATCATTAAAAAACAGTTTTCAGGCAACAAATATTATCAATGCATGTTTTGCGCTGTCGCGTACTCCTGGTGTTTCACAAACAATATTATCTTTTCTAAGTCATACATTTGTTCTTGGTAGATTTTTTCCTTACTTTCTAATATTATCCTAACAAGAAAGAAAAAAAGGGACGGCGATACAGAGCATTTATTTTTTCTTTCATAATTTTTCAACTTTTGACTATCACTTTTCTCTTCTGTTTAGAACTACATTATTTAATTCTTTTGATGTAACGGCTTCATCGTTAATACAGCTCATTTCTAAATTATCAAAAATTGTTAAAACTTCTTGAACAGTTAGAATTTTTTTACAAGGCATTGGGAAAATAATCAAACCCTCCAGCAATAAAGCAGAAAGAGAAAAAATAGGAAGGGAGAAGAAACGGAGGGACTCCGCGATTCCCAGAAAACCCCTTTCTGAGAATTTCGGGGTAGTGGGAAGAATGAATGTTAGGGAGAAAAAACTCGAGCAACGTCACTGCTCGCATCGCGGTCATTCAGACAGAATTCAACTTTAAAAAGTAATAAAATCATGAGAAAACACAGGAATGACTTGCAATTTCTATAGACAGAAGGTCGAACAGTGAAGGTCAGTTACACGGCGTTTCACCATTGTAAGTTTAAGGGGAGATGGGTAAATCAGAAGACAAAGAATTCGAGCGGCGAAAAGACCGACGCGCGACTAACCACGGGTTAAATACATTATTTTTCAAATTTCAAAAAAATGTAAACATTTTTATATATAAGTCTCTCTCTCTCTCTCTCTCTCTCTCTCTGTATATATATATATATATATATATATATATATATAGGGTGTTTCGCTACCAGACCGACAAACTTTGAGGGATGATAGTATACATGAAGACAAACATTATTAAATAGGAAACCATGGGGCGCAAACGTCTTCTGTAGGAGCTAAGGGCCATTAAAGTTTGGGGTCCAAAATTTCAAACGATTATAGAAAACGGAAAAAAAGGTCGATTCGTTTGCGGTTTTCACTAAAATCATTCTTTATATTAAGACTTCTTTAGAAAAAAATTTTTAAAGTTACTTTCAAAAATTATCGATAAGGGGCGCTTTAGACTTTAGAGTAACGAACAACTACTTTTTACCGTTATTTTCTGAATGAGGTTGAAATTATTCTAAAGTTTAGACTTTAACTTAAATTTTAAGCCCGAAATCGGAAACAAGCGGGTCGGATAACTAGCGAAAATTGAACTGTGAACAAAGGGGGAGATTTTAAGCGCTCATGAACATTGGACAAACTAATCGATTTTGTTGCAATTTGCGTGAAAGTCATTTCCTTAGTAATTATTTTATTCAAAATGACGTACAGCTTTGATGTCCTCATTTTTTGATAGAGGGCGCTTCTGACACATCTCCGATATTTCAATGACATTACTCCTAGATGTTTTACAACCAGACCAACTTACTTCCAGTAAGTGTTAGGGACACAAAGATGACTCGGAATCACATAGGAATGTAATGTTGAAAATGCCTTTTTTGCAAGTTATGGTTAAAGGAACCAGAGAAGATAGCAACAGAAACAGCAAAGAAAGAGCAACACGTTAATGTGACAGAAAACAGTTTATTTAAAGGTTTTACTACAAAAGGTGTTCGAAATTACGACCAGAAGTAGTCCGGCAAATGTGACAGCGACGGTAGATGGCGTTGCGGTTTCCTTGCTGTAGATGGCGCTAAACGGTAATGCGTGTGAACAGCGATCACTTTGAAGTGATCATTCGCGAACCGGCTCCGAAGGTAGCAGAATGAAGTATTTGGAAGATGAACAGCACGATGGGGCTCCTCCACATTTTACCAATGATGTTTGTCGACACTTCAAAGTAACATCTGGTCAACGGTGGATAGGTCGTGGAGGTCTGCCAGATCGCCGGACCTATCATGTATCGACTTCTTTTGCTGGGATCAAATGAAAAGTTGGCTGTATGAGACTTTCGTACTATCAGTTAAAGACCTCGCTCGCATCTGGTATTTCTGTAACTTGCCAGAAAGCTATCAGAGATGCCAGGAATCTTTCAAGGCGTGGGGAATTCCATGCGACGCCGCTGTCAAGCATGCCGAATTACTTCTGGTAGTAATTTAAAACACATTCTGTTGTAAAACATTTAAATAAACTGTTTTCTGTCACATTAATGTGTTGCTCTTTCTCTGCTATTTCTGTTGCTATCTTCTCTGGTTCCTTTAACCATAACTCGCAAAAAAGGCATTTCCAACATTACATTCTTATGTGATTCCGAGTCATCTTTGTATCCCTAACACTTCCTGGAAGTAAGTTGGTCTGGTAGTAAAACACCTAGGAGTAATGTCATTGAAATGTCAGAGATATGTCGGAAGCGACCCCTATCAAAAAATGAGGACACCAAAGCTGTACGCCATTTTGAATAAAATAATTACCAAGGAAATGATTTTCACGCAAACCGCAACAAAATCGATTAGTTTGCCGAATGTTTATGAGCGCTTAAAATCTCCCCCTCTGTTGTTCACAGTTCAATTTTCGCTAGTTACCAGACCCGAATATTTCCGATTTTGGGCTTAAAATTTAAGTTAAAGTCTAAACTTTAGAATAATTTCAACCCCATTCAGAAAATAACGGTAAAAAGTAGTTGTTCGTTACTCTAAAGAATAAAGCGCTCCCTATCGATAATATTTTAAATCTTTTAAAAAAATTTTCTAAAGAAGTCTTAATATAAAGAATGATTTTAATGAAAACCGCAAACCGCCTTTTTTCCGTTTTCTATAATCGTTTGAAGTTTTGGACCCTAAACTTTAATGGCCCCTAGCTCCTATAGAAGACGTTTGCGCCCCATGGTTTCCTATTTAATAATGTTTGTCTTCATATGTACTATCATCCCTCAAAGTTTGTCGGTCTGGTAGCGAAACACCCTGTATATATATATATATATATATATATATATATATATATATATATATATATATATATATATACTAGCTTTTGCCAGCGGCTTCGCTCCGTTAAATACAACAAACTGTGTAATCGACCTGTTAAAAGCTGATAGAATTTTTGAGGGATGAGTGGAAAATAAATTTTACTTATTATTTTTATATATATTTACCTTAAAAGAAAAACAACAAAACCGATTCACGAAGCAAAATTAAACCCAAAACCAAAGCAATTGTCTTATTCCTTAAAAGTCCAGGAATATTATAAATCTAAATTAAACAAATTAATCGAATCTAAAAAACAACAACTGTAAAACCGAATTAGACACCGAGTTTGTTTCGGAATTTGGAAAACCAAACCAAGACAACAATACCAAATCTGAAAGATAAACACGAATAGCCAAAAATTGAAAGCAGTTAAATCAATGTGAATCAAATGCAGATAGAGAGTACACGACGTTATCTTGTTTTAGAAACCTATCGGTGCCATCTATCGGAATCTATGAGTAACATTTTAGCTTTCTATCTTGAAGTTGCGAAATGCTCCGTACAAATTTCCACCCCCATCATTTTAGGAAAGAAGGGGGGGGGTAGAAAGAAACAAAAAGTATCCTATGTCACTCTCTATCCCTTCATATATCTTCTCTTTAAAACGTCAATTCATCGCTACGTTTTACCGTGAAAGAGGGACAAACAAACAAACACACACATACACTTTCCCATTTATGATATTAGTATGGTTGTATACATATATATATATTTATATATATATAGCGAAAAAGTTAAGTAGTACATCACTAATTTTATGATACTTTAAGCGAACTGACCCAAGCTACGTGAAATTTGAAAAATGCGATGTTAATAAAAGAGCTTTTTGTATACTCTGACAAAGGCAATCTTCACAGGTGAAAGTGCTAAGAATTAAAGAAATTTACATATTTTCATCTATTTTTTGTCGTCTTTTAAATATATTGCATATAGTGTACTTTTAAGTTTTAAAACTCTACCTGACAAGTTATCTTAAAGTTCGTGACTTTAATTGGTAAGTGATGATTGACGGCATTTGAATATGGAATTATAATAATCTCCTACAAGGGATGTATAAATAAACATTAATGTTACCAGTATTTGTTTAACTTTTACGTTCATAATTAATTTTCACTTTTGAATTTATTATATATTTTTAAAATTTTTATTTCATATGAAAATTGCATGATTTCGCAACGTTTGACGTAAGTTGTTATAAAAAATAGGAAATTTATGGATTTTCCCCCCTAAATTTCGCTGAAAAATTTCTTTTTCACGGCAAAAAGACATTTTCATTTAAAATTCGAAAACTCTCATCATATCTTCTGAAATCAACGAAACCAATGGTGGTGGAGGAGAACAACGCAGATACTCCGTTATCTGCAACAAATTAATTTTGAATGTTTATAAAACTGAAATTCTGAACAGAAAAAAAAACTCTAGAAAAGAAATGTAGCTCTTTTGTGAGAATTGCAGCTGTATTGATTTCTTTCGTAAAGACTAAGGATTATTAAAATTCTTAAAAACTTTATACAGTGAAACCTCCAAATAAGGGACACTCCGAATAAGGGACACCTCTATTTAAGGGACAAAAGTAGCAGTCCCAAAGATGTCCCTTATTTGGAGGTTTCACTGAGTAAGGAACTGCAAATAAGGGACACCTCTATTTAAGGGACGAAAATTGCGGTCCTATAGGCGTCCCTTATTTGGAGGTTTCACTGTAATACCAAATTTATATCAACCCAGCTAGAAAATGTTTGCCCTTTTTTTTTTAAATTATGGATTAAACCCAATTTTATTATAAAAATTGCATATATTTCAAAAGTATAATTTTTTTTGCAAATTATTTGTATTTTTTATGCATACAAATAAATGAATATTTTTTGTTTTAAAAAACTATATTTTTTCCATAAATTTAGTAAATTTTTGACTTTTGTAAATTATGGGCACATATTTTCGAACAAAATAAATGTTTATTCAAAGCGTGCAAAAATTGGGCATTTTTACAAGCTAAAAAGTCTTTTTGCAAAACGTATGAAAAACTGATACCACAAGAACGCAGAATTTGTTCATTATGCGGAAGTTTTCGTTAATGCATAATAGTACAAGACATGTATTTCCGTGAAGATTTTGTTCCCCAATACTTCCATACGGGCCGTGAACAAACTGAAAAAGAACGAATATCTTTCAAATAAAACTGTCAAAACTAATGTAGCAAAAGCGTACAGACTATCATTAAGTGGCTTGTTGTACGATTTATTTTCATTTCTATGCGTATAGCTTGTAGACTCGTAGAGGAATTAAGGTTTTTATAAAAACAATCCCAAATTTTTCAATTCTTTTTGCTTATAATTTGCAGCGTTCTTAATATAAAATGATGCTCTTTCCAAAAATGTAACAAACAACATTGTACACAGTAATAAAAAATTAAATAATAATTATTATTATATGAAAAATTAGCAGGTTTACTAAATAATTTTCCTTTGGGTATGTATGAAAGCTATCAAAATTTTATTTGCATATTGTGTTTGCCAAATGTGTAGAGCAATTTCTGGGAAAGTCTGAAAATCATAACTTCAAAATTCTGAGAGGGATAATTAGTAGAATAAGCTCAAAATCCATTATTCTCAAAATGAAGCAAAAATATGTGGGATTGTATTTAAATATATTAAACGTGCATTATTGTGCAGTCTATATCGACACTAATGCATGGATGAATGGATACAGACACTCATCTTTTTTGCTTCATTTGGGAATAACGGATGTAGAGCATATTCTATTGACGATCACTTTCAGAATTTTTATTTTATGATTTTGAGACTTTAACAAAAGTTATTCCATATATTTAGATAACACAATATGCAAATGAAATTTCGATAGCCTTCACGCAAACGCAATAAAAATATATAGTAAACATTCTCATTTTTCATACATTTATTATTTTTTTTAAATTCTGATTACGAGTGTCCATGCTATTTGCAAGAAAATAAACACAAGTTTATTACAATATATCACTTAATCACAACCCACACTTTTAAACAGAAATGTTATTTTTTTTTCATAAACACTTCATGAAGGAGATTTGGAATTGATTTGATATTCTCTAAAACTGCTACTAGTCGATAATTTATTAATGAAAAAAAAAACATTTTTAAAGATTTTTCCTTGAAACACTGATTTCTGCAAATTTTGCAACTTTTACAACCAAAAAGGTTTTTTATGGGGTTTTATAAAACTGCTTAGAAAAGACCAGAAACTTACATTGATATCAATGCATGTAAACCACTTAAATGCATTTTTTTTATTTGTTGAATTGGTGTTTTTAAATAATTTGTTATTCGGTACAAATATCAATCAAGCATGGTATATTGTTATTTTCTTATTACATTCATATTAACAACGAATAAAAAGAATTTTTAGGCGTTTCTTTTCTTAATACACATAAATAAAAGTGCATATTTTATTTTTCCTTTTAAAAGTTAGTCATATTTCGAAAGTATACTATTATTCGATAAATTTGTAATTTATTTATTTTTGCTTTTCAACAAACTTTCTATTTAGTACATTACAATTTAATACATTAAATGTTTATATTATTATAATGCCTCATAAAATAAATTCAGGATTTGATTATCAGACATATGTAGCTTTATCGCGATTCATTTATAATTGTAATCATTTGCTTTCTCATTTACTTATAATAAGATGCATAAATTGTACAATAGATACCAACGCTTTAAAATATTAAAAATGAATTGATTTATAATAATTTAATCAAAATAACAAAGCTCACTGTACCGAATATGTATTAATATATTCATTTTGAAAATACATTCCAAAACCATTCGTTAGATTTGTGTCAAAATACCAAATAGTTTCATTACAGAAACTGTGAAACAAAATTGTTATTCAAAATATGTAGTATTGAATAAAGCAATTCTTATAATAGAAAACTGCTTTTAAATATTTCAAAGGCTCTTAAAGAACAGCTCATTATGCAAATTAAATATACTTTCGAAAATATAGCATCGAAATTATATTCAAAAGTGACTGAAATAAAACATAGAAAATATTTTAGACTTTAAATTGATTACCAATTTTAATGATTGAATTATTTATAAAAATATATCATTTTCTATTTTTTTTAATGTTTCGATAGAATAATGTTAAAATATTCAGATTAAATTAGCACAGTTTTACTGCTAAATTGTATTTATTTTAAAGCGAGTGATTATAAAAGATTTTTACTTACTTTATTCATTTTAAGAAAATTAATATTTATAGATTACAAATGCTGTATCCATTTTTAAGAATACTAAAAACATAAATAGCTCACATGCTTCAAATTAAAATAATAAAGTTTATTATATCACACAAGAGGATTTTCAGATAGGAAATTATTATCTAAAAATATTCTTTTGACGAATTTAATAATTTAAGAGATTTTAACATACTTTAATTATATAAGTTGTTTTAATTTCTGTAAAGTAATACTTTAAAAAAAACTGCAGAGAATGAATAGAAGTTCCAAACTACACCATTTTTCGTGTTAGAGTAAAAAAAAAAAGATATTGAAAATATTTGTCGCTAGATAAAGGAATTTGTATTACGATTCTTAATTAGTTAAATTCGAAACTAGTTACATGTAATTCGATATGAACATAAAAATATAGTGTGAAGATATTTTTTTATTTTATACTTGGAAAAAGATAATTTTATAAGTAATCACGCCATACTTTCTGTAAATTGATTATTTCAACTAATTTCAATCATCATCGGAAGATGTTGCATGATTTCAGAGATAAGAGACGGAATAACTTTGTATCTTATTTGAATGTTTCTGATGGTAAAAAATCTATTTTATTGTTGTCGTTTCAATAACAGAGAAATCAATTTCGCAAAACGATAATAATAAAAAGCTGTTAGCTAGTTATGACATCACTTTCTAATAATATATTATTGTGATGGGAAACTCTTAATCTTCAGAAATTAATTCTTATTATTTTCATTCATAAAAAGGAATTTATTTTTAAGCTATGTGAACTAGAATTTAAGTAAATGCTAAGTCATTTGGATGTATTTATTGAATTTTTCTACTTTTCTTGAGGGAATCGTGTATTTCTGTCACACATGTTAAAAAAACAAACCACCTGATTTTAAAATCTGAAATACTTTGCGAGTTTTCTAAGATCTGTATTAAATAGACACTGAAATTTATCAAATGTTTATAAGAGCCATGTCCATCTCTTTTTGGAAAAATCTTCAATATCAGGAATGAAATCTTCTGGAATTTAAAGTCATTTTCATGTTAGGCGCTTTAGATTTAGTTTTAATGAATGAAAGTTTCTGCTTAAAAATATCCAGATAATCTATTCTGGAATCCATGTTGTTAATAACGATGATGAATTGCCCATTCACAGTTGAGAAAAAACTAATTTTTAAAATAAAACATTTAAAGATTTTTTACATTTACTATTTATTTATGAAAGCACATAAGATAAACAAACAAGTACGAAATTGCATGTAAAAGGTAGCAAATGAGATGCGTTCGTATGATAACGAAGTTTTAAAAATATTCAGATCTCGCTGTTATAGTAGACAGTACTTCGGATGTAGTATAGTGGTCAAAATCTTCTTTGTGTTCCTTTAAATACTTAGGAAGAAAGTTTCATTACACACACCAACGTATATCATATTCATAAAATGTGAGATAGTTTAATATAATTAACAGACGCCTCAAACAATGTTTTCCGTATAGCATTATGCAGTGGAATACTTTTGTGTGGTCCTATAATTTAATAAAAAATATTCTTTGAACAACAGATTGTACAGAATTCATATTTTAATATATATATATACTTCATTGGTTCATATATTCTATTACATTCGAATGAGTGTAACACGTTAAAATGCGTATAAAACATTTAACCCCATTGATCGTAATGTAACGGAATACTTTTGATTGTTCCTGTAATTGATCTATACATTCGATTTTCATAAAATTTGAAATGACTCGACAAAATTATGCAATAACTATATATTTTAAATTTTAAACGATTAAAATTGGTTTTAAACTTTTTTCCCCAATGACCGAAATGTAACGGAATACTTTTGATTGTCCCTGCAATTGATCTATACATCCGATTTTCATAAAATTTTAAATGACTCGACAAAATTATGTAATAATTATATATTTTCAATTTCAAATGATTCAGTTGGATAGTTTTGCATTGTTATATGTGGACGGACTGAACGACAACTATTGTTGCTACGTATTTGTATAATTACGAATGCACCTAAAAAGAATTTTGGGTACTTTAGTATTAGCAAGCTGTTATTTGAGATTTTCTTAAAAATTTATTTGTATTTTTTTATAGTGACTTTTATTAATTTCGTAATTTTTTATTTTCAATTTCATTTCTTATTTATTCATTAAATTATTTTTTTGGAAAGGGACGGGGTAGAGTTATGTGCATGAGAGTTCCGTTTCTCGTTAGTAGCAATATGTAACTCCATTTCTTCAAGAAACAAATAATGCTTAAATAATGAAAAATAAACGAAAGAAAATTAAATGTAAAAGAAATTGCCATATTCGTTCAAAATAATATCGAGATTTAAGTGACATATACAGGGTGATTAAAAAAAACGTGAACAAAATGATATGACAAACGAAGAATACAACAAGGATAAAAATCACACAGGAACACAGGGTCGCAAACTATTTATCTAGTGACAAATACAGGGTGTTTCATTCTAGCTACACCCGGTTTCAAAGTAATAATTTCGAGGAAAATAAAAATAGTGTTATGAAAATGCAACGATATGTACGTTATTTTATTGTAGCGTGAAACGGGATAACGTTAAGAAAAAATCTGGAAAAACATATTGCTCAAGCAATCGATGATACCGTATAAACCGCACAGACCAAAAATGTGAGGTACCAAGTGCATATTTCTGGTGCGCTTAATGCAAACTTCTACCACTTTTGTTTGATGTTATCACATTTAAAACAAAGGTGAGAATGTATGTTAAATGTTTTATTCTAATATACTTCAGTTTTCTGAAACTTATTACCGTCAACCCAAATTGAGTTAGGTTGAAGCTCCCTTATTTGTCATTCAATAAGTGGTTTGCGGCCCTATGTTCCTATGTGATTTTTTATCCTCGTCGTACGCCTGATTTGTCATATCAATTTGTTCACATTTTTTTTCGTTGTTTTAATTACTCTGTATAGAAAAGATATAGATACACAGTGAATGACTGAAAATACAACTGCATTGTACGTGAACATACATCATTAATTATTTTCTTTATTTTTTTTTTAATTCATGTCGTTGCTCCAGATGAAACTCATGGAAATAGACATAAAATTATTTCTCTTTCAGAAAGGTAACTTTTGAATAAACATGTGCTGGAAAATGCTTAAAATGCTGAAAAGCATGTTTTATACCCAAATTGAAAACTTCCCTTGAGACTGTAATGTTATGTTATTCACAGATAGAATAAATATGTACAAGGATGTCTATCAAAAAATACGGAAATTACAACCACCGCAATTCATTTCTTCTAAAGTAAAGGGTCGTCTGCTATAATGCAAAAATATCTATTTTTTAGATTTTTTAAAATTTCTACTTAATATTTATTTTTTTTAGAACAAATATATGAGGAAAGTAAAAAAAATTGTATTTTACACATATTTTTATTTAAATAGTCTATGCTTGCCGCTGAAAATGAACATTGTTTTCCTGTTCTGCATTATAGTTCTCTATAAGGTACAAATAACTTGTTGCAGAGTAATTCTTCTTATTATTTAAATAGTTCAAGCAAAAAGTAGTAAAATCATAGCAATCTTGCGTTCAGCAAGATCTTTTAAATATTTCTTTGAAAAAAAAATGTGACTAAAGTCTGTAAAAATTGAGTAGATTTTTATCTTGACATTTTCCTGGCTTCCATAAATTAACAAGCAAAACTGAACATTACATGGAATTTGAGCCAATATATCGAAAATATGTTACATTAAACAATATTAAAACCTAATCTTAGACCTAAAAATAAAAATAATAAATGAATGAAAAAAAAATGTTTTAGTATGAAATTGTCATTATCTTGGCATACATATGCCAAGAAACGATATATCACTACATAAAAGTTAACTTATTATTTAGGTTCTTCAAAATTTAGGATTTTTACATTTACAATTCTTTATTGTCTAATGGAAACTAAATGTACTACTTGAAATTTTGTATTGTTTTAAATGAATAATTTCTGTATCTCAGATGACCAAAATCTCACAATTTGTGATATTCATCCACAAAGAGGATGAAAAGATTAATTTTGAACCGTTAAATGCCCATAAAAGACCATATTTTCTACGAGAATCGTCTCTCTTTAAATATATTATTATATTTTACAGCTTCTTGATAATTTTAATTTATGAATTTATTGATTTGCGACAAATAGAGAAATAGAAATACTATAGAAAAAATAATATTAACTACTTAACTGATTGGTTTTGAAAAAAACTTTTAAATAATGTCATTTTTTTCCTGTTTTTTATAGAATTTTTAATCTTTTATCACCAATTTTTCAAAAGAAAAATTATAAAAGAAAACGAAAAATTCTTTGATAAAATTTGAAAAAATTACAACAAAATTTTACGAATGATAATAATAAATACTTATAGGAGTATGGATTCCCGTACGCGGTATGCGCCAATAATGATTTTTAGAAATACGTTGCCCGTAAGATGTACGGGAAAAAGAAAAAAGCGGTTAAAGAAGGAAAATGTTCGAGTGTACGTTTCAGAAAAGTTAAATTACTTTATTGAAGTGAAAAACTTCTTTAAACACAATAAAATAAGTTAACTGCGCAAGGCCTTTCGAAAGAACTTAGTCTTTCTTCGTCAGGCGCAAAAAAAGACGTGCGTCTACAATGAATGTAGCGGCACGACTGAAGGGGAATGCGGGAGGGAGAGGGAGCAAGCAGAAGAAACAGACAATAGGAAAGTAGAAGGCAACAGCCAATCACGGAAGAGCATAAACAAAACTAGATAAACAATGAAGGAGAGGAAAGGAAGAAGGGGGGAAGGGAAATGGAAAAATAGCGGGGTAAATTAAAAAAAAATAACCAAAAGGAGAGATTAAAATGAAATAAAATGTACGTAAAAATATATAAATTAGTAATAATAATAAATAAGAAAAAAAATAAAAAAAATAAAAAATAAATAAATAAAAATAAAAATAAAATAAAAATAAAAAAAATAAAAATAAAAAATTGTTTACAATTATAAACATACATATATAAACCTGAAAATTGTATACATAATATATAAAAAATAATAATAATTAAATGATAAACTTATTTATGAAGCAGTGCTGAAAAGATTCTTCCAGGCAACGGAGAGCGTTTTAGAATCAGATTTATCATTAACAATAATATCACGATTAATGTAAATAGCTAAATTTTCAAGAAAATCTAACTCAGAGGAACTATTGGCATTAAAGATAATTTTAGCAGTTTCAAAATTGAAACTATAGCCGGAATCCCAAGAGTGTTCAGCAACAGAAGATTTAGAAATTTCTTGATTAATGACATACCGAGAGTGTTCTATTAGGCGTTTTTCGAGATTTCTTTTAGTTTGACCAATATACGATAAATCACATCCATTACAAGGAACGTTATAAATACCCCATTTTTGGAGGTCAGGGACAGGGCATTTCATGGAAGAAAATTTTAATTTATTGACTGGTTTAAAGATAACATTAAAATTGAAACGTCTTAAAACTTTAGCTAATTTAAAACATAAAGGAGGATAAAAAGGGAGGACGACCAAATTATCAGGTTTACTTTTATCAATTTTAGAAAGAGTGGAATTGTTAGGGGGTCTATTGAATTTCCTCACAGCAGTATTAATGATAGAAGGATTGAACCCACGTTTTACAGCAACAGATTTTAAGTAATTGAGTTCATTCTTAAGAGATCGGAATCAAAATCGAAAGAAATTTTGAGAGCACGATAAACATAAGTATAAAAAACACCGATCTTTTGATTGACAGGATGATTTGAGAGAGCATGGGGTGGATTAGAGACAGAAAAAGGTTTTCTATAAACACAAGTTTTGAAAGAAGAATCACATTTGGTAACTAAAACATCAAGGAAAGGGAGTTTATTACAATTCTCTAACTCAAAAGTAAACTGAATATGAGGATCAATAGAATTGACAGTTTGAAGAATTGTAGATATATCAAATGGATTATCCAATAGGACGAAAGTATCATCAACATAACGTATCCAACATTTAAAATTGATCAGATTTAATAATTTATCTTCAAAGTAATGCATATAAATATCACAAAGAATGGGAGATAAAGGATTGCCCATACTTAAGCTTTCTAACTGTTTGAAAAATGTATTATCGAATTGAAAAGTAGTAAGAGTTAAGCAAATTCGAGTTAAATTAACATAATCTTTGACCTAAATATCAGAGAAATGAAATTCACGTAATCTTTTTTCCAAGCAAGAAGTATGTGTCCCCATATAGGGGCTCCATTCTGTTCTAATTTTTTAATGATACTTAAATAGTATTACAATTTCAAAAGCAGAATGATATGTTTCGGAGTCTGAGATTCAAGCTACGGCAAATAAAATAAAAATATTGCTGTAAAATCTAATGATGGAAAAAACAGTTCAGTATTAATTAATAATATCGCATTAATGCTCAATAGTGAAGAGGTAACATTAATTATGATACATCTAAGAAAGCTGTACACTAAGCTTCCTATGTATAGGGTATGGTAAACCGGAAAAAATGCAAAAATAGTTCTTGCAAATCATAATACCACTGAAAATTTCAGAATTCTGGCTATTAAAAATTTGAAAAAAAAAATAAAATTGATTCATATATTCCATTCCTGCGTGTGCTGCAAATTTTGCCGACATGTGGAAAATATTATTTAAAACCAACATCATCTGGTCCCGATGTTCTCCAAAGTTCTAAAGCTCTAATTAAATATTGACAAGCTGAATAAAGGAATACATTATCGTATTAATGTGATTCTGGCCAAAATTTAGAGAACATGTGCGACCGAAAGATGTTGATGGATTTAAATAATTTTTCTACATTAAGTTTTGTTATTCTCATACATAAGAACTTCAGATATTGCATTCGCAAAGAAGCCTAATTTATTTATCTATTTGTTTTAACCCGTCAGTTGTCGCGTGTCGGTCTTTTTGCCGCCCGTATAACTTATTTTCTCCTAACTTGTATCATATTACAGATACAATGGCGATGTACTATGTAGCTGACTTTGAAGGTTTCTTGACCACCTTAATGAAGAAACAGGGCACCTCTGTTTTTCTTTCAGGTATATTTTTAGAAACAAAGTTGAAATTGGCGAAAAAGTCTACGTAAAATCACTAATGACAGTTCAATTTTACTTTTATCAATTACTCCAGATCTCATGAATAAAATGCATAATTTAAGAAAACTGCAAATTTATATCTTCATTGAAATGTTATTTCGTATATTAGGTAAAAGATATTTCTTATTTTACATATTTGGTACGCGAGGGGGTCAGCGGCGAAAAGACCGAGCGCGACTAATGACGTTGTCAAAAAAGTCGCGACTACTCGCGGGTTAATAATGTGAATTTTTCATATTTCGACAAACTTTGTTATACTTGCGCGAAGGGAATATATAAACTCACTTAATTTATTTTTTAATCAAATTTTTAGTCATCAAACTTTGCAATTTTTCTGCTTTTTTAAGACTTGAAAAACAATTTTTGGAAATTTTTTTGACCTACTCTAGTGTATGTACTAGTAATATATTTTACCATAAGATAGAAGGACGTCTCGCAGCCTTTACGGAAGGAGATGTAAGATGAGGAGCAATTTTTTACGTGTTCGGTACAAAAAATGTCCTATTTGAAAAAACGAGCTAATGAAAAATGAATTCAGAAAAAAAAAAAAAAAACTGACGTGGAACATTCTTTCTAAAAAATGGCAACTTGATATACGAAGTAAAAAAATAATGCTAAAAAAACTGGAAAATTTTTGAATAAAAATGTTTTTGTTAAAAAAAAAAAGTTTTACATAATTGGTCTCTGGGTGTTTTATATAGGGTACTTAATTTTGTTCCAATTTTCTAATAATACTCTAACAGAATTACAATTTCGATAGCAGAATGATATATTTCGGAGTCTGAGATTCTAGCTACTGCAAATAAAATAAAAATCTTTCTCTAAAGTCTAATGGTGGAAGAAATAGTTCAATAATAATTAATAATATTGCATTAATACTCAATAGCTAAGAGGTTAAATTAATTATGAAATAACTAACAAAACTATACACCAATTTTCTTTAAACGTAGAAACAATTTAAAAGGAATCAAAATCTATACGTTAGGGTAAGCCGGAAAAAATACAAAAATATTTTTTCAAATCATAATATCACGGAAAAGTTGCAAATTATGGCGACTAAAAATTTGAAAAAAAAATAAACAAATAAAGTCGATTTATATATTCCGGTTGTGTGTGTGATGTAAATTTAGCCAAAAAGTGGAAAATATTATTTAAAACCAAGAACATCATCTCATCGCGATGTGCTGCAAAGTTGTAAAGCTCAAAATATACAAATACATACTTAAAAGGCGTTGCAAAAATAGATATTATCCCTTGAAATTTTACTTAACAATGATACTGTTTGTAATGATGTCATTTCTTATAACATTTCCGCACTCGGGTTCAATATCGTTGGTGTTTCGATGAATTCATCATGACTTTGTTTGTACACGCGGACTGCTTTTGTTTTGTTTTTACGTTTTCTATTTCTAATCAATTATCTTCTTTTATGTTGCTTTGAAAATGGATGAAAGGACATCCGAAAGATCTAAGGTAAATAATAAATAAAAAATATCTATTTTTGCAACAAATTTTAAGTATTTATTTGTATATTTTAAGTTTACTATTAAGGTGTAAAATTCCATCAAGACACTGGTATTAATACAGTTATTTGACTCATCGTTGTAAAGCTCTGTTACACTTAAATATTGACAAGCTAAATAAAGAAATATATTATGATAAAAATGTGATTCTGGGTAAACTTTAGAGCACATGCGCGACCGGAAGATATTGATGAATTTAAATATTTTTTCTACACTATATATTGTTATAGTCATACATAAGTGAAGGACACATTATTCTCATGCATCCATCACAGAAGGATATAATTAAATTTATGGGACAGTATTAATTAAAATGATATACACTGCAATACATCTGGATGGCCTAAGTTAGGTGGTCCTCTAACCTTCTTGGTAATAAACGTTTACGATAAGAGTCCCTAAACTGAACAACAAACACCATTGTAAGCGACATTCAATGTCAAGAAAATGTACAACATGCAGTAAAAGAGATTTACGCAAGTTTACAGACAAGGGGGGTGGGCAGTGCCTTTTACGTGGTTTACAGTTGGAGGGGTGATTTCATCCATAACCCAATAATAAAAAAGACTAGAAGAACAAACGGTAACCTTATGCTCCATCAAAAAAATAAGAGTTTGGTACCTCCCTACAGGTTAGAACTGAAAAAAATATAGTTTTTAGTCAGTCAGTTTGCTTCTGACGATCTAATATGTGACGGTGCCACGATGAAAAGACGCAAAGGATATGCTTTGTGAAATCTGCCGGTGATATCATTAAAGGCCCGAATGCATCGAATTAAATACAGAATTCTGGCAAGTAACTTTCTTTTTACTATACATATTTCCCCCAGAAAGTATGATCATAATGTGTCAGCTCAATAGGGAGTCTGCGTTTACGATTTTTTTTCCAATAATTTACATCTAGATAAAAAGAAATTTTTAAATTTGTTTATTTGATATTTCCACAAAATGTATGATTTTTATGTGATGCCAAGTTTGTATATAGCTGTAAATAAATCTTTATGTTTAACTGTTAATTAGTGTAAGAGAATCATTTTATTTAGAAGAAAATATGTGTTCTTTTCTTCTATTTCAATTTTAAGAATAATTACTTTTAATTTAATAATTATTTCATTTTACTTTCTGGTAATAGTCAATAGCTAACAGTCTCATAAGGAAAAGGTTCTTCAAATAACACAGCGCAATTATTTTTCATAAAAATTAATTAAATTTTCCACATTTTACCAGAGAATCGATCACAGCTTACTCATTAATAATCACAATCTTTAGTGGATATGTTATTTTTTTTTAGGTCTAATTGAGCAAAGAAAAGGTAATTTAAAAGAAACTTTGCTCATTTATTAGTTTAGGCTTATTTCTTTCTAACAATAAGAATTTCAGGTATTACATTAGCAAAGAAGGCTAATTTATTTATTTATTTTTTTTAATAATATGAATTTTTCCACATTTCGGCAAACTTTTCTGTACTTGCGCGACCGGAAGATATAATCAGATTTTATTTATTTTTTTATTCAAATTTTTAGTCATCCGAAATTGCAATTTTCCCGCGTTATTTAAATCTTGAAAAACAATTTTTGGAACTTTTTCGACCTACCCTAATGTACGTATTAATAATGTCTTTTACTAGTAGGATTTTTTTAAACGTTCGGTACAAGATAATATTCTATATGAAAAAATGAGCTGAGGTGAAATGAATTGAAAAAAAAAACTCAGATGGGACATTATTTCTAAAAAATGGCAACTTGATATACGAAATCAAAAAGAAAGTTAAACAATTTGGAAAAACTTGAATAAAAATTTATTTGATTTAAAAAAATGTTTTTACATAATTGGGTGTCGATACATATTTGGAGATTATTGCATATAAATGTTAAATGCTATCTCTGAAAAAATGTTGATTGTAATTTCAAATTTCATTCATTTTAATGTATATAATGTAAGGTGTCTCCTTCTATATTGAAAATAAATAAAATACACAGCACTAGGACTCTTACTTAATACAAGAAATATTAATTAAACTCTTTCATTTGTGAAAAATATATTAGTTTGTTTCGAATAAAGGTTAAAACCTAAATATTTCCATAGAAGTTCACCAAAAAATAAAAACTAATTATAACATAGTCAAAGACATAATAATATACTTCTAATTAATGTATCATTCCTTTAAGCCAAAAACGATTTTTTATTGCAGTTATTAGAATTCGTTTAACTAAACTGAACTTTTTAATCTCTAATAATTTAATTAACACAACATTGTCTATATTCTTACACACACATATTTAATGAAATTATAATAATTAGAAACTTATAAATTTATACTTATATTTATATTCATAACAACAATGTATAAAATTCTAAACAACTCCTTAAAATAAATCTATTCCCATAAATATTTGTAAATGATTTCGAAAAATTAAATTAATTTCACAAGCTCCTAAAATTTAGCACTATCATAAATGTACTATAAAATATGCATTATATATACATTTAACTACATTTGAAAATATATCTGATACAATCTCAACTGAAATAATAACAAAATAATTAATATTTTCCTAAAAATAAGCGACATAAATTCACGAAGTAAATCCTATTTTTATTTTAAAATGATGCTCCGTTATATGACATTCCTCTTATATGATTGATCCCTAACCCTATACAATATTATATTGAAATTCTTTGGAATTGAAAACTTCCTGCGCGAGTAAGGCATTATGTTATTCAAAGTTTGTATAAATATATACAAGAAAAAAATGAAAAGATCAATTTTGTTACTCTCGACAGTACATGAAAAGATCATATTTTATCGAAGGAACCTCTTTTGAAAACATCTTATTGATTTTTGAGAAATAGTAATGTAATATATAAGAAATACGATTAAAAAGTTTCTATAAACTTGAATATATTTTTCGATTAAAACATTTTGCAATAAATAACAAGTTGGAAATTGCACGTAAAGCGTAGCAAATGAGGTGCGTTCGTTGATAACGAAGTTTTAAAATATTCAGATCTTGCTGATATAGTAGAGCGTACTTTGGATACAGTATAGTGGTCGAAATCTTTGTGTTCCTGTAAATATGCAGGGAGTAATTTTTATTATACTTCACTAACGTATATCTTATTCATAAAATGTGAAGTAGTTTAATATAATTAAAACATCCCCCAAACAATGTTTCCCCGCATAACATTATTTAGTGGAATACATTTATGTGGCCCTGTAATTTAATAATAAATATTCTTTGCATCACGGATTGTACAAAATGTACTTTTTAGTACATATTTCATAGATTCATGTCAATTCTGTTATATTCAAATGAGTGTAACACCATTAAAATGCATTTGAAACTTTTTCCCCCATTGACCGTAATGTAACGGAATACTTTTGATTGTCCCTGTAATTGATCAATGTATATATAACATTTGAAATGACTCGACAAAATTATGTAATAAATATACGTTTTAAATTTCAAACGATTAAAATGCATTTGAAACTTTTTTCCCCATTGACCGTAATGTAACGGAATCCTTTTGATTGTCCCTGTAATTGATCTATCCATACGATTTTCATAAAATTTGAAATGACTCGACAAAATTATGATATAAATATACGTTTTAAATTTCAAACGATTAAAATGCTTTTGAAACTTTTTCCCCATTGACCGTAATGTAACGGAATCCTTTTGATTGTCCCTGTAATTGATCTATCCATCCGATTTTCATAAAATTTGAAGTGACTCGACAAAATTATGTAATAATTATGTATTTTAAATTTCAAACGATTCGGTTGGGTAGTTTTTTCGTTGTTATATGCGGACGGACAGGCAGACAGACAGATAGATGGACAGACAGACAGACGGACGGTCTGAGCGACAACAATAGGTGCTACGTATTTACATAATTACGAATGCACCTAAAAATGCGTCAAAAGAGGAAAGGAATGTAGTTTGTGTCAATATATAAAGAATAAAATATAAATTTTAGAAGACACAGATTATAAAATTTATAAGCCCGTTTCAATGCCTCATTGATCTCATTATTTGTGAATAAAATGAAAAATTAAATTAAAGATAAGGAATAAAACAAGAGAGGAGGAGATCGAAGGACGGGGAGAAGTACCTCACAGTGAAAAAAAGTATTCTCAAAATGGAGTATAAAATACTCAATATTAAGTACTTCACATGCTTAAAATAGCTCCGATCCAAATGTATTGTTCCAGCGTATATAAGGTTCTTTTGATCTTATGGTTAGACGACGTCAAACTCTTGTCTCTTAGAAAAGTAGAAAATAATTTATTTACAGATCTTCAGAACAACAGAGTCTTCGAAACTCACAAATATTACTAGATATTCAAAAATAACTGCTCAAATCTATCGTACAAGAACAGAAATAGATCCCAGAGACTCTCCCAGAGACTACAATGTCTCAACGCTAAATCACATTCAAAACAACGTAGAGAAAACTCAAGCAAACTTGCTTACAATCGCAGCTCACTCAATGACTGACTGATGAATAATAACAACAACAACTCGTATTGCTCTCCTTATATAGGCTCGCAGCATGTGCTAGAAATTTCCACAGGCATCTCGAATATTCTAGAAAACCACGGAATAACATTCAATGTATCAGCACATCTAAAGGGGGTTACCATAGAGAGGGAAGGGTTACCATCGCCAACAATCGCCAAGTTTGTCGCCAACTTGGCGATATATCGCCAAATTTGGCGAACAAAATTAGACGCCAAAAGTGACGCCAACTTGGCGATATCTTTAATTTTTCGCCAATCTGCCGTAGACATACACTGAAAAGTATATCGGTATGAACTGCCCCCCGAATTTACAAATTAAAATAAAAATATTCTGGCATTTATTTCTTGCTCAAAATTATTAACAATAAACATTTGATTGATTATGTATTACGAAAATTAGCAAAACTGTTAGGAAAATAACCAAATCAAGCATTTTTATGACAAGGGCCATTGTTTGCAAACACTTTTATGTTATTTTCAAATACTGTGCATAATTTAATATCAACATTAATAAGCATCATTTTTGCAGCCATGAATGAAAAAAAACCAATTCAGGAAACAAAATTATCGTTTTTTGTGTTTTGATAACATATGACGTTTCAAAATTAAGAAAGCGATGTATTCATTTTTGATCCCAACACACTGAATTCGATATGAGTATATCAAGGTACTGATTTTTGAGTATTTCAGTTTTTTTTCAGTGCACTGTTCGACAGTCATCAGGGAAATGCGAAACCCAGATAAAAACAACGTATGGTCTTAGTTTGGGTCTTACAGACCTTGAAACGGTTGTATGCGTGTTAAAATATTTATATTTGAGTCTTTAAAACATTTATTCCATTATTTAAATACCGGGTATCCCAAAAATGACTGACGGATTTTAAAATTCAATAACTTGCAAACGGTGACAGCTATTGAAAAAAAAATTGCAGGAGGGTTATGTATAATGTCAGGAGATTTTTTACCGTAATTTTTATTTTAGTTCGCATATCAAACAATAGGTGGCGCTCACGGCGATTGAAGGTCAGGTGATCAGTGCTGAGTGAAGCGTCGACCTAGCCTTCAATAGTCGTCAGCGCCACCTATTGTTTGATATGCGAGCTAAAATAAAAAATAACGGTAAAAAAACTCCTGACATTATACATAACCCTCCTGCAAATTTTTTTTAAATAGCTGTCACCGTTTGCAAGTTATTGAGTTTTAAAATCCATCAGTCATTTTTGGGACACCCGATAAATATACATCATATATTTCTCATATGTGTTACTTATATTTTCAAATAATATAAAAAATACTACATTCATAAATTACCTACTTACAACCTACATCTGGACGCAACAAAATGGAAAAAAAGCATTTTTTACTTTGTTTTCTAATTCGATCTAACATTGCGTGAAATGGAAGTAAATAACTAATCTCTATTATAGAGAACAACAGTGTGTATAACGGTTAAGTCATTTTGCAAATAGCGACAAAAAGCGATCATTTTTTGCTTTTATTACAACTATCGTACATAATTTTAACTTATTATTGCAATTATTTTAAACTTCGAAATATTGCACATTATGAATTTCTATACGTAAAATATAATTTAAAAAATATCTTTTCGTTGTAATACATCGCAATTTGTTTTGTAACTTTATCACCATTTATTCAAACTTTAATGTTTAAAAATAATTTCCAAGCATGATTTTTCATTCAGATCGATATATTGTGAAGGCGGTTTCAAAAAAATTAGTCCGCTTGCATTTAAGTAATATAAAAAGCTCATTATTTGTTTCTAACTATATTCTATCAAGGAATAAAAACAACCACAAATCAATACACCGTAAAAATGAGAGTATTACTACACCTAATATGGATTCCTAAAATGTCGAATGAAGTTTAAATATGCACTCTTTCGCAAATCAATTCAATTTTAAGTGTTACAACAATTTAAACCTCTGCAAAAACGTAAAGAAAATACAATAATTGGGTTTTTATGTCGCTAATTAATCATATTACTCCTTTTATGAATCATTACAAATTTCAGTGTTAGTCAATATAGTTGCATTACTAGACACACATAATTAGGAAATAAATAGGTGAAGGGTTGGGATAATATGGAATATTTTGTTCATTATTTTATTTTATTTGGATTAATATTTTTTAGAGTGACCTTTGAAAGATGATATCTCACATAAAATGGAAAATATTTCTCAAAATTTTTTTTTTTCAAAATCTTTAGAAATTTATTAAGTATGTAAATACAGTGTTGTTTCTTTACATTAATGAAGTGTCAGTGTTTCATTACACCAATTTATTGGGGGTATTTTTCTTGCACCATTTTTCGTGTAATGTTACATTGATGTATTTTAAAGTGGAAATAAAACTAAAATACATACATATATATATTAATAAAACACAAAATTAACACATGTGATTGAATTACGGACTTAGACTATTTAAATGAAATGAATAAAAATGGCTCTTTGTAAGTGCGATAAATGGTGATTTCTTCGGTAGTTAAATCATGTGATAGAACAACAGAAATACAACATTTTTATAAAATTTTAAAAGTTTATTTGAAACCATTATTGCTGTTTTTTCCTATATATAAGATTTTTAGTAATCATAATGGGTAATTAAAAAAAAACATATTAAATGTAAATAATATTAGAGTTATCAGTTAAAAATAAAAAATAGAACCATGTGAAATTTATTCACCACAAACATTTAGACAATTTGTTGAAACATACTTTTGTTAATCGAAAAACGCGTTTCGACAATATATAAATACATATACTACATCAAAAGCCGCTTGCGGATTCTTTCGAAAAATACTTACTTCATCGCTGTGTTTTTAGTATGTGTACGCGAAAAAAAGGTGTGACATGAAAAATCTATAATATAAAATATTTTAACCTGACTGAATAATAATCCACGCACAGCCCAAACTACTAAACCTGCACTCTTAAAACGAAAGAGCTGATTTGGCTTCTCATGAAAGAGCTGTAATTTTTTCGATCATAAAAGAATTGTTTTTCAAACGATTAAATCTTCTTGATCTAAATTGGTTATTTAAATAGCTCAGCTTCATTTAAATTGATTAAAACTCGAGTTATTTCAACTCTTTTTTGAGAAGCTGCCTTTCAACATTGAGATGAGTGGATTTCAGTTCAACTTGAGCTATTTTCTGGCTGACTTTTTAAGAGAGTGTGAACATGGAAAATATTGAGAAAATACTTCTTATGACGTAAGCGTTCACTAAGACGGAATTTTTGAAAATCCTCACCCCCTAAGGAGAGCAAACCGGGGGGGGGGTCGAAAATTCTGGAACATTTTGTAAAATTTCAGCAGCCATTAAGAGCGCGAAATTCTAAAAAATAAATCTAATGAAAAAATAATTAAACACGTATTTCAGCCATTTCAGAAATCTGCCCACTAAAAATTTTAAAAGGTGGTTGAAAAATTCAGAAATTGCAGCACATCTCAGCAATCGTTTTACTATGAGCGTGAAACGGCCGAATATAAATTTATTAGAAAATAACTAAACATGTGTTTCAGCGTGTTTTCACTTATGTACAAATTTGCAAGTGTTTAAAAAGTAAAAAATGGGGTGGGGTAAGATTGGTTTGTCCTCACTGCGATGAAGAACAGACTTACTTATTACCTTTATTTATTGACTTTATTATTAAATTTTATATTTACTTTGTTTTTAAAAGATTTTTTTCATAATTAAATATTACTTAATTGTATATACACATTTTCTTTTAAAAATGTATTTGCATTTGTTTACTAATGATATACATATATATGTGTGTGTGTATGTATTTAATTCGAACAATTGTGCAGTAACCTTTGATGATGTATTTCTAACAGATTAAAATAATAAAGCGTGTTCTATCTTTTTGTTATAAACTGTATATAACTCTGTATATAAGAATTATCTTAAAAAAATTATCGAATAAAATTAGAGTAAATTTATACTTTACATTATCATGCAATGAGTATGTGAATTTTATTATATAAACAGATTGTGTTTCAGCTTTACTTACACAGCATTTGAATTTCAGGAGCAGAGTATACAATTTTTAACTCTTCATCAATTTGCTAATCAATTAAAGATATATTTTTATAAATTAAACAATTTAAGACAATTATGTATACTAAAGAATTGTATGAATAAATTGATGTGAGAGTAAAATTTTCTTAAAACATCTATTTTTTATCATGTTTTTTATAGAAAAAATTTAAAGTTTACATAGCATTAGGAAATGACATTCATAGTTTCAACAACTTGAATTTGAAAAGTATTTTTGTAACGATAGATGATTTTAACTTATGAAAAGTATTTGTCTGAAATTTCCTTTAAAAAAAATCAAACAAAATGTTCTGGTAGTAAATTATAAACAACATTTGTTGCTTTAAAACATCTATATCAATCTGAAAGAATTCGAAGAAAAAAATTAAGAACGTCTTAAGTATTCACCCAATGCAATATACTTAATCAATGTACTTGCATTGCAGGTAGTTTGTCTCCAATAAATCACTGCATTCTAGGGGGTTGAAGTTATTGGTTTGGATCCAAAGTCATTATGATAATCACAATAAGCATCCCTGACTACTTCTACTCAACGTAATGTGTGTCAGAGTTAGGACGTGATAAGACGAGGTAATTAGTGCTAATGCTTTAAGGGGGTAGGATACCTTTGAGCACGTGGAAAAAGCAAAAAATATCGCTATGTTTCAAGCTTCAAAACTTGTGTAATAGTTCAAAAATAAAAATCAAACTTCATTTAAATGTGAAGCTCATATTTAAATTTATATAAAAAAAATATATATTTATTTATAAATTCATAAATAAATATTGAAATGATAAATTAAAAAATATACATAAAAATGAGAGAGAAAAAAACAGCACGTCTTGCGCGCATGATAAATTTTCAAAATATGCATATAAAGAGGAAATTTTGATGAAAATAAATACATAATAGATGCATCTTTATACTAAAACCAGAATATTTCTAAAAAATATTGTCTAAATTAAAAAAATTACTTAATAATTTAAAAAATTAAAAATTTTCAATTTTTTAAAAATATTTTCAAAGAAAAAAAAACAAAGAAAATCCAAAATTTTATCTTTTTCTGGTTTTAAGTTGTAGATAATACAGAAATGAATATATGGTAAAAATTTCTTTTGATTGCCATGCATAGTTTTTTAGTAACACTGCGCGCAGTATCAAAATTCATCGTTTTGAATAAATGCGACGCAAAGTTTAATTATCACATTTCGCTTACTATTATTGATACTTTGAAACTGCCATAATTAGTAAACTAATGGGAATTTTTTAATGCGGTTTTTTGCGTATTGTTCAGAAAGGATTACACAATCAATACATGTAATAAAAAAAATTCGAAAATTTTTATGGTTTAAAGGTATCCTACCCCCTTAACTGTATACAATTACGGAGAGTGAATGGAACCCCTTTTACTTATTATCTGTTGTTTTATTGCTCTTCAATTATGTGATCCCGTTAATGCCCAAATAGTCTTAAAATTTCATTTAAGCAACATTCTATTCTATATCCTTATAACACCAAAAATAAGAATTTCGGTAATTTTTCTCTCATAATAACAAAACAAACCACTTCTAGATGAGACTGTGGAAAAATGAGCTAAGGCAGCGTTTTTCGAAAGAAATGCACTTTTACCATTAATACAAATTTACACCACATGTATAATATACTACCTCTGACAATAAAGTTCGGTGAATGAATTCAGAACGACCGATCTGACAGCACTGGGGAAACAAAACCCAGAACCTGTATAGAGACAAGTGTTGACCATCTTCCCCCACCGTTGTTCAGTTGAGCTGCGTTTATGTTCTGTGTAAGACGTACTTTACAAAGTGCTTGTTCAGTGTGTTGGTTCTTAACTGAGAACATGATAATGAACGAATAAAAGATCAGTTTAAAGTTTGGTTTTAGGCTTTGCAAGGCACCGAAAGAAAGTGCAAATTGAACACCTACCATACTCGCCAGATCTCAATCCTCCAGACTTCTTCCTATTTTCACGATTCAAACTCTTTTTGAAAGAGATTGGGCCATATTGCTAACATCCAACGAAACGTGACGAAGCTTTTGAACACTCACCCCAAAATAAGACTTCTTGCGAATTTCCCAGGACATGTATAGAAGATCTCAGCAGTGCATAGTTATAAGAGATGATTATTTTGAAGGATGGTATGGTAACTTTCGTTAATGTTTCATCTACATAATGCTACAGGACTATTCACCAAAATTTGTTGTCAGAGGTAATATATAAGACATCATTAATACAAATTTTTCCACAGTTATGTGCATTTCCATTTACCAGGCTTTATTGAAATACATCTCACTTTAGTTAAGGTCTATTATTATGTGCATTGTTATTAATGTGTATGTATCTTTTTTTACCATTTTAGAAACTCAAAATGTTTTCATTTTTGCTAAACAATTCCTTCATGTAAAAGTGGTATTTCTTAATCTCATAAAATGAACAAATCATTTCTATATGATGACAGATAAAAATGGATATGAAAACACAGAACCTCCAACCTTTTAAAGTTTCATTGGAACGGTAGTAAAAAAAATAATAATTGTTAAAAATATAGTCATATGTAAGTGCAGGTAAAACAAACATTATAAAAGCATACAATTCACCAAGCAGTTTTCATATTTTGTTGCGCATTTCCAGTCCTTTCCAGGAAACATTATGAATAGTGCTAGATTGTTACATAGATTTTTTTTATAATAATGAAATTTAATTTATATAAAAAGGAAATATATGAATTTAGAATGTTCCAAGAAGATTAAACGAATCTTTAATATTTTAGCTAGGTTAAATGTCAAAAATATGAATTACAAAAATATTAAAAAAATATAAAAAAGAATGTGTAATGACATATAATTATTGTATTCTTTTTCTTGACGTTAAATTTTAAAATTTTATCTCTGATTTGTAGACAAAAGTAGCCATGTGGATTGGCTGTTAATCTTGCTGCAATAAGATTATTGCGAAAATTACTGTTTCAGCATGTTTATAATTAATTGTATTTTAATGAAGGATAGAAACTAGCACTTTTGTATATCTTTAACAATTTTATTTCATCAATGAAAATAATGCTTATTTACAAATTCTCCATAGTCAACTTTTGGTCTGGAGTATTGTAACAGCCGAAAAAATGCATGAAAATACAGCATTAGCCAACAAGGTATAAGAGTCAAATGTAACTTTAAACCTAGATATACATTAAAACATAAGAATTATGTATACATCTTTCTAAATGTTTTCTCTGAAAAATGTATTATTTAGCGTACGACTACTGTATCTAATGAAAATTGCAAAATAAACTAATTTAAAAATTATTTTCCATAAAAATATTTAATTAAATGCTGCTTAATTAAGATTAACCTTTTAAAAAAAGAAAACTTTTAAATGAATAAATAGAGTCAAATTTTCGAATGAAAATTGCTTAATAATAAATTACTTTTCTAAATCAAAGTAATTTTCTGTAATGGCTATATCAAATTTAGAAATAGTTTCGTGTTTCGTTTGCATTAGATGAAGTTGAATAAAAACTTATAAAAAAATCATAAAATTCGCAATTCTCAATTAAAGTAATTCAAATAAAGTTGCTAAGCATCTAAAATAAGCCTATTGTTAAAACTATATTTCTTGTTTTTGTAGTGTATGATTAGATATAGATACGTATTTTTATAAATGGAATTAAATTTAAAATAAAAATGAAATAGTTCGAAATATTTAACTTTTATATTCTAATTTTGTGAAACTTACATTTTAAAGTTAATTATTCTTTATAATTTTAATATATATATGTAACTAAAAATTTTAAATTTTTTTTTATTTTGTGAGTAAAAAAATACCTTTTTTTATATTTTTTTGGAAACCTGTTTCACATCCTACTGTACAAAGAAATGAATATTAATCAGTTTCGTTAAACGTTCTATCAGTATCATTAATAGGCTATTACTAATTACCAAATTATATCCAAATTAACCAGTTAGTATAATTATTTTTTGAGAATTTATCCAATCAAAAATCATTATTAATAATTAATAATCAAGCGCAATCAATGTAATGAATTTCAACATTTTCGCATTCTATTTATTCGTGTTAGCAACACAGTATTCTACAATCGTATATCAGCTCTTGTAGCGATTAAGATTCTTTTATGTCTATTGGCAACACTTGACGACATAAATTTATTCTTAATTTTAGATTAATCTTTCAAGATGCTCACTATTATTTATTTTTCACCAGTTTAGATTGTTTTTCATCCGAAGTAATGTTAATTTTGCATTATTTTAATTGCGATTTTAAAATTTATCAATTTAAGAGAGTTAAAAACGCGACGGGGAGAGATAGTTGCTCTATTACCTAATGCAGTGTGGTCTAACCGTTAGTTACTAGCAAGCCAATCAAACTTTAGGATTGAAACGTGAAAACCAGAGATATTCAAGAAAGAAAACGAATTATAAGTATTATTTAAAATCTTTCATTTGAAATTATATTAAAAGAATTTTAATATACCAATTCATTTTGCAGTCGGGAAATCAATGTGATAATATCCACTGCTTTCTTGAAACAAGTTTACCAATACGCACTGTAAATTCAGTTAGGCAACGTGTAAAAATCGATTCAAGAGAAGCACGTTTATTCCGATACGTCGTTTATAACTCAAAACTTTTGGGTCTGGTGTACTATTAAATATACATGTCTTTAAATGAAGTATTATTTTTTTAAGAAATATTTTAGCCACTATTTAGATACAGTAATATTAATATATGTCTATGTATTTACTATATGACTTCATTTATGTTTAGGCATTTAGTAATAATATTAATATTCATTTTGGATTAATTCTCTTTGCGCCGTTTGCAATTCTTTTATTTTAAACACATATTTCGCTCTTTAATTTTAAAATAAAGGTTACTTTTCTGAAATAATAACGTGTAATAAAGCGCAAAAAGTATTAGAATGTCGCAATATAAGTTAAACCTTGTTGTAATACAATATTTTATAAAAATGTCCAGAAATACTTCCTTGGCATATTGTCATATGAAAATAAATGTAATAGTAAGCAAAACAGCAACTTTCATTATCGTTAAGACAATGACACATTCGTTAAACACTAATTAGCCTATATGGATGGCTAGTGTTAATGTTATTAATGTAAAAACAATAATTTTTTTCTAAAAGCTCAAAAAAAATCGGACTCGAAGGAGTTAATTTGTGTAAGAATAGAAAATTCAATTTCTTACACATATGAATCAGCCAAATAGCAATGACATTTTCAGAGAGAATTCAGGAAAATGTCCTTGAATTTCCAAATTTTTCAGGCACATCACAATTTGTAGTCAGGTTGAATATCTCTTCCTGCAGATCACAAATTTTATTTGAAGCTCTCATGCATCTCACCCAATTGAGTACCTAAAATATTGTTGAACAGATTAAATTTTGTTTTTAGATAGTCAAAATCCTGGAATCTGTCCCGGAAGTCTTTGTTACCTGTTATTATTTTATGAAACATACTAAAATTTGTGCGCATTTTTGCCGATCCCACCGAAGCTAGCATAGGGGAGAAAAAAACGGGCTTCTGATTGGTTGAATAATTTTTCTTGCCTTCATTTTTGAGTTTACGTTTATTTAATCATCAATTTCTGTGTGAAAAGCTTTTGAAAGCTGGATTTTCCTTCTCTTTTTAAATATTTACCAATAGATAAAGAAATAGATAATTCGGAATTTATAATTAAAGAAGTTAATCAGGATGGTTTACATTTGTTTTGTATTACTTTTAGAAAATAATAAAAATAGATTTGTCATTTCTTCTTTCTGTTTTAACATGATATGCACATATATACACAATCAGAACAATTTATTTAGAAACAACAGTATTTTCATTTTACGGCGTCGAACTCAATTGTTTTATATTACTTTTTAAAAAAATTGCAATTTCTTCTTATTATTATTATTTTAATGATATACCCATTTACGCTCCTAATAAGTACATTAGCATTCAGGATGATCTATTTGCAAACAATTTTTCGACCAATCAGAAGCCCGTGTTTTTCTCTCCTATGCTAGCTTCGGTGGGATCGGCAAAAATGCAATTTGTGCCACCTTTTTTGCTTTTTCGAAATTCTGACAAGATAGGAAATGTATCGCATTATTTGAATTCAGTGCAATTTGCCTTACATCAAATTTTTGTGGTGGCGCTCAATATGTCCGTCAAGCTTTTATATGTTTTGTTTGTGCATTGTATTTTCAAGTTTAAAGCATTTAGACTAATTTTAAATCTGACAAAAAAGCAAGATTGTTTTAAAAACGTTTTTTATCTTGTATTTTTACCCAATGTTCTTATTTATTTTATAACTACGAATGTCATTCCCTAACCCAAAATGCCTTCTTCATAAGGCTACGCATAAGGAAAGGGCAGCTGACGTGACTGTGGACGAATTACTGTGGATAAGGGAGAAAAACCAGTCTGTTCTTTAACGACTGACACTGTACGGATGAACTCCGGGAATTTAAGTTTGCCATTCCATAAGTAAGTATGATATGATTGGGCTACGTCGTCAAGATTATTCCTACAATGATCGCTATGACAAAAAATGTAGCAATAGATTGGTTGACAGAAGTGTTTGTTTGTAAACATGCCCTTTCCTTGTTATAGCGGCGGAACAGTGGAGCTTCAAGATGACCATTATTGAGAAATGAAGATTATAACTTTTTGCTGATGTAAAGTTCTAAAAATCTAAAGTAGTTTTACTTAAAAACTTAAAGCAGTTGGAAGGCTAAATTAATTTTTAATGTTAACATAGATTTTTCAGTAAGATAGTCCACAACATCAACAAGGATGAATAGATGGGTCACACCCGCCCTGTGGGCCGCAGGTTTGACCGCGCTCACCTTATAAATGTGTTCCTACTACTTAAAACTCAGTACAACAATGTTCGAGACTTTGCTAATAATATTATTTAAAAAGTTTGTGGATTGTAGAATCTACTTAAATTTCTCATGAAAATCTAAAACACACTCATCCTCAAAACATAATTGAAACAGTAAACAAAAACATTGAAAAAATATGTTATCAACTTGGTTTATTACTTTTATAATAAAGGGGTTCGATAAAATGAAATTCGTCGTATTTTCGAAAACTATAGCACATCATTTTGGATCATTTTGGAGATTGCAGCCGAAATTATATTATTATAAAGTTTAATAATTATTAAACTTATTAAGTATTTAAGTTTAGTAACCTATTTGACAATTGGTATTTTGTCAGGAATTACTAATGAAGAAGATTTCGTGGTACAGAGATTAGCAATAATATCCCACTTACACAGCAATATCAACCAAGGATGGGGGAAATGGCGCCAATTAATGATGACAATATGGATTTGGAAGTGCATGATTCCAAAAAAAAAAAAAAAAAAAAAAAAAAAAAAAACTTGGAGGAACACTTTAAAGGCCCAGTAAAAATGAGCAATTAAAGCGTTGGGGAGATTCAATAGGAACAGTATAATTTAGAATTTGATAGAGAAAAATTAGTTCCGGTGATGGCAAAATGGAAAGAAAATAAAGGTGGTCATCTTTTTCAATCAATGAAGTATTTAAAAACACCAGTTCATCTTACACATATACCGGGTGATCCAGAAGTCCCGGGACTTTTGAAATGCTAATAATTAGAAAACCATAAACAATAGAAGTATGCGATTTTCACAGAAATGCTGAGAAACTTGTGGGATTTGTTTTTTCGATGAAAAAAAAATGTATTACGTTAGTTGCACTTTTTGGCAGCAGGTGGCGCTAAAATTGATAGTACTGTTTTATAGTATGACACAGCTCATTTAAAAGAACGAATTAGTGTCCAAGGGTTACAAAGTTTAATCATGACGCTCATGGCTTATAAGTACTGCCGTGAGCCGATGCAAAACAGCGTGCACAGTATCCTCAGAGCGGAAAGAAATTTCAGTTCATCGTGATATCCCAAGTTTACTGCACTCACCATGAACTGGTGATTTCTACAGAGTATTGGCATAGAATCCTACCTAATTTACGATTGTAACAGACATTTGGGATCTCTTATTTCTATTACGATCTTCCAATGATCCTTTTTCTCAAATCTTGCTTACCATAGCATTTCACATTTGCAATGGCCATCGATTCTTTTGCAGTTTTAACTTGACGTATTGTACGATATGAAAACAACGCGACATGCAAAGATGTGTCTAAACATAGTCTAGACAATGTCTAACGACTGCAGTTACTCATGAAATTTTGTATCAAATTTCCCTGACAATGCAATTTCATTTACCTTACAAAAAATGTTTGAACATAAACCACCCTTAAAACGAAATCTCATCACTATCATGGAAAAAAAGTTTCGCAATGAACTCATGTGTCTATATAACGCATGGTATAGGTACATTCAGTCTTATACAAGAGCGCCACCTGTTGCTAAAAATGGTAACTATATATATTTAAAAAAATTCATTCTAAACAAAAATCCCACATGTTTCTGAACATATATCTGAAAACAGAACCTTTGTATTATGCATAGTTTCTTAATTATTAACTTTTCAAAACTCCCGAAACTTCTGGATCACCCGGTACAAAATGTATTATAGTCGATTTTATTCTCTATTGGTCGTACAATTTGGCCCTTCTGGGCAGGTGAGAGACACATGACCATTCTTTTTCTCCTTTTTTAATACTGTTTTATTGGTGTCAGAATTGTCTCATTTCAACAGCAACTTCACTTAATGTGTTTTCTACATTTAAAAAAAAATAATAAAAAATATAAATGTAAAGCTTTCTACTGATACTACAATTTTCTTAATGTTCAATACCAAAATTATGCGCTTTTAAACTGAACTATTCGTTATTCCATTATTTCAGTGTTTAAAATTTACCTAAATGATTCAGTTATTTAAAAAAAATTATCTTTAAGGCCTCAGGTCTTGACAGATTTTTGATTGATAAGTATTATCTCTTAACAATTACATTTTGTTATTAGCTTCATTCATTTATGATGGTACATGTTTCAGTAAAAGACATATTCATTACGAAGTTTAATTAATCATATTGACCGAACTTCATTGGTAATAAATAATATTGGCCACTAAAATTATTTATTACGAATTATATATGTACCAGGAGAGTCATAATTATTGAAACAATAGGCTATCTCCTTAAATATTGCCGTAGGTATATACTTACAGGTGAAAAGTTTCATGAAAAAAGGTGCAAAATTTGGTGAGATAAGTTGCAACTCAATGGGTGGTATATTTTTGAAAATAGAAAAAATAAATTCTTATACGGACCCCGTAGGTTAAGATTTCCAATTCGGGAAATTTTACTTATCCATTCCTGAATTAAACATCAACTACAAAGAAAAAAAAATGTTCTCAAATGTTCCAGATTTGCATCACTTAACCCTGCCTGTAGATTGCGAGTTCTTGGCGCAGTTTCAATGGAAGATAGGGATCTTTCAAAACTTGTACTTTAATAAAAATTAATTTAAGATATGCTTTTCCTTTGGACATAAAATAAAAGCGAGTAGATTTTGCATGAAAGCTGCTTTAAAATATTTTACTGATCTGCTCTAGGGGTCTACACGGGTCGAAATTTCTAAGTGCAGTCCCGATATGATCTATACCTCAACTAGGCCTGCAAAATAGTTTAAATAATAGTCCGGCACGGCCTTGAATTTCTCCATATTTTTTTACTCTGATACAGTAAAAAAAAAATCATGTGGAAGAATTCTGACCAAAATTTCTTATTATAGCTTTTCGTCTTTCATATTTATAATATTCATCATTAAAAAAGTACCAAAGGCTGTGAAATCTTTTTTTTTTCAGTGAATATCTATTTATATGTAAATGTTTTACTCATTTTTTAATATTATTAATCAATATCTTCTATATTTCTTTGTGAATGACAAAAAAGATTTGTATAGAAGTTATTTGTGGAAACGAAATATAATTATTTCTAACGGCAAAAGATTCAAACAGGAGCCATTCATACCTAAAGTATGTTATAAACTACACAGTTTAAAGAACCAGTTACATAATAATAGGCAAAGAAAGGGGAGATAACGTGTTCATATGTCATAAAGGTTACAGGGAGAGTCTGGAAGTGAATTTAAATATTTCTTAAATATCCGGTACGTGTTTATTATGTGATGTTGCATGTTTGTGATTTTCATGTAGCGTGATATTGATGACTATATCTTTTGATTCTTTCTCTAATAAGTGACTTACATATTGAGTTCGCTGAGTCCTTTGAGACCTTGAATGTTATATTTTATAAGCAACTCCTTTATTTCATAAATAAATTTAGTTCACAAAATCATTGCAACGGTTTTTTTAGTATTTACAATTTTTATTGATCAAAGAGATATGAAGTGTATAATAAATTATTATGCAATGAAAATAATCGAATGTTCTGTAAAGTATTGTTTTCCTTCACGGTATCTGACGTATCTGAAACTCTATACTCTTTCTAATGTAATACAATTTATATGCATCTATGAAATATGTTCTAAAATATACATTGTGTGCAATATGTGGTGAAAAGAATATTTTGATTAATATACAGGGTCATGCGAAATTATTCTGTTATATAATGGTATAAGGGGAAACTCTTTCGGGTAAGTTTAGTTACATTAAACTATTTCACATTTCGTGAAATTGATACATGTTGTGATAGTTTACTAAAAGTTAATTCCTGCATAATAGAAAGCATTTAGTATTTAAAATATACACAAAATATTTCCAATAATGTATGGTATTCGAAGTACTGTATATGTTAAAATCTTCGTTATAGTATGAACGCACCGTATTTGATACACCTGACGTGCAATTTGAAACTAGTTATACTCACTTTGCGTCTGCTCGTTGTATCTTCTTTGAGTATTGTATTTTAATGAGGAGGTTCCGTATGTATCTATGCTGAACTGACAATAGTGACCTGTGAATTGACAGTAGTTGAAATCTAATGCTGTGTTTACTGTTGATAATTTTTGCCTGTTAATTCGGTTCGAACTTCGTCAAAGTCTGTAAAAGGAAAGGCTGTGGTTTGCATGAAAATAAATACATGGTAAATGAAAATGTATAGAAATTCTATCAGAAGGTACTTTAAATAATTTAAAAATACATTACTTCAAAATTAGAGCTACATAGATATTCAGGAAAAGTTATTTAATACTTAGATTTTTCCACAGACATATTTCATATTTTACGAAAAACATATTGCAAAAATGCTATTTAAGCAAATATTTTTCAGTTTTATTTAAATAAATCGAAATATCTTTTGCTTCGAAAACTTGCACATTAAAACTCACACAAATACATTTAGTAAATTTCTTATTTTGTAATCAAAAGTAAAAAAGTTCTGAATACAACATTTTTCTCTACGAGAAGATACATGCAACATTGTATCGCAAATTCTTTCAAATAGAAAACTTCCTATGTGAGAAGGATATTGTGCTATTCAAATATAGTATACATATATAAAAGGAAAAATGAAAAGATCAATTTTGCTACCTTTTCAGACCATGAAAAGCTCATATTTTTTCCAAAGAATTTCCTTTCGATACATCATATCGGCTTTTCTATCAATATATGTATGATTTTTTATATATAAGGCACGTTGTACTTCATAAATAATTCTTCAATTTTACTTTTTAAATTTAAGTATCTGAAATGATGTGTTATGTAAATGAACATTTCACCTTTTCAGGAATTTCGTTTTTAAAAAAAATAAGATTCAAATAATGAAATCACAGCTTTTTAATGTTTACTAAAACTCCATTTTGACAAAAAAAAAAAAAAAAAAAAAAAAAAAAAAAATCATTGCTTATCTAAATAAAAATTTTAAAAAGTATATAAAAATTTGAATTTTTTAAAACCCTTACTACTGTTTTAAAAATTAATATTTTTTCCCCATTTTTTACCGATTTTCTAGTGTGCATTACAGAAAACTGTGCATAGATAATACTACATTTAATATACTATATTTTACTGATACATATAATACAAAAACGACAAAATATAATATATTTACATACACTTTTATACTATAAAAATAACAGAATATTTGAAAGCTAATTCCATGAGCAGATTTATCATATATACAATAAAGAACATGTAAAAAAAGTTTGAATTTTAATTTCAAACCAAAAAAAAAAGCCTTAAATTTTTAAAACATGAAAGTAAAGAAAATATGAACCTGAATAAAGAGATATTTAAAATTTTAATTTGTGTCGCTAAATGTGCTGAGTTATTAACATAATTTAAAATATCTCGCAATATAAATACCGTGTGAAGAAAAATAAGGTGTCAAAATATTCACAATTAAATAGCTTTTTATTTAATATCAAAAAAGAAATTCGATTTTTGAACCAATTTTAAGGTAAACTATCCCATTAAATCAAAAACATTTCTATATAAATATTTAAGATGTAGAAATATATGCTCACATCATTCATGTACAATTATAAATATGAATAGATATAGGGTAGGTATGCGATTAAATATATATAATATGTACACAGTTTCAGTTTAATTTCATTGCAATTAATCCATTATTTGATCATACAGTCAAATATTCTTTTTATGGAAACGTTTTAACACTTTATTATAACGAATAAGAATTTTCAGATAAAATACTTTTTGAATAAGAATCAGGTAATGAATGCCAAGTTAAATAATTCATTTTATTACTGATATGTTTCAATAAATAGACGTTTTAGATCTTGTATAGATATGTATGTTTTCTTTCCATCAAGTGTTTTTATGAAAACAATAAAAGTGAGTTACCACGAACGTTAGGATGATGTAATGAAATGGCTAAACTCAGGGAGACTAGAAAAAAACCATGTTAAGTGTAGAATCTTAGAGAACTCAATTTAAGCTTGTCACCAAGCCGTGCCCAAATCTTCAAAACATGTAAAATGCATTGAATCCATGGAGAGGAAGTCTTTGCAAGGCAATGATAGTGTTACGATGGTCAAAATATTTATTAATGGATTACATCCATGAGAAAAAGGAGTGCAAACAGTTTTGAAGGAATTTCGGGACTACATGTATCATAGTTGAAAAGATGATTGTTTGTGGAAAGATAGATGACAGAAAGCTTTTTGAAATAAGATCTGCTGTTTGCGTCCTTCTCAGTTCGCACACAGGCGATCATGTTTAAAGTGTCGGATAGATCATCGAATTTGTACCAGGGATTAATGTGGGGTTATTATAATCCTTGATAATTCTCGGTTTAACGTAATCTCTAAATTTCGCCGTACCACCATCTGAAGAAAACCAGGGACCCACTTACCTTCGAACTTCTGAGAAAGAGACTACTGTGGCAGTTGAAAATTTGATTATTTGTGGCGTAACCTGTTTGATGGGCCCACATTTTCCAGCCAGATCTTGGCCATACATTAGGTTTGGAAGATTCTGGAGAATATAATCTGTTCTCACTTTTTACCAACCAGGACCATCCAGTGTCTAAAAACTGCGTTATTAGAGGATTGTGTAAATTTCAAAAGTGTCAACAAAACTGCCTGATTTACTTTCCGAATTCAGGTTGTGAAAAATGCATCGCAGTAAGAAGGGATCATTTGTACTATTAACCGATATTTTTGTTCAGTTTTCTAAACTCTGTAGCATATCTTCTAACGTTGAATAATCTTACGTTCGATCATGCTTATGTCATTTTTGAATAAGTATTTTATTTGTATTCAGCCTATGACCATACCAAATTAAATTGACACTGCCCATGAAAATTATCTTAAATTTGTACATCAGTGGATATCATCATGTATAAATATACAATACAGCGAAGTAGTACGAAACTTAGCTCGTCGCTTTATATTTTTACAATTAATGATGTGCCAAAGTTTCAAAAATACTTTGTTGTTCTAACGACAATGCTGATTTGAAAGCAATATAAAATTTGCTCTCAATGGAGCGCAATAATTTTGGAATGCAGTTTGACATCATACGAGTACTAAACATGAATATACATTTTTCTTTTAATGCGTTTTGTTTTCCTTAAATAGTAATCATAAACTAATTAAAGCGATTTAAACAAGTTAATAAATAGATAAAAATATTATATAAGCTTCTTATTTCCACTTTTTTATATATAATTAAACCAGAGACACAAATAAATAATACCAATTTTTTACCATGTAGATATATTGTTATACATTAACCGCTACTCAAGACTTTCAGAAGCTCTTTATTATTATCACATTCTTACTGGTTTCAAGTCAATGATTTTTCCTCTACAGAATGGAATTATTTATCGAATACAATTTGGCTGCACGTGAGTTGGATTGATTAAGCTTTTGTGTCAGTTTATTCCCATTGGACAAAACCCCGACAAAGCTTTCATCTATATTTTCCCAATACCTTAATCGAACCGTGGAAGAAAAAAGTTATTTCCGTTTGAAATTTATTATTATAAAACCTTTTATGCTTACTCAAAATAAAAGAGAGATACAAATCATGAAACAGCTGAAATATATTGTATTAATAAACACGCAGTTTAAAATTAATGTATTAAATACTGATTTTTTTCTTATTCAAGAACACTTGATTTTTGTGCTTAAATCCTTAAAAGGAAACTAATCAACAGGATTGATTGCTAATTGTAATCTTTAGCATTAAAAAAAATCTTAATCCATGATTAATAGGAAAATATCGCTTTTTAACAAATTTTAAAGCTTTATTTGCATTATTGTTTTTATCATATAAATATAATTTTTAATATAATTGGAGAATTGTTTGTTTTTGGTGTAATTATTTTCAAAAAAGTATATTAAGTGTAAAAAGTATATGTATAGTAAATTTAATAATAAAAAATAGTAGTTCTCTGTGGTAATTTCTCATCGAAATCATTGAATTTATTCTGGGATATAGATTATTTTTCATAACATTTTTTTTTTTAATTTAATCAACGCGAGTTAATGATGCATAAATATTCTTCGCCATAAACAACTTAAAGAAATTTTCAAAAAGTACCTCATGCATCTATGTATCTGTGCTATGTGTACTGTAAAACATTTGTATAAAGTTTAAAATTGGTATCATCGTTGCTGCCTCAATTTTTATGCAGTAATTTTTTTATGTAGTAATTTTATAGAGCAGTGTATTTTAAAATATATTATTGGTGTAACATTACAATGTTACACCGGTTTTATGGGTTAAAGTACTCCACAAAATTGGTGGCAGCCTTGCTGCCAACGCACAGTGGGGCAAAAAGCCTTCAAATCTGGCAAAAAATCGAAGAAATGAAATTTTATTTTGAACTACCGGCATACGTCACTTTAATACAGCAAATGTCAGTACACATCTGCCCAGTATTAAAATTTCCGAAAAGTTATTTTGGTGGCCATTAAAGAGAGAAGTTAAACATCATATTGTACTTTGATAATAAATGAAAAAAAAAATCAATAATTTTGTTTCAACATTAGTTTGTTAATTTTGCTGTAATAATTAAAAATATTATTTTTTGACAATGGAACTTTAAACTACAAGTATGTAACAATAATTCATTAACTTTTAATTTGTTTTAATATGATTTTTATAAATATACAGACACTTTAATTATATAGTTGTGAAATTTATAAAAAAAAAATAACAGTATCTACAAACATTGAAGGTTTTAGTTATGAATTAAGGGGAATTAAGTTTTAACTATAATTTCTTATGCTAAGTTTGAGTTTTAGAAGGGTAAATATCTCTGAAAATCTTGCTACTTTTTGCAACTTTTTTAACTGTATGGTCATTTTTATAGTTAATTATCCCTAAATTTTTATTAGTGTACGTTTGTGCCAAAGATGAATATATATTGTTTCTTTGTTAAATACGAATTTAAATGCATTATTTATTATAAAATAATGTATTTAAATTAAACAGACTATCACAAAATGTTTTAACAAAAAAAATTAAAAATAATATGATTTTTTGGTATAAGAGCTTCATAATTGGAGAAACTATGAACAAGTAGTTTAAATCAAAATAAAAAAGAATGTTTTAAATTTTAATATAAATTCCGATGGGCAAAGGCCTGGCGAGACAAGGGAAATGCTTTAGAATTAATAAAGAGTGGCTTGGAAAATAGTTTTTCTTTCCTCGATTTGAAAAGCAAACCGAAGCGTTAATGAAAAGCAAATGTGGCCGTCTTCATATTCCGTCTGTATTTCTTCTGGACGATCAAAAAGATCAAGAGCAAAACGGTTACACGATTCTAGCTCTACATCTTCGTTAGTGTATGTATGAGTGACATGTATGAATTAAAAATCTAAAAGACAGGAAAAGAAAAAGTGTGTGTCAGCGTTAAAGCAGCAGAATCAGTTTTGTTTCAGCTGTCTTTATAGTAATGCGTCTATTTTGCCTGAGAAAGGTTGATCCATTCCTTCAAAGTGAGTCGCTAATATTCACTATTTAAGGTTTGCTTAAGAATACTTAAATTATTAATTATGTTTATTTGTTTAATGCGATCTTATGGATGATTTATAAATATTTAATTTGCATAAAAACTATCTTAAATTCTTGTTTTTAACTCACTTTTCTAGAAAAAAATGTTGAAAAAGGCTCGTAAATTAATTAATAAATTACTCTATAGTTTATGTAAGAGTTTAAAGTTCTACTACTTTTAATCTACAAAAGATACCATGATGTGATTTTTTTTATTCAAAGTAAATTTTATTTTTTGCCAACTTTGGAAGCTTCCTGCCCCACTGTGCAACGGTACATTGGACAGTGTGCAGTATCCAGAGGACAAATGATGCTGAAATTAGAAATAGCATATATTTTGTTTTTTACCCATATTCTGTATATGTAAACAAGGTTTTTTCCTTGGTATACATTAATAGTATTGTTTATAAATTCACTTTTGATATGCATGATATACATGTTCAAGCGCAAATATGCTGCTTAAGGGAGCTCAGCGCTTGATCGATACGGAAAAAAACATGTCGAGTCCATATAAAAACAGAAGTATTCAATGCAATTAATTTAAAATTACTGATATTTTTAAGGTATGTTTGTAGTCTTATAAAATTATAAAATGAACTATTTTGATGTAATATAAAAAGAAATGTAGCAAAATTTATGTAACACTATTTTCGAAAAACAAATTATGTTTTATTTCACCATCCACAAAATATCTTAACGTTGAATTGACATAAAAACTTAATTTTTGCTTTAAAACGATCCGGAAACTTTACTCTATAGAATGAATTAAGGATATAACTATCACTCAAAATTTAAAAAAAAAGCCTAAAAAATACAACATTTTTTATTAACAATACTCAAAATATTAAACTATCTAAAATATATTAATTCATTCCATAGATAATAATGTTATACGCAGCTATTCCAACAAATATTTTTTTTTTATCTTGGTGTTAGTCGTCAAAAATCAAGTTTTGAGAAAACGCGACTTAAAGTTTAAATTATATGGGTGCGGCTTTGAAAGTGTTGATACATAAATGCTTATAACTCCGTTAAAAATGCAAATATTGTTATACATTTTTTGCATTGAGTTCAAACTTATTAGAATAATCAAACTAGATCCTAAAAAAATCGATTTTTTGAAAAGTTTTCAAGCCCTGAGCCCCCTTAAGCACAAATATTTGTAACACTTTTAGAAGTTATACAACACATACATTATAGAAGTCAGTATATAAATTTAAATGACATTAAATGACTCTAGTAATGGAATTTGAGTACCGGGATTTTAAAAAAATAATAAAACCCAAGTTTTTAACGCATAGATAAAACTAGATAGAAATTTTAATAAATAATGAAAAATCACAAGATTAAAAAGATTAAAAAGATCCAGAAAGTGAAATAATTCAAACATTATGCATTATTTCACTTTCTGGAACAATTTTGCAATTCCTTATAATTTCTTCTAGCGAAATTGTTTTAATATATTTCATCCTTGAATTTTGAATTAAATGTAATTAAAAAATAAAACTCATTATCATTTCTAAGAATAAATATTTTTAAGTTTTGAATTTAATTATGTTTATTTAGAAAATAGAAATATTTTTATTCATTTAGAGTATTAAAAGTTTCGTTGAAATATTTATAATACTAATTCTATAATGTATAAATTTATATTATGATTTTTTTTTTTAAAAGAAAAAGAAACATTGGTTAACTAAATTATATTTTAACTAGATATATTAAACGGTGTTGATCATGCTTTTTGATATAATAATAAAAGAAATAAATTAATGAAACAAATAAATGAATCCCTTTAGTTTATATGGGAATACGAATTTTAATGAAACGTTCCTCAGTGTTTTCTAAACGGGAGATGCAATGAGGTAAAAAAAAAAATAATAAAAAATGAGATGTATTTTTCTTTCATTTTAACCTTTACATTATACATACCAGGGGATAAAACCGTTCCTTGCCAGGTTACAGAATATACTGTTCAGTGTTATAGTGCTGGATTAGTTTTTTAACTATTTATTTATTTATTTATTATATCCAGTGTATTTTGTATGTTTACTATACTCTTCAGATTTTTTATGAAAAACGCCAAAAATTATGTTTTATATAAAAATAACATTTACGCTTTCGAATGAAGTTTAAAAGTTTATTAAAAACAGTACATCCATTATTATTTCACTATATATCAGTGAAAAATTGAAAACGTCAAATATATCATTATTCATATCAATCTTTATAGTATGACAAAATGTGATGCCTTTCACTACGTATTTTTCTGTTGCCTAAAAGAAAGAAAAAAAAAACTGTAGTGCGTTTTTTTAATATTACGAAACCAATATTTGTTTATAGAAATACATTTGGATTATTGCAAGAGCCAGTTGCATGTCATTCGCTTTTATTGTTCTTACGTCATTTGTAATGACATCACTTCAAATTTTACATAATCATATAGCAAGAAAAATGAATTTTTGAATGACGTTCGCTTGAAGAAGCTGAATATACGGATATTTTATAATTAGGGGAGACTGGAGCTCATTTGAACTTGGGGAAGGTGTGAATATTGTCATTTGTTGGAAGTTATTATATGCTTTTTTATGTAAAAAAAATACCAAAGATGGTAGCACATGTAGACATTTGGTAAAAAATTTTTGAAGCTCTTCGACATTTTGTTAGTCCTCAGGATCCGAAACACTGTTTAGTGAGTGATCTCTAAAGTAAAATTTCAGTTCCAACTTACTAAGAGATTAATTTTATTTATTTATTTATTTATTTATTTAAATATTTTAACATATACTGTGGATGCTAATATTTTTTTATGATAAAAAGTTTATTCTTCTAAAATTGAGAAATATGAATGATTTGTAACTTTAGCTCTAGTGGGAACATGGGGCACTTTTGAACAATCTATTTGGGGTGAATATGAATTGTTCATAAGTTCCCTAATGATTCTGCGATTATGTTCCTTTCAGTTAACTTTGTGAAAAATAATGTCTGCTTCATTATCTATATTTTTTTTTAAATAAAAGACATCTCTGTCATACAAAGTAGATTTTGTATTGAAACTTCTACAAACACATCTGTCAGCAAATACATAAAAAGCAACAAGCTCGTTTACGTTTAAATGTAATTTAAATAAATTTAATGTTTTCTAAAATGTAATAAGTGTTATACATTATTTTATTTAATGGTTTTCAATACTACTTTTTATGCGTTTTTAATGCAAAAAGTATTACCTTAAGAACTTTGCAATTTTTTCTATTTCATTTGTTCCAAATTTGCCGTAAAAGTTTACTTACAATTTAAAACAGCTGCATTATTTGATTGATTGAAAATAGATATAATATTTGGCGAAATTAAAATTATTTGACTACCGTAAAATCTCAATTATAAGCCACCCCTTCCTTCTCCTTCAAAAGCAATAATAATAATAATAATAATAATAATAATAATAATAATAATAATAATAATAATAATAATAATAATAATAAATTTGGAGGGAGCTTATAATCAAAAGAGACTTTTTTATCCTTAATTTATAGGTAAATAAGGCAAGTATAAGAGTGAGAATCTTCCCCATTTCCGCAGATTTCCGATAAATATTATCTAAATGCCCCACTCTTAAAATCCCCCGCTAAACAAAAATCCTTAAACAAAATTAAAATTATTTTTGAGGTGGCGCTCTACGTTTTCAATGGGTTCGATTTCCGAGAAAATATATCTTCTTACAAATGAATAAATGCAAAATAGTTCCTTATGCTTCGGTAAACATTGTAAGATAAGTCCATAATGACTGTTTTTTTTAATTTTTCATAAATGTTTTTAACAATTTCCTGAATAAATGCAAATTAGTTCCTTATGCTTCGGTAAACATTGTAAGATAAGTCCATAATGACTGTGTTTTTTAACTTTTCATAAATGTTTTTAACAATTTCCTACAAAGTTGAAAAGTGTATATGCATTCGGTTTGTCTATCCGACTTTCACGCTCTAACAATCGTTAATATACTCGGATTTTCTTGCAATTTTTAAACCTTATTTAGGGCCCCCAAGGCATGTTTGTCATTGTATATCAGATATGTGGGATCAGAGATCATTTACAGGGGCAACGGAAATAATTCCATTTTATTATGGTCTATTGTGAAAAATCGTTTGCAGAGTGCTTTGATGACATAAAGCTATTTCAAGTGCATTGAAGCGGATATAAATCACTGAATTTCACTACGATTACATTATTTTATTTATAAGTTTGAAAAACAAATTGCTGTTCAACGGTAATTTAGACCAAACTATTATTTTAAAATTAGCAATAACCGAAAAAAATCAAAAATACCTTTTATTTAATTTTTTAAATGTAAATATTATATTTATGGCAATATATTTATTAAAATCTGATAGTTATCAACAAGTTCTATAAAGTGCAACTAATACATTTAAATTATTCATTCTGTAATAAATATCTTGTTAATTTAATAATAGTGTTAAATACTTTTACAAAGTATTCTACGAATTCGCACATGTAAAAAGAACATGAGCTGTCTAGAAATTACTTTAACAGTCAAGGACATTCATTAATAAGATTTTTTGAGCAATGTTATACATGATTATTCAAGAACAATATTAGCTCTACAAATTATACTAATTTACACGAAAAATAACTTTTAGCGAATGTCTAACGAAATAATTTGTATTATAATTTAATGCGATAAGTACTAATCTACAAAAGATTTGTTACGCGTGCTTCTTGGTCATTACCTGCAATGAAATTTTACGTTCTCCTGATTTGGCTAAAAAAATCGTGCACGTAAATCATTTACTGCAGAATGTCATTACTTCTGTCAGTCACGTTGCTGTATGCTTAAAAATACAATTAATTTCAATATTGTCGTTGAAAAATTAGGATATTTTTTTATTTTAATAACATATTTAATGATGGATTTCATAAATGTTCAAATAATTTTAAATAAAAGAGTAGAAAATTCGAATAATTTTCAAAATTCCTATTTTGAAAATGTGCTCTTTTTAAAGTAACAAGTCATTAATTCTGTTATGATAGTTTTTGCTTAGAAATAGAATAAATTTTAATGCATTTTTTTTCAAAGTGTAGCAAAATACCTTTAATTTTGTGACATGTTTAGTGGCATTGGTTGATTTAACGAATTAAAAATTAAGGTACCTGTGCCCAATATGGACACCCTAAAGAAAATGTATTTTTCTCACCCCCATTTACGCGTCATAGACATATGTGACCACTATCCCTGGACTCTTGACTATCATTATTAAAATTAGCGGCCTTGTAATATTCTGGTTTCATTAAAATGATAAAAACAAAAAATGTTTAAAGTGTCCATATAAGGAACTACCTGTTCCTATTATGGACATGCATGTTCATATTAGGGACAGGTGGCTCCTTATTGACCTACTATACAAGGTGTGTGGAAAGGCCACTCTTCCAAGGGTTATTAGAGAAGATGGAATAAAAAAATATACTTAAAATTATTTCGGTGGAGGAGGGGGCACAGTAAATATCTTCAGAACATGCACTTTAGGAGGGAGGGGCATTCTCGGTTCTGGCCCTTCGAAGACCCATTCAAAGAATCTCAGTTATTACTAAATGTTATGATATAATATTGTTGGTATTGCTTAACTTTATTGCATCTGTTTGCCGAATTTACATCTATTATTTCTCAGTCCTCACAGGATGGACAAATAAAAACTTTTTCATCGTGGGCGGTAAGTCCCACACAGTCCACATGGACATAGCTGCCGCATGTGATGCGTAGCCGCATGTGTGCAACAGCATCAATACTGCATGAGAAGCAGTACCCGCTCTCCTTTGTTGAGGAAGTCATACAGTTTGTACCTGCGATTTAGCAAATAGATACTTTACTCAGGGGAGGCTTCTTTTGATTTTTTTGCAAAGGATTTTTGGAGGATTTTTTTTTTCGTTGGAGGATTGTTCAGATGGCATCTTGTTGGACAAAGATTTTACCACTTTGATGCCTTTTAAATTTATTGCCTTGCGACGTTGTTTCTTCTTCCTTCTTATAGTTGGAGTCGATGGAGACATAAGGTGTCCATATTGGGAATCGGGCGTAGTTTTACTAAATCTTCTAACAAATATATAACGAAAATAATTTAAAGCATATTATGCAATAGCAATCGAAAATATGCGTTATTAGCTTTCTAAAATAGTACACTTGTCAATATTTAATGTAATTTTACCATAACTAATAAGAATTTAAGCTCACAAGTAATTAAGATCAGCGCACCTCGAAACAGCAAGTTTCCTTGTAAATGGAGAACAGCGCGCTTTTTAGCACTTTCCAGACTTAATTATCTTTTCAACTGCGTTTCTTCGTGGACATGTTGAGTCAACTCTCGATCAAAATTATTACTTTTAAAAATATCAGAGATGTCCATGTCCATATAAGTTACAAGTACCTTATTTAAATAAATAAAAAAAATGCGAAAGTAAATTGGTTTTAAAAATCTACTTTCGAAATTATATAATGTAACAAGACATTACTTTTGCCAGTTATGATGGTTAAAAATAAAAGTATTTTCAATTTTTTTTTTTTATAAATTTAGAATCTATCTTCACTTTAATAACATGTTTAATGATGGATTCAGTAAAACTTATGTGTGAAAAATTATTATTCTCTTTAAAAAATAACAAAATGACACCGCTGTAAAAAAAAGTAAATAAAATATAATTTAAACTCTTCTGTTAATTTAAATTGTTTTAACCTTATATCACAAATATGTGCGTAATTTTTTAACATTTCTTTTGGTTCTTTTCTTATAAGTTTATCAATGTCTTTTTGAAATATGGCAGTTAATTGAAAAATCTAAAATCTTTGGAGATATTAAGCATTTTCATTTGACGTTCTAACATTGTCAAAAGCAACGATATATCATTTTTTAGGAATAAATGTTGGCAGGATACTTTTAATATCTATACGCATCTGGACCATTTGATTCTGGAATATAGTTGTCGAGGTAGTGATTTGAGCTTGTACCTTGAACTTTTCTTGCTCACACGCTCTTTCCTCTGCGATACGCTTATCCTCAAACATTTATTTTTCCGCACTTTCTTCTTTTTTCTTATATTTCATGATAGCAATAAATATTTCTTAGAAATCGTTCATCATTATTAAGAAGTGTAACTTCACAATGTTTCACATAAGACTGATAGTTTATCATCTATGTCCACCTCTTACTCTATTTCTGTACCCAAAATACATAAATCGATATTTTACCATTAACAACAAAACGCCCTTTTTTCAAACCAGCTATAATATTTTCTGCTTAAATTAAAAAATTATACGTGATACTTAACCCATTAAATAATCAAAAAACAAAATAACTACCTCTTCTTTATAGGTAAATAAAATAGATAAATATGCATAACCTTGCATAACTAAATGATAAAATATACAGGAAATATGTTAAAAGCATACTAAAATGTACCACTAATTAATCATGAGCTCATAAAAATATTTATAAGAAATATTATTATCTGCTAAATTTCAAACTTTGTATCCATTTTAACTTTGTAAATTACGTAAAACCTAAAATATAAATAAAGTACTTGCTTTATATAAAAGAAAAAAACAATATATATATATTAATGAAATATGTTGAAATAACCTTTTTCGTAATATACGCTGTGCACAGTTAGTAGAATAATCAGAAAATTACTTATTCAAGAATAATGTCTTTAAAATAAATAAATAAATAAATAAATAATCACTTTAATTTACACTTTTTTTTCTTTTAAATTATAGTCTTACAATACTCTAAATCCAAAATCAAAACAAAACATATATTTATTAGCATATATATATATATATATATATATATATATATATATATATGAAACAGCATTTTAATTAACAAAAAAAGTATGAAAACACTTTTACCAGCTAGTCAGGAAAAAAATAAATAAAGACAGTTAACCAAATAGGCTGAAATGAAGGTCAGTTATTTGGTCGAATTTACGAATGATGAAGTGAAATTTTTCGAGTAGTATTATTGTAAACGAAATAAGAACAAGATTCCAAGAATCAGAAATAGGTCTGGATGCATCACATGTTTCAACACCACATGCATAAATCAGTTTCAAAACACAGAATTATTCCTTAAGTACGAGACTACTGGCAAACACAGAAGATCTTCAAGTATTGTCGAGATGCCAATATTTTAGAATCCGGCGCGTTTGCCTTTATGATATATTTTTCACTGGAATTTTGTCAAGATGATACATAACCGGGCAGGGCGGTTTCTGTGTTATATATTTAACTTGGTTTTTTTGTTGGTGTGACAATAATTTATCGCATCATAATCGGGCAATTCGGTTTTCTTTTTATTTCATTTTTGTATCGACACCATTTTTTTTTTCGTTGATACTATTGTGCGGGTCTTCATCGCTTCAAATATTAAACAGAGGTTAAACAGTGCCATTTTAATAATGACAGCACAACAACTAAGACACTATATATAATTAGTGACAATGCACGTAACATAAATTGAAGATTCATTAAAAATTGTTATAGCACTTTAAAATGTTACGTAAGCTCCATTTCGAACACGCATCGAAAGTCTAATGAAGTGCGCCAATTTTTTGCTCTTCACTTCATGTTTGGAAAAAAAAAATCAGGAAATATTTTATATTTTTGTAGTCTTTATAGTAAAATGTTATAAATATTAATTTACACCTTCTTTAAAAAAATAGTAGTTTACTTGCATATTTATAGATGAAATTTATTCTGTTGCATATATAATGAGCTGCATTTTTAATAGTTGTCCAATAATTTTCATTAATAATAATTATACATATATATAATTGCTAAATCATTTAGCTATCTTTAGTACATATTAAATATATACACATACGATGCCATTAATGGGGAAAAAAGTTCAAAATAAATATTTTTTTGTTTCAATGTGATAATTTATAATTCATTTAATGGTTTTATGTGTATATACACTGATGATGTAAGTTTATTCTCTCAATTTGTCTCTTAATAAAAATCCAGCTTTTAATATCAATCAATATTATTGCTCTAATATTTAGTTTAACTGTTCAATGTAAAATGTATAATGCTTGTATCATAAATTGATACTCAAATTCTAATTTATTTTTAAAATAGATGATGATTTTACGCATATATCATCTGAGATTTCTTTCATTCGTATTATCTAAAATGTAAAATTAATGAATTATATTCATGAGTAGAATTAAATTTTCAAATATGAATATTTTAGTCGAGATTAATCGATCAAACGGAGATGTATATATATATATATATAATTGTATGTATTTTTAATTTTGAAATGAAATTTTTTCAATAATCAGTCAAGTTTTTATAGATAAATCTTTTATTTCTTATAATCTAAAATTAATAAGTTATTTAGCTTGTGGGAATTTCGCAGATTCTTTCAAGAAAGTTATGTTGCCTTTCTCAACTGAAAGATGCGTCTGGAATCCATGTTCTGTCTTCAAATCCTAAACTCGTCCCTGAAGTCTATTTTACTATGCTCTAAATTTTCAGCAATAATATTTATATTCTATAAATTCTACGATTTCGCCAGAAAATGTTTATTTAAATCCTCAATGGATTACTTTAAAATTACATTAAATAAAATCGAATGAACAGTTCATACATAATGTAGTCTTAAATTTCTGGATCCGTATAAAATATTACTCGAGATCTGTAATTGAATTTTACTTGCGCATGCTAAAGATTCTTGTTTCAAAATTTATAAAATTCATTGAAAGTATAACTAATTTTTTAATTTTAAATTAATTTAGGGTAAATATTTTGCGAAACCAAATATCAAAATAATATTGTGTACTAACAATAACTATTTTAACAAAATAATCAATTTAATGTTTCTGGAAAACATAATAAAAAACAAGTTTGAAAATAATAAAGTTAATAAACATTAACGGAAAAAAATACTTTAACTTAAAAACCTACTTCAATCAAGCGAAATGACATGTTTGCTAATACTAATCCTATGGAAGAAATGTATAAAGATATATCAGTTGCATTTTAATATTTTAAAATTATTTTATTTTATTTTATTAAGTTTTTATTTTTAATTCAATTATTTACTTTAATTTATTTTTATTTTTATTTACTTTTTACTTTTTATTTATTTATTTATTTATTTACTATTTTATTTTATTATATTTATTTATTTATTCAGAGTTTGATTTACTATTATTATTATTATTATTAGCTCACAGGCTATCATAGCCGGAGAGCTTAAGTGCCCGTCCGTTCTGTATGTACGTTCGTACGTGCGTTCGTGCGTAACGCGATAACTCGTGATAAAAATATCCGATCCACTTGAAATTTTGTATGTATATCCTGACAAGGTGCTTCCCTGATTAGTTTTTGGAGTTCATTCGATATGTGTAAGAGGGGGAACGGGGGGCTCATGCCCCTCCCCTTAATTGATACAAATGCGATTTTCATGCAGAATTAAGTTTTCGTTCAAAATTTAGATTAGGATCATTCTGATGAGGCGATTTCGTGACTGTTATTAGATGTTCATTGAATAAGTATAAATAGGGGGAACAGGGGTTCTAATGCCCCCCCCCCTTTAATTTATATAAATGGGTTTTTCAAGCAGAATTTTCAGATTTCGTTCAAATCTCTGAATAGTTTTGGAAGTTTAATGGTTAAGTATAAAAGAGGGGGATAACTCCTTTTAAATTATATAAATGCTAAATGGGTTTTTATCAAGAATTATCTCATTTTCTCTGAATTTTGGTTATAGATTTTTTATATGATAAAGCATGTCTTTGATAGTATAGGAGGTTCAATGATTAAGCATAAAAAAAGAGGAAAGAGGAGAGCTGTTTCCCCTTTATGGATTCCCCTTTTTTCCCCTTAACGGAATTAACACTTGAAAATACAAGGCTTTAATGTACAACAATTATTTGTAGCCTGTGAGCTCAATGCCATCAGTTTAACTGGGCAGTATTCTTTATTATTATTTGTATTAGATTGCTTAGCTCGATCAGTACGATGCTGATTTTTACTTTTTCTAATTGCCGATTTTTTATTTATTATTTTTTTATGAGTATGCTTTTATTTTTAAACCCTGTTACGAAAATGAAATCCGAATCCCAATTCAACCAACAAACTCAGAGAAGTGATAATAAGCAACGAATAATGAGAAATTTCCATAGAATATTAGATCGGAAAACACTTTTTTAGTCACAAATTCAGGGTGTTTCACAGTAATTGAATCCGGCTAGTCGATAATAATTTTGTGAAAAATATAAACACAGCGATAAAATTGTAATGATTTATACCTTGTTTACTATGAAATGCGATAATATTACCAAACGTTCTGGAAAAGCAAGGTGAAGAACAATTTGAAAAGTATTTTATAAACTTTAAAAATACACACGAGGATGATTTATATAATATATATACATATATGTATATATATATATACATATATATATAAAGTACCTTTTAAATACAAGAAATTTAGATATTATAACGTATCCTACGCCACGTTAAGGTTCTACCAATTTTCACGGCTTAGTTTTAATTGTATTTTTCAAACAAGTATGGGATTTGATACAGCAACTCGTTGGCTATCTATGTATAAAAATAATTTTACAGATATGTAATCATAAAATGTAATGGCATGATTTCTTGACCAATGCTTTTTGGCGTTATTACCCACCTATGTGGGTAATAACGCCATGCAAAGAATACTATAAAATAAGATGGAACAATCTTATGTAGATTGCTCAATTTTGAAAATACAAACTCTACCGCCCTGGAAATTAACTAATTACACTCTAAATTATAGAAAATTTTAATTTTTTTGTGAAAGTGTAAGAAAAAGAAGGAGGAGGAGGGAGGCAAAATAATATCAGACTCTGAGCTTATTTTTCCTTAAAAAAACCGCTTACATACAATTATTAGAAACATTGCACGTTTTTAAATGTGTTTAGCTAAATCAGTAATTATATTTCCACGTATGCATTCTATGTAATGGAATGCATACAAGGATCGCCAAGGATTGGCGGTATACTTGTTGGCGTATTACCCCGGTATTCTTGTTACGCAGTACATATAAAACTACAAACTATCTCGCGAACATATCCAAAATCTTCTACAACATTTTGAAAGTACATGAGATGCACTAAAAATTTATGGAATAAACAAAGTATTTCCTGATAAATACATAGTCTTCACTTCACAAATTTCCTTGCCAATTTTAGATCAAACGTTGTATTTAGTTGCTTCTAAAAGCGATAAGGCCTACAAATGGAACAAATTAACTTTAAGCTGTTGTTTGTGTTTTATATAACTCAGAGCCCTTCTAAGCAGAGTCCATAGAGGCCATTTACCGTATTTTTTCATAATTATTCGTAATATGAGCACCTGGCGTTATTACACCAGAACACATTATTATAAGTAACACTGAATACAAATCCCACAAGCCTTATTATAAAATAGCCTAATATTTCATCACGTCTAAAATATTGTAAATTTTAACTAATTTAGAATTTTCCGTAGTTACATTTATATACATGTATAATAAATACAATGCATTTTCGCAATTTGTAAAGTTACTGTGTAACAGGATCGGGGACAAAATTAAAAATATTTATATTTATTGAGTTAAAATTCCGAAACTTTTCGTTACAGTTAACCATATGATTTGTAAACAAAATAACATGATAAAAATTCTCAGATTCTTTTTTAATATTAAAAATTAAAAATTTGCGAGTAAAAGTGATGTAATTTAAAATATTTGTAGCTCAAAAAATTATTTGTAGAATTTCACTTTTTTTCGTGTACATAAGCAAAATTATGTAAGTTTTAATTTTGATTCCAGCGTTTTTAAAAATATTGAATACATTTAAAAAAATAAATAAATAAAAAAAAAAAACGTCTCTTTTAAAAAAGTATCATATTTTTAAAATTAAATATTCTTTTAAAATTCGCTGAATCAAAATTAAAGTGAATCAATCAAAAATGATATGTTACAAATTTCAAACATTTGTCTTTTACGTTTCTTGACTTATCACACTTTAAATACAACAAAAAAATAAAACAAAATCATTAAGAAAAACGCATTTCTTCAGGAATTCGTTTCCATGACAGACATTCAAAGCCATGACAGCCATGAAAGATATATTTTGAAAACAAAACAAAATGTAAAGATTAATATTTTCTGTTCCACTTCAGACAAATGCATGATTTAAACGTCATTTAAAGCAGAAAAATGAAGAATTTGTAATGTCATTAAATGTTTTAGAAAATTTGAAGAATTTTGTGTCTTGGATCCATAAAAATATGATTACGGAAAATGTTACGTATGGAAAATATGGACATAAAGGCATATTCACAAAATATTGAAAAAAAAAATTTTTTTTTGGTTAGTAGAAAGCTTCATTTATTGGTGGAATATAATGTTATACAATATTATATTTTAACACATTTCAGTAAAGAGTTGATTTATTAAAATTTACATACAGGATGCTATTTGTTAACCATCGCCGACCTTTAATTTCTTCACCGTCGGCCGTATACTTATAATTCCAATTATAAAAACATTTCAAATGAGATAAATATTCATGTTGTGGCTCTGTTTGAAAAACAAAATCAGTTTTCTGAAAATTACAAAAACCTAACTTTTTATACTGCTACCCGGTCCATATAGTTATATTTAGTAAAAGTTTACATTTATGGTATCAAATTCAATAGAAAAAGTTTCGCTTCAGTACGACAAAAATTGAAGCAGTTATTAAATTTCAAAGTTTAAGGTTTTTGAATGTGATTTTGTCATTTATTCAGGGTTAATTAAAAAGAAAAGAATTAAAGTAATTGGAAATCTATTGCAATGTCCTTTTCACGGCGAAACCACCTTTAGCTGGTATCGCCAATAGGGTTATTTAATCTAAATTTTTGAATTGATTATTAGAGACATGTATACAAAGCGAATAATGAAATATTGAAAGTATATAGAAAACAAAATATCAATTTAATATGATATAAAAAAACAGTTTATTGTAACACATGAATACATCAAATGCCGGAACTTACTAATGATACTGCTCAAAGTGCTCTCCATTGTTGGCAATCTACAAATGAAGGTGTGACAGTGCAAAAGGGATGTGTTGGATCATAGCATGTGTAATTGTGCGACAAGCAAGGATAATGCGCTGCTTCAGATCAACCAGAAAAGAAGGCTCAGTCACATAGCCTTGTGCCGTAAACATTCGAATGTACATTTGTTACTTGATGTATTCCTAGCGATAGATGTCTATGAGAGTCGATAAACACGATGGCCACTCGACCGGATTCGGTATTGGAAGTAATCATTTTTTTATAGCAGATCGTTTTCTGATATGGTACTAAATTATTATTTATGTTTCCTATTTAAGTGAAAAAACTTATTATATTGTTTTATGTTTCCCTGTAATTTCAATATTTCATTCTTTGCTTTGTATACGACCCTTATAACTCAGTTTAATATTCAGATAAAAGAGACTTTTTTGGTGATGCTCCAATTTCACGATACTGAATAAAGGTCGTTTCTTAGTAAAAATTAAATTACTCTCGGATTTGGATCTTGAATTACTTAATTCATTTTTTCACCGATCCCTGAAAGAATCACAAAATCATGTTCAGAAATCTCGAACTTAAATATACAATAAATGTGTCAATTTTTGTTTTAAGCGAACTTTTTGTTATATGTATGTTATAATAAGTGTAAATATAACTTTAGATAATGGGGAATTGCATAAAAAGTTAGATTTCGTAATTTTCATAAAATTGATATTTTACTTTACACAAAACCACAACATAAATATTTACCTTATTTGAAATGTTTTTGTAATTGGAACTATACGTTTATCACCAACGGTTGAGAAATTAAAGTTCGACGACAGAGAACATATTGCATCTAATAATAAATTAAATGCAATATATTTTTATAATTAATGTTTAGAATATCTTCGGTGTAATGTTTTGTAAGAAAAAATAATTATGTACATTATTTTATTTTCTTTGAGTGACACTACAGAATACATTTTGTAAAAGAAAAAACGACCAATTTAAAGCAAAAAAAGTAAATAAAATAAATAAATAAAAATAACATAAAATAAAATAATAATTATTATTGTATTAGTGTATGTTTATTTTATGCCATAAATTCTTTTTAAGGAATTTATTTGTAGATTTTCAGAAATTTTTTGCCAAATACATTTTTTTTTTTGATTGAGCATAGCATATCAATCAAGTACAAAATATATATTGTACACATTAAAGCTTCCTTAAACATTATTCAAAAAGTCTTAGACATACCTTTTTTCTCTGATGAATATTTATATGCATATTTTATGAATGTGTCAGTGAAAAATAAAAACAAGGGAGGAATTTCGCTAAAAATAAGACTACACTTTTGCTCAAAGGAATATTTATATATTGCTTTGTACGTGAATAAATTTTTTAGAATATAAATTATATACTTCATGGAAAATTTACAAGAAAAAAATATAGGTTTGAGAAAAAATATAAACGTCTTAATAGATTGTACAGCTAAATATAACAGTGTAGTGTGATTGAAATAAAAAACTCGTTGAAATAAAAGAATACGTTAGATGGATAAAATAGATGGAATAATGCTATAAAGTTTTTTCTTATGATTGAAAGAGAAATAAGTATTTGATGCTCTGAAATATATTTAAAATGAAACTCATAAAATACCACTACTAATGAAATGTCTATCGGAATGTTGCATATTAGATTTAGATTCATCGAAAATTTTTAATGTACCTTAATACAATAGAAACAAATTAATAATTAAATTAATATTGAAAATTATAAATAAAATATTAAAATAATCTTTTAAACATTCTTCAAATTATTTTCATTAGAAATGTTACTTTCAACTTTTACGTAATATTTAAAAAATATCGCTGTTGTTAATAATATAATCAAACTTGCCATTTTATTTTTTCTAATTTATCCATAATAAATATTGGTAAAACTGTTTCAAAAATATAAGTTTCTATTTATTTAGCATGTATCACAGTAAAACTTAAAATATTAAAAAAATTTGTATTTATACTTAAAAATAAATGTTTTATCATAATATTGTTTTAAACATTTAACTCATATTTCATACTTTCTTGTAATTGCACTTATAACAGAAGCAATTACTGTAATCGAAATTTTTTTCGTCTCCCGGTTCTCTAAATATTTACATGTTTGAAGGGTCAGAAATTTCCCAAGACATGTTTGTACAAAATGTTTCTCTGTAATCTTTGTATTTTAAAAAGTGCAGGAAGTGGTGTATTGTGCTAAAATAAATTTCAAATTTGTATTTTTAGGTATGACCAGCACCTTTCATTTAAAATTGGAAATACTACGCCAGATGCAAAAATTGCGATACAATTTTCTGTGTCACATTTTTTACTTTCTTCTATCTGCAATAGAAGAAAGTATTGTAATCGAAATTTTTTTCGACTTCCAGATTTCGACGGATTTACACTCTTGAGGGGTCAGAAATTCCAAAAAACATGTTTTTAAAAAATGTCTGTCTGTCCGTGTGTCTGTGTGTCTGTGTGTCTGTCTGTATGTCTGTATGTCGCCATTCTACCATCAAAAAGTGTATGAAGTTATGCATAGAATTGAACCAAATTTTTGGCTGTGGCAAGCAGCTCTCCTTCAGTTTTGAAATATTCCGCCGGAATGGGGCGCTGCAATCGCGATTTTTGTGCCATTTTCAATATTGTACCGACCAAAAGTATATGCATCAAATTGACCCAAATTTTTTGTGTATGTTTATGACTATGGCTAGTTGGTCCTCCCTGAATTTGAAAAAAATCCGCCGGAAGGGGCGCTGCAATCGCGAATTTTGTGCCATTTTCAATATTGTACCGACCAAAAGTATATGAAGTTATGCATCGAATTAAACCAATTTTTTTGTACATGTGTATGACTATGGCTACTTGGTTCTCCCTGAATTTGAAAATAATCCGCTGGAAGGGGGCGCTGCAATTGCGATTTTTGTGCCCTTTTCAATATTCTACCGACCAAAAATATATGAAGTTATGCATCGAATTGAACCAAATTTTTTGTGTATGTGTATGACTATGGCTAGTTAGTCCACCCTGAATTTTGAAAAAAATCCGGCGGAAGGGGGCGCTGCATTCGCGATTTTTGTGCCATTTTCAATATTGCACCGACCAAAAGTACATAAAGTTATGCATCGAATTGAAAGAATTTTTTTGTGTAGGTGTATGGCTATGGCTAGTTGGATCGCCCTGAATGTGAAAACAATCCGCCGGAAGGGGGCGCTGCAATACCGAATTTTATGCCATTTTCAATATTGCGTCACATAAAACTGTATGAAGTTAGTTCTAGAACTGAACTAAACATTTTGTATATGATTATTTTTTGGTAAGGCAAGTAGGTCCTCCCTGAATTTGAAAAAAAAAATCTGCCTATCATTCTATTGTCCATCGGGTCGTGTAGAGACGGAAATTCGTTTTTACTCCGATTAATTGATTGAAGCAGAAATTTAAGATGAAAATCAAAGTTGGCAGTGTATTGAATTAAAATTATTAAAGCATTAAAATGAGTAACTTTTTTTAAATATTAAAATGCATGTATGAGGTAGAAGAAAGTTTTGGGATTGACACATCCAACTAGTTTATATTTTATTGAAAAGTTACGATGCACAGAATTAAATAAAATTTCATGGAAAGTTTTTTGAGTTGGTCATCGGGGTCAGTATCGCCGATATTGCAGGCTATTTTCTTATCTGGCGCAAAATGAAAAGCATGATGTTACGGATAGATTAGACTTTTCTCTGAATGAAGCTTGAAAATTTTGCACAAAAGCGCCAAATGCATAAGAGCGATGACGTAGAAAATGTTTAGAATATTTAGTAATTTTATCACCGCCTTCTTCTGTGGAGATATATGTAAATATAGCGTAATATATTGGACTTCTGTAGAACTAAGTTAACAGCAATTTTCCTTTAGTATGATTCGCATAAGTCAGATTATTAGTGCAATACAGCGACAAAATACAGGGTGTTTCGCTACCAGACCGACAAACTTTGAGGGATGATAGTAGACACGAAGACAAACATTATTAAATAGGAAACCATGGGGCGCAAACGTCTTCTGTAGGAGCTAGGGACCATTAAAGTTTAAGGTCCAAAATTTCAAACGATGATAAAAAACGGAAAAAAGGGTCGATTCGTTTGCGGTTTTCACTAAAATCATTCTTTATATCACTATTTTTTTAGAAAAAAAATTTAAAGGTTACGGTCAAAAATTGTCGATAGAGGGCGCTTTAGACTTTAGAGTAACGAACAACTACTTTTCACCGTTATTTTCTGCATGGGGTTGAAATTATTCTAAAGTTCAGACTTTAACTTAAATTTTAAGCCCAAAATCAGAAACATTTGGATCGAGTAACTAGCGAAAATTGAACTGTGAACAGAGGGGGATATTTTAAACGCTCATAAATATTGGAAAAACAAATCGATTTTGTTGCGGTTTGCGTGTAAGGCACTCCCTTCGTAATTATTTTATTCGAAATTAAGTACAGCTTTGGTGTCCTCATTTTTTATAGAGGGCGCTTCTGACACATCTCTGACATATCTATGGCATTACTCCAGGGTGTTTTACTACCAGACCAACATACTTCCAGGAAGTGTTAGTGATACAAAGACGACTCGGAATCACATAGGAATGTAACGTTGGAAATGCCTTTTTTGCAAGTTACGGTTAAAGGAAGCAGAGAAAAAAGTAACAGAAACAGCAGATAAAGAGCGATGCGTTAATGTAACAGAAAACAGTTTATTTAAATGTTTTAATCGAAATGGTGTTCGAACTTACGACCAGAAGTTGTCCGGCAAGTTTGACAACGACCGTAGATGGCTCTGCGCTTTCCTTGCGGTAGATGGCGCTAAACGGTAATGCGCCTGACCAGCGATCACTTTGAAGTAATTATTCGCGAACCGGTTCCAAAGGTAACAAAATGAAGTATTTGAACGATAAACAGCACGATAGTAATCGTTCACATTTTACCAATGACGTTTGCCGACACTTCAAAGTAACATATGTACAGTGGTGGATAGGTCGTGGTGGCCCGGTTCATTGGCCTACCAGATTGCCGGACCTATCATGTATGGACTTCTTGGGTGTATGAGACTCCCGTATCATCAGATGAAGACCTCGCAACAGGTATTTCTGTAACTTCCAGAAAACTATCAGAAATGCCAGGAATCTTTCAAAGCATGGGGAATTCCTCGCGACGCCACTGTCAAGCATGCCGCACTACTTCTGGTCGTAATTTCGAACATCTTTTGTAGTAAAACATAAAATAGACTGTTTTCTGTCACACGTGTTTCTCTTTCTCTGCTGTTTCTGTTTTCTTTTCTCTGCTTCCTTTAACCGTAACTCGAAAAAAAGACATTTCCAACGTTACATTCCTATGTGATTCCGAGTCGTCTTTGCATCGTTAACACTTCCTGGAAGTATGTTGGTCTGGTAGTAAAACACCCAGGAGTATTACCATTGAAATGTCAGAGATGTGTCGGAAGCGCCCTCTATAAAAAATGAGGACACCGAAGCTGTACGTCATTTTGAATAAAATAAATAAACCAAGGGAATGACTTACACGCAAACCGCAACAAAATCGATTTGTTTGTCCAATATTTATGAGCGTTAAAAATATCCCCATCTGTTCACAGTTCAATTTTCGCTAGTTACTCGATCCAAATGTTTCTGACTTTGGGCTGAAAATTTAAGTTAAAGTCTAAAATTTAGAATAATTTGAACTCCATGCAGAAAATAAAGGTAAAAAGTAATTGTTCGTTACTCTAAAGTCTAAAGCGCCCTCTATCGTCAATTCTTGAACGTAACCTTTAAAATTTTTTTCTAAAAAAGTCGTAATATAAAGAATGATTTTAGCGAAAACCGCAAACGAATCGACCCTTTGTTCCGTTTTTTATCATCGTTTGAAAATTTGGACCTTAAACTTTAATGGCCCCTAGCTCCTACAGAAGACGTTTGCGCCCCATGGTTTCCTATTTAATAATGTTTGTTTTCAAGTCTACTATCATCCCTCAAAGTTTGTCGGTCTGGTAGCGAAACACCCTGTATACATTTTCTTTTTCAAGTTATGTCACTTTTTTCGCTGTGAGCAACATTTTCTGACAGAGTTAAAAGCACGTTGCAGTGTTACATGCACAGTTTTCACGCACTCAAACAAAATGATAGTTTAGAATTTTAAATTAGCATCCAACGTTTTATGACTTTCATTGCTAAAGTTATTTTTAAGAACAGTTGTTAAAATTAACTTAAGGAATAAGCGATCATAGTCTCCGGTTTAGTAAATATATTTATTGGCTTGCTCGTGTTATCAGAAAAGGAATAAAATCAATATTTACCTGAAAAATAATTAGGATGTGAACCTATGACTTTTGAAGTGAAGGAGTACAAATAATGGCAATTTATAAGGAAGTTTTTTTCAAAATCTTCTTCCGTTTAGGATACAATGCATGGGCGTTATGAAATATAAATAGGTGAAACATTTATTCCAATTATTCAGTATAACGTTAAATTGCAATGTAGAACAGTTTCATGTATTTTCTTTACTTTTTTATAGGACTCTTAATTTAGGGTACCATAAAAACTTTTTTTCAAATGTACTGAATTTTTTGCACCATGAAGTCCGCCGGTTTTTATAGTATTGATATAATTTAATAATACTTTACATGTGATAGCAATAACTATAATTAACACAGTACACCCAATATTAATTTCAACTATTATTATTGTTATTGTTATTGTTGGTGTTAAGTTTTAAAAAGCCTTTATTTTTAAGCTGTATTATACTGAGATTTTTTTTCTTTTGCGTTTATAATTTAAAAAATAACCAGTAATTAAATGTTAAATCCAGCTTCAGAATATTCAGATTTATTATTTCTAGTTGCATGAAAAGAAAGTTTATGTATTATTATAAAATATGTTTTATTTATTCATATTTTTAATTTAAAAACCTTTAACATTTAGCAAGTTTTAACGTATAAATAAAAAAAATGTGTATTTTACAAAGCTTTTTTTTTCACTTATAAATTTATATGCCACTGAATAATTCATATATATATTTAACTATATTAAACTAAAAATTCTTTTTTAAAAAACCACTAACTAAAAAAAATAATGTAACATTTTTGATTAAATCTAAAGACTATCTAAAGAGCAAAGTCTTTGCAACAGTAAATTCACTCCTGTACCCTATACACATCTGAAGCTTTAGATCCTATATCTGGGCAATTCTTGACCGCATAACACCTGATATATACATTACACATTGCACAAGAATTCATTGTTCATGCTCTTTGTGATCTCACAATGACTCTGGTTTTAAACAATTAATTTCGACTCCATACAATGCAGTGATTTATTGAAGACAAATTGGCTGCATGTGATGTAGATTGATTTATCTCTTAATCAACTTTTGTATGAGTACATTTTCAATTGCGAAATTACTTTTAAAAGTTTCGAGTTACGTTGTCCTATTCTTACTATTAATAGAACGTTTGGGAATAAACAGCGTTAATCCTTGTTTAAAAATTAGATACAGACAAATTTATCTAATTTTCAAAGAAATTATAAAAAGAGACACATTTTTCTTAAATTAAATAATTCTTTTAATTTAAAACAAAATTCAAATCGACCTTAATAAGTAAAAATTGTTCAACATGCAAATGCAATTACTCGTTATGAAGTTGTTCAAAACATTTTTATGAATACAATAAAACGTAGCGAACATTTATTAAATATTTTTGTATGACATTTTATTTGCATGTTTCATTTCTCAAAACATTCTCAAGGGTATTTAATTCACTAGAAAATTTTTAAATCAAACTTATAATTAAATATTAGTAAATATAATATAAATATATATGTTGATTATGTGTTTCATATGAAATATTCACGTTTCGTTAAAAATTTCAACATTGTTCGTTCAAATCTATACAAAAGTAGAATACGATGAAAAGTATTAATTTAAAAAAAGTTAGTGTTAAATTTGTATAGCGTTAAATCTTTTCGAAAGTAAATTTCTTATGATTGTTTATCCTTTTCGCATAGCTTCTTTATTCTATAATTTACAAAATAATGAAATTTGCGATGACATTTAATTAAAGTGACTGAAATTATAATGCAGAATGGAAATTATTATAGAAAATAACAAACCTTATTGGCAGAAATCGTCTTATATGATTTAAAATATTGAAAATTTTTATTATCTACTCTGTAAAATTTACGTTGGCAGATATTTAATGACTAAAAGAATTGCTGTCGCTATATGAGTTTCTTCTCTACAGAATTAAGAAACAAGTTGGAAATTGCACGTGGAGCGCAGTAAATGAGGTGTGTTCGTACAATAACGAATTTTTAAAAAAATCACTCTTATATATCAATCTCATAAAATTGCAAATAATTACAATTAAAATGCGCACTAAACAATGTTCTTCCTATACCATTATGCCATGGAATGCTTTTGTGTGGCCTTATAAATCAATAACAAATATTCTTTGCACCACAGATTATGCAAAATGTATATTATAATATGTACTTCATTATACAGAGCATATCAATTTTATTACGTTCGAATGAGTGTAGCACCATTAAAATGCATTTGAAACATTTTTCCCCATTAAACTAATGTAACGGAAAAATTTTGATTGTCCCTGTAGTTGAACTATGCATCCAATTTTGATAAAATTTGAAATAACTCGAGAAAATTATATAATAATTATGTATTTAAAATTTCAAACGAATAAAATGCATTTGAAACTTTTTTACCCATTGACCGTAATGTAACTGAATCCTTTTGATTGTCCCTGTAATTCATCTATGCATCCGATTTTCATAAAATTTGAAATGACTCGATAAAATTATGTAATAATTATGTATGTTAAATTTCAAACGATTCAGTTGGGTAGTTTTTGCGTTGTTATATGCGGACATACAGACAGACGGACGGACAGACAGACGGACAGACGGACGGACTGAACGACAACAATAGGTGCTACGTTTTTACATAATTACGAACGCACCTAAAAAGAAGTGTCATAATAATTAATAAATATTTGTATTAATAATTTGTCATAATAAATAATTTTTCTTCTTGTCATTCTATGAATATGCTAGGGCTATTATTTTTTAATTAGTTAAAAATATTCTCAGCTCACAGCATATTTAAAGATTAAATAAATGTTACAAAGACCCTAAACATTTAATTAATTTTTCCGTTTTAATTGCACACTTCTAAAAAAAATCGAACATATTAAATAATGTCAACTTGAAATTAAAATTTATAAATAATTAATTAATCATAGTAGCAATAAATATGAACTGTTTGAAAAAATAATGACTACTTAATCCTTAAAATAAGGCAATGGAAATGAACAAAGATCTTAAGCCATTTTTGAATAAGATTAAAAATGAAGGAAAATCACACTTAGTGGAAATGTTTCCTTGTTGTTTGCAGATTAATTCACCGAGAATAACTCAAGCGTATAATTCTGCATTATATTTAGAGTTCGAAATATCTTAATCCCTTAAACGGATTACATTTGTAAAAGTAAATGTTTTTAGTTTTTCTTAAAATTAATTAATCTTATCTTCGTTGTAAAATAAGTATGTTTCTATATAATAATATGTAAATGGCACAGAAAATGTTGGATGGCGGATGTTGACTCTAAGGAAGACGACTATATACTAAATGAATATATACTAATTTTTCCCGATAAACACTAATCCGCTTCTTTCTATAAATAATATTTTAAAACAAACATAATAGAAACCGTACCTTACACCAAGCTTTTTTTTGTTGTTATTACTAATTTCTTACACATACATGTACATATATAAATATACATACATACATATATGTATTGCAAAATAAATTCTTTTCCGCAAAAACTAACCTTGTACTATATTAAATTCTTTTTACCAATAGTCCTGTATTGGTAAGGCAGGCTCATTAAATTAAAATCCTATTAATTTTTATTGAAACGATATAAATTCTTAATTCGTCTAAAAACATTTATTCCAATACGCGTAAATCTAAAACAAATGGCTCTAAATTAAAACTATTATTAAATAAAGTGTATTTCCTAATTTTTAAAATAAAACTAACTTTTTCCCTAATTCTACCAAGCCTTTATAAATGTCTTGTTAAATTAATTCTAAAAAAAACATACCTCTTCCGAACATCAGTTTTTTCTTTGTCTTCGGATTTTCTATATGTTACGTATCAATAAATTCATTTCTTTCCCCAATTTTTGTAAAACTATGGTCAGTAGAATGCATTCGGATTTTAAGTACTTTCTATTAAATAATCTTTTAAATAAAATTATCGTTTGCCGAATTTCAATTTCACGGCTTTATACTTGACGCCAGATGCCGTGTTCTGTTTACAAAAAGAGGTCGTGTTGGAGATTGCCGAATTTCCCTGATTTTTTTTTTTTTTAACTTAAACTAGGATGCCCAAAGATAAAATTATTATTCGGTTTGGGCGAGTTTCCGAGAAGCTAAGACAAATGTTGCCTTTGATGGAATGTTTGTTGAGTAGATTGTCAGGCAGTTGACAAGGGGTATAAAAAGAGACGAAGTGTTTAATCATTTGGAGTAAAATGTTTATTTCTGCGATAACATTCAATTCGCCTGTCAAATTAGAGTATTTCCTTCTCCATATGACTGTTTTTAAATAAAATATTGAGGAGATGCTAATGTTTAGTTTTCTATTAAGTCTACATTCTTTTATATATATATATTATTTTGCTCCACACGAATCCTGTGTTGAACTGGGAAATCTTTCATCTTTTTACTAAAACGACGCGTGGGACTATTTTACTCTGCTCTCCATGTGACAACACCACATCATATCTAAAAGTTTGACAGAATTAAGTGACGGGAGTAGAGAATAAATAATATGATATTTTCGAATCTGGAATGGAGTTTAATATGGAACGGTAATATGGTGATCGCTCTGTTGATAGCTAAAAAACGGCGTGCAACATCATTGTTAAGAGTGTCCATGTTCCTCAATCGTCATGATTCCTTGGGTGAATACAGTAGAGGATCAGGGGCGTAGCTACATGAAGGGGTGTGGGGGGTGCGACCCCCCACATTCGGTAAACTTATTGCATTCGGTAAATTCATTCGATAAAATTTCGTTAAAAAAAATTATCATCTCTTGCTGTATTTTTCCCTTCTAAGAAATTTAAGAAATATATTTAAAAAAATTACAAAACATTTAAACTTTTTTCGGAATACTCATACCGCACATTTGCAATACTCATAACATTCGGTAATTTCTCTTTCTTAAAAAATTGCATTATTTCGTCAGAATTTTTTCCCCTTCCAAGAATTTAAAAAAATTAATTCAAAACAGAAAACGATTTTAAAACATATTAAACTATTAAATAGTTTCAGAATATTTGTATGCATTTAGAATGCTCATTAAATTTGGTAATTTCACTTTATTTAAAAATTGCGTCATTTCGTGCAGTATTTTTCATTTTAAAAATCTTAAAAAAAATATTTCAAAACATAAAATAATGTTAAAAAATACATAAAACTATTAAATATTTTCAGAATACTCATGTCCCATATTTTCAATGCTCATTACATTCGGTAATTTCTCTTTCATTCAAAAATTGCATTATTTCGTCTGCATCCCCCCCCCCTTCCAAGAACTTAAAAAAAATTAATACAGAACAGAAAACGATTTCAAAACATATTAAACTATTAAATAGTTTCAGAATATTTGAATCTCACATTTAGAATGCTCATTACATTCGGTATTTCCACTTTATTTAAAAATTGCATCATTCTGGGCAGTATATTTCTTTTTAAAAAACTTAAAAAAATATTTCAAAACATAAAACAATGTTAAAAAATATATAAAACTATTAAATATTTTCAGAATACTCATGCCCCATATTTTCAATGCTCATTACATTCGGTAATTTCTCTTTCATTCAAAAATTGCATTATTTCGTCTGCATTTCCCCTCCTTCCAAGAACTTAAAAAAAATTAATACAGAACAGAAAACGATTTCAAAACATATTAAACTATTAAATAGTTTCAGAATATTTGAATCTCACATTTAGAATGCTCATTACATTCGGTATTTCCACTTTATTTAAAAATTGCAACATTTTGGGCAGTATTTTTCTTTTTAAAAAACTTAAAAATATATTTCAAAACATAAAACAATGTCAAAATATATATAAAACTATTAAATATTTTCAGAATACTCATGCCCCATATTTGCAATGCTCATTGCATTCGGTAATTTCTCTTTCATTCAAAAATTGCATTATTTCGTCTGCATTTCCCCCCCTTCCAAGAACTTAAAAAAAATTAATACAGAACAGAAAACGATTTCAAAACATATTAAACTATTAAATAGTTTCAGAATATTTGAATCTCACATTTAGAATGCTCATTACATTCGGTATTTCCACTTTATTTAAAAATTGCAACATTTTGGGCAGTATTTTTCTTTTTAAAAAACTTAAAAATATATTTCAAAACATAAAACAATGTCAAAATATATATAAAACTATTAAATATTTTCATAATACTCATGCCCCATATTTGCAATGCTCATTGCATTCGGTAATTTCTCTTTCATTCAAAAATTGCATTATTTCGTCTGCATTTCCCCCCCTTCCAAGAACTTAAAAAAAATTAATACAGAACAGAAAACGATTTCAAAACATATTAAACTATTAAATATTTTCAGAATATTTGAATCTCACATTTAGAATGCTCATTACATTCGGTATTTCCACTTTATTTAAAAATTGCAACATTTTGGGCAGTATTTTTCTTTTTAAAAAACTTAAAAATATATTTCAAAACATAAAACAATGTTAAAAAATATATAAAACTATTAAATATTTTCAGAATACTCATGCCCCATATTTGCAATGCTCGTTACATTCGGTAATTTCTCTTTTATTCAAAAATTGCATGATTTCCTTAGCATTTTTTCCCGTTCCAAGAATTAAAAAAAATAAATACAAAACAGAAAAATATTTCAAAACATATTAAACTATTAAATACTTTCAGAATATTTGAATCTCTCGTTTAGAATGCTCATTACATTCGGTAATTTCACTTTATTTAAAAATTGTATCATTTTGCGTAATATTTTTCTTTTTAAAATATTTAAAAAATATTTAAAAACATAAACAATGCCAAAATACACATAAAACTATGAAATATTTTCGGAATATTTATGCCTCGTATTCGGAATATTCATTACATTTGGTATAATCATCTTCGTTCAAAAATTGCAACATTTCGCGCTGAATTTTTCCCTTTATGAATTTTTAAAAATATATTTAAAAATGTATTACAAAAATAAAACAATGTGGAAACCTATTTAAAACTATTAAATATTTCTGGAATACTCATATCCCACTTTGTGAATATTCGTTACATTCGGTAATTTCACTTGCGTTCAAAAATTGCATCATTTCGTCTGTTTTTTTTTTTTTTTTTTTACTTTTAAGAATTTTTAAAAATATATTAGAAAACATAAACCGATATGAAAACATATTAGAGGTCTGCGCGAGCGGGAATTTCCAGGTCCGAGCCCAGCCCGTTCATATTTTTACATTTCTAGGCCCGGCCAGTACAGAAATTACTGAAAACTGGCCCGGCTCAGCTCAGCCCGTCACAATATCTACTATTTCTAAAATATTCATATTTTTATCATATAATTAAGATTCTTTTAAAGGATACTGCATACATGTCTATGGGATGATTTTGCAGTATATTTTACAAGAAATACACATTAGCAACATCAATGATTACTTACATTCTTAGACCTCCAACATTCAGATAAAGATTCATTAAAAAATTAATAGAGTTTAGAATAAAAGAAAAAAAGAAAGAAAGTTAAAAACATCGTAAATTTTGAAGCTGTACAGTAAATATAGATTAATGGAAAGATTTTTATTTCATTTTATTAAAGATTTCAAATCCAATTTCATTTTAAAATCCAAAAGGACTACTCTCTGATACATTTCTGAATTCTTTTTTTTTTTTTTCAAAAACGCATTAAATTAGCAGGTGTTTTTATTCAGAAACTACGCAATTGAATGGATTTATCCATTTTTTGATACAAGCAATTTAAGAAAATTTTGTCAGAGTTGGCGTTTTGAATAGAATTTCCAGAGGCGACAGCTTGGGAAGGGAGAAAAGTCTGCAACCATTTGACAAGAATATCTTATACTTCAACAAGGTTTATAAAAGTATTTTATTTACCAAAATTAAAAACACTATTCGATTCCAAATCCCTTCAATAGTCACGGTTGTCAATTTTATTTTTTTACAGTTAAAAATTACTCAGAAAATGTAACAAACGTTTGCGTTGTTGAGAAGTGAATTTAAGAATCGCCAAGAAGTATATATTCAAAGATTACGTTAACATAAGTTATCGCTACTAATAATTTTACAAATCATGTTGTCTGCCCTAAACTTCTTGAGAACAATTAAGTCTAGTGCCGGCTCGACTCGTGTATATGTAGAAAAACAATGCAAGCCTGATCCCGACGAGGCACGAATCTGCTAAAAAATATTAATCCCGGGTTACACACAATGTAACTATCCAATGCCGATATCTATATTATAGAAGTTACCTTTCTGCATTGATGTTGTCAAACTAAGTATCGGCTCGTGATGCACATTTCTACATGTTATTTTCGTTAAGGCCATATTCATTGAAAATAACTCATATTTTATGGTTTCCGCGTAAAGCTCTATAACTGGCCGGCAGTCCCGCTAAATTTTTTTTTACTGGCCCGACCCGTATGGCCCGTTAAAATTTTGTTTGTCGGTCCGGCCCGTTTATTTTGTTTGTCAGCCCGGCCTGTAGAAAAAAATATTCTAATTCTGCCGGCACAGCCCGGCCCCGAGCAGACCTCTAAAATATAGTTAAAACTATTAAATATTTTCGAAATACTCATACCCCGAATTCGGAAAACTTTCATTCGGTAATTTATTTCATTCAAAAATTGCATCGTTTCGTGATGTATTTTTTCCCTTCTAAGTTTTTTTTTTTTTATTAGATAAATAAAAATTTATTACAAAGCATACCACAATGTCAAAACATATTTGAAACTGCTAAATATTTTCTTCATTACTAACACTCTACTATTTACATTATTAATATTTTTTTATCATTATTCACTCTGAGTCGATTACCCTCTCCCGCCATTCTCTCGTAAAAATGTAACAAGACGGAAACAAATGATCGTCTTGCTTTTATATAACGACTACCTCCATGCTTTTTCGATCTTTTAATTAAAATTTGTAAAACCTAAAAGAAAGAAATACACGTAACTTAGGGATGGAAAACCTGTAGCCCGCGGTACAAAACTGACCCAAGAATTTCGTCAATTTTTAAACTGGAAATTTTGTCGATCTGGAGCAAAAAAATCGCGAATAGTCGATCATGGATGGAAAAAAACGTAAATTTCGTTCATTGGGCACAGAAAAATCACGAATTTTGTTTATCACACGAAGAAAATTCGCAAATTTTGCTGATCGTTTGCGTAAAAATCTAAAATTTTGCTGATCGCTTACGTAAAAATCTAAAATTTCGTTGATCAGGCTTCAAAAAATTGTAATTCCGTTGATCAGAGGTGGGAAAATGCGAATTTCGTGGATCGGCTTCGTAAAATTCGTGACTTTGGCCGATTGGGTGCATACAAATTGTGAATTATGTCAATCAGGCGCGGAAAAATCGCAAATTTTATCGATTGGCGCAAAAAACGCAAGTTCTTTCAATCAGGCGTGGAAAAATGACAAATTTCATTGATCGGGCGCGGAAAAATCGTGAATTTCATTGTTCAGGAAAATCTTGTTGGTCGGCTCCTCTCTTGTCTTTGTTCACAAAGTTTACATTTTTTATTGGGCACTAGCAACTTATGCTTGATTTTTAGCAATTTTAAGGAAACAAAATTTAGTCTCCCATAAAGAAAAGGAATATTATTACAGGTTGAAAATAATCCTTGCGATGTCTGTTATACATACAAACGTAAAAACTGTTAATATATCTGTACCAACTAAATTGGATATTTTGACTGGGTAAGTGAACCTATAGAAGTACCTCCCCCTCCCCTCGGATAACAAAATTTTTATCACATTATGGGCCACAGATCACCTCCTTAAACTAGAATTATATTTGCGTTATTGATGTGGCCCTCGATTACCCTGATATATTTGTTAAATAGCCCATCTCTTCAAAAGATTGTACGTCCCTACTGTAATAGATATAATTATTTGCACAGTGCTCATTCTAAAATATAATAAGGCATAAATATTCAAGAATAGAAAATTAAAAAACTAAACCACAATCATTCGGTGATTTTCAATTAACATTCGGTAAATTCGATCTCCACTCCCCCCCCCCCCCCTCAAACAAAATGCTCTAGCTATGCAACTGTAGAGGAGTTAATACTGTTAAACACCTACGAGTCTGCACTTGTAATGATCTTAATCTGAAAGAATTAGTAGCCGTTTCGAGTTTATTTGTGAATTTTGTCATATCTGAACTGCACCTTGTCGCTGTCAATGTATAATTAGTGATAATGACAAAATTTTGAAATTAGACGATTTAAAAATTGGTGATTAATAATATAACTGTGATATATAAAGTGTCTATGTTTTTATTAGATGAAATTTCTTGTTAAAGTTAACAACAAATTACAGTTACAATTTTCGTGATAATTCTGATTCAGATTTATTAAAAAAGTGGGTTGTAGTTATGTGCTAGATTGTAAATAGATACACCAGTAGACAAAGTACTCAAAGTTGTAAAAGCTCGAACTTGTGAATTTCACCTTCAACGCAAAATACTCTATGATCGAAATTTTGCTGAATCACCATTAAAAATATAAGATTCTGTAATTTATGAAGAGTTTAAATACCCTAATACTAAAAAAATAGAAAGTATATTCTCTGGACAATGCAGAATTATAAATAGACTTTTTGATGTAACTTATGAAATAGATAAATTTAAGAATAAAAGATAAGATTAAAATGATATAACATATCACGTATGTCGAATCCTTTAATTCACATTATTTATACATAAAACCAAAATAAAATACTCAGATTACTTAAACGTGTTTTTTATTAACAAAACCTAGTACTTTCGAGCATGTCATGCTCATAATCAGGGTTAAAACAACAAAAGAGTACAGGTCGAAGGTTGAGTTCTTTTATACGAAGTGGGCTGATCCAAAGACAACGTAAAAAAGGGTGGGGGGAGATGTCGGAATGTTCCAAATTCGAAAGGGGGGGTTCAAGTGATTTGAGTAGATTGTACCATATTCTTGGAATATCGTACGACAATTTATATATTATATTATTATATTATGTATATATATATATATATATATATATATATAGTTTATATATATAGTTTATATTATTTTTTCATAGATAAATTTAATTATGAGATCGGAAAAAGTTAAGTCATTGTGCATGTTTCTAAATTAAAACCATTTTTTTCGCCCGAAAATTTTAAACTGTTTCATGAGCAACCCAAAAATCAATCAAAACCTCAGATACAATCACAATCACAAGATCAAAATAAAGTCAAAGAATTGACTAAATTTTAATTCTTTAAATATTTTTATTATCATAGTTTCCAGCGTTAGAAGACGTGTTGTTGGAACGCTACAAGAATATTATTTGTTTTTGGAATTAAATTGGGCCTTTTATGGAGGCATAAGATCTGTAATTTGATTGTAGGAAATTTCAAATTGATATTCAAAAATTAAAATTAAATATATTTAATTCTAATTATACTTACCCATTTATATTACCAATTGTTTACAAAACGTTTATATTATGTTATGTATTTCAAGAGATAGTTGTATGTTGAAAATTATAAAAATTGATGATTTTATACAAACATACAATCTGATAGTGTGATTTTCAGTGACTTTTGAAACTACAGAGATTAAAACTTTTATAAAGTAAATTATCTTTTATTACATTTCTCAATTAACAATAACAATACTTATTACTTTTTATAATTATAGTTTATCAATCATATGTAGACATTATTCTACATTTGAGATATGAAAACTTTACAACCAAACTATGCAATTTTATAAAAGTGTGTCAGAGAGGAATTATTGTAAAGAAATACTGGTTAAGAGTCTATTTTCTAAATATTTAGATTTAAATTTATTTCAATTTTAGAGTTAATAATTTTTTACGTTTATTTTCGAATGGCAAAAACACTTTTTCATACTAGATACAAGAATTGTTTAATTTCTGTGTAATCCTTTTGATCTACAACCAATATTTTCCCTGTCAATAAGTAAATCAAGTAATAAAAGAAAATTTCTCTTTTGACTATACTCCTACTATATTGTTCTTATTATTGAAGTATAGTATGAATTACTATCTTATTAAGAAGCAATATTATATTGATGATTATTATTGTTATAATTATTATTAATTGATTTTTTCTATATTATTTATTATTATTAATGTTGAGAATTACACTATTTATTATTAAAAAATTATAAATAATTGTTGAAATCCAGCATCCAACACAAACCCCGTCAAAAGATTAAACTTAACACTAATCAAAAATGGAAAAATTTTGCAGTTTACTAGTAAACTACTAAAAAACTGTTTAATATGTTTATTTGTTTGTTTGTATTTTGTGTTGGCCAATTATCTACATTATGGGATATAGGACCTATGGGGTGAGAAGCCCTCCGTGGGGGGTCTTTCTATATGAACCTAACCCGTATTTACAACTGTTTGATATGAAGGACTGTATTTAGTAAACTAGATTTGCGGAGAATATTTATTGAAGCCTCTGAGGGCTTTGTTTATTAGACGGATCGTATCCAGTAAATTTAATTTTAGAGCTAATACAATTACTGAATAAGTAATTGAAATTATATAAATTCCCATGAAAAATTTTTTGTTTGTTTTTATTACAGTTTTATTATTTCTTGTTTATTAATATTAACTGTTATTACATGTATTTACTGTGTTAACTGTTATTATATTTATTTACTGTTATTATATGTATTATCTATGTATGTTACAAATGATAAGTGATATAGTAATATTATTGTATTTCTTCCAGGGAGATGCTTCAGTATATTTTAACTCTATTTAAATTGCTGTTAACTATTTTTTTTAATATTGCGCTACTATTTTTTATATTTCATCAATATTTTATTTTTTTATTCTTCTTCCATCTCTTCGCTTTTTTGGTTTGACAGATTTTATTGAAAATTTAATTTCCTCAAATTATTAAATTTCTGTTATTTGAAATTGAGTTTTATTTAAATATCAATTTCATACAAGGTCTTTGGAAAGAAGGGGATGATATAACAAAATTTAACTTTTTTCCGAAAAAATTAACACTATACTGAATTAGTTTGTTTTTAACAATATTCACGTATCTATTCCGGCTTATTAAATCGAAAACCTATTATTAGATATAACCTGTTAATCTTTATAGAAAAGATATAAATTCTTAATTCGCCTTAAAAAATATTTATTCTAATACCCATAAATCTAAAAAGTAGCTCTAAATTTAACATATTCTTTTATAAACTGTACATCTTGAAGTTTTTGATACATTTATTAATAATTAATAGTATTAATATTAATTATTAAAATTAATAGTATTTAATTTTAATAATTAATAGTATTTACATTAATTATTAAAATTAATAGTATTTAATTTTCTCCCGTTTTTATCCACCCTTTTTAAAGGTTTTATTAAAATTATTTAAAATATTGTCCAGAATATCATTCTTTTTTCTTCGTCATTGCTTTTTATATTTATTACGTATCAATAAATTCATTTTTCCCCTTTTTTGTGAAATCATCGTCTGTGGAATAAATTCAGATTTTAACTATTTTCGATTTTTTAATAAGTTAAATAATAATCTTTTAAATAAATTTTTCCTTTGCCGAAACTTTTTATTTCGCGGCTTTATACTCGACACCAGATGCCGGCTTCTGTTTACATGAAGAGATCGTGTTGGAGGCCATCGAATGCTCTATAAACTATTTTTTTTTACTTAAGCTAGGAGGCCCAGAGATAAAATTATTTTTTGGTTTTGAGCGAGTTTCCGGGAAGCTTGGACGAATGCAACCTTTAATGGAACATTTGCTCGTAGTAGATGACCGAGCAGTTGACAAGTGTTATACTGGAACACGAAGAGTTCAATCATTGAGAACACAATGTTTATTTCTGCAATTGGATAAATTTCGCTGTTCAAATTAAAGCATTTCTTTCTCCATATGACTGCATTTAAATAAAGTATTGGGGTGCTACCAATGTTTAGTTTTCTACGAAGTCTAAATTCTTTTATTTATTTATTTATTTATTTATTTATTTTACTCACCACGTACCCCACCGTTGAACTGGAGAATCTTTCGTCTGTTTACTAAAATGACGTATGCTAAGATTTTTCTCTGGCTCTCTGTGTCAATAAATCACACACGCATATGTATATGTATGTATATCAATATTTTCAATGTAAATAGAAGCATTATTAGCGCTAGAAACAGCACACAATATATGCTGAACAATACATTTCATTAAGAGGTAAAGTTTGTTTCTTCATAGAAAGTACTCGGTGGAACTATATAACTGATTTAAAAATAAATTGTATCAAAATTACGGCGTTTGTCTCTAAGATGTACAGGGGAAAAAAGCGCTTTAAAAATGCGATTTTTGTTTTACTGCAACATCTAGAAACCTAAAATTTGGCATGGTAACTAGTTATTGGATATTATTGATCTCTAAGAACGTTTCTTAAAAGAAATCGAAATTTAAAAGGGGTAATAAATCTAAAAAAATGTTCTAAATGTCGATTTCTACAGACTTTCAGGAGTATCAAACCGATTTCACAACTAATTGTTCTAAATTGGTGGTGACAGAAGTTTCCTCTTACATTGTTTCTATTTTATGTCTGTGTCACTACCACATAAGGGCTTCAAAATAAAAAAAAGCGTTCTAAATTACACTTTTTTTTCTTTTCGTTACTGAAAGGTATGGCATTGTGGCTACAAATAAGTTATGGTTATAAAGTAAATGATACAAATAATAAAACATTCAATATAAAACTAATCAAGGGAGTTAAAAATAGTCTAATCAAACATTAAAAATTTTGAAAAAGTAAAGATTGGTAAAAAATACAAAATATGAATTTGATTTCACAATATACAGGGTGATTATATGGGTGATTCTCAAAATAGGGGACAATTTCAAAAGTGAAATCTTAAAAAAATTACTGTTAGCAAAATTTCTGAAAAAAATAGGTGTTGTTAATATAGTATTAGGTATACTTTATATGTAGTCAGCAGAGCTAAATATTTAAAAATTAACTTTAAAAAAATAATTAGTATTTTTGAGCCATGCAAATGACAAAACAAATTGCATGGAATAAATATATTAAGAAATTTTTATTTTCATCCTGTTTAAATAATTTTTTCTATATTTATTAGCCTTCCTTTTCAGCAAATGGTTTCCATTTTTACATATATATATATATAAGGAGAATAAAAACATTACCAAAGAGCAAACTTTGTTTACATGAGCAACATTCTGACACTAACAATGTAAGAAGCTGTCTTAGTGATTTTCTGACAGATTTAATGCATATTTTAGGGATAATAAATGTAATACCTAAATTTATATGTAAAATTAAACTTTATAAACGATACAATACAAGCACTGGTTACATTTATGCACATAGGAGTCTTTAGCATGGACAGAAAGTCCATGCTAATGACATTGATATTTGTCCATGCTAATGATAAATTTTAATTTAAATAAGATTATGAGCCATAATATAATCACAATGAAATAGTCCTTTCTGGGGCTTTTTAAAACACAAAAGTTCTATGCAAATAAGAAAAATAAAAATTTTGGCTATAAAATAAACATGAAAATTATTTTCCATTCTAATGACATACAATTGATGTACTCCCCTAATATTCAACTTCTATTCTTAAAATACAATACATGCTTCTATTTTCAGGCTGGGATAAAATGGCTACTTGTTGCCATGGAGAAACTTTATATTTTCAAACTATTGACATGTCTGAAAATGAAATTTTGATTAATAACCAGCTGTTCTAGTATGACCTTGTTTTGAAAATGGAATATGGAGGACAAACTTTAATTCTTTTTTTATATACTATAATTTTATTTTTAAAAAGAAATTTATTGGATAAATCCTCTCCTTGATTAATATAAAGAAAGAATAACATTTGTTTTATTTTATAAATATGATATTAACTCTTCAAAAAGCTAGTATATACAAGGCACAGCTGCTGTGGACATCCATGCTAATGACATTTTGAACATTTATTCTGTTATTTTAAGGTGTTTTTAACTAAAAAGTGAGTAATTCTTGAGTGCAAATAATGAATAATATTAAGACAAACATATCTAAATATAAAAACATGACAGAAAACCTCTCAATTTTTTTTGTATGCCGAAAGACATAAATTGTCCCCTATTTTGAGAATCACCCATATAATTAAAGTCGGAGTTTCAAAACGCTATAAAAAGCGAACCACTCGTTAGAATGGCGTCAAAATTTAACAGCGTATTATTGAAGAAGGGAGAAAGAATATGAACCAAAAAAAAGTTCCAAATTTTAGCGACAGATGTCGCTGTAAGCGTCAGAATTTCGACTACAAAGGATAAATCGTAAAACAACGGCTAAGGCGTAAGTTACACGATATAAACCAAGTGTATTGTTCAGTGTGCATGACTGTACGCGTGTGATACTGTTAGTTACGTAAGCCCGTCCACCAAGGCAAGGTCGTACCACATCGGATGGGAAAAACCGGTTTTTAATTGTCCTCAGGCCAAAAACCGCATAAAAAGCATCCCTCCAATCGGTTTTAATTGTCCTGAGGCCAAAAACCGCATAAGAAGCATCCCTCCAATCGATTTTTAATTGTCCGGAGGCCAAAAACCGCATAAAAAGCATCCATCTAACCGGTTTTTAATTGTCCTGAGGCCAAAAACAGCATAAAAAGCATCCATCCAATTGGTTTTTAAGTTTGGCGAGACTGGCGCAAAACATGTTCAATATGCTGTCCGCCATTTTGGGCAACAAGATTAAGTCGGGAAACAGCATGGTCCACAACTGATCGCAGTGTATCCGGGGTCAAGTTCAGAATGTATTGCGCAATGCGTGTCTTTAATTCAGCTACGTTGGCAATCGGAGTACTGAACACAATATCTTTCGGATAACACCACAGCCAGAAATCACACGGATTAAGATCAGGTGATCGGGCCGGCCAGGCTGTAGGTAAATGACGACTGATAATTCTAGCATTTCCGAAATGCCGCCTCAACAACTGCTTCACTCGATTTGCAATGTGCGGAGGAGCGCCATCTTGCATAAAAATGATACTATCCAGACATTCACGCTGTTGCAGAGCTGGAATGACGTCATTACTCAAAAGAGTCTCATAGCGCTGACTATTGACGGTAACGGTAAAAGGACCTAAAGCATCCGTCTTCTCGAAAAAATACGGCCCTATGATAAATGATGCTGTAAATCCGCACCACACAGTGACCTTTGCAGGATGAAGTGGTACTGAGTTCGTTGCGAGTGGATTTTCTGTTGCCCATATTCGACAATTCTGTGTATTGACATATCCAGTCAGGTTAAAAAAGGGATTCGTCTCTCCACAGAATTTTCCACGGCCAATCATTGTCCACTTCCATGCGAGCGAGAAATTCCAAAGCAAAATGCTCTCTTGCTGGCAGATCAGAAGGGAACAACTCCTGCACATGGCAAATTTATTACGGATAGCATTGCAGGATGTTTCGCAGAATGTTATGTACCGTGCTCACAGGCCTGTTCAATGTTCGGGCAATTCTCCGTGCACTGCATGGTTACTCACCACCGCTAGACTCTTCCTGAACTGCTGTGGCCACTTCTTCAACTACCGCCGAATCACATCTTTCCTTTCCTCTACCAGACTGCGCATCAAATGAACCTGTATTTTCGAATTTTTGCATCATTTTCACCAGACCTCTGACAGTCATCGGTTCAGCGCCTTTTTCATACCCTTGAGAATCCTGAACTTCTGCAGAGCCACTGGTGTAGAATCACCGTTCTTGTAATAAAGCTTTACAAGCAGAGCACGATCCTTCATTAAGACACTCGTGGCCAACGTCTGAGAAGCGAAATGAGGAAACGCCGTTTACCCAACGCTTTTATAACACCTGAAATTGTCGTGCGCATGCCAGGTATTTTAATTTACTTATATTGACGCTTATAGTGCCATCTGTCACTCAAATTTGGAATTTTTTTTTGGTTCATGTTCATTCCCTCTTCTTCAATAATACGCTGTTAAATTTTGACGACACTCTAACGAGTGGTTCACTTTTTAGAGCGTTTTGAAACTCGGACTTTAATTATAATCACCCTGTACAGTGAACTATTATGCAATCGATACTTCCCTGTATTTTATATATATTTCTGTATGCTATTAAATAAAAAGACAGAATAAAAAAAATCAGTCTATAGAAAATATATTGCTAATGATAAGATTAAAATAAAATATAAATCTTTATTTCTGATATGAATTTTCATTTACTGCTATACATTTAGAGTTAAATGTTAAAAAAAAAGTAAAGTTTTCATATCAGTACTTAGACTAGAAATATCGAAAGAAAGTAACTTTTTTAATAATGAATATTCTAAATTGAAGTAATTTTCTATAATGGCCATAGCAATTTTCGAAATTGTTTTAGCTAATTAGAAATTTGCTGAGATTAAACAAAAGAATGGTTGAAATATAAATATAGATACATAATTGTATTAAAAATATGTTTTCCCATTTAACATAATTGAAACTGATTCGGTAATTATATACAATATGTAATGAAAATTAAATTAGAAATATATTGTAAGCTTATGTGATCTGGAGTAAGATGTAGATAAATAAATTTAATGAAAGAATTTAAATTTTGCAAATTAATACAGATAGGAGTTTAACTGTGAAAAGAACAGTAAGTGAAAGGGAAATATAATAAAATTGTTTAACAAACAATAAAGATAAAATCGTGCATCATGCATAGATTTTATTTTATTTTTTATTTTTTACACGTAGAATTAAAATAAGTGAATCTTTATCATTCGAATCATTATCAGACATTTGTATGTAAACAAAACTGAGTATTTATTTTATGTACGCATCAGGAATATATATACACTGCTCAAAACAATTAAAGGATATTGCAGTTTTAGGTGGATTTTGTATCTGGGAAACTTTTTAGCTGATTGATACATGGTCGACAGACATAGTAGGTTATATGAGAATAAATTACACATGTTTGGCAGAAAAAATGCATTTTATTGCGCATTTGTGTACAAAAGGAAAAAAACACAATTTATGCATATGACAAAATAAGAATAAGAAAAGGTGTTTTCTTCAAAGAAAATCATTTTCAGTAGGGGGTATGGTTTCCACGGGCGGCCAGCAACGTTGAACACCTTTGAGGCATGGACTCAATGAGGCTATTAATGACGAGTTGGGGTATTCTGTCCCACTCTTCCAGAAGAGCTCTTTCCAGTTATTGGAGAATTTGTGGGGGTTGTTGGCGGCCAGAAACTCGTCTTCCTAGAGCTCCCCAAACGTGCTCGATTGGATCCATGTCTGGAGAACACGCTGGCCATTCCATTCGAAAGATTCCTTCCTCGAAAAGGAAATCTTCCACCAGGTCTGCACGATGTGGCCTGCAGTTATCGTCCATTAAAATGAAGTTATCTCCGATTGCTGAAGGCCCGTCAATGGAGATGCCACCATACACCAACACTCCTCCACCACCAAATCTGACATTTTCGTGCACGAACGCAGGATTATTCCTACTACCACGGTCCCTGCAGATGAAAATACGCCTATTATCCGGATGCAAAGAAAAACGGGACTCGTCAGAAAACAGAATATTGCTCCATTCATTTCTCCTCCAGTTGACATGCTCGGTTGCCCACTCCCTGCGGTCGCGACGATGCCTTGATGTTAATCTAACACATACCATCGGTCCACGAGCATACAGATCTACAGCATGGAGCCGGTTTCGGACAGTCTGAGTTGAAATCGTGGTGCCTGTAGCCGAGCGAAGGTGTTGTTGGAGAAGAGTAGCGTTCATGTTCCGGTGTCTCCGAGCTGTTAACGCTGAATACCGATCTTCATTGGGCGTTTTTTCCCGTCTACGACCTTGCCCTGGTCTTCGGCCTGCACATCCACTCTCCAAAAAACGGTTCCAGATCCTGGAAATGACACTTTGTGACACTCCAATGGCTTGCGATACATCGGCTTGAGTTTGGCCCCCTTCTAACCTACCAACAATTCTCCAGGCTTCTGAATCTGTCAAATGAATTCGCTGAGACATCGTACTCATCGAAACAAAGCAATCACTGAATGCCGATCATCCTTGTCTTCATTCTCTTTTATCCAGTTGAAAGTCAAATTTCATTCGCTGCCGCTGAAGCGACGTTTTTGACGTCGAACTCAAAATTTGCATACTCCACAGTTTGAAAACCAGAAAAATTAGCATTTGTGATTCTCTTTTTCTATTTTCGGCAAAAAATGTCGTTTATACCTTTATTTTATATAAAACTTCAAATATCCTTTAATTGTTTTGAGCAGTGTATATTGAAAAAAAAGTTCTATTATTGCAAAATAAAGTAGGTCTAATAATCCCAATTTTCACTTTTTCAAAAGCTGAAAAATTCAAGTGTTCGTTAATGTACACTGTAAAACGTTTATGTAAGGTTACTCCATAAAAGTTAGTGGCAGCCTTGCTATGGAAGTTTTCGTTGCGTCTTTTCGAAACTGGAATTTTTGTAACTGAAAATAAATTTTAAATATACAGTGAAACCCCCTGTCTGATCACCTCCATTAATCGATCATCTCCCAGATTTAATATTTTCCCATGAAATGTAATTCATTCCCATTGCTCAATGCTAATTTTACCTCCATTCAGAGACCATCCCGCGTATTTTTTTTCCTACCACCTTCGTCGTTCCAAGGCCAAGCTCGCCCTCTGATTGGTTGTTGCTCTCGGCACTGTTTTCACGTAACTTGGAGAAAATCATACTTGGCTTAGCGATAGACGCTTCCGTCGAGTTTGATTTCCTTCCGAACCGAGTACAAAGTAAACCGAGTACAAAATAAAAAGTTGCGTGTAAAAACTTTTAAAGAGTACAGCTTTCAGTAAGACACGATCCAATCCATTGCATCCAATCCAATGCTGCAAGAGAAAAGTTACTTTGTACTCGGTTCGGAAGGAAATCAAACTCCTCGATGGAAGCATCTATCGCTACACCAAGTATGATTATCGCCAAGTTATATGAAAACAGTGCCGAGAGCAATAACCAATCAGAGTGCGAGCTTGGGCTTTGAACGATGAAGGTGGTTGGAAAAAAAAATTAAGCGACCATCCCAGTTGAGTTCCTTCTATGAGCGTCCAATTTCTTTGAAGAAAATTAATCAAACTAATTTTTTTCCCTGAGCGCTTGAAGAAAGTTTTATTCGAAAAATAATTTTGGCAAATGCATTATTTTGTAATGTCCTAAAATAAATTTAGATTTTCTTTTTTCATTCTAATAACATTTAAATGTTTAAAACCTTTTATGCATTTTTATCCAATGCTTTTAATTCTGGTGACAAATTAGGAAAGACGGTAGTGACCTATTGTATCTGGCCTTTATGTTCCCCTGACCTATTTTGTTTGGAAACTATCATAGGGATAGATAAATGAAATTGTCCTAACTTGATTCCATCCAGAAAAATATATAAAGTAAATTAAAATAATAAATCAAAAAGCATGTATTTTCAGAACTAAAAAAGGATTTGGAAGTAAAAATTATAAAAGATAAAACCACAACATCAAAGCAAGTGTTAATATATTCATTTATTCATTTTTTGTTTTCATACTTAAAGTTTTATATTTTTCCTATTGAAAAAAAAATCTGAACTTTGTTGTTTTTTTAACAGTTAAAATCTAGGTTTAATCATTTCTTACATTAAGGGACCACCCCTCGATACGACCAAGTTTTACTGGAATGGGGGCATGGTCTTTTTAAGAAGGTTTTACTGTGTTTCATAAAAACTATTACTCTTTACAAGTTTTTTTTTTAAATTATAGTCACTATTTTCTTTTTTACTCCCGCATAAAGATATTTTAATAAGTCTCTTGTTCAAGTAAAGATGATTAAAAATTAATTATAATTTAAGCTTTTCTGCAATTATTTTTAACATTCAAGATGTGGATAAAAAATGACTACACTGCTCACATTTTGAGATATCTGCGCATTTGAGAAGACGTATGCATATTTTTAAAAAAATCATATTCTTCCTTTTTACACGAATTTATACGTAAAATTCCAAATAGTCATTTTTGATATATTTATAAAAACATGCATTTTAGTATTAATCAAAGTAAAAATTACCCTAGAATTTCAGGTATGAATAAAGAATTTACGAATAAAAAAACGAGGGCTAAGCAAACAAACTTTCCCCCAAATATAGTAAGTTATTGGTGTTTATATATACAGATGCGAGAATAATGTTAATAAATAGGTCTGCTCGCAATTATAGAGGGCATAGACAGCCCTGATTGAAATGATATGACTTAGCTATTGAGACAATGTCAGACTTTGTCATGTTAAAGATATAGTACACGATAGTATCATTGTGATTATAGAATACTCAAAAAAAAAAAAAAAAAAAAAAAAACTGAATAACTAATGCATTATTCATGATTTTCCTGATTTAAAGATTTCTTCAATAGAATAAATTTGTGTAACTATCAAATGAAAAAAAAGAAATAATTGAAAATAATAATAATAATAATAATTGAATGATAGGTTTATGCCTGCCTTTCAAAAACATCATTATGTCATATACAACTAATAAAACAGCATCTCTTAAATAAATTATATTTGCCCTTATCATATTGCATGTATAAATTAAAAACTGAACAATAGTTTCAAGCCCTCTTTGTTATTTTTTGAAGAATGGTGGTTTCAAGTCGATAATTTTCTCTCCAGAGAATGCTGTATTTTATTTAATACGGTCTTTCTGCGAGTTACTTTAGCAAGTTAGTTATTAAACTACTGTGAAGTCTATTTATTAATTAACAAAATCCCACAAATATCTCCCACTATTCCAATACCTTATATTTAATTAAAAATTACCAGGACTGTCTAAACTTTCAGCAATCTTCAGCGCACTTCATCTCTGTAATCTCAATGAAGAGCGCCATCATTCACATGATTTAAACGTGTTGCAATATTATTACAGAATGCAGTATTTTTTTAATACGGTCTTTGAGCGAGTTACTTTAGTAAGTTAGTTATTACACTACTGTGAAGTCTATTTAATAATTAACAAAATCCCACAAATATCTCTCACTATTCCACTACCTTATATTTAATTAAAAATTACCAGGACTGTCTAAACTTTCAGCAATTTTCAGCGCACTTCATCTCTGTAAGCTCAATGAAGAGCGCCATCATTCACATGATTTAAACGTGTTGCAATATTATTACACAGAATTTGTTTAAGGGGACAAGGGACCTTTGAATTACATTTTTTATATTTTTAAAATTGCAGTTTAAATATTATTCAAAGGGTATATTATGTGCACTACAGTAAAGATTTATCACAAAAAATGTAAAAAAATTTTTTTTTGAAAAATATAGGGAAATTTTTGTGATAGCGGGAATTATTCAAAATGTCCCATGCGCATTCCATATCAATAAAAATCTCCAATAATATTTATACAAGTTTGATTTACATATATAAATAAAACTATGTATTGAATTTTATATATCTGAATATAAAGGTAAGAAAAAAAAAATATTTTCTCAATTTTTCTGAAATTTTGAGCATTTTTGAACCTATTTTTACAATTAACTACCTATAACTTTTGCAATTATTTTTATTTTCAAAAAACCATGCACAGATTTATGACATATCTTGTGATAAATAACTATAAAAAATTTCAAAGCATTCAGAGAAAAAATAATGCGCATGGAGCATTTTGGAAATTTTTCGTTAAATCTAAAATATTACAAAAATTTCCCTATTTTTTTTCAAAAAAAATTCTTTTTTACATTTTTTGTGATAAATATATGATATAATGCAATAATCTACCCTTAAATAATATTTAAAGTGCAATTTTAAAAATATAAAAAAATGATTTCAAAGGTCCCTTGTCCCCTCGCATGTGTTGACACAATGCAAAAGTTACCTGCAAATGTACCTGACAGCGATAGACAAAGGCGCCTTCTGTACTGGAGTAAAATGCTAAAATTTTAAATTGAATATTTTACTGTGAGAGTTCTATATCAAAAATACTTATAAGGTAAGATGTCAGAAATTTTAATTGTGACTATAATAAAATAACAAAAATAACAAAAACCATAAAATAAATATGGAAATCACAGCTATTGCTAGTTTGCTTTTAAGATTTAAAAATAAGCTTTAACTTATTTTTAAGGCGTGAATTTAGTATTAAAGAAATACAAAACCAAAGACGAAGTATGGTAGTGACAAATCCATATGGGTCGCTCTAGATAATGTATGGGAATGCTTTCTCAGGTAGAAATCCTTCTTCACTGTTTTATTAATTTTTTAAATAAAATAAAAAACTAAAATTTTAAAAGTAAAATACGAAAAATTAATTCCTTTTATTAACATACAGTTTTATTTATTGTATATAATAGCCAATGGGCCAGCGTGACAACAAAAAAATAAAAATGTTGAACTTTCAAGGACAGGTGTGTCTTCAAACTGGCGATGGAAGGTCAAAAACGTTTAATTTTTTGCTACTTCTTAGGTACTAAAAAGTGCTATTTCTAATTATTACCAAGATTAATCATCTTAATCACATTTTTTAAACAATATCTACAAATCGTGAAGTATATATGATTAAACTTATAAAGCATTTCCAATAATCGTTTGTAAGTTAGAAGCACTTATTCTACTTTTTCTAAGTGGTTCTAAAATTGTGGGGGAGTGACCTTTGTCATAAAGGCACTCTAGTATTTCTGAGATCGTGACGTCAATAATTTAACATGTGTAAGCGTAAAAGCGACATCTATCCTCTCTTTTACTTTAACTTTCTAGAGTGTGTGTGCTCTTTCGGATTCTGCAGTTAGCTCGCGGTTATTAGTAATATGTTAATGTGAAGTATCTCAGTTTGCAGCATATAAAAGCTTGGGTGTGAGTGTGTGGTGAGTGTCTCTGGCATTAGCCAGCGAGAGAGCATCTGTGGCGTTAGCCAGTGTGTGAGTATCTGTGGCGTTAGATAGCGAAGTGAGATATTGTTCAGCGAAGTGCTAGCCGATTGAAAGTAGCAGCGGGCCTCCAGTGAAGTGTAAAGGAGTTTCGATAGTTGACTTGAGAGTTGGCCGGGGTAAGAAACTTCATAGTAGTTTCATTTTGATTATTTGTGAATAAAGAATTACACACAGCCATGGGCTGTCTAATTAAGCTTTATCTAGTAGCTCAGCCAAGAGATAGTGAAAAGTGTTAGAAGGTGCCACGATTGAGCTCGTCCGGAGCCTGTGAGTATGCGTTTAGCTTTGTTGTTTTATCTTAAGTACTGAGTATGTCTGCATTTAACTCCCACCACGACCAACCAAACGTTATAAATGACACTCAGCATGCATATAACGTTACAAATGGCGCCCAACGAAACATCGGACATTGTGAGATTGTGCCACGTGTGTATTTCACCGGTGAGGGTGATATTAGTGAATTTTTAGTTAAATTAGATGATTATATTTTGTTCAATAATATACCTGAGAAAAGTAGATACGTAGTGCTTAAATGCTCATTGAAGGGCGAAGCACTTTTGTGGTTAGAGAATAAAGGAAAGTTTTTGATTACTGATGAAGCGAAAAGATTTGAACAAACTGTGATTGAGTTAAAGAAGGCATTTCCTCCCGTTAAAGATAAGAGTATTTTGAGAAAAGAGTTCTATTGCAACAGGCAGAATATTTATGAGTCGCGTCAAAATTTTATCTTCGTAAGCTGGAACTAAAAAATAAATTAGATTTAGATATCACATTTGAGGAATTGTTGGACATTGTTTTTCCTCTTTTTAATCCAAATATACAGGACTTTATTGAAGTTAGAGCATCGAAGAATTTTGCAGAAATGTATCAGATATTATCGAAGTATGCGACTCGGCACAGCTCGGATCAACGGGATTTGCGTAGCCCTCGTCAGAGACCTGTCGCGGATAGTAATTTGAGAAATGAGGGGGAACGTAATTTTGTGATAGGGGGACAGCGATTTCCGGATAATAATTTGCGTAATAGAAATGATGGATTTGGTCGTAATATGTCGAATACGAGTAATGGTAATAGGAATTGTGGTGGTGCTGATAGTTTTAGAAGTGGTGAGAGAAATATGTATGGAAATAGACAGAATAGTGGTTATGATCAGAGAGGGGGAGTACGGGACAGGAATGTTTCTTCGCAAGTAAGGAGATTAACTTCGGATTAGAATTTTGAAGGTAGATCAGTGCAAAGGAGAGGTGTGAGGAGGTCGGGTCAGTTAAACTGGTAAGTGACTGTATTTCGGAAGGTATGCAGTCACAGATTAAATCGGAAAAGCCTTCTGTGAGTTTGAATAAAATTACTATTAATCGGTTGAGTTACCTGAGGTGTTAATTGTGTTGGATGGTATTGTCGTTAAAAGTGTCTTCGATACAGGGGCAGATAAGTCGTTCATTTCTTTTGATTGTTATCGGAAACATTTTTCGTATAAGAAGTTGAAGAGGTTAAGTCTGGTGGTTCAGTCGGCAAAGGGAATAGCTTGTGATAATAAAGGTTCAGTATAATTGGAAGTTGAAATTCGTTCAGTTAAGACATGTTGGGAGTTTTGTGTGTTAGATGGATTAACAGTGCATTGTATAGTTGGTGTGGATTATATGAAGGATAGAGGAATTAGTTTGGATTTCTTTAAAAAGTCGTTAATAGTGAATAATGATGAGAATGTGAGTAAGAAATAGCCTGTTTCAGTGTCAGATAATTTGGAGGAGTCGGGGTTAAATGAAATCGAGAAGGAGGAATTTAATAAGGTTTTGAATGAATTTGGAGAGGTTTTTTCTGATAAACCGGGTTTAAAGCATGTTGCGTGGATTGAGATTGATACTGGTTTGAAAGCACCTGTTGCTAGTAAACCATATCGTTATGATAAAGTTAAACAAGGTATAATTGATTATCATATTCAAAAAATGCTAGCGGACGATATTATAATGCCAATTGAGTCTCCTTTTGCATCGCCAGTAGTGTTATGTCGTAAAAATAATGGGAAAAGTTTAGATAATCCAGAGGCATATAGGTTTGCAGTAGATTATAGAAAGTTAAATGCGATAACGCAATACCCTCAGTATCCTATTCCAGTTGTTGATGACATTTTGGCTAATATAACGAGTACGAATTATATGTCAACGTTGGATCTTACGTCGGGTTATTTTCAGATTGCAATGAAGCCGGAGGACATACCTAAAACTGCGTTTATTACTCGGGACGGTTGTTTTGCTTTTAAAAGAATGAGTTTTGGTTTATCGGGAGCGCCGGCAACGTTCCAGAAGGCCATGAATAATATCCTTAAACCTTTGATTGGTAAGGGTGTCCTGGTCTACCTGGACGACATAATTATAATGACAGCTACTTTTGAAGAGCATTTAAGATTATTGAGGGAAGTATTTACGTTGTTAAGAGATGCTGGGTTAACAGTTAAGTTAGAAAAATGTAAATTTTTGAGAAAAGAGATAAAGTATTTAGGAGTATAAATTACGCGTGATGGTATTAATATAGATAATGAGAAAATTGAGGCAATTACGTCAATGAGTCCCCCCAAAAATAGTAAGGAAGTGGCGACATTTTTAGGGAAGGTGGCTTGGTTTGCCAAGTTCATTCCACGTTTTTCGGAGTTATGTGAACCGTTGTATAATTTAAAAAGGAAGAGGGTGAAGTTTGTATGGTCATCAGCGGCACAGAGGTCGTTTGAGTTATTAAAAGAGGCAGTAGTTTCCCCTCCTGTTTTGGCTCACCCCGATTATTCGTCTCAGTTTGAAGTGTATTGCGATGCGAGTGCAGTGGGGGTTGGAGCGATGTTAGCACAGAAAGGTCGACCTATAGCGTTTGCGTCGAGAATTTTAAATGCAGCGGAAAGGAATTATTCGATTACGGAAAGGGAGTGTCTTGCAGTAATTTGGGCTTTGAATAAATTTCGTTGTTTTTTCACTAATATACCGGTTAAAGTCATTACGGATCATTCAGCTTTGACAAAGTTAACTAATGGAAATGGTTTGTCGTCTCGTATGGTCAGATGGTGTTTGAAGTTAGCAGAGTAAAATGTGGTTATAGAACATAGGGCTGGCAAGGAGAATGCGGTAGCGGACGCTTTGTTACGAAACCCGCATGGTGTTTTAGAGTTCACGGAGGAAGTTAAGTGTTGTGCATTGTCATCGTTGGTGTTAAGGTCACGAGAACAGTTAATAAGGGAACAGAAACAAGATGAGGAGTTTGGTAGTTTGTACCGTTATTTGGAAAATCCTGATGATGTCCCGAGCGCAGATGTGCCTATGTTTGAGAAATGGTCCCAATCTTTTTAGCTTATCGATGGTCTTCTTTTTTATTCTAAAATTTTAAATTCACATGGTGAATTAAGAGTTTTTATTCCGGCTAGTCTTCGTAAGGCCATCTTGAAAGAATTTCATGATAATCAATTAGCAGGTCACTTAGGAATCAGGAAAACTTATGCTCGAATTTTTGAATCCTGCTACTTCCCTAAAATGCGGGAAGCAGTGCGCGCTTATGTCTCCAGCTGTAGCACATGCCAACGTTATAATTATAAAAATGTAAGTCCAGCTGGAAAATTAATTCCTATTAAAGTAAATTTTCCTAATGAATGTGTAGGTGTAGATTTAATCGGTCCTTATGCATTGTCTAATCCTAAAAGATATAGATTTGTACTAGTTATAGTTGATTATTTTAGTAAATGGGTAGAGTTAGTCCCCCTCAGGAAGGCTTCTGCACCTGCAGTTGCCGATGCATTTTTCGATAATTATATTTCTAAATATGGTGCACCAATTAGGGTAGTGAGCAATCATGGCCCTTGTTTTATTTCTGATATATTTAAGGCCCTGTGTGAGAAGCTGGAGATCGATTATTCTTTTACTGTTCCGTATCGTCCTCAGTCTAATATGGCTGAACGTGTAAATCGTACATTAATTCAAATGATTTCTTCTTATGTTGGTTCTCATCATGCAAATTGGGACCAATTTCTTCAGCATTTTGCGTATGCACTTCGTACAGCAGTTCACGAGTCGACGGGGAAAACGCCAGCTGAATTGTTTTTGGGTAGAAAAGTCATTACTCCATTCCAAAGGCTAGTTATGGTATCAGATGTGGAAAGTCAGTACATGTGTCAGGATATTGAGAGGTTGGTTAAGGAAGCTCAAGTTCAGATGGGAAAAGCGCAAGAAAAGCAGGCTCAGTATTATAATATGCGTAGGAGGGAGTTAGAAGTGAAAGTTGGAGATTTTGTGTTAGTAGAAAAGCATTGGTTAAGTTCAAGTCGTCAAAAGAGAGTAGCTAAGTTTGGTCCGAAGTTTGTAGGTCCGTTCGAGGTTTTGGAAGTTCGAAATAATAATTTGATTGTTAATGTCAATGGTGAAAGAATGCCTGTTAATCTGGATCAGGTTAGAGTTTATAAGTTTAGAGAAAATGGTAGTGAAGGTTCTCATGTGTCGAGTGGTGTTTCGCGAAATTCCCGATCCAATGAGTGTCCCGAGTCCAGCACTTCTTCATCTAATTCTTTTCATCAATATTCAAGAAGAAAATTTGGTCAAACAGCTCCAAAAACTGTTGTTGAAAGTAGAAAGCCTATCAATCCGAGAGCACAGTATGATAATAAAATTAAGAGAACTGTGTCAAATACATCAGATTCTGTGTGCCATAAAAGGCAAAAGATTATAAACTGTCCCGTTCCTCCACTTATTAGATAGCAACCTCAGAAACACAAATTATCTAATAGTTCACCATCTTCGGTACTTAATCCCCGGAAAAAATTTCAGATGGACACTCGCCAAACTGTTAAAAGGACTTTAAAGTCGGAATTTTTGCCCAATATGAAACAGCATAGGTCCGGAAAGAAACATGGTCTAGGATCTTCAGTAACTTCGGGTGCATCTAGAAAGAGGAGACAATGCTCAGATTACCGGCAGCATATTTCAGATGTGTATATTGCTGGGACGATTACTGTTTCTAAACCAATAGGAGAGCGTCATTATCACGGTCAAGTACACGCCCACACAGTTTGATTGACAGGAACTCGTGGACAATTGACGGTGCTAATTATAACGATAATCTGTTGCGGATGAAAGTGAGCTGACTGGCTAAATGGTTAGAGCGTCGAGCTTGAAACCGGAGGATATGGGTTCGAGTCCATCGCGGGCCGAGAGTCCGTTGGTGATTTTTTTTTTTTTAAATTATTGGAGGCTGTCTTTTATTAATAAATAAGACATTTTAAAAAAATATTTCAAACCCTTTTAATATTCTAAATATCGTTCCAAAATGATTTATATATATATTAAACAAATGGGAAAAAAAGTATTCTGCGAAAATATCCGTATAAGCAAAATTCTTACTTTAATTTTTATTTATTTATTTATTTATTTATTTCAGGATCAGAGGAAGTATAATTTCTAATTGAAGTAAAAAAAATTCAGTCATTTTGAAAAAAAAATTCTTTCGTGCCTTTAATTTTTAATTACCGAGTACAAATTCAAACAATCCGAGTACAAATAAATAATAAACACACACGATCAATTGTCCACGAGTTCCTGTCAATCAAACTGTGTGGGCGAGTACTTGACCGTGATAATGACGGTCTCCTATTGGTTTAGAAACAGTAATCGTCCCAGCAATAAAAACATCTGAAATATGCTTACCGGCATCAACAGTGTGAATCTCGCCATGGAATGACCCCAGCGAACCGGCCAGAGAAAAGTCATCGAGCGGAATCTACAAGTATTCCACGGCATCCATTCAGAACCAGGCTGCAGGCACGACAGTCAACTGTGGTGTCACCGTACAGTTCTGATGACGAAAGATCCTTCGTACAAGGTTTCTGGGACAAGAGGAGAGAGCCATCCTGTAGTATGAAGCCGGCTAGCAGCGAATCATCTCTATGATTGGGTGATAATGTTCTTTATTAAATCTCTATTAGAGTGCATATATGTGGTAGCAATGTGAAGGAATAGAAAGCAGAGAGACTGTTTTGTACTTTTGGCCATTTTTGGAATTTTTTGACGGACTCACGTGTAGTGCTTAATTGTGTTCAAAATTTGTTTGCAAAATTGTTAATTTTTGTATGTTTGAGATTTTGGTCTTAACTGCTTTTAAAAATTCTGGATCTATTATTAAATTGTTATGTTATCTTTTAAAAATTTTATTATATTGTTATATTGTTCATGTGTTATAAAATGTATGTTAATTGTTAATATATGTTTAAATTTTCAGGAAGTACAGATAGTAATTTGGGTTATTTTGTACACGCGCCGCGGTTCAGGCGCGCACGTGTTTTGCGGTCAAGAAGTCCTTGACACGCGTTTCTATCTCTTATACTAACATTTAATGAATTAACTTTCTCCTTATCGTTCGTGTTTTATGTGTTGCGTTTGTACTTTAGTTGGGAATGGTTTCCGCAAGTTGCGAAGTTTTAAGCTGCGTTTGAATTTGAAATTGTATTGTATTAAAATTGAATGTTAATGGGATTTTCTTGCAGGGAAGTATACCTGTGTTATGTATTGATTCTGCTATTTTTCTTTTAGTTAATACAGATGAAGAGCATGATGACGTCATTTTGTAAATTTATGATATTTGATTGTTGCATAAGCACAGCGATGTGACGCTGTACGTATGTGCCCCAATTATTGTCAAAGTGGAGTTAAGTTCTGAAGAATTTTGGGAGTTAGTTCATTGGCCAATGGGTATGTAGGTATTACGAAGTAGCAGAGTTATTTTAGTATGAATTTTAGATGATTTCGGAATTTGGATGAGGAAAATTTTTTGCGCATTTGGTTTTTTTTTGGACTTGGTGCGAATTCTAGTATTAGGAAAGTTATGGAGAAATTTTTTGGTAAAGTTATAGTTGTATTTCAATATTGAGGAAAGTTTCGGAAGTTTAGTGTTTTGAGAAATTTTAGCACTCCCAGTGGAGTGGGCTGTTTTGAAAGAAGAAGTAATTAGTTTTGAAAGTTTTACGAGTTTTTGGAAGTTTTACGGAGGCTATTTGTAAGATAGAAGAATGATTGGATTGAATATGTGAATTTTTGAGGCAAACTGAGGTTTTTTGGTTCTGATGGGTTAAAGTTAATATTTTAAAAGTTATGTTTTGGTTCTAAATTTCACCCATCACTGTGTTTTTTTTACGGCTCGAAATTTATAACAAGAAAAAGTCCTGGGCATATATTTGGCCCAGTCCTTTTTCTCTGCGGAATCCGAGGGGGGGGGGGTTGTGAGGGAGTGACCTTTGTCATAAAGGCACTCTAGTATTTCTGAGATCGTGACGTCAATAATTTAACATGTGTAAGCGTAAAAGCGACATCTATCCTCTCTTTTACTTTAACTTTCTAGAGTGTGTTTGCTCTTTCGGATTCTGCAGTTAGCTCGCGGTTATTAGTAATATGTTAATGTGAAGTATCTCAGTTTGTAGCATATAAAAGCTTGGGTGTGAGTGTGTGGTGAGTGTCTCTGGCATTAGCCAGCGAGAGAGCATCTGTGGGGTTAGCCAGTGTGTGAGTATCTGTGGCGTTAGATAGCGAAGTGAGATATAGTTCAGCGAAGTGCTAGCCGATTGAAAGTAGCAGCGGGCCTCCCGTGAAGTGCAAAGGAGTTTCGATAGTTGACTTGAGAGTTGGCCGGGGTAAGAAACTTCATAGTAGTTTCATTTTGATTATTTATGAATAAAGAATTACACACAGCCACGGGCTGTCTAATTAAGCTTTATCTAGTAGCTCAGCCAAGAGATAGTGAGAAGTTTTAGAAGGTGCCACGATTGAGCTCGTCCGGAGCCTGTGAGTATGCGTTTAGCTTTTTCATAGTATTCTCAGTTGTGTAAAATTAAGACTTGCTCCATTTCCCTTCATCCCTCATCATTTTAATAAACTTTGTTGTTTTATCTTAAGTACGGAGTATGTCTGCATTTAACTCCCACCACGACCAACCAAACGTTATAAATGACACTCAGCATGCATATAACGTTACAAAATATTTTCATTGATTAAGTACATCTGATTTTTGTGTAATACGATGCAGAATATTTCAATAACTTCTAAAAATATTATATCTTATTTTAAAGTAAGTGTCGTTTTCACAATTTAAAATGACATTTCTTAAAAATTTGACATTTAAAACATTATACAAAATGTTGTGGAAGAAATTTATAGTCGAAATTTGTATAAGTTGTATTGTTAAGCACACGGTATCATAAGGAACAAAATTAATATGTATATATATACTAGACATAATTACATGTACTTACGATTTGAAAATTTCAATGTTAATTGATATTGCTAATGACCAGTGATGTGGGGCGGGTAAATACCCAGTGGGTAGGTAAATATTTTTTGGGTATTTACCCAAGCCTCGGGTAAATACCCAAAAACTGGGTATTTTCATATTTCAGCTTGAAAAAGCATATTTAAAGTGAAATTTATTTTTATTTGAAACTTAAATATTTATGAAGTCCAAAATCATAGAATGAGATATTCAAATTATGAAAGTTGTATGGCTTCAGCCACAATTAAAGGGAAGTCGAAACTTACATCGTAAAATTGCTTAATTTTACTGCTAGTGTGCTTCAGCTGCAAAGTAAGTGATTTGAATTTGTAGAAAATTTTCAAAGTAAATAATGTGAAGCTCTATTACATTTTTTAAAAAGAAAATATAAGACTACCTATCTGCATAGTTTATTGCAGAGCATTATACAGATTACATGTCACATCTATTTATTAAGAAAATAATAATAATAATCCATACTTAAGAGAAATTTAGATTGCTAATAATAAAAAAAAGAGAAATTATACAATCAAGCATTTAAATAAATAATTTAACAAGCAATTTATTGATTTATGTTTATTAAACAATTTTTGTTATTTTACAGTCTATAAATATTCACAATTGCCAGCTGAACTACAAAATTTTGGTTTTAGAAATTTAATTATCTTTTCCTAATATTGCAGACATACATAAAGATTAAATAGGAATTTACTAATTTTCTCTAAATATTAACAGTAGTGTAAAGGAATTGCAATTTCAAAGTATCCACTTTCTAAATAAATATTTTCATTTCCAATTTTATGAGTTGTGATTATTTCTTGCTGAATTAAAAAGCTGCCCAAAAATTTAAAATATTTTGCCTCGATACAAAACACTAATAAAATATTATGTGTTTGATCATCAACTTAATTATAAACCTCTATGAATCATCTTTTAAGTTTTAAAATATCATTCCCATTTTCTAAAAATTTAGTAATACACACTCTTTTCTTGCTTTGTTTATAATCTGTAATTCCTTTAAATTTCAATTAGAAATTTCCACCAGAAGCAATAGATGGCGCCCAATCATTGCATAAGTATGAACCAAAACTAAACTAGATTTTACAAAGTAAAACTATGCTAGATTTTACAAACCAGAATCATGCTAGTTTTGGTTTGGATTTTGATTCTATAAACTGTTCTTCACTTGCTTTTAGATGTCTATGGTGTGCGTTTGAAAGAGTTAGAAGTAAAAATGGGAGGAAAAAAAGGACTTGCATGGAATTTTTTTAATGTGAAAGGAAAAAGTGTGCAGTGCAAATATTGTAATGAGGATTACAAGCATGCTAATGTAAACAAAATGGAAAATCATATTAAGAAATGTTTCAAATGTCCTGCAGGTTTGAAAAACTTTTTTGACAGTGATTCTAAATGCAAAAAATATCATAAGGAATCTATTTCTACTATGCCTTCAACTACAAATGTAGGAGAAAATATAACAATTAGTGATACAGATGAACCTAATACTGGTCAAATGTCCAGTACATCTTCTAACACTTCATCGATACCGATAACAAGTGTACCTTCGCTTCTAAAAAATGCTGGAGATGGAACATCTAGTTTTTTGACAAATAAAAAAATTTCGAAGTCACAGATATCTATGACAGCATTTTTGGATCAGATGGATGAAATAACAAATGTAAGTACATTTACATATTAATAAACAAAAATAAATACAATTTTGTTCTTTTAAAAGTAAATACTTAAATTAGAACTGATATTAATTGAAATAAATTATTTGAAGCTTTTCTCTAGTATATGTCACTGATTTTTAATATTACAATTTTTAATAAATTAATAATTTTTTTATTTTAAAATTTAAAAGATTCATTGAAATAAGCCTTTGCATTTTAATATATTTTTTCTTTAATAAAAAAAATCGTTTAATTTGTTTTGAAGTGTAGATAAAGAAACACTGTTAAACACTGATGTGAAAAATATATAATTTAAAAGCAAGAATTCACTTTGTGATTGAAATAATACAGAGCTATAAGCAGTGGCATGGAATGAGTGTATGTGTTCAGGGGGGGCAGTTGGGGAAAATCTTCATATCCCTAAGGAACCCATTCCCTTGCCATTATACAATTTTATAAGACAAATATTTTTTGGCAGTTTCAATGTAATCCTATTTTTATATAGAATAGCAAAGCAAAAATAGATTGCTTAAAGCCACAAGTTTATAAATTTATTTGTAATGAAAATAGTCTGCTTTCAAGATTCATAGTTTTTATAGGCTTTCAAAAAACATTCCATATAAAAAATAACATTACAGGATATATGCATTTATTATTTAAAGATCATTTAATTAAATGTAAATTTGACTTAAAAAGGAAATTAATTGAAAATATTGTTTATTCTAAAAGATAGTTATAGACACATAAATTCCTGATAAACTATTTTAACTTACAAATAATAAGTATAATAAATATTGTTAATACCTTCTAAAATCCCCTTCCCTTATGTAAATCCATATAAGGGTCTCCCCCATTTCTTAACTTTATCCTTAGCTGCCGAAGTTTTTAAAGTATAAATCGGTATGTTTGCAGTATTGCAATTCAAAACAATTAAATAATGTAATTAAATATCATATACCTGACAAAATATTATATGCTGAATCCTATATCTTTAATCCGGAATCATTTGAACCACGGCAATAACGAATTAGAGAAAATTTGAAACTAGAATGCATTTAGGTAAATGATAATAACATCAGGTATTATTATGATAATACAAAACACTAAGGCAATTTATAAATAAATAATACTAAGGAGTTCCACTTAAAAATATCTCAAAATAGAAAAATATGTATATTTTGTATGGTGTCGCCGTCTGGGTGATTCTCAAAATGGGGGACAATTTATGTCTTTCGGCATACAAAAAAAATTGAGAGGTTTTCTGTAATGTTTTTATATTTAGATATGTTTTTCTTAATATTATTCATTATTTGCACTCAAGAATTACTCACTTTTTAGTTAAAAACACCTTAAAATAACAGAATAAAGATTCAAAATGTCATTACATGGATGTCCACAGCAGCTGTGCCTTGTGTATACTAGCATTTTTCAACAGTTAATATCATGTTTATGAAATAAACAAATGTTATTCTTTCTTTATATTAATCAAGGAAAGGATTTATCCAATAAATTTATTTTTAAAAATAAAATTATAGTACATAAAAAAAGAATTAAAGTTTGTCCTCCATATTCGATTTCAAAACAAGGTCATACTAAAACAGCTGGTTATTAATCAAAATTTCATTTTCACATATGACAATAGTTTGAAAATATAAAGTTTCTCCATGGCAACAAGTAGCCATTTTATCCCATCCAGAAAATAGAAGCATGTATTGTATTTTAAGAATAGAAGTTGAATATTAGGGGCGTACATCAATTGTATGTCATTAGAATGGATAATAATTATCATGTTTATTTTACAGTTAAAATTTTTATTTTATTTATTTGCATAGAACTTTTGTGTTTTAAAAAGCCCCAGAAAGGACTATTGTATAGTGATTATATTATGGCTCATAATCTTATTTAAATTAAAATTTGTCATTAGCATGGACAGATATCAGTGTCATTAGCATGGTTTTTCTGTCCATGCTAAAGACTCCTATGTACATAAATGTAACCAGTGCTTATGTTGTATCCTTTATAAAGTTTAATTTTACGTATAAATTTAGGTATTACATTTATTATCTCTAAAATATGCATTAAATCTGTAGGAAAATCAGTAAGACAGCTTCTTACATTGTTAGTGTCAGAATGTTGCTCATGTAACAAAGTTTGCTCTTTGGTAATGTTTTTATTCGCCTTATATGTATATATGTAAAAATGGAAACCATTTGCTGAAAAGGAAGGCTAATAAATATAGAAAAAAAATATTTAAACAGGAAGAAAATAAAAATTTCATAATATATTTATTCCATGCAATTTGTTTTGTCATTAGCATGGCTCAAAAAATACTAATTATTTTTTTTAAGTTAATTTTTAAGTATTTAGCTCTGCTGACTACATGGAAAGTATACCTAATACTATATTAACAACACCTATTTTTTTCAGAAATTTTGCTAATAGTAATTTTTTTAAGATTTCATTTTTGAAATCGTCCCCTATTTTGAGAATCACCCATCTGTTGTTAGTTGTGGGAAACAATAAGATTTTTTTCTTTTTAACTTGGAATTTTATATTATTGAATAATAAATAACACAAATCACGAAACTGATAAATATAAATTTAAAAAATAAAACAATATAAAACATTTAAATAAGATTTACAGTTAAATAATTAAAATAGGACTTGCCATTAATAAATAAAAAAAATTATTACTTTACCATACTGAACAATGGTTAAACACGCAAGGCGGAAGGAATTAGGAGAAACTAAGTAATTAATACTTAAAAATATAATTATCAAGCATAAATTCAAAATTTTGTCATAACTTTTATCATAACTAAAAGTAAAATTAATGTAATTTCCCATATATATATAATTAAAAATAAATACCCAGGTAAATACCCAAATTGGGTATTTACCCGGGTATTTACCCTTAAAAATAAATACCCGAGTATTTTACATCACTGGTAATGACTAATTGTCACTCGTAAGAATATTTTTGTAATTGTTACTTACTGCACTAAATTCCGATACAAAATGTTACGTCATTTAGGAAAAGTTATTTGCTTTATCACGGAACATTATTTAAATTCGGACAAGCATTCAGGTATATGAGAAATTTAATTTATATAATAGGCTTTTGTTAACCAATTTTTCTGCTAAAAGAAAAGTGATGTACGCCGAATCTAGTACTAGTATAATGAGGGGAGTCATTGTAATTTCTTTCCTTAGAGATATTGTTAAACATGTTTAAAATAACTAGAGATTACACATAATTATGTTACAATTTAATATAGAATATGTTGCCTTATTTAAACACAGAAAAATATTAAAAATTCTACAGTTATAGGAGATGAATAAATATTCCAATGCCATTTTCTGTTCCTTTTAAATTATAAATACATAGTTTATATTAAAATAGAATATGCATAATGAAATATACAATTAATTGTTTCTGTTATTAACTTTATACCGTGACTCTTTGATAATTACAATATTATTTTTTCCTAGTATATTTCAGAGATTATATTATACAGGGTGTCTGTAAAGAATGTTCCAATTTCAATCATTTTAATTTCTTTTTCAAAACAAACAGTTCGTATAAAAAAAGCTGTTTAATTTAGATAACTTAAAACAAATCACACGTCATATTGAAGATAAGCTGTTTTATTTTTTCCTATAAATATTTAATATGTGCACCATTAAGTATACGGCACACACCAAACCTTTAACGTCCTATTCTTCCCACACTTCGGTTAATAATTATGGAGTGATAGAAACAATAGTCAGTTCAATTTTGTATTTAAACTCTGACAATAAATTAAGTAGCCTAGAAAAGCAGGCATGATACGATCTTATATAAAGTCATAAAGGAAAAAAATCGCATGACTCTTAAGGTCCACGCACATAGCACTAACTTCTTGCGCTATCTTTGATCTCTTGTGTCGGCACTTTGATGTATAAAGTGCTTTTTCAGTGAACTTTTTTTAACTTCAAGGGAGAAATCCAACTCGAAATCAGTTGACAGCTTTACGACAGAAGATGGGGGCGAGATAAACTTTCCTTTCCTTTGTCAATTCGGTAGGGTCAGTCTCTCAAAAATTATTTAAAGCGATTTTACCCTTGTTTCGTTCGGAAACAAAGATTGATTGATTGCTCTTTTAGTGTAATAAAAACTAGTGCTGTTCGCTCCCAGCCTTTCGTCTTTTAAATCTTCAGATTGGAACTTGATTAGATCTCTTCCAAAGCCTCTTCTTTCACCAGGCTGTACAGTGATAGTCTTACAGGCCTACAGGCAGTCTTCACGCACAGGCTAAGATCTTTTTAGCTCTTGACATGAAAATTAAGTTGCTCTCTCTCATTCGCAAAAACACCAGGTCCACGTCCTTTCCCTTACGCCCTCACACATTCGCAAAAATTTGAGTCAAAAACATCATCTTACAAGGAAGGTCTCCATACGGGCATACTCCAAAAAAATCTGAAAAAATTCCAGAATGTTCTTCTCATGAGGATATATACGTTCATGAAAATTTTTGGCGGAACCTGTCCGTAAAAAAATAATTAAAATTTCGTTATTTGGCGATTTATCATCGGTTGGCGATGAAAAGCAATTTCAAAGAGTATGTCAAATATATTTTAAAGGAAATATTTTTCAAAATTTGTTTAGATAAATTAAATATCTTTAGTTTTTGTCAGTTTTAGTTTGTTTTAAGAATAATTTCGTTATATCGATATTTATATGTATTTATATTCAAATTTAATCATCAAAATTTAAGATTTAAAAAGAAATTCAAATTTAAGCTAATTAAAATTATTTCAAATTCAGTTGAGCTTTGTCAATTCAATTTTGTTTCTATGAAAACATCTGCCTTTTATTTTTAAATACTCTTAAATGAATGAAAATAATGTTTCTGAATATAAAATTTGTGTATGTGAAAATATTTTTTACAGGGGTAAAATAAATAACTACGGCAACAAATAATATATTTATGCAATACAATATATATATTATATATGCATATAATATATTAAATACTCTCATTGTTTATGTTTATTTTTATCAAATACCATTTACAGGCATTCTAAAAATCCAAAAGTTTTCAGTTGCGTTTTAATCGTTTGCTTTTGGAAGGGAAAAATGCCGCTCGCAAAATCGTGTGACATTTTCGTCTTTTCACGCCAAATATCCGAAATTTTATTTTTTACAGGGCTTTTACTGTAATTCCGCCGCTAATTTTGAATGATCTTTTATTACATACATGAGTAGTTTAAATAGTTTTTTTTTCAAGAAATTCTGAGTATGGGTAGTATGGAGACCTTCCTTGTCAGAGCAAAATTATTGAGATGTACCTACCAAAGATAGACACACTTACAATCTCATATCTGTAGTGTCTAGGAAAATATACCATCTCCCACGTGCCACTACAGCATTCCTATCTAGTCATGAGCCTTTCGAAGGATATTTGAAACTTTTTTCTGAATCAAGAAACCACTTATGCAAGTGCGGCGAGCCATAGTTACTATCATTGCACGCTCACCCAAACCTGGGATATAAAGCACCTCTCTAACTTTCCCAAAAACTAGTTATTTAATATTTTATCAAGATTATATAAGCAAATAAAAATACCAAATTTGCTTCGTATAAGCAAACTAAATAAGATTTCCAAAATGGAACTGATTAACCTCACTTCATAAGTCTGCATGGTGCTGAAACCCATTTCAGTATGCACCAAAATTTTGGCTAAATCTCCTAATCAACTTTATGCCCTTATTATCACCCATTCTGCTCATTCGCCCCTTGTCGCGAGAAAGCAACCTGCGCTCCCGAGGATAAAGCTTGTGTAATACATACATTATTAATTTTGTAAATATACCTTTAATTTATAATTATTTTTTCGTGTGTGTGTGAATTGTTAACGAATCCTTGCGTACCAGGGAGCAAGCTCCGGTAAGGCAAATAGGGCCCTTGAGGTCTGATGATTCTGCCGCACTAAATTGCGAAATATATAAATAAACGCTCTAGGCTCTGAGGGCGTATTTCAGGAATCACTTTGTGTATGTGTAGCAAGCAGGTAAATAAAATTAGTATTCATGTTTGTAATTACATAAAACTGCTTGGCAAATCTTTATTACGATTTTGAAAGAATAATCTAAAACGATTATAGTTCATACTTTGCAAATTTATATCTGAGGCATTCTTTTACAGTGATTCTGTATTATTCATTAGTATGCGTGAGTAGTTATTTTGCGTTGCAAGGAATTCTGGTACCCCAATTAAAAAAAGCATCTCTAGTTTATATTTAACATCACATAAAGCGTAAAATAGAAAAAAATTTTGTGTTTTTAATTATTTGCGTAATAAATAGAGATAAAAGAATATGGTGCTAAATGATTATGAACCCCCCCCCCCAAAAAAAAAAAATTGACCTGGGAGGTTTTTAAATGTCGTATTTTTAGCACTGTCAATGTAATTAAGTTTTTTTAATGCTTCGGCATACTTTTCTAAAATTGTATTTTATGTGAATACTTTAAACTTTCGAAAATTTAAACCTAACTTGTTTCTTAAAAAAAAAACTAACATTATAAATGTGAGTAAATTAAAAAAGATATATATATATATGTAATAATAATTCGACGAAGGCTATGTTCCGTAAACTCCTAAGAATGTTACTTCTAAGAATCAACAGCAGCACGAGCAGAGTAGTCGCTCCGGCAGTTGGCAAGCAGTGGAAGAGTTGCATTGGGAAATTTCCCCATTATAAAAACAAAATCCATGAGTCTTTCAATTCATTTATTTATTAACTCATAAACTACGTAAGTTCTTCCCCACATTCACCTTGGCCTGATCATCAAATATTCCAAAACTTCGTGATTAAGCTGCATTCCAAGATATTAAAATTTTTCGGGGAAAAAAAACAGCATCCTAATATTTTAAAAGTCAATCGCATTCTCGAAAAAAATGACATGGCTTCCGAGTAGTTTAAAGGAGAGATGCATTCTAACCTCCTAAAAGACCAAATGAAAAAATCATTTTCACGACAAAACTAGCGCCCTCCTACTCCGCGTCAATCATTTTAAAAAACCAATTAGGATGAACTCGAGCCTCAAACGAACAAAAAGGATCAATTCTAATTGGTCGTAGCAGGCGTTCCTTGGCAAGAACTATATTTTTTCCTCGGAAGAACAAACCCTTTAGCTACGCGTAGTAACACCTGTCACGCGATGTTAAAAATAAAAAATAAAATTAAAATCCCAGGAATATTCCAGAAAGTAAAAAGCTTACGAAATACCTCCCGCCTTTTTGAGAAGCAAGAAATAATTTATTAATAACTAAAGTAAGAAAAAGAATTTTAGCTGTTACAAGTTACGAAACTAAGATTGAAATATGTTCCACAAATTTAGAATTGAAGCTAAGAGAAAACAAAAAAAAAATGGCGATTTTTTTTTTTTTTTTTATTACAAATCCCCCGTCCCAGAAAGACGGGTGAAAAAGTAGGTCGAGTCCAATGTCTGGGCTGAGGATTGGGATTGTGCATAGGTCTAGTTTGTTTAAAATTTCTATTGCTGTTATTAGAGGTATGATTTGGAATTGCTGCTAATTGTTTAGAAATGCGAAACCATTCACGAGTATCGGAAGGAGGGTTAACCATCAAACAATTTTGATACTCCGGCTGAAGTCCATCAGTTAATCCCTGTATAATTAAATTTTTCCCAAGCTGAAGTTGCCTTCCAATCTCAACTTTCTTTCTAAAATAAGAATCCAAATCACTTAGATCATTCAACTTTAAGGAGGTAAACTCAGAAAATTTTGGAACTCTAACCATAATGAATTTTTCAGTTAAAATCTCGACAATTTCCTCATAAGTAGCACAATCCAAACAATCATTTATATAAGCTTTTAGCGCTTCCCCCTTTAAATATTTTGAAAGATTTTGTTTTTTCCACTCATTATCTTTTTTTTCTCCAGAACATTCATTATCAAAGTGTTTAAACCACTTAAAAATGTCCATGCCTGACTCAAAGTCAAAAGGGACAATATCAAGTTTATTTTCTGACATTTTTTCATCATTTACTAATCCTGACCTTAATAACATGAAAGAAGGATAATTCATATGGAAAATATTTAAATGCTATACTTCAATTATTAAAATTCAATTACTATACTTCAAATACTTCAATAAATAACAATAAAAATAATAAATAATAAATAAATAAATTCTGTTTGAATTCATGTGAAATAAATAAATAATAAATAAATAAGTAATAAAATAATAAAATAATAAATATCGGTTTTCCATACATGGGAAATAACAAAAAAATTAAGAACAAAAATACTTTTCTTTACGTATTGAAAATAAATTTAGCAACAGAGTATTTTTTAAGAACAAAATAATCCATCTTTTGATTTAAAAAACACCTTTAAAACTAAATAAAATTTCTATGAGCAGAAAATTTCAATTAATTATAAATTAAGAACAAATTTATTTTTTAATATCTGTAATAAAAGAGAAAGAAAAAGTCAAAAATTTAAACAAAGAAATTATTATTAAAATTTCTTAATCAATAAACAAATAAAATAATAAATAATAACTTACAGAAACCTCGATGTGGCCTTGTTCAAATACCTAAAATTTATTAAAATAAACAAAAATAAAGCATTTCGTAGATACGACTCACAGGTGCAAATTTCAGTTAGCTTATATTACCGATGGTATCAACCGTGGTTTCGCAATCGTGATGAAGTGTTCATTTATTATGAAATGAAAATTTATCATAATATTTCTGCACTTTTACCTACAAAATACAGTAATAAATAAATAAAAGTAAATGATGTTGAAATTTGTCGTGCAGGTGTTCTTTAGATTAAATAATCAGCATACGTTTTTCATCGCTGTCAAGAAAAAAAATACTGCAGGCATATCTCACACTTAAAAATTTGCAGATGCTAGACATAGTCACACAAAACTTCATAAGACGATCCGTTTCCCAGCTGAAGGGTTTATCTTTTATGCAGATGAAGAATCGGCGTATTCGGCGAAAATGGCGCGTGCAATTCTCTTGATGTAGCTGGAACGGGAAGTGTAAGACAAACACATTTCTTCCTAGAACATGGCGAGCACACACTCATCGCTGTAGGTTTCTCTGACAGGAACAGTCTGCAGTTGGCAAACCATACTAGTTTAATATTTTCCCAGAGATGCACGCCGGCTCATAAATCCTACCGGATTTCAGTGTAATAATAATTCGACGAAGGCTATGTGCAGTAAACTTCTAAGAATGTTACTTCTAAGAATCAGCAGCAGCACGAGCAGAGTAGTCGCTCCGGCAGTTGGCAAGCAGTGGAAGAGTTGCATTGGGGAATTTCCCCATTATAAAAACAAAATCCATGAGTCTTTCAATTCCTTTATTTATTAACTCATAAACTACGTAAGTTCTTCCCCACATTCACCTTGGTCTGATCATCAAATATTCCAAAACTTCGTGATTAAGCTGCATTCCAAGATATTAGAATTTTTCGGGAAAAAAGAAACAGCATCCTAATATTTTAAAAGTCAATCGCATTCTCGGAAAAAATGACATGGTTTCCGAATAGTTTAAAGGAGAGAAGCATTCTAACCTCCTAAAAGACCAAATGAAAAAATCATTTTCACGACAAAACTAGCGCCCTCCTACTCCGCGTCAATCATTTTAAAAAACCAATTAGGATGAACTCGAGCCTCAAACGGACAAAAAATATCAATTCTAATTGGTCGTAGCAGGCAGTCCTTGGCAAGAACTATATTTTTTCCTCGGAAGAACAAACCCTTTAGCTACGCGTAGTAACACCTGTCACGCGATGTTAAAAATAAAAAATAAAATTAAAATCCCAGGAATATTCCAGAAAGTAAAAAGCTTACGAAATACCTCCCGCCTTTTTGAGAAGCAAGAAATAATTTATTAATAACTAAAGTAAGAAAAAGAATTTTAGCTGTTACAAGTTACGAAACTAAGATTGAAATATGTTCCACAAATTTAGAATTGAAGCTAAGAGAGAACAAAAAAAAATGGCGAAATTTTTTTTTATTTTATTACAAATATATATATATATATATATATATATATATATATATATATATATATATATATGAAAAATATGTTCTGTAAAATCCTTATAATTTTCAGAGTTTTTTTGTGAAATATTTATAATTTTATTTCTTTTAAATCAAAATGAAAATTGTTTCTTTTTTTTTCTCTAATAGTGTTTTTTCACACCCACATCAAATTTGAATGTGGTATACTGAATAGATTTTCAAAAAGTGTACCAAATAGACATAATGTTCAAAAAATTATATAAAGAGTTAATTAGTTCTGGAAAAATAATTCATGCATGAAATTAATTTCTTTTGATTTAAATATTGTAAGTGTGTGCTGCAGTGTGCGTAATTACTGTAAAAAAAATTTTATACTTATATCTTTTTTAGGTTAGAATACACGGTATTAAGTATTTCGCAGAAACTGCTCCATTTTACTGGTCGAGATATTCCATGTTCCTTTAAAAGACGAAATTCGTAAACACATCATTTGTTTTCAGAATTTCCAAAAATTTTCTACCGTTAAATAATGGGATAAAAACCCTTAAAATGTATTCTAGAAGATTGCCAACCTAGGTAATTTAATTAATCTATTCATTTATACATTAATATGACTGACGAGCCTCGTATTTGTTAAAAATTTCGTGCTACATTGAACCAAGATTTGGTGCTCGCAGCTATTACCAGCTGCCACCATAGGATGGTTCAATCAAAGCTCCAAATCTTGGAACGAGTTTACACCATATTATTTGAAAATTTGGCACTATGGTTCAACTGAAGTTCCAAATATTGGAACAAGGTTTCACCATCTTATGGTGGCAGCTACTAAGCACAAAATTTCGGTTCAAAGTAGCACAAAATTTTTAACAGTGTACATTCATCAGACATATTTAGAAATGTATTTAAATAGAAATTTCTACAAATTTTAAATATATTAGAAATTTATACAAAAAAGTAGATATCTCAATACGCAGCAGTCCATGTATGGTTATGGTTAACAAGTTAGAAAATGTACATTTACGGGATGCAAAACATTTGTTTCCATTCACTTTAATCCGAAATTTTTGACAATGGGATGCGCATTATCTGAATTATTTCTGTTATACTCTTGAAAATTTGAAATTATTTCAAACATCAAATGACATAAGATAATATTATTTAATATCTTGCTGAAGTACATATAAGCAAAAAGAAATTATAATACAAAAAAATTCAGAGTCCCAAATTTCCTCTACAACCACTAGGTTATTTTTACTGAAATGTATGATTTCGAAAGTTCATCATAACAGAAAAAAAAGAACTGGAATATTTTTAAAAACAAAAACAAACGATTAAAACAATGAATATATCTATTATATTTTTTAAATGTATCCATGAATATGATTACATAGATCAAACTTTAATTTCAGCATTGCAATTTTCTTCAGTATACCTGCGATGTGCATTAATTAAACAACTTACTAACACGCAATCATTAATTACAGGTTTAAGGAATTATACGAAATAAAATCTCGGAGAAAACAAGAGTTAATATTTCTGCTACAGAGTTTCAACCGCAGCTAAAATCTCCTTATACACGCAGAAATTCTCTTATGTTTTGTTATTTTTTTATGCAACGTAACAAAATCGATTCTTACTTTACTCATTTAAATATACACAGCAACCCGATCATCACATTCAGATTATTATGATACTTTACGATATAGTAAAATTTTCATTGGCTAAAAGAGAAAAAAAAATTAAAGAATGATATGGCTTTCCATCAAATATTTTTAAAAAAGTTTTTTTAGTTATTACTCACGTAAAACAGACGATTTTGTCCCCTGCTACATACTACTACATGACTGTTCTTCTGAACAAAATGATTACATAAAATAAAAATTCCCTTTGTCAGTGTACTATCACGATTTTAATTAAATATTAATACGAAATTTTAAATTAGTAGCTGAGTAAATGTAAAAATAAAATAAAATAAATTATTTTTTCATTAATACGAACGCCACTTAATAAAGATACTCTTTAAATGCTAGAAGAGTTTACATATTTGTATGTAAAAAAAAATCTTGCATATTAACTCTTTTTTTAGGTAGCTTTCATGTGCTCACATTTTGAAATGTTCTGATTTTCGTCAAGTGATAACACGCGTATTTATAAACCGATTTGGATGAAACTTGGTTCGTACATGGTACATACCAATGTCTTGACCGGGTTCACTGACCAACTTCATTCAAAATCTTGTTTCAAAAAATGCTTCTAATTCTTAAAATCACTCGATAATTTCGAATTCTTTGACGATTAATCGATTTATTAATTTTTAAAATTATATTAAATTATTATCATTAAAAATCAGACTTTAAAATCAGAAATCATTAAAAATCAGAAAGTTACCGCTTCTTCAAACGGAGTTTTCCTTTCTTTTACGTCCCACAACGGAAAATCTACTTACGGAACGGTAACAGTTCGGCTACATTGCTACCGGTAGTTTCCCCTGGAATTCACAGATTTATTTTTAACAGTGTAGGTTGGTTAAAATATGTAGTTTATAAAGCAGTGAATTAAAAATATTACTAACTTATGAAACTTATTAAGCAAAAAATAAGTTAATTGCCATTATAATAAAAAATTGTGAATTAATGTTATAGAGAAAAGTTTTACTTGTTCTTTATTCTTGAACAGTCGTAGTAGCAGATATGAACTGATGCTTCTTTTCAAACTGTGGAATGTATTGTTCTCTCTAGCAATCTTGACCTAATGCAGACATCTCGCCTTTTGAAACCATAAACTTGTTTAGATGCTGTTGTAACCTTCTTTACACTTGCTCCTTATTTACATTTATGAGGGGTGGTTCCATTACTATAATATATTGCCAATCAATAAGATTGATGTAGTCTTCTGCATCATACTTAACTTATGGCTATTTTAAAACTCTCCTTTCATTGACTTCGGTCTGTAAAGCTTTTTCTATCTTTATATTTCCAGAGACATAATATGTTTTCAAGAATCAATCAATATTCCCAGAACTGGATGTTCTGGATGTTTCGTAAAGGCGTTTATCTGTAGAGTTGATTAACCAACAATCTTAAGTTCAACTTCTAAATACTTGATATCATGTACGATTTTTTAAAAAAAGTGTTGTCATGCATAAATGAGGCTAAGCTGACAATTACGCAAGATCCTGTTTGCCATATCAAGGTACCTTACATGAGACGTTTCCAGAATTTCTACTTGTCATTTCTTGACAACATTCACCTGTCAGTACAGTGTGTATGTCCCATATTCGCTGTATATGTATATGTACCATGCATATTTCTGAACTGTGCTCAAATCTTTATCATCATCCTCTGGAAAAAATACTATCTATTTTTATATACTCAACAACAGGTACATTTCGACAGTTAATTAAACTTTTATTTATAGGGCCATTGTTAAAAGTTATAACAGTGAGGACAATCAAATTTTCCTAACAAGTAATTCGTTTAAATAACGCGTACAAATCACGACTTGGTACTGCGCGTTTTAAATCAGTTTAATTTAACACAATTTATCCATTAGAAATACCACTACCTGTTGATGTATCTTTACATCCACAAACGTTGATATTTGCCTTGGGAATGCAGTTACATTTCATGTATTTTCGTATTGAATTGTTTCGATCACATCTTAACCATAACCACTGACTGGAGATACATAACCAAAATATGTTGACAAGAATCAATATCCATCAAGATAACTTATTAAGATAAATAGACAATGTAATCGAGATTTTCTTAAACTAAATTTTTTTCATTCAATGTTTAACTGTTGTATTTATAACCGTTTTCATTAAATAATTACACTTATTCTAAGTTTTAATGTTTTTTTTTTACCGATATAGCGTAAAGCTGCTCATCGGGCCAATATTTTGGTCAATACAACAACAACAACAACCGATATAGCTTACCGATTATATATTTATTTATTTATTGCCTAGGTGGGGCAGATTTCGCCAGACCTCAAAGGTCCGGTGTAGACTCTATTAACTCCACCCGGAATGCTCCCCGACACGCGGAAATTTGTTAACAATTAGCAAAAAAAAAAAAAAAAAAAAAAAAAGTAGAAAACAAGATCCATCCGCCGGGGCAAAGGCAGATCCCTCGCGACAAGCGGCGGACCAGCGGAGTGGGTGAAGTCATTGTAAGTTGTCACAGTTGGTTGGTGTACCATGCAGAGCTATGAAGTGAGATTTGTTAGTTCCATTTGGAAATTAAAAATCCTATTTAATTTGTCTATAAGAAGAGTTCTTGATAAAATATTAGATAGCCAGTTTTTGAAAAGACTGGAGGGACGTTTATTATGCCAGACTTGGGTAAGCGTGCAGTGATAGTAACTATGTGGTGCCACAATGGTGCTTGAACATAGCCGATTATATATTATATGTTTAGCATTATATGTTAACAGATATATGTTTAACATTAGCAAATTTGCTAATTTTTATACGCTAAGTTTATAGCTGCATTGCACATTTTCATAGTGTATTATATTTGGATTTATACTTTGTAGTCATTTGATACCTTTCCTTAAAATTTTCCATTTGTTTACAACAAGTTTTTCATCCCTGTATATATAACTCATCTTGCCTTGTTTAAGTTTGTTTTAAATTTGAGTCATTCTATATTCATTGTAGATGTTGAGTAGTAGTAATGTATAATAGTTTTACATTAGCCTTCAAATTTCTATGATGTAAATGCGCAAGTAATTATGAATGTATGCTTTTTTATTTTTATTTCACTTTGAATTGTAAAAGTCATATATATATGTACACTATATGGCCACTAATTATTGGACACTTGCAATTTTAGACATTTTGTTAAATATCTAGAAAAATACATGAGGAATCATCTCGAAACTCTTAGTGTATAAATATAATAGTATAAGTCATACATCTCCGTGAAGATTTTTTCCCGAAACTCCATAGGGGACCGTCAACAAATTAAAAAAGAATGAATATCTTTTGAATAACCCTGTCAAAACTAATGTAGCAAAAGCGCTAAAACTCTAGATTATGATTGAATGCCTTATTGTAATACACTGTGTTTATTTTTATGCAAATATAGCAAGCATACTCGCAGAGTAATTAAGGTTTTTATAAAAATGGTCCCAAATTTTTCCAAGTTTATTCTTTATAATTTTCAGAGTTCTTAATATAAAATAATACTTTTTCAGAAAATATGTCAAACAGCATTGCACACAGTACCCTGTAATCAGAATTAAAAAATAATGAAAATTGTATACAAAATGAGTTGATTTACTGAATAATTTTTTACTGCGCATGCGTCAACGATATCAAAATTTCATTTGCATATTATGTTAGCTAAATGTATAGAGCAACTTTTGTGAAAGTCACAAAATCATAACTTTAAAATTCTGAAAATAATCGTCAATTGAATAAGTTGAAAATCCGTTATTCTCAAAATGAAGCAAAAACAAGAGGGGTTGTATCCATGTATTCATTGATTAGTGTCAATATAGAATCCACAATACGAGATGTACTACTACATTTGGATAAAATCCCTCATTTTTTAGCTTCATTTTGGAAACAACGGATTTTGTCCTTTTTCTATAGACGATTACTTTCAGAATTTTCAAGCTATGATTTTGAGACTTTTACAAAAGTTGCTCTATTCATTTAGCAAACATAACATGCAAATGCAATTTTGGTATCTTTAACGCATGCGCAGTAAAAAATAATTTAGTAAACCTACTTATTTTTCATACAATTTTTATTTTTTTTTAATTCTGATTACAGGGTACTGTGTGCAATGTTGTTTGTCATATTTTCTGAAAAAAATATTATTTTATATTAAGAACTCTGAAAATTATAAGGGAAAGACTTGGAAAAATTTGGGACCATTTTTATAAAAACCTTAATTACTCTGCGAATATGCATGCTATTTGCATAAAAATGAACACAGTGTATTACAATAAGGCATTCAATCATAATCTAGAGTTTGAGCGCTTTTGCTACATTAGTTTTGGCAGGGTTATTCAAAAGATATTCATTTTTTTTTATTTGTTGACGGTCCCCTATGGAGTTTCGGTAAAAAATCTTCACGGAGATGTATGACGTATACTATTATATTTATACACTAAGAGTTTCGAGATGATTCCTCGTGTATTTTTCTAGATATTTAGTAAAATGTCTAAAATCGCAAGTGTCCAATAATCAATGGCCATATAGTGTATATATATATATATATATATATATATATATATATATATTACAAATTTAAAATTTTTTCGCCAAAACTAACCTTTATACTACCTTAATTTTCTTATAATAATGTTCCGTACTTACTTCAAATTATTAAATTAAAATCTTGTTTCTAGATCTAATCTGTTAATCTGTATGCAGACGATATACATTCTTAATTTGCCTTAAAAAACATTATTCCAGTATGCGTAAATTTAAAAAGATGGCTCTAAATTAAAAATATTCTTAATTAAAACTTTATTTCTTAATATTCCAAATAAAACTGATTTCTTCTATGTTTTTATCAACCCTTTTTAAGAAAATCTTATTAAATTTATTCCAAAACCATACCTTTAAAAAAATATCATTATTTTATTTTATCTATTTATTTATTTTTCCGCCGTCAACCTTTGATGTGTGCATTAATAAATTCATTTCTTTTCTTTTTTTTTAAAATTAATCATTTATAAAAATCGTCTGCCTAAGAAATTATGAGTCGATTATAAATTGGTTAAATATTTTTTTTAAATAAATTTATCGTCTGTGTAAAATAGTCTCGTATCTGGACAAGAATTCTGTTTACATAAAAGGATGATGGTTTGAGATTACAGAAAGTTCTAGAATTTTCTTTTTAGTTTTAAAAGGTTCTTTCGTCGATGAGTACGGCTGGTTGAAGTAAATGATGGAATATTTTTTGGACATTTCGGTAAAAGATCGTTTGCAAAAAGGAGTTTTTCCCTCTATAATGACTACAGTTGAATAAATAAACTTACAGCCACCAATGAGTGATTTATTGGATATTCTACATTTATTTATTTTTTATTTTTTCCCTCGCTGGCCATGACTTCTGTGCAAAGAACGGGGACCCTGGCGATGATGTTTCTGGCTCCTAACTTTAAAATGTCACATATATATATATGTATGTATATATATATATATATATATATATATATATATGTATATATATAAATATATATATATATATATGTATATATATATATATATATATATATATATATATATATTATACGAAAAAGTTTAAACTTCATGCTCATACCAAAAGACCTAATTTTTTTTCAGTTTCAAAATAAATAAATAAATAAAGAAAAGTAAATATGCGATTATTGTAACAACATTTTATCAACTTAATTTTTTGAATAAAAAAATTGTGATACACTTAAAAAATCGTACTGCAATAATGTAAAACATCTGTATCGTTTGCATTAGTTAAAATGAAAAAAAAAAATGCATTTAATATTCTCTACAAATTTCCCATAGCATATTATACCATAGCCTATGAAAATTGGTTATAACATTTTTTTTTTTTTTTTTTTTTTTTTTTTAAATTGAGTATACATAGAATTTTCAGAAGTTTTTCTTAAGTACGTTCTTAAGTTAAGTTTTCTTATTTAATCTTTAAGTAAATACAATATAAATCCATTAAAAAAATCTCTTTAAAAATCAATGAATTACTTATTACCCTCTTTTTTTGCATAAGTATCGTGAGTCGATTCAATTTTCCGAGACGCTATAAGGAAGAAAAATAATATATAAATTAAATTAATAATGAAAAAAAAGCTCAAATTTCACTCGTAAAATAACCAAAGACATTTTTTATATACTATAATTCTTTCATTTAAAAAGCGGCTTATTTCATATACACATTTTAACATTTTATTTTTGTCCTGAAATACAGATGTGTCTTTCTATTGTGCAGTATTCTGGGATATAATTAACATAAGCACTAGCGTATAACGCGCATCTCATATTTTCTTCTTTTCTTGTATATGTTTATCGGCCGTATCATAGTTTCTCTAAAAATAACACTTTGCGAAATTCAAATCAAAAAATTAAAATAAGTAATATTGACTAGTTTAATAATTATTAATTTTCATGTAATTTTTTCCTCAAATTTGATATTTTTACTAATAGCATGAATATTAGATTCAAAATACTGATTCTTATAAACATATTTTTCATCTTTGTTTTTCAATTGATATTTTAATTAGTCATAATGAAAGTTTTTGCAAGAAGTGCTATTTTACACTTGTATCAATATGAGCTGATTTTATGTAGTAAATATTTTGGAGAAATGTCTGATACTCACGTTGAATCATGTAGAAATTTCATCACTTTTCAGTTTTATCCCGTTAATTTTGTACTGTTAAATTTGGCTACTATTATCATTAAATCAACAAATTATGCATATGCATGTCGATTATTAAAAGACATCCTGTGTAATGTTATCGTGATATTATCAGGTACAATGTAAAAGGATTGATATAACTATTACTTAAGCAAATAATCCAAAAGCATTTGTAGAAATATAAATAAATCAGCATGTAAGGGGAACTGGGGGACATTGATACAGCTTTTTTCAAAAAAAAAATTTTTGTATCTAGAAAGCAGAAATTTCAAGTTATTTTTCTATGTGATGTCAGCGAAACCTGTGTAGTGTGTTATAAAAATGTACAATCGTTGTTTTATATATTATTTTGCATGTAATTTTTAAAAAAATAAAAAAAGTAATTTGTATCAATGTCCTCCATCCATGGGGCAGATTGAAAAATATTTTAAAAAACTTTTGCAAAAATACTTTAAAATGTTCTAATATAAAGAAATTAGAGCTATTTCACTTCAATAAAAACTAATAGTATAAATTTTTGACGAAAAATGGTTGAATTAAGGAGTGTATGGTTAAAAAAAATTAAAGGTAATGAAAAAATGAACTAGAAAAGGATTTAGGTTGTATCAATGTGCCCCGACAAAGACTGTATCAATGTGCCCCATACAGCCATTTTGAATAAAATGAGTCTCAAATCCAACACTTCATAATTTATCTAACAATAAAGAATGAGGAAATGATAAAGAATAGCTTTACTTGCCAGGAAGGGTAGTCTTTTTGGTTGAAAATACTGGAACAGTTGTAAAATACCATTTCAATTGTACAATTCAAATTTACTTTTGACCTACAAAAACAATTAATCACCCATCCCATTTCATCAAACTATTGAATCATTCCAAAACTTTCTGCATGTAGTTAATTTCATTAGTATCACCTTTTGGAGCTGTTGTGAGACTTCCTGTAATGACCCTGTGTGCTGTACAGGGAGTGTATCAATGTGCCCCAAGTATCAATGTGCCCCAGTTTCCCCTAAGTTTTTTTAATGAAATATACGCGTCGTTTGCCACAATATACGATAGTTACTTTGTTTCTTAAACCGTAAGGTCTTAATTTCATATAATATGCTATAAGTAATGTTGTACAAGCATTAATCGTAAACGTATATTAATTTATATTGATAAACATTGTAATGGATCAGCAAAAATGCAATTATTTACCCCTTAATTTTTGAAAGTGATATCCTAGTCTACCTGTTTTTTCAACGCAAAACACATTTACTTTGTTTATCTAAAACTGTTAAGAAATTTCGGTCAAACGGATTAAATGGATATCTTAAGAAATGTTAGTTGTTTGACTAAGCTTAAAGATGCGCCTGAAATCTATTTTGAGAATCTTCCATAAAAGCGCCCTATAGTCTACTTTATCATGCAAGATAATGTCGCAGGGAGTATTTATGAACCTCAAAGTATAGGATTTAGCCCTTAAATGCCTGTTTATGCCATTAGTGGATTATTTTAAAACTGCATGAAATAAAATCCAATAAAAAGTTCATGCGAAAATAAAATTCCAAATACCTGAGGCAGTGAAAATTATTCTAGCTCTGACAATAAGTTTTATTTCCATGCATTCAAAGCATGTTTTAAAAAGTTTTCACTACAGTTATAAAGACTTTTAAAATGAGCAAAAAGTTATTGCAATTATGTATTTCAAAGTTACCTGAAAAGTATAATAAGTAGTAATCTACCTTCAAATATTTTAATTTACTTTATGAACTTTATGTTTGCTGAAAAAAGAATACATCTAAAATATAATAAAAGCAATAAAAAAATATTTATTTTTTTCCAGAATCGGGATATTTGCAGTGGTGTAAAATCATGTATGTGTTTAAGAGCAAAATATGAATTAAGTACGTATTTTTTACTCTACATACGTGTTGAAATTTATACGAAATATACAGGGTGATTCATAAAAGATGGGCAGAACTTTAAGGGGTTATAGTACACTTAAAGACAAATAATATTAAATAGGAGACTAAGGGTCCCAGACGTATTCCCAAGGAGATAGGGGGCATTAAAGTTTAGGGTCCGAAATTTCAAATGATTATAAAAAATGGAAAAATTGGTCGATTCGTTTGCGGTTTTTGCAAAAAATTTTCTTTATGCCACTTTTTTCTTGAAATAAAATTTTAAAGTTCAATTTCAAAAAATGCCGATAGGGGGCACTTTAGACTTTGGAGTAACAAACAACTATTTTTTAACGTTATTTTTTGTATTTCTTTAAATGATTTCGAAAGCTTAGACTTAAACTTAAATTTTGATCTAAAAATCTGAGTCCTAACGAGTAGTTAAGTAGCGTAAACTTAAATTTGAAATTTGAAACCCTTCTCCCCCCAGAACAAAAATCAGTTATTTCCGATCTTTGTGTCGTAGATTAGGCTCTAACTACTGCCGCGTTTTGCTAAAATTATTCTTTATGTCAGTATTTTCTTGAAAATAAATTTTAAAGAAAATTTTCAAAAAATTCCGATAGAGGGCGCTTTAGACTTTGGAGTAACGAACAACTATTTTATACCGTTATTTTTTGTGTCTCATTAAATGCTTTCTAAAGCTTAGACTTAAATTTTCAGCCCAAAATCTGAATCGTTAGACGTGGTTAAGTTTCTGGGAAGAGGGGTTTGAAATTTCTACTCCTGAGCACAGTTCAGTTTACCATGTCCACACATTGTGTGCTGTGATACGAGGTAAAAAGACACAAATTAGGATTATGTTACCAAAGCATATTTATTAACATGTAATTACAATAAATGTTCAAAATTGTGACCACCAGAGGTTATACACGCAGAACAACGGCGAAGAATGGAACGGCGAACATTCGCGAAAACATCAGGCTTTTCGAGCACTTCCCCTACAGCGGCGGAAAGTCTGGCGACCAGTTCCTCGGGGGATTCAATGGGTGTCTCATACATAAGAGCCTTCAATTGTCCCCAAAAAAAGAAATCGAGGGGTGAAAGATCTGGCGAGCGAGCAGGCCAAGCAACAGGACCACCTTGACCAATCCATCTGTTCGGAAATGTGATGTCCAGATAGTTGCGGACGTCTGGTACGTAATGGGCTGGCGCTCTATCGTGCTGGAACCACATGACCCGCCGGATGCGTGGAGGAACAACGTTTAACAGGTCTGGCAGCACATGTTGCAGAAATGTGAGGTATGTTTTACCGTTGAGGCGTTCAGGAAGAAGGTACGGTCCGATTAGGTGGTCTCCGAGGATTCCTGCCCAAACATTGATGGAAAAGCGTCTCTGATGAGCATGTGGATACGTAGCATGTGGATTGACATCCGCCCATACATGTGCATTGTGTGTGTTAAATGTACCTTCACGTGTGAAGGTACATTCATCGGTGAAAAGCACAGTTCGTCCAAAATGTGGATTTAGCGCGTTCTGCTGCAGAAACCAGCGGGCGAATTCAATACGATTTGGATAATCCCCTGGAGACAGTTTCTGGACTCGTTGCACATGAAACGGGAGCAAATGTTCATCCTTCAGTACCCTCCAAGTCATGGACTCTGAGGTATCCACCTGCCTAGCCACTGTCCGTGTACTTGTACTTGGCTGCGCCGCTACTACATCCAGAATGGCTTCTGCAACAACTACTGATTCGTCCTTTTTTGCACGACCTGCATTCAACCGGGAAGCGAGAAATGATCCCGTCTCACACAACTGTCTGTGCAAGCGCTCGAAAGTTTTGCGGTTAGGCAACCGCCTGTTGGGAAATCGCTCTCCGTACATTCGTTGTGCCTCTGCACCATTTCCATCTGCCGCTCCGTAAATTAAATGCATCTCAGCCTTTTCCTTATTCGTGAAGGGCACCATCTTCCGATTCATTACTACAGCGACTTACACTTGACTCACCGTTCAGTGGTTTTTATGCCTGAATCGTGTCGAAATTTTGCATACGTGTTCTTCTTCTTACCCATTTGACATTTGCATACTTTCTGTCTCCTTCTTCACCCGGTGACTAGCGTCAGGAATGGAGCTTTAACGTTTGCATGAGCGACGTTTCCAACTGTGCCAGTGCCTTTATGAGTGAATTCCGACTATGCAGTCCTTGACAAAAGTTGTATTTTTGCCTCGTATCACAGCACAGAATCGTTGGGCATGGTTAAGTAGTGCAAACTGGACTATGTTCAGAAGTTGAAATTTGAACCCCCTCCCATTGCTACTGAACCACGCTCAGCGATTCAGATTTTGAGCTGAAAATTTAAGTTTAAGTCTAAGCTTTAGAAAGCATTTAATGAGACACAAAAGATAACGTTAAAAAATAATTGTTTGTTACTCCAAAGTCTAAAGCGCCCCCTATCGGCATTTTTTGAAATTGAACTTTAAAATTTTATTTCAAGAAAATACTGGCATAAAGAAAATTTTTTGCAAAAACCGCAAACGAATCGACCAATTTTTCCATTTTTTATAATCATTTGAAATTTCGGACCTTAAACTTTAATGCCCCCTATCTCCTTGGGAATACGTCTGGGACCCTTAGTCTCCTATTTATTTTTATTTGTCTTTAAGTGTACTATAACCCCTTAAAGTTCTGCCCATCTTTTATGAATCACCCTGTATATAGCTTTTTGAACGTGTGTTACTGTAGTTTAAGCACATATATGATCACATTCACTTTAATGAGTAAAAATATTGCTATAATCCTTAAAATTATTACTATAACAATTTTTATAGTTTAGGTTTTTAAAATATAGTTTTTGAAACTAAATCGTAGCAACACCTAAATTATTGCCTTTGAAATTTATAATAATGACTATAAGATATGATCGCTAAAATAATTCTGTCATTACAGGCGATATATTTTTTTCTAGAAAATCTCAACTAAATATTTTTAATATAAGAATTGTTATGAATATAATTTGATTATTTTAGATGCAAAAAATATATCTTGATAAAATTGACAGAATTTACAAACACATTGCTTTGAAAATGCGTAAAAGCATTTATTCGCATATATTATAGATAAAACTAAAAAATAGAATATGCTTGGTAATCGTGACATTTGGTATTAAAATATACATGTAAATATCTACACTACATGGCCATTGATGACCGCCAATTGCGATTTTAGACACTTTATTAAATATCTCGAAAAATTCATGAGCATTATCCTGAAACTCTTAGTGTATAAATATAATAGCCTATGTCATACATTTCCGGTCATCCACAAGTCATACATCCGGGAATAACGGATTCCATTTAACTTATTCCATTAACGATTATTTTCAGAATTTTCATGCTATGATTTTGAGACTTTCTCAAAAATTGCTCTATACATTTAGCTAACATAATATGTAAATGAAATTTTGATATCGTTAACGCATGCGCAGTGAAAAATTATTTAATGCACCTACTCATTTTACATACAATTTTTATTATTTTTTAATTCTGATTACAGGGTATTATGTTCAATGTTATTTGTCATATTTTTAAAAAATAATGTTATTTTATATTAAGAACTCTGATAATTATAAGCAAAAATCTTGAAAAAAATGGGACTGTTTTTATAAAAACCTTACTTTTTCTACGAGTATACATGCTATCGACATAAAAATGAACATTGTTTATCACAATAAGCCACTTAATCAGAATCTACAGTTTAAGTGCTTTTGCTACATTAGTTTTGACATGGTTATCCAAAAGATATTCAAACTTTTTTAATTTGTTGACGGTCCCCTATTGGAGTTTCGGGAAAAAATCTTCAATGAAATGTATGTCTTGTACTATTATATGTATAGACTAAGAGTTTCAGGATGTATTTTTCTAGATATTTAACAAAATGTCTAAAATCGTAAGTGGACGGTCATTAATGGCAATTTAGTGTATACAGGGTGAGTCAAAATTATTGAGACAATACGTTATTTCCTTAAATATTGCCCCTAGGTACATAGTTCCAAATGCAAAATTTCATAAAAAAGGGTGAAATTTTCGATAAGATATGTTTCAACTCCATGTGGGGCCTATTTGAAAAAATACGAAAATTAAATTTTTACAAGGGCCCAGTACAATAAAAATTCCAGTTATGAAAACTTTTATTATCCAGTCCGGAATTCGACACAAATAATTGCATTTTGAGATCTGCAAAACTCGCAGAGATATAGCCGTTTAAATAACTCAGTAGGTTTTAAGGAAATAGACACAAATTGAAATGCTCGCGATTCAAGGAACAATGTTACTTTAACAGTTCTAAGGAAATATGGAAAAATTCATTGTTTGAGTTAGAATTTTATTACTTTTTGTTTGTATGTAATGTTAAGCCATATAACTTGTTAACAAAATTACATCCTAAAATTTCGCATAAAATTTATAAATATTTCAAATGATTAGTATTGTTTTGAATGGGACATTTTAAAATCGCTGTAACTCAAAACATTATTTATTGGAATTCCATTTTTTTTCATTTAATTAAATCATAATTTAACTTATTCCACGTTTTTTTATCAACATTAATTTTAAAATTACTAAAAATTTTTATTTAAAAAATTTTGTCACTTTTTTTAAATTATAATTTTAAAAGTAAATATATATATTTTTTTATAATTTTCCGAAACAAGACTAATGTAAAATAGTCAGAAAAGACATGCTTCTAGTTTGTACTTTTTTCTTTAACGATTCTTGACTTTTAATAATTTAAAGACGAGAAATAGGGGGGGGGGTAAAATATCATCACGCAGAAAAACGCATTTAGAATTTTAAATAAAGTTTGACTCTTAATAAAATTTTTAAATGTTGAATCTGTAAAGTAATACTTTTTTGTTGTACAAACTTCCGATTCAGTTTAACTTTTCCCAACTCCCCCTTCTTTCTTTACTCTTTAAAAGTCCGTCAGGTATTTAAAACAATGCTGTTTCAGGCCAGGCCGAACGTTTCTTTATTTTGAAGACTCACCTGGCCAGACCTAGCACAATTTTGAGCCCCGCCAGTGGCAGAGAGGTTCTGACCTCTCAACTGGTAGACGGCAGGTGCTGCGTTCGAACCCAATTGCGGCTGTCGGCCTAACCGTTCGGAGTTTTCGTGGTTTTCTTCGAACCTTGCATAAATATGGTTTAGGTTTCCTTAGAAAGACCCCCACAGATGGCACTCCCCCCTGGTCCTATATCCATAGTGTAGATAATCAGACGATAAAAAATAAACCAAACCAAACCTAAGACATTTTTCATGCCGAAGACTAGTGCTTCCTTATTTCTAGATCTGCACGGGACAAAATTTTCAGTGACGGTGTCGACACAGCCCGTATCAATATCACTGTCTTTGACTGATCTAATACGTATATAAATAAGTAAAATTTTGCTCAAACATTTTTTTTTTTTTTTGAAAAATACAAAGATTTTTAAATAACCTTTATTTTACCAAAAAACTTTAAAATTCATTTTTTTAAAGAGTAGTATATTCAAAGGAAAAAATAATACTAAATGATAATAAAAATATGCTTCACTAAATTATGTTATAAATTTCGGATATGAGATTTTTTTATCACAGGGACGTTTTTGTGGAAAATACCATTTTATTCACTTCAAATAATGTTAAAAATTTTTTTAATAAACCGACAAATGATGCAAAAGTAATACTAAAAATTCCAATAAAAATCTCTTTATATGCAATAAAATATTAAGTGTTGATAATGCTTCAATAAAGAAATATGCCTCACATTATATTTCTTATCCATTTTAACCTTATTTAACAGAATATTTAATTAAAAAATATAATTGACCTAATATCTATTTTTCCGTTTCATAAAAGAGAAAAACTTATGAATTAATGCCAGACATTTCTTCATTACGTATGCTATTGGTAGAATTAAATGAAATCAAAGTAAATAAAATGCTAAATTTGATTAGAGCACTCTATTAGTTTATTCTTTAATGTCATATTTGCTTAAAGAAAATCGATATTTCAGTTCTCGAAATAAATTCCTTTAAAAGTTGGATTCCGATCAAACTATTTATTCTTCCTTTTTCAATATCAAATATCCCGATAATATGAAAGGGTGAATCCTTTTAATTCAATACGAAGTTGCAATTATTTGAGCTTTAAGTACAATTATATCCAAGGGATCTTTCTAAATTATCCATTATCGGTCATATGCAGTGCACCTTGGAAAGTCATTATTTAAATTAGTCTCTCTTACAATGTACTTTTAATTTTATGGTTTTGCGTGCTAAGTTGAAAGAGAATAAATGTTTGTGCTAGAAATTGAGTTTATTAAGGTTTCATGATTTAAAAAAGAAAAAACTGTTAAAAATCGTATTCGAAATTTTATCATTTAAAATTATTTTACTTTTTAAAAGATAAGCATAATATACACTTAAAAAAACTAGAATAAAAATAACATCATATTTTAGATAAATGACTGATAAATTTCTCACTGAAAAATTAATTTTATTTTGACTAATTTTCTAAATTAATAAATATTTTAAAAATAAATAATAGGCTCTGTCCCCTTCGAGCTACGCTTGCCAACTTTCGTTCATACATCCCTCATTTTAAAAGCACGCAAATTTCATAGGCTTTAAAATAAATGATTTTTTTATGGCAATGTTCCTGTAAATGGGTTCCTGTAAAAAATTTCCATTCATTTCCTGTTGTACAGAAATATTTAAGTCTAAATCCGAGGCTGTTAAGAAATACAATGGCTGTTTTCGTCTTTGATTAAAAAAAATGGAAATTAGCTAATGTAAAATGAATTAAGTATACATAGCCTTTGTCTCTCGGTATTTTTTTAACATCACTGTAAAAAAGTTTCTTAAATAAGTCATTCGTATTATTTAAATGTCTTTAGTGTAAAAAAATCCGTAACCTATCGTTTGAAATCTGATGTTCTTTATTTTCTTAATATTCACTGAAAAATGTTTTTGTTGATAGAAAGAAAATATCAGTAACGCTGTTTTAGAATTCCCAAAAATAGTTGAAATGATTATCTTAAAATGTAAAATAAAGAACTCACACAAGTATATTTTAAGATTTAAATTGTCTTAAATTATTATTGTTTGATCATTTCAAATATTACGTAATTTCTCACATTTACTGCTTTTAGCAAAAATAAACAAATTTATTATTTTGAAGTTTTATTTCTCTTTGTAATATTCAAGTGCAAATACTTTGCGTTCCATACCTAATGACAAGCGTTGTATTAGAGCGCCATCTGTAGAAAAGAAGAATCGAGTTAAGTTCGAGAGTATAGAACAGAGTTGTGTTTTTGGTTTTGATAAGTGGCGATATGAAATCGCATTATTATTTTGAATTTATGTTATGAAATAATAAATAATTACATGTGTACAATCCGTTAATAAAATGAGTTTGATAGTACTTTCATCTTATCGACGACACTTTGAAGTACTCGAAAATATTTTTTTTTCTGTATTTTAGGATTGCTAAATATAAAATATGAAAAGAATATAAAAAAATCTCCTTTAAGTTTATTTTTTAAATTTTGTATCAGTTTAAATCTGTTGTAATTTACATAAATGTTTTTTGTTCTTTTTAATATTTAAGTGAAAGTACTTTTGTTAATTGAAAGGGGATATTTTCTGTGCTATCTTAGAATTAACAATAGTATTTGAAAAGATTATTCCAGAACATAAAATAAAAGACTCACACAGATATACCTTTAAATCTAAATTTTTTTGCCAAGTATTAATTACTTGACCAATTTAAATATGACCTAAGTTCCTTTTTTAACTCAAAATAATGTAATTATTATTTAATATTATTTTTCTTTTTTTAATTCACATGTAAATATCGTTTTTATGATGTAAATTTTAATATTTTCCTACGTTTAATATATAATTAATTCTAATGTGAAAATTATTTTTGTTTATAATAGCCACGTGCAAATATATATATATATATATATATATATATATGTATATATATATATATATTTAAATAAGACTGATATATTAAACTCAAATCGCACACCATATATAATTAACTAAAGAAATATGTAAAATATAAAAATATTCTTAAAAGCAAAAACTCACGAACATCTACACCGCTAAACAAACTTGAAAAACCACTACGTGAACAATAACTAATCCATAAATTATAAACTGATCCAACAAATAACAACTCATAAATAACTTAAACAAGAAACTCGAAAAGTAACAAACATGGAGACGGGCGGCATGGCTAATGACATGCACTGCTGGGTTAAATCTGATTTTATGCATGCAACATTCCCCATGCCCGTCACAACCATAAATGAATTTTAACTAAAAGCAATCCATACTAAAAATAAACTATCGACCAGCAATAACCTTCAAATAACCCTTAAACTAAAATATTAAACTTGTCGAACTATCAAATCCATTCAATAATGATTTCAGTTCATTTCGACGACAACTGCCCCTAACAAAATCATTCATAATATTTTTCATAAAGTTCCGAGGGTAATCTTGTTCAGAACCCAGTCTGTACCACTCCACAATGTCATTAATCGCATCTCCAATTTCTGAACTCAACCTATCAATACGAATTAAACCATTTCTGAAAATATTTATTTTTACCGAGACATGTACACATGAATTGAAATTCATTAACTTTAAAGTTCGGAAACTAAAAGTGTTCCGTTTATCAAATATCTTTGTAACCAATTTTTTACGCTCTAAAATTAAGTTTACATCCAAAAAATCAATATTTCTGCAATCCAGTGAGGAGGGCTCTAATTTTAATGTTGTAGGGTAATATAAGAAATCTAAAATTATATTATCGTTATTTAATTTAACTATTAAAACATCATCAATGTATCTATAACACAAAATATTTTTATTTAAGTTATTGTTACGTTTATATAAATATAGGTATATGTCAGCTATAATAGAACTACAACTCCCCCCCATTGGAATGCCACGAATTTGTCTAAACGTTTTTTTACCGTCGTAAAGGTAATTTTCTTCTACAACAAATTTAAATAAATTCAAAAATATATCGATATCAGTTTCTGATTTACACTCAGTAACATAAAATTCCACAATTTTCTCTTTTAAATCCGTAAAATCTATATTATTGTATAGGTCTGCGAAGTCATATGCATACAGACCTGTAATGTTTTTTATATTTTTCAGCTTATCCAATAAGATGTAGCTATTTTTTATAATAAATGTTGATTCCCTACCAGTCACTTTGTGAAACACACCTGTTAAAATCTCCTTTAATTTTTTACTAACTACCTCAATGTAAGATCCGAAACCACAAGTTATGCTTCTGAATTTAATTGGCTTTTTATGAAATTTAGGAACTAATATAAGATATGGGAAATTTTGACTTTTTTGTTTTAACTTTACTTTTTTATAAAGTGCTTTGATTTTATTCTCCACAACAGTGATTTTTGTATTCAAAAGTTGATAATGATATTTATTGTTATAGCAATCATTCAAAAGCGTACTATAAAGTTTTTTACATATCAATGCGTAATTTGTGTTGGCTTTGTCTACATATGTAATTATAAATTTATCCTGGAGATTCTTAATTGATTTTGTAATTTTTATATAATTTTCGCGTGACATACCGTCACAATCTCTAATGTATTCCATTTTTAAATCCTTTAGTATATGGTATTTCCACTCTTGAAAAACACTACATGGTAAACTATACCTATACATTAGTTTTTGTATAAAAAAATCTAAATTTAAGTTAAAGCGCTTAATTACTTCACTTTTAGGTATTATGCGTTTCACTCTATATTTTGTTCAATACTCCATTAACATCCTCAACTCCACATCCCCTACTATCTCCAAATTTCCAGTTATAACGTGTCCAAAATCGTTATCTATATAATTTATGTAATCACTATCATTGCAATTACAAATGCATTCTCCGGTACTTTTCTCAAGATTTTTTGCAAAACTGTTATAGTTAAAAATTTTACGCCCCAAAGGTTTATCATATTTAAAAGCCTTAATTATTTTAAGCTTGCCCACAGGTAATAGATCATAATATTTATTTAATATTTTATTATAATTTAGTTTATTTTGACAATTTCCAACATAATCCAACACAAAATATATCTTATCTACTGAACCTTTATTGCTATTGTTTAAATTACAGTAAAATTGCAAATTCTGTTTTTTAATTCTATACCTCAATAAATCTAAAGCTAAATCTATGTTACTACATCCTACTCTGTCATGCAATGCCCATAGTGTTTCGGGAATTAATTTCTTTTTAATGTTAAAAATTAAACACTTAAGTACATTAATTCTTCTTAAACCATTATAATTAATTATTGCGTTCAGTATATCTTTACAATTATTAATATTTTTATTATTCCAAGTAATTACATTAAAAGAACAATTACAATTATCATTCAATATTTCATTCCTCAAATCATGATTTATTTTTGCATAAATAGAATCATCTATATTTTCAGTTTTTAAATTTTTAACTACATTACTATTATTAAACTTAACATTTAACCCGTAAGGATATACCGTACCATAATTTTTCATCATTTCATTCTCACACAATTTTCTTTCCATTTCATTTGGAATAATATACATGATAGATATCCGTATATTTTCAATACCATGCTCTGAAAAATGTTTTATTTCTATTTCTTGATCCTCACTTTTGATGATAAGTTTTCTAATGTCCGATTTATGATTATTGAACCTTCTGTTTAAAGGAGTAGATGTTTGTCCTATATATAAATGATTACAAACGTTACATCTTAATCTATAAACACAATTATAAACTTTACAAAATTTAAGACATTGTCCCTCTGTCCTCTCATCTTTATGTTTTATCTCTGCACAAGTACAAACTTTACAACGTTTGTCACTACATTTAACTAACTGTATACCATTATCTAATTGACTTTTTTTAAAGTCCCTTCTATAAAACCATCTTGTTTTATATCTTTTCTCAGTGTTATTACTATTTTTGTAATTTTTTTCACTATAACTATGTTTAAATTGCCCAAGGCTATTCATTGAATTATTATAAATATATCTAGTCCGATATCTTATAATTTCCGTATTTCCATAAGCACAACTATCTTTAGTCAAACCACAATCAGTCCGTAATCCAACATATTTCCAATCTATGCCACTTTTAACACAATCGCCACTATTAGACATACTCCTCATAACTCTAAACTCTGTAAACTCTTTTCCACCATGGTCACTTTCTAACGATCCGCTCCCCACCATGGATTCTGGAGCCGACCGAGCACTACGGAATTTAAAATTCCATACCTTGCTGGTACCGTTAATATTGTATTTTTTACTATTCATATTAATGTGCAAAATTTTTTTATAATTGAATATTAATAAAACAATATACATAGAACCCAAACACTCAGCTAAAGCCATAAAAATATTGAAAAATACATAAACTTCTCAAAACCAATATACATCAGAATAAACTATCATTAAATATCAAAACTATAAAAATAAATTCGAAACTGAACAATATTAAATTATCAGCCAAATAAATTAAAATATAGTCATACTTTTTAATCCAAACAACTTCATAATAACCAACCAACAGACATTAACCACTTAAGAAAATCACTTCACATCAACAAACCGTTGTAATCTTCAAATATTTAATTAATCTTTAAATATTTATTATTAATTATATATATATATATATATATATATATAACAAAACCAAAAGAAATTCCATATCCCCAAAATACATGGAAGTCTTCATCAGGGAGGCCCCATCTTTTGGTTTTGTTATATACATTTTTTACATTTCTTTTTGTAGCATTTTGCGCATTGGTCTGTAAAAAACTGTTTATTTGTTTCTTCATTTTTTAAAAATTAATTGAATGGTTTAAATAAAATTGTGTATATATATATATATATATATATATATATATATATATATATATATATATATATGACGACCTCAGAAGCCAAGGGGTACAAGTGACAAAATGTTGATTTGGAGTAAATTGAATTTAAAGATAATTGATGTTAAATTGGAACATCAATAACAATTGACTAAATTGAAATAGGAAACATCTGCTTGTTGCATTCTAATCTTTGAACTCTCATTTCAATAACTGTTTAAAAAACAGAGTACAATTTTCTTTAAAGTATAATTAATCAATATTGTTTGTTTTTCGAAAAAAGTGGTTTATCTCTATAACTCCCCAAATAATCAGAAAATGACCTATATTTCTTTACATGAAATGAAAAAAGCTTATTTCCAGTACCCTGTGCACTTAACTCATTATTTTTCAATTTTGTCCCTTATACCCCTTGGCTTCTGGGGTCCTCATATATTATTTGATTTTTTTTTTTTTTTGCATATTATTATTTGCAACAATTTAAAATACTAATGTCCTTCTCTAAAATATGCAAAAAAATCTCTCGAAATGATGAAAATCTAAAATGAAAATGAAAATGTGTTAAATAAAAAAAAAAAAAATGCAATCTGCACCCAATGAATTTTAATATATAAAATGATCTAAAAGTGTTTAAATTTCTATCTATAGTTTTTGAACCTATAAAGAATTTATAATGGAGATATTTTGACCAACTTTAACATTAAATATTTTTTAAACCATTTATTCCATTTAATAATTATTATCTTTTGTATGCAACAGTGTTGTTAATCTTATTGAAGACAAGGTCCAAGGTCGAAAAAATTCATTGTGAATAGCGGTAACAGCATTAGTTACAATTTTTTTCAGAACAGAGAGAAATTCATTCCGAAGTTTTATATTTAGCAGTGTCACATAAAATAAAGATTTGCTTTTAAAACCAATTTGTTCGAAGTCTATTTCTGAGTTTCCTGATATTTAAAATAAATTTCAACCATGTACTTCTCTTAATAATCTCTATTGCGTGAAATCCTATTAAAAAAGTAAAATTTGCATGCATGTAAAGTAATATAAATAATTAAAAATTTGGTTTTGAGAAATACTTTGCAATGAAATAATAAAATTATTTGAAAATAACAATAAAATGATTAAACAGTTTAAATGATTAGAATCAAAACTATGATGTAAATTGTGAAAACTTTGATGATTTCTTTGGCTGTTAACCCGTGATATGTGGATGATACCAAAGGATAGATTTTAATAAATTTCAAAACAATGTTTGTGTAAATAAATTTTATATTGCAATGTGAAAATAGATTTTAGAGTTGATGGTGTGTAATCGAACAAAATATATTAAATTTTAAAAAAACAAATAATTCTCAGCAGCCATTTTAAATAACACAAAATTTCGTTCGGTTAAATATTTCTCAACAACAGTTTAAAATAAGTAAAAGAAAAGAAACATGAAATAATAATAACAAAAAGATAAGAATAAAACCCTAATTTAACACATATAATATCGAATACGTACTTAAACCACTCAGCTTATCAGAAAGTAAAATCGAATGTAAATAGTGAAATTTATAACAATTTCACTAAGTAAAAGTTAAGGGGACTCAGTGGTTGAAAACTATTCAAATAATCAATTTTTTATAATCTATTTTGATTATTCAATTAATTCTTAACTCAATGCAAAAAACCGCATAAACATATTTGCATTTTTAAAGGAGTTATAAGCATTTATGTATCATCCCTTTCATAGCCGAACCCATATAATTTCAACTTTAAGTCGAAAAAACTATTTGATTGAATGTCTTAGTTTTTTTTTTTCATGCACGCATGCATATAACATCATTATTTATAAAATAAATTAATAAATTTTAGATAGTTTAATATTTTAAAAAAAATAATGAAAAAAAAGTTGTATTTTTAGAAGTTTTTAAATTTTCAAATTTGAGAGATTTTTTAATAATGGTTTTTTAAGTGATAGTTATATGCTTAATTAGTTCTATAGATAATGATTTTATATGCATGCAAAAAATAAGGCATTCCATCAAATAGTTTTTTTAAATCTTGGTGTTAGTCACCAAAAATCAAATTTTGAGAAAACGCGACTTAAAGTTGAAATTATATGTGTGCGGCTATGAAAGTGTTGATACATAAATGCTTATAACTTTGTTAAAAATGCAAATATTTTTATGCGGTTTTTTGCATTGAGTGAAGCATTAATTGAGTAATCAAACTAGATCATAAAAAATCTATTTTTTGAAACAATTTCAATTCCTAAGCCCCTTAAGTCGTGATATGTGGGTTATACGAGTGTATTGGTTTGAATATATTTCAATACTGTGTTAATAAAAATAATTTTTATTTTTGAAATATAAAATTGCCTTTTGAGCTGTTAGTGGGCTATTTAACAAAAATATATAATTTACAACTTAAAAATGCAGTTATCTCATACTTTCTTTTCATGAGAAGCGCATATTGTAATTCTTACTTATAATTAGCTGTTCATAAAGTAATAATACATTTATTGATATAAATTTTGAAATAAAATTATTTTTTTTTTAATTTTTGGAAGTTTTATTTTAAGATTCTATTTAGCTGACAAATATAAATATCAGATTAATTTCAAACATCATATTTAATTGCTAACACTACCCATTCCTCGTTTATTGCAGTTCCAAAAGAAACCTTGGATTTATTTTCTTGGTTGATTCAGATTTTAGACCAGATGCTGTGATTATAAAAAGTTAGTTGAGTGTATTAGTTATCTTGATTCGTCGAGGATGGTTAGCTAGTAAGGCATTGTCGGCTTCAACAAAAATATCTTAGGTTGAAATCTTGGTTCCAATATGTTCATCCCCTTCGAAATTTACAACTGAGAAAACGTAAATTTCAGCGTGCCAAATTTATTGAATCATGTTACATCTAACTGAAAAGCATGAACAGTTGCGATTTTCCATGAAATCTTGGACAAAATGTGAATTGAGATTTTCTGATTTCCTTTCAAACAGTCTTCAAGAAAATAAAAATACGTTAGTAAATAAGTGAGAGTTTTTAAAAGGTAGCTTTTGTGGCGACCATTCAATTTAATCGTGTGAAACTCAGAAGAAATTTAAAACCACGTTTTAATAATGAAGTACTGAAACACATATATGTATACATTTGAAAAATATATACAGAGGTAATTCAAAGTATTCATGCAACCCTGGAAGCGTTGCAGTTTATTTATCATATTCATTATTTCCCTGTTAAAATAATGTAAAACATCGATCTTGTATAGACAGATATAGGATGTATCACTACGGCTGTTATAAACTTTTACGACGGATAGAGTATACCTAGACAATAGAATCGTATAGAAATGTATTCTCGTTGCAGTAGTGACGACAAAAACACAAGAAAGGAAATACATGAACATGCACGCACACGTATTCGCTTTTATTGCTATGGCTTTCGCATTGATGGGGAAATTATCCATTTTATAACTGATGTGTGTCCTAAAATGAATGCAATGTATGGTCATCAGTAGATCAAACGGGATGCTCCAGTGCATTGGCCAGCTTGATAGTTTAAGTTCACTTACATTCATTACTTTTTATGTAGGTACGTAAAATAAGTAAAAAAAAAATGTGGTACGAAATTTCTGTTAACAGTACTGAAGAGGTTCTTGCATGTTTTCCGGTAGCTGCTGAAGAAGTCCGAAATGGGTCCTGTATTTTCGCTAACGTTCTATCTTCAGTACACCGTAGACGTTTCGCTTGGATGAAGGCCTGAATTTGTAATTTTGAGCAATTGCTTTGCTGACGATGAATATCTCTTTAATGTTCTTTTTTCTCAGTGATTTGCTCTATTAAGGATAATAAACATACTTTCTCATCTTATACGAGTTCTGACTTTTTTGTGCTGTGTGTACTGATTACTGAGAAAGGAAAACGTTTCCGATCACGCACTGCTACACGTCTTTGTATACTCTGTATGTCCTGAATGTTTGTAACCGCTATACGGTTACACCTTGTATATAGACATATAAAAATTATACATTATATGCCCGTTTTAGTTAAAACTATTAATTACTTGTTAATCAGACTGAAAAACAAACCTTTCAATATCCCTGGAAATAATCCATTCTCAAACACCAAACTTCTGAATGATAAGGATAACATTATCTTAAATTATTAATGAAATTAGTTATTGCATACTTTTTAAAAAGTTGTTTGCACGTTTGACTCAAATCTTGCAATCCGATTATAATACACCTTCTGTATAATAAATGACCAAACATTTTGCAATGTGGAGTATTTCTGGCACAATATACTATCTTCTAAAAGTAAAAAAAAAATATTATGCCAATAAGGATATATAAGTGTATTCACATATGTGATCACGTCAATATCATTGATTAAATCATAAATAAACAACTGTTCTTCAATTAGCATTGGAATGATTTCTGAAAACGGTTTTTTTCGATTTTAGCAGAAGAGAAATAGTATGTTTTGGATCCTTAATGGTAGTTTTTTCTTTCTGTATGATGAATTTCCCTTGCCAATTCAATATAATAAAAAACAAAATAGAAACCTGCTTTCATTAGCACCAAATGAATACGTTTTTGCAAATGTCTTCAAGTATGTGATTACACTTATCTTTGAGTGCATCAGAAATAAACCGATGTAATTTTGTTAATAGTGGGATGTTTTCTAAAAACGTCTTCTTTTGGTATTCGCAGGAAAGAAAACATGTGCACTCAGTCTTTAAGATTAAGTTTTTCATCCTTTTTAGTAATCTGGATTTAAAACAGGGCACCTATTTTAATTTACTGACAAAAATTCTTTGAAATATCATTCGCATTTTATTACTTTTTAAAATAAAACAATCCTTATTTTATTCAATTCCCTTAATTATTTTCCCATTTTTACTACATCATAACTAAAGCTTCTCTTTAAAAAGTAACTTTAAATTTAGATTTTTAAAAAAGCATTAACCTTATTTTTAAACTGTTTAATAATACGCATTTGTCTGTAGAAAGAATGGAAATTTTATTTCTAAATTTTTCTCTCATTACGCGAAATTGCGCCAGTGTGCAACGTGTCCTAGAAACTTTCAATTTAAAATATCAACCAAACTTTGACGGGTTAGAGATATTTACATAAGGAATTTAGAATGGTGTTCTTTAGAAGCATCTTTAAAACGTTCTCCGATTTACATTTCCTCCTCAAATTTTAGTATGCATCTTAGATATTAACAAAAATATAGAATATACACTGATACTAGTTTCAGGACATAAAATATATTTAGTTTCTCTTTATTAAAAATACCAATTCTAGGCATTAGTTTTAGATCTTTGAAAAATAGAAGATAATTTTATATATCATAAAATACCTTGTCACTATCACAATAAAAATGTAGTAAACAAAAAAGTTTATACATTATGAAAGTTAATTGTGATAGTGAAAAGGTATTTTATGATATATAAAATTATCTTCTGTTTTTTAAGGATCTAAAACTAATGCCTAGAATTGATATTTTTAATAAAGAGAATTATGTATGAAGGCATTATAATTATGACTGTAGTTATCTACAGTTCCTGATATATTTAGTTTGTGTTTAAAACAAGATAAGAAAATTAATCTAAATATAATAATTTTATGAATATTTTTATAATTGTATTATCCGAGTCAAATGCCCTCTCATACTTCTGAATAATATGCACACAGCAAAGTTAAATTCGAGAACTGATGTTCTCTCCATTGTGTGGCTGGTTTATTAATGAAGAATGTATTGGAATTGATTTATCACAACATCTATTGTCTAACATGAATCGCTTTCGAATAATCGGGTGGCACAGTAATATATTTCGTGGCTTAGTAATATTTGAAAATTGATGTAAAAGGAACTTTTAGAGGATACTGCAGTTATTTGTTATTTAGAATTCATTGGCAAATGATGCTAGTACACATGTAAATCGCGGACATGTCGTACAATTGGAAAGTGGTTTAAATAAAAGAGATATGTGTAGGAAGGACTGGTTTATTATATATATTTTCAATTCACATACATATATATATATAGAGGAGAGAGTTCTCGCTGGTTTTTGGCTGACACTAGCGATTTAGCGAATAAGATATAAAAAATAGTAGCCAAATGAAAATGTCCAGCAAAATAGATTCGGCGTGAAATACTGAAAAATCTACTTTGAACCCTCTATTATAACTCTTTTTAATATGTTCTAAAATAACCTAATTTCTGTAATTGCTAAGAAATTAGCAATTCGATTCTCTGCTACAAAAAATATTAAAATTAAATACTCTCTTAATGTGTCCGAAATGGGTAAATGTTTCAAACACACTTTTAGTCCTATAAATAAACATTCAAAACAGTGTCATTGATTTGAACCTTTGGGAAAGCATACACTAAATATTTATATAAGATTTCGACTCTAAAAGATAGAGAAAATTGATTGACCAATGATACTTAAGGAGACGGTAGACGTTAAAATTTTTTTCTTTAAATTTTCATTCTAGCAATATGAAATTTTGTGCATGTATACATTTCACCAAAAGCATATAGAACACCTTCAAAAAAATTTTTAATCTTATTAAAATTTTCAATTAAAAAAAAAGTTAAACTTTTAAACGAAATTTTAAAATGCTCCTCGTGTTGTAATTTTTTAGATATTTTCATGCTTTTGCATTCTATCACTTAAAACTCTATTATAAGCAAATTTGTGTAAGCTTTTTTAAATCGCTTAAATAGTTAATTATTTACAGATTTTTTTCTAAATTCCATATCGATTTTCATCAAAATTTTGCCTTTTAATAAGGAAAAAATCAAATTTGACTGTCTTAATGAAGACGAGTTTTAAAAAGCTTACACAATTTCTTTCTAAACAATATCAGGATACTTCCTTATCAATTTCATAAATATTCATCAAAACTTACGTAGCAAGGAGCATTTCAAATATCTAAAGACACTGAAAAATTAGTCTTGAGAAAAACAGATTTAAATTACATAAATATACTTATCTTTATTATTTACTTCTTAAAATAATCATAAAAGATATTTTACTAAGAAAAAACTTGTTTTAGTACTAATATACCACAGAAATATACCTTTTTTGCGACGATTTTGCTATAGATGATTTTGCTCAAATAGAGGTCTACTGTCCCCTTAACATACAACTATTAAACCGTATGTTAAATGACTAATTTCAACATCACATTTCAGTAAAACTTCTCTCCAAGTCGGCCCTTGATGTGAGTAAATTGGTTTATGCATTTACAACTGGCAATATAAAAATGCTTAACACAAAACCTTTTGTGTCTTTTGCTGTCGCTTAGTTGAATTGGTATTGAGTCATATCTCAATAAATACAGCGACGTAAACGGTATGGTGCGTTTGGACATGAAAAGTGACATCATACAAACAAAACGGAAATAAAGCGCTCGCAATTTGGCGAATCTCATTGTTCGTTTCCTCGCCAAATGAAGCATTTTGTCGCAATTTTTCGTAAGAGCGTAAGTATATATATATATATATATATATATATATATATATATATATATATATATATATATTATCTCATAAAAGCGAAAAAAATGAGCGTTCCCAAGTTGTCCGTGACTGACAGTTTTAACTTATTTAATTTTTTCTTCATCTTATTCTATTTTTTAAGCTCAAAATACTGATTATAAGCAATAAAACATCAGACATGTTTAAATATATCAGCTTTTAAAAACATGTATCAAATTTGGGCCACCTAAAATCGCAGGGGGGGAGGGCATTGGATACTACACAGTTTCCTGATACTTTAACTAAGTTTTTTTTTGAGAAAGTTTTACTCTGCTTTATAATCTAATAAATATAAATGTCAGCCAGAAATAAAAATCTAGCTATGTACATTGCTATAGTTTAAAAATTTTACTTACTGATACTTATTTAAAATTTCAAATTATTCCTTAATAAAAATAATCAAAAATGCAATACCATATGTAATTTCAAATTAACTTAATTGATATATTTTTAAATTTAGGTTAACAGCACATAATTACGCCAATTTAAGAATCTACAAATAATTATTACAGCCTAAAAATATATAATGTGCAAAGCACATTTTAAAGACCGCGAGAATCTGATTAAATAATTTAAAATGTGGGATTTTTTTTCTGCAAGATATTACTTCAAAATGAAATCATGATGGCATAAATGCCATAAGAGTTTAACTGTAATATATATATAATAACTGTAAAGTTTTAACAAATGTCATATTTATCTTAGAATTCATTAACGATGTACACTGTAATCAAAATAAATAAAATCGCCTTTAACAAATGGCGTTTCTTTAATTTAAATTATAAATATGCTGAAAGCAAAATTAATTTTAAGTACTTTTCTAGCTTCATTAAATACCAAACTTTTTTAAAACTTTGATTTTACGGAACTGAATCGTAAATTTGAATAACTTTGCAAAATACAACTAGGGGGAACTGGGGCACATTGATACAGCATTTTTCTAAGAATTTTTTTTGGTGTCGAGAAAGCAGACATTTCAAGCTATTTTTCCATGTGGTGTCGGCAAAACTTGTGTAGTGTGTCATAAAAATGTATAATTGTTGTTTTATATATTATTTTTGCATGTAATATTTAAAAAAAAAAAAAAAAAGTCATTTGTATCAATGTGCCCCATCCCCGGGGCAGATTGATACATCTCATGGGACACTTTAATACGTCTGGGAAAATGGAAACAAAATAAAACCGATGCATATTTTTAATAGAAAATAGTTAGCAAACCACTTTATAGTTATTTATAGAAATTCAAATCGCCCACAATTTATTTGTATGAAATATTAAAGCAATCAAAATGAAATGTATAATGACCTGATGTTCTGGCTGTTCCTTGATTAATTGTTGGCTGTGGTAACTTTGTCATATCTGACACTTCAACTCCAGCATTATTTTCTTTTTTAGGAAAGGTGAAAAAATTACCAGTTTTCCTGTTTTTAAATTGATTTATAAACAGAAAATAAAGGATCATTATATATTTAAAATCTGTTTATAATAAAATTATCCTGTGCTGCTCAGCAGCTTCTTTCTTCTACTTAACATTTCTCATGTCGACAAAACTTTTTCGCTGGAGAATCGATATAAATTTGAGATTTTCCAGGCTGCCGTCCTTTTCTTTTGTTAATTCTACTAGCACTAGTTGTTGGGTAAGTTCGTACGTCTTCCGTTTGCAAAAATACTATAAAATGTTCTAATATAAAGAAATTAGAGCTATTTTACTTCAATAAAAACTAATATTAGAAATTTTTGGCGGAAAATGGTTGGATTAAGGAGAGTATGGTAAAAAAAAATAAAAAAAAATAATGAAAAAAGGAACTAGAAAATATTACAGCCATTACCATACAGCCATTTTGAATAAAAGGAGTCTCAAATCCAACACTTCATAATTTATCTAACAATAAAGAATGAGGAACTGATAAAGAATAGCTTTACTTGTCACGGAGAGTATTATTTTGGGTTGAAAATACTGGAACAATTGTACAATACCATTTCAATTGTACAACTCAAAATTACTTTTGACCTACAAAAGCACCTGCCCCATTTCATCGAACTACTGAATCATTCCAAGACTTTCTGTATGTAGTTGAATTCACTAATATCACCTTTTGGAGCTATTGTGAAACTCCCTGTAATGACCCTGTGTGTAGTACAGGGGGTGTATCAATGTGCCCCAGTTCCCCCTACATGTTTTAGTTAAATGGCAAGATTTCCACATTTTACACTTTATAGTTAATTAATTATTTAGTTTTAGTGTTTGTCAGCAAAATAGGAAATTACCTACATTGCGTTGAATTAAAACCTTTTTTTCCTATTTATTTCCTACTATTTTTTTTTAAAATATAATGAAATATTGATATTTCTTAGCACAGCAAAAACAAGTTGTTTTTCCATAAGAAAACATATTTTATTTATATTTCTTTCATTTCTCTAGTCACATATTTCTTTCCAATGGAAGGGAATTTCATAAAAGGAAGACTTATGTATTCTTAAGTTACAAAGTACAAAGCAAGTTTACAAAGCAGAATGTAAACATTATGTCAGTGTTGTATGACTTCCAGCCGAATCCATAAATGTTATTTCTCGTGGAAGCATACGTTTACATAAAGAAACGGGTACTACTGGGATGTCGCTCACGTGCAAAATGAATAAATATTGAAAGGATTTAAATTTCGAAAGTACATACACTCTAAAAAATAAATGTGTAAATTAGTCAAATTTACACACATTTATGTGTAAATTTGTAAATTTACACACTTGCCATGTACTTTACACATTTTTTTGCAGAATTTTACCTGTTTTTATGTGTATTTAGCTTTTGAAACTAAGTGTGTAATTTGTTATCACTTGAAAAACATAAATAAGTGTGTAAAAGTAGAAAAATACCTAAATTGACACAGATTGGTGTGTTATTGTAATTTACGCATAGTTCTTATATACACTGATACGTGTGTAAATTTCTAAAATCACACACTTGTCATGAAAATTGCATATTTTGTAAAAAGAATTACTTGTTTTTATGTGCATTTATTTTGTGATATTAAGACTGCAAGTTGTTGTCGGTTGGTTACCCAGACAAATGTGTAAAATTGGATTTACATGCACTGGTGTGTTATTGTAAATGTTCGTCTGCATTTTGTATAATAGCAAGTACGCAGGTGAAAAATTAAAATTGAAAACATCTGCTGTATCGTAGTTTCGCCATTTTTGGATTGAATGGAACATGTCAAAAGAGGAAAGTTTGTTCTCCTCTGTTAACTCAAAAAATATGAATAAATCATAATACAATTACAAATAATCGAGGAATGTTAATTATCATAGAATGTTTGTCTTCACATTTAGAAAAAATTGAACTGTGTTTTCTTTTCTATTGTGATTTTACAGGCATGAAAAAGTGGGATATTCTATAACAAAGGTATGTAAATGTTTTGTTCTAATGAAAATAAAGCTTTTCAATTGACAACTAATTTAACAGATTTTCATGGTTCAGTTTTTCATATTTAAATTGTAAGTTTTTTGACATACAACCAAAAATTAAGGAATTTAAATGTCAGTAAAAGTATTAGCAGCATTATTATATTTAAGAAAATGATAAAATTTCGGTGCTTTATTTTCTAATATTGTTCGCTTCTTTTCTATTTGAATATATCTAATCCTTTTCTAGCTTAGATTCCTTTTATTATGTAAAAATGTAAAATAATGTTTATGATTTCTGTGTATTATGAAAGTTTTATCATAAAAAATTCTATCATATTTCAACTAAATTATGATTATTTTATTGAATTAGTAAAATTTACATTAGAAAATCTTAATCGTTGTCCGAGTTGCAAAGGTGTCGCAAAGGTGACTGCGTTCCTTCATATTAAGCATACTTATGAACTATTCTATGAAAGCTATAATTATGAATAAAGAGAAGTATACATATATGTATTAGTTATTGAATTGACATTTGAATTTAAACACTAATTTAACACATTTAGTGAAATACTTTGAACACTTATTCTAAAAAGAATTATATACATGATATGTATATGTATATATATATGCATTTGTAAAATGTCTCATTTTTGACAAAATGAGATTATTTGTAAAATGATACATTTTTGCAAGAATAAGATTATTTTTGGTTAGAAATTGAATTAACCGTATAAATGAACTTTCTTAAAACTGAGCCCAATATTTTTATTAAATTAGTTAGTGTTTTTAATTTCAGTATTTGTGAATTTATTATCATAAAAAGGTAATAAATTTGTGTACATCAATATAATAATAATAAAATTAAATAGATTGCATTTTTTTAGTTCATTTATGCTTTTTTGTATGTTTCTGTATTTATAAACAAATTTTGATACTTCTTCAGATGTATTATGTAAACCTGTAATAAATAAATATATATATAGGAATGTAAATAAGTAAATTTAAAAAAAAAGTCAGGCGCGCATTTTTTTTTTTTTTTTTTTTTGGGGGGGGGGGGACGTTTTTTGAAGCAAGCTATTTTAAAGTATTACATATTATACTTCAGTATAAGTAGATGTGCCAGTAATGGACACCCTTCTAGTAATGTATCAACAATAAATCACAATAATGTAATCACAATAAATAAATGAATAAATGCAAACTAAGCTTTTATTATTTTTTCTTAGGGACCGAACGATTTTAATAAGCTGACTTAAACCAGTAATTAAATCGTGATTTCAATCAACTTTTTTTTAATCATTGACTAAAATCATAAATTTTATAAAGATTTAATATGACAGAAAAAAGTATTAAAATCTAAGGTTACCATAATTTGGCAAGTTTCTACAGGTACTGACTTTTGAATATACACAAAAAAGCTTTAAATAATTATTTCTAAGCTTAATTTCTGAGTATTGTCAAAGACTTAAGCATGATAATTTTGTAAAAAGCATAGTTTTTATCTTTTAAGTATAAAAATCATTTAATTTAAAAATGCTATTCAAATCTGGTATAAATCTGGTATAAAAGTCATAATTTCCTTATTGATCCCTATATATTCCTATTAATAATCAAATTATTGATTTTTTTATATAATATAGGCTAGCAAGTATAATAATTTTCTCCAAATAAACGAATAAAGTAGCCAAATCTTATTTTCTCATTCTGCTTCTGCAATAATAAATTTCTAGCAGATATTGGAACTAAAAATAGAATGAAATAATGACATCCGCTGAATCGCTATTGCAAAAGAAGGCATGAGAAAAAAAAATTATAAAATATTAAGCATAGCAAGAGCTTATTCAGTAAAAGTTGAATTTGTTTACTTTTACAAGTCATATACATCCAAATAAAAATTTTCATAATTAATTAAGGAAGCAAAACTGTCTGAAACACTAAGTGCTGAGAACTTCCACTAAGTGCTAATAATGGCGCTGTTTAATGTTTTGAGGATTTCATATATAATTGGCTATTCCTTATATTTACTTTGTATGTGTGTGTGAATGTGCTGATATATTTTGGGGGATTAATACATGCAAACGTGGATGTAAATTTAGAATCAGGCTTGACAGATTGCAAAATGAGATGCAAATAAATTTGTTAATTTTGTTATTTGTGTTACTAATTGATGAAATTACTTGTTTGCAATTGTTATTAATTCTGTAACTATTTGCTGTTTCCTCTAAGCACTTTTTTTAGGGTGGAAAAACTTTCTTCTTATGAAATTGGCAAAATGCTACCTTATTAAAATATATTTAAATTCACTTACAGTAAACACAGCTTTCTTGTAATACAACTTCCAAATTACACATTATTTCTTAATCCAAGTTCCCAAGATCTTATAAAAGTGATAGAGAATTATTTCTTTAGAAAAAAATTAAAACATGTTATTATTTAATTGTATTTTTCAATTTGTAATTCATAAAATTATTAAAATTAATGGCACTTTGTTTATCATAATGAGAAACTGAATGCTTTTTATAATTACTAAACACATTGCTCAGTATATTTCCCCATGAAATAATGTATTTTTTGGAACTAGCATCTTCCCTTTTTTTCTTTCTAGAATGAGCACTAAATTGTTAATAATCATTTTAGTAATTAAAATATGTTATATACTAATTAAAAATTATATTATTACTAATTTTATGCTAATTAAAAATGTATATTATGTTCCTAAATACAGAGATTGCTGTTTAATAATTATTAATTTTAAATAGTGTTAATAGTTTATGTTAAATGCAGCTATTAATAATTGGAATAAATGTAAATATCACTAGTATTTAATATAGTTTTGCATAATATTGCATAATATTATCGCAAAATATTAATGTATATAATGTTATTATATGGTACAAAGGAAACTACTACTAAAAATAGTTCATAGTTACAGACATTATAAAACTACTTTGTAGTTTTTATAATGTCTGTAACTATGAACTATTAGTTATGTTAGTTAAAGGATAAAGACACAGATTATGTTAGCAATTAGAGTTTTTTTTTTTTTCCTCTTGGTAGACTAAAATCCTTGGTAGTCATTCAGTTTTTGAAAATTGGGGACAAAAATCATAAAATTCCAATTTATATCAAAATAATCTGATTCAGTTCTTTCAGGTATGATGTACTACTCATAGTACGCGTCTTTTAATGGGGTATTATTTTGTTTCAAGAAATATTTTTGGTGATATTTACATGCATTAATGTTAGTATATATCTATGCATTTACTATATGACTTCATTTTATGCTTAAGCATTTAATAATAATAATAATAATAATTATTATTATTATTATTATTATTATTTGGTTAATTCTCTCTGCGCTGTTTGCGATTCTTTTATTTCAAACATCATATTTCACTCTTTAAATTTAAAATAAAAGTTACTTTCTTGAAAGAATCATGTCTAATAATGCGCAGAAAGTAGGAGAAAGTTCTAATATCAATTAAATCTTATTGCAATGCAATATTTTCTAAACATTTCCCAAAATTCTTTTTTAGCCTATGGCCATATGTATATTGAATAATACGCAAAATAACAACATTCGTTATCTTTCAGATTATGAAATATTGGTGAAACACTAATTAATGTACTTGGATAGCTAGTATTAATATTATTAATGTATAAGTATGTATTATTAATACTATTAATGTTACTAATATTAAAATGTATTATTAATATTATTAATAATAAATATTTCTGAAAAAATTGCTCTTTAAAATATTAAAAACAATATGAGTTGTTATAGCAGTAAATATGAGCGAAAAAATTTCTTTTTAACTTTAATTTAAAAGACAGAAATTGTAAGGAATTGAAATTATGCACAGTCTGCGCATAAATTGTGATCTCACGATTGTATAACTATAAACCAACTCTAAAAGAAATTACAAACTGGTAATTAAAATTTCAGTTTATCATGCTTTATATAAAAACGGGTATATCGGTGATACGAAAATGATTTGTCTTTTATTTAGTGTAGTGTGAAAATTGCCAAAATACATTGCTGGTACACTATTTTCTGAGCATCAAACAGAGCTATCAGAAAATATAATCTCAATCAGTAAATGATATTTTTCTTTGTACAATTTTTTTAATCATTAAAATTAGCATTATTAATCATTGGGAATTAATTCCCAATTTAAACATACTAAAACTTATAATGATAACGCTAAATACATAAAAATATGTCTGTTGGAATATTACACAAATATCTAAGTATTTTGATTATTACACACAAATCTGTGTTTTGTATGTTCAGCAGAAATATTTATATGAAGAGAATGCTACACAAAAATCTGTGTATTTTGAATATTATACAAAAACCTGTGTAATTTACATACTACACAAAAAATTGAGTATTTCACATAAAACACAAAAGTATGTGTTTCTTGTATTATACACAAAAATACATTTAATCACAGAACATTACACATATGAGTGTGTGAGAGTATTACACATAAATCTGTGTATTCTTCTGCAATTTACACATTAAAGTGTGTATTTCAAGACTTATCAGATAACATTTACACATTTGGACTTATCATCAAATTACACTTTAAAATGTGTATTTTCAAATTTACACATTAGGCGTGTATTTTGGCAATTTACACACCAATTTACACACACAGACATGTCGTTTTTGTATCATCGATATACCTGTTTTTATGTGTAAATTTACACATTTTTTTTTAGAGTGTAACAATTTAATAAATATAAATTTCTTTACATATAGTAGCCTACAAAAAAGCTGCATCCCTTTCAAAAAACAGAAAAATGTGTAAATTACATGTTTTATGTTTGTGTTTCATGTATAGATGATTTTGTTATATTCAAATAAACTTCTATTATTAATTTGCCATAAAAAATTTCTTGAAAGGCTTAATTGTAATTTCTAAAAGTTAAAATGCACTATTTTGTCAAAATTTGAAAAAAAAACCTAATTGACCACAAATCAGTAGATAATAATACATTTCACATAACTGGGAGTCATATTACATGAATGTTGATATAGCCATATGAAAAAGGATAATTTCAATGCTTTTTAGATTTTCTACGAAAAGCGTTTACAGGCTTGCAAGTGTCCGATGCTGAAGAAATAGATTTCTGGATGTAATGGTGTCTGATTTTGCGGTATAAAACTCTAATAATATTTTTCTTTAATTTACTCTTAATACCCTCTTTCTGTTTAGCACTCATTACAAGTCAAAAAGTTTCAACTGTATAAAGAACAGGACTATCTATTATAGTTCAATACTAATTCTCAGGTCTGTTATGTTGATTTAATACCACATTTTCACATAGGCTTGCACTTAAAGTGTGGAAATAGCGGGGAAATTATTTTTTTTATTTTATGTTATGTTGTGGAAATAAAAACTTGCAAATTACACAACAAATTTTTAATACATTCTATTCAACTTACCAGTTTTACTGTATATCAGAGCATAAAGTTTTGTTAAAAAATGCACTTCCCTGCACTTAAAAACTATTTTAAATTGTAACTGTTTTTAAATACAGTCTTGACTTATAAGACTCGAGTAAAAAGTGATGTTTCAAGGAATAATTTGGAATGCGTAGACTAAAAGTATTACTTAACATCAGTATACTCAAATACAATGGTTCCAAAACTATGGGTCGCGACCCACTGGTGGCCCGCGGCGGCTTTTTTAATGGGTCACGGAAACAATCGAGGTTTATTCCAAAAATATATTTTGTATTTCATCTGTTAAAAATATTTAACAATTTCAATAGAAAATAATATTTCAAAGGAAATTCTTTAATTTTTATATGAAGAAATACGACCAGAATATCTAGAAACATCTAAATGAGCTTTGAATTCCTTGATGGAGCTCAACATAACATACTCGTGTAAACATGCTTTTTGTACTTCGCTGTTATTGAAAAACTAGTATGGAAAAACTGTGTGTTAAAAATGAATTAAGGTTTAAATTAACACGTTTTCACCCTGATGCAGATGCTTTTATAGGTAAACACCAGCGCCAGAGTGCGCTCTGATTATAAAGTTATATTTTGATAATAATTAAATGTATTTTTAATTATCTTACTAGTTTGAGTGTTGTGTTAATTATTATTCCACTTAATCATACTGGAGTTACGAATTGTTCTGTTCGTTTACAGTATATACTTCGCACGAAAATTTGCCTTTTTCGTAGGATAGGATAGTCGATAGCTTATACAAGTCATACAACAGAGTCCATATTGATGTACACCATCATATTAGGTAAGTCGCGATTTTTTTTTTTTTTACTTAAAGGTGGGTCGCGACCAAATACAGTTTGAGAACCGCTGCTCTAATATATTTTCAAGTAGAGTTTATGTCAGTTATTTAAAGTGAAGTAAAGTACATTTTTTAAATATACTCAGTACTCCAGACTTATTTAGGTATACGGCAAAATTTAGTAGAATATATGTTTTTCATGGATTATTTTATCCTATTATTTAAAAATTTTTTATCACAAAACCACAAAATAGATCAATAAAATAATTTTCCTGCTATTTCTCACTTTAAATGCAAGCTTATCTGAAAAATTCTGGTATTAAAGCTACAAATGGACGTTTGAGCAGTTCCGATATTGATCCCGTTCAAATTTTTTGGCTTGTAATGAATGCAAAAACTGTTGAAAATAAACAGACTACAAAGATTAGATTAAAAAAACCATTATTTGGATTTTATATCTCGAAATCGGACACCTTTATATCTAGAAGTTGATTTGTGAAATACAAGCCCCTTGGGAGGCTAACAGCGGCTCTCGGGAGATCTAAAAAGTTTTAACATCCATGTAACATGATTAATTTATGTGAAATTTATTATTATCTGCTGCACTTACAGTTAAATACTTTGTTTAAAATTTTGACAAAATGATGCATTTTCCCTTTTAGAAATTTTGGAGCATTATTTTATACATTGGATTTAATGTTTTAGGCAGTTTAATGTGTTTACATTATCCAGTAATCACCGTAAACTTTATGCATTAACAAATTTCTTGTTAATAAAAAGTGGATATAATCATAATAATAATAATGATTGTAGTAATAATAATAATAATAATAATAATAATAATAATAATAATAATAATAATAAAAGAAGATAATAAACATTTTTGAAATTAAAAAGGTAAAAATGTATAGAAATTGAAATATTCACTTTTTTCTATACATTATTAAGCGATGAAACGCTATATATCATTTGAATATAAATGGATTTCATATTCATGCATGAAATGTTAAATATGAGCGTATGTATAACATTATAAATGCTGTCAATTGCTGTCAGTTATGTATAACATTATAAATGCTGTCAAAGCATTATTTTTGCAAAGCAAAATTGCATTGCAAAATTTGCATTATTTTATCAAATCATTGCAACTTTATAACATAAGAAATAATTAATGTTCTCATCTTATTAAATATACATTTTTCCTTAAATACGTAAAATAAACACTAATAAATCTATCGTTTAAAAAATGTGTTGATTTTTCATTTGAAGAGAATGGAAAGAAAAATAAAATATTTGATAAAATTTAAAACATTTCCAACAAAAAATATGTTTTCATTTTATTTCATTTCGCTTTCACCGATGTAGCTCAAAGTTTTATCTAGGTGGATTTTACGTTTGATTCACATAAGAGAAAGTTTTCAGAATTTTCATGTTTTTATTCTTTTTTGAAATCATGACAGAATGTAAGCAAATTTTCCTGAAGTGTAGAAAGATTCGTGCATTTATATATATATATATTTTAACTGTATATGTCTAATTTCTTTTTAAAACTAAAAAGAAAGATTATGCTTTGCATAGACACACCATATTTTCCATCCTTAATATAACGTAAAATAAGAAATTTAATTTTTCAAAAATGAACTGCGAAAAAAATTAAGATGAGTAATTGAAATGTATATAGCTCATTTGAGATTAATTTTCAACAATTATTGTCCATATTGTCCCAATGTGTGAGAATGATCTCGTGTTGCCCTGTATATTGCTTAACGGCAAGAAAAGTGATACATATCGACAAAAGTTAATTTCACAGAAAAGGCAAATAGAAAAACTGCATGATTCTTCTATAACATGAAATTATACCACTTAGCTTTGTATGCAAGAATAAAAACATGCATAAAAACACAGAACCCTTAAAACAAAAAGACATACGACAAAGATTTGAGGATTGAACAAATTTAACTTTCCACATAATTCACCCTTTTTATGTTGTAACGAATTGGCAGAAAGCATAATAATATGATTTTCCGTTTATCTATAATTTTGTGTAGCAAGAGACGCCTATAACAGATCTATTCGTGAATAAAATGCAAAATGAATATCGAGAGATGTATCATTTTCTTGCGATTGAGCGATATCATTTACAGAATGTGTACTAAATATACGAAAACACAGATCAGTTTACAAGATTTAACACAGATAAAATAAAATTTTTGTGATTGCCCTTCAAAACCCGTCTTATGACAAAATGTTTCTGCACACATATAATCCCTCTATACACTCCATCATCGATTGAAAATATATCACAGTGCACCCGAAACATCCTTATTATTTCAAATGTTTGAAGTAGGATTTTTTTAAATTGTAACTAATTTTGTAGACGCATTAGAAATTACAGAAACAGTTTTTTCTTAAATGTTTTGTGTCATCGAAAACTGACGCGTTCCACCTTGTAATAATATACACTATATTGCCATTGATTATGGGACACTTGCGATTTTAGACATTTTACTAAATATCTAGAAAAATACATGAGGAATCATCTCGAAACTCTTAGTGTATAAATATAATAGTATAAGTCATACATCTCCGTGAAGATTTTTTCCCGAAACTCCAAAGGGGACCGTTAACAAATTAAAAAAGAATGAATATCTTTTGAATAACCCTGTAAAAACTAATGTAGCAAAAGAGCTCAAACTCTAGATTGTAATTGAATGCCTTATTGTAATAAGCCTTGTTCATTTTTATGCAAATAGCATGCATACTCGCAGAGTAATTAAGGTTTTTATAAAAATGATCCCAAATTTTTCCAAGCTTTTTCCTTATAATTTTCAGAGTTCTTAATATAAAATATTATTTTTTTCAGAAAATATGACAAACAACATTGCACACAGTACCCTGTAATCAGAATTAAAAAATAATGAAAATTGTATAAAAAATGAGTTGGTTTACTAAATAATTTTTTACTGCGCATGCATCAACGATATCAAAATTTCATTTGCATATTATGTTAGCTAAATGTATAGAGCAACTTTTGTGAAAGTCACAAAATTATAACTTGAAAATTTTGACAATAATCGTCAATTAAATAAGTCGAAAATCCGTTATTCTCAAAATGAAGCAAAAACAAGAGGGGTTGTATCCATATATTCATTGATTAGTGTCAATATAGAATACACAATATGGGATGTACTATTGCATTTGGATAAAATCCCTCATTTTTTTTATTCATTTTGGAAACAACGGATTTTGTCCTTTTTCTATAGACGATTACTTTCTGAATTTTCAAGCCATGATTTTGAGACTTTAACAAAAGTTGCTCTATACATTTAGCTAACATAATATGCAAATGAAATTTTGATATCTTTGACGCATGCGCAGTAAAAAATTATATAGTAAACCTACTCATTTTTCATATAATTTTTATTATTTTTTGATTCTGATTACAGGGTACTGTGTGCAATGTTGTTTGTCATATTTTCTGAAAGAAATATTATTTTATATTAAGAACTCTGAAAATTATAATGGAAAAACTTGGAAAAATTTGGGACCATTTTTATAAAAACCTTAATTACTCTGCGAGTGTGCATGCTATTTGCATAAAAATGAACACAGTGTATTACAATAAGGCATTCAATCATAATCTAGAGTTTGAGCGCTTTTGCTACATTAGTTTTGACAGGGTTGTTCAAAAGATATTCATTCTTTTTTAATTTGTTGACGGTCCCCTATGGCGTTTCGGTAAAAAATCTTCACGGAGATGTATGACGTATACTATTATATTTATACACTAAGAGTTTCGAGATGATTCCTTATGTATTTTTCTAGATATTTAGTAAAATGTCTAAAATCGCAAGTGTCCCATAATCAATGGCAATATAGTGTATATATATCTTCATGGACTGGTGAACTAAAATTCTAAAAAAGCATAATTCCTGTTTTTAATATTGTTAATTACTTTCCACGATAAGAGAAAAGTAATATATATATATATATATATATACAGGGTGATTCTAAATTTTTTTATAATAAAAGAGGGGTGATAGTACACATCAAGACAAACAATACTAAATAGAAGACCAAGGGTTCAAAACGTTTTCCAAAGGAGATAGCCGCCTTTAAAGTTTAGGGACCAAAATTTCAAATAAACATAAAAAACGGAAAAATCGGTTTATTGATTTGCGGTTTTCACTAAAATTATTCTTTATGCCAGCATTTTCTTGAAATTAAATTATAAAGATAAATTTCAAAAAATGCCGATAGAGGGCGCTTTAGACTTTGGAGTAATGAACAACTATTTTTTTGCCGGTACTTTTTGCATCTCATTAGATGTTTTCGTAAACATAAACTCAAATTTTGAGCTCAAAATCTGAAATCTGGGAGTAGTTAAATAGCATAAATTGAACTGTGTTCAGATGGTTCAAATTTCAAATGATTTTAAAAAACGGAAAATTTGGTTCATTGATTTGTGGTTTTCACTAAAACTCTTCTTTATATTGGTATTTTCTTAAAAATAAATTATAAAGATAAAATTCAAAAAATGTCGATAGAGGGCGCTTTAGACTTTGGAGTAGTGAACAACTATTTTTTGCCGTTATTTTTCGCATCTCATTAAATGGTTTCGGAAGCTTAGACTTATACTTAAATTTTGAGCTCAAAATCTGAATAGTAGGGAGTGGTTAAGTAGCACAAACTGAAATGTGTTTAAAGGGGGAGGGGGAGGTTCATATTTAAAATAATTATAGAAAATGGAAAAATTGGTAGATTCGTTTTTGGTTTAAAATAAAACTATTCTTTAAGTCAGTATCTTCTTGAAAATAAATTTTAAAGATGAATTTCAAAAAAATTCCGTCAGAGGGCAACTTAAACTTCAGAGTAACCAATAATTCATTTTAACCATTATATTTTGGTTTTAATTAAATGTTTGCAAAAGCTTTTTAAATGTTTTCGGATGTTTAGGTTTAAACTTAAATTTTGAACTCAAATTCTGAATCATTATGAGGGGTTAAGAAGCGCAAACTGAAGTGTGTTCAGGAGTTGAAATTTAACCCTCCTTTCTCCTCGAACACAATTCAATTCTTCGCTACGATTCAGAATTTGAGCCCAAAATTTAAGTCTATGGATTCGAAAGCATTTAATAAGATTATAAAAATAACAGTTAAAAATAGTAGTACGCTACTCCAAAGTCTAAGGCGCCCTCTATCGACATTTTGTGAAATTCATCTTTAAAATTTATTTTCAAGAAATTGCTGATTTAAAAATTAGTTTTAGCGAAAACCGCAAACGAATCGACCAATTTTTCCGTTCTTTATAATCATTTGAAACTTGAACCATCTGAACACAGCTCAGTTTGGGATACTTAACCAGTCCCAACTAGTCAGACTTTGAGCTCAAAATTTAAGTTTGAGTCTAAGCTTACGAAAACATTTAATGAAATGTAAAAAATACCGGCAAAAATAGTTGTTTGTTACTCCAAAGTCTAAAGCGCCCTCTATCGGCATTTTTTGAAACATATCTTTATAATTTAATTGCAAGAAAATGCCGACATAAAGAATAATTTTAGTGAAAACCGCAAATCAATCGACCGATTTTTCCGTTTTTTATGTTTATTTGAAATATTGGTCCCTAAACTCTAATGGCGGTTATCTTCTTTGGAAAACGTTTTGGACCCTTGGTCTCCTATTTAATGTTGTTTATCTTGATGTGTACTATCACCCCTCTTTTATTGTAAAAAAAAAAAAAAATTGAATCACCCTGTATTACATACATATATATTATTTAAACCATCTGATCAGGATTCTATTTCTAAATCGTTTTCTCAATATGTAATCATAATAAATAATCATATTATAAGGTATCCTGGGGTAATAACGCCACGTTGAGGTTCTACCAATTTTCATGGCTTAGTTTTAGATTGCATTTTTCAAACAAATATATGATTTGATAGAGCAACTCATTGAATATCTGTATAAAAAAATAATTTAACAGATATGTATTCAGAAAATGTAATGGCGTGATTTCTGAACCAATGCTATTTGGCGTCATAACCCACATGTATGGGTAACAACGCCATGCAAACAAAACTAAAAAATAAGATGGAATAATGGCATGTAGATTGCACAGTTCTAAAAATACAAATTCTAAAGTTTTAGAAATTGGCAAATCGCATTCTAAGCTATTGAAAATGTTCATTTTTTGTGATAGTGTAAGAAAAAGAAAGTTGTGGTGGGGATGGGGGGGGGGAGAATATCAAGCTAATATTTGCTTAAAAAGGACCGTTTAAATAGAATTAAAAGAAACATTGAACGTTATAACTGTGTTTATTTGAGTCGGTATTTATATTCTCATATATGCATTCGATGCGATAGAAAATATTCATTTTTTTGTGAAAGTGAAAGATAAGGAAGTGAGGAAGAGCTTCAACAGAATATAACACCCTGAACTTGTCTTTGATTAAAAAGTGCCGCTTAAATATAATTATAAGAAACATTGCTCGGTTTTAACCATTTATAATATAACATTTTAATCATGTGAAATTTTATAATAACTAGAGTTACATGTAATAAATTTTTTTGTTAATACTATTATAGTAGTCTTGTAAATATGTTTTAACCCATCAAAACCTAAAGTTAAATTGTCGGCGTTATATAAAACTGGCTTTAGTAAATTTTAATTAATTAAATAAGATATTGAGTAAAAAATGTTATCCCAATGAGATCTTTTATTTAACTTTATACATAATTCATGTGGTTACATATCAGTATCGCTATATTAGCAACAAAATTAACTTTTAACAGCTGTTAGCAATCTCACTGAACGCAGTCCCCCCCCCCCCCGCCAAAAAAAAGAGTTCACTAATATTTTCCAATTTAACTATAGCTACACCTGAAATTCTTTTTCGTTTGGAGTCCTCGTACTTATTGTTAGAAATATTTGAATAGATTAAATTTAATTAGAATTAATTCTGTACAAAAAGTTTAGTGCAGGAACTGTATTCTATCAATTTTAATCATTGATCGCATTTTAACATTTAACTAATGTTACCGGTCTCATAGACCACTGTTTTTCTTTTAATTTTTATTGCTTAACTTGTAATTTTCAGTTTAACTGCAAATACTACCGAAATTTTGTTTCATTTGGAACTTTAATACTATCACCAGAGATTTTTAAATAGGTGAATATTAAGTATAATTGTCTTGTATAAAAAGTTTAGTACTAAAACACAATCCCATGAGTTATTCCCACCTTTTATTCTTCTTTCAATCTTGCGGTCTCACAAATCGCTTCACATTAGTTACGTTACAATTTCTGTCATATTAATTAAACGTAAAATTTGTTAAAATTTGAAAAACCGAACACTGAGAAAGCGGACAGTTAAAATTTAGAACTCAATTGAACAGTGGATATCCAGTGGAAATTTAATAGAAACCTGATTTTGGAGATGTTCGAATTAGAATATCGAAAACATTTTGATATAGTTTTATTTATGAGAGTTTAATATTATTTTTCGCATTGGTATTTAAAAAAGATATTAGGTTTGGGTATTGGACCCCGGCCCCCTTATTCTTAGCATTTCAACAATGATAATAATGCATATTAATAAATAAACCTCCTTCGGATGTAGTTAAGCCACTGTTGGGAATCAAGCGGGGTAATAATGCCAAGGATTGGCGTTATTACTCAGATATACTTAGTGAGCAGTAAATTTTAAACTACAAATTATCTCGAGAAGATATCCAAAATCTTCAACAACATTTTGAAAGCACGGGAAATGCACTACAAATTTATGTAATAAACAAAGTATTTCCGGATAAAAAATATAGACTTCATATCACAAAACTTACCTGGCAAATTTTAGATCAAGCGTTAATTTTAGTTGTTTCTAAAAACAATAAGACCTACAAATGGAACAAATTAAGCTATTTTTTGCGATTTATATGATTCAAAACCCTTCTGCGCAGAGCACATTGGTGTTATTTACCGAATTATTTCATGATTATGCATAATATTAGCACTTGGCGTTATTATCCAGCCTGGCGTTATTACACCAGAACACTTTATATGAGGAGCCCAGAAGCCAAGGGGTACAAGTGACAAAATGTCGATTTGGAGTAAATTGAGTTTAAAGATAATTGATGTTAAATTGGAACATAAATAACAATTGACTAAATTGAAATAGTAAACATCTGCTTGTTGCATTCTAATCTTTGAACTCTCATTTCAATAACTGTTTAAAAAATAGAGTACAATTTTTTTTAAATGTATAATTAATCAATATTGTTTGTTTTTCGAAAAAAGTGGTTTATCTCTATAACGCCCCAAATAATCAGAAAATGACCTATATTTCTTTCCCTGAAATGAAAAAAGCATATTTCCAGATACCCTGAGCACTTAACTCAATTTTTTTCAATTTTGTCACTTACACCCCTTGGCTTCTGGGGTCCTCATATATAATAACAATCACAGTAGACAAAGCATATTTTATTATATCATTAATTAAAGCATATTTTATTAGACGTACATTAAGCATTTTATTTTTCTTTGATAGTTTGAATTTTTATGTGTTAAAATAATTTTCTTGATTAGGTTTCACAGTCAGGGGATGTTTTTATCGAGTTCCGATTTGGCGCAGACTGAACTCCTTTGCTGTTACAAAAACTACTGTTACCGTAAAGAATATTCGGCGATTTTTCAGCCGGCCATTCTAATGTAAAAATTTTATAAAGTTTTTTAATTAATTTATAATAAGTTATAAAACTATAAAAAAATACATTGTCTTCGGAAATACGTTTGTGCACATTTATAATATATAAATTTTATTCTATGATACCAAACAATAAAGAATCTATAAAAAATCTAGTTTTTGCATTTAAGATAAATCAGATTATGTTGAATATAAAGACATATTATATGGTACATTGTTTATTAAAGGATAATTTTTATTTATGAACAGTGTTAACGTGTTTTTAATGATTATTAAAAATAAATGTACTAATTTATGTGTGAGGACCGAAAAAAGAGTAAAATTCATAATTAAAACATGCACTTTATACTTTTGCTACATAAAAGAAATATTAACACGTCTCAGTAAGGTTATATTTCTCAAATATATGTATTATTTTACTTAATAAAATATTTTTCATTTAATTTTATTAAATAATAATCCCAAACTTTTACTTTTTGGAACTATTCGAGGCACAAAAATTGCTAAAAAATTATAAATACTTCTTCTTTTAAAAACATAAATATTCACTAGGTATAGGATTAATAAAAATTCTTTGGTATACAAAATAATACTTTTGAATGCATTCTTATCAATTTTTGCACAAAAAAGTAGGTATGGAAATAAATATAAATTATAAAAGTACACAGAAAATAATCAGTAGACTTCAGTCACTAGATAAATCATTTTTCTTCAATATTTAAGAAAAAACTCAAAAAATCAGTGAATCATTTTTTTCAACTGTATCGTTTTTTTATATTGTGATTGCAGTATCAAAAACAAAGCAGAAGGAAAAAATACTTAAAACAAAATCTTTCTGACCGGTGCTTTTAATTCTGCCCAATTACTTTCCACGGTGCAGCTCAGAGTTTGAATAATAAGAATTTTTCTTTTCAGATAAATAACTTTTTTAAAAAATTACTTCTTCTTGTAATAATTCAAATTTTGCCATGCTCTCATAATAAATTTTTAAGACGTAGAAAAATAAATATTCTTACTTGTAATATGTAATGTATTCACATAGTTAGAAAAATGATAACTTTTAATCCAAAATATGGGTCTTAATTCCTAGTGATAAGATAAACTGAAATTCTTATATTATTTTAAATTTAAATTTACATTTGAAAAAAATGAAAAATAGAAATGAGGTTAAAAATATTATTTGAAAAATAATTTTTTGAGTCGATTAAAGATACTTTCAGAAAAGTTTTGAATAAAATATATATATATTTTTTTTTAGTTTATGTTACTCTAAAGAATTAGTATTGACAATAGAAGTATGTTTAAATGACTATTTTTAAAGTAATATCAGATAAAAATAACCCCATTATAATGTGATGATACAATATGGATTAAAAAAAAATCGAAATCTATCCTTTTCCCATGGTGTAAACGTTAAATAGCGGTATAATTTAAAAAATATGAATTTTAATAAAACAAATATCGATATTTCAATATTTTGAATTCTATATTTATATTTCATAATAAATTCATTAATTTTAATGCATCACCCTGAAGAAATATTTTTACATTCGGTGATAGAGAGTTGAAGAAGGATTTGATAAATAAATAGACTAGGTGTATTAAAGTATTATATCATAAAAATTGTTCAGAAAAGTTTTGAGTAAAATAATTTTTTGACTTTCAACTACACAAGCATGTTATACTGACAAAAGACTTTCAACTGACAAATTTTAAAATAATACCACTTAAAGATAACATTAGTCTGATGTAATAATAACACACATAAAAAATAATTTTTAGAAAGCCATTTTTTACTTGATATTACAGATTAAAACACTAAATAGTACTATTTTTGGAAAATGCATGTCTAAGAAAACAAATATCAATATTTCTACAATTTGAATAATAATTCAAATTTCTCATTTCATAAATAATTCATTTACTTTGAACAGCATCCAGAGGAATCTTTTTTCTTTTTTCACTGATATAGATTCTTAAGAATGAAGAAGTATAACCAGACGTATGTATAAAATAGAATGAATCAATAAACTTCACTTTTGAATAAACAGTTTTCTTCAATATTTTAGATGAACAAGAAAATCTTCAATCTATCATACTTTTTGAATATAAATTTTATTTTCATCTGAAGATAAAGGAATTAAAAACAAAATATTGATAAAATGTACAAAACATTTTCTTGAAGATAGCTGATTTCCTGTTATATTATTTTGTTTTGATCGTCATAAATCAAATCTTAAACCAAAACAACTTTCCATTTTTTTTCACTGTAAAGTGTTTTAAAGTTTTCTCTGCATTTTTTCGGGGCCTAATAGAATTAATTTCATAAGATTGAGAGCTATAATCATATTCGGAAAGAAGTACACTTTAACTGCATGTGTTCATTATGCAAAACGACGTTAAATTAAGTAGAAAAAATATTAGAGTTCTAAAGGAACATGTAGAATGTACTTTGTACTTTGTTTTCTATTTCTACAATTTTGATAAACAAGTGATTTATTTACATTATTAACATTACATTATTAATAAATTATTTACATTTATTAATTATGAAAAATTTAAGTTTCAGTGCAAATCCGAAAGCATAAGAGCAGATTAACTTATTATACTAAAAAAAAGTGCTGAATTTTTTCTAACACGTCGGCCTTTTCATTTCTTTGGAAGCCGACATGCGCCTTGACCCAGCTGATTTTCAAGTTATTGCACGATTCTTTTTAAAGCTATGTGTTAAGTTTAATGTATTATTAGTGCTGAATGATTTGCTCAGTGAGTTTATTGATGATTGGCAGTCCGATCTGATATTATATGGCTCAAAAATGTTTTGCCCCATTGTGCTGCTTCTTGTATTGCCAGTAGTTCGGCTTGGAAGACGCTGTTACTGCTCCTTAGTGGCACCGACCATGTCTTTGTTTTTCTATTGTTTTTTAATGCTACAAATGCCGATCCTGTAGCGCCTGATTCCAATTTGGAGAAGTCTGTGTATATGCATGTGCTATTAGTATTGTATCCTATGAGTGGTTCTACTGTGTCTGGTTAATGGTTTTGCCAAATGTTTGTTTTCTGGACGCATTCATTGTGATATAAGGTTTTGTTATGCATTGTTGCATTTTCCCTAAGTCTTGATACTGTTCCGTATGCTGCTTCCAAGTTTACTTTTAAGCCAATTGCGATCAAGCCTGCTAGTAATAAAAATGCCGAGGTTGGGGCCTCTCTATTTGCCCCGACAATGGCCAATGCTAACACTAGACTCAGTCCTCAACTGAATGACTCAAATCTTAACTCTCTTGAAGTTACAGAAAAAGTCAGTCACTGCTACTATTACGAAAAGACTAAGAAATTTTTTGAAAATCTACAAGTACGAGAATTGGAAAGTAAAATAGCTTCTCACTATTAGCTATAATTTTCGAAACTATATTTTAACTAAAGGATGCATCCAAATAAGCGATTTCATTCAGATTAATGTTTAATTGTTCGGAAAAGTAGCTCTCTAAAAACCTCGGCTACGAAATATCTCAAGATGAGCCAAAATGTCACAATTTAAATGTCAGCATCTAGTAAAGAATTGAGACAACTCGAGTGAACCAACTGCTTTTCAGTAATTTAAATCAAACGAATAATTTAACTAAGTAATTTCAATCAAAATGAGTAAAACGGTTAAAAAACAACTCTTTCACAACCCAGCAAATTAAATCTCTTTCCTGAGAGGCCAAATTGTTTCTTTCGATTTAAGAGTGTGCCTTATGTTATAATAAATACTACGAAAAAATTAATTTTGAAATAAGTTTATAGAGTTAGGTAGCACAATGCACTTCAATTTTTTAAAAATATATTAAGAAAATTGACACTTTTTGAAATGAATAATGAAACCGAAAATTATTAATATCAACTTTTAACAGTGGGTAAATGTCACCTTTCTAATTAAAAGAATAATGTAAAAGAAATTTTTGAAACTTGCAAATTCCTTTGGTTCGTGTGTTGTACTTGTCTTTCCAAATATCATCTATTTTAACGGTTCTTTAATTTGAATGATGAAGATTAAATAAATATTCTCACACAATTTTTATGTTGTGGAAAGTCACTTATTGTAATTAGAAAAAGAACTCAAAATTATTTAAAATTAATTAATTTCTTTAAGTCGCAGATTGGGCTGGAAGTATGAAAAATATTATTAATTAAGAATTTCAGTAAATCAAGGGACGAGCTAGAAGTATATTGTATATTTTACAACTATAATCTGAACCGCGCACGATAGGTCTTGAAGCAATGTTTTATATCAGTCTGAGAACAACATATCCTTAAATTAGTTCGTTGTAATTTGATGTGGTGACACTTCTACCAATACAGGATACAGGAAAATGGTTAAACGAAATTGAGAAATGCAGATAAGAAGGCTCTTAGAATGGCATATTCGTCATTTGTGAGTTCTTTCATAGATTTTTAGGCACTTGTTTCAACATTTGCTGCAAAGAACAGATGAACGCAATTATTTTTTTTTGTTCTAAAGTTAAGCTGTAAAAAACTTGCATCCAACAATGATCCAGTTATTCGACCACTTTGGACGAAAAACTTTTATGAATGAATAATTGGACAAATTGTGCAACGTTTTTTCATAATAGAAATATTTTTTAATTGTACTTAATTATGTAAAATTTTCTCTGTAATGCATCCTAGTATAAATAAGTATAATTTACAACAACAGTTAGTTCAACAACATACAAATACTTCAATAAAATCCATCATTTACATAAATAACAATAAAAAAATCGAAGTCTCAAAAGATTCACTGCAATGGCATGCATTTCTTCAAGAAATATATTGTACGAGCATTCATTTCTTTGTAAATCTTATATTTCAGACCGACGAAACGCATGTTCTACAAGGCAATGAAAGATGTACTCTCGTCCGATAGAATATGTAAAGTCAAATGTAAACAGTATATCAGTGCGTCGTATGAGTCACAAAGTAATCGATAACCAGCTCACTGAATAGGCAGTCAAAAAGAAATGAAATTTTCTTGGAATTCTTGTTACGTTAGAACTCAATTTATTTTTAAAAACAGTTTCTAAGTGTAAATGACAAAGGAAACTGTTATGAGTCAGTAAATACTTTTTAAAAACACATGTATTATTCTTTTAAAAATGTAGTATATTTTCCTAGACTTTAATGGGTGGTTTTGTAACTGGAAAAATGTTATCCTTTATAGGAACAAATATTAAATTTAATAATTTAATTATTTTTTAATTCAATTCTTAATTACAAAAGGTACACATCCGTTACATTTTCTGACATTTAGTGAACATTATATTTTATTTTTGACTTATAGAATTCTTTTAATTAAATTAGAATTTAAAGGTGTTAATAATTTTAAATTCACGGATGTAAATCTATTTTTTTTTTTAACAGAAACTTAAATAAAAAATTGGTTTCCATGGTAAGGAAAAGTTAATTCAACATTTTTTTTTCTTGCTTTCATGTATATTATCGTTTCGTTAATTAGGAAAATCAAACTTTTTCTGGAATCATTTTAAATCTTATATTTAAATACGAGCAAATCTTATTAGTATGTGTGTGTGCATAACTGTATGCTTTTTTTCAACGTTTTCAACAATTTTGATAAATTTAAGTTTATAACTTTTTGAAGTATGTTTAGAAGAACATTGTCATAAGTAAACTATTCGAGACTATATGATTTAGTGTTGCGTACAGTGTGGTCATTGAAAAAGTATCGATACATATATCTCTAGTGACCTAACTACTCAACCAATCGAAAAGGTGTTTCAGAAGTACTTACTTGAACATATGTGCTTGAGATCGTGTTGATTTAAAACAATAGACATCTTACAATTAAGATATAATTTTAATCCATTTTCAGAATATTGTGGATTCGAAATTGGTTTTCTTACATGGATATTATTGGGATATTTAATTGGATATATTAAAAATGGATTGCATAGGATAACTTTTATAAAACTATTAATTTTGATATGTGTTCCGTTTTAAACACAAAATGGATCTTTTCTTTTAACTATTGGGTTATTAAATGAATTTCCAGTTTGAAAAACTTCAAAGCACATAAATCTTACAAATTAAACTTCGTGGGCGTAACCGGAAGTCTAGGTGCCCCCTTTGTTTGCGCAGAGTGAAATACAATTATTTAGAAAAATTTAAATCTACAAACGGACACAGAAGATGCAATGAAAGCGGTGTTAGTTCAGCAAATTAATCAATTTCGGAATATTTACAGCCTAAGTTTCAAAATGTGATAAAAGAAGAGACCCACACTACATTATTATTATTATTATAAATTACTCTGTACATCTTTTCTAAAGCAAGAATATTTACTAAAATCTGTATCAGCTATTCAAAAAGGTGGTTTTAAAATCTTACTTTAACATATTTTGTTTATGTGAGATTTCCCTTCCATATTTCTGCATTTTCCTAAAAAATTAACGTAAGATTTAAAAAAAAAATCAAAGTCCAAAAGAGAAAAAAATAAAGATGAAATGAAAGCAGATTTTGATCAGATCATTTAGCAAATTAGCTTTTGCTAGAAAATTAGCAAACTAAGTTTTGAAATGTGATAAAAGAAAAAAAGAACGCGTTAATTTTTTTTAAGAAAGTTATTTTGTTATCACTTCTAAACAAGAATATTTATTAGAATCTGCATTAGCCATACTGTGTCAAAAAGGCAATTTTAAAATATGATTTTAAATTATTTTGGTAATGGGAAATTTCTTTTGCATGACTCTACAATTACCTGAGAATCTTATTGCTTTCATAGTCTAAAGATATAAAAAAATATTAAATTTAATGCAGATATGACATGTGACTTTCCCCATGTAATTAGCCGGTGGAAATTTGGGCGGGGGGTGTACAGATCTAAACCATATAAAAATGAAAAAAAATAATAACACACAAAATTCGAATTAATCTGGAAATTGATTGGTTGAATTTCGTATTTTCAGTCCTTCTTCTAACATTCGTAAAGCTATATGATTGCAGTTTTTCATCTCAATATGGTATTTTTCCCCCACGAACATGTTTTAAAGTTTTTAGAATTTTTTCTCGTTTCGCAAAGTTTGTTTAACATTTATATAAAGAACCCAGTTTCGGTCATTTAGTCCAGAGCAGTAAAGCGTAAAAAAAAAATTCTTCATTTCCTTCAGAGATCATTTCACTACAGTTCTATTTATTCTTCAGAATCGTTTGAAGAAATTCGCCTTTTTCTATAGAGATTTTTTGTTGAAATGCGCATTTTTTACCACATGTCTTTGGCAAACTTCGTGGGTTTTTTTTACAGCGATGCTTCGATGAACTGTGCATTAATCGCTGAATATAGAGCAAGCACGTTTTACATGTAATCTGTAAATAATATTTTTTCATAGTCACTTGACTGTACTAACGTTCTATTCATATAGGTTTTATATTCTTATTCTTTTCTTAAACTACGTAAATTAAAAAATAATAAAATATATTTTTAATAATGTTAAATGCGATATATTATTTGGTCAAAGAAATCTAATAATATTTCAATTTAAATAAAAATAACAGTGCTTCAAATTTTCAATCTGTGTTTAATTCATCACATATGTTTCTAAACATGTAACACTGAAGAGCATATTTTATATTTTTCAGCTCATATATAGGGAGAAATCAATACATTTCACTTATATAAGAAAATCTTGATTTTCGCCATAAATAAAAAAGAAAATCTTCAATATATCATATTTTTTTTATATATACACATTGAAAAACCATCCCACAGAAGAAAAAGAAAAAAGAAAACTGACAATAAAAAAATATTGATTTAATCAAAAAAGTTTCCAGAAAAGAGATTTCTTTTTATAGATGCCAAGATTTTGAAAAAAGAAATATCTTTCAGCTAAACAATCAAAAGTTTTGAAGCTTTTTGCAAATTTATTCTCATAAGATTATTTGACAGATAATGGAAAATTTTCCAAATCATTTGATATAATATGAACTATTTATAAATAACTGAATTTTCCAAATTTACAGTTTTATTCGTTTTACGTGCGTTTGTAATTATGTAAATACGTAGCACCTAAAGTTGTCGTTCAGTCCGTTCGTCTGTCCGTCTGTCCACATATAACGAGGCAAAAAGTATCCAACAGAATCGTTTGAAATTTAAGAATGAACGAAACACATAATTATTACATAATTTTGTTCAGTCATTTCAGATTTTATGGAAATCGGATGCATAGATCAATTAGAGGGACAATAAAAAGTATCCCGTTACATTACGGTCAATGAGGAAAAATGTTTCAAATGCATTTTAATCGATTGAAATTTAAAATATATAATTATCGCATAATTTGGTCAAGTCGTTTTAGATTTTATGAAAATCGAATGCATAGAACAATTACAGGGACAATCGAAAGTTCCGTTTCATTACGACCAAAGGGGGAAAAAGATTCAAATGCATTTTAATGGTATTACATTCCTTCGAACATAATAAAATTGACATGCATCTTCAAAATATATACTAAAATATACATTCTATACAATCTGTGGTGCAAAGAATATTGTTATTAACTTGCAGGGCCACACAAAAGTATTCCATTACATAATGCTATACGGGGAAACATTATTTGGAGTGTGTTTTAATTATATTAAACTATTTCACATTTTATGAATATGATATACGTTGCTGAGGTTTAATAAATGTTACTTCCTGTATATTTACAGGAATACAAAAAATTATTTCGACCAATATACTATATCCGTCGTACTGTAAACTATAACAGCCTGATCTGAATATTTTAAAAAATTCCTTATCGTACGAACGCACCACATTCACTACGCTTCATGTGCAATTGTAAACTTCTTTAAACATGAAATGTACTCCTAGTACTGAATTAAATGTCTATCTTAACCCTTTCCGGCACACTGTGCCCTGTCTGGGATACCTAATTTTAATTCCAAACTTGAAAACGACACCAATAATATTTTAGTAAACTTTGCTTTTACAATTAAGACTTAAATTAAGGAATTCAATTTATCTAATAAAAAATTTGGTGAATTCCAGTGTCAATCGATAATTTCGCATTTTTATTACAGATTTTCCCGTGCCGGAAAGGGTTAAGCATATAATTTTTTTTATTTAGTTTTTATAATTTAAAATCATTGACTAAGTTGAGGATCAGATAATATTTATGTAGGGTTTTCTTTGGCATTATATTTAAGCCTTTGTGTCTCAACAGCGCCAATTTCAAAAGTATTTCCTCACAAGGAAGGTCTCCATACGGGCATACTCAGAAAAATCTGAAAAAATTACAGAATGTTCTTCTCATATAGTTATATATGTTTATAAAAAAATTTTTGGCGGAACCTCCTTATAACGTCCGTAAAAAAATAATAAAAATTTCGTTTATTTGGCGATTTATCTCCGGTTGGCGAAAAAACGAAATTTTGAAAAATACGCTTTTACGCTTCGAATACTTTTTAAAGAAAAAACTTTCTATGTTCAATTTATTTAAATAAGTTTAGTTTAAGTAATTTTAGTTTTGCATTTTTACTTTACTTTAAGTGTAATTTTGTCATATACGTTTATATGTACTTATAACAAAATGAAATTAATATATTTTATCATTTAAAACACAATTTAAATTGATTAAAATTGTTCCAAATTGAAAAAAACACTGTTAAAAATCTGCTGCATTTTGTTGCAACGCACTCCCTTGCTTGTATAGAAAACGGTTACTTGACCATGAAATGGAGCTTTCTCATTGGTTGGAATAGAGATATTATATACAAGCAGTGGAGTGCGTTGCAACAAAATGCAGCAGATTTTTAACAGTGTATGACACGGTCAACTCACAGTGCTATGGAGCATTCTCATTGGTCAGAAGAGAGATATTCTGTAAAAGTAGTGGAGTGACGTTGCAGTAAATGCTGCAGATTTTTAACAGTGAAGTCAATTAAAATCAATTTTCAGATTCGTTAAAATCGTCTGCTTTTGGCGAGGAAATGCACTACTCGCCAAATCCCGCGTCGCTTTCAGCTTTTCACGCCAATTATTCCAAACTATTTTATTTTTTTACATATCTAATAATGTAATTCCGCCGCTAATTTTCACTGATCCTTTATTACCTACATGAGTAGTTTAATTCGTATTTATTTCAAAAAATTCTGAGTATGCCCCCAATGGAGACCTTCCTTGTCAGATGTTAGTAACGTACGTAAGATGAACGTAAAACTAAAATAATTACTGACTAAAAGGTACTTTTTTCCCATCTACAAAACTGAAATTGATATACATTTCATAAATATTGTCAATTTTATATTACAAAATTTTAACATATACCCTTAAAAACATACCTTCAGACTTCTCCAGTTTCTTTAATTTGAAAAAAAAATACTAAATTAAGTTTTCCAGTATCGACTTGAAGCTTCTCATATGATACGCAAAAGTTTTTTTTTATGAGACATTAACCTTCCGTCTACCAGACAAAACACCCATTTATCTACGGCAACACCTAATTTTAATTCCAAACTTGCAAATGGCACCAGTAATATTTTAATATAATTTTGCTTTTACAATGAAAGCTTAAATTAAGGAATTTGTAATATCTAGACAAGTCCTTTATAAATTCCGGTGTCAATCGACAATTTCTCATTTTACCATTGACACCAGAAATATTGCTGTCGGGTCCAATGGACCCGTCTGGTAGACGGAAGGTTAACTCATTATTGTAATCTATTTAGAATTCCAATTATCAATTCATATTAACTGGTATTTGGGGAAATAGATATAAAAATAAAATTGTATTTTAAAACTTACTCTGTAAATACTATAGACTTTTGGGTAGGCTGCAGATCTACAACAGAATGATAAAATTAAGATAAAATTTATCGGTTAAGCTTTAACACTTAGAAGAACGAATAAAAATAAATTTCAGTTTTGTAACTTGCCGGCCTTCGCGCATGTAGTTGGTTGTTTGTGGATTATAAATGTCTTCGACTCTTGTAGTCTTTGTTTTTGATCCGTAAAGTGTGTTTTTAAATACAAACATGCAAAAAAAATATAATTTTCATAATTAATTCTATATAATAAGAATATATTTTATAAAATATAAAAAAAAACATGTAGTTAAAGATTTCGGAAAATAAACAATAGGTCAGGCGCAACGTGTAAAAGACCGACTTTCCTTGACCGATATAATGTATGGGAAAGGGACAGCTTTAGAATAATATCATAAAAAAATAATAATAACCCGTGTCAAAACGCTGGTTATTTTTTTAATCGGATGTTGCAATCCCGAAACCTCCTTCTATCTGATGCATGTTAATACATCGAAATTAACTATCACAGTGCCAAAATTAAACGGAATTATATGCCTATAGTGTTAATTCTAATGATTTCCGTGCTCTCGTTCTTGAGGCATGACCATAACTATAGTTACGTGAATCATTCAAAATGATGCATAGAAGCACTACTTGTTGGGTGATTTACACCAAAACATAATCTGCAACTACTTAAGTCAACATCAAAACTGAAGTTTGATGAAAATCAGTGCATCGGTTCTTGAGATAGTTCTTGAGATTAGTTCTTGAGATTTTCTCCACAGTCATAGTGAATTAAGAAGACATATCTGGTTTTCCTTCAGTTACATTTTTAGAATCAAGGTTAAAATTAAAGAAAAAGCATCGCAACTATTCTTAATTTCAGTCCATTTTTACTTTTCCCCATTACTCAATGTCTTATGAATGCAATGCATATTTTTTGTAAGCTGCAAACTTCAATGAAATGTACTATCTAAATATTAAGTAAAAAATATCGCTTAGTATTTTTCTTTTTTATGTGAGAAGCAGTGAGGTCTGTGGCAAAAAGACCAAGCTCGACGAATAAAGTTCTAAAAATAAAAGACGCGACTACACTGTAAAAAAAAAAAGGTCGATCTACTAAAAAAACTTTAGTGATCCTTGTAATTACTAAAAAAATTTTAGTAATCTTAGTAGGTTACAAGAAAATCTGTAAGAATTACTAGAAAAAAGTTAGCAACGAATAGAGTTAATATTTTTATATTTTTAATAGCTCTTACTAAAATTCAGTTGGTGTGACCTTGATAGCATAATGGTTATAGTAACGGACTCCAGGCTAAAAGGTCCCGGGTTCGAAACTTGCCACCGCCAAATACGCCCCGAATGTATGTAGTGTTTCGTTAAAAAAGGGATTATAAAAATGCTGTCGGAGCAGGTAGGGATGTTTGGTGCTGCCATCTATTGCGGTTTTGACGAAAATCTTCCGCTTCAGTAGTCTCGATGCCGCTCGAAGGAAGCTCCTACCCTTCGGCCGCACGTAATGGTTATTAAAAATAATTTTGGAGCTATTACTAAAATTTGCTTGGTGGATCATACTAAAAATTTTTAAGTTAGTTATACAAAAATTTCTTTTGTTCAGTTTACAAAAGAAATGCTTGTTTCACTTGCAAAACAAAGTTTGTATTGGTTACTAAAAAATTCTGTGGAATACAAATTTACTAAGAAATTTTTAGTAACCTCTTGAATTTTTTTTTTTTTTTTTTTTTTTTTTTTTTACAGTGTATTCTCGGGTAAAAAGAAATTTCAAAAAAATCTAATTTCAAATCCTAACGATTTCAACAAAAATGTAATTAAAAGTTTTGTGCTCATTTCATCATTTTAAATTTCGAATTCTCTGGAAATCATTTTTAGTACCATCTACATATTAAGGGATTCCGAAACACGTGTTATTATTATTTTTTAGTTATTGGGTTAAAATTTTTATTTTTTAATGGTTAACCATGTCTTTTGAAAATAAAAATCACATGACAAAACATCTCAAAGCAGGTTTAAGAATTTTTTAATATTAATAAAAAAAAAAATGGGATATTTCACAATCGTTATAAATCGAACCATTAGCTGTAGAATTTATTTGTTTTATTTTTTATAATCAAAAATATAAACTTCATAGTTTTTATTTAGCATTTGAAAAATATTAATTTAAATGCAAGTTATTTTTTTTATTTGATCAATCAAAGTTAAAGTAAAACGATAGAAAAGGACATATTAGTAAAGAATTTATAAAAAATGTAATACGGTAAATGTTAAAATATCCTATCATGAAGAAAAACGGATTTTCATAAAAAGTCGTTTGCATGACAACCATTACTTGAAAACTGGATTTTTAAAACAAATAAAAAAAGTCATATTTCAATTAAGATTGAAAAATGTTTTAAACGTTATTTTAAGCAGAAGTTTTAATGTAATATGTTATTTCAAAAATTTATTTTGAAAGATAGTTTTCGTCCCAAGTTCTCTTAAAGATAAACACTTTGCAAAACTTCAAACTTCTATGACAAATGTGTCAGTTAAATCCATGTTTTATATGCGAGAATTTACAGTATTGAAGTATTAATGATTTGATTAGGATTTCGTACTTATAAAGTTTAAAGGGAACCAATGTAAGATCACTCCCGTGTTCGCAAAGTTTAAATTGAGGGAAATAATAAAAAATATTGACCCATATATTTAAAGATTGTGAAACATTTCCCAATGTATTTTGGAGAAGAACAGGGGGCTAATTAAGTTATTTGAAGAAAAAAAAATCAGTTCTTTGTATGTCGTGTAGGAGTATTCTGTAAAAGCTTTTGTTATGCTCAACTCGAAAATATACTTTTTTCAATTTGAGATATTTTATTTACAAAAATATCATATAAAATATAGTGTAAAAATTTGCTTCACTATGCAATGCCGAATCTACTGAAACTAAAATTATAAAAAAATAAAGTCTATAGATGTCACTTTAAAATCTGCAGGAAAACTATAGTTATTAAGCCAAATCGCATAGTTTTTGAGACAAATTCATTTTTATCTTATACACAAATTTCGATTTGTGGCCATTGGGCAAACGTGTTGAAGAGCGTCAGAGGTACTTATCGTCACGGAAGTATAAAACCATTGTTGATAATGATTTACTTAAAAAATTCATTGGTAATTTTCCAAAATTTGAACTTTTAAAGACAGGGACAGTTTGGACATAAATTATTTTTCTGCTGTCCACTAAATTTTAATGTCTATATAACAACTATTAATAGGATATTTGTATAATGCAATGTCTAGTAGTAGTGTAAAAACAATAAATTTCTTACTAATTTAATTGGAATTTATCATATAAATGAAGGTTCGTACGCATAAAAAATAATATATATATATGTATCCATTTTAATACCTGGATTACCATTTTAATACCTGAGACCCCTTAAGGGGTCTCAGGAGTCTTACTTTTTACCTGGTAGTGCGATTTAGCAACATATACATTTGATTTTTTTTTCTCAGTCCCTATTAAACTTAAATGCATAAAATTTTTAACATAGACAACTTAATATCTCTTCTATTTAAAATAATTTTTTTAACATTCTACATTGAATTTTTATTATATATTTTTCATGTTTAATTTTGATTTAAAATTTAAATTGTTCTTTGACTGCGCGCAACATTTCTCAAAAAATAATAAAGCAATTTGTATGAAACTTGGTAAATATCTTCATTTTAAGTTTAAGAACAACTTATACCTAAAATTTAGAATTTTAATTACACTAATTATTGATAATTGGAAATTTTTTTACTAAAAAATGATTTTTTTTCAATTTTTTCAATTTCAATTTCAATTTTAAATAAATAAAGGCATAAATTGCTTTAAAATGATGTATAAGTTCAAGATACATTAATTATACACCATTATCAACTTTTTTAGCGATTCTTGAACTAATAGTTTTTCTAGAATCCTGCGCGCAATGGATACAAGTCTAATTTTTTTAATCAAAATTAAACATTAAAAAAATAAAATAGAATTTCAATGTAGAATATTTAAAAATATATTTTTAATAGAAGAGATATTCAGTTGTATATATTAAAAATTTTATGCATTTATGTTTTATAGGGACTGAGAAAAAAAATACAAATGTGACATGTTGCTAAGTTGCACTACCAGGTAAATGTAAGACTCCTGAGACCCCTTAAAGTATTATTTTCCTTTTTTAATGCAAAACTTTCCTTACTTTGGATACAGTGGCCACTAAGTTACGAAATTTTTAGTATTAAAATGCCTACTTAAAAATATATATATTCCTTACCCATGCGAACCATTCATAAATATTATGGGGTTCACAACTATTTTGCATTGAGTGGGTCTCTCATTACGACTCTTGTGTATTTAAAAGAAAAAAAAACGCATCACAGATAGAAGTGGCTTTGTAATCTGCTGCGAAATCTTTTCTACACAAGCTCCTTTAGCACAATGCCAAGTTTAAACATTAAACAAGGATTTTGTAATAACTACACTGGAAAAAGAAAAAGTGATTACTACGCTGAATTTAGTTTTAAGAAATGTCAAATGAAATTTAAGTATACCCTACCTTAAATTTTCAGTAATGTGTTAAGTTTTCATAAATACATAATGATAAGATTTAAAAGAACGTGCTAAGTAGAATAGCATTGTTCGACTTTATTTAGGCTTCAGATCTCATTGAAGATTTATGGCATAACTATTCATACTTTTCTAATATTTACCTCTATAACCAACCCTACTCTCTATTAGTTTATAACAAAATCTTGTTATTCTTTCAGCAATGATTTTCTTTTAATAATACAGTTAACTCCTTTGTCATAATCACTTTGCTTAATTTTCAATCTTTAATTACAGGTTTTACAAAACAGAAAATTTTCTGTACTTGAATCACGAAAATGCTCCAATTAAATAAGCTAAACTTTACAATAAAAAATAACTGGCGGTAATAATAAAAGACTCTGTAAATTTTAAGTGGTACTTATACCAGTTGGTCGTCCCCAAAAGATTAATAATACATATAATTATTATACGGAACCCTATAAAGGCAAGTAATAGTCGCACTTAACCTTTTTTTGTTCTTGTTTATAGATAATTTTTTTAACCATTATCAGATTGGCTGGAAATTAGGGGAAACACGGTCAAAAAAAGAGAAAACCATCAGCATTTTCTTACAGAAAATACCTCAAATAAAATAAAGAGATTAAAACAAGATGAATTACCTTTAACAAAATACTGGTATCTATTATCTATATTGAATATGTTATACTTCGACCACTCGAACCCTGATTCTCAACTGTAGGGCTGGTTAAGATGATTAAATTTGAGGTATGCCAGTTTTAACCCGACAATAAAATTTTAACCTACTCCCCTTAAAATTAAACTTCACAGCATGCGAAATTTCTGTTTCATAAATTTATGATACTAATAGATAATTTAATGAATATCGAAAAAAAACATAGAAAATATATATATAAATTATTTTATTTATGAAAAGGTTAGAAAATGTATTTCTGTTATGATTTATTTTTTTCATCAGTTTTGTCTTGGGTATACTTTGTTTGATGTACAAAACATAAGATAATTAATACAAAGAGTATATATATTTACTTTAGAATTTCTTTTTCAATTTTTCCCCTGATTTCCCAGAAGACTCGAAAATAATAATTCTATAAAAAATAAGCCTAGTGAAAATAGTGTATCTAATTATTAATATAGATATTTTATTTTAACAGTAATAATATATTTTCCAATGAATGAATAACATTTCTTATGAAATATCCAATGAAAACTTTTCTTCTCAAACGCTTTCTGCATGTAAAATTATCAGATTAAATCAATTGTTCTTGAGATGTATTTTTTTAAGTACATGTATTATTTGAAGAGTAATGTGTAATTTGAAACCGAAAATGCATTCATTTGGAAAATCTGTGAAAACTCAACATTTAGTATTCCTTAAAGCCCAATACACTCAAATAAACAATACAATAGTGTACCATGAGAGTGTATTAAATTAACTATTGCTGAAAATAGTATATATTGCAGTTTAATTTGAATGTTTTAACTTAAAGCTTACCAAAATTACACAAATTTCCTCTAGCCGAACTTATTTTATATCAGATAATCAAGCTAAGTAAGAACGCGAATTTTCGCTCAGTTCTGCATAAGAATCGTTATCTCATTATCGCGTTTCTGATCTTTTTGGACATTTATATTACTCCTTTACAGTTTGGGACTTAATATAAATTTTCCTTGGTTTAATACACAAAAAGCTTGCAAGCAAACTATGTTTTAAAAAATCGCACACATTGGAATCCTAGAAACTGAGGAAAAAAATATACTGAATATTTTATGCAAATCATCAAATTCTGAGATCCAAATATTGTCCTATGCATAAAAAGTCTACCATACACTTCCCGGCCTTAAAGAGAAAAGAAAAGAAAAAGAAAGTAGTTTGTTAGTAATTAACAACACTGGGTGTTACTTAAAAAATAATTTTCTTGGTAAAATAACATTATTCTGAGCACATCGAAATTTCCAAAACTATGATAATAAAGGGGTTTTACTTGCACATTACAGAAAAAAACAGGGTATTTCGCATGCTTCCAAACAAAACAAAAATCTGCAATACCTGTCGGAACAATTTAAAAAAAAGTACCTTTATTCTTAAAAACACTAGCACTTCCATCAACATGTTCAAAATGAATTTAATAATATTTTTGTTACGTATTTAATTTTATTAACAAAATCCTAAATGTTACCGAAAGTCAACATTTAATGGTTAAACTTAGAAAATGAAGATCCCCAAGCATCATTAAAAAATGTATCTTTTTTATGCTAAAAACTCTTTTATTGTAGAAAATATATTCATATTAAATGTGCTACACACAATAGCCTAAAAGTTTTAAATGTGTAAACCAGAAATTTTAAATGTGTTTTTTATAACTTTTTTTAAAAATAGAAAACAATGCAATAAAATATATTAAAATCAATTACTAGAAGGTTGGAAAGGACATATCGCAATGATTGCATTTTTTTCTTGCTTATAGATTAATTTATTGTGAACTATTGTCCACTTTAGGACTAATTAAAATAATTGAATTTGAGGTATGCGGTTTCTACTTGGCAATGCAATCTAAGATGTACGATAAATGAAGACTCGAATACCTTAAAAAGTCCAATAAACGTAAATAAACAATGAAACAGTGTACTATGAGATTTTGTTAGATGTGTTATAACTAAAAAATTTTCATATTGCAGTTTACTTTGAATATTTTAACTTATAGTTTAGAGTATTTGCGGAAATTTCCGTTGCCAAAATAACAGACAATCAAGAAAAATAGAACGCGGATTTTCGATCAGTTTTGCATAATAAGAATCTTTATCTGATTATCGCACTAGGATAGATGAACACGGTCAGAATTCTTACCGGATACTTACTTTACTCCCTTACAATTTGGAACTTAATATATATTTTCCCCGGATTAATCCACAGAAACTGAGTCTATGATTTAGAAAAACGCACAAATTAAAATACTAGAAATTGAGGGAAACCTAAAGTGAATATTTTAACCAAATTATAAATTTCTGAGATCATTGTATCGCCCTATATACAAAAACTCAACCGTAATTCGCTTTCTAAAATGTTTTCAAAAACATTCAGGATGCTACAAAAAGTATGTAACATTTAATAAGGTAAAATTTGATAATATCTAAATAAATAAATTCAACTCGAATAAGGAATTCTAACTAAGAGGCTAACTCGTCAATCCTTATCTACTCTAACTAAACAAGTTTATGTTCCTAGTAGACAGGGAGGCCTATCAAATTCTTTGAGGACAAGAAGTCCGGCTAGGTTAAATAAGACTATTATGAACCCTGTTTATCAAAGTATTTGAAAAAGTTTGTACATTATTATTATACCTAGAAGCCTAATTGCCTCATTTGGACAATCCGATACTTCTTTAAATATTGCCCCTAGATCTATATTCTTCTTGCAAAATTTCATAAAATAACTTGCAAAATGTAACAACAAAAGTACATGTCCATAGAATGTCTATTTGAAAAAATATGAAAATTAAATATTTTACGACCCCCTTAGGGTAAAAATTCCAATAAGGAAAACTTTTTTTATCCAGATCTGAATTAATCACAAGAAATCTTCACATTTACATAACTCACAGAGTTATAGCTGTTCAAATGATTCGTCAGGTTTTAAGAGATTAGACAGAAAATGAAATGCGATCAGTTTAAGAAACAATGTTACTATCTGTATATTAAAACATAAGAAAACTGACGCCATAATTAAATTCTACACACTTTAATTAGCTTAAGTATAGATTTACATGAAATTAGCACGGTAAATTTATGATGAATCAATTAGTTTAAAACAGAATAATTTTAGGGGTTTATCCATAATAAAGTTCTATATTTGAAAGTTTCTGAAAAGCTACAGATTTATACATCTGTAGTATTCAGAAATTCAGTTACAGATGTGGGCTTAGTAATATTCCTAGAAAATTATTTGTAGCGATTGGCGAAATAGTTGGTTACAAACATTTTTCTAGTAACTGTAATAATATTTGAAATGATACTAAGTATATTTTAGTAAAATCCCATAATATGTTTTACAGTCTACTAAGTCACACAGTATTTTTGGCAATATGACTATTTCACACAAAAAGTATTTTTAGCTTATTGTTATATTCAGTTATATTTTCTTGAACATTCCTTTTATGTAGCTTACAAACAGAGTTTGGTAATATATATATTTTGATATATATCCCGTAATATATATTTTATTAATTACATTATATATAACCGATATTTATTTTCAAAATACCATGATATTTTTATCTTTTCAATATTTTTATATATTTGATACCGATTTTCAAAGCAGTATTGTATATAATATATCTATAATTTCAATCAAAGGCAGAGTAAATAATTTTTTTATATGTTCCTGATTTTTTCATTATACAGATTAGAAATTTTTCTTCGACTGGCTGTTTTTAAGTTATCGAAGTCTTTACAACCCCCCCCCAACACAGACACACACACAGACACTCCATAAAAATATTTTCTAAGACTTACATTTTAAGCTGAATTTTTAAAAGTACAATGTAGTGACAAAAAAAATATTTACTTAAAACAACTATTGAAAGGTAAATTGTCTAATTTAGAGAAGTTAATTACTGCGTTATTAGGGTATTTTGAGTTTTTTTCGTTGAAACAACACAACAAATTAAAGGTGTTAAATTCACTAAAATCATAGGTTTTCACTGAAATCAAAGTATTTTGTATATAATTTTGTTGTATAAAGGATTTTTTTTCGGAAACCCTGATAATTGATCCCATAATTTTGTTTTTTTTTTTTAGTGTAAAAGAGAATTTTCTCTATTTACAAATAGTTTATCTTCATATTTGTTACACAAGTGAAAGTTGGTGGCACACAAGTGATAGTTGGAATTCGGGAAATTTCGTAGTTGCATTTTTTTTTAATTTAGCCTACACACTACAGGTAATATGTAACTTGAAAGGTCTTTGAAACCTATTTCATATTTTACAGCTCCCACACCTCTTCCCTTACTTTGCAATTGCAGAGGAGGCACTTTTAAAATTTAGCCAATACCAATAATATGATATACCCTTGAAAGCTTTGTGATCACATATTCATACTTATGAACTTTCCGTTTCCCTCTCCCCACTTTATCCGTCTCGAAGAGTATGGTTATCCTTTTCTATCAGATAGTCTTCTAATATTGGGGAAAATATACAGCTTATCTCAATGAAGACGTCGGGAAATCAATAAAAAATGTTCTCATTAACCATTTGTTTATTTCTAGTTTTCATCACCAGGGTTACTTTTAGATCTTATTTACTTTTACGGCCTTTTTGCTGCTAATTGCCGTAAAAGTCTAGTTTTTGATACTTAAGCTCCCTTATTTTTTTATACTTAGTGGCGCCTTTTCAACATTTTACAACCAGAAGATGCTGTCACATGACTTTTTCACAATCCCGACTTTCTTTTAGAATTTCTTCGGTGTATTTAAAAAAAAATCCATCCGGTTTTCGTTGCCATTTAGTCCAGGTGCTACGCATCAGAAAACTGCAAATCGTGGTAAGAATATACCGCTTGTTGAGCATGTACTTTATGATAATACAATGCATATTGGAGGGGGAGACATCCCGCAAATTCGTCGGAATTCAAGATGGCGGCTGTTATTCAAAATGGCGTCATTTTCTGAATATACTTAATATAAATGTGCATTTCATGTCGATTCCGATGTTTTTAAAGTCAAGTTTTCGTTTTTAACACTATTCAACATTATTTAAAAGAGTGTATGAATTCGGTATATCTGTCTGTTTGTCTGTCTGTCTGCCTGTCCTTCCATGCTCTAGCTCACTTAAATGTACTCAGATTACCATGTATATTTTATATGTTTTATGAAGTTTATAATAACATGTTCGAAGTAAAAAGTAAAGTGTATAGCTTTTATAGTCCATTTACAGGGCACTCAAAGTATTTACGAATTTTCTGACATTGCTCTTTTTTGCTTAAATTTACTCAGATATCCGTATAGTTTATGTATGTGTTATGTCTATGTCTAATTTAAAGACGTGGTATACCGCAAAATGTTCTACATCGAAAATTAAGTGTCTAGCATTTATAGTTCGTTTACAGGCCACTCAAAATTATCCCCTTACATTATGGTCCATTTGCAAAAATCCTTTTTAGTGTGTTTTAATGATGTTAAATTATTTGAAACATATTGAAATTAACATACATCAGTGAAGTGTAGTACAAGATACTTACTGTACAATATGGTGAGCAGAGAATTTATAGTTCATTTACAAGATCTAAAAAAGAATACGTTTACAATTCTGTCTATAAACAGAATGTTGTCTATGTGCTTTTAAATTATAGTATGATTTTTTAAACTTTACCATGTAGGAACGAACTGCAAAATGTTATATGATTATTTTCTTTGGTTGGAATGCAGCTTATAACATGTGATGCTTTAATGTATGATGGGCCATTTCTTACTAACATTTTAAAACCTCAACAGACTTTAAAGACATTTAATGATTACTACATTAAAAAGTTTTATTCTTACATACGTAAAGACATTGAGAGTTTTAAATGTCAAAGAATAGATTTGATTTGGGTTAGATATATTATACTAAGCTTTAAAGGAGAAACTAGACAGAAGAGCGGTTCAAGGGGCGAGATGACAAGTGCAACCACATGTTAGATTTTCTATAAATTGGCACGATTTCTTAAAAAATTCAAATAACAAAAAGAGCTTTTTAATCTCCTTGGAGCACTAGCACCATACAAAAACACAAAAGTTATAACCACTCCAGGAGAAGAAGTTAAAGGCAGTCTTTCTGCCGTAAGTTCCTTAATTGCAACGACTTGCGCTGGTCACGAAAAAACAAGATTAAAGAATAATACTACATCTCAAAGACATGGTTGAAAAAGGACTGAAAAATAATATTGTACGCTCTGTAGACACTGATGTATTAGTTTTGGTGATTCCAAATTTTTTTATCCTTTCAAATAGATGCTTAGAAACTTGTTCGGATTGCATTTGGAACAGGGAAGAAATACAGATCTATTCTTGTTCATACCATAGCAGCAATTGGAAGAGAAAAGTCAACGACTTTACTAGGATTTAATGCTTTCACAGGATGCGACAGCAATATGGGTTTCACAGGAAAAACTAAAAAGTAAAATTAGAAAACGATCATTCTCTTTCAAGAAGCTACTGCTGCCTTTTCATACCTATCAAAACCACAAACTTCCATTCTTGAAAGTATTTTAAATGTTTTAGAAAAGTTCGTAGTATTGTTGTGCTATTCAACATACAATACCATAAGTATCAATAATGCAAGACAAGAATTGTTTCTGACAACTTTCCACCAACCAATATAGTGCACTTCAAAAATATATATTACGCAGTACTTTCCAAGTTGGAGACATTTGGGGAAAAGTAGATCATCGGGAAATACATGCACCCTCTCCAAACAAATGGGAATGGTGCTTGGATATTTTATCAGAGAAAAATAGATATTCGGAGTTCCAGTGATTTTATACTCTTTTGAAGATTTAATAAAGTGTATGTGTAAAATCTTTAAGGTAAATGTGGCTGTAGAAAGGTTGGACTTTCTTGCATTATTTTGCAATTGCAAACACGAATGTGAGAAATATGATGACACCGAGTAAAGTTTCTATATTCTACAGCTTTATATGTAACATTCATTTTTTAATATACTGTATAAGTAATCTATTAATAAAAGAGTATATTTATTATATATGCATTCTTTTAAATTTACTGTAAATGACAAATATACTTTAATAAATGACCTATTTTCATTTTAGGTATATTTCTAGTATTAGAAAGATTATTGAGTTATAAAATGTGGAAATTAACATAATAAATAGCCTTGTAAGATGTAGAGGAATAAAACTGCAAAAGATTTTAAATAATAGTTGCCATTTTGAATTCCTATAAATTTATGTGATACCTCTATTTCTTACATGCATTTTATTAATATAAGATAGATACTGACTATTCGGGATATCCTTATTACAAAGGTTTTATCCCACCTAACACTTTCATTAATAACACTTGAATTATATGGTGATCGTTATAAGATTTATATGCAAATCACAAATGTATATTTTCTTTTTTTGGTGCGTCACAGTAAATAAGCGATAAATACTATGTACACCTTATTATATAATAAGTATTTGGTAGCTCATTGTAGTATTAACATTGATGTATATGAATTTTAATGTGTTTTAAAGAATATAACAACATTAAGAAACATTGCAAACGATTTGATCACTACACAATATTGTAATGTAATTTTTTAGCGCCCTGTAAATAAACTATAAAAGCTATACACTTTTATACACTTACTACGAACATGTTATTATAAACTTCATAAAATATATAAAATATACATGGCAATCTGAGAACATTTAAGCGAGCTAGAGCATGGAAGGACAGGCGCACAGACAGACAAACAGACAGATAAACAGAATTCATACTCTCTTTTAAATAATGTTGAATAGTGTTAAAAACAAAAACTTGACTTTAAAAACATCGAAATCTCTATGAAGTGCACATTTATATTAAGCATCTTTAGAAAATGACGCCATTTTGAATAACAGCCGCCATCTTGAATTCAGACGACTTTACGAGATGCCTCCCCCTCCAATATGCATTGTATTATCATAAAGTACATACTCACCAGGCGGTATATTCTTATCACGATTTGCAGTTTTCACCTTATTTTTGTCGCGTAGCACTTGGACTAATTTATTTACTTAAATCCTTTATAAGCATGTAAAAACAATTTTTTTAATGATTGATTGTAGGGCATCTTTATTTTAGGACGATTTGATATTAGATTATAGGAAATAACCGTTGATTGCGTTTTTTATGATGAGATATTTTTTTATTGGTAAAATTTTGAGAATTGCCTATCTCTGTCTCTACCCTAGCCAATGTTTAGGGTAGAAACGTTAGATTCATGATAACAAACCTATTAAAATATTATAAACATTTATTTAAGCGATTTTAATTATCCCCTGTCCCCGCATTCAAAAGAAATCAAAGGAGGTAAGAAAAGCTAGGTCATTCTGCCATATCCCAGGAACAGTTTTAAATAGAGACGTGTTTAATGGAATAATCGCACTTTTGACGACATTTCGCCATATCTCTGTAGCAGGTTTAGGTATAAGCGGGAAATTTAAGATAACACATCTACTAAAAAAGTAGTTAATTTGTTCGGGATGATGGGTGAATTTATGTTTTTTCAAAAAGTGCTTACAAACTTGAGTTTGAAAGCAATAAAAAAAAATTGCAAAATTGATTTTATTTAATTACGACATTTTCGTGTTTTATATAAAAAAACACAAAAAAATCAAATATTTAACAAAAAGAGGTGTCAAGCAAACAAAATTCTTATAAAGCATGCTTTTCCTGAGCAGTTTGAACGTATACACTTCAGTCCTTTTAGAGTTATTTGGTCTATTATGTCATTAACATTGGCTTTCAATCGGATAATGGATTATACGAATAAGACAACAATTATAAATGTTTAATTACACATTAAGTATTTTAGAAATCTTTACTAGGTTTATTTCATTTCATTTAAGATTTCTAGAAACCAAGCAGCGTACAGGGAAAAGGCTGCTAGTAATGCATATGTCAACACAGAGATCAAACACAGGGATGCTGTAAAGAATTGAAATACATATATGGCTACAGACAATTACTGCTGAAATCAAATTTCAATAGTTTTATCTGTTTTCTAGATTGTTTGCTTGTGTATCGTTTTTTATTTATTTTTCTAAATAAGTTTTGTTAAAGAGTCTAAATAAGTTTTGTTAAAGAATTCAGGAAGTGTGAGAAAATGTCTCATAATATATTCTTTACGCTATGTTTTTACAACAATATAAGCCTTTTTGAGTACTATAGTACAAATGAAATTTTAATACGCTACTATTGATTACACTTTACTTTGTTAAAATATGCAACATTAATTAAAAATACATATTGTATTATTTTTATTTTAAGGTGGTGTGTGTGTAAAGTAGCCTCTATCAGATATTAGTTACATTAATGAATAAGGGATTTGACATTTCTTAATAAGAAATACGATTTCTTTTTTATAAATATTCGTCTTAGAGGAGATATATGATATTTTTATCGGAATATATTTCATAGTAGAGCGCTAAATTAAAATATTCCTTTGAATAAAAAGAACCTTTGCGCAGAACATTCATTCGGAATACGTTTATTCTAAGACATGTTCCCGAAATTAAAATGCAAATATTCAAACAAGAACGTAAATGTGACAGATTTTTTTTGACAGAAATGCATTTTTATCATAACTCGGTGAATTAGAAAAGGCCTTCTTTACATTTTAAGAAACTTGTAATCAATATAAAAATCAGAATGAATGTTGAATAAAATTTTACACTCTATTCAGAACTGGATTTAATCATAATGAAGATTTCACAATTCAATTACGTTTACCAGAAGAAAAACTATTTTTGAATAGAAAAATGTAATATTTTTTACTCTTTATTAAAATATTTTTATAATTTACAGAGGGAAATTTGAATGTAGCTAAATAATGTTAACTACTTCACATTAGTTTTCCTGTAATATTTTCTGTAACGTTTATGCACACTGATGAAAATATACAAAATTATTTTTTGCATCATTTTATGTGTTGACTAATACATCTGCAAGTAAGTTGTTTGACGGAATTTATTTCTTTTTTTTATAAAGGTCGTGCAATATTTAGTTATAAGATTCAATATTTTCTCTCTCTCTCTCTTTTTTTCCCCTAGATCTATTATACGTGCACAATCATGCTAACTAAATAATGCTTTAGACAGCGGGGGCCCGTTTGGAGATTATTTTTACTGTACAAGATATTACATTACGTATCTAATGCAGTAGGCAGCTGGGACCGATTACGAGGTTCATTTGGCTCTGGATTATGTCTTTTGATGAGATTTTTCAATGCAGATTTCACGTTTATTTAAGAATTATATTACGAGTCCCAGCGATTCACTGTGAGGCTGAGCTAGTTATCGATAAGTTGATCTTTTTGTAAAGAAGCAGATATGTATAGAAAATAGCAAATATTTTCGGTACATATCTCAACCATTTGTCGTAAACACATACGAATTTATTAAAAAGAAGAAAAATATATTGCATGTGTTTTTTTTTTTATATTGTGGAAAGTGTCGAAATAAATGATTTTGAGCTGATGTTACCAATTAAGCTTCACTCTGTGAAATTTTATATTAAGGATACTAGTGACTATTCAGTCAAATTTACCTGGGGAATATTATTTCTATTGGTGTTTGATGCTTTTTTGTACTCAAAATATCTCCTCATTAATAATTTTAATTTCTTTTTTCATTGTTCTCTTCTTAAAAAATTAATATTTTTTTCTCAGTTTCCAAAATTCTTTTTAAATCTATTCATAGTTTTATATGAATTGTTAAAGATGTACTTCCAGTTTGTCAGTTATTAAAACGTAAAATATTAGATTGAGCATAAATTTTAGAAACATTTTGACAACTAAAAAAAAAACAAAAACATTCTTAGAGAGGAGAACACAGGAAAAAAAATTAAAAATATTTATTCCCTTAGGAGATATTTTGAACAAAAGAACTATCAAACGTCCAGAATTAACATGAAATCATTTACATCAACAAGGGGAATTTGGCCACTGAGTGATTAGCACCTTTAGTGTGTTCATCACAATTTCTTCCATGAAATTTTAACATCAGCCAAACGCAAACAGGTAAACAAGAACAAACAGGTTCGATTATTGTGTATTCGAAAAAACGCTTTTCCATCTCCAACAGCTCGACAATTTCTGATACAATTTCAGACTCATTTTTAAAAGTAGGAGCATGTGATTTGCTGAGGTGATTATCGAGGAGACGTATAAGGTTCCATGTGATGTCATTTTTCTCTCAATTCATTATAATTTGATTTATAAACAGTTCTTCTTTTCAGTATGACCCTTTTTTTTCGTTCCCAGATCTCCCGCTTTGGAGAAATCGGTTCAAAATGCCGCTTTTGATGGCTTTTTATGCAATATTTTCTACATTTATCAAAGAATCGACAATCATGGCACCTCGTGTATGTTCTAAATAAATCAATTTGCCAGTTTGATGCATATGAGAGCATAAATGAATTTAAAAATAAATCGCAAAATAAGCACTTCGAACTGAAATACACCCATAATGTAAGTTAAAAAGCAATAGTTGCTCCGAATGTATTGCTTTTGGCAATTTTTTAGCAACTTCCTCCGAAAATTTTAAATTTCTAAACTATATTTAAATAAAAAATTATGATTACGAGAAATTAAAAAAAAGTTTACATGATAGAATTCCAACAAAGGAAAAGCAACAAATTATGGGTAGATTAGTACACAAAAAATGAGACGTCAGAAATCCCCCCCCCTGAAAAAAAGAAAAGTTTAATGCTTTATTTAAATTTAAAACAGAGTATCTGTTAATATGATATATAGCAACTATTTTTATCAAGATTTTCTTGTAATCTTCAAATCATTGATTATAAAAAGCTGTTACCGATACGAGAATATCTTTTGATAATTTGCATAGTACATGAACGTAGAAAAAATTCAGGTTCACATAAGATCGTGAGATACTGAAATATTTTTAAAGCTTTATTTTCATCTAAAGAAAGACTTACACTCTAAATCAAACTTAAGCAAAGCATCGCCTCCGTCATACCAGTCTAAATTCCTCAGTAACATGAGTTAATTTTTTTTTTCAAATTATGCTTCTCTGCATAACATAGATGGTCCCTTAAACCAGCAATTTGAAGCTTTTTTATATCCTAACTTGAATTCACTTAGAAACAAGATTTGAAATTTTGGATTTGCATAAAGAAACATATATAAATCCTTCAAAAAATATCTAGGTTGCAATTGATATATTTGTCGTATATTAATTTTCAAATTCAAAATTCATATCATATTATTTTTAATTAAAAATTCATAGTATTTATGTTTGACTGTTTTAGTCTTTTAACAAGGTAAAAAAAAAAATCACATTAAAAATGTAATTTCAGGAGATATATACAAAAAAAAATCAACATGTAAATTAAATTGAAAATTCTACATTTTGAATGTTTATAATTCAAAAACTGATTATTTAAATAACATAAACTTCGTTTTTCGGCGTATTTTGAAGAGAATATTTAAAATAACTTGTCAAAATTAGGTAATGCGATTGAAGAAAAAAACGTTTGGCTGTTTTGATTAGCATATGTTCCCCCAAATATTTTTATATACATATTGTTAATATTAAGAGATTTAAAAAAAAATCAGTCCAATGTTTTTCGATTTTTAGCATCTAAAAAGTCAAGAGTGTGCTTTTGACATTCGGAAAAGGATTTCAAGCTTTCAACTTAAATTTCAAAATCTACGATTTTTGAATCTTTACTAATTTAATACGATTTTAGCTTTTCTTCATTTCGATTATTTTGTCCTTTATTAAAAAATGATTACAATGTTTTACTCCATTTAGAGTAAATTTTGACTACTGTGATACTTTTATATTTAGCGACTTTAAATGTTTTACCAGTTTTAAACTCAATAGCTTTTTTTTTTCTTGGTATTTGGAAAAGACGTTTGGCTTTAAACTTTTAGCCAGATATGTAGAACATTTTGCTAACCAAAAATTTTACATTTTAGCAATTTTTACTTAAAAAATAATATGCTTTTCAATTAGATTTTCAGCGAATTTTAGATACTTTTTACATTTGCTTTGATTTTTTGTGACACTTTCATGACAATGCTGTACGCCATTATTGTTTTACACCATTTTGATTCAAAAGGTGTTTTAACATTTACTGATTCTGCATTTTTAATGCTATTTTAAAGCCTTATGGAGTCTCACGGAGATTTTTTAAAAATTAGAAAAGGATTTTGGTTGAAAACTTTTAACTTATTACTATGAATCAGGGCATATAATTACTTTTAACATGATTTTCAAGCGACTCTTATAGGGATTTTTTGGAATTTTACGTGATTTCTTACATTTTGTATTGATTTTCTGTCATTCATAAAAAATTTCGAATTACAGTGTTTTACTCCATTATAATATTTTGTATCCCTGCTATTTTTGAATATTTAGTGTTCATACATTTTCCAATGAGAGATTTAGCGATTGCATTAATACTGCAGCGCTTCTGTGGAATGGTATCTGATTTCAACATTTTACCTTAATTTTGCCCTCTACAATTTTTTTGTTTTAGCGATTTTTAGATTTATTGCTTTGTAGCGATTTTTTGTTATTGCATTCGTGAAAATTTTATCCTTTGGTATTTTTTATTTTAAAGAATTTTTAAAGCATTTTTCAATACGGATTTTAGCATCTTTTCGAGCACCACGGTGATTTTTTCACACTTGATCTTTTAGCCTAATATAGTAAATTTTTCCATTAACGATATTTAATATTTAACAATTTTTAATGCAATTTTTAAAATTCTTGAGTTTTTTTACGCTTTTTGTTTATTTTTTGTTATTCTTGAAATATTTTCGATTACAGTTTTTTAATTGCGTTTTTGTGATCAATGAAATATGATTACACTCCATTTTACTAATTTTAATTAAGCTTCTACTTATAAGTTATTATAAATACTCTACCTAAGTTGCGATTTTTGAATATTCAACAACTTTTAAAGAATTTTTCAGTGCTATTAAAAGTTTTGTTTTCTCACGGTGATGATTTGATATTTGAAAATAGGGTTTTTATATGAAATTTATATCCTGATATAGTAAATTTTGGTTTTAACGGTTTATGATATGTAGTGATTTTTAGTGACATTTTGAGATCCGTGGCATTGTTTACATTGCTAAAAGTATTTCGAAAGAATGTTGAAAAGGAATGTTGTAAAAGCTGAAAGTTGAAAACAATGGTTTAAAGCAAAGTTTTAGCTATACATAAGCTTATTTGATTATTAAAACTATGAAAAAGAAAACTGATTGTTTGAAAAAGCTTCACCAGGAAATATAGTTATGCAAATATGTTTGAAATTTTTATTAGACGATTACAGGTAAATATTAAAATATGCATTGTAAATAATATTGTAAAATTTAATTAAACTTTTATTTCACAGTAAAAAAAATAATTTAACCAAAATTAAAATTACCTAACATTTTTTAATCTAAATCAATCATTTAGGAAAAAATGAAAAAAAATATATAAGACAAGAATTTATAAGGTTTAAATAAAATTTCTTGCATTTTTAGATTATTATTAACTTTAATGTAACGTAAAACTTTAATGTACTTTAACGTTATATTAACTTTAACATGCCATATAATACTTATACAGTTGAAATGAATGTTATTTTATAATTTTAATAAAAGTACATTTAGGATTACACATAGCATTTATTTAGTCTTAAAATCCAGAAATAAGAAGCAAAACCCCACATTTTAACAAAAAATGTCAAATATTACTAATATTAGATTACAGAAATAATGGAGCCAAGAGAATGAAATTGGAGTACCACATATTATGTTATATGAAATATTTACCTAATTAAAATAAACAAAGATAAAACTTTTTATCAAGAAACTCTATTGCATGCATCATTTAGTAGGAAAACTGGAAAATAAATCTTTTTAAAATGATGTTACCATATTACCAAAAAAACAAATTCACCAGGAAAATCATCATTAAGCAAAACTTCGTTATTTTAAAATAGAAATCTAATATTTGAAAGAAAAGGTTTTGAATTTCGAAAAATATTATTTATCATACAATTTATAAAACATCGAATTACTGCTATTTTTAAAAGTTTTTCATAGAATTTATAAACTATAATTTAAATATGTCAATATTTAATAATCGTTTATATAATGATAATCGCTAATCGTTTATATAATGAAATAAATAAAAATATGTAATTCTAATCAAAACAACATATCAAAAAATTTCCATTATAAAAAAATATTTTCATAAAATTTTTATACATAATAGTTGAATCGTGAAATTATAGGAGTTCGCAAAATCATTACAATATTGTTGGATTTCATACAGTTGAAATTAATTTTTTCATCTTTTCCCTTCTTGTTTATACACTGAATTTTCTATATACATGTATCTTCAAAATTAAGAGAATTTACATATTTGGTTGATTACCTCCAGAATTATATAACATATTTAAATAAAATTAGGTATGTACAGAGAATGATAAATTAAAGAAAGAATATTTTTAGGTTATTTTAATTAATTTTTCATTTACTTTTCAGCGAAGAATTTACGCTTGAATTGCTTGAAATTCAATACGTGAATTATCACATTGCTAACAAATTGTAAAACCAACAAAATGAAAAAAGTCCAAGCCTGGGATCTAACCTAGAACACTTGGATTAGCGCTACAAGTGCCAAAGCTACAAGGACGAAGCCCGGTTTAGCATTTCTCACTCCATATGTTAATAAAGCTGCAACTGAATCGCAAGATGGAACCGTCATCATGAGCACACAAACCCGTGGCGTAGCATGAGACATAAACAAGCCCTGCACTGTAAAAAAAGTGTCGATCTACTAAAAAAACTTTAGTGATCCTTGTAATTACTAAAAAATTTTTAGTAATCTTAGTCGGTTACAAGAAAATCTGTAAGAATTACTAGAAAAAAGTTAGCAACTAATAGAGTTAATAATTTTATATTTTTAATAGCTATTGCTAAAACTCACTTGGTGTGGCCTTGATAGCATAGTGGTTATCGTAACGAACTCCAGGCTGAAAGGTCCCGGATTCGATCACACATATTAATATTTTTTTACTATTAGAAAATTATTTGCTGAAGAAAATATTTTTCCTTATACTTTCGTTCCGCCTTATTAGACACTCATTTCAATTTTTTAAAATAAATTTGCAGATATTGTTCAAGAAATCTTGTACACTTATTTGTGCATAATATACAGTTTTCTAATTACTTTTATTTTAAGAATATTGGGTATTTAATAAACGGTTTTTTAGTTACATAGAAGTTTTAGAATAATTCTGATTTTTTTAATGTATGAAAAAACAAAGTACATTTATATATATAACTATTTAAACCCACACACACACGTATATATATATATGTATAACGATGAAACAGACACACACAAATTTAGACATAACAATTCTTTATTAACTATCTTTACATAATAAATGTGAAATTATTAAATGTGGAAGTTTTACACTTGAGCATTTGTTACATATTCTTTGTCACGCACCGAAATAGCATAATTTTAACACGATATCATCAATCAAGGCTTGTGAAAATGTATGAAGCAATGTACCAAAGAAAAGAAGGGATCTCCTTACTATAAAGAAGAATAACGCCATTACACTATAAAAAAAATTCTGTGAAGGTACTAAACATTATCTGGGAAACTGGGATTCCAAGAACTTTTCCTGTAACGGTAACAGCAAAAATTCAAGTTTCAGAATCGATTACATAGGTTTTTTCCTGTTACCGTTACATGAAAAGTTCTTGGAATCCCAGTTTCCTAGGAAATGTTTAGTACCTTTACAGAATTTTTTTACAGTGTAATAAAATTGGATAATTCCTATTATCAGTTCATGTACACTGTAAAAAAATCTCTAAAGGTACTAAACTTTTTCTAGGAAACTGGGATTCCTAAAACTTTTCCTGCAACGGTAACATGAAAAAGTATTGTAATCGATTCTGAAACTTGAATTTTTCTTGTTACCGTTGCAGGAAAAGTTTTAGGAATCCCAGTTTCCTAGAAAAAGTTTAGTACCTTTACAGATTTTTTTTTACAGTGTAAGCTGTGAAACTTATTTTATAAAATTGTAAAAGAAAAAAAATATCCGTTAAGTTTACGGCAAAAACTAGATGTAATAAATAAATTTTATTTATTTTATATTATAAGTATATTTAATTTTTTTTATACTGTATAATAAATCACCTACTAAAAACCCTTTTATTCCTATATACTTAGAAGTCATTTTCAGATATTCTACATTTTCTGAAACCATATTTAAATAGATCAGTGTCTCATTTAGAAAAGAAGTTTGAAATAAAGTAAAAAAGCATTCGTGTTGAATAATTTAAGTAAATTTGGAATTTACTACAATATATAATTATAAACAAAATCTTTTTTAACAAGCAATGTCAAGTTTTCTTACTAATTAAACCTCATTGAATAATTTAGGCCACAAAAATCCTTTTTTTAAATTAATATAAGTCAGATAACGCCGGCATAATGCGTCAAATTGTGTGCTTAAGAATTTTTTAGTAAATAATTTTTTTTATTTAACAATGTAACAGTATTTTGTTCATTCTTTTAAGGCTATAAATACTGAAACGTATACACGCCGTATTATAAACAGAAAAAAAATTCATCTGATAAATTTGCGGCGTTACGCAGATTATATTAAAAAATGTTCAACTATAAGAAATATTCAATATATAGATTATTTTCATAAATTTATTCATTATAGATATGCATTATTTCACAGTAAACTGATACTAAAATATAATAAAACGCCTGATCTTGAAGTTCTAAACAAAATTTTTCAATTAAATAAATATCTAGGGCTCATGACATGTTAGGAAACAAGTTTGGTGAATGCTTTTATTGCACATAAAATTTTTTTTTGTGATTTTTGGACAAACTACGCATCGTTTTTAGATGTAAGTACAATATAATGCTCATAATATATTCTTATATCCTAATTACATACTACAAGGTCCAAGAAGAATGACAAGACAATTTTTTCGACGTAGGAGAAAAGTTACCAAAGAAATACCAATTGCGATATTTTTTTATGTTATTTGCTTAAGAGTGTATAATCTACCATGAAGCAGATTCCATATTTAAAGCAGCGTTTATGAAAAGATCCAAATGCCGTTTCTTATTCGTCATTTTTGGTCTATAACTGAATAAAAAACTACACAAAACATTTACGCCAGTTATGCATATATTATATTTCTTAATAAATAAAAATGTGTAATTCTAATTTTACATTCGTTTGGATTTTAATATCTTATGACTGTTCCAACGAGTTCATGTTTGTAACAGTTATGCTACCGAGAACTTTATACTTGTTGATGTATACCGCTTCATAGGAACGGAAATCATATTTTTCCATCTCGAGTGTTTTTTTTTTAATATTATTATTATTTTTTATTTATTTTTTTAATCGAAAAATTGCAGTCCGATTTTTACGAATCCAATTTTCAGCCCTGAAATTAAATCGTAAAAAGTGAAAAAGTTGTCAAGGTATATTTTATGCTTTCATTTTTATTGCAAATAAGATCATAATTTATTCATAAATCTCTAACCTAACTTCACAACAGAGGAGGTTATCATTTTTTAACTGTATATCTCCATAGCCGATGGACATCATACATCATAATTAATACATCCCCCATACATTAAATTCAACCCTAATAGGTTTTTCTTTGATAAAAATTCTTCATTTATGCCTGCCACTCTACGTAACAGTTGATTCATAAATGCTCAACTTCTCTTGACACATTCCATACTGTTGCAGATTTTTAGATTACTTGTCATATATCAGTACTATTTTACTAAATTTATCATATTTTTTTAATTGGTTATTCTTTATTAAGTGAAAGAGTTATTGTGCTTAATCTTTCTAAATAAATTGAGATTGATATCGTTTCGAATAATAGTATCTTCCTCATCTATAACTTTCTACTTTAATATATATATTTGGTAGAATCAGAATGATATCCACTTCTAAGATCTAGACCAAAAACTAGAAAATATCTTAACTTACTAATTCAATATCTTCTTCTGTTTGCGAAACGTATAGTTTTGACATTTTAACGAGGAGTTCATTAGGGTCGTAAAGCCAAAAAATTAGGAAATATGTCGACAGGCAACATATTTACAGATTTACTAACTTAGCAAAAGTCTGCAGAAATGTTTCCATTCTGCTTGACAGAAAATATATTTTAAAATTCAGTTTCCTCTTCCATGTTATTTTTTAGATTTATTTTATTTTAGGTTTATTTATTTATTTAATTTTTTTACTTATTTTGCTTTTCAGAAATTGGAATCTGTAGAGTCAAATTTTTGCCCATTTCTTGAAAGTTGAATTTTTATATTTGAAGGATTTGCTTCTGCATCACATTTCGTGGACACTAGTATTTTGAAAATTACATATTTTACTCAAGTCTCGTCAATTGATATATAGGGCTTAAAATCATTTTCTAGAACATTCTCCTTGTCTCTTATATCTCTTAGTTAATCTAGTATTAACATACAAAAGATCTTCTACGTACACTACTGCTTCTTCTAAAGTTAAGAATCTTTTAATGTGTTTTATAATCACAATCAAATATATGTATATACCGAGTGTCCCAAAAATGACTGATGCATTTTAAAATTCAATAACTTGCAAACGATGACAGCTATTTAAAATTTTTTTGCAGGAGGGTTATGCATAATATCAGGAGTTTTTATACCATAATTTTAGTTTAGTTTGCATCTCAAACTATAGGTGGCGCTGACGGCGATTGAAAACCAGGTGACCAGTGCTGAGTGAAGCGTGGACCTGGCCTTCAATCGCCGTTAGCGCCACCTATTGTTTGAGATGCGAACTAAAATAAAAAATTACGGTAAAAAAAAAAAGCCTGACATTATACATAACCCTACTGCAAAAAATTTTTAAATAGCTGTCACCGTTTGCAAGTTATTGAATTTTAAAATCGATCAGTCATTTTTAGGACACCCGGTATATATATGATACAAATTACATCAACTGCGAGTCAACAGATCACGTACGTTACATTTATATAAGGGATGGAAAGCTTTTTGTCCCTTTCTGACCGATTGTGCCCCTTGCTTCAATTTACACAGTAATTATAAAATAATAATAATAAGCTCTTCTGGATAGATTTGACACGTCAAATCTTTTATCTTGATGATACCAATATTGAAGTGTTGAAGCAGTCAATTAGATATGTAATAAAATTTCAATTACTTATTTGTGTAGTTACTCATTTAAAGCTTTATCGCTAAAAAGCCATTGTTCAAAACCTGGAATAGGATTTTCCAACTTCATCGAATATTTATGTATCATTTCAATAAGTTTTTAGTAGCATTATTTTACAAGTAGTATTTTTTCCCCTGCGACTATAAAAAATTACTTAAATTTTAAGTTTTATAATTGGGCTTCAGAATTTTATTTGAAATAGTAAAAAATGTCTCAAGAATAAAAAATTAATAAAAATCAAAAATTCTAACAAAAATAAAAAATAATTTTTAATATTTAAACATGAAAGCACAGGATTAATCTAAATGATGCATCCATTTTCAAAAATTTGTATTTATTATAGTACAAATCCTTCTGACCATTTTTGGAATCATCACTGTTTTAAAAGCCGCCAACTCGAGAAACAGCATACTAGTAGTACGCTTTCTTGTGCCTAGGACGAGTTTGGCTACCACGTAGATGTTTGCCGTTCAGCAAACGCTGACGGCAATGAACATTTGTAATGCCTTAAAAAAACTTTGAAACTTCTTCTTTTCATTGGTATAAAGATTTTTCATTTTGGATTTGTACTTTAAGGGTGTATTTCGATTCAAACTGATTATTTTCCTATTTATTTTTAAATTCAATTTTACTCTCATATGCATCAAACTGGCAAATTTTCTTGTTTAGAAAATACACAAGGTGCCGTGATTGTCGATTTTTTGATAAATGCAGAAAATATTGCAAAAAAGCAATCAAAAGCGACATTTTGAACCGATTTTTCCGAAGCGGGAGATCTGTGAAAGAAAAAATGGTCATACTAAGAAGATAATTGTCTATAAATCCAATTCTAATGAATTCAGCGTAAAATGACATCATACGGCACCTTATAAGGGTCTTGAAAAATCCCCTCAGCTAGTTTCATGTTTTTACTTTTAAAAATGTGTCTGAAGTTGTATTAGAAAATTTCAAGCTGTTGAAGATGGAAAAGTTTGTTTCGAATACACCCTTAATAACGCATTTTGTTTTTTAAAATGGGTCCATCATTTAGAATAACCCTGTATTTCAAATTCTAAGTTTTCAGTGTCCAGAAACAATCGCTATAATTCAAAAGTTATTTTTGTTTGTAAAATTTAGTTAAAACTTCTATATTACAATTTTGGAACACTGATTACTGTTTAACCCTAGACCAATATTAAGAACGATTATAGTCAACAAAATTTCAGGATAAATATAAATCAATGCATAAAGTAACATATTTCAGAATATTGATAAAATAGTACCTTTAGAGATTAATTTTAAGAACTAGGTTTATATACAGTGGATTTTTGGAAAATGCGTAGAAAAATGCAGATAATTTATGAATTCTATTGTCGAATGGTTGAATAATTTTAAAATTATGTATAGCTGGTTCCATGCTGGTAATCATACGAAAAAAGTCAATATTTAATTGAAGGACGTTACACGCAACGTGTAATATGTGTAATATCAATTTAAACTGTAAATTGACAAGCGCTAACTTTATTTTTATATTTCTAGTTTCATAAATATAGTAGCCATTGAAAACAAACAATTCTTATTTGAAGTTAGTATTTAATAATGTTTATTAGTTTTTTAATTTGGAGAGGTTTTTTTTTCTTTTTTTAATTGTCTAGCAATAACTACATTAGTAAACTACGTTTTGTACCAAAAACGTAAAAGATACTTTTTCGAAAACATGTGAATAATCCGTTTAAAAGTATTTTTGGCAAGGTTATTAGTTTTACATGATGATTCAGATGTGCCTACCAGCAGCAAACTTTAATTTTCTAAGCTTATATTTGCTTAATTAAATTTTATGCCTGTGGCTCAAGTTTTAAAGTCAGGAATTTTATGTCTTTTTCCTCTATATTACCATGAATAAACAAAAAAAAACATATGATTTTTTTTTCAATATTAAAACATAAAAATGGCTCATCGGTTCGTCGGATAAATGAAAACTGAAATTAATATGTTTTAAATCGATTTATTAAAATGTTTATACACACAAGATTAGTGCCTTGTACCAATTACATTGCAAGAAATACTATGTATATTTAGCTGTACATAACAACATCATTATTTAAACAAGCTTTTCCTTAACAAATATTATGGACAGAATAGTTTTAAATAATATCGAGAATAATGTGAAATATTATAGTGAAAACTTTTTAAATTTCTGAAGAAAAAATCTTTATATAGTAAAATATATATATAACTTTGTGACAGTGTTCTCATACACATTTATTTATGTAAAAACTAGTTCAGCGAACAATATTTATGGATTCTTTTGGGAGTCATACTACACAGCAACATATTGCTTACAACATACTTTTAGAATGTCTTGTCACAAGAATGCATAAATCTTTGCTTTATGCAGTGGAATTCGAATATCTTTCTGTGTTCGATATTTTAAAAGCAAAAGATTCATCTACGAAATGCATACCAATGATATGTGAGTGTTTTCCAGAAAGCGTCTTCTTTTGTTTTCATTCAAAGATGAATTTCAGTATATCAATAGTTTTAGTATATCAAATTATTTTATCAATATAATTATATTATCAATATAATTTAGTATATCAGATATATAATTACGAGAATGCTTCATTCATGGCCGTTGATTGTGAAACTTGATAATAACATATAAAAAATTTTAAACAGAGGGTTACAAAATTTTAATGTATATAGGACACACTCAGATGGTTTGATATGAGTAATATAACCTAATTATTAAGAAACTCAAATATCAATATTTGCAAATGATAAGATGCAATAATGAAAATGGATATGATTTAATTTCCAGCTCTTCAAAATTTAAAAGAAAAATTTGAAAACTTAAAAAAAGAGTACACTAAATTTACTTTATTTACAAAAAATTAGCTTCGGGTCTTGAATGATTTGATTTAGTTGATTAAAGCAAAATGCTTCATAATCAGTGTAGTGTTCAAATAAAGTTGTGTTCAGTGTAGTAAATCAAAGATTAATTTTTCTAATGTTTTATCTCTGCTAAAGAAAACATAGAATAATATTTATTGTGCATTCTATCAATTCTATTACGATTCCCTTTACTGAGAATCCTTATACGTGTGTCCAGTAATTGTGTCAGAAATTACTGCTATTACTTTGTTGTCCATTTTTACCTAGATTAGATCAGTAGTGTTTTTCTAACAAATTATCCTGATATCATTGCTTCAAGGCAATTGTGGGACAACTAGAAATTATTTTAAAAAATGGACTGTCTGACTTATTGCTTTAAAAAACTGCATTTTCGTCTGATGGAACAACTTCAGAAATTCAAAGTTACATATAACACGATATCTCTGATGTATTTTATAAAAATTCCTTTCTGTTCCTCTAATACGGACAGAATTTTCCATAACAGTGAATCACACATCCCATAGTAATGAAATTATATTTGAAATTATTGACTATTTAAAATGTGACTTATCACTTGCTATCTAAACGTAGAACCACGAGTTTGAAAAAAGTCCAAGCCGGGGATCGAACACGTAATTCTAGGAATATCGCTCCAAATGCTCTACCATTTAAGCTACTAGGCTTTAGCTTTGCAGCTTGGCTTATCCCCAGCTTTGCATTTTCCCTCTCGCATGTGTTAGTAAGGCTATTCCATCTTGTGCTGCAGTTGCAGCCTTGCTATTATTCGCGATGAAGAATGCTAAGCTGTTCATCGTCCTAGGAGATTAAAGGGTAGAGCACTAGGAGCGCTATTGAAAGAATTGCGGGTTCGATCCCTGCCTGGAGATTTTTCACCCTTAGTTAGCAAGTGATAAATCACATATTAAAAATCTCATTTTCAGTTAATACTAAATGTCCTACCCTCTGAGGCGACATTATGTTGGTTCATTATGATTATTAAATTCAGATAACGGTACAAATTGGAAGATTTGAATACCTACAGCTGTTGAAGGTTGTTTCGTAACTAAATGTGTAACTTCATCCCTAAACCGTAAAACACCCGTAAATATATTTGACTGTAGAAATACTCAAGCTACGCATAAATTACGGATTTTAAGGCATCTGAGATTGGAATTTTAGAGTCTTTTACGATTTGCGATGTTGCTTTTAGATTGGAAACGTACTGTTGGATATTTTAATTTCATTATTGTGTGCTTTTTTATGTAAAGTAATTTGACGTTAAAAGATAATAAATACTAACCAAAAAGAAAGTCTGACCTTTTCCTTACAATTTATTTTGACAAAATAAAATAAAATAAAATAAAATAAGAAATAAATAAATAAACATCTTCAAAAAGAAGTTAGAAAATATTTCTAAAGCGTATTGTATTTCTTAGATACATATAATTTTAGTATAAAAATTCCTAGTCCCACTATATTTAACAATTTCAAACCGTGATACTGTAAATGTACTAATCGAAACTCAATATTAATGTTTTAAGCATCTCTTAAATGAATATAATGAATTAATTTTTGTTACGAAAACTAAAATTGTTCTCAAGAAGTTTATAAATTTGAAAAAATATCGGATAATTATATCTGTTATATGTTAAATTTATTAAAATTTCAAAATATTACCTATGCTAGGTATGCGTTTTGAGTTCATAGAAACCACGTGCAAAAGGAGTAGTATATCTAATGGAAAATTTTCACATAAAATTCTTAACTGTCCGTAATTAATCCCTCTTAATTTCATCTTGTTGGATATGAGATAATTTAAAGAGCAGAAAAAAATTATCTTAAAATGCTACATATATATTTTTTATTATTTAAAATAGCGTTCTGCTTTGTCATTGGAATTTTTTTCTAAAAAAGAAGGAAGATACCGCATTTCAACAAATATTATCCCACTATAAAAGACTCAGTCGAATTCAATAGATAAAGATATCTCATGGAGAATATATTTTGTTTTACAGTATGACCATAAAATCTTTTCTACTATAACACAAAATCCATTTTTCCATTGACAATTGATTTGTGTACATAAAAAAGCTAAAGTCTTATCCGAAAAGTAAGAAATATTGTTTTCTTACGAATGCTTTAAAAAATATAAATCTTCTTTAGAAAATTGAACATGTTTAAAGCACATGGTATTGTTGAGTTAGAATATATTCGAATTTAACAAAAAACTTGTTTATTATATGCATCATTATGTAATAACAAAGTGTTTGCATTTACAAAATAAAATTGACGAAATTTATATTGCTCGAATGTTTTTTTTAAATGCAGCTAAAGATGTATCTATCTATACTATAAAAGACAAACATAGCTGTGCGTAACGCATGCATCATTTTTTGAATGGCAACACTATCAGATGATATTTCCGTTTCGCTAGTTTCGATACTGTAAATTTTTTAATCTCTAAACATTGCATGCTCTCAATTTTTACCCCGACGTATAGCAAAAAAATGTACTTTTAAATACAATTTGTTAGATAACTGTATCTCAATTTTTTTAAATTTTTTGTACTTTTTGTTATATTTCACTATTAGTTGCAAGCGGAGTGCTGCATTTCTGTGGGAAGTACACATAAAATAGCAGATCATTGTATATTTTTGTTGTTATTTTCTCATACTAACTGAAAAAATAGCGATTAAAATACCTGCTATGTACAAAATTTTTAAAAATACAAAATACAATTTCTATTAACATTTTCCTACAAAGTTAAAATGTGTTTAGGTTTTCGGTTTGTCTGCCTATCTGGCCGTTTGTCCCCGCATTAACGGCGTTGTAAAAATGAACTTTAAAAGTTGCTGACATTGGCCAACTAAACATTACCACATAGTGAAACATCTAGACAGCTTTTTGAGATGAAAAACTCCGTAAATCATGATGATGTCAGATAAAAGATTTCCTAGAATTAGTTTCCTGGGAAGTCCATATTTTTATGTAACAGAAATCCCTTAATTCGTTTCTCGTTGGCAAAAAGTACTGATTAAATACATTTAGTTTGGAAAAAAAAAATAGAGTGTTTTAAATTTGAATTAAAAAATCACGCTGTAGTTTTCATGAAATTTACGAAGGCATTGTTTTACATAAAATGATAGGAATTATGTAAAATTTATAGACGGGTACGTTCCTAAAAAAATATTTTATGTTTTTTCATTGTATTATAATGAAACTTTGATACATTTTCCTATTTTCAAAGAGAAAAAAAAACTGTTATATTTTACATTAAATAATATCTGTTAAAATTAATATTCTTACTTTAAAATATGTCATATTTTTTCCCCAGTGTAAGAAAAACAAAAATACCAGGTTACCAACATTGAAAATTCTTTGAAAGTAACAAACCTAATGGGATAATATATATATTTATATATGTACGAGATTAGAGTTTACAGTAAAATCATAAATCTTTATTTAAATTTACAACTTTGAACTTTCTTTACTGTTCATTTATCACAAACTGCGTATGATTTTAACATGAAATCGTTAATCATAGAGCTTATAAAAATTTATAACGCAATATCCCAAACAAAACAAGGAGCTCCATTACCGTAAACACGAACACCCGCATTAACAAAGCCCCGTAATTTCTGTTTGGATGCTTTCAGTCTTTCATATTACTAAATATCACGTAGCATTGTTTCCTTTGTTATATTTTTAGGTATCACACACCCTTATTATGTTTGTTAGGGATTATAAACCTTAATGCTGAAAATGTAAATAGTGGCAGTGTTGAGAAATAACAAAGCATAGGATTCTATACATTTAACGAATACAAGTTCAACAAATTTATAGTGAAAGTAATCGAGATTATTTGAATTCAGAAAATTAATACTTAAATTTGGCAAAATTCTTTTAAAATATTTGTTCGAGTTTTCACACATATAGTAAAAATAAATGTTTCTTATTATTTTCTAAAACTGATTAAACAGCATAAATTGCTTAAATAGAAGTATATAGCTTACTCAAATGTATATTTCCTTAACACCTTATTAAAATTAAAACGTATATATATTAGGGCGGTCCTTAAAAATGAACTTTTAAAATTTGCATAGGGCACACCTTTATTTTGTTCTATGTATAAAAAAAGACCTGCAGAAAAATTTCAGAATTTTAAAACAAATTTTAAGGATCGCTACCAAGGTTTGAATGTTTGAAAAAATTAGAAAATTTGAATATTTTTAGTCTAATTTTTAAGTTATTAATACATATCAATAGTCATCGCGAAATTGAGTCATAATATGACATTAAGCGGTATAAACTGTCGAATGCTTCAATTTTTTCTAAAATTCATGCTGAATTTTTAACATTTTCATCGATTTTTAAATGCATTCGAGTTTTTATGCGTTTTTTAATGGGCCAGAGCAATGCCAGAGGGGTCAGCTAATTTAACATAAAATAGTGCTTAAATCAATTTAAGAATCAATAAAAATAAGAAAAGAATAATAATTCAGCTTCAATTTTAATAAATGATCATGTAATAAATAAATTCCTTCAGACATATTTGAAGGTGAAGCAATCTCAAGTGATAATGAAACTTGTTCCAATCAGAAAAAAGTAGCTTCATATGTCACTGTGATCCACCCTCAAAAAAAGAGGTAGAATGAACATGTTGGACAATATCGCCGCTGCAAGCCTTGATGCAGCAAAGTTAAGTGATAGAATGGCAGTTATTGTTTTGACTACAGCACTAAAATTTGTGGGTTGTGATCCTGCCAATTATAATGTTAACAAATCGTCTATTCGGCGTCTTAGAATCAAAAGCCGAACAAGAAAAACCGAAAATTGAAAAAAAAAAGAGTTTTCGGCAAATGTTCCGTTGACTGTTCACTAGAATGGCAAAATTTTAGAAGACATGTCAGGATGGGAAACTGTTGATAGATTACCAAATACTGTTTCTGTTAAAAATATTGACTTTACTTGCAATTCCAAAACTTTAGTCAGGAACAGATGAAGCAATATCTTTTGCTGTTAACAAAACGTTGGAATAATGCAGAATTACAGAGTAAGTAAAATCTATGTGTTTTCATACAACCTATGTGAATTCCGGTTTATCAAAAGGAGCTTGTATTTATTTGGAACAGAAAATGAAGAAAGAAATGCTTTGGTAGGCTTGCCGTCATCACATCCTGGATATTATGATGGAGGCAGTTCTTATTAAATCATTGGGAGTTCCAAACGGACCATACATACTCTTATTTAAACGATTTAAAATTTCGTGGAGCTCTATTGATCATGACATACTTCAGACTTCAGACTTCAGACTTCCGTAACTGATAATTTTATCAATGAAAAAGCAACAGAAAATGCATCAGAAATCACAGAGTTTACACAAAATCAACTTAATGATTTTCGACCAAGGAGCGATTACAAAGAACTGTTAGAGCTTGTCATCATTATCATAGGAGAAATACCCGAAAGAGGTGTTTGTTCACTTTAGAAAACCGAGTGGCTTGCATCGAGCATGGTGAATGGCAAAGACCATATACTCGCTCATGATTTAATTATTTAGAGATCAGTTCAAATTCTCTAAGCACAAAAAATCAGGAGTTCGTCAAGTTTGCTCGTTTGTGGAAAAAAAATCTACATTCACAGTTGGTATCAGACAGGTTCTGCTTTTTCTGTGCCTAAAAATGATTTATTGCTCTTTAAAAACTTGACAAAGTACGAAAATGTAAATTAAGATATTTCTTTGTGTGCTATGAAGAAATTCCTATGACATTTGTGGTACTTGTCAGAAGAACTAGTTGTTTTGCATTTTTCGACGACGATGTTTCATTTAAAATAAAAATACAAATTGTGAGTGCGTTGAAATTGTGAAACCATTGAAACGTGCACGGGTTGGTCCTGATGACACCCTCTAAAAGAACTTGCACGATTTTGCAACAAGGAACACTCTGGGGTTTTTTTAAATTATGGAATTACCTTCAGACTTTTTTGAAACGGATGTGCCAAATTGGAATAAAAATGAAACTTATAAAATGTATAAGCCTTTTGAGGCTTTAATCAAAGTTATTAATGATGTAGCCAAACGTGGAGTAGCACGAATTGAGGAATACAATAAATTTCATACAAAAGATGGCGAACAAAAACGGTGCTTATTGTTGTTAGTACAAGCAGTTTCGAAGCAAATATCCAGATTCTAAAAAATCTTCATTGATGTCTTAAAAAAGGTAAATGTAAGGATTTTATAATATTGATAGCATTTTTCTCTTCTTTGAATGCATATAACAATGTAATTGCTCTAGAATTTATTGAAATATTTTTAAAAAATGTTTAATTTTTATTAGGAATAATTATGTAGTTTCTTTAAATAATTTGGAATAAGTCTAAACTTTAAATAGTGGTAGCGACCGCTAAAATCATGCTAAAAATTTTGAAAAAAATTGTGTAACTCTTTTTTAATGAGTAGAACAAAATGGTAGGGTGCCCCAGTATAAGTCGTGAAAAAAAAATTTTACCAACTTTTAAGGACCACCCTAATACATGTATGTGTTATTATGAAGTATAACTAAATTACTGTAGAAATTTTTAAGCTTAACGATTTTTATATTAAACTAGCTGTCTTCGCCCGCTACACTGGTTGGTTCCTCTAAAGGAATCTGGAGTCAAACGAAATATATCCGTAAAAAATCTTAATATTTAATTATAATAATAACAATATTTAATTATTATTAATAATTGTTTTCTTAGTCATATATTCTTACAATATATCGTTTTCAAAGTTGATATTGACGGCATAATAGACAAAACAGCTCTAAAATGCGTAAAATACCTTTGCTTATTTGTTTATTTTTTATTTATTTAATTTTAGTAGGCGTGTTATGTTGAATTTCCCACATCTACCTAAACCTGTTCCTGAGATATGGCGAAGTGTCCTAAATGTCCGACAATCCCCTTAAACTCTTTTAGGTGGGAATTTCTAAAATAGATAATATACATGTTTAAGTTTGTTGGAGTAGATTAGATAACCTTAACTTCATATCTTGATTTAAAACTGCTGCTGAGGTATGGAGGAATGATCTAGATTTTCGTACCTCCTGTTAATGCTTTTGGATGCAGGAAATTTCTAAAATTACTGAACTAAATATCTAATAATTTTTCAATAGGCTTCTAATCTTGAATTTTACGCTGTTTACCAAAAGGTTCCTAGGATTTGGCTAGTAATGGAAGGTTCTTAAAAGTTAAACAAAAAAAAATCGCTATTTTAAATAGCACAATCGATATAGTAATCGATTACTTCCGAGAATCCACAATCATTATGTCCTACAATCGATCATTGAAATAATTTATTTTACTTGTTCAAAAAGAAGTTTACTAAATACATATGGTAGATAAAAAATGCCATGGAATTTAAAAACCACATACCGAAGAAAAGCTAATATTAAGCCACAATGGTCGTAAAGTCATGTGACGGTATCCCATCTTTTAAAAAGTTTAAAAGGCACAAACGAATATGAAATGATAAGGTTTAAATATCAAAGTTTTAAGAGTCAGTAAGGATAAAGTTTAGCTATGAATATAGTTTTTCAGAAATTAGCAGAAAAATGGCCAAAAAGTAATAATTAAAAGCAGGGCATTCGGATCAGCTCTATAATATTCCAATTAATTAATGACTTTCTGATGGAATACACCCTAGGAGGGCAAGAGAGGGAGGGCACGGGAAGTATATAACATGAATAAATGGTCAAGGGCTTTTCAACGATATATCACATGAGGTATCGCGTATAAATTTAGAAGAGTGCCCCCACTGGGGAGAAGTTGGAGGGGAGAAGGGCGGGAGATGTATAATTTGAAATAATAACCCGAGAACTTTCCAATGATTTATCATATGAGGGGTGTAAGCCAAATTCAGAAAATTGCCCCCAGAGTTCCAACAATCACGCTCCTCCAGACACTTACTTTCTGTGTGAAATATTCATATACTAAAAATAATACTTATAAAAAGGCCCCTTAAAAAATCTTTTTTAAATGTTAAAACGCTACAATTAAAAAAAATATTCGAAAGTTGTCCTCTGGGGGGAGGGGGAATCGAGAACATGAAGAAAGATTCCTAATATGAAACAGTGGTCCGAGGGCTTTCCGATGATATGTCACATGCCGGCTCCAAAAAAATTTGGAAATTTTCGACTCCACTTTACGTCTTAGGGTTGAAAATTTAAAAATCGCTGAAACAAATGTTTAATTATTTTTTAATAGATTTATTCTCTGCTGTTTTATCACTTCAACTTAAAACGACTGCTAAGATATGCCAAATGTTTTCCATTGTCCGACACCCTTACTTTTTACAACCTTAAAGAGGCAATTTCAAAAATCGCTGAAATAAACGTTTAATTATTTTTTACACGATTTATTTTCTGTAACTTCACACACTTACCTTAAACAGCTGTGATATAAAAAAAATCGTTCATGTACAGAGGAGAATAGAGCTCTGCTATTGGCCAATCTGTAGTCGGGTTATTTAAAGACCGCCCCTTCTTTCGTAGTCATAAAAGACATGTTAACCTGGAAAATAAATAAATAAAAATAACTTTTTATCTTCATAAATCTTTTTTTTCAGATATTGTAATTAATTTAATTGTACAAATTTAAATGTTATCAATTGATACAAGCAAAACATAAAATAGCGGACCATATTTTGCAAGACTTTGGTTTCAACCAAACGAAGGTATGGTGCTGCTTCTGCCATCTACTGACATCAAGTCCAAATTTCTAGTGCTATATTGATTGCATAAAATCAATTCATTAATTTTTAAGGTTTGTAGAAGAAGCTGTAAATAGAAAATTTAGAATTTTTTTAAAAAGTATTTTAAAATATATAATATCTTATTATTTTTTAAATTCCAAACGTATGTGTTATTAATTGAAAGAAATGCCCTTTTTGCTGCTTTTCACATAAGAAACCATTTTCTTTTAAATAAATAATAAAAATAACAATAACAAAAAAATGTTCTGAATTAATATTTACAACTATCTTTTACATTTTCAAGTAACATTGTCTAAAATTATTAGGAATTATTATTCTTATTATTTTATTGAATACTGTAAATTCAGAATCTTATTGTAAAAAATAAGATTCTTAATTTTGTTTAATTAATTTTTTTTTATTTTTCTATTTTTCAAAAATAATTAATAAAAAAAAATCTTTATTGTATTCTTAGTAGTAAAAATCATAATTATAATATGTTCCTTCTAGGCCCTTAAATTTTTAGATTTATTATCTGATATCATAAGCTAGTAAATCTGATTTTTAATTTAATTTTTAAGGAAATATGTTTTATAACTGAATATTTAAATTATATGCTTAGAAATACATTAATATTTCAATATAATGCAGGATTTTCCTCTCAGTATATTTATTTAATACAGTTAATTAATTAATATATATATATATATATATATATATATATATATATATATATATATATATATATATTCTTTCTTATTTCATATTGTTATTATTTTCCTTTGTAGTCACAGAAAGAACATATAATAATAATAATTATTATTATTTATTTATTTATAGTTTAAGAATACTATGTTTTTTATTACTATATTTTAAATTAAATAAAAAAAACGAAAAGTTTAAAGTAAAAACCTTATTTTTCACACGCATCACAAATCTTATTTTTGATAAAGAAATTCTGAATGTATACTTAATAAAAGATTAAGAAATATAACAAAATAGAATATTATATTTTTCGTAAAAATAGTACAATTTATCCAAAGTAATTTTTAGAGTAGCCGTTCATCTGTTTTACTATTTTGAGTAAGAAAATAAATGATTTTTATATAAAAAGTAACAAGAATAACAAAGAAACACACTAATTATTTAAACTAATTCTGATGATTAATGATTTAACTGGGTATTTATGAAAATTTTTATCTCTTGAAAAATGAATAAAGAAAGAAATAAAGAAAGAGCAAAGAGCCATACATTTGCCTTTAAAAAAAATTATAATATATGTGGGTATAAAGGATGAAGTATTAAGCAATAAAAGATAATATACTCAATGATTTAATGAACGTGATATCCCAATTGAGACTCACGTGATGATGCATAAAAAAGAACGAGGTGTTCTATAGATTTCAGTGATGGCGAGTTTGATGGATTTTTAATCCAAAGCTCAGTGAAGCTTATTTATTTTAAATATTATTCAGTTCTACTGTTATCATTGAATGTTACTTGCATATTTTATGTCTATTAAACCCTTTTTATCTTATCAAGAATATTAGTTTTACTTAAATCATAAGCTAATCACTCAATATCCCACAAATTTTGGGGGTTCGTTGCCGGGATTGAAGGATTTGAATGATTTCGCTGATTTATATTTGAATTTGAATTTCACGATGAAAGCTATTTTACACTAAGAAGATCTAAGTGTAAGAAAAATGTTTTGCTTTTAAACTAATACGTATTATGTAAAAAAAAGGAACTGTTTGTTATATGTGTAATGATTAGAAATTATCCGTAATCAAGCCTGCAAGATAGTGCACTATATTGTTTTGTTGAAGTGTAAACAAAAATTATAATGTCTGTTCTGAATAAAGCTAGAAAGGCGGACTTGTTAACATTGTGTGATGACCTAGGTATAGTTGTGCCTCAGAGTCCAAGAATCATTGATTTGATAAAGTTGGTGACTGAATCGAAGGATTATGAAGAAAATTTTGTAAAAGTTCGACTTGAAGTTATTGCCGCGGAAAGACTAGAAGCAGAAAAAGAAGAAAGAAGATTAGAAGCAGAAAAAGAAGAAAGAAGACTAGAGGCAGAAAAAGAAGAAAGAAGACTAGAAGCAGAAAAAGAAGAAAGACGGCTACGGTTAGAAGCAGAAAGAAGATTAGAAGAAAAGAAGATGGAGATGGAGTACGAGTTACGAAAAATTGAACTTCAAGGAAATATGACAAGTACAAGTGACGGTTCGGCTGTAACTGGTTCAGGTAAGCAACCAGATTTGTCTAAATTAATATCACACTTTGATGGGAAGGGTGATATTAGTATCTATTTAGCTCTATTCGAGAGACAGATTTCTAGGATGAATATAACAAAAGAGAATTGGGTCATGCACTTATTAAGTTTAATGCCGCTAGAAATTGCTAATGTTATAACTAGAGAACCAGAAACATTAACAAATAACTACGATTATGTAAAAAACTTGCTGCTCAAAAGATTCAAATTGACGCCAGAAGAGTTTAGGCAAAAATTAATGTCGCATAAGAAAGAAAACTCAGCCACTTGGCGCGATCTAGCATTTGAGTTAAGGAATTATTTAGAAGAATGGATTACCGGTCTTGATGTGTCGAATTTTGAAGATTTAAAAGAATTAATACTGGTAGATCAAATCAAAAGAAGATTACCGATAGAAATGAAGGAACATTTCATCGATGATCTTCCCAAAATTAAAAGTGTTGATACATTAGTTTGTAAACTAGATGATTACGAAACAGCAAGACGTAATATTAAAACCCTGAATAGAAATTTACACCGCTTTGAAGAAAGAGAGCCAAAAATGCGCGAAAACAACAACACAAAACCATGGTTACCATATCAACGTTATAATACTTTAAGAAGACAACAATTTAAAGATAATACAGATAATGTAAATGAATTTTCTTATTTAAATGAAAAGAACAGGGCACAAATTATGTGTTTCAAAAGTAATCGTCTTAGCCACGTAATATCGCAGTGTAATAATGGGAATAATAAACAAATAAAAAATGACAGCCAAAATCGGAGCCAAAATCCGCGATTATCCAACTACAAAGAGATGAATTCCGCAGTAATCAAGCAAACTAACAGTGCCAAATCAGATTACATGAAAAATATTGATATTAACGGTGAAAAGACACAGATCTTCTTCGACACTGGAAGTGATATCAGTTTGGTGAGTTACGAATATTATACGAAAATAGGCTCGCCAAGATTATTTTCAAATAATATCTTTTTGTCCGGCATAAATAAAATAGTTGTTTATCCAAAAGGATACTTCCCATATGAATTTAATATTGATGGTTTTCTAATCAGAACAAATTTGTACGTGCTAGAATCTCTTGAATATGATATTTTACTGGGATATGATGTCATTAGCAAATTAAATTTGGCGATAGACGAGAACGGAATTAAGATCGTTGGCAAACGCAATAGTATTCAAGTAGGTTACACTAAAGTTCAGAAGAATTCTGATATAAAATTGAATCATGCTGCCAAAAATAATAATGAAATGAAAACGTCTACGTTAGATAATTCACGTGATGAAAATGTTATACTTGCAAATGATAATAATGCAGGAGGTAATCACTTGATTAATTTCGCGAGAGTCATAGAAGAAAATGAAATTGATTTGAATCACGTGAGAAATTTGAAAATTAGAAAAGAAATAAATGAGAAAGAAGAAAATTTAATTAGTAAGAAAAGATTGAATGAAAGAAACGAGACATCACAAACAGGACGAATGAATGACCTAAAAGAAAAACGCAATTTATGTGCACGCGCCAATGAAAATAAAAATGAAACGAGGAAAATTAAAAAATATTATAAACGGAAAAATACAAGGGAAGAAAGGAATATTGAAGGAGTCAATGCAAATAAACAGAAATTTATCAGAAATTACAAGAAGCGTGATTACAATGATAGAGATGAAGAAAAGAAATATTATTCGAGAAATAATTTTGATGGAAAACGTCACACATATGAAAATTGGAGAAACAGCAAACAGAAATATTTAGAGGTACAGCAAACAGAAAGAAAATATGAAATTTTTGAAAAAGAAAGGGCTGAACCGTGTGAAAAGGATACTTTTAAATTTAAAGGCAAAAGAAGCATAAAAACAAATTTTAATGGTCCGCGTAGAAATCTATATTTTTGGAGTAATGGTAATTATAGAAAGCAATTTAACATGATGAGAAAAGTACCTAACAGATATGAGTTAAATGATACCGAGTTAATCCAAGAAATGCAGTATGGAACAGGAATGAAAAGGAGAAAATTCCATGGACCTAATAAAAACATTATAGAAAAATCACATGATCATTATGATGCAAAGAGGATTGGAGACCATGGTGGACAAGATATCCACTATTGCAAAATACGTCAAGCCGTGGGGTAATGCATCTGCATAATGTTAGATGTTTTTGTTTTATGTTTACTTGTAACGATAGATGTTGTTGTTTTATATTTACCTGTTTTATTTTTATAAGCAGCTGGCGAGGTCGCCAGGAACGTCAGGATGACCGAAAATGTGGGTATAAAGGATGAAGTATTAAGCAATAAAAGATAATATACTCAATGATTTAATGACGTGATATCCCAATTGAGACTCACGTGATGATGCATAAAAAAGAACGAGGTGTTCTATAGATTTCAGTGATGGCGAGTTTGATGGATTTTTAATCCAAAGCTCAGTGAAGCTTATTTATTTTAAATATTATTCAGTTCTACTGTTATCATTGAATGTTACTTGCATATTTTATGTCTATTAAACCCTTTTTATCTTATCAAGAATATTAGTTTTACTTAAATCATAAGCTAATCACTCAATATCCCACATATATATATATATATATGTGTGTGTGTTAAATATATTAAAAAAATATATACATTTTACAAATTGAATTTTCATATATTATTTATCAGACAGCATTTCATATTTTTAAAACATTACTATCTATAATATATCCATTAGATATATAATAATGGTTAGCGTTTGTCTCTGGAATAATGTGATAAATGGTAAATTTTGAAACAAACTTTAAAAACTAAAAATGTTGATTTCTGTTTTTTTAATTTACATTTTGCACTTAGAACTAAAACAAAAACTATACATTAATTCATTAGTTTTATTTAATCAGTATAATAGAAGAAACTAACTCCCAAATTTAACGTATATATGATTTCATTTCGTACCGATAAATGGCAGAAGCAGAAAACTATCTGCCTCCATTGCCTAAGCTCCCTTCACTTAAAACACCTTCACCAAAATATTACACTCTTTCACTAGATATAATTTGTGTTAATACTTTCTATACAATTTAATTTGTACAATTTAAATTGATGACAATTTTTTTAAAATAACGATTACTCAATAAAAATAATAATTTCCTTTACGCTAACATATTTTTCACTGCTACGAAGAAAGGAAGTGGAGATTTGAATAAATCAGATTTCAATTTAGGCAATAACAAAGCTCTAATTTTTTCCATACATGCATTGAAGTATGGTTTGCTAATGTGCTTCCCAAATGGAAACATCGGTTACTTCCAGCGGACATTTTTCAGTGGCCATTGGTCATTTTTATGATTTTCTGTACATTTCTCCATAAATGATGGGAATGTAATTTCTATTTCAAAAAATCAAGTTATCTAATTCGAAAAATATATTTCAAAAAATCATTTTCATGACTGATCATATTCCAGTGGTCATTGGTCATTTTTATGATTTTCTCTACATTTCCTCATTAATGATAGGAATGCAACTTCTATTTCACAAAATCAAGTCAACTTTTTGCTACTTCTGCTAATTTTTTCATGTCAATTTGATAAAACTTAATTTTTAATCTTATATTTCCAATTGTGAACATTGGCCTGCAAAAGGTTAAGTATTTTAAATTTCAAAGTGCAGATGGAAAAAAATTAACATGAATGTAATTATTTATTAAATTAAATAGAAATATACCTGCAACTGCTTTGAAAATCCAAAAATGGAATAAAAGTTCAGTATTTTTATTTGTAGATATTAACAAACTATAGGTTTATGACTGCATTCGATTTTTAGTATTGTAAGTATCTCCAAATACATATAGAAATAACCCATGTAAAAATAAAAAAAATACACGAATTAAATAGTTCTGACAATATACTTTAATTAACCATAAATAAAAAAGAAAAAATTAATATTTTATTTTTTGAGGGCATTTTTCACTTTTGGGAGAATCGCTCATACATTTACATTATGTGTGACTACTCCATGATGCTTCTTCTCGGCAATGAATCTTCAAAATCAACTCTGATTGATCGCAAAAAGAAAAAAAGTGATAGAAGAAAACTAAGAACAGTTCTGTAATCAGCAGAAAAAATGCATTACGGGCAGTCAGTGTTTTTTACTTATCTGATATAATGCAAACTAGTGTAACTTTTATTACTTATTTTGTATTATATACAAGTATGATTTTGTTATAAAATTTACCTATTTGTAGATTTTTTTCTATCATTACTTTTTTACGTATAATTTATTGAATCTCTGCAATACATTTCAGTTTGTTAGGAATATACGTCTATCTCTTGCAAGATTTCATTATTGGCATTCTTATTTATTTCTAAAGGATTCCCCTTTTTTCAGCCAATTAAATACATATATTTATGGAAAATAAAGCCTTATCAAACTTTTAGATGTAAATATGTATGAAATATCAATATGATCTTGTCTTTTCTGTTACTGAAAAAAGTCACTAAAGTAGATTAAAAAAAAAAAAAAAAAAAAAAAAAAATAGAAACATGTCAACCACTCCTTACAATTTTTTATCAGTCATCAAAACACATTTTGAGCTGTCTTTTTATGCAGTTAGAGGAAAATTAAAGGGAGAACATTGGGGGAAATTAGCCATTGAAATTACACTCTTTTAATTAAACAAATGAAAAAAAGTCATTTTCTGACAGCATTTTTATAGAATGAGCTTCACAAAAATCAGTTTAAATAAAAGTTCACTTTATTCTAAACAAATCAAAACTAAACAAAGCAAAAATTGAAAGCTCTAGCATAAACCTGAAAGAAGTTATGGACATTTATGTTGTTACATGTGCTATTCAAAATCACGACAAACCGGCCATCTTGGAAGCTATTTAAAGGCTCATAACTCACAAACCGATTGATCAATTTCAATATAATTGATATTTTTGGAATCAGCATTAGAAATTCTACAAGTTCACTAAATTTTATCAAAATTGATGATATAGGCGTTATTTTTGAAAACATTTAGGTGATTTGACTTGGAATTGAATCCCAGGGTGTCTTTTAGTCATCAGTCCTGAGCTTTCTACTCGGCTTATTTTGATAATTATTTTTTTTTTTAAATTAAAGGCTGTTTATATGTAGATGTGTCCATTCTAGCTATATTTTAATTGTTTCCAATTTTATATTTATTTTTAATTTTAAAAGATTTTTTATGAAATTTGTGTAATACTGTGGCAACCGGATTAATTCTATTGCTACAGAGAAACAAAAAAGAATGAAAAATATTCAGACACCTGACTTTTGAAAGTATTTTTTTTTTAAGTATTTTATCGGCTTTTATTTGATTCCTCTTTTTTTAGCTCCATAACATGAAACATTTTCAAACTTTTAGATGTAAATATGTATGATATTTCTGCTAATAAATTAGATATCAACATTATCTTTTGTTTTCTGTTAATCGAGAAATTCAGTAAAATTGTATTTATTTTTTAAATAAAAACCTGTGATCCGTCCATTAAATTTTTTTATGTCATCATAACACACTTTGAGCTGCCTTTTTATGTAATTAGATGAGAATTGAGGGGGGGGGGGAACTGGGGGAAATCAGCCATTGAAGTTACACTCTATTTAATAAAAAATGAAAAAAAGTAATTTTCTGACAGCATTTTTATAGAATGAGCTTCACAAACATCTGTTTAAATAAAAGTTCACTTTATTTTGAATAAAACAAAAATAAATTTAAAGCTGTAGCATAAAAATAAAAGATGTTATTTACTTTTATGTTGTTTCATGTGCTATTCAAAATCGCGGCAAATCGGCCATCTTGGAAGCTATTGAAAAGCTCATAACTCACAAACCGCTCGATTAATTTCAATATAATTGATTTTTTTGGAATCAGCATTAGACATTCTACAAATTCACTGAATTTTATCAAAATTGGTAATGGTTGGTGCCATAGTCTGGGCGATCTTACGTAGAATGACCCCCTGGAATTCTAAATACATAGACATTATTTTTCTTTTCTCCGTAGAAATGGAAGTAATCCGTTTGTTACCGTTTTAAAGAAAATGGATAAAAAAGCTTTTAAAATTAAAACTAAAATATCAAAGTGGTAATAAATTAAGAAATGACTAGAATGGGCACATCTAAATATAAACAGCTTTCACTTAAAAAATAATTATCAAAATTGATCGCGATTTTGATAGAAAACTGCCGGGTCTTTTAAATACATAGATTAATTACTATTGATATATTTTTAAATATTTTAACTATTTTCTTCATTTGTTTTACAGATATTGTGTATTTATCAAGACTTCCGCCATCTTTTTTAGGTATTTTCGTCGAAATGCAAATATTTATTCCATGTTTGTGCAAACAAATTACCCTTTTGCTCAACATGTTTTTCAGAACAAAACCTTATAGGGGGAACTGGGGCACATTGATACATGGGGCACATTGATACACCCCTTCTATTGCTCACACGGTCATTACAAGAAGTTTTACAACAGCTTCAAAAAGTAATGTTAGTGCACTCAACTACATACAGAAAATGTTGGAATGGTTCAGTTGTTTGATGAAACGGGACGGGTAATTTATTGTTTTTGTAGGTCAAAAGTAAATTTGAGTTGTACAATTGAAATGGTATTATACAACTGTTCCAGTGTTTTCAACCGAAAAGGATACTCTCCCTGGCAAGTAAAGCTACTCTTTATCAGTTCATCATTCTTTATTGTTAGATAAATTATGAAGTATTGGATTTGATACTCATTTTATAAAAAATGGCTGTATGGGGCACATTGATACAGTCTATGTCGGGGCACATTGATGCAACCTAAATCCTTTTGTAGTTCCTTTTCTCATTACCTTTTATTATTTTTTTTTACAATTCACTCCTTAATCCAACCATTTTTTGCTAAAAATTTCTAATATCAGTTTTTATTGAAATGTAATAGCTCTAATTTCTTTATATTAGAACATTTTATAGTATTTTTGCAAACAGAAGACGTAAGAACTTGCGTAATATCTAGTGCTAGTAGAACTAATAAAAGAAAAGGATGGCATCCTGGAAAATCTCAAATTTATATCGATTCTTCAGAGAAAAAAGTATTTTTGACATGAGAAATGTTCAGTAAGAGAAACAACCTGCAGAACAACACAGAATAACTATATTATAAACAGTATTTTTAATTATCCTTTATTTTCTGTTTATAAACCGATTCATAAAAAGAAAACCTGATAACTGTTTCATCTTTCCTAAGAAAGAAGATAATGCTGGGGTTGAAGTGCCAGAGATATGACAAAGTTAACACAGCCAACAATCAGATAAGGAACAGCCAGAACATCAGGTCATTTACATTTCATTTTGATTGCTTCAATATTGTTTACAAATAAAGTTTGGGTGATTTGAATTTTTATAAAAAATATAAAATAGTTTGCTAACTATTTTTCTATGGAAAATATGCATTGGTGTTATTTTGTCTCCATTTTTCCTAGACGTATCAAAGTGCACCATGAGGTGTATCAATCTGCCCCGGGGATGGGGTACATTGATACAAATGACTTTGTTTTATTTTTTAAAAACTACATGCAAAAATAATATATAAAACAACGATTGTATATTTTTAAAATACACTACATAGGTTTTGCTGACACCACATAGAAAAATAACTTCAAATTTCTGCTTTCTGGACACCAAAAAAATTCTTAGAAAAAATCTGTATCAATGTGCCCCAGTTCCCCCTACAATCCAGAGCAAGTATTGCAAATGTCTTTACATTTAAGACAAAGGTTCTAATATAGTTTCTGTGTAATTTCAATGAATTTCAATAGATGTTTAGCAATTACCTGGCGAACTTGTGAAGCAAAAAGAATGTAATAGACATAATCAAATTTTACATATACTATATCACAGAGCTTATCGAACATATTTTATTAAAGTAGCCATAATAGTAATCATCTTAAACATTTCTTTTCCAATTACATGAAACTTATTAAACGTAATAAAAAAATTCTATACTATAATAACTTGAAGTTATTAATCGTGAATGTGTCATCATAAATCTACTTCGTTTGCCATTGAAATTAGTAATCTATTTCGTAACTCCATACTGTTCAAGTCACAAATCACATTCTTTAGTACAGGATATACAATAAATCTAAAAACATAATTAAGTGCATGTATGTAGAGAATTTTAAGATTGAAACATTTTTCTATCAATGAAAATATTTTTTAGTGCATGAAAATTAGAGAAAACTTAGTACAATAGTTAGATTTTAGATATAATCTGTTGTAAATAAATTGGAACAAAATTGCTACAATTTAAATAATTTTTGATAATTAATCATTTAAATTGAAAATTAAGTAGGATTTTTTTTTTGGTCTAGAATACTCTCTTTAATAATAACTGTAGCAGAAAAACATAAAAATAAAAATTCAGAATTTTTGAATATTTAAATTAAACTGCATACAATATTATTATTTTACAGTATTTAAAAAATCCCCTTTTTCTTTTCAGTCGTGCATGTTTAGGGAAAAACCATGTACAGTGTCCAAGATCAAAAAAGGAATCATCTAATATATATATATAGTGGACTCTCTCTATTCCGAACACTCATGGGACCGACCAAAAATGTTCAGGTTACGGGGCAGTTCAGTATAGAGAGAGAATCAGAAATCCATAACTACTATTATTATGTATTGAATTTTCAGTTGGTATAAAATATTTAGCATGGTTAGTAAACCAGTGTGCAATGCCAAAGAAAATTTAGTCAGTTTTATACTGTACCATCTCATTTTTTTAATTAATTTTTTTTACAAAACATACATTTACATTAGAATACACCTCTTGGAAACATAATCAGTATATTACTTTAACAAATAATTTTAGTCTGTTTTTGCATTGTATATGCTCATGCAATGTATATGTTATGTTCTGCACAATGTATATGTTCTCTTTCAGTACGAAGCTTCTGAAGAATTGATCCCAAGTCACTCACAACTGTTGCTTCTTAGTCCTCTACTCTTTTTTGCCCATTCTTACATAGGAATCCAACTTTATAGAAGCACCTTTGGATGGTGTAGGAGGTTGTTTCATTTTATGCCGTTGATATCCAGTAGACCGCATCCATGACGTTGACCTTCTTCTGCCGAATTTGCCGCCTCCGTCATCAGGGAAAACCTATTCAGAAAACGGATTTGGTAGTAAGTTTTAATGGTCTTGATTACTTTTTGATCCAGTGATTGGATTATAGAAGTGCAGTTTGGTAACATGAACTTCAAGGTTATGTTGCTCAGCTGCATGTTTGTAAGTGATCTGGTATTAACAACAACAACATTTTTTTTCTTCCTTTCTCTCTTCATTGTCGCGTTAATTCTCTCGAACCACTATGAGAAAATTGTCAATATCATCTACACTTTCCGATTTGGTTTATACTGTGTAGGCAATTATGCGATCTTCACATTTCTTAACCCGTCAGCAGTCGCGTGTCGGTCTTTTCGCCGCCCGTGTAACTTATCTTCTCCTAACTTGTATCACATTACAAATACAACGGAGATCTACCATGTAGCTGACTTTGAAGGTTTCTCGACCACCTTAGTGAAGTAACAGATCACCTCTGATTTTCTTTCAGGTACATTTTTAGAAACAAAGTTGAAATTGGCGAAAAAGTCTATGGAACAATCACTAATGTCAGTTCATTTTTACATTTTCCAATTACTCCAAATATCATGAATAAAATGCATAATTTGAGAAAACTGCAAATTTATATCTTCATTGAAATGTTATTTTCGTATATTAGTTGAAAAATGTTTCTTATTTTACATTTTTGGTATGTGGGGGGTCAGCGGCGAAAAAACCGAGCGCGACTAATGACGTTGTGAAAAAAGTTGCGACTACTCGCGGGTTAAACATTTTCCGATCACAAGTAATTTGACCTACGCATCCACAAAACTGACACAGAGCATATTGGCAAATCTTTCCTTTGACATTTTCTAAACTATGCGATTTTTGCTTCTTTTTGCTTGAGTTTTTTGAAAGAGCTGTGAAAAACAGGTCGGTTTCGTCAGAATCGAAAATATTTGCTGTATCGAAATCCTTCATTATGTTTAGAAGTTTTATTTTCTGTTATTCCACAGTGTCGATATTTACATTTGCAGCTTCACCATCGATTATTTTGAATTCGATGTTATGTTAAATTTTGAAATGAATCAACAATTTCGTATGCCTTTAATTCTGCAATTTTCTGCTTTTCTGAAAAATCCTAAGTAGGAGTCCAGTGACAGGATGATTCTTTGTTCTCATTTGACAAAATTCTTCCGAACAGAGCGCAATGCATCATGTTTTCTGAATACAGGGTATAAAATCCAATCACATAGTCGAAGAATAAAATGCAATATATTTAATTTTACTTCAAATTCTTCTATAACACATTCTTATGTATAACGAGGGGATATATTGTGCATAACGTATTTTCAAATCTATATACGTTCTTGTCAAATACTTTCTTGTCAAAACTTAATTTTCAGGAAAAAGATAGAAAATATATTTTGGGGGTATAAAAGTAAAAGCAATACTTTTGTGTACGGAGAAAACTTTTTCAATTTTGCGAGCTTCTAGTGTTATCGATTCTTTCCACTGAAGTCCTTTTACTGCACTTCTTTGATTGCGTTCATAAGTTTGCACCTCCAAAACCACAAATTCGAATTTGTCACGCGACAATTGATTTGTTTAGTACTAAAATAAAAGAAGTGGGAATAAAAAGCTCAAATGCTTCAGTTTTATTTCGCTCTTGTTAGAGATTTCGTTTAGCTATCTATTATAGCTGATAATTAACTTTCATTGCTCAATTAGTTAAAAATGCACGGAAATATAAAAGTTGCTTAAATCAACAATTAACATTATCAACAGTTTTGTATATTTTAAAAAATATTGCTCAAATTGTGAAATCACAGCATTTCAAGGATTAAATAAAAGTAAATTTTGAAGAAAAATTTAACTTCTTATTTAATTAAAATATTTAAAAAAAAAGTCGATTTTTTTTTAATTTTGCTACCTTTTCTTTAAAACTGAAACTTTTGCTCATTTTTTTAAGATTTTCAAATGTGTATTGCAGAAGACTGTTCTTGAATTTTTAGATAAATCTAATACTACTTTTAATATATACATATTTTTTTCTGATACATATAGTGTGAGACGATAATATGCAACACATCTTCACACACTTTTTTTAGCAATTGAGACTAATTCCATGAGCACATTTATCACATATTTAATAAATAAAATGTAAAAAGACAGTTTGAATCGCTATCTCAAATACGAACTAATTGGATGTGACGATCCCAAAATTTTCTTCTATCATATTCATGTTAATATTTTTAAATCCGCCATAAGAGTGACAAGATTAAATGACAATTTATGATCATTAAGTGATTTTTAATGATATAAATTTCCGTGCATTAGTTCTTGAGATATGATTATCGCTAAAATAATGTAAATCATGCAAAATGCACCATAGAAGCGCCACTTGTTTGTTTATTTACACGGAGACTGGTTTGCAACAACTTTTGTCAACATTTAACTGGATCGGAAATTACATGAAAATACATCTTGAGATTCAGCTATTGCGTAATAGATAGAGCTACGAGCGATATCGTGAAAAATGCAGCATTCCTGTGCGACCTGTTGGGCGATTCACACAAAAATGTATTCAAAACCAAGTCATATTAAAACATAACTGAATCTGAAGTTTTATGCAAATCCGTGCATTATTTCTAGCGAAAGATTTGGTGCGTAAATCGCCAAATATACAGCATAATTGCGGCATCTGTTGCCTTATTAACATTAAAATCTAGAAAACTTTAATTCATGTCAAGGAATAACTGAATCTAAAGTTGTATGAAAATCCTTGCATTAGTTCTCGAGATTGAGCAATTGCAGAAATCATGATACATGCTGCATACCAGCGCCAACTAGTTAGCTTGTTACACCATAATGTAGAAAATATCAACGCTTGTCATTGACTAATTGAATCGGAAGTTTCACGAAAATCCGTTCTTTAGTTTCTGAAATAGAGCTATTGGGATAATTGTAAAAAAAATGCTTCATAACAGCACCACCATTTGAGCGATTATTAACAAAAACTAATCTGTACTGCCAATTTGTACCAAGGACTAAATGAATGTATTTTTTTTTTAATTCTGTGCTTTTCCTCTTGAGATAGAGTGCCCACAAAATTTGTTTCACAAACATATGTACAGACTCACACACAGACATTTTGTAAAAACATGTTTTTTTTGGAATCTCTGACTGCTAAAACCTTGTAAATCCGTCGAAAACTAGAAGTCAAAATTTTTTACGAATCTAGTGCTTTCTTTTTAAAAGATAGATGGAAGTAAAAAGGCTTGGGATTTTGAACATGGAAGTGAAGAAAATATAAACATGGAGAAAAAGAGCCTTTGAAACTTTTAATTTGTGTTGATAACTGCGATGAGTATATTAAAAAAATTACGGTATCTTGCGATATGATTAGTGCATGGTTAAAAATTAATTGTCTAAATATTCACAATTAAGCAGATTTCCATTTAATGTTAAAAAAGAAAAATTGTTTTTTTGATCTATTTTAAAGTAAATTGTTTCTTACAGCACTATAATGATTTTATAGTTGCTATCTAATTTTTCAAGGAATTTTGTTATTGATTTTTAAAAGTACAATTTTTATTTTAAATTTTATTGAATATAAATTTATAAGAAATTAATATTACATTAGTTTTTAAATGAGAATTTAAACTTTTACAAAACAGCTTTTTCTTACACATGTAAGCATAAATTTTTTTGAAATTCTTATATGACAGCATTTTAAGCATTTTGAATGTACTACCACTTATTTTTATTAAATTATCCATACTAAAATTATTTATTTAGTTTTCAAAAAAAAAAAATATCGTGTTTTATGTGTCACAACTAATATTAAAATTATTAATGAAACATAAACTTTAAACTGAATAAAAGGCTGAATTTGAATTAGTAATAATAAAATATTATTTATTTATTTGTTGTAAGAAATTACAGATGAGAAAGAAAATTTGTTTCCAGAAATGTTTATAATAAAATTATCAGCTAACAATACGCTACAGTTTTGTCCCCTTTAGCATATATTTAATATAGATAACTGTAAAGCAAATTCTTCTCTTTATCGCTAATCGCCACTAACTTCGAATCCGCAGTAAACTAGATATTTAGAAAAATGCTTATACTACCTTTGAATCTTAATTTTTCAACATAATATAATTTTTGATCGAAAGTGAAAAGATATTATTTTTCTAGTTTAAATCTTGAAAAGTTAAAAAAAATTGAAAATAATTCCTTTGTTTTGAATGTTTTCATTATGATAAAATTTAATGCTATGTAAAATCTAAAAATCAGCTAAAGTTACATTATTTATGTTATAATTCGAACATTTGGCTTATTGCATAAACTCAAAAGAAATCCATCATAACCAAACGAAGTTTAAAAACTAGTTAACATTGAATAATTCCTGAAATGTTTTCATTTGGTTACATAATCATTATTCTTATACATTTTACATGCCACAACAATGTTGGCAAAGTCTGAATGTTTGATACATCTTATAATGTATCGTAATATCAATAATATATATTCTACATAAAAATATAAGAATTTATATTATAAAAAACATTTTGCTTCTAAGACGTTGTATAATAACAAAAACATTAAAAATATATTAAAACATTTTTATTTACATGTTTCATCTCAAACATTAATAGAGTCATCCTCAAATGTAAATAGAAAAAAATTAAATTAATTAATTAATTAATTAATTAATTAAATTAATTAATTTAATTTTTTTTCTATTTACATTCTGAGGATGACTCTATTACTTTTTGAGCTGAAACATGTAAATAAAAATGTTTTAATATGTTTTAAATGTTTTTGTTATTATGCAACGTCTTAGAAGCAAAATGTTTTTTATAATATAAATTCTTATATTTTTATGTAGAATATATATTATTAGTATTAAGATTTAGTTATTAGTGGACGTAATCAAAACTTATTTAGTGTTACTTTTCACATTCACATCTTATAATTTTTACAATGTACGACCTATTTTACTATGAATTTATTTATTTATTTCATTTCATTTTATTTTATTTTATTTTATTTATTTATTTTTATTTTATGTATGTATTTATTTATTTATTATTATTATTTTTAAGTTTTAACTTATCGAAGTCTGGTGTTGAAAATATTCCGTAAAATTTTCTGTCTTGTACTCCAAATGACAAAAGTGTTTAAAAGTAGGATAGGATTTAATGCAATGTTGTCAAAATGCTACTGACATTAATTTTCAAAAAAAATGCAATGATGCTAAAATTAGTGTAAGGTAAAGCTAGGAAAGCAAGCGTACATTTTTACAGAATAATAATAAAAAATCGAAATTTTAATTTTTTTTCCCTAAACCTTTTCTATAGACAACTTCCATAGACGCCATAGAATAATTTTGTTTCATTTGTCTTATATGCATTTCCATTGCTATTGGTTATGCTGTAACTTAATACAACAAAAGGAATAAAACTATGAAAACTATTTTGTGCAATCTCTCCTTACAGAGTAGGAGAGATTTTTTCTTATATTGTTTTTTCTAAGAAGTACAAACCGCAAATATTTTCAATCTAGTGACAGAATATATAATTCTGAAAAAAAAACCGGAAATTTTCATATTTTATTAATTTTTAGGAAGTTCACGCAATCGGAAGAAAAATTACTATTTGATTTTTTTTTCCGTATATTTACAAATTGCATATTTTTCGAACTATAGAGACTTGGAAATTATAACATGGCTTTTTTAGCATTACGCTATTAAATAATGAGAATGATACTATATCAAGTTTTAAAACTGCTGAAACTCCCATTTAATTGTTACAATTTAGGCTGATTAATTTTTTTTAAATGATAGAGAAATTTTGAAAAAAAAAATAGAAACTAATTTGAACAACATGTATTTTATAAACATATACTGGATAATATCACGAGAAAGTAAACCTTGTAATGGTAATTTATCCTATGATATACCAAAAATATGGCATAACATCATAAAATCTTAAATTTGTATCGCTTTGAAATATTTTAATTTTTACTCACGTGTAAGTGGCAACATTTTTAAACTTTTGATTCATTTCGATTTTATTTTATTAGAAATATTATCTCTCGATCACGAATTCCAATATCATATTTTCCTGAAGACGGCGCGAAACGTTGATATTTTATTTTATTTTAATTGTACAAGTTCATATTAAAGTTCTTGTTTTGTGCACCATTGAGCAATGTTTTGTATTTTTAATAAATGCAATCTTAGTAACATATATTTTTCCAAATATATAGTTTATTATCGAATTTATATTCTCATTCCAAAAATATTATTGAATAATAAGATTATTAAAAATAAAAAAAAAAGAGGCGCAGACTTATTTTAGAAAGAATAGCTGTAAATAGAGAAATAACGCATAGTATCCTTCCTAAAAACTTTTTGAGTAACAAGCTACTTAAATATGTGTATGTTTATCTCTTTTTATTAGTAGGGGAGAGTGGGGATACTTGAGCATAGGGGATACTTGAGCCACCCCTATTATCTCTACAGTTGATTAATTTTTCTTTCTAAAACTGCCAATATGATAACATATTTATAGTTCTGAACATGTAAAAAAGAAATCACACATCTTGGTACCATTTTGAAAGTATAGTGATTAATAGTTGTCTTTTCCCTATCTGAAAAAAATATTTGGGTGCATGGTTTTTTTGTTTTTTTGTAATCAAAGTTTTGTTTAAAGTTGCAACTATATACATACATTCAATAAGCATAATTTCAATTGTATTTTGAGTCTAAAATAGTTCTAATTGCTGCATGCTTTATTTAGTAAAACTCTGGGAAACAAAAATAGTGATAGTGGGGATACTTGAGCCAATGAGAGTGGGGATACTTGAGCCATGTCTTAACCATCCTCACTAGAAATTAAACATGGGTGAAACAAACAAAAAATAAAATTCCATCCTTATATTCACTAATAGATATTTTTCTGGAGAAAAGGGAGAATAATTTTTCATTTTATTTTTTTTTTCTTAAAAAAATAAAGACCTAAAAATGTTTAAAAATGCATATTTTTTAAATGAAAATGTCTATTTTATTTTTCGATTTGTTCGATTTGACAAACGACCAAAATTCGAACAAAATAGTCTGTCTAGATAAATGTAAACATAGTTTTCAATTTAATTTTCATTAAATGAAAATAACTTTTTAAAACGGTTTTACAGGCTATAATCTCTAATACTTTAATTAGTTAGGTCCAACATAATAAAATATTTATTTTTTAATATAACATATTAAGATTAGTATTTTATATTGAAATCGTAACCTCTGTTGCTGTAACATTTTTTTTAACTAAGAAAATTGAAGAAAAATTGGTAAAAAGAGCGCACAAAAACAAGAAAAGCAACAAAAATCCCAGTTCAAACTTACCTACATGGAGCCAAAGAGGAAGACAAAATCTTTTCCTGTGAAATCAAAAAAGTGTTTGAAATAGTAGAATGATACATCTGGCTTAAATTCCGACAGCTACTAAACTAAAAGCATGAGTTCGACAATATCATTAGAGGAAAATTCTGTCAATGATGGTGATGATGTGAAAGAAAACCTTCTATTGATGGTTGGTTACTAATAAAATATGCCAGAAAGAAAACTGTAAAAATATTTGTTGGATAAGTGCTTAATATTTTGAAAATGAAATTTGCAAGAAGAATTGCAGATTCCAAATTTAAATGGCTCTTAACTGAGGATGTTTCTACCGTCGTTATAACTGAGGTTCAAATTATCCTTCGACAACCAGTTTTAACGACAAAAAATGATCGTATTACTAGCTTTGTTTTCTTAATTGGTTTTGAAACACTTTACGTTTCATAATTTATCATTCTGTAAAATATTTGTGCAAAAATAAAGCGAAAAAAATTACTTTTGTAGGTATTTTTCCGTAGTGGCTCAAGTATCCCTTCACTATGGCTCAAGTATCCCCGCCATGGGGATACTTGAGCCATGATGTAAAACAAAAAATAAACATTTATTATGCATAGAAAAATAGTTCAAAATTTATTGAAAGTGGTTTTTAGTTGAAGGAAAAATATCAAATTTTCATTTTCAATATTTTATTTTATTCTAAAAAAATATAAAAAATTTAAAAAAAATAAAATTCAAAAAATGGCTCAAGTATCCCCATCTTCCCCTATTCTTTAAACTTGTAAGTAAATAATTGTAAAAAAAAGTAACACAAATATTTTTATTTTATTTTTTGTTTTTGTTTTTAAAACCCAGAAAAAAAATTTTGATTTTTTTTTCTTTTTTTTTTAAGTATAAGAGTTTTTTTGTTTGTGTGTTTGAAAGTTAAACTTCCCGTGTGGCAGGAACGTAAGATTTTTCGTTCAACTTAATACATTTGTTTCATCTGAATATACTAAATTTGATGGATAAAAATTACTTACTTTTACCTTATTTGTTTTGTCTCTTAGATACAGTTACACATTGTTAAAAAATATGTTAGTAATATTGTAAAGCATGTAACTTTTATAAAGCAGGTATAAAAGATTTTTTAAAACAAAATCGTGAAAATGTACTTAAATGTTACGTTTATTTGCATAAACTGTTCTTAATAAAACTGTTAATTGTTAAACAATCTATGCTGTGTAAAAATGACCTGCGTGTTATATACAAACATGGGCGGTGGTACAAATAAATTCGAATGGTGACTATTTTTATTCCTAAAAGTTTTAGAATCAGTCTGTTTACACGGAAGTTTCGTATTACAGTACATACACTATATGGCCATTGATTATTGGACACTTGCGATTTTAAACATTTTGATAAATATCTAGAAAAATACACGAGAAATCATCTCGAAACTCTTAGTGTATAAATATAATAGTATAAGTCATACATCTCCGTGAATATTTTTTCCCGAAACTCCACAGGGGACCGTCAACAAATAAAAAAAAATGAATATCTTTTGAATAACCCTATCAAAACTAATGCAGCAAAAGCGCTCAAACTCTAGATTATGATTGAATGCCTTATTGTAATACGCCTTGTTCATTTTTATGCAAATAGCATGCTTACTCGCAGAGTAATTAAGGTTTTTATAAAAATGGTCCCAAATTTTTTCAAGTTTTTCCCTTATAATTTTCAAAGTTCTTAATATAAAATAATATTTTTTTCAGAAAATATGACAAACAACATTGCACACAGTACCCTGTAATCAGAATTAAAAAATAATGAAAATTGTATACAAAATGAGTTGGTTTACTAAATACTTTTTTACTGCGCATGCGTCAACAATATCAAAATTTAATTTGCATATTATATTAGCTAAATATATAGAGCAACTTTTGTGAAAGTCACAAAATCATAACTTGAAAATTCTGAAAATAATCGTCAATTGAATAATTTGAAAATCCGTTATTCTCAAAATGAAGCATAAAGAAGAGGGGTTGTATCCATATATTCATTGATTAGTGTCAATATAGAATACACAATACGGGATGTACAACTACATTTGGATAAAATCCCTCATTTTTTTTTGCTTCATTTTGGAAACAACGGACTTTGTCCTTTTTCTATAGACGATTACTTTCAGAATTTTCAAGCTATAATTTTGAGACTTTTACAAAAGTTGCTCTATACATTTAGCTAACATTATATGCAAATGAAATTTTGATATCTTTGACGCATGCGCAGTAAAAAATTATTTAGTAAACCTAATCATTTTACATACCATTTTTATTGTTTTTTAATTCAGATTACAGGGTACTGTGTGCAATGTTGTTTGTCATATTTTTTGAAAAAAATATTATTTTATATTAAGAACTCTGAAAATTATAAGGGAAAAACTTGGAAAATTTTGGAACCATTTTTATAAGAATCCTTATTACTCTGCAAGTATGCATGCTATTTGCATAAAAATAAACACAGTGTATTACAATAAGGTATTCAATCATAATCTAGAGTTTGAGCGCTTTTGCTACTTTAGTTTTGACAGGGTTATTCAAAAGATATTCATTCTTTTTTAATTTGTTGACGGTCTCCTATGGAGTTTCGGTAAAAAATCTTCACAGAGATGTATGACGTATACTATTATATTTATACACTAAGAGTTTCGAGATGATTCCTCATGTATTTTTTTAGATATTTAGTAAAATGTCTAAAATCGCAAGTGTCCAATAATCAATGGCCATATAGTGTACTACATTCTTGTTGTCGTGAGATTTTCTTGTGCGATTGCCGAAATATTGAACTAGTACTAAGCTTTAAATAACTTAACATTCACAACTAATTTTTTAATTTTTAAGTTCTTGCTTATATTTCACTATCATATACGAAACAGTATTTCAGTCGGTCAAGTTGTTTAAAATTTATGCAGGTTTAAAATTTGGAAGTTCTATCACATTTCCACATTTTTCGTCTTTACAAAAATTAGTATAGACTCTTTTTTTCAAAACATTGTTAGTTTAATGAGCAGAAATTTTTGAATTGCATAATTTATGCTTCTGAAAATAAATTTATCTTAAACAATACGTATTTTGTAGCTATTTTACACGAATTTAAAATACATATTCTCTCTGAAAATAATATCCAAAACAATATTAATTGTAACTTGAGATTTTAATCTAGAAGTCCAAATCATACGAATTCAAAGATATATCTCATTCAGCTTATTAGTATTTGAATGATTCTTATAAAGCTTATCGCTTTATAATATGTTTTACAACAATTGAAAATATAATCAAAAATAAATATTAAATTTGAAGTAAATACTATAGACTTTTATCTGAAAAATCCCTAAACTAAAAGATCGAATATCTTGCAGTTTGAAATCCAAAGTAAAATTTATAGAAAATCTAAAAGTGCTGCAAAAAGTAAGTGTTGGTATTTACAAATGCAAAATGTAATGCAATTCTAGTACATGTTACACGAATTTCTAATGAAAATTTCACAATACCATAATACTAAGAAACAGTAAATAAAGAAGTTTCATTTAAACAGATTTATGCAGAGACTTTTAGCAATAGCTATCGTGAGAATTTCACTGCATTCTAAGTACTATAAATTTTGCTATATTATAATGATTTACATAATAATTCAAAAAATGTATAATGCAAAAATCCTATATAAAAAACGCTCCAAAATTTCAAACATTCACTCATATTCCTTAAAATTAATTAAAATATTTTTTACATTCTAAAATCCACCAAAATATTAAAAAATCTTAAAAAGTTAACAAATCGCATATAAAATGCAACAAATCGTTAAATCACTTGCTTAAACTAAATAAACTGCTAAAATGACTTGTACATAAAAGTTATAAAAAACCACGCAATTTTTTTAATCATTCTATATCACTCATTAAATTAGTCACTCATTATAATCACTTATTAAATTCTATAAAATCTAAGAAAACTTCTTGAAGAAATTTATAGAACTTTTTTTAAAGAGCGTCAATTTTATTAAAAGCATTCAAAGCATTAAAAAAAAACCTGACACATTTTTTCCTTTGCGCAAGTTTAATTATTAGAAAAAAAAATCAAAAATACAGAAATCCTAAAAAGCTGCAAAAAGGTTAAAAAAAAAAATCTGGGCCAACATTAACATAAAAAACCATAAAAATCTCTTAATACCCTAAATAGTGCAAAATTCCTGAATAGCTTTAATAATGTATCCTTAAAAACATAAAAAAAAACAATTATTTTTTGATACAAAAAATTGGAAATTATATATACATACATGTATATTACAAAACCAAAAACTCTCTAAAACCGAAAAAAAAAATACTGAAATTTCCGCGTAAAATTTATTCCGTTATAAAACACCAAAAACCTCTAAACTTACAAAATCCATGAAAATATTTTAATAAAAAGAAACACTATAAAAAAACTACAGCTCAAAAATAAACTCTCCAAAGTGTTTTGAATAAAATGATACGAAAAAACGCATATGCTTTTTTATGTAAGCAAAGCTGTCCAAAACAAAAGTGACAAATAAATCATTTTTTCTCCTGGTTGTTAAACCCCTGAAGAATATTTCGGATGCTCCAAGATAAACCGAGACTCATAGAAACTTCCCTTTTTAGAGCTTTGAAAGAATCCCTCTAGCATTATCTCTTTGCCAATTAGATATTATTATATGTCATGAAACATACATAGTTTACTTCCATAAGAAGATATTTTAAAAAGCTTACGAGATGTTTAATAAATAATCTTATAGATATAAATTAATAAAAATAATTTATGTACTCAGAACATTTTTAAAAATCTATTTATTTTGCAGTATATTCTACACAATTGCAATCATGTATTTGATATTTTAAAACAAAAGGAAACTAGTCGTTGGAGCCCACCGTAATACTTACCCATCATTTATGTGCATATGAAAATAAAATATGTGAAAACTATTTATACAATGTATTTCAATTCCAAAACTAAATTTAAATGTTGTTAGTACACATAGTAATACTCTATTAATGAATTGCTTATGCACCAATATCAACAAATTATATAAAACGCCAAACTACTCAAGAAGTACCAAACTACGTAAAAGAAACATCCTTATAACTCCAAAATTAATAATCATATTAACTAACAGTTTGCTGCGTCGGATTAAGCGTCTCATTTTCAATTAAAATATACCTCTGAATTTAAATTTGAATGAAATACAGGATCATGAAAAATCGAAGAATGTGGAAAATATGATTACAAATATCTCGACAACTAATAATCCGATCGACTTCGTTCTTCATGCAAAATTTGTGTTTTTTTATTGCCTTTTACATGCAGTCCTTAAAATAAAAAAAATTCGAAAAATTTTATGTACATCAGAACGAATTTTTCGAGAATTCGGAAAAAATAGTTCCGGATAATCGAGGTTGCTGATATTCAATAGGCTTCATCCCATTCTTACATACTAACTACATACAAAATTTCAAGTCTCTATCTCAATTTGTTCATGAGATAGAGCGTTTACAGACAGACAGACTGACAGGCAGACAGAGAAACGGACGGCAAATTTTTTTTTTTCTAAAAATATGTTTTTCGAATTCTCCAGTGTCTAAAACGAGTAAATCCGTGAAAATTTTTTTTTCGATTTTCAAAACGATTGCAAGACTTACCCTATACTACATATGATGAATAAGTAAAAAACACTCTTTTTAATCTCGAAAAATGCCCACACACGCAGTTACTTTAAATCATAATTTTTGAAAGAAAAAATGAAATACATCTCTCTACATAATTTTTAATAAATATCCTTTTACTAATGTGTTATATTTACTGCAAATGTATGTAATATTTCAAAATTAAATTTAATACAGCGGGCAAAACCTTCGAAAACTGTTGATACAATAGAAATAGTTATCGAAAATTGAAGAACACCTAATATTGTCTGGATGTTTATAACGACCTAACTTGCTTTATCTGTATGCGAAAAAAATGGCAAACACTTGTACAATGTAACATACTTTGGGTATGCAAAAACATAGTTATTTCAATTTCCAATCCTTAATTTGTTTTCATATGCTTGTCCTTTCTTAGAAAATAAAGAAAATTAATAATATTAACGTAGATTTAACTTAATCAACAGATTATGACATAACATATTTTTATTTCGCAGAACTTTATTTTAACAAGTAACAATTATATAGGCTGCAATAAAGAAAATAATAATAATTATACCCATAAACAACTCTTAATACCGAAAATTGTGCAAAAACTCATAATAGTAATAAACAAGTGCTTTAAAGTAACTGCAACAAAATTGAAAAAAAAAATTCCCTTAATACTAAAAAATAACAAACATATGTTACTTAGTTTTAAAAATCTTTCTTGAAAACCGTCTAAATCTGAAAAAAAAATATTGAAATTTTCGTGTAAAATTTGTTTGGTTAAAAAACTCCAAAAACCTCTAAACTTTCTAAAAATATGAAAATATTTTGATAAGAAAAAAACTAGAAGAAAAATACAGGTCTAAAATAATTTATCCAAAATGTTTCGAATAAGATGAGACGAAAAACGCATATGCTTTTTTATTTAAGCAAAGTTGTCGAAAACAAAAGTAACAAATAAATAATTTTTAGGTGCGTTCGTAATTATATAATACGTAGCACCTATAGTGGTCGTTCAGTGCGTCCGTCTGTCCGTCCGTCTGTCTGTCCGTCTGTCTGTCCGCATATAACAACGCAAAAACTACCCAACCGAATCATTTGAAATTTAAAATACATAACTATTACATAATTTTGCCGAGTCATTTCACATTTTATGAAACTCGGATGCATAGATCAATTACAGGAGCAATCAAAAGTATTCAATTAGATTATGGTCAATGAGGAAAAATTTTCAAATATATTCTATACGTTTGAAATTCAAAATACATAATTATTACAAAAAATTTTTCGATTTATTTCAAATTTTATGAAAATCGGATGCATAGATCAATTACAAGGACAATCAAATGTATTCCATTACATTACGGTCCATGGGAAAAAATGTTTCAACTGCATTTTAATCGTGTTACACTCATGCGAACTTAATAAAATTTATATGCAACTATAAAGTACATATTATAATATACATCTTACATAATTTGTGGTGCAAAGAACATTTGTTATTGATTTACAAGGCCACACAAAAGAATTCCATTACATAATGGAATAGGGAGAACATTGTTTGATGAGCGTTTTAATTGTAATTCACTATTTACAATTTTATAAGATTGATATATGAAAGTAATATTTTTAAAACTTTGTTATCGTACGAACGCACCTAATGTGCTACGCTTCACGTGCAATTTCCAACTTGATTCTCCTTATTGTTAAATCCCAGAAGAAATAATCGCGGCTGTCGGCCTAACCGTTCGGAGTTTTCGTGGTTTTCTTCGAACCTTGCGTAAATACGGGTTAGGTTCCCTTAGAAAGACCCCCACGAAGGGCAATCCCCCCCTGGTCGTATATCCCATTAGAGTAGATAATCGGACGACAAAAATAAACCAAACCAAACCAAACCAAACCCAGAAGAAATATTTCGGATGCTCCAAGAAAAAACGAGACTCGTAGTGACTTCGCTTTTTAGAACTTTATACCTTCCAAATGGCAGGATTAGTCTGTTACAAATGAATACATTTTTGCAACAGAATTTATTAAATTAGATAAGTGAATCCCTCTCGTATTTGCTGTTTGCCGATTGGCTATTATTATATGTCGTGAAATATAAATAGTTCACTTATAAAAAGTTATTTTAACAAGCATACGCAATGTTTAATAGATAATATTATAGATATATAAATAAGTAATAATTTTTTATTAACATTAAATATATTTAAAAATCTTTTTTTATTTTACAATGCATTCTATAATGTTACAATCATGACATTTATATTTTTATACAAAAACCACTCTTTTTTGCCTAGGAGAATTTCATTCTGCAAAATATTTAAATCGTAATTCTATAAAAAAATTAAAATAAATAAAAATGTATAAATAAATCGTAATTCTTAAAAAAAATAAATTGTAATTAAAAAAATACTTTCCATCATATGTGATAAAAATCCTTTTACTAACGAATTACATTCCTGCAAAATTATGCATTATTTCGAAATTAAATAAAATCATAAAAGTTAAACTTTGAATACTGTTGAAGATATAACAATATTATATCGAACATAAAAGAACATCTTATATTGTCTGGATTTTTTAAATTATAAAATCTTTGACAAATACCTGTACAATATGATATACTTTGGAAATGCATAAACATAATTATTTCAACTTCCAATCATTATTTTTGTTTTCATATATTTGTTTTTTTTTTCCGTATATAATGAAGAAAATTATATTATTAACATTGGTTTATCCTAATAACAAGTTATGAAATAAGATATTTTTATTTCGTATAACTTTAATTTAACAAATAATCAAAAGAAGACGATAATTTCATACAAATATTGAAACAATAAATAAATAAATGAATAAAAATAATAATGCTACATAAAATTGTGTAAAAACTCATAATAGCCGCAAAAAAGTATTCTAAAGAAACGGCAGCAAAATTGAAGAAAAAAAAATATTTTAATACCAAAAAATGACAAGTATATTATATATTTTTTTAAATCTTTCCTGAAAACTCTTTAAAACTTAAAAAAAATGAAATTTCCGTATAAAACTTAGTCGGTTAAAAAACACCACAAACCTCTTAACATTCTAATTCTATGAAAATATCTTGATAAAAAAAAAAAGAAAAAAAGAAGAATCACTAGAATGGTGAAGGAAAAAATACAGCTATGAAATAAACTCTCCAAAATGTTTTCAATAAGATGATACGAAAGAACGCACATATGTAGGAAAAGTTGTCGAAAAGAAAAGTGACAAATAAATCATTTTTTCTCCAAGTTTTTAAACCCCTGATGACTATTTCTATATCCAAGAAAAACCGAGACTCATAGTAACTTCGCTTTTTAGAACTTTATGCTTCCCATGTGGCAGCGTTAGTCTGTTACAAATAAATACATTTTTTATAACAGAATTTATTAAATTAGATGAGTAAATTCATACTGCATTCTCTGTTTGCCTAACGGATATTATTATATCTCATGTCCATAAATAGTTTACTTCTGTAAAAAATTATTCTAACAAGCTTACGCAATGTTTAATAAATAATATTATAATAATAAAATAAGTAATACATTTGTATATACACAAAACATGTTTAAAAATCTGTTTATTTTGAATTATATTCTATAATGTTGCAATCATGTAATTTTTCTTTTTAAACAAAAAAATCACTATTCTTTATCTGGAAAATTGCCGACTTCCTACAAAGACTTTAAATCATAATTCTTGAACAAAAACATTAAATATATTTCTCCACATACCTTTTAATAAAAATTCTTTTACTAATGGATTGCATTCACTGCAAAATGCATTAGTAAAAGGATTTTAAAAGATTTTTTTATTCATTAAAAAATATTTTAATTAAAAAATTATTATCTTTATTAAAAAATATGAATGTAGTATTTCAAATTTAAATATAATATAATGGGTACAGCCAGTGGCGCAGCCAGATTTCGGTTCTAAGGGGGGGGGGGGGATTGAGTTCCTGATAAAGGTGTTTGCCCGTTATTTGAATAGAATTAGTACTAACTAGAATATTCACTGTATAATATTTACACTCAAAGAGCATCTGTGTGGCAGGAAATCATCATTCTTTTAGCATATACGCCTCAGAAATGTGATTTAGTTCAAATAACCAATTTTTTTAAACTAATCCATGTAATATGCACTTTCACAATTTTAAGTAGAATTTTCGCCATTTATCTGAACCACTTTATTAAATGAAATCTGATTCAATAAATCTGATTCAATTCCGAAATACACTGGAACGTTTAAATATTTAGTTTGATTTTGATTTATATAAGCGGCAATTACAGCGATCTTTCTTAGCTCTGGGAGGGGGTTTACGCCCCCCTCCCCCTTGGCTGGGCCTCTGAGTCGAGCCTTCGAATACTGTTGATAACACAGAAGTAGTTATCGAAAATAAAAGAATACCTAATATATACTGGATGCTTATAACGACCAATTTGTTTTATCTATATGGACAAATAATTAAAAAAAAATGACAAAAACTTGTCCAATATGCCATACTTGGGTATGCATAGACACAATTATTTTAATTTTCAACCATAATTTTATTTCAAACTTTTGTTTTTTTGCAGAAAATCAAAAATATTAAATTATTATGATAGATTTATTGTAATAAAGAAATTATGAAATAAGATATTTTTATTTGGCAGAACTTTAATATACGAAGTAATCAAAGATAGAAGATAATTCCATACATAATTTACATTGTAATTTATATATCATATATTAAATTTATTAAAATTTACGATTTTATATATACAACATATACTTTCATATTCAATATATCTAAAAATGTATACTTTAGGCAAAACGGAAAACAATTATCTTAACTGCATATTCCTTGTGTTTTGGGGCTTTGAAAAATACGATATTTTTTATCGTTTCGAAGAACTAACGTCATATGGTCCCTTAAATTATTTATCTGTACACACTGATAGATGTTTGCTTAGCTGGTTTTTAAAGTGAACGTGTAACATTTTCACAGTTTTAGACTTTTATCTCTGTTAGATCAAATTACATTAGGCTAATCATTAAACCTATTATAAAAGATATAAAAATATGTAAATAACAATGAAAATCTTAATTGAATTTCAAGCCAAATAGATACTATGAATACTATGAAAAAGAATATAGTCATTTTGCGAATGCCAATGCTTTGAAATTCAAAATAAAATTTCGGTTTTGCAATTTCGCTATTGCAATTTTTTAAAATTCTAAACATTTCACATTTCCAACTTTTACAATAAGTGCTTTTAGATGCAATTTGCTTGAATGAACATGAATAAACACGTTAATAGCATCGTTATTGAAATATTTGGCTTTAAATTTTGAAAAAAGCTTGAATTAAAAAATCCGATAACTTTCAATTAAGAACAATCATAATTTATTTCCACAATCCAGGAATAAACGTTTTCAATATCACATAAATTTATATAAAAATAACAAATAAAATTTAAAAAATAAATAAATCTATAAATAAATAAACTATGGGAATTAATTTCATTTGCGAGATTTCACATGTAATTATGATATTTTCGAATCGTTATGGATATCAAATATGTTTTCAGAGCGCAATACAATCTGTTTTCTAAACATTGGGTATTAAATGCAGTCACACATTCATAGATTAAATTACAGAATGTATAATTTTACAACGGAATATTGTATAACACATTTACATATATAACAAGGATCTATATTGTGCATAACGTATTTTGAAATTTAAACTACAAATAGTTTTTTGTCAAACTTAATTTTCAGGGAAAAGTAGAAAATATATTTTGAGGGTACAAAAGCAATACTTTTGTGTGTGGAGAAAACTTTTTCAATTTTACGAGCTTCTAGTGTTATCGATTCTCTCTCTCTTCTGAAGTCTTTTTACTGCACTTCTTTGATTACGATCATAAGTTTGCACCTATAAAACCACAAATTCGAATTTGTCACGCGACAATTGATTTGCTTTGTCCTAAAAATAAAACAAGTGGGAATAAACAGCTCAAAAGCTTCACTTTTATTTCTCTCTTGTTAGAGATTTTGTTTAGTAATCTGTGATAGCTGATAATTAACTTTCATTGATCAATTAATTGAAAATGTACGGAATTTTAAACGTTGTTTAAAAAAAATCCTTATTAACAATTGTTTATATTTAAAACAAAATATTGTTGAAATCGTTAACTCATTGTATTTCAATGATCAAATAAAAGAAAAAAAAATGATGGAAAATTTAGCTGCTTATTTAACATGCACTTTATGCGTCCAAACCGCGGTTTTTCCGTCCCTTAGGGCCCCACATGAGACACAGAAAAAAGAACCGAATGATAATGTAAAGTCTTGGGGCGTTCTTTGCAAATATATCACTCAAATTTTAATATCCTTACATGTTTTTTCCCTGCATAGGATAGCTGAGGATGATCTACAATCGGCTCAATTTTTACTTTTTCGATTTTGCTTATATATTTTTTATATTATGATAGTTTCAATTTCAGAACCTTATTAAACCGGTTTTGAAATTTAAAGTAAGTTTTTAAAAAAAATCTGAAATCAAAATTGAAAAAGTAAAAACTAGGCCGGTTGTGGATCGTCCTCAGTTTTTCTAAGCAAAAAAAAAAAAAAAAAAAAAAAAAGGCATGTAAAGATATTAAAATTTCACTGAGATATTTGAAAAGAGCTCCTCCATAGACTTTACGTTATCACCCGGATCTTTTTCTGTGCCTAGTGTATAGCCTTAATCTTTAAAATCAAGGGCTAATTCATTACAAAACTAATGTTAATGTTAATTTTTTCCCTTGCATAAAATAAATAAATATATAAAGGGACCATAAACAAATCTCCATATAAATGGTTTTTATAGGTATTATTATATGAATCTTGAAACATAAAGCAATAAAAAAAATATTGCCCAGTTAAACTGACGGCATTGAGCTCACAGGCTATGCTTAGTAATTGTACGTTACTGCTTTATATTTTCAAGGGTTATTTCCGTTCGAAAAACAAATAAAGGAGGGGAAACAGTTTCCCCCATCTCCCCTTTTCATACTTAATAATTGAACCGCTTAAATTAATCAGGGGCATGCATTATCATGTAAAAAATCTATATCCAAATTCAGAGCAAATCGTAAAATTCTTTAAAAAAAAACAATTTATAGAATTTAAGAGAAGTTATCCCCCTTTTTTATACTTAACCATTAAACTTCTTAAACTATTTATTCAGAGATTTGAACGAAATCTCATAATTCAGCATGAAAAACCCATTATATAAATTAGGGGGAGGGGCATGAGAACCCCGTTACCCCCTTTTACACTTATCCGATGAACGCCTGATACCAATCACGGAGACGCTTCATCAGAATGATCCTATATCTAAATTTCGAACGAAAACTGATAATTCGGCATAAAAAACCCATTTACATCAATTATGGGGAGGGGCATGAGCCTCTCGTTCCACTTCTTTTTGCACATCTAATGAACTCCAAAAACTAATCAAGGAATCACTTTATCATAATATACCTATGTACAAAATTTGAAGTGGATCGGATATTTTTATCATGAGTTTCGCGTTACGCACGAACATACATACATACATACAGAACGGGCGAACACATAAGCTCTCAGGCTATGAAAGCCTGAGAGCTAAAAAGTAAGCCGGACACTTAAAGAGAGAAATAATTATTTTTAAATAAAAAAATTATCTTTTTTTAATTTGCACAAAATTTTTTTTTAATTATATTTTTGCCCATTATTTTAAGTGTTTTCAAATATATATTTCACAAGACTGCGGTTGGATTTTTAGATAAATCTTATAATACATTTAATGCATTTTTTTACTGATACCTATTGTGTAAAACAATAAAATCTAACGCATCTTAGTAGAATTTATCAACAAATTTCAGCATTTTGACGGATTTGTAATCTAATAATGCCAATTACCCATTATATATATATATATATATATAATGAAATTGAAATTATTTTAATTTTATAACAATAAAATAGGAAAACAATAAATAAATAAATAAACTGAATAAACATAAATGCAGAGGCTTAAAATTATGAGTAGCATGCAGATTCTTCAGAGGTGTTATGAATGTTAATTCATAGAAGATATACGTTATTTTGCAGAATATTGCCAGCAATGAGCTTAAAAAGACAACATTTAGCGCTTTATGACACATCGAAATAGCCACAACAGTTGAAAGGAAGAACGTCATCCATTGAATAAAGATAATAATTATACACAAGAATTGCATAGTAAAGAAATATATAAAATAAACAATTAAACTAAATAAAAAATGAAATGAAAAAGAGAAAATCAAAACCCAAGATTTAAAATTACTAGAAAAGTAAGCATGAAATATTTCACAGTCTAACATGAGCCAGTAAAATTAAAATAAACAAGACACGGTAAATACGAGCTGTAGCGTAACTTTATGAGAAGAGAAACTTTGTGAGAGAAAAATGTAAACTTGTAAATTAAAAGCAAAGAATATTAAATTTTAACGGATCGAACAGTGCTATATTTTAAGACTTCGGAAAAATGCAGATAATACGAAACCTATACCAAAGATTTTTTTGAAATATGTAACATTAATATTATATAATATCTTAAGGAAATCAAAATATATTTAACAAAGACAAGAAAACAAATGATAAAATGGAGGGCAAGTTATAGAAAAAATTAACAAGAATAAGTTCAATGGAGAACACCCCAGATCTGCACAAGTTAATAAAAAGTGAAACTTATGAATAAAATAGATTTATTAAATGCAGAAACCCTTACATATAATCATAATATATTGAAAATGAGAGAAAGAATTTAATATATTTTTTTATTTTTTTGGCGGAGAAGGGAGGGGGATATTTTTTTCTTTCTTTTAATATTTTTTCCAGCAATCTGCTACGCAACGTCTCATAAAATTGTTTTCAATTTTATAATTTTTTTAGGTAGAAATCTTATGAAATACTACCTATTACAGCACTTCAATTTGGAATTTCTAAAATGTTTATGCAGATCTACCCCCATCGTAACTCTAGGACCCCAAAACTACTATCAGTAGAAAAGTTTATCTTATATAGATTTATTTATAACACTTTTTTATGGATACGATAACTCCTATAATTTTGATCAAATATCTTCCAAATTCATACTTAAAATCAAGGGATATAAAATCTCGGTCAAGTTGATAATGGGCAAAATCAGACCAAGAGGGTGAAAATAGGGAAAGTTTTTGCAAAAACCCAAGAAACCTAATAAATTCTTAATTAATATAGACATCGAGTCAGTTTAAAAGTTACATATCTAAAAAAATGGCCAAAAAATGATTCATGACAGTTATTTGATAGAGTTAAAAATGGGCTCAAGAGGCGAAAGAAATAATGTTTTTGGGAGAAAAGAAATCATATCTTTGTCCATTCTCAATTTAAGAAATCCAATTAATTTTTTGTATAAATGTTCTTAATATTATCTGAAACTTTTATTCTTACATGTTTTTGATAAGTCCAACTCTTACCGATAAAAAAATTTAAAAACTAAAATAAAAAAAAAGTGGAAAAAGAAAAAAAAAACATAATTTTGTCAATTTTTAAGATATCAAGTCCGATTAAGTTAATTTTACATCTTCTTATTATACTTTCTATACAAGATTTTGATAGGAAACCTCTCAGTCACTGGCGGGTTGTGAGTAGTTCTGTTGTCTGTTATGTCTTTCAGTTAGATCAAATATTAGAGCATTGGCGATTAGAGTGAAGTATTCTTGGTTTGATACTCTGCTTGGTTATATTTATCTTCAGGTGGACAGAAATCAATTCATTTAAAGCTTTTATACTTCGAGGAGCTGTATTTGACTTTTGGAATTGTGGCTGCTTGTGTGATACTTTTTTTTTTAATTACTTTTGCAGGAAAATGTTTAAGGTTGTTAACATTTTGAATGTAAAATTTGCCATCTTCCATTTTTATATGGTATCGATATTCACTGATAGCGAATTAATTTTTAAAAGGGTACAAAATTGTGGTGCAAAGCAGTTGCTTTCCTCCCTTACAATTAGATTTTAAGTTATAAATAAGCAGTTTTTTGTATTCATTTATTTTCAGAGGTAGTATAGACTTTCTATTTGGCCAATTTAATGTAGAAGAGTAGAATAAATATGTAAAAAATGTATCTTTACAAAAAACAAGCTATGCATAACAGTTTGAATATTATAATTAAAATTTTAACATTCTCTAATCGTTCTTAATTTACTTCTTAAGTATTTGAAATAGATAAAAATTAAAGCAAGTATCATTGTTTTTGGCATGTAGATATACAAGAGCTTTAATAGTTGTTAAATTTTAAACAGTATCAAGGTATGGATTACTTATTCAAAAAAGAACAATTTTCAATTCCCAAATAAACTGGAATAAAAAAAAAATAATAACTAACTAAACATAATAAATAAATAGATTTAAAATATTGTAGGAATTACTGTTAAGGCTTTCTTTGTGTTATTCTACAAACATAATATTATCACTAACACCTCCAGGAATATAAATAATTATCGAAATTTCCATTTAAATGATTGTAAAAAGTCCCATTTTAAATAATTTTCATTAATAATTTTAAAGTTTATAGATTAAAAGATTTTATTTTTTATTTTATTTTATTTTCAGAAAAAAAGGGTGATAGCAAAATTTGATATGCATCAAAAGAATGTATTTATACTTCAGCAAATTTCACTGATAAAAATAAATATGGAAGTACAGAATAATTTTTTAACAATTAAGAGAATCGTATAACAATATTTCCTATTCACTTGCGACACAAATATTTACGCCACATTTAAATACATTTTATTAAATTTCAAAATATTTTTTTGTAAAAATTCCAATTTATTTACAACATTAGGTATTTTTTAAAAGATTCATTATCATTAATTTTAAAACTTTGACACTAAAATTGGAAATCAATTTCAGTTTTATTCATTCCCGATTTTTCAAGAAATTTCAGTTATTATAAAAGGATCAATATACATAAAAAGGTCAATTAAGGGAACACTTTATAAATTCTTTATTTTATTCACAGCACTAAAATATTTATCTGCATAAAAATTACAACGTAAATATACATATACACATATATATCTTTTTAATGAGGAATTTATCAACGAAATATTTTTAAATAAATTTTGACATGTGATATTATAAAACTGTTAGTTTTATATCATGTAGATATAAGTATTTAAAAATGATGTAAATAGAAATATGAAACTTATTTTGGAAATAAGGCTTTTACAAATACGTTCTATTATTATTACGATGTTATTTAAAATATTTGCTGATTGTAAAGTAAAAATGCATGAAACTACTGAATCGATTTTAAAGTAGGCTGCAAAATCATGCGTTCAGCATAGATTATGATACACTTTCCAACACATTCGAGAAATTGTAATTAATGTTTAAAATGTACTAAGGTGAAATGTATCTTAACAAACAATTTCAAAAAAAGCATAAAGCATTCAAAAGAGAACTTCTTTAATTACCGCGTAGTGAATAAAAAATACATTCATTTTTTAGTGCAGCAATGTATATAGATTCATATATTTTTTCTATAATATTCTAAAAGTTAGTGCCTCAACAGGGGCTGAGAGGTTAAGGGGCTCGAAGCTGGTAGATGGGAGGTGCTGGGATCGAACCCAGTCTAATCGTTTGGAGCATTTTGTGTTTTTCTTCGAACTATGGTATACATTGCGTAAATACAGGTTAGGTTATCTTAGAAAGACCCCGACGAGGGCATTTCCCTAGGTATATATCCCTCGTGGAGATAATCAGCCATCATACATAACACCAACTAAAAGTTAGTTCAATTAAACGCATAGAGCATGTTAAATTCCCCATTCAGTAATTTATACCAATAAACGGAAATGCATTTTAGATCATTTGTGTATCCCTGTATTAGATCTATAAAAATTATACACATCAAATAATTCGCACAAAAATATTTTAATTTTAATTTGCGTATTACAACTATAAATGCATTTTGAGAAATTACACTTGATAGTCAGTACTGTAGCCATATATTTTAGCGTATCTCTGGAATTGAATTATAAATTATAGGTACACCAAATTCTACAGCAAGTGCTCTGTACTACAGTCCAGTGATTATAATATAAATTTTAATATAATATAATTTTTAATTAATATTTTTATATTTATATAAAAATTTGAATATGTTTAAAACAGTCTAATGTCATTAAAGCACACCGCAGATTCCTTCCCTCCCCCCATAATACATTATGCAACTGAATCACATAAATTTAGTATTTTCAACCTTTTCAATTTGAAATAATGAATGATGAATAATTTAGATTTAAATAATTGATTTAAGAAATTCCTTATTTCCAAGTGTGAAATGGGTGCAAAATAATCTTAATTATGATTCATGTGAAATTATTAGGAATTAAAATATAACTTCAGATAGATAAAACTTTAGAAACTTAAATACGCCAAAAGGTCATTTTTGCTAATAATAACACATTGTTCAGTGGTGCATAAAACAGGAATTTTAATATACATTTGTACAATTAAAATAAAATAAAACTTTCAACGTTTCGCGCCGTCTTCTGCGGGCGTCTTCAGGAAAATATGATAATGGAAGGACTAAGTTTGCATCTTGATGGAGAGAAATTATTTCTAAATTAAAATCTAAATTAATTAAAATTTAAAAAAAAAATGTTTCCACTTACACGTGAGTAAAAATTAAAATATTGCAAGGAAATAAAAATTTTAAGATTTTATGATATTATGCCATATTTTTGGTATATTGTAGGATAAATTATCATTACAGGGTGGAATGTGTTATTATTAGTTAAATTTTATGGTGCAAATGTCCTATATATATTTAGGTCATTTTTGATTAATTTCAAAATTAAACATTTTCTAAAAACAAGCAATTTGTATGTATGTACGTTATGTATGTGTATATGTATGTACGTAATCAATTTCTATGATATAAAATCTATGAATTAGGCATAGTGGTGATTACTTTTAAGGTATAGAAATTGGATCTAAATAATAAAAAGAATAATGTAAAATGTAAAATGCAAAATGATGTCAGAGAGAAAGCTCCAATATTCTATATTATAATTTTTTTAGAATTAATTTTAGTTTATCTCATTAAATCAACTTTCACATTTTAATTTATATAATAAAATTATTTGTATTGAAATATTGTAAATTATATTATAAATTATATATATATATATATATATATATATATATATATATATATATATATATATATATATATATATATATATATTGTAAATTACGTTATAAATTATATATGTTGTAAATATATACATTTATGTGTATTGAAAATGAACACATTTAAAATAGATGTTTTATTTAAATTATTAAAGAAAAAAATATATTTCACTTAAAAATTAATTTCATACAAAAATATAATAAAATATATTCACAGTTTTACATCTATCAATTTACGTAAAATATTAATAATTCGTATGTTTGTCCTAAATTGCACTAAAGTTTTATTATCTCATCCACAATTTCTTTTCAGACGAATTCTTTTTCGAAAATTTAGCTAAAAGTCCACAGTTTTTTATAGAATGTAATAAACCTAAAGGATATCTGAGACAAACACATATTCTTCAAAATGTGTTACTACTGTACAATTGCAGCCGAATGGTTAGAATACTGTTGTCTTGATAATATGGTAACAGTTTGGATCCCAAGGTCAGCAAGTTTACACTATCCCCACTTTCTTCAATAGAAATATATTTTACCAGCTGTCACGCTTGGAAAAATTCGATCTTTATAATTAAAATTTTGGCAGCACTGCTGCCTGGCAATCTTCCTTAAGTTGAAGATAGTACTCACGAGAATTAAGCGTTTCGTGATTGACATGTACATCTGTATATTTATGGATAATTAACACCTATTTTACAACATAACTTTTATTGTAGTAAAGTTAATAAGAAATCATTCGTGGATACACTTGAATCTTAATACGGCACAATATGCAAATTCAATGCAAGCACATCAATTTAAAACATAAATTAAATAACACAACGCTGATTAAGCAACTATCTCACGAAAAAAATTTTAACAAATGTTGTCAAAATGCATAATGATTTGGAATCGTACTTAATATATGAAATTATAATAGTTAGGTATTTTGAACTAAAGGAAAATATTTAATGCCTAGAAATGTATACATAATTTAACCTTATGAAATTGCTGATTTATTGATTGTTAGACATTGTGCGAATTACGTGGATATTTAAAAATGTTGCAACACTGACCTTAAGGCCTTTTTTCTTAATATATGGGTGATTCTCAAAATAGGGGACAATTTATGTCTTTCGGCATACAAAAAAAATTGACAGGTTTTCTGTCATGTTTTTATATTTAGATATGTTTGTCTTAATATTATTCATTATTTTCACTCAAGAATTACTCACTTTTTAGTTAAAAACACCTTAAAATAACAGAATAAATGTTCAAAATGTCATTAGCATGGATGTCCACAGCAGCTGTGCCTTGTATATACTAGCTTTTTCAAGAGTTAATATCATGTTTATAAAATAAAACAAATGTTATTCTTTCTTTAAATTAAATAAGGAGAGGATTGATCCAATAAATTTCTTTTTAAAAATAAAATTATAATATGTAAAAAAAGAATTAAAGTTTGTCCTCCATATTCTATTTTCAAAACAAGGTCATACTCTAACAGCTGGTTATTAATCAAATTTTCATTTTCACATACGACAATAGTTTGAAAATATAATGTTTCGCCATAGCAACAAGTAGCCATTTTATCCCAGCCTGAAAATAGAAGCATGTATTGTATTTTAATAATAGAAGTTGAATATTAGGGGCGTACATCAATTGTATGTCATTAGAATGAATAATAATTTTCATGTTTATTTTATAATTAAAATTTTTTATTTTACTTATTTGCATAGGACTTTTGCGTTATTGTGATTATATTATGGCTCATAATCTTATTTAAATTAAAATTTGTCATTAGCATGGACAAATATCAGTGTCATTAGCATGGTTTTTCTGTTCATGCTAAAGACTCCTATGCGCATAAATATAACCATTGCTTATATTGTATCTTTTATAAAGTTTAATTTTACATATAAATTTAGGTATTACATTTATTATCCCTAAAATATGCATTAAATCTGTCAGAAAATCACTAAGACAGCTTCTTACATTGTTAGTGTCAGAATGTTGCTCATGTAAACAAAGTTTGCTCTTTGGTAATGTTTTTATTCTCCTTATATGTATATATGTAAAAATAGAAATCATTTGCTGAAAAGGAAGGCTAATAAATATAGAAAAAATATTTAAACAGGAAGAAAATAAAAAAAAATTCTTAATATATTTATTCCAAGCAATTTGTTTTTTCATTAGCATGGCTCAAAAAATACTAATTATTTTTTTAAAGTTAATTTTTAAATATTTAGCTCTGCTGACTACATGTAAAGTACACCTAATACTATATTAAGAACACCTATTTTTTTCAGAAATTTTGCTAACAGTAATTTTTTTAAGATCTCACTTTTGAAATTGTCACCTATTTTGAGAATCACCCATATACTAGTTATTACGAGTAAAAAGAATTTTGTATTCCTCTTACTAAATTAAATAAAAAAATAAATAAAATAAAATAAAATAATAAAACCCTAAAATTTGAAGAAGATTCTGATTTCAAGCAATGACTAAATATAATCTTCATTTATTTATTTAGTTATTTAATTTATTAATTTTTAGCAAATTTTTATATTTAAATGAATGATTATTCAGCATTTTTTACATTAATTTGTAAAGAAATTCGTTCGTGACTAATTTTTTTTTTAGGGTTTGAGATATAACTTTTACTTTTTATAGAATTTAAAAGAGAAAAAATATCTTTTAAAGGGCCTGCAATAATTGGAAAACTTTATTTAGTTACTTTTTGTCTCTAAATTATTATTTTATAAACTCCAGGGAATTTTACTTTAGAATGTTTGAAAACAAAAGATGAAATTGTAGAGATAAAATATTTACTTTGTGTTAGATAATTATTTTAGGATATGAGTTCGGCGTAATAAGTGTACAGATATCCAATTTAAACTCCGTACCGGTTTTTTATTACAAATTGCTGACTTTATAATTAAAAATTTTAATCAATTTCTGTTATTATATCTTCTGTATTTTTTTAATATTTTTATTTATATTTAGAATTTAGAAATTCGAAAATGTAATGTGTAAATATTACATAAAGAACGTTTATTTTTTGTTCATTATATATTATCCTTAATGAAAAAATGATGTATATCGCATTTAAAAAAATCAAAGACGTTTTGAAAACATGAAGGTTTTTAATGTTATTTTAAATATTTTTTTTATCAGTAAAATTTGTTGAAATTAAAACTTCAAATATTTGTGTACATATATAGACACATATGTATGTACTTTACAGGGTATCTACTCTCAACGGCGGCCAATGTCTATTTTTTAAACCATTAGTCATAGACTTATATTTCCAACAGCAAAAATCTTTTAAATAAGGTAAATAAATATTTTAAAAGGGAGTTGGTCAATACATACATTCCTCAAAAATTAAGAAATTTAAATGTTTATATGGTTCATTATTAAAAGTTTTATTTAGTATTTCTTTCTTATTACATATACAAATAAGAAAAAAAAATCTCGTTCATATAACAGTAAAATTAATCCAGTTATGAAACTTTAAAAATGCATGACTTATTATCCTAAATCTGAAAACAAATAAATTCTTCTATGATTTAAGGAGTCACATACCAAGTGTTTATAGTAGTAGAACTTATTTCGCGTGTACCTATGCTTTGAAAAATATTGTATATTACTAATAAATTAACTTTTATTAAATATTAGACTAAAAAAATAATTTTAACATATTTTTTTTTATTTTATAAGAATTTGAGACTTTTTTTCTTAATTTTTTTTAAAGAAAAATTATGTTAATTTATATATTTTTATTAAACTTCAACGATCACATGTATTTCGTTTTCTTATCAGTTCAATTTTTGTACTAAATCTTTAGGTTACTTTCAAATATAATCTGGAAACAATCTGATATTATGATTTTCAGTGATTACCATTCATATTTATTTTATAGGATAACACAAAAATTAGGATAGATTATGATTCAGAAGTTCAAGAAAGAGTTTTAGATTACATAACATGAGACGAAAACGTTTGTGTTTTTTTTTTTTCATTATTGTTATGTATATATATATAGCTGAAATCAAAAATTATCTTAAATGTTAACCATCATTACAGGATTTTTCGAAATCAAAAATTGCTAAAGATAAAAAAATAACAAAAATCAGAAACTGTAAAATAAAATATTTTTTGTGTTTTTTTTCCCTTTAAGGCGGCTTTCATTGCAAAAAGTAAAAAAAAAAGAAAAAAAATGCTATCTATTGCGAGCCATCCGGAGAAAAACCCTTCCGGAAATTCTATCCCCGTTAAAGTGTTCATATATGTATTGATGAACCGCACTCATGGACCGATTTAGATGTAACTTGATGTGCACAGCACATAGTACATATTAATCTCTCTCGAGAGTGTTCGTCGGCAAGCTTCAACCTCCATATTGCATCAAAATGGCGGCCATTAAAAAACAATAATAATAAATTTAAAATGAGGCATAAAAAATTAGAAATTGAAAAAGATTCTTTTTAATGTGAAGAAAAAAAATATTGTTTTACAGTCTCCAGTGTTTGAAAATAGAAATGAATATTTTGAGAAGAGAAATTTTAAACTTCCGAAGATTGAATTGAAGAGATTTAACAGTGAAATTAAAGACAGTTTATTGTTTTGGTCACAATTTCAGAAGACACATGAAGATCAAAGTATTTCGGATTCAGAAAAATTACAGTACCTAATTCAGAAGCTGCGAGAGTGCTCGAACGCTATCCAGCAAAAGCTGCTAATTATCAACAAGTTATAAATCAAATTCAAGAAAGGTTAGAATATTTGCTTGTTAAAGTCTACATACGAGATTTATCATCCGTGAAAATGAAAAATGCAATCGCTGGTCGTGTTAAAACAGATTTTGCTAAATTTTATTATGAGCTAGAAGGAAAATTACAATCGTTAGAAAGTTTAGGCCGTACTCAAGAAAAGTATGGGGATTTCCTGATCCCATTAGTAGAATCAATTCTTCCTGAAGAAAACCTCATGTTGTGGGAAAGAAAAAGAAATTCGGAAGATGTAAGACATGAAGACCGATCACTGAAAAATTGAATGTGCTTTCTTAAGCACGAAGTTCAAAGCGAAGAGATGCTGGCTTTAGCTAGAAGTCGTTTTTGTGCGAATTCAACTTATAAAATGTTCGAACGGGATATTAAAATTTCTCCTACTGCAACGACTTTTACTTTAGTAAGTACTTCTTTCGAAAATCCAGGTAAGTAAAATATTTCTAGTATATTTTGTGATAAAAGGCATTTGTCGCGAGATTGTTTTGCTGCTAGAAATATGACTTTAGAAAATAAGAAAAGGCTTTAGTTAAAGAAAAATTCTTGCTTTAGTTGCTTTAAACCAAAACATATATATAAGAATTATAGATTTAAAAGTACTTATATTAAGTGTAAAATATCTCACCATTATTTGATGTGACCATATGATAATATAGAAAATACTAATGATAAAGACAAAAATGATATGCATGAAACTAATACTATGACAAATCATTCTAATATTGAAAATGTATATCTTATGACATTAATGGTTAAAGTTAAGACTAAGAATGTGGAACTAAAAATTCACAGTGTACAGTAAAAAAGTGATTGAGAATCTACATCTGGTTCCTAAGAGGAAAATTAAAATGACACATTGCCTCTTTGAAGAGAAAGGGAGAGACCTCAGTTAAAGTGCATGATGTTTATGATTTAATTATTTCTGATTTGAATGATTCATTTAGTTTTAAAGTTAAGGTAATCTCAAAAAATAAGATTACCGGATTTGTGCTTAAATTAACAGGTGTGGAGGCACTTATTGAGCTAAGAGAAAAACAAAAAATAAAGAATATTGCCCAGTTAAACTGATGGCATTGAGCTCATAGGCTACGCATACTAATTGTACATTACATCCATATATTTTCAAGAATTAATACCATTCGAAAAACTAATTAAGGGGGAGAGAATCACCTACCTCCATTTCTCCGTTTTATCCTTAATCATTGAACCCTTTAAACTAATCAGAGATGATGCTTTATCGTATAAAAAATCTATATCCAAAATTCAGAGAAAATCGGAAAATCATAATAAACACCAATTTATATAACTTAAGAGGAGTTATCCCCTATTTTATACTTAACCATTAAACTTCCAAAACTATTGGGAAATTCGCCTTATTGGAAAGAATTTGAGAAAGGGCATTAGCCCCCCGTTTCCTCTCTTATACATATCGACTGATCTCCAACAACTAATCTGGGAATCAGAATCAACTTATCAGAATATACATAACATACATCCAAAATTTCAAGTGAATTGGATATTTTTATCATGAGTTATCGCATTACGCACATACAGAATGGACGGACACATAAGCTCCCAGGCGTTGATATCCTGTCAGCTAAAAATTATCTGATTTTGAGTTTGATGATTCAGAAATTAATCTACTTCTAGGTGGCTATTTAATTGGCACATTATTTAGTAATAAATGTAAGAAATTGAATTCAGTTTTATTTTTGTCAGAAACACGCTTGGGTTGTGTATTAATTGGAAAACCCAATGAAAATTTGAGTGGTAGTTATGATAGTAACACTGTTTTGTCTGCTGTATCTTTGTATGCAAAAAATGCTTTCATTCATGAGTTATGGGATCTTGAAACGATCGGTGTTAGAAAGCCTGTAGTAAATTTAAATTCTATATGAGCATTCCAAAATAATACAGGATTTCAAAATCAATATTAAAATTCTTCCGGTTTGTAGATACGAAGTTTATTTACCATTTAAATCTGATGTAATTGAATTGCCCAGTAATAAAGAATTGGCGTGGAAGCGACATAAGAAAATAAGCGAACGCGCAGAAAATGAGGATATTTTTGTTGATTATTAAAACATTTTCCGAAAATGTGAAGAGTTAAAAATAATTGAGAAAGTAACGAGGAACCTCAAAAAATGACATTTTTTGTCGCATCGGCCTGTTGTAAAAATGGACAGTGTTACTATTAAAATTAGGCTCGTTTTTGATGCAACCGCTAGAGAATACGGAAAGTGTTCCCTAAATCATATTTTGCATAAAGGCTCGAAATTAATTGAGAAAATCCCGGTTATTATAGATAGGTTTCACATTAATAAAAAGCGTTTTTCTGCGGATATCGAAGAAGCATTTTTGCAGATTAGCATAAATCCGGTTTATTGAGATTTTTTACGATTTTTTTTATGCTGCCGTGAATGAAGAAATTATTTATTAGTATTGCAGAGTGGTTTTTGGAGTGAATTCAGGCCCATTTTTTGTTGGTAGCTTCGATATCTGATTTATTAGCTGATGTACCTCTTAATTATTCCTCAATATGTTGAAATGAATGAGTCTACCGAGATGCAAGTTTTCATGGACGCGTGCAAAGAGGCATATGCCGCTTGGGTTTTTTTTTCAAACGAAATCCCCTGACGTTGTATAAATTCAGTTAATTCGAGCAAAGACTACAGTTGCTCCTTTAAATCAAGCGTCAATTCCCAGATGTGAGTTAATCGCGTTAATCGGACATTAAAGTAATCTTTATTATTTTCCGATATGAATGTTTTCAACTGAACGAGAAAATTGCCCAGGCTGTGAATCAAACCCAGATCATTGCTTTACAAGGACAATGGTTTACAGTTTAAGAAAACTGGACCGACAACAAACAGCCATTTCCCGTCCAGGTAACTTTAATGATAGTAACATCTGGTCTGTCGTGAAGACAGCTCAATAGAATAAACTCCATATAAACGACAGATATGAAGATAAACAGTCGTTTTAACACAATCATACTGATTGATATGTATTTCAAGAGCTCTTCCTCTATATATTAGAATAAGCTTGGGCTGGGACTCGAACTCAGATTCTTGGATTACTGGCCAATGTTTTACCTTTTACCCCCTTGGGGACGATCGACATGGATACGTGCCCCAAAAAGGCTTAAGAATCCATGTTTTTCCACACCAGTAAAATTTTACTGTAAAATCGAAGTATTTTCCCAATTTAAGTAGGAACAAATTTCTGCAATTAAAATCTGGTGACAAAATATTAAAAATTACGTAAAATGATCCCGTCGCGTAGAGGTTAAGCTAATTGCGCCGACAACCAGCGAACATCTTTGGCCCAGAAAACCTTAATAGTAATAACATCTGGTCTCTCTTTTACTAGACAGCTCAACAAAATAAACCGCAGGTAAAGGAACTCCTCAAAAACGAACAGTCATTACAGTAGAAACTGATTGATAAAATTTTCATACGAAATGACTGTTTCCAACTGAACGAAAAGATGCACAGACAGGCTTAATAGAATAAACCACCTGTAAATAAATTCCATTTAAACGACGGATGCGTAGAATGACTGTCATTTTAACATGATTTCTAAAGCTATCATACGAAATGAATATTTCCAACATAGAAAAATATGCTCATGCTGTAAGTGCGTTCTTACCAGTAAGGTTTTCTAGGCAATAAATGCTCACTGGCTGTGGATCAATTAGCTTAACCGGTAAAAAATTGTTCCCATAAGAAAAAGATCTAGGTTCAATTTCCATCCTGTGAATTTTTTTCGCTCAGATGTTTGTATTTGTGACGGCCGCACGAAGAACATAGCACCAAGGGGGGGGGGGTTGCCCTCCGTATCGGGATAGAATTTCTAAGAGAACTTAACCCGCATTTACACAAGGAAATCCAAGATTCGAAGAAATATACGGAAAAATCCGAAAGGTTAAGCCGACAGCCGCGATTGAGATCCAATCCAGAACTTGCCGTATACCAATTTCCAGAATCAAAGCTCTCAGCTACTGGTGGGGCTTTCGCTTAGTTGGAAATATTAATTTCGTATGATAACTTTACCATTCAGTTTGCTTGTGTTAACATAATTCACGTATTAACATGTATTAACATGTGTGACAATATTCATTATTATTTATGCATACATTTTTATATATGAATAGTATTTCTCGACAATGGTGTGAGCAAAAAATAGGAATTTGCATTGCACATAAGATTAATACCCCAAGAATTACTATGAAGTTTAGAAATTAAAATTTATTATTTCTTTATTATTATTGTAACTGTTATTATTATTTTGCTGGGTAGATTTTACTTTATTAATGATTTATTTTTATGACTTTACAAAATTCAATTTACATGCATAATATAATAGAGCTGTACGGGAATATATACAGAAAATATGAAGCTTTATAATTGTTGCTCATTCAAACATTATATAGCTGACAAGTTCAGTATTTCATAAAATATTTAATGAAAATTTATCTTATTTTCAGTAAATATGTAATTTTTATGAACATTGAATTTTATTTTTTACTTTCTTCTATTTTTACATTAAAAAAAAAAAAAAAAAAGTTTTCATTTCTTGAAACTTTTCGAAATCCAGATTTCAACGGATTTACACGTTTTAGAAAATATTTTCAGAAAATGTCTGTCTGTAAATTTGTGAGAATGCCATTCCGTCTGTATGCTCCATCTGAAGAAGTAATGCACGAAATTTCACAAAACTTTAGATTCGGTTAGCCCTTGTTATGAACTAGATCTGATTAGTTTTTGGTGCATATTGCTTAACAGTTGGCGCTGCTATGCTGCGTTATTCACAATTTTCACCTAATCTCAAGAACTACTGCATGGATTTTCATAAAAGTTTAGATTTAGTTAGTAGTTTAGTTAGTATAGCATGGTGTTGATTACGTTTTTGTGCAAATAGATCAACTGTTGGCATTACAATGGGACATTATTCGTAATTATCGCAAAAGCTCTATATCAAGACTAATGCACGGAATTTTACAAAACTTTAGATTATGTAAAACCTTTATTAAAACAATTTCTGGAGAGTTTTTAGCGTAAATCGCTTAACAGATGGCGTGCAATGCTGTATTATTTACAATTTCCATAAAGGCCGAATCTCAAGAATAAGTGCATGGATTTTCATAAAACTTTATATTTAGTTAATATTTGGTAAAAAAAGGATGCTGATTACGTTTTGGTGTTGATCGCTCATTAGGTGACGCTGCCATGGTGCATTACTCATGATAATAGAAATAGCTCTATCTGAAGAACTAATTCATACAATTTTCTAAAACTTAGTCCCTCAACTAAAACTCAGTTAAAACGCAGTCAAACACTATTATAGATTAATGTTTTTAGTTTATGGTGTAAATCGCCCAACAAATGGCAATATTATGCGATTTTTCGATAAGTGTACCTCTTAAAATAATGCAAGGATTTTAAGAAAAATCCAGATTCAGTTAGTACCTGATAAATTATTGATCCTGATCAGTTTTTGATGTTCATCACCCAACATGTGGCACTGTTATGCAGAATTTTTTTTAGATTTTGCAAAACTCTATCTCAAAAACTAATGCATTGATATTTATCAAACTTCAGATTCAGTTATGAGTTGACATAAGTTGTTGCTGACTAGATTTTGGCGTATATTACCTAATAAGTGGCACTGCTGTGATGCATATCTTACGAAGTATTGACATGCATAACATAAAAGAAAATTTTGGGATTGCCAAATCTGACTAATTTTGTATGCATATCATTAGCCTTTAATACATTTTTATGTATAAATACGAATACAATATTGAATCATTCTGACTTAGTATCGCTAAAAGCATTATTAAATAATATTCCACTTAACTATGTTTCTACATGAACGTTCATTCAGTTGTGTTAATTTAAACAAAAGTCATTTTAAACCTCTATTAGCTTAAATAGAAGAATTAAAAAGTTAATAGCGCCCAAAAATGAAAAAATAAAATCAACTCAATGGAAAAAAATCTTTTTCTTCAAAAGATTTTAAAATTATTTACCAAAAAATATTTGAAGCAATTTCCAGGAAAAAAATATATATATGTTTTAAGTCATTCTTTAAAAATTAGTTATGCATTCCAAAACTTTTAAAATAAGGTACCCTGGGGTAATAACGCCACGTTAAGGTTCTACCAATTTTCACGGCTTAGTTTTAGATTGTATTTTTCAAACAAATATAGGATCTGATACAGCAACTCATTGACTACCTATATAAAATAAAATAATTTAACAGAAATGTATTCATAAAATGTAATGGCGTTTTTTCTTGACCCATGCTATTTGGCGTTATTACCCACCTATATGGGTAATAACGCCATGCAAACAAAACTATGAAATAAGATGGAATAATTGCTTGTAGATAGCCCAATTCTAAAAGTACAAACTCTACAAACTTAGAAATTGAAAAATTGCATTCTAAGCTATTGAAAATGTTCAATTTTTTGTGAAAGTGTAAGAAAAATAAAAGTGTGGTGTAGGAGGGGGGGGATGAGGCAAAAGAATATCAGACCGTGAGCTTCTTTTTGCTTAAAAAGGACCGTTTAAATAGAAATATGAGAAACATTGCACAGTTTTAACTGTGTTTATTTGAATCAGTATTTAGGATGTAGCTCGGCCACTGTAGGGAATCAACCGGGGTATTAATTTCAAGGATTGGCGTTATTACCCCGGTATAGTTATTGCGCAGTACATTTTAAATTACAAATTATCTCGAGAAGATATCCAAAATCTTCAACAACATTTTAAGAGTACATGAAATGCACTACAAATTTATGTAATTAACAAAGTATTTCCGGATAAAAACATAGTCTTTACATCACAAAACGTGTCTCGCAAATTTTAGATCAAGCGTTAATTTTAGTTGTTTGTAAAAACAATAAGACCTAAAAATGAAACAAATTAACTTGAAGCTGTTTTTTGCGATTTATATGACTCAAAACCCTTCTGCGCAGAGCACATGGGTGTCATTTACCCGATTATTTCATAATTATGCAAAATATAAGCACTTGGCGTTATTACCCCGCCTGGCGTAATTACCCCAGGGTACCTTACATTGTTTTTTGCTACTTTTTATGAGAAAGGTAACTTTGTAAAAGCATATTTAAGATTTTTCTTGAGAGTTATTTTTAATAGTGAGATTAAAGGATTTTTTTTTTTTCATTTTGGAAAATTAGTTTTCTTAGAAACATAATATAAAAATGTATAAATTTTTGCATTAGTTATTTATAAGTTTTTGAAATATGTGAAACTAATAAATATGTTTTTTCTTTTAAATTTTGTATGATCAAAAGACTACAATTGTGTATTTTTTAAAAGAAAAGAATTTTATCATATAATGATTTTAGTCACAAACGTAGAACAAGAGATAAAAATTCTATTCATCAAAACATAATGTTATTAATGGAAGTCAATAGTAATATGTTTTTCTTCCTTGCTTTCTTTCTTTTCTTTTCATTTTTTTCTCGGATATTCAAACTTTAAAAATAATATTTTTATAGGTAGATATATTTTTGAAAAAAATTACTTGTGATATGAAAAATGTATAAAGTTTATCAAGATTTTAAATAGTTAAGTATACCGAAAACTATTTCAAATACGGACATTGCATTTCAACCATTTCATTCAATTTTTCATACATTTCAAATTCATGTGACGTATTATTATTAACCTTAATAATGCATATAATAGACTCTTTTTAGTACTTCCAACAAAATTGTAAAAAGTTTATGCATTCGGTTTGTCAAAACTCTGTTTTTCTCTAACTCCCATTAATATACTTGGATTTTCATACAATAATTTAAAAAAAATTATGATCGCTAAAAGATATTTGGTACTGTAAATGAAGTATTTACGATTAAGGGTTCATTTACAGGGACACTCAAAATAATTCGATTACTTTGTCCTATTGGGAGAGAAATCGTTTGGAGAGCATTTTAATGATATTACACTACTTCACATGTATGTAACTGATATAAATCACTGAATTTTATTACGATCACGTTAAAAAAAGCATTCGTAGAGATTTTCATTAATTTACAGGCGCGCACAAAATAAAATCAATTACAGTACTGTCTTTGCGTAATAATTGTTGGCGAGTACGTTTTAAAATTCGACATGCACTTTTAAATTTCGATTGTTATAAATCGAAACACTTGTAAAATTTGATTTTTTTCATTTTAAAAAAAACTGAAATATAAAGTTTTAATATTGATTCAGCATTTTTAGAAATATTAATTTAAATAAAAATGAAATATATTATCAAAAATAAATTCATGTTTTTAAAGTAATTATATATATATATATTCTTAAATTTGCTGAGTTAAAATAAAACGATTGGAAAAGACATGCTTCAAGTTTGGCCATTTATCTCAAACGGCTATTGACTTATAACAATTTAAATAGGAGAAATCTTAAAATTTCATCATGAAGAACAACGCATTTTAATGACAACCGTTGCTTGAAAGCTAGATTTTGATAAAACAAACTAAATCAATAATAATAATAATAATAATAATAATAATAATAATAATAATAATAACGCAAAACTTTCCATTCTTATTAATACAAAGTAGAACCCGTCAAATTTTGACATAAGAAAATTAAGAAGGAACTGTTTCATTGATTAATAATAAACCTACAAAATTAAATATAGAAAATAATGCACCTTAAATTAGTATGTCTAACTCTTAAACAAATCTTATTTGACTTAATGTTAACAAAATACTATATTTTATTAAACTCAGTCATAGAAAGTGATAAAATTAAAATTTAATCGTACATGTAAGCAGTAAAAAATAATAAAGTTATGTTATTATGATAAAGTTATCAATTAAGGATCTTTTTCTAGTATTTCAAAATAAAAAAAGCATAATTTATTCAACTTTGACTCAATCAAGGAATTTTTTAACCATGAAATCTAAACCCGACATCATTTTCACAATATAAAAATTTACAAATGCAGATTTCGTATCTGTATTCACCATTTCAAACAATTGTATTTTAATTTGATTTCTTTGTTTCAAATCCTGAAGTCTCGATGGCTAGCTGAAGCAGATATTAAACTATTGATATTATTTTCAGTGTTATCAAATTTTGTAATTGAAATCAAAATTCACCGGGAACTTGTTTAAATTTTAATTTTTTCCTTTTTAATGAGAAAACGGTAACATAAAGATAAAGTAATAAATTTCCCCCCCTTTTTTTCCTTTGCATTTTATAGAACTTGATAGAAATGGAGTATGGCTGTTGCCACAATAAGAAAAGCGGCATTAAAAACTACAAAAAAATTAATGTTTCAAAAATGAATTACGATACAAATTTCAAATAAATCGCATTTAAAATTTCATTTTTTCCCTATACGATGGTGTAAAAATTTAAAATGTGTGATAGTTAGAAGGTTATAAATTTGCAATAGCCAAAATTGCAATACCGAATTTTCATTTAAAGTTTCAAAGTGTTGCCATTCGCAAAATGACGTATGCGTTACGCACAGATACGTTTGACATCTATTTGAAAAGACCGTTGCGTGAAGTGTCCGATATATATATATATATATATATATATAAGACTATTAATAGTAACAATATTAACCCGTTGAATTTATTAATAAACCAAACCGAACATGGGGAAAAATTTAAATAAATATATGATAACATTATTATACTATATTCTTACATATAATATTAAATCACAAATTATATGCATGATGGAACGATATTGCAACTCGTAATGGAAAATCCTACTAAGTGGTATCCGAAAATTATATAGTAGAAATCTCTCTGACAATACACAAAGGTTATGCGCATAGCAGCAATTACCTTTGCGCACTATATTTATAAAATTGCTAATTTAGCGACGGATGTTATATATTAAAAATATATATACGATACCATAATGGGAAAAAAATCATTATGAATATTCAAAATGAAAAGATATCAATTACAAATATCAAATTTTATACATTCATAATTACTTGCGCAAAAGCAGCATGATAATTTGAATGCTAATATAAGATCATTAATAGTAAACAATATTAACCCGTTAAATTTATTAAAAAACCAAACCAAACATGAGGAAAAATTTAAATAAATATATTACAATATTATTATACTATCTTCTTAAATATAATATTAAATCACAAATTATATACATGATGGAACGATATATATATATATATATATATATATATATATATATATATATATATATAGTGTGTGTGTGTGTGTGTGGGTCTATGAGGGAAAGCGGGGACATTCGCATGTTTACACACCTTCCAACAGAGGACATACCGCCAACCGAGGACGTCCTCGGTTGGAATTTTTATGAAATATGTAATATTTCATGCCAAATATTATTCTAAACATTGTTTTTTTGAAAATTTATAAAGGTCCTCAGTTGTCCGTATTTGCTGCATGTTGTGTATGTAAAAACTGTGTAAACTTCTTTAAAGTGTGTATCGGTGCAAAAACGTAAGTCCTCGGTTTCACGTTTTAATTACATGTTCGATAGACGTCCTCGGTAGAGTGGTATAATCGCACTAAGTGTATCTTTTATTTTGGTATTTCTATTAATTTGTGTTTTAGTATATTTTCTACTAAATTGATGAGTTTATTAAGTTTTGATTAAGATGATTCCATGTTAAAAAAAAATATTTTATTTAAATATCAACAACTGCAATCATTTCTTAAGTAGTTCTAACTTTATTGCATATAAAGTAGAATTCAGATTTTAATGCAACCTGTTTTATTTCTATTAACCTTTAATCGAAAACTTAAGAGTCCTGAATTAGCAAAATCCCATATCTAAGAGTTAATACAGAATTGCAGCAAATAGGCGAATACTTATAACTACTTTTCTCTCCCCCCCCCCACCAATGCCCTTTTTTTTGTTTTATAACTTTTAATACTTATATCCCTCTCCCCTTTAATTCATACATTTATGTCTTTTTTCCCTAAATATGGTATCCTGCTTGTATCTTTTCCTTCCATGGAAGGATAAAAATGATTTGTTTACTCGGGTCCTGAGAGTGAACTTATGAGTCAGTAATATTTAAAAAGTTACTTAGTGTTTTATCTAAATTTTAATTGACAATGTTTTAGTACTACCACTTACAATATCTAGTTAAAAACAAAATTTAAGTTTTTAAAATATTCTTACTTTAAATTTGCAAAATTGTTAAAAAATATCCTGAAAATTTCGTTACAAAAATTTCTAGGTTGCTCTTTAGGATAATAAATATCCTGTTTTGAAAAGGATAGCTCAATTTTTTTGTTTATGTTCGAACAAATTGTATATTACATACAATATTTAAAGACTCTGTATACACACAGGGAAAATGATGACCATGCGTATACACATAGAAATCGTGGACTCAATAATTACACAGTGGAAACGAGGACCATGCTTATACACATTCAAACCGGGGACTCTGTATACACACAGTGGAAACGAGGACCATGCGTATACATATTCAAACCGTGGACTCTGTATACACACAGTGAAAACGAGTACCATGCGTACACACATTCAAACTGCGGACTCTGTATACACATAGTGAAAACGAGGACCATGCGTATACATATTCAAACCGGGGACTCTGTATACACACAGTGGAAATGAGGACCATGCGTATACACATTCAAACCGTGGACTTTGTATATACACGGTGGAAACGAGGACCATGCGTATACACATTCAAACCGTGGACTTTGTATGCACACAGTGGAAACGAGGACCATGCGTATACACATACAAACCGTGGACTCTGCATGCATACAGTGGAAACGAGGACCATGCGTGTACACAAACAAATCGTAGACTTTGCATACTACTCACAGTGAAAACGAGGTCCATGTATGTACTGTTAAAAGAAAACTGTAAGTGGCCTAGATCGGCAGCAGGGATTTCAGCCATATCCTGTAATTTCACGTGCAACGTAAAAAACGGTCTGATATATTAAATAGACGGCTTTGTCTCTTAGATCTTAGAAAATGAAGAACATACTTTTACTGTTCTAGCCCACCACTTAGCTATTATGGACCATGCAAAATGATGGTGCATGAATGTACACTGTAAAAAAAAGGCGGGGGGGAGGGACTTAGACCGGCAGCAGATATTCCAGCGATACCATGCAAAAATATGCGTCCAGTCGATCATTTTTTATGGTCTATAACAGGTAAAAATGGACAGTAAAAGTATGTGGACTGTCCATCATTTTTAAGAATCTAAGAGACAAAGACGTTTATTTAAAGGGATCACACCTTTTTCTTACGACGCTCGTAAAATTATGGGTATGGCTGGACATTCTACTGCCGGTCCTGCACATAAATTTACAGTTTTTTTAACTGTGTATTTTTTTAGGGGGTATCACTGGCAGGCATTTTTTTTTACAGTCTACGCATACAAAATGTAGACTGTATATGCAAATAATTGAAATGAGGACTGTGCGTATACCTATGAATTAACTTACCCTCTCTCTATATATATATAACAGTAAAACCTTTGTGCAAACAAATCATAATAAAGATGTGAGTATGATTTTATTATTTTTTTATTTATTTTATTTATTTTCATTTTAAGAGGCATCTTTCCAGCACTTAAAACAGTTCCTTTTTTCAGACGTGTAAACTGTGTAATTTAATATGATACAGAAATTATAAATTCGAAAATCCTGAAGATTATATTAAATTTTTCCCTTTAAAATTCAGTTATGCCGTAAATTACCTACTGATTTAACTTCCACTGTTCTCCATTTAACTCAGTTACTGCTGAATCGCACAATTGCAGCATTTTACTTAGCATTTTTTTAAAACAGTTTTAGACATACTTAAACAAGTAAGATAAATCATGCCGTGACGCATAGATTATGAAACACTTTCCAGCGACTCAGAAATGCAGTTTTCCATGTGGTCCTTATATTTAAATACTTTTGTGAGTCTCTGTATTTCGCTATAAATACTATACATTCTAAATTTAGACCTGAGTTATATAGCAATTTACCATTACACAAACATAGTGATATAATGATATACCGAGATATTGCGATAATCGCAATACAACGATATACCGCGTTATATCGTTAAGTAACGTTTTTTAATAACGTTATCACGATATGCATTTGATATCGATTACATCGTCCAACTCTAAAAAAATGTGATGTAATTTTCCGTTCTGCTTGAAAACCTATGATATCTTCAAAGCGCAAAAAGCCTCCCATAAACTTCATACCTTGAACAGCCCTGTATATGACATATGAATGCCTATTGAAGAACCTATTAACAGCAGACAAGTATGTAAAAAGCCACAGTATAATGAAAATGTGTTTCACTGCATGACAATCCATGCATTTCGAGCTGGCTGGCTGTCAGGTTGCTCAGTTCAAAAATCGTCTGAATTTATTTATAATTTTTTTCGTCTATAGACCGCAATGTTAAAGAATTCTTTTGCGATGTCCTGTAATGTAAATAAAACTATAAATGCCACTTACACCATTTTCAATAGGGAACATGCTGGAGTTCATATATACAACATATCCAAATTTCATGATGATACGAGCATTTTTACACGAGTTAGAGCTTGGACGGACAGACAGACAGGCATACATACAAAGAAACAGACAAATCGAAGTTATAAACACTTTTCAACTTCGTTGGAAAGTGTTAAAATATTTGACCTTGATTTTTTCGCCTTGTTGTGCATTAAATCGAGTGAATATACAGGGTGCAACGTCTTTAGGTGGCCTTTACCTTCTCAATCGTTTGCCGTAGACATATACTTCCAAACAGAAAAATGTTTCAAATAAGGTATCTCAAAAACTTCAAAATTTCAGTTTTGTAAAACTTACAAAATCTAACTTTTAATACAATCCCCTGGTCCCTTTAATTATATTTAAAAAAGTTCACTCTCATACTCTTAAACATAAAACGAAAAGGTGTTACCTCTGTGCGGCAAAAATGGACTGATATATTTGACTAGAAAGTTTGGGTTTTTTTTTTGTCCTTCTTTAAGGAATAGGTTAAAAGAATAATTAAAATAATTCAATATTGAAAAAGATTGCTACTTCTTTTTTATGGCGAAAGAGGAATTTTTATAAAATAAACATTCAGCACACAGGGATTTTAGAATCAGAAGAAAAGGCAAGGGCTAAGAACAAAAATACGTTAGTTAAAACTAAAGCACATAGAGGTGTCGACACAATCTCATAGAATACACGAACGGATGACGCCATATTACTTTTTTTCTTTCTTTCATGACGATTATTGTCATTCCTCTTCCCGCCAGCCGCGTAAAGGAACTTCGTTAAAAAATAAATAAATAAATTCGATTTATATCTTTTGTCATTTGGATCAAAAGTTTTACTCTCAGGACCATTTATTTTTAGTGATAACTTAGAGACCGCGGGACTGTAAAAAATGTTACATTTTGTAATTTTTACATAATGATTTTTTTAAGTTTTTAAAAGACATCTCCTAAATGCATACCTAATTTGAAATATTTTTGTTATTGGAAGTATACGTCTACGACCAACAATCGAGAAGATAAAGGCCACGCATCCATAATATGCTGCACCCTGTATAATATATTTTATATTATTAATATATGTTATTCTACATCTAAAATATATGTTATTTATCTTGATATATGTTACTATAGCATGTTCACTATTGAAAATAAAGTGTGTAGCAGTTCTTTTTCGTTTACAGGTGCATTAAAAAGATAAAAAAAAGAATGTAGTTATGCTACAGTTTATAGGGAAAAAATGCTTGCAGAGTTAGTTTTAAATATGTTACAAATACTACAAACATACTGAAATTGATATGCGTCAGTGAAGTGTATCACAGCATACTTTCTATAAATTTCAGAGATAATAGCTTTTATAGAAGAGACACAGGGAAGAATTTCATTATATTACTGTAAACATTTACAATGTACATGGAAAATATCGTTTTTGTGCAATTTTAGAATTTATGATGCTTTAAGCTTGATGATGAAAATTTATGCTTTACTGATTTGGATTACAAAATACAATTCTTAGTTTATGGAGACTAACATTTACCGTTCAGTTTAGGAACGCACACAAATTACAGAATTGATAATGAGTGATAATTGCTTGAAGTGCATTTTTTAAACAAATTCTTACTTAGAATGTTGCTAGTATTTTTTAATTTTGTAGTTAATATACAACGCTGCTCAAAGAATTCACTCACATTTATCGCCATGGATAGCAAATTCAAGATGATTTTCTCTGCAAAAAGTGATTTTTTTTAAGGTTTTTGATTGACATAAATTCGAACAGAGGGAAAAATTATTCAAAGAAAAATGCCAAAGAAGAAATAGTATCTCATGTTCTGTCACTAATCATGTTCAACTTTAAATCATTGTAAATATATAAATTTTTAACGTTTTGCATTAAAAATATTTTTTTTCAGACCCATATACTTCTACATTTTTCTTTCTTTTTCTTAGAATAACTAGTTTTCTCAAAATTCAACTAGAATTTTTTGTAGGCTTGTAAGCAATGTCTAGAAGAAGGTAAAATATTCAATCAAAAAATCTTTTTCTTACTCTTCAAGAAACTTCAAAATCAGTATATATTAAACTTTAACAAATTTGTTATTAACATTTCTATAATTGTGTATTTTTTTACGTGGATTCCATAGTTTTCTTAAAATACACATCACTTGGTTACGTGGTCAGAGCGGACGTGGTCTGAGCGGACAGTCGCTACAGCGGCACGTGAGGGAAGTTGGATGGGCAGAGCGGACGTTCTTGCACTTATTATATTGTAGGGTGGAATTGCAAATCAAATGCAATCACTGGCAGAAACCACCCTATAGTCCACTTATAATTAAAATACTAAAAAAAGAAACACAAAAGGTGTCTTTTAATTTGAAATATAGAGAATTAGGCTACCCTGTAATGAAAAGGCATATGTAAAATTGAATGAAAGAATTCGAAATTTTACTAACATTAATGAGACTAATTAATTTTATGGCAATTGTATCTGTTCTAATATTTATTTGACCCTAAAATACAGTTATATATAAAATTCCTGAAATATTTTCAAACTTTTCATTATACTGTTACTTAAAATTAATTTCTAAATATTTCTCTAAATGTTTTTATTTTTATTTAATTTCTCTATGTTTAAAATGCATTCACACTGTAATATCTTAACAATTTAATATAAATAACTCGATTTTATTGGCAAAAATGTATTTATCCTTGTAGTTCGATAATCGAGTGCAAAAACAGAAAACTTCGGTTTTTTAAAATAAAATGTTATTTCACGTAAAAGAGATTTGCCACTTAAAATACTGTTTTACATTATATTTATGGTTTTTAAAAGTATTTATTTACTTAAATATCTGCACCTCTTTTATCTGTTCTAAGATAGGGGGAAATGTGCCCACTCTGACCACGTCCGCTGTAGCCACACCACCCATCACTTATATGAATTTGTAAAATATCAATGTCATAATTACTTTTATATTATTTCATTTTTTCAAATACCTATGATTCAAGTTGTTTCCATAACTGTATTAGGTATTAATTTTATTTTCGAATCTGTTAGTTTTTTGCGTATGAACAAATCTGTCTAAAATAATATCTTTAAAAAAACAAAACTCCATAATATGATGAAAATAAGTGCTTTTTTTGCTATTCAAAGATGTATTTTTATGTGTCGTTAAAATATACATATATATATTTATTACAACATGTACATCAATATCAATCACTGTTTAATATTCAAAATTACGACTAGTATACTGTTGTGTAACGTTTTTATTTTAAGCAACAAATTCATCTTTATTTGGAAAGTAAAGTGCATAATTAATTGAACTTATAATTAATTTGATTACAAAATTTCTAACTATTGTTAATGCACCGGTAGCTTTTGGAAGAATTTGTATTCGAAAATAGCAATAGGTCATCCCGTTGCTTAACAGAAGATTCCTGCATTATAATCAGTTTTCATTGACGTCATGTCACTAAACTACTTATAGAGAGAAATTTCTAATAATAATAATAATAATAATAATTTTATTCGAAAAAGAAAAAAATATATTTTTCTCGCAATATAAATAACTATGCCTGCAAGTTTTATACGTTACTATACGTAAAAAAAATCTTGTAATTTTGTTCCAAAGAGCTAAAATTGCTATTTTGGATTAAAAATAAATAAAAAATCTGAAACAAAGTTTTCAAAAACTGAAAAATACTGAAACTGTGCATTTTATACTAAGTATTTTTACAAACAACTATAAAATACTTTAGATTTTAGGCTAATAAAACTATTATTTTTATATTTTCTGACACTGTAGATTTCTAGTAATAGAGATACTTGCACAATCTGGGGACAGCTATAAGAGACGCAAACATCCACGACATATATAAAGGAGGTGAAAAAAATACCCAGAAAAAATGAGCACTAGCGTGTTGGGAGGGTTACATATAGAGCTCTATTCACCTATCTTACCTGTACTGTATTCCAAAATAATTTTACTAGCGTATTCTGATTATTTTGTGATAAATTTAGGATATATCAGTATTACTTTCTTGAATTATTTTTGTTTCAAGATTGCTTAAATACATTACACAACATTAGTAGTATAGGTGAATTTAGAAAGTTTAATAGAGATAAATTTATTTTTGAAATATAAAAAGCACAGAACACAGTAGTAGTTGTGTTTGAAAAATAATATAGTGCATATAAAATTTATCAAGGTTCTATATGAGTGCTTTATAGCGAAAAACAATATCGTTCAGATATAATTGAAATACATTAAAATTTGCTTAAAAAACTTGTGTTTTAGCTCCTCTGTAACATTTAAACGCTCTTCAAACAAATTAATTAGTTTAGAAAATTCATAATCAAATTGAAGCAATCAAAATATTGCAGTAAACACTTCAAAAATGACCTGTGTTGTTTAACATTTACATTAAAATAATGTTAAAAACTATATCTGTTCTTTAAAACTCAAAATAGCCCAAAAATAAGTATTAATAATAAATACAGCTGTGCAGTAAAATTTAAAAAAAAAAAGGATGGACACAACAAGTTAACCATGAAGTAACTATCGACTATAAACAAAGTTGCGTAACAAATACAGATAAACACTATTTTCTTCTTTAGAGTATTTAAAATGATGAATAATTTTTTCAGACTTGTTAAGATAAAAACTAGTTTGTAATTGTGTTTTAAAAATTCGCTAAAGGTTGTAGAAATCTAGAGAAATTTAATTTTTGCTGCAAAGTTCCAGTACTGTTCTCACCTTGCATATTTAAAGTCAAGTTTCAAAAATGCATCCTTTATAGAAAGAATTTTTGTTTATTTTCTTTTCCATTTACCAATATGAAAAATGCAATAAGAACTTGTAAATATATATATATATATATAGTTTTTTTTTTTTTGGGGGGGGGGTATTTTTATGAATAACAATACTAGACTTTAAACATCGTTTAATTCTTGTTTTCGTCATATCTAAAATCTCGTACTTCCTGTTTAGAAAAATTTTAGAATATATTTGTATATATATATATATATATATAGATTATGTACATGGCCGTAAACACTGGGGGGGGGGGGGGGCAAGGACAAGTGCTCTCCCAGAAAAGAGCATCGGAAAGGCACTGATAACGCGTTATCAGTTTGATACTGATACTCGCGCTTACCTGCTCTCGCCTGACGAAGGGTCGTATTATTTTCTTTCGACCTGAAACAATTGTTGCGGTTCTTCTGCATCTTATGGTGTTTTCCTACAAAGTTTGCTCACCTCATCTGTTTCAACCACCAGTGTCTGGTGCTTTTTATTATTTATGAGTTTAAGATAGTTAGTTATTTAACATAAACTGAAATAATAGAAAACTCTATTTAATGATTTTCACAAAATAATAATAATAATAATAATAATAATAATAATAATAAAATCTATAAATTTAATAAAATATCATTTTAAAATGTATTTTTTTGGGGGGGGGGCATTAAATACGTTAAAATACCTAGGATAACAGGTTATCAGCAGTGGGTGAAATGTTAGGGACGTAAAAGGGCGATGCTAAGATTTTATTAAACAGCCAATAGGATATATTTAGTTTATGTTCCCTAAGACAGATAGAGATATACAGTCGAACCTGTCTATGTCAAAATTTATTATTTTCCCAGCATTTTCTTTCAAAATTCAGCTTATTTTCTACATTTATCTATTATGGTTATTATTATTTTTTTTTTCAAAACCTGCCTATCTCGAATTTTTTGAATAAGGACCAAGCTTGTCACGTTAACATCTTCAGCAGAGGAGATTGTTTTCGAAAGCATGTAATGAATTCGATGCTGAAGAAGCAAGCTTAGAAACGTCTAATAAAATAACTAAATTAAAAATTATTCAGGAAAAAGCTACGTTAATGATAAATGCTGAAGAAAATGTTAAACAGTTTCTTTTTTCAGAAATTGTTGCAGATGCTGTAATAGAGAAAGAGATTGATGAATCTGAAAGTTATATAGACCGTTGGCGGTTTTTACAGCTTAAATTGCAACAACTTTTGCTTTCGGAAAGAGTTGATGTTTCTTCAAATTGTGATGTTTCTCAGCCGAATACTTTATTACGTTATCCCAAAATACAATTACCTACATTTAATGGAGATTTAAGAAACTGGGTTAGATTTTGGGGTCAGTTTGAGAAAATCGATAAAGATCATAATTTAGATACACATGATAAGTTTACATACCTATCCCAATGTATGGAAAAGGGCAGTGTTGCTGAGGAATTAATAAAAAGTTTTCCACCCGGAGGAAATAGCTATGAGAAAGCTATTGAACAATTGAAATTGCGTTTTGGCCGAGATGAATTACTTATACAAGTGTATGTTAGGGATCTTCTATCATTAGTTCTCCAAAAGCAGAACATGCCGAAAAAATCTTTGAGAAATCTTTATGATTTATTAGAAACAAAACTCCGTGCGCTTGAGATATTAGGGGTAACTAGGGATAAATATGCGGCTATGCTTTTTCCACTTGTTGAGTCTGCTTTGTCTGCGGAAACGCTTCTAGCATGGGAACGGTATAGATCCACAAGTCGTAGATCACATGATGAAGATAATCAAAATAGTAAAATAAAAACAGATCTCGATTCAATACTTGATTTTCTTCAAGATGAAGTACAGGCAGAGGAACGCATAATTTTGGCCTCACAAAATTTTGGAGTTGAAATCAAGCCTAATTATAAATTGTTCAAGGAGAAGAAGCCTGGAAATACTAAACACAAATATGGGCACAATTTTCAAATAGCTAGTGCAGCTGATCTTTTAACGTCATCGAAGGAACAGAGGCAATGTATATTTTGCCACAATTTACATAGTTCCGCTGACTGTTTGAAAGTACGGAAAATGTCGATGAAAGATAGGCAGAATCTTATAGAGAAATCAGGGTGCTGTTTCTTGTGCCTGAAACCGGGCCATCAAGTTCGTAAATGTTATTCAAAAGCATCTTGTTTAGGTTGTGGGAAAAGACATCATATTTTATTCTGCCATAATATAAAACAACAAGGAATTTCATCTGCCGGAAAAGAAACAGCAGAAATAGAGAATGCTTCGAATGAGGATCAAGCACTTGCCAATATGTCCAAAAGTCCTAGTGTTATGTTATTAACATTAACTGTTTTAATACGAGGTAATGGTAGAAAAAGGAAAGCAAGAGCCATCATAGACACTGCTTCACAGCGCTCCTATATTTTAAAAGATACTGCTAAGGAGATGAAATACAAAAGAGAAAGCTGGGAATATCTTCAACATTCTCTATTTGGTGGAGAAAATACAGGTGTATGCAAGCACGATGTGTTTACATTGTATTTGACAAGTTGTGATGGATCTTATAACTGTCATTTCAAAGTACTGAGTCAGCCTGTTATCTGTGAAAGTGTTCCACCGACAATACCTGCAATTTATTTAAAGGAGCTTACTGAGTATGGTATTCATGTGAACGATGATTATAATGGTCCTATCGAAATTTTAATAGGAGCCGATGTGGCTGGAAAACTCATTATGGGTGGCTGCAAATCTTTACCTTGTGGTTTAACAGCTATGGAAACACGTTTAGGGTGGACCATTATGGGACGAATACCACAGATTTCTTCTGAAGGAAACGAAATCTCAGTTGCTAATTCTATGCTTTCTACGGCTAGAACAATTTCAGAATTGTGGACTCTTGACACCTTAGGGATTACTGATCCATCTGAGAAGAAAACGGAAGAAGACCTACATGAATCCGCTAGAGAGCATTTTATTAAAACAGTTCAGGTCGACAACGACAGTCGTTTTGTGGTACATTTACCTTGGCTTATCGATCATCCTCCACTGTCTGACAATTTTAACTTGGCTTTGAAGAGGCTGGACAGTACGGTACGGAAATTGAAAGAAGAAAAATTGTATGAAGATTATAATGAAGTATTTGAAGAATGGATAAGAGAAGGAATAATTGAAGAAGTTCCTAAACATGAGATTCAATTACCTGCTCATTATTTACCTCATAGGCATGTCATAAAAGAAAATAGCACGACTAGAATCAGACCTGTGTTCGATGCTTCAGCGAAAGTAAAAAATTCCCCAAATTTGAATGATTGCCTGGAGAAAGGAATAAACCTTGTGGAATTAATTCTTACAGTGTTAACACGGTTTCGGATGAACAAGTTTGGCGTCACAGCAGACATCCGGAAAGCATTTTTACATATTTGCCTACAAGAAAAGGACAAAGATTTTTTGAGATTTCTTTAGTACAATGAAAACAATGAATTGAAATACTTTAGACATTGTCGTGTCGTTTTCGGTATTTGCAGTAGTCCTTTCTTACTTAATGCAGTAATCCAGTATCATCTAGAAACGATTTTGGAAGAAGCACAGATGGGAAGATCAAAATATCCAGTTGATGTTGTGCAAAAGCTTAAAAACAGTTTCTATGTGGACAATTGCCTAACTAGTGTAAAAACTGAGGCTGCGTTACATGAGTTCATTCAAGTAACTAAAGATATTATGCAGGAAAGAAAGTTTGAACTAAGAGGGTGGGAGCACAATTATTCCAACTCCTCAACAGAGGGTATTTCTTGTAAAACAAATAAAATTGTGCCGGTATTGGGCCTGCAATGGGATTTAAACTCAGATACACTTTCTTTAAATTTAAAAGAAGTTTGTGAAGATCACGGACCTGTTACTAAAAGAAAAATCTTGTCAGAAGTTCACAAAATTTTCGATCCTATTGGGGATACCTGTCCAGTGACCTTATATCCGAAATTAATATTACAAGAACTGTGGAAAATGAAGACAACTTGGGATTCGGAATTACCACCAGCAATTTGTAAAAAGTTCAAAAAGTGGAGAAATCAGTTGAATCAACTTAAAGAGATTACCATCCCTAGGTGTTTACTACAAGATCCTGATAGTACCGGCGATTTAAGTATACACGTTTTTTGTGAAGCCAGCAAAACGGCTTACGCTACCTGTGCATATTTAAGAAAGGAGAATGAGAACTTAACATCATGTGAATTGATTCAAGCAAGGAGTAAGGTAGCTCCACTGAAGTCCATCACGATTCCTAGGCTAGAGTTGCTAGCATGCTCTATTGGTGCCAGATTGGCACAAAGAATTGTAGCAGATTTGAAACTAGAAAACGTTCCAATCTTCTTTTGGACTGACTCCAGTACCGCCTTGTGTTGGATAAAAGGTAATGAAAACTGGACACCTTTTGTATATAATAGGGTACGAGAAATCAGATCGTTGAGTAAGCCTGAAAATTGGAACTATGTACCTGGATCGATTAATCCAGCAGATTTACCCTCCAGAGGTTGTTCAGTGCGTCAACTTATGGAGTCAGAGTGGTGGAATGGTCCTCCTTGGCTCTATTATCCATCTAATACATGGCCCAAATCTGAATTCTCTGTAAACTCAGAAGAAGTAATGAAAGAAAAGCGAAAGGAAATAGTATCGTCAATGGTTAATCTTCAAAAAGTGGACTATTCCTTCCTCTACAAGTTTTCTAATTATATCAAAATTGTAAGAGTCGTCGCCTGGATACTTAGATTTATCAATAACGGTCATATTTCAAGAAATGATAGAAAATATGGTGTCCTTGATTCTGAAGAAATTTTTTTAGCTGAATGTGCAGTTATTAGAATAATACAGAAGGAAAGCTTTGTGAATGAACGAGATGAAAAGTTAAAAACTCTGGGAGCATTCAAAAGTAAAAACGACATCATTCGCCTGAAAACCAAGATTTTATATCTACCAGATAGTGAGAACTTTAAAATGCCTGCAATTTTACCATCTGAACATGAACTTGTAAAACGTTTAGTGATACACTATCACACAAAAAACGCTCATGCTGGCACTGAAATGTTGCTTAACATTTTGAGAGAGAGATTCTGGATTCTACATGGTAGAAAGACAGTGAGATCCATCTTATCCAAATGTGTTATCTGTAAGAGACATTCTGCAAAGAAGCTTCAGGCTATCACTGCATCTCTTCCAAAAGACCGTATTCGAGAAGCTGCTGTATTTGAGATCTGTGGTGTTGACTTGGCGGGACCACTGTTTCTCAGAGATAATAAGAAAAATTGGGTATGTCTCTTCACTTGTGCTGTCTATAGAGCAGTACACATTGAATTAGTTAATTCTTTATCTACGCAATCATTTTTGCTGGCATTGCGCAGGTTCATAGCCCGTAGAGGACGATGCAGCATTATCTATTGTGACAATGGCTCCAATTTTGTCGGTGCTCATAACTTGTTGAGTACACTGGATTGGAACCTTATTGTAAGTGACACCACCCTTCATCCCATTAGGTGGAAGTTTAATCCACCGACTGCCTCTTGGTGGGGTGGATGGTGGGAGCGGTTGATCGGTATTCTTAAAAGGTTATTAAGAAGAGTAATGGGCCGATCCTCATTAACATATGAACAGATGACGACGGTGCTATGTGATTGTGAAGCCATAATCAACTCACGACCAATAACGTATGTCGCCGATAATTATGCAGAGCTGGTTCCATTGACTCCCTCAATGTTTCTGCAAGATATCAAAATGAGTGGTGTTCCTGACTGTGATAGAGTTGATCATCAAAGTCTTAACCAGCGTGTCAAATATCGACAAAATTTACAAAAAGCCTTAAGAAACAGATTTCGGTCGGAATATTTGGGAGCTCTGCTTCAGAGACCAGAACGTAAAAGAGCAGCTGAAGTAGCAGTTGGTGATGTTGTCTTAATTGGAAACGACGACATGAAGCGTATCGATTGGCCACTTGGTAAAATAATCAAGTTAATACCAGGGAAAGATGGTGTTACCATGCTTGTAAGACTGAAAACTGCAAAAGGTGAATTGCTTCGACCGATACAACGCCTGTATCCTTTAGAAGTGTCCGCAGCAGAGTCAGTTCTAATTAAAGAAAAGTTACCAAGTGCAAAGCTACAGGAGCAACCAACTACCAGCCAATCAGTTGACTGCAATAGTGAACCTTCTGAGGAAGAGAGGAAAACCAGAAGTGGTCGCATCATTAAAATGCCTCATACACTGGACTTGTGAACTTTTTATATAATCTTATTACTGTTATAATTATTATATAACTAAGTTAAATTTTAAGATACTAGGGGGGCCCCGCCCCCCTGCTCGCTATGCTCGCCAACCCCCCGCGTAATCGCTTCGCGATTCCAAATTATTGTTTACCCCTGCTTGCTGCGCTCGCCAATAACCCATGGTATGAATAAGCAGTTGCAGACCTTTCAAATGATGTGTCACACAATTGGTGTTGTAAAGAAATTACAAAATGCGCCCCCTCTGAGGGCAGAGGGGGGGAGTTACACACAAGGTATCCATAATATGAATAAGCAGTTGCAGACCTCTCAAATGATGTGTCACACAATTGGTGTTGTAAAGAAATTAAAAATGTGCCCCCCCTGGCGGGCAGAGTGGGGGATGACACACAACACATCCATAATATGAATAAGCAGTTGCAGACCTTTCAAATGATGTGTCACTCAAATGGTGTTGTAAAGAAATTAAAAATGTGACCGCCCCCCCCTCCTGGGGAGAGCAGAGTGTGGGGGGTGACACACAAGACATCCATAATATGAATAAGCAGTTGCAGACCTTTCAAATCTTGTGTAACACGACTGGTGTTGTAAAGAAAATAAAAATGTGTCCCCCCTGGGGAGCAGAATGGGGGATAACACACAAGACATCCATTATATGAATAAGCAGTTGCAAACCTCTCAAATGATGTATTAAACGACTGGTGTTGGAAATTAAAAATTTGGCGATATATTACAGTTATCGCCAAGTTGGCGTCACTTTTGACAACTAATTTTGGTCGCCAAATTTGGCGATATATCGCCAAGTTGGCGACAAACTTGGCGATTGTTGGCGATGGTAACCTTTCCTCTCTTTATGGTAACCCATATGGCGATGCATAGACGGAGCCCTTTCCTGATTGGTCTATTCGACTCATGGAAGGAGTGGACAACCCGGATTCGTTAGTTCCGGAAATCTTCCACATCAGCATCATTCCAGGAGTCATTCCTTTTAAGGCTAGTTTTTTTTTACTATAGAAGGAAAAGTTAACTTAGGTGGGAGGATGTCACGTTAACATCTCTACCTATCTTATTATCTCTGTTTTTTATGTATTTGTTAGTTCTTGATGGCAACAGTTTTTCATATTCTAATGTTTTTTATATTTTGTCTCGGAAGGAAAAATGATGGCTTTGGAGTTGCGTTGCGTATTTTGAAATGTTAATAATTACGCCATACATATATTTCTGAGCTCTTTGAGAATAAAAAACCAAAAGTGTAAATATGAGAAGTGGTTTTGCATTAAAATAATAACTACGCAAACATTGAGTTAAATACTTCTGATTCGATATTCCAAAACGGAACAAAGCTTACATTTCAAGATTTAAAAGATTTTAACATCGACAAACATTCCCAAACATACATAGTCATAGACGAAGTACAATATCATTTTACAAAGCCTAATTTTGAATAGTTTTTACATTAATGAGGACAACAAGTAAAAGAGACTAAGGAGAAACAGGACAATATCATTGTTAAAATCTCAAAAAAATACTTCATCATCAGAAAAAAATTAAATATCGGACGTCATTTTAACATATATTTATGTAGGTTACTGGTAATGAGTGAAATGATATACTTTTCAGAAATTCTAAAAGAAAGCGTTCAAAATAATTCTAAAAATGAAGGGAAAGATAATAATTGAAACAAGTTGTTATACACAAAGAGGCAGAAACATAAAGGCATTTGAAAAATAAAGAGAATTCCTGAAATCCTAGGGCAATATTGATCACGATAATTTCTAGAAGAAACATATCTTAATGTTAAAATAATAATAATAATAATAATAACACAGCTACTAACAGATTACTTTATTACTTTTTGTAAAGTATGTAAGTAAATAAATTTGGACATTGGATGGTGAATTTTACAGAGTACCTGCAACGCTGAGTCTTTACCTCTTGTATAAGAATGAAAACATAAGTTAAAGTTTCGAAAAATGCCGTTCATGCATTACCGAACGGTAAGAGAAAGAAAGGGTAGGGAGAAGTGCCTCCCTTAAAAGCAGGAGATAACCTGCGGTTAAACAGTGGGGTGTTAACTTCACACGAAAACGCGGAAAGCTAACAGAAAATAAATAAAGAAAAAAGGGGAAAAAGAGAAACGATGATCTCCCGTGCATGCGCGGGAAAGTCACCTGTCAGTAGTGATGGATAGATAGGCGGTAATCCCCTGACCCGAAGGGTGCAGGAGAGAAGGTTATCAGCTGTTGAACAGCTGATTGTAGAAAAAGAGAAGAAGAGAAAGTATGAAGGGAAAGATGCCTCTCTGGTGATGGTTAAATTGCCGGGAAGTCTCAAAAAACAGATTTCCGTTTACCTAATTACAAAAAAGGCCCTGATCGGGAACCACATATATATAAAAATAAATGGCTATTGAGGAGTAAATAACTAAGTTAAATATTAGATTAAAATTTAATAAACTAGAAAACCAATTAAGTAAAGTTGATTAATTTTTTAAATAAATAGATAAAAAGCAAATTTGAAAGTTAAGATATAAAAAACTAACTAGTGAAATAAAATAGAGTGAGGAAAGTGCTTCGATTTCCTATCAATGCATACGGAAGGATTAAGGGTAGGGGGGGGGGGGGTTCAGTGGAAGCCCACAGTCAAACGGTGAAGGTAGAAAAATAAAAAGTGGTGAAGTTAGTGGGAATATTAAATTAAGGTTTAAAATAAATTTAGAACAAGTTGAAAGATGAATTTAGAGAGGTGATTAAGGTTTGATGTTTTGGGATTTATTGGAGGATTCTCCTGTCATATGTTGAGCAAATAGAGTGGCCAGTGAGCTGTTGGGTAGGTTGTTTATTTTAACTAAAAGTTCATAAAGTTTTTCGAGTTTTTGAATAATATTGTCAAGATTTTCGATGGATGGTATATTGTTAGGAAGGTTGTTATTGTTGCTATTAAGAAGAGGTGGGAATTCTTCGAGATTAAGGATTGAGGGGGACTGAACGATGGGTGCATTAGCGTTTTGCGGCTCTCCGCTGGCCATTTTAGAATAAAAAAGGGTAGGTTTGACGTTATTTGAATGAAATGAATTTTGACTATTTCTTAATTTGGTGATTCTATTATTTTTGACGTTCCGGGGGTTAAATTTACAACCGCCATAGTTGGCGGTGTGGGGTTCGTTACAGTTAACGCATTTAATTGTTAAGTTTTCAGATTTGCATTCGCGTGTGACGTGTGAGCCAGCACACTTCATACATGCCGGTTTAAAGTGGCACGTATCACTGGAGTGATTAAAACGCTGGCAATTCCATCATTGTTTCGGACCGTTAGATCTGTAGGCCTCCACTTTAATATAATAACCTAAGAAAAAATCGATATCGTAAATTTCCCTGAAACTTTTCGAGGGAAATATGTCAATTAAGTAAAGCGGCAAAGGTATCTTAGTCTTATAGTCCCTTAATTGGGAAACGCGGTTTATTTCGAAGGATTTTTTAATCAATTCAGCTTTAACAGTCTCAACAGGGGTTTCAGGGGGAATGCCACGAAGAAGGACTTTCCTCGGTCTTTCGCTCTTCGGGACCATGCGGAAATGTTCTATTAAGTTATCTGAGAGGTATTTTTGGATAGAATTATGATCATCAGTGGTTTCTGGGAATATTTTAACTGTATCACCTTTTAGAATTTTTTTGGTGGTTTTATTTATTATTTTTCCTTCAATATGCGATATTATGTTAAGATAGTTAGTGCACTTTTTAATAGTGACTGGCTCAATTTTGATTTTAGTTTTGATTTTAGGCGGTGATACTATGGCATTAGGCGTTTTTAGATTACAGTTTACGGGAGTATCGTCAGACTCCATATTATCAATTACATCGGTATCACTGATCTTAATTAAGGGGTCAAATTTGTTGTTGGTAGACAATTCAAAATCTTTTGATTGATTAGATTTATCGACACGAGCGCTCTTTTTAGGATCAATGAATTCGTTATCTTTCCTCTTTAGAGAATTAGGTTTTAAAGTTTCGCTTCCCGGCTGAGAGACTGATGGGATAGATACTCCCATCTGCGTCGCAAGGTCAACTAAGCAAAGCCACATACCGTGTAAGGTAGGAATCTAGGAAAAAAAGTGACCGGAAAAAAGTTATCGGAAAAAAGTGACATAAACTACAAAAGCGGAAAAAAAGTGACACGGAAAAAAAGTGACGCGGTAAAAAAGTGACAAGGAAAAAAAATTACCGGAAAAAAAGTGACAAAGAATTGATTTTGGGGATTTATTATTGATTTTGGGGATTCATTGCTTAAGTATGAAAGGGGGATTGGGGGGGGGGCTCATAGTTTAGGTAAATGGGTTTTTCATGCTGAATTAACTGTTTTGGTTCAATTTTTGGATATACGTTCATCCTGAAAAGACGCTTGCCTGATTAGTTTTGGGAAGGTACGATTACTCCCCCCCCCCCATCCGTCCTCAATTAGATGAATGGGTTTTTATGCAGAATTGTCCAACGTGTGTCAAATTTGCATATAATTTCTTTTCGATAAGGCTTATATATATTATAGAATTGAATAGAATTAGATAGCTTATATATAGTATAGAATAGAATACTCCTGAAGAGATTTAGGAGTTCTAATGGTTAAGTATAGAGAGGGAACGGGGGATAACCTTTCTAAAATTAAATTAATAACTTTTTACGCATAATTATCCGATTTGCTTAGAATTTTAGACATAGGTTCATTATGATAAGACGTATCTCTGATTAGTTATGAGGTTCTTCTGCTTATTATAAAGGGGGCGAGCAATTATATCCCCCTTAAACTAGAAAAATAGGTTTTTACGCAGAATTATCCCATGTATTTCAAATTTTAAATATAGGTTCTTTATGATAAGGTGGATCTCTGAATAGTTTTAAGGATTTAATATCTAAGTATAGAAGGGGAATAGAATATAACCCACCTTAAATTAAATTATTTTTTATGCAGAATTATCAGATTTGCTTCAAATTTTGGATCATAGAACCATTATGATAAGGCGTATCCCTGATTACATATGGGGTTATTTTGCCAATTAAAAATAAAAGCGGGTGATTATCCCCCCCCCCCTTAAATTAGATAAATTGTTTTTTATGCTCACTTATCCGACATATTTCATATTTTGGATATATGTTCTTTCTTATAAAGTGAATCCCGGAATAATTTTAAAGGTTTAATGGCTAAGTAAACACTGGGGGAACGGATGATACCCCCTTTAAATTAATAAATGGCTTTTTACGCAGAATTATCTGATTTGATTCAAATTTTGATTGGGCGTTCATTATGATAAGGCGAAGTCCTGATTAACTGTGGGTTATCCCCCGTTCATTGCTCTATACTTAGCCATTAAACCCTTAAAACTATTCAGGGATTCACTTTATCAAGAAGAACCTATATCCAAAATTTGAAATACGTTGAATAATTGTGAAAGAAAAAAAAAACAATTTATTTTATTTTAAGAGTGGAGGATTTATCGCCCGCTTCCTCTATTTAATTATCAAAAGAACCCCATAATTAATAAGAGATTCGCCTTCTTATAATGAATATACATCCAAAATTTGAAGCAAATCGGATGATTCTGCGTAAAAAGCCATTTATTTAATTTAAAGGGGTTTATCCCCCGTTCCCCCTCTATACATAGCCATTAAACCCATAAAACTATTCAGGAATTCACTTTATGAGAAAGATCCTATATCCAAAATTTGAAATACATCGGATAAGTGTGCATAATTTTTTTAATCTAATTTAAGGTGGGTATAGTAATCACCCGCCCTCCTTTTTAATTACTAATAGAACCCCATAACTAATCAGAAATACTTCTTATCATAATGAACCCATGTCCAAAATTCGAAGCAAATCGGATAGTTCTACATAAAAAGCCATTTATTTAATTTAAGAGGGGTTTCCTCCATCTCCCCTTTATGCTTAGTCATTAAATACTTAAAACTATTCCGGAATTCACCTTACCAGAAAGAACCTATATTTAAAATTGAAATTCATGGGATAATTCAGCATAAAAACATATTTATCTAGTTTGAGGGGAGAACTGCTCGTCCCCCCCCCTTTATAATAAGCAGAAGAACCCATAACTAAACTAAGATACGTCTTATCATAATGAACTTATGTCCAAAATTTTAAGCAAATCGGATAATTATACGTAAAAAGCCATTAATTTAATTTAAGAAAGGTTATCCCCCGTTCCCCCTCTATACTTAACCCTTAAACTCCTAGAATCTCTTCAGGCATTCTATACTATACATAAGCCTTATCGAAAAGATCCTATATGCAAATTTGACACACATTGGATAATTCTGCGTAAAAACCCATTCATCTAATTGAGGACGGATTGGGGGGGGGGGTAATCGTCCCTTCCCAAAACTAATCAGGCAAGCGTCTTTTCAAAATGAACGTATATCCAAAAGTTGAACCAAAACAGTTAATTCAGCATGAAAAACCCATTTACCTAAACTGTGAGCCCTCCCCGATCCCCCTTTCATACTTAACCAATGAATCCCGAAAATCAATAATAAATCCCCAAAATCAATTCCTTGTCACTTTTTTTCCGGTAACTTTTTTTCCTTGTCACTTTTTTTCCGCGTCACTTTTTTTCCGTGTAACTTTTTTTCCGCTTTTGTAGTTTATGTCACTTTTTTTCCGATAACTTTTTTTCCGGTCACTTTTTTTCCGTTTACCGTAAGGTAGTCAAGTGAGATTCATGCTCCTTGTCATCTTTCGATTCCAGGCAGCTGTTACGAGTAGTCATGGCCGAGACCACATTCACCACATTCTCGAAGCAAGTAAAGTTACTCGTTTCCTTTGCTCGTTGCGTCAAAGAAGCGCAGAATTGTATAAATGCAGGTGATAGTAGAAAAGTAGAAAGATCCGCATCTGCGGACATCATGGAAAAATAACCACAGTAGAGAGACAAAAACACGTCCGTTCGCAACGGACGCTAACAGTCTTGAGGAGAAAAAAGATCCCATATTTTGAGATTTTGTCTGATATATAAAAGTGGTTCCGTATTGTCCCGTATTTATTCTTATCCATATGATTTCCTATGATAAAAAAAAAATAAATAAATAAATAAATAAATAAATAAAATAGCTGTTCTTTTCCATATTAAAAATAATGACAACAACTTTGCATGTAGAGACTCTCAAATGTATAATGATTGTGAACTACAATAATGAGTTGAGATACAGATTTTTTAATTACCTAAGTGGCAATTTTAGCCTTTTGAAAAAAAAAAACTCTGTAGAAAAGTATAAATAAATCTGATCTGTGTGTTTGTCAGTGTTATAATCTACTGATTAAAAGCAAATTTTAATATTATCAGCAATTTTAATTCCCCATCTCTTTCCACCTCCCCAACCACCCCTCCCCCCACTAAAATAAGTGTCCCGTATTCGAACTTCCCCTTGTGAACCTTTGCAGATGGAAGTCAAGTCACTTCAAAATAAAGTTCGCGAGCTAACAGTATCCAAACCATTCCTTAACAGTATCTTCCAGGCTGTCGCCAACAGTCCACTTTGTAGCTCTCTTAAAGTTCTTATGGTAAATGTTGCATTTGTTTAGAGGTGGGCAATATATCAGTTACTTGTATATAATATAGTATATTCAATATACATTTGTATATTGTATATTTTACAACAATTTGAAAAGTATTTGTATATTGTATATTTTACAAAACTTAATATACAATATACTTTGTTACCCATAAGCAATAATTTTAATTTTTGCGTTCTAAAGAATTACATTAAAAATCAAAAGATATAAGCTATAAAATGTCTCGGATACTATATGTTTATAAATAGTAGAATAAGGGGAAACAGGACACACACCTTTATGCAATTGAATGTACTACCATTATTATTAATTTTTTAAAAGTATTCTAAAAGTATATCGAATATACATTTTGGAAAAAGAGTATATTGTGTAATATATATCTTTCGAAATTCCTAAAATGTCTGTATATTGTATATTTTGGGCAAAAATGGGCGAGTATTTGTATATTGTATATAATGTACTTTTTTCATGCATACTGCCCATCTCTGCTTTTGTTCTTTCCTTGTATATTTTATTCTTCCATGCTTATTAAGGTCATGTAAGAATAAATATCCGGTAAGAATATAAAAATCAGATTATGTGACACTAATGTAGGCGAAATTTTGGGATTCATAGGCACCTAATGTTAGTATATAAATGGTCGGCTCGCCTAATATTTAAAAAAAAAAAAAAAAAAAAAAAAAAAAAAAAAAAAAAAAGTTTTTAGCTTCACAGAGTCACATTAGGATGCTTGCAAGGAATTCTGATATTCATAGACACTTATTTTACCTAACGTTCTTGATGAAAAGTACCAACAAAAAGGTCTTGTACTACTTCCTGATAATTTATTCTTTCATATTTTTGACTAAATATGCTGTGCAATAGGACGTCCGGCCATTTTAACCTTTGGACGTGGCTTTTACTTTCAGTATCTGTGTAGAAATATCATTGGAAAATTTCAATTAATGTTGTACTTAAAGTATGTAACTAAAGCAGAAATAATTTGGAAATTCGAATTTCACTCACATTTATACTAAAATCTTATATATAATATAAAATGTTTTCCTTTTAATAGTAAATTTGAAATCTAAAAATAATTGGCAAAAAAATAATTGCTAGACGAATCCATCAAAGAATTTTAATTTTAATTAAGTTTTCAGAAATAAAAAATGGCAATATTTCTTGAAAAAATTTGAGTTATTATACTTAGCGATTTATTGTTTGATTACAGATAGTAAAAAAAGTATTAAAAAAATCTATTGAAATTGCGAAATTGTAACCCTATTTTTGTTAAAAAAAACTTAGTTTTAAAACTTTTTGTTAATTTAAAATATTGGTTTTGCTGTGATTTTAATTAACTATTTTTCGTAGAAATTAGAAAAATTAGTAAAAATTTCGTAGAAAGTTTAAGGTACTAAAAAATTAGAAAAATGTTTCTCAATTATGATTCTTGCTTTTAACCCTCTGAGCGTTTCGGTATCTTTGGAAAAACTACTTTGAAAATGTCTTGAATAACAGCATATGTTTTCACAAAAATAACTCCTCTTTGAAGACAGGAAGTTTTGCAAAATCGCCAGCCGAATTTTTCACCCCCTTCTCTATCCTTGCGGTATGAATGTAAGGCGTGGTAGGAGCTTAGATGGGAGGAGAAGGTGTCAGAGCTAATAGTGATTAATCAGCTTAGAATGCTCAGTATTTACCAGATAACATGTACTGAGGAAATGTTTGAAGATGTACTTATCGCAGATTCTGTTGTTGCATAAGTTTTAAAAATATAATCATAAATACCTCATTTCCTTATTTCACTAAAGATGGTTTTTTTTTTTTTTTTTTTTTTTTTTTTTTTTTTTTTTTTTTTTAAATCCAGAAAATGGAGCAAATCACGTGGCACGATTTATTTTTTAGGAGTTTTTTGGTCATACTTTTCTTTTCTAAAATATTTCTTTTCTTTTCTTTCTTTTTTTTTTTTTCTGGAATAATGTTTTGCAAGGAAAAACTGTCTCAAATTGATTTTCAAAGAATACCAGTATAATTACTTTCAAATGTAACTTTTAAATTATTAAAACATTGTTGTTAATATAGCGTTTATTAATTAGACAAATTGTTCGATATTAAAAATAAATTTGCATTAGAAAATAGCTATACAAACACTCATTTCTCCATGAAATAGTTTTTGGAATAAATCAACTTTTAAATTTTTCTAATATGCCTTTTTAATGTTTATTACTACTGACAAAGTATTAATTTATGTGAAGGTACTTGAACCTAGATTTTATAATTTAAATATGTTTGCTTAGATATTTTAAGGCTATTCTAAAATTGTATATTTAAATTCCTTCTTATAGTTAAAGCCAAAGAAAAAAAAATACAAGAAGTCTCTAAATAAATAAATATATATTGATAATTGTATGAAAAGGAAGGCGTGAAAATGGAATAAAAAGAAACAAAAAATTGAAATGATGTCCTTAAGAAAGCATAATTTAGGCAATACGTAGCATAAATAAAAATGTCTTTTCGAGGATCCTTAACAAACCATTTTGAATTTTAAAAAAAGTTACTGATTCAATTAAAAAAAAAAAAAAAAAAAAAAAAAAAGAAAAAAAGAAAGAAAGAAAAGAAAACAAGGAAAAAAAAAGAAAATAAAGAAAAAGAACTTTTTTTTTGGGGGGGGGGATGTCGAAATCTACAAACTTTGACACATTCAAGAATAAATTAAAAAATATATAATTAAGGCATGGCGAAAACAATCAGGATTATGGAAATGATTTGAGACTGAATAGCTCTTTATTTTTTCTGTCAAATGAATTACATATTCGCCAGTGCTTTTTCATGATCATCTTTATCGAGGTGTTGTGTGCAGGTTTTTTTTTCAAAACTCGAAATTTGATAGAATTTTCTAAATGACTTCCTGCCTTTATCGAAAAATGGAAAATTTGCTCGACTTTATAATCTCTTGATAAGGTACGCACTTCACACATGCCGCAAATCAAATAAACGCTGCACTATTATAAACATGCCTTAAATTTCCCTTTAGAAATCTTCGGTATTGTAGTCCTATTTAGAAAATTAATCCCCGAACCTTACAGATTACCTTAAACCGTATTTCAAAAAGAAAGGCCTCCCAAGACGTTTACAATGAACCCTTTTCGCTGGCTAGTACCATGAAATAATTTCACAAAATAACACACTTAGAAGCATACGCCTTTGAGAGAATTAAAAAATTTGACTATTGCCGGTCAATTTAAAAGTATTTTTTAAGAAGACCGTTAAAAATTTTCCATGCTAGCCGCTAAGCATGACAAATGTGACAAGAAAAGTTAAAATAAGTAAAGGAACATCAAACTACTAAAGTTTGTTTCAATACAAAACTTTTTCAAGCTCAAAACCTTTATGTCTAAATAATAAGAAAACTAGGAAAGATATATGCCTTTATGTACAGACTTTTCTGACCGCAGTAAAAATATACAAAAGTAACTCTTTATAATCACTGAAATCTGTCGGTAAAATTATTTGTGTCAATTTCCGGTGCTGTCTTTTAGGAATCAACCCTGCTTCCATTTTATGAAAAAAGGTACATATGTTGTTAAAGCTTGTTGTTCTTTGTTCATTTCCTTAATCCAGTATGAGGACGTCAGTAATCCCATCCCACGTTCCCTTTATCCTGACAGTTTTTCTGAAGATCTTTTTTCTTTCTTTTTTATTGTTTACTTCATTGTACGAAAGAAAAAAAATAGTTTCATTTATTAATCATTTTTCTACTTAGAAGTTCTTTGTTCAACAACACAAATGAAGCGTATTTAAAATGAATGCGTAACATTTATATATTGTTTATAGGTACACACAAAACAATCATTGTCCATGTGGAAAAAAGTCATTTCTGACGCACTTCAATTATGTAACAGCACTTGAAATGTAATGAAATTTATATTATATCATTGATGTAGGCTAAAATATGATTTCTTAAAAGTACGGAAAATATTTATAGTTCCTTTATGAAGAGTGGGGGAGAATTATTTATGATCTATGGGGGAAATAGTTTGTGATGTTACTTTAATGATGTTTTAATACTTCAAACATAATAAAAGTTAAAAAAAAAAAAAAAAAAAACCTTGAGATGCATTGGGACGCATTTTCTATAGAATAATGCATAGATACTGCTTCATTTGCAAAGACCCATAAAACAATTTGATTACAGGACATACTATGATCGACTGCACTGAATGAAAAAAAAAATCGTGATAATATTCTGTCATTGTTGAAAAGTGTTTTATGATCTAGGCCTGATAAATGTTTTTCATTGCTATTATTTTATTGACGGAGACCTATTCATAAATTTGGATACCTTAGGTACACTTTGTTTTTTGGACTCCATCGAATACTTTATGTATGTTTTAAAATTTTGTTTGTTATTTTTATAGATATAACATATCGATGCAAACTTCTCAGTCAGCTACATCTCAAATTTCCTAAAAAAAAAAAAAAAAAAAAAAAAAAAAAAAAAAACTTTCAAAATGGAGATTTTGAGCTCTCAGAGATTGGGGAATCTTCGAAAACAGTATTTGTATTATTACATTACAAGTAAGCAGGCATAATAATATGGAAACTAAAGCCTTAAGGCGTTCTCAAATGCAAACTGGCTGCTTTATGACATAATTTTTATTTCATTCTTGCTCGGAAAGGTATGAGATTCGCAGGTGTTTGCATTCAGAAACTATGTAATCGAAACACGTTTTTTGTTTTTCAATAAACTCAAAGAATCTTTTAGAAAATGCTATGAAAATTTTCCTTTCAACTGAATTTCTGATGTGATAATGAAAGGAAGGAGAAATTCCGTCGGCATGTAACTTGAATCGCTTATAAGTAATTTATTTATTTTTTAAAAAAGGAAAGTTTATTTTAGTAAACAGGCTTTCGTGTTTAAAAAGAAACGAAAAAAAGTGTGTCAGAAATTTTCGTTTTATTCAGCGGGGCATTTGAGAATTATCTTAAGAACTGAAAAACCTCAATTTTCTGTAATGATAACGATTAATATGTATATATATATATATATATATATATATATTACTATCTGGAGCCAGTTTCAAGAAATTATTATTTTACAAGAGATGTGTGATTAACAAGGATCGAATCACAGAACGCTGGGTCAGCATACTATAAATAGCACCTGACGGGCTCGGTCGAATTTTCATTCACAACACTCGGGTCCAGACCAGCCATTACGTTTTTTGAAGCTCGGGTCAGGCCTAAATTTATTTTTCATACCGCTCCTAGACTGGACTTAATTTTTTCCTAGACTTCTGATCCGGCCGAAATTTTCTGACCCCGGTTTATATATGAAAATCATTTTCCTGGCGTGAACTGGTTCTCGCAAAATTCATTAAAATTTGCCCAGTCCAAGCAATTTCTGCAAACAAGGCAATATATTTACACAGCCATTATTATGCAATTAAACTTTGAATTTTATTCTTTATAAAGAATAGCAAATTTCTATGCAATATAGTTAAAATCCAATGTAACTGAAATATACATGTAAAAAAGAGCCTAATTATGATGGAATCATCGGCAAAATGTGTTCTTCCATGCCAAATGAATATAATCGTATGTGACAGAAGAATACCCAGTATAACATAATTATAATAGTCGATGTACCCGTTAAGAAAGGAACTTATCTATAACGGACTTTTTTTAAAATGTGATTTCGTCTTTGAGAATTTTATTGCATAGCATTTTTCATATTTTTAAGCCAAGTCAATGTATTTTTACAGACAAGTCAAATCGTTTGCCACCAAGACCGCGAGCCTTACTATCGAAAAACAATAAGCAGATTCATTTTATTACTACAGGAGAAAATGAAATTTGGATATTTAAATTAAAATAATGCTTCTTCTTATTATTATTATTTAAATATGCATTAAGTCAAAAAGTATCAATCTATATTATAAAGGCCAAACGTATCTGTGCGCAACGCATACGTCATTTTGCGCATGGCAACACTTTGAAATTTGAAATGAACTATGGCATCAATTTAATTTATATAATATTATATGAATTTTGGTATTGCAACTTTTGCTACTAAAAGTTTTTAAACTTCTTAATGTCGTATATTTTCAATTTTTACACCATCGTGTTGAAAAAAAAAATGTACTTTTAAATGAAATTTTTTTGAAAGCTGTATCTTAATTTGTTTTTGAAATATTAATTTTTTTTATAACTTTTAATACCTCTTTTCTAATCTCGGCAACAGGAGTACTCCATTTCTATTTAAAGCAAAGGAAACAAGTTGGAAATTGCACGTGAAGCGTAGCAAATTAGGTGCGTTCGTACGATAATGAAGTTTTAAAAATATTACTTTCATATATCAATCTCATCAAACTGTAAATAGTCAATTACAATTAAAACTGTCATCAAACAATGTTCTCCCTATACCATTATGTAATGGGATACTTTTGTGTGGCCTTGTAAATCGATAACAAATATTCTTTGCACCACAAATTATGTAAGATGTATATTATAATGTGTACTTTATAGTTGCATATAAATTTTATTAAGTTCGCATGACTGTAACACGATTAAAATGCATTTGAAACATTTTTTCCCATTGACCGTAATGTAACGGAATACTTTTGATTGTCCCTGTAATTGATCAATGCATCCGATTTTCATAAAATTTGAAATAACTCGACAAAATTATGTAATAATTATGTATTTTAAATTTCAAACGTATAGAATATATTTGAAACTTTTTCCCCATTGACCATAATGTAATTGAATACTTTTGATTGCCCCTGTAATTGATCTATGCACACGATTATCAAAAAATTTGAAAAAACTAGACAGAATTATGTAATAATTGCGTATTTTAAATTTCAAACGATTAAAATGCATTTGAAACTTTTTTCCCCATTGACCGTAATGTAATGGAATACTTTTGATTGCCCCTGTAATTGATCTATGCATCCGATTTTCATAAAATTTGAAATGACTCGACAAAATTATGTAATAATTATGTATTTTAAATTTCAAACGATTCGGTTGGGTAGTTTTTGCGTTGTTATATGCGGACGGACAGACGGACGGACTGAACGACCACTATAGGTGCTACGTATTATATAATTACGAACGCACCTAAAAAGAGAAAAAATTGAGTGCTGTATCTTTATGTTGCAATTTTCTCATTAAAAGGGAAAAAATAGAAATTTAAATATCTTCTGTTATAAAACCAGGTAAATTTTGACTTCATTTACAAAACTTGATTTACACGTAAAAGAATATCAACAGTTTATTGAGACTTCAAGTTTTGAATCAAAATTATCAAATTAAAATGCCAATTTTTTTTTTTTTTTTTTTTTTTTTTATTTTTTTTTTTTTTAACGTGAATACAGATGTGAAATGTACATTTGTAAATTTTGATATGGTGAAAATGATGCTGGGTTTAGATTTCACCGGAAAAAAAATTCTATGATTGAGTCAAAGTTGAATAAATTTTGCTTTTTATCATTTTGGAATACTAGCATAAGAACGTTAATTGATAACTTTATCATAACATATCTTTATTATTTTTTATTGCTGCTTGCATATACGATTAAAATTTAATTTTAACAATTTATACAATTGTGTTTTATAGAAATAGTAGTTCATTAATTTGACGATAAATATCGTTTGTTTACGAGTTAGACGTACCAATATAAAATGCATTTTTTACTATAACTAATTTTGTAGATTTATTATAAGTTAATGAAACAGTTCCTTCTTAAACATTTTCTTTCGTCAAAATTTGACGGGTTTTACCTTGTTTTAATATTTTCAAACTTTTGTTCTGTAAAAATAAAATTAGTAAAACTTTCTTATAAAAGTGCGCAGCCGAACATAAAGATTTTTTTAAAATGAAATACAATCAAGATTAAACTCATATTGCCATTTTAAAATTTTAATCGCTTATGAAACTATTAGAAAATGTATTATGGAATTTATAACCCTGATCTTTTGCAATTTTTTTTAATCAATCGTTGCAAGAACGCAATTATTTGCAATATATACTTGTGAAAGAAATATAACACACATGATTGTACCGGGCATAGAGATAATTTCCTATCGTGCACACATCTTGTCTGTAATAAAAAAAAAATAATAAAAAAAAAATACCTATAGAGCGAAATTTCGTATATCTATGTTTTTAAGAACTATAAAATAACGGAAAATACATGTTAAAATCATGGCTTTCTGGCTATAGTATTATGAATTTTTTTAGCAACTGCACATGCGCATTTTGAAATTCATTAAGTCTTTTTGTACACAATTTATTCTACTTAGTATGTAATGATTTTGAGCAGTTAGATCCAATCTTTTTTATTATTAATATTGGTTGGCTGTGTTTATGACGGCAAATTATCAACACGAGGGATATGGGTCCTAAAAGTGGGATGCCCTCCGTGGGGTCATTCTAAGGGAAGCCAACAAGTATTTACGCAAGGAAATCCACAGAAAACTCTGAGCGATTAGGCCGATGGGCGCGATTAGGTTCGAATCCGACACCTGCCGTATAGAAGTTCAGAGAGCAGAAACCTCTCGGCCATTAATGGGGCATTTCTTTCTTATTACATATGGAGCTTTTAATGAACTTCATGAAGTATATATATATATATATACATATATATATGTATATACATATATATATATATATATATATATATATATATATATATATATATATATATATATATATATATATATATATATATATTCAATAAAGTTTAATTCATTTTTAGCGATTTATTTCTCATATTTGTTTCTAGATAAATATGAGTTTTTCTAGTTGTTTTTGAGTAAATTCTTAACAATATTTAATAAAATTTCTACATATCAATCGTAAAATTTCGCTTTTACTTGAATATAACAAAGATTGCTATATGAGTTTTGTTAATCTGTTATAAGCTGATCTAAAATGTTCGTGTTTGATTATGTATGTAGCTAAATAAGGAAAACAGAGTAGATCCTCCCTTTTTTAGAAGACAAGAAATCTTGTCACTTTCACCTTCAACTCTATTTATTTTAATTTTCTCAAAACTTTTAATCTTTAATCATTATTGTAATCACTGTATTTTAATAGCTTTTCGGTAAACGTTTAGTATCTAACAAATACTGGACATTAATTTGTGATGTCATCTAGATCAAAGAGGCCAGTAAAATAATGTATTAAATTCAACATAAAACATGTAGCAAACTAACAGAAACAAATACTATATGTATTTTATAAATCTTTGGATTTTCAGATTCCGATTGGTTATTTTGCACCCCGCAATCTCTTCGAGCTGAAATGTTAGATTTAAAGATTTGACCATGTACAATAAATATACTTTCTGATGTTTGTATCGCGTAAAGTGCTGAAAGATTTTGAAATTTGTTTTTGTTTGTTTGGAGTTGTTTACAAATGTATTTGTGCAAAGTGTATTTTCTGCATAAAAAATAATTAATTAAAAAATTGGAAAAATGTCAAAGATTTGTGACGAACTTCAAAGTATCAATCTTACAGTAAAAATGTTAGGCTAATAATTAGTAAATCTACCCCTTTCTCCCGCTTGCTTGCACTACTGTGTAAAATAAAGAATTTGTTCAATAAAAACAATTTTTGACAACAATTGTGGAAACAAAGAACAAGATAACGTTTCACTAATCTACACTGATCTCTTTCCTGCCATGAACCAAAAATGGAAAAAAGGGAAATTGAAAATTTGGACAGTTTATTTTGCGTCGGCCGGTTATCTACTCGAGTGATATCGGCACACAGGACGAGTGCTCTTCGTTGGGGTCTTTCTAAGGGAACCTAACCCATATTTACGCAAGGTTCGAAGAAAACCACGAAAATTCCGAACGGTTTGGCCTACGGCCGCGATTGGGTTCAAACACAGCCCCTGCCATCTACCAATTGAGAGGTTACAACTGCTCGGTCACTGGTGGGGCCGAAAATTTGGATTTATGTTTTTTTTTTTTTTTTTTAAATCACAATTACTTTCAGTTTAAATATAAAGCAGCTAGTTGTTAAAAAAATAAAAAATTTTCTGCATTAATTTAAATTTTTATTGCGGTAAAATCTTGGGTAAAATCTCTCGGAAAAAAAGTCTCTGTAAAAGTGAGTGATTTTTTTTCTTTTTTCAAATTTATGAAAAGTAAACAGCGACAAGAAATTCTCATTGTTGTGGAACAAATTTCTTTTGTTTTATCTTATAACTTGCTTTATGGTAAATAATATTTAAATTAGAAAAGTTTCGTTTAAAACTAAATCTTATAAGTTTCTTGTCACCATTAGATTTTTAATTAACTTTATTTAAAAAGAATTTACTTTCTATTAAAAAAAGGGGATCTTCATAGAGATAAATATGAGGCTAATTAAAAACAAAGTAAAACATTGAAACTGCTTCAAGTTCCCGCGAAAACAATTTTTCAGTGTGTCTTTGTTTCTTCGATTTAACTCTTTTATACTTTTGGTTGTAATTTCACTATTTTTTGTGGAACATACATATAAATAAAATCTCCATTGTTTTCTATATCTTACAGATTATATTATTTTTACCAACCTGCTTTCCCCCATTAAATATAACTTCAACGAAAGAAAGCATGAAAAAAAGGAACATTATTGGTAGTTATAAAAATGAAGTTTTTCTATCAGTCGCATTAAGCTACCTTCTCAATGTTATTTTATGCAAAAAAATGCAATATTTACGCTTTAATATTCGGAATATTAAGTATAGATCTACCATATGAATACAATAAAAAAAAACTTTTTCTTCCGCTTTTCCCAACCTGATAGCTAATTTTATGGCAAAATTCCAAGTTAAAAGGGGTTAAACGGACAAAGACTCAAAGACCGCCCACTTTACCACATGATCCATCAACTTGTCAATAAAGATCATTAGGCCGAGGGGGAAGGTAGATACGGCATTTTACGTTGAAAGCACTTTTGAGGTAAAAAACAGGTGCGGGAAAAATACGTGCCATGCGCTTTTGAAATCTTTTTTGTCATAGAGAATTTTACGTGCAATTCACTCTTGGAACATTTTTTGAAGTACGGAATTCTACGTGCCAAACGCTTAGAGGGTTAAATTTCAAAATTTAAAATAATTAAAAAGATAATGGCTGAAATATAAACGTAGTCATCCATTGTGGTTTCAACAATGAAAGTAAGACAAATAAAGCTACTATCGCTAAACTTGGCGAAAAAATCGTAAAAATCTGGAAAATATCGAGTAACTACAAAACTAATGGGAATAAAAGAAAAAAAATTTCGGCAATAGCTAGCATTTCGTATGGTAAATCAGTGTACCAACTTTCGTCACGCTAGGCCAAAAGGTTTGGAAGTTTTTTGGCGAACATCTCCACAAACAAGCTGTTTTATATACATAGATGAAATGATTATTCTATTCTTTGAACCAAATAAAATTTACAAAGGGTAAGGGATGGCTGTTTGCTGGATTCCTTAATCTTAAACATTCCATACTGACAAATTTTATTAAAAAAAAAAATATATATATATATATAATTTTTCGTGTTTTTTTTTTTTTTTTTTTTTTTTTTCAAATGCTTTCTTTTATTCCTGATCTTCTCATTTTACTTAATGCCGATAAACTTATATTTTCTGTTCTCGAATTTTGTAATGATTCAAGAGCACTTAATAGCATTTTCTACTTTCTAAAACCGGATTGTATGCACTCCCCCTTTTTTTTCCAAATAAAAGATTAAACAAACCAACAAATAAATAAAAACTCTTTGTAAGTGTGCGGCCGGTACTGTCTTTCATCTGAAAAGGGTAGAAGTAGATGTGATTTTTTTCACATGCTACTTGGTGGGTATCAGGCTAATGGTTTCTTGACCAGTAGGAGGTCAATTGAAGATTGGATGTGATGATGGCTAAACGCGTTATCACTAGTGCATCAACAGAGAATTTTCCTCTACCCCCTCCTCCCCCAGGTTAGACATTCAAACTGCTTTCTTTTCATCAATTGTACATATAAACAAGAAAGTAAAAGTCTTTTCCTTGGACGAAAGCAATTCTTTACAAAACCGGCTTTTTGACTCTACAAAGGAAACACCATGATCTGTGAAATTAATTCTTGAAAATAATTTTTTGGAGGTGTTATCTTTCACTTTCTTTTTACCCAAATTATACACTTTTCTTAGTTTGTTGGTTTTAATTCACTAAGTTATTAATAGCAATATTTTTTGCATACTTTCTTTAGTATTCTACAGCATCTTTTCTGGTGGACATTTATATTAGTGCAGAGGGGGTAGAGTTGCCCGGGCACACAGGGTTTCCCCCTACCGGATACGCCTGTAGTCTGTATTTATGGCCGTCAGCGTTTTATCTCACCTTAAAGGAATAGTATTATAACCACATTTAGATATGATGCTGATGGGGACCATAACATTCCTTGTCAAAAGATGGTGTCTGTGGCATTCATAGCCTTTTTTTTTTTTTTTTTTTTTTTTTTTTTTTTACAGAATCTTGCAAAAGAATTCTTAAACATTGCGGTCTATAAAGGCAATAAATTCAAAAGGAATTTTAACAATGTTATAGTATTTAAAACACAACAATTAGATACATATCTTTTATATACATCGTAAAAAGCTTAAAAGAATGATGTTTGCGACATTAAGTCTTTTTATTTTACAGGGTGTGAAAAAAACCAGAGATACATTGTCGTTTATAGTCGATGATGCACAGAAAGACATTTTAATTTAACTATATAATTTTTTACTCGTACGTGAAACTTTTGTCTGCTTTTAATAAGCTATTTAATATGGGTGTTGCAAACGATGTACGCAAACATTCGTGTATACTACATACACAGTTGCTCAAAATAATTTGAAAACGTGACTCTTTATGTGTGCCTTAGCAAGTTCTTTGTATCATTGTTTTGAAAGAAATTTAGATCATTAATTTAATTAGAGAATTATCATCATTTATAATGTTAATAGCGATATACAGAGATGCATAAAAGTATTTAAATATAATGGTACATATAAGTCTTAATTTTTGAAAATTATTTTATATACTTCAGGGTATCGTTTTTCTTTCTTTCTTTCTTTTCTCATTACAAATAAAACTTTTGATTTTTATGTTAAGAAGCAAACAAGATTGTTAATAAAGTGAAATTTTTCTGTATTGGACATCTACGGTTCCAAAAAAAAAGATATCCAAGTTAGAGAAGTATCCAACCTATAGAGGTTAGACATAATGTTAAATATCCGAATAATCCGTTCTCAGAAAAGTGTCCAACTTGGGAAGTTTTCTTTCTAAAATTTCTTTAGTTATTTGCAATTACTATTTAAAGGGAAGAAATTAAAAAAAAAATTTTTTTTAAATGTTTCATATTACAATAATGGGTAATGTTTGTATAAACTTCCGTGACTTAAGTACTTATTACTATTTATAATTTTAATTTTAGTAATTTATTTGTTAAATTAAACTTTCTTTAATTATTAAATCAATTATAAAATCCCTTACTTTAAATAAATGTGCTTTTCTAACGTCCATAACAATAATTAGAGCCCTTTACCTCACAATGCTCCTTTCCTAATAGAATATATATTTATAAAAACAATAATTAAATAAGAAAAATAAATCTTGCTATGACGCATGGATTATAAAACACTTTCCAACGACTCAGAAAAGTAGTTTCCCATATGGCCCTTATATTTGTGAGTCCCTGTATTTCGCTATAAATGTTATCCATTCTAAAATTTAGATCTGAGTTATATCGCTATTTATCGTTAGCGTTACACAAATATAGTGATGGTGTGATATATCGAGATATTACGATAGTCACAATACAACTATGTACGGCAATATATCGTTAAATAATAGTTATTTAATATCGCTATCCAAATATTAAAAAATAATACTTAACAAAAAATTTTGACATTTGCTTATTTTGACATTGCTTATTTTGACATTTATACTGTTTTAAAGTGTCGCACAAAATAATATGTACGACCCTGTAAAAATAGTCAGAAACGTTCATTTTTCATAGAGGATATTTTTCTTGAGTCTATAAACAACATATATCATTTCATTAGTTTTTAAAATATTGAAACTGTTATAAAACAGGTTTAAAAACAATGCATGACACAGGCTCATTGGAATAATGAGAAAAAATTACATTCACAAAACATTTAATTAACACAGATAAATGCATAATTGCTGGATTGATTCGAGAAGAGATATGACGTCACATACGTAATACTTGTCACATGATCACTGCAAGTATGCGATAATTCTTTTTGATGTCCACAGAAAAATCGTCCCTATTTTGTGTACTCATGTATATAGTGTATGAACTTGTATGTATACTATGCAGTATATTAAAATTTAGTTTAGTTAAACGCATAGCACAGATGAAATGTTCCATTTAAAAATTTCCACCAATAAATGGATCTTCTTAAAAACTTCCGTGCGATCCTGTATATGATTTATAGAATTCGTAAACACAAATAATATTTAATAAACAATTAAATTTTAAAACACACACAACAACTTAACGAATATAGATAAAATGTAAATGCTATACATTTTTTTTCAATACCGAATATAACCAGAGTAGATATTAAATATATGCACCACTTTCGTGGTTATTAGAGTATATTTGCGAGAGTTTGAGCACGGACAAACAGTCAGGCGATGACTCAGACAGACAAGCCGAATTCATTAATACTTTTCGCACTACGTTGAAAGTATAAAAAAAATTTAGGAGAAAATTATTATATAATTTCCAATAAATATCCATGTTTTATTAATGTTACTCAAACGTTATTATCAACTGTATTAAAAAAAGAAACATAAAAAAACAAACGGTTTGTTAAAATTATCAGTGAACAAAAACAGGAAAAGAAACTAAACAGTCCACAGAAATATATTTTTAATGCAAATGTAGATATAATTTTTAATGTTAGTAATTTTGTTTTGCGGTAGATAAAGTTTTATGAAATAGTTATCTAATTGCAAATGTCAATTGCATAACGTTTATGAAAGCAATTTTCGGTATTATATTCTAAAAAGTTATTTTGAAAAGAACTAATAAACTGATAATTCATTTCAAGTTTAAAAACATTTTTTTAATGCGTTAATTTTTTTTTATGTATAAACAAGCAATGTTTTTAAAATTCGAAACATACATGTCTAGCTCATATTCCTACTTTCATTATAAATTATTGTTGTTTCTTTAAAAGTATCGAAATCTATAAAATATTAAAATATATAAGTGCAATATATATATATATATATATATATATATATATATATGTGTGTGTGTGTGTGTGTGTGTGTGTGTATGTTACGCAGTATTCCATCACATTACACACGTGACTCAGTAGTTTATTAATCTAGTCGTAGTAAGACGTAGCACACAGAAATTCTAATTATTATGTACTACTAAATCTTAATACACACATCACCCAGTAATAACATATGCAATGAAATTCTATAGGATTTTTTAACTTAGTACAGCGTGTGTGTGAAAATGGAGTGACACGATTTTAAACATCAGATTTTAAATAAAAATCATTATTGAAATTCCAAAGGCTAGTAAACGAAACGAATTCCAATATGTTACGGCTGCGACTATGTGTCAACAATTAATCAGCGCAAAAAACATAAAAAGTACAATGAAGCTCCATCGTTATAATAACTTATTTCTCCCTAAGTGACAGACTGACAGATTCTTTTGAAGCCAACGTAATGGATCTTATGTAGCTTCATTGCACGTGAAAAAAAGTATGTCATGGTAAACTGCTAATTTACCAAATAAATTTTGATAATTTACTTTTAAATGAATGATGAAAATTTTACTTTTATGAAATTTAACTACCCAACATAAACATAAAGTAGCTCTGTTTCCCGGTCGCGTATATTCAGTTGTGATCTGCATTTGAACAAAAACACCTGAATGGGAATTCTGGGTGATCGAACAATTTGAGAGAAGAAACAAATAGTTATTAAGAAACAGATACAGAGTGAATTATTAAATAGGATTTTCTTTATAAAAAATAATTGTTTTGAAGGAATAATGTTTTTTAGAATACATAAAAATAAAAAGGGTTGATTAAAGACATGGAATTAAAAATATTATGTTAAAATATTATAAAAAGAAAAGAAAAAGTTCAATGTTATAGGAATTTGGAAGTAATTAATTTTAAATTATGGAGAAAATTTTTTATTGTTACATATATATATATATTTAATTTGTCAAGTTTTATATTTTTTATCGTATTTATTATTCAAAATTCCATTATTTGAAAATATATTTTTTTTATAAATTAAAAATTTTTTTATATCTACTATTGGTAAATTTTAAACAACCGACGGAATGATAATTACAAATTCTTTAGAGTTGAAAAATGGACATGCATGCAAACAAAGAAAAAAACTGTAAAAAAATAATAATTTGTTTTATGTAAAAATATATTTGTGATGAAAATTGACAAATAATCTTGAAAATAAAACACACAACATTGTTAAATAGTGAAAAAAATTTGCTTTAAATTTTAAAAACTGAACAAATAATAATATAAAGTTCGATGTTTCGATCTTCATCGGAGACCTTCATGAAGAATTGCTGTTAAGCTGCTTGCGAACAGAATAAAACAGTCTTGAAATCAAAAAACTCATTATATTACCAGTCACTTATTATTTAAATCAATCATAAACTAGAAAACATCCATTGCCAACATTTATCTAACATAAGTTTGAATAAACAATTAAATGTTTTAACGGAGGAGAATCACGAGGCTTGATCTCACGTTAGAAAGTAAAAAATGAATAAAACTAGTTGTAAAAAATTATTTTAACAAGTGCAACAAAAGTTTACGGATATTGAATGAAATGTTATTGTTCATTCAAACTGTAAATGTCATTCAAACTTTATTTCTTCTAATCATAATTTCACTGGATTCTTTCTGTGAGGGCATGAATAGCAATATTACAAAAAAATTATTAACTTGGCGTTGTTAAAGTCTCTGGGAATGTAAGGGTTGTTAAAATAAAATCTAGCAAGTACTGTTGTCTGACGATATTGCAAAATGTTATTTTTCATGTTCTTTCAATTGTTTAAAAAAATTTATTATCCCCAATGTAAAATTTTCTTGCATCATTTTCCAAAACAATGGGTATTTCATAAACCCCGGCACGTTCATGTCCCGGAGTAGGATCCAAATTACTATTTAATAAATTAACAAGTTATAAAAATCATGCATTAAGCATATATTATGAAGCACTTTCCAACACTTCACGAAATTTTTAACAAAACTTCGTTATTTAGAGAAATAATGGTACATAGGCAAAAAACCCAAATATATATTCCAGTACTTTTGATCAGCCCTGTATTTCATCTGTCAGATGATATATTGGAAATATTTAGTTTAGCAAGAAAATGCCTAGTAGCTTGAAATTACTTTTTCGGAAATTTATACTAATAGATGAAAACATACTTGAATACTTTTGTTCAGACCTGTAGTTTACCTTGTACCCTTATTACACATCAGCATTAAGCTAAAATTTATTGTAAACTAAAGCACTTTTAAAACAATTGAAATCACTTTCTCATAAATTATCATTCATTGGCGTCCACGACCCAATTCTTTGCGTGGCCCTATATATCATTTTATCTCAATTCTGCAAACATTTCTCAGTAAATTGAATGCAGTTCAGCGTAAAAATGCATAACGTATTTAAAAACCACGTTTAAGTGATTTACGCTCATATTCAGTAGCATTGGCGAGCTCTTTTGGATTACCCGTATATAACTCTAACATTTATACACACCATATAATGTGCACATATTTAGTGGAACTTAAAAGCGCATATCATAATTAAAATGCATTTCATCCATCCATCATCGGATACATATACAGTACTTCGGAAAGAATATACTATTTGAAATCTTTTGTGTGGCCCTGTAAATGCTATGTACTTCATACTATGCAAGACATTATCGTATAATTTATATTAAGCTTCAGTGACATATATAAATTTTATTATACATGAAACAGTTTAATATATTTAAAATACGTCGCAATCAATTCCCCCTTTACCATTGTCTAATTAAATGCTTTTGTGCAGCCCTGTAAATAAATAATAGTTGTATTTTCACTGCATATTTTAGTGCACTTTGCGAATCCATATAAATCTGTGTATGTTTGACAGAGTGTAATACCTTTAAAACTCATTTCAACGATTTTTTCCCATAAGCCGTAATGTATCGAAAAATTTTGACTATCCATGTAAATAAACAAATCATGGTACAAACTTCTCTTTCAATAGGGTTTGTGCTAGGGTGAGCATCAATAACGTTTAAAAATTTCATAGCAATCCAAATACATTTACGGGAGTTAGAGCGCGGACAGACGGCCATCCGGCCAGATGGTCAGACGGACAGACTGCCTGGCAAACCGATTCCATGAGCACTTTTCAACTTTGTTGGAAAGTGCGGAGGAGGATTAGGACAAGGTGGATGTTAAATCCGCGAAAATCTTTTCTTAACTTTTCAAAAATTACTGGGACATACATAAGCAATAGTTTGGTTTCTGCTGGTTATTAGGAAGAATATAACTGCATCTCAGAACAAAATACCCTGTGTATAAGTGATTTAAATGCTACAGTGCGGTAATTAAAGTATATGCTAGCATTGTAGGGGATAACAGTATTTTTTCCCATAGATTTCCTATAAAATGTAGAATTCAACATCTCACCGTTATAATAAAACATATACATTAGGGCGGAGCGTAAAAAACTTTTTTTCAAAATTCTTTTCTCCCTAGCACGGAAAAGTTGTCTAGTGCTATCAGTAATATACTCACAAAATTTCAAAACAATCAATAAATATCTTCCGGTTCCACTTTTGGGTCAAAATATGCAATTTTATTTAAAAATGTTGTAATTTTTCACATTTTAGTAATATTTTAAATTTTAAATTTTTTCTTCGCCCTAGTGCGGAAAAACTGAAAGAGTACATAAGGAATACAAGTCCAAAATATTAGAGTAATTAAAAAATATCTTCTGGTACCACGTTGGGTTCTAAATACGTGAAATTTGTCGAAAATTATACATATTTTCACATTTTAGTCATTTTTTTATTTTTTTATTTCTTTATTTTCTATTCCCGCTGGCATGGAAATGTTAGAAAAATATGCAAGAAACATAAGTAAAAAACTTTATAATAACAAATAAATATCTTCCGTCTTCCTTTTCAGGGTCTAAAAATATCAAAGTAGCCAAAACATTTCAGAGATTTCTTTTTTTTATCAATTTTCTCTTCTTGCTGGAGCGGAAAGTATGGAAAATCATATGAGAAACATAGCAGAAGAGGTTACTAGTGACACTTGCCCTATATAATCATAGCCAGGTTCTTCTATAAGTTTCAAGTACTCTTTGTTCATGGAGCGTTCCCTCAATATTCTTCTGAATTGAAGTTGGATCTTTTCAAGATACCAATCCACCAATATCTTTTCAAGATATTGGTGGATACGAAACTTTAATCTCAGACTTGGCGTTACATGCGATATTTATTTCTTTTTCTGCTTGTGTTATGCCTGTCTATAACTTTGGACATGTCGTCACGGGTCACAACTCGCAAGTTTTCAAGAAATGCGCCTGTTACTGACACTGCAACTCGGTCGGACACTCCTATTGTGTCTCAAGTTCTGGCTAGGGCAGGACGACGGGTTGTTCGTGATATACTTATAGTATTTATATTCGAATCCAATGAAACTAAAGGTATATCACGAAGATCGTGACACAGCTGTTCATCAACAAGACTAAAAAATTTAAATAACTCTAAGTCTTCGATGAAGCAGTAGTGATTGTTTTTTCCATTTTATACCATTTTCTGAAATTTTCTTATTCTTTTTCGAGCCTGCTCATTCATTTACTAAGTTTCCGTGTTGTGGACCGTGTTTCCGAATGTATCAATTTGGTCTATCAACAATTTCCTTGACGTTCTTTGATACTTAAAAAACTGTCTTCCAATTCTGGAATTTTTATATTACGTGGGCATTTACATCGTTCTAGGGATGTACTCTTGTAAGAAAAAATTTTTAACAGGTGTTTTTTCCCTTCCAATAAGAAAATTTTCAATTTTGACTTCGTCTGTTCTTTAGCATCAAACTTCTTTATACTCTTGTATTTATCATTATATGAACCAATCATTTGGACTATTCTTGGCCTAGAAATCGTTGGAACTGAGGAGCCTGCTAAATTGCTTCAACCATTTCAGCCCATAATCCGCTATCACCCCAAATGTGGTCCGATTTTTAATTATATTTCGATTCATTTCTCACCAACAAAAAAGTACATTATATGTTCATAAGTTGGTAGAACGGCAGTTCTTAATTCAGTAGGATCCCCAAAAAATGGGATGAGAAAAATCCCGTGTATACTGCGCCTTAAATTGTGATATTGTAATATTTTCTATGCACACTATGAGTTCAACACAATATTAAAAATTAAAATTTTGTAAAAACTTTCAGATGTATTATTTTTCAATAACCTACAGAAGCTAAAATTGAATATCTCATTAAGAACCTATCACTAGTGGAGCACTAAACCAAGAGTAACACTACAGTAAACGAACAGAAAGCTGAACTTATTAGAGGAGTTTCCCTCAGATTGCATTTAATTCCATCGTTCTATGTTTCTGAGTACATTAATGCCATGAATTTGCCAGTTTAAGTAATAAAAATTAAATAAGAAGATATTTATTAATTATTTTAAATTTTTACACTTATCTTTGTCATATGATTTTCCGAATTTTCCGCGCGAGCGAGAAGAGAAAATTGATAAGAAAAAAATTCTCTGAAATGTGAAAGGTTACATACTTTTTGGCTATTTTGAGATTTTTAGACCCCGAGAAGGAAGACGGAAGATATTTATTTATTATTCTAAAGTTTTTACTTACGTTTCTTGCATATTCTTTGAACATTTCCATGCCAGAGGGAATAGAAAATTGAAAAATAAAAAAAATGACTAAAATGTGAAAATTTGTATTTCGACAAATTTCCCATATTTAGAACCCAAAGTGGAACAAGAAGGTATTTTTTATTTACTCTAATATTTTTGAATTGTGTTCCTTATGTACTCTTTCAGTTTTAGGGGGCTTCGCACTAGGGCGAAGAAAAAATTTAAAATTTAAAATATTGCTGAAATGTGAAAAATTACAACATTTTTGGCTAAAATTGCATACTTCGACCAAAAGTGGAACCGGAAGATATTTATTGATTGTTTTATAATTTTGTGAGTATATTACTGATACCACTAGACAACTTTTCCGCGCTAGGGAGAAAAGAATTTCGAAAAAAAAATTTTACGCTCCGCCCTAATATACATCCAGGAATGGTAAAGCAGAATTTTTCTCAATTCCAAAGATGAATTTTACATTGTGATTCAGGCTTGCAATATAACATTACAGGGAAAATCAACAATGGCTAAGCAGCCTTGCTCCCATAAAATGAAAATATCAATGTAGCGTACCAAAAATGCTGGATTTTTGTCAAAAGTATCAGAAATAAAACTGTATAATGACCTCAATTTAAAAATCTGTAAATAATCCAGAGGCAAAAAAAAAAAAAAAAAAAAAAAAAAACAAACACTATGGCTTTTTTGTATTGCCCATAATATTCTTTACTGAAGACGAAAAACAACACATAAGTACTTAATTATTATTTTACAAATAATTTCTCACTACATCTTTACGTTTTTCATTAAAAGCATCATAACAAATATAATACGACGCAAAGAAATGCAAACAATTGATTAAAAAAAAACAATTTAACAATAAATGAAGCAGAAATTTTCATAATTTATCTGTCTTGTTTTATACTTATTAAGGTAATGATCATGATATAAAACTTTACGAAGTACTATTTAACAAACTAACAATACTAATTCGTGAGCAAAATATTTTTAAAGTTCCTCTTTTGTTTGTCTTTGTTACATTACTATGAGGCCTATAGCAGGTATGGCTTTCGCCTCGAATGATCCAATACACACAGAAACAAAGACAATTCAGAACTATTTTTATTTCGTATATCCATTACATAGTTATTTCACTAAAAAGGGACAACATACCGTCCATCTCTTACTCGGATCCGAACCAGGACCCGTCTTTCTGGTAGTAGCTGTTGCTACTGATCACGCCAATGGTGCAACTTGAAAGTTCCTATTTTGTAAAAATTATTACAATAATAAGATGTGCAAATCATACGTTATAAATAATCGTGTATGGCATAGCTGAATACGTTTTATCCTAAATTTAGAAAAAAGATAAATTTCGGATGTTAAATGTTAAAAGTTAAACACTGTGAGATAACTATAGAATGCGATTTAAAAAAGTGTTTGATCTTTATGTTTACTTATTAATTTCGTTTTTAATAATTACACACACAATTGCGTATTTATTATTTTATAAATAATTTTCATTCAATGTTAAAAATTACGGTTCTCAATCAAAACATTATAACAAATATTATACGGTGCAAATAAATAGAAAACATTTCATGAAATATGAAATATGGATTCGCATGGAATATTTAATTTAAAAAAAAAAACACTACAGTTATTTCATATGTAATTCAATAATGAATTTCGTGATATATCTGTCTTCTTTTATATTCGTTAAGATAATGATCGTAATATAAAACGACGGTTTTTTTAATAAAAAGTTCAAATTTTTATTTAAGATTCTTTAATTAGGTTTTCGGATCATTAAATCATTTTTTTGGAAATCTGATCATATATCTTCAGTCTCAAAATTTAAAAAGACTCTTATCATAAAATACTTCCTTCAATCATAAAGAAGTGGGGTAATTAAAACTATTCTGTGATTTGAAAAATACAAAATTATATGTACAATTTATAAATTATTCGTATTGTTTAAGGATTAGTATTTTTATTTTACTTTTTTTAACCTGGTGCATTGATCGGAATTCTTTTGTATCTAATTTATAAAATAAAATAATTTTCTCTAATAATTTGACATAAATATATATATATATATATATTAAATCTACATACAAATATTTATTTATTAGTTTGAAAATATTTTTTCATCGCATGTTAAATATTACGGTTCTCATTCAAAACATTACAACGAATATAATACGACGCAAAGAAATAGCAAACATATGATACATGAAAAATTTAATATTTCAAAGAAAAACTACATTTCCTTCCAACAATAAATGAGACAAAAAAATTATGATATATCTGTCTTCTTTTATATTCATTGAGATAATAATCATGATATAAAACAACGTCTTTTTTTTAAAAAATAAAAAGTCCAAGATGTTATTTAAGATTCGTTAATTATGATTTCAAATCATTATTATTTATTATTATTATTATTATTTTAATTTGATCATATATTCTCAGACTCGAAATTCAAAAAGTCTCTGACGTTGAAATACTTCTTTGAGTCATATTAAAAATCTGTAATTAAATATCGCAACATATATATGTTACATATAACGCGCATTCCTACGTAATTCAGCAATGAATGAGACAGAAAATTCCATCCAATATCTGTCTTCTTTTGTAATCATTAAGAAAAGGATCGTAATATAAGACAAAGGCCTTTTTTAAAAATAAAATTTTCAAAATGTTATTTAAGATTCTTTAATTAGGTTTTCGGAGCATTAAATTATTTTTTTTGCAAATCTCATCATATATCTTCAGTCTCGAAATTCCAAAAGTCGCTTATGTTGAAATACTTCCTTGAGTCATAAAAAATTGGGATAATTGAAACTTTTTTGTCATTTGAAAAATGCAAAATTATGTTTACAGTTTATAAACAATTCCTGTTATTTAAGGATTTTTTCTTCCTATTATTTTTCAACATAGTACTTAATTCAGATTTTTTAAAATTGTAATTGAAAAGATAAAATAATTTTTCCTGATAATTTGTGATAAATTTGAAAATGATTAAATTACAAAAAAGTTCATTAGTTATAGATTTAAATCCTGTGAAAACAAAGTTTAATTATTCAAATAAATATATACATACATTAAATTCACATACACATATGTATTTATTATTTTATATTAAAGAAAATATTGCATGTTAAAAATTACAGTTCTCAATCAAAACATTATAACGAATATAATACGATGCAAAGAAATAGAAAAGATTTGATGCATGAATTTTTTAATTCGAAAAAAAAATAACTTCATTACCTTCATGTGTATTTCAACAATGAATGAGACAGAATCTTTTTGATAGATCTGTCTTCTTTTATATTCATTAAGAAAATGGTTGTAGTATAAAACAACGGTTTTTTAAAACAAAATAAATTGTTCAAGTTGTTATTTAAGATTCTTGAATTAGGTTTTCGGATCATTAATACATAGTTTCTTCTCAAATCTGGTTATATATCTTCAGTCTTGAAATTAAAAAAGTCGCTTTTATTGAAATACTTCCTTCAGTCATAAAAAAGTGGGATAAGTAAAACTATACTAAAAAATACAAAATTATGCGTACAATTTATAAATTATTCGCATTATTTAAGGATTATTTTTTTATTTTACATATTTTAACATGGTACATTAATCGGAATTCTTTTGATTGTGATTTATAAGATAAAATAATTTCTCTAATAATTTGATTTATATACATACATTAAATTTACATACATATATTTATCTATTATTTTAAAAATACTTTTTCATTGCCTGTTAAATATTACGGTACTCATTCAAAACATTACAACGAATATAATATGGCACAAAGAAATCGCAAACATTTGATGCATGAAACATTTAATTAGACAACAAAAAACTGCATTTCCTTCATACATTATTCAACATTGAATGAGACAGAAAATTCTGTGCTGTCTCTTTTATATTCATTAAGAAAATGATAGCAATATAAAACAACGGCTTTTAAAAAATTAAAATGTTCAAGCTGTTATTTAATAAGCAGTTATTTAAGAATGATATATCTGTCTTCTTTTATATTCATAAAGAAAATGATTGTAATATAAAACAACGACTTTTTTAAAAATAAAATGTTCACGATGTTATTTAAGATTCTTTAATAATGTTTTCGGATCATTATTATTTTTTTTTTTCAAATCTCATCATATATCTTCAGTCTTGAAATTTAAAAAGTCGCTTATGTTGAAGTAATTCCTTAATCATAAAAAATGGGTTAATTAAAACCATTCTGTCATTTGAAAAATGCAAGATTATGTGTACAATTTATAATTTACTCATGTTAATTAAGGATTTTTCTTCTTTTTTTTCACACAATGCGTAATTCAGATTCTTTTATTGTAATTTATAAGATAAAAGAACTTTTCCTGATAATTTGAGATACATTTTAAAATGATTAAATTGCAAAAACGTTTAGTAGTTATAGATTTAAATGACATGAAATCAATGCTTAATTATTCAAATAAACTTATACGTACATGAAATTCACATACACATATGTATTTATTATTTTATATATAATTTTTCATTTCTTGTTAAATATTACGGTTTTCATTCAAAACATTGCAACGAATATAATACGATGCAAGAAATAGCAAACATTTGATAAATGAAATATTTAATTAGAAAATAATAACTACATTTCCTTCATACGTAATTCAACAATGAATGAGACAGAAAATTTCATGATATATCTGTCTTCTTTTACATTCATTAAGTGGTTGATTGTAATATAAAACAACGTTTTTTTATTTTTAAGATGTTATTTGAGATTCTTTAATTAGGTTTTCGAATCATTAAATCATTTTATGCAAATCTGATCATGTATCCTCAGATTCAAAATTTTAAAAGTCTGTGACGTTGAAATACTTCCTTGAATCTTAAAAAATGCGTAATTCAACATCCTAACGTACGTATGTTACGTATAAAGTACATCTGTGCTTAATTCAACAACGAATGTGACACAAAAATTTCATGCTTTACCTGTCTTCTTTTATATTCATTGAGATAATGATCGTAATATAAAATAACGTTTTTTTTTTAATAAAATGTTCAATATGTTATTTAAGATATTTTAATTAGATTTTCTGATCATTAAATTATTTTTATTTATTAGAAAAAGTCGAGTATATTTATTTATGTATCTATTGTTATTCTTTATTTTATTTATTTATTTATTTTGCAAATTTGATCATATATTCCAGTCTTAAAAATTTAAAAGGTCCCTGATTTTGAAATACTTCCTTGAGTCACAAAAAAGTGGAGTAGTTAAAACTATTCAGTGATTTGAAAAATAAAAAATTATATGTACAATTTATAAATTATTCGTATTATTTAAGGATTTTTTTACTTCTTTTTAACTATTCTTTTTTAACCATTAATCGGAATCATTTTGATTCTAATTTATGAAATAAAATAATTTTCTCTAATAATTTGATATAAAACATATGTATATTAAATTTACATACAAATATTTATTTATTATTTTTAAAATAATTTTTCATAGCATGTTAAATATTACGGTTATCATTCAAAACATTACAACGAATATAATACGGTGTAAAGAAATAGCAAACATTTGATGCATGAAATATTTAATTAGACAACAAAAAACTACATTTACTTCACACTGAATTCAACAAGGAATGATACAGAACATTTCGTGATAAATCTAATGTTCTTTTACATTCATTAAGAAACTGATCCTAATACGAAACAACTGGTTTTTAAAAAACAAAATGTTCAAGCTGTTATTTAAGATTCTCTAATTAGATTTTCGGACCATTAACTTTTTTTTCAAATTTGATCATATCTTCAGTCTCGAAATTCAAAAAGTCGCTTATGTTGAAATACTTCCTCGATTCATAAAAAAAATGGGTTAATTAAAACAATTCTGTCCTTTGAAAAATGCAAAGTTATGTGTACAATTTATAAATAATTCCTGTTATTTAAGATTTTTTTCTTATTATTATTTTTAACATAGTGCGTAACTCAGTTTTGTATTGTAATTTATAAGATAAAAGAATTTTTCCTAATAATTTGAGATAAATTTAAATTTTTTTAAATTACAAAAAAGTTTATTAGTTTTAAATCACGTGAAATCAATGTTTAACTATTCAAATATACATATATACATATATTAAATCCACATACACATATGTATTTAATATTTTATAAACAATTTTTATTGCATGTTATTAAGTAACTCTTTTAATACATCATAACAAATTCATACGAATCAAAGAAATAGCAAACATTTTATGAATGAAATATTTAATTGAAAAAAAAAAGAACTACATTTCCTTTATACCTAATTCAACAATGAATAAGACAGAAAATTTCGTGATACATCTGTCTTCTTTTATATTCATTACGATTATGCTTGTAATATGAAACAACATTTTTTTGAAAACCAAAATGTTCAAGATCTTACTTAGGTTTCTTTAACACTTTCGCTGCCGCTCACGCGAAAGCGCGTATTATGCGCCAACGTTAAGAGGCTACTTCACTCAAATGAAATGACCCGTTCGCTAATGCTAATCCTATTGAAGAAATTTACAAAGATATCTCGTTTGGTTTTTAATATTTTTCAATGATTCTTTTTGCACTGAATAGCTGAGACCGATCTGTATGCAGGCCGTTTTTATTTTTTTTTTATTTTTTATTTTCTTTAAAGATATTTTTTAGGAGTATGCTTTCATTTTTGGAACCGGTTTGGAAAGTTAAAGCTCCCTCATTAAAAATATCTTCATACCAAATCAAAAAAGTTAAAAACGGCCTGCATACTGATCGATCTTAGCTATCCAATGCAAAAAGAATCAATTAAATATAATGAAATGCAACCGAGATATCTTTATAAATTTCTTCCATAGGATTAACATTATCGAACGGATCTTTTCATTTGAGTGAAGTAGCCTCTTAAGGGGCCACTCACGCTCCAGCTTGTGATGTGAGTTGATGTCCAATAGCCAGTCAAGCGCTGGCGTGGGAAAATGTTTCACTGATTCTTTGTTATAAAAAATAAATCGGCTTCTGGGAAAACCCCACTTCTACAGTGCGGCATTAACCCTTAAATGCATATTGTATCATTTTAGATACCATAAGTGTTCCCGATTTATTGGGGGTTTTATTCACATATTCCGTATTCTCACCAGAAATTTAAAAGAGCAATTTTCACTTTACTTAATGGCAGACCATTCGTTATTAAATAAAAAAAAAATTACTATTTAGATTTTTCTGGTATGAATTCTGATTGTTTGAATTGCGCATTTTTCGGAACGCGTTCTATCCTATGCATTTAAGGGTTAACTACATCCTATGCATTTAAGGGTCATCACATCTTCATGTAAGCGGCAGCGAACACGTGGATTAGGTTTTCAGATCTTGAATTCAAATCTGATCATTCATCTCCAATCTCGAAAATCAAATGTCTTTTATCACGAAATACTTCCTTGAGTCATAAAAAAGTGGGGTAATTAAAAAAAAATTCTGTGATTTGAAAAATAAAAAATTATATGTACAATTTATAAATTATTCTTGTTATTTAAGATTTTTTTTATTTTACTTTTTTAACCTGGCGCATTAATCGGAATTCTTTTGATTTTAATTTATAGATAAAATAATTTTCTCTAATAATTTGACATAAATATGTGTATTAACACTAGAACCGCGGCGACGGGTCATTTTGAACCGTACGAAAGGAATAAGTATCGATTGAAACCAGAAAATTCTTCGCAGAATAAGTTACTTAAGTTCCGAATTAGAATAGTTTAAATAAATAAGTTTAATGGTTTAATTAAAAAAATCTGGTCGGAGATATTTTTACGAAATTTGAGTAAAATTTCCCGCCGTTCTAGTGTTAAATTTACTTACAAATATTTATTTATTATTTTAAAAAGATTTTTCTATCACATGTTAAATATTACGGTTCTCATTCAAAACATTACAACGAATATAATACGATGCAGACAAATAGCTTACAATTCATGCATGAAATATTTAATTAGACAACAAAAAACTACATATCCTTCATGCGTAATTCGACAATGAACGAGGCAGAAAATTTTGTGATATATATATGTCTTCTTTTATGCCCATTAATAAAATGATCGTTATATATAACAACGTGTTTTTAAAAAAATAAAATATTCAAGATGTAATTTAAGATTCTTTAATTAAATTTTCGGATCATTAAATTGCTTTTTTTTTTTCAAATATGATCATATATCTCCTGTCTCGAAATTCATAAAGTCGCTTATGTTGAAATACTTTCTTGAGTCATATAAAATGGATTAATAAAACTATCCTCTCATTTGAAAAATGCAAAATTATGTGTGTAATTTATAAATTATTCCTGTTATTTAAGTTTTTTTCTTGTTATTTTTTTTTAACATTGTGATTAACTCAGATATTTTTAATCGTTATTTATAAGATAAAAGAATTTTTCCTGATCATTTGAGATAAATTTAAAAATGATTAAATTATAAAGAAGCTTAATGGTTAGAGTTTTAAATCATGTAAAGTCAATGTTTAATTATTCAAATATATATAACATAGATTAAATCCATATACACATATGTATTTATTATTTTATAAATAATTTATTATTGCATGTTAAAAATTACGGTTCTCAATCAAAACATTACAACGAATATAATGCGATGCATAGAAATAAACATTTGCTGCATGAAATATTTATTTAGAAAAAAAAAATAACTACATTTCCTTCATTCGTAATTCAACAATAAATGAGACAGAACATTTCGTGTTATATCTGTCTTCTTTTATATTCATTGATATAACACAATGGCTTTAAAAAAATCAAATATTCAAGATGTTATTTAAGATTCTTTCATTAGGTTTTCGGATTATTAAATTACTAGCTGACCCGCCCGGCGTTGCCCGGGTCCGTATTAGCAATATTAAACGAACTTGAAATTTGTATGATTTTATCAATAACTGGAAGCATGCAGAAATGCATTGTCTGAAATACGTCGCAGCTGACTTTGTGAAAAATCAGTTTTAAAAACAACAACTAATATTAAACTCTAAAAATACTTAAAATGAGCAATGAGAAACACGGGAGGGAACATGTATCCAACGATTGCGTTAGTTTCGTGTTAAAGTGTTGATATTTTCTTAGCAGACGATTTTTTGTGATAAATACATTATCTGTTTTATATTTCTTAATGATATTCCTCTGGACCGAGTTGGCGCATTGCCAAGATTTGCTTCCTCTGGACCGAGTTGGCGCATTGCCAAGATTTGCTTTCCCCTGTGCCTCAATTAATTAATTATCCTCGGAATTCCTTTTATTTATAGAGATTTATTTTTGCAAATCTGATCATATGGCTTCAGTCTTGAAATTCAAAAATTCTCTTACGCTGAAATACTTTCTTAAGTCATTAAAAAATGGGGTAATTAAAACTATTCTGTGATTTGAAATATATAAAATTAGTGTACAATTTATACATTATTCGTGTTATTAAGTGTTTAAAGGGTTTTTTTAAACATATTGCGTAAACCGGATTATTTTTAAATTGTAATTTATAAGATAAAACACATTTTCTTAGTTATTTGATGCAAACATAAAAACGATTAAAGTGTAAAAAAGGTTAGTTACATTTTTAAATCATGAGAAATCAATGTTTAATTATTCAAATATATGTATATATATATATATATATATATAAATTCCGCATACAAATAGGTATTTATTATTATAGAAAAAAATTCTTTTGCATGTTAAATAATATGGTTCTCATTCAAAGCATTGTAATGAATATAATACAACGCAAAATAATAGGAAATATTTACTTAGAAAGAAAACTATATTTCCTTCATGCGTAATTCAGCAATGAAGAAGGCAGAAAATTTCGTGTTATATTTTGTATTCTTTTATATTCATTAAGTTAATGATCGTAGAATAAAACCTCGTATTTTTTAAAAAATAAAGTGTTTAAGATGTTATTTAATATTCTTTAATTATGTTTTCGGATCATTAAATCGTTTTTTGCAGATCTGATCATGTATCCTCAGACTCGAAACTCAAAAAGTCTCTGACGTTGAAATACTTCCTTGACCTATAAAAAATGAGTAATTTAGCCATTCTGTGATTTAAAAATTATAAAACTGTATGTACAATTTATAAATTATTCGTATTATTTAAGGGGGTTTTATTATTATTTTTTTAGCATGGTATACAACCCGAAATTTTGTTAATTGTAATTTATAAGATAAAACAACTTTTCCTAATAACTTGATGTAAACATAAAAATGGTTAAATTACAAAAAAGTTTAATTAGTTATAATTTTAAAAGATGTTAAAACAATGTTTAGTTATTAATACATACATACATACAAATTAAATTCACATACAAATATGTATTTATTATTTTATAGATAATTTTATATTGCATGTTAAATATTACAGTTCTCAATCAAAACATTACAACGAATATAATACGACGCAAAGAAATAGCATACATCTGATGCATGAAATATTTAATTAGACAACAAAAAACTACATTACCTTCCACCTTAATTCAACAAGGAACAAGACAGAAAATTTTGTGATGTATCTGTCTTCTTTTATATTCATTATGATAATGATTGTAATGTAAAACAACGGCTTTTTTAAAAATAAAATGTTCAAGCTGTTATTTAAGATTCTTTAATTAGGTTTTCGGATGAGTATTTATTATTTATTTTATTTTTTGGAAATCTGATCTTATATCTTCCGTCACGACATTCAAAAAGTGTATTATGTTGAAATGGTTCATTGAGTCATAAAAAATGGCGTAATTAAAACTATTCTTTTATTTGAAATATATAAAATTGTATGTAGAATTTATAAATTTTCCGTGTTTCTTAAGGTTTATTTATTTATTATTTATATATAATCATAGTGCATAAACAGTAATTTTTTAATTGTTATTTACAATATAAAGCAGTTTTCCTAACAATTTGATAAAAACACAAAACTGATTAAATTACAAAAAAAATTTAATTTATTATAGTTTTGAACCATCTATATTTAATTATTCAAAAAATATATGAGATTTTAGTTTAAAATATGTTTTTATTGAGCTATAGGATTTTATTATCATCAGAATACATCGAGAGGATTCAGTTTAACAATTTGCTGTAATTATATGTACTGGAATATTAATAATTTTAAAGGAAAAACACTAAGTTAGGGTAATTTTGTTTTAAGAGAGATGTAAATTTATAAAATTTAACAAAAAATCAATCAATAACATAAAAGAACAATCTGCGACATTTAGAACCATTAAATAAAAAGTTTTGTATTTTCATCTAATTTATCCTGTAGATTTTTTCTGCTGCTGAAACTTGCGCTCTAAATGTATATATATATATATATATATATATATATTGCAGATTTATTCTTTGATCTTATAATGACAAGAGTTAATAAATTCAATATCAATTTTCAAAAAAGACCTAAAATTAAAAATGCAAACACACAAATGTTAATTACTTTTTCTAATCAAATTTCTAATTAAATTAATATTAATTCTATAATCAATGATACTAATTGTGAATTTCCGATAAAAAATTTACAAATATCTAGAAAATTCAGATACCAGATTCTTTTAGGACGCAAAATCTTTAATTACATATTCCTTTTCCAAAAATACCGCTGCCACTAGTACCTTTCCTTGTAACTGCAAAGATCTTACTATGCAACCATATAGCAATACGGATCATGGTCATATAATTACTGGTAACCTGAATATTGTCAATGATAATACACTACGAAAATTAATGGGTTATGGCACTAAATTTCAACTTCCATCCACACTTAATATAAAATCAATAATAAAACAATTTAATTATGATATAGACTTATTTATTTATAAAATTTCTATTACTTATAATAAACCTATCGCTTATTTTCACCAGTGGAAATTATTGACTATAGATAAGTTAACTCAAGCACTTAATAAAAATGCATCAGAGCTAATTAAAGTGAATACTCGTCACATTTTCCAACAAATTAATAAATTGCAACAGAATTTTGTAATCACTTATATAGATAAATCCCCAAATAACTTTGCTATTATTTGTAAATCTTATTATCACAATCTTTTAACATCATCTATATCCTCTAATAATTCTTTCGATAAAACTAATGATGATACCATTGTAAATAATCGTAGAATTAATAGTTTTTATAAAATCTTAAATTATGCACCTACTAACTTTAATTATCCTTATTTAGTGCTAATTCCTAAGTTTCATAAGAATCCCATCAAATTTAAAACTGTTACAATAGGTTGTAATACTTATAACAATTATGCCAACAATATTTTATTAGATATTGTAAATCAGATATATAAACTTACTATAGCGAAAGATAATACACATTGTATCAAAAACAGTTATCAACTGGTAAGCATAATTAAAGAACTTAAAAGTGTTAAAGACATAAGAACTTATGTCTTTGTGAGTTGATTTTATGAAGGTCAACGAGATTGATATTATTGAAAAGATCTTTAAAATCATAAGAACTTATGATTTTAAAGATCTTTTCAATAATATCAATCTCGTTGACCTTCATAAAATCATTAATAAAATAGTCATACAATTTAAAAATCAGTTAACTCTTCCTAATTATGTGGATGAGGCATATTTTCGCACATTAACTAATTTCATTATAAACAATAACTTTATTTTACAAGATAATACTATATATATACAAAAAGTAGGCATTCCTCAAGGGGGCTCTTCGTCAAGTATTTTGTCCGATTTATTCTTATAATACTATGAACGCAGTTATTGTAATGAACAGCTTTTTTATGTTTCGATACATTGATGACATCATTTTAATTGACGCCACTAATAGTGTTAATACTTCCTTTCCTATAATTTATCCCACTAATCTGGAACTTAGGGAAAACCTTTTATCAAACAATAGTATAAACTTTTTGAATTCAAAAATTACATTAATGGAGAAGAAATAATTAACTGATCTATATGATAAACGTAAAGATTTTAAATTTAAAGTTAATACTTTTACTCATTTTAAATCCTGCCTCCATAATTCTGTTTATCAAAATATACTCCTTAATCACTTGTTCAGAATCAAAAGTTTATGTTCCCCTCATCTTATAACCAAAAACATTAAACAAGTAATATATGAAGCGATAAATCCTGGATTTCCTAAGAAATTCATTTACTCTTTAATACACAATTAATTCTTTTATTAATTATCATTTGCAGTAAGATGTTTATTGTGAGTTACTTTTAACATATTGCGCATAAAAAAATATATCAATAAAAAATATAAAAAATATAAAAAATTACACAAAAAAATAAAAAATAAAAAACTATAAAATGTATTAAAAATAATTAATAGGTCGGATGGGTGGGTAGATGTTAGATTAAAAAGTAGGGCGGTGCTGCTGGAAAATATATGCGTTTATGTTAATATTTATATTACAAAAAAGGGGGGTAGGAAAAAGGTGCAGTGCATCAATAATATAGTGTTAATTTATTTTATATAGCAATGCATTGTTATGTATTGTATTTCTTGTTTATTCCTCTGGATTTAATATGTAATATAATTTGAGGCTGATCAATGGTTGATCATTTAATATAATATTTTATTACTTTTACAACATTTTAAATTCTTATTTTAGTTATAAAAATAAGCTGTACTTTGATGATATATTTTATAATAACATAATATATTATTAATTTACCGATTTTTGCTTTAAATAAAGGTTGGCAAAATTAATGTCAGTTGGTTTTATCTATGGTTTAAACCATATGCATATTTTTATAACATCCTCTGGTTATTTTTTTTCTCTCGAAAATTACTAAAGTTATTCCTTCTTTTTATTTTTATTTTTTTTTCCTGTATAATTTCAGACTTCTAATTTTATATTAGGGGCCTTGGTCAATTTTGTATGTATAGGAATAACTGTTCTCATAAAACTGATTTTTTTTTTATTATAATATCTACTTACTCATCTGTTTATAGGTTGTTTACAAATATAATAAAAATAGATTACAATAGATTACATGTATATTATTATTGCATTCTTTTTTTTTCATTTTTCTAAAATTACTAAAGATATTAAAGATATTTTTATTTTATTTTTATATATATTTTTTTTCTCTCTAATTTCAGACTTCTAATTTTATAAAGTGGGACTTGGTCTATTTTTTATGTAAAGGAATAACTGTTTAAATGAAAAATAATTTTTTTTCTATTATCAACTTAATCCACTGTAGTTTGGTTGCTTACAAATAGGTATTCGGTTTGTCCCCAAAAAAACCCTAGTTTAAACCAATAATAAAAAAACCGTTTTATGTTTTAAATTTTTTTTCAACCCTGTATTAAATATAAATATCGTAGTCTGTAAAATTTTGTTTTTATAGTTAATTAATTTTATGCATTATTTTATTGTGTTTAGCAACTATAGATGGCGACACTAACACTTTAGTAGTTAATCTGCATTTATCTCACATGTACAAAAATTATCGATATCAATCGATTCAATTAATTCTATAATTATAATTTAAAACTTGTTATTAGTATTAAATAGTTTAACTATTTTTATTAAATTAAAAAACTTTTTTGTCTACTTATGTTTTGTAATTAATTATTTTTGAAAATAGTTATTTAAATATCTATTATTAATAAAAACTATTTGTTTTCTACATTAACTTCGATATACACTGTCTAATGTGACTGAATGCAAAGTTGTATTGCTATCACATGGTTGAAATTGATATTTATAAGTTAATCTATTATATAATTAAATTAGTCTAAGTAATTCCATTTGACATGATTTTTCAATTGAATTTAATCAATGATAATTCAATTATATTATTATTTTCTTTTTCCTGTTCTCAGTGGAAATTATGGTTGCGATTGATAATTGTAAGTTTTATCTTTATCAATATTCAATTACAGTTTAATAATTTTTCTAATATATTTTTTCTTTGAACTAGTTTTTCCAAAGCAATTAATATAATTCTATTATGGTCTTATTATTTATCTAATATTTTTCTTTGAATTGAGTTCTCATTTGCGATTAATCGGGCAGTATGGAAATCATTTTTAGGTCTATCCTGATTTCCATTCAGAAATTAATCGCAATTAATGTGGCTATTTAGCATTGCCCTTGATAACGAGCTAAATACCATATTTCTAATTTTATTCCAAATTCTGACATTTCTTCTGTTTGATATAATTTGGCATTAATAAGTTTTTACAGTAATTGATGTTGATTTGTAGTATTATCTAATGGTTCTATATATATATATATATTCAAATTACTTACAGCGGAAAAATTACGCTCAAAATTATTGAATAATATGTACGCGAAAAATTTCACATTGCTAAAAATTCAAAAAACAAGAGCGTGAAAAATGTCCCAGCTAAAAATCGAACTTAATTCATTCGAATCTACTCTAATCAAAGCGAAAAATTTATCGTATTTAATATATAATAATTTCGAAAGTAATTTCATTGCTGTAAATTAATTGAAATAAAAAAAAAATTATATTCTTATATGTGTTCATCCATATTATTCTTAATTTTGTCTCAAGTTTTCCGCAAAATTTTGAGCTCTTATTCCATCAAGAATATACCATCTTGTAGTGCAGTTGTAAAGTAACCGACATTTAATTTTGAGAAACGCTGGTCTGCGTATTGTTCCCCTAGCTTAATAGAAGACCATTGGAGAGTTATTACAAAAATTCCTGTTCAATTTTTGAATCTTTGTAAATTCTTCAACATTATTCACTTCGTTGTTTAAATAAAAATAAATATTACATGAAAATTTTCAAAAGTGTATACTGCATTTACAAACTCAATTTTTCAAATACTGAAAAAAAAAAAAAAGAAAAAAAAAGAAAAAAAAACGGAAAAATGTTTGATTTTCTTATTTATTTATTTATTTATTTATGCATGTAAAATTCTGTTCTAACTTTTAAATTACCAAGAAATTCATCTCTTGCAGACGTGCAGATTAAGATATTAAGGCACTGAATGGAAATCTTTGGGTATCTTTCCTTTAAATACGGATCGGATCTAGTCATCAGACATCAAATGAAGTCCTTTCTTGAAAATAAAAAGCCTTTATTTGTGCTAAAAGCATCATGACAATTGCACTAATAACTGCAATTTAAACTTGGTACCACTAAAGGATATTGCCGTATGAACAGAATGGTGTTTTCGCAATAGAGATTCAATCTTTAACGTCATATTTCATAAAGTGACAGTTAAAAATAGAAGACACACACAAAAACTAAACTAAGAATGAGCTGATTCGGATTCCAAAGCCAACGTAATCTTTTATATAAGTTATCAGTGCGAGAAAGAAGGAATTTCACGATAAACTGATAATTTACAAATAAAATTTTGAGAATTCACTTTTAACCAATGAAATTTAATCTGCTGACACAAACCTCATTTAGTTTTCTCAGTTGGTCGCAAATTATGCAGCTTGAATCCCTTGTTAAAACAAAAGCGACCGAATGGAATTCTGGGCTATCGAACGTTTGTGAGAATTATTAAAGAAATATGATGCAACATATACAATAAATTAAGTCATGGGATTTTCTTTTTAAGAAAAGAATTGTTTTGAAAGATTAATATTTTTTAGAATAAAATCAAATAAAAAGGATTCATTAAAGGTATGAAATTAAAAATAGTATGTTAAAATTTTATAAAAAGAAATTAAAAAGTTCAGTGTTAAAAGAATTTGTAAGTAATGCCCTTAGGATTATGGGAGTTTTTATTATTATTATACATATACCACATAATATGCAAAAAAAATCTTAATAAACACACAGCGCAGTTTAATATTCTCGTCGTACTTAATACTTTTTTGTATGCCCGTACAGGTTACATAAAATCCTAAATTTTCAAACGCGTGCTCAAATAAAAAAGCATTTTCAGCAATTATTCTTCATAGCCTGTACCTTCTATAGTAAAATGCTTTCGTATGAACCTGTAAATGAATGATAAATCATATGCATTGTAAATCCTAAAGAAAGCACTTTTTAGTCTACATCACTTATAAGTATATAAATGTCAGTAGGTTTGAAATAATATAATACCATTAAATTACAGGACAAACGAGATTTCTCCATAGATTTTAATGTAACGGAGTTATTTTTAGTGATAAAGTAAATAAACTATAATGCCAAACACATCTTTTTCAATACCGAACATGGTCTTGTAGACCTTGTACGAATTTCATAGCAATCTGACTATATTTACATGAGTTTGAACTAGGGCAGGCACGCGAGTCAAACTGAATTTATAAGTACTTTTCAACTGCGAATGTCAAAAATAAAAAATTAACTTTATTATAACTTTACAGAAACTTCAGTCTTTACAAATCCACATATTTATTATGAATTTAACTTAATTTATTGCATTTTTATAGTTTAAATATTTATAAATAGCATTTGAATTTTAAGTAAATTTTTGAATACATATTGGATGAAGACGAGCAAAGTAACTTTCATTTCATGATTAAATTTACTTAAGAATTAGCTCATACATAGAAATTGTGTTGTTTTTCAAAAGAATTTCAGCGATATGCGAATTAAAATATAAAATAATCACCTAGCTTTGTTAGGAATATTTTACATCAAATTCGTGAATAATTAGATGTTATATAAATATGTAGTACTTCTGATATTTTAATAATTTAGGTCGTCTAACTATTGCATGCATAATTTTTCTTCTTTCCATTATCATACAGTTGTCTTAATGTTGATTTAAAAGTGTAAGGAGTCGGCTTTAGTTTGATATTATTAATTTAGCCCAATATAGCATTTGTTAAATAAATAAACGGAATTCGACAAAATTTTAATCAAACTTAAACAATGATGTATTTTCCTTTTAAAAAATTTGGTTAAAATCTTTTTTAGCTGAAAAAAAGATATTTTTAATTTTAAACCATACATTTTATAGCAACGATATTCTGTTTAGAAAGCAAATAATCATGTTGCCCCATACAACAAGATATCATGAGTATGTACAAATGTATGTTTTTATGACATCGAATCTTCGTGCCTTACAAACTGAAGTTAAAGTGAATTAACTTCCCGCTGCACAGGTCTGTAGCTTAGTTCATTTAGAAACACAATAATTTGTAGAAGATGAATAAATTTTAAGTCTTGAGCTGAAGAATCCAATATATTTTTCCACCATTATTTATTGCGACACAAGGAAAAACGAGCATATTCACTTTCTTAACAAAAAATCACTACTACATGTCTATATTTCATACTACGATTTTCAGTTTTTATTTTAAACTCCTCGAAAGTTCCAGAAAAATATTCATCCCTTTTTAAGTTGCCACCTTTTCCGGAATCGGAAGAAACTTGAATTTGGCACAATTTTCTTTGCGTGACAGTTCACGCAAAGCCATGGGGTCAGTTCTTGGCCATAGAGTTGGTCCTCAAAGCTCCTTGACTCTTACAAAGTGCATCGCTTCACTTAATTTTAATTTTTAAATGATATTTGAAAAACTATTTTTTTAGTATCTTTATCTTGTTAAAATTGGAATTTCATGATGATTTGTTTTTTTTTTTTAAATTCTGGATTGATATTTGTGTTATTCTTTGAAAATTGCTTATATTTCATATGTTAAGTTGGATTCTAAACAACTGCTTTCAAACTTAAGATTCTATAAAAATTTATGTCGCATGATTGAATGTAATCTACCTATTTTGCTCCACTTTCAATTTTACCGCCAATAATTATATGTATCATTTATAACCGTTGTTTGGACCGTCCGCGTGCCTGTTGGCCTATCACACATAACAGCACAGCAATTATCAAAGGAATGGGTTGAAATTTAATTAATACAAACGTTACAGAATTTTTTCGGGCCATTTCAAATTTTATCAAAATCGAATGAAAACTTAAAAGAAGCATTAATAAAATTTTTTTTATTCACTTAAATCTTATCATTCGTAATTAATCATCGTAATTAAATCAATGTTATTCCATGATAGGTAATAATTCTAGTTTTCCATTGTCATCACATCCTATTTAATATGAAGTCATATTATCTCCAGGTAATTGTATATGTGCTTATAGTAAACTTAATATGCACAATCGTAATAACTTTGAATTCTTTTAGTAAGATCTCTTTGAAATATCTGTCATTTACAAAATCACGGTTTTCTGGTAGCTCATGTAAAAAGTTTTTAAATCTAGTGCTGAAATAAACATATTTTTATCGCTATTTTTGTTATGTACATTGAGTCTTTTAAAATAGTTTTTATCATCTGAAATCCCAGTAATTTTAATAAATATAAATGCTCCCAAACCTGAAAGAAATTTCTTAAATGTATATGCACATTGATGGTGAAAGCACACACTAATGTCTTCTCAAAATATCGAGCGTTTTTTATATTTTTTCATCGAAAAGCTTTCAGATTGAATTTTTTCTAAATATACCAAAACATTTAGAAAAATTTCTAAGTGATGTAAGATCGGTCAGCAATTTTTATTGATAAAGATATAAAAATTGTTGGAAATACGTCTGATGTGTAACTTTATTTTTTGTGAATCAGTGCCTCATAAATCGATACTATGATAACTTATGTCAACATCAATAAATCAGAAAAAGTTAATCACTTTACGTTTTGATTTTTTTTTACTTTATCAGTCCCTTCACAGTTTTGACTGTGGCTTTAATAACTTAAAAGTGTGATATTTAACAAATGCCTACTTGATTTCCATCTTTCCCATGTTTCGATCGATGGGCGTTAAAATTTTTGGAAAACATCATTTTATTTTACCCCTCTATAGGTTCAAGAAAACAAGCACTGAATAGGCGTGATAGCTCTTGGTGATTTTTAGAAAATATTTTTTTTAAAAATCATAGAGAAAAATTCAAAAGATTTATATAAAAAGAAATCATAGTCAGAGCATGTTCCGCATCAAGACTTACTTTGGGTAAATCTTAATGAAAATTTCAGAACAACACGTTCTGTAGATTTTACAAGCGATCGCCAATAGATACACTCTCACACAATGACAGATCGAAACATTCCTCTATAAAGTATTGAATATTTCTAACTGAACAAATTTTGCAAAGTCTAGAATTTCAACCCAGATCTTTGGTTGAGAGGTGCAATGCTCCACCTTTCAAGCTAACTGAGCCAATAACCATGGACCTATTTCACTGAGAACTTTATTGATAGTAACAACTAGTCTTTCATGTTGACAACTCAACAGAATAAACCGCAGGTACAAGAGCATAAATCATAGATCATGCTTCTTAACAATAACTATTCGGTTCAGATCGAAAACTCTTCTGATTTGCCTATCAAATTTAGATATTCAGACCATAATGACTTTGAATATCTTAAATATATGGTGAGCGAATTAAAACTTTGTTCTTAGCTGATTCAGAGTATCTGTATGGTATATCATTTGTCTTCTTTACTGTTGTGCATCAATTTAAACACAAGTCGGAAAAAGTGGAGATTTTTATTTTTAAACAAGTTATAAATAATATTTTTTTTAATATTTAAGTTATTATTTTATTAATAAAATAAAATTAATCTGAATAAAAAAATGCAAGCATTCTATTTTTGAACAATTAATTAAATTATAAAAATATTTTAGACAATATAAGCGATTTATGTAATAAGGATCTTTAATATCCGTTATAGTGATAAGGTTTTATCAAATTTTAAACATTTTATAAATTTCTGTACTGTAAGATTCTTGAATCTAATGCTAGTTTTTATTTATTTTTATTTTTCCTGAAACCCTCGTAAAAGCAGTTTTAATTTTATTAAAAGAATTCAAAGCGCGAAATTTGCTTTATTGCATTTATAGGAGATAAAAAATACCACATCTGACAATAAAGTTCGGTGAATAGTCCTGTAACATTAATGTAGATTAAATATTAACGAAAGTTATCATACCATTCTCTAAATGGTCATCCCTCATAACTATGCACTGCAGAGATCTGTATACATGTCCTGGAAAATTCGCAAGAAGTCTTCTTTTGGGATGGAGTTCAAAACCTTCGTCACGCTTCGTTGGATGTCAGCAATATGGTCAAATCTCCTTCAAAGAGACTTTGAGTGGTGAAAATAGGAAGAAGTCTGGACGATTAAGATCTGGCAAGTATGGTGGATGTTCATTTTGCCACACCCCTCATAAATTTCTTTTGGTGTCTTGCAAAGCTTAAAACCAAACTTTAAACTCATTTTTTTTCGTTCATTTTCCTGTTGTTAGTTAAGAACCAACACACTGAACAAGCATTTAGTAAAGCACGTCTTACACTGAACATATACGACGCTCAACTGAACAACGGTGGGGGGAGATGGTCAACAGTTGCCTCTACGCAGGTGCAAAGTTTTGTTTCCCTAGTGTTGCCAGATCGGTCGTTCTGAATTCATTCACCGAACTTTATTGTCAGAGGTAGTATATTTGATAAATGTATGTAATAATATAAGTAAATATGTTCGTATTTTAATTTTTTCAGAAACCTCGTATTCAAAGATATATATGATGCTTGAAGCAGTTTATTGTCAGTTTCAATACAATAAAAATCAGTATGGTCTGCATCTAGCGAGCCAATCTGAAAGGCTCTGAATCTGAACCAAGTAGGTATACGAATACGCGAAAAGCTTTGGCCCTGTAAGCCAAGGTTTCTTGGTACCATTCTCGTCCAGAACAATTTTTCGCGCAGTTGGAAATCTTCAAATCGAAGATAACTTTATCATTCAGTTTGATGGTGTTTAAATAATAGCTATCTACCTACACTGTAAAAAAAATTGTCGATCTACTAAAAAAACTTTAGTGATCCTTGTAATTACTAAAAAATTTTTAGTAATCTTAGTCGGTTAAAAGAAAATCTGTAAGAATTACTAGAAAAAAGTTAGCAACGAATAAGAGTTAATAATTTTATATTTTTAATAGCTATTACTAAAACTCACTTGGTGTGGCCTTGATAGCATAGTGGTTATAGTAACGGACTCCATGTTAAAAGGTTCCGGGTTCGATACTGGCTACTGCCAAATACGCCCCGAATGTATGCAGTTTAAGTACTCTATAATAAAGGGATTATGAATATTCTGACGAAGCTGTAGGAATGTTTGGTGCTGCCATCTGTTGCGGTTTTGCCGAAAATCTTCTGCTCCAGAAGTCTGGAGCCGCTCGAAGGAAGTTCCTGCCCTTCGAGCCCACGTAATGGTTATTATAAATAATTTTGGAGCTATTACTAAAATTTGCTTGGTGGCTCATACTAAAAATTTTTAAGTTAGTTATACAAAAAATTCTTTTGTTCAGTTTACAAAAGAAATGCTTGTTTCGCTTGCAAAAAAAAGTTTGTAATGGTTACTAAAAAATTCTGTGGAATACAAATTTACTAAAAAATTTTTAGTAACCTCTTGAATTTTTTTTTACAGTGTACCCACCGTTTATATGGAGTTCCTTTATTTGGGAATTACTTTTTTTAAACGGTATTTATGACAGATCAAATGTTATTTATGATCGATAAATTTACCTGTGTGAAATATGTTCATCGGTTATCGGTACAAGTACATTGAACAGCAGAGCATTGTCACTATAAATCAAGGTTCTGGGTTCGTCACCGAATGCGTAAAAAATAGGATTGATTGGTTGGTTGTGTTCATGCCGGCCAATTAACAACACGAGAGGTATGGGCCCTAAGGGAGGGAGCGAGAGTGCCCTACGTGGGTGTTTTTCTAAGGCAACCTAACCCATATTTACGAAAGACAATCGATAAAAATGACGAATGACTATAAACGATTAGGTCAACAGGGTTCGAACCCACTACTTAACGTCTACCGGTTTCGGTGGCAGAAGCTCTCGACTATTGGTGGTGCCTGTAAATTGTTTAATTTATATTTTATTATTTGTTTAATTCAGGAGAAAATAATAATTTCTATTATATGTTTTTAATACCAGGCTTGTACGTGCATACAATTAATGTTTGGCATAAAAAGTAAATAAAAAAATCAAAAATATTTTGTTTCATTTATTTTATAAATTTATATTCTCAAAAAAGTTTTTCTATAAAAATATGTTAATGACACAAATTCTACTATATATTATGATTTTATTTTATATTTTTCTAGTATTTGACTATAATTTTGGAGTATATTGTTTTTATAAAATTATTACAGTAATATAGTGATGAATATATTTTTGAAATATTTTTTAAAGAATATAAAATATTTTCATTAAGATATTTCTTCTCAAAACTTTATTTTTTTTTCTCTTACATAATTTTCTGTTTAAGCCACAGCGAACCAAAATGAAATTTCGTAAGTAATAAATCATTTTTCTTACTCTTTAATTTTCATAAATATACGCTCTGAGTGTTTTGTTATATTTTACCAAAACAGCTTGTTTTCGTTGTATTGTAATAACACATTAAAAAAAATATATCCAAATACGAATTGTTAACAAAGTATTATATAGTGATCATCAATTTTCGAAATATCTCATATTATAAGTAATTCAATACTTTTTCAAAACATTTTCTACTTTTGATAAGGTTAATCAAATAAGCAATTATTTTTGAAAGGAAAACGTATGTAATGTATGATTAGAGTTATCTTATAGGTTATCATGAAAATGTAATAAACGAAAGAATTAAAAATCCTATAACGTATATAATTAAAATGCTTTATACAGAAATAAAGTTTATTAAATATTAATTTAAAAAAAGAACCTTAACGGTAAAACGAACGTGTTCGGTTATATTGACAGCTAAAAAATCATTGTATTTTGATTAGATTTAGAAATGGTATTGGAATATCTATGTTATAAAGGCCAAACGTATCTGTGCGTAACGCGTACGTCATTTTGTGAATGGCAACACTTTCACGTGCAATTCGGTTTTACAATTTTTGGTACTACAAATTTTATATTTTTAAACATTGCATATTTTCATTTTTTATACCATCGTATAGAGAAAGATATGTACTTATAAGTGCAATTTGTTTTAAAGCTCTATCTTAATTTATTCTCGAGATATTAATTTTTTCTATAGTTTTTAGTACCGATTTTGTTATAGTGGCAACAGTAATGTGTCATTTTCTCATTGATAAAAATTGAAATGTGCGCATGAAAATTTTGAGAAGATGAAAATTATAACGGGTTTAGATTTCACGTGAAATTTTAAGATCCTGTCAATTTGAAATATTTTTTCTAAACTCGTTTTTATCAAACATAAGAGCCACAATTGATAATTTCATCTTAAAAACTGGTCTTAATTATATTTTGTTTTATTTTTATATTTTTACATATTTCACATTGCATATGCGATTAAAGTTTGATTTTAATAATTTGTATAATTGAACTTTATAGAAATAGCACATTTTTCTTCATTTTAGCTTTAAATAATATTTGTTTGAGAGTCAGACTGACCATTGTAAGATAATTTTTTTATTGTAGCTAATTTTGTAAGTTTATTATAAATAAATGAAACAGCTCCTTCTTAAGAATTTTTTTCGTCAAAATTCGTCTTGTCCCACCTTGTATATATATATATATATATATATATATATATAAAAAAAAAATACAGAAATTTCAATCAAAATTTCGGTGTAAAATATTTTTATAAATCTTAACTAAAATATACGGTCTTTCTAGTGTTAAAAGAAGTCGTCTAGTTTTACAAATATCGATTTATTTACGTCATCCAAGACACATCAACCGCGTCGCAGGACTTATCGCACGGAGCATTATGTAAGATAATGGATATTACTTGTCATAGAAAATTTATTTTTATTTATTCTATTAACTCACATTATTAAAACACTTCGTTCTACAAATATCTTTTTCTAGAATAATTATTATTCTTTTGATGGGAAGTTATTTGTTTTGAATTTGAAACAAATCTGCTGATTAATTTTCTTTCATATTGTATAATTTTATGATAAGTATCGCACTTGTAAAAATAATACTAATAATAATAATCATATACGCTAATTGTCTTTTAAAATATTTTCTTAAACATTTGAATTAAATGGTATTGGATATAGATATATTGTATATAAATACCTCGTTTTAGTAGCATATTATATTTAAAAACGTTGCGTTCGTGAATGTTAGAATAAGAAGGAGTATGGCGTTGTCCGGAAAATATAAGAACTTATTATAAAACAAGTTGGAAATCGCACGTGAAGCGTAGCAAATGAGGTGCGTTCGTACGATAACAATTTTTTAAAATATCACTCTCATGTATCAATCTCATAAAATTGTAAATAGTTAATTACAATTAAAATGTGCACAAAACATTGTTTTCCCTATACCATTATGTAATGGAATACACTTGTGTGGCCTTGTAAATCAATAACAAATGTTCCTTGCTCCTCAGATTATGCAAAATGTATAATATATTATGTACTTTATAGATGCATATCAGTTTTATTATGTTCGAATGAGTGTAACACCATTAAAATGCATTTCAAACCTTTTTCCTCATTGAACATAATGTAACGGAATACTTTTCATTGTCCCTGTAATTAAACTATGCATCCGATTTTGATAAAATTTAAAATAACTCGTCAAAGTTATTTAATATTTATGTATTTTAAATTTCAAACGATTAAAATGCATTTGAAACTTTTTTCCCGATTCACCGTGATATAATGGTGTACTTTTGATTGTCCCTGTAATTGATCTATGCATCCGATTTTCATAAAATTTGAAAAGTCTCGACAAAATTATGTAATATTTTAAATTTCAAACGATTCAGTTGGGTAGTTTTTGCGTTTTTATATGTGGACGGACAGACGGACGTACTGATCGACAACTATTGGTGCTACGTATTTACACAATTCCGAACGCACCTACAAAGAAAAACAAAGACAAGTAAGGAAAAAGAAAAATAACTTTAAAATTGCAAATGGAATTATGTATAAATAGCACACGGCATCCAAAGCTCCATCGCCTATGCTTAAAAATAAAATAAGGATAAAATTAAATTAAAAATGTGGATTAAAAGAGGGGATGTAGAAGATAAGAAAGACATAGAGGCATACTTCATAGTTCCATTGTTAATTGAAAAAGAAAAACTTTTTATGCCTATAGAAAAAGCGGTTATTATATTTCTCTATTGTAAAAAAGTAACACACATTATCACCACAAACGCAAATGATTCTTTTTGTAACCTTTCGATGTCTTTCTTCGTTAATAATAAAAAGAAACATCTTTGTAAGCAGTTTGAGACTCGTAATTTCATGCAGATGTATGTCACCAAAAATTAATAGCCTAGAACATTTGCGTTCGACGGCTACCAGTAATCCTTATCGGAGTTGTGCAATTGAGACAACGTTTCTAATCATTTTACCGTGTCAATAGCTCTGACGCTTCTTTGAAATAACACTATCCAGTCTTATAGTCACTTGATGACAAAAAACACAATCTTTCCCAAATCTGTGGAAAAATATTTACTATAAAATAACTATTTTTGATTTGATATTCTAGTACTTGTAACCTATTTTTTTTTTTTAATCTTTCTGTAAAATTTAGTATGAAATTGATTTTTTATCAAGTGGGTTATCATCCAATTGCATCAGATTGTTAATAGAAAGTTCGATCAAAAAAGCAGTTTTTTGCAGTATATATATATATATATATATATATATATATGGGTGATTCTCAAAATAGGGGACAATTTATGTCTTTCGGCATACAAAAAAAATTGAGAGGTTTTCTGTCATGTTTTTATATTTAGATATGTTTGTCTTAATATTATTCATTATTTGCACTCAAGAATTACTCACTTTTTAGTTAAAAACACCTTAAAAAAACAGAATAAATGTTCAAAATGTCATTAGCATGGATGTCCACAGCAGCTGTGCCTTGTATATACTAGCTTTTTAAAGAGTTACTATCATGTTTATAAGATAAACCAAATGTTATTCTTTCTTTAAATTAATCAAGGAGAGGATTTATCCAATAAATTTCTTTTTAAAAATAAAATTATAGTATATAAAAAAATAATTAAAGTTTGTCCTCCATATTCTATTTTCAAAACAAGCTCATACTATAACAGCTGGTTATTAATCAAAATTTCATTTTCACATATGACAATAGTTTGAAAATATAAAGTTTCTCTATGGCAACAAATAGCCATTTAATCCCAGCCCGAAAATAGAAGCATATATTGTATTTTAAGAATAGAAGTTGAATATTAGGGGCGTACATCGATTGTATGCCATTAGAATGGATAATAATTTTCATGTTTATTTTATAATTAAAATTTTTATTATACTTATTTGCATAGGACTTTTGTGTTTTAAAAAGCCCCAGAAAGGACTATTGCATTGTGATTATATTATAGCGCATAATCTTATTTAAATTAAAATTTGTCATTAGCATGGACAAATATCAGTGTCATTAGCATGGTTTTTCTGTCCATGCTAAAGACTCCTATGTGCATAAATGTAACCATTGCTTACATTGTATCTTTTATAAAGTTTAATTTTACATATAAATTTAGGTATTACATTTATTATCCCTAAAATATACATTAAATCTGTCAGAAAATCACTAAGACAGCTTCTTACATTGTTAGTGTCAGAATGTTGCTCATGCAAAAAAATCTGCTCTTTGGTAATGTTTTTATTCTCCTTATATGTATATATGTAAAAATGGAAACCATTTGCTGAAAAGGAAGGCTAATAAATATAGAAAAAATATTTAAACAGGGAGAAAATAAAAATTTCTTAATATATTTATTCCATGCAATTTGTTTTGTCATTAGCATGGCTCAAAAATACTAATTATTTTTTAAGTTAATTTTTAAATATTTAGCTCTGCTGACTATATGTAAAGTATACTTAATACTATATTAACAACACCTATTTTTTTCAGAAATTTTGCTAACAGTAATTTTTTTAAGATTTCACTTTTGAAATTGTCCCCTATTTTGAGAATCACCCATATATATAACTAAACTTTAAAAAAAAAAATTATCATTTTGGAACAGGTACTAAGTTACAAATTTAAGTGAATTTTTTTCTCAATAAATAAAAATTAAACATTGAATAATAAATGAAATGTATCTAGATGTTTTGACTGCTTTTTTAGATCACAGGCTATCACAGCCTGAGAACTTAAATGCCCCCCCCCCCATTCTGTATGTAAGTACATGTGTAACACGATAAATCATGATAAAAATATCCAATTCAGTTGAAATTTTAGATTCAGGTTTTTTTCTGATAAAGCGCTTCCCTGATTAGTTTTAGGAGTTAATTCGATGCGTATAATAGGGGAATGGGGCTTAATTTATATAAATGGGTTTTCCATGCAAAATTTTCAGTTTTTGTTAAAAATTTAGGAATAGAATCATTCTGATGAGGAGCCTCTGTGATTAGCAGTAGGTATTCAATGGAAAGTATAAAGATGTATTTCGGGAGGCTAATGCTCCTTACCTTAATTTATATAAATGTGTTTTTCATACAGAATAATCAGTTTTCGCTCAAATTTTAGATATAGGATAATTCTGATGAGCTGTTTCCGCGATCTGTATTAGATGTTCATTGGATAAGCCTAAAGAGGGGGAACGGGGGGCTAATGCCCCTCGCCTTTTTTTAAAAAATTGCTTTTTTATGCAGAATTTATCAGATTTAATTAAATTTTAGATATAGGATCATTTGATGAGGACACCAGCATGAATATTTTTTGAGTTCTTTTGATAAGTACAAATAGTGGGATGGTGGCTAATCCCCCACCTTTAATTACGAGAAATTTGTTTTTCAAGCAAGTTAATCAGATTTCATTCAAATTTTAGATATACGGTCATTCTGATGAGGGCACCTCCATCATTAGTTTTGCGAGTTCATTGGAAAAGTCTAAGACAGTGTGAAATGGGATGTACCCCTCCCCCCGTACTTTAGGTTAATAAGTTTTTCCCGCAGAATTTACCGAATTGCTTCAAATTTTAAATATAGATTCATTCTAATAAGACGCTTCCCTGATTTTTATTGGGAATTCATTGGATAAGGGGGATCGGTAGAGCTACCCCTCTTAATTTAGGTAAATCATTTTTCTAGGAGAATTAACCGATTTGCTTCAATTTTTTTGATAGAGTTTCATAGTGATATGATGCTTCTTAATTAGCTGTGGAGTTCTTTTGTTAAGTATAAAAGGGGTACCGGCGATCCCCCCCCCTTAAATTTGATAAATGGGTTTTATATAAAGATTTATCCGATTTGCTGTAAAATTTAAGTGTAAGTTCTTTCTTATAAAGCGAACCTCAGAATAGTTTTGGAAGTTTAATGATTAAGTATAAAGGACAGGTATAACTCTATAAATTATATAAAATAGATATATAAATGGATTTTCACCAAGAATTATCCGATTTGCTCTAAATTTTCGATATAGATTTTATATGATAAATCATATCTCTGATTAGTTTAACGGGTTCAATGATAAAGTATAAAAAGGGGAAACGGAGGTAGCTATTTCCGTCCTTAATTTGTTTTACGTTTTGAAAATATAAGGCTGTAATATACAATTAGTATGGGTATCCAGAAAGCTCAATGCCATCAATTTAACTGGGCAATATTCTATTTATTTTATATGTATAACAGTTTTGATATTTTAATGCATTATATTTTAACATAATCTATAAAAAATAAACAGTCAAGTGCAAATATTTCTCGCATTGAGAGAGCCCGTACAATAAATATGTGAATTAATAACTGTAATATCAATAAAAATCCTTTCTAAAACAATAATAAAAACAATATATTTACGAGTGTATGTACCATAACAGTTTAACGAGGTATAAAGCCTGAATAATATCAAATATTGCTATTATGCGTAGCCTTTTTTTAAAATCTTATTTTAATCTGTTTATCATAAAATCAATTCGATACTGATAACAAAATTAATTCAAATTTAAACTTCAGTTGGCATTTCATAAAAGAAAATTCAGCGTTGTAATGATATTTTCTTTTTACAGTATATCTAAATCCTTGTTCAAAATTTAAACACTTTGCTAAACGCGTTACGAAAGGAGGTTTCGTTATTGCAACGAAGACCTGATTCATGCTCTATTTTCCCAGATAGGTTTTATATTAAATTTTAACGACTCGAGAGGATTATTGCGAGATCCACTCGTAGCAAAGTAGTTGCGAATCACATAACATTTATGTGTTTAATTATAATAAAATTGTCTGTTTTTAAAGTTTTGACATTATGTGTTTTTACACTCTACCGTATAACTAAATTATATGGTTAAAACAAGTTATCTAGGCTTTAAAAACCAATGCTAGATAAAATGAACCCTGTCTTTATGTATCTTCAAACCGTTGTTGTCTATGAGTGTTAATATTTCAGCTATATTTTAAAAAATAACTATCACTAATGCTTTTATACATCTGCTACATAAATACCTAAAGCGTTCCTTAACACCTTTGCTGAAACCTGCAAGTTGAAATTTTTGCGAACGGAAAATTACGAACATGCACAATTAAACTGTTTTACTCTCTACAAAAAATCGCTGCGCGATGAAACATAATAGAAGTGAAGAATTCTTCTTTTTTTATGTCTCTGAATTGCATTCATAAATTTTTGGTTATTTAAAATTTTTGAAACTATGCCATTAAAAATCAAAAACGTAATATTACTCACCTTAAAAAAAAATCTTAAAGAAGATTAAAAAAGTTAATGAAAGCTATTTTTAATATTATTTTAAGAAATTATGTATCTGGGGTGTTTCATTAAAACACATGTCTTATGTAAAAAAAAAAAAAAAAAAAAAAAATAAAAAAAAAAAATAAACTTCTTTGTTATTTTGACATTTATAAAAAGAAACAACTTAATAAGTTATGATTTCGTATTAACGAAATAAAATCCACGCAAAAATATGTGTAAAATGTTGATACGCATCAAATTATAAATCAATTTGCATCATCAATGAGCAATTTCAAATTCTCTAAATTTATATTACTCTTAACATACATTTCCCTTGTTGCATACCAAAGAGCATCAGATCCCACATCATTGAAAAAAACTTATGAAACATAAAATGTTTTACGTTTTTTATTACATAATTATCACAAGATTAAGTATTTTTTTTCTAAATTCTTGATCATCAATTTTCTAACAGTGACATTAGAATTAAAAAATCAATTTCGCATTTATTCACTTCCGATATCTCAGAATTGCACTAGGTTATTATAAAGTCATTAATTTGCGTAAAAAAAGCATTTATTAAAACATTTTGTAAATTATTTATTTTAATAATAGCAATGCATACATCTTAATACAAATATCTAGATATTTTTTAAACAATGATTTAGTCAGATGAACATTTTGAAGATTTATTTTTACAAGGTTTTACTTGTGGAAAAAGGAAAAAAAAAGATTAATGAACAAAGAGAATTTTTTTTTTTTTACTTAATGATGATTTTTATTTAATAAGATATTACCCTGCAGAGAAACCACTTTTGAGTTTATCTAAATTCTTATTAGTTTATTAAAATGCATTTTATTATAATTAACTGAATGTGATTTTATTGTTAATGATTTTTGTTAATTTATTTTATACATTCCTTGTTTTGATATTTTTATTACTGATACTTTTATTCCCGTAAACATTTTTGGAGCATATGACGAAAAATAGAAGTACAAATCCAGTTTATAATGCAATTTTTTAAACTAATACTTACGGATGTTTTACACAGTACGAAACATTAAGCGAAAGTGCATTATATAGCTTTTATGAAGTATAATCCCGATTATTTAACGCCATAACTGAGTGGCATAAAAAGTTTCCGACAATATACATAGGATCGACAGTATTATTTCACATATTTCATATTTTAAAATCGTTTTGTATACAAATTTATATTATGTACGTGATAATTCATTGAAAATGAAATGTTTTGTATGAAAAAGCTATTTTTATATTCTTGAACAAAGGACATTCTGCAATTAAACTAATGAAAATAAATAAGGATTTTCATAATTATGTCAATAGGTTAAACAATTGGAAAGGTTAAATGCAGTATTTATTTAATAGGATATTTTTGTTCAAGGGAGAGTGATATAGTTTGAATTTATCAATCTACAGATACTAAATTTCGCATTTATGTACTTTTATAAGTGCATAAACTGAACATCGTTTAAATTTTTTCTTACTAAATGAAACTAAAATATTCGTTTAAAATTATTTGTAGCATATCATTAATAACAAAATACAAATATAAATGCACATTCCTTTAATGATTAATGTAAATTAATTGATAATAGTTTATCATCATTTATTTCAAGTTTCAGCATTTATTAATAAAAATAAAAACAAATTGTTTATGTAAATTTTTTCATCCAAAAGAATATTTTATTTTTAGCATAGGTTCCATTCTTTAAATTTAAAATAGATGGCACTTTTCCGAAATCAAAAGCTTTGATAAAATAATTTAAATCAGTGGAAAGTTGTTTTGTCTGCATAATATTGCTGTAATTTAACATTTTTCCAATGTCTTCAAAATATTTTCCTTTGCCAATTTTCATATTAATAGAACGCAAAATAATTACATTCGTTAAATCTCATTAAAAGACATTTTCCACAAATTTCAACAAATACCAAACTTTGTGATTTTGGAAACTGTTTATAATACTTAGTCAAAAAATAATCCCCTCCCCCAAAATGAATAAATAAATAAAGAAGAAATTTGGCGCGGAATGGTATATATCTTTAATAATATCTATATTTACATACATATATTTATAATTATATCTATATATTATACATGCATGTCAGTATATTATATTATTGCATTTAACAACTAATAAGGCTATACTATTAGGGATGAAACCAAGCGATTTTAGGTGCGTTTGTAATATTATAAAAACGAAGCACCTATAGCCTTCTGAATGTCCGGATATAATAGAGCTAAATCTATCCAGCGCAGTCGTTTGAAGTTTAATATCTACATATTTGTTGCAAATTTATATTAAACTTAGTCAAAAAATAATCCCCCCCCTCAAAATGAATAAATAAATAAACAAGAAATTTGGCGCTGAATGGTATATATCTTTAATAATATCTATATCTACATACATATATTTATAATTATATCTATATATTATACATGCATGTCAGTATATTATATTATTGCATTTAACAACTAATAAGGCTATACTATTAGGGATGAAACCAAGCGATTTTAGGTGCGTTTGTAATATTATAAAAACGAAGCACCTATAGCCTTCTGAATGTCCGGATATAATAGCGCTAAATCTATCCAGCGCAGTCGTTTGAAGTTTAATATCTACTAGTCTAAGAGCTAGCAACGTTTTCGTCACCTGATTTTATCAAGGCTCATTCTTTAATATGTTTTTCCATTTTATGATAGAATACGTTTGCTAGCGGTCTGGCAGTCGGGAGACGTTGCGTTTACCTGTGGCAGAAGGGGTTGTGCAGGTCAAAAAGCTTCAAAATCACGTCATTTTATCAAGGCCCATTTTTTAATATGTTTTTCCCTTTTATGGTAGAATACGTTTGCAAGCGGTCTGGCAGTCGGGTGACGTTGCGTTTACCTGGGGCAGAAGGGGTTATGCAGGTCAAAAAACTTCAAAAATCCGCCATTTTATAAAGGCTAATTTTCTTATATGTTTTTATCAAGCTTAAAAATTACAAGATATTACTCTTTGGACAGCAGACAACCTATAATTATTTTATTAATTCGGTTGCAAAGTTAATGCCAGACGTTTTTAAATATGGCAACGAAAGTGCCTGTTCCAAGAGTGGCTTATAATTTAAATTTTATAAGACCTCTTTGCGTCATTATATCAAGCTTAAAAATTACAAGATATTACTCTTTGGATAGCAAACAACCTATAATTAATCTGCCAGATACAATTCGGTTGCAAAGTTAGTGCCAGAGAGCTTTAAATATGGCAACGAAAGTGCCTGTTCCTGGAGTAGTTTATAATCTAAAAATTATAAGACCTCTTTCCGTCATTTTATCAAGCTTAAAAATTACAAGATATTACTCTTTGGATAGAAGACAACCTATAATTAATTTGCCAGACACAAATTCGGTTGCAAAGTTAATGCCAGAAGGCTTTAAATATGACAACGAAAGTGCCTGTTCCAAGAGCGGTTTATAATTTAAAAATTATAAGACCTCTTTACGTCATTTTATCAAGATTAAAAATTACAAGATATTACTCTTTGGATAGCATACAACCTATAATTAATTTGCCAGACACAAATTCGGTTGCATTCGGCGAATTCGGCAATTTTTTTTTCAATATAAAGTTTACTTATAAAAAGCTATGGTTTATCAAAATATAAGTTTCTTTTATTAAATATTAGGGTGGATGCCCCGGTTTTGGCCACACTGGAATTTATTTGTCCAGTATTTAAGCTGTGAGTTGATGTTAACAAATTATATGAATTCTTACACCTTAACCTTTCTCCGAGTGTAAAAATGTTCATCACATGCAAAGGCTTGTCGGTAAGACTTAAAAAAAATGCAACTTTCGTCAATCAAGCACAAAGTATCACAAATTTACTCAATCAGGCTCTGAAAAAGTGTCGTTCAAAAAATCAGGTGCAGAAGAATAGTGAATCTAATCAATAAGACTCAGAAAAATCCAGAGTTGCAAATTCGGTTCAATGACGTAAAGAGGTCTTATAATTTGTTGAATTATAAACCGCTCTTGGAACACGCACTTTCGTTGCCATATTTAAAGCCGTCTAGCATTAACTTTACAATCGAGTTTGTGTCTGGCAAATTAATTATAGGTTGTCTTCTATCCAAAGAGTAATATCTTGTAATTTTTAAGCTTGATAAAATGACGTAAAGAGGTCTTATAATTTTTAGATTATAAACTACTCCAGGAACAGGCGCTTCTGTTGCCATATTTAAAGCCGTCTGACATTAACTTTGCAACCGAATTTGTGTCTAGCAAATTAATTATAGGTTGTCTGCTCACCAAAGAGTAATATCTTGTAATTTTTAAGCTTGATAAAATGATGTAATAAGGTCTTATAATTTTTAAATTATAAACCACTGTAGGAACAGGCACTTTCGTTTCCATATTTAATTTTTAAGCTTGATAAAATGACGTAAAGAGGCCTTATTATTTTTAAATTATAAACCGCTCTTGGAACAGGCACGTTCGTTGCCATATTTAAAGCCGTCTGGCATTAACTTTGCAACCGAATTTGTGTCTGGCAAATTAATTATAGGTTGTCTGTTATCCATAGAGTAATATCTTGTAATTTTTAAGCTTGATAAAATGATGTAAAGAGGTCTTATAATTTTTAAATTATAAACCACTCTTGGAACAGGCACTTTCGTTGCCATATTTAAAGCCGTCTGGCATTAACTTTGCAAACGAATTTGTGTCTAGCAAATTAATTATATGTTGTCTGCTGTCCAAAGAGTAATATCTTGTAATTTTTAAGCTTGATAAAAACATATAAGAAAATGAGCCTTTATAAAATGTCGGATTTTTGAAGCTTTTTGACCTGCACAACCCCTTCTGCCACAGGTAAACGCAACGTCTCCCGACTGCCAGATCGCTTGCAAACGTATTCTATCATAAAAGGAAAAAACATATTAAAAAATGAGCCTTGATAAAATGACGTGATTTTTGACGTTGCTAGCTCTTAGGCTATACATATTTGTTGCAAATTTATATTAAACTTAGTCAAAAAATAATCCCCTCCCTCAAAATGAATAAATAAACAAACAAGAAATTTGGCGCTGAATGGTATATATCTTTAATAATATCTATATCTACATACATATATTTATAATTATATCTATATATTATACATGCATGTCAGTATATTATATTATTGCATTTAACAACTAATAAGGCTATACTATTAGGGATGAAACCAAGCGATTTTAGGTGCGTTTGTAATATTATAAAAACGAAGCACCTATAGCCTTCTGAATGTCCGAATATAATAGCGCTAAATCTATCCAGCGCAGTCGTTTGAAGTTTAATATCTACATATTTGTTGCAAATTTATATTTTATCTTGCGAGGCCTTTTCTATTTATATGAAAATTGAATGCTCGAAATGAATGAAAAAAAAAATTCTTCTTTTATGTGCAGTTGTAAAAATGGTTGTTTATGCCTCTACATGTAGTTTACTATCCCTCCATTTATGCTTCAGTATGTAGTAATATAGCGCACGAAGCCTCATATTCAAGATTATAATTCCATTTAAAGAAGAATACTGCATTTATTGAAGAAGAATAGACAGATACAAATAATCTCCCATTTCCTTAATAAATATTTAGCTTAAACGCAGCAATCTTTACGGCTTGCTTTGGCTTAAATCATTACGTTGTTTATTATTTCACAGTTTCTAAACATCTCTTGAAAATTTTCATTTTAGTTCTTCGAAAGAATATTCTGCGCTGACAATACTGATCATCCTATTCTTTAAAAACATTCTATTTACTTTTTCTTCTTCACGTAGCTTCGTTAATTTTAATCTCAAAAACAGAGTTCCTCATTTGTAAATTTTCTATAATTAAAGAGCTTGGTAGTACTTTTTGTCAATTTTGTCAATTGATTGTCAATTTTAATATTTTTTATTAAAAAATGCACATTATTTCTGAGATGAATGTAATATTCTGCTTATAGCAGCTTCGAAAAAAAGTAATTTTTATTCAATATACGTATATATATATTTTCGTGTGTGTTCTAAGTTTTTATCAGTAATTTTGACATGCTTAGAACGATTGTCAAACATTTAATCAAATACTTATATAAATACAAACATTTAAACACACGTTTTATTTAGGGATGTACCAAGTAGCACTTTGGCTGAGCAGCCGAATAGCATCAAGTACTCGTCCGTGTATCGATTTACCGAGACCGAGTAGTTGGGTATATGAAGTAATCAATGAGTCTTAAGGGTAACATGTTTCAATATTAACATATAATTATCTATGTTTTCAGTAACTTTTGAAAAAAAAAATCAAATTAACTAATTTGAAATTTAATTATAAGGTAGTCTGGTGTAATAACGCCAGGCGGGGTAATAACGCCAAGTTCTAATTTTGGCATAATTATGAAATAATCTGGTAAATGACACCCATGTGCTCTGCACAGAAGGGTTCTGAGTCATATAAATCGCAAAAAACAGCTTCGCGCTAATTTGTTTCATTTTTAGGTCTTATTGTTTTTACAAGCAACTAAAATTAACGCTTGATCTAAAATTTGCGAGATACGTATTGTGATATGAAGACTAATTTTTTTTTTATCCGGAAATACTTTGTTAAATACATAAATTTGTAGTACATTTCATGGACTTTCAAAATGTTGGTGAAGATTTTGGATATCTTCTCGAGATAATTTGTAATTTAAAATGTACAGCTTAATAACTATAACGGGGTAATAATGCCAATCCTTGGCATTAATACTCCGGTTGATTCCCTACAGTGGCCGATCGACATCCTAAATACTGATTCAAATAAACAAAGTTAAAACTGTACAATGTTTCTAATAATTCTATTTAAGCGGTCCTTTTTAAGCAAAAAGAAGCTCACGGTCTGATATCCTTTTGCCTAATCCTCCCCCTTTATTTTTCTTACACTTTCACATAAAATTGAACATTTTCAATAGCTTAGAATGCAATTTGTCACTTTCTAAGTTTGTAGAGTTTGTATTTTTAGAATTGGGCAATCTACATGCAATTATTCCATCTTATTTCATAGTTAGTTTTGTTTGCATGGCGTTAATACCCATATAGGTGGGTCATAACGCCAAATAGCATTGGTCAAGAAATCAAGCCATTACATTTTGTGAATACATATCTGTTAAATTATTTTTTTATATAGATAATCAATGAGTTGCTGTATCAAATCATATATTTGTTTGAAAAATACAAACTAAAACTGAGCCGTGAAAATTGGTAGTACCTTAACGTGGCGTTATTACCCTAGGGTACCTTACATCCTTTAAATATATTTTTTTGAAAATTCAGACAATTTAAAATTGTAGAATTATTTTTTTAATGTAAAAAAAGCGATATGTGAAAACAATAATTAACCAATGTAAAATTAACTGACTCTGAAATTTACAAGTTCATTTTTATACTTGAAATCTGTAACAGAAATGGTTATTGGTTTCTGTATTGTTCAATAATTAAAAAAAATGATGTTAAAAGTGCAGTTGCATTATTTACAATATGCAATTTATAATAAAATAAGGTTTATCGTCTGACAGGCTATTTCAGGCAGTTTAACTATAGCGAAAAACATTGTCTGACGTTTTGACCTCAATATAGCTGCATGCTTAAATTAAAAAACAGTTCAATTTCTGTGTCTGGATATAAAAAAATAATTATTACATTAATTAACTGTAATCAGCCATAAGATGGAACCCAAAATATTATATATTGAAAATAGTGCAGCAATTATAACATCTACTTTGCCTTTATCCTGCTAAAAGTAAGATAAATTTAACCACAGTTCAGTGGCATTTACTGTGAAGCTTAATTAAATCATTATCTCTCATCAAAGTAATAATAACATTGATAAACTCAAATGAATTGATCATATTACAAATAATACCACCAATAAAAACATTACTACATCATATGGAAAAAAGAAGTTTTCAGTCATTTTGATTGTGATACAATGAAAAGGGGAAGAATTTACATATGCTGGGGATTTTTTATATTTTGTAGATATATTTTTATATACTAAATAAATGGTTTTATAAATAATTGCAAATATTATACACATAACCTTTATAGATCAGTTAAAAATCCCTTTGTCTTCAATAATGTTATAAATAAATCAAAAAAACATTTAAAGCACCAAAATATTTTCTTTCTTCTTCCAAATTAGTTTCAGTAGCCGTAGCATTGCACAGTCACTGTAGAATATTATGATGATGGTATGCTATGGGTACCAAAGCTAGTTTTGAAAAAGAAAGGAAGCTTTTTTTGCTTTAAAAATTGATTTTATTCATTTATAATATACTGCGTCAATTAATTTTCCTTTCAATTATGATAATGATTAAAAAATGAAATTTTTACAACTACCGTAATTTCGGGTGTATAAGCCGCAGATCAAACAATTCTTTTTCGACCCAGAATTTTATAAGAAACAAATAAAACTAGTTAGATCACCGTAAATATTTGTCTTCAACCACTAAATAAGATTTCTGGGTCCAAAAAGAATTGTTTGATCCGCGGCTTATACACTGTAAAAAAAAAAAATCTGTAAAGGTACTAAACATTTTCTAGGAAACTGGGATTCCAAGAACTTTTCATGTAACGATAACAGGAAAAATCCATGTAACCGATTCTAAAACTTGAGTTTTTGTTGTTACCGTTACAGGAAAAGTTCTTGGAATCTCAGTTTCCTAGATAAAGTCTAGTACCTTTACAGATTTTTTTTTACAGTGTACACCCGAAATTACGGTACTCGGCCAAAAATTTGGCCAAATATCGAATACTGCTCAAATTGGTCGATTGCGCAAAGAACCAATTAAAAAATTAATATGCGATACGTCCCTAGTATTTATAAAAATTTACAAGAAATTCCGATGTTTTCCGAAGAAAGATGTTTTAATAAAATGTAAAATACTGAAAATTTGTTTTGGCTGTTTATCATAGCTGTAACTTAACATATTTCGTATTCTTTAAATTATTCTCTTACACAATTATCCTTATGCATAAGTCTTTAGGCTAATCCATCAAAAATAAATATATATACTTATATATATATATATATATATATATATGTGTGTGTGTGTGTGTGTGTGTGTATATATATTTACATATATATTGTTGCACAAAATACATCTTCATATTAAGAAGCAACCGTAAAAGTAGCACAAAAAATAGCCCGTTAAATTACACAAATGCGAGTGTTAGGAGTTTAATAACTACAATTCGTTTTTAAAATACACATAGTAATTTTTCCGGTTCAAAAATAACATCATAAATAATTCAGCAAAATTTTCTGAGGTCTTAAAAAAATTTTTTTACATATTTTTTTATCATTTAAAAAAATAAAAGCAATTAAAAATATCTGTGTTAAATTTAAACAAACAGTATGTGCTTTCAAAAAAATAACTCTTCATTTTGAAAGATATATGTTTTTTAATTGTTAATATAAAAATACATTTTTTTCATTAAAATGTAGTAATGCAATGTTTATTTTATCTTAAATAATTATTTGAAATTATTAGTTCGTGGTAATATGTTTGCGAAGATCAAATATGATTTCAGCACAGGGCTTTTAATTAAAAAAATTAACTGTCTCCTTGATTTTTTTCTTTTGTGTTTCCCTGTTGTTTATATATATGTACTTTTAAAATGAGATTTTGCAATTACAATTTCGAAAAAAAAAATATTTTCTTGATTAGATTTAATAGCATTAAATGGAGTATATTTAATATTAAACAATAAATAATTTGCTCTACCTAATCTGGTACATTTGTGAACTTCTTTCAATCCAGGTTAATGTATGAAATTATAAATTTTGAGACTCATTGCTACACTGTAAAAAAAAAAAAAAATTCAAGAGGTTACTAAAAATTTCTTAGCGAATCTGTATTCCACAGAATTTTTTAGTAACCATTACAAACTTTTTTTTTGTAAGTGAAACAAGCGTTTCTTTTGTAAACTGAACGAAAGAATTGTTTGTATAACTAACTTAAAAATTTTTAGTATGAGCCACAAAGCAAATTTTAGTAATAGCTCCAAAATTATTTTTGATAACCATTACGTGCAACCGAAGCGGAGGAGCTTCCTTCGAGCTGCATCCAGACCTCTGAAGCGGAAGATTTTCGGCAAAACCGCAATAGATGGCAGCACTAAACTTTTCTAACTGCTCCGACAGGATTTTCATAATCCCTTTATTAACGAGACACTACAGACATTCAGGGTGTATTTGGCGGTGGCATGTTTCGAACCCGGGACCTTTCAGCCTGGAGTCCGTTACTATAACCATTATGCTATCAAGGCCACACCAGCTGAGTTTTAGTAAGAGCTATTAAAAATATAAAACTATTAACTCTTATTCGTTGCTAACTTTTTTCTAGTAATTCTTACAGATTTTCTAGTAACCGACTAAGATTACTAAAATTTTTTTAGTAATTACAAGGATCACTAAAGTTTTTTTAGTAGATCGACCTTTTTTTTTACAGTGTACTAGGGGATTCAACCAGTGTCTCCTAGATAACCAGAAATTCGTTAACAAATTCGGTGGTCCTCAGATGCTTATGGTGGTGAGACCCTTAAACCGATGCTTAGAAGGGACTTGAGTATAGGAGATCTAGGACAACTGTAAAAAACTGTATATCAGTTCTAGGTTATATGATATACACTATCTACCAAAAAGTATTTGTACACTTTCAGTTTTTGACATTTTGTCAAATATTTAAAAATATACTGGTCGGATTCTTCTGGAACTTCAGAAATATAAAGATTAAGTTTCACTTTATATTTATTTACATTCATTTGTTAAGCCGGTAATTAGGGGGCCGGCAAAAGAACAAAGAATAATAGAAATATTTGGGATCGCCCTGTACATGAAAATGCACGAAACGACTAATCGCTTTAGAATACAAATATATGAATACAGTAGAATATGTACACTAATTTTTGTTAGAATAGCATGTATATTTATGGCAATAGAGCGATTTTTTTGAAAAATTCAAAAAATTCTGGTATGTTTTTTGTTTATATCATGCTGGGTTTTTGACCAAATTTAACGCAAATTTCAGAAAAATTGGCAAAATGCAGTAGAAAAAATGTAGCGCAATTGGAATATAAATATATTAAATATTTTATGAAATATGAGTAGTTGTATAAAATAATTTTTATCTGCGCATGCGCGAACGATAAAAACAATTCTTTTACATCATTTAATAGTCAATTCTATGGAGTAACTTATAAAAAAAAAATCCAATGAAATATCGTGAAAATTCAAAAAGATATCATTATTATAAGTAAGCTGTTTTTACATTGCTCTCTAAAAGTGTCTGAATGATAAGGGATTTTCCACAAATTGACATTTTTTATTGACTGTCTTTTAGGAAAAAATTAGTATTTAATGTATACAATATCTAATACAATATTTCTTTTAATATGTACCTTGACATCTGTGATGGAAAAGAATAAAAGCCCTTTTCCTTTTCTATCACAGGTGTCAAGATACTTATTAGCAGCAATATTGTATTCATTAAATAGTACTAATTTTTTCCTAAAAGTCAGTTAATAAAAAATGTCAATTTGTGGAGAATCCCTTATCATTCAGCCGTTTTTAGAGAGCAATGTAAAAACAGCTTACTTATAATAATGATATCTTTTTGAATTTTCACGATATTTGATTGGATTTTTTTTATAAGTTACTCCATAGAATTGACTATTAAATGATGTAAAAGAATTGTTTTTATCTTTCGCGCATGCGCAGATAAAAATTATTTCATAAAACTACTCATATTTCATAAAGTATTAAATATATTTATATTCCAATTGCGCTATATTTTTTTTAATAGATTTCGCCAATTTTTCTGAAATTTGCGTTAAATTTGGTCAAAAACCCTCTATGATATAAACAAAAAACATACCAGAATTTTTTGAATTTTTCAAAAAAATCGCTCTATCGCCATAAATATACATGCTATTCTCACAAAAATTAGTGTACATATTCTACTGTATTCATATATTTGTTTTCTAAAGCGATAAGTCGTTTCGTGCATTTTCATGTACAGGGCGATCCCAAATAGTTCTATTATTCTTTGTTTTTTTGCCGGCCCCCTAATTACCCGCTTAACAAATGAATGTAAATAAATATAAAGTGAAACATAATCTTTATATTTCTGAAGTTCCAGAAGAATCCGACCAGTATATTTTTAAATATTTGACAAAATGTCAAAAACTGAAAGTGTACAAATACTTTTTGGTAGATAGTGTAGTTCAAAATTTACAACTTAAAATTAAGGCAATTTGAGGCCATTCTTGGAAATAAGCTGACTCTTTAGTCTATCAATTTTCAGAGCTCTCGATAAAGAGATCCTTCCCGCATTAGACTCGATATAATTCTCTTATTATTTCAGAATGTTGTTAAGCCAGCTTGAATCAGAGTTACACTGTAAAAAAAATTATGTAAAGGTACTAAACATTTTCTAGGAAACTGGGATTACAAGAACTTTTTATGTAACGATAACAGGAAAAATCCATGTAACCGATTCTAAAACTTGAATTTTTGTTGTCACCGCTACAGGAAAAGTTCTTGGAATCTCAGTTTCCAAGAAAAATTTTTGTACCTTTACAGAATTTTTTTTACAGTGTATGAGTCAGCGAATATATTTGAATGAGTTGGGTCTCTAAGTCCTCGTATTCCGTGAGACAATGCAAACAGATGATTGTTACTAGGCATTGAGTGTTTTGAAGACTTAAAACCACATTCACTATTTCAGTATCAAATATAGTTTTTAAAATTAAACATAAATTAATATTACTGGTTTGAGAAAATGACGTTTCTTTCAAAAGGTATAAAATATATATGAATAATTTGGTCACTGAATTAAAGCAGATAAAGCAGATAAACTAGCAGTATTGTGTAAAAGAAAAAAAAAAGAAGTATGCACTCCTTAAAGATGGTGAATAATTTGTTAAAGACACATTTGTTGCTATCATAGAATACAGGAAAAACAAGGAGGGAAGTAGAAATAATGTTTGTGGAGAAAATTAGTGGTACATTTTAGTGTGCTTTTAAATTATTTCCAGAATGTTTTATCATTCCTTCATGAAAGTTTATATATATTTAAATGTTTTTATTTACCTGTAAAAGGAAGCTAGTTTTTTTTTTTCATTATTTAGTGGGTCAATTATCACGTATAATTTTCTAAGTCAAACATAAATTAGCATAACAGATTTGATAAAAATAACGTTTCTTTCTTAAAGTTAAGAAAAACTATTTACATAATTTGACCACTTAATTAGAATTAGTTGTAGATAAATATGATAAACTAACAGTATTATGTAAAAATTCTGCACTAATTTAGACGATGAACAATTTGTTAAAGTGACATGTATTGCTATCATGGAAGATAGGAAAAACAAAAAAGTGAAGAAGTAAAAATATTTTAGGAAGAACGTATCTCAGAGGAAAGGGCATATGAGCTAGAAAAGTTCAAGCTACAAGTATACTACGACAACTGTATTACAGAATCAAATGGACCAAATACGTACAGATATTAAAAATATCATTTATTCCGGATTTATCCTATTTTTTCGACCATTGTAAATATTCATCCAATATTTTCCGGAGTTCTTTTACCTGCAATTTATTCTGTAAAACTGATTCAGCTACTAGATCAAGTGCAATAATCTATAAGGATAGCTGTATGGATAAGATCCACCATATTCATCCTTATTTCAGATGATACATTGTAAAAGAAAATTAAAGTTAAAAATAATTCCTAATATATTATTCCTATTATAATTCCTAAAATGTTTGATGTAGCGGCAAAAACAATCTAAAAGTAATACGATCTAAAAGTAGAAAAGATTTACATTACATCTAAATCTTCATCAACATTAATTAAAAAGATTTCTGCTCCCTGCACAACGTTTAGTGATTATTTTATACCTTAATTTGCACATCCTTAAAATTCTTTTAAAAACGACTGTATTTCTGTGTTATTAGATGTACTAGATTAATTTTACATAAATGTATTCATCAAATCAAACTTGTTTTAGATGCCATGAATCATTATGTAAAATATGATTACATTTGATGAAATATTTCTGCAATTGAAATGTTAACCCCCTGACTGCCCAGCCAAAGGGTAATATTGTAATGTTGTTTTCTCTGTAATTTATTTAAAAAAAAAAAAAAAAAAAAAAGATGTTTTTTCCAACCTGATGCAAAATACGTTATTAGTATCGGTGTATAATCTTTGATAGCATCAATCCTAACTTAATTTTTCAGAACTGGGATTTATTTGTGGAATTATAATAATTTAAATATTGCTTATGTTGCAGTGAAACCTGCAGCTTAGTGTGTGAAAAAATCAGCAGGCGGCAGTCAGGAGGTTAATTATTCTGTCTTAAATTAGATTGCGTGGAGAAAAAAAGTATAAATTTTCAAGAAACTTGTATAGCTTTGTAATCTGCTTTATAATAATGCATAATTTAGATGAATAGATTAAAGTAGAATTATATTAAGCTATCAAATAGTTCTGGATTGAAAATTTGTTTTTAAGAGAATGAGAGAACTTGAAATTACTTTTTTATTTTTACTAAATTACTCTTTAAACATTATCCAAAGAAACATCATATAAACTTTGCTATGTATGTATCAGACAGGGAATTAAAAAAAACTGGAATTTAAAAAATGAAGATTTTAATTTCTATGGATTTTTTCTTCAATTTTCTTTTATTTTCTTATGTGATAAATCCATGCCATAGTTTAAATAGGGTGCCCTTCAATAGTATTTAAAGTGTAGTTTAAAATAAACAAGAAAGAAAAATCATGCGTCAAGCACAGATTATCAAACACTTTCAAACACACTCAGAATAATGTAACAAAACTGCACCGTTTAATAAATTAAAATGTTACTTAAAAATAAGGAAACGCATTTTCTATTACACAAGTAGTATCTTGTAGTAAACCTTAACAATACAATGTATATCAAATTTATTATATCTGAAATAGTTTAACATAATTAAAATTTGCCGCAAATAATGCCCCCGCCTCTTTTGCCAATGTGTAAAGAAATTCTTTTGTGGTGCCTTGTAAATAATAAATATTCTTTGTATGGTACATTCTAGAAAATGTATATCTTAGTGCCTCTCATAAACGCATATCAATTTCACTACGTTTCAATGCGTGTAATATCATTAGAAAGCATTTTAAACTATTTTATCCTTTCGGCCGTAATGTAGCGGAATACAATTGAATGTCCCTGAATTAGTTGAGCTATAAATCCGATTTTACTAAAATTTGGAATAACCAAATAAATTATGCAAAAAATATATATTTAAAATTTCAAAGATTCAGTTGGGTAGTTTTTGTGCTGTAATATGCGGACAGACAGACAAGCTTACAGACGGGCGGATCAGACGACAACTATAGGAGCTACGTGTTTATATAATTACATGAGCATCTAAAAACAGTTAAATTCAAAAGTGAATATCCAAATTGAAAACGCATTTCCACCAATTATTACTCTAAAACACTATTGTAACCGAATTCTTTTGCCTGTCTCCGAAAGTAGATTAAAATTGCTATAAATATTCTACACAGTAAAAAAAAAATTCAAGAGGTTACTAAAAATTTCTTAGTAAATTTGTATTCCACAGAATTTTTTAGTTACCATTACAAAAATTTTTTTGCAAGTGAAACAAGCATTTCTTTTCTAAACTGAACAAAAGAATTTTTTGTATAACTAACTTAAAAATTTTTAGTATGAGCCACCAAGCAAATTTTAGTAATAGCTCCAAAATTATTTTTAATAACCATTACGTGCGCCCGAAGGGCAGGAGCTTCCTTCGAGCTGCATCCAGACTTTTGAAGCGGAAGATTTTCGGCAAAACAGCAATAGATGGCAGCACCAAACATTCCTACCTGCTCCGACAGGATTTTCATAATCCCTTTATTAACGAGACACTACATACATTCGGGGCGTATTTGGTGGCGGCAAGTTTCGAACACGGGACCTTTTAGCCTGGAGTACGTCACTATAACCACTATGCTAACAAGGCCACACCAACAGAGTTTTAGTAAGAGCTATTAAAAATATAAAACTATTAACTCTATTTGTTGCTAACTTTTTTCTAGTAATTCTTACAGATTTTCTAGTAACCGACTAAGATTACTAAAATTTTTTTAGTAATTACAAGGATCACTAAAGTTTTTTTAGTAGATCGACCCCTTTTTTTTTACAGTGTATTCTAACGTAATAGTAGTGAAATTCAATGATTTGTATAAGAATTTGTAATAGCGTAGTATCATTAAAGTACTTTGAAAACGATTTTTTCCGATAAACCGTAATGTAGAGAAATTCTTTTGGGTGCCGCTGTACATGAACTATTAATTGCACATACTTCATATGCAATACCAAACATGCCTAAGATACCCAAAGTAAAGTTTAATAATTATATGAAAATCCGAGCATATTTATGGGAATTAGAGTGTGGTCACTTTTGAACTTTGTTAAAAAGGGTTTAAAAAAAAGCTATGCACAGATACTGTACAGAATCTGTGTATAAATATCTTGTTGCTGTAACTGTTGCACTCTTATGCAAAAATCCATAAACTGAAAAAGTATTACGTTATTACATATTAAATTAAGTAATACCGAAATAATATGAATCCAAATTAGTGCGACATAATCAAAATGGAAACCTAGAATACGTATAATACGTAAGATAGGATTTAATACATTGAAAGAAAATTGTATTAACACTTTTTAGCTCACAGGCTATCATAGACTGAGCTCACAAGCTACCATAGCCTGAGAGCTTATGTGCCCGTCCGTTCTGTATGTATGTTCGTACGTTCGTTCGTGCGTAACGCGATAACTCATGATAAAAATATCGGATCCACTTGAAATTTTGTATATAGGTATATCCTGATAAGGCACTTCCCTGATTAGTTTTTGGAGTTCATTCGATATGTATAAGAGGGGGAACGGGGGGCTCATGCCCCTCCCCTTAATTGATCGAAACGGGATTTTCATGCAGAATTAACAGTTTTCGTTCAAAATTTAGATATAGGATCTTTCTAATGAGGCGATTCCGTGACTGTTATCAGGTGTTCATTGAATAAGTATAAACAGGGGGAACGGAGGGCTCATGCCCCTCCACTTAATTGATAGAAACGGGATTTTCATGCAGAATTAACAGTTTTCGTTCAAAATTTAGATATAGGATCATTCTAATAAGGCGATTCCGTGACTGTTATTAGGTGTTCATTGAATAAGTATAAACAGGGGGAACGGGGGGCTCATGCCCCTCCCCTTAATTGATAGAAACGGGATTTTTATGCAGAATTAACAGTTTTCGTTCAAAATTTAGATATAGGATCATTCTGATGAGGTGATTCCGTGACTGTTATTAGGTGTTCATTGAATAAGTATAAACAGGGGGAACGAGGGGTTCATGCCCCTCCCCTTAATTGATATAAACGGGATTTTCATATAGAATTAACAGTTTTCCTTCAAAATTTAGATATAGAATCATTCTGATGAGGCGATACCGTGGCTGTTATTAGGTGTTCATTGAATAAGTATAAACAGGGGGAACGGGAGGCTCATGACCCTCCACTTAATTGATATAAACGGGATTTTCATGCAGAATTAACAGTTTTCGTTCAAAATTTAGATATAGGATCATTCTGATGAGGCGATTCCGTGGCTGTTATTAGGTGTTCATTGAATAAGTATAAACAGGGGGAACGGGGGCTCTAATGCCAGTCCCCTTAACTTGTATAAATGGATTTTTTAAGCAGAATTGTCAGATTTCGTTCAAATCTCTGAATAGTTTTGGAAGTTTAATGGTTAAATATAAAAGAGGGTAATAACTCTTCTTAAATTATATAAATGCTAAATGGGATTTTATTAAGAATTATCCGATTTGCTCTAAATTTTGAATATAGATTTTTATATGATGTCCTTGATAATTTAGGAAGTTCAATGATTAAGTATAAAAAAGGAGAAAGGGGAGAGCTGTTTCCCCTTCTTAATGTTTTTTTCGAACGGAATTAAAGCTATCTTTCAGGGGAAAAGAAAAACGCTTATCGTCAATAGATGGCGCGGACTTTCACACTTCTCGACGGGGGGTGGAGCGATAACTTTCATTTTTTGGTAATCCTACTTTTTTGTTAACTACAGCTATTTTATATATGGCCCCTTATTTTTCCCTTGAAGTGTAGGAGAAAAGGGGTGGGCCCAGCTGATCTTTATCTTGTGCGAAGAAAAGGATCTTCATGTTCAATCCGACAATAGTCAGTTTATTTTTTCTTAGGATCAGGATCTGCATGGGAGATTCTGAGCTGTGAGCTAGAATATTGTTTCGAATGCAATAGTAATATTGTCATTGTATAGTTCTGAAGCAGTCTTTTGGAACTTATCTTTGTTTAGTAAGCTACAAAGACATAATTTTAAAACGCACATTTTAATCGTTATAGATCCTAATTATGATATTTTTAATACTTACTTTGCAATTTTTTTTTTCTAAACTATATTAGTTTCTTTAATGTATTGAATTGCTTGAGGACAGGTTTAAATATGATGTAAAATTACTGTATATGGTATAGCAATCGAAAAAAAAAATAGTATATACCATGATAAAAAGTTTATTAAATCCAATTGATTTTTTAATCACCAGGTTTTAAAACATTCACCTTTTATGTAAACATTTTAATAAAAAAAATTTAATTTTACTTAAGAAAGGTGTTATAATAAAAATAAATGAAATTGACATGTTTCGGAACCGTCGAATAAGTTCCATAATCATAATATAAATAAAAAATAAAATTTCAAAATATTTCACGGTCAATACAAATGACACGCGACAATGAGATATAAATAACAAAAAAACACGCGCTCTATTGTAAAAAATTAAATTAAAATATAAACCATGATCTAAAATATAAATAAAACTAAAATTTCAAAACATTTCACGGTCAATACAAATGACACGTAACAATGATATATAAATAACAAAAAAAGAAAAAAGAAACACAAAAAACAGGCGCTCTATTGCAAAAATATACATTAATATAATTTTCATAATAATTAATATAATTTTTTTACAATAGAACGTCTGTCTTTTTTACTTTCTTCTATCTTTACAAGAAGAAAGTATTGGATTCATGAAAATTTTCGACTTCCGGTTTTCGACGGATTTATACGTTTTAGAAGGTCCTGAACACGTTTTGACTACTTTTAGAAAATGTCTGTCTGTGAGTCAGTCTGTCTGTCTGTCTGTATGTGACAAAAAATTTGTGGGCGCTCTATCTCAAGAACTAATGCTCGAAATTTAATAAAATTTTATATTCAGTTAGACCTTGATATGAATTAGTGCCTATTGGTTTTTGGTGAAAATTGGCCTGCAGGTGGCGCTGCGATACTACTTTTTTACGATTTTCAAGATTGCTGTATCTCAAGAACTAATGCACAGAATTTCACGAAACTTCAGATTCTGTGACCCTTTGATATACATAGACGCTGATTGAGTTTTGGTGTAAATTGGCCCGCAGGTGGCGCTGCTATGCCACTTTTTCATGATTTTCATGATAGCTATATCTCAAGAACTAATGCACAGAATGTCACCAAACTTCAGATTCCGCGATACCTTGAGTTACATAGCCGCTGTTAAGGTTTTGGTGTGAATTGCCCTATAGGTGGCGCTGCTATGCTACATTTTGCACGATTTTTGCGATAGCTATATCTCAAGAATTAATGCAGAGAACTTCATCAAATTTTAGATTCTGTTACACTAGAATATATAATATAATTAGACGCTGATTACATTTTGGTATTAACCTTGCAACAGGTAGTGCAGCTATGCTGCATTTTGCGCGATTTTTCCGATAGCTATATCTCAACAACCAACGCACAGAATTTCATCAAACTTGAGATTTTGTTACAAAATGACTTATAACATAATTACACGATGATTACGTTTTTTTATAAATCCTTCAACTGATGGTGCTTCTGTGCTATATTTTACACGGTTTTTTTAACTAGCTATATCTCAAGAACTAATGCACAGAATTTCATCAAACTTGAGATTCTTTTACACCATAACATAATTAGACGCTTTTTTACGTTTTGGCATAAATTGTCCAAGATATGGTGTTGCTGTGCAACGTTTTGCAAATTTTTTGTTATAACTATATCTTAAGAACTAATGGACGAAATTCCATCAAATTTCAGATTCTGTTAGGTCTTGACATAAATAGATGCTTATTTAATTTTAGTATAAGTTACACAACATGAGGCACTATTAAGCTCTTTTTCTCAGAATATTAATTAAAGTTTGCGTTTTAGGCTTTTCGGATACCAGAATCTCATTAGGGTAGGTCTAATGTTCGAGGAAATTCGATAGTGGGTAACTTTGGGGTCACCACGTTTTTTTTTTTTTGTTGTTTTTGTTTTTTTTTTTTTTTAAATATTAAAAAGTACTTATGAGATAGAAGAAAGTTTTGGGATTGACACATCCAACTAGTTTTTTTTTTTTTTTTTTTTTTTTTTGTTATTTATTCTCATTGTTGCGTGTCATTTGTATTAACCGTGAAATATTTTGAAATTTTAGTTTTATTTATATTTTAGATCAGGGTTTATATTTTAATTTAATTTTTTACAATAGAGCGCGTGCTTATTGTGTTTTTTGTTATTTATATCTTATTGTCGCGTGTCATTTGTATTGACCGTGAAATATTTTGAAATTTTATTTTTTATTTATATTATGATTATGGAACTTACTTGACGGTTCCGAAACATGTCAATGTCATTTATTTTTATTATAACACCTTTCTTAAGTAAAATTAAAATTTTTTTATTAAAATAGTATATACCATTCAATTGTAATCTCTGTTATTTATGTAAGCAGGGCCGGCGTTAGACATTTCGCCGCCTGAGGCGAGCTTTACTTTGCCGCCCCTATGACATTTTTTTCTTTTTACCACTACTCAAACTTTTTCAAAAATAAGTAAATTAGTATAATAACTATAATTTATTTACATACATATAAAATGCATTATAAAATATATTTATATTTAACGAATTTAAAATAATTGAACCGCTTCATTTATTTTATTTTATTTTTGTATCTTTTTAAAAATAACAACATCTATTTTGAAATTAAATTAATAAATAATATTATACTAGTATATAAAAAAAGGCCAGAAAGTCTCATATAAAGAATAACAGTAATACTTCAAAATCTCTTTTACCTTGTTTTTCATTTCGAAAAATCAAGCACGTTATGGATATTAGAAAAAAAAATTGTTACAATAGGTAAAGAGTATTTTAAAAATAAATATTACTGAGACAAAATATGTTAAACATTTAAAATAAATCACATTGCGCATAATATTTGTGTATGAATTTCAAACAGAAAGAGAAAAATAATGAGTTAGTATAACAAGTTATTTATCTTTTGAAAATTGCATATACAACACAAAATCGCATATTGATAATATTAATAAGAAAACAGCTACTAAAAATAAGACAAAAGTTTAGAGAAGAGAGTAATTTCTCTTGATTTAGATTCGGCGAAATCACACATTATCATGTCAAAATCAATATTATAAAATGAAAAAATATAAATAAACAAATAAATTTAGCGCAAACTTCGCAATATGTTATTGATATTAAATAGAAAAATGATGATAGACAGAGAAAATTACCTAATCATTTCAAATGAAAACTAACAATTAAAACATTAAAAATATTGTTTTCAAACACACAACTATCAACAATGAAATATTTAATTCAATAATAAATTTACCTTGATTCTTTTTTTTTTTCTTTGTGAAAATCGTTTGCTATGTCACGCTAATCAATATAGAAAACAATTAGATTTTGATTTGCTAAAATAATTTAATCACAGCTAACCTTATGGGCGCTGCGTTTCCGGGCATCTAAAAAAATTGTATTTTTTCAAAACGCGAAATCGCAAGAAAAATAGCAAAATATATAAAAAAAAAATCGATCCATAAGTTCTTATTAAACGTTATAGAAAAGAGAACAAAATTTACTATATTGGATTGGAAGATTGAATTTCGTTTACTAACGCGAAAAAATCACAGCTAATCGCGAAAAAAATAAAAGGGGGGGGGCACTAAAAATAGTATATAAAGAATTGTTAAAATTTCAAAAATTTCAAACAGTAAAATTTATTTAAGATTAAAAAAGAATTTCTTTTGTAAAGTCAAAAAACCGCCATAGAGCCCCCCTCCCCTTAAAAAAAAATAAATAAATAATTAAATAAATAATAAATAAAATAAAAATAATAAAAATAATAAAAAATAAATCATAAAAAATTCACAAAAATTCGAAATTTGCTAAGCGAATTTCGATTAAATTTAGCTGAAACGAGGGAGAAGCTGAAACGAAAGAAAAAAAAAAAAAGTAAAGGTTGCTAAAGATTAAAAAATTGCAGAAAGACAAAATTTATTACAGTGCTTTAACCTATTCTAAAAGGAATTTTTTCACAAATAAATAACATCAATAACAAAATTCCTGTTACGAATGTCAAAAACTCATGTTGAAGATAGCATTAAAAGTCGCGAAAAAATAATAATCAATAATTAAAAAAATTGTACTACGATTATCAAATCCTAATAATAATAATAAAATATGTATATATATCTCTTTTTATTTCCGCCTCACGTGGTTTGCCGTTCCAAAAAATACAATTCTGGATTTGGTTTGAAGGAGGATTTCTTTTGAGACTTATAGCAACTGAGCTGGTGTCTCGAATGATCCAAAACTTGAGCAAACACAAATATGATTGAGAATGAAGATAAGACAATTCTGGAATTAATTACCAAAATAAAAACTAATACACGTTTATTACGTGATTTATTTAATCCATTAATTTATGCTAGATACATAATAATTTTTATATCTATTTAAACTTTGGCAACAATTAGAAGACAAATAAGTAAATAAATAAATAAAAATAAAAGAGATGATATTAAAAGAAATATTTTAATTAAAATAATAGTCTTTTTCAAACTTTTATGATTTGTTGTGTTACAAGAGGTATTCAGAGGTAAGTATACAAAATTTGAATGCTCTGACTTATATAGAATTTGTGTACGGACTCTGTGACAGACAGACAGTGGACAAGGACGAATAGAGTTTCGTCAAATGAACGAAACTCTAAAAATCGCCGCAAAACTCGGAAAAACGATAAAGATAATTTAAAAATTGTTTTAAAAAAATACAGAACAAGATTGAATATATTTTCCTAGAAGACAGTAACTGCATTTTTTCCTCAAATGTAAGGGAAAAAAAAACGCTAAAAAAATAAAATAAAATAATAAATTGTTTAAATAGCAGCTGATAAAATTCACTATATTAGGGTAAAAGTTTGATACCGAATTAATCTTAGAAACGAAAAAAAAAAAAAAAAAAAAAAAAAAAAGGGAAATGACAGAAAAATTCCAAAAATTGATCTATGTAATTAAACTTTATTAAAAATTTTTTTTTATTAATCTTAAACGTTAGAATACATTTCCTTTTACTAATGACATAAAATCAAGAAAGGAAATAATAATAAAAAAAAACCTTTCAAAAATCCCAGTGGATAAAATTTATTACAATGAGAAGTATAGCATTCTAACAAAAATTCACTGCCGAATGTGTGTGTATACATATATACATGTATGTAAAATCGGCACAAAAAACGAAATTATGCAAAATTTTGCTTTGAAAACCGCGGAGACAAAATTTAATATTTTAGTCTGAAACAGAATCCCTTTGTGAATGTCCAAATATCACCACAAAATATAAAAAAAGGACAAAAAACTGCAAAAATTTCTAAAATCGTGATGTACAAAATGTACTATATTCGACTAAAAGTTTAAAACGTTTCTTACCAATATTAAAAACTTCAGCAGAATGGAAAAAATCCACTAAAAATGGTATCAAAAATCTCACTAAAAATCGTTAAAAAATAAAAAGTCGAGGACATTTTTTACTACACCATTTTAAAAGTTTAAAACCTAATCAAGAAGGAATTATATGTTCAGTATATATTACAAGTATTTTTTTTTTTTTTTTTTTTTTTTTTCTGTTAACCAACTGATAACCAGGCCAGTTACCAACATTTGGAAATAACTTTATTTGGAAACTAGAAATGAAATTACAAGAAATCCCCCCCCCTAATAAAGTTTATCATATTTCAAGAAGAAAAAGGAGGATTTTTTTAACCTTGGGAGGAGGGGAATAAACATTTTGTCAAATGGTGTATAGTTTCATGTGGATTTTTTTTTTCTTCTAAATCGAATAACACCATCTTCAAGTCGATACGATCAATTTTTTTAAAGTTACGGCACGTTTGATGAATAAAATGGCAAAAATTATATTTATTCCCTCCACATACGCAGAAAACAAACTATATCATTAGAAAACAAATGATTAAAATTTTATTACAACCAGGGCTCGAGGGCCCGACTTAGATTGTGAGGAGAACTGGAGTAAACGTAATTCGGGGAGGTCCCCTTTCTACCTTTTGGATTTTTTTTTTTTTTTTAATTAAAAGAAGTGTCTAAAACTAAACTTTATACTAATTGTCTGTATATGTAAATTTCTTACCAAGTACTATTCGCATTTCTATACAGAATAGCACAAAAGAGATAACTTTAAGAAACTATTGAATACACTTTTCCATTGGTTATGGAAATATAAGAATAAATGTGAATCATTAAAATGTAAATACATTTGTGATGTAACTGTTACATTGAGGGGAGAAGGGGGGGGGGCATGAGGTTCGAAAGCAGAGGAGATATGAGAAAAGAGCCACATAAAGTTTAAAATAAACAGATAAATAAGGAATTTTTGTGACTTTTGGCCTTTTTTATTATAGTTAGGCATAACAAAAAAATTATATTTGCCCTTGAGGGGGGGGGGCTCAATCGAAAGACCCGACGTCCAATGAAGTTGCCCTGCATGGGCCTTACTTAGTCAGGCCCTAATTATAACAATATAGTATCCTATAACTTTTTAAAGAAATTTTTTATTAATGTTTCCTCCTAGGGTGATAAGTTAAAATCATCAATTATGACTAATTAAACCTTTCTAATGTACCAGTAATCACAGAGACGATATATTTTCTCCACTAAAAGAAACTAAGCGTCCGTGTTTTAATACAATCTTTTTAGAGCATCCCAATAGATCAGATCTAATCACCTACAAAAAATTTTTAAACTTCTGACAGTAGAAATATTTTTTACAAAATTAAATTAGTGAAAATTTCGACAAAATCTGTAAAAGATTGAATGTTTCGCCGCGCTTTCGCCCTTCTATAGCACACTTTTAAAGTTTCCAAGAAACCAAAAGTATGTTCTTACAGATGAATCTTCTAATCTATAGCTTATCTAGTTGTAAAGTGTATGAATTTTACGATAATTCTTTTAAAATACACTGGCGAATGCAAGTCATTTCGCGCCGAACAGAAACAACATATCCTGCGTTGAAAGTAACTAAAGTCCGCAGTCTAACAAAATAAAACGTTAAGATATGTATTTTTTACAAAATGAAATATGGAATATTTTGACAAAATCGGTAAAAATCTGAGTGTTTTTTCGCGGTTTCATTCATTTTTGGTATGCAAGGACTCTTACAATCAAATTAAGCAGAAAATAAAATGCAAAATAGCAGACACTTTCAATTTAATACTTTTTTCACTTAAAAATATAAATTTAGATAGAATGGAGACTTAAGACATAAAATTCTATAAATTTTAGGTCAATTTAAAGGTCATTCATAACGCGCTCTTCTTAATAACTGGGGAAATGTAAAAACAACATCAAATTTTTTGCGGCCCCAAATTTTCGCGGCTCTGGGCCCCAAATTTTCGCGTCCGGCTCGCCCCCCCCCCCCCCAAGCACGGCCCTGTTCAGAACATTTTTCTATGCAAGAGCAAAGTGACCATCTAACACATTCCAAAGGAAGTAGAAAGTTTCCCTCTCTTTCACATCTTTACACATTCTTATCTCTCTTGAACGGGATCCAGCTGACGTCACACGGGGCTTTCTGCTTTGAAGGGGTGAGTTCAGAGCGGCGAGGGAAGTCTCCCCCTCGATAAAGGGGGGCATCTCTATTCCTCTCTTGCAAAAAGTGCAATTATGGGGTTGCTCGAATAAACAACCTTTTCCTTCATTTCTTTCACAGTCTCTCCAAATAAAAAAGCTTTTTTTTGAAAAACAAAAGGACTTTTTGAACAAAATTTTATGTAATAAGGTATAAAATCTATCCTTTATTGAATTTATTAGAAAAGTAATGATAACATATAAAAAATGAAACATAAAAACGATAAAAAACAATCCTCTTTTAATCCATACGGACAACAAGTAGAACCCGTATCTCCACCTGTTGGTGTCTATTGAAAACAAGGGGGAAATTTTAAATTAAAATTTAAAAAAAAACGGTGATATATTTCATCCAAAAAATTATACCAATTTTAAGATACGAGTCTTATCTTTCACCAAAAAAATTTTTAAATCAATCACTGCAATAGCAAATGCGTTATAGTGGTTTTTAGAATGTATCATAAGCAGTATATGAGAAGATAATACTGACGGTTACCCTTAACGAAAATACAAGGCTGTAATGTACAATTAGTATGCGTAGCCTGTGAGCTCAATGCCATCAGTTTAACTGGGCAATATTCTTTTTATTTTATTCTGATTCAATTGTAATAAAATTTGAAAAGATTCGATAAAATTATGCATCGAAAATATATATAAAACATTTCAAACCATTTAATTGGTCAGATTTTATGCCGCCATATGCGAACAGACATATAAACAAACAAGTGGTCCAGAAATCGACTACAGGAGGAATATATTTCTATAAATATGAATGCACCAAAAAATGAAAAAAAATGCAAAAAGTTGTGTTTAAAAAGTTTAACCTGAGGCTTACCCAAACATGTTATGCATTTTTTGTTTATTGTGAATTATACGCATAGATCGTTCTTGATCGTAAAGATAGAGATTATGATTTAATTTTTGAAATATGTACATACAAATTATTATTGGCTTTTATCTTTAATTTAGAGAAACGATTTTGCGTCTACTCTTCCAAATTTCTTCAATAGGTAATGTTTCACATAATAAATAAAATTTATTTACTTTAAACGTATATGTTATAATCATTTAAAATTTTTCTTAATTTTTTTTCTTAAAAAATTGAAATAATAATAAAAATAAAATAGCTTTATACGCTAAAATTTTGAAAATGTATCTTTTAATGATCTACTAAAATATAGAGTTTATGTGTGAGCATATAGAGTTTATGTGGAGAATATATGTAGAAATATGTTGAGAAAATTCTCAGAATTGTCTACGTAAATTAGTTATTGTAGATCTATAATCATGTATTAGTCAAATTATGTAATGTTATAATTTCACTTCCTAATTACTGAAGCTACATATATAATTGTAGGGGAAAATCTTAAATTTCGTGTTGTCATTAGTGCTAGAAAATTGTACTTAGATTATCCGTTCAATAAACAATTAATTTTTAGGTAAGTACGTAATTATTTAAATAAGTAGCTTCTAATAATCATTTCGTCGTTTGGTCCATCTATTTGGCTGACCGTCTATTTATATCTAACAGCTCAAGAATGTATAACCGGTGCAGAAATTTATGGTATCATTACAAATTTTATGAGAAATAATAAAAAAAGTTCATTAAAATATTAATAAAAGTTTTTTCATTCTATTAAATACTATCAAACGTATTTAATTCAATAATATATCTTCATAGGTAATTAATCAAGATTTCTGTGTTGATAATTGTATTAAACCCTATCATCCAAAATAATTTAATGATATAGAATTATTCTAGGTTGCCATGGTGTTTAAGTTGTAATTACAATGGGGCAATGTTGTTTCCGTATTACTGAATTGAATATGTACAATCACAATAAAGTTTGTACTAACATAACTACTTATTTTATTTATGTATTTATTTAATGCCTAAGTGGGGCAGAATCACCAGACCTCAAAGATCCGATGTAGACTCTATTTGTCCCAACCGGAATGCTCCCCTACATATGGGGATTCGTTAACAATTAACAAAAAGAAATTAAGAATTAAATGAATATATGTACAAAACAAGCTCCGCCCGCGCGCCAGGGCACAGTCTGCTTCCTCGTGACAAGGGGCGGACCAGCAGAGTGGGTTTAAATAAAAGTGTTAAGTTGCGTAGGAATAGTAGATTGGGGCACCATGCAGGCCTATGAAGTGAGATAGTTAGCTCCATTTGGAAATTAAAGATCTTATTTATTTTGCCTATAAGAATGGATTTTGATAAAATATTAGATAGCCAGTTTTGGGGAAGGATGGATGAACGTATAATATGCCAGGTTTAGGTAAGCGTGCAGTGACAATAGGGGTGCTCAGGGGTGCCGATCTCGCTGCACTCACAGAAGTGGTTGACTGCTCGATGGAAACGTTCCATATAATCTTTGAAAGGTCCATGACCAGAGAGGTATGCTGTAGTAGCTGGTGAGAGAAACTACATTTCTGTAGACACTGCATGTATGAGATTGTAAGTATGTCTACCTTTAATATACGCATCCGAATAATTTTGCCATTCTGGCATGATTTTTTGATCGACCTTTCTACGAATGTGAAAGAGGGGGGGGGGGGTAGGGGTAGAGTAAAATCTATCAATGTTTTTGCCGTTGCTTTTTTCGCCAACTTTTCAGCCCGCTCATTGCTCTCAATGCCAATGTGAGCTGACACGTGGAACAGTGCGACTTTGCGGAAGATCAATTTAAATTTTATATCGTGATCTACGTGAATATTGCCTGTAGGTTTGAAAGACTATCACTGTACAGCCTGGTAAGGAAAGATGGTTGGGAAAAGATCCAATCTAGAGCTCGCAGAATGGCAAGACTTTCTGCTTGGAATACAGAGATATCATCCCCAAATCTACAGGCCCAGTCATGTAACACCGCATCCTTCCGCATGACGCAAAATGCTCACGCCACACCCGGTTCCGTGCGGGATCCATCAGTGCAAATGATTGGGACTCTTGAGCGTACAAATGAATGCTTAGAGGAGTTGAATTGAAGATGTGATGTTTCTTTTTGCAGGATGTAGGAACCAACAACTAACTTTTCTTTGTATGTCTGTTTGAGGAAAGTGCGCGTCTTGTGTTCTTTTTTGATCAAGGTGAAGGATTTTGTTTTTATATGTATTCATAATTTAGTGTTGATTTCATCGGAGGGATACCTGTAAATACTGAGTCTGTAGAAATTGCTTTATACTCCCTCGGCATACGTAGGAGGAACATCTTTTGTAGCGAGGGAAGTTTCTTTTTCACTCTATTGGTGAGGTTTCCTTCCCACTCGTCCACGCTGTAAAAGATAATTCGTTCCACAATTGTGTGGTACAATATTTTTTAGCGTGTTGCGCTTAATGCCCCAAGATTTAGTTGTTAACTTACAGCTGTTATTGTGAAGTATTGCTAAGCGTAATTTTTTCTGTTAATGTGTTCCGTCCATCTCCGATGTTTGTCTATTGTAATTTTTAATAATTTCATGTGTTTGACATGTTCAAGGCAGCGTCTATTAATTCGCATTATGGTTTAGCGTTTTAGATCTATGGGCTTGTCGAAAGTGAGTGCTTGAGATTTTCCGGGTGAGAGCTGGAGGTGAAGGTCGGTCAGACTCCAAAGGAAAAAAGAGAGTGCTTGACCTGCCGCGATTTCAATGCCTAGGCGCCGGCGACCTGTGAAAATAAAGCTGAAATCATCGGCGAAGGCGAATAGCAATAAGCCTAACTTATGGAGTTCTTTTAAAATTACATTTACTATGTGCAACCAAAGTATTGGTCCAAGGTAAGACCCTTGTGACAGCCTTTTTCTATTTGGTGCACTAATGTGCCAGTATCCCAGTTAATGAATATGCTTCTCAAGGAGAGATATAAGCCGATGGTTCCAGCTATATTTCCCGGGCAGTTGATTGCATTCTGCTGGAGTAAGATGTCCCGCTACTTCATGTTATCAAATGCACCTTTGATGTCGAGGGAGAATAGGAAGGCTTAAAGTCCAGAGTCCTAACTAACGGCAATGGAGGACATGATGTCGAACAATGCTTTTCCAGAAGATCTGTCCCCTCTGAATCCATATTGCCTGTGATGCAGGATATTGTGTGACTCTAAGAAATGTACTAAACGTGTTACTAGAAGTTTTTCTAGTAGTTAGTCAAATGCTGGGAGAAGGCAGATTGGTTTATAATCATTTAGTTTAGAGGGATTTTTCCCTTGCTTCTGGAAATAGACTACTCTCCTTTTCTCAGAATGAGGAGGAAGTAATTTTACGACAGGTAAATATTCGCCCATCTTGTGAATAGATTTGGAATAATTCTGAACGTTCACCTTAGGATGCGAAAATCAGTACAGTCATGGTCTAGAGCTTTATTGCAATCAAACGTTCTTAACGCTGATGATAAAAAAGAGAGGTCGGCTGGTGTATTAAAAATTAGGTCATCATTATTGTTATTAGGGTATGCCGCAGGTCTGAATAGTTATTTTTTAAATGCTCCATATCGTTCTGTTTGTACGCTCTAGACAAGGGCAGTTCAAGTTAATTTCATCTGGCCGAAAGACTTTACCCGTAATGAATTTTTGTGCAATGGCATTCGGATCAGTTTATTTGCTGCAGAATTTCCGCCATGGCTGATACTTGGCGTCAAGAACATTACGTTTATATTTTGCTGCCAACATTTTGTATCATGCTGCTATTGGTCAGAAGTTGTCCGTATTCTTTTGTGTTGGTCGAAGTGATTTCAATTTCCTTCTTAAGAATGCAAGTCGGTTGCTTTTTGTGCGGTGATCTGACGTCCAGAAGGAGAAATTGAAACACCTATGTGTTTTTTTTTTATCTAAAAGATTTTTTAGCTGCGATCTGCATTATATTTATGAGAACCTCTGTGAAGTTATTAAGTTTTGTTGTATCTGTGACATCCTTTAGCTGTTGGCTGAGGAGTAATTTTTGTGTTTTTGTTATTTGTGTAAACTTGAGCAGGTTACCTCGTGAGGTATTAAACCTGCCTGCATAGTGTATAGTGGTGTAATTTCGAAGCCAAAAGCAATGGATGTGTGGTCTGAATCGCTATAAATATCTGAGACTTTCCAATCGCGAATTTTGTGATTGCCCAAAGGATTGACCAGAGTATGATCCGGGAAACCCCTGGCCACCACTCTGCCTATACTATCTTCTTTAACGGGCGTGTGTGTTGTGTCATTGATATTTGATATGGCTGGAGTGTTTTTAATCAGAAATTCAATGAACGGAACCTCACGGGCATTGGACCGCGTATAACCCCATAGGGTGAATTGTGAGTTAAAATCTCCACTGAAGTATTACCTTTGTGTGATGACATGTTCGCACTCCTCGAGTGTGTCCTCAAAATATAAACTTGGCGCAGCCATATGCCGAGCCAACTATCAGCTGACCTTCCTTTGCAGTGATGGTATGAAGGCACAGTGTTGACCTGTGGAAAGGTATGTGTTATTTATGTTTGTGTTCTTGACGGCAACGTGAACTGTGTTTGCTTTCGATGAGAACACTGGCCAGGACGATGAATGTCCGACAATTTGCCATTATTACAGTAAGCATCCTGCAGTAATGTAATATCCACTCCGGAAAAATCATAAAATCCTTTAGAGAATCATTAGCTGATTTACAGTCATTTATTTTAATTTGGATAAATTTAATATTGATAAAAGGGAGAAAAGGTAGGTATTTCTCAGAGGGATCCTGAGAAGTGGCCATCTAGTGTAACTACTAAAATTAGAGAATAAAATATAAATAGAAAACTTGGGGGGGAAAATCCAAATGGAAAAAATAAAATGTTAGGCTTCGTTTAAGAGTGACTACCTCTTTGGCTTGCATAGTGATGAGAGTCGGGAGTATCTTCTTGAGACCATGAAAGCTGTAATATTTTGGAAGTGGTGGTAAAAGCTCTCTTAGAGAACTGAAATGTTGACGAGTTTGTTCATACTCATATTTAGGATAGGGCTGCTGCGAATATGGTAGTTGCTCTCTACTTGAAGGCATGTATATGATGTCTAATCTTTCTCTCTTCATGGTGTAGGTATGTTTAAAAGTCTCACAGGTAGGATCAGAAGCCTTGTGTTTGATGTTGAATTTCGTTTAGTGGTGTCTGTTAGATTCCTTACAATTAATGCAGCAAGGTGTATTCTGGGAGTCATTTGACGGGTGATCTTTCCCATGGTCTCACAGAAGGCTCTGTTTGGGCAACTTTTCTCGTTAAGATAAAAAAATTGACATTTCCATAACTACTTATTCATATTACGTACTAACTAAATCTGATGAAAAGATGAAGTTTGATGAAAATTCGTGCATTAAATATTTAGGTGGCTATTGCGATAATCATGAATAATATCTCATAGCAACACCACCTGTAGTACGATTTACTCCATACCATAATCAGAATCATAATATATCAAGGACTAACGGAATCTAAAGTTTTATGAAAATATTTCCATCAGTTTTTCAGATATAGGTTTTCAGGAAGTTGTGAAAAAGTCACCGCTTCCTGTTGGACGATATACACCAAAAGTTAATTAGATCCATTTTATATCAAGGACTAACTGATCTTAAGTTTTGTAAAAATTCCATGAGTAAGTTCTTGTGATAGAACTTTCACATATTTCACAAACTTTATGTCATAAAGAGACAGACAGACTCACAGACATTTTGTAAAACCATGCTTTTTGGAATCTCTGACCTTTAAGACATGTAAATCCGATGAAAACCGAAATTGGAAAATTTCTACGAATCCATTATTTTCTCCTTGAAAAGATAGAAGAAAGTAAACATCTAGAAGACAATAACATACTGTCATGTACCGCTCAGCACATGAAATTATCGCACAAATACGATTATTCTCAGGAATCTGCGAATTTAAGTTTTTAATTGAACTGATTGGTCTCCTTAAAATATTTTTCCTACTGGATAAAAAATAAATAAATACAGTTTTATATCATATTTTATTTGATATTTTGCCAAAACTTCAAAAATATGCATCCAGGAGATTTAAATAATAAATAAATGAAGAATCAATCAAATTCGCTTAAAGAAATCACACCTCAATGTATAGTGTTTCTGCCGATAATTAAAGTACATATTGACATTGATTTTTACTTATACAATTTCTTTTTAATTCCTAAAGAATTACTTAATTATAAAAATATATCAATAATATTTTTATGTATATACAAGTATTGTTAAACTTTAAAATTAGAAAACAAATCATAAATAGCACTTTAGCAATCGGGATGCGTTTGTATTATGAAGAAGTTTTTAAAATATCCAGATCTTGAAGTTATAGTATAGAATACTTCGAATACACTATTTGAAATCTTTTGTATGCTCCTGTACATACTGTCTGCCCTCTAATATACAGGAAGTAACCACTAGTAAGCCTTAGCAATGTATATCCATTTCTTAAACTGCTACATAGTTTAACAAAATTAAATGGCGCCCCAAACATTATTTCCTCCTATATCATAATGTAATAAAACGATTTTGTGTGACCCTGTAAATTCATAAAAAATATAATCTTTGCACACAAGATTACATAATATTCTATATTTTATAACATGCTTCATAGATGAATATTAATTTTATTATGTTGGAAAAAATGTAACATACTTATACTACACTTGAAACAATGTTTTCCCGTTGACCGTAATGTAATGGAATACTTTTGATTGCCCGTGTAATTGAACTATGCATCCGATTTTCATAAAATTTGAAATGACTCGACAAAATTAAGCAGTACTTATACATTCTTTTTCGAACAATTTGGTTCTGTTGTTTTTCCGGTGTTATATGCGGCCGGACAGACGGACGAACTGAACAACAATTATAAGAGCTACATATTAATATAATTACGAACGCACCTGAAATGGGCTTAGAATAATTATAATTAAAACATTTTCCATTAATTATGCATATTTTTTATTGAAATATCTGCCTTTTAGTTTAATATTCTTAACATATACTTTAAATTAAAAAAAATAAAAAACAAACTTTTCATAATTAAACAGACGCTAGACGGCTTCTTTTGACAACGAAATATATTTATATAGCTTAAGTGGTTTCTGACGATAATGATCTAACAACAATAGAATCCACGTCATTGTTCAGAGAAAATATGGAATTAGATGCTTGAACATTTACTTTAGGAAATTAAGTATTCATCTATCAAATAAACTACTTCAGGTGAATTTTAATTACTAGATCCTATTATAATGAAACCATTATTATGAAAATTAAGCACAAAAAGTCTTAGGAACAAGAATTTTTGTATATAGTTTATAATGATAAATACAGGGTGTTTCTAAAGGAATATAAAGGTTTTAAACCATGCTAGTGTTTATTACATGTATTATAATTAATACATAAAATGAAAAAAGCAACTCAAACAATTTTAACTATAAGGTTACATGTACTCAATGAGAGCACCCATCATAACAAATCGATAGCCGAGTTCTTCCGAAAAGATTCTTAGTAAAGAGGTTCTGTTCAGACGCACAGCCGGTCTGTGTATGTGCCTCCATTACCAGCTGACCATTACAGCTGTTGCAACAATAGCCCCACAAACACTAATCAACGTTTGAGAAGAGCTGAAATATCGAATTGATGTGTGCGGTATGACGAAAGATGCAAACATTTATAACTTGTAAGCTTTTAGATAAAATTGTTTGAGTAGCTCTTTCATTTTATGTATTAATTAAAATTTTAAGTTTTATATAATAAATACTACCGAATATTAAAAACACGATATTCATTAAAAAATGCCGTTTATATTAATCAAAAGTTCAACTTAAAGCTCCAAAAGTATTTTTCGAGGTAAAAAGAATCTTGAGATCGCTTTAACGAAGATGACAGTTAAACCGACTTAATTCATTTATTTTAGTTAAGTTGCAAATGTAAATATTTTATTGACTATGTAAATTTATTTCTGATCGTGGTAATTGTTCGAGGTAAATAAATATCATTTTACATACACATAATCAGAAGAAAATTATTAAAAGTAGAAAATTTTCGTGAAATAACCACTAGAAATATTTTTAATACAAATGTTATTGAATTAAAGTATGTCATTATGCAAAGAATTTTTGAAATATACTGTGAAACAAAAAAAAATAAAGACGAATATTGCCCAGTTAAACTGATGGCATTGAGGTCACAGGCTACGCATACTAATTGTACATTACAGCCTTGTATTTTCGTTAATTCCGTTTAAAAAAAAAATTAAGAAAAGGAAACAGCTCTCCCCTTTCTCCTTTTTTATACTTAATCATTGAACCTCCTAAACTATCAAGTACATGCTTTATCATATTAAAAAAATATATATCCAAAATTCAGAGCAAATCGAATAATTCTTAATAAAAACCCATTTAACATTTATATAATTTAAGAGAAGTTATTCTCCTCTTTTATACTTAACCATTAAACTTCCAAAACTATTCAGAGATTTGAACGAAATCTGACAATTATGATTGAAAAATCCATTTATACAAGTTAAGGGGAGGGGCATTAGAACCCCCGTTCCCCCTGTTTATACTTATTCAATGAACACCTTATAACAGCCACGGACTCGCCTCATCAGAATGATCCTATATCTAAATTTTGAACGAAAACTGTTAATTCTACATGTAAATCCCGTTTATATCAATTAAGTGGAAGGACATGAGCCCCCCGTTCCCTCTGTTTATACTTATTCTATGAACACCTAATAACAGTCACGGAATCGCCTCATCAGAATGATCCTATATCTAAATTTTGAACGAAAACTGTTAATTCTGCATGAAAATCCCGTTTATATCAATTAACGGGGGGGGGGGCTTGAGCCCCCCGTTCCCCCTGTTTATACTTATTCAATGAACACCTAATGACAGTCACGGAATCGCCTCATCAGAATGATCCTATATCTAAATTTTGAACGAAAACTGTTAATTCTGCATGAAAATCCCGTTTATATCAATTAAGGGGAGGGGCATGAGAACCCCGTTCCCGCTGTTTATACTTATTCAATGAACACCTAATAACAGTCACGGAATCGCCTCATCAGAATGATCCTATATCTAAATTTTGAACGAAAACTGTTAATTCTGCATGACAATCCCGTTTATATCAATTAACGGGGGGGGGCTTGAGCCCCCCGTTCCCCCTGTTTACACTTATTCAATGAACACCTAATGATAGTCACGGAATCGCTTCATCAGAGGGATCCTATATCTAAATTTTGAACGAAAACTGTTAATTCTGCATGAAAATCCCGTTTATATCAAATAAGGGAGGGGGGGCATGAGCCCCCCGTTCCCCCTGTTTATACTTATTCAATGAACACCTAATGACAGTCACGGAATCGCCTCATCAGAATGATCCTATATCTAAATTTTGAACGAAAAGTGTTAATTCTGCATGAAAATCTCGTTTATATCCATTAGGGGAGGGGCATGAGCCCCCCGTTCCCCCTCTTATACATACCGAATGAACTCCAAAAACTAATCAGGGAAGCGCCTTATCAGGATATACTTATATACAAAACTTCAAGTGGATCCGATATTTTTATCATGAGTTATCGCGTTACGCACTAACGAACATACGAACGTACATACAGAACGGGCGGGCACATAAGCTCTCAGGCTATGATAGCCTGTGAGCTAAAAAACCATGAAATTAACAGAAAAAAACTGTAAAATTTGGCATCAGTATATAGATGTTTATTTTTTGGAAAATAGCTGTAATTTTTTATTAAAAACGTTTTACTGTAAAGAATATAGATTTAATTCCTAATACAGATTTATTTTTTCTATAAGACAGTTTTTTTTCTGCACAAAAAGCATTTTTGTCTCTACCAAATGAGAGATTTTTACCTAAGTATAATTTTTTTTCAAGTTTGTTTTGTCTTTAGTTTCTTTGAACCAATTTTATCTTCTGATACCATTAGAACTGCGGTGATTTCTTCTTTGTTTTATTTCTGAAGTGAATAAAAAATCTTTCATGTAGTGACAACTGATTGGGATTTAGATTATTTTAAAAGTATAATTTATCGTATTCATTCTTGCCGCCACTTGATTCTTCATAAAATGCTTTACTTTTTTACAGTGTTTTAACTATCGTTATCAATATTTTAAAAACTTATACAGTTTTAAAAAGAAGATTCATTATGGTTTATCACCACATTTTGTGTGTATGTGTGTGTGTGTGTGTCCAAAAATTTAAAATAATGAACGGCACGACATATATTTTATTCATTGCGCTAGTAACTGCATAACAATGCCTCACTGTATTCATATTTAAAAGAAACGTATTCATATTTTATCTTGTGTAAGTTTCTTAATATTTGAGCTTATCCATTTAGCAGTGTTAAAGAAAACAGAGCTCGTTAACGATGTTGGCATAAAGAAAAATATACGTAATTGATTATTTTAAATTATGCATGTTAGAATTGGTTTGATAAAATTTATGAATTAAGCATTCATTTTTTATCTAATCATCATCTAACGATATCATCATCTAACGAAATAAATTCAATCTTGACGTTAATACTTATCATCGTTAAAAGAGATGATTTTAAACATAGATAAAATATATATAAATTTTGCTAAAGTATTTAAAAGTATTCATTCATATAATATATCTAATTTGCAAAGAATTGTGGTTTATATTGCGTTTTTCATTAATATTTTATATATTTTGTAACTGAAGTTGTTTTTATATATCTTCCAAAATCTTATCAAATGCAAAATCACGTAATTTGCTTTTGTTAATATTAGTCATTGTATTTCTGGTTATTTATTATATCTAATTTACGTAGTATACATTCGAACTTAATAAAAAACACTAGTCATAAATTTTGGAAATGTTACTTAAATAATTTGTATAATCGTATTTAATGAAATTAATTCAACTTCTTTTTAGTTTAGATTAATGAAGAACTTAGTGCATTACATACATTTTATATAAGGATGTGAACAACTGATATCATCTTCATAAACAAACAGCAGAAACATTAGATTAATTAATAACACGATTTTCACATACTTGGATAATTTACATCTATTATAAATAGCAGTACATTTCTTTTTTATTTTAATTTTTTCTTCCTGCTTAATATGGCTCATATTAGCAACATTACTAAAACCATGATTAAAGTAACCTTTTTAATTAGATTTTATAATTTAAAAAAAAAATCCCCTTTTTTCCAAATACTCATTTTTTCCCCCGTCATCTTCTTGAAATTAGACAAAAATTATATAATATAGTTAAATGCCGGAAACAATTTGTATAGACAGTTTGTGCTTCTTTATATTAAAAAAAATGTCTGTGATATTAACAACATAATTTCCTTGATCAACAGGAGAACAATAAGAAGATGTTATCAAACTTTTTTGGTAAACATGGATTTATATTTTAATAAATAGGCTGGCATTATACAACACACTTAACCATAGTAATATGCGGTTTAATAATGCAAACAACACCATTCAGAGACAGTAATATTCAAAATGCAATATATTTGTTATCAAAAAATATGCCTAATATTCTAACAACCGACAGCATTAAAAACCTAAGGTATCGTGTACAAGAAAATAACCTTTATTTTATGGAACAGTTGTATTAGGGGAGTCTAAATAATCTAATGATCCATGTCTGCTGGAAGTGAAATAGTGCATAGGTCAAAAATTTATACCACCAGTGATTTATAACAGATACAAATTTCCAAAGTGTGTGAAAAAAGTCCAGGCCAGAATTCGAACCAGGGATGTGTTGGCTGAAGCCGCCAATGCTCTACCAACTGAGCCATCCCTGAAGAAAACTGGAGGACTATTTCACAAAAATGACCTCAACGATCAAGCATCTGGCCGTATACTCTGGATCAGCTCAACAGAATAAATCGTAGGTCAATTATGGAACTACAGAAAACGTTAAATTTACCGATTGAGTAATCGTGTGATAAAATTGATCTAATATAATTTAATTTCGTATGCAGCTTTTTCTGCAGTTTCATAATTGACCTCCGATTTATTCTGTTGAGCAGATCCAAAGTGTCAGACCAGATGCGTGATCATTTGGGTTATATAGTTATCCAGTGTTCGTCCGGGACGGCTCAGTTGGAAGAAAGTTGACGGCTTCAGCCAATACATCCCTGTAATTTTTTTTCCATTTTTCAATATTGGGTGAAAAAAGTCCTGTCCAGGATTTGAACGAGGGATGTATTGGCTGAAGCCGCAAATGCTCTTCCAACTGAGCCATTCCTGACGAACACTGGAGGACTATTTCACACAAATGACCTCCACGATCACGCATCTGGTCTGATATTTTGGATCAGCTCAACAGAATAAATCGTAGGTCAATTATGGAACTGCAGTAAACGCTAAATTTACCGATTTAATAATTATGTGATAAAGTTAATCTAATATAATTTCGAATGTAGCTTTTTCTGCAGTTTCATAATTGACCTCCGATTTCTTCTTTTGAGCAGATCCAAAGTGTCAGACCAGATGCGTGATCGTTCAGGTCATTTGGGTGATATAGTTACGTCCGGGATGGCTCAGTTGGAAGAAAATTGGCGGCTTCAGCCAATACATCCCTGTAATTTTTTTTCCATTTTTCAATATTGGGTGAAAAAAGTCCGGTCCAGGATTCGAACCAGGGATGTATTGGCTGAAGCCGCAAATGCTCTTCCAACTGAGCATCCCTGACGAACACTGGAGGACTATTTCACACAAATGACCTCAACGATCAAGCATCTGGTCTGATACTTTGGATCAGCTCAGCAGAATAAATCGTAGGTCAATTATGGGACTACAGGAAACGCTAAATTTATCGATTGAATTATCGTGTGATAAAATTAATCTAATATAATTTAATTTTGTATGCAGCTTTTTCAGCAGTTTCATAATTGACCTCCGATTTATTCTGTTGATCTGATCCAAAGTATCAGACCAGATGCGTGATCGTTCAGGTCATTTGGGAGATATAGTTATCCAGTGTTCGTCCGGGATGGCTCAGTTGGTAGAGCATTGGCGGCTTCAGCCAATACATCCCTGTAAATTTTTCCATTTTTCAATATTGGGTAAAAAAAGTCCGGTCCAGGATTCGAACCAGGGATGTATTGGCTGAAGCCGGCAATGCTCTACCAACTGAGCTATCTCGGATACGAACACTGGAGGACTATTTCACCCAATTAACCTCAACGATCACTTTATCTGGTCTGATACTCAGGATCAGTTCAACAGAATCAATTCATTCGTGTTTCTAAAATTAATCTAATACATCCCTGGTTCGAATCCTGACCCGGACATTTTTCACCGACTTTGGAAATTTGTATCTGTTATAATTAATTTATCGATTGAAAATTCGTGTGATAAAATTAATCTAACCAGTGATTTACTCTTATATTTATTATTATGTTTACCCTAGAATCATTTCATACCTTTGATTGCAGGATAAATACAATGATGAACCTACGAGTGAACCACTACTGGTATTAATTTTTAGCTTATACATCACTTCATTTCTAGCAGGCATTGATCATTGTATTCCCCTTTACTACTCTTGCATAAAATAAAGGTTGTTTACTTGTGCTCTATACCTTAGGTTTATGTGCTGTCGTCTCTTGGACTATAATAAACATTTAGAATTAAGGTGACATTTATTTAAGTAGAGCTCGTCAAATATCTATTAAAAATATGACTAATACTTATTTTGAATAATTTGTAAGGTACTAAATTTCATTCCTACATAAACTGAGATACATCAAATTTAAATTCGCATGCCGGATATTTCTTCTTTTTGTAAAGGATTTTTCTCCTTCTAGCATAAATGTGTTCCATTGCCGCCTTAAACTTTCTTTGAATGGTTTGTTTATTGAAACATCTAGGGGTTGAACTAACGAAGACCATCCACTTGGAATTACTACCAAAATTGGATTCTATTATTCTTTTTTTTAATTCCGGGTGTTCAATGGGGTCTAAACATATTCCAAACTAAAGAGCTTGTTTTTTTTTTGTTTTTTTTTTCAGCTTTTGGACGCTTTTTCCAAACATTAAGTATCCATAACTTTAACCCCTTTTCGTCTATCCAGCCTTTCTCATGGACATGCCGAAAAATTCCATTTGGAAAATTACCAATTGGCTTTATTTTTCGTTTGAAAATTAATATTGGTTTTAATTTAGTACAATTTGCAGAGCAAGAAAGAACCGATGTCAAGTGGGACTTTTCGTGTTCGTAGTTTTAACTGGAACTTACTTATCTTTTTACTCTTTTTGTTTCTACACTTCTGTTTCTTATCGTATCAATTATTGCGGGCGTTTCGTCCATGTTCCCAATTTCAGACAAATTAGAGTTTTTCTCTTTTCGTCTATCAATCACAAACTTCTGGAAACTTAACAGTTTTTGTTCCAAGTCTTTTGGAACTTTTTTGGGCAACTTTCGTCTGTTGGCGAAGAACAAAATTTCTACGATTTATAAATCTAACACACCAACTCGTTGTTGCCTTAAAGTTTGCACTTTCTTTGGGATTCTTTTTTTTTATTTTTAGTTTCTTTTCGTGGGAAAAAATGATGCGTAATGATGCATATATTGGCGTTATACGTCAATATACACTGTAAAAAAAATTGGGAGAATTACAAAAATTTTTCTAGTAGAATTGTATTCCAAGAACTTTTTATGTAACGGCAACAATAAAAATTCATGTAACAAATACAGATTTGCACTTTCAATCAAACAAATTTTAAGGTTACTAAGAATTTTTTTGGGAAATCGTATTCCAAGAACTTTTTAAGTGACGATAACGAGCATTATAGATAAAATTTTAGTAAAGTTACCAAAATTTTAGTAAATTCTTTTGTAAAGTTACAGATGGTTTTAGTTTTGCTTACAACTTTTGTAGATTGACATCATTATCTTGTACAGTGTACACATAAAATTTTAGTAAGCATAAGAGATTTCGGCTAATTTAGATTACTAAGGTTACAGATTTTTTTTACAGTGTATGCTTGAAATAAAATTATGTGCTCCCAAATAAGTGGTGCGTGTTATACGCCAGGGCGTGTTATACGCCGGAAATACGGTACATATATATATTATTATTATTTTGTACTTGTTAACATCTCAAAAAATGCCCTTTTTTAATATCGAAATATTTTTTAAATTAATTCCAGTTATTCATATAACTCTAATGCTTCTCGGACATTTATGATATGTTTATCAGACATTTATGCTCTTGAACAATGTTTTAATATAATAATTGATTTAGAATATGATACTCATCAAATGGAGGATCGGAATGGACAGTTTTTAAATTCTCGTTAATTTTTAAGAAATAAATATAATTTAATAGTCGAAGAAGCAGAATTTTACATGTTTAGTTTATAGAATCTTTTTAAAATGGTACGAAAAGTGAAAAGAAGTTACCGTCCAGAATTCTTACAAGAATTTATGAATTTGCATAGCGTAGTATTTACATTATGAAACAAAAACTTGACCGCGAGTAACGCTGATACCTGACCAATAAAATTAGTTTTTACTGCATTTTTTTTAATACAAACTTCGCCAAGTTAAAAGCTTTGCCAATTTTTTACACCATTGAATAAAGGGGAAAAATCACCTTCTAATGGAATTTGTTTAAAAATACTATCTTAATTTACTAATTTTTTACTGTTTTAAAATTATATCGCTACACTCTAAAAAAAAGTGTAAATTTACACACAAAAATGTGTAAATCGATGATACAAAAACGACATGTCTATGTGTGTAAATTTGTGTGTAAATTGCGCCAAATGTGTAAATTTCAGAATACACATTTTAATGTGTAATTTGATGATAAGTCCAAATGTGTAAAAGTTATCTGATAACTCTTGAAATACACACTTTAATGTGTGAATTGCACTGAAATACACATATTTCTGAGCACTATTTTTACACATACATATGTGTAATACTCTTTTTTTACATATATTTTTGTGCAATAGGAAAATACCTACAATGTTGTGTAATATGCAAAATACACATGTTTTTGTGTTATGTACAGAATGCGCAGATTTTTGTGTAATATTCTGTTTTTACACATATGTCTATGTAACATGGAAAATACATTTTTGTGTAATATTTAAAATACATAGGTTTTTGTGTACAAAGATTTACCTTATTCTTTGATGTGTAAACTGCGAAAAAGTTTTTAAAATAGCAAAACAAAATTACATGAAGAACAAATTCGTATGCTTGACTTGTTTCTAAGTACGCGATCGTAATTATGTAAATACGTAATAACTATAGTTGTCATTCAATCCGTCCGTCTGTCTATCTGTCCGTTCGCATATAACAACGCAAAAACTACTTAATCCGAATTGTTTGAAATTTAAAATACATAACTCTTGCATAATTTTATCAAGTCATTTCAATTTTTATGAAAATGAGATGCATAATTCAATTATAGAGACAGTCAAAAGCGTTCCCTTGCATAACGGCCCATGTATAAAAATAGTTTCAAGTGCCTTTTAATAATGTTACACGTTTTCGAACATAATAAAATTGACTTGCATCTATGAAGTATATACTACAATATAAATTCTGCATAATCTGTAGTACAGAGAATAGTTTTTATTAATTTACAGGGCCATACTAAAATATTACATTACATTATGGTAAAGAAGGAAACATTGTTTGGGACGCGTTTTAATTTTATAAAAATTTATCTGAAAAAAAGTTATAATTGCTTCTGTGTCTGTAATTGGATTTGGTGTAAACATTTGAATTTTTCGGACTAGGTTAAAAAAACTATTTCTTCTGACATCGAATGACATTTTTTTTAGAGTTTTTATTTATTTTTCTTGTAGTTTTTGAATGCAATACGCTTACAAAAAGTCTTCAATTTAAAAATCACAAACGAAAAACCATGAATTGAAATCTATGAAAAGCTGTCTTTTGTCATCGGTATAAAATGAAATAAGAAATGTATAGCATGTAAAATAATAAAAACTCGAAGTTTTATAGCAAAATATATTATAAACACGCTGAAATAGATAGTATTTAAACCGAATAATTATTTTAAATGCTATATAATGTTAAAACTGCAAATATTTACTCTTATGTTACAATATGTGATTTTAAACATGAAGAAATGATTTAAAACACAAAAATAATAAATTATTTTTTCCAAATTTGTAATAAGCAGAAAATAACACACTTCTCATCCATATTATAATTTTCAAGTGTTAAATTGTAAAATAAATGAACTTACCTTTGAAAAAAAATCTGTTCTGGGCTATCAAAATCCAAAATTCATTTTAGCAATAATGATCTAAAACTGCTCATGTGATCAAACTCAGTATCGTCGTATGTTGAGAATTTTAAGAACATATGTGGCAAAAATGCTATGATGGATGATAGCAGTAATAAATAAGACCCCCGATTAAGGGTGTATTTCAATACAAATTACCTTTTTTCTGATTTATTTTTAAATTCGTTTTTTCTCTCAAGCGCATCAAACTGGCAAATTCTCTTATTTAGAAAGTATATTAGGTCCCGTGCTTTTCAATTTTTTGATAAATGCAGAAAATATTGCAAAAAAATGCTGTTAAAGTCAACGTTTTAAACCGAATTTTCCGAAGCGGGAGATCTGGGAACGAAAAAAAGAGTCATACTGGGGAAATAATAGTTTATAAATCTCATTCTAATGAATTTAACAAAAAATAAAATCACACGACATCTTATAGATCTCTTTAAAAGTCACATCAGCAAGTTTCGTGTTTTTACTTCTAAAAGTGAGTCTGAAATTGTATCAGAAAATTTCGAACTGTTGAAGGTGAAAAAAAATGTTTTCGAATGCACCCTTAATGCTCGCTGGTCATTTTGACTTTAGTGTACATCGCAGTTATGTAACACGGAGATACAAAGGTGTAATTCACTTTACATTATGATCTGACTGAAGCAAAATTCAAACTTTAAAAAATTTAGTTATTAAAAAATAATTTTAATCATTCATTGCGAAAATTACATTTTTATTTATAAAATTGTACATTTAAAAATAATAACTCTTGCTAGCTATGATTATCATTTTTGAAAACAAAGCTCATTTTTCAGGTCTAATATGAAAGTTTTTGCACAATTTTCCAAGAATCTATGTTGCCAGGGCCAATATCACTCTGATATCGTCATAAAATAATACAAGCGGATTTATAAGAATTTACTATAGTGGCTTTAAATGAAATGTGATAAATTTTTTTCCATATAATTGTCTGTTAGAAATCCATATAACCGTACTTATTTTCACCAGACACAGCTAAAAACAAAGTAGGAATACACAGTTAATAACTTTTTTTTATGTGAATGAAGTATAAAATTGCAGACCATACATAAAATAAAATCACACTTTGGTATATTATCATTAATATTTTATTTACAAGTATGGAGGATAGTTATAAATAACAAAACTTATTTTAACACTCCGCCTACCAGACAGTTCCCCCGTCGGATCGGCCAACAAAAATTAGTTTAAAATTCCGTAAAAATAGGGTGTAAAAAATCATGATTTAAAAAGCAATAATAATAAAGATCGAATTTTTGTATTTAAATCATATTTCTTTTTATTTGAATCGGATTTTTTTTTCTCTCCAGCATTGAAATATTGAATAGATGAAGGTTTAGCCTAGGTTTCTAAGATTAATAGATTCTAGGTTTCTAAAAAATTAGACTTTTATTTACTAACATAATCTATGTTTTTGCACTTTAATCAATAAAATTTAATTATTATTTAGTAACTACAAAAATTATAAAAACTGTAAATTAGTAATTTCATTAATTAATATAATACTATAAAGTTATATACATTAATATTTTGCAATAATTATGTAAAACTATATTAAAAAATAATGATTTTACATTTATTAAAATTATCAGTTGCTGCATTTAATTTTAAATTGATTACAATCTTTAATTAGGTATATAATGCATATTGTAATGCTTAAATTAATAAACGATAATTCAGTATTTAATATTTATTCTAAAAAGAAAAAGGGCAGAATGCTTGTTCTAAAAAAAGGCACTATTACATAAGAAAATATATTACTAATGTGCTTAGTAGCAATAAAAATAAGTACATAATTTTTTAGTATGATAAATATAAAAATCATTAATTTTCAATATTTCTATAAATCACGAATTGAAAAATACAATTAAATAACATGTTTTAATAATATCCTGCTTTTTTTCCAAGAAATAAAGTTCTATCATTTTTGTTAAGTCTTAGGTGCACATATTTAGAAGTACTGCGGTATGGAGGGATTTATTTCAAAAAAGATCTGGCTATATTTCACTATTTTTTAAAAGGTAGGGTGCATTTTGTTAATTTCAAAAGGGGCAAAGTGTTGCAGCCTTAACAAATAGCCAAAAAGAAACAGTAATCAACAGAATTAATAAAAACAGCAAATAAGTAATTTCAATATGGCATAACCAACATAACTAACAAATATTATTGGTAGCTCATTTTGCATTTGTAGTAACAAAAATTACTGTTAATAGCATAAATCATACCTTACACAATGTATGTGCATACTAATGTATATATATATATATATATATAGCCGAAATTTAGCATACTTTAAATGCTTATTTCATATAAAAGAATAAACAATTTAATTACTTAAAGGAAATTATGACATCACAAATTATATTAGATTTAGATTTAAATATAATATTTAAATGAAATATCTTTTATGCCTTAACAAAGTTATTGTATTTAATGTTTCGCAGGTCTCAGAAATTAAGATTAGAAACAATTATTTAAAGCTTTTTTATCAGATTTTGGTGTACTGTATACAGTATTCCAAATTACATTAATTTTAATACACTTTCCAAATTACATTAATCTTAGATTTTAATACGTTTGTGTCATTTAGAACAATTAGATTTAAATCAATTTTGATTTAAATAATTGATTTTTATTTCAAATTGTTGATTAAAATAATGATTTAATCGCTAGCTTAAATCCACTTTTTAAAATAGTTAACACCCTAAGTAAAATCCAAATGAATGCGATAAAATTTAGAAATTGGTTTGTAAACTTGTTTTATTAGATCTAAATTCATAAAAATCTCGAAACATTTAAAAAATATATCGAATAAAAGCTAATGAATTTTAACTGTGGTTGTATGCGTTATTGTAATTTTTGTGCACTGTTTATCTTTTATTTCTTTTTTCGTGGGTTAATCATATATTTTCTGATACTGTGTATCGTATAGATATTTTGAAATTCCTTCCATTAAAATCATTCACAAAATAAAATAATAAAAGCTTCTAGAATTTAAAAAAAATAAATAGACAATATAATTATGACATTTCAGTCTCATTCCTTCAAACATATGGATTATTCATAGATTTTTATTTATTTCAACAAAATCATTGTAATTTAAAGAAAAGCAAACAGAAAAAATATTTTTCATACCTATTTTCCATCGACATATTTCTTCATTTTTTTATGGTAATCCATAGAATAATTTGTAGAAAACAAATAGTCCAATATTAATTACAAAAGCAGTGGCATGAATCTATTTTACACATACCAACAGCATTTGTAAACTTTCTTGGACGTATTTTGTATGAAACACAGAATTTTGCGATACTCTTGTAATATTTTTTGCTTAAATTTTTAAACTTAGACGGACTATACGTACATAAACGGCTATTTTTACAAACAAAATGTTCTCGTTCTCTGTGTATTCCAAAGATCAACAAATAAACTTTACTGTCTTTAATTAAAAAATCGTCTGCGAGTTTTCCTTTTTGCACATGGCATATGCGCATGCAAAAATTATAAAGCAAAAAATGCTTACATTACTAAACTTCCAAGTTTATCACCTGTTCGTTCAAAACAGCAGGCTTAATATTTTTTTTTTCCTTTTTGAAACCACAGAAGTATAAGTGTCGCAGAAGTGTGTTTTGTTAACGACAGCTGATTGTTGACAAAAAATCACCGTAAAAGATAAACTGACATATATACCTGAACCTGAAACATTTTTACACTCTTCTATTTTTGCAAGAAAAAAATACTAGATTCGTGAAAATTTTCCAATTCTTGTTTTTAATGGATTTTACACATTTTATAAGGTTAAAAATGTTTTTATAAAATGTTTTTTGTATGTCTGTGACTCTGTCTGTCTCTATGTGATATAAATTTTGTTGGCACTCTATCTCAAGAACTAATACATGGAATACGTTTTCATTTTATTTGAACCTTATACATACACATGCATATATATATATTTGTGTGTTAGAAATGTGATTCTATATGTCAATAATTAATTTATAACAAGCTGAAAATTGCATTTTAAACGTAGCAAATGAGATGCGTTCGTGCTATGACAAAGTTCTAAAAATATTCAGTTTTTGGTGTAATGGATACAGTATTTCGGATACAGTATAGTGGCCGAAATCTTCGGTGTGTCCCTGTAAATACTATCTGCTTTCTGTCAGCGGTGTAGTCGTAAAAAAAGCAAAGGGTATATGCATAAAACAGAGGGTATACCCTAGAGTGTATACACTGTAGCTCTTTTGAGAAACAGAGGGTATACCGAGTTCCTTAAAAAAATCCAAAGGGTATACGGCGTGTACCCGCGTATACCCTCCACTACATCCCTGCTTTGTATTATACAGGAAGTAACTTATAATAAACCTCAACAACGTACATAAAATGTGAAATAGTTTAATCGTATTATAACGCGCCCCGAACGGTATCTCCCCTATAATATTATGTAATGGAATACTTGTGTGTGGCCCTGGAAATTAATAATGAATATTCTTTGCACCACCGATTGTGCAGAACGTATATTTTATCATACATTTCTTAGATACATATAGATTGTATTATATTCGAAAGCGTGTAGCATCATTAACAAATTGGAAATTGCGCGTCAAACGTGGCAAATGAGCTGCGTTCGTACTACAATTAATTTTATAAATATTCTGAGCTTAATACATTAGCTGTTAAATTCTTATGCTAAAATGCATGAATATAAAATTTGATACGATTATATATCTCCAATTCAGTAACACGAAAATAATAGGACCTCTTCTTAAATAGGACGCAATCAAGATCGCAAACCTAGAATCATTACTTATCATGGGATACCGTGAAAATGCGTAACTGATTCGAAAACCACTGCTATTTTCATTTTTACTCTGTAACTCTTACAGATTCTTTTGTGTTACCCTGTATATGATTTACAGCATTTATATACACAAAGTAATATGCAAAAATATGGTTACACTTAAAAACTCATATCACAACTAAAAGTGCACTTCTAGCAAAAATCTGTAACGTAGAGTAGTTCTGGTGTAGTATAGTATCCGAAATCTTTTGTGAGTGCTTGTAAATACTGTTAGCGCTTTCTATTATTAAAGAAGTAACTTGCAATAAAACTGAGCAACGTATATCAACTTAATTATATACGAAATAATTTAACATGATTGAAATACGCAGAAAACAATGTTTTCCCATATATCATTATGTGACGGAATTCTTTTGTGTAGCTCTGTAAATGAATAATAAACGTTTTTTCACCATATATTGCACCGAATGTATATTTTAATACGCTTCGGTAAATGTATATAATTTTTTTCCTGTTTGGAATGCTGTAACACCATTCAAATGAACTTGAAACATTTTTTTCTCATTGACGGTAATGTAACGTAATACTTTTGATTATCCCTGTAATCAAACTATACATCCGATTTTCATAAAATTGGAAAAACTGGACAAAATTATGGAACAATTTTATATTTTAAATTTCAAACGATTCGGTTGGATAGTTTTTGCTCTATTATATGCGGACAGACGGACAGACAGACGAATGAATGGACTGAACAACGACAATCGGTCTTATATACATACATAATTACGAACGGACCTAATTTTGTATCATTTTGTATGTATTAATCACTTAAATTTTTTTTTATCGTTTTCGTTTTCGGCCGAAAATAGGATGAGTATCAAAATTCGGTTTCAGTTTCTGTTTTGATCTTAAAAATCGTTGATTCAGTTGATCCTTAATTATGATTAACACTTTCATTCGTGTAAATGCAAGTACTTTTATACATTTACACATCTGTATGAGTTAATCAAGCGATAACAAATTGCACATTTGATTTCACATGCTAGGTACACATAAAAAAAGGTAATTTTTTGTTCAAAATGTGTAAATTTTATGACAAGTATGCATTATTAAAAAATTACTCACTTATGTGTGTACTTATAATTAAGTTTAAATTAGACTAACACATAAATAAGTGTAAATCCAAGCATTTCTAGACATTTACACACTTGTTTGAGTTTTTCAAGTGATAAAAAATTACACACTTACTTTTACATCCTAAATACACATATAAACAGGTAAATTTCAGAAAAAAATGTGTAAATTTTACGACAGGTGTGTAATTTTAGAAATTTACACATATATTCGGGTAAAATTAGCTAATTTACACATTTATTTTTTAGAGTGTAGCGCTATTTTTATAAATTTATTTTTATCACGTGCAGCCGAATTTCAAAAGATTTATGTAAATATCACTTCCGCATTGAGAAATATACATAGTTCAACACTTGTTTTCGGCTAATACCATAACTAAATTACATCTTCAGAAATAAATAAATAAAATAATATTAATAAAGCACAATTTTAAGAGACGTGGAATAAAACTACCCACTAAAACTAAAATTAATAAAATCCAAAAAGAAGCTTTAATTAGCGAAACTTTCGGATACCTTTTTCATTTATTATATTGTAGTATAAGCCTCTAATCAAAAGTATCCGCTTAATAAATTAAATAAATTTATTTAAATACGTTTTTGATGTTTTTATAACTGTTTTAGGTAGCTTTCATTACAAAAAGTAAATAGCTACCTATTGCAACCGTCCGGAGGAAAGCACTTCCAGAAAATTTTGATATATTTTCACCGATCATGACCCCCAGACCCCAAAACCACCCTCCGTTCAAATGTTGACATATATATATATATATATATATATATATATATATATATATATATACAGGGTGATTCTAAATTTTTTTACAATAAAAGAGGAGTGATAGTACACATGAAGACAAACAATATTAAATAGGAGATCAAGGGTCCAAAACGTTTTCCAAAGGAGATAGCCGCCATTAAAGTTTAGGGACCAAAATTTCAAATAAACATAAAAAACGGAAAAATCGGTCGATTGATTTGCGGTTTTCACTAAAATTATTCTTTATGTCGGCATTTCCTTGAAATTAAATAATGAAGATAAATTTCAAAAAATGCCGATAGAGGGCGCTTTAGACTTTGGAGTAACGAACAACTATTTTTTGCCGGTATTTTTTGCATCTAATTAAATGCTTTCGTAAGCTTAGACTTAAACTTAAATTTTGAGCTCAAAATCTGAAAGGTTTGGAGTGGTTAAGTAGACAAACTGAACTGTGTTCAGAGATTTCAAATTTCAAATGATTTTAAAAAACGAAAAAATTGGGCGATTCGTTTGCGGTTTTCGCTAAGACTAATTTTTAAATGAGCATTTTCTTGAAAATAAATTTTAAAGATAAATTTCAGAAAATGCCGATAGAGGGCGCCATAGATGCTGGAGTAGCGTACAACTATTTTAACTGTTATTTTTTAAATCTCATTAAATGCTTTCAAATGCATAAACTTAAATTTTAGGCTCAAATTCTGAATCGTTGGGAATGTTTAAGTATGGAAAAATTGAATCGTGTTCGAGGAGGGGGCAGGGTTAAATTTCAATCCTGAAGACACTTCAATTTGCGCTACTTAAATACTCCCAATTATTCATATTTTGAGCTTAAAATTTAAGTTTAAATCCAAGCTTCCGAAAAAATTTAATAAGTTTTTGCAAGCATTTAATTAGAACAAAAAAAATAATGGTTAAAATTAATTGTTGGTTACTCTGAAGTTGAAGGCGCCCTCTAATGGAAATTTTTGAAATTTATTTTAAAAATTTATTTTCAAGAAGATCTGATTTAAAGAATAGTTTTATTTTAAACCGCAAACGAATCGACAATTTTTTCCATATTCTATACTTATTTTAAATTTGAACCCCCCCCCCCCCTTAAACACAGTTCAGTTTGTGCTACTTAACTACTCCCTACTATTCAGATTTTGAGCTCAAAATTTAAGTTTAAGTCTAAGCTTCCGAAAACATTTAATGAGATGCAAAAAATAACGGCAAAAAATCGTTGTTCGCTACTCCAAAGTCTAAAGCGCCCTCTATCGGCATTTTTTGAAATTTATCTTTATAATTTATTTTTAAGAAAATATCGACATAAAGAATAGTTTTAGTGAAAACCGCAAATCAATGAACCAATTTTCCCGTTTTTTTTTATAATAATTTGAAATTTGAACCCTCTGAACACAATTCAGTTTGTTCTACTTAACCACTAACACTTTCAGATTTTGAGCTCAAAATTTAAGTTTGAGTCTAAGCTTAGGAAAACATTTACTGAAATGCAAAATATACCGGCAAAAAATAGTTGTTCGTTACTCCAAAGTCTAAAGCGCCCTCTATCGGCATTTTTTGAAATTTATCTTTATAATTTAATCTCAACAAAATGCCGACATAATGAATAATTTTAGTGAAAACCGCAAATCAATCGGCCGATTTTTCCGTTTTTTATGAAATTTTGAAATTTTGGTCCCTAAACATTAATGGCGGCTATCTCCTTTGGAAAACGTTTTGCACCCTTGGTCTCCTTTTTAATATGGTTTTACTTGATGTGTACTATCACCCCTCTTATATTGTAAAAAAAATTCGGAATCAACCTGTATATATATATATAACCATATATATATATATATATATATATATATGTCTGATTTTTGTCATGCGATAACTAACGTATTTTTGAACTGATGTGAATGAAACTTGTTATGTACATAGTACATACAAATATCTCGACAGAGTACATTGGCCAGCATCATCCGCCATCTTGTTTCAAAATGGCGGTCATTTAAATTTTTTTTAAAAATTTAAAATTAAATACGAAAAAATTAAAAGTGGAAAAATATTTTTATATTATGTGTTAGATCTTAAAACACCAATTCCAAAACACTTTTTGTTTTGTCTATATCTTAAAAAATGACTGAGTTATAGCACTTTGAATTTTTCTTATGGCTTACATTTTGAAACGATCTTATTTTTGTTATGCTATAACTAACGAATTTATAAACCGATTTGAATGAAACTTGGTATGTACATAGTACATACAAATATCTCGACCGAGTTCGTTGGCCAGCACCATCCGTCATCTTGTTTCAAAATGGTGGCCATTTAAAAAATTTTAAAAATTTGTAAATTTAAAATTAAATGCGAAAAAATTAAAAGTTGAAAAATATTTTTATTTTATGTGTTAGATCTTAAAACACCAATTCCAGAACAATTTTTATTTTGTCTATATCTTAAAAAATGACTGAGTTATAGCACTTTGAATTTTTCTTATGGCTGCCATTTTGAAACGATCTGATTTTTTGTCATGCTATAACTAACGTATTTATGAACCGATTTGAATGAAACTTCGTATGTACATAGTACATACAAATCTCTCGACCGAGTTCGTTGGCCAGCACCATCCGCCATATTGTTTCAAAATGGTAGCCATTTAAAAAAATTTAAAAATTAAAAATTTAAAAATTAGAAATTAATGCGAAAAAATTGAAAGTTGAAAAATATTTTTATTTTATGTGTTATATCCTAAAACAACGATTCTACAACACTTTTAATTTTGCCTATATCTTAAAAAAGATTTGAGTTATAGCATTTTGAATTTTTCTTATGGCTGATATTTTGAAACGATCTGATTTTGTTTTGAAACGACCTGATTTTACTTAATCGTGTCCGACTACTTTGAGCTTCGTATATTTTATTTATATAACTGAATTTAAAATAAATAAATAAGTATATGAAAGCTACCTCTTCCTCCTGGCATTGCCGGAAGGACTTTTTTAATATTAAAGAAAGGCAATGTTAAAAATTTTGTATTTAATACAGGGCTCGCACCGTTCCTAAAATTTTCATGCGTTCTTACCACAATTTAAAAACGGTAATCTTTATTGAATAATTCTATTTTAGATGATATAGGAACCTTCGCCGAAGATTTTTGTTTTAAAATGCTGGTAGAAAAATTTTAGGAACGGTGCGAGCCGTGATAATATGTATATATGTGTGTATGTACGTGCATTATCTTGTAATTTATAACAGTATAAGTTCGGTATAGAATCGCTAATATTAATTAAAAAGAAAGCGGTTTTGTAAAGGAGCGGCGAATTTTCTTTTATAAGTTTACTTTTTTTTAATAACTCCACCCACAAAGAAGAGAGTATGAGTATGTGTCTAAAAATTTATAACTTGAAATTTTTTTAATACCCGTACAAAGCCTGGGCGGGCTGCTATAATCTATATCCATAAAAGAAAGTCGTGTTAGTTACACCATCTATAACTTAAGAACGCATGGATCGATTTTTATGAAACTTTGTATGGAGTTATCTGGCACCTTAGATTAACATACAGGCTACTTTTTACCAGGAGAGTAATGGTTTTAGTAGTTGAATTTAATGGGATGAAGTGGTAGTAACAATTTGCGGTGTCAGTAGTGACACGGGACTGGGCGAAGCAAAGCGAGGGCGGGTAAATCTTTATTGTATAATTCTATTTTAGATGATATAGAAACCTTCGCCGAAGATTTTTGTTTTAAAATGCTGGTAGCAAAATTTTAGGAACGGTGCGATCCCTGATAATATGTATGTATGTGTGTATGTACGTGCATTATCTTGTAATTTATAACAGTATAAGTTCGGTATAGAATCTCTAATATAAATTAATAAGAAAGCAATTTTGAAAAGGAGCAGTAAATTGCCTTACGTGCGTTGTTCTTAAGCATTTTGTTTGTTTAAATCATTTTAATAATATAAATACACTATTTAATTTTTATTCATCAACAAAGCATGTTTTGAAAAACATCTTAGGAAAACTTTCTTTCTAATATTTAATTTTATATGAAATCAAAATTAAAAAATCGAAATAATAGTATTCCGTAAAATTTTATCTTAAAATATTACAAATTCTACAATTTTTAATCTAACATTCAAGTACTTTTGAGATAAAAAAAATAATTTTTCAATCATCCAAAATAATATCTATCATATTAATATTTACTTCAGCATAGCAAAAAAATAATTATTTCCAAAATGATGATGAATTTAGTGGATATTCTTTTATTGATGCAACTTTCAATGATGATATATTTATACACTTAAAACAGCGTTTTAATCGAAAAACGTCGAGGTGATGACACTTAATCAAAAGTGGGGGTTTCTTAAATTATTTTTAAGACATCCGATACAATCTAATTATAAGTCAAGAGCATAGAGTTGCGCCTCTAGTCAATACTGTAAGGGAAATGTTAAGAACCTGGCTTACATCTTTTTTTTCATTAATAATATTAGCTTTTCTTGAGCACACATCCTCTGTCAAATTATGAACTTTTCCAATGTAAATTATACTGTTCAAGCAATTTCGATAGGCTCTTCTCAACATAAGATATTTATGCACTTGTTTCATGTCCTACTTGAAAAAGAACGGGACTATGATACTTAATCAAAATGAATTATTTGTAAATTATTTTCTGTGCTTCTGAAACTTACAAGAATGTAACTGAACATCCAGAATGCAAGATTATTCTTCTAAAAATGAGTTGATAAAAATTTTGACAAGTTCTACAAAAAGCGAATAAATTTTACTGTCAACTATTATTAATTCGTTTCTTGAATTAAATTTTTGTGCAAAAACATTTCAAGATATTTTTTAAAGAAAGTATCTACTTGTACAAAAGTATGTTTATTACTTTGTTACACAAATTTTTCTCAGTGTAAATTATGCTGTTCTAACAATTTTGATCGGTTCCACTCAAATAACATATATTTATGCACTTGAATGATATTATACTTTAAAAAGGACGGGAATATGATACTTAATGAAGATGGACTGCTCCTAAGTTATTTTGTATGCTTCTAAAAAGTACGACAATCTAATTGAAAATCTAGAGTAGAAAGTAAACTTTCTAAAAATGAGGTAATACAATTTTTTGGCAAGCTCTTCAAAAAGCAAATAAATTTTACTGTCGAGTATTATGCAAAGAAATTAGGGATTTTAAAATGTAATGCATTTCTTAATAAGATATATCTTTTTGAAATAACTTGCAATTTCCCTTTCTGTTTTCCTGCCATACGATGGTTTTATATTAATTTATATTCAATGAATTTACATTAATTTTTTAACATATGCTCGAGAAAAATTTATATATCAAATATAATAAAAATACTTTTCTATAAGTAGATAATTTCTTTAAAAATCAATAAACTCTAATGTTTCAGCATAAAATTTAATTTAAGGAAAAAAATTATTGAAATTTGATTTTTATGAAATATATAGAAAAATATAAAATTGGAAAAATAGAAATATATACCATGTAATATCAAATAATAGTCCAGGCATTTGGTAAAAAATAAATACAAGTTTTGGTGTAGTTTTGATTTTTGGTTCCCCTTATGTTTTTTGTGTCGCTGAACACGAATCTGGCATTATCCAACAAAATTTTTCCCCGGAAACATTTTTTTTTTTTTTGAATAAATTCAAAATTATGTATTTTACATAAAAGTCATCCATACATACATTAAAGAGCACAAAAATTTCCTACATTTTATGTACTAAAAGTTTTTTCTCTGATCAATGATTTAGCCGAGAGAGCCGCAAAAATGGGTGTGAAAAGCAAAAAATTCTAAAAAACGTGAATTACAGTACCGTACGTCGATGAAACATGAAAATAATCATTTTACGCAAATTTTTCCCACTTAATAATACTAAATATATTATTATTGACTGTATTTTATTAATCTGATATTCATTGTTTCTTTCATAACTAAACAATAAATAAAAATGATCATTATTTGTGATCAAAATCTTCATTTGCTATTACAAAATAATAATAGTAATAATTTCATAATTTAACTTTTAAATGATGTAAATAAAAAAACTAAAACAGGCTTTAACATATAAAAGCTGACACGGATTCCAGTTCTTAAAGTTCTTAAAATTCAAAATGTTGGTGCAAAAAAAAAAAAAAAAAAAAAAAAAAAAAAAAAAATCCGGAAAATAGGAATTATGATATTGTACATTGATTTAACATAAAACTGACCATTTAATGATACTGAAGATATTATGATCGTATATATTTTACAATGAAGTTGCTAACAATAAAAACGACGACTCATTATGAATTATTATTTAAATCAAAATAATGTTACGAAATTTGTAAATAGTTAGTGCTTGTATTGTAAAATAATGTAAATAATCTTATTAAGCTCCATTCCTTTACTAATATTAGTTTTTGTTACATTGTCTCTGTTATCAAGCAAACTTGTCTATTATTTTTCAGTGAATGTCTACGGCAGATTGGCGAAATATTATAGATATCGCCAAGTTGGCGTCCCTTTTGACGATCAATTTTGGTCGCCAAATTTGGCGATATATCTCCAAGTTGGCAACAAACTTGGCGATTGTTGGCGATGGTAACCCTTCCCTTTCTATGGTAACCCCCTTATCTATATACTGATACATTGAATGTTATTCCGCGGTTTTCTGGATTTTTCGATAAGCTTGTGGAAATTTCCAGTGCATGCTGCGAGCCTATATAAGGAGAGCGAAACGAGCTGTTATTGTTATTATTTATTTATCAGTAATTGAATGAACTACTAGGCGATTGTTTAAGCAAGTTTGCTTGAGTTTTATCTACGTTGTTTTCAATGTGATTTAGTGTTGAGAAATTGCATAAAGAGCCTCTGGGACCTATATCTGTACATGTACGATAGATTTCAACAGTTATTTTTGAATAACTAGTAATATTTGTGAGTTTCGAAGACTTTGTGAGTTCTGAAGATCTGTAAATAAATTATTTTCTACTTTTCTAAGAGACAAGAGTTTGAAGTTGTCAAACCATAAGATCAAAAGAACCCTATATACGCAACAATAATTATGTACATTAGTAAGTACATCTATATTATAAAGGCCAAACGTATCTGTGCGTAACGCATACGTCATTTTGCGAATGGCAACACTTTCTGATGAAATTTCACTTTTGCAGTTTTCACTACTGTAAATTTTTAAACTTATAGACATCGCACATTTTTAATCTTTACACCGTTGTATAGAGAAAAAAATGTACTTTTAGATGCAATTTGTTTGAAGACTGTATCTATATTTGTTTTTGAGATATTAATTTTTTTGTAGTTTTTAATTCAATTTTTCTGGAGGTGGCAACTTCAGTACTATATTTCTCTGCGAAGTAAAGAGAAAATAGCCATAAAGTAAAAAGAAATTGCAGACAGGTCTTATAGTAGCTGAAAGTGATGCAAAAAATGTAAATCTGAAATCCTCTACAAAAAGCCCAAACGCAACCGTGTGCTTTCCAAACAAGTTGGAAATTGCACGTGAACGTAGCAAATGAGGTGCGTTCGTACGATAACGAAGTTTTAAAAATATTCGGATCTTGCTGATATAGTAGAGCGTACTCCGGATACAGTATAGTAGTCAAAATCTTTACGTTTCTGTAAATATGCAGGAAGTAATTTTTATTGCACCTCAGCAACGTATATCTTATTCATAAAATGTGAAATAGTTGAATATAATTAAAACACGTACCAAAGCATGTTTCCCCGTATAGCATTATATAGTGGAATACTTTTGTGTGGCCCTGTAATTTAATAATAAAAATTCTTTGCATCACAGATTGTACAGAATGCATATTTTAGTATATATTTCATAGATTCATGCCGATTCTATTATGTTCGAATGAATGTAACATCATTAAAATGCATTTGAAACTTTTTCCCCATTGACCGTAATGTAACGGAATCCTTTTGATTGTCCCTGTAATTGATCTATGCATCCGATTTTCATAACATTTGAAATGACACGACAAAATTACGCTATAATTATATGTTTTAAATTTCAAACGATTAAAATGCATTTAAAACTTTTTTTCCCTATTGACTGTAATGTAACGGAATCCTTTTGAATATCCCTGTAATTGATCTATTCATCCGATTTTCATAAAATTTGAAATGACTCGACAGAATTATGTTATAATTATGTGTTTTAAATTTCAAACGATTCGGTTGTGTAGTTTTTGCGTTGTTATATGCGGACAGACGGACGGACAGACAGACGGACGGACTGAGCGACAACAATAGGTGCTACGTATTTACATAATTACGAACGCACCTAAAACGAAGAAAACTTTTAGTACTATGGTTTTTAGTTTATAATTTACGGTTATTTACAGTTATAGGTTATAATAAAATGCAATACTACTTTAGAATGCTTTAATATAAACAGATCGTTTTCATTTAGTGAAAAAAAACGCACAGTTGATATTAAAGAATTCGGTATCTGTTCCATGCGATTGTTTTGTCTGGACCGAACAACAGCATTTAAATTTAGTGATAATGCGCATGATATTGCAAACTGTTTTTCCGTTATACTGCACCTCCAACTACCTCTTTCCTCCATAGAAAATAGCAGATTACCATGCATTTTTGTTCCAATTTTCTCATTTCAACATTAAAAAAAATAATTAATTAACATATCTCTATTTCAAGAATATCTTCTGCTATAAAACCCGGTCGTGTGTTTTGGTTTAATTTCGTTTTTATACATCAGTTAAATGGACTTTTAATTTATTGCAAACATACTTAAAAAAAAAAAAAAAAAAAAAAAAACATAAATTTTTCTTTACAAAAATGTATTTTAATGAATATTTTTGTGGATTATTTGCTCAGCATTTGTTTAATTCACATAAAAAATCTGAAGGAATACAGTTTCATTAATTTCTGTGAAATAACATTTTTCGAATTTTGGAAAAAAATAATAATTGCATCCGATAACACATAGAACTATTAGAAGAAATAATTAAGGTATATGAATCATTTTACTATCGATATGTCTTGCTGAGTTTTTTTAAATGATGAAATCGCTTTTTTGTTGGATTTGTGACGTCAGATGAATATTTTTCTATATATGTTGTGTAAGACTTGACCGTAAAATTCGAATGCTCTAGCGGATGCAAATGACGTCATTATATGTTTATATAAACGTGTGTTTAAAGTCTTAAAACTAAAATATATTTTGTAGAAGTATATCATTTTCACTCCAGTGACTTTGAAATTCTTCACAGTTGGAAATGCCTTATTTTTGAAAACAATATATAATTGAAATCATATACTGATTAAACGCAATGTTTTAAAAAATTAGCCCGTGTTTATGGAAAAGCTATAACATGCAGTGTGCGTCATCAGATTAGAAGTCTTTGTCCAAAATACAGCAATTTATATTACTGAGCTTGGCAATACGCTTCAGGTTGAATTTTCACTGCTGAATTAGACAAGCAAACAAAGATGATCTTGGAAGTAATTAGAGGCTTAAAAAAATCAGGGCCTTTCAATTTTTGTCCAAAAGCTTCTCAACTGCAATAAAAATATTGCTATTCTCTAAACATTATACTGTAATTTTATCAAAATAACATAATTTGCATAATGCATTTGCATTTGCATTATAATTTTCAGTTAAACTTACTAGAGTAGACGATTTTTTAGTTCTTTTTTGTTGCCTGTCATTTTACCAGAAGGAAAATACAAAACAAAATTATTTATTTATTTTTCTTTTTTCGATTTTTTTTATTTTATTTTTTATTTTATTTTTACTTTATTTGTAGAACCATTTTTATTTTTCAAATATGTTTTCAGAAACGAAAAAAAAAAAGTGTACATTTTTCACATAGAAAATTGATCCGAAATGGAAAAAGAAAGATGTAAATGATGAAATGAGAGTTTATAATTCACCATTATCTGTCGTTTTAATTGCAATTGAATATTTGTTTTTTCATCATATATAAAAATCTATGTTCGCGTATTGCATGAAAAATATGGCATCCGATTTGCACATTAAATTGACGTCAGGCAGTGCTTGTGTCTTTAATTTGTAAAACGAATTTTAAATTCGTCATAGAGTTAAGTTTCGAACAAACTTTCTTTAAAAAAGTGCATGTGCTGTTGTTTCTTTACTTTTGCATTTTACTATGCGCGTAAGATTTTTCATATGCGCAACCTATCTATCTGTATTATAACTAACAAACGTGTCTGTGGGTAGCACAGACGTAATTTTGGCAACATTTCATGATGAAATGTTTTTTTTTTTTCAATTTTCGTTACTGCCATTTTTTAATCTTTAAATCATTGCACATTTTCAATTTTTATTCCGTCGTATAGGAAAATAAATCTTCTTTCAAATGCAATTTGATTAAAAACTCACTTATTACGACTTTATGTTTTTAAAGCATTTAATTTTAATCTGTATTCAAAGTTTTTTAAAAAAGCAAAATTCAAAGCTTTATTTGATACCCTAATTAATATTTTCCATTTAATCCTTTAAGATGCCTAGCCGTGTTTTTCCATCGTGCAATATTTCAATTCAAAAGCTTATTTAACACAAGTACACAAGATTGACATTAATGTTAACTTTTTTAATTATATAAGATAAAAGATATGTAAAGTTATCAAATACAATTCTTCATAACAATACTTTTCACAGTTATTATTTTATGCGTTAAACATGAATGAAAATATCTGCAAGAAGCTTGCAGTATTAAAAATGCTTTTTCAGTGTTAGTTAGTAATCTAAAAAACATATTAAATGTAGAAATTTTATCAGAGTTTTCAATTTTAATTTTAAAAAGATGGTTTTTATCTTTACTATGTAACCCAGGAAGTCTGGGTTCAACCTACTAGTTTACTTAAAAGCCAAAGTACTATTTCCGCTTTCTTTTATTTGAGGGTACCTGCTTTTCACCGACATCTACAAAATAGAAAATAGAAAATATTAAAAAGTCCTCAAGGAATGCAAAAAAAATGTTTTTATAATTGCGTGAATTCACAAGCATAAAATCTGCTTAATTTTATTACAATATTTTTCATATTATTATCTACAAGTTTCATGTTGAAATGTGCTTGATAGGACGAAATCTTACAGTAAAAAAACAACAACAACAACGAAAACATCAAAAAACAACAATAAAAATAAATAATAATAATAAATAAATAAATAATATTTAATAATAAATATGTAAAAATTGCGATTGTAGAAGGAAACAAAGTAGCATCTCCGTTATTCTGCGACTATGCTGATAAAAATTATTGCTGGCTCCATGAAAATTTTATAACTACCCATTATAGATGGTGTATGTATAGTTGCTTTATTAAATGCGCATGTGTTTCACGAAAAATAAATTCAGAATTTAAAATGTGGTGTATGGATCATTTTATGAAACAATCAATGCATAGTATATTAGTATTACAATAATCTTCTTAATATTACGTGTAGCTATTGTAGCAAGAAGATTTTTAAATTATGAATTCGAATAACTGATCATATTAATAAAATTATTCTCAGGGAATTAAAAAAATAATGATTGAAGAAAAAAAATATTGCTCTAACATGATTCCGGTAAAACCAACATTAACAGAAAAATGAAGTGAAAAACTTTTCAAAAGGACTAGGCAAAGTTATTAAACTGGATTTATCTCTAATCCTGATTTAGTATTTGTTGATGAAATTAGTTCTTAACTTCGGATCCACCTGTTCATGTAGAACGAGCTTGCATTAATTTTTAGTTATTTATTTAGACTTCCAATTTTATATTAAAAAAATATTTCAATAATTTTCTTTTAATGTTTGATATTATTATTTAATCTGTATGCGATGCATGATTTTTTAATCCTGTTTCGTACATTATTATATTGTTTGCTAATAAAGTCTGGAAATATTTGTATTTTATGCAAAATATTGCATTAACATGATTCCTTTAAAGCAACTCTGAAAGAAAAAACTAATAAACTCGTCAAAAGAAATTAATAAACTCGTCAAAAGGAACGGATAAAGTTATTAATTTCATTATCTCTAACCATGATATTTTGATGATGAATTTAGTATTTAACTTCGAAAATTGCCTGTTTCTGTAGAATGAGCTTTCTTTGATTTTTAGTTGTTTATTTAAGCGTCCTACTTTATTAAAAAGAATTTTTTTAAATAATTTGCTTGTAATATATGATATCATTACAAAACCTTTATCTGATGCTTGATTTTTTTAAATTATTTTTTACCCATTCTTCTAATGCTTGTTAAGAAATTCCCGAACGATTTGCATTATCTCATGATAATTATTGAATCATTTAATACATTAAAAATTATGCATAATTGCTTAGAAAAGGCTGAAGTATTTTGCGATAATTTTTTCTTTTTTATTCATTAATAAAACATTAAAAATAAATTTAGTTAAACTTAAGCCTTTTTTCTGATTTACAACATCATCCATAGTTTAAAGTTTTTGGCTAATTTAAATTGCACGTAATTTCATTAAGAATACTTTAATACTTTTGCACTCTAATTTCTACTTAAATATCTCAAAAATATGTATCTCTTAATATAATAAAGGCACTTAATGTAAATTCTGTTTTTGGTGTAATTATTATGCTTCTCAGGATCAGATACTTATACAATTGAAAAATGCTTTACACGAAAAAGTTTTGGTTGATGGCATTTAATAAAAATGGATAGATTATAAATTAATTTTGGAAAATGATTCTGAAACTTAAAAATATCTATTTAAAATTCAATGGGTTACACTTCTAACACATGACGTAATAAAATATATGCTAAAATTCATTAACAATGAATGTTTTTATGCATATCTCAAGTGGAGAATTCAAGAAAGATGTATTTTTTAAAATAAATCTATATTTATTTAATTAAGATGCCTGAAATGGAATAATTCAACTGACTATTTCATAAAAAAAATTTAAGGTTATTTTTTAAATGTAATTTTAATAGAAATTTTCTAGAAAATAATTTTAATTAAATAAACGAATTTAGATTTAAGTACAACTAGTTGGATGTGGCAATCTTCTAACTTTCTTCTACCTCATGCATGTTAGTACTTCAAAGTCACAACCACAGTGCCAAAATTTAATAAAAATATATGCTCATCGTGAGGATTCTAAAGGCATGAAATTCCGTTGATTAGTTCTTGAAGTAGCATTATTGTGTATATCGGGCAAAAAGATTCATAAAAACACCACTTGTTGCGTGATTTATACTAAAACATAAGCATTCCTGAATCTGAAGTTTGATGAAAATAATTTGGCATTAGTTCTTGAGATAGAGGCTATTGGAGTAATCCGGGAAAATCTGTATAGCAGTGCCAAATGTTGGGCGATTGACACCAAAAGATAAACATACTTTATTCATATCACACATTTGCTGAATCTGAAGGTTGATGAAACTCCGTCCATGAATTCTTGAGCTAAAGCTATTGCGGAAATAGCAGCGTCACCTGTCCAGCGATTTACACCTAAATGTATGTTAAAGAACTTCCATTTATGATGTAGCGAAATTGAAAATTTGGTAATTTTATTGCATCTAATGAACATATTTTTCAACATTTATTTAAATGTAACTCTTACATTGTTTTCATATTTGATGTTAATTGATATTGCAGAATAATGTACAATTTTATATACTATTGTACTAAATTTTAGAAATGTTTTTGTTTCCGTAAATGTTCAGATGTTTCCAGAAGGGAAGTAATTTAATTACAGCTTTTAACCAGTTCACGTTGACGCCAAACTGGCGTCCCGTACACAATGAGTCTCACATTATATGTCAGAATTGGTTTATGGATAGTGCTTCAATATTTATGGCAGTCTGTAATCCTTCGCCCATTTCTGGGAAACATCGGGGCGACCGTAATCTACCATCCGAGCGGTCTGAGGAGTATGAAAGAATTTTTTTCCAATAGTCCTCGTGTTCTTTTAGAATTATTTTATGAATTTTCATAGATTGGTTCAGGTCTTTCCGAGGTCCTTTCCTGCCTGCCCAAATTTTCCATATTAAAATTTTAAGACCTCGAACCAGTCTCTTCCTCTTCTTCGCAGAGGAAATCTGACGAATAAGTCAGTTTTGAAAAAAGTTTGTGCTCCGACAAGACGTGTAAATTTCATGATGTAATAATCCATTGGATGACTCAGATATACAAAAGAACAGGTATTTTAATCATATTATTGGTCCTTCATAATATATATTTTGGTAGGAAATGTGCAGCCAGTGATTAATCATGGGAGAGTTAAAATTGTGTGATTTAAGAACTAATTGATTTAATACTTCAAAGATTGGAGTAACTAATTCACAAACTAATTATAGTGACTGAGATTTTAAATTTGTATATATCTATGTATAATATGTAAATAAATTTAATAAATTTTAATTTTTCTGTCTTCTTCTGGATTATGAGTTGTGTTCATTTTAGGTAATTTAATAATTAAATTACAATAAAATTAAGAGGGGTCATATAGGCTGGATTAACTACTAAACAATCGCAATGGCGTGGCGGTAATTATACTAATTACCTGTCTTCTAGGTCTATATATCGACCTTTAATCTAGCTAGGGACAGAATTACGATCATGCACGATTATTTAATTATTTCTAATAGTAGTGAATAAGGGTTGTTTGCTTAAAAAACAACACTATGAAAGAAGATTAATCAAGGTAATTACCGTATTTACTCGTATATAGGGCGCACGCGTGTATAAGGCGCACCATAAATTTGATACGCTAATAGAGAATGACCAAAAGAATTTCAGTAAAAAAAAAAGGAGAAACAAATATTACACCAGACCAGAAAACAAGACAAAAATGCATTTTTAGACTTCGGGTTGTAAGAGAATGACGGCAAATAGAAATGAGTGACGGTAAAGAGAATTGCTAATTAGCGTTTATATAATGGCATTAGCTTTGTTGTATAAAAAACTGCAAGGAATGAAATAAATATGCAGTAATACTTCAATTAAGTAACATTTTCCGAATTTTAATATCTTCTTTGAATAATTTCTTGTTTTATATGTATATCGTTCGACTGAATCCAACAGTAAATAAATATAGTTTAAAAAAACCAAAAAACACGCTTTTTAAGTATATCAAACTAAAAAGTGAAAAATAATTCGTACTATAAGCTGAAAACGAAAATAGTTGAAAAATACTATTTTACTATAAAATCATTGTTATTATAGATATCAATTAATAAGCAATAAATAAAATTATCGCGGAAAAAAAGCGTGGGGTGCTTCTTGAGAACTGATAGATGGAGCATGGTAGATGGAACACCCCACGCTTTTTTTCCACGATAATTTTATTTATTGCTTATTAATTGATATCTATAATAACAATGATTTTATAGTAAAATAGTATTTTTCATCTATTTTCGTTTTCAGCTTATAGTACGTATTATTTTTCACTTTTTAGTTTGATATACTTAAAAAGCGTGTTTTTTTGGTTTTCTTAAACTATATTTATTTTTCACTTCTTAGTTTGATTACTTTAAAAGCGTGGTTTTTAGTTTTTTAAAACTATATTTATTTAAACTATATTTATTTTAAAATTTACAACGAAAGGACATCGATCCAAATCACTTTTTTTGGTCGACTCTGGTTAATTTAACCATGCATCTCGAATCCTATTAAGAATGTATAAAAAAAAATTCTTCACATTATGAAAGACAACGTTTTTTACCAGATATAGCCAAATTTGGAGACATTCTTTCATGTGGCACCAAATACGTGTTGTGGCTTTCGTAATCTTAATAGTCAATTTTTCGGCCAAATGTCACCAATATTTTGTGAAATATTGCCAACTTATTGGTTGCTGCCATTTTCTCATGACCCTGACCCGTAATTAACAAAATGACCCACTAATCAAATTTGATGAAACATGTGACTTAGCTCAAAGGTCTCCAGGTAATCAAAAACAGTAGAATATAAAGTTGAATCAAAATCGTTTAAGCCGTTTCTTAGATAAAATTAGCTTGACAGCATTCATCAATAAAGCGAAATGGCCCACTAATATAATTTTGTTTAACTTGCGACTCTGCCCAATAGTCTTCTCGTGACAAAAGACGTTTCGTTACAAAATTTAGGTAAAATTGATTGAATCGTTGTTATATATAATTAGAATAACCCTAACTCATTATGACCCAAAATGACCCATTAATCGAATTTTCGCGAACATGTGTCCTGGTCCAATGGTTTTCTCTTGCCCGAGAATATCATAATACAAAATATAGTCAAATTGGTGAGAGACATTTTCTACATAAAATTAGCATGACCCATAAATGATCCACAAATGACCCTTATAATCAAAATCTCTCGAACATGTGATTTAGCCCATTAGTTTCCTCGTGTCTAAAAATTGTTACATACAAAATTTCGTTAAAAACGATCCAGCCGTTCTTTAAATATAAATAGCTTGACCCAGACCCTTTATGAGCCATTAATCGAAATTTCTCGAAAGTGTGACCTAGCCCAATAATTTTCCTGTGCCAAAAAAATGTTACATACAAAATTTCGTTAAAATCGATCCACCTGTTCTTTAGATGTAGCTTGACATGATCCATTATGGCCCATAATGACCCACAAATGATCATTATAGTCGAAATCTCTCAAACATGTGATTTAGCGAATTAGTTTCCTCGTGTCAAAAAACTGTTCATACAAAATTTCGTTATAATCGATCACACTGTTCTTTAAATATAAATAGCTTGACCCAGACACTTAATGACCCAATATGACCCATTAAAATTTTTTCTCGAACATGTAACCTAGCCCAATATTTTTCTCGTGCCCGAAAACCATAGAATGCAATTTTTAGTCAAAACTGCGTGAGAAAATCTTTAGATAAAAATAGCATGACCCACAACGACCCCAAAAATGACCCATTAACCGAATTTTCTTGAACATGTTACCTAACCCAATGGTCTTCTTGTAATCCAAAACGATAAAATATAAAATTTGGTCAAAATCGTTAGAGCCGTTTTTTAGATAAAAATGGCTTGACCCATAATGACCCAAAAATGACCCACTAATCGAAATTTTTCGAACATGTGACCAACCCGATAGTTTTCTCGTGCCAAAAAACTGTTACATACAAAATTTCGTTATAATCGATCACGCCGTTCTTTAAATAAGAATAGCTTAACCCAGACCCTTAATGACCCAATATGACCCATTAAAATTTTTTCTCGAACATGAAACCTAGCCCAATATTTTTCTCGTGCCCGAAAACCATAGAATGCAATTTTTAGTCAAAACTGCGTGAGAAAATCTTTAGATAAAAATAGCATGACCCACAATGACCCCAAAAATGACCCACTAACCGAATTTTCTTGAACATGTTACCTAACCCAATGGTCTTCTTGTAATCCAAAACGATAAAGTATAAAATTTGGTCAAAATCGTTAGAGCCGTTTTTTAGATAAAAATGGCTTGACCCATAATGACCCAAAAATGACCCACTAATCGAAATTTTTCGAACATGTAACCCAGCCTGATAGTTTTCTTGTTCCAAAAAACTGTTACATACAAAATTTCGTTATAATCGATCACGCCGTTCTTTAAATATAAATAGCTTGACCCAGACCCTTAATGACCCAATATGACCCATTAAAATTTTTTCTCGAGCATGTAACCTATTCCAATGATTTTCTCGTGCCCGAAAACCATAGAATGCAATTTTTAGTCAAAATTGCTTGAGAAAATCTTTAGATAATAAGGAAAATCTTTAGATAATAAGGAGAGTTACAAACCCACAAACTCACATACAGGTGAAAGTAATAAAAGCGTGTTAAAAATTATTCCGTGTATAAGGCGCACCTAGGAGTTTTGCCCTAATTTTTTGGAAAAAAGTGCGCCTTATAAACGAGTAAATACGGTAATTATAATTAATATTTTCCTTCTTTGACTCAATAAAACTATTAGACGTTTGGAAGAAGAAAGACTAAATGTGTTAGAGGACTATTTCACTCCAGCAATTTATGTCTAGGGATAGTTCAATCTGAAGTTAGGTATTTCTGAACCGTCATTTACAAAGACTCCCAACCAATATAACCTTTCTTACAGGTATTTATCCCTCGCGTAATATTAAGCTTAAGCCTTTCATGGGCAAAATACTAGTATTTTCAAAAGTTGAAATAATTAAATAACGTTAGTATTTACACTAAAATGTATTTGTAAGCAAATAAAAATATTCTTTCATATACTTAATGAAAGCGAAATTTGCATTGAAAAATTTTGGTGCCAATGTAATAATTAAGGATTAAATCTGGGTGATGTCTTAAATACATCACCGCCCTTCAATATGTTAACCGTATAATCCCATTCCAACTCAGAACATAGTAAAGTGTTCACTTAAAAATTTCTTTGTCCTGCGTAATTCCAAGTAACAAAATAATCATTGTTTAGAAACTAGGATTAATTTGTGAATTAAAATGTTAAGTAGAGATCTAAACGTGACTCTATAAACAATCTGAGAACACTTTACGGTGAAAGAGTCACGAGACTTGGTTCATTTTTTACATAAGATATTTTTGATGGAATTACATTTTTATATCTCTTGAAATCATAACTCTATTGTGACTTTTTTCTGCGGTTATAATGCTAAAAAATCCTAACATAAATAAATTGAATTTGTAATTAAAAAATATGCATATCTAATGTGTAATGAATTGTGAAATTACAATTCGAAAAAATATATAAATTGAAATCTACATTTTTTATAGTTAAATATTTATTATGTACTGCTTTATGTAATATGTCAATTTCATACTTTGTTTCCGAATACATTACCAGTTATGCTTTAAATGTCGAAATTATGGTTTAAGAAGCGTAATGGAAAAGCAGAATTTGAAAAAAAAATATATATATATTACACATTTTAGAGAAACATCTAGGTTACCAAAAGTCAAAACCCCCCACATAGCATGCATGTTCACAGTGACGTCACAGTGACGTCACTGTGAGTCACTGTGGTCACGTCACATCTGTGACCAAAATGCCACTCCTCAGTGACGTCACATTGTGACTGAAATGTGACGTCACATCTGTGACCAAAATGCCACCCCTCAGTGACGTCACATTGTGACTGAAATGTGACGTCACATCTGTGACCAAAATGCCACCTCTCAGTGACGTCACATTGTGACTCAGATGTGACTTTCTTAGAAAACTTTAGAAAATTACAAAAATTCTCCAAACCATGTTATTTACTGGTAAAAAAACGTGTTTTCTGGCATTGTAGAAGAATATTGTGCAATCGCTCTTATGTCACACATTACATGCACTGCATGTAACATGTACGTCATATCACATATATGAGATAAACCTCCCATCATATGAAACTAAGCACCCAGCAATGAACCTATCAGTGAAACTTCCATTTAAGGAAATTTCTCGTTACACTTAAATGCTTCGTTATGAAAAAAATATCGTTGAATAGAAATCCACGAAAATTCATGAAATTTGTATAGTAAACTACAAATAAAAATGGAAATATTATAAAACTGTGTTTTAATTTGGATAGTACTTTCTGTTATGCAATATAGCCACATAAAAAAAATCATTAGTATAATATCTAAAAAACCGCGTAATAAAGGAAGGGAAACAAAAACTGAATCGCAGCGTTCTAATTCTCGTTTTCTCTTGTATTTCAAATCGAAAAATTAAAAAAAAATTCGAATATTACTTTGTGTGCGATCTCTTATGAAAGATACACTCATAAAAACTTTCGCATCTTTTTTAAGTATTCAGAGAATGGACCTATAATATTTTCGCGAAACTAGAATCCCTTTCTTAGCATATCGAAAAATTTTCGCATTTTTTCCTTTTTATTTAAAAGATAAAATAAATACATAATTTCAATTCGTACAATCCGCTGAAATATATTCACCAATCAATCTTAACAGCAATCTATCCTTTTGAATATTGTGCATGCACGGAAGTGCAACAAATTTTGCTAAGAAGAATTTCTTTTTAATATGAATATTAATTTAAATGTTAATTGCGTTCTAAAAGAAGGTTCAACAGAAAATTAAAAAAGTAGATAATTTCATTAAATATGCGCTTCGTTAAATGAAAGTTCCACTGTATTTTGAAACTAATTGAAAGTAAAATAGAAATGCGTGAAAAAAAAAATTAACTCAAAATTTTAATTAGGGATACCCTCATAAAACTAATGCGCATGCGCATTCAACTTATAAATCTTCGAAGCTCAAACAACCAATAATAACAAAAAATCACCTGCTTAAAAAATATCGTTTGGCAACAACCAGAATAGTTGACACTAGTGTATTTATTCTTTAGAATATTAGGCCAGCTGCTCTAGTAACTTTGTTATGATGTTATGCGTGTATATTTAGTACGTAAGTTGAAAATTTTTAAAAAGTTATGCAGAAATGCGATCAGTTGACATTTTATATAAAATGCCGGTCCGAAAAAATACATTGTCAGTGGCGTTTCGTTAATATGAGCGCGCCAATGTCAATGTACTTCATTCGGACATTCCGACTTCGAAATTATCTTCGCTATTTGGATTATGAAACTTGAATTAGAGGATAATGCCGTTAAGAAAGAGGTAAGAAAATGTTATTTTTCCTGCTTTTTTTATAATGATTTCTGTGAATTTCGTAAAAAACATGTTATAAAAGGAATAAGTATCATATTAATTTAACTTTTTTGAATCCACTTACCTTAGTAAATTCAATAAATTTAACATTTATTTTGTTGAAATACGGAACAGCATGTCAACGATTTGAAAATAGTTAATAACATTATTTTTAAAATGCACTTTAATCACATTTTTTTAATTACATGGTTAAAATCAAATATTAATAAATTTAAAAATGTATGCATAATCAAAAGTTAACGTTATAATTAATATATAAAGGAGTTTGGGGTTGTTTAACTGTTGAAAATAGTGATAAATATATTAATTTATGCACTAATATTGCAAAAACAAATTTTTTAAAACTTTTTTATTACCTTTCTGAATTTCTCATAATCCCAAAAATTTTATAACTGTAATTCCATGACATTTATTATTTTAAACCATGTATCTAAAATAATTAAGATATTGATTTTGTGATAATAACAATTATTGATTTTAAAAAATGAGTAATTATCGCATTATTTTATTAATTTTTGATATCTTAATTGTTAAATGGTGCTGAAAATAACAATTTTGTTCCATTAGTATGTGTTCATTAAATCCTGGTTCTAAATAGTCATAAAAACAATTACATGTACTTTTTTGTGGGATGTACATTACTGAAATTTTTAGTGTTTGATGTATTTCTATTATTTTCAATAAAATTTTGTCTAATATTGGGAAGTGAGACTGAGAATACTTAAATACTATTAATAGATTCATCTAATACGAAAAAAAAAATGAAATCTAATAATTATAACTATTAATAAGGAAACTTTTTAAAAATAAATTCCATAAGGATGACCTTTACCGGCACATCTACACTATATGACATATACAATATATATATATGAGTTTAACTACGAATTTAAACCTTGGTGTAATCATACATGCGCACAGGCCACTATAGTAAGGAAATAACTAAGCGTAATACTAGAACTAATTGCCTCATCTTCATTAGTACTCGATTTTTAAATAAAATCTGTATATTACAAATATTGCGCATAAACTTCACGTAGTTTTATCAAAAGATAATTCTATATTATATTTAACAGAATGATTTAAATTGGTAAATTAATCAAACGAATATTAATTTTCCAAAATGAGTAAAAAAATGTTTAGATTAGGATTCGAACTAGAGACCCTCGATGTATGCTGCCAATGCTCTTCCAACAGAGCAACTTAGCACGCACAATTCACCCGGAGAAATATCATTATATACTCATACGAATAGTATGCATTTATCATACGAGTAGTTTGAAAAAAAATTAAAGTATTATTACATAGGGTTATGTATAATAATGATAAGTATGCGTTCGTATTCACTGTGTGAATTGTGTGCGTCAGATTCTTCCAGGATAGTTCAGTCGACAAAGTATTGACAATTTGCGCGAAAGACTGCTTAGTTCGAATCCTGACCTGGACACTTTTTCAATCAGTTGGAAAATTACAACAAAAGATAATTAAAAGATATAGGGTAGATGCTCCAGTTTTGGCAACTGCACAAGTTTTGGCCACATTGGAATGATTTACCCTCTATTTAGGCTGTAAATTGATTTTAACAAATTATATGCATTCTTACTCCTTAATCTAACACTCTTTTATTATTTTCAATCCCATTTGTTTATTTTTTGATAAAAAAAAAAAAAAAAAAAAAAAAAAAAAAAAAAAGAAAGAAAAAAGTGTAAAACTATAGTGTGCACTCACATATATTAAGGTTTTTGCTTAGGTAACAAGTTTTCACAATCTTTCAATATTAGGGATTTATCGAACTTTATTTGTTCTGAAACAGATTGCTATGAAGCTTTATGAAGTAGGCTTTCTCTCTGTTGCAATTTCATATTTAAATTAATTATTTTTACAGCTTAAAGTAGGGGTGGCCAAAACTACTTGCTTTACGTGCTAGTACGTACTTTAAATTTGCTATGTGTCCAGTTATGGCCATTGTGTGGCCAAAAATGGCACAACAATATGCTCCACTTTTGGCCACAAGACTAATTATAGTGAAAATTTCAGCAATATATTTAGAAATGTTTTATGACTTATAAATTTAAAAGTTCAATAAAATTACAGCATGATTTAGTGGTTTCTTGTATTTTTTCAAAACAAAATGAGGAAGTTGCATAACTTTTGCAAAATTTCAAGCACATGAATTTAGAAATAACAAATAATGTGAAAATCTTTATACTATAAATAGGATTCATTTTAACAAGTTTAAAAAAGACAATTCTGTACTCTTAAAAATGGTCTAGATTAAACACTGTTATAAGATAGGAAGTAAAATTATGGCTTTTCAAAATTCATTGTCAGCTTTTCAAGATGGTTAAGTTTTGTAGTATCTCGTTCTACCTTGCAACACAAGTTTACAGAATGGAGACCAGTTTTTACTATTTTTGAATCTCAAGTAATAGGGTTGTGCTATTTATGATGGCCAATTATCTATATGAGAGATATGGGCCAAAAAAGAAGGGAGATGCCCTCTGTGAAGGTCGTTCTAAGATCCTAGCCAATATTTACACAAGGAAATCTAAGGTTTGAAGAAAACTAACTCCAATTGATTAGGCTGACAGGCAGCTAAGTACGAGGAATTAAAGTTTAAAATTAGTTGAAAAAAATGGATTTTAGAGATTGTCAAAATACTATTTCATGTAAAAATGGAATAATTTCAAGATTCTAGTCATATAACTGTAAATATTGGTATAGTATAACATATGATATATATAAATGAAAATATGCAAAATGTTAAAATAAGCTTTTTATGTCCTATAAGTCTTTTTTATGAATTAAATATATTTTTTGTTTTTAAATTTAAATGTTCAGTTACAATCAGCTTAAGTATATTTTATTCGATGTTTTTATGATTTCATTTAAAAAAATGCAAATCTTTTTTATACAGCAAACAAATATCTGTGTGGTAAAATAGATTTTGCACAAAAATGCTTTATTTTTACTTATTATCAGTTAAAATGTTTGCAAAATTACAAGATATTAGGGCGGCCAAAACTGGTGCAGGGGTGGCCAAAACTGGTGCAAATTGAAAGAAATTACTTAACGAGTTATTACTCACAATCTAAAATATTTGATAGAAAGTTATTATAATTAACAGAAAGACAACTAAATTTACTAAAGAATACTGTTATTGCGATTTAATATGCTTTATTCAGTCTAAAACTATAAAATTTCCATTTCAACTTTTCTCTTAATGTGGCCAACACTGGAGCATCCACCCTATATATTTATAGACATCAGGATTATTGGTCAGAAATATTGGCAAGCTGTACAGTTTTAGATATGTGCTGAAATTTGTGGATATTAAAGCGAGTAAAAGTTTTTTTTAAAAAAGTTCAAAAAGATTAAACAGTTTGAACAGCATATTACAAAATGTGTGTCAGTTATAAATAAAATTGAAGCTATGCAATTTTCAGCATGTGGGGAAAATATATAAATATTTTTGAAAGGCAATATTTTTCAAATTTTAAAAACAACACCAGAGTTGTAAGGCATGTGAGGTAAATCGAATTTTTAACTTTAATTTAGAAGAAAGTCTCCTTACTGCAGGTAACTATTTTATATATTATACAGTATTTGTTCATAAATTATCAATATATGATTTTAGGACTCAAACCCTATTTTAACAGAACATGGCGTGGAGTTATAGCTTCAGCAGATCCTGTTTCTTTTAAATTGTTAGAGAATCGTTAAGAAAAGTTAAATCGTCACAGAATCATCACAGTGTTAACGAAAGTTTTGTCACAAACGATCTGCATCGTGAGTCTAAAATAATGGGACAAACTTTAAGGGAGGTGGTAGAGCTCACTATAATAAATAATTATGGCATAGAAATGTATGACTGGAAATGACGCGTTAAAACGCCACACTAGTCACTGTAAAAGACACGGATTATAATGTTAAGTGTATGGGAGCGCTATTTTCAAATATCTCGCTAAAATTTTAATATTTTCGCATATTTTTTTTTCCATAGGATAGCTGAGGACGACCTGCAACTGGGCTGGTTTTTACTTTTTTGATTTTGGTTACAGATTAAGAGCCCACAATAATTCAGAACCAGTTTAAACCGGTTCTAAAACTGAAACTATTGTAATATAAAAAAAATATAACCAAAATCGAAAAAGTAAAAATTAGCCTAGTTGTGGATCGTCCTCAGCTATCCTATGGAAAAAATATCATGTAAAATATTGAAATTTGAGCAAGATATTTGAAAACAACACCCCCCCCCCCCATAGACATAACATTACCATCCGGGTCTTTTTTGGTGACTAGTGTAGCGTCTTGACGGGTCACTTCCGGTCATATATTTCTGTGCCATCATTATTTGCTATAGTGAGTCCTACCGCCCCCTCAAAGTTTGTTCCATGATTTTGGACTCACCCTGTATTTCACAATTTGGTCACAATGTGACTTGAAAGCATTGTCACTTTCGTCACAATTACGTCACAATGTTAATGACAAAATCGTCACAAATGACACACTTTTCACAAATTGGTCACATTGCGACGTCACAATGTGGTCACAATGTGACGTCACAAACAAGCTCTAAAACGGCCATAACGACTTCACATTTTAGTCACAGTGACTTCACATCGACGTCACGTGACGTCACATCGACGGTCACAAAGTCACAATGTGACTTCACAACGACGTCACCGTGACGTCACCATGTCTTACGGGCCATTAATCGAATGAAATGATCAAATTTCCAACAAATAATACATTGATAGTGTTGAATAAAAACTGTTGCTAGATTTTGTGAGCCCCATAAAATATTACTTATTTTTCAAACAGAATGGGTAAATGAAATAAGGAGCTTACCTTATTTCCTCTGTGCACTCGGTAAGCGCGATTCACTTCACAACATGAAGGCTTTGTCTTTAACGCCGTACTTCAGCTGCCGAGGTAGAAAACTGATAAATTATCCAGGGTGTTTCGATATGATATGAATGATCCACACCTTTTTCGTTTAACTACTGTAATTTATATTCATTATTATTAATACACACACTTTTACATATACATGAACACACACTAAGGTAAATGCGTTTTAAAATATTAATTTTAACACAACGAAATGGTGCTAACAACTTTGCATCCATTCCGTGACTAACACTTCACGAAATCTAACAAGCACTGCAAAAAGGAAAAAAATTAAACAGCGAAAAGCTGTATCAGCAGAATGTTTTTGTTTTTTGGGGAGAGTTTTATCGGAGTCTTTCGTTTCTGTAAACGAGGAAAGTGCGTTTGACATGGGGTGTCACCTGCTGGTCTTTGATAATAATGAAAATCGTATGAAGTTTAATGAAGTTTAACAGATATAAGTGACATTGTTATTCTGTAGCATTTAAACAATCGAGTATTGAATTTCAATTTGTATACAGTCCCTAAAATAGGCTCATTTTAAAGTAATGAATTTCTTTGAAACAAATCTATGAATTTCAAGGCTATTTGTATTTAAGCTAGTTTTAATGTGGGTGTCAAGCTTAGGTATTGCTGAGAAAAATGATGCAAAGTTTGGGTTCCTTTTGATATGTATATGATCGTTTAAGTACATTTTATGAGCATCATTTAATTATTGGGCTTTATTTCCATTCCTTTGGTGCTGGTAATTTGAGTAGAGCGTGTTTACATTTAGGAACATCACCAAAATGATTATCTAATTAAAAACAAATACTTCTTTATAATGCATAAATTTTTCCTTCCTTTTGTACTTTATCAGAACTAAACATGCTATATATTTATTAGACTAATTTATTTGTAGATTAATTTTACAACACTACATATAATCTTGTTATCAGTTTGTGACATATAATTGCTGTTGTAACTGACTTTCATTAAAAAGCCAATACATTTTACAGATAATCTTAATTACTTGAACGCTTAATTATGTTACCGTGCAAGACATATAATTAACTACCTGGTGTTTCATTTACAGACTATTTAATGAAATTGAATTTCTTGGTTGTATATTTATCAAACTAGATGTGCTTTGAATTTTATTAGGAAAGACAGTTAAGTTTCTACATTCTACAGTTAGGGGCTTTACATATTTGACATATACTTAAAATTATAAGTTAAACACAATTTATATATTCGCAATACATCTTTATTTTTTAATACAATAAATAATTATGTTTTGAAAATAAGAAATATAGAGATTTGAGAGTGAATTTAGCGCCTTAAATATATCTATGGACAATATTTAATATGATTTTTAAAGGAGAAAGGAAGATGGTATGCAAGAAAAAACAAATATATAAATGCATTTTTATATTATTTAGCTTAATTTGATGCAGATAAAGCACGCCACGAATACTTAAATGCTGAATTAAGCACATCTTTTTTATATTTATTTAAGTGACATTGAAAAAATATATAAGAAAATATACTTCATAAGCTCCTTCATTTTTTAACTGTACATTGCTATTGGAACATAGCAGTACGATATTTTAAAGTACATAACAGCATGTAAATTATTTTATTTATCAGTTCTGTGACACTTAATAAATGTTACAAAAATAAATATTGTAATATGTTTTAGATTTTCCTTTGTTACTTTCATATGAATGAAAAATCATTCTATACTTTTAAAAAAGTAAGATTTTCCAATCAAACAATGATTATATGCATGTAAATAACACAATATATATATACCGTATGTTCCAAAAAATGGATTTTAAAATTCAATAACTTGAAAACGCTATTAAAAAAAAATTACAGGAGAATTATGTATGATGTCAGTAGTTTTTTTTAAAAATCATGATTCTTGATTTTAGTTCGAATTTCAAACAATAGATGTCGCTGTCGGCGATTGGCGCTCAATCGACGCCGAAACTGACGTATATCAGCATTGGTTACATTATTTTACTGTACAAACACTAACTATTTACAAAATTCGTAACAATATAAAGGAAGGAGTTTAAGGATATGGAGTACGTCTCATTCACCAGTACAATCTTGCTCTCAGGCCTCGATTCTGATATCATTCGATATGATTTCAATGGAATGCGTTGTTGTCATGGAAGTAACAGATTCTTCGATAGTGGAATACAGCGTTTAGAAGTGGCCATAAATTTCGCAAGCAGTATTCGAATTTGCAGATTTTACATTTATGAAGTTTTATTTTCCTGGATTAAATTACTTTGTATATCATGATTTAAGTAATATTTTATGCATCGTATTTTAAACTACACTATTAAAAATCTGAAACCTTTGCTGCATCATCACACCTCCGTTTTTACAGAAAACGATTACATCACTGTGTTTTGGGGCATTCTCATTGGTCAAGATATAGATTTTCTATAATAGCAGTGGCGTGACGATGCAGCAAAATGGTCAAATATTTTACAGTGAAACAAAAATTATAAAATAAAAAAAAAACTTTTTACTTAATTTTAAAATACGATGCATAATATATTCTTAAAATCATGCCATATAAAGTAATTTAATCCGGGAAAATAAAACTTCATAAATGCAAAGTCTCCTGCACTCTCGAATACTGCTCGCGAAATTTATGCCCACTTCTAAACGCTGTATTCCACTATTAAAGAACCTGTTATTGCCATGGCAATAATGCATTCCTTTGAAATCATATCGAATGAGTTCAGAATCGGGGCCTTAGAGCAAGATTTTACTAGCGAATGAGACGCACTCCATAGCCTTAATCTCCTTTCTTTGCATCAATGCTGAGTGACGTAAGTTTCGGCGTCGACGGAGCGCCAATCGCCGTTTGTTTGAAATCCGAACTAAAATCAAGAATCACGGTAAAAAACTTCTGACATTATACATAACCGTCCTGCAAAACTTTTTTAACAGCTGTTATCATTTGCATGTTATTGAATTTCAAAACCCATCAGTCATTTTTGGGACACCCGGTATATATACGTTTTAGGTACGTTTTAGTTTTATTGAGGGTTTTCAGTGTTTCACCATAATTCTACTCAAAAATTGCATGCTCTTATAGGTTATCTGTTACATATTTCTACACTTCATTTTTTAAGAGTCTATGGTCACATGCTTAACTAATCATTTAAAAAAAAAATTTATTAGTTTTGAAAAGCAATACTTGCCAATTGCTTTGTTGAACCCAAAAGTGAGTATCACGTTTGAATTCATACTAGTTTGATTAGAGAAAAATTAGAATTATATATTTTAAGCACTGAGGACGTGTATGTATAATTTTTGAATTTTTGCTTTCTTTTACATGAAGTATTGGGTTTGTAAAAAATCTCGGAATTCGGTTTTCCCCAGATTTAGACGGTTTAGGAGTCAGAAAACCCGAAAAACATGTTCTTAGAAAATGTCTGTCTGTGAGTCTTTGAGTCTGTCTGTTTGTGTGTGACAAAAATGTTGAGACGCTCTATCTCAAGAAGTAATTCACGGAATTTCACAAGAATTTACATTTTGTTAGATTTTTATATAATCTAGATCTGATTGTTTTTTCGTGTATATCGCTCAAGATTTGTTGCTGCTATGCTGCATTATTTACGATTTTCTCAATAGCCACATCTCGAGAACAAGAGCACGGATTTTCATAAACGTTATATTTAGTCAGTACTTGATATAACATGGTGCTGATTTTTGGTGAAAATCTCTCAACAAATGGTGTATTATTCATGGTTACTGAAATAGCTCTATGTTAAGAACTACTACACTGCAATTTTTAAAATTTCAAATTCAGATAATACTTAATGCAGATTAGTGTTCTTTAGTTTTTGATGTAAATGGTCTTACAGATGGCGCTGCTATGCTGCATTTTTCACGATTTCACAATAAATGTACTAATGCACGGATTTTCATCAAACTTAGTTCCTGATAAGAAAAAAATTGATACTGATTATTTTTAGTGTACATCCCTCAACATGTGGTGTTGTTATGCAGATTTATTTAAAAAGATTTTGTAATCGCTCTATCTCAAAAACTAATGCACGGTTTTTGATGAAAAATCAGGTTTAGTTATATGTTGACATAAGTTGTTGGTGACTAGATTTTGGTTTAAAACAGTTAACCGGTGCCACTACTCTGCTACACTTTTCTGTAAATATTAACATACGTAAGATAAAAAAAAAATGTTTTGGCAATGCCACATCTGACTAGCTTGAAAATGTGTTTATTTTATTTTTTGTTAGAAAATTCTATTTTATGTGAACAGTTGAAATTTTGCAAAATTGTCTACCTAACCTGTTTTTTTTTTTTTTTTTTTTTTTTTTTTTTTTTTTTTTTTTTTTTTAAATATTTAACATTATAGCTTTGAATAATAAAATATCATAATAAAACGAATGAAAAAAAAACTTTCTTAAAATGTTTTGTATTTGATACTTGTTTTAGTAACTTATTTTTATCTTATTTCTTTTAAGCCTAAAGAAAATTACTTCTTATTATTCAGAAACAGCTCGTTTTTTGACACTACAAAAAATTCAGGCGATAGATATAACAGTTTTTTTTAAATGTGTAAACTGACTCTTTGTTAAATAAATTGCATAAAAAGTTAATTATATTTCTTGAAAATTCATTTATGCATAAAATTAATTTCTTTTAGTTTATATATGTGATATAACTCTCTTATTTCAACTTAAAAACGTAAAACTTAATTTTTATATCTATTTATAAATAAAATACCCGATTTTAAATATTTCACAAAAAATGCTTCATTTTACTAGTCGAGATATCACACGTGCCTGTAATACGATAATATAGACGAAAGAAAAAAAATGGCTTTTATTTTGTATATACGAAGATACATTTTTTTTACAATCAATTACATTTTTAAATAGTTATATTTAAATAATACTTTGTTGACAATGAAATAACACAATGTGTAACACAATGTTTTAAGAAAATAATAGAGACAAACCAAGGTTTCCATACGTCAAAAAAAAAAAATAATAATTTTTACAGATGCATTGGAATACTTATGCAATGGCGTTTTACCAGTTGTATTAATTCGAAACAGATATTTATTTGTGAAATGAGATTAATTGATGCTACACAATTGATGTAGTACAATAATGCATCTCTTTGGTTAAAAATAGATTAATCAATATACATTCGTAATCTGCCAAGTGTAATTTATGCGATCACTAATGCATGAACAAGTTCAAGTGTTTATTAAAAAAGTTATTCTGGTAGAAATAATTTAATAAATAAAGGTCACGAAGAACATATGCATCCCAACATCCTAAATAAAAGCATGGGACATTTTATTGATAAAAGAAATATTTCATGTTAATAAAATACAACTTCATCAATTTCGATTAAATTATATTAGGCTACACAGTTCAATGTAATTTTATGAATAAAAAAGAATCTAGTATTACACTTATTTAATAATGAAAAATTATTTTTGAATAGAGAAATTATAAGCAAAAAAAATAATAACTAAAATTTAAATTAAAAGGCTATAAAATGCGCCCCCCCCCCCAAAAAAAAAAAAACTTTTCGAATTATGTTTATGTGTAAATGCCTTACATGGAAAAGGTTTTCTTGTATATAATATGGAATATAAATTTATAAGTTCAAAAGTTTAAGTTGAACTCAATTATATTAGCTATAACTTAGAAAAATTCGATTTTGAATATTGATAATAAAAGATGTTGTATTACTAAAAGACTGATTTAACTTGAACGAATTATAGGAAAAGGGATATTTTTGCGTACTAATTTTAATTTTCGGTTTATTTTCATTTCTATTTTAGAATTGAATTTTCTAAACATTTGGAATCAAATATGTAAGGCTGTAAATTTTATTCCTTTGTATTTACGTATTAGTCAAATTAAAACAAGTTTTGTATACACGTTAAAAAATATATTTAATAAAAGTCCATCGTAATATTACTATGCTGTAAAAGTTTTATCCGGTGATAATTGGTTATTGTCACCGATCAGTTTAAAATACAAAGTTTTTACAATGTCATGACGAGAAACTATTAAAACAGTTTGTTAGTGATTAAAATATTGCGAAGCAGCTTTAGGAATAGAATTTAAACAGTTAAAACGTGCAAAAAAGCCAAAAAAAAGAAAGCCTAAGCCACACAAAAGTACAACTTTATTTTCATTTTATTGTTTTAAAACTACAAAATTGTAAAAATACACTGAATGCACTCTAAGACATATATTCACATAGATAAATTACTAACAGGGGTTAACTTTGTGTTCAACTCGGTATAAAATTCTCACTATATCATTCTTTCTATAATATTACTATAAAATATGTTATTTACAATATCATTATTTACAAAAACAATTATCAAGAAAACTATGTATTGTACATGTCCATAAATTATACATTATTTAAAAATTTACAACGAAAGGACATCAAAACAAATCACTTTTTTAGCTTGAATTTGAGTGGATTAATCATGCATTTCGATCCTGTTATGAATACCGGAAAAAAAATTTTCACGTTTTCAAAGCCAATTTTTTTTTTTTTTTTTTTTTTTTGCTAAATATAGCCGAATGTGGCGACATTCTCACATTTGGTACCAAGTACGTGTTTTGGCTTTCTTAATCTTTATTGTCGATTTTTCGGACAAATGTTGCCAATATTTTATCAAATATTGCCAATTAATATGCTGCTACTATATTCTTGTAATCCTGAACAGTATTACCCAAAATGACCCATTGATAAAATTTGTTCAAACATGTGACTTTGTTCGATGGTGTTTAGGTAATCTTTAGGTAATCGGAAGGCGTAAATTTAAGCAAAATCGTTTAAGCCATTTCTTAAATAAAATTAGCTCGACCTGCAATGAACCCGAAAATGAATCATTAATATAATTTTCTCAAATATGAGCCCATTGGTCTTTTGAAGGCTGAAAACGGTAAAATATCGAATTCAGTTAATATTCGTTATTTTAGATATAATTAGCTTTGTCATTATCATTTGAGTCATTTTTTAGATATTATTAATTCACCCGCACCCATAGATGCCCAAATAGACTCATTAATCGGATTTTCTCGATTATGCGACCGAACCCAATGGCCTTTTCGAGTTTAGAAACGATAGAATACAAAATTTATTTAAATTTGCTAGAGCCCTTTTCCTAATAAAATTTTATTCACTCGTAGTAACCCAAAACTGACACACTAATCTTTATTTCTCAAACGTATAGTCTAACCCTGTGATCATCTCGTGCCTAAAAACGGTTTAATATAAAATTTCCTCACTATCATTTGAGCCATTTCTCAGATACAATTAGCTTGACTCGGACTCATAGTGAACAAAAATGACGCATTAATCGTAATTTTTTGAACATGTAACCTATCCCAATAATTATGTCGTGCTTTGTAACGGCATAATAGAAAGCTTTGACAAAATCTTTTAAGACGTTTTTTAGAATCAATCAACTTGATTCGTACCGATTGTGATCGAAAACGACCCACTAACCGAATGTTGTTGAATATATAACCTAGCCCATTGGTCTTCTTGAGTCCGAAAACGAAAAAATACAAAATTTAGTCAAATTCATTTGAACCGTTTTTAGACAAAATTAGCTTGACCCGCAGTAACCGAAATTTGTCGAACATGCGACCCAGCCCAATAATTTTCTCGTGCCAAAAAACTGTTGGATACAAAATTTCGTTAAAATCGATCTTGCCGTTCTTTAGATATAAATAGCTTGACCCTGACCTTTATGACCTAAAATGACCCACAAATCAAATTTTCTCGAACGTGTGGCCCAGCTCATTAACCTTCTTGTCCCCGAAAGTTGTAAAATACAAAATTTTGTCAAAATCGCTGGAGCCTTTCTGAGGATGAAATTTACACACACGATTTTTGCTCCTGTTATATTAAAGGCATGGTGAACTATATTGTTTTCACTTATTTTCTAAGTTTTGTTTTGTCTTAAAGAAAAAATTTTAGATCACATGTTATTGACTCGGGAAATTTTTTTTTTATATTATGATGTTCCTAATAATAAATGGAATATCCCAGTAAACAATGGTCATTCTTTTCATTTATATATATATATATATATATATATATATATACATGATTAAATACGTATATATATAATTTATAACAGATATGCGTATGTAAAATTTATTATCATTAACTTAAATTTATATATGTGTACACACATAATAAATTTAAATAATCTAATGAAATCTATTTACTTAATAAAATGTACTAATACACAATAGATTAAACAAAATCTGTAGCGTAAATCCATACTAAGTAAATTTTAACCTATAAAAATAATCCCAATTTAAGAATTCCTACGCAGTCATTTTTTTTATTAAAGCGCTTCCACAAAGCGTACGCTAATTTTCATTGCTTTGTTTTTTTATCTGTGTTCAGAGATATTTTTAGAAAGTTTTCCATATATTTAATAATAATGCGTTGTCATCAATCTTCATCATTCGACAAAAATCAATTCTGCTTTAATTATTTTCTTCTGCGTAGGTAATTACTGAATTAATAATGCTTCGCTGGTTAATATGATTTATTATATAACGAGAAATTCTACTGTCGTTACATTGCGCTAAACCTGTGATACATAACGAAAAATAATGTTCTTTTGAAAACTGAAAAGCTAAAAAAGAAATGCAACACATTACGGAAAGTTTTATATACAATATTCTAAGATAGTTATCAGTTTATAATATCTCTTTAAGATTAATACGAGATTTCTTTTTTTTATTTTTATAAGGGGAAATCATATGTAAAATAACAAAAAAGAAAAATCAAACGTCAGAGAAATCTTGAATGCATTAAATTTTTTGAAATTCAACAAAATTTCAAATAATGATAATTAATAATATGCAATCAATTAATAATATGCGATATTATATATATATATAATTTTATTAGATTTACTAAGCGAACATTCGTATAGTTTAGCGAATACATATAGTTTTTGGCAAGGACGTTTAGACACATCAAATATTTATTTGAAATACATTAATGCATTTCATAAAACATAAAGGCATGAAAATTTATGCCTATTAAACGCTATTTCGGATTTTTAAGCCCCATATTTTGGCTATTTTTTACAAAAATGAATGTAGTTATTAAAAGAAAAAACCATGAATTGTTTTATGTAAAGGTCAAATTTTGTCTCTTATGGAGCAACAGGAAGTTCATAGGTTTTTTAATCGAGTGAATGAAACCAGTTCATACATGTATCGATTTACATGTAGAATTTTAATTTATTTAAGGAAAAAGTTTCCTGCAACATATTGAAAGTAATACACAATACACTAAATGCTTAATAAAAACGCTTAAATATTAGAATTTTTTTGAGAAGGCAGAAAAACTTTATGCATGACTATATTTTACTCGGAAAACAAGCATAGAAAAATATGAAACATCAATTTTATGTCATGGATGTCAATTTTATGTCCACTAGCTTTATTAAAAGAAAATACATTTTAAACTCAACATTATAAGAAAATATGAGTTGAAAATTTTCGAATATATTTCAAATGCGATTCATGAACAAAAAATTATGAAATGAATTAAAAAAATATAGAAAAATATGCATGCATAGTAAAGTATGTATGTGAAGATGTATGTAATATATACTATATATGTATATATATATATATATATATATATATATATATATATATATATATATATATATATATGTATACATAATGTATATATATATATATACAGTCGAGTCTCTATATAACGAAATTCATCGTTCCAGTAAAAAATTCGTTATACAGAGAAATTCGATGTATAGAGAATGATGTTAAAAATCGTATTTAATGTGTAAATTTTGAACAAATATTATTTTTGATCTTTTTAATTAAGAATTTGAAATGTTTAAAAGTATATATTAATCTAACATTTTATTTCTTAAATATTTAAGCAGTTTCAAAAAAGAGAAAAGACGTTTATTTGAAAGCTTGATGAAAATCAAATAAGGAAGACTTGCATAAATTTTAGAGGAAGAAATCTGTAATTTTTTGTTGTTTTGATTTTAAAATTGTTACAATTGCTACGCTCTCAAAAAAAAAAAAAAAAAAAAAAAAAAAAAAAAAAAAAAAAAAAAAAATTCTCAGACTTTAGCAAGAAATGAAAAATTGTAGTTGATATTTTCCTCCATTTGAAGGTCTCTCTTATGTGCTCTCATTGATTCCTCTCTTATATGTGTAACAATCCGACTGTGTTTTGAGAAGGATGTTGAAAGGTGTAAGGGAGGTGGGATGAACTTGTTAGATTTAAAGAATAAGGAGACAAGTAATATATATAAAAAAAACTCAGCACTGAACGATAAATCAAAAATAAGTGATGGAAAATTGATTCCATATGATTTTGAAGCTTTTTTAAAACTGAATAAATTAAGATCAATTTATGAAAAAATTTATATGGAGATAGATATTTCGCTATATAGAGACTGTTTTTAATGTAATCATGCGAAAACGGGACCGTTCTTACTAAAAACGCGTTATATGGATAAATTCGATGTATGGAGTTTCGTTATATAGAGACTCGACTGTATATATACATATATATATATATATATATATATATATTATACATTAAAACTGGTTTTATACATATTTTTTATGAAAATATTCGTATACCTATCTCCATAATATATTTCGAAAATCCTATACTACTAAAAAAAAATTCATGGTTGATAATAAATCTCAAGAAACACAACTTTTGAGTAAAAAGATTTCTATTTGCACATACATGGTAATTCGTTGGAAACTAAATCCGATCATGAAATCTGGTGATATACTGGGAGTCAGATATATTTTTAATTGAGTAGGTGAATAATACTTGATTTAGAATGGTTCCAACATTTTAAATATTCTCTCCACATTATACAGAAAGGCAGTATTTTTTACATTTTATAATATGTTCGTTTAGTTAAATTAGAAACAGAAAATTTTGATTTTATAGAAGTGAGATGTTATATATTTGTGACTGAATAGTACAGCCGCAATCCTGATATCATTTTTAAAAAGTTGTTTTTATTGACGCAAATTGCATACCTATTGTAACTTCTGTTCGTAAAATGTTTATGTTGGTCTTTTCTCCAAGTGATTTGTTTTATTTCCATGCTACTTATTTTAATAAAGTTTAGTTTTAACAAAGATTACTTAAGTAACTGAAAACTTTTAATTATTATTATTATTATTATTATTATTATTATTATTATTATTATTATTATTATTATTATTATTATTATTATTATTATCGCTTCGAAAGATATTTGTTTGTGTATTCTTTCTTTTTTTTCAGAATAACACAGATCAATAAGTTTGACGAAATATCCATACCTAAACAAATATTCATACCTATTCATATAAATACAGTATCGTACAAAAATCAACCTTGGAAAAATGTTTTTAGTTCTTTAAAACAAACGCATATATATCTTCAATTAATAAAAATTGAATAGAAAAAAACACTCAGTTTAATATTACAATTCGTACTAAATATTAAATTATTAAAAATGATTTGTGACAAAAAATAATATTGATTTTCCTGAGTGGTTTTTGATGATAATGATTCAAGAACCACTAATCCAGACTATTGTCGAGAAAAATATGGAACAGGATGTTTGAACATTTACTTAAAGTGATTAAAACTCCATTTGTCTAACTAATTCCCTCCAGGTGACGCTTAATTACTTGATAACTTGGCAATTAATTAGATTATTATAAGGAAATTTCAGAGTATAGGCTTATAATATTCAAAGATCTGCATAGTGGTATTTATTATTGGTAGCTGGTTTCATAAAACGGTATTTTGTTGAATATACGCGAAAATTCCTAGATATTCGGGCTTATAAATATGTTAAAATAGATACTGTAATCCCTTTAACCTACCCTTATAAAACATGTGTATTGTAATTGTAATAATCGGTCATTTTTTTTAGAGAGTGGAAATACATTTCGTTGCTTCGTAATAAAACACGAAATTTTTAGATTTAAAGGCTTCTATTTGTACTATACCGAAATTTATTTCATACACACCGTTATGAAAAATAAACAAGAACGAAAATATTATGTGTCAAGCATAGATTATGAAGCACTTCCAACACATTAAGAACAATGCGACAAAACTGCACCGTTTGAAAAATATTACGTCTCTTTTTAGCATATGGAAGTGTATAACGCATTTCAAAACCAATTCCCAGCTGTTTCCATCTGCAATCTGAAAATTATCCGAATTTTTCATCAGCCCTGGATATGATATACAGATTTGTATCTATTAACAACATGCATTCCAAAATTTATTTCATTTAAGACATATTTATATATCAGGAAATTCACTTTCAGCTACTTCCTTTAATAAGAAGAATAGTATGAAAATGCTTGTGTGCAGTCCTGTATATACGGTACATACTTCATATATAAAAAAGTAACTCAAAAAACTAATTAAATTTAAAAGCGCAAACCGAATTTTAAAACGTATTCTCCAGCAATTACTACGCAAAAACAGATGGTACTTGATTTCTTTTGTGTGTCCACTTAAATTAATCAAAAATGCTATGAATACCTTCTTTCAACCTGATCGTAGTGAAAGTTAGTGATTTTTAATACATTTGAAACAAAGTAACGTTATTAAAATACTATCTAAAGGATTTTCCCATAAACCATGATGTAATTAAATTCTTTTGAGTGTCCCTGTAAGTGAATTATTAATAGCATATACTTCTTGTACAATATCAAACATTTTTGATGACTCTAAATAAGCTTTATCAATTGCAGAAAATCTGAATTTTGAAAATGCCAATATATTTACGGGAATGACGAGCATGGACAGATGAACACGCAACCAGACGTGCAGACAAACCGAATGCACAAAAGACATGTTAAAATACCTGAAAAGACATTTTAATAAGTAGAGTATCATAAAATTTATGAATTTCTAGGTTGTTACAATAATTATGATTACATAATTATAATATGCATTTACATTCCAATAAGTCTCTGTAGCGATCTCATCTCAAAGCAATATTATAAAAGCAAATAGGGTAAAGCAAATTACAAAATGAGTGTAATTGACTTGGCCTTTTGCTTGACGCTAACGTTCTCGCCTCCTGATCACGAGTTCCATAGATCGAATACAACCGGCGCCAATCTACTAACTCTCTTCACTGGTTACCCGGACAAAACGCAACTTTCAACAACAACGACAAACAGCAATCAACTCACCTCATAATCAACAGATGGCAGCACTAAACAAATCGCACAACGCAATGCCTGTCATTCACGCATAACACTACGCGTACGACATCATTCATATCGCTCATCAGACGTCAGCAATATATCTCTCTCAGTGGCAGGATACTCCTGCAACGATCTCATCTCAAATGATCACTATAAAGCGATTTACTAGCTGAGAGTAACTGATTTGGCCTTTTGCTTGACGCTAACATTCTCGCCATCCTAATCACGAGATCTCCAGATTGAATAGAACCGGCGCCAATCTACGCATTCTCCTCACATCTCATTTGTGTTAAATTAAATAATGTATCTATATTAGAACGGGAGGCGGAAGAACAGAAATCACCTCATCTAATTCATGGCTGAAATTCGAGAAATTGTTAAAACTTTATATATATATTAAAATGCAATCGGTCTGCAAAGTCACATCTTGGAGAAAAACAAAAAAAACCGATTTTAGCTGTCGATTCATAGGTTTATATTTGTGTTTTCCTGCATTCAATGATGTGCAAACATGGAAGACTGTGAACATGAAACGCTTGCTAATAATAAGCGAGACATCGGTAAGTTTTTTCAGTAGCTTCACCGCCCCAGGACCGTACTTTCTGATTTTCAATGTCTTTAATTTGTGTAATTTCGCTTTAAAATCTGTCCAGTATCAATCATATTATTTTTCCATTACTCTAGATAGTCGGACTATGGAGGACGTAGGTAGGGGTCCCCGGCGAAATTTGGACGCTCCCATAACGGTTCAGTACATACATGGTATTTATTAATACTAATTCGTATAATTTTTCTTGAAATGGGTAAATGGCTGGTTAAAATTTTAACAACTCTTATTAAAATCGTTTAAATTTGAATTTATAAGTCTTGTCTTAATATTTGATTTGTAGTGATATTAATAATTCAGATTTTTTAAAATAAAAGTTGCCATTTTTTGAAATAAAAGATGCGCATTTTTAAAAATTATAAAAACATAATATATTTAATTATAAATATATATATCACATAACATTTTTTTAGTATTTACAATGCATAAAGTTTATGGGTTTTTAAAATTTTTATACCCTAATAATGTTAACCCGAGTAGTACTAAATTAATAATATAATTGATAATGAACATACAGTAATTATCATTCATTGGTAACAAAATACTTGTACTAAGCAGACCTCAGTAATTATATTAAAGTAATTCCATGTTTTATTCTAAAATACTTTAATAATAATTCAACTTGAATAAAAAAAAAAAAATTAGAATTAATATTGTACAAAAGGCTTAATGCAGAAACATTATTCTATAAATTATTCAAAAATGCTGATCAATTTTTGATTGGACGGATATTTTAAAATTGCTGTGCGACAATTTCTGTCACAGCAATAAATATTTAAATGTATAATTTTAGGCATATTTGAGTTTATAAAATGCATTTCACCTTTAGGAATTGGGCGTCTCTCTCAAAAAAACTCTAAAAATTATCGTCAATAGAATATGGTCAATATCCGTTATTTCCAAAATAAAGCAAAAAGATAAGGCGTTGTATCAAAATATAGTAGTACGTGAATACTGTGTAAGTACTAATCAATGTAATATGGATACAGCCCCTCATCTTTTTTGCTTCATTTTGGGAATAATGGATTTTGACAATATGCTATTAACGATAATTTTCAGAGTTTTCAAGCTATGTTTTTGAGACTTTCACAAAAGTTGCTCTATACATTTAACTAACATAATATGCAAATGAAATTTTAATAGCGTTGACGCATGCGCAGTAAAAAATTATTTAGTAAACCCGTTCATTTTTCATACATTTTTTATTATTTTTAATTCTGATTACAGGGTGTTATGTGCAATGTTGTTTGTCATATTTTCTGAAAAGATTATTGTGTTTTATGAAGAGCTCTGAAAATTATAAGCAAAAAACTTGGAAAAATTTTGGACCGTTTTTATAAAAACTTTAATTTTTCTACGAGTTTTCAAGCTATATTCATAAAAATCGACACAACGTATCACAATAAGCCACTTAATCATTATCTGCAGTTTAAACTGTTTTGCTTTATTAGTTTTGACAGGGTGATCCAAAAGATCTTCGTTCTTTTTTAATTTATTGACGGTCCCCTGTTAGATTTCGGGGAAAAATCTTTGTCAAAATATATGACGTGTACTATTTTGTTTACACACCAGGAGTTTCAGAATAATTCCTTGTGTATATTTCTAGATATTTAACAAAACATCAAAAATCGAAAGTGTCAAGATTTTTTTGGCGGTGAATGTATTATATATTGCTTAATATCGAGGTTCGTTTGGAAAAACTGGCCCAGCTAGCGGGCGTAGCTCGCTAGTTTTATCCATAAATTTTGAAAATATTGATTTCCTTAGAAAATCTGCGTAATTCAAATTTATTGTTTACAAATAACCAATTTCAGTTTATAATCCACATGCAAAGTTTTTTACAGAATTTAGTTAAAACATAAACCAATAACTCTGAATACTAAGTATGCAAATAATTATTGACAGTTATACCGATGTAGCAATCAGTAATGCTTATGACTGTAAATTATTCGTGAACTTCATGCGGGTGCGTATGAGATTTGGGATATTTTGAGCTCTAATGTTAAATATTTACAATTTATTATATAAATTAACATTAATTTGGAATGTTAACCATGAAATCTAAACAAAATTAGATGTACGCAAGTGTGAGAACTACATGTTAAAAAAGGATTAAAATATTTCATTTTCACTGTACTAATTTATTAACACGAAATGCAGTACACAGAACACAATATCAGTTTACTGGGAATAAGTTAAAGGATATTTTTGTTAAAGTTCATTTTTCAATTTAAATGCATATGACCTATAACAACCAAAAAACATTTATTTTATTTGTTTATAAGTTATTTGTGTACTTTTTGTAAAGGGGTCTAACAGTTACATTTTTTTTAATATGCTTAAATTGATATTATTCATATTTTTATTTATAAAAAATACATTTTACGATGGATTTATTTGAAATATTATGTTAGTCTTTACAAAAAAAAAAAATAAAAATAAATAAATAAATAAATTAATTTGATTTGATAGAAATGGTTCAAGGCCATATATTTTATGATTCAAAGAATATACTTGGCCTTTTTTTTGCTAGCATGTGTTTGTTAAATTTTGTTGAAAATGAAAGACATTTAGGAGGGAAATTTGAGAGAGACATACTAAACAAATTATGTTAGAACATAGTATCCATTCGGGATGACTAGTTTGCCTATAAATAAGTATTAGAATTCATCTTGCTATTGAATTTATTATTGTTTGAATTATATTTCCTCTTTGTTATTTACCCCTCTAAGCGTCTGGAACGTATTATTCCGTATACTAAGCTCCAGTTTTCACTGCAATATAAGCAATATTTAAAATACTATGATTCTATAGATTTAATGAATTTTCAATGCATCGAAGAATGATTCATACTCTGGATGATTGCATTTATGCTTATAATAAAGTTTTTTTTTTATAATATTGAAATAATCACATTTTTTTAACATTTAAAACAAAATGTTGAGAAAACAACATTACAATTTTACCCTTTTTCAAGACGCTTGGAGGGTTACACTGATCTATTTTAATTAATATAATTTTTTTTCGTTTGTTATGCGAAATGCTATCAATTGTTTCTAAAATTTCAGTTTGATACAATTTTCACTGCGAATATTACTTGTGACACTGTGGTACACTGCATACTTGTGAGACTGTATGAAACTGCATGAAACCATAGTACAGTAAACTTCCTGAAATCTGGCATGTTCAGGACATGATCACGACAAATTAAAAAAAAAATTCGTATTACGTAGTGAATGGCTGAAAAAAGTTTTACAGTTAGAGTTAAACAAAAAATAACAACAGCAACAACAACAAAAAATGCAGTGAAACTGTATTTACTGCATTAATATACAGTAAAGTAATTTTTTATTCAGTTAACAGATGGACTGCAATAAAAAACATATTCATTAGTGTGAAATACAACATATGATAACGTGAGTTTCAAGAATTACCTTATCTAGAAAAATCAAATTTTGGAAAATTACCGAAAGACTCTAATGAACCCATAGGTTATCATTGTAAACTAAAATTTTAGAACAGCCATAAACAGGAAATAAAATTACCTTTGTAATGGAATATTAGATATTTTTTCATTCTTACGTTGCAACTGATTATTATAGACATTTGGAGTGATTAAGCAAATATTTTTTTCCGTAAGTTGTGCCGGATTATAGGAAGTTTACTGCACATTTCAAATTAGTTTCCTAAAAAAGAGAAAGCTGCAAATGAACTACAAAATCGGGTAAGGTAAAGTTAGAAGAATCTGTTGACATTTCAAAAGAATAATTATAAAAATTGGAATATTAATTTCTTGCTAATCTATCCATAAATAATTTTGATTTCGTTTGTTTTTTATGCATTTCCATTGCTGTTTTGCTGTTATGCTGAAATTTAACAGAACGGCAGTAATAAAACGAAGAAAACTATTTTGCGCAATCTGTCATTTAAGGCTAGGAGAGATTGGGAACATGGATAGAAGAGATTTTTATCAAAAATAACAACATATATATTGGTGACAGTAATAATCACATTTAAATGGCTTTGTTGTAAGCTTTTTGTGAACAAATATTATTTTATTAGTAGTGAATATTTCAACCTAATGTTTTTTTTTTCTGTTTAAAGCGAGAATTTTAACTATGAAGAAGTTTTAAGTAGCAGAAATAGCACGCTCTGCTAACATTAGAAAATGATACTAATCTACTTGGCAACATATTAAACTTGAAAAATATTTTTTTTTATTTCCACAGTTTCAAAGTTATTTGCTAACCTAATTTGTTGTCATTATAAATTGTGTAGCCTTTTTACAATCAAAAATTACAAATATTGAATACAGTCACTGGTCGAAGTTTATTTGCGTGGACAGTTGATTTCTGCAACATTCCGCACCTAATGATACGATTTCATCGATCACTTTTTAAAATAATTTTGCTTCAGCTTATCCCTCAGGTTGGATTCGGGAATAATAAATTCTTTTCCTGCTGCAGGTATTTTAACACTTTCACTACCACGACTATCATATGTGATAACCAGTGATGTTTCCGTTGGGAACTGGCTATCAGACATGATAGCAATGGTGTTTCAACACTTCAGGCCTTGGCTATCAAAAATAGTACGAGTTACATGAAAATATTATTGGAGTTTGATTGTTGGTCTCCTTACGATGGGATAGATATACGTGCTTTGTGCAAGTTGATATATGTGCGGAGAGTATGAGCTAAGTTTTGTGGAAAATTAAATATTATCCTGCTCTTCTTGCTCATTGTAATAATAAAAAATATCTAACCTAAAATATCAGAAAAAATAAAAATATAGAATATAAAATAATAGAAAAAATAAAACTATAGAAAAGAAAATAACAGAAAAGAAAATCTAAACTAATAATCTCCCAATCTCATCCTTTCATATATTTAATTTTTTTCTCAATTTGAGAGATCACACTGTAGAAACATAAATCTTAATCAGTGATTTTAGTAGTAAATGGCAAATTTAGCTGACTATCAGATAAGATAGCCATGGCCACTCATGGAAGGATTTGCACTAACTTTCGTGGGATGCCTTGGCTATTATTTTTGATAGCCAGGATAAAAATCTCCCTATGTGTTGCAAAATGAGTCGATTGAAAAATATGGATTTTATATAAAGTTTTATGTTCAAAAATTCAAATTATACACAAAAAGTATTTTGGCAACCTGGTGAGCATTAGCAATTTTCGCTTGGTAGTCAATGTGTTAATGAGCTGTTTTGTGCTGCCTTTACAATTGTTTTTATATTTTCTTCAGTACATAACCATGATCCTATGTTTGATTTCCTTCTGTAAACATGTGGCATTTTGACTTGAAATATGCATTAATAATTCAAATATGCCTTATTTATTAGAAAAAAATACATTAGAAATTTATTAACAAAATTAATTTCTTGGCAAATCATTTATTCATGGACTATAAATTAAAAATAAATATTTAATAAATTAATTAACAATTATATATTATTAATCTATTAACAAAAATGATTATATAAATTTACTTAAATTATTAAATTGTTACTTTATTAAAATTTTCAAACTTATGTTTTTGCAAATAAAGTTCTTGCAAAATAAAAATTTTAAAATTATGTACTTTTCCAAAATTATTTCAAAATTGATTCATTCTGTTTTTACACATAAAGCAACTCATACTTTACCTCTAAGTCATGTAATCGCCTCTATTACTGAATCTTAGGATAAAATGCGCCATCTCTTCTAAGTAGCAGATACGCAAATTCTCCTATTTTGGTAGGAGAGATTGCATTGTCTTTCATTTAGCCATATAACCACTTCCAAAATGAATTATTGCCGTTCAAATCCTTAGTCACTGTTAATAGTTTATGAGAAATCATTTCAGTTCATAATACTTTGTACTAGTGACATTAAAAAAAATCTGACGAACAATTATGAAAGTTCAAGCGCTTACTTTGAAAAAACAAAACAAAATAACAAATATTTATCCAAAAGAGTTCAAACAATCGATGCACACTTTCATGTAAATACTATAATTTTGCTGTTGTACTAGCAGTCACTATGCGCGCCGTCTACTCCTTTCTGCTGAATTTCTTTGTAAGCAGTCTATCCCCGCTTTTTCTCGTATTTAATAAATACATAGTCCAGTAATATTAATGTGGTCACCTTCAGATGTTTGACATTTTGTTAAATATCTGGAAAAATATATGAAGAATTATCCTGAAACTCCAGCTGTGTAAACAAATTAAGGCAGGCCATGTATTTCCACGAATATTTTGTTTTCCGAAATCCCATAGGGGGCCTTCAACAAATTGAAAAAGAACGAATGTCTTTAGGATAACCTGCCACAACTAATGTAGCAAAAGCGTTCATGTTACAGATTATGATTAAATGTATCATTTTTATAACGATAACATATATACATTATGACGTAACATAGATAACTGTTTTACACCTAACTCTGATTGCATAAAAGCAGTCCGAAATTTTGCCAAGTTTTATGCTTATAATTTGCAGAATTCTTAATATAAAAAAAGCTCTTTTCAGAAAAAAATGACAAACAATATTGCACAAAATTTTACGAATAATGAACAGGTTTACTAAAAAATGTTTCATTGCGCATGCGTGAAAGAAATCAAAGTATAATTTGCATAATATGTTGGCTAAATTTATAGAACAACTATTGTGGATGTCTCAAAAAATAGCTTGAAAATTCTTAAAATTATCGTTGATAGAATAAGTTTAATATGCTACTTTCTGCCACATATTACAACCTATCCATGACATTTTACAGTGATTTTTTTGTATAAAAGTAAAATTCATTCAAGTTATTATTTTCCTCATTCTCAGAAAACATTTGCTGACATATTCTTCATCATACGGGATATCAACAGGGAAAATCACTTACTTCTGCAATTATGTAGCATGAAATATCAGTATTCAGCAGTGGAACTTCTTTGAATCACATAATCTCATGAGGTGAAAAAATATATACTACTGGACTATCTCCATCACTGACTCTATTAGAACGAAGAATTTATCCATCGATATTTTATTTACAGTGAACATATCATGAAGCCAACGCTCTCTTTGAATGAAGTTTTCACAATTCAGAATATTAAAATAATTTTTTATAACTTTCCATAATAACTTTGAACTTTTGTAGTTTTTTTACATAATTTTTCATATTTTTATGAGTAATATAAATTTGTCATATTAGTTAAACTTAAAATTAACTTCATTTTACGTATGATAGAATAAAATATTTTGTAGAAAGGAACTAAACATATAGCATTTAAAATAAATTAAATAAATCAGTAAAAATTGCAACATCTTCTTCATATTTATAAAGAAATGTGAACTTGAAAATATTTTGCCAATACTGCCCTTATTCTATGGAAATAAATCCCTGCTTAGTTATGAAAGTAAATCAACGTGATATTTAGTCTTAACACTAGACCCGCGGGAAAATTCATTAAAGATTTATAAAAATATTTCTCACCGAAATTTTCATTTGAAACAATTTAAGTTATTTATTGAAAATATTTTTGCTCAGCATATATTTAGCTTACTCTATTAAGAGTTTTCTGGTTCAGATGGATGTTTCTCCATATGATACGGGTCAAAATGACCCGTCACCGCGGTTCTAGTGTTAAGGAATTGTATGGTATTGTGTTTATCGAAGAGCACTATATTTATTCTAACACAGTAGGCTATTTATCTATATTTATGTATCGTAAAGTTGCATAGAGATTCCCCATGCAATATTTAGCGACAAGCGCAAAAAACATTCTCATGAGTTTGGCTTGACACTCTCCATGATATATTTCTCACAATGCATGTGCTGTTTCAAAGAGCCGTTATGATCAGAAACGTATAACGGTTGCTCTGTAGCGAATCGACACTCTAAGCCTAAGATTTTCAATATTATGGGCTAGATTCTTTTACACTTTTTGCCAATCTCAGAGATTCCGTCTAACTCCTTTGTGTTTTTCTTACCCAATAATTAAGAACGCCATAAATTCCACTAAATTAAAGTGTAATGGCATTCAAGAATAACTTATAACAACTTTTAGAAACTGCATTTTTTAAATCAGAGAAAAAAACAGCTTAGCTGTGAAACCAAGATTTCAGCTTTTATATTATTTTCTCTGGTATCTTCGACGTTAGGAAAGTTATTTTCCATATGAAACTATTCTCGCCACTTTTCTATTAAACATTAGAGTATTAAATGTTTTATTTTACTCTAGTGATCAATATTTGCACAATTTTGTTAAAACCATGTGCTCCTTTAATTTATTTGATCAATGTATTTACTACTTTTATAAATGCAAAGCTATAAACATCATGGAACATCTTTTGAGGTATTTAAAGATTACTTGTTTATTTTTTAGATATAATGCATCAGAAATCTCTATGAAAGTAAAAACACATTAAATTTCACTAATTTAACTTTTCGCTATATTTAAATAAATAAATGGACCATTGCGTATGGAATGAAAAATATAAATTTTGATTATTACGACAATGTATGAGATAATGTGCACTTTTAAACAATATTACAGTATTAAAATATTTCTTTGAAAAATATGTCAGAGAAAGACAAATAAAACAACATTTATAACAGAGTAATTTATTCCATTTTTCAATATTGGGAGAAAAAAGTCCGGGCCAGGATTCGAACCAGTGATGTATTGGCTGAAGCCGCCAATGCTCTACCAACTGAGCTATCCCGGACACGAACACTGGTGGACTATTTCACCCAATTACCTCAACGATTACTTTATCCGGTCATACTCTGGATCAGCACAACAGATAATTCGAAGGTCAGTATATGGAACTGCAGAAAATCGCTGCATACGAAATTACATTAGATTAATTTTTAAACACGATTTTTCACCCAATATTGAAAAATGGAATAAATTACTCGGTTATAATTGACTTACCGATTGAATAATCGTGTTTAAAAATTAATCTAATGTAATTTCGTATGCAGCGATTTCCTGCAGTTCCATATACTGACCTTTGAATTATCTGTTGTGCTGATACAGCGTATCATACCGGATAAAGTAATCGTGGAGGTTAATTGGGTGAAATAGTCCTCCTGTGTTTGTGTCCGGGATAGCTCAGTTTGAAGAGCATTGGCGTCTTCAGCCAATACATCCCTGGTTCGAATCCTGGCCCGGACTTTTTTCACCCAATATTGAAAAATGGAATAATTTACTCTGTTATAATTGATTTACCGATTGAATAATCGTGTTTAAAAATTAATCTAATGTAATTTCTTATGCAGCGATTTTCTGCAGTTCCATATACTGGCCTTCGGTTTATCTGTTGTGCTGATCCAGAGTATCAGACCGGATAAAGTAATCGTGGAGGTTAATTGGGTGAAATAGTCCTCCTGTGCTTGTGTCCGGGATAGCTCAGTTGGTAGAGCATTGGCGTCTTCAGCCAATACATCCCTGGTTCGAATCCTGGCCCGGACTTTTTTCACCCAATATTGAAAAATGGAATAATTTACTCTGTTATAATTGATTTACCGATTGAATAATCGTGTTTAAAAATTAATCTAATGTAATTTCGTATGCAGCGATTTTCTGCAGTTCCATATACTGGCCTTCGGTTTATCTGTTGTGCTGATCCAGAGTATCAGACCGGATGAAGTAATCGTTGAGGTTAATTGGGTGAAATAGTCCTCCAGTGTTCGTGTCCGGGATAGCTCAGTTGGTAGAGAATTGGGGGCTTCAGCCAATACATCCCTGGTTCGAATCCTGGCCCGGACTTTTTTCACCCAATATTGAAAAATGGAATAAATTACTCTGTTATAATTGATTTACCGATTGAATAATCGTGTTTAAAAATTAATCTAAAACAGCATTTCTTTCGAAATATCCTGAAAGTATGACCCAGAGTCCGAAATTTTGAAAATTTCATACATTGGTATGGATTATTTTTAAAAGTAATGTAATTCTGTATTTAATTTGAAGACTTCTCAGACATTTAGACTGAGATAATTGAAACAAACAAACAATTACAAGATTACCATATTCGTATTTATACGTAAATTAAAGAAAAAAAGAATAAAAACCTTTGAAAAACATTTTAACATTTGTTTTATATATCATGTTTTGTTAACATTCTACGCTGCAGTTGTAAATTATATTTAAGCATTTACAATGGGAAACACACATTTCTCAACTCTTATAAGATAATCGCACTATAATTGAGATACAGAATACCTTCAATTCCATGATGTGGGATTTAATTTGATTTCCAGGATGGAACGTTCCCATTCGTTTAAATAGCTATGAATATTGGGAGCAGTATTCTCTAGTTTCACTCTAAGGTATGTCAATGCAAATGCACCATAGTAAATTATCAGCAGTTATTTCATTATATTATGATATATGACATTTGTGAGAACTTTCAAAATATGAAAAAAGAAATTCTCTGCAATATAATATCTTTATATACACATTGTTCATTGTTTAAAATAAATTATGTTTTATGTGAATTCAGGTACCTTCTATATTTAATCTAACAGTTTATAGAAAAATACCAAGAATGCATAAAAGTATGCATATGTATAATCGGATGAGTACAATTTTTCAAAATTCAAAGATATGGGAAGAAAAAAAAAGAGGACAAAACAAATAATTTTATCTTCCAATAGAAAAGTTACATTATATGGTACATGATGACTGGTCACTTGCGATTTTAGATGTTTAGTCAAATGTCTAGAAAAATATATGAAGAGTTTTCCTGAAATTTCAGGCATTTAAGCAAAAAAGTAGACGGCATATAATTCTGTGAATTTTTTTTCCGAAAACCCATAAGAAGCAGGAAAAATACGAAAAAACGAATATCTTTCGGATAACTCTTTTGAAAATACAGGTCACAAAAGAGTTGAAAATATAGACGTGATGAGAAAGCTAATTGTAATAAACCGTGTTCTTTTTTTATGATGATAGAGTATATATTCGTGGAGAATCTATGGTATTTATAAAAATAATCTCAAATTTCACCAAGTGTTTGGCTTATAATTTGTAGAGTTTTTAATAAAATAATGATCTTTTTAGAAACAATGACAAATGACAATGTGTACAATGAAAAATAATAAATATTGAATAAACAATTAGCAATTTCATAAATATCCTTTCACAGCACATCTACAATTCAATCAAAATATAATATGTATAATGAATTAGTCTTATTTATCGAACATTTTTTGTGAAAGTTTCAAAAATATAGCTTCAAAATTTATCATCAATAGATTAGTCTCGAAATTCATTGTTTTCAAAAAGAAAGCAAAATGTTGAGGGACTGTTTCAAAATAATGTTATTATATTTGGTTGAAGACCTTTCTCTTTTGTTATATTCGGATATCTTAAAAAAGTAAAATATACCATAATTATATGAAATACTATAATATGTAGGTACGAAAAAAAATAAACTTAGATGAAATATTACATGCTATATGAAATATGATTCTCGTTGAGATACTGTGCAACATGCTCTTCGTCGTCCTGTGTAAAACTTGTATTTCGATCACGAAACACAGTGTAATATTATGTTCTTTCATGTCATTAAATTTCGTATCATTGTAACTTAAATGAAGTTCTTTCAGTGCCTTTTTTCAGCCCAAAATCATACAATTTTAAATTCAATGAACGGACTATAGACTGTATTGCATATGATCTGAATCGATTTCCTTTTAAAATGTATGACCCGATAGTTTTCTTGACGGTGAAAGTATGCTTTAAAAACGAAATGATGCAGCGCATTCTGCATAACATTTTTCTTGATAATTTAAATCTGTTGCTGAAAAAAATAACCTTCATAAAGTCATAATTTTAAGATTTTTTAAAAATTTTTTCAATGAACTGTGACGAATGAATGTATAAATAATTAAATTTAAACTTCATATACTATGTTGTTTAATCTAATTTTTTTCAAGAATACAGAAATTAAAGTAGGTGAAAATTTGCAAATTTTACTCTGGTTTGCAATGGGAACTTAAATTATCTCATTATTTTTACATAATCATCAGGTGCTATTCGTTATCACCCTTGTAACATGCAATGGATATTCCAAGAAATGTTTTATTTACACAATAAACAACATTATAGGCATTTTACATACACGTTTTTACTTTGTAGGCATCGTTTATACGTAATTCCATAACAACTTATGCAAGACATTAAGGGGACAGGTCACGTAGAGCACTTTGGAAATGATCGTATTTAAAACAGTACGAAAAACTGTTAAACAATGAATAGAATGCTACATTCATTTTGTTTTATTTTTACTTCCAAACATTCTTATGGTTTAATATAATATTCAAATTCATATGTATTTAATAGTAATAATTAACTAAATCATAGCGAGAAGCGTAGCTTTTTATAAACAAAAATACTGAAATATAATTTTAAAAATTCTACTTCAGATATATGTTTAATGTTTTGTATGCTGTTATTTATCATGCTATATTTTACACAGAATCTAAATTTGAAAATATATTCAAATACTCTAGCATAATTAATGCTAGCATATAAAATATGCAAAAAGAAGGTTTTATTTATATTTTCAATATGTATATTTTATGAATAAAATCGGACTATATTGAGATTCAGCATAAAATAGAACACGTAAATTTTGTACATACGTAATTTTAAGTTCTATGATAAATAGTTTTTAATGAGTCTTATGATGGGGACGACTTTTTTAAAAAAAGTTACCAATTTCACTGTATAAAATACTTTAATAAAAAAAGGCAAATTTTATTTTCCTTTTTTACTAGAGCCCAAAACAAACGAGTCCAAATGATAAGGTGTCATTTTAATTCTTGTTTTTTATCCCTTGATAGTGTTTTTCTTAGTTGTGAAGTACTGTGATATTGTGTTTTAATGTAAAAAAAAAAATCTGTCTGTCCTGAAAAGATTGAAATATCATTTAACGTTTACTTATTTTAGTTATATAAACAATAAAAGTTAGAAATTTTTGAATTTGCTATTGCTATAATCTTTATGCATTTTAAGACTTTTATATAACCCCTGGATTTTAAAAATTACACTTTTTTTTTAATTTCTTCCCATATATCTTTAAGTTTAATAATGATATTGATATTCTACTAAGACAAATTCTACTAAGATCACATTTTGTCCATTTTTTCCCCAAGATTTATCATAAAATTCAAAATATCAAAAAATCATAGGATCGAGTTTATGTATGACCGTCGTATTTGTCATAGCTTTCCAAACATAATATATTTATTTACTTATCATAGATACCTTATGAAAATGTAAAAAGTGCAAATTTTAAATTTAAGTGTATGGAACATATAATTTCCAAAATGTGAATTCTAATCATTTTTGTAATTAGCTTATTTATTACTGACAAGTACAGAAAAAAGTGCATTGTTATGTTTTTGCAATTTTCTGTTTATAAAAGCCGAACTAATTTAATAAATTATAGTTTTGTATTTCATAGGTAATATATTTTTTCATGTGAAATTACAGCTTTTTCTAAATAAATTAGCAATATATTTTTAAATATATCATAAAATAAACATTTGTTTTATAAGAAATAATTTTATCTATATAATAAATTCATTTAATATTTTGTATGACCATATATGATTAGAAAATTCTTTACAAACTCTAAATATGTATATAATACAAGTACATAATCCCCAATGCAATAAATATTTAGTACATATATATATATATGTACGTATATATATGTATGAATATGTATATCTTTTCTTAAAGAGATTTCAAATGATATTATAATATTAAATTTACAAAAATAGCACAGTGTAACACATTTTATATGAAATAATTTCAAACTTCATAGCAGAAATTTCATGTGATATTAAATAGTCTTTATAGAGGATAAAAGAGTTCTATTTTAAGTTTAAGCACGTCATTTGAAGAGTGATAACTTATCATTTGTTTGGGTGTGACTCTTAAATAAAAATACATTAAGCTTGATTTCTCTCACGCTTTTTCGTAATTTACTGCAAGTTTTAAAGCTTATGCCGCATAAGTTTTATTTTTAAGAATTTATTTTTTTTTATATCTATCATTTTTCTTTTACTTATACATAATTTTTATATATAGGGTGACAATTATTGAACTATATGAAACAAAAGTTATTTAAAAACAAATGAGTGTAAAAATTTAATTCAACATGTAAACTTCACTACAGATATTCGGATTAGAGTTATTTCACTTTCGATATGGCTGCCATCATTGGCTATGATGTGTAGAACGAATAGCTGTAATAGCAAAATTCAACATGACTCTCCGAAGTGTCGTAATATTGATGCTGTCGATGACCTGAATGACAGTTGTCTGCATATTAATAATTTTGAATTTCTGTACACATTTTTTCCAGTGGAGTCCCAGAAAAATTAGTTACACGTGTTTTGTACGCTTAGGCACGCTATACCGTAACATTTTCACATGCAAATGGTCGAAAAAAATAAATTGTGTGAGCATGCGCATATTAATTCCCACCATGCTCTGCGGCCAACCAAAAAGTTTGAATTTCATCACTTCTACAGTTCAGAAGTTATGACGGTTTAATTTCATATAGTTCAATGACTGAAAGTCTGTATATATGTATATATAACTGTGTGTGTGTGATAGCTCGCAATCCTATATATAAAATAAGAATAGCTGTTTCCGCCAATAAAGGATGTTTGAATGGGAATTATTCATTAATTGCGTTGATTCAATGGTAATTTTGTCCAAAACATGTGTCGTAATTATAATAAGAAAATGTGAAGTTTCTAAATTTACAAACATTAAAGTATGTATTTTAAAAGATTCAATTCATAATGAAAAAAAAATGTCTTGTCTAATATCTAATTCACAAAGTTACAAAAGTGAAAATTTATAAGTATGGCTCATTGTAAACTTTACCACCTGCCCGCGCAGAGACGTCAGTGATTTATCTAATTAGGTACAAATGTGTTAAAAGTTGGTTATATTTTATAATTGCAAAACGCTTCGCTAATTTCAAACTAGGGCACTATGTACTTTCAGTATGCGAACAAACTTCAAATATCCAATGTCAAATATCCAAATATCCTTTTATGTCCAAATTTTACTCTGTTTGTTGCTACTAAAATTTAATATTAGTTTAATATTAAAATATAATTTTTTTTTTCATTAACCGATGATTAAATGAACTTTTTTTTTTGTTAAATTTTATAAGTAAAAAAAAAGCGTAAAAGCTATCATTAATCCAAAGTTTTGACGCGGTAATAGAAGCTATCTGAGGCTACACGAAATGAGCACAACTCGCAGAAATAAAAGATAATAATGAAAAGTTGCATTCCAAATATGTAGCCATAATTATAAATTATTATTATTAAAACAGAAAAAAATATATTTTGAAAGATTCTTTTTCGAATTTGAAAAAACACTGTTTCCTTAAAGCGTTAAAACATTTCAAAGTAACGTTCTACTTTTAAGAACTGACGAAGTATGTCATTTTTAACTTGGCATATCTCCTTTCTTCACGGAAGAGCTTATCTGTTTTACTATTTAAACAAATGGCTCCTAAAAATAACATTTTGTACAAATTATAAGGAAACCCTTCTTTAGTCTTTAGAAAAATGATTTATATTCCATTAGAATGCAAATTAATATTTTTTGATTACTTTCTGTCTACCGAAGTTATATTAATGTTGCAAATGCAACTGTATAAAATCATTAGCCACTGCGTGACATTTCCCTTACTATATTTAAAAAACTAAAAGAAAAAGTACACTGGAAATGTTAACAATGTGATTTTATGATGTTACTCTCCAGCTAATATAAATTTATGATAAAAATTAAAATTCATTAAATTTATTTACGTTAATGTATATTATTTTAAATAGTGAAACGTTTCTCATAATAAATTGAACGCCACAGCATTTTTCCACTTAGTTATTAACTAGTACAAAATACAGTTTATTAGTTAACGTCAAAACGACATATTTTTTAGTAATTGTTTCTTCTACCAATACTGAGAATATATTTAAAAAGCTGGTAGAATATGTATAGAGAAATGATATCATTGTGATGTAATTTTAAAATATGTATGAATTGTATGAATACAAATTAACTAATGAATATAGATTATTTTAAATGTCTGTTCGAATAACTAAGGCTCGTTACAAATAAATAAATAAAATTGTTTTTCTTAAAAAAAGATTTTTTTTCTTCCGAAAATAAGAATTAGTCAGTCTTCTGGGATAAAAATTAATAGAAGATGTTATGTAAAATAAATAAAAAAGGAAGGGGAAAATATGCATTCAACATACATTATGAAACACTTTCCAACTTATTTTTAAACCTTTCTCTGTTTAAAAATCCCTGTCGGCTAGGCCTATAGGCGGAGGTAGATTTCGAAGAGTGCTCATTTCAACAAAAAAAAAAAAAAAAAAATATGATTAGAGATAAACCCAGTTTAATAACTTCATTTGGCCGTTTATGAAAAATTTTTAATTTCATTTTTCTGCAAAAACTGGTTTTATCAGAATCATCTTAAGAAAAATTCAGCTCAAATGCCAGTTTTGACAACATATTTTGAAATAGATTCTGAATTTATTAAAAAAAATTGACCAAAACAGTACATTATACAGCTCCTAAATAACAAAAAACTGTCAGATGAATGCATTTGAGAAAAAAAATTGAATTTAAAAATGAGTCATAACATAACCGATTTGTTGTTTGAATACATCCTTTGATCATGATTGCTTCGGAAAATTTTGTGCGAAATACTCACTTTGACAGCATTTTAAAAAATATATTCTATCTTTGTCAAAAAACTGGCCAATGCGTCACAGTATATAGTTCCTAAATAAGAGGATCTGTAAATTGGATGCATTTGAGAGCAAAAATGGATTTTAAAACGAGTCATAAAAAACGCAATTTGCTATGTGAAAACTTCCTTCAATTTTCAAATCACAAAGACTTCGGGAAATTCTGTTCGAAAAACCCTTTTTGTAGCCTTTTTTGAAATATATTCCGTCTTTATAAAAAAACTGACCAATGCATCACATTATATAGTTCCTAAATAAGAGGATTTGTAAATTGGATGCGTTTGAGAACAAAAATGGATTTAAAAACGAGTCAGAAAAAAAACGCAATTTCTTATTTGAATATTTTCTTCAATTTTCAGTCCCGATGACTTTCGGAAATTCTGTTCAAAATACCCTTTTTGGTAGCCTTTCTTGAAACATATTCTGTCTTTATCAGAAAATTGACCAATGCGTCACTTTACACAGTTTCTAAATAAGAGGATCTACCATTTGGATGCGTTTAGAAGCAAAAATGAATTTAAAAATGAGTCAGAATCTAAGCAGTTTGGATTTGAGGTTTTTTTCTCCAACTCCTATTTTTGTTTAACTTCTTTTTGCTATACGAATTGATCCTATGAAAAACTTGTCAATATAAAAGTTGTAGATATTTTTGAGAAGATGTAAAATAAATTTAATCAGATTTGATATCTTAAAAATTGACGGAGTTATGGATTTTTCTCTTTTTTAGCGCCCTTTTTCTTTTCGTTTTTAATTTTTTTCGTCGGTAAAAGTTGGTCCTATCAAAAACTTGTAAGTACAAAAGTTTTAGATAATTTTAAGAACATTTACAAAAAATTTAGTTGGACTTGATATCTTGAAAATTGACGAAGTTATGAATTTTTTTCTCTCAAAATCCCTGTTTTTTTCGCCCCTTGAGCCCACTTCTAAATTTATTAAAAATCTGTCATGCATATACTTTTGGCCCATTTTTAAGATGTAATATAAACTTTAAACCGATTCGATATCTACTTTAATTAAGAAGTTATGGCGTTTTTTCGGTTTTCACAAAAACGCCCCCTATTCCGACCCCCTTGGTCCGATTTTGCCCATTAACGAACTTAGTCAAGATTTTATCCCCTTTGATTTTATGTACAAGTTTGGTGGAGATTGGTGAAAAATTATAGAAGTTATCGTGTCCATAAAAAAGTGAGATATATATATAGATAGATAGATAGATAGATAGATAGATAGATAGATTGATAGATATATAAACTGGTGCGATTGCAATAGGTAGTATTTCTTACGAAATCTACCTAAAATGTACAGCAGATATACAAGTAAACATTTAAGAAACCTATAACTCATTTAAAAACAAGATTTCAACTGTTATTGCTAAAAGAAGGAAAAGTTAACCAATTATTTTTATGCAACTTTAAGTATGATCTAAAGATTTTTTGCAAATGTTTCATAGTGTACTAAACTTTAGCTTAGTAATGTAACAAATAGTAAGCCCTTATGAAAAACTGTCTTCAGCAATTCCTAACAAAAGATTGAAACATACTTGGATTCTTTTGTAGAGTCTGTATATTACATGCTAGATATTTAAAGTTGCCACTTATTAAGTTGACATTTAAAACAGGAAAAACCTGCTTAAAACTATTTAATTTGTACTGACAAAAATTGTTATTCATGAGCTGCTATGTATCCAAATCGTTCCATGAGATTGTATTGAATTTTATCTAAACTCGATAAATATTTTTTAGTATACTGAATAACATTAAACGGAAATGTTCATAGCTGAAATTAAAAGACGCTTTAAGCAATTTTTCAGTAATTCTTACGAATCAGCTTATTCTGCAGTCCTGCTTACGAATAAATCCATTTCCAGTAATGCTTACTAAATATTTTTTTCAGCTTTATATGTGTGTCTATATAATTTATGCACACCACATTGTATGCAAAAATGTAGGAAAATAAAAAAATACACCATACCTTAAAATACATTTTCAAATATCCTCTCTATTAACCGACACTTCTTACACAATATTATATCCTGAATATTTTATGCATCACAGTAAAAAAACTGGCATATAATAGCACATCATACTGGGTGTATGCTCATATGGATAATGCCTAAACCGTTAGTCATAGGCATATAATTCCAGTTACGAAAAATTTTAACTGAGCTAATGAAATATTTTAAAAGCGCTTAGGTTCAATAAAGCATTTATTTAAAAAAAATACGTAAGTTGAATTTTTATACGGTCTCCCGATCCTATAAATTATATTTAATAAACTTTTTCTGTTACACAGAGAAGTAAGACAAAAAAAAAAGGTTTAATATGCTACGAAAATGAACTTCTTTTTTAACCACCACGTTAGAATTTTTGATGAACAAATGGTAAATTTCAAAATTAAGATTCAATCTCCAAAATTAAGATTGAATCTCCCACCCACCCCTCCTCATCGGAGATGTGAACTGTTTAGCTGTAAGAATCCCAGTAGAATCTAAAATATTGTATAAAATATTGAATTAAATGTAATTAAAAACAAGCAAATTTAAATCTGTTTTGTGGTATCAAATTTCTAATAGATTTCAATGAGATCGCTACATTTTAATGTTGACATTTAAGATTAACAAAAAAATTCTAACATAATATTTAAAAATAAAAGTCCCTTTAGATATAGTGTTAATAAGTACATAAAAATCAATTATCAAAAATTAAAAACACAGCCATCATCCAAAATCCTATTTTTACTGTTTGTTATATTAGACAGTTTAGGATTTGCGAAAAGTCCTGACACGATCGTTGTGCTAATGTTTCACTCAGTGCTAAAGTTTAAAAACACAACCATCGCTGTTTTATCCATCGCCGTTATCTAATCACAAGTTTTTCACGAAAATTTTCGTGGTAATCTATTAGTAATTTTTTTTGTTATATATTAAAATAAGTACAAATGGTAACGACTATAAAATATATTATTATTAGATTGCCATTGGATGTATATCAGAATGTGAAATTTAATCTCGATCAGATATTTGAAAATGTGTTAAAGTTTCAGTAAAAATTTTGAATTGGAAAAACATACTTACGTTCGTTCAAGATTTAAAAAAAAATCTTATAAAAATAACATAAATTTCGTTAAAAAAATCATGAATAGAAACGGTTTTAAATCATTTCAAAACTAAACAAATGTTAAAATATAATTACCTTAGCCAATTCAAAACTTAATAAAAGATAATTCAATGGTTCAATAGTTGATTTTTGTCACAGTTCAGGTGCACAAGAAATAAGATCTTCGAACACTTTAAGCAATTAATATATGACCCCATTAAAGCATAGCCGAATTCATTTGAGATCAAATGCAGGAAAGTCGTATAAGTCATGCATTTTTAAAGTTTCATAACTCCGTCACTTTTAGTCTTATATGAACGGGACTTTTTTTTTCTTTGGTCTTAGTTTTTAGTGCAATAGGAAAATTTTACTTGATATAATTTTTAAGAAAGGGGACCGTATAAAAATATAACGTTCGTAAATATTTAAGAAATGTTTTTATTGGCATAAGAAATGTTTTTAAATCCTTTTAAAAATGTTCCTTTACCTGATTTAAAACAATTTAATAACTGAAACTATATGTCTATAGCTAACAGTTTAGAAATTAGCCATTGGATAACGTTAAGAGCGAATACTTTGCATAACATTACAAACTAGATTTGTTGTGTTTTTAACAAAGTAATAACATTAAAATACGCAACAAACAAATTTTTCTTTTTGCATGTATTGTAATATAAAGTAACATTTTTGAATTTCATTGCATGCTTATTGTAGGCACATATACAGGCTGAGTCATAAATATCGAAACAATAGGCTATCTCCTTAAATATTGCTTCTAGACCCATACTTCTAATTGTAAAAATTCATTAAAAAAAAGATGAAGTTTCAGATGAGATAAGTTGCAAGTCCACTCGGGATCTATTTGAAAAAATACGAAAATTAAATTTTTATACGGCCCCCGTAGGGCAAAATTCCCTGTTAAGAAATTATTCCTTATCCATTCCTAAAATGGACAAAAAAAAATTTCATCTAAATATCTAAAAATCTGACAGAGATATTTAAATCTGAAATTCTCCAAAATTCGTGACTTACACCACTTTACCATGCCTGTAAACAAAGAATTTTTGGCTAATTTTCAAAACAAGTAAGGGGTCATCCATATTTTGACCATTTTCAAGTATCGATTTAAGACAGTGCCTCTCATTTGGACATAACAAAGCAGTGTATTGAATTAAATCTATATTTTTTTCGAAATATGTTGGTAGTCTGCACTAGAGATCTGCATGGATCGAAAATCTTGATACGGTCCCAAACAGACCCATAGGGGAAAAAGTTCGGCCCGGCCTGAAACAATGTTAAAATCAAAACCCGAACCGGTCTGGAAAATAGTTTAAATCATAGCCCGATTTATCCGCAGATTTCTACATAGTTTTTTACTTCGGTGTGGGAATGTTATACAATAAAACCTTTTAAGACGGAATCACATAGTAAAGGAAAAATACGTTATAGAAGGATGCACTCCCTACAGGTGCAATTACAGTTTAATTTTTTCATCGGGTATCATTATATTTATTTTGCATGGGTCAAAATTTTTTCTGTTTAAGACAGAATTCCGCCATAGGCAGACTTTTTTTCACTTGTTTTATTGTATTTAATTTTTCAGCCTTTGAATATACTATTCTTTAAAAAAAAAATTTTATTTTATTTATTTATTTATTTTGTAAAATAAAGATTTTTAAATCTATGTGTTTTTTGAAAAAATATCGATTGAGCCGAATTTTATTTATTTTAAGCACGTATTAAGCCAGTCAGAGACAGTGATTTTAATATAGGTTTTGTCGAGACCGGGATTGAAAATTTCGTCCAATGTACACCTAGGAAGAAGATAGCAGTCCCTTTTCTTTATGAAAAATACGTTAGGTTCGGCCTGGCATGTCTTCAGAAAAAAGGAACCTCTCGGTTCTGGCCCGGCTTGGACCCAGAATACAGATTTTTTAACAACTTCTCCAGGACGATAAAAAGCCTGAAGTTGTGAGAGCTAAATTTATATAAAAAAAAAGACGTAATATGCATCTTAGAAAAAAGCATTCTTTTAAATAAATGAGAGACATTTAAACAGTACACTTTGTTTTTCTGCATAATGAATTTTCCCCCCGTTATTTCTTGTCCTTAAATTATTTAAATGTAAGAAATTTTAAAGAAAAAAGAACTTGAAGCACGTCATTTTTTATTTGTTTACATTAGTTTTCTTTCGGCAAATTTGAAAAATATATTAACTTTTGAAAATATGATTTTTTTTAAAAGTTATATTACTTTTTCAATAAATATTTTTAATATTTTAAAAATTAATATTAAAAAACAAAAATTCTGGAACAAAACTAAAATCAGATTTTCATCTTTAATTAAATGGAAAGAAACTGAAATCCGATAAATAATGTTACGAGTTATTACGATTTTCAATTATCCCATTTATAACAATTTATCCCATTAAACAAGTACTAACCACATAAAATTTTTATAAATTGTATGAGAAATTTTAAAATGTGATTTTCTGAGCAAACTATCAGGCAAACCATCACAAAAAAAGAAAAAAAAATCAAAATTCGAACAGAAAAATTCGAACAGAAAAAATAGATTTTTGTGCGTTTCCTAGAACTGTTGAAGTAACATTTTTTTTTAATTGCGCACATTTCAATTTTGTCTAATCCCTTAAAACCTGATGAATTTTTTAAACGGCTATAACTTAGCGAGTTTTAAAGATATGAAGATGCAACTTTTTGTGTCTTATTCAGGACTGAATAAGGAAAAATTTTCCAATTCGAACTTTTATCCTACGGGGGCCGTATAAAAATTTAATTTTCGTATTTTTTCAACTAGACCCCCCCTCCCCCCCATGAAGTCGCAACTTATCTTATAAAATTTCACCTTTTTTAATGAATTTTTGCAATTGGAAGTATGGGTCTAAGGGCAATATTTAAGGAGATAGCCTATTGTTTCGATATTTATGACTCACCCTGTATAACATATTATATAATAATTATCAGATAATTTGCTTCAACAATGTATGTAACTTTTTATTATGTTTAAAATTCTGTAACACTAATATATTACCCCACTAATGATATTTCCCTTTAGACATAATTTAACGAAAGATTTTTGATTGCTTTTTTAAATGAAATATGAATGGTACACATTGCATTTTTTAAACAGATCTTGGCATCGTGAATTTGAAGAAGGAATATCTATAATATACAATCCTGTTATACTTACATGTTCAGTAGTTACAGCTCGAACAGCCTAACGATGGGATAACCCCAGTTCATAAACACTTAAGTAATATCTTATATATTTTATTGTCAACTCGTCGTATTGTTCACAGATTTTCAAATTCTTATATGAGAAAAATATTTGTTATTGTCTTGCATTAATATTTTATGTATTTAAACATTTGTAAAATAAAATTGGATGCTCTTAAAAATATTTAAATTTTACATAACTCATTTATAATTATCATTATTAGATATAATGGTAAGTAATTTTATAACAGCAGAAGCTAAGCTGAAAAAATTAGATTTGAAGTAAATTGACTTCGCTTTAAATTTTTATTTAAATAACTGTGAAAGAAAAGCGGAATACCATATATTTATAACTTTAAGTACAGATTAAATTCTTTAAGTAATAAAAAAGTATAAAGAGATTTGGTAGATGACTGCAGAATGATGAACACAATTAAAAAATCACTTAAATTTCTTTAAAAATGGCCTTATTTATAGAAAGACTAAATAAGGTACCCTGGGGTAATAACGCCACGTTAAGGTTCTACCAATTTTCACGGCTCAGTTTTAGTTTGTATTTTTCAAACAAATACATGATTTGATACAGCATCTCATTGACTATCTATATAAAAAAATTAATTTAACAGATATGTATCCATAAAATGTAAAGGCGTGATTTCTTGACCAATGCTATTCGGCGTTATTACCCACCTATATGGGTAATAACGCCATGTAAAGAAAAACTATGAAATAAGATGGAATAATTGCATGTAGATTGCCCAATTCTAAAAATACACACTTTACAAACTGCATTCTAAGATATTGAAAATGTTCAATTTTTTGTGAAAGTGTAAGAAAAATAAAGTTGTGGTGTGTGGGGGGGATGACGCAAAAGAAAACCAGACCGTGAGCTTCTTTTTGCTTAAAAAGGACCGCTTAAATTGAATTATTTGAAACATTGCACAGTTTTAACTGTGTTTATTTGAATCAGTATTTAGGATGTAGCTCGGTCACTGTAGGGTATCAACTAGGGTATTAATGCCAAGGATTGGCGTTATTACCCCATTATAGATATTGCGCTGTACACTTTAAATTACAAATTATCTCGAGAAGATATCCAAAATCTTCAACAACATTTTAATAGTCCATGAAATGTACTACCAATTTGTGTAATTAACAAAGTATTTCCGGATAAAAAAAATAGTCTTCACATCAAAAAACGTATCTCGCAAATTTTAGATCAAGCGTTAATTTTAATTGCTTGTAAAAACAACAAGACCTAAAAATTAAACAAATTAACTTGAAGCTGTTTTTTTTTTAATTATATGACTCAAAACCCTTCTGCGCAGAGCACATGGGTGTCATTTACCAGATTATTTCATAATTATGCAAAATATTAGCACTTGGCGTTATTACCCCGCCTGGCGTTATTACCCCAGGGTACCTTATTTAGATCAGTTTTATCAATTTTGTTTCTTATATCTGTTGGTCTCTGTGGTCCCATTTGTTTATCGAATTTTATTTGCATAGATTGTGACAGGAATTTCCTTCTACGAGTATTTTCCTAAAGGTTTTATTATACTTACAATATTTATCAAACTTTTGTCATATTTATGATTTTTACTAAGATTTTATTGAGATTTTAATGTTTATTACACATTTTCTTTTTTTAAATAATGTTATAATAAATTTTAGTTTTCTAAAATTAAAAAAAATAAGCTTTGAATAATTTAATACAAATATAACAAATTAAAACAACAATTTGAAAACCCCAAAAATATACATTATGAAATGAATAATTAATATGATGACCTTATTTGAGAAGCTTTAAAACTGACAAAAAAGCAGTTGGTAGCATATTGATAGAGAGTTTTTTTTTTTTTTTTTTCGCCAAAAGGATAGAAAGCGAAGTTTCAAAAATCTAATTTTTATGAATTATTAACATTGCTTAAAATTGCTATAAAATATTTTTATTATGATTATGCCCTTTAACACAATTATTTTTCTATGCTCTGGGATAAATTAATGTGTGTTTTACTACTGTAGCTATTGTTTTTAGGAATTACCTTAACGCAGTCATTTGGAAAGTAAATAAAGACAAGAAAGTGACATTTATAGTCCGTATCTGATGAAGTAAGCAATATAATCACAGTCTGGGAATTCGTTTCAGATAGTGAATTGTCTTCTACCAGATAAATTGTACAACGAGTGGAATGTTTGCTAACTTTCGCAGTGTATTTAATAACATTAAGAAAATTAAGACATAAGATATATTACAAAAGAAATCGCTTTATTTTTTAAAAGTGATAAATAATTAACTTTGATTTTTAATCTGTTTAGAATTCGTATAGGTATGTTGAAGAAAAGAATGTAGTTATTTACGATTTGTTATTTTCAAATAGAAATTATTTCTTTGGAAATAATTAAATTATAATAGAAATCTCTTTAAAACTGAAATCTGAATCTACGTTAAAAATGAAAAATGAAAAGAATTATAAATTAAACTTTCTAGTTAATTACAAAGGAAAAAATTTTCAGCTATTAAAAATAAATTTCAATTACTTTTTTTCATTTATTCAAAAGTACTTACAGTTTATTTTTTTAGTTGAATAAAGTTAATGAATTTGAACTTATAAAGTGCTTATAAAAATATTCGCATTTAAAATACATTTCTAATGAAATTTTTTAAAGATATTTTAATTTTAATAGTAAATAGGAAAAAATTAAGTTTACTCAAAACGTCTTATAGAATAAAAATAAAATAGTGATATTTTATATTAATAGTAAACTTAAATTATTTATAATGCATATTTTTATCATAAGCTAATACTAAAATATAAACTCACTAGCCAGAATCTCATTAAACCGTAAAGTATTTTTTAAATGCCAATAGTTGTGCAATATAATTTTTTTGTTTAATTATTGAACACAAAACATATTATTTTTCAGGAATTTTCTATTGCATATATAATTTTATATTCCACACATTTATTTAAGACCATTAGAAAACTAAAATTTCAAAATTAATATTTACAGAACTTCTTGAAATTTTCATTTGGAGCAATACATTTTACACTGAGTTGTAATTTTGCAGCTAAAAGTGTCCACTTTGGGATACGAACTAGGAAACTTCAATTTAGGCAGCCAATAATCTTCATTTGTTGGAATAGAGCTGTATGGGTTGCAGCGTTGCAAATCATGTGATTTATTTTACAAGCGATAATTGTAGTAAAATAATTATAAATATTACACTAGATGGAGTAGTGAATGAAAGCATCGCATATGTGTTGTTCCCAACTTAATGCTGAATGCATACAACCACCTAACCGGTAATATATAATGTATGGCCAAATAATGTCTATTTGTAATTTTTTTAAAGACGTATATTAATTAAAATGATCTATTAAACTTTTCGTGATAAAACAACTTTTAATAAACATGTATAAAAAGAATTATTCATAAATATGATATTAATTTAAAATGATAAATATTAATGCACATTTTTTTGTTTGTGTTTTTAAATTAACAACAAAATAATTAAATTTATTATTTAGTTTTCTATATACATAGAATCGCATTGCTGAAAAGAGATTCCCTTCTTAATCTTAGCATAAAAATTTGACTAAAATAGAAATATTTGAACAAATTTATAATCAAAATACCTTTGTGTAATGAGTAAATGTATAAAAATGTAAAAAGAAAATATATAAAAGGCAGAACTGTCAATGCACCAAATTCTTTAATACCACTAACTTCAGTTAGAAATATACGTTCCTTTTAGAGACTATCCGACTAATATTGACTAATATTACTACTTGAAACTGTATATAAACACTGAAAATTAATTACAATTAAAATTGCAAAAGTTTGTGGAAACCACTATAAAATCAATTCATATACAGGACTTGATTCCGTTAAGCATTGTCTCGGCCGACGCATTTCTCGTGAAATTTAAAGACCAGGAAATACTTCTGTACCTATATTTCCTTATAGAAAATATTTTCTTAAAAAAAACTAAATTTATTTTTCTATAAAGAAATACCGATATTTGTCCTGAAAAATTCACAGAACTGTAATGACGACATTTCAGACAAAAGGGGTCATTACAGTTCTGTGAATTTTTCAGGACAAATATCGGTATTTCTTTATAGAAAAATAAATCTAGTTTTTTTAAAAAATATTTTCTATAAGGAAATATAGGTACAGAAGTATTTCCTGGTCTTTAAATTTCACGAGAAATACAGGACTTGTTTTGAGCTGGAAAACAAACATCCCGTAAACAGCCAATATAAACCAATGGTCATTTCTCTGTGTGCTTATTTCTTTATGGAATCGTGTTTATACTGGCTGTTGAGGGTAGTTTTATTTTAGCTTGAAACGTGTCACGTCAATCGCCTTTGTTATATGCTGATTTATGTAAAGTTTTGTTATTTTAATTATATTATTATTAATCCAAAAATAAGATTTTTCGAAACATCCGGCATATTGGAACCTCTGAGAGTGTAAAAATGGATGTTATGTTACTAAAAAATCGAAATAACTTTCAAGTTATAAATATTCTAACTATGCTTGAGAATTTACCCTTTTGCTTAGTACCAAATAAGATAAACAACAAAAATAATTAAATTTTCTTGAAGAATCAACTTTAATTTAGAAAACTAGTTGGATGTGGCAATTCCAAAACTTTCTTCTGTCTCATATGCGCTGATGCTTTTTGAAAAATGAATCATAGCAGCGTCACTGGTAATCTGATTTATATCAATATTTAATGAACAGCAATTTATGCCAAGTATTAAAAGAATCCAAAGGTTGAGGAAAAAACTTGCGTTAGTTATTAAGATAGAATCCTTGCAGAAATCGCAAATAAATCGACATGGAAGAACTACCTCTTTAGCGATAAACACAAAAACTAAACAAACTAAATATTAATTCATTTCAGGGACTAACTGAATTTGAAGTTTGATCAAAATTCGTGCATTAGTTTCTGAGATAGAGCTATTGCGATAATCATGAATCATCTGGGAATAATAAGGGTTTATCTGTGTTTTGAAACAATTGACTTGTCTATACAGAAAGGTTCTATGAAGACATTTTTGCACAAAAATGATGTTATATATTATTTGCATATGCCATTACAATTATATTATGACGTCATTTTAGTCCAGAAATGCCTTCATAGATACAAATAGAAACTTTCTATATCGATAAGTCAATTTTTTCAAAAACACTGATCGAAGCTTATTATTCTCAGGTGACGATCTTTCAAGCGATGTACAACAAAATGTAATCAGCTCAGTTTATGTTAAGCTTTAACTGGATCTAAAATTTTATGAAATGACGTGCATTAAGTCTTGGGATAGAGCACTAAAAAAGTTTTGACACATACAGAGTGACAAATGGACAGAGTAATAGATGGCCATTTTGTAAAAACTTCTGTTTTGGATTCTCTGACTCCTAAAACTTCTAAATCCGTCAACAACCGGAATTCAAAATTTTCGACTAATCCAATACTTTTATCTTCTAAAGATAGAAGATGTAATAAAGGAAAAACTAGCAAAGAATTCGATATTAGAAATTTTTAGTAAATCGGATAATCTGCAAATCAAATAATAAACTATTAGACGCATATGTTTACCATTTTCCTTTTGTTTTAAGACATAATTTTGAAGAGGTAACATTGCGTAAAACATGTTTAAAGACGAAACTTTGTAAAATAAGTATTTGCCTTTTTTTTAATATTGTACGTTTCATAAATTAATAAAAAATGTTGTAAAATAACTATTTTTAGAAATTTGGGATTGATTATAAGATTTGATAATTATATGTTATACACTGATATTATTGATATGTAGAAAGTAAAAGAAAAGTGAAAAGCTTTATTTTTAAATCCTAATACGGCATTTTATTCAAGAGGCTAAAGAATGTTGAAAAAATTATAAAATACAAGCAATTTAAATTTACCTTGTTTAATGTATCACCTGGTGAATATTTAAAATCAGCAGAATATGTGTAATCTATACCAGATGTTAATATAATTTTGTTTAACACGTATTTTCAATAATTTTTAGTTATTTGTTTTAGATAATTTAGACAATTAGCCAGAATTTTGGTAAATATTTGCAGTTTTAAAAATAAATTAATATTTATAGTTTATACAAAAAATGTTACAGCTAAATATTAAAATTAGTAGTAATTTATTTGATGAAGTTTTTCTCTATTTAACTATGGCTCATTTTTTTTAATTATTTAAAAATGTGCTGAGCTATATACTAAAAATAATTCAATTTATAATTTAAAATGACCTTTAAAAAGTTTAATGGCTATTTAAAAACATCTCACTTATATTATTTTTTACTTTAAATATATTTAATGAATTATTGGATATTAAAATTAAGCAGTACTTTATAAAATGCCCTGCATATGAAAATAAATGATTTTATTAATAAATACTGGAAATATATATAATATTTCCAGTATTGAAGGTATATTGAAGGTATATTCCATATGAAGGTATATTAATAATTTTCTGTTTTAGTCGAATTTCAATTAGTTGAAATCTTCCAATACAATCCAAGCACTTAAGAAGTTGTATCAGATTTAATCTTAATGAATGGTATTCATATAAATATGGACGCATTTAAGAATCTGAAACATACATGAGTACCATTAAATTAATCCTCTTTTAAGAGTATTGAGTGTTTTACTTCAGACTTATTAATGCATAGAAGTCAGGTTTTAATGGTAATATTAGAGTTGCTTTAATGATTATAACGAATCGTACGACTGTATTCGTTCATCTGTAATAAACAGGATTAACATTAAGAGTCGCAAGTGTAATTGTATGAAATTTTATGAGGGCTTTCAAGTGCACATAGGCAATTTTCAAATTTATTTTACACGTAATTAATACAAGTGTGGTTTCAATATGACAAATTGCAGAGTTATAGTTTAACTTTCTATATTTAATAGTGTAGTATAATTAAAATTATTCATATTGCATATTATTTTATTTTAATGTTTAATAATTTTAATATGTGAAAATAATTTTACCATACTTTTTTTATGTCATCGTATGAAAACGTGGCCGAATCCAATAAGTTAGTTCTAATGTTTGCTAATTAATGATTTAATTAAGTTTTGTTGAGAAGATTGTCTGTAATTAGAAATTGAGAAAAAATAATACTATTTATCTTTAATAGTGCCTAATTTTGACTTAAATTGAAGCATTTTCGGTAAATTTTACAAAAAAATATATATATAAATATATATATATATATATTTAGTCAAATATGAGATTTTAAACCAGAAATTGATTTTTGTTTAAAAAAAACATAGTTTAAAAATTATTTTTAATGTATTCAGTATTATTCAATATATTCAATATTATTGAGTTCTCTTTATTTTGCCCTCTATATGATTTAATTTATATGATATAAACATCTCTTGGCATAACGAAATATGGTTAAATTTGGAAGATCATAACTCAATTAAAAGCCTTCTTTCAAGTATTCACGCTGACACTCAAAATTGTTTACGAATTCTTTTGTGTAGCTCTGTCTATGACCTATAGCTTCATGGACAGCACGTACTAAGCAAAGATTTAACTGAATCTAAAAAAATGTACGATAAGCGAAATAGTACTTTCAGTAATTTCCGTTAATAAACTGATGTAGAAAAGCACTGTGTCTGACATTTTCGTGTGTCCCTGTAAATGGAAAATAAATGCTACGTACCATCCTATTATAGAACAAGTATCTAATAGTAAAACTCAGTAATTTAAATTATTATTGTTATTATTCAAATAGTCTTAACTCAGATAAAAATAAACTTATTTAAAATATCCTTCACCGTCTTTCCCTTGGCATTATTACGTTAAGAATTCTTTAGTGCGGCTCCTTAAAGCTTCTATAGAATGAATAGTTTAGTAAGATTTATAAATTCGTATCAATTCCATTATATTTGCATTAGCCAACATCATTAAAATAAACTCGAAGAAATTTTCCACATTGTACTTAATGTGATGAAATATTTTAATCTACCGTATAAAGGAACTATCAATTATAGAAAATTAATTTTCAGTAGCAATCTTTCTATTGTTAACGTCAAGATAATGAAGAAAATTCAAGAATATTCGTGTATATTTACAAGTGTTAAAGCTCAGAAAGACGGGACACAAAGCAAAGTTATAAACAGTTTTTTACTATGTTGGAAAATGTTAAAAACTATTCTAATATTTTAATCAATTCCTGATACTAGCCGCCCTTGGAGACTAGTTTGGTCTCCTTTTAAATGCATACTAAGCATTAAATCATTTTGCTTTTATTCATAATTTATTTTAATTGCTCAACTTTGTCCAAATTAGAAGTTTCTGCTAAAGCATTAGGCGCAGATGTCATATATGCATCACGAAAGCCAATCTTTATTTATTCTTTAATAAATTGTTTATTTACTTTTCTTTTCTTTTTAATTTTTGCTTATTTAATATTATTTTCTTTTTAAAATAATAGAAAAGTTTTTAAAAAAAATTATTTAACTGGTATTGAAAACGAAGATTTCGCCAAACTGACAAAAAAAATCCCAACAATGTGGTGCGTATATGACATTTGTGTTCTTAAATCAAGTACTCGGTATTTTTATGCTAATTTGGCGTGTCGTTAAATGCAGAACAAGTGGCATTTTTTTGTATTTCATTAATTTCATTTAAAATATGCTTTATAATAAAGTCCTTTCATTTATTTCATTTAGAATAACTTTAATTTCAAATTGATACATTTAGAAGACATAATTTTTATTTATTTTTTAAGCCAATAGAATAAAAAACAAACAAAAATAACGATATTAGGGAGCTCCATAATTGGAGCGAAATAACAAAACGTAAATAAACATAAATTTACCACGGCCTAGATGCGTTTATTTGGTCGTTGCCATTAAACAAATAACAAATAATAAATAACAAATAACAAATAACAAATATATAGATATTAGAAGAAATGTATTAATAAAAACATCATGATTAAAACGCTGTTTTTATAAAAAATATACTTTAAGTTATTTAAAATAACAAAGCATTAAATGGCGGTAAATAGTCTATTAATGGTCTTAACATTAACTAGAAGTGAAAGACTGATTAGTAGAGAACTTGCTGTTTTAAAATTCAACTAATAGATGATAGAAATATAGATAGATAATAAGATAATAAGATAATATGTAATAAGGTATTAGATAATAAAATGCTAAAAAAACCATAAAATTTACGGCAAAAATTCTTGCAGCAATGTTGCAATTGCATTAAAATTATGTGTACATTTATTTATTGCTTCTAATTTTACTGCAACGTTTAAGCCAAAAACTGCTGGCAGCAATGTTGTCAGCAGTTGTTGTCAGTTTTACCATAAATATGACGTTTTTTCATTGACGAAAGACAGATAATTAATAGAAAATATAACCTGTTTTAAAAAATAATTATTAAAATTTAGAATAGAAAAATATTTATTAACATGTATTTTTCTTAAAAAATGTTGAACCTAAAAAAAATCCATTTCGAGCTATATACACAATCAAAGCATTTAAATAGCCGATGATTGATGCTTTTGCCCTATAACGTAATAAAACTTGAAATTCTGATAAGTGCTTTATCGCATTTCTTACTAAGTTTAGAATCAACAGAGTGTAAATTCTCTAAACGGGAATCGAAATCAGAATCCTTACTAAAGCTTTCCAAGTGCTCTACTACTTAAGGGTGTATTCGATAAAACGCTTTTCCACCTTCAACAGCTCAAAATTTTCCGATACAATTTCAGACACATTTTTAGAAGTAGAATCATGAAACTTGTTGAGGGGATTCTTGAAGGGACGCATGAGGTGACGTGTGATGTCTTTTTACGCTCAATTCATTAGAATTTGAGTTATAAACAATTACCTTATTAGTATGACCCTTTTTTTCGTTCCCAGATCGCCCGCTTGGGAAAAATCGGTTCGAAGTGCCGTTTTTTTTATTGCTTTTTTTGCAGTATTTTCTGCATTTATCAAAGAATCGACAATCACGGCACCCTGTGTACTTTCCAAATAAGAGATTTTGAAAAATTGGTGTATTTGAGAGCAATAATTAAATTCAAAAATAAATCGGAAAAAAAGCAGTTTGAATCGAAATGCACCGTTAAGTTACGAGGACTTTGCATCTCGCAATTCATTTATGTGTGTAAAACTGCAATTGCAGCGCAAGATATAACCATCTTCATGAACACACAAATCGGCGGTGAAGCATGATAGACGAATAATTCCAGCTTATGTGAACATATGTATAATTTTACTTAAATAAAGTAATTAATTAACAAATAATTAATAATTATAAACTTTATTAAGATTTCTGCGTATTATTAAAAACGATACGCACAATTTAATATGTAAATTAAATTCAAAATATCTAGCACGATTATGTAGCTGTACATCTGCATGTCGTATCGAATTTTACTAAATAAAATGACTTTAAAAAAGATTTAAGCAAACAAAGTTAATATTATAATTATTAGATTATTGGAACTATACAAAAACTTTTACGTATGTGTCACATTTCTTATTAATTATTACGATAAGTTGATAAGAATTATGTCTACATGTACTTAAAAGAGGAAGAATTAAATATCTTGTTGCTGTTTACTCTTTTGTTATGCATATTGACTTTATCATACGACATAAAGTGTTATCTACCTCTAAAATCGACATTTCTGCCGTATAAGCTTGAAAGAATTCAACCGATGTTCTTAAAAATGAAAGTAGTTAATTAAGTCTAGCAAATATCATGCAATTTATTTAGGTACTAGTTAATAAAATGAAATTTTCTGGCTTATATCCACATCTCTGGAGAATTTCAGTTGTTAATTGGAGTGTAAAATACGATAAAATGAAGTGCCTTGAGTTATATATTTACGTTCTTTTTATTAAAGTTATTAAACTGCTCACTTTAAACTTACACAAATTAACAATACATACGTTTTTCATTTTGTAGCTTAGTTATTATTCAGACGTTCTGATTTTAAACAGTTTATAAAAAATGCTTTTTTTAAAAAATGAACCATAAAAAATACTGTCTAAAAACTTTAAAATATATAAAATCAGTTATAGGAAAAACTATGAAACAAGTAACATTTTTAATGGAAATTGTCAGTTTTTAAATAAAAATGCATGTAAACTAACAAATTATTAAGAATAGTAAACAAACTTCCTAATTTAAGACGAAACTGTATAAGCATTTTACAGTCAAATCAAATTAATAATTTATAGAAAGCAGTCTGTAATTTATTTTCGTATGTGTTAACGAAATTGACAACATAGATTTCGATAATTCTAAATTAACTAATGTAAACATTGTTCTTAGTTAAGCATTCTGGATACATTTAAATATTAACTCTTTAAGATACGGAACTATAAGATAATTATAATTACAATGTAAATGTAATTTAGAGATTTAAATTACAATTTTAAAAGAGTACTGTAAAGGTTGATGAGACAGCGCATAAAGGATTTAGACAGTAGAGTGTTTGCACTGCAATATTAGTGTAGTTTCTACCTGAATGTTCACATTGATTGTTTCCCTCATAGCATGCATGGTCACAGTGACGTCACAATGACGTCACTGTGAGTCACTTTGGTCACATCTCATCTGTGACTAAAATGCCACCACTCAGAGACGTCACATTGTGACTAAGAAGTGACTTTCTAAAAAAATTTTCACAGTTCGTCACATTGTTAATGTCAAAGTTGTCACAAATGACACACTTTTCACAAATTGGTCACATTGTGACGTCGCAAAGTGGTCACAATGTGACGTCACAAAACAGCTCTAAAACGGCCATAAAAACTTCACATTTTAGTCACTGTGACTTCACATCGACGTCACGTGACGTCACATCGACAATGGATGGTCTCAAAGTCACAATGTGTCTTCACAACGACGTTGTAGTGACTTCACCATGTCTTACGGGTTTCAAACGTCTTGGATAAAACATTGTCATTTTTTTTGTTTTTCCAAAATAAGAATTTTAATTTTAATAACTGTTCGCCAGAATTTTTATAGAATGTAAATAGTACAAAATATTTTGAACTTTTACTATTTCTTGTAAGCTACTAGTTTAGAATAAGTAAACAAACACCGACAAATCCTTTTAAAAGTAAGATGTTTAAATAAAATGCCGATCAACCTCTATTATAAAAGTAGTAGAGTTTGCGCATCTGTTACTTAAGAGAGATGACTCATTTTACTGTAAGTTTCAGTAATAAGAAGCATTACACAGCTTATTGGCAAACTGGCATAAATTGCATAATACGTGTAAAACATATGAAAGAATCGACTTTGAAATTATTTTGAAAAAGCACATAACTGTCGAAATAATATTTGGCTAAATGTTAACTAAGAAAAAATGCTTTCTCAAATAAAAAATTTCATAAATAATTAGTAATACAATTGTTAATAAATTGATTTCACATAATTAGTTTTTTTGTTAAGTTAATGATATAACTGTTAATAAATAAATTAAATATTTATGAATTTTTATGATTTATGAATATTTAATTTGCTAATAAAATGCTTTTCTTAACTAAGATAATTTTTCTAATACATAGATATTTTTCTAATGAGTAACTTATACTGGAATTGTTAATGCATTTTCTTGTTCACAATGTCAAATATTTACAGAAGAAAATCGAAGAAAGGAACTTGAACCGAAGAATATCTAATGGCAATCTTAGAGGCAATACAAAATAGAAATAGAAAATAAAATATTTAAAATGCGTACAGCATGAAGAAATTCAGTATTCCTGAATCCACATTGGGAGGTAGGATGAAGAAAACCGATTATCAGAAGTGATCGATGCGTCCAGTTTCGTAACTAGGAGTGGTAGCATACACTGTAAAAAAATGTCGATCTACTAAAAAAACTTTAGTGATCCTTGTAATTATTAAAAAATTTTTAGTAATCTTTGTCGGTTACAAGAAAATCTGTAAGAATTACTAGAAAAAAGTTAGCAACGAAGAGAGTTAATAGTTTTACATTTTTAATAACTATTACTAAAACTCACTTGGTGTGGCCTTGATAGCATAGTGGTTACAGTAACGGACTCAAGACTGAAAGGTCCAGGGTCCGATACTGGCCACCTCCAAATACGCCCCGAATGTATGTAGTGTAAGTACTCGTTTGTAAAGGGGTTATGAAAATCCTCTCGGAGCAGTGAGCAATGTTTGGTGCTGCCATCTATTGCAGTTTTGCCGAAAATCTTCCGCTTCAGAAGTCTGGATGCAGCTCGAAGGAACCTCCTGCCCTTCGGGCGCACGTAATTGTTATTAAAAATAATTTTGGAGCTATTACTAAAATTTGCTTGGTGGCTCATACTAAAAATTTTTAAGTTAGTTATACAAAAAATTCTTTTGTTTAGTTTACAAAAGAAATGCTTGTTTCACTTGCAAAAAAAAAGTTTGTAATGGTTACTAAAAAATCCTGTGGAACACAAATTTACTAAAAAAATTTTAGAAACCTCTTGATTTTTTTTTTTTACAGTGCAGGTTCAAATACGGAAACTTCAAGCAGGTGTATTTGCGCCAACACAAAGGGTCGAAACCAATATTAGCTTAATTTTACCAGGTAAAAAGCACAATTTGAATAAAGAAAAGTATATTTTCATGAAAAGTTTGCCTTTTCACTTTTATGAATAAACATTTTTAATTAAATGTCTGAAAAGTTCATTGCATTAACAGAGCTAGTGAAGAAGGTATAAATGGCGAGGAAGTGAACATTAACTCTTTCACAACAATATTGACAGAGAACGATCTTTTAGGTAAGCCTGCCTATATTTGAAAGTGCGATGAGACAATAATGCAGTTGAACATTAACCCTAGTAAAGTGGTGGCTGCAAACGTCCGTAAAGATGTTCACGTTATCTCTATAGTTTAGTATAAAGGAAGGGTTTGGAATGCAGAAGGACAATTTCTCTCACCTTTTTGCATTTGTATGTGTGCCTTTTATACTCAATTGTCCTTTTTAAATATAGCACTGCTATATTTTACGAGTAAATGGACTTAAACTAATAAATTTTATCTGATTAACACTTTGCAACTTTCTTTATATTAATATTTTTAAGTATTCAAGAAAAATAATAGAATATTTTTTTTCTTAATAAAGCTTAATTGAATTTTTTTTCTGAGGAACAAAATCTAATTTTTTTGTTAAAGGCAATCATTTTGTACAAAAGAATAAGTGCCATTCCATTCTTTCAGTTGTTCCTGATCAGTTACAATGATCATATTTGCCCAATACATGGCACATAATAAGAATTACAGTGTTTTTTGGTATGTATTCGATGTGGCATACGGTGCAGAGATGCGTTAATTGTAGTTATTATCAATAGCATCTCGTCTAAACGTATGCACAATATTAATAATCCTATAAGGAGAGATTGCGCAAAATAATTTTCTTTGTTTTATTATTGTTGTTCTATTAATTACAGCATAGCGACCAAATAACAATGGAGATGCATAGAAAAAAACGAAGCCAAAGTTATTCATAGATTGTTAAGCAAAAAATTAATATTTAGATATTTTATTATTTTTATTTTGAAATGTGCGCTGATTCTCTTAACTTTACATTACATATAATGTCTAACATTTCCCATTATCGTAACATTACCAATATCTTTTTAGTATCGATTATACAAAAATTACTGAAAATCACTTTATGAGAAAAATATTAGAATTTTTAATATAAAATCGGTGTTTGTCTTCTTTTTAGAGTATCACCTAAAAAAAGGTAATTTCATTTTCTTATTTTTTTCATTAAACTTTATAATAGTAATATTCATTAAGATATCTGTAAATTTAATTACATCACGCAAAAGTATAATTATTTTTTCTAATACAAAACAGCCATGAAATAAATGTAATTTATGAGGGTTAATTATTTTATTTCAAATATTTTATTTTTTTTTCAATATCTTATACACTAGTTAAAGAAATATTTATAATAAATGTTTAATAAATAAAAATATGTTTCCATTAATTTCGTGTCATTTAAATACAAAATTATGTATGATCCAATGGTTAATTGGATTTAGACACTTGCTTTAAAAGATTGCAGTTCTGTTTGATATTATAATTCACAGCATTTTATTTTCATTTTAATGATCACTGTTTGATTTATAAAATATATTCATACATTATTTGTAATGACTTTAAATGCAAATTACATATTAATGAATTTTTTTATCAGAAGTTAAGAAAATTTATTTTTAAATTTATTTTTGCGATCAAAAATACTTTAAATGTTAATTTTATTAAGTATTAAAATTTTAGACCAAGTTTAGTGATAATTTACTGACATAAAAATGACTTTGTTTGTAAATTTACATCATGTTATTTAAATTCTGTCCCTCAGTCAGTTTTGTCATATTTTATTAATAGTACTCAAACATACTTGCAATTTCGATATGAGAATGATTTGTATCAAAGTCTAAGATTTCAACTAATGCAAGTAAAATACAAATATTGCTCTGAAGTCAAATGAGAGGATAAATAATTCAATTATAACACTGGTTTACACAGTTTATATAGTTTTGCCAATTTTTTTCATAGATTCTAGTGCACTGAGTGTAGAAAATTTGTTAAAAAATCTGACACGTCTAGTTAATATATATATATATATATATATATATATGTATTTATTAAATACTTAAAATAGTAATAACGTAAAATAAAAAAATTTTAAAACGATCGATTTTACGCTTTTTATGGTAATTTTCATGATCTATTTCTTTTAAAATAGACCAGCATTAATCCTTTAATAAATTTCAGATCCAAAAACCTCTGTGTCTGTCTTCAAAAATTTTAAGGTCTTGGTTTAAATGCTCTCCCCCCCCCCTGCTCCTCACTCATGGCACCCAACTTTTAAGGGGAAGAAATCCAGGTGTAAATGGAGAAAAAAAAATCTTTAGAGGCATGTGCAGACCCATTGCATAATAGTTTTTTAATAAAAAAGAACTTTTTTTCATAATTTTTGTCTCTATAATTTCGTAAAAATTCACGAACCCCCTTCGATGTTGTGAGACAAAGGCTTTGTCCTAATATGTCCCATGTTCCAATGCGTCCTCTTCTCACGTATCAAATTTTCGCTACCTTTTTCTTTTATTAATTTTAAAATTAAAAATAAAAAAAAAAAAATTTTCCTTGTTGATAAAAAATGAAAATCAAATTCGGCTTCAGCAGCACACAGTACATAAGAATAAAATATCCAAAATTTTGAAAAAAACATGATGTAATTAAACTTTTGCAGAATAGTGTAATCTAATAACGCTTTAGAATATGTATCAATTTATAAAGAATTGAGGCTGTTAATTTTCATAATTTTATTTAATAAAATTTCTGTTTTTATTATATGTTTATTACAAATTGTATATTTTGGATTAATATGTCAAAATGATTAAAATTTTCAAATTTATATTGTAATATTGCTTATCATTTTTTAAGATATTTGTTAAAACTTATTTGCTAGTAAATATCTAAATGACACCTAATTTCCTAAAAAATATGTTTCATTTTTAAACAGCTATTATATGGTCAATTTTAATCGCAAAATAACATGGCTTTTTTATCGTACTCGTCAGAAAAGAAAAGTTTACTAAATACAATTAATAGGACCAAAAGTCCGAATAAAAATATCTTTGTAAAAGACAGAATAAATTTCGTAATTTTTTAAGCAATGTATTTAATGACCTAAATCGATTGTAAAATATTACTTTGTTAAAGCCATTTTCGAAGTGGAACTAGATATCTATGACTAACGGTAAAAGAATTAGCCATTGGACACCGTTGAGTGTGAACATCTTGTATAGAAGAAATAGTGAAGTAATAGATTTTTTTCAAATATCACCTTTCATTAGTAAGAAGTTATGTAATAAGAAAATGGGTGCTTCATCAAAAGTATATAAAAAAAAGTTTAAATTTATAAACCAGTGTAATCAATAATACTGTTTAATTCTAGGTTGTGAAGAGGTTATAGCTGAAAAAGACGGTGAAAGAGAAAAAGATAAATATAGTTTTTCATAAAATAAGTAAGTTTTTGATTTGTTTATTTTACTTTTATTCATTTTGTTTATTTTTTACGGACCACTCTGATTTAAATTATTTAATTTTTAAAACAGGAGGGAGGAAATTCCAGAGTCTCGATAGCTGGCTTCAAATTGTATATTGTAATATATTACTAGCCCATCATGTGATACATCTTTCGAAATATGATTCTTCTATCAACTGTACTGGGAATTCACTCCAAGGAGAATTTATTTCTAACTTTTTCCATGTCCCATTTAAAGAATGAAAAATCATGCACAAAACTTACATTATAAAACTTTATCCAAATTATTTTTGATATTTTAATGATTATCATTTTCCTCCACCGTTTAGAAATTCCACAATCTTGTTAAAAGAACATAACTTAAACAACAAGAACAAAGGAGCCTCAGCCAAACACATACACAAAAAATTCATGTAACCCTATGCATAACTTCATAAGAACATTGCTGGTACAATAATGGAAATGGAATTCGTTAATACAGCGCAATCCTTCTGACTAAATATTTCAAAATTGGAGAAGGGCCTCCTGTCCATAGCAAAAATCATGTACATTTTTTTTTTCAATTCTATGAATAATTTCATGCACTTTTTGCTAGTACAATAAAGAAAATAACACCAATAACACCGCTATTACAGTTTCATCGTCCGGTTGAATGCATTGAATTTCTGGAAGGACCAATTGGTCACAGCCAAAAACACACACAACAAATCTGGTTCAATGCTGTAACCTGATTCACTTTTCAATGTACAATAATGCAAATGTCACAAAAATCGCTATTACAGCACCCTACCGGTAAAATATTTAGCTATTGACAGAAGATCTACTGGCCATAGGTAAAAGCTAACACAAACAATTTGTTTCAGTTTTATGTGTGTATGTTTTGAAAAAAAAGATTTTTTGCTTGGCCTATAAAGGCTTTGAACCTTACTGAATCATTGGCGCACCCAGTTGATTCCTTACCATGAGAAGTAACTGTAAAAAATTAAGAAAATCCCAATTTGGATACAACGACGACTGAAATTATTTTTACATTAATGTGATTGTCAACGGAAGTATCTTCTAAATATTTATAACTGAACAAAAAACTAGCATACTTGTAACAATGAAATATAAATTTATTTGCCGATTATTTGAATGTTTTAAAAAAGCTCTACACTTCCAAATCATCATCCCACCACGTTTGATGGGTTTAGAGGCGGAAATTCCTAATTTTTAGTTTTTTTTTATTTCATTATGTTGCGAAACCTACTTACTTGTCGAATTTTATGACTCTATAACATTTAGATGTACCCCAGTTATTTGATGATCAGCAGTGAGTGAGTCAGTACAAAAAAGAACTTTTTAAGACTGTAACATTTCGGAAACTACTAAATAGAGATGCAGTATACCATGAAGTAGAGTTGTGTTTGATACGTGAATAGGTGTAAAACAGAAACATTTCTCTATATCTCCCCGAAACGAAGTTATAAAAGGCTGAAATATGTGTATAAAAAGGGTTTAAGAAAAGGTAGATTATAGCTTGTAAAAACTTGTGGGTCGCATGACCAGATATAAATCAATTTAAAAAATTCTTTCATCAGGATTATATGTATGCATAGAAGGCATAAATACTGTAAAGGTTTGTAAAACTTTACAAAATTTATGTCTATAAATCCACGGTAAAAATCATAGTATTTTTATATTCGAAGCATTAAAAAAACATTCATTCCAAAAATTAATTTGTATTTTAAACAGGAAAATAAAACTAGTGACTATACTTAAAATTTTATGTAGAATATTTCAATAAATATTTTATAGAATAATATGATATCGTTTAATTGATACAAAATGAAAAAAAAAACTTGTTATATTTTAATCAAAAGAATTGTATTTTTTTTTACAATTTTTAACGAATCTTATTAATAATAAAACGCAATTATTTATGTAAATGTTTATTCATGTAGAAAGAAATAAGCTTAGATTTTTTTAAATTTTAAAAACTTCAAAGCATTATTTATTTATTCATTTGTTTTTTGTGAAACATAATTAGTATCTTAAATACACGATATTTATTTGGAATTATTTCAGGAAAAAAAATCAGAATATATATGTTTATTAAAGTTTCATAATTATGAACATTATTTCATTCATTAATTAAAAAAAGAAGGATCTAGAATTACTTAAGAAATGTACAATTTTGATGTGATTAAAAAATAGATATAAATGTATTGAATGCCTATAAATAAGCTTTTTATTTTTATTTTGAGATAGTTCATATAAAATGTTAAAGGTCATTAATACATTGATGGTCATTAGAATGTACGAATAATTTTATTATTTAAAATAATTTTTAATACAGGGATTAAAAATAGCTTCTGAATAAAAAAACTATGAAGTATCCGTATAGCTCAAAATTAAAAAAATAAAAAATAAAGGGAATCTACAATGGGCTTGAATAGAGTAGCGAACGACTTCATTTTGCAATTAATTAATTAATTTTCCTAAAGGAAAACACACATAACGTAAAAATGCTTAATCGCCTTTAGAAAAGTTGCATTAGAATAGTTTAAAATTTAGATAATTCTGGAATAGTGTCAAACTTTTCTAAAACACTACACTGGTGCATAAATTTTGCAAATTCTGTAACTACATAATTGGCATTTACTTGCTCCATGCATATGAAATTCCATTAGGGTAGAATGTTTTAATCTTTAAAAGCAATTTCTGAGTTAAAATAATGTTAGAACATAACCATATGGTAACCGCATGGTTTGAAATCACGTGGTAATTTTTTTTCGCTCAATATTGATTCAAACTGCGGAAATTTATTTTTATTCCTATCATTCAATTTGTTTTTCACAATTTTGTTATCAAATTCAAATTCCTCGAATTAATTATAATACTAAACACGCCTGTCCCATTTTATTCATGATCGGTATTTTTCTTCTTTTATCAAAAAATGAAATAAATAATGAAAAAAAAAATATAAAAAAAATCCCAAAGATTTCTAGTGATTAAACTAGTCTTATCTTGACAGGATTCTGTATGATTTAGATTAACAAATTAAAATTTTTAAGTTCATGGTTTGAATGATGTTTTAGTGATACATACAAAATAGTTTTAAAATATTAAAACTAAATCATTTTGTTCCCGAAAATTCAAAATTTCCAATTATGAAAAATACAACTATTCTCTCAATCCTTGATTTATTTATCTTAGAATTTTATGGCTTATTCAGAAAACGTTAATTTAAGATAAAAGGGATTATATCATTTTTATCTTGAAATAATACGTGAGTTTCACTAATTAAGCTGTACTTAACTCGAAATAGCAATCAGCTCCAATTACACAGTAGCTTTTTCTAAAAAACGGTTAGCAAATATACATATAATTTTCTCTCCATATTGGGGGGAAAAAAACATTTTTATAACATTGTGATTGCAATATACACTGTCATAAATTGTAAAAAATATTGTTTCTCATTTTGAATGTCATATTTAAACTAATCTTTCGAAACTGATGAATGCTTTAAATATAGATATCACATTAGAGTAAAATATCCCAAGCATCTTTAAAAATAAGATAATAAATGAAATAAAATGAGATAAAAATGAGAATAAAATGATATAAAAGTCAAGGCTATCAGCACTCAAAAATCAAGGCTTTTCTACATTACTGCCTCTGTTATCAATAATTGCTCATTTACTTGTATTTAAATATATTATTATGAACTCAATAAAAGGGAAATATGTAGAAGTATTTATTTTCATTTCTTTCTCATCGTTTTTTTCAGTCGATTTTTTTTTCGAACTATATCAAATTTCCTATTTTTGAGCGAGATATTCTTACACAAATCTAGGATTTTGTTATTCTGTATATTTTCTTATTTGTAAAATATAAAACAGATTAAAATCATTTGTTATGAATTTACCACTTGTTTTATACTCTATATATTAAAATAATTTCTCATCAAATTATAGTAAATTAAATTTCCACTATTTAATATTTTTTGTTAATTTAGATATTCTTTGTTTATTTTCCAAAACGTTATTTACATTTTTTTAATGCTTACGTGACGTCTATTTTTTATATAACAATGAGAAAAAAAATATACTGCCTTCAAGTAGAATGGATAAATAGCCATTTTCTGAATTCCTAAATTAGAAATATAGATGTCCGAACAATGGGAAAGTGTAAACAACTGAGCTGAATAGACGAAATGATATAGAATTTCTGGTCTCTTCTTTTTTATGTGAGAAAACGATATTGAGTCATTTCGGTAGCGAGAAGTTATCGCTTGATCCATAAACTAGAATTTTAGTTGCAAAAATTAACCTCGTGCGTTTGCATCTATTTGCACAAATTTTTAAATAAATTCGACAACGTTAATATAGGAAAACGCCCTTGAATTGAAACGCCATTGGGAAAACGCCCTTGACTCACTAGCAAGGATAATTAGAATTTATAAGGATGACATGGAACTTTTTTTTTCTAGAGACACAATTTGGATTCCCAATGCCAGAACCATAATTTTTTTTTTTTTCTCAGCATCCAGTTTGTGGCAAACATTTGTCATATTTTAGTGAAGGTTTGCTGCCACATAAATAAATCCATTGTCAAATATCCCATAAAATTTATCTCATGTGTAAGATTAATGAAAAAAAGCCTTAATATTGATGTATTAATTAAAAATATAATTAAATGTGTGTTATCCTTCATATCCGTCATAGCATGCATGGTCACATCACATCTGTGACGAAAATGAAACCACTCAGTGAAGTCACATTGTGACTAAGATGTGACTTTCTAAAAATTTTTTCACAGTTCGTCACAATGTTAATGTCAAAGTAGTCACAAATGACACACTTTTCACAAATTGGTCACATTGTGACGTCACAAAAAAGATCTAAAACGGCCATAACGACTTCACATTTTAATCACTGTGACTTCATATCGACGTCACGTGACGTCACATCGACAATCGATGGTCACAAAATCACAATGTGACTTCACAACGACGTTGCAGTGACGTCACCATGTCTTACGGGATTTGATCTCGGTTTTTATTGCATAGAACTAATTTTTTCAGAGGTACAATTCAGATTCTAGATAACATGGCTGTATGTTATTCTCATGTTAAAGTAGAATATTGAAATATGAAGTATAGCTGATAAGACAACGATGGCTTTTGCTTTCAGAATTTCAATAAAACAGATTGAATAAATGATGATGCTGTTGCTTACTCTGTCATTTTGTGTGTATACAATAAAAAGTATACAAGAAGAATAGGAAAACATTTTCAAGTGAACGCAATTCCATTCAAAATGACATACTTTTGTAGTAGATTATGTATCATGTGCATATTTCTATGAAAATAACTTTTTTTTGCTTAAAAAACAATGAAATTGAGACAAAGTATATTATATTGAACATTCTTTAAATTACAAATCTCCTGTAAATTTTATATCCTTTTTAAACGTAGATTATATGCAGTTTTTATGAAGTTCATTTGTTACTGCATTGAATGTTTTCTATTTCTGGCGATTAATCTTTCTGACCGGATTATATGTAATTATTGTTTATCACCCATGGGAAACCCATAATAAGAACCGAGGTGAAGTATAACAGATAATACACATATATTTATATTTTTAATTAATACATCATTGGCAAGGATTTTTTTCCATTATTCTTCCACAGGCGGTCAATTTTATAAGGTTTTCAATATTGAATTAAATTAATTGGCAGTGTGCCTTCACTAATATATGACAAATTTTTGCCACAAGCTGAACGCTGGGGCAAAAAGTATGTTTCTTGTATCGAGAATCCAAATTGTAACTCAAGAAAAAAAAAGTTCCATATCATCCTTATAAATTCTATTTCCATTTGATAGAGAGTTTGAGATTCTCCTACTAAAATTTAAGAGCTATTTCTTATATTCCCATTGTCAAAATTATTAAAAATCTCTGCAAATAAATGTGAACACACGAGTTAGTTTTAGTAACTGTGTTTCTAATTTATGAAATCAATCACAAAATCAAGTGATAATTTTTCACGACTGAAAAGATGCAATATCTTTTCATCACGTAAAATACAAGTGACTAGAAATTCTACATTATATCGTCATTCAGTTTAGTTGTTTACCCTATTTACTTAGTTCAGAAATCTATGTCTCTTGTTAATGTATTCAGAAGTGACTAGCTATCTATTCTATGTGAAGGCAGCATATTTTTTTTCGCAGTGAAGTATTTATAGGTTGGAACTTTGAAAAAAATATATAAAAACTTCATAATGAAATATATCTATTTTAATGCGCTTTTATCACTAAATAAACAGTTTAATATTAATCACTTTATAATTATAGAGAAGTCAATTTTCAAATCCTAAAAAGATAGTTTTAATAATGCCAGATACTCTTTTTTTTTCATTTTCTGTCTAGGTGCGTTCCTAAATATACAGGGTGGTCATAAAAAAAACTTTGCCGATATACGGAGCTCTAGTCCGTTCAACAGATCGAGGGGAAACTTCAGATATAGCTATTCAGAGGTATGAGCTCGAGATTCTGTGAATGGCAACAAAATGGCGCTCACGGTTACGGTTATAGTTACAGAACCTCAAATTTTCCAATGGCAACACCCATTATTTTGCTTCGCAAAACGCTTAGCGCATGCAAAAACCCTAAAGAGGGTTGGAACGGTGTGGTTATGGCAATAAACGGACGCGTTATGCTCGCACAAAATCAGCTCTACGAACGACCCCCAAAAAACACGACCAAGGCGCACAAAGAAAATTTGAATATGACAGAGACAAAATGCCAATCACGGAACAACGTTTTCCAGATAGTCAGCGTAGAAAACGGATGAAAAGTAGGATGGGAATGTAGTTCTTCAGTCGGAGCTCGCAGATGCCAACAAAATGACTTCGTGGTGAGTTGATAAATCTATTATCAAAATGAGATGAATGCTGCGAAAATCGGGCACGTTTACCGTCGAAACCATCGTCGAAACCAAGTACGTGGCCTACTCATTTCACAAGCTCTTCGTGATTTAGTAATGAAATTCGTAGAAATTGGCAGCACCTGAGATAGTCCGCGATCCGGACGACCAACTGTTCCTGAGAGTACTGTTATGAAAGTGCACCACGTAGTGACCAGAGCAAACAAACTACAGAAGCTGCATCTCGTGTATTTGATGTACCAAAATCAATTATCTTAAAATTAGTGCGCTCTGTAAACCGCATGTTTCCTTACCGATACCAGCGCGCCCAGATGTTAGAATTGAGAGACCTTCAATAACATATAGACTTTGTTAATAAATTTCTTATCCAATATGATGGAGATAGCGATCGGCTTCTTCGCATATCATGAACGGACGAGGCACATTTCACTTTAACTGGTAACGCCAATAGCCTCCGCGATCCCTCGCCCTCACTCCTATGGATTTCAGGTTCTGAGGATATCTAAAATCTAGAGTGTACATGTGCAATCCGCAAACTTTGACGAATTTGAAAGATTCTATCAAACGCGAGATTGCAAACATCCCTCACGCGATGTAACTTTCGGCTGTATTGTCCAGAGTCACCACCATGCAATGTGTAATTGCCTGTGATGGCACCCATGGGGAAAATGTGTAATCAAAATAAAAGTTTTCTCCGATCTGTGTTTAATCAGAGATTAGTGTACTGACTTTGTGTCATATGCAAATTTACTCCTTGCGCCCCATTCGTGTTTATTATGGGGGGGGGGGATTCGCAGAACAATTATTTGTGCAAGCATAACGTGTCCGTTTCTTGCTATACATGTCCGGTTCCAATGATCTTTAGGGTTTTCGCATGCGCTGAGCATTTTGCGATGAAAAAAAATGGGTGTTGCCATTGGAAAAGTTCGAGTTTCTTTAACTATAACCGTAACCGTGAGCACCACTTTGTTGCCGTTCAGAGAATCTCCAGCTCATACCTCTGAATAGCTCTATCTGAAATTTCATCTCGATCGGTTGAAAGGACTGGCCGCTAGAGCTCCATATACCGGCAAAGTTTTTTTTTATGACCACCCTGTATGTATACACAGCAACTACAGTCGGCGTCTGCTCCGTTCGTCTGTCCACCTGCCCTATATAATAACGCAAAACTACCAATTCGATTGATTTGAAATTGTAAATACATAATTGAGGGCGAATTTTGTCGAATTATTTAATATTTTACGATAATCGGATGTGTTCCGCTCCTGTATTGTGATCTTGTAACATCGCCTTGGCGACAAACACAGCCCACGCCAATTATACGCCAATCGGCAATTTAGTGTAACCCCTGCTCACGTGTTGTGTGACGCAGTGGATTGAGAGAAACGGTCTCTTAGCAACAAGCTCTAATGCTGCAACAAGCGGTGACTCTTAGAAAATAAACATTCCATTAAATTTACAGTCTACTTGCTTTTTCTTTTTTAATTTAGTTTTTCCTTTTAATTTAGTACACCTCCGTACATTTGGTCCTAGCGACCCGGAGGTATAAACGAGCCAGTGTCTTTTCTATTGAATTAAATATTGAATTTATCGAATTTCGTCAACAAGATGAATAATGTCGGAAAGTGAAATAACATCGTTAAACAGAAGGCGAGGGAATATCAAGGCCCAAGTCACTAGAATATTTAACGCAACGGATGGAAAAACATTTAATTTATCCGAATGGAAAGCCCACCTGGACTCACTGTCGAAAACAGAAGAAAAGTTTGAAGCTCTTAAACTAGAGTATTATAGAATAATAGAGGAAGAAAAGTTGGAAGAAACTGAAAAAATATTGAGTCAACTGGACCAAGATATTCTAAAACTAGAGGTAAGCTTAAAATCCTCTATTAATGCTTATTATGAAAATACCGATTCAAATAAAAAATCCATTGAACAGGACCAAGCTAAAACATCTAGCATTAAGCTACCTAGGGTCATATTGCCGGTTTTTAGTGTCAGAATTGAAGAATGGTCCGTATTTAAAAGTACTTTTAATGAGCTTATTAATGATAATTCAAATTTAAAAGATAATGAAAAATTATTTTATTAGCGTTCTGCTTTGACTGGTGAAGCGAGGAGTTTGCTTACACCAGATGAAAATTATGTTTCACTTTTCAATGCGTTAGAACAAAGATACGAGAATAAAAGAGTTATGGTAGATTGTCATATAAAGAATATTTTAAATCTTTATGTAATTAAACAGGAATCCGCTAAGGATCTCCGCATCTTATTGGATAACGTGAAGAAAAATTTAAGGGCTTTAAAAGTATGATAGAAATAATTTCTCGAACGCAATTTTGCTGAATATTATTCTAAATAAACTAGATAACGAAACTCGTAAGCAATACGAACTAACATTAAAGGATAATGAAGTGCCTAATTTTGATGAATTTTTAGAATTTCTTGAGCGAAGATGTCAAATCTTAAATAGTATAAGTTCTAACGTATCCTCTAAATATACTGCAAAATCCTTATTCATAAAAACAAGCAAACCTCAAAGTAAATGTTGCGTAATTTGTAAAACCGAAAACCACCCCTTATATCATTGTGTTAAATATAAAAACATGAAGTTAAGTGAGCGAATTAACCTTGTTAAGAAAAATAAACTATGCTTCAATTGTTTAAGTTCAGCCCACCTCATTAATTATTGTAATTCAAAAAGCACTTGTCATGTTTGCAAGAGCGCAAGCCATCATTCATCATTACATAACTATACAACACCAGTAAACAATCCTATAAACAATCTCCCAATACATGAAACAATAAATAGCAATTTTGTTTCGGAAGATTTATCACAAAACGAAACTACTGCTCATTCATTTTTTTCGTATGAAAATGATAATAATAAATCTGTTTTAATTAGCACTGCAATAATTTATTTGACAGATGTAAATGGCATCAAATTTCCTTTCAGGGCAATATTAGATTCCGCATCGCAGAACTGTTTTTATACATTTAAAGCAGCACAAATATTAGGCTTGAAAAAAGAGAAAATAAATATTCCTGTAAGTGGAATAAATAAATTGCCTATTTGCATTATATCTAGAATCAAATCAAAGTTGTCAAATAAAATGAATAGTACCAGTTATGATATTGAGCTATTAATCGTTCCAAACATCTGTGACTTCACGCCCTCGAAAAAGATAAACATATCAGATTTAAAAATTCCAGCAAATATTTGTTTAGCGGATAAAAAATTTAACATTCCAAGCAGTGTGGAGATAATTATCGGTGCTGAACTGTATTTTTCTCTTTTAAATGAAGAAAAAATAAAGTTAGGCATTAATTTATATTTGCAATCAAGTATTTTTGGATATTTAGTATCTGGGTGTATTTATGACCGAACAGTAAATAATAATAATACTAATTATTGTTTCTTAACAAAAAATCTTGAATTACTTAATGACACTTTGAAGTCTTTCTGGGAAATTGAAGAAGTACAAAATTTAAAACCCTGTAACAGTGAAGAATTAGAATATTGTAATGATCACTTCGATAAAACGCACTTCAGAAAACCGGATGGTAGGTTTGTGGTCACGATGCCGTTTAAACCACAGGTTTTAGAACCCGATTTGGGAAATTCCAAAAATCTTGCTTTGAAAAGATTAAACTCTCTGTGGCAACTTTTAGATCGAGATCCTGTTATGAAAAATTTATACACAGAATTTATTAAAGAATATAGAGATTTAAATCACATGCATGAAATAAAAGAAAACACGAACTTTAATGATGGCTATTACTTACCACATCACGGCGTTTTACGACCCTCTAGTAAAACCACAAAACTACGCGTCGTTTTTGACGCTAGTGCCAAGTCAACCAACGGAAAATCTTTGAACGATTTATTATGTAAGGGTGGAGTTCTGCAAGATGATCTTTTTTCGATATTAATTAGATTTAGAAAGCATATTTATGCTTTTACTGCGGATATTAAACAAATGTTTAGGATGATAGAAATAAATCCATCCCAGTACAAACATTTAAAAATTTTGTGGAAAGACAGTATGTCATCCCCGATTAAGGTATTTCAGCTAACAACAGTTTCGTATGGAACATCTTGTGCTCCCTACTTAGCCACCAAAGTATTACAACAATTAGCTCTAGATGAGAAAAAGGAATTCCCGTTAGCATCGAAAATTGTTTTGAAGGACTTTTATATGGATGATTGCCTATCGGGCTCATCCAATTTAGAAGAAATCAGATTAATGAAATCGCAATTAACAGAACTCCTCCTAAAGGGAGCGATGGTTTTACACAAATGGTGTACCAATGAGGTCCAATCTACTGATAATCACATGTTTCCCCTGGACAGAAATTCTGAAGAAATAACTGTTAAAACATTAGGGATGTTGTGGAACAGTTTCAATGATACGTTTAGGTATAAAGTTAATATCAACACAAAGAGTGATTTCACAAAAAGAGATGTACTTTCGCAAATTGCCCGCATTTATGATCCTCTCGGTCTCTTAGGGCCAGTGATTGCTAAAGCAAAAATATTCATGCAGGAGCTATGGCTTCTTAAAATAGAGTGGAATGAGAAGCTGCCTTCTCATGTTGCCAAACAATGGGAAACCTTCCTCGAAAGTCTTAAAGAACTGGAATCCATTGAAGTGCCAAGATGCTTCCTAGTTGTGAACCAATCAGTGGTGCTAAATGGTTTCGCAGATGCGTCTTCCAAGGCTTATGGCGCAATGATATACATGCAAACATCTAATTCTAGTGAAACCATCAGTCACTTATTATGTAGTAAATCCCGCGTGTGTCCAACCAAAGTAATAACAGTGCCACGTCTCGAACTGTCAGCATGTCTTCTTCTGGCTAAACTCACTAACAAGGTCTTAAATTCATTAGACAAACAAGTAGCTTCAGTTAATTTGTTTTCTGATTCAACTATTGCTTTAGCTTGGATAGACACTGCTCCTCATCTCCTGAAAACGTTTGTGGGAAACCGCGTTGTGCAAATTAAGGAACAAACTAAGAACTTTCCATGGTTTCATATTCCGTCAGAACACAATCCAGCTGACTTAATATCAAGAGGTGCAAGTGTGGAAAACCTGTTTTCTAACCAGTTGTGGTGACATGCCCCGCCTCTTTCAATTCTTAAAGAAACAATAGCAAAAACTGACTCTAATATAAGTGACATTAAAGATGAACATTATTCTAGTGAGCATAGAGCTCCCAGCAACTTGACATTCGCTATTCATACTGACTCTAATTTCTGTGATAATTTAATTAATCTTAGCAATAATTTCCAAAAATTAGTTAGAGTTTTAGCTTATATTTTCAGATTCATACATAAATGTAAAAAAGCAACATCTGCAACCGGCCCTCTGTTGCTGGAGGAATTAAGAAAGGCAGAGGTTTATTTAATAAAAAATGAACAGGTAAAGTATTTCAAAAATGAAATTTCGGCCCTCCAAGCGGGATCTTCGGTTCATCGCGCAAGTAAGTTAAAATTCTTAAATCCCTTTTTAGATGGAGATAGCTTATTGAGAGTGGGAGGAAGACTAGCAAAATCAAATTTGAATTTTGACCATAAACACCCCATTATACTTCCGGCGAGCTGTCGCTTGACGAAAATAATTTTTTCAATATTATCATAAACGAGATTTTCATGTAGGACCCCAAGCTCTTTTGAACACAGTGCGTCAAAAATATTGGCCGCTTGGTGGCAGAAATATTGCGCGTAAAATTGTACATGAGTGTTTACAATGCTTTAAAATTAAACCTATAACGGCTAGTCAAATGATTGGGGATCTCCCTTCTGAAAGAATAGTGCCCAGTTCCCCATTTTCAAATGTGGGATTAGATTTAAGTGGGCCTTTTGTAATAAAATATAAAGGACAAAAAAGGGTACTTTTCAGAAAATCTATGTTGCCATATTTGTATGTATGGTCACTAAAGCTGTGCACTTGGATTTTGTCTCAGATTTGACATCCGAGGCTATAATAGCGATTCTAAAAAGATTCTTCGCTCGTCGTGGGAAAAGCTCTGTAATCTTTAGCGACAATGCTACAAATTTCGTTGGGGCTTCAGCAGAACTAAAACGTTTACGCAGACTTGTTACGAGTGATGAAGTTTCGAACTTTTTAGCTTCTGAAGGTATTAACTGGAAGTTCTCCCTCCTAGGGCGCCAAATTTTGGTGGCCTTGGGAGGCAGGAGTCAAATCTTTCAAATACCACTTAATAAGAGCTGTGGGCTCAGCTCATCTCACGATCGAGGAATTCCTGACAGTTATCACACAGATAGAGGCTATTTTAAATTCGCGACCACTTTGTCCTTTGTCAACAGATCCTGACGATCTTCAGGTGTTGACTCCTAGTCACTTCCTCATAGAAAAGCCTCTTAATTTAATTCCAGAACCCAATTTAAGTGAGGTCAAAGATAATTTGCTAAATAAATGGCAAAGGACTAAAAAATTAATGCAGTTAATATGGAAACGTTGGCAGAATAATTATCTGAGCCAGTTACAAGAAAGAAACAAGTGGCTATTTAAAAGGCCTAATATTCTGCCAGGAATGCTAGTTTTGCTTAAGGACTCACAATTACCCATTTGCACTTGGTCACTAGGCCGCATTAATAAGGTTTTCCCAGGCGCGGACGGGATAGTCAGGGTAGTTGAAGTTCGTACCGCTAAGGGTAATTTTAAACGACCTATTTCAAAAATAAGTACACGTGAGCAGGGGTTACACTAAATTGCCGATTGGTGTATAATTGGCGTGGGCTGTGTTTGTCGCCAAGGCGATGTTACAAGACCACAATACAGAAGCGGAACAGGATGCATAGTTAAATTAGAAGGGTAATTTAAATTATTTCGTTACATAACAGCCAATAGGAAAAAATATTTCAAATGCATTTTATGGATTTAAGGTTCCTTTTAATTGGATAAAATATCGATTTTTTAAATATAATAGCTGAATATTTTTTGTGAATGTTTTAACACTAAATTTTTATCTATACGACATTTATATCGCAAGATATTGTAAGTTTTGTTAATAGATTTAACGCAATTACCCATACAAGTGATAATTTTAAACTAATTTTTCTCTATGTTTTTATATTTATAACTTGATTGTTCGATGCTAAACCTAAAAGCTTGCTAATTTAAACAGTACCAGTTTTTTTTCTTTTTCTTTTCTTTTTTTTTTAATACCATGTTGTACGTAATACTTGGTGTACACTCTTTGTGGATTTAACATTCAAGTTTATAGTTATTTTTTTTTAATATTTAGATTGAGAGTTCTTTGAATTTTCACCAGTTTTTAAAGAACACGAGAAAAAAAATCAAATTAAATTTAAAATCCCATACGTTTAAAAATCCATGCACAGTTTTATCTAGTACATTCTTACGAATATAGGAAACAAATGAATCAAAAATATCCATATTTATAAAAAAAGTAGGAATTTTTAAAAAGTTAATTAAAAATAAATTAAGTAGAACCCCGCACATTCGGACCTCGTTAATCCGGATCGGTTTGGCTTTTTTTTTTCAAGTTTGTGTAGCGACTGGCTAATTTCCGTAACATTAACTTGTTTCATCGTCATATTCTGAATTAAAAAAAAAAAAAAAAAAAACTTTTTCTGAAATTTTTTCGGAAGAATTCAGCTAAGTAAACATTTTTACTGTCTGTAAATATTCAATAAGTATAACATAAAGGTATTTTCTGCAAGTATGTTTTATTTTATTTCATTTTTTTTTTTAATTCTCCGGACATACCGGATTTCCGATAATCCGGAATTAGTCTGGTCACAGTTAATCCGAATTATCGGGGTTTTACTGTATTTTTTTTGTAAAATATGCTGTTCTATACTGTAAAAAAAATCTGTGAAGGTACTAAACATTTTCTAGGAAACTGGGATTCCAAGAACTTTTCATGTAACGATAACAGGAAAAATTAATGTAATCCATTCTGAAATTTGAATTTTTGCTGTTACCGTTACAGGAAATGTTCTTGGAATCCCAGTTTCCTAGAAAAGGTTTAAGTACCTTTGCAGATTTTTTTACAGTGTAGGATTTGTATTTAAAATGTTTATTTAACTTTTAAGTATTAAATATTGCGCCACAACACACATCACAGTATCATTCGAAATTGAAGTTATATTTTCAAAGGTATTGTTTCCCCTTAATGATGTTATACTCTTCTGACAATAACAAAATAAATATATACTTATAAAGTGTATAAAAAATATACATTCTAGAGAATATGCAGTTTAAAGACCATTTATAATTTATTTACAGGGACAGTCAAAAATATAACATTACATTACGGCTCTCACCCACCTCTTTTATTTAAAACTAGAAAAAATAAAATAAAACATTCAGACATTGAGATTGGCTATTTTTTTTTCTGGCACTATAAATATAAATCATAATATTAATTTATTGTTCTTATATTTTTAGTTTTTCAGTTTTCCATTCAATATTCAATTCTTTTATTGACAAATAAATCGGATTTTTGCAGTCTTATGATTTTTAGCGTAGTTAACTCTAGTTTAATTCTATTAATAGACAAACAAAGCATCTAAACTAACCATATATTCTTTAAAGGTTTAATTAAATTAATTCATAACTATATCATGGATCTACACACCATAGTTTAATATAGATTTTTGTATGAATATGGATAAAATTTTATTTTTTTCTGCTTATATTTTAGGGTTTAAAATATTTTTTTCCGTTGATTGCGCTTAATAAAACAATTCATGTATTACAAATGAATTTGTAGTAAAACAAATATCGATTTTTTTTCAAAATAATTCTTCTTGATTTTATCAAGTATTATGTAACATGTTTCTTTTCTTTGTATTTGTAATAAATAACTAAAAACAGTTGTTTTTTAAAGTTTTTTTTCCCTAAAAAACATAATCTAGGATGTTTTTTAATATAGCGTTCAAGAACTCATAAATTTATTCTTGTTACTTAAAAAAAAAATAGACATGCATTACTGTGGGAATATAATCTTTTTAAAAGAAAGTTTTTCGTAGTTCTTGTTTCCCTAGTAACTTCTTAAATGTGACTATTGGGATTTATAAACTTAGGAGTTAAACGATTTATGTACTTTATTTTTTTTGTAGGTGTTACTCATGAAATAAAAAGCATGCGCACATATATTCGTGCTTGAAAATGACATTCCTTGTAATTTATTAGTCTCTTTCGTGTAGTAAAATATACTCTTTATTATCAGAAATGTACTTTAATGTTTTATTTTCTTTTGTTTATTTATTTTCTATTTGGTTATTAATGCATATTTTAAAATAAGATTTAAATATTTTTATTTCTATGAAAAAAATTATCGTATGGAAGTCTTTAAAAATGTAACTTTGGATAAAGTTTAGTAAACCTGTATGCAGCTTTCTAAAAATGCGTAAATTTTATCTTTGCACATATGGATATGTGTGAATTTTTAAAATTATAGGGGAGAGTGGGGATACTTGAGCATAGGGGATACTTGAGCCACCCCTATTATCTCTACAGTTGGTTAATTTTTCTTTCTAAAACTGCCAATATGATAACATATTTATAGTTCTGAACACGTAAAAAAGAAATCACACATCTTGGTACCATTTTGAAAGTATAGTGATTAATAGTTGTCTTTTCCCTATCTGAAGTAAATATTTGGGTGAATGGTTTTTTTGTTTTTTTGTAATCAAAGTTTTGTTTAAAGTTGCAACTATATACATACATTCAATAAGCATAATTTCAATTGTATTTTGTGTCTAAAATAGTTCTAATTGCTGCATGCTTTATTTAGTAAAACTCTGGAAAACAAAAATAGTGATAGTGGGGATACTTGAGCCAATGAGAGTGGGGATACTTGAGCCATGTCTGAACCATCCCCACTAGAAATTAAACATGGGTGAAACAAACAAAAAATAAAATTCCATCCTTATATTCACTAATAGATATTTTTCTGGAGAAAAGGGAGAATAATTTTTCATTTTATTTTTTTTTCTTAAAAAAATAACGACCTAAAAATGTTTAAAAATGTATATTTTTTAAATGAAAATGTCTATTTTATTTTTCGATTTGACTAACAAAATAGCCTGTCTAGATAAATGTAAACATAGTTTTCAATTTAACTTTCATTAAAGAAAATAACTTTTTAAAACGGTTTTACAGGCTATAATCTCTAATACTTTAATTAGTTAGGTCCAACATATTAAGATATTTATTTTTTAATATAACATATTAAGATTAGTATTTTATATTGAAATCGTAACCTCTGTTGCTGTAACTTTTTTTTAACTAAGAAAATTGAAGAAAAATTGGTAAAAAGAGCGCACAAAAACAAGAAAAGCAACAAAAATCCCAGTTCAAACTTACCTACATGGAGCCAAAGAGGAAGACAAAATCTTTTCCTGTGAAATCAAAAAAGTGTTTGAAATAGTAGAATGATACATCTGGCTTAAATTCCGACAGCTACTAAACTAAAAGCATGAGTTCGACAATATCATTAGAGGAAAATTCTGTCAATGATGGTGATGATGTGAAAGAAAACCTTCTATTGATGGTTGGTTACTAATAAAATATGCCAGAAAGAAAACTGTAAAAATATTTGTTGGATAAGTGCTTAATATTTTGAAAATGAAATTTGTCCGAAGAATTGCAGATTCCAAATTTAAATGGCTCTGAACTGAGGATGTTTCTACCGTCGTTATAACTCAAGTTCAAATTATCTTTCGACAACCAGTTTTAACGACAAAAAATGATCGTATTACTAGCTTTGTTTCCTCAATTGGTTTTGAAAGACTTTACGTTTCATAATTTATCATTCTGTAAAATGTTTGTGCAAAAATAAAGCGAAAAAAATTACTTTTGTAGGTATTTTTCCGTAGTGGCTCAAGTATCCCTTCACTATGGCTCAAGTATCCCCGCCATGGGGATACATGAGCCATGATGTAAAACAAAAAATAAACATTTATTATACATAGAAAAATAGTTCAAACTTTATTGAAAGTGGTTTTTAGTTGAAGGAAAAATATCAAATTTTCATTTTCAATATTTTATTTTATTCTAAAAAAATATAAAAAATTTAAAAAAATTAAAATTCAAAAAATGGCTCAAGTATCCCCATCTTCCCCTACTTTTATTCATAAAGTATACATACTTATTCTTAAGATTTACCTAAACATATATTACAAATTTTAAATTTTTTTCGCCAAAACTAACCTTTATACTATCTTAATTTTCTTATAATAATATTCCGTACTTACTTCAAGTTATTAAATTAAAATCTTGTTTCTAGATCTAATCTGTTAATCTGTATGCAGACGATATAAATTCTTAATTTGCCTTAAAAAACATTATTCCAGTATGCGTAAATTTAAAAAGATGGCTCTAAATTTAAAATATTCTTAATTAAAATTTATTTCTTAATATTCCAAATAAAACTCATTCCTTCCATGTTTTTATCAACCCTTTTTAAGAAAGACTTTAAAATTTATTCTAAAACCCATACCTTTCAAAAAATATTATTATTTTATTTTATATATTTATTTATTTTTCCTCCGTCAACCTTTGATAGTGAGCATATCAATAAATTCATTTCTTTTCTTTTTCTCTTAAAATTAATCATCTATAAAAATCGTCTGCCTAAGAAATTCTGAGTCGATTATAAATTGATTAATATATTTCTTTAAATAAAATTATCGTCTGTGGAAAATAGTCTCGTAGCTGGACAAGAATTCTGTTTACATAAAAGAATGATGGTTTGAGGTTACAGAATGTTCTAGAATTTTCTTTTTAGATTTAAAAGAGGAAGCTCGAGAGGTGGTAAGGGAGATGAGAAAAAGGATTCTTGGGTGCGCTCTTGCATGAGTACGACTTGATGCAGTAAAGCATGGGATATTTTTTGGATGTTTCGGTAAAATATCGTCTGCAACAGGAGCTTTTCCCTAGATTATAGCTACAGTTTAATAAAATGAACTTGCAGCAGCGAAGGACTGATTATTTTGACCTTCTACATTTACTTTTATTTTTTTGTCGCTGGCCATGACTTCTGTGCGGAGAAAGGGAAACCTGGCTATGATGTGTCTGCCCCCCTAAATTTAAATCGTCACATATATGTGTGCTTATTAACTTAATTGAAGTATGCAATTTGCTATACATTCAGAAACAAGTATGTAAATTGTAGAAAATTGTACGATCCCGAATTAGTGCGTTATTATTATTTATAGATTATGCATATTGTACAAATTTCTGTATATTTTGCTTATCATGTTGAAATATAAATACGAATATTACACAGACATATGTCTAAGAAATCAATATTATACATATAGAAATAAGTTCACAAATTTCACACAACTGTATGTGTAAAAACAAAATATTAAACAATATTATTTGTAATAATATTACGTTTAAATATGTGTAAGAACAGAATATTACCCAGAAATATGTCTGCTTGCAATTATATTATAAATATCGATACTTTAAAACTTATCTTGCATAATAGTAACTGAATTGCCAAGTCAATGTCTTAGAAGTCGGAGATCGCGAGTTCAAATCCCCTGCCGGTAAGTATTGCTTATTTAATGTAGATTTAAATAAATGAATTAAATAAAGAGATTTTCTTCTTGGTGTAGATGTATCTTTAAGATCTTGTGGCTGAAGCATATGACATAAAATCAGACAAAATACGAAAATTGTCTGATATTTCAATGGTATAATATAAATTAAATAAAAAGGATATTGCCTAGTTAAACTGATGGTATTGAGCTCACAAGCTACGCATACTAATTGTACATTACAACCTTGTATTTTCGTTAATTCCGTTCGAAAAAAATTTAAGAAGGGGAAACAGCTCTCCCCTTTCTCCTTTTTTATACTTAATCATTGAACTTCTTAAACTATCAAGTACATGCTTTATCATATTAAAAAATCTATATCCAAAATTCAGAGCAAATCGGATAATTCTTAATAAAAACCCATTTAGCATTTATATAATTTAAGAGGAGTTATTCCCCTCTTTTATACTTAACCATTAAACTTCCAAAACTATTCAGAGGTTTGAACGAAATCTGACAATTCTGATTGAAAAATCCATTTATGCAAGTTAAGGGGAGGGGCATTAGAACCCCCGGTTCCCCCTGTTTATACTTATTCAATGAACACATAATAACAGTCACGGAATCGCCTCATCAGAATGATCCTATATCTAAATTTTGGACAAAAACTGTTAATTCTGCATGAAAAACCCATTTATATCCATTAAGGGGAGGGTCATGAGCCCCCCGTTCCCCCTCTTATACATATCGAATGAACTCCAAAAACTAATCAGGAAAGCGCCTTATCAGGATATACCTATATACAAAATTTCAAGTGGATCCGATATTTTTATCATGAGTTATCGCGTTACGCACGAACGCACTTAAGCTCTCAGGCTATGATAGCCTGTGAGCTAAAAACTGTAACAAACTAAAATTTAAAACTATTTCTGTATTTTTTTCTTTTAAAAAATTTTTGTTTGTATATATATCTCAATTATGTGCACACTGTGAATAATATAAGTTTTGTGCCCAGATTATAACTCTACTGTATTTTATTCTAAATAAATGTGTTTTTTGTTCGTCCTAAGAAGAATACATTTCAACTTCATAAAAGAACAAAACATAAAGGTAAAACCTTTTATCATTTATCCTTGAGGAAATCCTTATTCATGCTATCATATGAAATAACATTCCCACAAAATATATAAAAAAATAAATAATTAATAAAATAAATAAAAATAATAAAATAAAATAAAAACAAAATAAGTAAATGCAAATATCTTACTTACGATAAAAAAGGGATACTTAAGAAACTAATCAAAGCGATATTTTGTTGAAAAAGACAGTCAGTACTGCATAAGGAAAAATAAATATGATATTACGAATTTTAATAAAGAAATAAACCTTTCTTTGTTTTTTCTTCTCAAAACATAATGAATAATATTATATTTTTTGTTTGCAACATTAGACTAATCATTATTAAATTAATATTTTATGTAATGTTGTTCGATTCTAAAACCTTTAATCAGTCCTTTTTAAAATCTAAACTATTTCATTTCCTGTACGATTATATATGTAGTTCAACTCGTTAAGCAGGGCGAGTACATTATTACATTGAAAATACATTATGTTGTTTTAAATGTCCACCTTCAAGGTACGAATAATAGCAAGATAAACAGTTTTAACACACGAAGACCTATTAGAAGAATGTCTGTAAGTGACGATTTTAACTTTGAAATAGAGAAAAAAAACTAAGATTTCAATTACACAAATAAAGGCAACAATCTTAAAAACATCACATATTTAAGAGATGAGAAAGATATGAGAGTGAACTGTGCTTTACTTTTTCAAGTGGAAATAATTCATGCAAGCACATAGAAAGCAGTATCAATACTAAGAGGTTATGGTGAGAAAAGGTTTTAATACAATAATACGATCAATAAGGAAACAAAGGTCAACAATCAATGATATAGAAATAATTAAATAATCGGATGAAGGCATGACTGAATGATGAATAAATGTAGCAAAATTTATAAACAGAGTCCAAAAATGAAAGGAAATTATAAGACAAAAATGCGCGCAATAAGTTAATTATACAAAGACAAAAATATGCTATTTAAGTAAAAAGAAAAAATAATAAAATCAATAAAATTAAAAATTAAAATTAAAACATTATTTATGTAAACAAATATAAGTATAAAATGAAAACAAAAATTGGTGATTGGTTTTAACAAGCTTCACCAAGATACACAGAACATAACTGAGATAGATTTTTTAAGTATTACATTACGATTATAATAATAACTGATTACGATTAAGTATTACATTACGATTAAGATAAGGTGCATGTCAAAATTTAAAAAAAAGTTCATTTCAGTGATACGGATGGCCTTTTGCATTTCAAAATATATTACTGAATCAAGGGGAGAGTGCCCTATTTTTTTCTCGTAAAATAAGATTCTTCTTTGATTGCTGTTACTGATTTAATATTTAAACATGTTTCAATTATTACGGATAGAAAAATTTCAGTGTTACAGCAAGATATATTGACGTCACTTGTTGGCCATTATCTCGGACACCATATGAATAAATGATTAGTTACTCGATCAAATATTTAAAAATTATGAAAGTTTATTGTCTGTTACTTCTAAAGCTCCTGCCTTTTCTAATTGTTGCAAAACCCAATGTAATGCAGGTACTATTTTAAGCATAATTAGTAAGCTACTGAGTGGAACGAGTTTACAAATTTAGATTCCCGTTTTTGGAACTTTTAAAATCGGTTTCTTTTCTTTTCTTTTTTTTTTTTTTTTTTTTTTTTTTGTAAAGCTTATAAAACCTTTTTGCTTCCATCTGTTTTGCGATGATCTTTTAAGAATTTAATATCAATAGTTTAAAATTTTGAATCTTCGGAACTTTCAAAATGTTTGAAGGAATGACTTCCAACTTGGCGTTCTGGGCTTTTGGTTTGACAGAACTCTAATTTTTGGGTTACATTGAGCTATTATGCTTTAATTTTCTAGTCTCTTGTTAGAAAAAATAATGTTACCAATTTTTCCATGAATTTAGCATACTTATAATTTTATTGTTATTGTGTGTTACTGTGTATTAATTTTATTGTTAAGTGTGCAACTTATGCTTTTATTACTCCTGAAGTTCATTTAATTTGTAGCAGATGGAAAACACATTGTAGTGCGATTTCTATTTTAAGCATAGTTCGAAAGTTACTTGGTAAATGCTTTTATAAATTTTTATTCCCTTTTTTGAAACTTCTCAATCCTATATTTACTTCCTTCTACAGGGTGAGTCATAAATATCGAAACAATAGGCCATCTCCTTAAATATTGCCCTTAGACCCATACTTCCAATTGCAAAAATTCATAAAAAAAGGTGAATTTTTTGATAAAATAAGTTGCAACTCCATATGGGGTGTATTTGAAAAAGTACGAAAATTAACTTTTTATACTGCCCCCGAAGGAAAAAAATTCCAACTAGGAAAACTTTCCTTACCCAGTCCCCAATGATACACAGTTGGTGTATTTTTGTCGGCCGATTATCTACGCTAGGGATATAGGCCCAGGGGAGGAGTGCCCTTCGTGGGGGTCTTTCTAAGGGAACCTAACCCGTATTCACGCAAGGCTCGAAGAAAACCACGAAAACTCCGAACGGTTAGGCCGACGGCCGCGATTGGGTTCGAAACCAGCACCTGCCGTCTACCAGTTGAGAGGTCCAAACCTCTCGGCCACTGGTGGGGCCCAATGATACACAGAAAGTTGCTTTTTCATATCCTCAAAACTGGCAGAGTTATAGCCATTTCAATAATTCATCAGGTTTTAAGGGATTAGACACAAATGGAAATGCGCGCAATTCAAAAAACAATATCACTTAAACCGTTCTAGGAAACATGTAAAAAATCTGTCTTTTGAGTTAGAATTTTGATTTTTATCGGATTTCAATTTCTTTCCATTTAATTAAAGATGAAAATTTGATTTTAGTTTTGTTTTGGGATTTTTGTTTTTCAATATTAATTTTAGAAATATTAAAAATATGTATTGTAAAAATAATACAACTTTTAAAAAATTATATTTTTAAAAGTAAATAATTTTTCAATTTTTTCCGAAACAAAAGTAATGTAAAATAATTAAAAATGACATGTTTCAAGTTTGTACTTTTTTCTTTAACAATTCTTAACTTTTAAATATTTAACTCCCTGACCGCCGAGCAAAAGGGCAAAATTGTAATGTTTTTTCTTTGTAATTTATTTTAAATGTTAATAAAAGAGGGATTTATTATCATGGCATTTTTTTTGTTATGTATATGCTTATAAGCCTTAAAAGTATCAATCATAATTTAATTTCTTAAAACTAGATTATATTTGTCGTTTTATATTAATTTAATTAACGCTTCAACTGCAGTGAAACATGCAGCCTAGTGAGCGGATATATCCGGTCGTGGCAGTGGGAAGGTTAAAGACAAGAAATAGTCGGGAAAAAATTATTATGCAGAAAAACGAAATGTATTGTTTTACTGCCCGTCAGTTATTTAAAAAAATGCTTTTCTAAGCTACAAATTAAGTCTTTTTTTAAAATTTTGCTCTCACAACTTCAAGCTTTTTATCGTCCTGTAGAGGCTAAAAAATTTGTATTCTGGGGCCAGGCTGGGTCAGGAACGATACGTTACTTTTTTTTAAAGACTCGCCTATCCAAGTCTAACGCATTTTTCATACCAGAGGGCACTGCTTTCTTATTCCTTGGTCTGCAAAGGACGAAATTTTCAATCCCGGCTCGAACAATCCGTATTAAAATCACTGTCTCTGACTGGTTTAATACGTGCATGCTAAAATGCTAAAAAAAAATTAATACAATAAAACAAACAAAAAAAAAATTCTGTCGGAATTCTGTCTTAAATAGAAAATGTGTTGATCCATTCAAAATAAATACAATAATACCTGAGAAAAAAATAAACTCGACATAACCCTTCTAGGAAGGGCATTTGTCTACTACGTATTTCTTCTTTCGTATGTGCTTCCGTCTTAAAAGGTTTTACTGCAAAACATTTTTCAAAGTCTGCAACACATGGGATATGGATTAGAGATATTAAAATATAAGTGAAACATTTACATATAAACAGAGACTCATTGATAAAATAAATCTATCATAGACTTTGGCGCTTCTTTAATAATTAAAAGTATAAATATAAAAAACGATAAGCTATAATAAGTATTTTTGGTCGAAACTCCTCACCGCGAAACAAATTTTAACTACACTGAAGTAAAAAACTATGTAGAAATTCCCGGCTGAGCAGGGCTATGATTTAAACTTTTTTCCAAGCTGGTCAGGATTATGAATTTAACATTTTCCCATGCGGGGCAGAACTTTATTCCCTATGGGTCGGTTTGGGCCCTGACCTAGATATTTCGATCCATGCAGACCTCCAGTGCTAATGATCAATGTATTTTGAAAACAAGTTTTGATTTAAATCTATATGCTGCTTATTATGTCCAAATAAGAGGCAAGGTCTTAAATTGAAATTTAATAACGCACAACTTATGGACGATCCCTTATTTGCTTTGAAAATAACTCAAACTCTTCGATTACAGGCATGGTAAAGTGGTGTAAGTCACGGATTTTGGAGAATTTTCAACTTTAATATTTATGTCAGGTTTTCAGATACGGAGATGATTTTTTTGTTCAAATTAAGAATGGATAAGGAATAATCTCCTAACTGGGAATTTTGCTCTACGGGGGGCCGTATAAAAATTTAATTTTCGTATTTTTTAAATAGAACCCCCATGGAGTTGCAAATTATGTCATCATAAATTTCACCTTTTTTATGAATTTTTCTAATTGGAAGTATGAGTTTAGAGGTAATATTTAAGGAGGTAGCTTTTTGTTTCGATATTTGTGACTCACTATGTATATTCAACAGAATAAAGTATTAAAATCTAAATACTTTTCGACTTCTGGTTTTCGACGGATTTACACATTTTAGGGATCAGAGATTCCACGATACATATCTTCACAAAATTTCTGTCTGTCCATGTGTTCGTGTGTGAGTCTTTGTGTATGTCTGTGTGTCTGTGTGTCCGTATGTCACCACTCTACCATCAAATCCACTATGAAGATATGCATAGAATCAACCAAATTTTTGTGAATATTTTTGGCTGTGGAAAGCAGGTTCCCCTTCAATTTTGAAATATTCCGCTGGAAGGGGGCACTGCAATAACAATTTTTGTACAATTTTGAATATTGTACCAACTAAAAGTGTGTGAATTTATGCATAGAATTGAACCAAATTTTTTGTGTAAGAGTATGGATATAGATATTTGATTCTCCCTGAAATATATAAAAAAAAAAAAAAAAAAAAAAAAAAAAAAAAAAAAAAAACGTCGGCAGTAACCCACATTTATGTAAATATAAAAAAAGATTAATCCATCCACCAAACATTAACATACAGTTTGAGACCTATAATGTGAAAAAAAAAATCTAAAATGAAGCCCGATTCATATAGAAAAAAAAACTGCATATTAATTAAAAGAGTGTGAATATTAGCAAATAAATCTAATTCTTTAATTCAGTATAACTTATTCATATAATCTTTAATACTGATCAAAGAAATAAACCTAGAAAATTATTATAATGTTACAATGAAAACATTTTAAAAAATAAAATAAAAACATTATTTTATATTCTATTAGATGTTCTGAAAATCAATGTTCTTTCACTGATCCGGTCTGGCACTGTAGAATATCTACTCATTTAAATTTATTCACATATGATATTATTGCCTGGCATCATATATATATATAAACCAGTTTTTTGTAAAAAGATCTTTTTTTCCAACCCTGCATTAAACAAATAAGTATCGTAATTGTTAACAATAAGTTTTTACGGCGTTAATCAATTTTTGTATCAATTAATTATGTTTAGAAAGTAAAGATGGCGCCATTGGCGCTCTGTGTACTAAATTCATATTTATTTTGCATGAACTATATATTCAACGATATTTAATCGTTTTTATTTTATAGCGATTAAATAAAACTAGTATAAAATATTTTAACTATTTTTATTAAGTTCATAATATTTTTGTCTACTAATTTTTGTAATTAATTATTTTTAATAAAAGTTAATTTAATTAAACATTATAAATTATATCTTTTTGGTTTCTGATATAACTTAGTTGTTAACTGTCTACTGTGACTGAATGCAAAATGAGATTGCAAATTTGATACTATCACATGGTAGCGATTGATATTTGTAAGTTTGTCATTTTGATAATTTAATTATAGTCTAATTATTTTTCTAAAATTTTTATTTAAATAGTTTTTTTTTTTGCAATTAATCTATTGATAAATCAATTATTGTCTTATTATTTTTCTAATATTCTTCTTTGAATTATGTTCTCAATTGCGATTAATCGGGCAATATGGAAATCATTTTTAGGTTTATCCTGATTTCCATTCAGAAATTAATCTCAATTAATGTGTCTTCCAATATTATTCCAATATTTTCCTCCTCTGTTTGATGTAGTTTGTCATTAACGAGTTATTCCATATATTGATGTTGATTGGTACACTGTAAAAATATCCGTTAATATACGCAAACTTTTCCGTAAAATTTTACGTGATAGTTTCATTTTTCCGAAAAAACAGAAGAATTTCCGCCATCTACCAGGAAAATAAAAACATTATACCGAAATCGTGTTTTTTAAATAATTTGCTAGAACATTTTTTTTTTCATTCTGTTTTAAAAATAAAAAGCTAACGTATTTTTAAAATATTAAGAAAACAATAATAATAATAATAAAATTTTATTAATTCTTTTTTAAGTTTGAAATAGCTGAAAGGAAAAGTTGATTATGACTTTAAAATAATGTTTAATTTATTTATATCATTATATGTATATTTTTTAATTGTGTTGGATATTTTGAAAAAAGTGGAAAAAATTCTACTTTTAATTTTAATATATATATTTTTAAATTTATTCAAATTAAGAAGTTCGCACATAAAATTAAAAATATATCGAGATATATTACCGAAATTATTATAATTTTGGCGATTACATAAATTTATTTTTATAACCCATTGTAATTATTTTTATTGAGTTTACCTTAGATCGTCATAAAATAATTTGTTAAAATGCACGTTTTTTTTTCTTTCAGTATGTTAGTATTTTTTAAAATAAATAAATAAATATCAATAATATTACAATAGAATTTTAAAAAATGACGAAATTTAAATCTTTTTAAAAATATGAAAACAAACGTTTCTTTTTCATTATTAACATTTAAAGGTTTTAATCAGAAATTAAGAGCTGTGTATACTAACTGTTTCTGATTTAGAATATTTGTCATATGTAAAAAAAAAGGATAAATTAATAAAAAAAAACCTATGTCCTTGTGTCTACATTGTAACCTACATAAAAGTGAATAAAAAAAGTATTGAAACATCCACCAATCATTAACATACATGTTTGGCAAGTAATAGTATTAGAAAGCGAAAAATAAATGTAACATATTGCAAAACTGCGACCGATTCATCTTGAAAAAAATATGTTTTAATAAAGTTAGTCTAAATATTAAAAAATAAATCTTTGTCTCTCATTTAATATAATATGTACAATCTTTAATAAACGGGGAAGAAATTAAATATAAAAAATAAATCATAATGAAACAATTAAACAAACTTAGAAAACCAGTATTCAATATTCTCCCGGTATCTGAAAATCAATGCTTTTCCAGATAACTACTCTTTTCTACGTATTCTAAAATGATATTATTTACTGAAGAAAAAGTGCATGGAGCTAGATTATTATTTTTAATTTTCCTATTTCTTTCTTCAATGCATTTTTTTCGTAAGTCATTTTCCGAGTAAGTCATTTCCATCTATACATTTAAAATTTAGGTAAACAATATTACACAAAAAATTTTTATACTATTTTGTAATTTTGTTTATTTTTATCGATGATAAAATACAAGTTTAAAAACCCATATTAATTCATCTTTTTTTTCTATGCCTAATTAATAAAATAAAATATGTTTAATTTTCTCTGAATTTTAATGAATTTTTTAATCTCTTTTTTAGTTTAAATATGCATCATGTAAACTTAACTTTTTATCCTTTTCTGATACCTTATTCTAATGTCTAATTAATGTCTATGACTCTAATGCTTAATTATTATACTAATTTTTATTTTAGTTATCTGTATTTTTTTGGTATTTATATAAACTTTAAATACGTAGTATAGAAGCATTGTATAAAGCATTTAAAATATTTATATAAAATTGTGGTAACTTGTGATTATTTTAGGATATCGCATTTATTTTCTAAATTAATACACAACATTGCAGAAATATTTCAGGATCTGGATACTTCATCCTCAAAACGCTGAGTTTTATTTATTTAACCTAAAAAAATTCCATGATTACATTTAAGTGGCTAAATTGCTGGAAAAATACAATATATATATATATACAGGGTGATTCCAAAATTTTTTTACAATAAAAGAGGGGTGATAGTACACATCAAGACAAACAATAATAAATAGGAGACCAAGGGTCCAAAACGTTTTCCAAAGGAGATAACCGCCATTAAAGTTTAAGGACCAAAATTTCAAATAAACATATAAAATGGAAAAATCGTTCGATTGATTTGCGGTTTTCACTAAAATTAACCTTTATGTCGGCATTTTCTTGAAATTAAATTATAAAGATAAATTTCAAAAAATGCCGATAGAGGGCGCTTTAGACTTTGGAGTAACAAACAACTATTTTTTGCCGGTATTTTATGCATCTCATTCAATGTTTTCGTAAGCTTAGAGTCAAACATAAATTTTGAGCTCAAAATCTGAAAGTGGGAGTGGTTAAGTAGCACAAACTGAACTGTGTTCAGAGGGTTCAAATTTCAAATGATTATAAAAAAACGAAAAAATTGGTTCATTGATTTGCGGTTTTTACTAAAACTATTCTTTATGTCGGTATTTTCTTAAAACTAAATTATAAATATAAATTTCAAAAAATGTCGATAGAGGGCGCTTTAGACATTGGAGTAACGAACAATTATTTTTTGCTGTTATTTTTTGCATCTCATTAAATGTTTTCGGAAGCTTAGACTTAAATTTAAATTTTGAGCTGAAAATCTGAACAGTAGGGAGTAGTTAAGTAGCACAAAATGAACTGTGTTTAAGGGGGGGGGGGTGTTCAAATTTAAAATAATTACAGAAAATGGAAAAATTTGTCGATTTGTTTGCGATTTAAAATAAAACTATTCTTTAAGTCAGTATCTTCTTGAAAATAAATTTTAAAGATAAATTAAAAAAAAAATTCCATTAGAGGGCGCCTTAAACTTCAGAGTAACCAATAACTAATTTTAACCATTATTTTTTTGTTCTAATTAAATGCTTGCAAAAAATTATTAAATGTTTTCGGTAGCTTAGATTTAAACTTAAACTTTGAGCTCAAAATCTGAATAATTAGGAGTAATTAAGTAGCAAAAATTGAAGTGTCTTCAGGAGTTGAAATTTAACCCTCCCCCCTCCACGAACCCAATTCAGTTTTTCGCAACTTTAACACTCCCAACGATTCAGAATTTGAGACTAAAATTTAATTTTATTCATTTGAAAGCATTTAATGAGATTAAAAAAAACTGTTAAAAATAGTTGTACGCTACTCCAAAGTCTAAGGCGTCCTCTATCGGCATTTTGTGAAATTTATCTTTAAAATTTATTATCAAGAAAATTCTCATTTAAAAATTAGTTTTAGCGAAAACCGCATACGAATCGACCAATTTTTTTGTTTTTTATAATCATTTGAAAATTGAACCCTCAGAACACAGTTCAGTTTTTCTACTTAACCACTCCCAACTATTCAGATTTTGAGCTCAAAATTTAAGTTTAAGTCTAAGCTCACGAAAGCATTTAATAAGATGCAAAAAATTACGCCAAAAAAGAGTTGTTCGTTACTCCAAAGTCTAAAGCGTTCTCTATCGACATTTTTTGAAAATTATCTTTATAGTTTATTTTTAAAAAAATATTGACATAAAGAATAGTTTTAGTGAAAACTGCAAATGAATGAACCAATTTTTCCGTTTTTTTAATCATTTGAAATTTGAACCCTCTGAACACAGTTCAGTTTGTGCTACTTAACTACTCCCACTTTCAGATTTTGAGCTCAAAATTTAAATTTGACTGTAAGCTTACAAAAACATTTAATGAGATGCAAAAAATACCGGCAAAAAATAGTTTTTCTTTACTCTAAAGTCTAAAGCGGCCTCTATCGGCATTTTTTGAAATTTATCTTTATTATTTAATTTCAAGAAAATGCCGACATAAAGAATAATTTTAGTGAAAACCGCTAATCAGTTGACCAATTTTTCCGTTTTTTATGTTTATTTGAAATTTTGGTCCCTAAACTTTAATGGCGGCTATCTCATTTGGAAAACGTTTTGGACCCTTGGTCTCCTATTTATTATTGCTTGTCTTTATGTGTACTATCACTCCTCTTTTATTGTAAAAAAAAATTAGAATCACCCTGTATGTATATATATATATATATAAATATGTATATATATATATATATATATACATATATATATATATAAATATATATATATATATATATATATATATATATATATATATATATATATATATATATATATATATATATATATACACAGGGTGTCCCTAAACTAATGGTATATACGCTAGGGGGTGATAGAACACATCAAGACGAGTTATAGAAAATAGGAAACCAATGGTCCCAAACGTTTTCCAAAGGAGATAGCCGCCATTAAAGTTTGGGGTCCAAAATTTCAAATAGACATAAAAACGGAAAAATTGGTCGATTGATTTGCGGTTTTCACTAAAACTATTCTTTATGTTGGTATTTTCTTGAAAATGAATTATAAAGATAAATTTCAAAAAATTCCGATAGAGGGCGCTTTAGACATTGGAGTAACGACCAACTAATTGTTATGTTATTTTTTGCATCTTATTAAATGTTTTTGCTAACTTAGGCTTAAACTTAAATTTGTAACTCAAAATCTGAATAGTTGCGAGTGATTAAGTAGCACAAACTGAACTCAGAGAGTTTAAATTTCAAACGATTATAAAAAACGGAAAAATTAAATCGATTCGTTTGCGATTTTTGCTAAAACTACTCTTAAAATCAGTGTTTTCTTGAAAATAAATTTTAAAGATAAATTTCACAAAATGCCGATAGAGTCGCGCCTTAGACATTGGAGTAGCGTACAACTATTTTTAACCATTGTTTCTTTAAATCTCGTTAAATACTTGCAAATGCTTATATTTAAATTTTGAGATCAAATTCTGAATCGTTGCGATTGTTTAAGTAGCGCAAAAGTTAACTGTGTTCGATGAGGGGGGAAGGGGGGGGTTAATTTTAACTCCTGAACACATTTCAGTTTTCGCTTCTTAACCCCCCCCCCCCCCCACGATTCAGAATTTGAGTTCAAAATTTAATTTTAAATCTAAGATTTGGAAAACATTTAATATGTTTTGGAAAGAATTTAATTAGATACAAAACATGACGATTAAAATTAGTTGTTGGTTACTCTGAAGTTTAAGGCGTCCTCTAACGGAATTTTTTGAAATTTATCTTTAAAATTTATTTTCAAGAAGATACTGACTTAAAGAATAGTTTTATTTCAAACCGCAAACGAATCGACCAATTTTCTCGTTTTTTATAATCATTTAAAATTTGAACCCTCTGAACACAGTTCAGTTTGTGTTACTTAACGACTCCCAACTATTCAGATTTTGAGCTCAAAATTTAAGTTTAAATCTAAGTTTACGAAAACATTTAATCAGATGCAAAAAATAACGTAAAAAGTAGTTGTTCGTTACTCCAAAGTCTAAAGCGCCCTCTATCGGCATTTTTTAATTTTATCTTTATAATTCATTTTCAATAAAATACCGATATAAAGAATAGTTTTAGGGAAAACCGCAAATCAATCGACCAATTTTTCCTTTTTTTATAATCATTTGAAATTTAAACCCTCTGAACACAGTTAAGTTTGTGCTACTTAACCACTCCCAACTATTCAGATTTTGAGCTCAAAATTTAAGTTTAGGTCTAAGCTTACGAAACCATTTAATGAGATGCAAAAAATCACGGCAAAAAATAGTTTTTCATTACTTCAAAGTCTAAAGCGCCCTCTATCGGCATTTTCCGAAATATATCTTTATAGTTTATTTTCAAAAAAATACCAACATAAAGAATAGTTTTAGTGAAAACCGCAAATCAATCGACCAATTTTTCCGTTTTTTATGTGTATTTGAAAGTTTGGGCCCCAAAATTTAATGGCGGCTATCTTTTTTTTTAAACGTTTGGGACCCTTGGTTTCCTATTTACTATTACTCGTCTTGATGTATTCTATTAACCCCTAGCGTATATACCATTTGTTTAGGGACACCCTGTCTATATATATATATATATATATTATTTAATTGGGGTTTAAAATTTATGTATAATATATTTTCGGTATTTCTATGTTTTCAACTGTGTTTTTATTTTTTATTAGCATATCTTTCAGTGTAAATTTTCATCTTGTTGATTGAAAAAACAGATTTTCCCTTTCTTCCGATATATAACGGTAAAATCTGTTTTCTACGGTAAAGCAAAATATTGAAAGTTGAAGAATATTTCTTAATAAAATGTATGCTTTTACTTACTTTCAGCATTTCAATCGAAAAGTATGAATGCATAACGGTGTTATTTTTTTTAATACAAATAATCCTTTTTTTGTATTTATTCATTGATTTCCAAAGATAATATTAATTTCACTATGATTGTCAACATATATCTCATTTATAAGCAGTATCTTCTTTAATATAAGTATTATAATAATAAAATTGATGAAAATTTTTATAATACACATTCTTTAATTTTTAAATACCTTCATATTTTCCTTCCGATTCTTTATGGTCGTCAGAAACATAATTTATGTGTGATTTGTAACAAATTTAAAATGTTATTAAAGAATAGTGTTGATGTTTTTTATCCTTTTCAAGAATATTAAAAACTGTTTATAGCGTTTTAAAAATCTTCCAGTTTCTGCTTACATTAACTGAAAACCAATCTTTATTCTTTATTTAATCGGAAAATAAGTCCTATGTTACATTTAAATGTCTAAAATGCTAAACAAATAGCACGCGTATCCTCTTTAATTAATTGGAACTGAAAATTAATTAATAATAAATTGTAGTTATAAAATTATTTTAAAGTAACTTTGAGTTTGAGTTTGAGTGAACAATGCTTTGAGGTCTATAGCTACAAATGGCTGTTACCTCGAATGATCCATAAACCACAGAAACAAATACAGAACACTTTATTATTACAAGAAATCCAGTACATACATTTTAATACACATCACAGGGACAACACCCGCACACCCATGCCGCTAGCTGGACTCGAACCAGGGTCCAGCGGTGTGGGAGGAGCTCACGCTACCGACCACGCCACTGAATCGGCTAAAGTAACTTTTTGTAGTTGTGTTTAATAAAAAAAAATAATATTTTTGAATAAATCAAAAATAACATACTTGTACTATACGCAGTTTTCTTCATAACATATCGTTACTGCATTTAGCTACAATAAAATTCCCCCAGTAAATTTTATTGGGAAATGTGTGGGCAGTGTTTTCTATAAAGAGATTATATTCAAGTATATATGAATATTTATCATGACCATTATGACCATATCCGTTTATCCATTGATTAGTGTCAATGTAGAATATACAATATGGCACATACTGCTATATTTGCATACAACCCCTCATTTTCATGCTTCTTTTCGGGATCAAGGGATTTAGAGCTTATTCTACCGACGATCACTTTCAGAATTTTCAAACTATATTTTTGAGACTTTTTCAAAATTTGCTATATTCAATTAGCTAATAAAATAAGCAAATGAAATTTTAAAAGCAGTTACGCATGCGCAATGAAAAATTATTTAGTAAACCTGCTCATTTTTCATACAATTACATTTTTCATACATTATTTTTGAATTCTGATAACCGGATACTGTGTACAATGTTGTTTGTCATGTTTTCGGAAAAGAACAATACTTTATATTAAAAATTATAAGATAAATTATAAGAAAAGAACTTAGAAAAATTGGGATTGTTTTTATGAAAAACTTAATTTTTCTACGAGTATGCATGCTATCCGTATAAAAATGAGCATAATTTATAACAATAAGCTGCTTAATCATAATCTACAATTTGAACGCTGTTGCTACGTTAGTTTTGACAGGGTTATTCAAAAGATTTTTGTTCTTTTTCAATTTGTTGACGGTCTTCTATGAAGTATTGGGAAAAAATCTTCACGGAAATGTATGACCTGTACTATAATGTTTAAACACTTAGAGTTGCAGGATAATTCTTCATATATTTTTCTAGATATTTCACAATAATGTAAAATCGCAAATGGCGTACCATCTTTGGCTATATAGTTTATACCCAATTTTGCCTTCTAAAGTACACTATTAGAGTAATTAAACCTTTAATGCTGAAAGATTCCAATAGAAAACCCAATTAAAATATTATTAAATCAATTTTCAAATGCTAGATGTCAGAAACAGTGATACTTACGAATGAAGATTGGTTTACTTTTTCTATTGGTGCTACATGGAATTTTTGCTTTGTTTCGAAGATTGCGAAATACCCTGTTTTGTTCTGCAATGTGCAAATAAAATATTATCATAGTTCTTTAAATTCACTTGTGTTTAATATTATACAATTTTTTCAAGAAAAAAAAATATTTTTACAGTTAAATTCCAATGTTATTGATAGCCAACAATCTATTCTTTAACTGTAAACCATATATATAAGATTTATTTTAATATATGTATATTTTCCATGAAGTAATGGAAGCCAAAAAACATGTTTAAATTGACTTTTTTTTTTTGAAACAGGCTTTTAAGGGTTTAATAATTTATTCTTCAATCGAATTTTTTGCAAAAAGTAACTTATTACAGTAACTTAAAAAAGTATTTTAACTCTGAAATGTAAAATAAACTCTGACATGTTCTGCTGATCCTGGAGTTTTAAATACACAAAGAACCGAAAATGCATATAAGATAAAATATTAAACAGATGAAAACTAGTCCAAAGTTGCAATCCCAAAACTTTTTTATAGCATATACATTTATGTTTCCAGAAAATTTAAATGTAGCAGGGTCACCTGTTAGGTAATCTACACGAAAATCTAATCAGCAAATACTTAGTTGAAGTTCTAACTGAATCTAATATTTGATGAAAATCCGTGTATTAGTATGTAAATAGCATAATCGCAGAAATCGTAAAAACGTAGATAGTAGCGTCACCTATTGAGCCATTTACCATAAAATATAAAGAATACTAATTTGTGTAAGAGAATAAGGAAATTTCAATTTTGATGAAATCCGTGTATTAGTTATTGAGATAGAACTATTGTGGTAATCAATAATAATGCCGCATAGTAGCGTAATCTGTTGAGCAATATACACCTTAAATTAAAGAATACTCAATTATATCATGGATTAACAAAACCTGAAGTTTAATGAAAATTCGTTCATTAGATCCTGAGACAAAGCAATTGGGATAATCATGAATAATGCCACATAGCAGCGCCATCTGTTGAAAGATTTACTTCAAAAGCTATAGAATACTGATTTATATCAGATACTTAATGAATTTGAAGTTTGGTGAAAATTCGTGCGATATTTTCTGAGATAGAGCTATTGCAATAATCATGAATAATATCGCATTGCAGCACTACCTCTAGTGAGATTTACGCCAAAACATTACTAAACCATATTACATTAAGAACTAACGGAACCTGAAGTTTTATGGAAATCTGTCCATTAGTTCATGAGATATAACTATTCTAGAAATCGTGAAAAAGGCAGCATATCATCACGACCTGTTGGGTGGTAAGCACAAAAAATAATCACATCCAGTTTATATCAAGGTCTTATTGAATCTAAAGTTTTGTGAAATCCCGTGCATTAGTCAGGAGATAGAGCGCCCACAAAATTAATAAGAAATACATATAGGCTCAAAGACATACAATTCGTAAAAACATGTTTTTTGGAATCTCTGACACCCTAAATTCGTCGAAAACCGGAGCTCAAATATTTTACGAGTCCAATACTTTTTTCTTGTGAGGATACAAGAAAGTAAAAAAAAATGTGTAAAGAGAATGATGATAATGTCCATTTACCCATTAAATGTAAAACTTATACGCTATTGGTATTTCATTATCATTAAAAATTCCTTGGTGAATCTTTAAACTAACAGACCTGTTAACATTTTTCAATGTAAGTATCAGTTTAAAAAGGATAAATAACTTAATAAATAATTTAATAATTTCACAATTTCTACGGCTTTAGAAATTATCAGCAGATTTTTTCTTTTTACATCATTAGTTTTAAACTCATATGATTTATTATTTTAGATTTAGTTAATTAAACATCGGTAATCTATTAAATTATATTTCTGGAATAAATAAATGCTTTTCTGTGTTTCATTTTTAATCAGTCGCTCATCCAAATATTTTTATTTATGACAATCAAAACATTTTTAAAAAATCCCTTCGAATATTTGAAAATATATTTAACAAATACATATAAAATATTATAGATTTTTTCCCAATTTTGAAATTACTTATAACTACATTTAAAGCTTTTAAAGATTACAGTAAAAAAATTTTAATTTATACTCTTGAAAATTTGTCTTTAAAAAGCTTTTTTACTCCATTATACTAGGTTATTTGCTCATTTTCATTCTTTTTCCCCTATTATACGACTCGTAAGTTTGACACAGTTTACGGCGATGAAACCTCTAGAATCTATATTTTATCCTAAGGGTGTTTTGGCAGGATTTATAGACCTCTCATCAATTATTTGAACTTATCTGAGTCACAAGCAGAAGAATAAGAAATTCTTCTTCTAAAGTGATAAATTAAAACTACATGAATAAAATTGAATAACATTTGTCAAAACATTTTTGGAAAGCGTTTATGCACTTATATTTTTGCAGTAAATTTTGTTCCACTCTTATTATTATTATTTTGTAAGCATATGTTTTTCGCAACAAATGAAGTATGTAATTTGTAATATTTATTTACCCATTATATATAGTATAGGATAAGACTAGTAATCGTTTCAAAAATTGAAGAAAAATGATGTATACGTTTATGATACTGGAGATTCTGAAAGAAACATATTTTTAATTAAATTTCGAAACTGCATTAGATGAAAAAAAATGTCTTTCTTCTTTCTGTCTGTATGTTGTGCGTGCGTCTGTAAAATCTCTATTTCTAAAAGAAATTGCGATAAAGATTTAAAATTTGGTTTGCACTTAGTATGTAATAATCAGAAGAAGCCTGTTGAGTTTCAGTTACCACGATTATCCAGATTTTTTTTTCTCAAACTCTCAAAAGATTTGTTCGAATAAAACATTGTTAAAAATGAAAATGACAAACCTGTTGCATTTGGCTCCCAGGGGTGAAAAGGTGTTACCATTTGACAGCCGCAGGCTTCAAAATGTGTTTGGAGTGCCCTTTGATCTCTCACTAGGTCATTCACGCTAATTAGGGTGCCGCGCAAAGCATACCGTTGGAAGATTTTCACCCCTTAGTCATATGCGGATGCTGTGTGATATGTACCCTTGCCCTTCCACACGCCGTCACAGGTGGATCTAAACAGCAATTTCTCCCTACGATGACTATCACTGGTATGCGCTATCCCAATTTCGTTTAGAACTTCGAATGGCTAAGTTTTGGCTAGCTTTTTTTATAAAGCAACTTTTGAATTTCAGAACATTTGAACATTCCAGGGAGACTTTGAAAGTGAGCTCGATGGCCGAGTGGTTAGAGCGTTGAGCTTGCAGAAAGATGTGGTGCGTTCGAATGCTTCAAGGGCCAAAAGTCGGTTTGTATATTTTTAATTTTTTTATTATTGGGCACTCTGGATTAAGGGTGCCATATTTTCACCTTAATTAAAGGTGCCATTCTTGCTCATTTATGCGTTTCACCAGTGAGACAAGCCTTTCACCCTTAAAAGGTGCAATGTGTCACTATTACCATTAACAGCGAACGTGTATAAAAAATTTTGAAATAGTTTATTTAAAGGTGCGAATGTAAAATACAATAAAAAAGGCAACACAAGTTTTGCATAACGAATTAAGTCGATTGGCTGATTAGCGGGGAGATACTTGAAATCATATTTTTTACAATTTTCTACATTTCTTGACACCGTACACTATTAAAAATAAAGGTAACAAACCGGTTGCATTTGGCACCCAGGGGTGAAAAGGAGTTACCATTTGTCACCCGCGGGTTTGAAAATGCGTTTGGGGTGTCATTTGATATCTCTCTGGGTGATTGACGCTAATTAGGATGCCGCGCAATGCATATCGTTGGAAGATTTTCCCCCCATAGTCATTTGCGCATGCTCTGTGACTTTTATCCTTCCCCTTCAACTACAGCAATTTCTCCCTACGATGACTATCACTCCTATGCGCCATCCCAATTTCGTTTAGAACTTCGGATGGCTATCTTTTGGCGAGCTTTTTTATATAAAGCAACCTTTGAATTTCAGGACATTTGAACATTTGAGGGAGACTTTGAAAGAGAGTTCGATGGCAGAGATGTTAGAACGCTGAGCTTGCAATCAGACGTTGTGGGTTCGAATCCTTCGCGAGCTAAAAGTAGGTTTTTATATTTTATATATTTTTTTTATTATTGGGCACTCTGGATTAAGGGTGCCATCTTTTCAGCCTAATTAAAAGTGCCATTCTGGCTCTCCTAGGGGTGTTACCAGTGAGACAAGCCTTTCACCCCTAAAAAGGGCAATGTATCACCATTAGTTTTAACAGTGTATTCTATTCAAATTTTAATTATTGATTTATAGAAATGAATAAACGGGATATATTTTTATTACAAATGAGGCAATTAATCTGACGCAGTTGATTGTTAATTAATATGAACATCATTTTAGAGTCATAAGTATGTTTCTTTTACGCAGCTTAATAACAGAGCATTTAAAGTTTATTACATCATCAACACATGATTTTAAACACTGTGTCATCTGAACAATTTAAGATAGAGAATACATGAGTAGAAATCGAATGTTCGGGATTTTTAAGTTTAGAGATTCGTATAATTATTTGTGAATAAATCTTTAAAAAATATATTTAACGATACAGTTAAATTTTACTTTGAAATTTCAATGCTTTTTATAATTTGCACATGGTTTATTTTCACACTACATCAGATATATGACGGGTGAGTGCTGTGAGTTTATTTAGTAAAAATATTCTATTACTTTAAGAAATAAGGCTTTATTTTATAATTAAAACGGACAGAGCAATATCTGTTAAAAGTTAAAGCATCTTTTTTTACCAGTGTAATAGTTAGTTTATATACTAGAAATATAAATGATTAGTAAATATTAAGGTGATCCTCGACAATTAGGTTTATTTTGGACAGAAGCAATCATACTCGTCTATACAATGTGTTGACAATGTGCTAAATTCATTTATAATTCTGCATAGGGTATCCATTCTCAAAAATGTCCAATGGCTAATCATTAAATCTTTAGACATAGGCTTGTGTTTCCTATTACAAAAATGTTTAAAATGAATTAAAGAAGTAATTAAAATCACTTTGTATCAATAAAAACATTTCATATTAATTTACAAAATTGAAATCTTTATATGCAATCTCGGCGTTGTGAGTTATATTTTGAAAAAAATATTCTATTACATTATGAAATAAGGCTTTCTTTTACAATTAAAACTGACAGAGTAATATCTGTTAAAAGTTAAAGCATCTTTTCTTACCAGTGTAATAGTGATTTATTTACTAGAAATATAAATAATTGTCCAATACATATACATAAAAATGTGCGAATAAAATTAAAATTTGATTTCATTCTGATATATTTAAATCTATATACGCAATTTTTAATAAAGTTATAAATTGAAAAATTAAAATTTAAGTGGGATTTGAAACCCAAATATTGGTTTGGTTACTGTATGTTTATTCTGGATTTGTCTTATGGAACTACAGTTTATCTGAGTTATCTAAATACCTGCAAAATTTCAATATGTTAAGCAACAGTATTTATTTACCTTTGAAGTCGAAGAATGCTTCGCTTTCTTTTATAGACATTCTGATTAATATCATATATGCAGTTTGGAATTAAACTTTTCAGTGTATAAGGAAAACAATAAAAGAAAATACTGTTATCCCGTTTTTGTCAAACGTGCCTTTCAAATGTAAAATTCATGCAGACATTTATTAAAAGGGCGTTTATGATTTGTTTGGATGAGCAGTTAAGTAAAGATTTCGAACATAACATTTGAACACGTCTCTCCAATAAAATATATTAATAAAAAAGTTCAGAAGTACAACACTCCTTTAGGCCAAGGATAAGATAAGAATCAGCTTGTGGTTTACAGGAAATTTCTCAGAGATAAAAGATCAGACAGAAATATAATATACAGTTTGTCACAATTCAACCCCCGTCCTTATTTCGTTTGTATCGTTATTGATAAGATTGACAGAATCCCTAAAAGTAAAATATCTGAAATACCTACCAATTTTGCAAATAATATAGAACAAGATCATATCGGCAAGAAAACACATAAGCTTTAAATAAGAATTGGGGAGCATTGCAAGGAAATTAGACAGAATAATCAGAAGACAGCTCTTCCTCGATTCTACTTGGCTGATAAAGATTGCCATATTAACTTTAGAGGGACAAAATTCACAGTTCCGTGCAATAAGCCATATGAAAGCATAATTAGAGAATCTGTTGAAATCATTGCACTTGAACATAAACCTTGTAACGATAATTTATTCTCTAATGTACCAAAAAACTGGCATAGCACATAAAGTCTTAAATCTGTATATGTTTGCAATATTTTAGTTTTTCCTCGTGTGTCCGTGGTAGCATATTAAAACTATTGATTTATTTCGATTTTGTTTTATTAGAAATATTATCTTTCTCGCAGGAAGTATTCATCTCTGAACTTTTAGTCATTTCACTGTGATATTTTTCTAAAGACGGCTGTAGAAAACGACTTAATGCATTTATTTTATATGTTATTCTATTTTTAATTATACAAGCTTTATATTAAAGTTTTTGTTTTTGTGCCCCTGTGAGCAAAATTATGGATTTTTAACAAATACATTCTTCGTATTTTTATTTTTGTTTGCAGTTGTCCAGTATATGTTTACAAATTTAATACTTAGAATCGTTCCACAAATATTGTACAAAGTTTTATGTTTAGGAAAGATAAAAAAAAACTATATTTTTTTTCTATTTTTTGATAAAAATAAAGTTTTTTTTCAGATGAAAAAACAAAATACCCTTTATTTTCATTGCTAAAGATTCTTGACAATTAAATCTTCTGAACAAGTGTTTCTCAGAGCTATATTTAAATAATTACCCTTTACATAATTAGATATAATTATACAGTGTTTCCAAATTAAAACAAGGAATTCATTAAATGCAAGCATATAAATATTGTATCAAAAAACCTTTACTTTGACTTGTACTCTCTCGCAATTGTGTAAATGCGCGTTCGGGTGTGTAATTAATTACCAGCTTTTTTTCCATGTTTAATGATTTGTGCGATATGGAATACGATTAATTACACCAAATGGAATCAATTTATGCAATACTTAATTGATTAAGGGTCAATTACTTCGGTTAATTTTTATTTTATATGTATATTTATTTTTCTCTTAGATGAAAATGATTTTAACTGTCGCGTTACAAGTGCTTTCTTTTGGATTAGAGTAATTCATCAAAAATTTAATATTGTTTTTTTTAATGAACTCAAATGAGGACAGATCTTTAAAAATTTTAATATATTTTGGGTTTTTCTTTCAACCAAAATATTACATACGTTAATATTGTTGTTATTGTTATTTAATGTTTTTAAAATGGCTCTGAGTTATTAGTTTTTATGGTATGGATTAATCAAACGGGAAATATCTTCTTAATTATATTTAGTCAACAAAATGCTATTAGAATTGTCTTTTTAAAATTTGTAAAATAATTTGAAGTACGTTGAAGAATGCATAATTGTCTTTAAACTACTTTTTTTAACATGAATGTATGTAAAAAGGTTTAGGATTGCAAAGAATCATTATTTAAGGATTCCCTCTTCAGCCTAATTGTAGTAATTTCAGCAATTTAAAACGTTTCCCAGTTCGGTTGAACAAGTGTTTATGACTTGCGTCGTTTGCCGTTTTTCAGTCAAAAACTGTGCTTTAACTATTATACATGAAATGGGAATGTTGTTAATGAGTGGTTTTCAAATGTATTGCCATATAAGGTGTAACATAAATTTAAAAAATAAGTTGGTTTAAATATAAAAATTTACTCAGATATGATTTGCTTATAGTTTATAGCATTCTAAGCAGTTGATTATTTGCGAGTTTTTTATTTATATTTCAGAAATTCCAAGGAATGTCTTGGCAAGTTACTATTTTTCTTATACGTGTAACCTCTATAAAACATTCTGTATTTTTTTTTATCAATAATTAATAAAAAATGCTTAAGGTTATCTTAGATACGCATTAATAAATCAAAAATGTATTAATATTTATTTATTTCATAAATTTAAAATATTTTAATAGCTGTTTATGTCATGAGTCGTACATTGCTTCTTAAATAAAGGGTATAACTTCTGATAAAAACAATTTTAATTAAAAATTAATAGTTTTCGTAGCAGTAATAAAAAAGAATTAGAAAGTTCTGATACACAAAACAATTAATTTAAATGAACTAACAAATGCATTAATACATTTCTGATTCGTAATTATAGTAACGTTCATGAAAAGTGATAACACTCATGATAAGCGGTAATACTCTTGAAGCAAACAACGCTTTTGTAACAATATTAAAAAATAAAGCCACTGCATAAAAGAAAAGTCAAAATTTATTAAAACATTTATTTTTCTACATTAGGAAGTATTTAAAAAAATATATGAAACATCATTCATTATCGTAACATTTGTTCAAAACCATCTACTTCTTGATCAAACTTATAGAAAATGTGATCTTCTTTCATTTTGAGAATAAGCTTTTTTCCACTAAATCAAGTGAGTTTTCACTTATTTCACTTCCTGCAGTACTGTATATTCGATCGTTTACCGATTTGATATTGAAATCGAACCAAATTCAAATTAAAACAAACCCTGTAAAATGACCCTGTAAATGACCATGTAAATGAATAATAGCTATTCTCTTCACCGCATATTTTACATAATGCATATTTCAGTGTATTTTGTAAATTCATATAAATTTTAATGTGTTTGACAGAGTGTAACATCTTTAAAATTCATTTGAAATGATTTTTTTACATAGACAGTAATAACAGAAAAGTTTTGTCTGTCCCTGTAAATAAACTAATCATTTCAGAAATTTCATTTTAATTAGTGTTCGTGCTAGGATAAACGTCAATAAGCTCCAAAAATTTCAGAACAAACGGAGTATATATAGAAGAGAGACAGGGGATCAAACAAACCGAAATCATAAACACTTTTACTTTGCTGGAAAGTGTTAAAAAAGGAAAAAACTTTGCAATTATTGAAAGAAAAAAGATTTTTGAAGGTTCAAACTATAATTTGTTTAAAATAGATAGACTTTTGAAAATTATTTATTATTAGTTAATATTTGAATCTTAAATGGCACTTTCAAAACTTTTGTGCGGACATGAAAATCCTGTTACTATTTTTAAATACTTATAAATATATACCGGGTGTCCCAAAAAAGATTGATGGATTTTAAAATTCAATCACTTGCAAACGGTGATAGCTATTTAAAAATTTTTGCAGGAGGGTTATGTATAATGACAGGAGTTTTTTTACCGTAATTTTTTATTTTAGTTCGCATCTCAAAAATAGGTGGGGCTGACGGCGATTAAAGTCCAGGTCGACGCTTCACTCAGCATTGATCATCTGGCCTTCAATTGCCGTCAGCGCCACCTATTGTTTGAGATGCGAACTAAAATAAAAAATTACAATAAAAAAACTCCTGACATTTACATAACCCTCATTCAAAGCTGTCACCGTTTGCAAGTTATTGAATTTTAAAATCTATGAGTCATTTTTGGGACACCCGATATAATATGCTATATCTCTGAATCATGAATTAATTATAATCATAACTTAAATCTTATACAACATCTATAGTTGTAGATTTGCTTATTAATTGGTTGCTTTAAATCATCAGTGTTACTTCTTTTCTCATGGGTGTTACTGTTTCAAGTAACACTCATGTACGGTAACATTTATGACATTTTTTGAAGAATTCTTCACTAAAATAAAATCTAACTGTTTTCTTGAGATTTTAGTTAGGACTATTGATTCCTAAACGAAAAACACAGCATTTCCTAACTGAAAATTTTTATGCGTTAAATAATAATAATAAAGAAATGGGTAACACTCCTGTAAAGAAATAAATATACTCACCATGTTGAAATGAACATTCCAATATATAGCAATTATAGAACAAAATTATCCAGTTCTAAATTCGTGCAGTGTAAAGAAGATACAATATTGTTTTCTCGTTGCTGTTTCCAACTGCAATATATAAGTATTTTGAAATCAATAATAATAAATTCCCTGAAGTAACACTCATGTTCTGTATGTGAAGACACAAAATACATATAAATTTTAAGCTATTCGATATTTATTTTAGTAATATAGGTTGCCTATTTGTTTAAATAATACATGTTATTTTACTTTTAATCCATATATAAAGATTTTAAAAAGTTTTAAAAGCATATAAAAGACTGAAATTTTGCAAGTTTTTTATTCAGGACATGTAAATTTCCATTACTTGCTATCTAAAGTACTAAGAAATACCACTATTTCATATCTCTGAAAAAATGTAATGAATGCATTGAATTAAGAATAAAAAGATGTATTACTATCTTCTTTTAGAGTATAAAAATAGATTTATTAACATGGAATTTAGATATAATCATTAGGACATCAAACAGGCATTTAATTTGAAATTCACCCTAATAAAATTTACTGCGGTATGTTTGATTTTGAAACTGTAGCATTTATAGTTATTATAATATTTCAATTTGCTATAAAGGTGTAAGATTAAACTTAGCTTACAAGATTAAGTAAGATTTAAAAAAAAAACTGTAAGATAAAAAGACTAAATAAGTTTTTTATTGACTCATTTCAAATCGAAAAAAAAGATTTTTCTGAAATTATACGGTCTATGGTATAACGAACTAAAACGATTTCATTAAAGTTTCATGTAATATACGCATCTTTTTTATTTTACTTGGATATTTTATTTTATTTTGAAACATTTTTGAATAACTTTAGCCACGGTTCTTCTAAGTTCAATGATACTGTGTCTTACATAATTTTTACGCGTTGGAATCTATATTTTTCTATTGTATAATGCATTGATTATATTACATGAAGGAAAAAATAGATCTATCCATTATAACAGAAAGAATAGAAATTCTAACATGTAAAAATTTCATATGTAACAACAAAGCATCATTACCAAAACTTACCAAAACTGTGGCTCGAGTAATTCATTGGTTTTGAAAGTAGAAAGGAATTTTTTTACGCTCATAAAATTTAAATTATTGAGAACTTTAAAAAACAGATATTTTATAATGGGAAATTAATAATATTAGTAAATTTTAATGTCTGTTTATTTATGTTGTAATTATACATTTTCCAAACTACTTCAAAAATTCTTTTCCAAACTAACCTATGATATAAAAAGCGTTCAAAATAATTAAAAAAAAAAAAAACACATATTCATAAATTCCGCGAAATGGAAAATTGAAAGCTGCTTTTAATTTTATAAGTATGAAAGTATTTTTTTTTTCTAAAACTGAAGGAAGATCCAGTGACAATAGATATGACTGTGTTAACATTATTGGTGGTAATTGATGACGGTGAAGTTTTAACGGTGTTATTTGTTATTGACCTAAAGTAAGTTTTAAAATAATATGTAATGCAGATGTAGATGTATAGCTAATATATAGGTATGCACCAAAGAAATATTGAAAAGTCATTCATAATTTATTTTTGACACATAATATTTCTATATTGTAAATATTTATTTTTCAAATCCAAAACCTCTATTGAAATGCATTCCATGTTTTCTTTTACAAAAAAACGACTCATTGTATATCATTGCTATTTCAATACAATGTGTAATCTTAGCAGATTTCAATTTGACCGTTTCCTTAATAAATATATAAAAATGCTGTTCATTTATACAAAATCTAGTGAATTTAAACATAATTGTAGGTTTTTTTTATATTGTAAGGTACCTGTACCCAATATGGGCACCCTAAGTGAAATGTATTTTTTTAACCCCCATGTACAAGTCATAGGACTCCAAAAATATATGACCACTATCCTTAGACTATTGACTATCATTATTAAAATTAGCGACCTCTTAATTAGTCTGGTTTACTGTAAATGATAAAAAAAAGTTTATAAGTGCCCATATAAGGAACTACCTGTCCCTATTATGGACAGGTGTTTCCTTATTAACTTTCTACACAGTGTGTATGGAAGAGCCACTTTTCCAGGGGATATTAGAGAAGAGGGAAAAAAATGTACCTTAAAGTATTCGGAGGAGGAGGCGGGACAGTAAATACCTTCATAACATGCATTTTATAAAGGGGAGGGGTCATTCTCGGTTTTTACCCTTCGAAGACCCATGCAAAGCCCTCAGTTAGTAGTAAATATTATAAAATAATATTGTTGGTTTTGCTTAGATTTATTGCATCTGCCTGCGAATGCACATCTGTTATTACTCGGTCCTCACAGTATGAACAAATAGAAACTTTTTCACCATGGGCAGTAAGTCCCACATAATCCTCATGAACATATCTGCCACATGTGATGCACGGTCACATGTTTGAAAAAGCATCAATACTGCAAAAGGAACAGCACCAGCTCTCCTTTGTTGAGAAAGTCATACTATTGGTACCTACGATTTTGCCAACAGGTATCCTACTGGGGGGGTTCTTTTTATTTTTCTGCAAGGGTTTTTTTGAGAAGGTTTTTTGGAGGATTGTTCAAATAGCATCTTGTTGAACAAAGATTTTACCACTTTGATGCCTTTTCAATTTGTTGCTTGGCAACGTTGAATTTTCTTCTTTCTTACAGTATTAGTCGATGGGGACATAAGCTGTCCATATTGGTAACCGGACGTAGTTTTACTAAATCTTGTAACAAGTGAATAAGGAAAATATTTTTAAGCAAAATATGCAATACCAATCGAAAATATTTCTTATTGTTTTTCTAAAATACTCCACTTTTAAACATTTAATGTAATTTTACCATATCTAATAAGAATTTAAGCTTACAAGTAATTAAGATCAGCACATCTCGAAACAACAAGTTTCCTCCTAAATAGCGAACAGCGCGCTTTTTTTACACTTTCCAGCCTTAATTATCTTTTCAACAGCTTTTCTTCGCGAAAATGTTGAGCCGTCTCTCGATCAAAATTGTTACTTTAATATTTATTAGGGGTGTCCATATTAAGAGCCCTGTCCATATAGGGCACAAATACCTTACTTGATAAGACAGGAAAATTACGCTCATAAGGAATTTACTTGTATGTCCATACCGTTTTCGACGGATTTACACATTTTTACAAAATGCGTGCCTGTACGTCTGTCTGTCACTTTGTCTTTCTTTATGTTTTAATTGCGGGCGTTAAATCTCAACAACGGATGCACCTTGATTTAAATAGACCTTGATAAAAAAATAACTTTTGTGTATATATATTGCTTTTGTGTGCTATCTTACTTAATCTTCCGTAAACTTTCCGAAATCGAAGGTTTTTTTTCCCTTAAGTTAATGTAATTTTAGAGATGCCATTAAAAATGTAGAGTAAAAATACATCACCCGTCCGAATCTATAGAAAATAAAAACAATAGGTGTAGTAGAAGTAAGACTATAACAATTTCTTTACGTCACATAGTTTATGAGAATGTTGCATTTTTCAGACGCAAGCAAATTTTCATTTTCAGCTAATAGAGGCATGAATGCTAGAGAATACTGTTACATAATTGTAAAACGATTTTTCATAATGATTTTCGAAAAATATTGCCGCTAATTATGTAAAATAATAACCCAGACAGAAACTATTGTGACAAACATAAAGACACATATTGCTTACTGTATGCGCCATAGGCTTTTAATACCTAGATAATAATTTTTAGTGACATAATAGTACAATGGAATGTCCAATATTGGTATAAAAGCATTAACCGTTTAAACGCCAATGTTCCCAAATGGGAACATTGCATTACTTGTGATACAAAACATATATTTTCCAACATAATGACGATGTTCTTATTTTTCCTATAAAATATAAGGTTGATTTGAACTTTTGAAAAGAAAATATTTTTGTTTAAGCATTTAACACAGGTATTAAAGAATATGTCAATTCATTAATTTGCATAAAAATATATTTCTTGTTTTTATCGTTTTCTCTATATTACTTACATTTAACCGCTAGGAATCTAAATGTTTTTAGAATTCGAGAAAATACTCAAGAACAATATACAATAGCATATAGCAGAAAGTAATTTGTCATATTTGCATAGATTGTTAATCAAAATACATTTTCAAAATGCGAAAACTGATATGAAAACAGCCAAAAAAAACTGCAGAAATATATTTTTTGGTATTTTCTAAATTTGTATGCATAAATTAAGACATTTGAAGCTGTAACATTGAAAAAACAAAATTATTATAATGTTGTAATATTAATTCGGTTTAACGGTTTAACGGTTATACTCCAAACTGTATAGAAACTGTACAGACTAATTAATTTAGAATTAATCACAAAAATAATATCGTATTCGCGACTAGTTTGCAGTCAGTTGCCCTCTGTACACGTCAGTCACGGTTATAAAAATTAATTAAAAACTACCTAAAGAAAACGGTCACGGATTAAGGAAACTATTTGCGATCTCTTGTCAAGGTGCGCTTTGCACACCACCAAGTTTAAACCTTAAACAAGCATTTTGTTTTAAGTATACTGTAAAAAAAGTTATTACATTACTGAATTGTGATTTATGAAATAGGAAACGAAGTTTAAATATTTACTAATTTCATTATCAGCGGCAAATTAAGTTGTTCATAATTATTGTTACGAATTTTGTAAATAGTTAGTGTTTGTACTGTAAAATAATATAAATAATCTTATTAAGCTCCATTTCTTTACTAATATTAGTTTTTGTTACATTGTCTCTGTTATCAAGCAAATTTGTCTATTATTTTCAGTGAATGTCTATGGCAGCTTTGCGAAATATTAGAGATATCGCCAAGTTGACGACAAACTTGGCGATTGTTGGCGATGGTAACCCTTCCCTACTCTATGGTAACCCCCCCTATTGATATACTGATACATTGAATGTTGTTCCGTGGATTTTTCGAGATGGTTCTAGAAATTTCCAGCACCTGCTGCGAGCCTATATAAGGAGAGCGATACGAGCTGTTGTTGTTATTATTTACCAGTCAGTCATTGAGTGAACAAGGCGCTTGTTAGCAAGTTTGCTTGAGTTTCATTTATGTTGTTTTGAATGTTATTAAGTGTTGAGACGTTGTATAAAGAGTCTCTGGGATCTAAAGCTATACTTGTACGATAGATTTGAGCAGTTATTTTTGATTATCTAGTAATATTTGTGAGTTTCGAAGACTCTGTTGTTCTGAAGATCTGTAAATAAATTATTTTCTATTTTTCTAAGAGACAAGAGTTTTGAAGTTCTCTAACCATAAGATCAAAAGAACCCCATATACGCTGCAACATTTGGTGTCAGAATTTGGAATCTTATGGCGAAAACGAGAGCAACGGAAGAGCAACTGAATGAGTTGTTTAAAGCTATTAATGGATTATCAAATAAAATGGATAAAGGCCAAGAGGAGTTGGCGGAAAAGATGATTAAAGGCCAAGAAGAGTTGGCGGAAAAGATGATTAAAGGCCAAGAAGAGTTGGCGGAAAAGATGATTAAAGGCCAAGAAGAGTTGGCGGAAAAGATGAATAAAGGCCAAGAAGAGTTGACGGAAAAAATGAATAAAACGAAGAAAGAATGGAAGAGTTGACAAATAAAATTGACAAAGGCCAAGAAGAGTTATCGAATAAAATCGACAAAGTCCAAGAAGATGTGATTGAAGAAATGAAAAGAAGCCAAGAGAGAATGGAAGAATTAAAGGAGGAAGTTAATAAAAGCCAAGAAGAAATGAAGAAAACTTTGGAAGAAAAGTTCTCATCGGTAGAGAGAAGAATAGGCTCGGTAGAAGAGAAAATTCAGAATGAAGTTAGTAATGTTGAACAGAAAATGGAAAGGAAAATGGCCGAAGTAGAAGAGAAAATTCAGAATGAAGTTTGTAACGTTGAAGAGAAAATACTAGGTGAAGTAGATGAAAAGCTAAATAAAAAAAGTACAAGATCTTGAGAAGAAACTTTCAGCGTCCAGTGGTAATTATGAAGAATTTAGGAATCCGCCTGCTTCTCCTGTGCAAGTTAAGCTGTCGACATACGACGGAAAGTGTTCCTGGCAAGTTTACAAGACCCAATTCACCATTGTAGCCGAAGCGATTAAATGGAGTGACGAGGTGAAAGCTTGTCAACTAGCAGCATCTTTAAGAGGAGAAGCCGCCGACGTGCTGCAAACATTGCCCGATATGACGCAACTCAATTTTGAGACTCGAAGTTGTGCACTTGAAATGAGATTCGGCGAAAAATTCTTCAAGGATTATACGAAAATACAAATGAAGAGCCGCCATCAAAAATCGAGTGAAACCCTTCAAGAGTTTGCTTCGGAAAATTAACGGCTTGCAAATTTAGAATTCATTGACTGTCCAACAAATGTACGGGAAATGCTCTCACTGCAATATTTTGTAGACGGAATAAAATATCTAGAAGTGCAGAGAGCGGTACGAATGGCAGATGTACAGGATTTAAAGGCTGCATTACTATATGCCTTAAAGTTGGAAGCAGCTACACAAGCCAGCCAAAGAGATCGTCATTCAGTCCGAGTGTCAACGGTGAACAAAAGCTCAGACACTGAGAGCGACGTTTTGAAAGAAATTAGGAAATTAAATCAAGAGATTGAAGCTTTAAAATATGGAATAACAAGCTCAAGAAGACAGAATCTCACGTGCTGGGGATGCGGTGATACAGGACATCTCCGAAGAAACTGCCCCAAAGTCCACGAACGTGAGATGAATTCAAGACCAGAGAATAAAAAGCCCCACCTGAAGATCCTTCAAATATCGAAAATGAGTGGCGGCGATAATGAATTATATGTGATAGGATTTATTAACGAGATTCAATGCCGTATGATTGTGGATACAGGAGCCAATGTAACAATAATAAGAGAAGATTTGGCTCGAAAATTGAAATGTAAACTCATCTGGACTCCGCCCTGCGTTACCCTGCAAACTGTGACGGGCGACAAGATAGGCATATTTGGAAAGGCCGATTTAACCGTCAACTTTGGAGGAACGAAATATTACCATACGGCATATGTGGCTGACATAACAGATCCTTGCTTAATCGGGCTAGATTTTCTGAAGAAGTTTGGCTTCAAACTTGATTTCAAAAATAACAAAATGCTCTCAAAATTTGAAGAAATAAGTCTTTTTGGATTAAATAACGAAATTGAATGTAAACAAACAGTAATAGCCAAAGAAGACATCAATCTTGATCCAAGAACAGAATTTTTAATTCCAGCTGTAATTAAAAATAAAACTAATTATCGATTTGGCCATATAGATTATCCCGAGGATAATAGTAAACAAACAGGTGTATTGGTGGCTTCATCTGTAGTGGACCTCTCGAAAAAGACCATTCCAGTCAGAATTGCTAACATCAGTGATAAGACGAGGACTATCAAGAAAGGAGAGGTGATAGCGTCAAGTGCTCCTGTGACGTGCATAAGTCAAAATCCCAATCACTCTCAGAAATTTTCAGATAATTTAGTCAAGGATTTGTTACAAAATACTGACTTAGATCCGAAACAAAGGGATGCTGCGGAAAGTTTAATTAGAGAATTCCAAAGTTTATTTTTCCAAACATCTGAAGACTTTGGACGAACTAAAATGGCACAACACCGAATTGCTCTAGATATCCTTGGTCCACTTCCTAGAACATCAGATGGCAATAAGTAACTCCTCGTTGTCATGGACTACTTCACTAAGTGGCCTGAAGCCTACGCCATTCCTAATCAAGAGACGGTAACCGTAGCAGACATACTGATTCAACACTGGGTTTCCAGATACGGAGTTCCTCTTCAAATCCATTCCGATCAAGGAAGAAATTTTGATTCGGCTGTGTTCAAGAAATGTGTGAATTACTCGGCATGGACAAAACTTGAACAACACCTCTACACCCTCAATCGGACGGCATGGTGGAGCGGTTTAATCGTACCATCCTAAATAGTCTCTCTCTCCTGGTGTCTAGAGACCAACAGGACTGGGACAAGAAATTGCCTCTTTTCCTGCTTGCCTACAGGAGTGCCACCCATGAGGCCACTGGTTACTCCCCTTCCCAAATGCTCTTTGGTCGTGATCTTCGTCTGCCTGCGGATCTTTTGTTTGGCCGTCCTCCTGACGCTTCTTTGTCGCCTGAAGAATACGTGGATGGACTCCAGGCACGGATTGAGGAGATTCATCGTCTAGCGAGGAACCGAATCGGACTGGCCTAGGAAAAGATGAAGACACGGTACGACACAAAGGAAACTGGACATGAGTTCAACGAAGGTGACAAAGTTTGGTTGTGGAATCCCATACGTCGTAAGGGACTGTCGCCAAAACTACAAAGAAATTGGGACGGTCCTTACAAAGTCGTCAACAAGCTGAATGACGTCGTCGTTCGCATACGAAAATCGCCACACACCAAGCCCAAGGTCGTACATTATAACCGGCTAGCCCCTTATTTTGGCCAAAGTAATTAGAAATTCAAAACTGGAATTTCAGACCATGGTCATGAAAGTCACTTTTTGTAAATATGTAAATAGTAATTAGTTCTTATTTATGTAAATTTTATTATTATTGTTATTATTTATTTATTTATTTATTTGTTTATTTATTTTAAGTGTTTTCTTCTAACTCAAGGATTGCACTGCCCGGGACCTGCAGTCTTTGAGGAGGGGGTAGTGTTACGAATTTTGTAAATAGTTAGTGTTTGTACTGTAAAATAATGTAAATAATCTTATTAAGCTCCATTTCTTTACTAATATTAGTTTTTGTTACATTGTCTCTGTTATCAAGCAAACTTGTCTATTATTTTCAGTGAATGTCTATGGCAGCTTTGAGAATTATTAGAGATATCGCCAAGTTGGCGTCACTTTTGGCGACAAACTTGGCGATTGTTGGCGATGGTAACCCTTCCCTACTCTATGGTAACACCCCCTATTGATATACTAATACATTGAATGTTGTTCCGTGGATTTTTCGAGATGGTTCTAGAAATTTCCAGCACCTGCTGCGAGCTTATATAAGGAGAGCGATACGAGCTGTTATTGTTATTATTTACCAGTCAGTCATTGAGTGAACAAGGCGTTTGTCAGCAAGTTTGCTTGAGTTTCATTTATGTTGTTTTGAATGTTATTAAGTGTTGAGACGTTGTATAAAGAGTCTCTGGGATCTAAAGCTATACTTGTACGATAGATTTGAGCAGTTATTTTTGATTATCTAGTAATATTTGTGAGTTTCGAAGACTCTGTTGTTCTGAAGATCTGTAAATAAATTATTTTCTACTTTTCTAAGAGACAAGAGTTTTGAAGTTCAATAACCATAAGATCAAAAGAACCCCATATACGCTGCAACATTATGTTAGGATAAAATATTAACAATGTCTTATGCAGAATAAGAACATTTGATACCCATTCATATTTTTTCTATACCCAAGTTATACGTAACAAATTCTTATTTTTGTTTAACAACCATATTTTCCTGATAATAAAGCTACTAATTAATATATTTATTGAACGAAACTTTCTGTACGCGAGTTATACTCGCACTTGACTGTTTATTTTACATTTCTTTCCTTATTGTTTTATCTTTTCTCTTTCTTTCTCTTTTTTTATTTTATTTTTTTTATTTTGACAAGATAAAAGCTTTTTAAAATTGTATTTAATTTTTTTTCTGTGGATTAAGACAATTTAATGCTAAAATTTTTAATTCTTTATTTGTAATGTTGAATAAATCAATGTTATTGCACACACACAAGCAAGCTTTAAAAAAAAGTTCTACTTTAAAATTAATTTTTTGATTACACTATTTTTACTTTTGAGAGGTTTACATTTTCACAGGCAAAATGAAAATAAAGAATAATTGAATTTACTTTTACGATATTTAAAATTATTTAATTAAGTACAAAGAAAATTACTCCTTAAAATCAACTAACATTTTCAAATTCAGATTATTTTTGCTATACTTTTTCTTCAGAGCAAATTAATTTTAAAGTTCAAACATCTATTATTTAAAAAATGTTTTGATAAAAAATAAATTATAATTAACTAGATATTTTTAATATCGAGATTTAAAATTGGCCTAAAAATGGTTGTGAATGCAGAATAATGCAAACAACTGTTATTAAATAAAAATGTTTTGATAAAAAATAAATTAAAATTAATTACAAATTTTTAATATTGTGATTTAAGTTTGGCCTAAAAATGTTTGTGAATGCTGAGCACGCGCGAAATTTTTATATGTATGTATACAAATTCAGTATGTAATTTTATAGTAGGCTTAGCATAATCTGTATTAGGTTCATATTAATTAGCTGTGGATGAAACCGCAAGATCAAAGTGATAATTCTAAAATGTTTGTTCAATTCTAGTTATTAATAAAGGAATTTTTATAGTTCAAAAATTACATGTTCAACTAAATATTATTATTATTATTATTATTATTATTATTATTATTATTATTATTATTATTATTATAATTATTATTATTATTATTATTATTATTATTATTATTATTATTATTATTATTATTAAATTCGCCAGTGTTTACGGTGTTTTTTCGCTATTGTTATAAGAAATGCGGAATTTGCTCACTATAAAAAAGGTATTTATGCAGTGGCTCACTTACACAGATATTAATTATTATTTGATTAACTCAGTGATTTCTTTCAAAATTTCATTTTTAAAGTCAGTCTCTGAAAGAGTAAATAAAGAGAATTACAATAAATTAGATCCAATATCAATAAATAAACAATAATTTCACTGTATTATAAATTTCTAATTGTATGACAAATTACGGTACATGATTATAAATTCAATATTTGGAAATTTATAACAGATATGATTTATTTATCAATTGAATAATTGTGTTTAAAATTAATCTAATAAAATTACCCTTGCAGCACTTACTGTAGTTGCATAGAAAACTTATGATTTATTCTTTTGAGCTGATCCAGATAAGAGACAAGATATTGTGACCATTAAAGGTTAGCTGGGTGAATTTGTTCTCCAGATTCATTCGGAATATCTCTGTTGGTAGATCATTGGTACTGAAGCTAAGACATCCGTGGTTTGAAGACTGGCTCGGACTTTTTTCACTCATTTGGAAATTTACAACAATCTATTCTCTAACCAATTTAATTGTGTTAAAAATAATCTAATGATTCGGTCCTTAAAATTTTGTCCTACTAATAAATAGGATTATAAACAAATGCAAATGCATTTTTCAATTATGACGTATTCTGCTAGCATTTCGTAATTATTGTCTACCGTACAAAAAAAGAAAAAAAAGTTATGGCTTACACAGTAAAAAATGAAGACCCAAATTGGGTTGAAAGATTTCTGGGTATAGGTAATTTTCCTGAAATGGTACAGTAAGGATTCCAAAATGGTAGAGTATTGTTCCCAGAATAGGTAACCCAAAATGGTTCAAAACAGAGCAGATCTTTATTACCATTAAATTAATCAAAATTTCTGAGGTATAATGTATATTGTGTTAAAAATAATCTAATGATTCGGTCCTTAAAATTTTGTCCTACTAATAAATAGGATTATAAACAAATGCATTTTTCAATTATGACGTATTCTGCTAGCATTTCGTAATTATTGTCTACCGTACAAAAAAAGAAAAAAAAGTTATGGCTTACACAGTAAAAAATGAAGACCCAAATTGGGTTGAAAGATTTCTGGGTATAGGTAATTTTCCTGAAATGGTACAGTAAGGATTCCAAAATGGTAGAGTATTGTTCCCAGAATAGATAACCCAAAATGGTTCAAAACAGAGCAGATCTTTATTGCCATTAAATTAATCAAAATTTCTGAGGTATAATGTATATTGTGTTAAAAATAATCTAATGATTCGGTCCTTAAAATTTTGTCTTACTAATAAATAGGATTATAAACAAATGCATTTTTCAATTATGACGTATTCTGCTAGCATTTCGTAATTATTGTCTACCGTAAAAAAAAAGAAAAAAAAGTTATGGCTTACACAGTAAAAAATGAAGATCCAAATTGGGTTGAAAGATTTCTGGGTATAGGTAATTTTCCTGAAATGGTACAGTAAGGATTCCAAAATGGTAGAGTATTGTTCCCAGAATAGGTAACCCAAAATGGTTCAAAACAGAGCAGATCTTTATTACCATTAAATTAATCAAAATTTCTGAGGTATAATGTATATTCTGATAAAAATAATCTAATGATTCGGTCCTTAAAATTTTGTCCTACTAATAAATAGGATTATAAACAAATGCATTTTTCAATTATGACGTATTCTGCTAGCATTTCGTAATTATTGTCTACCGTAAAAAAAAGAAAAAAAAGTTATGGCTTACACAGTAAAAAATGAAGACCCAAATTGGGTTGAAAGATTTCTGGGTATAGGTAATTTTCCTGAAATGGTACAGTAAGGATTCCAAAATGGTAGAGTATTGTTCCCAGAATAGGTAACCCAAAATGGTTCAAAACAGAGCAGATCTTTATTACCATTAAATTAATCAAAATTTCTGAGGTATAATGTATATTGTGTTAAAAATAATCTAATGATTCGGTCCTTAAAATTTTGTCCTACTAATAAATAGGATTATAAACAAATGCATTTTTCAATTATGACGTATTCTGCTAGCATTTCGTAATTATTGTTTACCGTAAAAAAAAGAAAAAAAAGTTATGGCTTACACAGTAAAAAATGAAGACCCAAATTGGGTTGAAAGATTTCTGGGTATAGGTAATTTTCCTGAAATGGTACAGTAAGGATTCCAAAATGGTAGAGTATTGTTCCCAGAATAGATAACCCAAAATGGTTCAAAACAGAGCAGATCTTTATTATCATTAAATTAATCAAAATTTCTGAGGTATAATGTATATACTATCTAAGATATTTTAATTGTTTTAATGTCATTAAAAATCAGACTTATTTAAAACGATTTTGTGCTACAAACTGAACTTTCCAAATTGGAAAAATTCTGTAACCAGAAATCTTTCAACCCAATTCGGGTCTTCATTTTTTACTGTGTACTCATTAGTTATAATGGATGTCCCATGATCACTTGGACAAACTTTAAATGGAGAAAAGGAACATCACGAGGAATCAGATTTGCATATCAACCGATGGTCGGAAACGGCAACATTCGCCCTTAGGTGATGTTAACTTCTGCAGACTCTAACGTCTGTGACATCTCTGGTCATCTGCATATTATAACATCTTTTTTTCAATTGGTGCTGCCGAGCTTACTTGACACCATGCCGCAACATATCAGACGCCATATAGAGTTTTAACATGAAGGTTAATCTACCCATTATGTCAGATGTGTTCGTGAACATTTGAATAATTTATTTAATCACCGATAGATTGTTCGTTGTGGAAAAGTTCCCTGATCAGCATGCTTTACTGATTTAAGCAGCATAAATTGATTTCTTTCAACAACACTAAAAAGTGATCTTTACGAAACGCTTGTTGATTCTGATATGTATCTGGTTACAAGATGCGTTTGTGCTGCTGTGTATATCAGACAAAATCCAGGTGTGTTTGATTAAGTCCACAAAAGCATGATCAGACGATTTTAATGACGCATCGTTAACAATGTTGGAAAATGTTTTGTGACATTTCCAGACATCATCTTCCTTAGCACATCAATATTTGGTCATATCTGTGGTCTTCGAAGATCTCAGTCTTGTGTCTAATCCTTTCCTGTACCTGTTATATTATTTTTTTTATTTATTGTACTTTTTGTTATTTATTTTCCAGTGCTTGCAGTTCCATATCTACACTAAAAAGCAAAATTTTATTTCATGATTAATCAAATTATAATATTGATTTGCTCCATTTTTAACGCTTTTGCAAGCATAGAATTTTCTTTTTCCTTCTTTATTTTCTTTATAATTTTGCTTTTCTTCCTTTTTTCAAGGAGCCTAATAATTAAAATCCCTTTAAGGTTCACTGTAAAAAAAAATTCAAGAGGTTACTAAAAATTTTTAAGTAAATTTGCATTCCACAGAATTTTTTAGTAACCATTACAAACTTTTTCTTGCAAGCGAAACAAGCATTTGTTTTGTAAACTGACAAAAGAATTTTTCGTATAACTAACTTAAAAATTTTTAATATGAGCCACCAAGCAAATTTTAGTAATAGCTCCAAAATTATTTTTAATAACCATTAAGTGTGCTCGAAGGGCAGGAGCTTCCTTGGAGCTGCATCCAGACTTCTGGAGAGGAAGATTTTCGGCAAAACCGCAATAGATGACAGCACCAAAAATTGCTAATGCTCCGTCAGGATATTCATAATCCCTTTAATAACGAGTACTTACACTGAATACATTCGAGGCGTATTTGGCAGTGGCCAGTATCGAACCCGGGACCTTTTCGCCTGGAGTCCGTTACTAAAACCATTATGGTATCAAGGCCACACCAAGTGAGTTTTAGTAATAGCTATTAAAAATATAAAATTATTAACTCTATTCGTTGCTAACTTTTTTCTAGTAATTCTTACAGATTTTCTTGTAACCCACTAAGATTACTAAAAATTTTTTAGTAATTACAAGGATCACTAAAGTTTTTTAGTAGACTGACACTTTTTTTTTTTTACAGTGTATGTTATTACGATATTATAGCTATTATGAAATGATATATTACGATATTATAGCTATTATGCTTACGATATTATGAAAAAAAATAATGAGTTTTAAGAAGTATTTGTTTTGGCTTTATAATACTGTAATATGCATTGAATTCTCTTATATTCTTCTTATTAACATTCTTCGCATTCAAATTTAAAATTATTTGAATTCATTACACAAAACATTATTACGTTAGTTGTCTTTTTAAAAAGAATATTTTTATAATCAGTATCAACATAGAGAAATTTTATTTCTAAGATAAAAATACTTATTTTTTTTAAGTAAATTAAGGCCAGAAGACTTTTGTTAATTATATGTGTTTTGTGAAAAGAAAATTTAATTAGGTATGAGATGAGAATATTTTCGATAAAATATTTTTCATTAAAATCGATGCTTTTTGATCGACTTTGACTAGGAAATTAGGTAAGCATTCATCGGAAATGATGTCATTCTTAGCATGTTGAAAAACATAAGTAGGCGTATCGTAAAATGTTAATTACAGTCAACTATTTTTTTTTCTATACGTACAACCATTTTTAAGAAAAATACGTTTGGTAGTATATTTTACTTGCAAATTTTCTTAAAGAATATGTAATTATTTTGTTTTAAAAAAAGTGATATGAAGTACCATTAAGAAATTCGCCTGTTACTATAGAATCTGTGTTATAGTATACACTGTAAAAAAAAAAAAAAAAACCTGTGAAGGTACTAAACATTTTCAAGGAAACTGGGATTCCAAGAATTTTTCATGTAACGACAACAGGAAAAATTCATGTAATCGTTTCTGAAACTTGAATTTTTGCTGTTACCGTCACAGGAAAAGTTCTTGGAATCCGAATTTCCTACAAAAGGTTTAGTACCTTTGCAGATTTTTTTTTTACAGTGTATCAATTACATGGTTGTCGGTGAATATTGACCCGATATGGAAGAGGAAATTACCGACGTAAGACAGGAGATTGAAGTGATAAACACTTTTAAAGTTTGAAATAAATTGTTTCTAGTAATTGAAAAAAACTCTTTTTTTTTCTAAAATATGCGCACGAAAAAGTCAGTATTTTATATTTTCCCAAATTCCTATCGTTCTTTTGGAAATTAATTTAGTTACAACAACTATATTTTATTTATCTAAATGACTAAGAAAATAACATTAATAAACAACTATTTATGACTATGCGTAAGTACATTTTAGAATTTTAAGTCAATATTCAATGTTAAATGATTGAAGAATAAGAACATAATTTAAATATATAGACCGTATAACATGGCATGAATTTTTCTTGACATTTTTCTTCGGTATTTTTAGGTTTTCGGAATTAGGATTTCACATTTTTTTAATAAATTGTTGCATTAAAAGTTACTATGAAAAATTGATAAATTATTGAAAATTCTGTTTAAAAAAAATTAACAACATGTGATAGGAAGTAAGCCTGAAAAGAAATACTCTAGATAAGATTTGTGATGAATAAAGGGATCCTAATTACGAATAATAGTAAAATTCAGGGGTCACATCCATTCATAAATTAAGGGATAGGTACATTTAAAAGTATGTATGTTAATATTTCTTCATTTCATTTCCATGTGTGTTAATATTTTTTTTTATTTAATTTACATATATATATTGATATTTCTTTATTTCTAATGTACAGCGCAAGTTTTAAATTGTAACTTCGAGAAACAATGTTTCAAATCATATAAATCGAACAAAGACGTTACTTTGTATTAATAATGAAATGTTAAAAGAGTAATGCTTAAAATAAAACTTAATTTTTTGAATTTTAATAATTTAATTTTATAAATATAATTATCAGCAAAGTACTCAAAGTAGATATTAAATGTAAAAATGTATTGACTGTTTTACTGATGCTTCAAAGTTTTGAAAAGTAAATCAATAACGAATGATATTAAAGGTATAGAATGTATTAAATGACTTAGAACATTAGAAATACTCAAAGATTATATAAAAAAAATATAACGATATCTGATGATATCAAACTAATTATATAACTTATATCTTGCTCGAAAACAGTAACAAAATTAATCATAAAAAATGTCAATAAAATATTTTTAAGAAAGAAAAAATAATCATTGTACTTAATCGATTTAAAACATTTTTTTTTTTACCTCTATCTGTTTGTACTACAAAAAATTCATCCTAGGAATTTCTATAAGTTCATTTAATGAATAGGATTAACTTTTGAACTGTATATTTTTATTGATTTATTTTATTACATTTAATCTATCATTATATATGAATTATTGTCATAACATATATCAATGTTTTTATAAACTCACCAAATTTAGAATTATGATATTGAATTAACTTTTAGCTCAAAAAGCAATGTGATTTAAGGTAACATTATTTTGATAATACGCAACGCCACAGAAACAGATTACTAATACCCCCGAATAGAGGTAAAACGCTATGTCCAGCAATTCACTGCTAAACAGCACTCCGAACATTGAAGTGCAATGCATTATAATGTCTCAACTTTTTTAAGACGTCGATAGTCATATAACGTGAATATTTAGATGCTGTGTTTAAACTGTATTTTTTCTAATTTTAAATAATTGTATAAATAGAACAGTTAAAAAAACAAAGAACTGAATTGCGTTCAATGAAAAAAAAACACATTCTTTCTTTAAAATTTTCTTTTTATTTCAACAGTTCAGAGAAAAAATTTATATTATATAAGAAACTACGTACATTATATAACTATAGTATAAGTATAGACAGCTTTATATAAGTAGTTATTAATAAAATTATCAAGTTGCTATTATAATAGTTTAAAAAAAAATCGAAAAATCGAAATTTTTTAGAATCATTCACATTTACTTTCATACTTGTTTCATATTATTTAATTTGGATTTTGTTAAACTCTCATTTAACGTAATTTACATCTGTAAGTTATAATCATGCCGAATTTATTCGTTCCGACACAAATCTTTTCTAGTGGCACAGAGAACAAATATAAGCTATGTTCAAACCAAGATTGCCACCATAAATTTGCCAATATTGCCTTTGATCACATAAAAGCTGTAATTAGAACGCTTTTTGGTTTGAACGCAATTTTAAATAAAAGCAAATTTTATTTAAAAATGCAATTTTTTCTCTATGCAACGTGATAAATTTTAAAATATGCGATGTTTAGAAGTTTAAAAATTTGGAGTTCCAAAATTTGTAAAACTGAAATTTCATTTTAATTTGTTTATGATGGGTCCAGGTATATAAATGTTTCATTCATGTCGTACGTAATATGCGGCGTTCAAAAGTCAGTCTTATTAACTCCATCCAATAAAAATTACTCTTTAAACAGTTAAAGTTGTATATCTATAAACTACTGTATTTTTTTCATTGTTCTGGGAATATTATAGTTTAATGCATGGCATACGTAATAAATGACTCGTGATGATCATCATAAAAAAGACTCTTATTATTATTACTAATTTAAAAATAGAATTTATTTAATTGTTTTTTAAATTTTAGTCTTTAAAAATGTCATTTTCCCAGTATTCGTTGTAATTTGCTTAAATCGAATTTTGTTTTTTTAGAACTAAATTATGCTAGTGAACGTATTAAAGGTCTGTATTAAAGGAAAGATGTAAAATTTGTGATCTGCCAAAAATATTTTCCATATATAGGCAAATAAAAACTTAGATTAGGACATTTAACGCAAGAAAAGTCTTTTGTTAACTGTTTAATTTATTTTATGTTAATTAAGACTATAAAATCAGCAAAGGAAAACTTTCAGTGTACATACAAAATTACAAAAGCTAATTCTACAAACGTAATATTTGTTCTTTGTAAACATATATATTACTTCATGATAATCATCACTAGATAATTAACATACAAAGAAAATTTAAAATAGCACTCTACAGTACATACTTAAATTTTGCATCATGCATTTTGTTAAAGAATAATATTTGAAATAAGTAGTTTAAATACAAATGTTTATTTTGTAAATAATAAATTACTGAAAGTTCGTCTAATATAAAGAATGATTTTAATTAAATTTATGTGTATTTCTTACATGCAACAATTTTTAAAAGCATTTGGAACTGTACAGTTAATATTTGATGCATTTTTACTCTACTAAGCATTATTATATTATATTGCAATTTTCTTATTTCATATTTGTAATAATTATAAAACGATATGGATAAAATTTAATGCAATACAAATATCTTTAGCGATTAAAATTTTAGAAATGTTTATGCTTTTTACGATTCTACAAATGTTGAATAAATATTTAAAAAATTAACTGCAATTTATTACACATAATTGAACGTGCAAGTATGATTTTCAAAATTTCTTGCGATATGCTTTAGATAAGTAGTTACTTATATCTCTTAATATTTCAATAATACCAAATAATTAATCTTCAGTATTTTATGCATGAGTATTTCCTTCTGTCATAGTTGGTTCTTTTTATAAATATTTTTTGTTTGTCCTCTTTTCAATCCCTTCTATAAATAGAAATGATATTAAAAAGAATAATAAGAAATAAATTTCAAATGAATCACAATGAAAGAAAAGCAGTACAGACTCTTCCGAACTCTCATCTAATATAAAAGTAAAGTACTTAAGGTATCGAAAGGGAAAAATTTTTACGACAACTCTAAACAAGTTTGCTAAAAAAACTGGCTACTGTCAAAAAAATTCGTCAATATCTAAGTTATCGTTAGTTTTTCTCAAATAACTTCTGTTCTCCTAGAAAACGTAATTGTTCTATGAGTTCATTCCGAACGTCGAAAAATGAGGAAAAGCACGCATGCGCATTGGGTCTGTTAGTTATAAATTCGAATTTATTTTTAAAATGAAAAACAAAAATATTCTATAGATCTATATGTCTAATTTAGTTTTAAAAGCGAAAAATGTTTTCGAATTAAAAAATAAATAATAATTACTTTCTTTATTCGTTAAAAAATTCCCACAATCTGTTTTTCAAAGTTGGATAAGTTGAATAAAGTTCAATGTACAAAGTTATTCCTATGATAAATATTCGCATATAAAATATACTTTAAGTGAACACATTTAAAAAATATTTTAATAAAAAAAAATGAAAAAAAAATGATATTATTTAAAAAAATCTTATCGTATAAAAATAGAACATCCATTTTTTTTCTTTAACAATCTACGTAATATATTTAAAATTCACATTTTTATACTATATTAATACTAAACGTCAAAAAAAAAAAAAAAAAAAAAAAAAAAAAAAAAAAAAAAAAAAAACTAGCCACAGTTTCATTAAAGATAAAATCTTTCTGAGATTAACTGCAAAATTAAAAGCTTTTTAACGAAATACAACAAATCACACCCATATGAAATGAACGCTTCTATTTTAAAGCCGTATAATCATTAGCAACCGTGGCGCCGAGGAAAAGCGCTCGCCTTGTAATGCTGGGGTCGTGAGTTCGATCATCACCTCTTCCCCATTGATTTTTTCCAAACTTTTTTCAAGAGACGGATTTTTTCCTCTTTTGACGGAGAAAAAAAATAAACGGAAAATCGTCAATCTACAGACAATTTCTGGCAGCAGTGCTGCCAGTACATTTTCTGTGAAAAGACGGAAGTTTTTTTGAGAGTATATTTCTAATGCTAGTACAGCTAAAAATGGTATTTATACATAATAATTATACCGTTGATTGTAAAATTATTTTATTATAATATGTAAATGTTGTACATTATCGATATGCAAACTTGTTAGTCAAAAACATTAATTGGTGTTAAGCAGCATAACTATCTAATTGTACGTAGTAGAACACAAATCACAATTTCTAAAAAGCAAACGATGTTTCAAATCCTATTTATGAGTCCTACATACCTCAATATGAACTACTGGTGTAACCAGAGAAAATGTAGAGCTCGATAAGTGGAAGATCAACGCTCCTAGAAAACCCAGAATCTTAAACATTTATGATTCAACCATACACTACATATTTGAGCTCAGATTTATCTGCATCATTTACTTTACAACCTGACTAAATTACTTTAATTGTTTCTTCATGGTTTGTATTCATTTGGCGTTTTGGGGATTAGTTGATTTGAGGTAACATAACTATACATTCTAATAACTACTTTGCCTAGTATTTAGTTTGGGTGGATAATAGTATGATTCTGAATATAAATAATAGCTAAAGACTTTTATCGGTGTTATGACTAACTTCACTGTCTATGTGCACGTAGTAGAATGTACATTTCCGAAAAACAAAAAAACATTTTCCAGAAAAAAAAAAATAGTAATAATGCCCGAGTCTTACTTAGTTTAAATAGCATGATACGACTAAAATTCAGTGCATGCTTTCAGAAATGCATTTGCTAGTTATACCAGCTAGTAGACGAGAGCAATCTACTTGGCACATCACAGAGTGAAATATTAATTCAAAACCAGATTCATGGAGATTCAACCAAGTTTTGCGAAAATCACAGGTATGGAACATTCATTAGTTTCAATTGTAACATTTAGAGCAATTTTTAATAAGTAATTTAAAGACATTTTATTACAAAATATAATTAAGATAAAAATTGATTTAACCAAATAAATGTCATGTGTTCTATTCACCTAACGCATATCAAATATCCAATTTATAGTGAAAAGTATTTTATTTGTCTGTGTTAAATCAGTTTTGTTTTACTCTTTTAACACTCTGGTTACAAAAGTAAAAAAAAAATATTTTTTTTATACTGACAAGCAAACTACATATTGCTAAATATTAGATACATTTCTTGTGCATGGAACGCAATGATATTTAGCCGATTATATCAATTTTTATTTTATTTTATTTTGAAATAAATGAATTAAAGAATTTAATAGGATTTACAGGAATTGTAACCAGAGTGACAATGGACGTTCCCAGATGGTGAAATAGGTAAGTCTTTTACGCAAATCTGTTGGCATCGCGGCACGACACTCAGAAAAAAAAATCCCGCAATTATTTTAAATCGTTCACAACAGAGTAGTTACACAGTACGCAACATAGATTTATTAAATATAAATTTCAATAAAAGCTTTATAAACCTATCAAATTTGCACGTTGTTCATCTATTATTTTTAAATTTTTATGGATTCCAAAGCAAAACATTAATGGTGATATTGGATGGATAAAAATAATAAAACTAACCGCTTATAGATAATGTTCCAATATATACTTACAGAGGTGGCAATATAAGAATTCAAAAATTGTTTTATGACACATCATATAATTGGTTCAAAATTTTATAGATCGATGATGACGTCTTATCTCAAACTATAGTTATGCTTCAAAAATAACTTTACAAACTTTAAAGATCATTTTTATGCATTTTAACCGCTAAAAATAATAAACAGAAAAAAACTAATTGCTTTTCGAGCCATGTATATACATTACTTTGAGTGCTGTAACAATTTACAGTAGTGCAATGAATCTATCGGTGACATTTTGAACTGAAACAATGAAACCTATAAAAAAAAAATCATGATTATTTTCATCGTCGTTTTACAAGAACTTTTGAATAGCAGTTACCATTTATTTTTTATTAATGTATGAATCAATCCTTCACCCAGATAGCTAAAAGACAAAATTATGACAAAGCACCAATCTTTAAACGTATAAAATTAATTTACTTTCAAGTAAATTACACGCTCGTCTATATCAAACTCTGCATTGTATTATAATATTGGAATCCCGAATCCTCTAATCATACACATGTAACTATCTCTACCATTAGTATAAGCATGTGATAATTAGCAGTACATGTGTAAAGAGCAGCCTATAAAATGAATACGCGGAAGGAAATGGTTTGTGTAATAAGTTAATCGACATAGTGTAATTAAACATGTAATACAATAGTTCAAACATGTATTAATAATATGTTTCAGTACTTAAGCTTGTTTCATTACCTGCATCAATAGAAATCACTGTATCTTAACAGTATTAATTAAATGCCTAAATATAATGAGTAAATGGAAACTTTATACGAATAAAAAAACTTTTGTAAAAAAATATCTGAATTGGAAATTTTCGATTCTCACATTTGAGATTAAATTCAATATATTTGATTACTATTACGAATGCGTTTTATGTAGTATGCTCGTTTCGTGTATGGAATGTTCATGTTTAAAATGTGATTTCTAAATTTATTGCTTAGATTAAAATGTAATTACTTGCATTTTATTGTTTTAATTTACTTTTGTAAATACGAATCTAAGTATCAGAAACCCCTTATTGGGTGCTTCAAATTTTTGAAAAGCATCTCATATAGAGAAAATTTAACATTTATTTTTTCCCTTATAAATAATTTTTCTATGGCTGATTTTTTTTTGTTTATTTATCATTATTATTCTGAAAATATTATTTTTCTTTATTTTTATTCTGAATATTAAAAAATTACATTTTCGAACTCATGTACAAGTGCATTTTAGGGAATATAATTATTTTTTAGATTTTTGTGTTTCATTTTCATGTTTTTGATCAATCTGGCCATTTTGTTATGCACTATCATATTGCAATGTGGGAATGATATTCTTTCTATTATAAGTTCTGCATATTCCATTCTCCACATCGCAACTCCCATCATCCAGATACTCTAGATATCAGTAGAAAAAACTAGGCATGGGGCGTGTTTAGCGCCTCTTACCAAAGTAACCAATGTTACCGAGCGATTGTAGGACAGTTGGAAAATGAATTGTGGCACCAATGAAAACTATCCTGTTGAATTGTAGCTGACGTCACACTTCGCCTTGATTTTCATTTCGTTCTTGTCTACAATCGGTAAGTAACCAGTAAGTGACCGGTAAGTTGTGTTGAACACGCCCATGGTTTGAAACCGGCCAAAGTAAATAAGTGAAGGGAGCTGTTTTAGAACAGCTGTTGTGAGTTCGCGGGACAGAAAAGAATGAAGTTGGACTCGAGATTTTAGAATATTCTAATTGAGGTTGAAACCCAAAACTACGATGTTTTAAGACATATAGAAGTATCTTGTATATATTCATCTTGTAAATAATATCTTGTAAATATGTTCGTGTTTAATATAACCTTTGAAATTTTAACAGTGTCAGTCGGCAATTTATGTGATTGTGGTTACTGGTCATCCCATATGTATTTTTACCTTTATCCAGTCTTTTGTCTCCTTGTCGCCCGCATATGTCCTGCGACTGCTTGTAATCTTTTAAGACCTTAATCAAGGGGAACGAGATTATTATTAATGTTCTACAGAACTTGTTCTCAACTCTGAGTGGTTCTTCTCTGGTAATTATCTAATCATTATCAAAAAATTATTACAAAGTGTTTCATTTATACTTTTAAAGTAAGATAATGTGGCTAACCAATGTAAGTTAAAGTTAGCACAATTATTCCATCTCTACATTAATAAACCAAAATAAAGTCAACTGTGTCAATTTTATCAAGAAATAGAAATGTCTCATATGAACTAATTTGCTTGGATTAAATATAACAATATCAAACTACTTTATAATTTTCTTTGTATATAATCACGAAAATAATGTTTAATTGCTTACAATAGTTAAAATGTATCGTTAAATTTAATAAATTAGTTTATTTTGCTCGATTACACTATTGGTAAATCGTGACTCTTTTTAAACCTTAAAAATATGTAAACTTTTAATCTTATTTTTCATTTTAGAAAAACAACATCTTTCTGACAAATGAAACAATGCAAATAAAGGATTACTGATGAACCACGTTTGATAGAAACCTGGACAGAACTGCGCATGGGCAAAAAGAGCGAGTCCATATCGAAAATGGGGAAGTTCGTACCATCTCGAGATGAGTTTGTTTATTAAACATCCTAGATATGTCGATTTTTTTTTTTTTTTTTTTTTTTTTGGCGAATACCTTTTTGTTTCTGTAACAGAATTATCTGTTTTTAAATATTACATTGTAATTCTGTTACACTAAAGTAAGTTATAAAAAGACAAATATAATAAAAAAGATGATTTAAAAGTATGATTATTAAACTTAGCATAATAACTTTTTTCCTCGCAATATAGCGTAACTTATTTTTTTTACAATTAACGGCTGCATGGCGTGATTTTAAAACTTGCCGGATTAGCCATATTTTAAAAATTATTTCTTTATAATATTGTGTACATTATTTATTTATATTATTTGCATGCATTGGATATGAATATGGCGCAGATATTATATACGTACAAGGTTTGGTACAATTTTTTTTCAACGTCAATTTGGCGAAAACCTCATTTTCGAATTCTGGTTAAATATACATTTTTAAATTACTTTCTATTAAAAAAAAATTAACAATAAATAAAACAATTTTTAAATTATTAAATCTTAAGAACTAATAACTAGAACAAAAAACATTTTATATAATTTGAAAAAAAGAAAAATTAAGGTAGATAAACAGTTTATCAAAAAATAAACAACAATATCAGGGTTACCACATTAGGCAAAATAACGCCATTTTGGCGCCAAATAAATCCCAGTGAGTATATGACATACACGTGCCCTGAATATTTAGGTTGTTAGAATTGGCGAATTTCTCGTATAGCCGCCAAGTCAGATGCCAAGCAATCGTTAAACCTGCGATTTATCCATAAACATAAATATAAAAAAAAGAAAGAAAAAGAAAGAAAGAAAAGAAAGAAGGAATGAAAAAAATCACAGATGCTTTTATCAAAATTCACAAAAATGTAGGAGAAAGTATATACTTTGAGATGGTTATTCCTAGAACTTATAGAAGGTGCACAGTCTATTTAATTTATAATAAAATTTTACCCAGAACAAAAAATAGAAAACTATATTTAATATCATTTCCATGAATACGTCGAAGAGGAATCTCGGCCTCATAGGCTAGTCTCTCCAAAGTCTGAATAGGATCGGCTTGGTCTTCTGCCAAGTGAGGACCTTAGAAGAGCGGTATATCAGTACCCCCAAAGTCTGAATGGAATCGGCTTGACATTCTGCCAAGTGAAGACCTTACAAAGCTGGTATATCAGTATTAATAAATAAAATTACATTAAAATTTCAATAAGATGTGCCACTGACCCGTATCACGACAATCATTTCTTTGAGTGTGAAAAAAAATAGCAGAAATAAAGCAAAATGTACTTCATAAGGTGGGATTTACATAATATTATAAAAGACATAAATGCCTCTGCGTCATGCTGACATTATTATGCGAATTATAACACTTGTGCGACACATGAGACGATGGAATTTAGGCTATATAATTTTTACTACTGCATTTTTTACAAATGTATAAGCATAGTACATTTTAAAATTTAACGCTGTCGTATCAGGAAAAAAATCAATTTAAAAAAACTCTAGTTTAAAGAAGGAATGGGCATAAGCAAAAGAAAAAAAAGACTAGTATGTAGTTATAAAATTGTTTGTAGAAAAGTTAAAAGAATAAAAAAAAATTACTTTCATTCACACAGTTCAAAATTTCAGGACTTGAAATATGTTGAATGCAATTAAAACATATCGATTAAATTATTTCAAATTCATTAAATCAATCCTAACATTTAAATATATTAAACAATATAAGTTGGAAGTAATCGGGAAAATATTCCATATTTGATTGTAATTAAATTAATAGTAATGAAAAAATGCGTATGTTGTTTAATGTTACATTTAAATTTTATAAAACAGGTAATATATAATATAAATAATATATAAAAAAAGTAATATAATTATATGTTTTATAGGTAAAATTAAAAAAGTTCCTACGAGAAAACTTAATAAGAGTACGACATAACAACGACATTTTTCATGAGAAATATGAATAATTATAATACATTCATCATCTTTTCATATAAACGTATCTCATTCATAGCGGATTATCTTTATTTATACCAGGAAAAGAGCTCTGTAATAGGATTTACCTTCTTTACATAACCATCTTTAATCTACATTAAACATCAATCAAATATAAACGATATTTGGTGAACTAAAAAGGTATTTTGCTGCTTTGCATTGTAAGATATTTACTTACATATGCATTTTACTGTTATTAACTATGATAGTATAATAAAAATATGTCCTAAAATATTTTCGAAATAATAAAACTAGGTACCGTAATGTGAGAGAAATGTGCCACACAGGTGATGCAACTTTTGGAAACGTGCTGTTTTGCACTCTTTGAAGTTCCAGAGAATATTAAATTAAGTGCCAGTATTCTCATTTTACAAAGAAAACGTTGAACTTCCATTTGTTTTTTATTTTATCTGTTAATTTATGACCGTTATCATTGTAATATTTTTTCTACTGTGAAACAGTTAATTTTTAAAATAAGTCATTTACAATCTTGATCTAATATTATTTTTATTGTTTATAATATTATTAAAAAGCTGCACCAGGAATCATAAGAAAAAATAGAAAAAAAAATACTTACTTGGAATTTTGTTTTTTTTTCAGTGATTCATCCATATATATATGTTTTATATTCTCCTTTAATATATATATATATATAATTTTTTTTAATTAAAAGAATTTTCAATTATTATGGCAAATCTGAATGCGAATTTTAGCAATGTTTAGTACCAGAGGAAACAGGAGAACCCAAATAAGGTGCAGAAAAAGAGTAACTTAACCAACCCAATGAAATGCTAGTTACACTGTTCCTGAAGATCATGATCAATCATCAATGCCTGATGACATCAAGTTACAGTAAGATGGCAAGAACCTCATATAAGAGGGGAGATAGTTATAGGTCTGGGTGTTTCTCATCGCTGTAAATTCTTCCCATCCCCCCCCCCCCAAAAAAAATGTGAAAATTAACCCTCTAAGCGTTTGGCCCGTAATATTCCGTACACTAAGCTCCAGGTTTCACTGCAATGTAAGCAATGTTTAAGATATTATAATTCTATAAATTTAATGAATTTTCAAAGCATTGAAGAATGATTAAGACTCTCAAGGATTACATTTATATTCCTAAATAACATTTTTAATGTAATATTGAAAGAATCATATTTTATTAGCAATTAAGACAAAATGAAGAGAAAACAACATTACAAATTTACCCATTTGCAAGACGCTTGGAGGATTAATACAATAATACATCTGATTATCATGGAGCTTGGGAAGAAGCTTGGCCATAAGTAGATCGAAAGGCAATGACTGAAATTTTCATTTTTCTGGCATTCCGTATTAGGTGTCCAAGTTACAAGTTAAACAAGCTTACATACCAAATTGATGAAAAATATTGTATTATGATAAAAAAGTTTGATTTTTCAGCTCACTAGCTGTCAAAGCCTGATAAGTAAAGTGCCCGAGAGTTCTTGATACATGTAGGTAGACAGGCAGGTAATGCAATAACTCTTGAGAAAAATATATGCCATTTGTTTCAAAATTTATTCTTAGGTTCATTTTGATAAGGCGCTTTGCTGATAAGTTTTGGAAATTCATTGTTCATTCATAAAGTGAGGAAATACGGGAACTTATATCCCCTTAATTCAGATAAATTTGTTTTGCATGCTGAATTATTTAGTTTGTTTAAAATTTGATAAACGGCTTACTCAGATAAGGAACTTCCCTGATTAGGTTTAGGTGTTCGTTAGTTAAGTATGAGGAGGGGGCGGGAAAGGAAATCTACCCAACCTTGATTTCGGTAAATTGGGCTTTCAGGCTGAATTATGCGATTTACTTTTAATTTGATACATCGGTTTATTGTGTTAAGAGGCTTCCTTGATTGCATTTGTATGTTCATTTCTTAAATATAAAGGTGAAGGAGAGGAAATTTCTCTTTCACCTTATTTTATGTAAATCTTCATGATAATTAATTAGATTAGCTTCAATTTTCATGTGCCGGTTTATTCTGTTAAAATCGTAAAATTTAAGGCATTTAAATTTGTACTCAAATTACCGAGTAATGACTTATTTTAAAACTAGAGTACACAATTAATGATTAAAAATAAATTTAAAGCATTATTGAGTATTATAAGTCAGCACAATCTGGATAATAGAACAAAAAAGTTGCAAAGAGATTCTGGTTTATGGTGCATACCATATTAAAAGAAAACATAGAAAAAATATTATTAAGTGATTTCAGAGCAGTCCCGAAATAGCTACATCTTATACATAAGAAATAAACCACACAAGTAAGTATTAAATTGATTTCAATATTTATCTTATATATTTAATATATTTTTGGTTGATTTTAATTAAAAATGTGTTTCAATAAAAGTTATAAAATATAACAGATGATTGTATAATCATATTAGTTTTGTAGTGAAAAAAAAACATATTCAATTAAGAATTTTATACATTAGCATATTTTTAATTTGTTCATTTGAAGGAATACAAATTAATAACTGTACATAAAGCCTTATTTTAAATTTTTTTAAAAATTATATCTGTTTGCTGATGACAATATGCGATGCATTTTCTTCACATTTAGATGCGGTTAAAAATAATCAAAAGAATGAAGGTATGTAACTAAATATGTTTGATACTTTACCACTTGTCATTGGCTGTTTTAGGTATTTATTAGGATATTGAAGTTTTAGTTTAAAAAAACCTTCATTAAAATGAATTAAATTACTCAAATTAATTGTTTTAGCATGGTCAGAGTAATTGTAAATTGTAGAAGTATTATATATAAAAACTGGTACTTATAATATGTAAAGCAGTTAAAAATTAATACATTCTATATTTTAATTAGGTTATATATATGTAATTACCTGCGTAATTATTGGTGCTTAAGACTTAAATGAATAATCTTTTTGTATAAACAATGCAAACTTGATCTTGAGTATTGAAACATTAAACTATTTACAGGAAGAGATAAAGGGGGAAAGGGACCTTCATTTAGAGCAGACACGGCCTGTTGCCGAAGTCTTGTCGTCTTTCGGGAGCGAACCGAGATGTCCGTCCGCAATCCACGTTAGATGGAATCTAATCAGAATCTGTTCCCAGGCTTAGAGTTTGAACCTACTACGTCATCAACTTCTTTGTGTTGAGTTTTTGCTAACGTCAGGTTAGCTCTCACGCGAAGATGCTGAATCTTATTTCCTTTCCAATTAAGGTTGTTTTGGGTAAGTGTGGGCTTTAATGCCAGATTCACATATATACATACCTATACACACGCACGCACACATGTATGGCGTTTATTATTTAACATTTTATTCATTAAACCATCACTTAATTGCAATAAAAAGGAAACGTCATGCGTCCAGCACGGATTATGAAGCATTATTCAATAGATTCTGAATGCAGCAAAAAAAAAAAAAAAAATTACTAATGATTAACGTGAAAGATGTCTAAATAAAAAATTTCGAAAGTGCATAATGCATTTGTGGACCAGTTTATTGCAATTGCCATGAATAGAACGAAAAATATAAGGTATGGTTTTGTGCAGTTATGTATATGATTCATGGATATAATATTCTAAATGCAATGCAATTAAACACAAGAACACAAGCTGTAGAAATTTTCCATTCGTGAATTTCCGTGAATAAACCAAAATGTACTTGAGATATTTTGTGTATCTCTGTATGTAATCTATAGAAAATAAGCACGTCAAATAATGCACAAAAATAGAGTTAAATTTTAAAACATATATCTCAATTGAAACCCATTTTCAGCAATTATTTTTCACAGGCAATACTACAGCCTAATAATTTGTCACTGTTCCCTACATATTAACGATAAACTATATCCACAACTGACTACACCTTAAGCGCTTTGTTGTGCACCTCAGTGGTATTTAGGAATTTCAATATATTCAAATAGTGTAATATTACTAAAATATACTGTTATGATTTTTCCCCATACGTTATAATATAACAGAAATATTTCGATAGTTCTTTTAAATGAATTTTTATTGCTACACACTTAATTCTTAATACAAAACATGTCATCGTGAGCAGTAATGCCATTTATCCATTAAATGACAATCTGATTTTATTTAAGAACAAAAATTTTACTTTTGAAAGCACGGACAGACAGTCAAAGAAACCATGTTCATAAACACTTTTCCACTGTAATGGTCAATGTTAAAAAAGAAGGAAAATATACGAAGACATATAGTTTTCACTCAAAAATATTACTGATTGCATCATAATTTTTTTATTTTATTTTATTTAATATTCAGAAAATGCATTACATTGAAAATTAAAGATAAATATTTTTAGAATTTGGAAATTTGCCACCATTCTCTCTGAAATCTTGTAAATGTGGAAATAGATTTTGGCAATAACCCTAAGAAACGCAGTTTTTGAAGCATTTCACATCGTTAGTTAAAATATAGTTAGGTAATCAACAAAGAAGAAATTCCAAAATAGACCAACTTAATTACAAAAGTTGCTAAAATAAACATGTAAACTACTCTTTTCAAAAATGTTTAATTTCTTTTATGTAATTTCATCTAGATAATTAACAAAGAAGAACATTTTGAAAAAGTCTCAAAACTACCAATTTAAATTTTTAAGTTTGCACTATTCGGACGAAAATGCAATATAAATGAATTGTTTTAATACTCAAGTTTCATCTTGAAAATAATAAAAATTTAAATTTTAAAGTAATCTGAAGGAACAATAGAGATTATGAGGATAATTCTGTGTTAGTATCAAACTTTTTAAAAGCTCTTTGTGCATTACAGTTTAAATTTAATATATTTTAATTAATGCATTAATTCAACAAAAGGCGCTACTTATCGGATTATTTACTACTAAAAATGGAAAATTGCGCATAGTACTTATGAAACTGTAGCCTAAAATTTTTAATAAATCAAATAATCGACATTTTATAATTTCGTAAAAGTTTTTCAGGACTTTAAACCTTTTTCAAACTTTATTTTAAATTATTTATTTAATAAATTATTGAAAGTTTCGCTTACATAGAATCTTTTATCATATTTGCCAGATACGGACTTTACTTCCGTAAAATGTGAGTTAATTTAAACCAAGTTAAAAACTTTTTAACCAGAAGATGATTTAGATTAGCAGTTGCTATTTACCTTCGTTACTTCACCATCACGCATAGCATAACTAATACATAAAGATATCTTGTAATCGTTAAAAAAAAAAGATCCATTAACACGTATCAGACACTGCACTGTAGAAAATGTCAGATGTTTCTGAATCTATAAAAATGTACTGTAATCAAAAACGAAAATATACCGTAACCTTTTCTAACTCACCTAAGATTTCGAAAACCGTTCCTTTACCTTTAAAAATCCCAGAAAACTATTTGTTTTAGAAATTTAAATAAAAATTTATAAAAATTAATTTTTATTAGCTGCCCGTCCTTTTCGGAAACGTTTCTAAGTAGCTTTTACACTACAAAAATCGCTTTTCTAAAATCAAAATATCATTATTTCGGATGCTACCAATTCTCAAGTTAACATTTTCAGCTGCATAACTGATTTTGTGCATGCAATTGTAGCAAAACAATGTTAATTTTCATACTAATGTTAATACTGTTAAAATTATATATTTGTATATTAAACATGTTGTCTGAATATCAAAATATTTTTGTATGAATTGGTAGCATCCAAAAAAGTGATATTTTAATTTGAGAAAAGTGATTATTGTACTGTAAAAGCTACTTAGAAACGTTTCCAAAAAGGACGGGCAGCGAAAATTAATTTTTATATTTTTTTATTTAAATTTCTGAAACAAATAATTTTCTAGGATTTTTAAAGGTAAAGGAACGGTTTTCGAAACCTTAGGTCAGTTAGAAGAGGTTACTGTATATTTTCTTTTTTGATTACAGTATATTTTTATAGATTCAGAACCATCTGACATTTTTTACAGTGTGGAAATTCCGAAAAGCATTTTTAGAAAAAAATGCATTTGTCGATGTGTTTGTGTGTCTGTCCGTCTATCTGTCTGATAGCAAAAGCTTTATCTCTCGAAAAAATTAATAGAGAAACTTGAAAATTGGAGTGTACTCAGTATATAATAATGGGGAAAAGTCTATTGAATACCAGTAACGTCGATTAATTTTCGGCCTCTTCAAATAATCGTTCTGATATAAAAGGTATATAAATTTTTTCGAACTTCATTGTTTAAAGTCATCAGTTTAAAACATAACAAAAACAATAAATTTTGCATAAAGAAGGAAGTTATTCGGATTATTATTTGCCGAAAATATTCGTAATCGTATTTGCCACACTCTTCTATTTTTCGTGTTCTTGTATTCAAATTTCAAATCAAAAATACATTTTAATTGAAAATCAGATACTTAATTCGATGAAAAAACTATTATTAGTTAATGTTATTAGCATTTATGTTCTGATATAAAAGGTATATAAATTTTTTCGAACTTCTTTGTTTGAAGGCATCAATGTAAAACATAACACAAACAATAAATTTTGCATAAAGAAAGAAGTTATTCGGATTATTTATTTGCCGAGATATTTGTAATCTTATTTTCCACACTCTTCTATTTTTCATGTGTTTGTATTCAAATTTCAAATCAAAAATACATTTTAATTGAAAATCAGATACTTAATTCGATGAAAAAAACTATTTTTAGTTAATGTTATTAGCATTTATGTTCTGATATAAAAGGTATATAAATTTTTTCGAACTTCTTTGTTTGAAGGCATCAATGTAAAACATAACAAAAACAATAAATTTTGCATAAAGAAGGAAGTGATTCGGATTACTTATTTGCCGAGATATTTGTAATCGTATTTTCCGCACTCTTCTATTTTTCATGTCCTTGTATTCAAATTTCAAATCAAAAATACATTTTAATTGAAAATCAGATACTTAATTCGATGAAAAAACTATTATTAGTTAATGTTATTAGCATTTATGTTCTGATATAAAAGGTATATACATTTTTTCGAACTTCTTTGTTTGAAGGCATCAATGTAAAACATAACAAAAAACAATAAATTTTGCATAAAGAAGGAAGTTATTCGGATTATTTATTTGCCGAAAATATTTGTAACCGTATTTTCCACACTCTTCTATTTTTCATGTTCTTGTATTCAAATTTCAAATCAAAAATACATTTTAATTGAAAATCAGATACTTAATTCGATGAAAAAAACTATTATTAGTTAATGTTATTAGCATTTATGGTGTTATAAGGGTGTTTCTTTTACGCAATTCGGTGGTACTTGATTATGCCTTCAACATAATAAGTATCACAAAATTTCTCGCTAACTTGACTATATTTTGCCAAATCTGGTGACAAAAATTACTCGCCAAAACTGATCTAAGTTAATTCTCATATAGGGGTGACCGGGGTACAATGGATCACTTTTGTTAACTTTGACTATTTACTCTTAAAATATTCATTTGAAAAAAAACTCACATACATGAATGCTATCTATACATTATAGTTCAGATTGGATACACTCAAAAATAACAATTATGTATACATTTTTAATATATGTTTTTAAACAGCAAGTGATAAAATGGACCATTGTATCCCATGGCCGGGTACAATGGTCCGCAGCATGGGGCTCAATGGACCACATGTAATTCTGAAAAAATATATAAGTATAGTACATTTTTTAGTACGAAGCATAGAATATATCATAATTTGTTTATTCATGTTTTAACTTCATAGATATAATGCAAGTTTAACGATTATTAAAAATAGCAAATGATACATCAAATATATTTGTGTGACTGAAAGCCTGTTGCCTTCTTGTGAAACATTAGAATCTGGAAGAATTATTACAACATCATAAACATTTACAAGAGATTCATCAACAAAATTGGAAAAACATAAATACATTTTGGTTTGATTTTCAGCACCTGAATCTCACAAAAACAGAATCATCATAATTTTTTTTCTATTACTTAATCAACAAAATGAATCTATGTTTTTTTTTTTTCGGGGAGGGGGGGGTGTCCAACATTTAACCAAAATGTAATTAACAACATTTATTTCACTACTAAAATTAACATCATTCTGTGAAACTTTAACATCAATGCATTCTGTATTCCTATTAAATAGAAATATTTTCCGAATCACTCAAACTTTCTGATACATTTTTCCTTTTAAATATATTGCAGGCATTTAGTGTTATAGTTCTATGTAAAAGCCAACATATTTTTCACATTTAGTTCTTTTTAGCTCTAACTAAAGCGACATTTTTTTTCAATTTTTTATCATCTTTCTTCTTCGCTTCGTCTTCAATAAACTTTTTCAATGGTGTTTTGTGTGATGCACCTTTCTTTTGTTTATTTGTTGTTCAAAAATCCGTTGTCCAAAATCCTCAAAAGATTCCTGACTTACACCACTTTTCCCTGCCTCTAAACTGTGATTTCTTCTCTGTGATTCAATGCTTGTTAGGGAACATTCACAAATTGCAAATTGATAAAAATCGGTTTAAGATAGCGCTTTTTCTTTGGACATAAAATTGCAGCGTATCGTTTTTACGTTAAATTGGTATACCAGGCGTCTGTCTGCCCGGGTTAAAATATCTAGGTCAAGTCTCAAACCGACCCATAGGGGAAAAAGGTCGGCGTGGCCTGAAAAAATGTCAACAGCATAACCCGGCCCCATCTGGAAAATAGTTTAAATCATAGCCCGATTCAGTCGCAAATTTCTACATAGTTTCTTAATTCGGCGTGGGAGAAGAATGTTTCATGTGGAGGAGTTCTGACCAAAAAATTATTTTATAGCTTTTCGTTTTTTATATTTATAGTTTTTATTGCTAAAGAAGCGCCAAAGGCTGTAATATATTTATTTTATCAATGAATCTCTATTTATATGTAAATGTTTCACTTATATTTTAATATCGTTAATCCATATCCCATGCGTTGGAGACTCTGAAAAATGTTATACACTAAAACTTTTTAAGACAGAATCACATAGGAAAGAAAAAATATGTTGTAGACAGATGCTCTCCCTAGAAGATGTAATTGGAGCTTTTTTTTTCATGTTCTATTGCATTTATTTTGCATGGATCAACATATTTTCCGTTTAAGACAGAATTCTGTCATAGGCAGATTTTTTTTTCACTGCTTTTATTGTATTTAATTTTTTTAGCCTTTGAATAATCTATTTAAAAAAATAAATTTTAAAGTTTTTTTTTTTTTTTTTTTTTTTTTTTTTTTTTTTTTGTAAATAAAAGTTTTAAAATCTATATGTGTTTCGTAAAAAAAATCGATTGAGCCGAATTTTATTTATTTTATGTACGTATTAAGTCAGTCAGAGACAGTGATTTTAATATGGATTTTGTCGACACCGGGTTTGAAAATTTCATCCAGAGTGCACCTAAGTTGAAGGAAGTAGTCCCTTCCTTTATGAAAAGTACGCTAGGCCCGGCGTGGCGCGTCTTCCGAAAAAATGTATCATCCCTACCTGGGCCCAGAATACAGATTTTTTAACATCCTCTGGAGGACGATAAAAAGCCTGAAGTTGTTATTTTTTCAGTAAATATTTTTAATAGTTTTAAAATTAATATAAAAAAAACCTTGGAACAAATCTAAAATCAGATTTTCGTCTTTAATTAAATGGAAAGAAATTGAAATCCGATAAATAATGTTACGAGTTATAACGATTTTTGATTGTCCCATTTAAACCAGTACTAACCACATGAAACTTTTATAAATTGTGTGAGAAATTTTAGAATGTGATTTTCTTAGCAAATTATAAAGCTAACCATCACAAAAAAAAGAAAAAAAAAGAAAAATTCTAACCCAAGAAATATATTTTTTACGCGTTTACTAGAACTGTTAAAGTAACATTGTTTTTTGAATTGCGCGCTTTTCAATTTGTGTCTAATCCCTTAAAACCTGATGAATTTTTTAAACGGCTATAACTTTGCGAATTTTGGAGATATGAAGATGCAACTTTTTGTGTCTTATTCAGGACTGAATAAGAAAAGTTTTCCTAATTGGAATTTTTGTCCTACGGGGGCCGTATAAAAATTTAATTTTTGTAACTTTTCAACTAGACCCCCCCCATGGAGTCGCAATTTATCTTATCAAAAATTTCACATATTTTATGAATTTTTGCAATTGGAAGTATGGGTCTAAGGGCAATATTTAATGAGCTAGCCTATTGTTTCGATATTTATGACTCACCCTGTATATAAGTATAGTACATTTTTTAGTACGAAGCTTAGAATATATCATAATTTGTTTATTCATGTTTTAACTTCAAAGATATAATGCAAGTTTAACGATTATTAAAAACTAGCTGACCCACCCGGCGTTGCCCGGGTCCGTATTAACAATATTAAACGAACTTGAAATTTGTATGATTTTATCATTAACTCGTTAGATGCAGAAAATGTATTGTCTGAAATACGTAGCCACTGACTGTGTGAAAAATCGGTTTTAAAAACAGCAACTAATATTAAGCTCTAAAAATACTCAAAATGAGCAATGAAAAACGCGGGAGGGAATATGTATCCAACGATTGCACGATTTTCGTGTTAAAAAGTTGATATTTACCCGTAAAATCACTGTTAAGTCACGTAACTAATTATTATTTTCACATACAAATCCCAAGTGAAATATTTTGAATTTCAAACTAATTATATCACTCTTAAATCCGACTATACCATGAATGAAATCGATACACGATGGTAGCTAAAAGATTGATATATAGTATTATAATTTCAAAGCTATTTAACAAAAGTAAGTGTTAATTTTAATCAAATCTTGCGTAATGTTCCCTCTGTGTATAAATTTCTAACCTTAAACTTTTATACCGTAACCAGAACCTGTCTGTAACCTAACAGCGACTTAACAGTACCCTACCGTAAATTAAATATAACAGAAATGTAACCTAGCCTTCACTTTATTGTAACATATCCTTATTCTAACCATAACATAAATGCAATTTAACTTTAACCTAACTTTATCCTAAATAATATAATAGAAAAAAACCATTTTAAAAAATTACTATTTCTTCGTAAAATATGCTTCAGCTGTAATTCATTTCTTTCAATTCGTTTTATTAATACAAAATTCCTTCCTTGTGCTTTTGTTTGAGACATTAAAATTTCAGCGATAAATGGTTTAATATTGCAAACCTTTTTTTCGGTTTACTTCGCCTCCACCTATGTTTTTCTCCATGGTGTACAGCTGCTGTGATTTAAAAAAAATCCTCATTTAAACTGACAGTTTGCCAGTCTATGAATTTTGAAGGTCTTTTTTAATTATTTCTGCGAAAATTTTATGCAACCAATCAACCATAAGAAAATGAAAGGGAAAAAAGCGAAAAAAGGCGATTTTTTATGAGAGTGAGCTTTGGAATTTAATTAATTACTCAGTTAATAAATAGAATTTTGAAATTCTGAGCTTCAGGTGCATCAGGAAAGACATTGGGCTACTCTCAAAAAAATTTTGAGCTTCGTACGTGCTGTAGATTTTGCTAGCCATCGCAGACACACAGACACACACACAGACAGACAGATCGTTTAGTTCTTTTATTAGTATAGATAGCAAATGATACATCAAAAGATATTTGTGTGACTGAAAGGCTTCTTCTTTCTTGTGAAACATTAGAATCTGGAAGAATTATTACAACATCGTAAACATTTACAAGAGGTTCATCAACAAAATTGGAAATAATAAATACATTTTGGTTTGGTTTTCAGCACCTGAATCTCACAAAAACAGAATCATCATCATTTTTTTCTATTACTAAATCAACAAAATGAATCTATGTTTTTTCTTTTTTTTCGGGGGGGGGGGGTCCAACATTTAACCAAAATGAAATTAACAACATTTATTTCACTACTAAAATTAACATCATTCTGTGAAACTTTAACATCAATGCATTCTGTATTCCTATTAAATAAAAATATTTCCAGAATCACTCAAACTTTCTGATACATTTTTCTTTTTAAATATATTGCAGGCATTCAGTGTTATAGTTCTATGTAAAAGCCAACATATTTTTCACATTTAGTTCTTTTTGGCTCTAAGTAAAGCGACATTTTTTTTCGATTTTTTATCATCTTTCTTCTTCGCTTCATCTTCAATAAAATTTTTCAATGGTGTTTTTCTGTGATGCACCTTTTTTTTGTTTATTTGTTGTTTTGTGTAAACAAGCTTTTGTAAACAACACAATTCAAAAGATGACATTTTTAACTGATCAGCAGTGCTTATGCTTGGTTGCTTGATACATCTGCATCCGGCACAGTTTGATCAGTCACATATGTGTATTGACTATTATACTGATACAACTAAATTAATATATGTCTGATATAATAATAATTTTAATTTTCATGTCCTACTTTACATTATATGTAAAAATGTTAGATTGCAATGTTGTCCCCCTTTTAATTAATTCTACCTCACTTAATACTTATTTATAATATTTAGATACAAATTAAGGTAGATCTATTTCTTTTTTCTCATTGTACTATTTAATTTGAATCTAATTTAATGTAGATGAATCTTTGTAAAAGTGCAAGAATTTAGAATTAACTGAATGTTTATAAAAAGCAAATAAGGTGAAAAAAAGCAAATGAATAAAATATTTGGTTTACCGGCTTTTGATTTTTGAAATTTGACTTTGAAATTGGAAAACAAATTATATAGATAATATTTGAAAAATTCTCTACACAATATGAATCATTAGTTTATTTACATATAAAAAATAAAATAATTAATTCTTAATTTCACATATAATTTTTAATTAAAAAAATACAGAATAAAGGACTGGGGTACAGTGGACCATGGTCCATTGTACCTCATATGACACTTTGTCAAAAAATTGATATAAAAAACAGAAGTTTTATATTCAGTTATTTTACTTACAATAAATATTTTATATATTATCTGACCTTTTTATTATACTCAGCAATGCCTTCCAAATTACAAATCTTCAATGGAAAAAGTAGCATATGTTTCACTGAAAATATTTACTTTTACCCGTCTCAAATCAACTATCAAGAATAAAATGGCAGCTATGCACATGGTTTTAAATTTCTATTCACTACTGCAGGGCTGCCATGTATGTACCGATCTATGAAGCATTCAAAAACAGAAATAATATCTAAAATAGAATGTGGACCACTGTACACCGTGGTCCATTGTACCCCCCTCCCCCCTACTCCCATTGTAATCCAATAGGTTCCCATTTTGAACTGTTTTATTGATTTATAATAAATCTACAAAATTAGTTAAATAAAAAATGCACCTTATATTGCTAAGTTTAACACTTAAAAAATGATCTATAACCTAAGATAGCAAAATATTATTTCTATAAAACTTAGTTAAAATATAAATTAAAATATAAGTTAAAATATAAACTTAGTAAAAATTGTTAAAATTAAACTTAAATGAAATTAATTAAAATTAATTGTTCATGTAAGCAATAAAAATAATAAATATCTGTTATTATTATAAATTTATCAATTACAGCTTTAATGCTAGTATTCAAGATGAAATAAATCAGAATTTATTCCACTTTGACTCAATCGTAGCATTTTTCCCCTGTGAAATCTATACGCAATACCATGCTCACCCTATCAAGATTTAAATAGCCATCTTTCATGTCTGTATTTTATTTTTAAAAAATCGGTAGTTTAATTTGATCATTTTAATTCAAAACTTGATGTCTCGATGCTATTAACTGAAACAGATATTAAATTATTTATACAGGGTGTTTCAGTTAAATGTTTCAGAACTCCAAAGAGAGGTAGGGTGCATCCTGACGACTTAAAATCATATAGCAATTCGGGGTCGGAAATGTTTTCCTGAAGCGGTGATGTACAAGGAAGCACCATAAAGAAAAGACACCATAAGTGAAAAATCGTTTTGTTAATACATGTAAAAAAGCAAAAGGTACATGGGTCAAAGTAAGTGTTCGAAATTTCTGCCACCGACTACAATGCATTCCTCACATCTCCAGCGCATGGAGATACGAACATTCTCGAATACTCCAGGCATATCTCGAATTTTTCCGGCAACCACTACGATTCTTGCAACCAACTCCTCAGCACTGCCAACAGTGGTTTCATAAATAGTGTTTTCATATGACCCCAGAAATAAAAATCAAAATATTATAGGTCGGGTAACCGACATCAAATCTACCATTAAATCTACCTCGGAACTTTTGCACAACGCCATCTAGCGCGTCGGGAAAACATTTCTGAACTCCGCAATGCCAGATGATTTCGAGTCGTCAGGATGGACTCTACCCCGCTTAGGAGTTCTGAAACGTTTAACTGAAACAACCTGTATATTTTTAAAGTATAAATGAAATTTTGTAAATGAAACCAAAATTTACCGGGTTTTAAAATAGACGATGTTCTTGATACTGACGTACTTTAATTTTGTTTAACTTTTAATGAGAAAATGGTAACATAAAGTTATAGTAATCTGTTTTTATTTTCCTTTGATTTTAATAGACATAGAGTACTGTTGCCACGTTTAGAAAAACCGTGTTAAAATTACTAAAAAGAAAAAAAAATATATTTAAAAGTGAATTAAGATTAAGTTATCAAATAAATGGCATTTAAAAGTACATTTTTTCTTATATGACGATGTAAAGATTGAAAATGTGAGATATTTCGAAGATTTCAAATTTGCAGATGCAAAAATTGCAAAACCGAAATTGCATTTCAAGTTTCAAATCCATTCGCAAAATGATGTATGCGTTTCGCACATATACGTTTGGCCTTTATAATATAGATAGTTAAAGTAATAAGCCCCTAATCATGCGTATGTGATTATCACTTACATTAGTGTAAGCATTTGATAATTACTAGTACATACACAAAGAGAACCCTTTATAATTAAATGTACGAAAAGTAATGATCTGTGCTGTAGATTAATCCGCGTAGTGTAATTAAATCTAAAAAGTTACTCTTGAAATATGTTTACGCATGAGTAAGTTAATATTATGTTTCAGTATTTATCTTTTGCAAAAACTACATAAACAACTGAATTCACACTATCCGATATTGCAACGCAGCATTATTAATTAAATGTCTTTAATGCTATGATGAATTAATCGAATTGCTTTGCATAGCAAAGATATTGAAATGAATTGTTTTATGTAATTCGTTTTGAATTCCATGCGTCAGTCATATATTAATTATATATAAATTAAAGAAACTTAAATTATAATGTATAGACCACAGAATATGTGTCGCTGGACGTGACATTTAAAAAAAATTTCAGTAACTACTTTCACATGCCCAAATAACTAATCCTTAGTGAATTTTTTCCATATTATTTCCTGTGTTATACTAATGTCTAAATTGCTGTAATTTTTACAAGTTATAAAATGAAAGGAAAACTTTTTTAATACTCCCTAATTAAAATATTGGTGATAGATAAATTTTCATTCTTTACTGATTTAAGTGATAAATATTAAACATCATCAACAAGTACAACATAAAATATAAATAATATCACATATATGAATATTAAAGTATTCTCTAAGGCATTTTTTCTTTGCACTTGTTCCAATAATATAATTTCAACCAGTTACACATTATTATAAATCAAATTCGACATTGTGTTATTATAGTTAAATGCAGAAGCCCCTAATCATGCATATGTGATTATCCCTTCCATTAGTGTAAGCATGTGATAATTAGTAGTACATATGTTAAGAGAATCCTTTATAATAAATGTACGAAGGGAAATGATTTGTGCTATAGGTTAATCGGCGTAGTGTATAATTAAATCTGCAACATAACTGTTGAAACATGTTTACGCATGAATAAGTTAATATTATGTTTCAGTATTTATCTTTTGCAAAAACTACATAAACAACTGAATTTACAATGCACGTTATTCCAACGGAACATTATTAAATAAATGCCTATAATATTATAATGAATTAATTGAAATGCATCACATACCAAAATTATTGAAATAAATTGCTTTTATTGAATGCTTTATGGTATATTCGATATTGAAATTTGCAAATTTAATAATTAATTTTACACACATTTTAAATATGTGTTTTTACGCCTATTTGATACTTGTCCATCATACATGGTATAGAGTTAATCTTGCAATCGTTTTGAAAATTACAAAAAAAAAAGACGGATTTACCCATTTTAGATACTGGAGATTTCGAAAAACATATTTTTAGAAAAAAAAAATTCCGTCAGTCAATCTGTGTGTATGTCTGTGTGACTGTAAACGTTCTATCACCCGAACAAACTGAGGTAGAGACTTAAAATTTTGCATGTACTTAGTATGTAAGAATGGGCCGAAGCTTATTTAATATCAGTAACCTCGATTATCCAAAACATTTTTTTTTGACTCTCGAAAATTTCGTTCTGATTAAAGGTATATAAAATTTTCGAAATTTTTAATTTTAAAAAGTGGACTTAAAAGGCAATGAAATAACACAAATTTTACATTAAATATCGAAGTGTATCGGATTATTAGTTGCCGGGATATTTGCAATCATGTTTTCCCCATTCTTGGATTTTTCATGACACTGTACAGTGTCTCACAAAAGTGATGGGACACTTGTGCTTTATAAAAAGAAACTGCAATAAAATAAATAAACAAACATGTGCAAAAATGTTTTGGGTGTGTTTCATATTTAAAGTTCGTAACAATTATCACATAACATACATTTTGTCAAAATATTAAAATATTAATTTAGTAAAAATACAATTGTTCAGAACGGATCAAAAAAATTACTCACATAAGTGATGGGACACTTACTTTTCCATCAAATATTTATCCAAAAATTTTACTTTTTAAAAGGTTTTAATATTTTGTTGGATTTCCTTTTACTTTTAAAACATGATTTAATCTTTTTGGGATGGATTCGACTAATTTTTTTGTGATTTATGGAGTGATTTTACCCCATTCTTCTTGAAGCACCGATTTTAGTTGTTGTTTTGAAGAAATGGTGTGTTTGCGAATTCTTGATTCCAATTCTTGCCAAATATTCTCTATGGGATTTAAGTCTGGAGATTGTGGTGGTGTTTTTATTATTTCAGGACAGTTATAACAAGTTATATAAAACAAGATTACCAACTCCAGCGGACGACATACACCCCCATACCATAACTCCTCCTCCACCATGTTTTACTGTTGGTACCAAGTTCTGTTTGCGAAATTCTTCCCTGGGTTTTCTCCACACCAAGATTCTACCGTCAGAACCAAATACATTAAATTTACTCTCATCAGCAAATATAACTTTATTCCAGTAATCAGAATTCTTATTTATGTTGGATTTTGCGAAAGCTAGACTGAGTTTTCTATTCTTTTCTTTTACAAAGAATTTTTCCTGGCTACTCTACCGTGATATCCAGCAGATCGAATTACCCTTCTAATAGTCTCAGGATTAACAATTACTCCATATAATGCTTGTAAATCAGCAGCAACTTTTGAAGCACTATTTCTTGGATTTTTTTTTTTAATATTTCGAACGATAATTCACTTTATTCCATTGGATAGCTTTGATGGTCGGCCGGGTCTTCTTTTATCCTGAATCATATGATTCTTTTTATATCGTTTAATGATATTGAAAACTGTTGAACGACTCAAGTTAACTGTTTCAGCAGTTTTTCTAATAGACTTTTCACGTTCGATATGCAAATTAATAACTAATTTTCGAATTTCAGGCGAAGTTTCTTTTCGTTTAGCATTCATGGCTACACAGAGCTAAAAAAAAACAAAAATTCCAAAACAAACTGGAGAGAAATACTGCAGACAATTTTATAAATTATTGCCAGTTGCTTTTAAGTAAAAATAAAACCCCAAAAAATATTTTTATTGCTTATTTCAGCCGATTTTTGTTGCTTATATAATGGTGTCCCATCACTTATGTGAGCTATTTTTTGCTCCGTTCTAAGCATTTGTATTTTTATTAAATTAATATTTTAATATTTTGACAAAATGTATGTTATGTAATAATCTTTACTAAATTTAAGTATTAAAGAAACACACCCACAAAAAAATGTGTACATGTTTTTTTAATTTATTTGATTAGTTTCTATTTGTAAATCACAAGTGTCCCATCACTTATGTGAGACACTGTATTTCATTCGAATTTAAATTCAAAGATATATTTTATTTGGAATTGTGACGCTTAATAAGACGTATTATACTGTTAGTTAATATGATTATTACTTTTGGTGTTATAAGATTGTTTCTTTTACGCAATCAATACTACTTGAGTAATTCGGCGTTTTATACATTTTATCAAAATTGGTTCATCAGCAATTCAGTAATAGAGTATTATTATGTATATTAAAAATATTTAAATAAAAATTTAAATTTTCTTTTCGAATTCCAATGCCTTTTATAAATAGTTTACACACTTTTTTATTTTCGTATTATATTATACATATCCATAATGGGTAAGTATTACGGTGGCCCCAAAGACTAGTTTATTTCAACACAATGCAGTATCAAAATACGTTTTCAAAACACACACAAGAATTTTTGAATGAAGGAAATTGAAGACATGTTTTATAAACTTTGAATATTGACTTAAGGACAAAATTAATTTAGAGGGACAAAAAAGTAATTGAAATTTTAAAATTGATGTGAAAGAGCGTAAAACTTTCAAGTATGTACCTCTTTAAATATTTTTTATTGGAAAAATTTAAAGAATTCATAACATTTTGGATTTTTTAAAATACCGATTACGTAGAAATATTATTTTTAAAATATTACTGATTCGCAAAGATAAAAAAAAAATGGATTTTGGTTTCATCTGGGCGAAAAAAAATGTCCAAACTTAGATAAGACGCCTGCTGGCATCACGTCGATGTAGATATATGTACCCATCATTTCACGTAGTTTCATTAACTGCGCTATATTCAACTGAGCTGGATACGTCGCAGAAGTGAAAATATTTCAAATAATATCATGAGACGAAACGAAATATTTCACCTTCATTCAAACATAAAACATATTATATGAACATATACTGCGCAATTGCACCATAAAATTTAAATACTAAGAATGTATTTATTAAAAATATAAAACATTGCTCAATGGTGCACAAAACAAGGACTTTAATATGAACTTGCAGAATTAAAATAAAATAAAATATCAACGTTTCGCGCCATCTTCAGGAAAATATGATATTTAAATGACTAAAAGTTTGCTTCCTGATCGAGATATAATATTTCTAATGAAATAAAATTGAGATGAATCAAAAGTTTAAAAATGTTGTAACTTACACATAAGTAAAAATTAAAATATTGCAAAGAGATACAAATTTAAGATTTTATGATGTTAAACCATATTTTTGATATATTAGAGGATACATTATCATTACAAGGTTTATTTTCTCGTGCACATATTTTGACAGATTCCGTTATTTTACCTTCAATTGGGTTATTGCACGGAACTATGATTTTAGCCTCATCAATGTTAACACGGCAACCCTTGTTCGCGAAGTAGAAACGAGAAAGAGCAGTATTCTGTTTATACTGTCTAATATCCTGCGATGCTCCTTAATTCTAACTAAAAATTTGCGTGTTGTCATGGCGATGCAGACTTTTTTAACATTATCTGATAATTTGATGGGTATTTCATATATACCAGATTTTTGATCTATTGGAATTTTGTCGATCTTATCACTAACGATGTCAATGAGATATGGAGGTGAAATTGCGACAAGCTTTATATTATATTTTTGTGCGATCTTTTTTATCTTTTCGAATATAAAAGGTATATAATAAAATTTTCTGTAGACCACAAGCTTATCCTGTCGTATGCCAGATGTGAGAGGAGTATTGTACTGTTGAACTATTTTATTTAAATATTTTGGAGAAAAATCATGGTCAAAACCTATTTTCTGTATAAACCTATTTTCGTCATCCGAACAAATCATAAATGCATTTTTAATAAATGACCTGAAGGGAGACATTTTATATTCGAAAGGCATGTTGACTAAAAACGGGATAACAGTATTTTCTTTTATTGGCCTTCTATAGACTGAAAAAATTAATCTTGAATTGCATCTATTAATTTGAACATCTAAAAATGGAAAGGAGGAGTTTTCTACGACTTCAAGGGTGAAATTAATACTATTGCTTAATCTATTGACATCTTGCAGAAAAACATATAAATCAGCGAAACTGTGGTTCCATAAGATGAAAACATCATCAACATAACGGAACCAACATTCGGGCTTCAAATTAAACATATTAAAAATTTAATGTCCTAGTGGTCTTAACGCGAATTCAGCAAACAGGCCGGAGAAAGGTGACCACATCGGCGCACCATGCATCTGTCTATAATTATTCTTATTGAAAACGAAAATATTACTGAAAATCACGAGGTTTAGGCCAGATTTATGGGGGGTTTTGATAGCTTGAGACAAATTTGAATTTTTATCTATTATCATATTAATATATTCTATGTCTTCGTGCATATTGATGGAAGGATATAATGAAACTACGACTAAACTTGCCATAATGGTGTTTGCATTAACTGGAATTACTTTAACTTTATCAATAAAATCTGTTGTAGACAAAATTGCAAATTCTGATACATGAAGTATCGACTTCAAGAAGATCACGAAAGCCTTTTCCAAAGAGTATGTGGGTGTAACACAGCGAAAAACTATGGGACTCAATGGTAAACCTGACTTATGATCTTTCAGTATCCCAGTTAACATCGGAGGAACACCACAGTATGATTAATCTTAATAAGGGATTTTATAGTATCCGGCCATTTTCCAGTGCGAACTAACTCAACTTTAAGGTAAATTTTTTTGTTTAAATCTTCATGCAGAAGTTGAAAGTGCATATGAGCAATACAAACATTCATTTTATCAATGTAAGTTAATCTGTCAAAAAATGCTATTCTGTTTGATTTGTCTGTCTTAATAATAATAATATTGGGATCTTTTTTTAGTTTCTTTAACGTCCTCAATTTTCACTCTGTTCTTTATTCTGTTTATACGAAATTTGTCTTACTAATCTGTACATTGCTGCCCGCTCTTCATCTCTCTTACCTTCCGCCATCACTTGGATTACGTTTTCACAATCTGCAATAATACTATTTCGGTTTTCTTTATTATCAAATACAAATTTTGTCCAAGAGAAAGAGCACTATTTTCAATACTAGAAAAGATTTGCTCGAATAATTAACATAAGGTACTGGTTATAGCAGTTGAAAGGGGCGAAAAAACCGAAGCTTCCGGTTCATAAGTAGTTGGAATTTCCGTGTGTGGATATTAGTTTTTCCTTTTGCTAGATATGAAGCAAACTGGAAATTATATGCATATTATGGTTGAAAACATCAGCAGGGGTTTTATTAACAAATTCATTATAAAGATGTAAAATCTTATTTGATAAAATGTTGACGTATGCGAATTTGTCTCTAATATATAGATTCAGGCACTGGAGCTCAAAACTAAGCTTCTTCTGTAGAAATCTTTTAAAAACATCATTATCCTTTAAAGAAATAAACTTTGGAATAACTTTTTCTTTCTTGCATTTCTGGAGAAAAGATAAGTTCAAAATCTCTCGGCCAAGTCGCAATCTCTCTGCCTTGAAACATTTAAAGATAAAATTAAAGCCCATAATTTAACCTAGAATTAGTATATTTCATAAACATATACTGGACAATTGCACCATAAAAATTAACTACTAAGGATGTATTTATTAAAAACATAAATCATTACTCAATGGTGAACAAAACAAGAACTTTAATATGAACTTGTACAATTAAAATAAAATAAAATATCAACGTTTCGCGCCCGTTCTGCGGCCGTTTTCAGGAAAATATGATATTGAAATGACTAAAAGTTTGCCTTTTATATTCGAAAAGCTAAAAAAGATTGCATAAAAATATAATATAAAGCTTGTCGCAATTCCACCTTCATATCTCATTTACATCGTAACTGATAAGATCGACAAAATTCCAATAAATCAAAAATCTGGTATATATGAAATACCCATCACATTATCAAATAATGTTAAAAAAGTCTACATCGGCATGACAACACGCAAACTTTTAGTTAGAACAAAGGAGAATCGCAGGGATATTAGACAGTATAAACAGAATACTTTCTCGGTTCTATTTGGCGAACAAGGGTTGCCGTATTAACTTTGAAGAGGGTAAAATCACAGTTTCGTGCAATAACCCAGTTGAAGGTAAAATAAGAGAATCTCTCGAAATCACTGCACGAGAAAAGAAACCTTGTAATGATAATTTATCCTTCAATATACCAAAAATGTGGCATAACATAATAAAATCTTAACCTCTTGACTGCCGCGACCAGGTTTTTTCTCACACTAAGCTTCAGGTTTCACTGCAACATAAACGATATTTAAGTTAATATAATTCTACAAATAAAACCCAGTTTTGAAATATTAAGTTAGGATTAATACTCTCAGATATTATACACTTATACATAATAACATTTTTGTATCAGGTTGGAAAAAAAAAATCTTTTTTTAATATTTTTAATAAATCACAGAGAAAACAGCAGTGCAGTCAGATGGTTAGATTTGTACCTCTTTGCAATATTTTAATTTTTACTTACGTGTAAGTGGCAACATTTTTAAACTTTTGATTCATTTCGATTATATTTTATTAGAAAATATTATCTCTTGATCAGGAAGCAAATTTTTAGTCATTTTAATATCATATTTTCCTGAAGACGGCCGCAGAAGACGGCGCGAAAAGTTGATATTTTATTTTATTTTAATTGTACAAGTTCATATTAAAGTTCTTGTTTTGTGCACCATTGAGCAATGTTTTATATGTTTTTAATAAATACATTCTTAGTAGTCATATTACATGAACTTTTAAAAAGTTCACTGTTTTACTTAAAAGTGCAGTAATTAATAAAATAGGTGTTGCCAGTTAAAAATTTGAACTTTATTTAAAACTTTTGATTACTTTCAAGCCTTCCCAAACTCTTCATCAATGAACATATAAATAAGTAAATGTTGTTTATTTATATAAATACGTCACTCCAGTTTGGAAATGTGAGAGATTATGTCAATTCAATCTATGTAAATTTTATGTTAAAAAACAAGTTTTTCTTATGAGGAAATTTTCTTTAAAAACATATAGAATAGATAGCAATATATTTTTCTTTGTGATTTCTATACGCGCATATTTTAAACTACGAAATCATTAATAATCTGCATCATCAATTCGGTTTAGAGAAAGTTATTGGAAACTTGAATAGTTTTTTTTTCATAATATGATGGGATTTAAATAAATATAATAGAAGTGATTATTCACAAATAAAAGATAAAAATTAAACATCACTGTGTTCAATACTATTATATCATTATTTGAGAAAAATGGCAATGAGACATATACAATTTTTATAGAAAAATAACAAAAATTACATATATTTTGGGATAACTATGGAAGATTATTTCACGATGTTAAATAAATATACACTGTTATTTATGTTAAAATGAAAATAAACCACCTTCTTATGGAACTGGAAAGTACACTTGCATTGAACAAATTTTAAGTTTTATGCTATATTTTTACTGTTGTAAATTCTAATTTTAAATTTATATAAACTTTATTAATAAATAAATATTTATCGGATTACGTTTCCAAATTATTTTATTTAATTTAGCTGTTTGGCTATTAAATTAAATATCCTGTTTAATTTTTGTACGTAGTGCCATATTTACAATCAAATGCAATTTCTCAATTTTCAAGTATCGCACTGAACAATGTAAAGGGCAAAGTATCGTGTGCTTCAAAATATTCTTCATAAATCTGCATGTCACAAGAATATAACATGCTAAAATTTTAATCTTAAAAAAATGAAAAGAATATTTCTAACAGTCGTAAATACAAATCTAAAATATATTTTCGTTTTTTGCATAAATACATATGCATGATGGAAAATAAGAGTAAATACTCTTTACATCATCGTTTTGAATGATTTTAGATTTTAGCATCTAAGAAAAGACGGAAATCCATATTTTCCGTTACGTTCATCTATGCATTACTTTTCGCCCCCGTATTTTATTTTAATTTTTTTTATTTTGTTCTTTTTTTACACAAAAGACCCTTAAAAGAATTACACATAGTTAAATGGTTATTTGAGTTTTAATAAATAGAACACATATACTAAGAATCGTGTTAGAGTAAAATGTATTTGAAAATACAGAACTCTTTTTCGATAATCGGCTAGTTTAATTTAAAATGATAATCGGCTAGTTTCATTTAAAATGATTTAAATTACCAAATATTAGTTTTGATATTTTCCAATGTAGGTGAACATTGTTGTTGAATTTGGTTTGTGTTTCATCTGACTAGGGAACTGCAAGAAGTGTAAGTCACCGATTTTGACGAAAGTGGCATAGTTGGAAAGATCTCATCGTGAACAGTAAAAAACTCAGTGGAACTACCCGTCGCAAATGATTCATTTTCGAGGTATCCGACAATTTATGTCACGTAGCTAGTGCACACTTCACTGGGGACCGCAAAAAATAGTCTCGATTTTAACGAAAGTGGTATCGTTCTAAAGATCCACTTCTAAAGATCCATATCATCGTGAAAATTAAAAAAACTCAATGGTATTACTCTTTGGAAATGAGACGTTTTCGAGATATCCGACAATTTGTGTCACATTGCTAATGCACACTCCTGAGAAACTGATTAAGTGACATAAATTGTCGGATATCTGGAAAACGGCTCATTTCAGATGGTTAATTCCATTGAGTTTTTTACTTCTAACAATGATATCTTTGCAACGACACCATTTTCATCAAAATCGAAAAACAATTTTTTGCGGTCCCCCATTAAGTGTGCACTAGAACAGTTAGCACTAGTTACGTGACATAAATTACCAGATACCTCGAAAACGGCTCAATTCCGACGGATAGTTAATTTGAGTTTTTTAATCCTCACGATGATATCTTTAGAACGATACCACTTTCGTTAAAATCGAGATTAAAATTTTTTGCGGTCCCCCATTAAGCGTGCACTAGCTACGTGGTATAATATGCCGGATAGCTCGAAAATTAATAATTTTCTACGGGTAGTTCCACTGAGTTTTTTTTCTGCTCACGATGAGATCTTTCCAACGATACCAGTTTCGTTAAAATCGGTGACTTACACTTCTTGCAGTTTCCTAGTGAGTGTCTGCCATCTCAACTACGTGTCTGTCAGTTAGTTCTCTATCTGAACGTTGAATGTTGAATAAGTTCGCTAACAGTAATGCAGACAGAATGGCCGAGCGGTCTAAGGCGCCAGATTTACGCTCTGGTTCTCGAATCAAATCGTGGTTTCGAACCCCACTCCTCACGTGCATGTATACAATAACCTTTTGTGAATTATAATTTTTACAAATTAAATACTAATTATGTTATTAAAAATATTTTGAATTTAACCGTTAGCGCAGAGAATCAGATTTTTTTTATCAGTGATAAGTACAAAAATAATAGACTTTCGAAAAGTAACGTGATGTTGAATAAGTTAGCCAAACAGATTGCAGTAAGGATAACCGAGCGGTCTAAGACGTCTGTTTTAATCTCTGGTTCTCGAAAGAGATCATCGGTTCGAACCCCACTGTTGACATACGCGTGTAATATACAGTATGTTTTCCGAATTATAATTTTATTACACCGAAACTATCCAACCGATTAAATTAGTATTTGTGTTAAATGAAATTGGTTACTCTCGAATTGGTATCACTTCCATTTCATTGAAATTGGTTAAGTACTTTTTTAGTAATTAGGCAAAAACTAATAATATTAAAGATGTCTCGCAAATTAAAATAAGATGGACGTTGAATAAGATCGCCGAACAGAATACAGTCAGGATGGCTGATCGGTCTAAGGCGCATGATTTAAGCTCTGGTTCTGGACAGATAGCGTGGCTTCGAACCCCACTCCTGACATAGATGTGTACGATTTTTTTTTCTGTATTATAATATTTATATGTATAAATTACAAATTAAGTACTAATAATTATTAACCGACTTCAAAAAACAAGGAGGAAGTTAAGAATTCATCGCGTATATGTACTTCTTTTTTTTTTATCTTCACCGATTAATTTAAAACTATCCATCCGATGTATATTGATTTTGATTTATTGAAAGAGGTTTCTTTCGAAAAATAAAACTTTTTTACCAAAAATAGAACCGACTTCAAAAATTACTGCAAACTAAAAAATATTTTTTTTACAGAATAGTTAATAAAAAATTGAACAAAGAGCACTGTATTTACCATGCGTTTTGTCAGATTTATGTACATTAAATTGATTTTTTGGAGTCAGTGCCAGCCAGGCCAAGTTCAAAATTAAAGTTTCTAATATTGAATAATTACATTTAACTTGGCTTGGCTGGCACCGACTCCAAAAAATCAATTTAATGTACATAAATCTAACAAAACGCATGGTAAATACAATGCTCTTTGTTTAATTTCTTATTAACTATTCTGGGAAAAAATTATTTTTTACTTTGCAGTAGTTTTTGAAGTCTGTTTTATTTTTGGTAAAAAGTTTATGAAGTGTAACTTCGGAATCACTCACGTTTTGTTGCTCATAGTAATCCATGGTTTTGAGTAACTGTTTCACATCCAAGTGATTTTTTTTCTTTAATCACACTTTTTTGTATAGCCACAAGTATAATAAGTATCTGCTCCTGTAAAGGTGTATTAAAATACAAAGGTTGATTACATTGTGCATATTTGATTTTGAGACTATAATTATCGCAGAACTCGCGAAAATTGCAAAATGACAGCGCCTCTTACTGTATGTTTTATACGAAAACTAAATCAACACCAACTTATGTCAAAATCTTACGGAATATGGAGTTCGATGAAACCGCTTGAGTTCATTCGTAAAATATGATTATCGTATCATGTAAGAATTTAAAATTATAATAGCATCACCAATTACTGGGCGATTAACACTAATTTTAATTGGCAGCAACTTTTGACAATGTCCAACATCACATGATGTTTCATAAAAATCTTTGCATTAGTTCTTAAAATATAACTATTGAAGCAGATAAGAATCATCTGTTGAACGATTTACAATAAAAGTACCAATTAAAATACTACCAATCAAAATGAAGATTTTACTGAATCTGATATTTCCCCGAATTCAGTAAATGAGTTCTTGAGAGGGTCTGCAATAATTTTGTTACATATAGACAAACAGACTCGTAAGCAAAACAGTCCAGTCATGTTCGGCACATTCCAAAACGTATAAATTTGTCGTAAACTCTATTTTAAATTCTTTTGTAAAATCCAATACTTTATTTTTCTAAAGATAGCAGAAAGAAAACGTGTTGAATCTTGATTCATCTTATCAATTGCATACAAAAAATCTTATACAAAAAAAAAATAAAAAAAAAATAAAAATTAATAAAATAAAGAAAGAAAGAATAATAAATTGTTAATAAAAATATATAACAGCATTTCTACGTGCATATTTTCATGCTTTTAAGTGCTTCGGACAGGTGTGTGATGAGCGGTATCTTCAAAAATTTGGATAATAAAAATTTGGATTTTTTTTTTTCATCTTTCAATGAAGCAACAAGTTTTCGTAAACATAATCATAAATTGAAATTCCATACAGAAGCACTGTTTATTTATTTTAAATGAATCATTAGAAAATAGTTTGTATAGTTCGCTTGTCAAATTTACTATTTAATACTAAATTTAGAATATTAATCAGAATATGTAGGTTTACATGAATATAAGATTTCAGTAAATCACTATAATTTTTGTAATACTTTCTTACATTTCATTTAAAAAAATTTTTAATGATTTGAAATTGTATGCTTTTTTTTTTCGTTTAAGTACTAACAGTAAATAGTCTTCACACATTTCAATAATTTGTAAAAATAAATAAATAAATAAATAAATAAATAAATAATAAATTCTATCTATGTGAGTTGTAAACTTTGGAGAGTCAGATATTTTTTGAAAAAGTAATTTTAATAAATTTGAACTAGTTTTTGGTTGATGCTTAAAAATGATGGACGATTTATATGAATAAGGAAATTTGTAACTATAACTAAACATTGAGAAAATTGACATTTCTCCGAAAAATATTTTATTAATATCTTCATAACGTAGGTTACGTACATATGTGGTCCTCGCCAATATCTGTCTTTAAAATCCCTTAATAGGATTACATGTAATAACAAATTTTTATTTCGGTTCATGGGCATATAAGTCTTATAGTGAACGCATTAGATATCTGCACAAAAACCAACTTTTTCATGAAATATTCGTTTAAAGAAGTTATTTTCTAAAAGTGATTCGATATCGACGTCCTAATTTTCATTATTTTAAATCTCGTTCTTGATAAAATTTAAAATTATTTCCTAAAAGGCTGTTGTTTTACTATCTATGTAGAGTAGTTTAATTTGAAAAATAGTTTTACAAAAATTTTTACTTTGAATAACGCTCGCTTGCACTGATGTGTGCCGTCGTCCATTTTACTGAATTTAATTAAATTCAGGAGTCGCATTCTATCTATAAAAAATGTTCCTATCAGTTTTTTCAAAATAATTTCTATACCGTACATTTCTAAGGCCTTTTTAAAGTAAAATATGCAAGTTTATATGCAAGAAGATTACTGTTTAAGAATTCTAATTGGAGAGATAAAATATATACTGTAGAATGTGTCTACTGGTAACGTGTTAGAAATATGTTTATATAGTTGTATAGTTAATTATCATGGTTTAAATGCACTGGTTACTTTTTATTTTTCTTTGGTTATTTTAATACTTCTTATACATTTAGTTTCCTTTTACTTAAATAGCAATTTTAAAAATAAACATTATATGAAAGAAAAAAAGTCAAAATATAAAGCTTTTTATCAAACTTTTTAAGCATTTTTTACTGCAGGGTTTAACTTTTTTTAATTATTTAGAATATTTAGTATTTAAATATTGATATTAAAATTCTTGAAATTTTAGTAGAAATTATTTTTCTAGGCATAATTATTTAGAAAGAAATTGCTGGCAATTTTCTGGCAGAGTTAATTATTTCATAGATTAAGTGAAAGTGATGACGAATGGTTTGTTTTAAAGTAAAACGATAAAGAACATACACGAATCTATATTTAATCGAATTGCAAATGTACTTCCTACAGTTATTCTAAAACAACTGAATCAAACAAAATATTTTCTAGGCTGCATCTATAAATAGTAACAAAATTGGTTTCACTCGAACGAAATTTAAATGCGACAAAAAACTACAGAAAAGCTAATGAAATGAGTAGATACTCTTACAAGGCATTTTTTACATTTTAAAAAAAAGGAAGGTCATTAAGTTTGCTACTTTATGAGTAGAACAAAAACAAAGTGTCACTTGCGTAGCGCAGTATAAAAAAGAATAGAATAACATTAACATTCTTCAGTCTGCTGTATTTCAGGGTAGACAGTGGTAAATAAAAAATATAGTCAAAAAATATTAAATACCAGTATTTTGTTAAAAATAAATTCATTGTATTTAAACCCTTTATTTTATATGAATAATTTTATATAAGAAAATACTGGTAGTATCCTCTTTTGTGGGCTGTTGTTTCCTCTTTTGTTGTTTTTCCCTGGCATATTGCCGTTGTTCAGTAAATACCAAAAAAGACCTGTGATATAATTTATACATTTTGATGATATTTTTAATTGCGAATTTCTTGAGTTTAATTTATGCATATCATAAATTTACTGTTTTGAAGAAACATATGTCCTTTTTGGAATACACAATGACTACTGTTTTAGTGCACTAACAGTCTGAAGACAATCTATACAGAATTTCAGGTTGGAAACGACATGTGAGTATTCCAATGTCAGATGATAAAGAATTACGTTGAAAACAACGCAAAGCTGCTAACATGCCTACGAAAGTAGTACGATTCTTTAATGTATGTATTTATCAACACATATGGCTTTTAAAAAACTTCAAAATACCGTTTACTGTTAGAATATAAATGTAGAACCAGAGTGACGTGTACAAATGTAAATTCCTATGACGTATTTAAAGAATATTTGTTCTAAGTTGTTAAAGAATAGTTTGGGAATTTTCATTCAAAATAAATAGCATTCATGTAAATATCGATAATTATAAAAATAAATATTAAATAAATTGTATTTATATATTTTTTAATTAATATTAAAATTTTAATTAAATGCATAATAACATTACAATAGATATAGATTAGCTTTTAATTATTTAAAATGCATTTTATCAATTGAGAAAATTATACCATTTTGTGTAAGTGGAAACGCTGATAAACATATGTGTACCTAAAACTATTGTATATTTAATGCTCATAAAAAAATAGAAATATATATATTCACAATCTATGACATCAAAATAGTTGAATAAAATATTTATTTTTTTTATACTATATTACTAATGTTCTGGGGTGAAGAAGTTACATTAAACATTTCTTGATTAATACAAAAGTGTATTATTCAAATCTTCTAGATCTGTTAATGAAAGAAAAATATTGTCTGTTAAATAGATATTTCTTTTTCTCGGCAGAGTTTTATCGCAAACTATTTTCTGCGCAGCCAGTTTTATTGCTTTTTTTTGATTGCAGCTATACGTTTGTGCCAAGAAAATCACTAACTGTAGTTTGTCACTTTGGAGTTTGTCACGTACAGATTTATTTTCATGAAAGAAGAGCCACCTGTAATAATATTTATGTATTTAATTTTGGCTAATTTCTTCTCAATAATTTAATGTATATGGAAAACTATTGTTTAAAATATACAAACCTTTTCTTTTTAATGTTTTTTTTTACTTTCGCTTATTTGTTAAATATATATTTTCTGTTTCGATTTAAAATAAAGTCGTTTAGAGTTAAAAGAAATTTTAAATTGTCAATAGCTTTTATAACTTATTAAATTCTAGCCATTGCATATATAAATATAATTACGGGAACAATTTGAATGCCATAGTTTACTAATAAACAAGGAAATAAATATGGGAAAAAATACCGAAAAACAATAGTTTTATTCCTCTTAATGCACTTACCCTAATTTCCTTCCTATAATCCGCGGATCAAACAATTCTTTTTCGACCCAGAAATTTTATTTTGTAATTGAAGCCAAATATTTACGGCGATCTGAAAAGTTATATTTTATTTAATAAAATTTCTGGTCCGAAAAATGATTGTTTGATCTGCGGATTATACGCAGGAAATTAGGGTAGTTATACACTGATTATTTTTAGATGCGTCTTCAGTGTTATTGGCAATATTATACAAGAAATGGTTCGGTTATATATGTAACTTCTATATTTCCATGAAGAAAAAATCGTATTGCAGACCACTTAAAGGGTGAAAAAATCTGATAAATTATGGATTGGACCCTAAGCATAAGATAAGTACTATATATGAATTATTTTTAACTGAAATGTTACATTCACCTTAGATTATATAAATGTAATGTTAATAATGCTGCTGTAATGGTTCATTTACTTGCATAAAAATATCAATGTATGTAAAACGTTGTCACTAAATGAAGTCACTTTCAAAACTTAATATTTTAATATCACAATCGTAGTATTTTGATCTCGAACGTAATTAAAATCAGAACTGATTTCGTTCATACCTAACACCTTTTCTCTTCTTCGTTTTAGGAGGGATTAGCAATGTGAGTGTATTTATTCTTTTAGGGGACAAGTACTCTCTTATATCATTTCTTTCAAGTTTGCACTCTTTATGTATTGCTTATTTAATTATGTTATTTATTTATGATATGCGTTAATGGTAGGTAGCATTAACAAATCTTGTTTGCTTTTAATTAAGTTTCAATGATACTGTGACTGGTCTACACTGTAAAAAAAAAGGTCGATCTGCTAAAAAAAAATTTGTGATCCTTGTAATTACTAAAAAATTTTTAGTAATCTTACTCGGTTACAAGGAATCTGTAAGAATTACTAGAAAAAAACTAGCAACGAATTAAATTAATAGATTTACATTTTTAATAGCTATTACTAAAACTCACTTGGTGTGGCCGTGATAGCCTAGTGATCATAGCACCGAACTCCAGACTGTAAATATCCGGGTTCGATGCTGGACGCCATCAAATATGCACCCAATGTATGCAATGGAAGTACTCGCTAAATGAAGGGATTAGAAAATCCTGTCGTAGCAGATACCATGTGTAATGATCTCTGGACTTTTCCTCCCCTTTAGAAACATGTCAAAATAGAGCAGGTAGCAATGTTTGATGCTGCCATCTATTGTGGTTTTGCCGAAAATCTTCCGCTTCAGAAGTCTAAATATAATTTTTAATTAACTAAAAATATATTTGGAGCTATTACTAAAACTTGCTTGGTGGCTCATACTAAAAAGTTTTAAGTTAGTTATACAAAAAAATCTTTTGTTCAGTTTACAAAAGAAATGTTCGTTTCACTTGCAAAAAAATGCTTGTAATGGTTAATAAATTCTGTGGAATACAAATTTACTAAAAAATTAGTAACCTCTTGATTTTTTTTCGGTGTATTAAGCAAGATGTATCTTACGCTTCTTTTAACCTGTGTTTAAACATTCGTGCGGTCATTGCAATATGGACTTTATTTTGTTGTGTGTCTTTTATCAGTGAAATTATGTATATTACCGCAAGTCTTTTAGCTTTCTTGCTGTTTTAGCAACAAGATTAATGCATGCTGCGGCTTTTAGCTTCCAGGACAGGTATAACAGTATGAGACCCGGGAATCGTCAGAACGCGATAATGTTTGTATTTAGGAAGTCGTTTATCTACGCATGTACAACAATATCAACATCCTTCATAACGAACTACACTGTAAAAAAAAAGGGTCGATCTACTAAAAAAACTTTAGTGATCCTTGTAATTACTAAAAAAATTTTAGTAATCTTAGTCGGTTACTAGAAAATCTGTAACAATTACTAGAAAAAAGTTAGCAACGAATAGAGTTAATAGTTCTATATTTTTAATAGCTCTTACTAAAACGCAGTTGGTGTGGCCTTGATAGCATAGTGGTTATAGTAACGGACTCTAGGCTAAAAGGTCCCGGGTTCGAAACTTGCCACCGCCAAATACGCCCCGAATGTATGTAGTGTCTCGTTAATAAAGGGATTATGAAAATCCATTCGGAGCTGGTAGGAATGTTTGGTGTTGCCATCTATTGCAGTTTTGACGAAAATCTTCCGCTTCAGAAGTCTGGATGCAGCTCGAAGAAAGCTCCAGCCCTTCGGGCGCACGTAATGGTTATTAAAAATAATTTTAGAGCTATTACTAAAATTTGCTTGGTGGCTCATACTAAAAATTTTTAAGTTAGTTATACAAAAAATTGTTTTGTTGAGTTTACAAAAGAAATGCTTGTTTCACTTGCAAAAAAAAACTTTGTAATGGTTACTAAAAAAGTCTGTGGAATACAAATTTACTAAGAAATTTTTAGTAACCTCTTGAATTTTTTTTACAGTGTAGATGACTTTGAAGCACACATTTAAAGGTAGCTGTTACAGTTTTGTTGTCGAAGTCGATGTGGAGCAGAGAATGAACATTAAATTACATTTCAGAATGGGATGCAAAGCCAAATAAAATATAGTAAATGGTGTACAGAGAAAAATTATGATCCGTTTATCTACATTTAGATGGTTCAGCCGTTTTTGGGATGGCCATAAATGTGTGAAAAGGGAAATGAAAGCTAGATGGCCGCATTCCTTGCGCACAACAGAAACAATTCAGAAAACTTCTCAACATCTGATTTCAGGTCGCCGATTGTTTATTCGAGTAATCGCCAATGAACTGAACATGTCCTGAGAGATGCTTACTAACATTTTTGCAGAAGAGATATTTGAAGAAGGTTTGATGATATTGAATCCATGAGGAAAACAGAAACGTTCACGTTACACAACATTCCGAAGGAAGTCTTTAATAAAATTTTCCGAAAATTGTATAGCCGAGCACAGAAGTGCATTACGGTAGTTAAGAAATGCTACCAAATAACATGAAATGAATATGTATCTGATATAACATGTTGTGGAATTATTAGATCAGTCCTGGAAATTAATGCCCGCAGCTTGTATTCTTTTTTCTTAACGCGCATGTCCCTCATACAAACCCAATATACAGAAAAAGTTACAAAATTTAAAATTCAATTTTAATTAATTTCTAGCAATGAAATTAAACTTGAAAATATTGAATATTTAATACGGAATTTATCACTTGCTAATCAACAATGTGAAACCATTAGCCGGGGATAGAACCCGTAACCATTGGAATAGCACTCCTGATACTCTACCTTTTCATCTAAGAAGACGATGCCCTGCTTGCCATTTCTCACGCTCATACATTAGTCAGAATGTACTGAAACACGAGATGAAATAATCTTCATAAGCACACAATCCTGAGGAGTACATGAGGACACACCCAGCATCGGTGAATGCATTACAATTTTAATTAATTTTCTAATTTTCAGCAATGAAAATACGCTTGAAATGAAATTGATGAATATTTAATGCGTATAAAATATTTAACCTTTAAAAGTTTTAAGTATATACAGCTCGTCATCAGCTGAAGGAGACACATGTCCTTAAGGACCCCAAGTCGAAAAAAATGAAGGCATCGCCAGTATATTCGACGTTTTTTCGCTACTTAATCATAATATGGAGTTTGAACGCTTTTGCTAGATTAGTTTTGACAGGATTATCCAAAAGATCTTCTTTGTTTTTCAATTTGTCGTCTATAGGATTTGGGGAAAAAATCTTCGCGGAAATATTTCACTTGTATCACTTGTATTACTTTGTGTTTACATACCTCGTGTATGAGAACAATTCCTCATGTATTTGTCAAGATATTTAGAAAAACGTCTAATCGCATAGTATCGCAAGTAGCCGATCACCTTTGGCCATATAGTATATTTCAAATGTATGCGTAAATAAAATGTATACGCTGCAAAAAGTGAAGGCACTACAATAAGATAGTGTTATTTAGCCTATTATGCTGTCTATATACTCTGTACGATATACTGTCTACATACTTTGTTGTCTATTTACACTATTCTTCTCCATCGCTTGCCAATTTCAAATTTAAAAACGGTAAAGTCTACTCATACCTTGCTTCCAAATTAAATTTATTATTTTCGTGAATTGCATTGACATCTTGTAAAAATATTTTTAAAGAGGCACAGAAGCTTTCAGATTGTCGAAAACACCCAAAATTGTAAAGTACAAAAAATAAAAAATTACGGAATTATTTTTTAATACCCCCTAGATAAGGGAGAAAGCTTTGTGTTTGTTTGTGCTTGATATTTACAACGGCTTTATAATGTATTTTTGCTTAGCTATTATATAGATCCCGCCAAAAATGACAGAATTTTGAACTCCGTTTAGTTTTCATAAAGTTTCATAAAAAGAAAAAGAATGATCTATTAGTAAAGAGTTTGTATTGCAAAAAAGCACATTTTAAAAATAGCAATTAAAAAAAATTACAAACGATGAAGATTTTTTTTTACTTGATATTTAAATTCTTAAATAGATCAATAATTGTACAAAACAAACAACAAGAATAGCTATTAAAAAAATAAAAATCCCAGCAAACGCAGAGCTATCGGTAAGCAATCGGACGATAGCCGCTTGCCAATGCCAGCGGTATTGGACCGATGCCATTTGTCCCTACCGGTTCCGTATCTTTTTTATACGCCGCCCGATTCATGAGGCACGCAGCCGGTCCGGTATCGGCAAAAAACTATGCCGATAGTTATCCCCACCAATACCAGCTGAATCCCGGCACAAGCAAAAAAAATCTCTGGTGGCGCCATCTGTTAAATACTCTAGCAAGTGTTTTGAGAGCCAATGAACATACTTCAGTGCGGGAACAGGCGGGATTTGATCTCGCAATCCCTAGCTCATAAGGTGAACGCCTGAACCACACATGTCAGACCTGGTTAGGAGAGGTTTATGTGTGGTATGAGGGTTGTGGCTTTACAGTAAGTGCTATGTGAATGGCAAATGTCGTTGACGTAAATGACGGATTGGAAAATTGTAATATTAAAGTATTTTTATTTTATTTATGTATTCATTTACTTGTAATTGTCTTATGCGCCTGATTTTTAAAATTAATTTAATATTTAAATTAATGAATTAGCAAATTAATTAAAGTAAACGAATTGTTTTTCTTATAAATTTTTGAATCATTAAGTAGTATATTTAAAATTTTAAAATATTTTTTTTTCAGAAGTATTGTTAAATGAATAATTTTTTTTATTAAAAACTGTAACACAATTACATGTTTTGCGTTAATTTCTAAAGTATATATTTTTAACATAGAAAAACTTATTTTAAATAATAATAAATTGGTAATAATTAACTTTTAAGTAGAATGAAAAATTATGTTATGCCATTTGATGATTTAAATTAGTATTTATGTTTTACGACTATGTTGGAATGTTATTTTGTTGATTGTGTATATTTATTAAGTAAATTATAAAATAAAAATAACATATTATCTTTTTATACACAATTTTTTTTAAATAGGAGATATTTCATATTCATTTTTATACATTTAAAAATGCATAAGTATTGGATATAATAAATGAATTTTAGTGGTTTTTCTGTTAATGCAATTTTCTTTTTGAGAATTATAACGTAATTAAATGTAATAATAATGTAAATAATAAAATAATAAAAAAAGGAAATATACATTTGTAACATAAAATAACTAATTTAATAAAAAAATAAGTTGGTAATTAATCACTCTAATTAGAATGAGAATTCACTTTAAGACATTCCATAATTTAATACAGAATATTTTTTATGTAGCAATATTAATTCTGAATAATTGCTGCAATAATAATTTTTAAATCTTAAAATAAAATAGTAATATTAATTTATTTTTTGTTTGTGAGAAAATATTTTAGAAAAAAACTGATTTATTTATGTTAAAAAATGGGTAGATTTCTTTTATATGTTTTACCTTCTAAAATAATTTCAAGCACTTTCTAGTAATTAATATTAAAATAAAAAGTGAAACTAAGAATACTATGAATAGATAAATAGAAAATAATTTCAATTACCATACAAAGATTTTTTCTGTTTTTCTATGATTAATTTTCTGAAAGTGAATAACAATTTAAAGGAAATAATCTAAAAATTCTTTTGTGAAAAAATAATTGTTTGTGAAAAAATAATTGTCATTTGTTATTTTCTGTTTATCACTGTCAGAATTTTTAATGAAATACATGAAATATACATTTCTTATCAAAACTCAAACTCGAATAAAATTGAGAAAATGAAAAAGAATCGGTTAAGTTTAAATATTCTGAATTCGGACCGATGTTGGCAAATCCGATCGGTCCACTATCAGAACTCAGATATTGCTAGATGTCACTTGCCGGTGTAAGTCGCTGGCCGATATACAACCAAATTTGGACCGATTACCGTAACCGGCTGTCAAAATAGCAGATTGTTAAGTTTCATGTGCCAACCTGCTACCGACACTTAACCGACACTGACGGCTCCGGCCCGATCGTATGCCGAAAGTTATGTGCTTGCTGGGATATTTCTCACTTTAAAACATAATTTCTGAAGATTTCACAAAGCAGTAAAATTAAATATTGATATATATTTTTTGTCTTTAAAATGTATTATTTTTATAAATGACAATGAATCGGCGTTTGGCTCATTATTCATAGTTAAAAGAAGAATATGAAATGGATTCCTATTTCGTTCATTAATGAAGTTTTATGGGTTTTTTTTATTAAAAAATTGATTTGGCATATCAGTTATAACTTAAAAAATGCATTCCGTATTAATAAAATCGAAAATTGTTGTTATTCTTTGAAAAATTTTATTTTAATTGTATAAATTTTTAAAAGTTTGGGTTATAGCCAGTTAAAATGTGCTTTTATCGTAAACAAAATTTATATTTCTTATCAAATGATACATTACAATGTAAGAAATATAAAATACCATGTATTACAAATTTTAATTAGATCAGAGCAATTAAAATTTTGATTTTTCATATATAGTAACTTTTGAATATAAATTTAAAAAGAAATTATTATATAATATAATAAGATAATATAAAAAATAAGTTTCTGTCTTACTAATGCAGTCATGGCAACATCTCATATATCCCTTACATCTTGAAAAAGAAAAACTTATTTTATTTATAATACAAAATAAAATTTTTAAAATCATCCGGATGCGTGTTAACATCTTACAAAATGAATTAAACTAAATTTAAATTCTATAAAAAAAATCGTAATAAAAATATTCTATTTATTTACACCTATTGAATAATATTTTTTAATTATATAGCAGAAAGGTTTTAAAAAAAGGATCTCTAATCACAGTATTACATCTTGCAATTGTTATATTTATTTATTAAACACTAGCTGACCCGCCCGGCGTTGCCCGGGTCCGTATTAACAATATTAAACGAACTTGAAATTTGTATGATTTTATCATTAACTCGTTACATGCAGAAATGCATCGTCTGAAATACGTAGCCACTGACTGTGTGAAAAATCTGTTTTAAAAACAACAACTAATATTAAGCTCTAAAAGTACTCAAAATGAGCAATGAAAAACGCGGGAGGGAATATGTATCTAACGATTGCATGGTTTTCGTGTTAAAAAGTTGATATTTACCCGTAAAAATCACTCTTAAGTCACGTAACTAATTATTATTATTTTCACATACAAATCCCAAGTGAAATATTTTGAATTTCAAACTAATTATATCACTCTTAAATCCGACTATACCATGAATGAAATCGATACACGATGGTATCTAAAAGATTGGTATATAGTATTATAATTACAGAGCTATTTAATAAAAGTAAGTGTTTTTTTTAATCAAATCTTGCGTAATGTTCACTCTGTGTATAAATTCCTAACCTTAAACTTTGTACCGTAACCGTAACCTGTCTGTAACCTAACAGCGACTTAACAGTATCCTACCGTAAATTAAATATAACAGAAATGTAACCTAGCCTTCACTTTATTGTAACATATTCTTATTCTAACCATAACATAAATGCAATTTAACTTTAATCTAACTTTAACCTAAATAATATAATAGAAAAAACCATTTAATATAACAAAATGTTAGAAAAAAACATTTTAAAAAATTACTATTTCTTCGTAAAATATGTTTCAGCTGTAATTCATTTCTTTCAATTCGTTTTATTAATATAAAATTCCTTCCTCGTGCTTTTATTTGAGACATTAAAATTTCAGCGATAAATGGTTTAATATTGCAAACCTTTTTTTCGATTTACTTCGCCTCCACCTATCTTTTTCTCCATGGTGTACAGCAGCTGTGATTTAAAAAAATCCTCATTTAAACTGACAGTTTTCCAGTCTATGAATTTTAAAGGTCTGTCCAAGCTTTTTTAATAATTTCTCCGAAAATTTTATGCAACCAATCAACCATAAGAAAATGAAAGGGAAAAAAGCGAAAAAAGGCGATTTTTTTATGAAAGTGAGTTTTGGAATTTAATTAATTACTCAGTTAATAAATAGAATTTTGAAATTAAGAGCTTCAGGTGCATCAGGAGAGACATTGGGCTACTCTCAAAAACATTTTGAGCTTCGTACGTGCTGTAGATTTTGTTAGCCATCGCAGACACACAGACACACACACAGACAGACAGAGCGTTTTGTTCTTTTATTAGTATAGATTGATTTCAATCCGAAAATTCTTCATTTATATTGATGCTTATAGATGTTACCAAAATAAATTTGAAGTTAGCCAACGGAGTCTAATTGAAAAAAAAAAAAAAAAAAAAAAAAAAAAAAAACTTTTGACCTTGAAATTTTTTTAATTTAATGTTTTTTATATTATAAGCTTACTAATGATAAATGCAAACGATAGTGAAAAGTGCATTTGAAAAGAGTATATTTAAAGACTTGAATACTCTTTTACAAACACATTAAAAGCAAAATCGGATATTAGCATTTTTATCTTTTCTTTTCTTCTTTTTCATAAATCAGGGTCGTTTATTTGTTTCTATATTTGTATTTTGTACTTTTGAATGGCAATGGTGAAGCTTTCGTTTGTTATAATAGCTTGTTTTTTTTATTTGGAAAGTAATAGATTATAATTGGATATACATGGCTGCCAACTACTACGCCTATTTACAGTCAAATAAACATATTAGAAACAGAAATTTTAGTAAATAATTAAGAATATGTATTGTAACGCATAACACGGAATATATTTGGTATACATTTTACAAAAACATTTTTGTGGTTCGAAACATGATTATAAGCTTTAAATAGGCGTAGAAGTTGGCAGCTCTGGATATAATATACATGTTTTATAGGATAATATGCTGAACAAACATTATTATATCTAGTAGAATTTATCATTTAGCCGTCATATGTAAGCATATTTTTTCCATTAAGCCTAATTTGGCGTTTAGCGACGGTCTAGTCACAAATCAGAATGGTTTGCACCGTACCGGTTACCTGTACTTTTCCTCACTCAGGTTTATTATAAAAAAATAATAATTAATAATTTCACATGTCATCGAAATCGAATCATGCAAAATATTCAAATTTTGTTTTCTTTCTTTTCACTGATTCATGTGGCGTTTTATGATGTCACAGAAAAACTTGTCATAGGTTTCTATTTCATCAATGGGACTCTGATTTGAAGTGGCGCAATCGCCAACTGTGTTTTAATTTTTTCTTTTATCTAAATTTGCACATTATCTCAATGTGTACGACTCTGCTTATAGATAAATTTATTTTCCTCGCATATTAATTTTAACGTATTTATGTACGTGGTCATTTTAATTATGTGTAAAAATAGTAAGTAGTAAGGAAACTTTACGCTATTTATAATCATTTAATTAGTATGACATATCACTTGACAATATCTGCCAAGAAATGAAAAAGAAAAAATTCTATCAAATAAATCTCATCTGTTCTTAGCAACTTTTTTTTTACTTGAATTTCTAGACACCCATTTTTATTTTCTTCTTTTATTGCAGTTATACATTTGTGTCGACAGAAGACGAACTGGAATTCGTCACGTAACTTCTGTTTTATTTGTATTAAACGAAATCATCTATATCAAAAAATCTTTCACTTCTAAATTTAGACAGGTTTATTTATATACTTTTTTCCTAAAAAATTAAACAGTATCTATAGAAACTGTAAATGTCACTTTAAATCCTTCATATCATTATTCATTATTTTTTTAATGGATTTTAACTTATTTTTTAAATAAAAAATATTTGAAACGAAATATTTCTGCAGTTCTATATAAAAATCTCAGACAATTTTATATGGTTTTTCATCAGTTGATTCATATAAAACTACTTTATTTCGTGCTTCCAGGCATGAAACAGCAATGAAAATATCTCTATCAAATAAATGTTTACTTTTCTTGACAGACTTTATTGCAATTGATTTTCTTAACACAAAGATTTATTTCTCTCGTTTTATTACATCAATAAGTTCCCATAGAAAAAGTTCCAAACTAAAATTTATCACGCAAGCAATGATTTCTTATAACAAAACAATAGTCATTACAGTTTTAGTTTACATTAAATAAGTTTATACATTTAGATATTTATTATATATTTATTAAACACTATGTTTTCAACTCAATTTTCGTCTGCCATGTGACAAACTGTTATTTGCACTTTCTAACAAAGTTGAAAAGGGCTTTTGCATTCGGTATATCTGTACTTGTGTCCATTTGGCCACGCTCTAAATCCCCCAGATATTCTCGGATTTTCATGCAATTGTTAAAGCTTATTAAGAATAAACAAAGCATGTTTAGTATTGCATAAGATGTGTGTACGATTAATTATTGTTTAGATGGGCACCCAAAATGTTCGATTACATTATAGTATACGAGAAAAATCGTTTGGAGAATATTTTAATGACATTATTTCAAATGTAGTGTTCTTGCATATTTTCTGGTATTTTTAAGATATTTGAACTCAAATCTCGCCAATAGCAGGTTTAGTTTTTCATAGTGTAGAAATAGGGCTTTGAATTTAAATTAAGTTTCTTTGGTTTAGAGTATTTTTCCTTATTAGCCTGTGATATGCCATTTTCTTCCGGCAACAATTAAACATTTTTTAACTAAAAAATAACACTTCATATAATCTTAAGCCATCTATAAAATAAAGCAGGTATATCACTGTACGATTAAGTGCTGATTAAGCATTACAGCATTTTTTTTTCAAACCTTCAAATATCGTGCATTTTAAAATTTTTATTTCGTCACATAGAGCTAAAAAATCTTATATGCAATTTCTTCGAAAGCTGCAATTATATTTATTTTTGATAAAGTACCTTTTTTATATTAGTTAAACCGGGAAAATATTGTTGTATAATTTTATTTCACGCCTATATATTTAAAAATCAGATTTCTTCATTGGCACCACTTTTTTGAAATGGTAAAATTCCCAATATTTTCTCGTTTCACATTCAGGTGAAAACAATGGAAATTTTACTATTTCAAAAAATTGGTGCCAATGAAGTAATCTGATTTTTAAAAAAGCAGGTGTGAAATAGCGTTATATATTGGGACTTTCTGGTTGACCAAATTGTTTCTAATATCATTTATGCAATGATGGCAACTGAAGGGCTCCGTTTTTGTAGAAAATTAATGAAAAATAATAGATTGCTAAATCTTTTTCGCGTCGTTTTAAAAGAAACTGATAATAAAACTATGACTAAAATACATGCCGTGCCAAGAATGTCGTTTGAGTCTATATTTAAAAAAATATTTGCGTGTCTTTTATTTTCACATTTATTTATGTCCAATCAAAAAGCTGGAAAAATGCAATTATTTTAATCCATGTATAAAACCTTTTTCTGAATGTTGAAATAAATGACTGATTTCTGATCAATCTCAAAGATATAATAAATCCATTGCAATAGTCACAATAGTATCCATTTTAATGATACAAACAATAAATGACATCTAAACCACTATATATTCAAGTTTTTTGTAAAGTTTTTTAAATGACAAGTTTGATTTTTTCCTTGATGTTTTTGTATTATTCCGTGACATAGAGGTTACATCAATATTTTCCCATAGATGATCTTTAAGACTAGATCGAAAATATGGAATTCTTAAACGGATTCAAATAACATCACGTTGTATGCAAATAAAAGCGTTGCTTTTGAAATTGCTATCTATTTAGAAATAATAATAATTCAAGAGGCCGAAGTATAAACCTCGGTTCTCGTAATTTTTGTGCGATGGCCAAATTAAATTAACTTCTGCAGTCCCAGTTTATTTTGTGTTATGTTCAATGAATATTTTAGTTTGAGTTATTAGAGGTACGAGTAACAATGCATTTTCAGTCTTAAAAATGAAATATTTCTTTACTATCCATATTCATATTTTATTCTATCGGGAATGACAGTAAATTGCTAAAAAGAAAAAATCTACTTTATATATTTATTTGTTTGTCAAATAAAATTATTGTATGCATTAATTGTTTATTTATATAAAAGTTGCATGTTTTAACTGAAAAAAGTAAAAACTTTATATTTTTTTCAAATAACTTAAATATGAATAATAACGACTGGAATCATATTGGACGAATTAGTATCTGCGCCCTATTAACATATTAATATTGATTTCTTTTAGTAATATCCCCAAGAATGCGTTTTTTAAATAAAAGAAATACTGATTACAAGAAAAATGGCTAATCATATATTCAGGTTTGGAAATAAAATAAAACTTCTTTGTGTGATTTGATGAATTGTTTTGCTCATACGCCTTATTGCAGTCAAATTTCAGAAGATTCATAATTTTATACCAACAGAATCTGTAAATGGGCCTTGTTACACACTGGTGTCCAAAAGTTAAGCATAATTGGTAATTAAGTAATTATTTTTAAGTAATGAAAGAAATATGAATCGTAATGTGCTGAAACTTCAGGTGTGTAAACAAAATAGTACGCGTCATATATTTTCGCGAAGAGTTTTCCCTGAAATCGAACAGGGGACCGTCAACAAATTGAAAAAGAACGAAGATCTTTTGGATAACCCTGTCAAAACTAATGTATCAAAAGCGTTCAAACTGCACATTATGATTAATTGGCTTATTGTAATGTACTGTGTTAATTTTTACAAGGATAGCATGTATACTCGTAGAGAAATTAAAGTTTTTATTAAAACAGTCCTAAGTTTTTTGCTTATAATTTGCAGAGTTCTTAATATAAAATAATGTTCTTTTTTGAAAAAATGGCAAACATCATTGTACACAATACCCTGTCATCAGAATTAAAAAATAATAAAAATTGTATGACAAATGAGCAGGTTTACTAAATAATTTTTTACTGCGCATGCGCTAAAGCTATTAAAATTTTATTTGCATATTATGTTAGTTAAATGTATAGAGCAACTTTTGTGAAAGTCTCAAAAACATAGCTTAAAAATTCTGAAAATTATCGTTGATAGAATGAGATCAAAATCTTTTATTCCCTAAATGAAGCAAAAATATGAGGGGCTGTATCCATATTCCATTGTTTAGTGCCTACACAATATTGCACGTACAACTATATTTAGGTAAAACCCCTGATTTTTTTTGCTTCCTTTAGGAATAACGGATTTTGAGTTGATTCTATAGGCGACCATTTTCAGAATTTTCAAGCTATGTTTTTGAAACTTTTACAGAAGTTGCTCTATACATTTAACTAATACAATATGCAAATGACATTTTGATATCGTTGACGCATGCGCAATGAAAAATTATTTACTAAACATACTCATTTTTCATACAATTTTTATTATTTTTAAATTCTGATGACAGGGTATTGTGTACAATGATGTTTGTCATATTTTCAGAAAAGAACATTATTTTATAATAAGAACTCTGCAAATTATAAGCAAAAAAACTTGGAAAAATTTAGGACTGTTTTTATAAAAACCTTAATTTCTCTACGAGTGTACATGCTATCCTTATAAAAATAATCACAGTACATTATAATAAGCCAATTAATCATAATGTGCAGTTTGAACACTTTTGCTATATTAGTTTTGACAGGATTATCCAAAAGATCTTCGTTCTTTTTCAATTTGTTGACGGTCCCCTGTTTGATTTCGGGGAAAACTCTTCGCTAAAATATATGACGCGTACTATTTTGTTTACACACCTGGAGTTTCACCACATTTCGATTTATATTTCTTTCATTACTTAAAAATAATTACTTAATTACCAATTATTCTTAACTTTTGAACACCAGTTTAAGTGATGTGATTCAATTTCACTAAATCGGTCTTATCTGTAGTAAATAAAAATATTACAAATATTAGGTAATTTTTTATACGTGAATTTTATGTAAATATATAATAAATATATATCAAATAATAACAAATTTATAAAATAAAATAAAATCTTGTTTCACCATATCAATATAAATTTTAATCGAATGCTTTTTACATGTGTTTCAGCTGTTTTAATTTTTCGAATATATTTGAAATGTGTTTATAACTTTTTTTTTTCTGAAATCTGTGTGCCACGTATTTGTTTCTGCATCTCCGAATGTTCAAATATACCTAGTTACAATAGGATTTCTAAGTAATTAATGAATAACATTGAGCTAATAACTTGTAATCGATTGAAAACGAGCTTTGTCCTTAAATAAGAAAGGTAGGGAAAAGTCGGATAAAATCGAGACCGTAATGTTTTTGTTTTTATTATTGTACATTAGGTGAATAAAACGGTCAAAACTTGTATTAAAACGATAAATTGATACCTTACAAAGAAAAAAAAAGTATTAATTCAGTCGCGAACAATAACAATTAAGATCATAACAACCCTTTTTTTTTGAGTGTGCAACATCCCGGCTTTCTCCGACCTGGTCGGTCAAAACAGGGAACTTGGAAAAAAATTAAAAACACATTGTAACATTGTAATAATACCATTTATTATAGAAATATTTGCGGAAATCGTCATATTATTCTTACAGAAAGTGCACTATATTAAATCTACGTTTTTTTTTTTTTTAAGCTGTTCCAAAATATGCATGTTTCACTTCTATTTTTCTCCTTGTTCGATGTCAAGGTTTTTTTTTTCTTTAGCCACTTTTTTTTCAATTCAGTTTTTTTTTTTAATTTTTTCTCTCATCTTGAAATTTTTTTCTTCTTGGCTAAGTTCTTCTTGTTTTTCTATTTCTTCCTCTCTTTTTCTCTCGTAAGAGTTCAAATTTTTAGGAAGTTGAAGTAAAAACAGCTTTTTTTCTCGCGCTACTCGTCGGAATTCCCGATGATCCTAGAGTCCATTTGTACTAGAATAGGCTTTATATCCTGTGTGAGGCAGCAAAAGGACTCCTAATATCTCTCCCCGATCTTGAGACGACGCGACGTTGAAAGTTGCACAGCAACCAGCAAGTCCACATCGACGTCTTCTAGAGTAACCGGATCCTTCGAAGTCGGCGTTGGCTGCTTTCCTATAGACCCATTCTGTTTCTCAGATTGAGGCTAATAGTTTTCTACAGGCAGGTCTATATTAGGAGCTTGTTTTTGGTCATGCAGTTTTTAAAATTCAGCTAAAGGACTGTTTTCCATTTCCATTTCCATGGGTCTCTCAGTTGATGAAAATCGATTTCCTCGACGGTTCCTCAACTCTATGATTTCCTGTATTTTTTTCGACTTAATTTGGAACATAAAAGACTAAAAATATTTTTCCATATAACAACTTAATTTTAATAATAATTTTTGTATTTTAAACAAGTTAATTCTATATCAATCCCGCAAGTAAAGAAGCTGTCTGACACCGGGAACTTCCCTGTTATATCCGATCACCTGCATCCGGTTTTGTCCGACCACGCCATTTTAACGAAATGTTACTCTAGCATTGTTCAGACAACTAATAGACACCAATACAAAACGTTAAATAACAAGCAAATAATAGGCTATCATACGTTATGCTCAACATCTTTGGGTATTTAAGATTGGTTACGTGACAATGAAGACATCAAATTTTTAACTTTTCCCACGCGCAATTTAAAAAAATCATCACTTTAAAAGGAGTTGTTTTTCACGACCTATGCTTACAGGGAGTTGGCATGCCGCTTGCCTAGAAGTTGTTCTAGAAGTTTCCGATATAAACCTCCACAAATAAAGCCATAAAGCTTGGTTCCCGGTTTTATCCAACTTTCCCCTACGTAAAAAAAATTGTTTATATAGGGACGTATTTGGTAGCATTCTTGACTAAAGAAAAGCTACATATTACAGCAGCCAGGAGGATAGCACGCCCGAAAAATGTTTGTATATTTCCGCCGATTAGGACTCCGAGACTTCCAAACCACATTCCATGCAAATCTTGACTATACATATATATATATATATATGTATATATATGTATATCTGATGTTTCTCATTCGAAAACTCTAATATTTATAAACCGATTTGAATGACAGTTATTGTACGCAAAGTACAAACCAGTGATTCGACAGAGTTCGTTGATCACCTTCATCCGCTATTTTGTTTTTAAATGGTGGTCATTTAAATCTTTTTAAGAATTTAAAATTGGTGCAAATAAATTAAAAACTGAAAAGTATTTTTTATTAAAAGCTTACCTTATTTCTAGAGTGGCTGACATTCTGAAACAATCAATTTTTTGACAAATTTGCTTGTATTAGACTGATGGTATGCATAGTACAAACCAATGTCTCGAACGCGTTGATTGATCAGATTAAACCGTCATCTTGCATTAAAACGTATCTAGTCATTTGAACCGTTCTTTGCCGCGCAATGTTTAAAAATTTTTAATATCCGTTAGGTACAGACTCTGGCAGATTTGCGAATTCTATATTTCTCGATAATGTAGTTAATGTTATGTAGTTTAGGCAGGAAGGAAAAAAATAATTTAAATGAATATTGTTTGTCTGTTTTTATTTTGAAAAGTGTCATATTTTTTATTGTTTCAAGAAACTCAAGCGTCTTGTGTCCCCTTAAATAACATTTTTTAGATTGTTTTTTTATGTAACCATCATTTATATTTCATTGACTAAAGCTATAAAATCTTATATACAATCGGGAAATAAATTATCACATGCATGAACGTTTGTTTGCGCTAAAATGAAGTTAAAAACTTTTATATTCTCCCATTTACCTTTTAATCACTCTTATGATATTTTTAAGGATGTATATTGATAAATACAAAGAATTTTGAACAGTGGCCACAGACTTTCCAAAAATATACTTAAACTATGAGATGTAATGCAGTAATTCATAGTCGGAAGCAATTTCCTTGTGCGGTAATAACAACACAAAACATTAGAATGGAAGAACACGAACAAGGTGAAATCAATACAATCAAAATCTATGCAATCATAAAAAAGCGATAACCATCATTAAAGTATATGTATGAAAGTGCGTCGTCGGGTCGTGATGCCGGCTTTATATCTCCGACACATAGAAGAACTGGTGGTTTAGGAAATACCGGGCGAATCCTGTGCTTCACCCAGCAGCTGTAACGATGCGTGTAACATATTCCTCAGCAAATATCCAGCATTTGTGCCAGGATTTATTCGTTACTAAGAATAATAAACACGCTATCTCCCTGTGTTGATGTCCTTCTATTATTATCTTTTATGTCAATAATTAAAATAAACGCTTAACACACAATACACAAACACACACCATATACGTATACGTTTCGCGAGCTCCAGGGCTCGCTACCTCAGTGTAAAAATATTAAAATATAAAAACAGAAAAAAAACCCAACTGACAGCAAGTCAGAGACCCAAATGATCGCAAACACGATTTTTTCTGTTTTTAACATTTTAATATTTTTACACTGAGGAAGCGAGCGGCTCGCTTCCTCGCTTCGTCCCAGCAAGCGCACAAGACACTTGAGTTTCTTGAAACAATAAAAAATATGACACTTTTCAAAATAAAAACAGACAAACAATATTCATTTAAATTATTTTTTTCCTTCCTGCCTAAATTACACAACATTAACTACATTATCGAGAAATATAGAATTCGCAACGTATGCGTATATGGTGTGTGTTTGTGTATTGTGTTTTAAGCGTTGATTTTAATTATTTTAATCTTCCACACAAGGTTTAACTATTATTATGTTTTATGTCGTTACTACCAGAAAAAGAAAAAGAAAAAAAAACTTGTCCTACTGTGATTGCTAAGAAAATTTACCGTTGTCTAGATGTACCCTTCCTCTCCTGAAACTTTATAACCGCTGTCTGAAACACCCTGTATATTTCAAATCCAAATGCTTTTTTATGGATTTTGCAGGTACTGTAACAATTACCCTAAATATACTCCTTTTCTATAGTTTTTTTTTTTTTTTTTTTTTGTAAAAATACAGGAAACTAAATTTTTCTTTCCGGATTATTATGCATCGACAATATTTATAAAATTTATCTTTTGTTCATCACTACTCTATATACAATAAAAATAAAAGTACTTTCTATAAAATACGTTTTTTGTTTCTCAAATTATTAACTGGAATATGCCTATTTAGATTCAATTTGCAATCAAATTTTCATTTTCGTCACAAATTAAACATCGTTTTTATACATGATAAATAATCAAAGGATAGAAATGTTTCGAATACAAAAAAATCGAAATTACTCAATTTTAACTATGCATAATGGAAAATTAATGTATTTTTAAGTTTTGTATCCAATGTTCGGTACCGCAACATATAAAAAATATATATATAAAATACAATAGTAAAACATTTAGTGCAATAATATTATCTTATTGATATGTAAATGTAATTCAAGAAACACTACATTCAAGAGACATTACCTATTATATTCATTCTTATTTGTACTACAATATCAAATGGAAGAATACTATTACCTTTGCTGCAATTTCCTAGTTAAAATTATGTTTATTGTATTCCATTTATTCCCTTTTAAGTTTCTGTTATTTATTCCAACGTATAATCTTATTCATAAGAAATATTACTGTGATTTACTAAAAACTTTTATAAATTCAAAATGTATGTTTCTTAAAATATAAATGGCAATTTACTTTTAGCTATAATTTCTAAAGTGTTCTGATTCATTTTATTATTTCTAAAATATTTTCAACTCGTTAAAACTTTCCTCAGATAGTTTAATGCGTGTTACGTTACAGTTCCTTTCCCCCCTCCCCAAAGAAAAAAACCCTCAATGCTAAAAAACAAAATTCTTTCACAAAACACGATTGCTATTTTCTCATGAGAAATGTCTTTTTTTTCCTTTAATTTTGCACGCAGCGCGAAAATACAAGAAAGTAGTGCAGTGTTTCTCTTGACAACAGTGATAAAAAGCTTTCAACGACTTTAAAAGAAAATTTTCAGACATTTTAAACAAGAATTACATGTATTATGAAGTATTCCTATGAACACACATCAACAATAAAAATTTACTTGTTTTACAAGTCCTAGATTTTTTTTAAAAATATTTACTAGATAATACTTCAATTACATGCATGAAGTAAAAAAATATATAAATATATAGAACATGTTCTAGTTAAATTACATTTATTTCTGAATGATATACGGCGAAATTTGAAGAGTTTCACAAGAATTACTTATTTTTTGATGCATCGAATAGATAGACTATGTTGAATTATTAAATAATTTACAAAAAAAGCAATGTTGTTTTACAATCGTGAACTATCTAAATGTGCATTTTTCCTAACGCTATTAATTAAAAATTAAAAAAAGACAAACAAAATCTCATTCCAGTTTAAAGTACCCAATTTTGTCGCATATTTCTTTTTTAAAAAAGGGATACACTCAATTTTTAAAAGCTTTTATTGAATGTATCTTTTACAGGTGAAAATACCAGCATGAATTCGTTTTTAGTGTTATAGGGGCATTCAAAGATAAGACTAGTGTGGTCGAGCATACATTGTTGTGTAAACTTGGAGAGTTGAATAGATTTTTTTATGAACCTCCTATTTATAATGGGCTACAATTATACATGATTCAACTTAATTAACAAAACATAAACTAAAATTGTTCGAAATAGTTTATTGATGCTAAAAGATAACGATTATTATATCACGTAAAGTATTCTGCAAAAGCGATGGTACAAGAAGTAGCTTTCGGAAAATACGTAAATTTAAGTGCGACGAGAGCACATAAAACTGAATTAACAAATCTTTCTTTTCTTTTTTAAAAATATATTTTGTCATATTAAACTAGAAAAATTTAGTAATAATTTCCTTTAGAAGCTTTAAAAATAAAAATGCATAAAATGTGAGTGACTCTCTTAAGATTTATGGTACACATGAAAAAAAAGTTATTGTAAATACACTTTTTCTGCCCGTAAGACATGGTGACGTCACTGCAACGTCGTTGTGAAGTCACATTGTGACTTTGTGACCATCGAATGTTGATGTGACGTCACGTGCGGTCGATGTGAAGTCACAGTAACTAAAATGTGAAGTCGTTATGGCCGTTTTAGAGGTTTTTTGTGACGTCTCATTGTGACCACTTTGTAACGTCACAATGTGACCAATTTGTGAAAAGTGTGTCATTTGTGACTACTTTAAAATTAACATTGTGAAGAAACTGCGACAAAAGCGACGATATTTAAATTCCCAGAAACATGTTTTTAAAAGTAAATAACAGAATATTTGTAATTTTCTAAAATTTTTTAGAAAGTCACATCTTAGTCGCTATGTGACGTGACTGAGTGGTGGCATTTTTGTCACAGATGTGATGTGACCAAAGTGACTCACAGTGACGTCATTGTGACGTCACTGTGACCATGCATGCTATGAGGGTAATATTTAGTTCATAACGTCTCATTTTCAGGATTGCTTTAAATATGTTTAGCATTGATTTTAAGAGATTTTCTATAATATTTTATTGTATTTTATTCCATTCTGCATAAAACACACGTTTTTTCTGGTTTTATAACTGTTTACTGGCTGCTGCAAGATATTTTAGAAATGTTTAATAAGATTTAAATTTGAAATTTCTAAAGAAGTGGGAAATACGTGGAGGGCATTGTAGTACAACCATAATCGGATAATATGAACAGTATTTGGTGGATCATTACATTACTGAAAGCAAAAGTCTTGCACATTAACTAATTTTAATGCATTGTTGTCCAAACTGTCCAAAAATTATTTTAAATATTTAGCTATTCAAAAGTGTTCATGATAGTCTGTGAGAAATCAAAATTTTGCACTCCTGAAACTAACATTACAACTACTCTACTGTACACTTTACAGTTGTTGTCCTATATCTAGGTGTCAGAATATTATATATTCTCGTGTAAACTTCAGTTTGTTCATAAATGCTGAGTATAAATAGAAATGAGTATAAATATAATAGTATAAATTTAAATAAATATAAATATATAAAATGACTATAAATAGTATAAATATAAATAATAGTATAAATATAAATATAAATATAAATATAATACAAATAGTAATACTATTTATAATATAAATATAAATAGTATAAATATAAATAAATTCAGTATAAATACTGAAAATATTAAATTTGGGCTCATTTTAAATAGCTATATATTTCAAAAATACATGTAAATATTTTCAGGCAAACTGTATTCTTTTAACTGTTGAGTGATCAGGTATACTGTTTCCTCGGTGCAGATCTCGATCTTGATTCAGCATCATTAATGACTCATTTAATAAACAATCGCAACTCATTTTTAAGGAAGTTCACTTATGTTATAATTATAATCATGATTATTACATTACACAATGAGTCTCAAACACAGTATCCGCAAAATGAAAAAAAAAAATTTGAAATAAAACATAGCTTGAAGTTGAGAACAAAATCAGTGCAGAATTCACCTTGTTTACTAATGTAAAATGTAAAAATAATAGTAAATCTGCAGATCAGGATCGTCAACGCCAGTTAAGGACTTTAAGTAACTACTTTTTTACTATACTTTTTACACATTTAAGATTATACAAACAACAATTGAAACTTTTCCAATAACATAAATGAATATAAGAATAAACAAGTCGGAAATGGCACTTCAAACCAATTAAATAAGATGCGTTCTTATTGCAGCAAAATTTTTAAAATATTCAGATCTTGGTGTAAGAGCTGCCTCACGTTTATGCAAAAATGTATGAATAGAAAATTTATAACGATGTTATATATTAAACTCAGTAATAGAAATATTATTACCTCTTAAATGGGGCATAATCACCATCGCAACCTAGAATCAATGCCTGTCATGGCATATGACTGAATTATTTACGAATGATTGGATTTGAGAGATTGGAGAAAACTATTATTAAGTAGTGACTGGATTCTCATAAATGCAACGATTTTATGTATTGAAATTCAAATTATACAGTTTGGTAGTTTTTGCTTGAGTATATCGAGACAAACGGAGAAACAGATAGGTGGAACAGACGACTACTATACATACTTGTATAATTATGATATTTTCCTATGACCCATAATGTAATAGAATTCTTTTGATTGTCTCTGCAATTAAACTATAAGCTTTACGCAATGTATTTCAGTATTGGACATGGCATATTAAATCTCAATAACACATAACAATTCCAGATGAGTCAAACTATATTAATGCAAGTTCGAGTTCAGAAAGACATACAGATGATCAAATGGACAGAAAAGCATATTTCATTAACTCTTTTTAACTATCTTGTAATGTTTTAAAAACGCATAACAGATTTTAATTTCATTTTCAGCAAATCTACTTGAACAGTCTTCTACAACCCTGTATATAACCTACTATTTTTATTTACACGCTACTAATAAACTGTTACTTAATTACTAGCTGTAATTTAATTAAGACTTACATTAGCTTAAATCTACTGAAATCACTCTTCCAGAGATTATCATCCTTAGAAGACTTTTTTTCCAATTGTTTACGTGGCCTTGTAAATTGTTTTATTTATATTGTACAAAGATATTTTAATGTACTAAATGTAGTCCAGCATAAAAATGCATATTTTAAAAGGAAAAAAAAATCTTTTAGGCTATTTCCGTTCATACTCGGTATCCCTTACAGGTACTTTGGTGTACCCAGTGTATAATTTTTAAAATTTACACACATAACGTAGTATGAAAACATGTACTTAAAAGCACATATCAAAACTAAAAATGAGCTTCCAGTCTGTAATCTTTTGTGTGTTCGTGATAATACTATGTGCTTTCTGTTATGTAGGAAGTAATTTGTAGTAGGCCTCAGCAACGTACAGAAATTTAATAAAATGTTAAATAATTCAATATAATTAAAATACACCCCAAACATTTTTTCCATATAACATTATGTAATGGAATATTTTTGTGTGGCCTACATATATTCCTTGCACCGCATTCTGTAAAGAATGTATATTTTAATGTACTTCATAGATCTATATCAATTTCATTACGTACGAAAAATACAACATCATTAAAATGCAATTCAAGGTATTTTCCCCATTGGCGTAATAAAACTGAATACTTTTGACTGACCCTGTAATAAAACTATCGATTCGATGTTCATAAATTTAGAAATGACTCCACAAATTTTTCCAATAATCATATATTTTAAATTTCAAACCATTTCGTTGGGTACTATTTTTATAATTTCTTTCGGTAGACAGATAGATGGATATATAGGCAGACATACATATCAGACGACGACTATAAGTGCTGAATTACGAACCCACCTAAAAATACGTACAAGGTTTCAGAAATTCGATGCGTTAAATTGATAATTCTTTTATACAATGATATTCTAAAATTTTTATGAACTACATATTATGATATTTCTTCCCGTAAGACATGGTGACGTCACTGCAACGTCGTTGTGAAGTCACATTGTGACTTTGTGACCAGCGATTGTCGATGTGACGTCACGTGACGTCGATGTGAAGTCACAGTGACTAAAATGTGAAGTCGTTATGGCCGTTTTAGAGCTTTTTTGTGACGTCACATTGTGACCACTTTGTGACATCACAATGTGACCAATTTGTGAAAAGTGTGTCATTTGTGACTACTTTGACATTAACATTGTGACGAACTGTGAAAATTTTTTTAGAAAGTCGCATCTTAGTCACATTGTGACGTCACTGAGGGGTGGCATTTTCGTCACAGATGTGATGTGACCAAAGTGACTCACAGTGACGTCATTGTGACGTCACTGTGAACATGCATGCTATGAGGGTTTTATGTAATAAAGCACATTTTTCAGGGGGGCTCTGATCCTCCGTACACTTATTAAATTTGCATTCGTAATTTTCTTTTGATTATGCAAATGGTTAGAAGACATCTTAATTTTCATTTTATACTGAGATTTTTAAGGATAAATAACAAACTGGACAAAACTTTAATATTATTTTGTTAATAACTTCAATTATTGCACACTTTCTTCTATAACCAAATTATTTTGCATGTTCCTGTAAATGAATGTTAAGTTATTTGCGCTTCGTGGTCTATAGTATGACACTTTCAATAAACCTTAGTCATTTGCATCAATTTCAGTATGTTTAAGATATGAAAACACACAGCAAACGATTTTCCGCCGCAGATCGTAATGCAAAGAATTTTTCTGAGTGACCCTGTAAATGAACAGAAAATGCTCTACACTTCATTTGCAATACAGAATATGCCACAATAAACCACAATAATATATATCAATTTCAAGTATATCGGACTATATTTACGCGAGTTAGAAAAAATAGACATACCGACGAACAGACAAATAAAATACATAAGCAATTTTCAGCTATATTGGAAAGTATTAAAAACGATATATCATTAATGTAATTTATATTTAACCTCTTAATTTTTCGCAATTGGATTTATTTAAATGTTTTATTTAATTTTTTTCGGCTATTTTCATTACTAAGCAAGAGACAAAATAGAAAAATTGAAATATATGTCATGTCAAATATGTAAATTGATCAAACAAACTGTTTTATATTATTGGAAACATTTCGGAAATTCCACGAAAAGTTATACACCTAATTTTAAAAAAAACCTTACAAATATACTGACAAAATTTCAAAAGAATATGAATAATTTAAAATCTTAGTTGGAATTTTTAACACCCATAATTTGACGCTTAAATACTTTAACCAAACACGCCATTCTCATTCAATGGAAATCAATTTGAAAATCATTGCAAAGTTTTTCTTGCTATGCAGCAAATAAAAGAAAGAGAAATAATGAAATCTGTATACTTTAAATAAAAAAATTCTGAAACAAATTGTTTTATATTATTTGAACTCATGAATAAAAAATCCCCAAAATTAGCAGAAATATTTTTAAAAATCTGACAAATGCTTAGACAAAATTTCAAAATAATAAGATAAATTTGAGATCCGTATTTGGAAATTTCAATATCCATTATTTATCATTTTAATCCATTAATTAAAAGAGCCATTTTCTTTCCATTGGATTTTCCATAGGAAAGCATTATGATACAAAATAGAATTTTCTGTATTTTCCGAACAAATGATCCAAACCTAACAAAAAACTATACAGCTAAATCCCGATGGCCCATGAACATGCTTACATAATTTCAAAGATATCGGATGATTTTTACGGCAGTTATCGCGGAGCAGACAGACTGACAGACAGACAGACGGAAACCAAAAAAATTCGTGTCTCCAAAGTAAGTCTCACTGACGTTTCGGTGACAAGTAACTGTATATATATTACTTAAAAGATGCATAAAACAAATAAACACTTAAAAGTACATTTAAAGTACTTTCAAAAGGTCTAGAACGTTTTCGACCGTAGCTTACGAGGTTCTCATCAGTGTAAGCGCTGATTAGTTGATGACACGTTCTAAGAAATTTTAATCTTTAAAACTGGAATTAATCATAAAAATCTATTCTAAGTAAAATTAAGCTAAAGCTCCCGTCAAAAATGAACGTTTTCATCACGAGATTAAACTCGTCGTTGGTGGACACCGTAATATTTACCGATCATGGATATGCATACTATTAAATATGAAAATAAAACACGTCTAAATTATTTATAAACTGCATTGCAGTTCCAAAATAAAATTTAAACATATATCTAAATATTTTTAATGCATAGCAATGCTCTATTATGGAATTACGGGTACTACATGATTACCCCATGGTTTCATTACGAAAAATTTCATATATTGACAAACTACTCGTAAACTAAACAAATTGGCTTAATTTTTATTTTTAATTACGAAATAACAAATAAATTAGTAAAAGATTAATAAAACTACAAGTAAAACGTCAAATTAAAAATCGGTTATAATAGACTAAAACATGTAGCGTATATATACTCACGTACATGTGAAATTTACGATAAGCCGCTGTTGTCATTTAATCTTATAGTTTGACCACAGTTTTTTAGCCGACGCACAGTGGGTTGATTTGACGATCTAGGTTGACAAAATTATTTCGTTGAATTTTAATTAGTTTTTGCTGATTTTTCAAATGTATCTCTAATAAAATACTCAAATAGTTATAAATACTTGATTTATTTAACAATCTTTCATAATAAATAGATAATGAATTATAAAAAATGCGTTGAACATACTTATTACTTAGCCATCATACGTATTATAGGGTAAATCTTGCAATCGTTTTGAAAATCGAAAAAAAATTTTTTTTGAGGTATTTACAGACACTGGAGATTCCGAAAAACATGTTTTTAGAAGAAAAAAAATGTCGTCCGTCCGTCTATGTGTCTGTGTCTGTGTGTCGGTGTGTCTGTGTATCTCTAAACTCTCTATATCCAAACAAACTAATATAGAGACTTGAATTTGTGTATGTAATTATTATGTAAGAATGGGACGAAGCCTATCTAATATCAGTAATCTCGATTATCCGAAATTTTTTTTTTGGACTCTCATAAAATTCGTTTTGATGGAAGGTATATAAATTTTTTTTATTTTTTTAAGAGTGGACGTAAAAGACAAATAAATAAATAAATAACGCAAATTGTGCATAAAGAACAAAGGCAATTGGATTATTACTTGACGAGATATTTGTAAACCTGTTATCCACATTGTTTGATTTTTCATGAGCGTGTATTTCATTCAAATTTTAATTGAAACATATATTTTATATGGAAATGAGATGCTTAATCCAATGCAGTAAATTGTTAGTTAATATAATTATTATTTTTGGAGTTATATTTCTTTTACGCAATTCGATACTACATGAGTAGTTTGGCGTTTTTATATAATTTGTCGAAATTGGTTCACAAACAAATCATTAACAGAGCATTTGTTATATATATTTAAACTGTTTAGATTTTGTTTCGGAATTGCGATGCATTTAAAAAATAGTTTGCACGCGTTTGATTTCCTTATATTATATTTATATCAATGATGGTTAAGTATTGCAGTGGCCCCCAACGGCTAGTTTTACTATTAGATAAAAAACAATTTAATGCACACATGTAAGTTAACATTCGTTTCTTTTTTTATTTTTGTCTAATCAGAATTGCTCTATAAGTTTGTGTACTCATCCTGAAAGTAACAATTTAAAAATAAAATTACATAAAATTACGTTATGTTTTGTGTGATTTTGTAAAAAATATAAATGCTACCCAAATTATTTTTGGTTGAAAAAATGCTGTGTGAATAAATAACCTACATAAATATTATTCTATTTCAAATAAATTTTCTGCTTACAGACGGTAATGTATCCAAAATTTTTATGTCGCCCTGCAAAAAAAGTACAATTGCTACCTGTTTTATTTTCAATTTAAAAATACGATTATGCTCATCACTAAATTATTGTAAATTTCTTGATATTTTATTAAATTTTCTGCTAATTGGCAACAATCTTTCCGCAGTATTTTGTGTGGGTACGTAAAGAATTCGTAAATTCTACTTTTGTAACATTATAGATTAACGAAATCTTCATTGAAAAAATGCATGTAAACAAAGTTTCAGAACAATAGGATTATTGAAAATGGTTTAAAACTGTTTTGCAAGTTTTTAACTAGTTTGTGCCCCTGGAAAAAAATCTTAATTGCTACATTCCATTAACAATAATAATATTGCATTTGAAACATAGCTACATACGCAAATGAAGTTCCAGCTCTATCAAATAACTGGAGGGTGTTTAAAATTATCTTGCAAAATGTAATCTAAACTTTCGTGTAACCCTGTAAAAACAGCGTAGCTTCTACACTCCTCAAATTAGAATAATATTTAATAGTCTTTAAAACTACATATATATTTAAAGATTCATCTCAATCAGATAATTAAAAGTGGCTTAATAATAACCTGCAAGTTTTGAACTAAATATGCATACTTAAACTTCAAGTCCATATTAAGTTTGTTTATTAATAATAAATTGTTTATATGCAGCCATTCGGAGCAGATACTTTTTGTTTCCAATATTATAGGAATTGCACTTTCATTAAAAGAATGTTTTTTGCTGAACACTGCTGAACACTATGTTAAAAGTCAAGAGAATAAATGCAAAATACAAAATCATTCATGCAAAATCACAACCTCAAAAAAAGAACCAATTAACGGGTTTAACAGCGCTTATTTTAAAACAAGAATAGTTTTAAACTTACCTTGACAATCATGTGCCCACTAAACTCGTGGTTTAAAATTAAACAGGATATAAACAACGTGGTTTTGAACTTATGTAGGACTGGAACATCCACTGAAACTTCTCCAAACCAGCTAGGGAAAAACTAACCTTACGGCCGCAGTTAACAGCCACCTTGAATTTTTTCCTTCGGATTTCAATAAAATAGACATTCAGCTACTAATATACTCAGGTTCATTAAATTCCGAGATAATCAGAAATTTAGATTTTGTCCACCTAGTTTTTTCAAAACGCCCCACTGTGCGACGTGTTAATCAAGTAGTAATAAAAGAAATAAACATCCTTTTAACTCCAAAAATTATAAACTTGTAAACTAAAAGTTTACTGACTCGAATGAAGCGTCTAATTTACAGTTAAAATATATATTTGTATTGAAATTTGAATGAAATACAGCGAGTAAAAAAATTAAGAGTGTCGTAAATAGGATTATAAACAGCCTCGACAGCCAATTATCCGACCGATTTCGTTCTTTATTCAAAATTTATATATTTTTTTATTGTCTTTTACAGCCATTGCATAAAAAAGTTCGACAAAATAATTTTGGATAATCGAGATCACAGATGCTCAATAGACTTCTTATCATTATTATACAGAGTGAATCATAAATATCGAAACTATAGGCTATCTCCTTAAATATTACACTTAGACCCATACTTCCAGTTGAAAAATTTCATAAAAAAAGGTGAAATTTTTAATAAGATAAATTGCGACTCCATGGGGGGGGGGGTCTAGTTGAAATATAGGAAACTTAAATTTTTATACTGACTCATAGGATAAAAATCCCAATTAGGAAAACTTACCTTATTCAGTCCTGAAAAGGACACAAAAAGTTGCACCTTCATATCTTCAAAACTCGGCAAACTATAGTGCAAATTCAAAAAACAATGTTACTTTAATAGTTCTAGGAAGCGCGTAAAAACCTATTTTTTTAAGTTAGAATTTCGATTTTTTTCTCTTTTTGTGATGGTTAGCCTTATAATTTGCTAAGAAAATCACATCCTAAAATTTATCATATTTTTTTTTAAAGTTTCATGTGGTTAGTACTGATATAAATGGGATAATTAAAAAATCGTTATAACTCATAACATTATTTATCGGATTTCACTTTCTTTTCATTTAATTAAAGATGAAAATCTGATTTTAGATTTGTTCCAGTGTTTTTGTTTTTTAATATTAATTTTAAAACTATTAAAAATATTTACTGAAAAAATAACATAACTCTTTTAAAAAATCATATTTTCAAAAGTAAATATTTTTTTCATATTTGCCGAAGCAAAACTAATGTAAAAAAATAAAATAAAAAATGACGTACTTGTAGTTTCTTTTTCTTTAAAAATTCTTAACATTTATAATTTAAAGACAAGAAATAGTGGGGAAAAGAGATCATTGTGCAAAGAAAAGGGAGTGTACTGTTTAAATGTCCGTCAGTTACTTTAGAAAATGTTTTTTCTAAGATGCAGATACAGTCTTTTTTTTCATTTAGCTCTTACACCTTCAGGTATTTTATCGTGCTGGAAAGGTTGTTAATATATCTATATTCTGGGTCCGGGCCGGGCCAGGACCGAGACGTTAGTTTTTTCTGAAGACTCGTCAGGCCGGGCCTAACGTACTTTTCATAAAGAAGGGGACTGCTTCCTTCTTCCTAGGTGTACACAGGACGAAATTTTCAATCTCAGTGTCGACAAAACCCGTATTAATATCACTGTCTCTGACTGACTTAATACGTACATAAAATAAATAAAATTCGGCTCAATCGAAATTTTTACAAAAAACACATAGATTTTAATATCATTATGTTACAAAAAAAACTTTATTTTTTTTAAAAGAATAGTATATTTAAAGGCTAAAAAATTAAACACAATAAAACCAGTGAAAAAAAATCTGCATATGACGGAATTCTGTCTTAATCGGAAAACATGTTTATCCATCCAAAATAAATACAATTATACCTAAAAAAATATAAACTCCAATTAAAACTCCTAGGAAGTCATCTGTCTACTTTGTATTTTTTTCTATCCTATGTGATTTCCTCTTAAAAGGTTTTACTGTATAACGTTTTTCAAAGTCTCCAACCCATGGGATATTGATTTACGATATTAAAATATAACTGAAACATTTACATATAAATAGAGATCCATTGATAAAATAAATATATTACAGCCTTTGTCGTTTTTTAAAAAATAAAAGTATAAATATAAAAAACGAAAAGCTATAAAAGGGATTTTGGATCAGAACTCCTCCATACGAATTTTTTTTTTCCCACACTGAAGTAAAAAACTGTGTAGAAGTTTGCGGCTGAACCGGGCTATGATTTACACTATTTTCCAGAGCGGTACGGGTTATGATTTTAACGGTTATGATTTATACGGTTATGATTTTAACGGTTCATGATTTTATGATTTTAACGGTTCATGATTTTAACGGGATTTTAAGTTCGGCCGGGCCTAACTTTTTCCCTATAGGTCGGTTTGGGACCGGATCTAGATATTTCAATCCATGCAGATCAACAGTGCAGACTACCAGCATATTTTGAAAACAAGTTTAGATTTAATTACATATGCTGCTTTGTTTTGTCGAAATCAGAGGCACTGTGTTAAATCGACATTTAATAATGGACAATTTATGGACGAACCCTCTTTTGCTTTGAAAATGAACCAAAAACTCTTTGTTTACAGGCATGGTAAATTTGGTGTAAGTCACGAATTTCGAAGAATTTCGGATTTTAATATATCTGTAATATTTTTAGATATTTAGATGAATTTTTTTTGTTCAATTTAGGAATAGATAAGGAATAATTTCCTAATTGGGAATTTTGCCCTACGGGTGCCGTATAAAAATTTAATTTTCGTATTTTTTCAAGTAGACCCCTCATGGAGTTGCATCTTATCTTATCAGAAATTTCACTTTTTTATTAATTTTTGCTATTGGAAGTATGCGTCTAGGGGCAATATTAAAGGAGATAGCCTATTGTTTCGATATTTATGAATCACGCTGTATACTAAGTACTTACCAACTTTTAATTATCCATCTCAGTTTGTTCGTAAGGTAAAGCACTCACAGACAGACGGACGAACTGACAGATCTACAGACGGAGGAACGGCATTTGTTTTCTAAAAATGTGTTTTTCGGAATCTCCAGTGTCAAAAGCGTGTAAATCCGTCAAAAAATAATTTTTCTATTTTCAAACAATTGCAAGATTTAGCATATACTACGTATGACGGGAAAGTTAAAGTGTTATGTCCGAGGATATAATTACAATGAAAACATAAGGTCTGCGATTCATAATTCTATCCCCTCAATAACTTTTTAAGCTAATAAAAAAACACATTTTATTATAGAATTCTTTGTCCCGGATCCCTTAAATTTCGGTAAAAAATATTTACGCTTTCAAAGAAAACTTTTTCGTTGTTCTATTCCATATTCAATGCAAAAAAGAATTTGGTTTCTAGCGTAATTTTACAAGTAAAAAAAGAATCAATAATTCAACATATTTTCAAAACAATATATTTTTGTTTTTTTAAGAAAAAAAGAAATGTTCATTTTTGAAAAAGAATCTGAAACATAGCACGTATTAAACAATGCGCGTGATGTTTTGAGGTATTTAAAGTATTTTAGAAATAAAAGCTGATCACGCATTAGACATTAAACTTTGAGGAAAAGCAAAAATACACGCCCATTTTATGTATGTTTTTAAATAAATCCTAATAATTTCCGTGTGTAGCATGATTATAAGAAAAATGAAAAAAAAAAGAATAAAAATCCCAAACTACAGGATTTTGAATAAAAATTTTAATGGGTAAAAAATAATAAAGTTTCATCACATATTCTCACATCGATCGTATTTTGACTAAATAAAAAATTTAGAGTGTTATGCATTATAAAAGTCAACACACACACACAAATATATATATATATATATATATATATATATATATATAATGGTTCATATATTGTAATTATTGTATTGTGCGATTAATGGTTATATATATATACACTATCTGGCGAAAGATGACAATCCCCTTTCGATTTTAAACATTTTGTTATTATCTAGAAAAATACACAAGGAATTATCCTGAAACTCTAAGTGTATAAATTAATAAAATAATTCATACATTCCCGTCAGGATTTTTTCTCGAAACTCCCTAGGGGACCGTCAACAAATTAAAAAAGAATGAATATCTTTTGGATAACCTGTCAAAACTAATGTAGTAAAAGCGCTCAAACTGCAGATTATGATTAAGTGGTTTACAGTAATAAACTGTGTTCATTTTTATGTCAGTAGCATGTATACTCGTAGAAAAATTAAGGTTTTTATAAAAACAGTCCCAACCCAGCTAACACAAATTTGTCGGAAAAGTCACGATCGGATGTCAGAATTATCATGTTTGTCAAGTACATCGATTTTCAAGTATCATTGCGGCATGTTTTAATGACAAAAGAAAGTTATATCATACAAGTTGTGCCAATATTATTACAGAAAGACGATAGTAAATCGTAGTCCTGTAAAAGCGTTAAATGCTTGTTATCTATCAATTATCCTATACATGACAGTAGTTTAATATGTTACTTAAGTATGTGTTTTACGGTATCACCTTTAATACCATGTATATGATAATTTTCTTCGCGACACTGATTTGGTATCGATATTCTGTCATATTATTCGTGTAAGTTTGTCATAATGAAAAAGAAGAGTGGCAACATTGACGAGGCGAGGCTTGATTTCGATTAAAATAATGGCGGCTTCCGCTGTGATTTGTGCGATTTGTGTTTGTGTGTTGAATAGCGGCGCGTGAGATATCTGAATTCAACGTTTCTTTGTGGATTTTTTTTATGCAAAAGGTAAGTGCTTTGCTAAATATTCTTTATACACTAATTATTTAATACTTATAACTGAGTAAAAATTTTAAATATTGTAGGGTAGGTGACTTGCAAACATCAGTACACGTTTTCTTAATGTAAAGATACAAGCATTTCTTTAAACGTTATTTACCTAACTTTATGAGCAATCGATACATTTTTTTTTTTTTCTTAGGACCCATTTTATAAAAAGTAAAAGTTCTTTTTTAGATTTGTATCATATCTTTATACTTTTTTTTTTGTGTGTAAGAAACATTTTCCCCAAAAATGAAATACAGTTTCTCAAAATAACAACAAATGTTTATTAATGATTACTTCTTTAAATCCTTCTGCTAAAGTTTTTCTTTATGGTAAGTTTAATTTGTTAAAATATTAAAATTTTAATAAAAATAATCAATGAAAGTATATTTTTATCGAATGGAACTTTGAGAAGAGACCTGTTTTATTGAAAGAAATTTTGAGAATGGGCCTCTTTTATTGAGATTATTACGAGTACAAAACTGCGAAGGAATTTTGTTTTGAAATATCAATTTAGTTTTAAGCGTTACCACCATATTTGTTTATCGCTGAGTTTGACTTGCAATAATTTTCAAAAATTGCATTTTGGCATGTTTAGGGAAAAATAAAAAAAATAAAAAAAATCGGCGACTTCATTTTGAAGGCTCAAAACACATTTGTTTATATAATTTGATAAAGTGCAGGGTATGCCCAGTCTTGTATATTTATTGAGCCATTAAATGATTGCCAAAAACTGTTATCAATTGTTTATTTTGTTTATCATTGCTAATTTCCAATCATGTTAAAAACAATTTTTTAATGTATGCATTTATGAAATCATTATGTATATTTATATTAACATTTACTGCTGTTTGTCCACTAGAATGAATATAAGTAATCAGATTTAATGTTTTACCTGGGTAGGGTCACCTGCAGGGTCGTAGCTATTGCCAGGGCACTACCCCAAGGCCTCCATACCTGGGGGGCCCCCAAATTGATGGTTAAAAAACACTATTGATTTTAGTTTCTTGTCTAACTTCCTATAAAATGCCCAGCACCTAGCTAAAAGTTAGTAATTAAATAAATCAAAGCACTAGAATAAATGTTTTTGCATGTCTGTCGATATACTCTGTACACTTCACATGCAAAATCAGCTCTAGAGCAGACAGCAAAATGTCGAGTCGAATGTGTCATGTTGTGTTTGCCGATCACACCGAAGCTAGTATAAGAAAGAAAATATGAGTTTTTGATCACTTGAATGATACAAAACGTGTCTAAAAAATTCTAGAAAATCTCTCTTCGATAAAATCGAAAAAAAAAATTATCAAAACTTATCTTTCAAAAGGTTTTTAAGCAGAATCAGGAACAGGTGTACTTATGTATTAACAACGCCGCAGCAGAGGTTATGCTAATGTGCAAATAAAGAGCAATTTTGTTGTTCTTACGTGCATGTAGTTATGTTTTGGATTCCTTGTTGCCTCGTTGTTTGCTCATTTTTGACGGCATCTTTTGTGTACATGCGAACAAGAATGTTCTTTATTATTCTTCTGCTTATTCTTATTCTTCACCTGGTGTTAATACGTAAGTACCCAGAAACATATGATTAAGTTGCATAAACAAAAATGAACCTAAGCAAAACACTCTTCAAAGTATTCAACCAATCAGAAGTCTGTATTTTTTCCCCTATGCTAGTTTTAGTGGGATCAACAAAAATTTTGTCCGCGCCAAGTACCTGCCCAATTCTATGTTTTTAAGCCATTTTTTGATTTATCATACTGCGTAATATTTAAACAGCAGTGTGCGAGGAAAAAACTGCACCTGGGGCCTCTAAGTTTATAGTTACGGCCCTGGTCACCTGAGGTAATTCCTGATCAAAAGTCAGCATCCAATTATTATGAAAACTATTAAAGGTATTGTTCTTAATTTTTTGTGGAATAAACCACCCATGATGGTAATATAATAAAAAATCTTAATTAAATATATATATGCACATAATTGAAATTTAAAATAACTTTTAAGTGACCAAGAATTGTTCTGGAAATGGGGTAATTCTCTGTCTTTCTGGGGTAATTATTGGTCAGAATCCTTTTTGATGTAAAGAATGTATATTGATAGTTAATTTTTTAAAACTGAGTAAAAGTAAATATAATCAATCTTGTAAAAGTTTTATTCATCTCATAATTGTTTAATAATAAACCATAATTTGTTTTGGTATAGATACAAAATTATTTCATATACAAAAGACTTGTATAGTTTACAAAGCATGAACTAGCCAAAGAATTTTTGTAGCATTTATTAGCAGTATTTATTACTTTTTTATCCACTGTAAATAGATTAATCCTTACAAATTTATTGGTTAATCTATATATATAAAAGAAAGTCTGGATTTTGTATTAATCACAGCACAAAAAAATCTGCCGAAACTAAAATCTTGAAAATTGGGGTAAAAATACTTCTGATAACATCGGGTGCCGCAAAGAAGGAATTTTCGAAAATTCCACCCCTAAAGGGGTTAAAAAAAGGAACAAATTTTAAAGAAATACTTAAAAAATCGGCTTTTGAAGTTATTTTTCAACTGATAACATATTTTAGTGCATTTTTTCATGCTGAATCAAATGGTACCAAGCAATTCTTTTAAGTTTAGTAGTTTGCAAGATGTTTCACATTTTCCTGATTTGGCAGTGTCTTTGGTGCAAAAACCTGAAATTTTCAATCCTTATCTATATATATAAAAGAAGGTCTGGATTTCGTATTAATCGCATCACAAAAAAACTGCCTAACCTAAAACTTGAAAATTGGGGTAAAAATACTTCTGATAACATCAAGTGCCGCTAAGAAGGGATTTTTGAAAATTCCACCCCTAAGGGGTTTAAAAACAGGGACGAACTTTAAAAAAATTCCTAAAAAATCGGCTTTTGTAGTTATTTTTCAACTGATAACATATTTTAGTGCATTTTTTCATGCTGAATCGAATGGTACCAAGCAATTTTTAAGTTCAGTAGTTCTTGAGATACTTCACATTTTCCTGATTTGGCGGTGTCTTCGGCGCAAAAACCTGAAATTTTCAATCCTTATCTATATAAATAAAAGAAAGTTTGGATTTCGTATTAATCACCACAGCACAAAAAAATCTATTCAACCTATAATTTTGAAAGAGTTCTATAATCAGGTTAACATGATTATGTAAGCTATATTTAACTATTTCAATATATATAAAACGCAAAGTGAAATTTCATTGTGGCCGCTTATAACTTAAGTTCTACAAGATAGATTTTAATGGATTTTACATTGTTAGTTAGATAATTTTTCAGAAATTTTGTAACAAATGAAATATAGCATTCTAGTTTAATTGAATACTTAGGAAATGTTTTTTTATCAGATGAATCCAATTACAAAAGTTTGGCTTTATTTTAAATGCTCCGCTGAATGAATTTTCATGTGGTTAAAATTGTTAATATGTTGAGCGCTGCGTCATTCATTGGTGACTAACATTGAACTTTTCGTTTAGATGACTGATTTTTCACCGATGACAGACAGTCTAAAGTACGATATAAAACTGAAAATTACTATGATATAAAAATTTCGTTTGATTCAAAGTTTCTTAAAAAACTGACCAGCGTAGCGGGCGTAGGCTGCTAGTAAAATATATAACTAAATGTTTATTTTTTCAGTTTTATGACTGAAGTTTCTGGATCCTTTTTCAAGAAATTTTACATAAACTTTAATATGGATCTTTAACACTCGGCATAAAATTTGGATGTTTGTATTGCCTATATATATGTTTATGCATGATTTCAGCATTTTGCAAGAAGAGAGTTTTTCTACTTAGTTCTTCTGTCATAGGGTGTGTCTTATCTTACCATTAGAGCACTTACCATTTTTGCATTTACAGTTATATTTTTAAGGAGGCTTTAAACTTGCGATTAAAAAAAGTTGCAAGACAATAGTTTTTAGGGTGTACACTTATAATAGATAAAATATCATATATATAAATATAATAAAATTATATTATTAAGCAATAACCAGGAATTGTCTCACAAATATGGGACAAGTTAAGATTGTAGAAAAATAATGAATTCTGTTTAAAGACAGGAAAAAAAATAGTGAATTTTGCTGAAAAATTGCAGATAATATGCGCCTTTTACCGAAGGATTACAGAAAATATGCAAATTTTGTTGAAGAATCGCAGAAAATATGCAAATTTTTGCTAAAAGGGCTGTAAAAAAACTCAATTTTGCTAAAGGATCATGGATAAATGCCAAATTCTTTGAAAAGACCATGGAAAAAAGTGCGATTATCGTCAAATGGTCGTGAAAAACACATTTTGTCAAAATACTTAAAAAAAAAAATGCGAGTTTTGTCAGAAGTCAGAGTTTCACTTAATTAAAATAATGCATACTTTGTGACGATCAGCCATTAGCATCCCCCTATCACCACCATCCATAGATATGTACTACAATTTTAATATGTAAATGCTTCCCTCTTATTTTATGATTTTTCTTCACATTTGATTGGGGGAAGGGGCAGATTAATGGGACTTTGTTTTTTACGATATGAATTAAAAATGGAAGTTTAAATTAGGTTGATAAGGTGTGCAAAATCTCAAATTTTGCTTATAGGAAATAGAAAAATCATGAATTTTGCCAATGAGGTGTAGAAAAAATATCGAATTTCAAAGGTCAGGCACGGAAAAATCACAAGTTTTGTCAATCAAGCTTGGAAAAATCACAAATTTTTTCTATCAGATGCATAAAATTGCACATTTCAATGATCGCACAAGTAAAGATCATCAGCTTTCTTGATGATGCGTCAAAAATTGCATATTTTCTTCATAGGCTGTACTAAAAAACAAATAATTTGTCTATTTATCGCTCCAACGACAAACAAAAAAAAAGAACGCTGTTTGATGCAGAAAAAAAGAAATATTGTTGATCAGGCATGAAAAGATTGCAAGTTTTGTAGATCAGGCACAGAAAAAATCACAAATTTTATCGATCAGTGCATATAAAAGTTACAAATTTTGTCGATGAGGTGCTGTAAAGTTGGAAATTTTGTTCATTGGCTCCATACAATCTCAAGTTTCATCAATGAAAAACATGAGAAAAAAATCACGACTTCATCAATTTGTCGGGGGGGGGGGTGCAGTTTTCATCAGTCATTTAACAATCTCAAATTTCATTTATCGGGTGCAGAAAAAACCGTACTTTGTCAATGGTTGGTGGAAAAATCTCATTTTATCGACATGGGTGCAAGACCTTCAGTCTTGAAGAGATTTTTGGCTAATTCTAAATTCTACTTTATATACTTAAATAATAGTAGTTTTACTGTCAAGAACATTTAATCACTTTCTTTTATTGTAAGAAATCAATTTTTTAGCCATAATGCAAGGCTTAGAAACATAAGTGCAAGTTTTTCAGTCCTGAGACGGAATTCGGTCTCTTAAAAATTCCTGAGGATGGAAGTGGATAGTGAAAAACACGCGCTTTTCATCAAAGGATCGTGGAAAAAAACCCATAATTTTCGTGAAATGATCGCGGTGCTATTTCTGTCAAAGGACTGCAAAAAAGACACGTTTGCCGTCAAAAGCTTGCAGGAAAAAAAACGCGATTTCTATCAAAGGATCGCGAAAAACACGCTATTTCTGACGAAAGAACGCAAAAAACACTCTAATATCATCAAAGAATTTTGAAAAAAGGCATGATTTTTATCAAAAGCTTGTGAAGAAAACGCAATTCCTGTTAAAAGATTGCTGAACAGATATCATCTCAGTCAGAGAATGTGAAATAGACGTGGTCTCTGTCAAAGGATTGCAAAAAAAGACGAGTTTTCTGTCAAAAAGTTGCAGGAAAACGCAACTCCTGTCAAAGAATCACGAGAAAGATGATATTTCTGTCAAAGAATCACGAGAAAGATGATATTTCTGTCGAAGAATCGCGAGAAAGATGCTATTTCCGTCAAAGAATCGCGAGAAAGATGCTATTTCCGTCAAAGAATTGCTGGAAAGATGCTATTTCCGTCGAAGAATTGCTGGAAAGATGCTATTTCCGTCGAAGAATCGCTGGAAAGATGCTATTTCCGTCGAAGAATCGCTGGAAAGATGCTATTTCCGTCGAAGAATCGTTGGAAAGATGCTATTTCCGTCGAAGAATCGTTGGAAAGATGCTATTTCCGTCGAAGAATCGCTAGAAAGATGCTATTTCCGTCGAAGAATTGCGAAAAAGATGCTATTTCCGTCGAAGAATTGCAAAAAAGATGCTATTTCCGTCGAAGAATTGCAAAAAAAGATGCTATTTCCGTCGAAGAATTGCAAAAAAGATGCTATTTCCATCGAAGAATTGCGAAAAAGATGCTATTTCCGTCGAAGAATTGCGAAAAAGATGCTATTTCCGTCGAAGAATTGCGAAAAAGATGCTATTTCCGTCGAAGAATTGCAGAAAATATGCTATTTCCGTCGAAGAATCATGGAAAAGATGCGATTTCCGTAGAAAAATCACGAAAAAGATGCTATTTCCAGTCAAAGAATACTGAATAGATGCAATTTTTGTCAAAGGATCACAAAAAAGTGCAAAATCGCATGAATTTAATCAAAGGATCGTGGAAAAGACTTGAATTTTGTCAAAGGATCGTGGAAAAGCCGCGAATTTTGTCAAAGGATCGAGAAAAAGAGATTTCCATCAAATGATTGCAAAAAATTCCACGATTTTCATCAAATGATTGCAGTAAAAACTAGGGATGCACCGAATAGTGATTTTGGCCGAATGCCGAATATTCGGCTAGCCGAATAGTAATTGTTAGGCCGAATACCGAATATTCGGCCAGCGGAATAGTAACTATTCAGCCGAATACTGAATATTTGGCTTCCCAAATACTTTTTATATTTCAAAGTTTAAAGGTATTAAAATGTTACTTTTTAAAACAATTTTACATAATATTTAATAAAAGAGACTTGTATTTTGATAAACAAGAACTTTTTATAAGAACATTCAGTATTGAAAAAAATCTGCCTTTTTTTTATTTAAGAAGCATAATTATGAGACTTTTTCAATTAATAAAATCTTAAATATCATGATTTTTTCTACGAATTAAAGCAAACATTTTGAAATCAAAGAGAAATAATGAAAAAATAGTTGAAAAAAAACTATACAGTCTCATATTTGTTCTTTTTAAATAACTCAAGACAGATTTTTTTCAATATAAATACTTTCAACTTAATTCTGAATAAAGGAATGCCTAGCTCATAGTTCTTTACCTATGAATAAGGGCATTTTCCATCCTTATCATCATATCATATTTTACAGAAATCAAAGCATGTGAGTTGAAAATATAGTATCTTCTTTATTGTTAATGCAACAAACGAAAGCACAAGTTTTCTTGAGTTAAATTTTACAAACAGCAAATAAATAATGTAAAAACATTCTATTTTATTTAAATATGATTTTATTTCTGATTATTTTAAAGATATTTATAAATTGACACTTAAAAGCAGTAATTGTGAAAAGTTTTTTAAAATGTGTTTTAAAAGGCTTTATTAAGCATTCGATTCGGCTGAATACTTTGATATTCGGCCAAACTGAATATTCGGCTTAACTGAATATTTTGATATTCGGCCTAATCGAATATTCGGTAACATGGCCGAATACCGAATAGATACCGAATATTCGGTACATCTCTAGTAAAAACGCGATTTTTGTTAAAGGATCGTGAAAAAAAAATGCGAACTTTGCCAATGCATCATGGAAAGATGCGATTTCTGTTGAAGGATCGCGTAAAAGACACTATTTCTGTCGAATAATCGCAGGAAAGATGCTATTTCCGTCGAAGAATCATGGAAGAGATGCAATTTCCGTAGAAAAATCACGAAAAAGATGCTATTTCCAGTCAAAGAATACTGAATCGATGCAATTTTTGTCAAAGGATCGCAAAAAAGTGCAAAATCGCATGAATTTAATCAAAGGATTGTGGAAAAGACGTGAATTTTGTCAAAGGATCGTGGAAAAATCGCGAATTTTGTCAAAGAATCGAGAAAAAGAGATTTCCATCAAATGATTGCAAAAAATTCCACGATTTTCATCAAATGATTGCAGTAAAACTGCGATTTTTGTTAAAGGATCGTGAAAAAAAATGCAAACTTTGCCAAAGCATCATGGAAAGATGCGATTTCTGTTAAAGGATCGCGTAAAAGACACTATTTCTGTCGAATAATCGCAAAAAAAGACGCTATTTCCGGTCAAAGAATACAAAATAAGTACGCTTTTTTTGTCAAAGGATCGCAAAAATGTGAATTTAAATGAAGGATCAGGGAAAAGGTGCAAATTTTGCCAAAAGATCGAGAAAAAGCGTGATTTCTGTGAAATGATTGCCAAAAACACAAGAATTTCATCAAATGATAACAGAGAAAATGAAACTTTTTGTTGAAGGATAGCAAAAAAAGACGCAAATTTCATCAAAAGATTGTATGAAATACTTGGATTTCAGCGAAAAAATGCAGATTTCTGCTGAAAACTAGAAAAATCGCAAATTTCAGTGGAAAATCGCAAGTTTCGGTTTAAAGTCGTAAAGAAATCACAAATTTCAGCAAAATATTGTAGAAAAGTTGAAAATTTTGTCGAAAGATCGGGGGAAGAAACTTATTTCATCATATGGTCATGGAAGAAAACTCGAGTTATGTGCTTATGTTCTCATTGAGTGGGAGGGTGAAGTGTCAAAATATTTTCAATCTTGGCAAAATTTCAAACTTGCACCCATGCTTAGAAATCTTCTAACCCCTTTTCATTTAGTTACTGGCATAGTCCATGTCAATTCAGGCAGCCAAAGTAAAAATCTTACCTTCATAGTCTCAGAAGTTCTTTGATTTAACATATGTTAAAATTCAGGAAAAAATAAAATTCCCGTAATTTTTGGTTTTCCCCAAAAAAATTTCTAGACCGAGATACAGGGTGCCAAAGATGGCATCCCGAGCACCTTTTCCCGCTTGCGATTTTCAAAAAAAATTTTAAGTGCTCCATCTCTAAAACGATGCAAGATATCTCAATGCAGTTTATTTTATTTTAAAGATAATATTTTTCTGCTTAAAAAGATATACTCTATTTTGAAATATGTATTTAATTATTTTTACAGCAGCCTTCTAAAGAAAATTTTTTTTAATCAAAAATAATTTTTTTCTCAAAAATGCCAATCTCAAAAATTTTGATTTTTTTTACTGTTAGTCAATACCATTGAGTACTACCTTCACTGTAAAGGAGAACTTCCACTTTTGAGTTTAACAAGTTTTAGAATCATTTCAAGAATTTAGAGAATTTTACAGGAACTGCACGTCAAAAGTTCCAATAAAAGTCTCTCAGTTTTTGTTTATTTGTATCATATGTAGCCTATTACATATCTTAAACAAATTAGAAATCACACGTCGAACATGGTAAATGAGGTGCATTTATACTCTGACTAGTTTTATAAATATTTAGATCTTGGTGCAATAAGTATTACACTCTTGTGAAAACTGGCATGAGTACAAAATTTATTATGTTTCTATGTATTAAATTCAGTAATAAGGAAGTAATATGAATCCATCTTAAAAAGAACGTAATCACCAGGGCAACCTAGAATCATTACCTATCATGGGATATTTAATTATGTATGATAGAATTTAATAGAATGAACAATCATCTATTAATATCATAGTGATGGGTATATTCATCTATTAATATCATAGTATCTAAATTGCACAAACTTTGAACAGCAAGCAAGAAAAAATTTTATTTGTCGAACCAAGATCACTGAAACTATTGCAAAATATTCAGATTCACAATTTATAAAAAGGAATTTTTGTTGCCTGTGTATATTACTGTGAGTGGTGGATTGCAAAGGTAAATGAAATCAGTTGTTTATGAAATTGTCGTTAACTTTATGCTCCCACATGGATTGGCTGTTCGATATAGATTTCCACCTGCTAGACAGTAACACCACCACCAGTGTTCACTTCCTATTCACAATGTTTTAAGGATTATGGAAACCCCAGACCCTATTAGTTAAACAGGAAAGCATCACTAAATATCAAAAGAAGATACAGATACTGTTCAACAAATTATAAAGTGTATGAATTTCTAATTTCAGTTCTAAGCAGAGTATACTGAAAGTAATATGTTGTGAAACTTATACATATATTTTGTAAACTTTAGTGTATGTTTTTTTTCTTTTGTAAGCTATTTTTAAAGCTGTCAGTTTCTTACACTTATTAAGAAATAAAATTCTATGCCAAACAAGACTAAGATTTTGATTTCCTGAGACCAGTATGTGATTGTCATACAGGAACTGGTAAAATATATGGCAAAATTTTACATGCATTTTGATAACTTGTCAAATAAAATAAATAAATAAATAAAATAATTAAGTAAATTTAGGATTAGCATTTTTGATTTCTTTTAATTTAAAAAAAAAATCAAACGGCCGCATCAGAAAATATGAATACATTTTTTCATAATCGAATATATCATTTCGAACAAAAAATGTTACCTTCAAAAAAAAAAAAAAAAAGCAACAAATGTTGTGAAAAAGGTTGTCAAATGTTATGAAAGTCAAATTAAAACTTTGAAATAAAGATCATAAATATTTTATTCATCCTATTAAAACCTATCACACATAATTAACTCGAACATATCTCATGATAGGTAACGATTCTAGGTTGCCCTGGTGATTATGTTCTTTTTAAGATGGATTCATATTACTTCCGTATTGCTGAATTTAATATATAGAAACATAATAAATTTTGTATTCATGCCAGTTTTCACAAGAGTGTAATACTTATTGCACCAAGATCTAAATATCTATAAAATTAGTCATAGTATGAGAACACCTCATTTACCATGTTTGACATGTTATTTCTAACTTGTTTAGGATATGTAATAGGCTACATATGATACAAATAAACAAAAATTGAGAGACTTTTATTGGAACTTTTGACATGCAGTTCCTGTAAAAATCTCTAAATTCTTGAAATGATTCTAAAACTTGTTAAACTCAAAAGTGGAAGTTCTCCTTTACAGTGAAGGTAGTACTCAATGGTATTGACTAACAGTAAAAAAATCAAAATTTTTAAGATTGGCATTTTTGAGAAAAAAATTATTTTTGATTAAAAATTTTTTTTAGAAGGCTGCTGTAAAAATAATTAAATACATATTTCAAAATGGAGTATATCTTTTTAAGCAGAGAAATATTATCTTTAAAATAAAATAAACTGCAACGAAATATCTTGCATCGTTTCAGAGATAGAGCACTTTAAACTTTTTTTCGAAAATCGCAAACGGGAAAAGGTGCTGGGGATGCCATCTTTGGCACCCTGTATCTCGGTCCAGAAATTTTTTTGGGGAAAACCAAAAATTACGGGGATTTTATTTTTTCCTGAATTTTAACATATGTTAAATCAAAGAACTTCTGAGACTATGAAGGTAACCCCCCTGCCTGAATTGACATGGATTCGGCCTACTTCTAATACTCAGAAAAGATTCCACAGATAGACTTCTTGTACTTATGTTTGTCGATAGACTTCGTACGAATGTTGAAGTTTCTCGATAGACTTCGTACGAATGTCGAAGTTTCTCGATAGACTTCTTACGAATCTCGAAGTTTCTCGATAGGCTTCTTACGAATCTCAAAGTTTCTCGATAGGCTTCTTACGAATGTCGAAGTTTCTCGATAGGCTTCGTACGAATCTCTAATTTTCTCAATCAGGCGTGAAAAAATTGCAAATTTTGTTGATTGGTCACAAAAAAGCACATTGTGTCATTAGGAGAAAAAAAAAATCGCACAATAGATTGATACGAAATGGAAAAATCGCTGATGTTGTCTTTGATGAATGGAAAAATTTTAAATTTCGTTTATCGGCAGGGTTTGAAAAAACCCGGTTTTTTTTTTTAAAAAGCCCGACCCACTGGGCCCACTAGTCTAAAACCCGGGTTTTTCTGTAAGAACCTGGGCTTTTTCAGGTTTTATTGAATTTTTTTTAAAGACTTAAAATTTCTAATTTTCATATATATAACAGCTAAACTGTTCATGTATCAGTGAAACCTGGGTATAATTTTGCATTAAAAATAAATCAACAAAATGTATATATTGAAAAACCTAGTTAATTTAAAAGGTAGATTTGTGTCTGATATGACTAGTTTCTTGCATTGATATATTAAGCCAGCTGTAAATGAATTTTTTGAGTTAACGAAGAACATTCAAAATGTTTGAAAAAAAAAATGTACTTACTACTACTAAACACAATTTGAAGTAATTACAAAAATATATAAATACATGACGATCAAAATTACTTTTTGCTTTTACAAAAATTGATTACCAGTAATAATTTTGCGAATGAAATTATCATTAAAATACTGTATTAATACTAATGCTAAATCAGAATTAGTATTTTTTTATTATAACTAATTAACAGAATAAACTAAATCTTACATAGCTACTTCAATAAATTAGGATTCCCAGCATATGTGGTATTTTGTTACGAGTTTCAATATTGTATAACATAACATAGAATAAATTATCATTTTTTTATGGGAAAAAGTTTGTTTTTGTGTTTCTGATATATAAAAAATTAAATTACAATTATTTCTTTTTAAAATTTTCATTGGTAGAATTAAGATATTTCTTCCTCTTGTGGTGAGAGAGAAACTTTACGAGTGGTGTATTGCTATTAAGAAATATATCTTAATATCATTATTAAGATCTTAATGACAATTTTAAGAAATTAACCTTAGGCAATTTAAAGTTGAAATTTTGAAAAAAAAAAAAAAGTTGGTTTTTTGAGTTGGGCAAAATCATAACAACTCTGCTTTAAGTTAAATATGCTAAATTTATATAATGTCTTTCATTAATTTCAAATAAGAAATCAGTTAAATTGTGCAATGATACAGTTGTAAAATCCTGCAAAAATTTGAAAAAACCCGGGCGGGTTTTTTGGGGCTGGGACCACTTGGGGGAACCCTGTTAATCGGGGGCATAACAATTGTGAGTTTCATCTGTTTATTGCAAGAAAAAGCTGTGAACTTCATCAATTTGCAGCAAAGTAAAAAAAAAAAAAATAATAATAATGCATCAGAGGGTCATTCCATGGTTACTTATGTTACATTTACAGCAATTTACTGCAATAATTTTAGTAATATAACACTATAAAACATTCAAGTGTGAAATTAACTTAATTTGACAATGAAACCTATGTGAGGGTCAATTTGGATAAATTACCTAAAAAATTATAATGAAAATTGCACTTTATATATGATAACATATTCCTTTTTCAGTAATGGCAGTTACCGTAGTAAATAAAACTAACAAAATTTATGAAATAACATTAAAATTATGTAATTTTAGTATAAATTGGGCTTTGAATAACTTTAATTAGCAAACCATGTCTAATAAATATATATATATATTTTTTCTTTTTTGTTACATTACTAAAATTACTGAAAATAGTTCAAAACGTAACATAAGTTACCATGGAGCGACCCTACAATCAGTTAAGAATCCGAAATATCAATAATTTGTCGATGGCATACTGAACAATCACAAATTTCTATAATTAGGTGCAAAAAAAAAAAATGCAAATTTTGTTGATCAAACTCAGAGAAAAATCACAAATTTCCTTGATCGTGTGGGAGGAAATCATGAGTTTCGTCGATCGACTTTATAAAAAACATGAATTTTGTCAATCGGGTGCAGAAAAACTTCATATTTTCCCGATCATTTTTGTAAAAATCGCAAATTTTGTTGATCAGTTCATAAAGTGCAAATCGCCATGATTGCTTAACCATGAAAAAATTGCACATTTTGATGATCAGGCATGGAAAAATCTTGATTGACTTCTTTTCTTTCCTTCATTCATAACATTCATATTTTTTTCTGCACTAGTTACTATGCTTATTTTTTAGCACTTTAAAACAAAATTTACACTCCCGTATAAAGTCAAGGAATATTATTACATCTTGAAAATAATCTTACTATATCTAATCTATTACATATACAATTCTTTGGCAAAATTTGTGTTTTTGTGAAGCTTAGTTAATTTGCATTTTTCGCAGCTGTTTAACAAAATCTGCTTTTTTTGTGATTTTTATTTACAGACTGACAATTTCCAAGCCTAAAAGAAATAATAGCAGTAAAACAAACTCTAAAAATTTAAAAATAAATAAAACATAAGGGGTTGTCTACTGTATTCCCCTCTCCCCTATACAAAAATATGCAGCAAATAATAATAATAATAATAAAAACTTTTAATTATTCTTATACAGACATGTAATTTTAGTAAATCTGATCATCTACTACACTGTTGGTCCCATAATTGGTATTGGTGGATAATCACACGTTTACAGTGTACCTATAATGTATTTATAGAAAAGCATTCATTTTGAATAAACACTACATTTTTGAATAATTACATTTTGCTTTAAAAAATCATACATCTTAAGGAATGCTCAATAAGATAATGGCAAATAAGTTTTTGACTTCATATAGATGTTAATAGAAATTTAAATTTTTTGCATATATGCCTGTTGTATTATTTTTTAATTTCTGTTTTTAGATGGTGTTGTTTAGAAATTCAGGAAGACCTTCTTTCACATATCAAATATATATTGGAGTATGAGGATATTTCCAAACATGTAAGTTATTTTTTATTTTTTTAATAGAATTCAAACTTTTATAAATAAAATAGACTTAGAATGTGTTATCTTTCAAAGTTCTCTTTTAAATTTTCTAGCTAATAATTCTAAACTATTCTTTTTTTCTGTCTGAAATAATTATCATTAAAAATTATTTATATTTTAAAAAACTGAAACCATTTATGGTGCATATTACACACTGCCCATGTCTTTAAAGGTTAAATTTTAAACATGGAAACTCATAATGAAGTATGAGGGAGGGGAAATTTTTCTGGTGACTAAAATTTAGAAAAATTCTAGGCTACATTTACAGAAACATTTCTGAAAACAGAATTGTCCTAGATTTTTTAAAAAAGCAGAGTGTTACTTGTAGGTAGAAGGCACTGTTATTTAATTCTTAAGATTCAATAACTATATGTTGAAAGCAGGGTTGGAAAAAAATCATGATTTTTTTAAAAAAATCAAAAAAATCAGATTTATTTGATTTAAATCAGATTTATTTGATTTAAATCAGATTTTTTTGATTTAAATCGGATTTATTTGATTTTTTTAGAATCCTATATTTAATTACTGTGTTTTTATGTTTTTACAATACATGAAGCAATTTTTTATAATAAATAACTAAAAAAGAATAAATAATATTTATAATTTATAAAAATATTATAAGAAATAATTATATAGTTAAGAAAATATTATATTCTAGTTACTGATTGGTACTAAAAATTAAACATCTAGGCTTTAATCTAAAGACATTCTATTATTTTGTAATTGAATTGTGCATACTAAATAACAAATAAGAAATAAATTTAAATATGTTGTAAATGAATAGAAACTGGCAAAATTTAAAAAACAAATTAAATACAGTAGACTCCCTCAAATCCGCTGCCCTAATATCCACAACTCTCTAAAATCCGCGCATAATTTATAGATGTGAACAATGAAGCTCTCAGATCAGGTATAGGGACAAAATTTGACTTTTTTATTTTTATATCAATTCTATTTATATTTTAATCTGTAACTTTCATTAATATTGCTAAATTCATGCTTTTTCATGAAGGAAGAATAAATTTATTTCTGAAAAAAAATTCAAGGTATTGCTAATATCAGTGGAGATCACAATCTTTTTGCAAAATGCATTTATACATTCATCAAGCTTTTTTTTTTATTGTTGAGTTTGGTTAAAACTGAAATAAAACTTCTATATTTTATGATATTGATGTGAATTAGTAGTGCACCTTTATGGGGCAAGTTCCATTGAATAATTTAGGAAAAAATGCATATCATCTTTATAATAAATATTTAGTTATACATTATTGATTATTTACTTTATCTTTGTTGCTTTCAATATTTTAATCATTTTTAATTATCTAAATATTTATTATTATAGTTTATTAACTTACTTAATTGTTTTAATGTTTTACTATAAGCATTCATTAACTTCAGTTGCATTATTAATTACAATCAAATTACTGTTTAAAAATGTAAACAAACCCATGACCAGAAATTCACAAAATTCTAAAATCCACACAACCTCTGGTCCCAAGCTGTGCGGATTTGAGGAAATCTACTGTATTCATTTAATGCAAGCTATTTATTAAGGGATAAAAATCACAATTAATTCTATATTTCTTAAGCAAATAGGAAAAAATCAGGGATTTAATTGTTTGAACAAAAACACTAATTTAGAAGCTTTGTCTACTGCTAATTTATTATGAAGGCTTGAACGAACTACTCCAAAAGAAGAAAATTGTCTTTTTACTCCCGTAGATGAAGCCACGGTTGTTGTTATTAGGTAAATAAATTCAATTTCAATTTCGCTTACCCTCTCTTTACCTCCCATTACATAAAAGGATTTCTGCCAATCATAATCTGTCATAATATTAGAAACTTTTTTCTCAAGCAATGGTAATTTTTGAAATGGGTCGTTTTTTGCTTGAAAATGTGCTACAGTGATGAGAAGATTTAGACAATCTTCTTTAATGAATGCCAAATCTTCATTATTTTTCCTTACATTAAGTTTCATTTCATTTTGATTTAAAAGAAAGAACCTTAATAAAACTCCAGCAAAATAACAGTCATTAATAGTTTGTTCATATCTTGCTTTAAATTTTGTAATTCTATTGTTATCTAATACATTTTCTAACTTTTTGCCCAAAATTTTCCTTTGATATGTGCATTCATGTGAAATCGCAAAAAATTGATTTAAATCAAATGATTTTTTTTAAAAAAAATCACTTGATTTAAATCTAGATTTAAATCTTGATTTAAATCAATTGATTTAAATCATGCCAACCCTGGTTGAAAGCCTGATTTCTGGCTGCACAAGTTTTATGCAAACTTTCATCCTTACAGTGTGGATAATTACCTAGTTATATTACAACTGAATACTGGGGGTTCCCACTTATGGGTAACATCATGATCAGGATAGATGCAGTAGAGCACTTCGCTGTTCAGGGTAAAGTAAATAAGATTACCGTATATACTCGCGTATAAGTCGAGAAATTTTAGACAAAAAAAGAACTTTAAAGGAGGGGGGGAGGGGTCGACCTATACGTGAAACTAAAAAAAAAAAATAAATAAATAAAAAAATAAAATAAAATATCAGAAAATAGTTTGCTAGTGAATCATTGCTGCAGCACTCCATTGTGTTTGTAGAGTACAAAATCCAAAATCCGGAATCCTTCCAACCTAGACTATTCCGAATTCAAGATCATTTTTTGTTTAATTTTCAAAAAAATAATCTACCCAACCCTGTTGCAACAACAAAAAAGTGCCATTAAGATGGCTCTCAAAAGGGAATTGTTTAAAAAGATTCATGGAGTTGTTCGATGTTCTTGGTGAATTTTTAAATGAAAAGCCTGACATTAAGGCCCTACAAACCGTTGATGGAAAAGCATATGTTAGTTATTTAGCAGATATCTTTGAAAAGTTTAATATATTAAATAAACAATTTCAAGGAGAAAACAAAACACTTGTTGATGCAAAAGTGAAAATATTTGGGTTTTTTTGCGTCTGCTGAGGTTTGACAAAAACATATTTCAGAGAGAAAGTTTGACCTATTTTTCTGGTTAAAAAAATGCGAGGTAACAGACACCGCTATAACTGCCATTGTCAATCATCTGAAAATGTTGGCCTCTGATATGAATGATAGATTCGTTGATTTAAAGCAAATGGATTTTCCATCATGGGTCATGCAGCCAATGTTAGTTGATTTATCTAATGTTTCAACACCATACACAGAAGAAATTGCTGAAATTAAAAACGATGAGCCAATTAAAACTCTATTCTACATAAAAGGCAATTATGGTGTGGCTTTGTGCTGAGACTGAAACTAAATAGCCTAATTCAACACAATTTGCAAGAGAAATATTGTTACCCTTCCCATTTTCATACCTTGCTGAATGTGGCTTGAGTGCGGTAAACGATTTACTACTAAAATAAAGAAATCGACTAGACATCACTAAACGAAGGATTTGAGATAAAAGCTGACAAAATTAGTGCCTAATATAAAATCTCTTTGCAGCCAACATCAAGCACAAAAATCTCATTAATTTTATTCTATTCATCTTAAATGTTATAATTTGAATTTTATTATATATTTTATTTATTTACTTTTACTATCAGCTATTAAAATGACAGATACATAATCAAGAAACATCCAGTTAAAGTTATTTTTGTGTATCAAAGTTCACTATTAAATATTTGAAGATCTAATTTTTTTTTTTCATTGCTGCATATTATTATTATTACTCTTATTAGATTTAGAAGCGGCTGCACAAACCATCACCTTATCGAGTTGATGACTGAAATTCATGAGCTAGTTAAAACTTGATTCGCATATCAAAATGCAACTGGTCTACCAAGTCATATCTTAACAAACTTTATTTTAGTGGTTGACTAGTAGATTTACCATTTGTTTTCTTGCTAGCAGTCCTCTACATTTTCATACTTTTGACTGCAGTAAAGCACTTACCGATCAATCATTAAAATCAGGTCTTTAGCGATTTCCACCAAGATATGATTTGGCAGACCAGTTGCATTTTAATATACAAATCAAGTTTTGTCTAATGCTGAAACTTCAACAATCAATTCTATGAGGTGATGGTTTGTGCAGCCGCTTCCTGGTCTATGTTATTAACGATTGCTTCCTGAACACATTTCTTTCGTTTATGTTAATTTTTTCATGACCTTTCTTTTACTTGTTTATTTTTCTTTTCCATTCCATTTTTAAATGGCTATTTTTTTTTAAACTTCTTTAAATGGAATAACAGCTCAATTTTTATATAATAAGAATTATTTTTCAGAGAGAGGGGAGGAGGGCCATCAGGGTTTTAGATATGATTTGGTGGGGCATGGCCTGAAAAAGGTTGAAAAACACTGGTATAGTTAATTATTTAGTTTAATTCTTAAGGGCTCTTTTGGTTTATGTATGATTTTGATTCTTTCAAATGTCATGTCATAATATTTTATGGGAAAGTATTGATTGTGCTGTTGTGTTGATTTCTATTCTTTTGAAAAATGTTGAATAAATCCTAATTCTCCAGTAGAGAGGGGCACTTAACATCCAGTTACAGAGATATGGGAAATTAATGTGTAATCTGATGTAAATGTGTCTGCTTTTTGTAACAAACTGGATTTTTTTTTTTTTTTGGGGGGGGGGGGGAGATATTACAAATGAAGTATTTATTCATTTTCGAACAATACATGACTGTAAGAATTCCGAAATACACACTGTAGTGTTCTTAAATTTTTATGACAGTTTGTAAAGGAATTTTGAAGCAAGATTCCAAAACTTTCCAGAGATAATTAAGTTGTCTCAATTCTTTGTCACCATAGTTATTCCAGCTGCAAAATAGATGGTTGTGAAGTTGTTCAATCCTGAAAAACTTCAAATTAAAATAATTGTCTTGCAAGAAAATATTTCCCTACCAGTGTATAAAAATACATCCTCTTAAGAGTTTTGGGGTAAAAATGTTTCAGTATTGTATGAAAATTGTAAAAAACTTAGCTATTTACCTGGTTACTGTTTTTGACTCTTCATGTCTTCATATGTATGTAAAAAATCTTTGTTCAAAATTAATTTTTTGATAAACAAATATCGTTTTGAGATTGATAGATGCCCACCTTCAAGATACTTTTTCCATTATTTATTCACCACATGAACAAAACTGTAAAAATCTGGCTCAAGAAAGCAAGTGTAATTCTTCGCATTAATTTTTCAACAGATGCCTTAAGAATGCCTTTTCTATTTCGTGATGAGAACATTTTTAGACCTTATACCTATGTATCTAGTAATTGTTCAGAACTAATGCATGACTTTTCTATTACATGTGTGTATATCTATAATAATAATAAAATATAAGTAGGTAGTACTTATGAAATGTGTTTTGTTCTTTAGTTCTCAATAAAAATTTTCTGAACCCATTTAAAAATACTTGTCAATCTCTGCATTAGAATTTTAATAAACAGCTGATTCTCTTCTATACAATGAAAATGTAATCCATGGAAAATGATGTCTAATGGTTAAATCGCATAAAAATAAGTTAGTCTTAAATAAAAATCCTAGTATAAAATATTTTTATATATATTGAATAAAATTCCTTATATATTTAGTGTTAATGCTATGTATGTGTAATTTACTTGTTCTCAAGGTGTGAATGTCAATTATTTTATTATATTTCTACATTTTTAATAATCTGATTTTGTGTCTACCAATAACAATTTTTGATCCTTTTAAAATGTTATTTTATGTTGTTTAAATAGGTGGAGAAATTATCCGATACTTGGAGCACCCAACTTGGAAGGAATCTGGGTTTGAAGTATACCAGTATTGAGAATAAAGGATTGAGGACTTCTGAGCCAGTTTCTGAATTTTGAAGAAAATGTATTATGAAAGAGCATGATAACTGTCGATATGAAATATTGTATTGCTAAATCTCATCTTTTAAAAAAATAAAAGGAAAATCTTTGTTAAAAATATTAAATACATAATTTGTATTTTGTAAGCAAAAATTGTAGTTAATAAATATTGTAGCACTAACACTTGCATTGTTCTATATTGTCTGTGTTTATTTATTTCAGCTATCTTAACATGGTAGGTATTTTCAGGTGAAACATAGACAAGAATTGACAGATGATTTGAAAAAGACTCATAAGGTTTACCGCAAACAAGAAGGGGGGGGATGAAGGAATTTATTTTTATTTATTTATTTATTTATTTATTTTATTTATTTATTTATTTTATTTTTTTTTTGTCTTACCTATGATTTGAGATAAAATGTATTTGGTGTGTGTATGCATTATTATTAGTATTCTATTTGAAATAGTTTGTACATTCTTAATTTAATTATATTTCATACAGAATTTTCAGTTGTACTCTCTCAATATGAAAGTTTATGAAGCATAAATTATTCCATTTATCCCCACCCCCCTTCATTACAAAATTTGTATTGTTGAAATTTTATTTATATATTTTTTTTACTATTTAAATGGTTTACGCATCCCAAAGACAAAATGTTGTTAATTTAATTAGTCACTGAAACTTTTTTAGAGTCCAAAAATATTGAATGTGATTGAAAAAAAAAAAAAAAATCAATAATAAAATGGAAGTTTTTAAATGAAAAAATGTTATCTCAAAAGTACTTTCTTACTCGTGTGTGTGTGGAGAGACGGGGGGGGGGGGGGATTGGGATATGTGTTAACACCTGATAATATTTAAGTTAGTAATAAGAAATTTTTTTATACTTCTATTATGTAGGGATTTCTGCGAGACAATAATGCCATAAGAGGAAAAAACAATAAAATATCTAATAAGTAAAAATAAACTTTTTATTTAATGCTAATTTCCCCACTAATAATAATAATTTGTATTATAAATCTTTTACTTATAGACAAAAGCAATTTAGCCATTGAATAAAAATTTGAATATATTTTATGAGGGGTGCAGAAAATCTAAGCGCCGTCGGGCAGTCTCTCACCACTAAATTGATTTATTAATATTTTGTGCAAAATTCTTGCTAGAATGTTATTAAATTTTCAGCAAAGAAATTTTTTTAATAATTTTAGTGGCGAGAGACAATCCACTTATGCCTAGATTTTTGCACCCCTTTTTATGCTTTATGATTAGTTAGAAAAGTTAAGAGAAAATCCCTCCCCCCCTCCATGCATATGCATTTATATTAGAAAAATGTTTGCTTCTTTGAAGCAATATTTGATTTTTTTTTTCAATGTACTCCACTTGGAACTTAATTGAAATGCTATTGTAAAGGGGGGGGGGGGGAGAATGAAACATTTTTTATTGTAAAAAAGGTGCTATTGAATAGTTGAGCAAAAATTAGAACATTTTTTTATCCTTCATAATTAAGACAGTTAAAGGACTTTTTAAAAAAACTTTTTTCAAAAATATTTTTTTCTTTGGAATGTTTTTTTATTTTCTCTAAATTGGAATTTCAGGCAAATGTACGATAAAAAGATGAAGGATAACATCCGTAATATATGAAAAAAAAAAAAAAAAAAAAAAAAAAAACTATTGTATTATGTGTGCTAGTTAGATGCATTTTTTCCTGATCAGTTAAGAGTGGATTTTAGAAAAGTTTTTTAATACGATCAATAGTATGAAACTTCATAAAAATAAAATACACGTATGAAACTGAGTAAAGAAAATGTTTATGTTAAAAGATTCTCTAAGCAGTACACAGAGATTCTGTATAAAATTTAAGTGAAGTTAAATACAGCGTTACAAAATGTGCTAATAGCAAAATATAGAAGAAGAAATTCTTCAGTCCTAATTTTCCACAATAAAACAACGCAAGCTTGATTTCCTTATTATAAAATTTAGAGAATCTTGCAACAATTTATGATTTTGAAACTTGAAAAAAGGTCTTAAAAATAACTTTGATTGTATCAAGGTTTTTTTTTATTTTTTTTTATCATTTTCCAATTATATAACTGGAATATTTTTTTTTACTCTTTCAAAGGCGGTTGTATATTTATGGAACTAATTAATTTTAATTTCCAAATGTTACCAGAATTTTAATTAAAAAAATAGTTTGATGTATGTAAAATTTAGTTTTTTCTTCTTTACAAATATACATGTAAGATTCCAGTGTCATTCATTTCAACATATTAGCAATGGAAGTGATTTAGCCCTCAAAGGATTAAAATAGTATAGATACTACCAAAAAAAAAAAAAATATATCTATATATATATATATATTTTAAAAGTATCCGCCGACATGTGTATAAAGTGTCATTAGATTGGCATAAAATGTTATCATATGGGCATTAAAAAAACGTTCAAAATGATTCTCATTGGATATCAACAATATCAAATTTGTGCCCTTATTTTATCATTTTTATGCCAGAAGTGTCGGAATTCCTACGTATTTGTATCAAACACGTATCATCTACATCGCCGATTTTCGTCGTGGTGTCATATTTCTGGCGCCATCATGACAACGCATGAGAGTATCGCCAAAGATATCGAAGGAAAGGACAGAATCGATACTTTTAGGTTACGATTCACTGTTATCGAAATAACACCTCTAGTACTTGTCGAAAGATATAATTTTTGTACCATTCTGTTAGTTCTGTGTTTGCTGGGAAATTTTTCCAAGATTTTTCCTTATAATTTTTTTTCCTTTAAAGTTCTTCATATAAAATTTTATTATTTTCTGAAAATATGACAAAAAACATTGCACACAATATCCTGTAATCAGAATTAAAAAATAATAAAACTTGTATGAAAAACGAGTAGATATACTAAATTTTTCAGCGCATGCGACAACGATATAAAAATTTCATTTTCATATTGAGTTAGCTAAAAACAGGGTGTATCTAAACTACTGGGCAAAAATATAAGGGGTGATAGTATACATCAAGACAAATAATATTAAATGGGAAACTAATCGTCTTAAACGTCCTCCGAAGGAAATAGGCGCCATCAATGTTTAGGGTCCAAAATTTGAAATGATTATAAAAAACAGTAAAATTGGTCGATTCGTTTGCGGTTTTCACGAAAACTATTCCTTACGTCACTAATGTCTTGAAAATAAATTATAAAGATAAAGTTTTAAAAATGACAATAGAGGGCGCTTTAGACTTTGAAGTAACGAACAATTATTTTTATCGTTATTGTTGCGTCTGATTAAATTTTTTAGAAGTAATTAAGTAGCGACAAATTGAACTGTGTTCGTAAGGTGGGCGAGGAAACATTTCAACTCCTGAACACAGTTCAGTTTGCGCTTCTAAACATATCCAAACGATTAGAATTTGAGCTCAAAATTTAAATCTAAGCTTTTGCAAGCATTTAATTATATAAAAAAATAACGGTTAAAAATTCTTGTTGGTTACTCTAAAGTTTGAGACGCCCTCTAACGGAATTTTTTGAAATTTATCTTTAAAATTTATTTTCAAGGATATACTGACATAAATAATGGTTTTAGAGAAAACCGCAAACGAATCGGCCCATTTTTCCGTTCTGTATAATCATTTGAAATTTTGAAACTTCCCACCCCCATTGAACACAGTTCAGTTTGCGCTACTTAACCACTCTCAACGATTCAGATTTTCAGCACAAAATTTAAGTTTATGTCTAAGCTTAAAAAATTAATGAGATGCAAAAAATAACGGTAAAAATAGTTGTACGTTACTCCAAAGTCTAAAGCGCCCTCTATCAACAATTTTTGAAATTTATGCTTATAATTTATTTTCAAGACAATACTGACATACATTAAAGTTTTAGTGAAAACCGCAAATCAAATAACCAATTGTTCTCTTTTTATAATCATTTGAAATGTGAACCTACCCACTCACATTGAACAGTTCAGTTTGTGCTACTTAACTACAGATTTTGAGCTCAAAATTTAAGTTTATGTCTAAACTTCTAAAAAAAATTAATGAGATGCAAAAAGTAACAGTAAAAAACAGTTGTTCGTTACTCCAAAGTCTAAAGCGTCCTCTATCGGCATTTTTTGAAATTTATCTTTATAGTTTATTTTGAAGACAATACTGACATAAAGAATAGTGTTCGTGAAAACCGCAAAAGAATCGACCAATTTTTTCGTTTTTTTTATAATCATTTCAAATTTTGGACCCTAAACTTTGATGGCGCCTGTCTCCTTCGGAAGACGTTTGGGACCCTTAGTTTCCCATTTAATATTACTTGTCTTGATGTGTACTATCATCCATTAAAGTTTTGCCCAGTAGTTTAGATATACCCTGTATAAAGGGACTTTTGTGAAAGTCTGAAAATCATAACTTGAAAATTCTGAAAATAAAAGTCAATAGAATAAGTTGAAAATCCGTTATACCCAAAATGGAAGTAAAAACAAGAGGGGTTGTATCCATATATTCAATGATTGGTCTCAATATAGAATACACAATTTGGGACGTACTACTACATTTGGATAAAATTCCTCATTTTTTGCTTCATTTTGGGAATAATGGATTTTGTGTTTATTATATAGACGATCACTTTGATAATTTTCAATCTATGCTTTTAAGATTTTTGCAAAAGTTGTTCTATACCTTTAGCTAACATAATGTGCAAATGAAATATTGATATCGATGACGCATGAACAGTGAAAAATTATTTAGTAAACTTACTCATTATTCATACAATTTTTATTATTTTTGTAATTCTGAATCCAGGATAATGTGTGCAATGTTGTTTGTCATATTTTCAAAAAAGAACATTATTTTATATTAAGAACTCTGCAAATTATAAGCAAAAATCTTAGAAAAATTTGGGACTGTTTTTTATAAAAAAAAAACGTATTTTTTCTACAAGTATACGTGCTATCGACATAAAAAAACAAAGTTTATTACAATTAGCAACTTAATCATAATCTACAATTTGAGCGCTTTTCCTACATTAGTTTTGACAGGGTTATCCAACGTATATAAATTCTTTTTTTTAATTTGTTGACGGTCCCCTTAGGAGTTTCGGGGAAAAGTAAAAGAAACTTTAACAAAATGTTTAAAATCGCAAGTGGACGGTCATCATTGGCCATATAGTGCATAAATGAAAAATGATATCAACACGGATTCATGTCTAACGTTTATATTCTGTGATACCACATTTGGAGTCCACACAATTATTTAGTCAATTTTTGGAATAAAAGATAACTCAAATTTCAAAAAATCTCAGTAATGAAAGTTTAAACATTCGATTACTTTACATAACTAAAAATAATTAGTAAATACGTAACCTAAGTTCAGAATTTTATTCACAGTAAAGTCATTATCAGATTAAAACCATAAAGTATGTATTTATTTTATATGCAGTATGACCTAAAAGATCAGGAACAAGATCTAAAACACCTTACTCGAAATAATTCAAGGCATTGAAGTACGTTCATCTATAAAGTATTCACCATGGGAGACGATGCATTTTTACTAGCTTTTATATAATTTCTAGAAGCACCGCTGGAAGACATTTTTCGCAACCTCCTATAAGGGATTGTGCAATACAGATTTAATCTAATCTGATGACCCCAAACAGTGTCCATGTAAATGTGTTTTCATTGATAGGAACTGATAAAAGTCTTACGGGGTAAAGTCCGGTGAATATGGAGGAGGTGGAAGTACATTAGTGCCAGTTTTGATGAAGGATTATTTTACTAACTGGGATTGATTTGATGGTGCATTCTCACGAAGAAGGTACCAGTTTATAACCCTATCGAGTTTATGACACTATCTTTTCGAGCACTTTTAGACACGAATGCAATATTTTTCGTGTTTCTTGAAGCCGAAAGTCGTCCAACATGTTTATCATCTTCGATGGATTGTCGGCCCCCTTTAAAGCGTCAATGCCTTTCTTAAACCTTGGATCTTGCCTTTGTAGTAACATCAAAATACTCTCTCAGCGTTTCCAAAGTCTCCATTGGCGTTTTGCATGAGCAATGACAGATTGCAGCACTGTTAAAAAAAAAAGCATCATTCTTACGTTGCGGAGCAAGTGCAACTAACTTCGGAAGATAATAACTGCGCGTGGAGCTCCGCGCATGACATGGAACCAAGATGGCCAAGTAAGGCTGGATTCAGATTGCAATACTCTTCCCTTAAACTGAATTCTTTGGAAAAAGTGGGGAAGTCTTTTGTATAGGACCCATTTGCGGTTTCTTCATAATAGAAACGAGGGGAGCGAACACAAAGCCCGGAAAATAAGCAATCCACCATACTTGACAGAAATATTTTCCTTTTGCCGAACAAGCGTCCCTTTCTTAGAAAACTCATCAACATCAAATTCACCTCGTCGCCACATCAAACAAATCGACACCGAAATTTAAAAGTGGTCAAATGTGTTTGGGCCCACCTCAGTCCCGAGACAATTTTACGTGGCACTATAAAAACCAGTTTAAAATTATTATAAACCATCTCCAAAGATGCACCAGTCTATACATTGATGCTTCTAACATGCATGCATCTATTAAATAAATCTAGATGTAATTTTAATAATTCTAAAACCATTTAAATTAATTTATAGGGTGTTTTTAAGTGTCGCAGGGATGTAAGACCTGCGCCAATTGCGCCAGACTGCGCCGAAACCGCTTTTCTGCGCCAAATTGCTACAAAACAGCTATTTTTTTCAATTTTGCGCCAAACCTGCGCCAAAAGGCACTTAGTGCCAAAACGAAATTTAGCGCGATTTCGTCGATCCAGGAAACAACAACAAATATTTTTTTTAGGCTATTAATTTCCTCGAAAAACAAAGAAACATTGCAAAAAAATCTCGAAAAAAGCGCAAATTTCGCCGAAAAATTGTCAAAAACATGCTCATTCGGTCATGAAAAACGCGATGTTTTGTGGAGTTTAATCGTGACTCCGCAAACGACCGTAAGTTGTTTTTCCCGCGAGTATCCTACGTTCATTTTCATCGCAGCCGATCGCAGAGTTCGGAGCAGAAGGTCATGTGACGTACATTGCGCGCGTTGGGGGAGACGAATGAGAGCAGCCGTAATGTGTTTATTCCATTGACTTTCCAATTAATGGGAGTTCGCCTCTTATTTCAGGGATTATTCTCGTCCGATATTTCCGAATATTTAAGGCATCCTCTTCCGAAATTTTGAAATTGGGTTATCAGTTCCACATAGTTGCCAACTTGTACGGCTTTGCGCGCGGAGAAATGCAAATTTCGTGAAAGGATCGCCAAAAAGCACACATTTCGTCAATATTTCGTGGAAAAACGACGATTTCGTCAATGTTTTTATCAATAAACTTTGTCAAAAAATTGCTGAAAAAACGCGAATTTCCTCTGCGGATCACGAAAAACGGCAATTTCACGAAATATCGCAGATAAAACGCTGATTTTGTTTAAAGACTGCGGGAAAACGTTGGTTTCGTCTAAAGATTGCGGATATAACTCCGATTTCGATAAAAGATCGCGGAAAAAAACGCCGTTTTCGATAAAATATCGCTTAAAAATATTTTGTCAGAAGATCATTGGGGGGGGGGGGAATGCTGATTTCATCAAAAGATCACGGAAAAAACGCCGATTTCGTCAAAAGATCGCGGGGATAAAACGCCGTTTTCGAGGGAAAATCGGTTAAAAATGCAAATTTCCCTAAAGATCGTCGAAAAAACGCTGATTACATTTAAAAAACACGGAAAAACGCCGATTTCGTCAAAAGGTCGCGGAAAAAATGCTGATTTCGACAAAAGATCGCAATAAATCGCCGATTTTGCTAAAATATCGCAGATAAATCGCTGATTTCGTCTGAAAATCGCGGGAAAACGCCGATTTCATCTGGAGATCGCAGATACCCACCTCGCGGGGGGGGGGGTGCAGGGCCGTAGCTAAGGGGGCGCTATGGGCGGCTCAGCCCCCCTAAAATATTTTGAGCCCCCCCTGGGAAAGATTCCAAGATCATTAAATATATTTCTGTTTCGAAAATTCAAATGAAATTCTGTTCAAAAATCTAATTTTGTTTTATGATACTTTTACAGTTTTGTTGAATTACGAAATTGTATCTAAAATAAGTAATTCAACACTCCCTCATTCTATTTGTACATAGGAAGCTAAGGGGCCGCCCATTAATCATGTGATGTTTTTTTTTGTCATTTTTAACCCCCCTCCCCCTTGGTGATACATGGTGAGGTTCGAGACTAACCCCCCCCCCCCTTCTACCCTATATCATGTGTATTTTTTAGTACCTACAATAAATCTTAATTTTTTTAGAATATTTATTATAAAATACAGGTTTAAGTATCATCAAATTTTATTATAGAACATAAAAAAACTGCAATAATAACCTTAAGAGGTAAACAGAAAGGTTGTAAGTTGTTTTGGACTGACATAAAAATAATGAAAGAAATTCTTTTTGAGCTACACTAGGTTTTTTCCCCTTCTTATACTCTGCAAGTAGGTCTTTATACAGATCACCTATTTTAGACATTGTTTTAATGCAAAACGAACAAGGTTAAACAATTTACGCATGCATTCAGTGCCAAAACAACAGAATAACTGACACTGGCAAGCTGAGTCCGGCAGGCGTTTGTCGCGGCTCGCGGGAACTTCGCTTCGTTCGTTGCCTGGCAATGGTGAATGAAGGTCGCGCCGCTTTTGACTTTGTACGCGTTTGACGAAAAAATAAATACACGAAACGCCGCTTTTCGGTTCAGTATCGCGCGTTTGCCGAAAAAATAAATACTCGTGATATATTACTACACCCCCTCTCCCCCCTTGTGATATTTCGTGATTTTTTTATGGACCCCCCCCTCCCCTCTCGAGCATCGCATGATTAATGGACGGCCCCTAACATGATGTTTAATTTTGCACCAGTTATACACTCAAAATTTTCATCATCCTATACTTTTCTTAGTATAAAATGAAGTTATTACAACAGTTTAATAAGAAACATAGTACCTATACAGTGTAAATATGCGCTAATTTATCTTTCTGTGTCAGAAAAAAAAGAAAAAAATTATAAGCCCCCCTACAATCTCTTGAGCCCCCCCTTATAGATCACTTCTAGCTACGGCCTTGGGGGGAGTAACCCGTGGACCCCCCCCCCTTTCACCGCGACCGATTTCCGAAAATGCGATGTGAAGGGGAAAAAAATTCCACCCAGAATCGCCATTGTCTTTTATATTGTATATATTTTCTGTAAATTAAGTATCTTCCTGTTCTGTATCTTTCTTGTGTTCGTGTTAAATTATTTCGCTCCTCGGCGAATCCTGCAGATAGACGACAAAACCGAAAGCAGAATGAAAGCGCGTACAAAAATCTGCTACATGTTTGTCAAACAGTTACAAAAAAAAAAAAAAAAAATTGCTATTTTGTCAAAAAATTAACAAAACGCAGTCAAAGGAAAACAGTATGTAATTCACTTTTCTTCGGGAGGGACTTCTGTCGCTCTGCGGGAGACATGATAGAGTTCCGGGGGGGGGGGGCGGGGGATTGTATCTTTTGACCATTGAAAACCCAAAATCTCAAAATTTCTGGGGGGGGGGGCATTTTATTGCTTCGGAGGGGATGTCCCTCCCCGGGCCACCACCTGAATTCAACACTGAAGAAAAAAGAAAAAAAACGTAAATCTGCAAGAAAATCGGGGGAAAATGTTCGAATTTCGTCAAAAAATCGTGGAAAACAAGTGAATTTTGTCAAAGGATCTCGAAAAAATAAAACATGAATTTTGTCCAAGGATCGCTAATTTTGTCTCTCGAATTTAACCAGTAGATCGGGAAAAACTCTTGAATTTCATTAATAGATCATGAAAAATTTGTCTAGATCGCGAAAAACATGCACATTTTATTGGAAAATCACGAAAAACACTTGAATTTCATCAAAGAATCTCGAAAAAAACGTGAGTTTTGCTAAAGGATCGTTATTATCATAAAAAAAAGAGTGAACAAAACACAGCCAAAAGATCGTGGGAAAAAAAACGTTAATTTCTGGAAAAGATCGCGAAAAAAAAAAAACCCAAACTTCTTTAAAGGATCCTGAAAAACAAGCGTATTTCATCAAAAGATCACAAAAAAAACACGCAAATTTTGTCAAAAATCGCGATAAACACGCAAAATTTTATCGAAAGATCGCGAAAAAAACTTGAATTTCGTCAATATATTGCATAAAACACTCGAATTTCACCAATAGATCGTGAAAAACACTCAAATTTCATCAATAGATCGCAAAAAAGACGCCAATTTTGACAACAGATAATGCAAATTTTATCGAAAAATCACGAAAAACACTCTAATTTCATCAAAAGATCGCGAGAAAAATGTGAGTTTTGTTAAAGAATCGTTAATATCATTAAAAAAAGGAGAATAAAACACAGTCAAAAGATCATGAAAAAATGTTCATTTCTGTAAAAGAAGGTGAAAAAACCTGCAAATTTTTCTAAACGATTCCGAAAAACAAGCGTATTTTGTCAAAAAATCACAAAAAACATGCGAATTTTGTCAAAGGATATCTAACTTCGTTATAAAAAGAACAAAATATGATCAAAAGATTTTGGAAAAAAAAAGTTTATTTCTTTAAAAGATCGAGTGGGAAAAAAAAAGAAAATTTCATCAAAAGGATTGTAAAATCCATAAATTTCGTCAAAAGATCTCAGAAAACGTACAAATTTCATCAAAAAGTCGTAAAAAACCCGCAAATCTAGTTTTTTTAAAAAACGCACAAACAGGGTCAAAAGTTTGTGAATTATGTTAAAAGATCGCAAAAAACTGCAAATTTTATTAAAAGGTCCGAGACGTGTGGAGAAATTTAATCTGAGTATTTATTCTTTCAAATGTAAAAATATTTTTCAAGAAAGCAATTATTGTAATTGTTAAGAGTTTATTAGCATTAGGATGTTTCAATCTGCTCCTTAAACAGCTTTTATTGCTAAAATGTTATTATTATTATTATTATTGCTGCTACAAAATCCGATATTTACTGCTACAAAATCTGATTTTTGCTGCTACAAAATGGATTTTACTGCTCCAAAATTCGATTTTTGCTGCTCCAAAGCTGCTACAAAATGGCTTTAGCGCACTTTCATCCCTGGTGTCGCCTTCAGGCGATATCAGGACTAAAGAAGTTAAGGGAGGGTTGGAGAATCTTGTTCAAGCGGTTGAGCTTTGGACATTTGTTTTCGCCGTCAGAAATTACCCCAAACACCGAATTTTCGGATCGCACCATGTACTTTTTTCTAATAATTGCATTACTGGCAACTGCTTATTTTTATTCATTATTTACTTCAAATCCCCTAAAGAAAAAACACTTCCGTTTACATCATAATAATAATAATATGTATTCTATAACAAAAAGATAGAACATATATTATAAATATCTGCAGAATGTAGCTGAATTTTCATTCCGAAGATGACTCAATGAAAAAGAATTAAATCACATCAAATTTTAATACATTTTAAATGTTTTATCATAAAAGTGACGTCTTATAAGCAAAATAATAATTTAAAATATATGTTCTTATATTTTCGTTGTAGAATATAGATTATTATTATTATTATAGATTTATTAATTAAAGATTTATTATATAGATTTATTAATTAAAGGTTAAGTTTCTTTGAAAGAAACATTAAACGAAACTCACTGCAGAATCTGCAATTCCACATACATCCTTGTTTTTGATTTTTTTTTTAAATTGCATCCTAATTGCCGAAACGTCAGTGAAGGTTTACTTTGGAGACACGAAATGTTTTGGTTTCTGTCTGTCTGTTTTGCGATAATTGTCGCAAAAAACACCCGATTAACTTGCAATTAAGTGGGTATGTTCTTGAGATAACTGAATTTAGCTGTATAGTTTTCTGTTTTATTTGATTCGTTTGTTCGGAAAATACAGGACATTTAATTTTGCACCATAATGTTTTTCTATGGCAATTCAGACGTCTTGAAAATTTTTATTTCTTGAAATAAAATGGCACTTGCTCAATGGCATTAAATGCAAATTGGATACTGAAATTTACGAATACGAGGCACATATGAAAATAGTATCCAACCAAATGGTTTGAAATTTAAAATATATAATTGTTGCATAATTTTGTCGGGCCATTTTATGAGCATCGGATATATAGTTTAATTATAAGGACAGTCAAAAATATTCCGTTACATAACGCCAATGGGAAGTTTACCTTCAAATGCATTTTTAACACTTTACACTTTACGTACATTTTGAAATTGATATGCATCTATGAAGTGCATTAAAATAAATATTTTGTACAATGTGCGATGCAAAAGACATCTGTACTTAAATTACAGGGCCACACACAAATATTTCATTGCATAATGGTATACGAGGAAACATTGTTTTGGGAGTATTTTAATTATTTTGAATTATTTAACATTAAATTAAATTCGTATACGTTGATGAGGGCAGCTACAAGTTACTTTCTGTATAACAGAAAACACATAGTATTTACAGGGACACTCAGAAGATTTCAGATGCGATACTGCGGTGTAGTAGTGTATATAATCGATGATTGATGATGGTTCATTTTTGTTTTGATATGAACTTTTAACTAAAATTTTGCATCTAACATTTTATGTATAAATGTTATAATTCATATGCAGGATTATACAAAAGAATTTCTAAGGGATATTGAGTATAAATGGAAATACCTTAAAAGTTTTTTTTTAATTATGCATTTTTAAGTTGAATTACATTTAGTGCACTAAGATATCTTTGAACAATGTAGATAAAATAATATACGAAACCACGCAAAGAATTGGATACAAAGTCTTCTATCGATGATAATCTCTGAACAATGATCTCAGTAGAATCAAGTGTGTATAAGTCTTAGTTAAATTACAGATTATAATGAAATAATAGCCAATTAGTATCGTATAAATAAAAAGTGGGTAAAATACAGGGTTGTATAAGAATATTCAAGTATGATTTCATTTATTATTTCTTGAAAGTGAAATTTAAATCTGTCATGCGTTTTTAAAGCATTACAATAAGTTAAAATTAGTTTGTGAATTATGTTTCTCTATCCATCTGGTCCTCTATCTGTCTTTCCAAACTTCCATTAATATCGTTGGATTGATCTGTAATTGATATATTTTATTGAGATTTACTATGCCCTGTTCGTTACTGAAAATAAAGTGCGTAAAGCTTGTAGTTTATTTGCTAAGACACTTAAAACAATTTTATTACATTACCGTTCATGGGAAAATATCATAATTTTTCAACTTTGTAGCACCTATAGTCGTTACCTGGTCCATCCATCTGTTTGTCGGTCTGTTCACATATAATAGCACAAAAACTACCAAGCTGAATGATTTGAAATTAAATGTACAAAATCGTTGCAAAGTTTTTTTGCATTTTTTGAAATTTTATGAAAATCCAGTCACAACTTATAGTTTTCACCAATCTATCAAATTATATCATTTTTAAATAATTCAATAATATACCATGATAGATATTGATTCCAAGTTGCTATGGTGATTATGCCCCAGTTAAGAAGTAGCAATATTATCCGTATATCTGATATCATATCTGTATAACTGAATTTAATACATAAAATCCTTATAATTTTTGTATCCATACATACATTTTTTCATAATAGCGCAGCAATTCTTACACGTAGATCTGAATCTATTTTAAACTTTGTTATAGTAAGAACAAATCTCATTTGATAGGTTTGACGCGCAATGTTTGACTTGTTTATTCATTTATAAATTTATGTAATTTGAAATTTTTCGATTGTTAATTGTGTAAAGTTAAATTATACGCAAAGTGTGGTAAAAAGCAGTCATTAGAAGAGCTGACGTTGAGGCTCCTGATCTGCAGATTTACTAGTTTATTAAAATTTATAATAATAGCTGCTGCTTGCCTGACGTTGCCCGAGACCATAGTTGTTTACATACGAATTGTGAAAATTTAAAATCTCCATTCATGCTAAAATAGAAAAAAATTTAAATTTTGTCGGGAAAATATTTTAAATTTTAGAATATTTTAAATTTTATACTCGTACGTATTTCTGTAACAAAAAAACATATTTTGGAAAGATAAAGACATATAGTCATTGATTTCAGTTGTTTTGAACAACAAAAATAATACTATAACTAAATTATTTTTAAAACTAGTCGTTGGGGGCCACCGTAATACTTACCCATCATGGATATGTATATGAAAATAAAACATGTGAAACTATTTATACAATGTATTGCAATTCATAAACAAAATTTAAATATTGTTAATATACATAGTAATGCTGTATTAAAGAACTGTTGATCGACCAATTTCGACAAATTATATAAAACGCCAAACTACTCAAGTAGTACCGAACTGCGTAAAAGAAACATCCTTGTAACTCCAAAAATAATAATTCTATTAACTAACAATTAACTGCGTCGGAGTAAGCGTCTCATTTCCAATTAAAATATACTTCTGAATTGAAATTTGAATGAAATACAGGGTCATGAAAAATCAAAGAATGTGGAAAACAAGATTACAAATATCTCGGCAACTAATAATCCGATCGACTTCGTTCTATATGCAAAATGTGTGTTACTTTATTGCCTTTTACGTCCATTCCTTAGAACAAAAAAATTCGAAATTTTTTATATACCTTTCATCAGAACGAATTTTTCGAGAGTCCGAAAAAAATAGTTCCGGATAATCGAGGTTGCTGATATTAAATAGGGTTCGTCCCATTCTTACATGCTAACTACATACAAAATTTCAAGTCTCTATCTCAATTTGTTCGGGAGATAGAGCGTTTACAGACAGACAGACAGACGGCAATTTTTTTTTCTAAAAATATGTTTTTCAGAATCTCTACTATCTAAAACGTGTAAATCCGTCAAAAATTTTTTTTTAGATTTTCAAAACGATTGGAAGACTTACCCTATACTACGTATGATGGGTAAGTAAAATCACTATTTACGTGCGAAATCTTCAAAGCACGCTCGCGAAAATCTAAAAAAACATAAAAGGAATAATTACCTAATTAACTACTTTTTGGATGGGTTTTGGAGTACGATCTTAAACCAATCAGGAAAAATAAAACCATTAACACAGGAAAAATTAATAAATGCGTGTGCAATTTGTTGCTAGTATTCAGTCGTGAAATGCAATCGTTAAATCCCACATTTAACGCTTGCTCTCATTGGCCATCTTCGTTGCCGTGAATTGCTGAAAAGCTGAAAATCTTCTCAAACACAGTAAATTTTAATTTAAAAAAATCCAACTTCAAATTTTAATATGTGGTTGCAAAGTGCTCTTTTCAATGTTAGCATCTTTACACATGACAAAATTTTCAGAGACCTGGGTGTTATAATTTCGGAGTTATCCGCGGTCAGGCAGACATACTTTTCTTGTTTTATATATATAAATTCTCGAATGAAAAAATACAATAATGTATTCTGAATTTCAAATTATTTTATCAAGTCTACCAATTCTTAATTAAATATTCGCAGCTGGATAATTAAATTTATACATATAAGAGTAACCTACTAATATTAACCCGGCAGTATTTGCGCCTTTTACCCGACCATATAAAGTATCTTCCCCTCAATTACAAATGCTCTTAAATATATACTTACAAATACTCTGGCGAAATAGCATGTGGCTGACTTTAAATATTTCTCCACCACCGTAGAGAAGTAATAATGTATTTATGTTTTTCATTATTGTTAGATTTATAAGTAGAATTAAAATTTAAGAGAAACAGTGCGCAACAATCAGTAATGTCAGTTATTTTTTATCTTTCCTCATTATTCCCGATCTTTTGAATAAAATGTGTAACATATGTGAACTCTAAATTTATAACTTCGTTGAAATGTGATATGCGAATACTTAGCAAAACATATTTCTTATTTTACATTTTCTGTAAGCTGGTGACATGTGACTAATAACGTTCTGAAAAAAAGACACGACTACACTGCAGTTCATCTTAATCCGGCGGTAGTTGTGTGACGTTATTTTTGTCGCCGGTATAAAGAATCTTATTCTGATCCATATTTGCTTACACCTACACAAATTAACTTCCATGAATCTATTATTAAATGTTTCCTCACCACCATTCTGCAGTAACATCTCTGTTTTTCCTTCAGGTACAGTCTTACAATGAAAAATTAAAATTGGTGAAAAAGTCTATTCAATGATCTCTAGTATCAGTTTATTTGTATTTTTCCCATTGTTCTAAATCTCATAAAAAAGTGTAAATTAAGTAAATTGCAGATTTATAATTTTATTGAAACGTAATATTCGAATATTAAGTAAAAAAAGTGCTTCAAATCTTACTTTTTTTTGTCTGCCAGGGGTTGGCGGCAAAAAGTCCGAGAAGATCTATCAGCATTTACAAATAAGACACAACTACTCTCCAGTTAATCTTAAGATTTATGGTGTTCACTTATCATGTTTGATTTTAAAATCATATTCTTGGACATGGAAACGTTTTCTTGATAATTCGTAAAAGTAAGGAAAAACATATACACTGGCGAAAAGTAAATAAATAAATGAAGGAACATCTACTAGTATTACTAGTCCGTTTTTGTAGCTATTTCTATCAGTATTACTGCAATATTACGAGTATTTATGTATTTCTAAGTTTTAACATTTAGCTCCTATGTAATTACGTAAGTACATTAATACCAGAAAAAAATATATGTAATTTTTATAATAGATTTAATTCCACGAAGCCCTTTGAAAAGGTATGCTTACATGTGAATCATTTGTATGTCTAGCAAAGAGAATTTAAATGCAAATGTGCATTTAAAATAGATATAAAATTAGAAATGCTTTAAACCAAACGCATTCATTAACCATTTATATCTCGTCAATGAGTAACTTAAAGACAGAAATAACATTTTGTAATTTAAATGCTTTTTGCAGTCAATTACACCTTAAACAGAGATATTAATGCATACCATTTTCCATTACCGAAACACATATCTCAGTCATTATATAGCCCTTTATATCAGCCCAGGTCTTACTCTAATACACCAGTTCATTCACAGGACAAATTATTTCCTATGTGTATTCATCATACGACATAGCAGGCAATGATATGATACTAATTGTCAGGTGCTCTTTGTAATGGAAAATGTATGCTAATTTTCAACATCCTGTATTTCAAATTCAATTGCTTATATTTAAGTATATTTCTTATGTCGAATAAATAGAGACAAAATAATATAAAGTTTAAAAGATCTACATTAGATTTAATATTATAAATTCAAATTGCATTCCTCCTAGTTATAATAATAGTTAATTTATGTGAATAATATAATGTGCACGATTGAACAATTCAATACATTTAAGAAACCTAATCTGCTTGCTTTTCGTACATAAACTTCGTAATTGCATGTTACAAGTGCACCGACATTGGTGATTTATGTAGTAAATATGTGTATAAGGAAAGTTTTTTCTTATTTAGAGAATTCGAATGTGTATGTTAATTTTTTCTATTATGTATTATGTATTAATTAATTAAACTTTTACTATCTGCTTTGAAAATGCATATTTGGCGTTTGATTAAAAAAAATGTTATTGACATTTATATAAAAAATATACATTTATTTATTTAATAGTTATATGAAAATAAATTAAAATAAAGGTATTGTAGTGTTTATAACACACCTGATTAAGTTAATCGTAATGTATGTATTGTCCTTCATTATTTATTGAATAAATTCAACATATTTGATACAGAGACAATCTGGAAATGCAAGAGTGTTTTGTTTTTGTTTTTGTTTCCTTCAACATGTCTCTTTTTTGTCATTTTTTCTTTTTAATTTTTCAATATGTTTAATGTTCATTTACACTAAAAAATTCATCGACACTTATTTTCTAAACATTATCTTTCAATGGATACCTATCGATCTTGAAACAAATTTTTCTCTTGTAAAAAAATTAAATAAGATATTTTTTATTCTGAATCATATTTATTTGCATTTAAAAGAGAACATAATTGTTATCTGTAAATATTCGACACATTTATATTTTTAGAGTATACCACAAGGAACTGTCGTTAAATTATACACGGATAGTGTTATCGAAATAATGGGTTACCGCTGTATCTTCTCTGTGCACAGGCGATGTTGACATAGAAAGCATTAAACTGGATTTAATTTCCTACAAAATCAGTGGTTAAAAGGTGAAGGGAGAAAAAAAAATAGCGATTTTGATGTCTCGATTGAAGGCAAATGACGCTGAGTTGCCCTTTTGGTTATTCAATTTCATGATAAACTATGTGTTTCGTTCTTTCCACAGAGCAATCATAAGCGGATAATGTGCGCAAAGCGAAAAGAAAGTAATACTTATTACATAAATTACAATGATAGGCAAATTTAAATGACTTATTGAAATTTTATGATTCAGCTGTTGTATGTAAACAGAGGTAGCATATTTTAGTGCAGAGGACTACCAACTAAATGAAAAGGCAACATGGAGAGTCCAATAACAAGTTTTTAATTTTAGCGTCACTGAATGAAATTTAGAAGCAAAAAATTGAAGAGAATTCACTGCATTGCACGAATATACCTATTCTGTAGAAATCGGCAATTCTAAAAAAGACTATTGAATTTTGTGAAAAACAATATACATTAATGGTAACTGAAACAATAAAAAAGGTAAAAAAAAATAAACTTATTTAATTAATACACATATCCAATAAATACAGAAAATTGGATTTCTTGCCAAAACAAAATCATGCATACCCAGCGTGTAACAAATATTAATGTTTATGTTTATGGTTAAAAAAGCAAACAAATATTTACAAGGATGCTGTCATGTCGGATGCTGTCATGTCGGATGATGTCACAAATCTGGGATGGAATGCTTTAATTAGATTTATCAACGTTCGTTTGTCAATTGCATCTCAAATGTGTAACATTCATTCACAGAACTCATTTTTGCTCTCATATTATTTGTTGTGAAAATAAATTTTGGAAAATATATTTCCCTCAGTTTTACCATAGCAATGCAATCTTACGAATAATTTACCTAGTTCAACGTTTCTTAATTGTTGTTGCAGCAACTAATCTGCGGCTGCTATGTATTGAGAATTTGCCGAGCTGAAAAGATAACTCTACTTTCCTTAATCGCCGGAGAAACGGAATAAACTGGGACCCACTGTTATGTTTACTGAAAAACATGTTTACTGAATTAGATAAATATATGAAAAGGCCTTTAAATCTTAATACACCTGAGTTAAACATTGTTAAAAATTTGAAAAAGGACAGTGAAGTGTTGTTCATACAGACTGACAAGTCCAACAGGATTGCTGTTTTGGATCGTAATGAGTATAAAGTTAAAATGCAAAAAGCTATTGCCGATATGGATTGTTCCTTAATTGAAAAATCTCCTTTGAATAAAATCCACAAAAAGGTGAAAGATAGTATTGAAAAAGGTTGTTGGCCAGATAATGTTAAAGTTAGATTGTTTATTAATAAACAGGGTGTGATTCCACGTTTGATAGGTAGATTAAAAGATCATAAAGAGGGGTATCCTCTACGCCCCATCGTTACAAGATGCCAAGCACCGACTTACTATTTGGAAAAGGCGTTTGTGCTTATTTTGAATGAGTTACTGCCGCCATCAGAATATGTTGTGGATTCCACTGCAAGTTTTGTTGAAAGCATAAGGACACTCGAGATTCCTCATAACTGTTTATTAGCTAGTTTGGATGTCAAATCACTTTTTCCGTCGATTGACATTTTTGAAGTTTGTGATGAAATTAAAAAGAAGATTGACAAGGCGGAAATATATAATGACAGTATAAAATGTACTTTAAAAGATGGATTACAGTTGATTGTACAAAGTAATTATTTTGTTTTTGATGGTAAAATTTATAAACAAAACATGGGTGCCCCTATAGGTTCTCCTATTTCGGGTTTTTTAGCTGAGTTTAAAATGAGGCCTTTTGAAGAGAATATTTTCGCAAAGTTCGAGAAAGTTCCTAAATTTTGTAAGAGGTATGTTGACGATGTGTTTTTTAATTTGGGAGGGGGGAGTTGAGTCTTTCAGTGTTTTTGTAGATGAAGTTAATAAACTGGATAGGAATATTCAATTTACGTTTGAATTGGAAAATGATCGTGCTATTTCATTTTTAGACGTGTGGCTTATTAGAGAGGGTTCTATGTTAAAAAGGAAAGTTTACAGGAAGGATATAGCTAGTCAGCATATTATTCCATTTTCTGCGTATTCACCCTTTGGGTATAAGTTTTCTACATTCCGGTTCATGGTTAATCGTGCGTTTATTATTTGTTCTGATGAATTTTTGTATGAAGAGTTGAATTATATTTTAAATATTGCTAAGTTGAATGGTTACAAAAAGGATAAAATTAATAAATTGGTTAAAAATTATAGGGATAAAAATAATTCTCAGGTTAATTGTAATTTGGTTGATAATGCCTGTGAGAAGGGGGAAGAGATTGGGGTTAACAGACTATCGTTTCCTTATATAAAGGGTAATTTTGAGAGGCTTAAAGCTAAATTAAAAAAGTTTAAAATAGAATTAGTTGCTAAGCCACCTCCTAAATTAAAACATCTTCTATACAGAGCTTTTGATCCGGTTCCACAAGATGATCTAGCAGGGGTGTATGAAATTCCATATGAGAATGAAGGGGGGGATATTAATTTTTATATCGGTATGACAGGTAGAAAGTTTGGGATTAGAAAGAAAGAGCATGAATGTGACATAAAATTTGGTAGGGATAAGACTGCGTTATCAAGATTGTTTTTAAAGAGGGGGGTTAAAATTTGTTTTAAAGATAGTAGATTAGTGTTCATTTCAAGTTTATTCCGAAAATTAATCATCCGTGAATCCATAGAGATATATTCTAGGAGGGATAGGGTTTGTAATGATTCTTATTCTTATGACATTCCGAGTTTGTGGTTAGAATTACTTAATAAATATTTAAAGGGTGAGTCTAATAGGAGGAGCCGCGGTGGCATTGGCTATTCACGATCATAGAGGGCGCAATATTTTGTGTTTTGGGTTTTTAAATTACCTTTATATCCAGAGTCATTTAGTTTTTCTACTTTTATTAATTTTAATTTTATACATATTAAATTTAATATATGGTCAAAATTTATTATATTTATATGCCGCGGTGGCAATGGCCATATTCACGATCATAGGGGGCGCAATGTTTTGTTTTGATTTTTAAATTATATTTATATCCAGTGTCATTTAATTTTCTACTGATTTTATATGTTATGAATACGGTTCTTATGAATGAATCGAAACATGTCAACTTTTTAATTTAATTTTTATTTGTGACACCTTCTAAGTAAATAAATATGAAATGTTTTTATACGTGAATGAAAAAGGTGAAGTGATTTTGTTTTAGTTTTTGAAAAAACGAAAGCTAACAATAGTTTTAACATGGAATAAAGAGTTTTTTTTAACACTTTCCAACAAAGTTGAAAAGTGTTTATGCATTTGGTTTGTCTGGCCGCGCTCTAATTCTTGTAAATATACTCGGATTGTCATGAAATTTCTGGACGTTAATAACGTTTGCCCGAGCCCGAACACTATTGAAAATGAAGTTTATGCCATGATTAGTTTATTTACAGGGACAGTCAGTTTTTCATTACATTATGGCCTATGGGGGAAAATCGTTTCAAATGAATTTTAACGGTGTTAGACATTGTCAAAATCTTCAAATTTTAAGAATTTTCTAACAGAGTTGAAAAGTGCTTATGCATTCGGTTTGTCTATCCGTATGGCCATATGGCCGGCTGTCCGCGGTCTAACTCTTGCAAATATACTCTGATTCTCATGAAATGTTTGAACGTTAATGACGTTTACCAGAGCAGGAACTCTATTGAAAATGAAGTTTCTGATATATTTACCGGAACAGTCAAAATTTTCCATTACATTACGGCCTATGGGGAAAATTGTTTCAAAACAATTTTAAATTTTTTCAAACAACTTCAAATTTATAGCATTTTCTAACAAAGTTGACCACATTTTTGGTAATTTTTCTAATGTTATTCATTTAAATAGGCGTTTTTCTTGGTTATATTATTTAATTTACAACTTGCAATTACTTATAGTATTTTTACTTTCACAAAAGTTAACATATATTCCATTTTTATGGTTTCGTCCATCTGATGAAACTCTATTCGTCTCTGTCCTCTGGCTGTCTGTCACAGAGTCCGTGCACAAAAGCTATATAAGCGTTTAAATTTTGTGTACTTACCGCTAAATACCTCTAGTCACACAAAAAAATCATAAAAGTTTGAAAAAGACTATTATTTAAATTAAAATATTTATTTTAATAACATTAGTTTGTTTTTGTTGTTGTCTTCTCTTCTAATTGTTGCCAAAGTTTAAATATATATAAAAATTATCATCTAATATAAATTATGCATCTAATATAAATTAATGAATTAAATAAATCACGCAAAAAAGGTACATTAGTTTTTTTTTTTTTTTTTTTTTTTTTTTTTTTGTAATTAATACCAGAATTGTATTTTTTGCCACGGCAAACCACGTGTTACACAAAAAAATATATATCTTTTTTTTTTTTTTTTTTTCACTAGGATTTGATATTATTGATTTTACAAATTTGGTACTTCCGCATGCGGATGCTATTTCATATGCTGATTCATAAAATCTAAAAAAAAAAAAAAAAAAAAAAAAAAAAAAAAAAAAAACGATGCCACAACTTTCCAATTTATGAAAAAATAAATTTTTAAACTTATAGAAAAATTTCTTTTTTGCACAGACAATTAACGGGAATTTATTAAAATTAGGAAAACTAAATGATCGTAGTTTAGATCGTAGTATTATACATAGTTTATAACACACAATACAAATTTTATAAATTTAAGATAAATTGAATTTTTGTTGGATGAAGAGCAATGCAGTCATTTTCTTTTGATAAGCGTGTTTATTGCAATTTTGAATGTGCTTTTTTTATTGAGCACTAATGTAAATATTATTTCTTAACTATATTAAACGAGACCCTCTGTGCGATCTGTAATCACTCGTACCCACTTGACCACGCATTTAAAAAGTAGTACTCCGTGTTTTAATTTCCTATTTACTCTGCTCAATCCATGTCGTGAAACAGACATTGTCCATGCTTGCAGCAAAACTTTGCTCATCAAATGTCTCCAATTCAATGGCAAACGAAACACCCTACCAAAAAGCATATCCTTCTTGAAAGAAATCTCCTCCTAAAACTTCATATCAATTTTTATATAAATATCCTTCCGTAAAAAAAAAAATACAGTTTTTGCACAATTGTAATTTTACAGCAATAATTACAATTGTCCTCAAAATATGTAATACCAACGGAGTAGTGCAAACTTTGATATATATGTATGTTTGTCTGTGTTGCACTTCTTTTATTAATTTTTAATTAACGACATTTGTTTTTTTTTTAATCAACGGACGTGTTTTAACGAAATTTTAATGTGCTGTGTCAAAAGCTTTTAAAAACTTGCTGTATGATAAGTAATTTAAAGCTATAGACTAGTGCGAATTCCTGGAAACTCACTCTTTATTATTCATTTATTAATTTATTTGCTGATACTTCTTCCATTAACTTTCAATTAATAGCTTTTTTTTCGTAAAAGTAAGTGTTTTCACGAACTTTGCGTGTGGTATGCCAAAAGCTTTAAAAAGCGTGCTGGATTATACCTCATTCAACTATATCTGTTTTGTATGTGCATAGAAAAAAATGGCATTGTAAATGGAATATGTATACGTCTACCAGCGTGAGAGTTTCGTCCTTTAGTCAAACATTTTATAACAATGTCTAACACTTTTAAGATATATGTCTAAATTTAAAAATTGAATAAATAAAGTTAAAAGCAAGCAACATTTGTCAATGCAGAATATCATTCAATTTACACAGCTCAAAACAATTAAAGGTTATTTGCAGTTTTATATAAAATAAAGATATAAACAATTTTTTTGTTGCCGAAAATAGAAGAAGCGAATCACAAATGCAAATTTTTCTGGTTTTCAAACTGTGGAGTGTGCAAATTTTGAGTTCGACGTCAAAAACGTCGCTTCAGCGGCAGCGAATGAAATTTGACTTTCAACTGGATAAAAGAGAATGAATACAAGGATGATCGGTATTCAGTGATTGCTTTGTTTCGATGAGTACGATGTCTCAGCGAAGTCATTTGACAGATTCAGAAGCTTGGAGAAGAGTTGGTAGGTTAGAAGGGGCCAAACTCAAGTCGAAGTAGCGCAAGCCATTGGAGTGTCACAAAGTGTCATTCCCAGGATCTGGAACCGTTTTTTGGAGAGTGGATGTGCAGGCCGAAGACCAGGGCAAGGTCGTAGACGGACAACAACGCCCAATGAAGATCGGTATTTAGTGTTAACAGCTCGGAGACACCGAAACATGAACGCTACTCTTCTCCAACAACACCTTCGCTCGGCTACAGGCACCACGATTTCAACTCAGAAAGTCCGAAACAGGCCCCATGCTGTAGATTTGTATGCTCGCCGACCGATGGTATGTGTTAGATTAACATCAAGGCATCCTCGCGACCACAGGGAGTGGGCAACCGAGCATGTCAACTGGAGGAGAAATGAATGGAGCAATATTCTGTTTTCTGACGAGTCCCGTTTTTCTGTGCATCCGGATAATAGGCGTATTTTCATTTGGAAGGAACGTGGCAGTAGGAATAATCCTGTGTTTGTGCACGAAAGTGTCAGATTTGGCGGTGGAGGAGTGTTGGTGTATGGTGGCATCTCCATTGACGGCGCTCTGACCTCTACATCATTCGAGATGGAGCTCGGACTGGTCGCCGATATAGGGATGAGATCCTCAGACCTATTGTAGTCCCTTACGCTGCAGCAATCGGAGATAACTTCATTTTAATGGACGGTAACTGCAGGCCACATCGTGCAAACCTGGTGGAGGATTTCCTTTTCGAGCAAGGAATCGTTCGAATAGAATGGCCAGCGTGTTCTCCAGACATGAATCCAATCAAGCACGTTTGGGACGCTCTAGGAAGTCGAGTTTCTGGCCGCCAACAGCCCCCACAAACTCTCCAAGAACTGGAAAGAGCTCTTCTGGAAAAGAGGGGCAGAATACCCCAACTCGTCATTAATAGCCTCATTGAGTCTATGCCTCAAAGGTGTTCAACGTTGCTGGCTGTCCGTGGAAACCATACCCCCTACTGAAAGTGATTTTCTTTGAAGAAAACACCTTTTCTTATTCTTTTTTTCTCATATGCACAAATTGTGGTTTTTTTTCCTTTTGTACACAAATGCGCAATAAAATGCATTTTTTTCTGCCAAACATGTGTAATTTATTCTCATATAACCTACTATGTCTGTCGACTATGTATCAATCAGCTAAAAAGTTTCCCACATACAAAATCCACCTAAAACTACAATATCCTTTAATTGTTTTGAGCAGTGTATTTCCTCACTATTACAATAATTCTAATTGGGCAAGAAAGAGAAAGCGTTACATTCATTCATATTTTACATGCATTAAACTATGATCATCAATTCAAGATGACCTAGGGGAATAATATCGAATAAATGTAAACTGCAATTTAATCTAGTTTAACAAAACATAGGTTTTAAGCTACATGTGAAGTACTTTTATTTCGCTAATGCTTTTCCGTGCTATGTATATTTCTAAACATTTATATTTTAATTTATATTTTTAATTATAAAGATAAATAAACCTCTCAGCGTATCACACTTTATTTTTTATCAGCTATTTATTGTTAAAGTCAATGCTGAGTATGATATTTATGGCAACCTTAATTTGAGAATGCCTATAAGTTTATGTGTGAAAGCAATGCTGAATTAATTTTATTTATTAATCGTAGTTTCTAATATATATATATTTATTTAAATGTGAGATTAGAATGCAAAAAGCATGTTCAAAATCCTGTCCTTCTGCGTTTATAGATGCTTAAAAAAGGGGGTGTTGACAACAGAACACATTTTTGCTTTTTCTTAAAATACAGTTAGTAACAGTGAAACATGCATATATCACATTTTTCTAACAATATTTAATGTTAAAATATTGTAAGGATTTTGTAATATATTCCGATATATTTCTTTTCTTTCGTTAACGTTAACGCGACAGATTTTAAACAAGTGATAGGATGATATTTGTTTTAAAAAATGTAAAATGCAGATTTCTTTAAAATATTTTGTATGTATGACTTTTTGGTTTTAAACATCTTTCAACGGTTGCAAATATCACGCACATGGTTTATACACGTTTGGGGATTTTGTTTTTCTTTTCTAAAATCTAAACAATATTTAATAATTTCAAAATCTATCGTGGAAAGTGCTGTCATTTTTTACATTTGTGAAATATACTTCTCTATTTTTGAATTTTCTTGGAATGTATTTTGATAAGTTTGCTTTTCATTTTGAATGAAAAATCACAGAGCACATTTTCAAATTACATAAAGGGATTACAGTCTGACATACTTAGTCAAAAACTATACATATTTCAACGTATTTTGCAATCCTTAAAAAAATAAATGTTCAAGTGGGAGTATTACTCGAGCTCAGATGGTACCGTACAAAAAAAATATGAATTTTAAACTGTACTATATTACATTAAATAGAATTTTTTCTAAAAGGTTAATAAGGCTTTGTGAAAAACTATACAGTGAAGGGCTGAATATAGTTGTAATAAAAAAAATATGAATGCCTATATAACAAAAATTCAAAAATAGATATGAAGCCTGAGTAATATAAGACATTGCTATTCTGTATATATTTTTTCTTTTATCTTATTTGCATCTGTTTTCTGTTTTTTATGTGTGTGAACTTCTATACTCCGACTACATTCGGAGACATTTTAACTCTGTTTTCGAACTCTGCTTTTGATACATTTTTGGTATTTTTCCGTTTAATCTAACTCACAATAAAGAAAATTATATGCATTTATATATACAATACCAATGCGTCTTTTTTTATAATTTTGTTTGTTTATTAGCATTTATTTTATAAAAACGACTTTGGATCTATAAAACAAAAAAAATTCGTATAATATAAATATTTTTCAACATATCCATATTAGACACTCTTGAATGTAATAAACTCAAAACTAGTCTACGTACGAAAACCTGAAAGATTTACAGAATTATATGCAATTACGTAAAATATTTTAATAATTTTACGTGTGATTCGTCATAAAAATAGCTATATATCAACAAATAGGTCAGAGCTAATTCTTTAGTTCATTACACTCTAGGCACCTTCAAAAAGCTATACAAAAAATTTCACGGTTATAGGAATTATTACGTTAGAATAATAGTCGTTTACTTTTTCCGATAAAAATCCAACTTTTCATAAAACTTTTTCAAAAAAAAAAGCATTTTTTTTTTAAAGAAAGTTGCCGTAATAGCAATAAAACATTTAAAACTATAAGGTATTTGTATTATTTTTACATCACTTATAGCATTTTAAAAATAAAAATAAAAATAAATTGATATTTTAAAGTGATTTTATATTATATGTACTTTTGCCTCTTTATTAATATTGTGCATGTTTGTATAACTTATAAGACACAAAGATCAAGATTAAAAAAGAAAAAATACTATTCTCAGCTACACATAAAACTTCTTGAGAAGTATTGTTGTTAGAAGTTCTAGAAACTGTAACCACTAAGTGATAAAAAACTTTTTACCTCTGCTCTTCAACTATTTTGGGTCATCATGAGACTCTAGTACATTGAGAGATAAAGTCGTTTTTATCGAAGAGATAAACTAATAAAACGAAGTCTCACCTTAAAAGTTTAAAGAATGCAACCGAAAAGTAATAAAAAATAAAGGTATTTTCAGAATTATTTTTTCTCTAACGTTTCTTTATGATTTTTTTCTATTTCAAAAGAATAGAATTAATTTGTTTGAAATATCATATACTATCCTAAAAATGAAAATATAAAAAACAAATTAAATATTTTTATAACTTCTTCAAACACTTACAACACCAGGAAAAAGCAAAAATTACAACAATTGCAAAAATACAATTTAAATATTCGAGAATGATTTGAATGTCGAAAATTGTGGTCATTTTTTCGCTTTAAATAATTATTCACTGATAAATATTAACCCATTTTGCACATTCTTTTAGCAGCATTATTTTTACAAAATAATAGTAACTAATATTCATTTAAATTAATGTGTGTATCTCTGTAATTGAATAAACTTGGTCCAATCTATAAGACCAAAATTTTCATAATTACATTTTAATGTGTAATATACTTGCCTACATACATGTATATGTAAGTTTAGAACGTAAATATTTCGAATAGTATCGACAAAATGCAAAATTCTGACCTAAATGATACCACTTAGCATGAACATTAAATCGTAGATTTAGCAGACGTTTTCCCATTTCTTTTAGCAGCATTATTTTTAAAAAATATAATAAAGTGTCGTACTCATTTAAATTAATGTGTGTATTTTTGTAATTGAATGGACTTGGTCTAATTTATAAAATCGAAATTTTCATAATTGCAATTTAATGTGTAATATACATACATGCATACATGTATATGTAAGATCAGAACGTAAATACTTAAAATACTGTCAACAAAATGCAAAATTCTGCTCTGAATCATACCATTTAGCATGAGAATTCTATCGTAGATTTAGCAGACGTGTATCACAAGGTGGTAAAGCAACAAATAAATTATCTTTGTCATATTTTCCAATTACAACAGACAGAAGTGTCGTAATTTTTTTAAGTACCTTTATCCGTGATTCCCATCACATTGAAACAGTTCCACAAATGCTGGTTTAAATTTCGTATCGACGTAACATGCAGCCATCATAAATAAAAATATGTTATTTCAACTGTAAAACTTCACCAGATAAAAACTTCCTACATCAGACAACACGGGTTTTGTCAGCACAAGAAAAATTTAAAGATGCGTTCTGAAGCCAATGTAACAAGGTTAAATCCGAACATGTTATAGAACACATGATTTTACAGCTATGTTTAAAGTTGCCAATTAATTTATTAGAAAAAGCGACATTATTCAATACAAAAAATTTACCCCTCGAAAACAGAAAGAGTTCTGTCAGTCCCTAGAAAGATTATATGATGCAATCCAACTTCTAGAGTCACTCTGATAATCGAATGATTTTACGTGAATAAAAATGATATTATGAAACAAATAAAGGAATAAAATTAGCTTATGTTGTTTTAGGGAAAGTATTGCTTAAAAAAAATATATTTTAGAAATAAAAGAAAATAAAGAAAGAATTCATTAAAAGTAAGGAATTAAAATATAATACATATGTTAAGATGCTATTAAAATACAGCGAAATTCGGAAATAAATCAGGGCGATATATTTTTTTATTACATGTATATATATATTTGATCATTATTTCTTCAAGTATAAACTGTAGATAGCATAAAAATATTTATACCAGACAGATCATGTTTACATATCATCTAAATTATGATAAATTATTTACCAACTAAAAAGCGTGTAAGAAAATCAAGGGTATGTGCAATGCGTGTACGTTATTTAATGACGGCCGATTATCTGTACGAGGGATATAGGCCCTTGTGGGGGTGTCTTTCCAAGGAAGCTTAATCTTTATTTACACCAAGGCTTAAAGGAATCCCGAACGGTTAGGCCGAACTTTAACTCCGAACGGTTAGGCCGTTAGTCGTGGTTGGGCTTAAACCCAGCACCTCTTGTTTACCAACTTTGGAGAGCACAGCCCCTCAAATACTGGTGGTCCTTTGCTGTCAAGTTATTTAAAAAAATTCTAAAATCTAAAACCATTAGTTCTATATATACAAAAGCACAATAATAATGTAATTATATGTTTTATAAAATAATTATAAACATTGCTTAGATTTTTCAGCCAAAAAAATAACAAGATAAATCTATGAACAAACAAATATGTAAATATTTAAGAACACTATTATCTTTTTTATTTACCACAATGAAAGCTCGATAAATCCAACAAATCTGTAGAGAATGTAACCATGTTTCTGTACCGAGCAGAATTATTTTTTATTGCTTTTAATAATTTTCTAATAATATAAATTTATCCTATGTACACCTTTTCATCTCTACTATAAAATTTTGAGGTTTAGCTGTCTCTCTTAAAAAACTTTAATTGATAAATGCAACCATGCTTTTTAAAAACATTATTACGTTATTTTTATCAGGTACTATCTGTTCTTTTAATTGAAAAAAAAAAAAAAACAATGAAATATTTTTTTCTCATTATAAAAGAAACTCCAAAAAATTTTTTTTTTAACCCTGAGCAAACTGAATCCTACATGTTTCACTTACCGCACTCTTAAAAATATTGCGCGATAACTAAAACACTGGTCTGGTTTTGAAAGAGGAAGTAATTATGTATAGTTAGTTAGTAATTTCAATTTCTTTATGTGCCAAATCTTTATCAAAAAGGTTGTTTAATAAAAAATATTTAACGCATTTTGATAAAAAACCGTGGAATTTCGACAAAATCTACATTGTTTGTAAAAAAAAAGAAACCGAAATTTTCGGCTATCACAGCAAAGAATTAGTTATGATTGAGTTCATACAGGTTATTTTAAGAAATAATGATTTATATGCAATATTAACAAATGATGCAACTTAATTCACTTATTAAATGTTTGGAAATTACTTTTTGTTGACTATTAGGCATATTCGATTGAATGTCAAATAGCACTTCATGCTTTTGTTTGATCAGTAAAACTATTAATTAGGGGTTTTAGGAAAATAAATAAAATGTAGGGATAAATGATATTTATTTTTTTCTGTTCCTTTTTACATTAATCTAAATATGCTTAAACTAAATTAACTTTATAGTTTAAATTATTAATCCTTATTCTAATTTTTTAAGTAATCTTATAACTAATATTTTTGTGACCAGAAGTCAAAAATTTATGGCAATGTGGTATCCCCACTTTAATTAAATTCTCTACAGATAATATAACTATCGAATTCATACGCAATTAAAAATGAAACCATATTTAAACATATGAAAACATATTTAATAAAACAACAAAACGTGAATTTATGTACAAATAAAGTAATCTTAATTTTTCCTTTCTCTAGAACTCAAAGCCACCCTGGCTTATTCATATACTACTTATAATAGCTATTTTTTATAACAAAAAAACTTTTTTATTGGGCTCACACAGATCTCTGTAGCAAAAAAACCGTCGTTCACCATGTAAAAACATCGTTCATATCCTTTTACTCCGCACTATCCGAACATTCGACTCCATCCGACTCTAGATCAGACTTGTTTTCCCTACTCAAATTCTATGAAAATCTCTCTCTTTGAGATATTGCTCTATCTCAAAAAAAAGTTTTAAAATCTTTTTTTTTTTTTTTGTGAAGAACTGCTATTTTCTTGGTTATAGTTACAGCAATTTATTCCACGTTGTTCATAGCAATAAACCAAATTTTGACAAAAAATGTACAAAGATTCTGTTTTTTTAGTTGTGTGTAATTGAACTCTCAATCTGCTATTGCTATCATTTAAACTACTAAAAATGGACAGACATTCAAATCATACAAAACCGCAACTAATGGCCTAAAATCATATTTATTGAAATACACGATGAATTAAGATGAAACAGTACCGAAAAGATGTCGATATCATACAAAGAAAAAAATCATTTTATTTTCGAAACATCAAAAGCACATCCATGAAGCATTTCGGAACAGCAATTTTGAAAGACCATCATCATGTAATCTAAACACGTGTTCGCAAAAGGCCAAGGCGAAAGTTCCAGACAGATTTTTCATTGTTAGGAAAACGAGATTAACCAATGAGAAAACAGCATTTTTGCAAAAATTTCTCATCGCAAAAATGCAAGCATTGATTGGTCAATATCGTTTCGCTACAGCAAAAAATCTGTCTAGATCCCATCAAAGTTCACGAATGGATAGTAGGTTGCAGAAAAGATCTTACAAAGAATGCGGTATATGGCGCTAACTGAAAAAAAGCATAAATCACAGTGGAGTACATACGAAAGAGAAAAGTTTTCCAAAAATGTTAAAGAAAATTAATAGAAAAGAAAAGAGTAAACGGAATAAAAATATTAAAGAAAAAGATGAAATAAATAAAGGAAAAGAAAAAAAAACACAAAAAATAAAGGATTTTTTAAAATAATAAATTGAAAAATGGTAAACATTACAATAGAATGTTAATTAATAATAAACTTGCTAGTTATCTCTCATTATCTCTTTTTCTCCCTTGAACGTGTAAATTATTTTGTGATAATTGCTATTCTTTTCTTCTGTCATTGAATTTTATCATTAAATAAGGGAAAATGAAACCTTTTTATTTTCTATGTTTTCTTGTGATTTCACTCTTAGATTAACTTTTTAAAATTTTTCTACAGTTATTTTATGTATTCCTTCTATTTTTATATTTCTTTTTTCCCTTTACTCCTTTCTGTTCTGTTATTTTTCTTCTATCATTTAAAAAAAATTTTCCTTCACTATGTATTTCTCTGCATTTTTAGTTTACGATTCAGATAGTGCCACCTGTTGTGTACCTTGCAAGCTCTTCCCATTGTCTGCTCTGTTCATTTGAGAACTTGTTCAGTATTTACATTTGCTTGTGATAAGTTCTTAAAATTTCAGTTCCAAAACGTGTCCATTGTGTGCTTTTGTTTTACGGTATAATAAAGAATTAATTATATTAATAGTTCTGCATATTCTTATATTAATTATGTAATTAATTTCAGAAAAGAAGATTATATAAGAAAAACGCACTGTTTTATTTAGTATGTGATAAATAATATCGAAGTACTTTTGAAATTTTATGTTTTTGCTCGAAAATCTAGAGAGGTTTTTAATAGTATATTTTTGAATTTTACGTATGTACCTTAAGTTTGATACAGATACCTCTGCGTGGCGAAATCAATACTTTACTTTTGAAGTTTATTTATTTTTACCATACTTCTGTGTTTGCCAAAATATACCGAAGGACAATCACTGACAACCATTAACATGCTGAAAACTCCATTGAACGTGATTTTAAGTTTTTATTTATTAAAGAATTCGGATTATTTGTAGAAATAAGGTAAACATTTGACCATGATTTCTATTAATATCGCGAATAAATAAAATACTTCACAGCATTTACTGCCAAACGTTCCATGTTGATGTTCCTTGTTAAATGTAGTTGTTATAATTCGTTTAGCGGAAAATGCAAAATAATTCCATTAATATTATGTGTGGTAAATTGTCGTGTGAGAAATCGATGCATTTTAAATATTACGATCTGCAAAAATAATGAAATTGATATTTATACTAAAAGTGGATCATGACATTATTTCCTTTGTATATAAAATGAGCATCATTCCAGCTCGTTTACAGAGCTATGCAAAAGCAGACTATTTTTATTACAAAAGTTTTATAGCAGTATGTTTTCAATGCATTTTGAAGAGCGCAGCAATTATATCGATACCGAAAACAATTTTATTATATTGATGATCAGACAGATCTTTAAATGTCTACGCTTGTGAAAGCATATTTAGAATTGTATACGGATTTTATAGATTTAGAAAACGTTTTAGGAAATTTTACTGCAAAATCGATATGAGATTTATTTAGAAAGATTTACAACCTCTGCGGCAATGTGTTATTTTTATATATGTGCAAACTATTGAGTTTAAAAATAACAATATATATATACCGTGTGTCCCAAAAATGACTGATGGATTTTAAAATTCAATAACTTGCAAACGGTGACAGCTATTTAAAAAATTTTTGCAGGAGGGTTATGCTTAATGTCAGGAGTTTTTTACCGTAATTTTTTATTTTAGTTCGCATCCCAAACAATAGGTGGCGCTGACGGCTATTGAAGGCCAGGTCGACGCTTCACTCAGCACTGATCACCTGGCCTTCAATCGCCATCAGCGCCACCTACTGTTTGAGATGCGAACTAAAATAAAAAATTTCGGTAAAAAAACTCCTGATATAACCCTCCTGCAAATTTTTATTTAAATAGCTGTCACCGTTTGCAAGTTATTGAATTTTAAATTCCATCAGTCATTTTTGGGACACCCGGTATATACATATACAAAACAATACTTTTTCTTAACAAACATAACAATTATTTAAAACAACTTCATAAATATAACAATTTTATTTCAAACAAAGCAATTTTAAAATACTAATATCAGGATTGTGTAACAACATTGCTGATGTCAGATATGTTGTTATATTTATATAATCATTATTTCCTTTGAAAATGGTATGAATATTTTTTTAAATATGAATGCAAAGTAATTTAGACGCACTGTCGTCTCAGGATTTCTGCATTATGTTTTAAAACACTTTTTTTTTATTGATGCATTTTAAATCTCACTGGGTTTTCAATAAACATATACTGAGTTAATTTGATACTTATCTATAGTTTATTTCAAAATAATGTAATTAGCGGCATGTAATCAAGATAATAATAATTCAAGACGTAGCATTTAAATTAAGCTCTAATATTTGCAGAAACGGAAGGAAAATAGAACGGCAATTTACGGCATTCTCTTAATCATAGTAAATATTTTGGTTTTATTAAGGGGACAAGGGACCTTTGAAATCTTTTTTTTTTTTTTAAATTGCACTTTAAATATTATTTAAGGGTATATTATTGCATTATATCATATATGTATCACAAAAAAAAAAAAAAAAAAATTTGAATGAAATAAGGAATTTTTTGTAATATTTTAGATTTTATGAAAATATTTTAAAATGCTCCATGCGCATTATTTTTTCTCTAAATGCTATGAAATTTTTTATAGTTATTTATCACAATATATGTCATAAATCTGTGAATGGTTTTTTCAAAATAAAAATAATTGTAAAAGTCATAGGTAGTTAATTGTAAAAAAAAGTTGAAAAATGCTCAAAATTTTAGAAAAATTGAGAAAATATTTTTTTTTTTACCTTTATATTCAGATATATAAAATTCAATGCACAATTCTATTTATATATGTAAATCAAACTTGTATAAATATTATTGGAGATTTTTATGGATATGGAATGCGCATGGGACATTTTGAAAAATTCTCGTTAAATCAAAAATATTACAAAAATTTACGTTTTTTTTTTTTTTTTTTTTTTTTTTTTTTTTCGAAAAAAATTTTTTTTTTACATTTTTTGCGATAGATAAATGCTATAGTGTACATAATATATCTTTGAATAATAGTTAAACTGCAATTTTAAAATTATAAAAAAAAAAGGATTTCAAAGGTCCCTCGTCCCCTTAAATTTGAAAATTGTTTAAACAAATTGCACATTTCGAGCTAAACGTACAATCATTTTCACAAGAACGAACTTGTCATAAGAATTTCTCATTGTTTGGAGAATGAAATTGTAAGTTGAAGTGCTACTTTAAGTAATGGAATTTTAAAATATGTTATTTAATGCTGTGAAAGAGGAGAATATTTAGAAATAAATAATGGAAGTTTCACAGTATAAGTAATATTTACTTTGATGAAAATCTTTAGAGAAAGCTTGACAGCCTTATAATTAGCTTTGTTCAATCGAAAGAGATCGAAAATCATAATCTTCCGATGATGAATCTAAAAATTTGACAATTGTAAAGTAATTCAGCAGTATTAAAAATTATATTTGCTTAAAAGTTTATTCCGAAAACGGCATTTAATAAATAAAAATAAATAAAAATAAACCGTACAATTGTTAATAAATAGTGGATTGGATATGCCGTGTATGAACATAAGATGCAATTTTTTAGAAGTATATTTCAAAATGCACAGTCGTGTAAAAAATAAACACTTAACACCCAATACTAACACTCTTAAACAAATAATTGTTGAAAATTAATGGTTGAGGGACGACCGTAATATTTACAATCATGGATATGAAAATAAAACATGTGTAAATTATGAATAAAATGCATTGCAACGCCGAAACAAAAATTAAATGCATAGGTAAATATTTTTAACACGTATTTATGCTCTATTAATGAATTGCTGATGAACCAATTTCGACAAACTATATAAAACGCCAAATTACTGAAACAGTACAGAATTGCGTAAAAGAAACATCCTTATAACTCTAAACATAAAAATATATTAGTTAAAAATTTACTGTGTCGGATTAAGCCTCTTATATCCAATTAAAGTGTATGTTTGAATTGAAATTGTAATAAAATACAGGGTCATGAGAAATGGAAGATTGTGGAAAATAGGATGACAAATATCTGAGCAATTAATTATCCGATCGATGTATTTTTCATCCACTCTTAAAAGAAAAAAAATTAAAAATTTTATATCCCTTTAAGACCCAGCTCGCACGATCGTGCGGGTTAGACATTCATTTAAATTTTTACTTCTGAAACAGTCGTATTTAATACAGTAAAACCTCCAAATAACGGACACCTTGAGAACGCAGAAACTGTCCGTATTCGGAGGCGTCCGCTATTGGGAAAACCTCAAATATTCAAAAATCACTAAGAAATGCTTAATGTTTCATTAATTGACTTCTATATGTCCTAAAACCTCTATTATATGATTAATTTGAAGAAAAAAAGATAAGCAATAAAACTGAAATAAAATTGTGCGCCTCTTTATCCTTTGTTTATTACATTTGTATGAAAAAAAATCTGTTACAAAAGTTTACTTTTGCTTATGATTGCATGTAATTTGTTTTTCAATGTGGTGTTATTGGACATTATAGAGTTCCGGGCGGAGAGGGGAGAATTGCACTTTTGGACCATTAAAAGAATAAAATCTCAAACTTTTCCGGGGGGACATTTGAATGCTCTGGGAGATGTCCCTCCCGGGCAGACCCCTGAATTCAACACTGACCGTGGAGGGGGGGGGGGATTTTCCCCAGCTCACGATCTACATTTATCTATTATCACAAAATTTATGATACAATGTCCTGATAAATTTAGAGGCCTTTTTACTTTTTTTTCTTTTTTTTCTCGTTAAAAAATACCATTTTCATTATTTTTTCGCTGAAAATAGTGTCCGCTATTCGGAATGTCCGTTATTCAGAGGTCAAACATACAAAAATTCAAATTTTGGGAGTGGGGATTAGAAAACTGTCCTTTAAGAGGTGTCCGCTATTCGGGAGTGTCCGTTATAGATGTTTTACTGTATAAACCCAAATCGAACGAATGTTCTGGTTAGCTGAAAGAGTATAGTATCTTTTTTTTTATCAACAGATTGCGGTAGTAGTCCATGTTTTACATTCAGGCGGCATGTCTAGCTTTGTTTATAAGTACAACGGATATAGCTCATCATTTTATCTGTCGTAAAAAGGTAATTATCAATATATTTTTAATTGCTTGAATAAAAACTTTTGCTTTAATGTCTAAATAAGTGTAATATAATAAAAAACATTAATTATACACTATTTATTTTGCTCTTAGGACTCAAGATTTCGTCACCCACACGATCGTGCAACTTAGGCGTTACGTTAGTCAGTGCTACTGTAAAGGTAAGTGTTTTTCAATGTTCATTTTGTTTTCTGTTTAAACAAGTTTGATGACAGCCAAAATAAAACGAAGTATGCTGTTACATAATTAATACTATATTATTTTCTTGTGTGTTGTCATGGATATCCCCCCTTTTTTTTAAATTAATTTTTACTTTTTTTCTTTTTAATTAATAAAATTTTCAAATATTTTTTCTAATTTTTTATGCAGAACTTTGTTAACTTTTAATAAAGCAAAATAAAATACTTTTTCAGATGTCTAAGCGAAAAAGAATTCTCACTCAAGAAGAAATATTTCAATTTATGAATAAATCAGATTCTGAATTTAGTGATCTCTCAGATGATGACGACATTACGGACAAAACATTTCAAGCAGATTTATTAGAAGGACAGTCAATTTCCAATGAGCTCGATGAAGAAAAAAAGAAAATTTTGGGTCATTCTTCCTCCTCAAAGTTTCCTGATTTCATCTCCCAAAGTTCTGCGTCCAAGGCAGTTTCGGAAAATACTAAAAGAATGACAAAAGAAAAAAAAAAGGAATACAAGCGGACTGTTAAAAAGTTCATTTCTGTACCTCATCATAGAACTTCAGATTTCACGCAACTGCAGATATGTTTTTCATTTCTTAAATTGTAATAAAAAAAAGTTATATATTTATAGAAGAAATTAAATCGATATAATAAATAAAAGCTTTAAATATATGACAAACATTTTTAAACTAATTAAAATATTATTTTTTTAAGTCGATAAGTACATCTCCAATATTATTTTTTTCCTTCTTTTTTAGGCTTCAGAGGCAACCATTTCCCATGTGTTGATGACATTTTAAGGCCTCGCAAGTGCAGGTTTGAAAACTGCGAAAAAAGTTCAAAAACACGTTGTGAAAAATACAACGTTTATTTGTGTATGTCAAAAACAAAAACGTGTTTTAAAGATTTGCATTGTAAAAAAGTAACCAGTCCATAAAATAAAAAATAATATATCAATAATTGCCATATTTGAAAAAAATATGTGTTTCAATTTCTCTCTTCTATCCATTTAGAGCCAGAAAATGTATATATCTTAAGTTGTAATAAGTAATGATTTCACAGGAAAAGCCCAACCCGCACAATCGTGCAGGTGTGGCTTTCACAGAAAAAGCCCAACCCGCACGTTCGTGCGGGTACTTTTCACGCTCTAGGAGGTGAAGAAATTTTTTAAAATTATTTTTAGGGTGTCATTAGGGTTAGTATAGAATTAATAAAAAGAGGAATTTCATATTTAATGATGAAAATGTTTCGGGTCTTAAAAGGATATACCTTTCTTCAGAACAAATATTTCGTGAGGCCGAAGAAAATAGTTCCAGAGAATCCAGGTTTACCGATATTCAATAGGATTTCTTTAATTATTATATGCAAAGTACACACCAAATTTCAAGTCTCTATCCCAATTGGTAGGTGAGGTAGACGTTTTCAAACACACAGACAGACGGACAGTATTTTTTCTCTAAAATTGTGTTTTAAGGATTCTCTAGTGTCTGAAACGTGTAAATTCGACAGTTTTTGTTTCGATTTTCAAAACGATTTCAATACATACACAATATTACGCATGATGTGTAAGTAAAAATTGCTAATACAAAACGATTTGAAATTAAGTCTTTTAAATTATTCGAGTAAAAATTGTTTAGTGGACCATCTAGATATTGAAGCCAGTTCAAAATTTCTCTTTTAATTGCAACACACAATTTTAACAAGTTATTTTTAACTTTCAGGTCAAACAATGCCTAAGAACGGAATCCCATGTCGTTTGGATAACACGTCATTGAATAATAAACATTCAAAATTTAGATAAACTAATGTTACATTATGTGTTCATATATATTTTTTAAAATCTCCAAAAATTATTACCCTAACGTAAATTTTTTAATGTAGTTATAGTACTAAAAATCGCAAACATAAATTCGTTGAAATTTTAAATTTGAAAAGCATAAAACGCTTTTTTGCGCCTTTTACACATTAATTTTTATACAAAATTATGAAGCAAGGAGCTTTTGAAAAATTTTAAAACATTAAAAAAATCAGTTTTGATAAAAAGGAAGAAAAACAGATTTTAAGTAGGGCTGAAAATTTTTTTGTATACAAAGTTCAAACCCTTGTAAGTTTTCGAAAAATAATCGAGTCTTCGTGCGGTTTATTTTAGGAACTGTTCACTGTGCCTACTTATGTCCTTATATCTTCTTTTATAAACGATATAAAATTTTAATTTCTGTCGCTATCAAAATAAAAATCGCAACTTAGACCTTTTGTAATTTCTCTTCTCCTTTCACGTTTTGAATTTCGATTTATATTTAGAAACAATGTTTTCAGCATTTGTATCTTAAAAGTAACACGCATATCAGATTTCGTGTTTCTAGTCCTTTCAGTATCACAGAAGTCGTAAGCTAGGAGGTTTTTTTTCTTCCCTTAACCTTTGAAATTCCAATAAAAAATAATAAAAAAAAGTTATCTTTATGCATTTGGGTCTTAAAAGTATGAACTTTGTCAAATTTCAAATTTCTACCCCTAACAGTTTTATAGAAATCATAATTTAGAAGGACTAACGTAATATGAAGTGTTATGAAAATCCTTGCATTAGTTTAATCACGTATCACTGTTGCAGAAATCGTAAACAGTGCAGCATAGCAGAATCACCTGTTGAGCGATATACAACTAAAATTAATTAGAAACTATTTATAGCAGAAACTACCAAGGATCTAAAGCTTTATTAAATTTTGTTCCTTTGTTTTTGAGATAGCGCTCCTAGTAAATTTGTGTCATATCCAAACAGACAGAGTCACTGACTCACATACATACATTTTGTAAAGACGTTTTTTTTGAGAATCTCTGACCCCAAAAGAGTAAAAAACCGTCGAAATAAGAAAACCGAAATTATACCACAAGCACAATACATTTGCCTTTTGAAGAAAGAAGAAAAGGAAAAAGAAATTGGAATTTGCACATGAAGCGTAGCAAATGAGGTGTGTTCGTATTATATCGAATTTTTAAAAATATCCAGATCTTCTTGTTATAGTATGCAGTACTTCGGATACAGTGTAGTGGTCTAAATCATTTGTGTGTTGCTATAAAATCTGTCTATCGATTTTCTGTTATACAGGAAAAAACTTGCATTAAACTTTAGACACGAATATCAATTTCAAAAAATGCGAAACATATTATTATAAATAAAACATGCCCCAAACAATGTTACCCTGTATACCAAATTTTTGTGGAATATTTTTTTGTGGCCCTGTAAATAGATATTAAATACTCTTAGTATGACAGATTGTATGCATATTTTAGTGAATTTATTTATACATAATGCATATTTTAGTACATACTTCTGAGATTTATGCCATTTCTATTATATTCGAATAGTGTTGTTTGATAAAAGGCTATTTAATTTTCTACTGACTTTGTCACCTAGCAACCAAGATATACCTAATTATTTCAAAATGTAAAAAGTTTTCTGTGCAAACGATTTTTTGTGATAAATACATTATCTGTTTTATTTCTTCAGCTTTTACCTAAGCTGTGTGAAACAATATTCTTTTTGTTTTTGAGTTTGATTAGAATGTTTTTTAATGAGTTATGTGAAAAAATGTTACGGTTTTTATTGGAGTTGTGTTTTGTGAAATTATCAATGTTCGAAAGAACCTGAGTTGAGTTTACTCATGAGAATAAACTGTTTAAAACCAGATATGAGTAATTAATTTTGAGTTGAGTAAAATATTAATAAAATAAACTTTCGAACTAATTGAATTCTTCATATGGTCCGTATCTACGGAGAAAAATCAGCGAGTTGTTCTACGTCAATGATTGAAGGATAACTGGTGAATATTTTGTGCTGTTTTGCTATTTCTTCGATGTTAGAACTCATCTTTTAAAGAGCCAAGAGGGGTAAGTGCACCCATTTAATTTTTATTCATTAAAAATGAGCATGAAAGAATTAAAAGCAAAAAAGAAAATTTTCAAAACAAACTTGACAAAATTAAAAGAAAAATTGTCGAATACTGAGCTAGAATTAAATGAATTAATTCTCATAAAGGAGAAACGGAATAAATTAGAGAAAAACTTTTCTGAGTTATTTGAGTCTATTTATAAGATAAGTAAAGAAGATGAAATTGAGGATTTTATTAAGGAAAACGAAGAAATTAATGAAATTTTAGAAATAATGGAATTTGAAAATACAAAAAAGTTATCAAAAATGAAAGTGCAAACTGTTAATTTAGAAAACGCCACAAAGGCTGATAATAATATTAAATTGCCAAAGTTAACTCTTCCTGTATTTACGGGTAATTTGCATGAGTGGCTTTCTTTCAAAGATATATTTAAGGCTACTGTACATGAAAATTCTAATTTGTCAGGGGCAATGAAATTACAATATTTGAAGTCTTCATTGAGAGGAGATGCCTTTCGTATAATTCAATCTATTTCAATCGTGGATTCTAATTATGAAGTTGCATGGTCGCTTTTGGAAGAACGGTTTTCAAATTCGAGAGAACAAGTTTACGCGCATTTAAAACGTTTCTTAAATATTCCTGTTATTCAGAATGAGTCCCCAGCAGCATTATTAAATCTAATAGGTATAACAAATGAATGTATTAGGTCGTTAGAGATTTTAGAACAAAAAGTTGAGGGGTTTTCTACTACTATGTTTGCTTATATTTTGGCACAAAAATTAGATGTAAACACAAAAATGTGGTGGGAAAGACATCTTAAGCGGGATAATTTACCGAGTTTAACTGAATTGCTAGAATTCTTGAGAGACCACGCGCGTACACTAAGTGCGTCCAAACAAGTAAATACAAAGCGAAATTTTCAAACCGAAAGCCAAACAAAGCATAGCTTTTCAAAGGTAACATCCATGGTTGCGAGTTTAAATGAGAAAAATATGCGCAAATGTGTTGTATGTAACCAGGAAAATCACAGTGTTTTTAAATGTCCCAAATTTCAAATATTTAATGTACAGGAAAGAGTAGATTTTGTGAAAAAAAACAATATGTGCTTTAACTGTCTTTCAGAATTCCACTGCGTCAAAAAATGTAACTCAACATTCTCGTGTTCAAAATGCCATAAACGCCACAATATACTTCTTTGTTTTGATAGGCGTGAGAGAAATTCCAATGCGGTGGAAAACACAAAAAATTATAGTGATAAGGAAGTGCCAAATGCATTGTCGACGAATGAAAGTAAACCAACATTAAATGTTGACGCCATACCTTTTGAGTTAAATAACCAAATTCAAAATTTCACTGGTACTTCAAATGTGAGATCGAATAATGTTAAAACAGTTCTTCTTTCCACTGCTATTGTTTATATGAGAGATAAATTCGGAAATAAAGTTCCGGTGCGTGCTTTACTGTACAATGGTTCAATGAGCAATTTTTTAACATTGCAGTTAGTTGAAAGATTAGGAATTCGAAAAGAAAAAAGTAATATTTCGGTATCGTGTTTAAGTGGATCCTCTGTAGCGGTAAAAAATAAAACTACTGCCTTGATCAGTAATAATTCGGGAGATTATAGTCGGGAGTTAGATTTCCTTATTATACCAAAGATTTCACAAATTATGCCCTCGAAATATATTAATATTTCAGAGCTAGGAATTCCAGAGTCTATTATTCTTGCTGATCCTGAATTTAATAGACCAGGGAAAATAGATCTTTTGCTAGGAGCTGAAGTATTTCTAGAATTGATAAAGGTGGGTCGTATGAAGCTACCAAATTTTAAATTAATACTGCAAAATACGGTGTTCGGTTGCATAGTAAGTGGGAGTGTTTACGATTGTAACGATCAGGAACAAATACATTGTGGGTTAATTACTGAAACAGATATAAATTTCGAAATGAAAAAATTTTGGGAAATTGAAAGAGTAGAAGAAAGTACACCATTGAGAAATAGAGAAGAATTAGCATGCGACACCCACTTTATAAACACACATCAGAGAGATATAACGGGCAAATTCATAGTACAAATGCCGTTGAAAAAAGATCCTAGTTCTTTGGGAGAATCAAAACAATTTGCGGAAAATAGATTAAATTCACTTTGGAATAGGCTAGTCAAAAATCCAAATCTTTTAGAGTTATATTGCGCATTTATGGCAGAGTATAGAGAGTTAGGACATATGGAGGAAGTAGAGAAAACAGATGAGCCAATACATGCGAATTATCTACCTAATCATGCTGTTTATCGCCCAGATAAAAGTTCTACAAAATTGAGAGTTGTCTTTAATGGTTCACATGCAACTTCATCAGGAGAATCCCTAAATTCCATACAGCTGAATGGAGGTGTCATTCAAGATGATTTGTTTAGCATAATACTTAGATTTCATACACACCTCTATGCATTTACAGTAGATGTAAAAATGATGTATCGCATGATACTTATCGATAAAAGTCGAGCAGTTGTGACGAAAGCAAAAATTTTCCTACAAAGACTGTGGAGACTGCAAATTGATTGGGATGAAAATCTCCCTACAGCTGAGCTTGATGATTGGTTGCAGTTTTTAGAATCATTAAGAGCCATCAACAATATAAGTGCAAATTGTTATTTGTGTGCTTGTGCAATTTGTGCAAGTTGTTATTGTGTAATTTGCACTGGATTATTTTACAAATAATCCAGTGCAAATTAAAATTTGTGGCTTTTCAGATGCTTCGGAGAAAGCCTACAGTGTGGCATTGTATGCTGTGTCTTCAAATTCTTCAGGAGAGCAAATTTCTCAGTTGCTTTGCAGTAAAAGTCGAGTTGCACCAATCACTATTCCTCGCTTGGAGCTCTGTGGTGCAGTTTTATTAGCCAAATTGATGAATAAGGTTGCCAAAACCTTAAAAGTTCCTAAAGAATCTGTTTACTATTATTCAGATAGTACTATTGTATTATGTTGGATTCGAAAACAGCCGTGTGACTTAAAAACCTTTGTGTCATCACGTGTGGCTACGATTCAGAATCTTTCTGATATCAGTCATTGGGGACATGTGGCTTCTTCTGATAATCCTGCTGATCTTGTGTCACGAGGTGTAGATCCAGACAAACTTCTCCAGAGTAACTTATGGTGGAAGGGTCTACTATTCCTAACACAACAAACTGAACCTTCTTTAAATACTGTCGAACTTGAGCAAAATGATAAGGATCTATACAGAAGTGAACTTAAAAAGACTTTTTCAGAGACTTCACTTTTAATATCAGACTGTTCATTTTTTATTGACTATTTTTTGCAATTGAGTAATAATTATGCTAAGTTAATAATTCTTAGCTATGTTTTCAGGTTCATTCAGAATGTCAAGAAGCCAAAAGAAAGGTATTCAGGTAAGCTAACATCTGCTGAATTGAAGAAGGCTGAGCAGTTTATCATAAAATCTGTTCAAGAAAAAGAGTGCAGTTCTGAATTCACATTGTTATCTAAGGGTAAGGAGTTACCAAAAAATAGTAGATTACTTTCATTAAATCCTTTCTTGGATAAAAATAATTTAATCAGAGTTGGAGGTCGTCTCCAAAATAGCACGGTAAATTATGCCCAAAAACACCCAATTGTACTGCCCTCTAAACACGAATTAACAGAATTAATTATCGAGTTTTATCACAAAAAATATCTACATATAGGACCACAAAATTTACTTTATTGTGTTCGAAGAGAATTTTGGCCTTTAAACGGTAGGGCTATTTGTAGAAAAATTGTACATAAATGTATTACATGCTTTAGGGCCAAACCTAAATTGTTAGAGCAAATTATGGGCGAGCTCCCAAAAGAAAGAATAAATGTAGACTTTGTTTTTAATTGCACAGGAACTGATTTCTGTGGTCCATTTTTGATTAGATATAGAGGTCAACGTAAAGGTATTTATCATTAAGTTTATGTTTGTATTTTTATTTGTATGGTAACAAAGGCAGTGCATTTGGAATTAGTTACTGATTTAACGTCTGAGGCTTTTATTGCCACATTAAAGAGGTTTTTTGCCAGACGAGGCAAACCTCGAAAAATTTTCAGTGATAATGCAGGCAATTTTGTGAAGACTAATGTAGAGCTTAAAAGGTTGCATGAATTGGTAAACAAACCAGACCAGAACCTTACTAATTACTTGATATCTGAAGATATTGCTTGGGAATTTATTCCCCCTAAAGCTCCAAATTTTGGAGGTTTATGGGAATCGGGAGTCAAGTCCTTCAAGTATCACTTTAAACGTGTTGTAGTCAACTCTAAATTAACTTATGAAGAAATGTTAACTATAATTGTCCAAATTGAAGGTATCTTAAATTCGCGACCGCTTACTCCTTTGAGTACAGATATTGATGACTTGGAGGTCTTGACCCCGGGACATTTTCTTATTGGTCGCCCACTTAATGCCATTGCTGAATCTGACCTGAGTAATATTGAAGATAATAGACTAAACTTATGGCAAAAGACCACTAAAATGGTTCGGACCATCTGGAAAAAGTGGAAAAATAGTTATTTAAGTACATTGCAGCAAAGGCATAAGTGGATGATATCAAAAAACAACCTCAAAATAGGAGATATGGTTGTAATAAAGGAAGATGATCTTCCAGAGTCTAAATGGTTATTAGGGAGAATTGTAGAAGTATTTTTTGGTAATGATAATAGAATAAGAGTTGTAAATATAAAAACCCCAAATGGAATATATAAAAGAGCAGTATCCAAAATTGCTGTATTACCTCTTGAAAAGTTATTCAGTTTTAATAAGAAAGTGTACATTATTGTAAAATTTCTTTATTTATTATGTATTATGTAAAATTTTTTAAATATTTGCTTAAATTTAACTTAACTGTGACTCATTTATATTGTATTTAATTGTATTGTTCTTTATATTTTTTACAATGGTTGTAATTGCAGTGTTTTAGTTTGAAACCCCCCTCAGAGGTTTCAAGAGGGGCGGTATGTTTGATAAAAGGCTATTTAATTTTCTACTGACTTTGTCACCTAGCAACCAAGATATACCTAATTATTTCAAAATGTAAAAAGGTTTCTGTGCAAACGATTTTTTGTGATAAATACATTATCTGTTTTATTTCTTCAGTTTTTACCTAACCTGTGTGAAACAATATTCTTTTTGTTTCTGAGTTTGATTAGAATGTTTTTTAATGAGTTATGGGAAAAAATGTTACGGTTTTTATTGGAGTTGTGTTTTGTGAAATTATTAATGTTCGAAAGAACCTGAGTTGAGTTTACTCATGAGAATAAACTGTTTAAAACCAGATATGAGTAATTAGTTTTGAGTTGAGTAAAATATTAATAAAATAAACTTTCGAACTAATTGAAATTTTCAAGTGTAACTTCATTAAAATGTACTTGAAACGATTTTCTCCTATTGACCGTAATGCAACACTGTAAAAAAATTTTCCGTTAAAAAACGGAAATAGTACTGTTAATCCAGACGCCAGTACTACTTCCGTTTTTTAACGGAAAAAAATTCCGTAAATTCCAGAAATAGTTCCGTTTTTTCACAAAATATTTCCGCTTTTTTTTTTTCATTTTTTCCTTATGTAAACGTTTTTGTTTGAAAAGTTAAAAGAATTTTTCAAGGACTAACTAACATCTTTGTGATTTTTATTCTTTACTTTTCAAAGATACGTTAATATCAGGGGCACATTATACACAATTAATTTAAACAACAGTGAAGAAATGTTACATACCTTCCATGCGGGGTTCGAAACCGGGGCCTCTTCTCTCGTAGCTTGCACTGTAATACCATTACACCAGATTATTCAAACGGCCCTTTCAAATATCTTTAGTTATTTCGGATACATTTCATAAAGTAAAGATTATTGAATGGATAAATCTAAATGTTTTACAGATTTTCTTTGCATAATTTCGAATATTTAGCTTAATAATTTTTGCTTTATATATATAAAAATTAGTCTTTAAAATATTACATGCATGAAAGAATTTATTAAGAGCTTTGTTTCCTTCTTTTTGGAAAAGTTTTAAAATTCTTTTGTAATATTATTGATATTTATTTATTTATTTTAAAAATACTAACATGCTAAAAGAAAGAAAAAAAAAACGATCATTTTAACAAATTATTTTATGACGATCGAAGGTAAACTCAATAAAGATAATTACAATGGGTTATATTTAAAAAAAAATCAGTTATTGATTATTTATAACATATGTAATCCCCAAAATTACCTTTCTTAATTTCCATAATTTCTTTTCATAGTTTCGATTTTCTTTCCATAATTTCGAATATTTAGCTTATTAATTTCAGCTTTATATGTATAAAAACTAGTCTTTAAAATATTACATGCATGAAAGAATTTATTAAGAGTTTTGTTTCCTTCTTTTTGGAAAAGTTTTAAAATTCTGTTGTAATATTATTGATATTTATTTATTTATTTTAAAAAATACTAACATACTAAAAGAAAGAAAAAAACGTGCATTTTAACAAATTATTTTATGACGATCTAAGGTAAACTCAATAAAGATAATTACAATGGGTTTTAAAATAAATTTCAGTTATTGATTTTTTATAACTTATGTAATCGCAAAAATTATAAGAATTTCGGTAATATATTTCGATAGATTTTTAATTTTATGTGCGAACTTCTTAATTTGAATAAATTAAAAAATATATATATTAAAATTAAAAGAAGAATTTTTTTCCACTTTTTTCAAAATATCCAACGCACTTAATATATATATATATGTATATATATATGATAAAAATAAATTAAAAATTATTTTAAAATCACAATCAACATGCCCTTTAAGCTATTTCAAACTTAACAAGAATTAATAAATTTTTTAAATTTTTTTAAATTATTATTTTCTTAATATTTTAAAAATATGTCCGCTTTTTATTATTAAAACAGAATGAAATAGAGAAATAGTCTAGCAAATTGTTTTAAAAACATCAACTCAGTATAAGGTTTTTATTTTTGCTGGTAGATCGCACCACTAAACTCTACTGTTTTCGGAAAATTGATAAAAATAATAGAACACTTCCGTTATTTAACGGAATTAGTGACTCCAAAATGTTAAATACGGAAATTCTTCTGTTTTTTTCGAAAAAAATGAAACTATTCCGTAATTTTTAGGGAAAAGTTTGTGTATATTAACGGATATTTTTTACAGTGAATGAAATAGGTTTGATTGTCCCTGTGATGAAATTATCTATCCGATTTTCATGAAATTTTAAATGACTCAACAAAAGTACGCAACAATTATATATTTCAAGCATCAAACGATTTGTTTCTGTAGTTTTTGCGCTATTATATTCGGGCAGAAAGATAGACGGGCAGACAGACAGACGAACGGACAGACTGAACGATGATTTATAGGTGCTATAACCACGAAACCACCTAAAATAATCAGATCTTGATGTAATACTATACATCATTTTGTATACAGTATAGAAGTCTAAATCTTTTGTGTGTTCCTGTAAATACTATCAATTTTCTATAACACTGGAAACAACTTGTAACAATCCTCAGTAACGTATATCAATTTCATAAGATGTTAAATAGTTTAATATAGTTAAATCTCGCACCAAGCAGTGTTTTTCCTATACCATTATGAAATGGAATACTTTTGTGTGGTCCTATAAATTAATAATAAATGTTTTTTGCACCACCGATTGCACAGAATGTATATTTCAGTACGCATTTCCTAGATGAATACCAATTTTTATCATGTTCGAAAAATCTAACCTCATTAAAATGCACTTGAAACTTTTTCCCCATTGACCGTAATGTAAAGGAATAGTTTTGAATATCCCTGTAATTGAACTATGTGTCCGATTTTCATATAAATTGAAATGACTCGACAAAACTTTGTAATCATTATATTTTTTTAATTTCAAAAGATTCGGTTGGTTAGTTTTTACATTATTATGGGCGAACAGACGGACAGACAGACATTCGGACGGATTTAACGACATCAATTCGTGCTACGTATTTACATAATTAAGAACGCGCCTAAAAAAGTACATTCTGTTGTTACATAAGATACTAACACATAGCAAAAATTGAGATTAAAGCAATATTATTGATAATGCTGAATACTGGGCTTTAAAAATGTCTCTCAAAAAATCATGTACGGAAAGAAAGTAATAGAAACTAGCATTTTATTGTAGAAATATTCTACTACATTAGCAAAAATAAATTCACTTTGACAATAATTATATTTGGAATTTCTCTAATTAATAGCAGCACAAATTAAATAAATTACATAATATAAATTTTAATATTTCTGAAGGATTTTTAATTGAAACTTTTTATTCCAATTTTAATCTTTCATTTGTAAAAGTTAAACAATGCACGATAATTAACCAAATGTATTCTTAGACATTTATATATTTATTTCATTTGTCCCAAAATAAGTGTAAATTTTATGTAATTACTGTTACTAAAACAAATTTAAGTGACATTAATAAAATATTTGCATTTTCTTCTAACATATACGCATAATACACTGTGATAATTTTTCTAGGTAAGTTCTTAAATGTAAGAATCAATTCCTTTCATAGTTCAAACAATTAACAAAGCTTTCCATCATTTGCAGCTGTTTCATTATTTTCTGTATTAATTTCGAAACTAATTAAACGAAATAACTTCACAATATTTTAATTTATAAATCTAAATAAAATATTTAATTTTTGTTCATTTATCTTTGAAATTGTAAATATTTTTAAAATTGTTTTTATTTTCATAGTTATGCAACATTAATATGCAATGGAATGTTTTTGTCATAATACATGTATCACCATAATATGCGAGTTTTTTGTTTATTGGCTTTGCATTCACATAAAAGTAATATTTGTTTTACAATTTATAAAAAAAAAATTTATGAAACAATAACCTTTGATAGAAATTATATTGTGAAAATATTTTATCATATAATTCAGTTAAATATTCGGTATATTGCCATCAATCTATTGATTTATCAATTAATTACACATCAGGTTACGGGCAATTGAATATATTGAAAGATATTGTTATCACTATAACAGCAGCCATCTTCTGAAATCGGACTAAGTTTTTCTGTTTAAATTGAGTATTTTTTGGTAAAAATGACTTCGTCGATAGCTGTCGTAACAACTGATAGCTGTTTTCATGATCGATAAGAAGTATCAATTATGCATTTGAAAATTTGCTTGTATAAAATTGCTACACTAAAAAAAAACGGTTTCTCAAAATTGACTAAAATGTACTGAATTTTAAGTACTTTACATACTCAAACTAACTCCGATCCTAATTTACTCAAAACTGAGAAACACATGTACTCATTTTTAATTCCATGGTTGTGTTCAATTATAAATCTCTATAAACAGCCCCTTAACTTATAAATTAAATAAAACTATACTAGCATTTATTTCTTGCACACAATTATTAACAATAAAAGTTTAATTGATTTTGGAGGTTTATTAAGAAAAATAGCAAAATTCATTAGATAAATACCCAAATCGAATATTTTTTATTGCAAGAAGACTATTTTCAAGCACTTTTCAAATATTTCAAATTACTGTGTAGATATTTACATTAATAAGTACATTTTATGCCACCATGAATGAAATAAACTTTTACATGGTATAAAATTATCGCTTGTTTGCATTTGATAACATGAGACGTTTCAAAATTGAGAAAGCAATGTGATCATTTTTTATCCAAACATACTCAATTTAGTATGAGTACATCGATGCACTCATTTTTGAGAATTTCGTTTTTTCAGTGTACGTTAAAAATTTCGTTCTATTTCTGCTTTTTATAACGGTGCTCTGGAGAACATACTTCCTTTAGTTTGGAGATTAAAATTCTCCATCTGCTTGGAAATAACAACTGAAAAGCATTGTGTTTTAAATTTTGGTGCTTTTTTTATTTTTTGATAGATTATCAGATATGTACAAGAATACGTATGGTTTATTCATCATGTATTTTCTTTATTTCAATATATTACAGTGTATAGAAATATAGAAGAGAATAAAGAATGAAAGATTATATCAGTTCATTTCCGACCTCGTGTCCCAACGAACATATGTTTCCTTGAGCTCATGACGAGCTGTATTCTTTTTAGCTTGAAACACGTCCTGCTTTGATTTTTATCTTATGGTGAATATTACGATACATCTTATTATAATTATTATATATTGTCAGTATATTCACTCACTTTACTGCATATTTCACTTTTAAGAATTATTAGAAAAAATCCCAATTTTTTTTAATTTTTTTTTAATAATTCGCGCCAAATAAACCAAAAGTATTTTGCACATCCATTTGCCTTTATTAACGCCGCAGAAAGTGATTTGATGTGGAAACAAATTTGCTAGTCCTACTACTTTTATACTATTTGACGTTATATTAAAACTTTTCAGAATATAAATCGTTTTAATATGTGACGTAATTTTCACTTTAAATTCATTTCTCTTTAAAAAATTTATTTGTTTAAAAAAATTTCTTTTATAAAACTTACGGATAGTTTAATTTAAAAGTGTTTCGAAATATTATTGTCTGAACATTGTAAATATGACCTATTTTTGATATGTAATAATTTTATCATTTTAGCCATTTTAAATATGCCGATATTTCATGTTTGGGTATTTTATGTATTACTTAATAATACCTATGAAATCGTTTCGCGATTAATAATTTCATTAAATTAAAGTTTTTGCACTTAAAAAATATTTTGACGTAATTTTCCTTGCTTACTGCTTTTAACACACGGTCATTTACTCCTCAATTAGAAATTTATATTCTATTATTATTAAAGTTATAAACAATACGTTAAGCTCGTTACTAACAATAAAAATTTGCCAAAATTTTTTATTTTTTAAAAATTTACATCATTTTTTACTCCTTTGCATAAATACGGATAATTGGAGTTAATTTCATAGCTAAACTTTTCATAATAAAATTGTATATCCCAGTAGTGTAATCAAGGGGTGAAGTCTAAAATAACAAATTAAGGTATTTACTTAAATTACTACTTGAAAACAACAATTACTTAAATCTTTTACCAATTTAAGCTCCACACCGTTAAAAATGTGAAACCTGTGCTACATTGACACGCAACGGCTTTTATAGAAAATGTTTCTTCACCGTATTCTGGAGTCTTTTGATTCGTCAAAATAGAGATAATCTATAAAGGCAATGAAGTAACGATGCGGCAAAAGTTTCAAATTTTTATCAGTGAATGTATTCAACACAAACGTTTCATTATAAAAGAGTGATCTAAGGTCTTTTAAATTATATACGCGATACGGTTATTAAATAACAAGGCTAATGATGTAAAATGTTTTACTTCAAAATTACGCATGTTTATTTATTTCCCTCTTGAAAAACAATCGTTACTTTTTTTTTCTCTACACCGTATCATTTGAATTTTCCGGTGTTTGAAACAGTGTCACCTCCTGTGTGTTACTTCATGACGCGAGATAATTTTGCTTTTGCATCTTTAGCGGTCAAAAATTTATATCCTTTTAATATAAATGTGACTTTGGAATGCATATAAAAGTAATATAATGCCAGTTGAGGTGAAAATGGGAGACAGCACAATTTGCAACAGGGATGTTACATCTGGCTAGAAACGTCTTGACAGATAATACAGTGAGAGCCAGTTGAAAACCCACTTGTTAATCGCCTTTTTTTTTTTTTTTTTTTTTACGGAATTGAGCAGGGATCTTAAGGTATATTTTTCAGTAGTTTGACTTTCAGGAACCCAGTGAAGGAAAACAATCTCATGAATATCGAAAAAAGTCTGCTTTGTTCATGTGGAAGGGTGACCTAAATTAAAATAATATTCAATGTATTCTGACCCATCTCCAAAATCCTTAAACCATTGGAAAACCTCCGCACATAATAAACATATTTTGCCGTTTTCTTCATTTAACAAATGCTTTCTATGTTTATGCAGAATTTTCACATTAATTTACTGCTCTTCCGAACACTCAACATTTTCCGATAAAACTCTAAAACGGGATCCTGAACAGATGAAAGCTAGAGGCACTAATTGGGATAGAGTTAATTTGGGTAATAAATACAAAAGGTGTTGAGCTGCACATCTTTTTATCATACGAATTAAGTGCATGCACATTTCTTCGGCAGGAACATATGTATAGTTATTAAGTATCCATACCTTGTACTGCATGATTGGTGTCAGCAAAATTTAGAAAATTTTTTCCTCGGGGTCGGAAAAAAGTAAAGGGAGGGTCACAAGAAGTATAAAGTCAAACGAATGATAGTATCAAATGGTAGAAATTATCTGCATTTTTTTAAAATTAAGGAGCATGTATTTGTTTAAGAACGCTTTGAAAGTAAATATCAAACTAAAATAATAATATTAAATTTCTAAGCTTGTAATTTATCGATCAAGATGAAATTAATCATCTGTAATCAATTAATAAAGGCATGCAAGGATGCATACAAATTTAAGTTATAAATTGAATAGTTAAAACAATTTGTAAGCTTTCAAAAAGTTCTAGTAGAGAAATAATGATAGAAATTACCATTGAATTGTATCAATATATTGCAGATATTTTCTACCAAATGGTAGAAATTATCTGCATTTTTTTAAAATTAAGGAGCATGTATTTGTTTAAGAACGCTTTGAAAGTAAATATCAAACTAAAATAATAATAGTAAATTTCTAAGCTTGTAATGT